>OX336395.1:239988768-244788768 GCA_946902985.2 Meconema thalassinum
AAATTGATAAAGGTTATATTTATGACTAAAAGCTGTAAATGGTCTATCTTCGTACATAAGTGGCACTTGCCAAAAACTGGAACTCAAATCTACACAAGTGAAATACTTCTTCCCCTCAAATGTTAGCATTAATTCCTCTATTGACATAGATTTCAGCTGATCTGAACTAATTCTACTGTTAACCAAACGAGCGTCTAAACAAATACGAACTGTGCCGTCGGTTTTGGGTACCGTGATCAAAGAATTAACATACGGACTGTTAGAGTGCTCAATAATCCCATCTTCAAGCATCTGATTAATTTGTGCCTCAACTGCACTCTGATAAGCGAAAGGTACAGGATATCTATGGCCTGTGAATACTGATCTATCAATAACGTTCAATGAATGGGTATAGCAATGGCCATACCAATGCGATCCTCAAAAACTCTCCTATTACACAATAACACATCATAGAGCCGAACACATTGTTCCACCTCTATATTACCCTGAAATGCAGCATCACGTAACGAGTCCTCTAGACTTCCGTTCGTAATCACACTGCCCACAAAACATGGAGAACCCCGCTCTACGGCTGGCGATATCTCATTTAAAGTACAAATCACACCTACAATACTACTCCTCTGAATATGGTTATTGAACGCTACTTCTACTTCAGAATCTCCCCATTTAAAATTTCAAACTCCTACATCATACATAAGTTACCAGACCACTCTACTTAGCCACTCTGATCCCAAGATATCACTGAATACTAAATTTGGAATTACAAGGCAAATCTGCTTCTCTACACGATTATTAATTTTAATGTCTACTAAAACTTGCTTAGAAATTACTTTAGACCTCTTCCCAACAGCTGTGATAACAAAAGTGCTTTTAATTGGCATCTCCTCAAAATTTACTCCAGTTCCTTTCATTTTATCATAAAATGCACTACTTATGCAACTCTTCATACAACCACTATCAATTAAAACATCTGTGTACGCCTCGGACACGTTAAATTTAACTATGGGGCTCTTACTAGCCACTTCCTGAATAATACCTTCATCATTTAGTTCATGTAATAATTCATTTCTTACATTTAGGTCATAGGGTTCCTGTATAATTGTATGGACAGGGCATGCTACAGACTGAGATTCTGACTTTACTTCGCAGCCTGGTTCGCGTTTAAAGAACCGCTACAGCTGGCCGTAGTACTACTAACTACTAAACTGGTCTGGTTGTTCTGGGCTGTGTTGTCATTGTTTGGCTGTATATTACTACCACTAAGCTGTCCTCTTCCTTGACCCCTATTCTGGTTGTAATTATTGTCATTATAATTTCTCCCTTGATTTCCCCTGTAATCATTGTTCCTCCCTTGATTTCCCCTGAAATCATTGTTCCTCCCTTGATACTGATTACCATAGCCATTTCCTCTGTTCTGATTTAGCTGATTATTGTTATTTCTATTTTGAGCGTTGGCCCCTTCGCCACCGTTCCCTTGAACTTCTTGATGCCTGGCTTCATTAGGTCTATTATTATTATTACCCTGGTTCCGATTGAAATTGTCCTCATAACCCCCTCTCCCTAGTGCATCAAATGTGCTTAACAAATTTTCTACTTGTGATATTGTCTTTACATTCTGGATACAAGCAGCCTCCTTGATCCTATAGGGATAGTGCCTAAGTAGCAACCTCACCACATCACTTTCCTCCTTCAAGCCATCCAGATATTTACACACTAATACCTGCCCTAAAAAGTATTCGGTCATGGTGGAGCTTCCTTTAGGGTTATATTTACCACACACTACTCCCTCACGATGCTGCGACTGAATGACCTCATTCCAGAACTTTTCACAGAATTTCATTTTAAAATCATTAATATCAGTAAACTTGTCTCTGTAGACAGCAAACCAATTCCTCGTTTCCCCCACAAACACTTGTTCTAAAATTTCAACTACCTGGCACCACTCAATACTACCATTTTCCAACCTCTCCCCGAATTTATTTTCTATAGTGTTCATGAACTCCATTGGGCACCCCTGTCGATTGCTGAACTTACCCAGTTCTACCTCCCTGTGTGTGCTATTCACAAAAACTGGCCTATTCTGACTATTTTCTTGCCTGATCCTAGCTTTTAATTTTAACTCTAATTCTGCGATTTTCTCCTCAGCCTTCCTCTCAATACTGTTTACTGTTAATTTAATGTTTCCTTCTGATTCTTCTACTTTATCATATAGCTTTGCTTGTTTCTCCTCAATCTTGCTAATGCTCTCTTTATTACTCTCTCTTAAATCATTTACTTCTGCAACTATTTGTGAGTGGACTTTCTCAATTCTACCCCCCAGCTGTTCCTTAACCTCTTTAGTAGCTACCTGAATTTTGTCAATTTCTCCCCCCAATTGCTTTTTGACCTGCTGTGTTTCCAGTTGCACTAGTTCTTTTAAATTTTCAGCCTGTGTACTGATTCTAATTTCCAACTCCTCCTGTACTTTTCCTAATTTTCTGTCTACATCTGCAATAATCTCTTTAGCCTTTTCTTCCATCACCCCCCTGATCTCACCTCTAATCAGTTCGAATTTGTCACTCATTTCCCTACTGTTTTGTTCTAATTTAGCATTTAAAGTTTCAGTACTCTCTCTATTTTCCTTACTGTTTTGTTCTAATCTGGCGTTTAAAGTTTCATTACTCTCTCTATTTTCCCTACTGTTTTGTTCTAATTTAGCATTTAAGGCATCTGTACTTTCTTTATTTTCCCTACTGTTTTGTTCTAATTTGGCGTTTAAACTATCGCTCAATTCCCTATTACTCTCTTTATCTTCCCTACTGTTTTGTTCTAATCTTGCATTATTCTGTTCTAACTTTGCATTTAGGGCATCACTACTAACTTTGTTCTGATACATAAACTCGAGAAGTAAAGTTTTTAATTCTGGTTGGCCGCCTACACTCCCTGTTTCAGTATCGGGATTTACCTCCGCTACCCCGGTACTACCATCACTCGACATACTGCCCGTATCATCACTCTCCCGTTGATGACCACTACGTAACCTCATCTGTCTTTCTTTCTCATCCCCCATAATGATATACACTGATACAGACAAATAACCCCCAAAATACAGGCACAGAAATATATACCCTTCTCCTTCCACAAATGTTATTAGGTTTTCAGCCCCAAGTTGTCGGCGACAAATGAAACGTTTTGCTAGCCCCTAACTGTTGGGTGAGAAATGTAACTGTTTACCTTCGCCTAAGCTATGTTGTTTTAATGGGCGCCAAGACCTCAACGCAATGTTGAAATCTAAATTTGTATTTAACAACGTCTAGCTCTGGCAGAACACATTCAAGACTCTATTCACTCAGATCGTGGTATGATTTGATCATTAACCCAACAAACAATTGTATCAGGAGAAGGAATTGGTCTATATCTAATGCTACCTACTGAAAGCAAAGATTGCATTGTAAAAGAAATGAATTTATTATATAAAACAAGTATAGCAAAATTAATAATAATAATAAGTTTAAAATTTAAATTGGAGCGTTGCGATTTTAATATTACCGATAGAAAATTACGTGAAAACGGAGTCTGATAAATTATTGATTTTACACTTATTCCCAAGCTATGAAGTTACTGAAATATGAAATATAAAACCAAGAGAAATGAGAGATTGCGTATTTCTGCGTCATTGGCGCTTACCACTGGAAATGCCCGAAGCCTTTCCCTCGTACTGGATGATGCTGTGAGCTTCCCACAGTCTCCTGGATGTCGTCATCTTCGTCGATGTTTGATGAGATTCTCGTAGATTAGATAATTCTATGGTCCGTACATCGAACCCAAACACTCGTGCAACCACACTGGTAAAGTTTTACAAAAGTTAGTCCTCCGATCCACGGAACATCGGAGCGACTCCCGCGTGCATCCGTACTCGTTAAGTTCTACACAGATAGTCCCTAACTCCACCGAACATCGGAGCCACTCGCACGCGCACCCATACTCCTCAAGTATTTCACAGATTGTCCTCCGTTCGACGGCGCGCTGAACGATATATTCACACGTTGCATCCCCTCTCCGGAGCCGTCTTCCAGCTTACGTGGTCCTCGCTGATTGGCTGCACCCCACGCGCTATCCTCCCCTTCTCTGGGTCATTACACTCGGCGGGAGGGTTCCGTTTCAACAATTCGCCTTTCCTGGACGATGCGAGCCCGCTTGCGTAATACTTCTCGACAGGAATCAGCTTGTATTTGAATTCCCAGTGAGTCATCTCTCTCAAATACCCTAACTGACAAAAACTCCGTAAAATTCCGTAATCAGATAATTTTCTATGATATCGTCGTTCGTAATAATTTGCTTGATAGCGTTTTCTAAGACATAGAAAACCTATCTGAATGCTAATAATTTTTATAAAATGCTCCGAAAATATCTTAATAATAATTATAATAAATTAATAATAATAATAAATTAACATGAAAAATTCTCTTGGCTAAACAATTTGCCGCGTAAATACATATAGAATGGCTTCCTACCGACTTATGCCAGTTGCATAAAAACCCCACGAAAAACACGTTAGTGTCAGGGATAAGACAACTTTTTTGATATGATCTTAAGAGATTTCCTGGTGAAAATCACTTCAGCGTATTCAACAAATAAAAACATATTTCATCTTAAGTGATCGTCAGTAAAGAGAGAAGGATGAACTCGACCAAATGTACTGTATTTCCTCGCATAATCGTCGCATATTTTTAGTCTAAAATTTGTGGGAAAAAGTAGGATGCGACAATTATGCAAAAAATATTTAAGTTCAAAGAAGAAAACCACAATTTTCCCCGAATTTTTGCGTCAAAAATAGTGGAGGGGGGGGGTTATAATAGGTGAAAATTTCCCTTGATATAGGTAAGGATGGCATGGTATAAAGGCACAAAAAGGAGCACCTAGCGTCCTTAAATCAACACACAAAATAGTTATTGTAACCTATACTTTATTTACGATAAAAGTTATAATAGCCCATATAAATAGCTACTGCCTTGCAACATCACAGCAGACTGGCCACAGGACTAAGGCAGCTCTGCTGCCACACAGCGGTGCGTGTGTTGTGTTCAAGGTTACGCAGTGTTGCCACGTTGCGCAGCACCTTAAATACGAAAGATTTGTTTCTAATACCGACTTTTATAAAGTCATTGGCACAGCGACATTCTTCTCCGCAAACTTAGTCCATTCCGGCGCATAAAGCGTTCTGCCCAACCTCTACTAGCTTTAAATTCATTCACTGCAATGCCAAGACTTCTCGCAATTTCGCGTGCTTTAAACTGCAACATTTCGTGATTTACAGCGTGGCCATTGACTCTTGTTTCTCGAACCCACTCCAGAACTTTTATGTCCACATTTTTATACTTTCCTTTCTTCACACCGTGGAAGGACTTGGAAGTTTTCTTGGTTCCCAATAATTTTTCCTTTTGGTTGCGCCAATACCGAATCATACACGGCTGCACTTCGTATTTACGACTCGACGCTTTCACTCCATTTTCTGCAGCAAATTCTAGCACTTCCAACTTGAAGGATGCCGTAAAACTTGTTCTCTTGCTCATCTTCAGTCCTGCTTGTGTACTGTGCGCTTCTCAATTATACACTACACTCGGCCGCTCGGCTGCGAGACCCGTTACTCGTAAGCTGGAGGGTAGGGGGTGTATGTCGTAACTACGCACAGGTGGTGCAGGCAGAAGCGTGGATTTTACCGTTAACTGGAATGTTGTAGGCCTATTTGCTAACTTTTTGTGATTATTTCTCCTTCCCAATTCCTTATTTTTTTTTACAATTATTTTTTCCCCCCAATAACAGTCGAAAATTGAGGAGGGGTGTTATAGGTGAGGGGGTCTTATAGGCGAGTAAATAAGGAATGTCATTCCATGTATTTCACTTTCATCAAGATCACGTATCATTCTTCTTTTTTTCTCATTGCGGACAACAAGTGCGTAACATCACACACAGGTCTCTGTTGCGATGTTTCCATGGAAGTGGCTGATGCTAGAATGGCGCGAGGTGTCCCTTGCGTAATATTCCGCCAATAGCGGTCGGGCCTGTTTTAACGTCGATAAACTGGGGCTAGCAGCGCTTCGTACGGTGGCTTATTGAATCTCGTCATTTTGAGGCCAACTCACAGAAGCGACAGGTCCACATAAGTTTTACTTCCCTGGAGTTGCGTTGAGCGTGATTGTTGTTTAGCGTGCCGTTGGCCAGCCTTTCGCGTATCGTGAGTCATAGCCTGCAGACGGAGAGACAGGCTTCTTTATTCTGACAAGGTCACGCCAGGTTATAATCTCGCAGAATGTGCTAAGTGACGATGTTAGTCGCTCGTGTCGCAGGCATAAAGACGAGATTACTATCTTCTGACACGGTCACACCAGGTTATAAGATCGCGGAATGTGCTAAGCGACGATGCTGGTCGCTCGTGCCGCAGTTCATAGCCCGCAGGCATCAAGACGAGATTACTTTCTTCTGACACGGTCATGCCAGGTTATAAGATCGCGGAATGTGCTAAGTGACGATGCTGGTCGCTCGTACCGCGGTTCATAGCCCGCAGGCATAAAGACGAGATTACTTTCTTCTGGCACGGTCATGTGTTGGTTTCCATATACCCCTCAAGTTCAGTTTCACTCTCGGATATGTTGCAAATCAAATCTCTAGCTGGTAGTGTTTCAGAGGTAAATTGCGGTTGTATTTTAGGGTACAATTGCGAATCGGCCTATTCTAATTGAGTCTCATTAGGATAATAATAATATCGTATGGCCTCGGGTGCCGGGTGCAAGCTTTGTCATTTGACACCCAGAGGGCAGCTTGCTTGTCGAATTTTGTCGTTCATTGAAGCACTATGAAAGTCAAGGAGGTTAGATATCTAAGCTCCTTGACACTATAGCACTTTCTAGTAGAGAAATTAGGAACTTTGTGTTGGCGGAAAATCCCAAGCTTGTATTTAATTATGAACGCCGGCCGTGAAAGCCTAAGCTGTTATATTAATTTTGCCATTATGAACGCGGCCTACTGAATTCAAATGGGTTCTTTAACATGCCAACATCGTATGACATGCGTAACGTGATTTTTACTGCCTTTCAAAAAAAAAAAACACTTACCACGGCCAGGAGCGAACCTGCAAGCTTGGGGTTAGTAATCAGACACGATAACCACTCACCCACCGTGGATGGGGGAGTAGGTTAAATTAGAATTACGAAACTAGGTAAGTCAATTTGTTTAAATAGAAAATAA
Source organism: Meconema thalassinum (assembly GCA_946902985.2). Taxonomy (NCBI): domain Eukaryota; kingdom Metazoa; phylum Arthropoda; class Insecta; order Orthoptera; family Tettigoniidae; genus Meconema; species Meconema thalassinum. Next base: position 239,995,993 of record OX336395.1, read on the forward strand.
AGAAACTTTCGGTTAATAAAATAGCATAATAGGACCAATCTACGTATCAACAAGAAATTTCCGACTCGCCCCATCACCCTGCAATATTTTCCCCATTCAATATCCTGCAAACACGTATGTGTGTCGGATAAGAAATGCATTCATCCATCGTTTGCCAGTATGCGTTGAGCTAAGCTGGTCAGTTACTACCTAGCTATAAATAATGACACCACCACGAAGCTCGAAACTACCTTCAGGTTTTAGCTCATTCGCAGCCTTCCCCAACTCCAACAGCATGAGCCGCGAATGTGCTCTACCAAATGCTATTAAAGCCCACAATACTCGTGGCCCTCCAACACTTCATTTGTGAAGGTGTATCAATTGTTATTTAATAAGGCAAAGCTGTTGATAGACCGGTCGCGGTATTTCATATCTTGTACGAGGGCTGATTTTTAAGTAAGGGCCGTTTTTTTAAATTAACCGAACATTTTATTTTGAAACCACATTTTTTTAGGTTTTACATACCTTCCTCTATTTTTCTACATAGTTGCCTTGTTTATGTAAGCACTTGTCATACCTTAAAACTAAGTTCTGAAATCCCACTGCATAAAAATTTGCCGCCTGCTCTGACAACCAAGAATTCACACTTGAGGAAAATCCATTGATAGAGTGGTTATCTTGAATCTTCGGTCCTCGTGAATTTACATGTTAATTGCAGTCACCAAGTCATCTGTGATCACAGACATGAGCGTTCATCGTCATGAACATTTTCACGGCCACTTTTGAACTCGTGTACCCATTTTCGCACTTTACCCGTCATTGCATTATCACCATGACCTCACAAAGCTGACGATGAATGTCTGCGGCCGACATGTTTCTTGCACTCAAAAAACATATCCCAGATCGTGCCTCACACGCGGCGGGTGAATCAATAATCTTGAACATTGTAAAGATGCACAGTTCAGTGTACAGGTTAGCTACACAGCTGCAACTGACACCTGCTTGTTCGCAAAGGATGCCGGAGGTAGCGCGCACGCTTATTGCAGTGTGCGCACTAACTACAGGCTTTAAAAATAAGTCCCTTACTTAAAAAACAGCCCTCGTATATAGATTACTTCACAAGGGTAGGGAAATGGAAGAGACAAGTTTGGAGGTCACAGAAAGTCGATAATAAAAATGAAACTCAATTGCTTTCCTTGAGCTGATCAGGCATACATTTGACCATAGAGACCGGGAAGAACAACGTACAAAGTTACAAACACGATACACACAGATTAATTCTTCAGTCAATATGCTGATAGAACCACAGCACAGAGTTGATCAAGTTGTCCATCTCTACGGGGATCTGACTCAGTGGGTGGTTGTCGTCGTACAACAGCAGCCTAAAACAGAGTAAATATGTAACGTGAGTGGCCTTCGAAACAGGACATCCTGTCATTTAGGGTATACCTCATGTTGGTATATTTACAAGCCAGTTAAGGAACCCCTATAATCATCATTAACTGCAACAATCTGGGTTGATCTCCTGGAAACATATTGATGTGTTCTTAAGCTCATCACAGTTTTGTTAAAAGTGTTTTTGGTTATGGTAGTTGTAACTAAACAATTTGTTGACTCACGTAGTACTAGCACTATAAAAAGCCTAGCGTGATGTCCGTGAGAGAGCGCAGTATGTGTAAATGTGTCGGGTGTACTGAAGAATAAACCAGTATAAACAGTGATGTATTGTGTTATACTTTCTCGTATATGCACTAAATAACAAAAGGTTATGGGCCCAGGAATGCTGAGAAGAGAGAAAAGTGAAAAGGTTTGAGCAATGTTAAAATTCGAGAAGTGAAAAAAAAAAAAGTGTTGTCGAGTTGTGAGCAGTTGATTCAAAATGTCGGAAGAAAACAAGGAACGAATGGACAAACTTTGTTTTTCGAACTATTATTCTTGGTCTAAAGTTGCCAAAGCAGAACTTATCGACAAAAACTGTTGGAACGCAATTGATCCTGGATTTAATGAAGAGGACATCAACTATTTGAATGTTGATCAAGCGCGAATTAACCGCAAGGCTCTCGCTTTCCTACTAAAAAGTGTGTCGAGAGAGTATGTAGAGGACATTGGAGAATGCGTGTTCGCGAAGGACGCTTGGACGACCTTGGAGGAAATTCACACTTCCTTCACATTGACTAAGTGCTTAAAAGTGATGAAGCAGGTGATGAACATAACCAAAACACCGGATAAATCCATGCACCATTTAGCCCAGTAAAATTATACAAATAGAGGCCAATCGAAAGAATGGAACCGAGATCAAACAGAAGAAAGCAAAAGGAAGTATCACGACAGCAAACGGAGGTGTAAGAAAGTGGTAGGAGAAGAAAAGAAGAAAAGTTGGGAAGAATTTACACGAAGAATGGAAACAGATGTAAGTGGCAGTAAAAGGATGCTGTATGGACTTCTAAGAAGTAAGAGGAAAGAAAGAGTTACTACAAAGCTAGTAAAAAAGGAAGATGGAGAGTTGTTAACACACCCAGAAGAGATAAAGGGACGATGGAAGGAGTATTTCGATAAGCTATTGAATGTGAGCAATTGTACTGGTGAGATGGAAGTGACACAACCTGACGACTCTATAACAGAAGATGATATAACAATGCTGGAGGTGGAATTAGCAGTACAGAAAATGAAGATGGGAAAAGCAACAGGGGTGGATGAAATCAGTGTAGAAATGATAAAGGCTGCTGGACCTGTTGGTATGCAATGGTTGTATCGACTGCTAAAGTGTGTGTGGAAATGGAAATGTGTATCAGAAGACTGGGAGAAAGGGCTAATAATACCAGTGTTTAAGAAGGGGGACAAGAAGGTGTGTGATAACTATAGAGGGATCACCCTCATATCACAGATAGTAAAAATACTGGAAAGGATATTAGAAAGAAGAATGAGAAGAAAGGTGGAAGGAGAGTTGCAAGAGGAACAGTATCGCTTCAGGAGTGGAAGATCCACAGTGGACCCAATCTTAACTTGAGGCAGGTGATGGAAAAGAACTGGGAATATGGAGAGGATTTGATCATGACTTTCATAGATCTAGAAAAGGCATATGATAGTGTCCCCAGAGAGAAGGTATGGGAAACCATGGTTATATAATTTTCAAAGAAAAATATGTATTGTCCGTTGGCTCAACGGACAATACATATTTTTCTTTGAAAATTATATATTCAATGCCAAGGTAAGGTTATAATTGCTTTGGAGTGGAGTTTCGACTCCCATAGTGCACTGGCTTTGCTCGTGACGTGGATACACATGTATCAAATACGTCTTGCAATGGCCTTCCCAGTGTGTACTAGACAGTGTCTTGGTGAGGTGTGCTTTAACCAACTGAAGAGCCCAATTGCACACCGGGGCGAAACACTGTCATTTTGTCGAGTTATGCCGGAACATTTAGCACAATTTGTGTTTAAACCATGGTTAAGAAGAGACTGGGAAGAGAAATGTTGGAAATGGTGCAAGCAATGTACAACAACTGTGTTAGCAGGGTACTGACCCCAGTTGGAAAGACAGATTGGTTTTGGAACAAGACTGGACTAAGACAGGGGAGTGTGCTGTCACCTCTCTTGTTCATAATGGTGAAGGATGAAATTGTAAAGGAAACAAAGGAAGCATATGGACATAAACAAATGAAGTTACTGTTATTTGCAGATGATATTGTGGTCTGGGGAAGGAACACCGAAGAAGTGCAAAAACAACTAGATGCACTGAACGAAAATATTCAGAAGTACGGCCTGAAAATCAGTATAGAGAAAAGCAAGACCATGGTGATGACAAGAGGGGAAAGACAAGGAAAGGGCACTGTGAAAATTGGAAGTCAGAGTTTGGAAATTGTGGACACGTTCAAATACCTAGGAAGTGAATTAATGCAAACTGGTGGGTTGGACATGGAGATTGGCAGGAGAGTACAGCAGAGCAATGCATTCTATCAAAGTGTAAGAAAACTTGTTTGGGATAAGGAAGTACCAAGGAAAAGCAAGGAGGTAATGTATAAAGTGTACTATGTTCCCATATTAACTTATGCAGCTGAGACTTGGACCCTGACAAGCAGGCAAGAGAGTAGAATCCAAACCAGTGAAATGAAATTCCTAAGAAGTATGATAGGAAAGACAAGGAAAGACAGAGTGAGGAACGAAGATGTTAGGAAGTAGGGATGGGAAAACTAAATGAGAGAATTGAGAAGAATAAACTAAGGTGGTTTGGACATGTAAAGAGGATGGAGGAAAATAGAATACCAAGACAGATGCGGGAGGCGAAGTGCAAGGGTAAGAGAGCAAGTGGAAGACCTAGAACAAGGTGGATTGATTCGGTGAAGAACAGCGTAAGAAAAAGAAATCTGGACTGGGACAAGATCGTGGAAGAAGAATGGTGGAAGGAAAGTGGAAAGTGGAGAAGTGCCATAAATACCCCGACCCGGCAGGAGCTGAATAAGGGGAAATGATGATGATGATGATGATGAGGCCAATCGAAGGAAAAAAATCCCGGAGTTTTGAAAATTGGTACAATTGTTCCTTGGTATCTAAGTTTCAAGAAAATAAATAGTCCTTATGGGTAGGGGGCGAGCTCGAGGGAGGGGGGCCCTATTTTAGTTTCTCGCTTGTATCTCAGTAACTATCAGTCATAGCGACATGTTGTTCGAATAAAACTTAAAGATAATAACATTTTCTACAAAATTGCTCCTATGCTTGTTTTACGTAGGACTAATACTTCCGGAGTTAAGGGGCCGAGAAAGTACCTACATTTCAAAAAATCTTGATTTATTCACATCCTCATTGTTATACGCCTTGCTTATGAGTATTTCAGATATAATATTAAGGCTGCCTGTTACCAACGATTGTTAAAAATTAACAGGTGGTTAATTTCGTTTACTGAGAAAAGCTAAATATTGTCGTCATGGCAATAACAACCAGTTTTTTTTAACAAAGGATGGTAACAGGCAGCATATTATGTTTGTTTGTTTGTTTGTTTGTTTGTTTGTTTCGGAAACAAGTAAAGAAGTACAAGAGTGAAGAGCATTCATTGTCCGCGTAATTCCACTCTCGCCTCATTATAATGGCTGAGAGGTGTTTGACTTGTGATGAGACTGTTGAATATAATAATAATGTTATTGGTTTTACGTCCCTTTTAACTACCGTGGCTTTTAGAGACGCTGGGGTTGTTGGTGAAAGGGGAATGCAACGGCTACTGGGGGCCAGCATTGCAAGACACGATGGGAAGGAGGACCGATTCAAAAACGAAATCGACGGAGTTGTTCACACTTCCTGCCGAAAAAATTATACCAGACCAAACACCATTGCTGTTTCTTCGAGAAACGAGCCATCGACCTCACAAGCAAGATCTCGGCGCTCCAGTGCATTGAATTTGATTTCAAAGCCAAGTGTTTCTTTTGCTGTGAGATGATTGATGAAGAGTTTCATCCGAAACAGAAGAAAAAACCTGTGAACCAACGTCAGCAAGTCTACAATGTACGCAGACTACAGTTGAAGCAAACATTTTGGATGTTGCCACTCAAAGGGAGGACGAATGGGGACAACAAGTATCAAGAGGGATCAGTATTGTCGGTGATTTGGTTGCAGCTGATGCTATTTACCATGACAACTGCTGCAAAAAGTTATTTTCAAAGAAACGTTCAACCGGTGAGAAAAGAGGACGTTCTGCCATTGATTATGTGGCAATTGCAATGGAAGAGATATACAATTTTCTCAATGACAAAGATGGCTGTCAGTATTCCCTGGATGAGGTGATGGACGCAATAACTGGGGAAAAGCCATCGATGAGAACAGTCAAAGATAAGCTGAAGGAGACATATGGTGATCGTTTAATAATCACCCACCTGCACTCCCAGCACAAGACTGTGTTTGCTTTCGGGAAGTGGGTCACAAAATTTTGAATGCATTGTGGTATGATTCCATTTCGAGGAGTAAAACTGCAGAAGAAAAACGCTTGAGAGTTGTTCGAACTGCAACTGCTATAATAAAAAGAGACATACAGAGTCAAGCTTACGACACTAGTTGTTACCCCTCAAGTGATGGTTTCCTTGATGAGGCAGATCACATGGTCCCTCCTACTCTCTCTGTTTTCTTGGAAGCACTTTTAAGTTCAAGGACCCAGGATCCAGTGAAAGCGAAGAAAAGAGATGTGTCTCTTTCCCATGCCATCATAAGCGCTCTACGTCCTCGTTCTTTTGTTTCCCCTATCATTGCCTTCTTTATACATCGGAAATTTGGTACTAAGAGCTTGGTAAACTTGCTAGCAAATTTTGGGTTCAGTGCCTCATATAATGATGCTAAAATGTTGGAGTTATCTGTCATTCACAATCCTCAACAACTCATACCACCAGGTGTCTTCGGCCAGTATGTGTTTGACGATGCTGACTATAACGTTGCCATATTAGACGAATTTAAAACATTCCACAGCATGGGCGGTATAAAGTGCCACACCCCAGCACTCCTCCTGCTCTGCCGATGGAGAGGATGAGAACATCCCCCTCTGCTCAAGACGTTGGCACATTAGGGGTCCTTTCGCTGGAGATGTTTGAAAACATTGGTGAAAATGGGCTAAAGGTTGGGCAAGGGGCGTTCGACCTGTTATGACAAAGGAGAATGGAACCTGCTGCCTCTGCCTCCGTCCTCAACACAATTTTCTGCAAATGTGCGACAGGTTGTGGGACGCGTTGTGGGTGTCGCAAGGCAGGAATCCACTGCACAACAGTGTGTGGAAACTGCGATGGAGCCTGCACCAATGGCCTTCCAGTTGACGCAAGCATGGACGAAGATGAGATTGACTACCCTGACAAGATGACTGCTTGATTGATAAACGACCCTGACACTTTATTGTTTCATTATTGTTACGTGCAAGTGCCCGTCCCAACATTTCAAACATGTATTTACCCATGGAGGCAGCTCTTGACATTTTTGAAATGACCGCTTCGTCGCTCAGTTCCGCCTGTGACCACGAGATGGTAGCGGCAGTCGGACTTTGTAAAGTCTGCACGTGGTTCCTGTTTCTCTCCGATAGATGGTGTTTGCTGGGTCTTATTAAACTCTTTATACGCATGACATAATTGAAAGACAATTACATTCTTCGTCATGAAACAAATGCCAGTGTATTCATGATACCGCCAAATTAATTTCCTATTTATGACATTGTTGATTGAGGTGTCAAGCTGTGATTGGACAATAAATTTTACATGAATGCAGTTCGCTTCTTGACGCGAAAATTCTCCGCAATTTTGTGGAGTCCATTAGTTGTTTTGAAAACAAGAAGCAACTAGCGACTGGTCGTGAAAGGTGTCACCGCTGATGGGGGCTTAAGCCCCCAACCTCTACGAAATATAAATATATTCAAGAGAAAATATGAATGCCAATTCTACTACGAAATTGCCTGTGCTCTTCAGGTTGTGAATTTCATCGTTTAGCCGTGAAGTAGACGTGTGAAATGTGATCGCATCTCGATGCGTACCTTCGCTTGTGTCCAAAACGAAGCATGTGCTGGGCGGGCTTCTTCAGGGCAATATAGTGCCATATTTTATTTTATTTTATTTAAAACGTGTTAGTTTTTTGTTTTCATTGTGTCTCCGCTGTGAAGTTTTAAGGTACTTTTTTTATTTAATTTATCTAATTATTTTATTTTGGGAGCTCCAATTTTGGGCCTCGTATGAATGTTTGATCTTCTGTTTTGTTTTGCCTAATAGGCCTAATTTTATTTCTGTTTTAATAACGTTTCCTTATATTTATTTATTTTGTTATTTTCTCGTACCTTCTGGAGACACATTTCTTGTTTATTTTACGTTTAAATTATTATTTATTTTTCCTTTGCCAATCTTAGGATTGATATAGTATTTAATTTAATGTATTCATGATCCGTTGCCTTTGACTGTTGTAATAGTATTTAGACTTAATTGTTTTCCGCCGTTCATTTCCTTCTGCTAATGTTTAAATTTAATTTGATTAATTGTTTGCCGTAATTTCGATCAGGCATGCGGTCTCCCGTTTTAGTAGCCATGCTTTGTTTTATTTTGAAGAGATGCATTATGGTCTTGAGGTGTCTTTTTGGCGCCTACCGCGAAGCTCAAACGTGTTGTGTTAACTTAAGATGTTTTTTTTTTTATTTATCCTTGTCGGTTTTAACATTGTGTTTTTGTAATTGTTCCTGTGTTTATCTCCATCATGCAAATTAATGAATTGTTTTCTGATACAATTTAATTTGGTTAATTTAATTTTTATTTCTCGTTTCATCGTGGTCGGGATCTACGCATGCCGGATCGCTATTGCTTTCTCTTGCAAATTATCAAGCCCTTTTTCATTGTGTTATGCATGTAATTTTTATTTTAACCTTTGGGTTTTAACATTTTTCTTTTAATTTAAGTCTTTTCTTTTCTTGGCCTTGCAAGCAAGCATGTTAGGCGGTCTCTTGCATTCATTGTAAATTATGCTGGCTGATGCATGTTCTGTTTCTGGTGAAGGTGCTCCTTTAAATTTTTTATATTAAACCTTTTATTTATAAAATTTTAATCTTTTGTTGTGGCATTATTTCGCCGACGGCAGTTCTGTCGGTGATTGGGGGGTGTCTGTACGATAGCCTGTGTGTGTTGTCCCCTTCTCCTTCTTCCTTCCACCCCTTTTGGAGCTCTTCTGTGGGGACATGTCATCTGGAGGTGATTTTGTTGCTGTGGAAGTGACGCGGACCTCTGAATAAAAAGGTAAGTTGGGCCCCCGGATTCCAGGTGTCGCAGTGGTGAAGCAGAGCGTTGGTTATCGAATTACCGACGTGCTGCTGGCCATGCGGCGGCCTTGTTGCCAGGTGGCGCAATTATAATAAATAAATCCCGATTTTTTGAAATGTTTGTACTTTCCTGGCCCCTTAACTCCGAAAGTATTAGTCCTACATAAAAACAGTATAGGACCAGTTTTGTAGTACATTTTATTAGCTTTAAGTTTTATTCAAACAACTTGTCGCTACGAGTGATAGTTACTGAGATACAAGCGAAAACCTAAAATAGGGCCCCTATAAAGGGCCCCCCTCCCTCGAGCTCGCCCCCCACCCATAAGGACTTTTTATTTTCTTGAAATTCGGATACCAAGGAACAACTGTACAAATTTTCAAAACTCCGGGATTTATTCCCTTTGATTTGTCTAATTTTACCGGGCTAATTATATGTCTGAAATTCAAGGACTTAATCGAGTGGTTGCGAGTGCGGGCTACGGATTGGAACTGAATGACAAACAGCTGGCTGGACTATTCCTGGCTGGCCTACCTGATTCACATCCTGACACCATAGCGATCCTGACGACCAAGAGAGTGAAAGCGGTGTTACTTCAAGAAGACGAGGAGATCCAAGAGAAGCTGAAACCAGTCCAGGGAGCATTGGCATCCAACTACAAACCTGCGCCGAGAATACGTCGTGGCGGACATAACCAAACTTTTCAAACAAGACAGCAAACGGAGCAGCAGAATAACAACTTCAGCAATGATGGGAAGTGTTTTAAGTGTGATAAGTGGGGGCATATCTCTCGAGATTGTCCTGTGATAAAAAATAAGACATGTTTCAGATGTGGTGGTAGTGGGCATATTGCCAGAAACTGCACCGAGAATAGAGAGAAAGCTGATAATTTTAAGGATGAAGGTAGTGATAAGTCTGTATTGGCTTGTATAAGTGCAGTGAGTTTAGCAGCTATGAAAGTGAGTGATAACGAGTGGATCTTGGACAATGCAAGTACAGATAACATATGTAAAGAAAAGTCAGAATTCATTATGTTTCAAGCAACAACTGGTTACGTTCATATGGGTAAAGGCAGCGTTCCAGTGAAAGGTATAGGTACTGTGAGAATAGAGCTGACACAAAAATGTTGTGATGTTATTCTAGAACTTCATGATACTTTGTATGTCCCTGACTTCAATTATAATCTAATATCTTGTTCTAGATTGGCTAAGAAAGGAATATCTGTTGAGACTTTTGATGGCTTTGCAGTAGGGCGACTAAAGGGAAAAGATGTGTTCAAAGGTCTAGAGAAAAATGGACTTTATGTATTAGAATCAATGTCAACCAAATCTAAAGCTACAATATCAGTTACAAATGTTGAGGCAGAAAGTGATGATAATAGTAATATCCATAATGCAGTTGCTTTGAGGAGTGCAGTGGACTGGCACAACAGGCTTGGCCATTGGCATTATGAGGGAATAAAAAAGATTCCTGTATTTGAGGTGAAAGGTAAAGTAGATTGTGATGTGTGTGCCTTAGGCAAGACTACTAAGCAGGGTTTCCCTAAAAAAAGTGAAAGGCAATCAACTCAACCATTAGAACTAATACACAGTGATGTCATGGGGAAATGTGTAAAGTCTATGGGAGGATCCCAATATGTTTTAACCTTTGTAGATGACTACTAGAGACACTTGAGTCTGTATTTTCTAAAAAAGAAATCGGAAGTGTTCCAGTGTTTCAAAGACTTCAAAGCATTGGTAGAAAACAACAAGGAAGGAAGGAAGATAATGGCAATTCAGACAGACGGAGGCGGAGAATATATAAGTAACAAATTCAATGATTTTTTGAGGGAGAATGGAATCCATCGTAGGAAAACTGTCAAAGAATCACCGGAACAAAATGGAATAGCTGAGAGGGTTAACTTGACTTTAGCCAATGATGTGAGATGTAAGTTGATACAGTCGGCGCTACCAGTAGGTTTTTGGGCAGAAGCTATGAATTATATGTGTGTGGTAAAAAATGTATGTCCTTCCAGGTCAATCGGCAATTTAATTACCTTGGCTTTGTGGGAGGGAAGAGATGTATCTATCAGTGACTATGAGATGTTAAAAACTTTTGGATGTAAAGGTATTATGTATGAGAAAAGTGGAGGCAAATTTGAGGCCAGAGGAATAGATTGCATTTTTGTAGGTTTTGAAAATGGAGTAAATGGAGTGTTCGCTACTGTCCATAATGTTAAATTTAATGAACAATATTTTCCATATGCTGAGCGGGTACAAATAAAGAATGTCATTGAACCCATCATCCCTAACATTACAGTAAATGCTGAGACGAATGTTAAATTTGTAGATTAAGGAGACAAAGAAAGTATACTAGAGAGTGAAACTGGCATGCTCGTTGCAAATGAGATGTCAAATTCTATTTTTTCAGAAGAGAGTGATGAGAGTTGGTTTAGAGGCTAGGATGAGGAGGAGCTAGCAGATCATTATGTGCCATTGATTGACAATTTAAATGATGAGGATACTGAAAGTAGTGCTGTTGAAAATGTTAATGAATCGGAATTACAGGTAGAAGTGAGGAGGAGTGAAAGATTGCGTAAGAACCCAGTATGTAGATATTGTCAGTTATCAATGTTGATCAACGAGTGTGACTGTCTAGATTTAATGGAACCAAAAACTGCAACGGAAGCTTTACAGAGTGAACATTCTTGTAAATGGTTCGCAGCTATGCAAAATGAGATTGATCAGTTATCAAAGAAAGATGCTTTCGTATTAGTTGATAGACCAAAAAATGAGTTGGTGATTGGGACGAAATGGGAGTTTCAAAATCAAACAAAGATTAGACGGTTCTATCGAGCGTTTCAGAGCTAGATTAGTAGCTAGGGGATTTGCTCAAATCAAAGGGCTCAACTTTGACAAGACATTTTCTCCAGTGCTAAAAAAGAAAACTGTAAGATTACTTTGTGCATTGACAGTAATCAAGGGTTGGGTAATTCACCATGTAGATGTACTAACAGCATATCTAAACAGTAAACTGGAGGAAACAATTTATGTTGAACAACCTGAATGTTGTCATTTAGACTTTCACGGCCCGTGTTTCTATTCATAATGTTTTTTGGAAGGGAATAGAGACAAAGTGTGGAAACTTAAAAAGAGTCTCTATGGATTAAAACAGAGTGCCAGGGAATGGTACAATATGATTGATAATACATTGAAAGAACTAGATTTGAGGAGACTGTATAAAGATGGATGTGTTTATGTGGATAAGAATGGCGGACTTGTTGTATCTCTGTATGTTGATGATCTCGGAATATGGGGCGAAAAAGAGAAAGTTGAACTATTCAAGCTCAAATTGAGTTCAAAGCTAGAAATTAGAGATCTTGGGAGTATGACATATTTTTTGGGTATGCAAGTGACTCAAGAGAAAGGGAATGTACGTGTTGATCAAAGAAAGTATATTGATGAGGTAATTACTAAGTTTAATTTCATGAAAGCTAATCCCAGATCCGCTCCATTACCAATAAATAGTAATGATAGGACTGAGTCAGCCAATCAACCATTTGATAATGAGAAATATCAAGCAGCAGTGGATAAACTCATGTACTTGTCTAAATGTACCAGACCTGACATTAGTTATGCACTGAGTGTAGTAAGTCAATTCAATAAAGACCTAAAAATTAGAAACTGGAATGATGTTACTCATATAGTGAGATATCTGAAGGGTACCAAAGATCTAAAAATCATCTACCAAAATATTGAACCGAAGATTGAGGTATATTGCGATGCTGACTACAATAAGGTGGAAGGAGAGAGATTGTCTAGATCTGGCTATGTTGTTAAACTGGCAGGTGGACCAGTATCTTGGTTTACAAAAAAAAAACTGTGACAGCTTTGTCTACTGCCGAAGCAGGTAGCGAAAGAAGTACTATGGTTAAGAATGTTTCTAAAGGAACTAAACTTGTTTGAACTTGTAGAAGGACCTACTGTAATTTATAACGATAACTAGAGATACGGGAAAATCGCAATTGCGATAAATGCGAATTTTACTTTTTTCTCCTTTTTTCAACTACCTGGTAACTAATATGACTATGTATACCCAAAATTTGCAAAACTGAATGTGCGACAAAGTGCGATAACTAAGGGTTCTTGCGAATTATTCCCATAAATGCGATAAATGCGAAAAGTGCCGAATTTACCGATTAATGTTGAATATTATGTTTTATTACATTTTCGCGCCACAACTTTGAAATTTGAGAGTCCCCAGCAATAAAAATATCGGCTATATAATCGATATTTACGAGTAATAATCGATATGTACGAACATCGATTATTGTCGTGAAAACAATCGATTACGGTAAAAATTAATTTGAAAATGGTGCTGTTATTATTGCCGCATAATATCCACTGTTTATCGCCAGTAAAACGATGATTTTGGAGAAATTATTTCGTAGTTTCAGTTGGTTGTGCTAATAAAAGGAATATTCCAATCGTTTGTGACAATTCTTTTAAAAAATTAGAGCAATAAGGTTATGCTTATATAGGTTTATATCGCGCCGCCCTCATTTCTTGTATTTGAAATTAAAATGAAAACTCTCAAGTACGTATCGTGATATGAATAGACAATTTTTGTTAGGCGTTCTCTTTGCTTTGGGAAATGTATAATATGATGAAAGTATTCTCTACCATGTGTGAGTTATAGGTTATGTTACATGTCGTCCGGCGATTTCTCCGTGAATTCGGATACTGGTTTACAGATTGTCAGTCACGAGTCACAGTGTGGTCAGGAAATAATGAGGGAGTAAACATACATTTTATTATTTAGTTAATTATCCATTGTGTGATATTAACACAAAGTTAAGTAAATGTATGATTCACATTATTACTTCCTTTTCAATGAGGGCCATGGATGAGGGGCATTGAATTTCTATTTGCCGGTGGTTTAATGGTCAAATGGCATTTCTTGAATCCTACCTCATAAGATAAGTTATTAAAAGAAATGAATGGAACTTGGCAAGGGGTTCGTAGGAAAACCACACAAAAGGATTTCATAGACATCCTCAGAATTTGAACCAATTCGTCCATCGAGTTCAGGACAGCCTGGTATTGTCGCCATTCCACCTGCCACACAGCTCGCTTTATTCTAACAATTGGCACCTTGGTACCAGTGAACTAATACAACTCTCTGCCGGCCCTCAATATTTGAGTTGCTGCACAACACCTGATATTGTTGATTGCATAATTGGATCTTTTGAGCATAGCTTAGGTACCCTCATCTCACATCATACAACCAACCGACAGCACTTGAACTCAATCTTGCCAATTAGCCAGGCTGATGCCTTTATTTTCAGAGATCTCACATTTCTGAAAAATGTATGATGTCAAGTTCCTACATTTCTGTAATACTGATACAGTAGAACCTCGTTAACATGTTCCTCATTAGTAAGTTTTATCGCATATCACGTCGTAATTATCAAGTCCCAATTCTTATCTGATGACAATAATGTAAAAGTACCCCATTTAACACGTCGCACATTTTGCCGCGCATCGCTTAGTACGACCTCATTTTCGTCAGCCCTGAAAGCATTCTTTGTCCACCCCTAGTGGAATGTGATACCAACCGCTCTGAGATAACATTCCTTGCCAACAAGCGGGCGAGAGTTGCGACCTAACAGGTATAGGGGACTATTAAAAGTAAGACAGTAGCACGCATCGCGTATTACGATCGCATTTTCGTCAGCCCTGAAAGCATTCTTTGTCCACCTTTAGTGGAATGTGAGACCGACCGCTCTGAGATAACATTCCTTGCCAACAAGCGGGCGAGGGTTGCGACTTAAGAGGTACAGGCGACTCTTAAAGGTAAGTCAGTAGCACGCGCCGCGCATCGCGTATTACGATCGCATTTTCGTCAGCCCTGAAAGCATTCTTTGTCCAACCCTAGTGGAATGTGAGACCGACCACTCTGAGATAACATTCCTTGCCAACAAGCGGGCGAGAGTTGCGACTTAACAGGTATAGGCGACTCTTAAAAGTAAGACAGTAGCACGCGCCGCGCATCGCGTATTACGATCGCATTTTCGTCAGCCCTGAAAGCATTCTTTGTCCACCCCTAGTGGAATGTGACACCGACCGCTCCGAGATAACATTCCTTGCCAACAAGCGGGCGAGGGTTGCGACTTAACAGGTATAGGCGACTCTTAAAAGTAAGACAGTCAGACGCGCCGCACCGCGGCACTTCTGATTAACGCGTTTTTTACATTTCCCTTACTGATACAAATTAATGAGGTTTAATTATTATTTTCCATTAGTACGTTTTCCCGCTTTTGACGTTCAAATTTTTCAGTCCCTTGAAAAACGTACTAACGAGGTTTCACTGTATTAGGATTTTAATACTTCTAACACTCCCTTAGTAAAAATAAAAACCACACACACACAACAGGAGACTTATATTAAATGCTTATGCCGTTTATCAGAAACGCTCATATTTCCAATCCTGCACATGTTTGAATTAGTTTCCGTGCATATTATTTTGAACCTGTTTATTGTATCTGGTGACGAACTTTTAAATGCTACAAAATGCTAATTTTTAAATTTCAAAATGCTCCAAAATGCTATTTTTCAAAATGAAAGTGCTACAAAATCAATTTCAAAATGCTATTTTCTCTTATCTTTAGCGATAACCAAAGTGCCATAATGTTTGCAGAAAATGGCCTTGATTCAGAAAATTCTAAACATATAGACATAAGATATTGCTTTGTTGAACAGCTCGTTAAGAGAAAAGAAGTTGTGTTCATGTATGTAAAGTCGGCAGATAACATTGCAGATGTATTTACCAAACCATTGGGAGGTGTTAAACAACCACCTTAGTGGGTAAAATGGGTTTGGTTTAAAGTAAAAAGAAAAAAGAAATGTAAAGATATTTCGTTTAAGAAAAAATGTTTATACAAGTGTTAAGTTAAGGAGGAGTGTTAAAAGTGTTTTTGGTTATGATAGTTGTAACTAAACAAATTTGTTGACTCACGTAGTACTAGCACTATAAAAAGCCTAGCGCGATGTCCGTGAGAGAGCGCAGTATGTGTAAATGTGTCGGGTGTACTGAAGAATAAACCAGTATAAACAGTGATGTATTGTGTTATACTTTCTCGTATATGCACTAAATAACAAAAAGTTTGTAATACTTGCTCGTCAGTTGGCCCATTGGTTCACTGGGGCGAAATGCTGGCAATTATAATTTGAGCTAACCGGACCACTTTATCATATTGTTTGATATTGCTTCTGCTCAAATGGAATCATATTTCCGTTGGGAATATTTGAAACCAAATTTGATTACCAAGGTAAGGTTGATAGTTTTGTGAAAGGGAGTTTGACTCCCATAGAACATTGGCATTACTCGTGACGTCAATACTACATGTATTTTCTGTCTTGTAATGGCCTTCTCAGTATGTGCTAGCCATGCGTCTTGGTGAGGTGTACCATACCAACTGACGAGCCCAATGGCACACTGGGGCGAAACACTGGCAATTATAATATGAGCTAACCGGACCATATTATATCATATTGTTTGATATTGCATCCGCTCAAATGGAAACTAACATTATATTTCCTTCGGGAATATTTGAAACCGAAAAAGAACAATCTAGCCACGAAAGAAATCACCAACAGGGTGCAGAAGAGTTCCATCTTCTACCAACAAGTGCAGCCCCTTCTATGGGATGACAAGATCCAAAAAAAAAGCAAAATCAACTTTCAACAGTTACTTTGTACCAATCTTGATGTATGGTATCGAAACATGCACCCTCACAAAGCGAGACTCATCAAAACTTTAAGCATCAGAGATGAAATTCCTGAGGTACACCATCCAGAGAACCAAGATGGATAAGTTAAGGAGTGAAGTAGTAAGGAGCGAAGCTGGGATCAAGACATGTCTACTTGCCAGAGTCAGCTCATCACGACTTCAGTGGTTTGGACATGTGATGAGAATGGAACCTACGAGGTCAGCCAGAATACAGCTAGAAAGAGAGGTGGATAGTAAACGAAGGGTGGGAAGACCAAGAACTCGTTGGATGGACATGATCAAGTCAGACATGAAAACCAAGGGAAGGACACTAGATGATGTCATGAAGAACAAGACGTACATGGACAGAGCAGAGTGGAATAGGCTTGTCAACTGGAACCGAAAATGGATGATGATACCAATATAACAGCCGGATAGCTGATAATATTCTCACATAAATAACATATTTAATTGGCACAAACTCAATGCAATTATAATCCAAGATGTTAGACCACTGCCGTTTGAAATATGCAAATCACACACTTTGTAGGCAAGCTGTTTGTTATGGTTCTGTCTGTTGCAAAGTTTTATTAACTACTCTTTCAGCACACAAGTTCAAATCTACAAAACCATCGTCATCGTCGTCATCAAAATTCCAGCTCCAGTCACCCGGGTGCTGTTAACGAGCCCTCGTCACCTTTTCCTGTCCATGAATAGTGGTTTACAAAATCCCACAATTTTGAAGTATGGTTGATACAGCTGTTCACAGCTATAACCTGGCACAAATTTGAAAAAGATCTCAGTACGTCCAGTTGAAAAAAATATTATTTCATCCATAAAACCATTAAACATACTGCAATTCCATAAAATATGAGGAAAAACCATAAAAGAAGACAAAATTGTGTAATCACCTGGCCTTGATGTTGCGTGCCCGCAGGTTGTGGTAGTAGTGGATGCCCTGCGTGCTGGGAACCCGGGCGTCCTTCTTGCCGATGAGGAGCAGAGTGGGGGCCACCACGTGCTGGATGTAGTTGATGGGTGAACATTTCCTCATCTTCTCAAAGGCTTCGGCGCTCATCTCCACCGACGGGTTGTACAGGTAGCCGGCCTCCACCGCAGTCCTGGACAGATACAACGCAACCCCTAGATATCTTGTAAATTTGCACAAACCAAGTTCTAAGTGGGCAAAACAAACACAAAATAGAATCATCATCATCTAGGGATCCTTCCAGCGGGCCGGGTGATATGGCGAATGTTGGAACTACTTGAAATTGAACGGAACTTGTAGCTCACCCTAAGGGTGTCCGCTGGAAGCAGCTACAGACTCAGGTGAGCCGAACATGTCCTCGGACACTCCCGGCACTAAAAGCCATACGATAAATAAATAAAATAAACTCTGTCATTATAGATTTCTCGTTTAATATATTGGAACGTTAGTCTTCTCGTTCAGAGATCATCTTTAACTTGGTCTATCGACCTTCTTCTGGGATGTCCAACGGGTCTTTTCCCCGTTACCTTCCTTTCCAAGTCCTGTCTGGCAATACATGTCTCCGGCAACAAAATACACTGAAGAAAATGGAAATTGCAACACCATGAAGGCTTTGGTCGTTTGTGTTGATTTTCAAGATATGGAACACTGCCATTCAGGTATGGAAACGATCCAAGTTTCAGACCCATTGGATTGTTGCTACAGGTCTCCCCACGTGATTGGTCGCGAAGGAATCAACTCCAGTATACGGACTCTGGTGTAGAGTAGTTGACTTGCAGTCTGTGCAGTGAAGTGTTCCCCGTAAAACATGCCTCGACGACAGAGAAGAGCACACTATCAACAACTGTTGCCGTTTGAGAGGGCTCGGATAATTGGGCTGTGTGAGGCTGGATTATCGCTAAGGACTGTCGCTGCACGTGTTGGCCGACAGGCATCTACGGTACAACGTGTATGGCAGCAGTGGTCAAATGAAAGTACCCACACTCGTAGACCTGGCACAGGCCCAGCGCGACAGACAACTGTGAGAGAGGATCGCCACATCATTCGGATGGCCCGGATGGAACCCCATGCAACAGCAGCGCAAATTCGAGCAGCTGTGGCACTCCACGTTACACAACAAACAGTTGGCAATCGCCTGCGTGCAGCTGGCTTACGATTCCGTGTCCCTGCAGAAGGTGTTCCATTGACCCCACAACAGCGACATGTAAGGCTGGCCTAGTGTCGAGAACGATCGACATGGGTCGACGAATGGCATAGGGTCGTCTTTAGTGATGAATCGCGCTTCTGTCTTGCCCTTAGTGATCGCCGGAATCTTATGCAACGACGTACCGGGGAGAGGAGCCGCCCAGACCTTATTGTTGAGAGGCACACCGGGCCAACACCAAGCATTACGGTCTGGGGAGCTATTGGCTTTAATGTGAAATCACAATTAGTGCTTGTTGAGGGCACTATGACTGCACGACAGTACGTTGATAGGGTACTCAATCCAGTGGTTGTCCCTATGATGGCGAACTTTGCTAATGGGATGTTTCAGCAGGACAATGCCCAGGTTCACACTGCACGCATCTCCAGAGAAGCTCTCCACGACATCACAACCTTAGAATGGCCCGCCAGATCCCCGGACCTCAGTCCTATTGAGCATGTGTGGGACATGATGGGTCGACAATTGGCCAACCGTCCTCAGCCACCCAAACTCTGGAAAAACTGACCCGTGCAGTGCAGCAAGCATGGGCCACAATTCCTCAGGAAGCGATCAAGGGCCTTATTGACTCCATGCCTCGCCGAATTCATCAATGTATTGCAGCTCGTGGTGGGCACATCCTGTATAGACTGTAGTCCAAACTTGCGGTCAGAGGGACCTGAAAGTGTAATCATCGCATCACAACCGAACACTCGTCCTGCATGTTAAATTGCAGCAATGTAGCACCACTCCTTCTGGGTGTTGCAATTTCCATTTTCTTCAGTGTAGAATACCCAATGTAAATCAAGGAAAAAGTCCCTCTCGGCATAGAGGTAGATTTCACTAAGCAAAGAAAAATTTGCTTACGCAAAGGACACCTCACACCAGTCTAGAATCAGGCCACTTCCGTGGGAACATCGCAACAGAGACCCATGCATGATGTTACACAAGTCGTGTTCACAATGATAAAATACAAGAATTATAAGGTGATCTTGATGAAAGTGAAATACACTGGATTACAAATTAAGTAAATAATAATATTAAGAAGGTGCACAAGTGTGCAGCAAATAATGATACAGTATATTAAAAACAATTGTGGTTATTCTCCTGTAACTTAAATATTCTCAACATAATCGTTGCACCCTGCTTTTTTCCTACGAATTTTAATCTAAAAATATGTGACGATTACGCAAGTAAATATCGTACTGTAGTTGGATTCTATTCTGTTAAATGCCAGCTCAAATTGCCATTTTTAGGCAATCCACAGCCTGCTTCCAGTCGACCGACCGCCCATCTAGCGGCGAGGATATGAACTGTGCCGGCTGCCGAAGCCTGTCGCACTCCCCTGCGGCAATGATGAAATTATAGTGGAGAGTGTTGCTGGAATGAAATTGTGACAGGGAAAACCGGAGTACCCGGAGAAAAACCCGTCTGCCTCCACTTTGTCCAGCACAAATCTCACATGCAGTGACCGGGATTTGAACCACCGACCCAGCAGTGAAAGGCCGGCGTGCTGCCGCCTAAGCCACAGAGGCTCTTAGGCACAGTACTATGATTAAATCATTTATTTTTCAAGCAGGATTTCTGGGATTCTGTTCGGATTAACAGAGTTCTACTGCATCTTTATTCTACCTCATGATATTAATAATACTAACCAGTCCGGGATGTCGGTCACGGAGAACATGGAAGCCACGTCGATCACGGGGTTCCTTGCCACCACTGCTTTATATTCCAGCTGCAACATCAATACAATGATGAAAATGAAATTTGAAAGGTTGCAAGAATTGCATTTTCACGACCATAACAATGAGAAATGTAGCTAAGAGGTCACGAGTAGTGTATTTGTAACAGTTCTGTGACCACCTCCACCTCCCCACCTCACAAGATGGTGGTGGCACGATATCTCTCGAACCCATGGTCGGATTTTAACAAATGAGGTGTTGTCGAACTCGGGCTGACACCCCCTTTCCAATGGTTAACATATTTCCACCCCAAAATAAAACCTACCCCTACTAGAGGGTGAAATTGTATTTTTTTAGAGAATCTCTCTTTCCAATTGCAACATGTGAGAGTTTGAATGCCAATATGGAATGAAACATTGTTCTACACAAGAGACATGTATACGGTGGATAGCCACTATGAATTAACATGCTTGTTTTTGTTTTTTTACGCATGCCCACTCATGACTTTTGTAAGAGAGCGGGCTTTTTAAAGATGGCGGCTGTAGTGTAACCTAACCTAACCCAACCTGACGGGTCCTTGTGGACAAGTCCTTGTTGACAGGTCCTTGTGGACGGGTCCTTGTTGACAGGTCCTTGTGGACGAGTCCTTGTTGATGAGTCCCTTTGGACTGATCCCTTTGGACTGGCCCATGAATTTATCCAAATTATGTCAAAGGGATTAACTAACGGACTAATAAGGCTAGGAACTTGTATGAGGTATTGTAGGACTTGGGATGAAGCCCCCTTTTAGAGTGTATTTTTGAAATGTTGACAAAGGGCCTAACCACACTTTTGCTAATATCTCGCGAACCTATCATGCTAGTGACTTGTATGAGGGGTCCTAGCAATTGGGGCGATGTTCCCCTTTGGGGGTGAAACTATTTCCCCACTCCCAAATTGAAAAATCGATATCTTGGAAACTAAGAACCGTAAAATTATGTGTGATAGCTTTACAAATAGGTCATAAGATACGATTTTACCACGATAGGTCATTTCACCCCTAAATTAGTAAATAGTAATGTTACTGGGAAAAAAGCGGTTAAACACTTAAAAATGATAAATGAACCTAAGATCATTTGTTTTTGATGAAAAAAATAGTAAGAGGGTTAAAACTACCCCAAAATTTAAAAATCGTTATCTTGGAAAATTAAGTGTGATAGCTTTAAAAATAGGTCATGACATACGCTTATACCACGATAGGTCATTTCACCCCTAAAACAGTGAATAGTGATTTTACAGGGAAAAAGGTGTTAAATGCCTAAAAATGATAAATGAACCTAAGATCTTTTGTTTTTGATGAAAAATAGTAAGGGGGTGAAAACTACCCCAAAATTGAAAAAATCGATATCTTGGAAACTAAGAAACCTAAAATTAGGTGTGATAGCTCAAAAAATTGGACATTTAATACTCTTTTACCACGATTGGTCATTTTACCCCTAAAACAATGCATGTAGATTGTACAGGAAAAAAGGGGAACCAATAATCAGATTTGGACACATGACGTGTTATAAGACTCAGGGCGACAATCTCTTCTCGAATTTATTATTTATTTTTTGAAATTTTGACAAAGGGCCTAACCACACATTTTGAAAATTAAGATTTTTAAAATTTTTGAATTAATTTTAATTTTTTTTTTAGTAGAGAGAGACAGTACTGGTTGGGTTTAAACGAGCATGTCGCCGATCACTGTGGCCATGTTCAATGGATGAATCGATAATTTGTGAAGCATTGATTGAAGAGGGTCATGCGACGACTTGTTTTAAGAATATTTTTATGATTTTTCCTATGATGCATGCATTTATTTAAATATCCCAAAACGGCAAGGTTACTGATTTGAGTTTTATAAACTAATAATGGGATTTGGACTCATAAGGTGTCCTATAACTTGACATGACGCTTTCGTTATATGGCTTATGAATTTTCCCAAAAAGATTGAAAGCAACAAGGTCATGGACTTTTGTTTCTCTTAATATATTGCAAACCCATAATGTTAGATGTTTATGGTGAGTGATGAAACATAGCTATGTAGAGTAAGAATTATTGTAGGCTTCACGTATGGTGACTGACAAGTCTTTGACCATTGAAACTTGTTTTTAAACCTGACCGCAGTACATAGGGAGTATAGGTTTCAGGCATGACATGACAAACGGTGTGTACAAAATCCAATTTATTGATTCAAGAATTAAGAGTAGACTATCTTTAATTGATTAGTTAAAGAGGGTAGCTAAGAAAACAAGATGGTGATTACACTGAACCAAACCGAACCAATACAATCCTTTTTGAATGTATAATGTTACTTGCTAACCATTTTGTGCTGCAGTGGCAAGCACTTTTGGCTCTTGCACTAGAGGCCTTAACTCGATTTAACTTTAAGGCTTAGAACGAACCAAACTAAGAAAGATGGTTATAGTGGTGCAGTGGTTAAGCTGTTATCCTTTGACTAAGGTAGACCAGTGTTTGATTTTAGATTAATACGCATGTCAAAAACATATAAAAAAGCAGGGATAATGTTTTAAGACTGATTACACTTGTATATTTTTTCAAATTATTACTTGGATTACAAATACAAAGGAGGACTGGGTTCAATATACAGTTAATGCAAGTAAGATTTTGTATTTGTTTTTTATTTTAGAATTAAGATTTTAGAATTTACATTTTACATTTTACAAAAAGACCAAACCATAATGTTATGACTTTAAATTTTCGGTAACTAATTATTAAAGAAAAGCAGATAAGGATTTGTATTACTTGGAATTATGTTTTCTATGCTATATTTTATTTTGGTTTTAGATTTTAGAAATTTGATATTGGATTTTAGATTTTAGGTAAAGACCAAACTAATATTGACTATTCATTAGACACTGGTATGTAGATAGAAAGATGATTAGACTATATGTTAAGATGAATTTTTAGGTGTTGACTGGCCTTGCAATAAGAATTGATTAACCAGACATGAGTTAACTACCAACGAAACACTTTGGCGACTATGCTTGTTATTGACCAGTGAGTAGGGTTTTAGAAAAACTGTTTGCTATTTTGGGTTATATACAACAAAATGCATAGACCTACTGAGCGACTATGTTTCCTAAACAAGACATTATACCAGAGATGATTAGGATTCTTATGTAGCTCAGGCAAGGAAAGCATTTCTACAGAATTTGTTGACATTGAATATAGATTTAGGTATTAGGATGTCATTTTTGAAGACCTTTGTCTGGAGTTTGACGCTCTATGAAAGGGAAACTTGGACTATAGGTGTAGCAGAAAAGTGGAGAGTTGAAGTGTTTGAAATGTGATGTTACAGGAGAATGATGAAGATTAGATGGGTAAATAGGGTTACAAACAAAGAGGTATTAAGACAAGTGGGAGAGGAGAGATGTTTTTGGCGACAGCTAATGAAGTAAATCGATAGGTTGGTAGGACACATACACCCAGGAATAGCAAGCTTAGTTATGGAAGAACGGGTTGAGGACAAGAACTGTAGGGGTAGACCAAGGATAGAATATGTTAAACAGATAGCCTTGGATGTAGAGTGTGGTAGCTATATAGAGATGAAACGATCAGCTCAGGACAGGGAGTCATGGAGAGCTGTATTAAACCAGTCAAAAGGCTGAAGACTAAAACAACATGTAGAGCTTACCTAAATAATGTTGTGTAATGGTAAATACTAGTCAACAAACATTAATGCATTACTAAAACCCATGACACGATACCTGAGAGCTTTTCTAAAATTATTTTAAGATGCCTTTCACCCTATATTAAACACCTAGTTCTCAAGACTCGTAACTACAATGTAATGGAAAAAAAACAACAACAACAAAAAAAAAAAACATTTAAAAACGAGCAAGTGGTTGAGTCAATGTACACTGGAAAATTTTGTAAACACTCAAGTGCACAAAACAAATTACATTATTAACTGTCAGGTTGACCGAGAGGTTAAGGCGTTTGACTAATGTTTCACATTTTCAATACAAGAAAGCAAGGATTTGAACCCCTTACCTGACATAACTATTGCTTTAACATAGCTTAGCGATACTGTATTATTATGATACTCGATACACAAACCATAGATAGAGTGTATTGTTTAAGTCCACTCTCTCTTTCTAAACATAGCTAGAGACTGTCAATGGTTAACAATTGCATTAATAGTGGGAGGATGTAGTGATAGTAATTAAGAAAAAGCAGACAATAACCACAAAATATTTTTATTAAATTCTTTTTATAATAGATACACACTGAATACAACTCTCTCTATTTACCATTGTTTGATATAGATTTTTTAAACACAACGCTTGTTGTAGATCCTTTTATAAATTTCTCCAGGTACTCTTGTTCTTAAAAACTGGGGAAGTCGCAGTGGTTTTATACATATAAAACCCTCATCCTTTTCTTTTTCATCATCATCATCATCATTATGAATATTATCATCAGAATTATGATAGTCATTGTCACCATCATTATCATCATCATCATTATCATTCTCAACATCACTAGAACAATCCAATTCTTCTTGTTCCTTTTCCACAGGGACCTCTTTTAAAGTCTGCGTTGCTTTTGGTAGTGTTAAGGGTTTCTTAGACGTTGACAACTGTCCTATCATGACTTTTTGAGGACATGATAAGTGATTTTGAACAAACACTGCACTATCTTGAGCAGCAATATTTTTTTCTTGGACTTGCTTTTTTACCTTGGTTAGAGTAATTTGTCCATTTAAATGTGTATTAATTTGAGATTCACAATGATGCTCGTTTGAAGTAAGTACGTTGGAATCTTTTGTTTTAATCATTCCTCGACACTTTTTAGATCGTTGTTTTGAACATCGCCAAATAACAGTTCCATTTTTATTGGTGGTTTTTACAATATATGTATATCCTTTATAGTAGGCACAAGGCTTACCATGGCTGGTTGTTGAGACTTCCATATTAACTAATACACATTAATTTAATTTTAGTAAAGTCACTTTAGTAATAATAACAGTAAAATAAATGAAGTGGATTGATATTTTTTAAAGGTGGAATTTTCAAAGTACTGTCAAGAATAATAATCACATGAACAAATTTTAGACTACAAGTGATTTACACACACATTGCTCAATGTCAAGATTTATACTGAACACAATTTATAGTGATTATGATTTTTATTGACTGGAATTGATTGTAGCCATGGTTAGTAGAGGCAATGCGTTTTATAGCACGCTCAATTTATAGTAGGTACGATTAGTAGACGCGTTTGATACTGGGCGCGTTTTATACTGAGCGCGATTTATACTAGAAGCGATTTTTAACAGCTGTAATTGATAGCAGTTCATACTCAATGCAATTGATAGTAGGCGTAATTGATAGTACGTGCAATTGGTAGTCGGCGCAATTGATAGTAGGCACAATTACTAATAGGCGCGATTGGTAGTAGGCGCATTTGACAGTAGGCGCGATTGGTAGTGGGCGTAATTGCTAGTAGGCGCTATTGATAGTAAGTGCAATTGACAGTAGGCGCAATTAGTAGAAGGCGTGATTGGTAGTAAGTGCAATTGATAGGCGCAATTGATAGTAGGCGCCATTGATAGTAGGCGCAATTAGTAGACGTGATTGATAGTAGGCGCGATTGGTAGTGGACGTAATTGATAGTAAGTGCTATTGATAGTAGGTTCAATTCACAGTAGGTGCGATTGATAGTAGGTGCGATTAGTAGTAGGCGCAATTGGTAGTAGACACAACTACTAGTAGGCTCGATTGGTAGTAGGCGCAATTCATAGTAGGCACGATTGCTAGTGGGTGTAATTGCTAGTAGGTGCTATTGATAGTAGGTGCAATTGACAGTAGGTGCAATTAGTAGTAGGCGTGATTGATAGTAGGTGCAATTGATAGTAGGTGCAATTAATAAGCACAATTGATAGTAGGCGCGATTGATAGTAGGCGCTATTAGTATACGCGATTGATAGTAGGCGCGATTGGTAGTGGACGTAATTGATAGTAGGCGCTATTGATAGTAGGCGCGATTAGTAGGCGCGATTGGTAGTGGACGTAATTGATAGTAGGCGCTATTGATAGTAGGCGCGATTGATAGTAGGCGCGATTGATAGTAGATGCGATTGATAGTAGGCGTGATTGGTAGATCTTGAGGTGATAACCCCTTTTGATTGATCCCTGTTGATTTGTCCCTTTGGACTGGTCCCTGTTGACCAGCCCCTTTGGACGGGGCCTTTATGAAGGGAGTCATTTTTGACGGGTCCCTGTGGACGGGCCCATGCATTTATCCAAATTATGTCAAAGTCACTTAACCTAACCGTGGGAACATAGGTGTTTACCAGCAGTCTTCAGCGAAAGTCCAACAATACCTCATACAATGCCCTAGTCTTATTGGTTCGCGAGATATTAACAAAAGTGCACTTAGGCCCTTTGTCAAAATTTCAAAAATAGATTCAGTGTTGTGCAATCAATAATAGCCACCTCTTTAAATATATACTGTACTTGTTTTCGTTGACCTTAAAGCCTTGAGTATCCATCATCAGTGTATGAGACATGTTTACGCTTGCATAGATCAAAACCAACTGACTACTCACTACTTGGGTTTAGAAATTACATTTACTCAAATCACATTCTAGTAAAAATCGTGCCTACTATAAACTGCACCCACTTTTGCACCCGCTTTTACATTCACTTTTGCACCTACTTTTGCACTTCCTTTTACACTGACTTTTACACTGACTTTTGCACCCATTTTGAACCCACCTTTGCACTCACTTTTTCCCCCACTTTTGAACCCACTTTTACACTGACTTTTGCACCCATTCTTGCATCTACTCTTGCACCCAATTTTCCTCCCACTTTAAGGAGAATGTTTTTGTGTAATAAAAAGTAATGTCCAGCCTCCCACCGCCATTCAACTGTGACGTCATAGCCAGTCTCAAAGCAAGTCTAAACTTGTAGAACAGGTCATGTGACAAAGTTAGGTTAAGTGACTTTGACATAATTTGGATAAATGCATGGGCCCGTCCACAGGGACCCGTCAAAAATGACTCCCTTCATAAAGGCCCCGGCCAAAGGGGCTGGTCAACAGGGGCTAGTCAACAGGGACCAGTCCAAAGGGACAAATCAACAGGGATCAATCAAAAGGGGTTATCACCTCAAGGTCTACCAATCACGCCTACTATCAATTACGCCTACTATCAATCGCGCTTACTAATCGCGCCTAATATCAATCGCGCCTACTATCAATCGCACCTACTATCAATTACGTCCACTACCAATTGCGTCTACTATCAATCGCGCCTACTATCAATAGCGCCTACTATCAATTACGTCCTCTACCAATCGCGCCTACTATCAATCGCATCTACTAATAGCGCCTGCTATCAATTGTGCCTACTAATTGCACCTACTATCAATGGCACCTACTACCAATCAAGCCTACTACTAATTGCACCTACTGTCAATTGCACCTACTATCAATAGCGCCTACTAGCAATTACACCCACTACCAATCGTGCCTACTGTGAATTGTGCCTACTATCAATTGCGCCTACTACCAATCGCGCCTACTGTCAATTGAACCTACTATCAATAGCGCCTACTATCAATTACGTCCACTACCAATCGCACCTACTATCAATCACGTCTACTAATAGCGCCTGCTATCAATTGCGCCTACTATCAATTGTGCCTATTAATTGCACCTACTATCAATTGCACCTACTACCAATCACGCCTACTACTAATTGCGCCTACTGTCAATTGCACCTACTATCAATAGCGACTACTAGCAATTACACCCACTACCAATCGCGCCGTGAATTGTGCCTACTATCAATTGCGCCTACTACCAATCGCGCATACTACCAATCGTGCCTACTATCAATCGTGCCTACTGTCAATTGAACCTACTATCAATAGCGCCTACTATCAATTACGTCCACTACCAATCGCACCTACTATCAATCACATCTACTAATAGCGCCTGCTATCAATTGCACCTACTATCAATTGTGCCAATTAATTGCACTTACTATCAATTGCACTTACTACCAATCACGCCTACTACTAATTGCGCCTACTGTTAATTGCACTTACTATCAATAGCGCCTACTAGCAATTACGCCCACTACCAATCGCGCCTATTAGTAATTGGGCCTACTATCAATTGCACCAACTACCAATTGCACGTACTATCAATTATGCCTACTATCAATTGCATTGAGTATGAACTGCTATCAATTACAGCTGGTAAAAATCGCTTCTAGTAAAAATCGCGCTCAGTATAAAACGCGCCCAGTATCAAACGCGTCTACTAATCGTACCTACTATAAATTGAGCGTGCTATAAAACGCATTGCCTCTACTAACCATGGCTACTATCAATTCCAGTCAATAAAAATCATAATCACTATAAATTGCGTTCAGTATAAATCTTGACATTGAGCAATGTGTGTGTAAATCACTTGTAGTCTAAAATTTGTTCATGTGATTATTATTCTTGACAGTACTTTGAAAATTCCACCTTTAAAAAATATCAATCCACTTCATTTATTTTACTGTTATTATTACTAAAGTGACTTTACTAAAATTAAATTAATGTGTATTAATATGGAAGTCTCAACAACCAGCCATGGTAAGCCATGTGCCTACTATAAAGGATATAAATATATTGTAAAAACAACCAATAAAAATGGAACTGTTATTTGGCGATGTTCAAAACAACGATCTAAAAAGTGTCGAGGAATGATTAAAACAAAAGACTCCAACGTACTTACTTCAAACGAGCATCATTGTGAATCTCAAATTAATACACATTTAAATGGACAAAATACTCTAATCAAGGTAAAAAAGCAAGTCCAAGAAAAAAATATTGCTGCTCAAGATAGTGCAGTGTTCGTTCAAAATCACTTATCATGTCCTCAAAAAGTCACGTTAGGACAGTTGTCAACGTCTAAGAAACCCTTAACACTATCAAAAGCAACGCAGACTTTAAAAGAGGTCCCTGTGGAAAAGGAACAAGAGGAATTGGATTGTTCTAGTGATGTTGAGAATGATGATGATGATGATAATGATGGTGACAATGACTATCATAATTTTGATGATAATATTCATAATGAACAACAAACGCGAATAAGACGAGATCAAGAATCAAACCAATGCAGATAACTTACTTCTCTACACATAATGTGAACTCCCTCATGCAAACTGGTAAGCTAAAGGTGATCACTGACATAATGGATCAGCACAAAATTCTTATCATGGGATTACAGGAATTGAGGAACACTGACCAGGATGCTTTGGAATCTCAAGGGTATCGACTATATAAGGGTATATCGGGAAAGAGAGTCATGAAGAATGTTCCACAATTTGGAACAGCATTTCTGATCAACCTTAAAATTATAAATTCAGTTCAAGAATTCCGCTCACCATCTCCTCGAATCTCAACACTCACCTTTAACACATCTAATAAGATTTATACTATCACAAATGCCCATGCACCCACTAATGATAAAAACACTTCCCCCAAAGACCGTGAAGAAACAGAAGAATTTTGGGACCTACTGGATCAAACCATAGATAACATCCCCAAACACCATGTTAAATTATTAATTGGCGACTTTAACGCTCAGCTAGGTAGAGAAAGAAAATACCGTGACATCATCGGAAAATGGCCAGCACACAATAGAACAAATAAAAATGGAGAGCGACTAGTTGACCTGTGTCGAAACCATAACTTAATCTCAAAATCTACATGTTTTAAACGAAAACCTCAAAAACTTAAAACATGGAAACACCCTGATTACACTAAGGGAGAATGGCAACTGGACCACGTGTGCATGGATAAACACCACCATAAAGAGATCTATAACGTCAAAGTCCTCCGCGGAATTGACACAGGTTCTGATCACTACGTAGTCAAAATTAAAATTAAACTCACGCCCCAGAAGAGACAACAAAGTAAAACCCCCAAAACTAAACGAACAATAGATCCTATCCAGTTAATCAACAGTGAACAGTACCAAAAAGCAACTGGAAACATTAAAATAACTGATAAACTCGAAAACTTGGTTCACAACCTACAACGAATAGCAGAAGACCTGGCTCCAATTAAACCGCGGAAAAAACATCAATGGTGGAATAATGAATGTGATGAGATGATTGAAAAACGACACCGAGCGTGGTTATTACACCAATCCCAAAAATCTGAAACATCTTTTCAAAATTTAGTTACACAACGAAAAGAAACAACTAAAACTTTAAGAAGAATAAAACGGCAATATCATACTGACACCCTACAAACAATTGAAGAAGAATTCAAAATTTCACAATAGCGGAATTATTACAAAATCTTTAAACAACATCTGAAAAAATATGAAGCACCTACCTTATTGTTAAAAGATGAAAATGGTAAATTGGCCCACAACAACCAGGATAATGCACAAATTATGGCTAAATATTTTAAGACACTCCTAAACTGTGAAGAACCCATAGAATTTCTCCAATTGGATGTTGACACTCCAATAACAACACCACCGGAGAACATTAACCCGCCCACATTAGAAGACGTTTACATAGCACTGAATGAGATGAAGAATTTCAAAGCCCCTGGAGAAGACCAGACTTTTGCAGAGATTTGGAAGTATGCTGGAAATTCGGCAAAAATTGCTCTTCACCAACAACTAGTCAACATCTGGATTACAGGAAAATTCCCTGAACATTGGAGATCAGCTATCATCCATACACTACATAAAAAAGGGGATAAGACAGACCCTAACAATTACCGAGGGATTTCACTCCTGGATGTTACCTATAAAAAAATTTCTCGAATTCTTCTCAATAGAATTAAAGTACAACTTGAAAATGAATTAGGAGAATATCAAGGAGGTTTCAGGTCCTGGAGAAGTTGCCCAGATCAAATTATGAGCCTAAAATTGATAATTGAAAAAGGAATAGAGATATGGTGATAACATTTATCGACTTTAAAAAAGCATATGATTGTATTCATAGAGAATCTTTATTAAAAATTCTAAGACACATGGGATTACACCCCAAATTGACAAATCTCATAAAACTAACTCTTACAGGCACCAAATCAAAAGTTAAATTCAGAGGTGAATCCTCTGACCCATTTGAGGTCACAACCGGTTTACGACAGGGTGATGGCTTATCACCATTACTATTTAATTGTGCATTGGAAATGGTAATGCGAGAATGGTCTAAGAAATGCCCTCCAAATATAAAAATAGGGAGAAAAATTCAAACAAACTGTCTTGGTTTTGCAGACGACATGGCATTATTGGCGAAAGATTTAGAGGAAGCCAAAACACAGATATCAGAGCTTCAGACAATTGCAAATAAAATTGGCCTTAAGATATCATTCGAAAAAACAGAAATCATGCCACAAAAACCAACACCATTAAAGAAAATACAAATTAATGATAGAAAAATTAAAATTGTAACACGATTCAAATATCTAGGAGAGCTAATAACAAACAATTTAAATGAGAAAGCGTCAATTCAAATAAGAACCAACAAGTTATCTAGGGCACAAAAATTATCATGGGAAACTTACAAAAAGAAATGCTTATCAATTAATGCAAAAATTAAACATTACAATACAGTCATAAAACCGGAAGCCACATATGCAGCAGAAACATTATTCCATCTAAATGAACATTCTAAAACCGACAGATTACAGAAGATCGGAAGGCGAATTGGAAGAACTTGTATCAATAAAGGATATAAAAAAGATGGGCAATGGCGAATAATACCTAACAATATGGTCTATAACAACCTAGAACCCATTACTGATACCATGCGAAAGAAAAGACTAGGATTCTTTGGGCACATCATGAGAATGCCAGATTCACGTCTTCTAAAACAACTAGTGCAGTACAATCTTGCTCCAAAAAACACAACTGGATGCCGTGGTTAAAAGAAATCAGAGAGGACTTAAAAGAAATTGGCCTAACAACAGAAGATGCTCCAAATAAGAAAAGTTTAACTACAGCACTTAAAAATGACGTTTCATTTTCCACTCACAAAGAAGAAAATTCCTACAAGAATATTTTCCGCCGAAGAACGGGCAAGACGATCAATACGCATGAAGAAGTACTGGGAGGACCGCAAGGCTCGTACAGTTCCTACAAGTCGACGAACTAATGGTTGGGTAAAGTGATCCTTTGTGGTCTCAAAAGAAGAAGAAGAAGAAGATGATGATGATGATGATGATGATGAAAAAGAAAAGGGTGAGGGTTTTATATGTATAAAACCACTGCGACTACCCCAGTTTTTAAGAACAAGAGTACCTGGAGAAAGTTATAAAAGGATCTACAACAAGCGTTGTGTTTAAAAAATCTATATCAAACAATGGTAAATAGAGAGAGTTGTATTCAGTGTGTATCTATTATAAAATGAATTTAATAAAAATATTTTATGGTTATTGTCTGCTTTTTCTTAATTACTATCACTACATCCTCCCACTATTAATGCAATTGTTAACCATTGACAGTCTCTAGCTATGTTTAGAAAGAGAGAGCGGACTTAAACAATACACTCTATCTATGGTTTGTGTATCGAGTATCATAATAATACAGTATCGCTAAGCTATGTTAAAGCAATAGTTATGTCAGGTAAGGGGTTCAAATCCTTGCTTTCTTGTATTGAAAATGTGAAACATTAGTCAAACGCCTTAACCTCTCGGTCAACCTGACAGTTAATAATGTAATTTGTTTTGTGCACTTGAGTGTTTACAAAATTCTCCAGTGTACATTGACTCAACCACTTGCTCGTTTTTAAATGTTTTTTGTTGTTGTTGTTGATTTTTTTTCATTACATTGTAGTTATGAGTCTTGAGAACTAGGTGTTTAATATAGGGTGAAAGGCATCTTAAAATAATTTTAGAAAAGCTCTCAGGTATCGTGTCATGGGTTTTAGTAATGCATTAATGTTTGTTGACTAGTATTTACCATTACACAACATTATTTAGGTAAGCTCTACATGTTGTTTTAGTCTTCAGCCTTTTGACTGGTTTAATACAGCTCTCCATGACTCCCTGT
Organism: Meconema thalassinum; assembly: GCA_946902985.2. Lineage (NCBI taxonomy): Eukaryota > Metazoa > Arthropoda > Insecta > Orthoptera > Tettigoniidae > Meconema > Meconema thalassinum. The sequence goes on from OX336395.1 coordinate 240,029,388, forward strand.
CCTGAGCTGATCGTTTCATCTCTATATAGCTACCACACTCTACATCCAAGGCTATCTGTTTAACATATTCTATCCTTGGTCTACCCCTACAGTTCTTGTCCTCAACCCGTTCTTCCATAACTAAGCTTGCTATTCCTGGGTGTATGTGTCCTACCAGCCTATCGATTTACTTCATTAGCTGTCGCCAAAAACAACTCTCCTCTCCCACTTGTCTTAATACCACTTTGTTTGTAACCCTATTTACCCATCTAATCTCCATCATTCTCCTGTAACATCACATTTCAAACACTTCAACTCTCCACTTTTCTGCTACACCAACAGTCCAAGTTTCCCTTTCATAGAGCGTCAAACTCCAGACAAAGGTCTTCAAAAATGACATCCTAATACCTAAATCTATATTCAATGTCAACAAATTCTGTAGAAATGCTTTCCTTGCCTGAGCTACATAAGAATCCTAATCATCTCTGGTATAATGTCTTGTTTAGCAAACATAGTCGCTCAGTAAGTCTATGCATTTTGTTGTATATAACCCAAAATAGCAAACTGTTTTTCTAAAACCCTACTCACTGGTCAATAACAAGCATAGTCGCCAAAGTGTTTCGTTGGTAGTTAACTCATGTCTGGTTAGTCAATTCTTATTGCAAGGCCAGTCAACACCTAAAAATTCATCTTAACATATAGTCTAATCATCTTTCTATCTACATACCAGTGTCTAATGAATAGTCAATATTAGTTTGGTCTTTACCTAAAATCTAAAATCCAATATCAAATTTCTAAAATCTAAAACCAAAATAAAATATAGCATAGAAAACATAATTCCAAGTAATACAAATCCTTATATGCTTTTCTTTAATAATTAGTTACCGAAAATTTAAAGTCATGACATTATGGTTTGGTCTTTTTGTAAAATCTAAAATGTAAAATGTAAATTCTAAAATCTTAAGTCTAAAATAAAAAAACAAATACAAAATCTTACCTGCATTAACTGTATATTGAACCCAGTCCTCCTTTGTATTTGTAATCCAAGTAATAATTTGAAAAAATATACAAGTGTAATCAGTCTTAAAACATTATCCCTGCTTTTTTATATGTTTTTGACATGCGTATTAATCTAAAATCAAACCTTGGTCTAGCTTAGTCAAAGGATAAAAAGCTTAACCACTGCACCACTATAACCATCTTTCTTAGTTTGGTTCGTTCTAAGCCTTAAAGTTAAATCGAGTTAAGGCCTCTAGTGCAAGAGCCAAAAGTGCTTGCCACTGCAGCACAAAATGGTTAGCAAGTAACATTATACATTCAAAAAGGATTGTATTGGTTCGGTTTGGTTCAGTGTAATCACCATCTTGTTTTCTTAGCTACCCTCTTTAATTAATCAATTAAAGATAGTCTACTCTTATTTCTTGAATCGATAAATTGGATTTTGTACACACCGTTTGTCATGTCATGCCTGAAACCTATACTCCCTATGTACTGCGGTCAGGTTTAAAAACAAGTTTCAATGGTCCAAGACTTGTCAGTCACCATACGTGAAGCCTACAATAATTCTTTCTCTACATAGCTATGTTTCATCACTCACCATAAACATCTAACATTATGGGTTTGCAATACTGTATATTAAGAGAAACAAAAGTCCATCACCTTGTTGTTTTCAATCTTTTTGGGAAAATTCATAAGCCATATAAAGAAAGCGTCATGTCAAGTTATAGGACACCTTATGAGTCCAAATCCCATTATTAGTTTATAAAACTCAAATCAGTAACCTTGCCTTTTTGGGATATTTAAATAAATGCATGCATCATAGGAAAAATCATAAAAATATTCTTAAAACAAGTCATCACATGACCCTCTTCAATCAATGCTTCACAAAATATCGATTCATCCATTGAACATGGCCACAGTGATCGGCGACATGCTCGTTTAAACACAACCGGTACTGTCTCTCTCTACTAAAAAAAAAAAAAAAAAAAAAAAAAAAAAAAAAAAAAAATCTAAAATTTTAAAAATCTAAATTTTAAAAATGTGTGGTTAGGCCCTTTGTCAAAATTTCAAAAAATAAATAATAAATTCAAGAAGAGATTGTCGCCCTGAGTCTTATAACACCTCATGTGTCCAAATCTGATTATTGGTTCCCCTTTTTTCCTGCAAAATCTACATGCATTGTTTTAGGGTTAAAATGACCAATCGTGGTAAAAGAGTATTAAATGTCCAATTTTTTGAGCTATCACACCTAATTTTAGGTTTCTTAGTTTCCAAGATATCGATTTTTTCAATTTTGGGGTAGTTTTCACCCCCTTACAATTTTTCATCAAAAACAAAAGATCTTAGGTTCATTTATCATTTTTAGGCGTTTAACACCTTTTTCCCTGTAAAATCACTATTCACTGTTTTAGGGGTGAAATGACCTATCGTGGTATAAGCGTATGTCATGACCTATTTTTAAAGCTATCACACTTAATTTTAAGGCTCTTAATTTCCATGATAACGATTTTAAAATTTTGGGGGTAGTTTTAACCCTCTTACTATTCTTTTCATCAAAAACAAATGATCTTAGGTTCATTTATCATTTTTAAGTGTTTAACCGCTTTTTTCCCAGTAACATTACTATTTACTATTTTAGGGGTGAAATGACCTATCGTGGTAAAATCGTATCGTATGACCTATTTTTAAAGCTATCACACATAATTTTAGGGTTCTTAGTTTCCAAGATATCGATTTTTCAATTTGGGAGTGGGGAAATAGTTTCACCCCCAAAGGGGAACATCGCCCCAATTGCTAGGACCCCTCATACAAGTCACTAGCATGATAGGTTCGCGAGATATTAGCAAAAGTGTGGTTAGGCCCTTTGTCAAAATTTCAAAAATACACTCTAAAAGTGGGCTTCATCCCAAGTCCTACAATACCTCATACAAGTTCCTAGCCTTATTAGTCCGTTAGTTAATCCCTTTGACATAATTTGGATAAATTCATGGGCCAGTCCAAAGGGATCAGTCCAAAGGGACTCATCAACAAGGACCCGTCCACAAGGACCCATCCACAGGGACCCGTCCACAGGGTTCCCGTCCACAAGGACTTGTCCACAAGGACCCGTTAGGTTGAGTTAGGTTAGGTTACACTACAGCCGCCAACTTTAAAAAGCCCGCCCTCTTACAAAAGTCATGAGTGGGCATGCGTAAAAAAAACTAAAACAAGCATGTTAATTCATAGTGGCTATCCACCGTATACATGTCTCTTGTGTGGAACAACGTTTCATTCCATATTGGCATTCAAACTCTCACATGTTGCAATTGGAAGGAGAGATTCTCTAAGAAAATACAATTTCATCCTCTAGTAGGGGTAGGTTTTATTTTGGGGAGGAAATATGTTGTCCATTGGAAAGGGGGTGTCAGCCCGAATTCAACAACACCTCATTTGTTAAAATCCGACCATGGGTTCGAGAGATATCGTGCCACCACTATCTTGTGAGGTGGGGAGGTATAGGTGGTCACAGAACTGTTACAAATACACTACTGTCATGTACATTATCTATGTGCGCCCCGATGAATACGGCAATTTAAGCCGGCTTTGACTGGCGCCGATCGCGGGCGCCCGTACTGATATCGTTAGTTCACACGTGTTTTGTCATTCATATGGACATGTATCTGCAAAGCTTAGACGTTAGTGTTGCACGTTTAGTGAGTATTGTGATTACTGTGATTGTTGGTCATGCCTAGACACCAATTCACATTGCGTGAACGTGTGTAGACTATATCCATAATTCGTACATGGAAAGCAAAAAATCTTGTTCTGAAACGAGACGAAAATTTTGAACCAAGCTTCCAGAAGACCTGTGCCTAATGCCAGTACAATTAGGAGGCTCGCTAAACGGTTCAAGGAAACAGGCTCCGTAAATAATAAAAGAGTTGGCAGACATTCTTTCATCAGAAGATATCAGGTGTGTGTTACAAGAGAGGGAGGACATTTTCAGCATTGCCTATGAGCACTGCAAGTACACATTATTGAACATGCTTGGTAAAAGTGTGAAAGTGCGTGCCACCACCGGCTGAACCGGGTACGCGCGATATGCGCCAGCCACAGCCGGCTTAACTTGTCGTGTTTATTGGGGCGCACGAAGATAATGACCCTGCATATGACCTGCACTATTTGTGCAATACACGACCTAACAACTTCATTCCTCTTTATATTCAATATATTGTGAAATTTCAAAAATAATCAGGTTTTACTACTGAACTGATATTACAATTCTTCAGTCGGTCAAAATAATTACTGGGAAATGGAAAACAACCTGCAAATGAATTTACATGTGATCAGAAATCAGAAGATTAGGGAAGAAGTAGGAATAAGAGATTCTCCATTACATAAGATCCAGGAATCAAGACCAAAGTGGTTTGGTCATATGGAGAGAATGCTAGTCAACAGAACTGCATGGAAGGAATTTGAAAGAGAAGTGGAAGGAAGTCGACTAGTGGGCAAACCAGGAAAGAAGTGGATGGATCTGGTTAAGAGTGATGTTCTGCAGAAAGGTCATGATTGGGACAAGATGGTGGAGGAAGAATGGTTCAGGGACAGAACGAGACGGAGGGGGCTCATATACCACACTCGGAAGATGGTTTCAGATGATGATGATGATGATGATAAAAATATTTGTTATGGATTACAGAAGATGGAGAAAAATATAGGATAATGTATATGATAAAAGTGCATGACTGGGCTAAATGGAGGAGAACTGTCAGAAACATCGACCCCACATAGCAGTGGGAATGATGTGTAAAGAAGAAGTACATAATAAAAGTAAACCAGAGACTTGTTGTTTGAGTCTTCAGTCTTTCGACTGGATTGATGCAGCTTCCATGGCCCCCTGTCCTGAGCTAATCGTTTTATCTCTACATAGCTACCACACCTTACATCCAAGACAATTTGTTTAACATATTCTACCCCCACAGATCTTGTTGTCCTCAACCCTTCCTTCCATAACTAAGTTTGCTATTCCTGGGTGTCTAATAAGTGCCCTACCAACCTATCTCTTCTCTTCATAAGCAGTCGCCAGAAACATATCTTGTCTCCCACTCGTCTTAATTCCTCTTCATTTGTTACTCTATCTACCCATCATTCTCCTGTAACACCACGCCTCCACCCAACAAACTGAGAGGCATCAAGGAGACAACAAAGGTGTGGAAATCTTCCTTCCGATCTCTCCGGAAGGAAGCTGTGGTACTCTGTCGACTCCGGATCGACCATGGGATTGCTACGCACTCCCACTTGCTAAAGAGAGAAGACCCCCCTTTGTGTACTTGCGGCGCCCACCTAACCGTGGCACACATTCTCTTGGAGTGTGTGGATCTGGCCGGGCTCTTGGTGTCCCCGCCCGGACAAGACACGGCCAGATGAGCCAGCTTGGTGTCCCAGGCGAAACCCCACACAAGACACGGCACAAACCTAGAAGAATTGCCGAGTTTTAATTCACTGGCCGTGAAAGCCAATATACCATCTTTTTGGAAGCCTTCATAGGGAGGTTGAGGCTGCTTGGGCTTTTAGTTCTAGCAGTCAAGAGGTGCAGTTGCACCTTATATAAAGGGAGGTGGCGCACAGTTCGCTACTCCAGTGGGGGTCCGGGCGGGGCACCAAGAGCCCGCCGATGAGCCAGCTTGGTGTCCTAGGCGAAACCCCACACAAGACACGGCACAAACCTAGAAGAATTGCTGAGTTTTAATTCACTGGCCGTGAAAGCCAATATACCACCTTTAAGACTTTTTATTCAGGTTAAGTCTGTTTTATGTTTTTTATTGCGTTCATCTATTTTATTGATCACTCTGCCTTATTTGTTATATTGTTTTTTACCATCCCCCTTTTACTGTTTTTATTCAAATGAGGCATAATTGTTGGGGCTCACTGTCTATTTTATATAAACCATTTTCGTTTCATCCGTGGCAGTGAGCTGTTTTTATCTTCATTCTTTCATTTCACGCCATTCCATTTCATTAGGGGCCGATAACCTCGATGTTAGGCCCCTTAAAACAACAATTATCATCATCATGTAACACCACATTTCAAATGCCTCTATTGTCCTATTTTCTGCAGTGCCAATAGTCCAAGTTTATTAAGAATGTGTCACTCCTTGAGGGCTGCATTTGTTTATGGTCTCCATTGTGGGCTTTGTCTTGTAGATTCAACTGTTTAGGATATGAAGATGCTCGCTTGACAACCGAAACATGTCATCCTGTATTTTCTCCTCTTGTAATCCAAGCAAACACCGTCATCATCATCATCATCATCATCATCATCATCATCATCATCATCATCATCATCTTGCACAGTTTCCAGCCACTGGCCGGGTCTGTTTGGAACACAAGCCACTCCAACGTCTTCTGTCTTCCCACCATCTTTCAGCCTCCACCCTTGTCCAGTCTTCTCCTCTCTTCTTCACGCTTTCTTCCACACCCTTCAGCCAACTGTCTCTCGGTCTTTCTCTCGGTCTCTTTCCTTCCCACTTCGTCTCGTGTATCCTCCTGGGTATCCTCTTCTCCTCCATTCGATTTACATGTCCATACCATCTAAGTCTAGATTTCTCTATACCATCCTGTAATGGTTCCTCCTTCATTAATTCTCTGGTCCTCTCATTTCTTATTCTGCCCATCTTTGTAACTCCAATACTGCTTCTCAAGAACCTCATCTCACTGGCCTGTATTTTGCTCTTCTCCCTTCCTTTCATAACCCAGGGACATCCTTGTTCCATATCATGCTTCTCACAATCCTCCGGAATGCTTCTGCCTGCCTCCCCCGCTCATTTATTTCTCTATCGTTTCTTCCATTATCTTGTATCAGGCTTCCCAGATACTTGAAACTTTCCACTTTCTTCAGCTGTTCCCCACCAATTGTTATTCCCGTTATGGTTCTTTCCTTCTTCCTTGTTGTGATCACCATCTCACTCTTATTTATGCTAAATTTCATCCCATATCCTTGTATTATTTCTTCCCACACGTCCAACTGCTCCTGTACCTCCTCCTTGTTTCCCCAAATAATCAAATCATCTGCAAACACCATTGCTTTCATCTTTCCTTCCCCAATTACTTGTGCCACTTGTGCAAACACCGTATATACCCGAATACCACCCACACATTTTTAAACAAAATCGGACGTGAAAAATTGGGGTGCGGGTATTAATTGAGTCATCCAAATTTTAAATATTTAAATTGGCCGCCATGTGCGATATAGGGTGTTGCGAGTATCCTTTAGATGGCGCTAGTGCTTGTTCAGGTGTATAGTATTTACTCACATATAACACCCGCTTGTTTCTTTGGTTATTTTTTTCGAATTTTCGGCTTAAAAAATTTCCTTTGATATAGATTAGGATGGCGTGGTATAAAGGCACACAAATGAGCACCTAGCAATAGCTACTCTCTTGCAACATCACAGCTGACTGGTCATAGCGCTAGGGAGTGCTGCAGCCGCACAGCAGTGCATGCGCCAAGTTCAAGGTTACACAGTGTTGCAATGTTATGCGGCATCATTTAGTTATTTACAGCATAGCCATCGCCTCTTGTTTCACAAACCCACTCCAGAACTTTTATGTCCACATTTTTGTACTTTCCTTTTTTCACACCGCGTAAGGACTTAGATGTTTTCTTTGTTCCCAATAATTTGTCTTTCTGGTTAAGCCAATAATGAATCATACACGGCTGCACTTCGTATTTACGACTCGCCACTTTCACTCCATTTTCTGCAGCAAATTCTAACACTTTCAACTTGAAGGATGCTGTAAAACTTGTTCTTGTGTCGAGGTCAACAATGCACAGGTGGTGCACATAGAAGCGCAGGTTTTACAGTTTTGTGAGTTGAGTGATAGCATGGCATCAGTAAACGTAAACATTTGTTTAAAAGTTACAAAAATAAAAGGCTTTTTTAATAATTTCCATACAAAAATGAGGGTGCGTGGATTATTCAGGGACGGGTAATATTCGGGTATATACGGTAGCATTTGTAATCACATGTCGTTTGGTCAGGCCATATCACATTTCCCAATAATTGAGATTGTAATTGAGTTGATTAGGGCCGATGACCTCGATGACCCCTTAAAACAATAACTAACCAATCGTGTTGACCAACTGAGAAGTTACAATATCAAGCTCGATGGCCTGGCAAATACTTACGGGATACTGTCCACTGAGGTGCGTCACCAGGAAGCCCCCGTGCGAGCCTCCAAACAGCACCATCTTGCTGGGGTTGAGGAAGGAGAACTGTTTCAAAGCCTCCGCAGTGGCTAGCTTCATGTCCTTGACGTCCGTGTCTCCGATGTTCCCCAGCAGGAAGTCTATACTGTCTTGTCCTGAGCCCACGGAGCCGCGGTAGTTCACCATCAGCACGCCGAACCCTGTGACACGTTCACATTCATCAATACTTTTAACAGCAGTGGGAACAAGTATCCAGGTTCTATGGCTCCTTTGCTACATGACATCTGACATAAAGATTTTCGGTTTATCCCATGTCTTTTGCGGGGTTTCGCCTAGGTGCATCACGTCAGGCTCGCCTAGGCAAGAAGAACTGCTGGATTTTTACCCGATATGAAGTTTAGACAGAATTTAATCACAGTAAAATCGTGATTATTCCAGCTCTAGAAGCAAGACATGACAGAAAAACATGGGTGTTGTCCTACCTATAGTGAAAAATGTAGGCATGACAGGTACATTATGTTAGAAGGTGAATCGGTGAGTGACTGAACAGTGATTAGCTTTGCCAATCTAGCAAATTTCTTAAAATGTCTCTGACAAAATTTGGCAACTATTTAAATTGAATCACTCGTTGTTGAAAAGCACTAAGTCTGGTTCGGCCACTGTCTTGGCAAACCAGTTTTTGTGTTTCCCTATTTGTTTCCACTCTGTGTGGTTGTACATATATTTATTATTTGTCTTCATTGCATTTATTCATTGTCAAGTTTGTTTTGTTTATGTTGGTTAGTTGTCATGATTAATTTGTTTTGATGACATGTTGTATTCCCACTGCCGTGTTTCCAGTAGGATATTTTTGCTTAGAAGGTATTTTGGTGTTCTAAGTTGGCGACATTGATTCTTCTGTATTCTCTCCAACTTGTCTTTGAACTCTCTACTGTGATTGGCTGCTTTCAGCCTATCAGAGGCCTCCGACTTGTTTTTGAACTCTCTACTGTGATTGGCTGCTTCCAGCCTATCAGAGGCCTCCTCGCTGTTTGTGGCGACCAATCACGTGTTTCTTCTTCGTTCTCTAAGTCTGCCGCCATGACAGAGTGTTGTGTCTCGACACTGGTTGTGATATATCAACGAATATCCAGCTAATCTTTTCTATAATTGGTGCTATCTTCATAGTAACTGTGCTTAGCAATCACGTCCTATGCACATGATGACTTTTTTTATTTAGGGCAGTGACATTATGGTGATTTTCGGTCTCATCAAACCATGCTTGATGTTGCTACGCGCCATGTCGACGAATTCTTCAATCCGCGGCGTCGGATAGTTTGTTGTAATGTGTTTACTTCCATCTTCATCTACTGCCTAACAATTTGTCTTCACGCGTATGAATAATGATGTTGTTTCGTGTGATAAGTAATTCATTGTTTGTCTGGAAGCATGTGTTACAAGTCCAGGCACCATCTTCCTGCATCATCACTAAATGGAGGTTGACGCTAGGCTAAACTGCTTTACTATTGTGACAATGCCGTGCGATTGGCATATCCCGGTATTTGTATGACAGCAACTACTTTGAATTCCTGCGTTTCACACATAATTTGTGTCCAATTTTTAAAGTTTTGAGATGAACACAAAAAACTGTTTTTCTGCTCTTGTACTGAAATATGAGACGTAGTTTTTTGTATGTGAAAAGTGCACACAAACGCTGATATATACAAAAGTAGCATTGTTCTGTATGTTAACAATTTTATTGACAAAATACGTAAGTTAACTGGACTTAATCCATTTCAACATGGAACGAGCAGAACCTTTGAGCGAGGAATATCATTCACATTCTTCATTTATTTCCTTTATTTCTAAATGAACACATGTATCCGGAAGCCTGAAATAAAAGTAACATGAATGTAATAACTGTTATTTTCTTCGTGTCGAAACGTACTGAACCCTTCAGGAAAACAGTGTTTAATGTAAGAAATCTTAATCAAGGGGTCGCGCTCAGTTCCTATGTGATGTTTACGTTTGCCAAACAACATGCTCTACTGAGGTAAGGGTCATAGGATATAAACTATAAATCGAGAAAGAAAGGTGACAAGATGTAAAATAATAACATGATTTAATGACTAATAGTGCATAAAAAGAAATAAACAACAATAAAATATAAAACAATCCTCCCTGAATTTCCCATGATAGGAATATCTATAAATTTGAGGAGTCAGACGGATCTCCCCTTTTATTTAAAATGTGGATCCTGGTTCCACTACCTTGCAATTTGGGTTTTATGTGCGCGTAATGACTAACTACGAGGAATGAGTACTTTGGATGACTGTTCGTTTACAACGGGTTAACAGCCACGATGCTTACGAACAATCATCTCGTAAATCAACGTTTATGGATATGGAACATGACATTAATGAAAACCCTTAAAAAGTAATGCTGACACACGCACTAAATCTACTATCTACAGGAATCTCTCTCGGGACCCTCATTAGCGCGAAGACGCACTTGACTTTGAGCTGCCAACACGGGCCAAATTGCTCAACATAAACAAGGAAATACAGCAAGCATGTGACTCACGGGTCACTGAATAAAATAAAAACATGGAATAAACCAACAACAACAAAAGCCTGACTGGCTGACATTACTTTATATGAACAAAACTGCATGTTAAGCAAACGCTTCGGAGATTATCGTGATTCGTAGGCAACTCCCATTTATTTAAACAATTTTTACCATTGATCAGTTCTTAATTCTGTATTTAAAGTTATTACTGAGCCACACAGGCACTCTCCACTAATGACCTGGCTGGCACCCTTCAGTTCGTCTTGTGCAACATCTCCCCTCTTCCTCAATCACCTGCCATTGTCCCCCTCCAGTGTGTATAAATATAACTGACCAGCTGTGCCGTTATCTCAAGGAATCAACAGCAACACACTCAACCACTTCCAAATATGGTCAGACATAATCAAAATATCCAGAATTGCCCTCGCGAGGTCACAATCTAGATTTGTCATCAAGCTGCCAGAAATCAGTCTACGCTGAAATTCCCGCTTGTAATGACACCAAAACACACTCACACACACACATATGGGAATGACAATACGTTATTTCACACAGATCGGCTGAATGGATGCTCGCCGACAATTAAAAAATATTAAAACCTACGATAGAGCTGACTGCTCTTCGTCACAAATCACATTGCTCCAAAGGCAATAATCTCATTGAATCTGATCAATAATAAAACAAAGAAATTAATTACCCTCCAATCTACTGTATAATTATATTACTTCAGTCCTACTTCTGAAACACAACATATCTCCGAGAGACGTTTTTAACCGCATTGCGTAACATATGCAAACACGGCCGTTCACATAGCTACGTTAGTTAAAACAACAAACAAGAAAAGAACCTTCTACTAAATATATATGCGAGCTGTTTCCATGCAAAAAGTGTGTCAGACCAAAACTAAATAGACTACGTTAATCACACAAGCAAATTATTTACAAAACAAGATATGTCCCATACACCATAAGTTAATTTATCAGATAATAATAAATATTATTCTGTACTCATCCTCAGCCAGTCACCCGTCAAAGAACATCTGCAGCCATTCCCCAACTGGATTCTTCTTATCTCATCTCAACCATCTTGACGGAGTCTTGATATTTCCAGGCTTCCTCCATGGTCAATGATGTCATCTCTCGTGCTGATTCAAAAATTAAATTATTATACACTTGATGTCTGACTACTAAATTCGCCGTTCGGGTACTTCTTTCCCCAAAACAGTTTATTGGCGAATTATCGAAGATACTGCCCCTACAAATATAGTACTGTGACTATCAAACACTGAATTTAACACTTTTTTAATAATAATTTCTGTGTCCTTCATGACACGCAAAGTTTAACTGTCAACGTCCTTAGACGCACAAAGTAATAGTCAACCTGTGTCCACGACACACAAAGTATAATAAGCTTACGTCCGTAGACGCACAGAATAATAAGCCTACGTCCGTAGACGCACAGAATAATAATAAGCCTGTGCCCTCGACACACACAATAATAATAAGCAAAGTCTTGGCTCTTCACACCACTTATAAATGAACTGGCCCTAGGTCTTGATAGTGGGGGAATTTAGATAAAAATTTCACAAAATAATGGTGATACAGGAATGAAATAAATATCACTGAACTCGTAAAATAGCGCAGGTCAAGAATATGCCCATTAATCCTAGAATCGATCGTAGAGATTTTGCCTAGGCAATCTCCCGCGTGAATGCTAGCCGAGCGTGCCCACGCTAGACCTGCCGCGCTAAATAGGCATTCTTCTCTCATTGGTTCCCACACTTTCTGTCACTTGGCGGTTTTTAGCATATCTTGGCGTCGTAGGAGTGTCTATTTTCTTCATCAGCCACTCACGTTACTGCATCATATTTCTTATAGGCGCGAACATCACAATGAACATACCAGCAGCATGTCTCACTGCGCGTCGCTTCTATTTTTGAGGCGGCCAACACCTGTCCTTCTGACACATCGCTAGGCTATTTCCTTTCACAGCTAAAGTATTTAGCCTTTTGTCAATCTGCTTCAGGCATGTACCCGCTGTCTCCAACAAATGCTTGAAATTTCCTCATCTCCGTCTGGCTACTTTCATGATGCTGGTGGAAATATTTATTAATTGAAGAATAAAACCTAGAATCATTTATCCAACAGAGGATAAACGGTTCAATACTAACTGCTGGACTATGTTCATGTCAACACGGAATAACTAAATTGAGGGCTGTGGTAATAGCACAAGCGCTGCCAGGACATGGTTCCATTCAACACCAAAACATGCATCTTGCTTCCTAGAACGCAAAATCACGGTAAAAAGGATTTGTCAAAATTGTGCCTTTTAAAAATGAGCGATTCAATTCCTTTTAACGGCAAAAAAAAAAAAGAACAGTTTTCTCTTTTGATTACAGGAATATAGCGACTATAACTCCCACATCGCTTTAGGGAAAACAATTTTGGTATTGACTTGCAAATTGTGTTAAACAATATCTTATTGTCCACCTTTTAGTGTACATGTTACAGCAGTTCTTCTTCAGCACTTAATTGTTAAAATACTAAATACTCAAGCTTCTCATTAAAATGTAAATCCATTGTTTGTCCTTTTATTTTAGTAGGTTTTTTTTTAATGAATATTATTGCAGATTTGGACACTTAAGTTTGAAAGACTTAAGGTGCTGAAGGAAGACTGCTCTAACAGTCCGAAACATGTACAATGCTGCAGGTAATTCTCTTTGTTCTGAATGCCCATTTGTTACACGATCGGGTACATGTGAGCGCCCCATGTGAATAGACCACCCACCCGGCTTTATTGTTATGTGGGTTGGACGCGACACAGTTCTGGCAGGGGCTATCATCTTGTTTATAAATAAAAATATTTCCGCTGACTTTTCAAGAAATGCAAGATTTTTCCTGTACTATTCAGACTACTGGGAGCATTTCAGCACAAACCTCACCTTCTAACTCCCTCCGGTTTTGTGAAACATACACCTTAGCGGTACACTGGCTTTCACGGCCAGTGAATTAAAACTCAACAATTTTTCTAGGTTTATGGCGTGTCTTGTGTGGGGTTTCGCCCAGGACACCAAAAAATACACGGCACAAACCTAGAAAAATTGTTGAGTTTTAATTCACTGGCCGTGAAAGCCGATATACCATCTTTTTGGAAGCCTTCATAGGGGAGGTTATGGCTGCTCGAGCTTTAGTTCTCGCAGTAAAGAGGCGCAGGTGTGCTTTATATAAAGGGAGGTAGCGTGCAGTTCGCTACTCCTGTGGGGGTCCGGGTGGGGACACCAAGAGTCCGCTGGTGCGCCAGCTTGGTGTCCTAGGCGAAACCCCACACAAGACACAGCACTAACCTAGAAAAATTGTTGATTTTTAATACATCTTAGTGTTGATGTTTTAAGAGCGTTAAAAATCCCTCAGTATGCCTTCCTTCGGAGGGGAAGTAAAGCCGGCGGTCCCATGCCATAGATTTATGGCATGTTAAAGAACCTTCCACTAATTACACCTGTGTGAAGCTAAATTGTATAGGTTAAGAATGTAAACAACACTCTAAGGTTCCTACGTTCGTTGCCAAGAGCCGACTGCGGTGACGTCTGGTAGCTAAGTTCTGAACTAGTAGTCGTTGACGGTGGCGTTTGGCGGCAAAAGTAGGAACTACTTGAAAATTGATCGCCTGCAGTCCTTACTTGAATTACAACATATACACACACTAATACAGTCGTCACATTTAAAACCGGTTATCAGACAGATTCTACACACACCCAAAGTACACGGGGCTACATGACCGCGTTGTCGCAGCCCCTAAACTTAAGAACCAACCAGTGTTGATGATTGAAAGAATAGGTGCCTTTCTTTCACCCTGGAAAAAAAGAAAAAAATATAGAAATGGGTAATGTTAACCTTTTCCGCTCGTGTGTCGACCTGAGGTCGACAGCCTTCACTTAGCGTTATAGCTCGTGTGTCGACCCTGAGTTGACACAATGTTTGGCCGCTCATTTCTAGGTTACCTGGCATGCCAGGGCTTTTTTACTTCGTTTGGTAAGTGCTGGCCCCTTCCGGAAACTGGAAGGAACCAAACGGGAGTGTTTTAGTTTCTCTTTGCTCGGCAAAACTGCTCCGTTTCGTTGACATGGAAAGCATTCGCGGTGAAGCAACATGGCGGCGCGGCGCCTCGTTTGTAGGTTACCTGGCATGCCAGGGATTTTGTACTTCGTTTGGTAAGTGTTGTTCCGGAAACCGAAAGAAACCGAACAGGAGTGCTTTAGTTTCTCTTTGCTCGGCAAGACTGCTCCGTTTCCTTGACATTGAAAGCAGTCGCGGTAAAACAACATGTCGTTATAGCTCGTGTGTCGACCCTGAGTCGACACATTGTTTGGCCACTCGTTTCTAGGTTACCTGGCATGCCAGGTCTTTTGTACTTCGTTTGGTAAGTGCTGGTCCCAGAAATCAAAAGTAACGAAACACGAGTGTTTTGGATTCTCTTTGCTTGGGAAAACTGCTCCATTTCCTTGACATGAAAAGCAGTCGCGGTGAAGCAACATGGCGGCGCACAGTCTGACCGAAGCTGAGATCCGGGCGTCTATTTTGGCTGATTTTGATGATAGTGACCATACGAGCGATGCAATTTTTGAATCTGCAATGAAAATGATATATCCGTGAGTGGTTCAAGTGACGATATTGATATCAGCGTCGCAAGAAATCATGGAGGAGGCGATAACATTATGTGAAGCAATCAGGGTCAATCCAGGCATTTGCTTTGAACGCTTCCACACACTCAATACATACCGTTAAGAAAGTTAAAAACATTATTTTGTGTCATGTAAATGCCATACTTTCATTAATTTTGTAGTTCCTTCCTGTATATATTGTTACAACCAGTACTTAATACCAGGTTTTAAAATATGAAGAATGCTGACAGAAATAAATACGAGTTGGGAGAAGCCGGGACTTACAATAATTCGAGTGGAAAGGGTTAAAGAACAAAGAAATTCGTGTAAAAGTGAAAAAGAAACACAATTATTGTTTGTTGGAAAATATGAGGTAACTCAGAAGACAATTGGCTTATTATACACGGGTTGGTCATTCGTCTACCTAACATTACCAACTGCTGTTCTAGGCGCTCACACATTACTGAGCTGTCTGCACATTGACAGCCGAGTACGCATGAAGGCTACTCCATTGCGCATGTACATTGTATTGGCCAACATAGATACTTCAAGCTCCAAAACTCAGGCAGTGATGACTGAAATGTGGAGTCTCATTCTTCAGTTGAACACTGTTTCATATTAGTTAGGCCATTATTGCACATCAGAATGTATGCAAACCATAGTCAATACCCACATTTTAGCAAAAACGAGTTCAGCACATATGTTAATTTCGAATAACTTAAAGTATGAAAGTGTTTAGAACCTCAAATTGATACAGATACCTCATGCCTTCAAATCAATCAATTGGCAGAGAAAGAAGAGTAGGGTCATGAATCAAGGACAAAATGAATGAACAAACAAAAAATATTAAAAAGCCGATAACCTATTAGTTTTGGTTAAATTAGGGGGGCTATAGGAAAAGAGGGGGCGTCACCTCACACAAAATGGGTTGGCACCATCTCACAGCCATGTCTCCGCCACCACGCGCGCTCATTGGTCAAATCAAATAGCACACGTTTTTCCGGTTTCCTGTTATACATTTCCGTCCCTTTTCCAAAATCACTCCCACAAAAAATATCCAGCAACCGACAGTACGTCGTGGTACCAATCTCCGCCACCGTGCACGCTCATTGTTTCCTGTTACAAATTTCCATCCCCTTTTCCAAAATCACTCCCACAAAAAATATCCAGCACCCGAGAGAAAAGATATTACACATCAAAAATGGAAAAGAAATAATAATATCGTATGGCCTCGGGTGCCGGGTGCAAGCTTTGTTATTTGACACCCAGAGGGTAGCTTGTATGTCGAATTTCGTTGTTCCTTGAAGCACTATGAAAGTCAAGGAGGTTAGATATCTGAGTTCCTTGAACACTATAGCTAGAGATACGGGAAAATCGCAATTGCGATAAATGTGAATTTTACTTTTTTCTCCTTTTTTCAACTACCTGGTAACTAATATGACTATGTATACCCAAAATTTGCGAAACTGAATGTGCGACAAAGTGCGATAACGAAGGGTTCTTGCGAATTATTCCCATAAATGCGATAAATGCGAAAAGTGCCGAATTTACCGATTAATGTTGAATATTATATTTTATTACATTTTCGCGCCGCAACTTTGAAATTTGCGAGTTCCCAGCAATGAAAATATCGGCTATATAATCGATATTTACGAGTAATAATCGATATGTACGAACATCGATTATTGTCGTGAAAACAATCGATTACGGTAAAATTTATTTTGAAAATGGTGCTGTTATTATTGCCGCATAATATCCACTGTTTATCGCCAGTAAAACGATGATTTAGGAGAAATTATTTCGTAGTTTCAGTTGGTTGTGCTAATAAAAGGAATGTTCCAATCGTTTGTGCCGATTCCTTTTAAAAATTAGAGCAATAAGGTTATGCTTATATACCGTATTTGCTCGCGTACATCTCGCACTTTTTTGACCGAAAATATGTGTGAAAATTTTCGGTGCGAGATAATACGCGGGGAATGGCCGTATTCCCGAAAATACACAAAATTTGCAATGTAACAGTAGGCATACTTGCACAACTGTTGTTGCGCGCTAATCGCTAATTCGAACGTGGCGAACGATGTACAGCGTGCTAACACTCACGCTGTGCCGTATGCTTGCACGCGGCCGAGCTCTGATGCGGCGCAATGCGTAAAGACGAAATAATTGAGATTCGAGAAGACTGAACTGCGTTTCTCTGCGATGTAACAGTAGGCCTACTTGCGCAACTGACGTGGCGAGCTAATCGCTAATTCGAACGTGTTTCAAGGTGGTGAATTTAGCCAACCGCGGCCGAGGAAGCGGCGAACGATGTACAGCGTACTAACACACACGCTGCGCCGTATGCTTGCACGCGGCCGAGCTCTGGTGCGACGCAATACGTAAAGACGAAATCATTGAGATTCGAGAAGACTGAACTGCGTTTCTCTGCGATGTAACAATAGGCCTACTTGCGCAACTTATGTGGCGCGCTAATCGCTAATTTGAACGTGTCTCAAGGCGGCGAATTTAGCCAACCGCGGCCGAAGGCTAACGATGTACAGCGTGATAACACTCACGCTGCACCGTATGCTTGCACGCGGCGCCTCTATCCCTAATCGGCTCGTATCGAAGTTCGGATCAACTCGTTGTTGCTCGCTCTTCCTGTTAGTAACACTTCGGGTAAGTTCCTGGACAATGACGACTGTTGTGGCGCGCTAAATCGAACGTGTTTCTACCTCAAGGTTATTACGGTCATTTATATGATGGCGTCAGTAATGAATGCGAGATATATGCGAGTAGGCCTACTTTTTTCCCCCTGAAATTTCAAATAAAAAAATGGGGTGTGAAATATATGCGGGGGCGAGATATACGCGAGCAAATACGGTAGGTTTATATCGCGCCAGCCCTCATTTGTTGTATTTGAAATGAAAATGAAAACTTTCAAGTACGTATCGTAATATGAATAGACAATTTTTGTTAGGCGTTCTCTTTGCTTTGGGAAATGTTGTAGCCTATAATATGATGAAAGTATTCTCTACCATGTGTGAGTTATAGGTTATGTTACATGTCGTCTGGCGATTTCTCCGTGAATTCGGATACTGTTTTACAGATTGTCAGTCAAGAGTCACAGTGTGGTCAGAAAATAATGAGGGAGTAAACATACATTTTATTATTTAGTTAATTATCCATTGTGTGATATTTACACAAAGTTAAGTAAATGTATGATTCACATTATTAGGCTACTTCCTTTTCAATGAGGGCCATGGATGAGGTGCATTGAATTTCTATTTGCCGGTGGTTTAATGGTCAAATGGCACTTCTTGAATCCTACCTCATAAGATAAGTTATTAAAAGAAATGAATGGAACTTGGCAAGGAGTTAGTAGGAAAACCACACAAAAGGATTTCATAGCCATCCTCAGAATTTGAACCAATTCATCCATCGAGTCCAGGAGCCTGGTATTGTCGTCATTCCACCTGCCACACAGTAAACTTGGTAAGACAAGCATTGTTGCCTGACCACAGCTCGCTTTATTCTAACAATTGGCACCTTGGTACTGTCCCCGTTATCAGGATAGTAGGCTGTCAGATATCCGCCCCCTCAATCGGATTGCCAATAATCAATCGCACCGGCACAGCTACATCAATGAAAATGGCACTGACAGATACTATCGAGATTAGAGCACAATAGTTAACAAGAAATTATTGTGGAACACACCAAAATATACGGGGGTTCATACTTACCTTTTACTTACCTCTTAAATTTATCTCGGGGATGGGTTGTCAACTGGATCACTTAAAGTATGCCCTCACAATAACCTCCACCATGATATTTAAAATGAACCAAAACGAAGACGAGAAACTTTAAACTGCACAATAATTTATTTCACAAAAAGAATGAATTAACAAAAATAAAACAACAAAATCCACGTGGCAATCAGAAGTCATTGTCCACATAACTATGTCCTCCTGTAGAACCTGTATACTCTACATACAATGTTTCAGCTTTCTCAAGCTCAAAATAACGTAATTATAATAATGCACTTGGAATGGAAACGGGATTTGGGACGAGACACATATCAATTGTTTTGCGTGTTTATATACTTCACATTTTATTTATAGCCACAAGGCTATTATGTAAACGTCCTTGGCCTCTATAATACAGTTGTCCGGGCCAGCTGCAATGCACCTGCATCGTCAAAGTGGACTCACCCCTCCGTTCAACCCTAGCATATGCGAGTTACATTGGAGCTTAGCTCTCCTTCAAAACACGTTAAATGTCCACATCTCAACTGAAATATTATCACGCAAATGTTTTAAATGCTCCATTCAAACACCAGTGGAATACTCCAACAATCCCAAATCATGTTTAATTGTTCAAACCACTTGTTTAATTAGCGTTGTTTAGAGTATAAAAACAAAACTCCAAATGTTAATAACAAAAGTTCATTAATTATTTATAACAATAATAAATTGTTTATAACAATGTCAAACGACAATTGAAAATATTATACACGCCTCTATTAATCCCTTTCATTACAAATTGTTATCAAAGATATTTACAAAATTATTTACAATATTAAATATTGTTTATATTATTTATACAAGAAATACATTAAACCACACGTTTATCCGGTTGATAATTACTCAAATTGTGTTGATATAATCGACCAATGAAGGTTAGTTATATTTAAATGTCAAATTCAGGTTTAATACGGTTTAATAATTATTATTAATATTTGTGACGGTAACCTCCATTCAAAATCTTCATCTCAAATTATTTAACACTCTTGTTAACTTTAACAGTATTTTCATATGAATAACTTTCAAAGAACCAGAACAATACATTCAGCGTAAAAATACTTTGCTCAAAACGCACAAAATTGCTCAACAATAGGCCCAGAATTCATCATATATCTTCATATATATGGCATCAAAATCTTCCAAATTACATACAAAAACCTCCACTCATAAATTCAACAACTTCATTTATTACTGTGGGAACCTCCTTCATTATTCAAGGGCATTACTCATCAGCGACTTTTACAGGTCCACTGAACTAACGATTATACATCCATTGTTCCTCTTCAAAAATTCTTATATTCATCAATTGTATTAATGACTGTTATTATTTAACCTTCGTGGGTTTCATTCATGAATCGATATGAAGTAAAAATTTGCCAATCACAAATAAATTTAATAGCAAATACGATTAGACACTCCTCCCTGGTCTATCAAAATTGAGATTAATATCTTCAAAGTAACGCAGTATAAAAATACTATCTTCAATCAAAGTTCATCTAAACTGCATAAATAGTCGAATAGAATACAATTAGACTGTGGAATGCAAACATTATTGTTCCAATCTAAAATTGAGAAAAACTCCTATCAAATGTTCATTACTATAGTGTATTCAATAAATCGTAATCAAAGTTCATATTTCATAAAATTGTCTATAATGCAATGATAAATGTCTATGTTGCAATCATGTTCATAAGACGACTAGTATTTCAAAGATCGTCGATAACATATTAGATTTTAACGCTCTAAAATCATTTAATTATTCTTCTTTCTTGAGGATGACAGAAAATTGGTCAAAGTAATTTACTGAATAGAATTACTTTAATAAAATGACACGCTGTCTGAATTCAAATCTGCCATAGCAAATCATTAACTTTACAGTCAAATCGTGACTACAAAAATATGCAAATTACTGAAAGGATCTAAATTATCAGTCTCAACTGATCCAAAATTATTTAAGTATGCCAATGACATAACAATGTCTCAACAAATCGAAGAAAAAGGCATAAATCATCGAAGTGTACTGAGTACAGAAATGTTAATCAAGAAAATGGGGCAAAAGATAGGACAAAAAATATGGGAAAATGGTTGCTCAGATATCGCTACATGACTCAAATAATACAAGAAACGTTCACGACTACCTTATCTGTTGATTGAAGTTCTAGAGGACAGTTTTCAAAGAAAACTGCTGTTGGTTCCATTTCACCAGCGTAAAGATGTGCTCCGACCTCGAACCTGGAATCAGCGTCCTCGGAGAATCGAACTACTTCCTTCTCCGGAAATTGCACTGCTCCATGTATACGAAAGACATCCTTCTGGCAAAACTCTTCTTTATGAGCCGGGTCCACCCTGGCCTCTCTTGAAAGTTCCCTGAAGTTCCAGTCGTAATTCGCCATGAAGTTTATTGCAGTTATTTCCGCAGAAATATTCATAATCGTGGAGTATGAAAATATTTCCACTGTCATTTGATATAATTCAGCGATGGATTCACGATGCATGAGTGTAGTTGGATGTTCACTACATGCTCGCTTTTGTAGAATGACGATTAACGAAGTTCCATGCTGTTACTTCACTCCATCGATATATGTCCCAATTGCATTAAAGCCTTAGCCTTCCATCTCAACTTCTGTTATAATCATTGAAAGCACTGCAAGATTATAATGTTCCATAATAGAATGTATCGTTGTATTACCAAACGTATTCTCCAATATCACGGTTGTAACACGTGTCAGCCGTAGTGTATACTGTGGAAATTTAAAAGTGCCTCTCAGGTGGCGAGAAAATCACTTTTGTCTGCAGCCTTAAAATGCCAATATCTTTCAAAGTATAACTGTGAAATTGTTCAAATCTTCTACACACCTCAATGTTGTACTGCCCAATTGAATTATAATGAAGGCAGAAGTTAACTCTTTATATCTTATCTGGTAGAAACGTTAATGTGAGCGTTACAACTTCACCTAGTTTCGAACAGCGTAAATTGGAACTGCTCCGTGTTCGTTCGATGCGCCGGGCTTTAACCACACGCTAAAGACAACTTGCTTCACTTATTCACTCGACAATGACTATCTGACATCAGAAATATATATGCGGTATCAGCAGTATGAGAGATATGAGAGATATGAGAGCTCCTCTCTCCTGTGCACGACCTTTTATCAACTTCTTAAGGGGCGTATCCATCCCTTCCATAGTTCGTTCCTCCTTCATTGCTAGAAGTTTTAACTTTGGCTATACTTGACGGATTTTCAAATTTCAAAATCTCAAAATTAATTTCTTCAAAATTCCAAATCAATGCCATAACTGAAAATAGTTTTCCACAAATCTGCATGCCAAAAGTAATTAAATATCGTAGTTTCAGCAATCTCCGTCTTCCTTCCAAACTATCGTTCATTGGTTCGAGTCTCTCCTCCAATAGCGTAACTTCTTCCTTAGCACAATACCATGTTTCCTGCGACTGCGTCGTAAATCTAAGATCTTTCTCGAACAAACTCATGACGTCACCAAGAATCTCAGCTCCACCAGCCTACTTGCATGAAATCTGCGTCATCCGTGCCTACGTCATGAATATCCACGTCACAACTCTGACATTCATAACTTTATTCATATTTGCCAATACAGCCATCGTGGTCTCAATATAATTCAATTTACGGGGGCATTCTCCCTTCACCACGTTTTTAAAAACAGTTGCAAATTGTTTTTAAACTCTGTGTTATAAATATCTCAATTCACTTGAACACGAAATTGAATTATATTCTACTCTTGTATGATATTTCTTCTATGTTCCTTAATCATAAGTCTCTTCTTCTCTGGTTTGTGTGTGGCTAATGCATTCTCTCCTCTCTACTTTCTCTTCTGTCCTGAATTCCTGTTTTCCAAGTTCTGCTGGCTTGTAGAAGGACCAGGATCGATCACTACATCCTGTCTTTTCTTTTGGGTTTCAGCTTCCTTGTCTCGTAATTCCTTCAGATACTGCTGACTTTCTTTCTCTCTCTCTTGATACTTGTCGGGTGTCATAACCTGACCTTGAGAATTCTGATTCTGATTCTGGTACTGGTTATTTCTATTGTAGTTTCTATTATAACCATTGTTATAGTATCTACCTCTTCCGTTGTTGTAATTCCCTCTATTATTATTCCAGCCTCGTCTTTGCTGATATGGACGGTAACCTTGTGATCTGTTGTTGCGGAAATAATTATTCCTGTGAGGACCTACATTTTCAGTTTTTTCTTCATCAGGCTTATCAGTTTGCTGCACTTGATCCATGTAGACTGTATTAACGTCTTTGAATTCGTGCCTCTGACCTTTTTGTACCAAATTTGGCATTGGACTCGTGTAGTCAAGCCTTCTCAATAATTCGTCCATACTGGTCAAATCTCTGATATTTGACGATATGATCAGTCTTCTTACTTCCACAGGCAGCATACGTGAAATCGCATCTATCAACTGCTCTGTTGACAATGGGGGTTGCAAAAATCTCAAGCGTGATAACTGACTCGTGAAGAAATCAGCGTACCGTGTTGGAAGTGTACCTGAATACTTCCTCGAGTATACCTCAGCTCTTAATGAATTCTGAGCTTCTATTGACCAGAATCGTTTTATCAGTGCCTCTGCAAATTCGTCAAAATTGCTGAAAGTGTACCGAAATGCTCTAAACCACTCAAGGGGTCCTCCAGCTAGAAATCTTTCTACGATTCTCATCTCTCTCTCTCTAGGAATGTGGGCTTCTATGAAATAGTCTTTAAGATTCCTGATATATTCGATCGGTGTGAGACTATCAGTGTTGCTAAATTTTTGAGGTTTGTCTTCAAAGTTCCGGATGACTGTCACATTTCTCGGATATGAATCCATATAATGTTTCCCACTATCACGATACTTCCATTCAGGTTCAATATTTCTATCCTCTTCTTCTTCCCTGAATCTGGATATACGTTCCTCAGGACTAATATCTCTCTCTTCTGTAGCGAGGTTACATCTTCTCACGTAATTTCTATCCTCTTCACCAGTCAATCCTTCAGTATCCTTGTCTGTGATTTCCGTGATGACTTTCCTAATCAACTCTTCCTTATAGGTTTCCATCATGCTAGCTTCTCCTAGTTTCAAATTCTGCAGTTTGCTCGTAGTTTCATTAACATCAGAGACAACCTTATGAATCTGGTCCTCTAACGCAGTTTTTAATGCTTGCACGTCCTGACCTATTTGAGTTCTATCCTCTACCTGCTTTTCGGATAGCGAATCCATCCTTACATTCAAGTCTTTCCTAATCTGAACTACTTCATTATTAATGTCTACTTGTGTACTGGCAAGTTTTCTTTCAATTCGCTCCTGAATCTGATCTACATGTTCCCCACTTGACCTGTTCCATTCATCTTTCCAAACCATTACATTTGCAGTTAACATTTCCGCGATATCTACTTCAATGTCTTCCTTAAGTAAACGATTGTGATCTAATACTTGGGTTCTCATGACCTCTACATCGTATTTTAAACCAGCTAAAGAAGCTGTTGTCCTAACAGACTCGTCAACTAACCGAGTTGTTAATGCACTAATGTTACGAGTACAAAGCGTTTTTGAAGTTTCAATTTCTTCCCTAACTTTGTTAACATCAGTCTGAACTTTAGCAATGTCTACAAAAACAGTATTGACTTCTACTTGTATCTTATTGATATCGCTTTGCATATCATTAACATCTGAATGAATATTATTGATGTCAACTTGAACATTTGACACATCAGTTCGAGCATTTCTAACCTCTCTTTGAACTTCCTCTACTTTGTCTTGTACAGTAGCAACATCATTCCTAACAACAATTACTTCAGCTCTAGTACATGAAATATCACCCCGGACATTGGCAACATCAAGATTCAACATAGTAAGATCTTTCTGTACCTTAGAAACATCAATTTTAACCTCAGAAACATCTTTATGCACATTGGACACGTCTGTGCGCATGTCAGTTACAGCATTCTCGATTCCCTGGGTATTGATCTGTAAACGCGACACATTATTTTCTAGGTTTGCAGAACTGGTCTGAAGAACCTTCAAACTTTCATCCATTCTACTAGCATTCTCCTCCATTCGACTAGTATTCCTAGCTTCCATCTCCTTCATGCTTTCATTCATGCTAGCTTTCAAGTTAGCAGACAAACTGTTGGACATCTCCTCGAACATCATTCTCAGACTCTCATCTGCCATTTCAATAATATTTCAATAATAAACTGCTTTAGGGACATACATCAAACAGAGCAAAATAACAACATCTGAGCAACATTTTTCACCATATATAAATTTGAGCAATTTTCTGTCTTAAATCTAACTTATAATTACCTTATAATTAACCTTCGTAGACACTTCATGTTGAAATAAACTCAAGCACATGTTCAAGTTTCTTTGGTTCATTTTAAAATATCCTAACACAAATAATTTACATTTACAATCCAAATAGTTTAATTTTATCTTTAATATGACTACACATGTCATAAGCCGGTCAAATAAAATAAGATTCCAGATCATAGGCGATTTTTCTAAGTTTCCAGCCTATTTAACCTCTCTCAAGTTGTATAAGATCTGATATTTTCTGAGTGTAATTTTCCTAATACAATACAACATTTTATTCCTATATAATCACACTCTCAAATTCTACAATTGGCTTAGACATCTAACAAAGAATCAACCTCTTTATTTGAGTCTTCACAATCCCTTTGACATCGATAACTTGGTAATCCAATGTTATTCGAACACTCCACAAAAATTGCGGTGCCAATTCTACTGCAATAACTTGGTAATCCAATGTTTTGCTGATCGTGCCCCACGTTTTAGGGTCGCCAATCCTACTGTCCCCGTTATCAGGATAGTAGGCTGTCAGATATCCGCCCCCTCAATCGGATTGCCAATAATCAATCGCACCGGCACAGCTACATCAATGAAAATGGCACTGACAGATACTATCGAGATTAGAGCACAATAGTTAACAAGAAATTATTGTGGAACACACCAAAATATACGGGGGTTCATACTTACCTTTTACTTACCTCTTAAATTTATCTCGGGGATGGGTTGTCAACTGGATCACTTAAAGTATGCCCTCACAATAATCTCCACCATGATATTTAAAATGAACCAAAACGAAGACGAGAAACTTTAAACTGCACAATAATTTATTTCACAAAAAGAATGAATTAACAAAAATAAAACAACAAAATCCACGTGGCAATCAGAAGTCATTGTCCACATAACTATGTCCTCCTGTAGAACCTGTATACTCTACATACAATGTTTCAGCTTTCTCAAGCTCAAAATAACGTAATTATAATAATGCACTTGGAATGGAGACGGGATTTGGGACGAGACACATATCAATTGTTTTGCGTGTTTATATACTTCACATTTTATTTATAGCCACAAGGCTATTATGTAAACGTCCTTGGCCTCTATAATACAGTTGTCCGGGCCAGCTGCAATGCACCTGCATCGTCAAAGTGGACTCACCCCTCCGTTCAACCCTAGCATATGCGAGTTACATTAGAGCTTAGCTCTCCTTCAAAACACGTTAAATGTCCACATCTCAACTGAAATATTATCACGCAAATGTTTTAAATGCTCCATTCAAACACCAGTGGAATACTCTAACAATCCCAAATCATGTTTAATTGTTCAAACCACTTGTTTAATTAGCGTTGTTTAGAGTATAAAAACAAAACTCCAAATGTTAATAACAAAAGTTCATTAATTATTTATAACAATAATAAATTGTTTATAACAATGTCAAACGACAATTGAAAATATTATACACGCCTCTATTAATCCCTTTCATTACAAATTGTTATCAAAGATATTTACAAAATTATTTACAATATTAAATATTGTTTATATTATTTATACAAGAAATACATTAAACCACACGTTTATCCAGTTGATAATTACTCAAATTGTGTTGATATAATCGACCAATGAAGGTTAGTTATATTTAAATGTCAAATTCAGGTTTAATAAGGTTTAATAATTATTATTAATATTTGTGACGGTAACCTCCATTCAAAATCTTCATCTCAAATTATTTAACACTCTTGTTAACTTTAACAGTATTTATTTTCATATGAATAACTTTCAAAGAACCAGAACAATACATTCAGCGTAAAAATACTTTGCTCAAAACGCACAAAATTGCTCAACAATAGGCCCAGAATTCATCATATATCTTCATATATATGGCATCAAAATCTTCCAAATTACATACAAAAACCTCCACTCATAAATTCAACAACTTCATTTATTACTGTGGGAACCTCCTTCATTATTCAAGGGCATTACTCATCAGCGACTTTTACAGGTCCACTGAACTAACGATTATACATCCATTGTTCCTCTTCAAAAATTCTTATATTCATCAATTGTATTAATGACTGTTATTATTTAACCTTCGTGGGTTTCATTCATGAATCGATATGAAGTAAAAATTTGCCAATCACAAATAAATTTAATAGCAAATACGATTCGACACTCCTCCCTGGTCTATCAAAATTGAGATTAATATCTTCAAAGTAACGCAGTATAAAAATACTATCTTCAATCAAAGTTCATCTAAACTGCATAAATAGTCGAATAGAATACAATTAGACTGTGGAATGCAAACATTATTGTTCCAATCTAAAATTGAGAAAAACTCCTATCAAATGTTCATTACTATAGTGTATTCAATAAATCGTAATCAAAGTTCATATTTCATAAAATTGTCTATAATGCAATGATAAATGTCTATGTTGCAATCATGTTCATAAGACGACTAGTATTTCAAAGATCGTCGATAACATATTAGATTTTAACGCTCTAAAATCATTTAATTATTCTTCTTTCTTGAGGATGACAGAAAATTGGTCAAAGTAATTTACTGAATAGAATTACTTTAATAAAATGACACGCTGTCTGAATTCAAATCTGCCATAGCAAATCATTAACTTTACAGTCAAATCGTGACTACAAAAATATGCAAATTACTGAAAGGATCTAAATTATCAGTCTCAACTGATCCAAAATTATTTAAGTATGCCAATGACATAACAATGTCTCAACAAATCGAAGAAAAAGGCATAAATCATCGAAGTGTACTGAGTACAGAAATGTTAATCAAGAAAATGGGGCAAAAGATAGGACAAAAAATATGGGAAAATGGTTGCTCAGATATCGCTACATGACTCAAATAATACAAGAAACGTTCACAACTACCTTATCTGTTGATTGAAGTTCTAGAGGACAGTTTTCAAAGAAAACTGCTGTTGGTTCCATTTCACCAGCGTAAAGATGTGCTCCGACCTCGAACCTGGAATCAGCGTCCTCGGAGAATCGAACTGCTTCCTTCTCCGGAAATTGCACTGCTCCATGTATACGAAAGACATCCTTCTGGCAAAACTCTTCTTTATGAGCCGGGTCCACCCTGGCCTCTCTTGAAAGTTCCCTTAAGTTCCAGTCGTAATTCGCCATGAAGTTTATTGCAGTTATTTCCGCAGAAATATTCATAATCGTGGAGTATGAAAATATTTCCACTGTCATTTGATATAATTCAGCGATGGATTCACGATGCATGAGTGTAGTTGGATGTTCACTACATGCTCGCTTTTGTAGAATGACGATTAACGAAGTTCCATACTGTTACTTCACTCCATCGATATATGTCCCAATTGCATTAAAGCCTTAGCCTTCCATCTCAACTTCTGTTATAATCATTGAAAGCACTGCAAGATTATAATGTTCCATAATAGAATGTATCGTTGTATTACCAAACGTATTCTCCAATATCACGGTTGTAACACGTGTCAGCCGTAGTGTATACTGTGGAAATTTAAAAGTGCCTCTCAGGTGGCGAGAAAATCACTTTTGTCTGCAGCCTTAAAATGCCAATATCTTTCAAAGTATAACTGTGAAATTGTTCAAATCTTCTACACACCTCAATGTTGTACTGCCCAATTGAATTATAATGAAGGCAGAAGTTAACTCTTTATATCTTATCTGGTAGAAACGTTAATGTGAGCGTTACAACTTCACCTAGTTTCGAACAGCGTAAAATGGAACTGCTCCGTGTTCGTTCGATGCGCCGGGCTTTAACCACACGCTAAAGACAACTTGCTTCACTTATTCACTCGACAATGACTATCTGACATCAGAAATATATATGCGGTATCAGCGGTATGAGAGATATGAGAGATATGAGAGCTCCTCTCTCCTGTGCACGACCTTTTATCAACTTCTTAAGGGGCGTATCCATCCCTTCCATAGTTCGTTCCTCCTTCATTGCTAGAAGTTTTAACTTTGGCTATACTTGACGGATTTTCAAATTTCAAAAACTCAAAATTAATTTCTTCAAAATTCCAAATCAATGCCATAACTGAAAATAGTTTTCCACAAATCTGCATGCCAAAAGTAATTAAATATCGTAGTTTCAGCAATCTCCGTCTTCCTTCCAAACTATCGTTCATTGGTTCGAGTCTCTCCTCCAATAGCGTAACTTCTTCCTTAGCACAATACCTTGTTTCCTGCGACTGCGTCGTAAATCTAAGATCTTTCTCGAACAAACTCATGACGTCACCAAGAATCTCAGCTCCACCAGCCTACTTGCATGAAATCTGCGTCATCCGTGCCTACGTCATGAATATCCACGTCACAACTATGACATTCATAACTTTATTCATATTTGCCAATACAGCCATCGTGGTCTCAATATAATTCAATTTACGGGGGCAGTACCAGTGAACTAATACAACTCTCCGCCGGCCCTCAATATTTGAGTTGCTGCACAACACCTGATATTGTTGATTGCATAATGAGAACATGACCTTTGGATCTTTTGAGCATAGCTTAGGTACCCTCGTCTCATGTCATACAACCAACCGACAGCACTTAAACTCAATCTTGCCAATTAGCCAGGCTGATGCCTTTATTTTCAGAGATCTCACATTTCTGAAAAATGTATGATGTCAAGTTTCTACATTTCTGTAATACTGATATTAGGATTTTAATACTTCTAACACTCCCTTAGTAAAAATAAAAACCACATACACAACAGGAGACTTATATTAAATGCTTATGCCGTTTATCAGAAACGCCCATATTTCCAATCCTGCACATGTTTGAATTAGTTTCCTTGCATATTATTTTGAACCTGTTTATTGTACCTGGTGACGAACTTTTAAATGCTACAAAATGCTATTTTTGAAAATGAAAGTGCTACAAAATCAATTTCAAAATGCTATTTTCTCGTATCTTTAACTACAGCGCTTTCTAGTAGAAAAATGAGGAACTTTGTGTTGGCGGAAACTCCCGAGATTAATTTTGCCATTATGAACACGGCCTACTGAATTCAAATGGGTTCTTTGACATGCCAACATCGTATGACATGCGTGTCGTAAATTTTTACCGCGTTTCAAAAATCACTTACCACGGCCAGGAGCGAACCTGCAAGCTTGGGGTTAGTAGACCGACACGATAACCACTCACCCACCGTGGCAAGGTGATCAAAACAGTGGGGAGCATTCTCCAATCAACAAGTACAGTGGGTGGCATAGGATGGAGAGAAACTTGGACAATAAAGGAAAGTAAGAAGATAACATGATATGTAAAGTAGGAAACTGAGATGAAATCTTCAGGTTCATGCTATCAGAGACTGCCACATTGCACAGCACTTCATTCTTAATTCTAGATTTACCATATACCTGCACATTTATATAAAATATCGCAAGTGAAAAATTGAGGTGCAGGTGTTAACTGAGCCAGATTATTTGGAGAATTTTCCATTTTGAGTTCCGTATTGACTTTACAACAATCAAATGGGGTTGTTTGTTCGCCGCCCAATCAATACCTTTAACACTCCCTTAGTAAAAATAAAAACCACATACACAACAGGAGACTTATATTAAATGCTTATGCCGTTTATCAGAAACGCCCATATTGATTGGGCGGAGAACAAACAACCCCATTTGATAGTTAACTGAGCCATCGGAATTTAAAGTCGTCACTGCTTGCTGAATAGCTCCAAATAATAATTCCATCTAGTTTCTTCGTGTAACGATCAGGCTGAACAATACTCACCCAGCAGTCCAAACAAGGCCACCTCCATGGAGAAGCTGTTCGTGAACGTAGAATGAGGTCCTCCGTGAGGGAACACGATGAGCGGCACTTCCCGATCCTGAGCACTCTGCGGGCCGATGTAGAGCGCACAGAATGTTTCTGCAACATCAAACAGTGATACTTAGCCTAGACTAATACCATATTTAGTCGCATATACGACCCGTTTTTATTCTATTTTTAATGCTGAAAATTAATATGGTAGCATACCAAATAACTACCATGTACTTACCAACATTCTTGAAAACAAATTTTAAAAATACAATTATGGACCATTAGGCCTATACAATATTAGCCTGATATTAATCTACCGCAATTATGGCACGCATATGTGTGTGATAGACTAGGCCCAATTTCATGTTCACTATATCTGAAATAAACAGAAATTACCGTTAGATACACCGTAGTTCCTCGCATATTTTTAGCCAAAAGTTCTCGACAGAAATGAAGGGTGCGACGATTATGCTAAGAATATTAAAGATCAAAGAAGAAAGACCACAATCTTGAGCACTTTCTTAATATTATTTGCTTAATTTGTAATCCCGTGTATTTCACTTTCATCAAGAGTACCGTTAGAAATTAAGGCAAGGATAGGACAAGCCAGAAGTGCATTCAATCAAATGAGAAATGTATTGTGCAGTAGAGACCTTACTATAAATTTCAAATTAAGGTTGCTAAAATGTTATGTGTTCTCGGTACTCTTCTACGGTATGGAAGCTGGGACCCTCAAGCAAGATATGATTAACAGACTAGAGGCGTTTGAGATGTGGACATATCGAATGATCTTACGAATAAGCTGGATGGATAGAATCACAAATCTTGAAATATTGCGTAGGATAAGTAAAGAGAGGAAGTTACAATACTTGGGCCATATAATGAGAGGAGACAGGTATCGTCTTCTACAAGAAATTATTCAAGGGAAGGTTAAGGGCAGAAGAAGTCGAGGAAGAAGAAGGATCTCTTGGTTGGACAACCTCAACAAATGGTTCAAGTGTAGTTCCAGTGAACGCTTCAGTGCTGCTAGATCAATAAACTGGATTGCTGTGATGATCGCCAACTTTCTTAGAGGAGACGGCACATGAAGAAGAAAAAGATCACCGTATAATTCTTGTATTTTCTCACTGCGAACATCACACTTGGGTCTCCGTTGTGATGTTTCCAAGGAAAAGGCTGATGCTAGACTGGCGTGGGGAGTCTCTTGGGTAGGTTTCCGCCAATAGCAGTCGGGCCTGTTTTCTCGTGGGCAAACGTAGGGTAGCAGCGCTTTGTACATCAGCTTATGAAGCTCGTAATTCCGAGGCCAACTCGTGGAAGCGATGGGTCTATACAAGTTTCATTCCCCTGAACTTGTGCTGAGCGCGACCGCTGTCAGCATACTGTGTGCTGGCTACTTGCATAGCGTGAGTCATAGCCTGCAGGCAGGCAGACAGACAGGCTCCTTTCTTATGACAAGGTCACGTCAGTATCTGCAACTGAACAGCACACAAATACGAATGTGCTAAGTGATGATGCATGGTTATAGATCGCAGGCACAGAGACGAGACTATTCTGACAAGGCCATGCAAGGTTATAAGCTTGCGGGAGCACGTGCGATGCAAGGTTATAAGCTTGCGAGAGCACGTGCAATCGACCGCACGTCAGCTCGTCTCTCTGCTAGCTTCTCACGCGGTGGACTCCTTGCCTCTTTTATTTTGCTCCCTGGAGAATACCATTAAAACTACTGTTGTGAATATATTGAGATGTCTAATGGTGTACAACGTCTACGATGATCTTCTTAGGTCATCATCATCATCATCGTTGCCCAACTCCAGTTTCCCGGGTGTGGTAAAAGAGCCCCCTCCATCTCTGTCGATCCATGATCCATTCTTCATTCACAATCCTCGCCCAATCCTGGCCTCTCTCCTGTACGTTCTTCTTCACCTGATCTGTACATTGTTTTCTAGGTCTGCCAACTGGTCTCCTCCCCCCCCTAGGTCTCTTTCATACTCCCTTCTTGCAGTTTTATTGGCACTCACTCTCTTGAAGTGGCCGAAGCACTTCATTCTAGCCTTCTGGATCTTTTGTGGTATAGAGCAGCGTTTCCCAAACTGTGGTACGCTCGTACTGCTGCAGTGGAACAAGGTGATTTTACGAAAGATATAAAAAAATAAAAACACTGATATGTTAAGGAGCAGTTTTATGAACTGAATTGTGATTCAGAACTAAGGCAAAATTACTTCAAAAATGACTCTTGTGAACTTTTGGGTTGAGAGGCGTGCAGACTATGCAGACATAGCTGACAAAGCAATTAGATTTTTACTGCCTTTCACTACTTCGTACTTGTGTGAGACTGCATTTTCTTCACTTGTTTATCTCAAGAATAAATACCGGTATAGGCTCCTTACAGTGGAAAAGGATCTTCGTTTGAGACTCAGCAATATTAAACCAGCCATTCCTAAGTTGGCTTCTAATCTTGAAGCTCAACCTTCACATTGAAGTTGTTCGTTGAACTTTGGTTTTTACGTTTAATTATTAAGAGTTCTTTTATTAATATTATTTGTACAGAGTCATTTTTGAATGTTTGAATTGAATACTTATTGTAATAAATAATAAAACAACTGCACACTTTTATTATTTGAACTCAACAGTCTAACTCTAACAAACACAATTTACAATCCATCTTTTGGTCTACTACGTAGTAGTGGTGAGGGTTATAGTTACTTTATCTCCCAACTGTTAGGTGGTACGTGAGAGATTCTCATCTCTTAAAGTGGTACACACAAAAAAACGTTTGGGAAACACTGGCATACCTGCCAACTTTTGAAAAGGGCTATCAGTAAAACTCACGCGCGACAAAAAAATTTAACGATTTTCGACATACCCCGGCTTGACGAAAATAATAATACTTCTGGGCTACAAAATACAATAATTCATGCTTTAAACAGGATACTTCAATGAAATCATATCTACTTACATGATTTGTAGATGAACATAACAATCAAGAAGAAATCCATGTTAATCAGCAGCAGGCGTGGTGAATATTGGTTTGGAGCATACATAACAGGACTTCCTTGATAAATTAAGCCGATATACGATAATTGAAAAAGGTTTTACACAATAAAACTTGTTTAACGTAACACAGGCAAGAAATAATATAATACACACTGCAAATCACATGCTAGTTCGACTTTAAAGTCATGGTTGTTGCCTTTTTAGCTTCCAGCAAAAAGTCTTGAGAAAATGCTTTGTCATAACAGGGACCAGAACTCCTGGTCTTCAAAATAGAAATAGACTCCAGAGATTCATTGGACATGGATGACCTGAACTGTGTTCTATTTTTCTTCACAAGGCTGAAAACACGTTCACATTCTGCATTGCTATGGGGTATGGTGAGAATAGAGAGCATTACTCTAGAAATTCGGTTATACTTAAGAAGTCCATAGGCTCCACGAATTCTTGATATTTGTGCCCAACTGGAATCACTTGCAGCATCTTGATGTGCAGCCAAAGTGTCATCTACCTGAAGAGCTGTAAACTGCCTCTGAAGCTCATTCACCACCTCATCGGTAGTTTCATTCTCTTCCTTGCATAACATGATAGGAAACTTTTCCAAGAAAAAACGAACGGAAGAAAACTGTGCATCTTCAATTTTGTCTAACCTAGCAACTTGAGCATTCTTTAGCACGTCATCCTTGAGTGGAAACTTGTTGATGATGTAGTCACAGGCAGTACAAAAGTAGTTTCTCACTGATGAAAAGAAAAGGGATTTATCTGTATCCTGGAGATCATTCACTATGTTCGAAGTTTGAATGCCAATAACTAACTCATCATCACTTCTTTGATTTTGAATCAAGTTGTACTCAACTTCAAGCAATGAGGAGCTTTTGACAATTTTGGGCTTAACAAACTTGGTGAACAGCTGCTTTAGCAAATCCATTAGAAGTTCTAATAACAAGTGAACTTGTGGGGAAGAAGTCTGAAGGGCAACATTCAATTTGTCAAATACAGGAATAGTCACATGAAGAAAAGTGCAAAAGGCCTTGTTCAAGTTTGAGGACAGGAACATAAACAATTTTTCCTCACGAGTTGTAGCAGAAGTCTTATTTTTTAGGATGGGTTTGTCACATTTGGAAGAATATGCTATTCTTTTAGGGGCATGTGTAGTAGCAGAATCAAGAATTCTCTTCTTCTGATACTCTTTGGATCCACTTTGTTCAACTTGAGGTATTCTGAAAGATGTCAAGCTTGTGGAAATGTTTTTGGTACATAATATTACTTCCTCCTTGAAGAAAGAAAGAAGAGGATCCCACTGGTCCAGTAGTCTATCCAAACATCTGCCTAAAGATAACCACCTAGTACATACATGCTTCAGAATTTTCTTTGCTTCCTTATTGTGCAAGTTCTGAAATTTCTGAAGGCGTTCTTTTCTCTTTACACTCTTCTCTAAGAAATAAAATATATCTACAAGGATCTCATCCACTTTAACTGGTAATCTTCCAGCACCTTTTTCAGCTGCTAGATTAATCAGGTGGCAAATGCACCCTATGATGGCAATACCTGGTTGAACTTCCTTCAGAACTGCTGAAACCCCATTTTTGTGTCCTATCATAACAGGAGCATTGTCGGAGCAGAAAGCCACACAGTTTTCAATTGGTATATTATGAGAACTCAGCTGTGATAACATCAGGTTACCTATGTTTCGCCCTGTTGAGTCCCCGTCCAACGCTGGTATGGATAGCACAGTGCTCACTACTTTTTCCTGCCGAACATCATAGAATGTAACAACAATAGGATACAACTTGGCATTCGTATCATTGCTTCCATCCGTTGCCAAAGAAAATGGTCCGTTCTGAAGGCACTTAACAACTTCAGATGATGCATTTTTTGCCATTTTATTTACAAACAATGCACGTCGTTTTCGTGCGACCACAACTATATTTCTTTGCAACTTCTGATGTGGGAAACATCTTCTTAAATAAAGCGCCAGCATGATCAGCCGCACTTAAGGGCACATTGTGTTCCACCAAAAAAGAAGTAAACAGACACTCGGCCCTAATTACGTCACTGTCAACGTTACCAGCC
Source organism: Meconema thalassinum (assembly GCA_946902985.2). Lineage (NCBI taxonomy): Eukaryota > Metazoa > Arthropoda > Insecta > Orthoptera > Tettigoniidae > Meconema > Meconema thalassinum. The sequence goes on from OX336395.1 coordinate 240,065,705, forward strand.
TTGGCAAAAAAGGTGTTGATTTTCTTGCTATCTTCCTTCGATTTAACATAACTTATGTGTTTACCGCACTTCACATGATTACTTAAATCGTTTTTTCCACCATGAGCAATATTAATATCACACGCACATACCGTGCAAAAGGCAATTTTTTCTCCCTTTCTTGATTTAAGTATGCACGGAAAATCAACCGAGTATGATTCTTTAAATGTCTGGAAGTACTGTTTCTTGTTGTATTTGTTCATTCTCGATATCTACTAAAACATCGAAAGGAACCTGGATCACTAAACGTCACATAAAATTATAACATAAATCGCATAAAACACAGCCAACACTTCATTAAAACAAGTCAAAGCACACAAGTCAAATGAACACGACGCCAACCTCGTAAAGAAAGAATATGCACATGGTAGAGAGGAAAAAACACACACGTGGAACGAATGTAATTAGTCCAAGGAATACAGGAAACTGCGAAGCACGAAGATATAGCACAAAAACTCGAACACTTCATTAAAATATGCCATAACCTTAAAATACGAAAACATTCAAAGAACGCCAACTTCGCGAACAATAAACAACTCACGTGGTCAAAAAATATCGTTTAAATCGCAACGAGCGAACGTAGGGGAACAAAGAATTTGCGAAGCAGAGCGTGTCGACACCTAAGATTCACATGGAAGAACGGTTATCCCGGCTTCAAATTCAATTACAATGACGGCACAAACATGACACGGTTAAAAGTACGAATCAACTCAAAGAACGAGTTATCGACTATCGTGGACTTGCCTTCGACCCACGCAAACAATCGATTGTACGGAAGTGGGAGGGATTATCGAATGTTAATTATCGTTTCAAATTTTTGTCCGCAAAATCGTAAAATGACACCGTTCATCCGTAAAACCGTAAAATGCTGCAATTTCCGTAAATTTTACGGATAAACCGTAAAAGTTGGCAGGTATGCACTGGTATAGAGTCTTCTATTCTCACCACTTCTCTGATTTTATCATTCCTGATTTTCTGAATCATATAGTACGCAGGAACTTCATTTCTGCTGCTTGGAGTTTCGAACTGTCCTTCCTGGTTAGTGTGGTGGTTTTCAGGATGTAAGTGAGGATTGATGTGTACAATGTCACCTTGGTTTTGAGTGGCACATGTTTATCCCAGAGTAGTTGTCTTACTTGGTGGTAAAAGTGCATTGCTTTGCTGATTCGATTGTCCACTTCAAATGTGGCTAGGTTATCTTTGGATACTATACTACCCAAGTATTGAAATGCTGAGACATTGTCCAGCACTTCTTATTTTAAGATAATTTGAATGAAATTTGCAGGCATATACAGCAGTATGTCTGCCCTCAGGTGACCGTTGTGTGAAGGGTGCAGAATTTTGAGGCAGACAGACCACTTATGTTGCCATAATCATTAATCTGTCAAGTAAGGGTCCTCTCAGAGTGGAATGTTCCCCTTGAAAACAGTGCTTAGCCCTGTACCACAAATCCCTTCAATCACATGAAAGCATTGCTATCTATAACAAGTGATTAAATAAAGGATGTTTTGACCTAACACCTGAGGACTCTGAGGCTAGCTTCATAGATTCAAACAATGATTTTGAGTGATATTGAAGATTTAGCGGTACAGCACTCAATATGGAGCATAGTGTCTCCGACAGGATGTCTACGAAAACCAACTAACAGATTTTCCTGACAATTCCCTGATTTTTCCAGGATAAATCAGAAAATTCCCTGAGTAATAGTAGCAGCCATAATAAATACAGTATATAAAACAGAGTTTGTAATTAAAGAGCATTTCAAAAACTGCTTGAACAATAAAGGGTAGCATGGCAAAGTTGAAAATTATTGTACTTGCAAGTATTCAAAGTAGTTTGTCAATAATAATGCTCTCAAAAATCATACAGTTACACATTTATATACAAATACACAGTCTACACATGTAATTTGTGTGCTCTATCTTACAAGAAATGAGAGCTTACTGATTTAACGTCAGTACGAACATACATCTACAACAATCATCACCGGAATATACTATTCCCCATCAAAATTTAAATTCGTAATTTCCAACTATTCTAGGTTGGACCTTGTAAAACTAAAATTCCCTGAGTGTCATCAAAATACCCTGATAATTCCAAGAGTTTTCCAGGATTTAACAAGAAGTTTCGTGACGAACTAAAGAGCCTACTTTTCTTAAAATTTAAGATTCATGCCAATGTTTATTCTATATGGATCTATCTAGAATAATGACGAAATTAAGTTGGTAATATCGAAATTTCTAATTAGTTCGAAATACTGTATACCTGGCATAATGTAGCCTAATAGAGAACTACAGTTGGCAGCCCTGGTGACTGAATATATTCTCAGTTCCATCTCTTAAGGTACAGAACACAAAATTTGGTTGAAGTCCAATGGATAGCATGGATGTTACATGCAGTTAAACATTGGATCTAACAGCGTGCGTAAAATCATGTTGGCAACAATGACATACATGTATTGGTCAGAAATAATCTGAAATAATATGATCTATTGTTGTGTCAATTTTGAATGAAATCCATTAGTTAGTATAGAAGTTGCATGCATTTTAAAATTGGACCTATCAGCAGGCTTAGAATCATGTTGGCAGCACTGGCATAGGCCTATATTAGTTACTCCAACTTAATCTAGAATGCCAGGTACTATACGTGTGCAAAGTTTAAGAGCTATTGGCTTGCATACTTTCTGATATATTGATATTAGGGTAACAAAAATAGAGACAGTATTTATTAACAGTTGGTAGCCCTGGTTACTCTTAAGAATCGGCATAGTCATATCTGTTATGGTACACATAGCACACACGAAACTTGGTTGAAATCCAAATGATAGTATAGAAGTTACATGTATTTAGTGTTGGATCTCTCAACAGGCTTAGAATCATGTTGGTAGCACTGACGTACATAAGTTACTCCAAATTAATATAGAATGTCAGGTACTATACGTGTGCATAGTTTAAAGCTGTCGACTTGCATACTTTCTGATATTTGGGTATTTGGATTTAAAAAATTGAGAGCATTTATTAACAGTTGGCAGCCCTGGTGGCTCTTAAGAATACGCTCAGTCATATCTGTTTATGTACACATAGCACATACGAAATTTGGTTGAAATCCAATTGATAGTGTAGAAGTTATTTGCATTTAAAATTTGGATCTATCAGCAGGCTTATAATCATTTTGGCAACACTGCCACGTATGGCCTCCTGGAAATTAAACTGCAATATCATTATCTATACTTGTGCCAATTTTGAAATAGCTCCCATTTATACCTTCCAAGATATCCAACATGAAGCTCAAATTTCAATTGCGATTTTTCAGCAGTTGGTAGCACTGACATCATTTTCAAATATGGCCGTGAGATATTCAGGTATAGACCTTTACTCCTACCAAATTTTGTTTCGATTGCTGCAGCCATTTAGGAGTTGATAGGGACACACACACACACAGCCAGACAGACAGACAGAAGGACAGACAGACATTTGCCCGATCTCATAAGTCTACTTTTTCCTCATTTTTGCGAAATGTGAAACGTAGGCTAAAAATTCCCTAAGTATTCCCTGTTTTCCATATTTTTAGAGTAGTAGACATCCTGCTCCAAGGACAGCGACTTTTCATACAGAATTCAACTACTATTAAGTAAAAATTCAGACTTTCACGACCAGCGTTGAAATACGAATGTCTGTTTCGCGGGCTTTATAGGCCGTGTTCTAAGGACATTTTGTTGTCCTGACGTTTCGCTGAAAACTGCGTTCAGCATGTTCACAGGTTACATTAAGCGAGGAAATACGGTATGCCATTTATATTTTTATTCCCTAAATTTAATTTACCTCGCTTAATGTAACCTGTGAACATGCTGAACACAGTTTTCAGCTAAACGTCAGGACAACAAAATGTCCTTAGAACACGGCCTATAAGCCCGCGAAACAGACTTTCCTATTTCAACTACTATTGTTTTATACAGTTGGGTTTTTAAAATATTTTTGTTTAGGTTTCATTGAAATTGGTCCAGAAATAAGCAGTTATGCCATATTTAATTATGTGCAATAAATTGTACACGCCCTCAGACTCATCCCATAGCACAGTAATGTCTCCATGCTGGGGGGTTAAATAACATAGCCTTGGGGAAGTGGGAAACCTCAATATAGAGTGCAATTTTAAACAAGCCTGTCCTTGAGGTTTTGCTGTAACAATAGTACTCACTGCAGAGGGCATTGGGGTCCTTGTCCTGGGTGAGCGTCATGGCGTGGATGGCCAGGCTCTCCAAGGCGGGTGTGGTCTGCCAGTTGGTGACCATGGTCCACGTCATGTCCTTCTCGAAGCCACGGTGCGGTAGCTTCCCCAGGAACACTCGGGAGGGCTGCTTCAACGAGCTCCGCACGCACACCACAAAGTCATTACACACATCCAGCACTGACTGGCTGCCCTCGGGACACTGCAGCTCCAGCAGAGTCTTCGTCTCTACAATAAACCACAGCTGTCATTATGGTGTTTATTTGTGGCCCCAAGGGTTCCATTGCCAACCGGTTCGTGGGATTTTAACCCTTCCCAAGCAGAATATTTTTTTTGAAAATTTAAAAATATGCAATTTATATTTTTATTCCCCAAATTTAATTATCTCTCACGATGGTATCCTCATCTTGACATGATGTGGGGGCTTGAGAGCCCAAATGATCCTGCGAGCTCTGCTGGCGGGAGTGTGTGCTCGTGGTAGGGCCTTCCATGCAGGACAGGTCAAAGGTGATGGGCCAGACAAAGAGGGATACCCTGGTCCTCCAGGTTGGGGGGTGATCATGGAGCTAACAACCCCATATCGGGGGGGAAAAAAACTAGCCTGTTATGAAACGCCAATACAATAATAGCCGGACTGATGATAATGATAAACGACCTATGCAAAGAAAAGGAAAATGTAAACGGAAACGTACAGAAGATCGTCAGGATTGGGCAATGGTTGTTGGAGAGGCCGTCCTACATGGACTGTAGCGCCGAGGAGTAAGTAAGTAAATTTAATTATAAAAAAATAACTGACAATGAGACTACGCCGAATTCAATTTTTCAGCCACTTAGAAAGAACGAAGCATACCAGGCCGAATACACTAATTTCTACAAATCAAATGCACAAGATCAAAATGGTATAAACAAGTGCAGAAATACCTCAGCGAGTTAGGATCACCGAATCTTCAGGATAGAGACGTAATAAGGAAAATTGTCCACACAAGGGGATTTGAGGAAGATGGGAAGAGACCAACACGTCGTATCTGGACGGAGGAACAGAGATTACAACAATCAGTGAAAATGAGAACTATTGGGCAAGGAGGAAAGTTCTCAAAATGTTGATTCCACGTGGTCCTAAGTGATCCACTCGCGAAGAAGAAGAAGAGGAAAATAACTACTATTGACGAACAGAAATGAAAATCAGCAATTTTTCTAGGTTCATGCCGTGTCTTGTGTGGGGAGGAAGACTCGACAGAAACCTAGAAAAATTGCTGAGTTATAATTCACTGGCCGGCACAAGTAAGTGAAAGCAATGCCGGACTTAGCTGGGGTCTCGTGGTCGCCAACCCACGTCCCACTAGATGTGAGCCCCTGGGGGGGGGGGGGGGGGGGGGGGGGGGCAGGTGGATGAGTGGAGTAACTGAACATGATAGAATAACAAATAGCAAGATGAGAGAAACATTGAAGGTTGGGAAATATCTAAGAAGGTACAAGAAAAATGATTTCAGTGGTTCGGTCATGTGAGAAGAAGAGAGGAATCCTATGTGGAGAAATACAGGGAGTGAGAGCGAGAGGCGATGGATGGATGGATTGTGTGCAGGACGACCTCAGTAAACGGTTGTTCTGTATACCTCCATTATGTGGCAGAGAATGAGCGTGTGCACTGCAGTGTTGGTTTACTAAACAAATGTCTTACCGCGCCATAGCCCTGTCCCACGGACAACAGTCACCTTTATTGCTGTTTATCACAATAAGTAACATAGACGTTGGTTCCCGCATTGGTTTCATTTATCTTCCTATTTGTTGATTTTAAAACCTTTGTGCACAGGAATTCTCTTAACTTATTTATCTTGTCAATGTGGCAGATGACCTCTCCTATAAATCGAGACGAGTGTGTCGTGTGCCGGGATGTACAACTAATTACCACTCCAATAACAGGATGTCTACCAAAACCAACTAACAGATATCCCTCACAATTCCCTGATTTTCCAGGATAAATCAGAAAATTCCCTGAGTAACAGTAGCAGCCATAATCTCTTATATAAAAACAAGTGTCCTGACTGACTGAATGACTGATTCAATGACTCACTGACTCATCATCGCCCAGCCAAAACTATTAAAGTTAGAAACATGAAATTTTGGGGATATGTTCGTGGTAAGTCGAAAACGCGCACTAAGGAAGGATTTTTGGATATTCAGGTTCTAAAGGGGTGTTAAGGGGGTAGACCTGGATTGCATTGAATAACAATATCTCCCGATTGGTTTCATTGGGAGATGTGATACTTGGCATATACACTTCTTCTTCTTCTTCGTCTTTTCCCGTTCATGCGGGGTCGACGTTTCTGACAAGTCGTTTCCATTTTCCTCGGTCCCAAATAGTGTTTTCTGTTAACTGCTTCTCCCGGAGATCATCCTGCACGCAGTCCATCCATCTTCTTCTAGGCCTGCCTCTTTCCCTTTTGCCTTCCACCTCCAGACCAAGCACTCGCCTTCCTACATAACTCTCATCCCTGCGCTTAATGTGGCCATACCAGAGCAAGTCTCGGCATATACAATCATCCTTAAAAATAAGAAGACACATGTCTGAGGGTTTTTCGATGTGGTGTATATTATGAGGTGAAACGGGTGAAAAGTGGGGGTTGAAGGATTCCTAACGGAGCGTGTATCTCTTAAACGACATAGGCGAGGAGTTTGAAACTCAGCGTTAAAAAATCAGCTTAAAAAATAAGTAAATATGTGTTTGACCGTTTTTTCATAAATCCAATTTAAGGGGCCCATAGGGAGGGGTGAAATTCTGGGGGGAAAAAACAGGAAAGAAAGTGTCCTAACTGATTGACTGACAGACTCACTCATCAAACTCAGGGGGAAAAAATCTGCTTAAAAATAAGTAAAATGGTGTTCGACAGTTTTTTTTTTCATAAACCCAATTTAAGGGGTTTATGCGGAGGGGTGAAATTCTGAAAAAAGGAAATTGAGAGAAAAAGTCCTGACTCACTCACCATGGCACAGCCAAAATTATTGAAGTTAGACACATGACATTTTGGGGAATATGATCATTGTATGTCAAAACCGTCCACTAAGGGAGGATTTTCGGATATTCAGGGGGTCTTAAGGGGGTTAAACCTGCATTTCATTGAAAAACAATAACTCCCGATTGGTTTCATTGGGGGATGTGATACTCGGCATATAAACAAATCATTAAAAATAAGAAGATATGTGTCTGAGGGTTTTTCTATGTGGTGTATATTATGAGGAGAAAGGGGTGAAAAGGATTCCTAACGGAGCGTGTATCTCTTAAACGACATGGGCGAGGAGTTTGAAACTCAGCAGAAAAAAAATCAGATTAAAAGATAAGTAAATAGATGTTCGATCGTTTTTTTTTCCCATAAATTCAATTTAAGGGGCCCATGGGGAGGGGTGAAATTCTGGGGGGGACCGGAAAGAAAGCGTCCTAACTGATTGACTGACTCACTCACTCTTCAAACTCAGGGAGAGAAAACTGCTTAAAAATAAGTAAATAAGTGTTCGACAATTTATTTTTCATAAATCAAATTTAAGGGGTTCATGGTGAGGGGTCAAATTCTGAAAAGAAAAAAAAATGAAAGAAAATGTCCTGACTCACTCACTCACTCATCATCGTCCAGCCAAAATTATTGAAGTTAGAAACATGCCATTTTTGGGATATGTTCGTTGTATGTCAAAACCGTACACTAAGGGAGGATTTTCGGATATTCAGGTTCTAAAGGTGTCTTAAGGGGGTTAAACCTGTATTTTATTGAATAACAATATCTCACGAGTGGTTTCATTTCTGGATGTGATACTCGGCATATAAACTAATCATTAAAAATAAGCAGACATGTGTCTAAGGGTTTTTCGATGTGGTGTATATTATAAGGTGAAAGGGGTGAAAAGTGGGGGTTGAAGGATTCCTAACGGAACGTGTATCTCTTAAACGACATAGGCGAGAAGTTTGAAACTCAGCGGGAAAAAAAACAGCTTAAAAATACGTCAATCGGTGTTCGACCGTTTATTCATAAATTCAATTTTAGGGGCCAATGGGGTGGGGTGAAATTCTAGAAAAAAAAGGAGAGAAAGTGTCCTGACTGACTGACTAACTCACTCACTCATCAAACTCAGGGGAAAAAGACAGCTTAAAATATAAATTAATAGGTGTTCGAGCGTTTCTTCATAAATCCAATTTAAGCGCATGGGGAGGGCGTAAAATTCTGGTAAAAATAATTGAAAGAAAATGACCTGACTGACTCACTCACTCATCATCGCCCAGCGAAAACTATTGGAGTAGGAAACATTAAATTTTGGGAATATTTTCGTTCTATGTCGCAAACGTCAACTAATGAAGGATTTTTGTTTATTCGGGTTCTTAAGAGGTGTTAAGGGGGTAAACGTGCATTTCATTGATTAACAATATCTCATGAGTTGTTTCTTTGAGGATGTGATATTCGGCATATAAACTAAATATTAAAATAAGCAGACATAATTATGTCTAAGGGTTTATCGGTGTGGTATATATTATGAGGTGAAAGGGGTGAAAATTGGGGGTTGAAGGATTCTTAACGGAGCATGTATCTCTTAAACGACATAGACGAAAAGTTTGAAATTCAGCGGAAAAAAACAGCTTAAAATATATGTAAATAGGTGTTCGACTGTTTTTTCATAAATCCAATTTAAGGGGCCTTTGGAGAGGGATGAAATTCTGGGGGGAAAATACAGGAAAGAAAGTGTTCTAACTGATTAACTCACTCACTCCTCAAACTCAGGGGGGGAAGAACAGCTTAAAAATAAGTAAATAGGTGTTAGACCGTTTTCTTTTTTCTTCATAAATCCATTTTAAGGGGTTCATGAGAGGGGTGAAATTCTGAAAAATAAATGAAAGAAAATGTCTTGATCTACTCACCCACTCATCATCGCCCAGCCGAAATTATTGAAGTTAGAAACATGACATTTTGGGGTTATGTTCGTTGTATGTCGAAAACGTCCACTAAGGAAGGATGTTTGGATATTCGCTCATAATCCCCCAGGCAAACATATTGCAGTTAGAAACTTGAAATTTTGGGGATATGTTCGTTGTATGTCGAAAACGTCCACAAAGGATGGATTTTTGGATATTCATGTTCTGAAGGGGTGTAAAGGGGGTTCAAATTGCATTTGATTGATTAACAATATCTCACGAGTTGTTTGATTTGGGGATGTGATATTCGGCATATAAATTAATCAGTAAAAAGGTAAGCAGATATATGTCTAAGGGTTTATCGATATGATGTATATTATAAGTAAATAGGTGTTGCACCGTTTTTTTGTTTTTTTTTCATAAATCGCATTTAACGGGTTCATGGGGAGGGGTGAAATTCTCAAAAATAAATGAAAGAAAATGGCCTGACTGACTCACTCACTCACCATCGCCCAGCCAAAATCATTGAAGTTACAAACATGAAATTTTGGGGATATGTTTGTTGTATGTCGAAAACGTCCACTAAGGAAAGATTTTTGGATATTCAGGTTCTAAGGGGATAAGGGGATAAACGTGCATTTTATTGAATAACAATATCTCACGAGTGGTTTCATTTGGGGATGTGATACTTGGCATATAAACTAATCATTAAAAATAAGCTGACACATTGTAGCAGTTTCTAGGCCCTCACGTTGAGCGACAATTGTAACGTCTATTAATGCCCCATGTTGGTAGCGACAATTGTAGCAGTTTCGCTTAGGCTGGGATGACAAGTGAAACGGTATTTACTTTGCTCCACGTTGAGCGTACAAATGTAGCAGTTTTGCTAGCCCACCCTTTGCCTAAGCTATGTTGTTTTAATGGGCGCCAAGACCTCAATGCAATGTTGAAATCTAAATTTGTATTTAACAACGTCTAGCTCTGGCAAAACACCTTCAAGACTCTATTCACTCAGATCGTGGTATGATTTGATCATTAACCCAACAAACAATTGTATCAGGAGAAGGAATTGGTCTATATCTAATGCTACCTACTGAAAGCAAAGATTGCATTGTAAAAGAAATGAATTTATTATATAAAACAAGAATAGCAAAATTAATAATAATAATAAGTATAAAATTTAAATAGGAGCGTTGTGATTTTAATATTACCGATAGAAAATTACGTGAAAACGGAGTCTGATAAATTATTGATTTTACTCTTATTCCCAAGCTATGAAGTTACTGAAATATGAAATATAAAACAAAGAGAAATGAGAGATTGCGTATTTCTGCGTCATTCGCGCTTACCACTGGAAATTGCCGAAGCCTTTCCCTCGTACTGGATGATGCTGTGAGCTTCCCACAGTCTCCTGGACGTCGACATCTCCGTCGATATTTGATGAGATTCTCGTAGATTAGATAATTCTATGGTCCGTACATCGGACCCAAACACTCGTACAACCGCACTGGTTAAGTTTTACAAAAGTTAGTCCTCCAATCCACGGAACATCGGAGCGACTCCCGCGTGCAAACGTACTCGTTAAGTTCTACACAGATAGTCCTCGTTCTACGGAACATCGGAGCGACTCCCGCGTATAACCACACTCTGCAAGAACTACACAGATTGTTCTCGTTCCACGGAACACTGAACGATATATGCACCTGTCGGCTCCCCCACTCTTCAGCCGACTTCAGCTTACGTGGTCTCCACTGATTGGCTGCACCCCGCTACTTCCCCTCCTCTAGTTCATTACACTCGGCGCGCGAATGATGAAGACGATTTCCGTTGCAACCATTCGCCTTTCCTGGACGCTGCGACCCAGGATTGCGTCATGCTTTCCGACAAGATTAAGCGTGTACTTGAATTCCCAGTGAGTCACGTCTCTCGATATACCCTAACTGGCGAAAACTCCGTAAAATTCCGCAATCACATAATTTTCTATGATATTGTCGTTCGTAATAATTTGCTTGATAGCGTTTTCTAAGACATAGAAAACCTATCTGAATGCTAATAATTTTATAAAATGCTCCGAAAATACCTTAATAATAATTATAATAAATTAATAATAATAATAAATTAACATGAAAAATTCCTCTTGGCTGAACAATTTGCCGCATAAATAAATATAGAATGGCTTCCTACTGACTTATGCCAGTTGCATAAAAAAAACTCAAAAAAAACACGTTACATATTCGCCTCGGATCATCGGATGATTTACTGTGACGACGGTCCATTATCCGATTATCCCAGACACGTTAATAAACCCCATCCAAAATACATATTACATAAATGAAATCACCCTAAATTACAGATATATACACTCATAATTTTTCTTCACGCACTTTGCGTCAAAGTTTGTTGTCACTATGGATTGCACTTTGCAACCAGTCCAATGTTTTACATATAGAATAGTGTTCCACAGATATTTCCGCCTCTCAAATTTCTCTATGTTGGAGAAATAGACATAATTAATGTGTGAGCACTATGTATTTATGATGTCATATCACACGCATTGAAGGTGTTCTGATATATTTATATCACCATAGAACTTCCTAATTTCACTGGAGGTCCCTTCCTTATGGTGAAATTTAATCTCACTTATCACTGAGCACACGATCACACTATTGTGGCAGCGCCTCGTGACCATAATACTTAATCTCTCTTTAAAGTAGATTAAATTAATATTGACTTCTGAAAAAAAAAACAGTAAATGCGCATTACATATAACACCAAATATTTCCGTGCCGTAATCGCCCTGTCTTGTTAAGTTCCCGTAGACCATATTCTACTTAATACTAGTTCTCAACACAGACCAGTTCTCCTCACACAAATAATACCTTTTTACAAATTACCTTAAATTACACACTTACAAATCTTACATGGCGAGGCCGTAAACAGAAATCACGTGTGCTGATATGTATGAGTTTCATGAAGGACTGGCTCGCATTCTGATGGCCCATCTTTTGTCCCGTGGACGCCTTAAGCAAAAATACCCTGTCCAAGCGCTCACCCATCTCTTGGGGACAAATGGGAATTCACCAGCGCTACCAAATTCTGGCCTTGGTGTATCGAGACATTTTAGTGCTCAAGAGCATCCGACAATCCCGTCATATTTCCCTGTACCTTAAAAACTCTCATTTACTAACATACTACCCCCCTGTGTGACTTCTGATACGCCTGCCTGGAAGACCATCTCCTCCCACGCACCAAATACCACACTTACTCATTTGATAGGCTGGCTCGCCAGCTAAACACACTCACTTTATGACACATATTTTCGTAGACTATGTATATTATACGTCCCGTATAATCTGTTTCCCTCACTATTCTCCAGCACATATGCTGTTTTTCCAATACGTTTGGAAACTATAAATGTTTCTGCGTCACCTGCTTCCAACCTTGCAAGTGGCTCCCTTAAATGAACGTCATCACGTTGCTCTACCTAGCATATTACTCAGTGTCTGTAATGATGCCCTGTTGCTACTGTCCACACATGCACATATTAAAATACCGTCCTCTGCTTTAACCACAGGATAATCCCTACATAAATTAGTGTCCCTCGATAGCATGTCTGCAAGAATGTTATCTTTACCTTTAATACATTTTACTGTGAATTCGTATTCCTGCAGAGCAAGAATCCACCTACTAACTCTGTTAGAACTGAGTTTACAAGTTCTCATATACAGTAATGCATGGTGATCTGTGTGGATCTCAAATTTCCCCCCTACTAAATACATTCTAAATTTCCCTAAACTGAAAACAATACCTAAAAGCTCTAACTCAGTAATCGTGTATCTTTTCTCTGCTGCTGTCAGTCCTCGCGAGGCTAAAGATACAATGCACAGATTACCCTCATCATCTTTCTGACATAATACTCCAGCAATGCCTATATGTGAAGCATCTGTCATAACCACATATTCCTTATCTTTTAACGGATATTTCAGCACTAAAGCTTTCTCAAAACCTTCCTTCAGCGCTCTAAAAGCCTGGGGCCTGTTCCACGAATAAACTTTGCAACATTTCACTTTTCACTTTGCACTTTTCAATTCTTGCAAAGTGCAAAGTATTTCTGTTCCACCATGATCTATGTATTACTTTTCAATTTCTTTGCAAAGTGAAAAGTCTTTGCATAGGAATGATCCGATCATGTTTATTCCATGAACAAACTGTATATTTATTCCATGATTTAATGCTTTATTTTTCATGGTGAAACATGTCCCACTAATGACCACACAGTGATCTTAATTAATAAAAGTATTGATCAAGGTGGAACTTTTAACCTGTCTATACTAAAGTGAGGTTATGAAAATTCATCTTGTCTTTGTACGTCTTCTTGTTGGATTCCTCATCACTATCCTCACTTGATGATTAAAAAAAGCTCCTGCGTAACATATTTATATCACTAAACCAAATTCTGCGCCTAGAAACTAGTGTAGAGACTTGTTCATTAACAGCTGAAAAGGGAATCGTCTCTTTGCAAAGTTTTCTGAAAACTTTTCAATCATTCCTTTGCACTTTGCATTTCTGCACCAATGGAGGAACATAACAGTCTTCTAAAGTGAAAAGATTCCTAACTTTTCACTTTTCACTTTGCAAGACAAATCTGAAAAGTGATGGTGGAACAAAATCTGAACTGAAAAGTGCAAAGTGAAAAGTTGCAAAGTTCATTCGTGGAACAGGCCCCTGATCATGCTTGGACTCCCATCTCCACCGAGTCCCACTTTTAAGCAATTCCCTGAATGGTTCTACCAACCCTGAGTATTTAAGAATGAAACTCCTGAAAAAGTTGCAAATTCCCAGGTAAGTTTTTAACTGTTTAACATTCTGTGGCACCTCTGCGTTAAGTATCTTATTAAGCCTACTATCTTCTGGTGTTACACCTCTACTCGATACTCTATGACCTAAAAATGTCACTTCTGACTGACAGAATGACGACTTAGACAGCTTCAAAGTGAACCCTGCCTGATCTAACTTCTGAAAAACTATATCTAAATGACCTAGATGCTCCTCAAAACTGCATGAACTAATTACCATATCCTCTATGTAAATGGTTACAAACTCTCCTGTGTCATCCCCTAACGCGATGTTTAAAGCCCTAATTAAAGCTGCTGAACTACTCTTTAACCCATAAGATGTTCTACAAAATTGATAAAGGTTATATTTATGACTAAAAGCTGTAAATGGTCTATCTTCGTACATAAGTGGCACTTGCCAAAAACTGGAACTCAAATCTACACAAGTGAAATACTTCTTCCCCTCAAATGTTTGCATTAATTCCTCTATTGACATAGATTTCAGCTGATCTGAACTAATTCTACTGTTAACCAAACGAGCGTCTAAACAAATACGAACCGTGCCGTCGGTTTTGGGTACCGTGATCAAAGAATTAACATACGGACTGTTAGAGTGCTCAATAATCCCATCTTCAAGCATCTGATTAATTTGTGCCTCAACTGCACTCTGATAAGCGAAAGGTACAGGATATCTATGGCCTGTGAATACTGATCTATCAATAACGTTCAATGAATGTGTATAGCAATTGGCCATACCAATGGGATCCTCAAAAACTCTCCTATTACACCATAACACATCATAGAGCCGAACACATTGTTCCACCTCTATATTTCCCAGAAATGCAGCATCACGTAACGAGTCCTCTAGACTTCCGTTCGTAATCACACTGCCCACAAAACATGGAGAACCCCGCTCTACGGCTGGCGATATCTCATTTAAAGTACAAATCACACCTACAATACTACTCCTCTGAATATGGTCATTGAACGCTACTTCTACTTCAGAATCTCCCCATTTAAATTTCAAACTCCCTACATCATAACATAAGTTACCAGACACTCTACTTAGCCACTCTGAACCCAAGATAACACTGAATACTAAATTTGGAATTACAAGGCAAATCTGCTTCTCTACATGATTATTAATTTTAATGTCTACTAAAACTTGCTTAGAAATTACTTTAGACCTCTTCCCAACAGCTGTGATAACAAAAGAGCTTTTAATTGGCATCTCCTCAAAATTTACTCCAGTTCCTTTCATTTTATCATAAAATGCACTACTTATGCAACTCTTCATACAACCACTATCAATTAAAACATCTGTGTACGCCTCGGACACGTTAAATTTAACTATGGGGCTCTTACTAACCACTTCCTGAATAATACCTTCATCATTTAGTACATGTAATAATTCATTTCTTACATTTAGGTCATAGGGTTCCTGTATAATTGTATGGACAGGGCATGCTACAGACTGAGATTCTGACCTTACTTCGCAGCCTGGTTCGCGTTTAAAGAACCGCTACAGCTGGCCGTAGTACTACTAACTACTGAACTGGTCTGGTTGTTCAGGGCTGTGTTGTCATTGTTTGGCTGTATATTACTACCACTAGGCTGTCCTCTTCCTTGACCCCTATTCTGGTTGTAATTATTGTTATTATAATTTCTCCCTTGATTCCCCCTGAAATCATTGTTTCTCCCTTGATTTCCCCTGTAATCATTGTTCCTCCCTTGATTTCCCCTGAAATCATTGTTCCTCCCTTGATACTGATTACCATAGCCATTTCCTCTGTTCTGATTTAGCTGATTATTATTATTATTTCTATTTTGAGCGTTGGCTCCTTCGCCACCGTTCCCTTGAACTTCTTGATGCCTGGCTTCATTAGGTCTATTATTATTATTACCCTGGTTCCGATTGAAATTGTCCTCATAACCCCCTCTCCCTAGTGCATCAAATGTGCTTAACAAATTTTCTACTTGTGATATAGTCTTTACATTCTGGATACAAGCAGCCTCCTTGATCCTATATGGAAAGTGCCTAAGTAGCAATCTCACCACATCACTTTCCTCCTTCAACCCATCTACATATTTACACACTAATACCTGCCCTAAAAAGTATTCGGTCATGGTAGAGCTCCCTTTAGGGTTATATTTACCACACACTACTCCCTCACGATGCTGCGACTGAATAACCTCATTCCAGAACTTTTCACAGAATTTCATTTTTAAATCATTCATATCAGTAAACTTGTCTCTGTAGACAGCAAACCAATTCCTCGTTTCCCCCACAAACACTTGTTCTAAAATTTCAACTACCTGGCACCACTCAATACTACCATTTTCCAACCTCTCCCCGAATTTATTTTCTATAGTGTTCATGAACTCCATTGGGCACCCCTGTCGATTGCTGAACTTACCCAGTTCTACCTCCCTGTGTGTGCTATTCACAAAAACTGGCCTATTCTGACTATTTTCTTTCCTGATCCTAGCTTTTAATTTTAACTCTAATTCTGCGATTTTCTCCTCAGCCTTCCTCTCAATACTGTTTACTGTTAATTTAATGTTTCCTTCTGATTCCTCTACTTTATCATATAGCTTTGCTTGTTTCTCCTCAATCTTGCTAATGCTTTCTCTATTACTCTCTCTTAAATCATTTACTTCTGCAACTATTTGCGAGTGGACTTTCTCAATTCTACCCCCCAGCTGTTCCTTAACCTCTTTAGTTGATACTTGAATCTTGTCAATTTCTCCCCCCAATTTCTTTTTAACCTGCAGTGTTTCCAGTTGCACTAGTTCTTTTAAATTTTCAGCCTGTGTACTGATTCTAATTTCTAACTCCTCCTGTACTTTTCCTAATTTCTTGTCTACATCTGCAATGATCTCTTTAACCTTCTCTTCCATTACTCCTCTGATTTCTCCTCTAATCTGCTCCATTTTCACACTAATTTCCTTGTTGTTCTTATCTAATTTTGCATTATTCTGTTCTAATTTTTTATTTAAAGCTTCTGTACTTTCTTTATTTTCCCTACTGTTTTGTTCAAACTTTGCATTATTCTGTTCTAATTTTTTATTTAAAGCTTCTGTACTTTCTTTATTTTCCCTACTGTTTTGTTCTAACTTTGCATTATTCTGTTCTAATTTTGCATTTAAAGCTTCTGTACTTTCTTTATTTTCCCTACTGTTTTGTTCTAATTTTGCATTTAAGGCATCACTACTAACTTTGTTCTGATACATGAACTCGAGAAGTAAATTTTTAATTCTGGTTGGCCGCCTACACTCCCTGTTTCAGTATCGGGATTTATCTCCGCTACTCCGGTACTACCATCACTCGACATACTGCTCGTCTCATCACTCTCCAGTTCATGACCACTACGTAACCTCATCTGTCTTTCTTTCTCATCCCCCATAATGATATACACTGATAAAGACAAATAACCCCCAAAATACAGGCACAGAAATATATACCCTTCTCCTTCCACAAATGTTATTAGGTTTTCAGCCCCAAGTTGTCGGCGACAATTGTAGCAGTTTCTAGGCCCTCACGTTGAGCGACAATTGTAACGTCTATTAATGCCCCATGTTGGTAGCGACAATTGTAGCAGTTTCGCTTAGGCTGGGATGACAAGTGAAACGGTATTTACTTTGCTCCACGTTGAGCGTACAAATGTAGCAGTTTTGCTAGCCCACCCTTTGCCTAAGCTATGTTGTTTTAATGGGCGCCAAGACCTCAATGCAATGTTGAAATCTAAATTTGTATTTAACAACGTCTAGCTCTGGCAAAACACCTTCAAGACTCTATTTACTCAGATCGTGGTATGATTTGATCATTAACCCAACAAACAATTGTATCAGGAGAAGGAATTGGTCTATATCTAATGCTACCTACTGAAAGCAAAGATTGCATTGTAAAAGAAATGAATTTATTATATAAAACAAGAATAGCAAAATTAATAATAATAATAAGTATAAAATTTAAATAGGAGCGTTGTGATTTTAATATTACCGATAGAAAATTACGTGAAAACGGAGTCTGATAAATTATTGATTTTACTCTTATTCCCAAGCTATGAAGTTACTGAAATATGAAATATAAAACAAAGAGAAATGAGAGATTGCGTATTTCTGCGTCATTCTCGCTTACCACTGGAAATTGCCGAAGCCTTTCCCTCGTACTGGATGATGCTGTGAGCTTCCCACAGTCTCCTGGACGTCGACATCTCCGTCGATATTTGATGAGATTCTCGTAGATTAGATAATTCTATGGTCCGTACATCGGACCCAAACACTCGTACAACCGCACTGGTTAAGTTTTACAAAAGTTAGTCCTCCAATCCACGGAACATCGGAGCGACTCCCGCGTGCAAACGTACTCGTTAAGTTCTACACAGATAGTCCTCGTTCCACGGAACATCGGAGCGACTCCCGCGTATAACCACACTCGGCAAGAACTACACAGATTGTTCTCGTTCCACGGAACACTGAACGATATATGCACCTGTCGGCTCCCCCACTCTTCAGCCGACTTCAGCTTACGTGGTCTCCACTGATTGGCTGCACCCCGCTACTTCCCCTCCTCTAGTTCATTACACTCGGCGCGCGAATGATGAAGACGATTTCCGTTGCAACCATTCGCCTTTCCTGGACGCTGCGACCCAGGATTGCGTCATGCTTTCCGACAAGATTAAGCGTGTACTTGAATTCCCAGTGAGTCACGTCTCTCGATATACCCTAACTGACGAAAACTCCGTAAAATTCCGCAATCACATAATTTTCTATGATATTGTCGTTCGTAATAATTTGCTTGATAGCGTTTTCTAAGACATAGAAAACCTATCTGAATGCTAATAATTTTATAAAATGCTCCGAAAATACCTTAATAATAATTATAATAAATTAATAATAATAATAAATTAACATGAAAAATTCTCTTGGCTGAACAATTTGCCGCGTAAATAAATATAGAATGGCTTCCTACTGACTTATGCCAGTTGCATAAAAAACCCTCAAAAAACACGTTACAACATGTCTAATGGTTTTTCGATGTGGTGTATATTATGAGTGAAAGGGGTGAAAAGTGGGGGTTGAAGGATTCCTAACGGAGTGTGCATCTCTTAAACGTTATAGGCGAGGAGTTTGAAACTCAGAGGAAAACAATCAGCTTAATAAAAATATAAAAAAATAATTAAATAAATAGGTGTTCGACCGATTTTTCATAAATCCAATTTAAGGGGCCCATCGGGAGGGGTGAAATTCTGGAAGAAAAACGTCCACTAAGGAAGGATTTTTGGATATTCACTCTAATCGACCAACCAAAGCTATTAATGTTAGAAGAATGATATTTTGGGGATATGTTTGTTGTGTGTCGGAAACGTCTACTAAGGAGGGATTTTTGAATATTCAGGTTCTAAAGGGGTGTTAACGGAGTTAAACCTGCATTTCATTGAATAACAATATGACACGGCTATGACGCGAGCGACGCCGCGGGTACCTGCTTGTAAATATATAAAACACAGAGCATTTCAAAAAGTGCTCTAACAATAAAGGGAAGCTTGACTAAGTTTAAAAATAAAAAAAAAAATAAAAAAAAAATCTATATTTTGCCTATCCCGAGAAACTATTGTAGTTGCGAGTATTGAAAGTAGCTCGTCAATAGTAATGCTCTCAAAAATCACAGTTATAATTATACAAATACACAGTCTACACATGTAATTAGTGTGCAAGAAATGAGAGCTTACTGATTTTAAGTCAGTACGAACATACATCTACAACAATCATCACCAGAATATACTTTTCCCCCATCAAAATTTAAATGCTTATTATCCAACTACAGTGGAATCTCGTTAGCACGTTCTCGGTTACGACGTTTTCCCGTTTAGTGTGATGATTTTCTCAAGTCCCAGTCCCAATTCTACAAAATACATGTTGATATATCCCCTTAATACGTTCTCTATTCCCGCTTACGACGATCAAATTTCCGTTGTACTATTTGTAAGCGAACCTGATTTTATTCTTATTTCATTATAAAATTCGGCTTCTGGAAAACACGACGCGATATTGCCTCATATTCTCTGATATATCCCCTTAATATGTTCTCTATTCCCGCTTACAACGATCAAATTTCCGTTGACTATTTGTTAGTGAACCGTATTTTATTCTTATTTCATTATAAAATTCGGCTTCTGGAAAACACGACGAGATATTGCCTCGTATTCTCTGCTAGTTATTGACAGTGTAGATGATTTCATTGTGTTTGACGACGTACAAGCGGCTATAGCTATGACGCAACACAGGTGACGTGTCTCTCTCGCGCTGCCCTTTCTCAAGTCCCTATCCCACTAAATTCATGTTGATATATCCCCTTAATACGTCCTCTATCCCCGCTTACAATGATCAAATTTCCGCTGAACTATTTGTTAGTAAACCGTATTTTATTCTTATTTCATTAAAAAATTCGGCTTCTGGGAAACACGACGCGATATTACCGCATATTCTCTGATAGTTATTGACAGTGTAGATGATTTTATTGTGTTTGACGGCGTAGAAGTGGCTATAGCTATGACGCAACACAGGTGACGTGTCTCTCTCCCGCTGCCCTCCACCCCTTTCCCTTTGTTTATTTCTCACGTAGGCGCATTATTGTCTTCGTATTCCGCACTATTGTCTTCTAGTTCATAGTGTTCACGTCCAGTTATGACCTATTTTATTGCGTGTTTCATAATGGATAAGAAGAAAGTACGGCAGATAACTAATGATGAGAAGATGAAATACATTCGAGACGTGGAATGCAATCTTCACATGAAGCGTGTGGATATAGCGCGAAAGTGGAACATTCCTCCGTCTACACTGAACATGATTCTCGGCAAAAGGAAGGAAATCGAACGTGCATTTGAAGAAGGAATGAGCGGCAAAAGGAAACATGTGTGACAGGGACAGTTTCCTCAACTAGAAAGCACTTTATTGAAGTGGTTCAAGCAAGCCCGTGCTGCAAACATATGCGTGCGCGGTCGCCGGTAACTGAGCCGTCACTGGCGGAGCGCGAGAGCGAGAATGTCCTTGCTAAGCAGAAATAAAGACCCTGTATTATACTGTAGTGTAGAGGTACAGTAATTCATTTTTATGTTATTTATTCCGTGTAAGTTACTGATAACCTATGTTTATGTCGTGACTGTAGTAGTGCATACAATCACTTACTAAGGTCGGCGATTTGACGTCCATATATACGCCGCATTCTTTCTTATACGTTGTAAATGCAGTATGGCGTTTTTCGGCAGTACGTTTTCCCGCATATGACGTCCAAATTTTTCAGTCCCTTGAAAAACGTACTAACGAGATTCCACTATATTCAAGTTTGGACTTTGTAAAACTGAGTGCCATTAAAATACCCTGATAATTCTCTGAGTATACCCTGTTTTCCATGTTTTACAGAGTTGTAGACACCCTGAATAAAGGGGCAACTATCTCAAGAAAAGGAAAGGCTAAAAAAGTGGAAGTCTTCCTTTGTATTTTTAGCATGTAGAGCTCTATTGTATTTTTCTGCCATACTCTGTGGAAAATTTGTGTTGGTATGGGGATGTTCGACGGCCTAGTTGGGCGAGAAGCCTGGGGAGACAGCCCGCTTAATGTGACGTCAAGAAGTGTAGTGTATGGCCCCCACTATTACAAAGGTCGCCACCCAGCATAACCGTTGTTTATTAAGGGTTGTTGAGTGCTACTTTAGCCTTCCTCACCAACATAAAGCCTTCATCTCAATTCTTATAAATGAAATTAATAAGTAGACAGATGAAAACTTCTCTCCAGCACATGTCAAATTTTAAATACATTAAAGCCTTTACACTACACTATCACAGATGAACAAAGTGCAGCCAGGTCAGATAGAATGAAGAAATTTTGGGTGCGGAAGAAGCTGAAGCTGAATCGCTGATCTCCAAATACCGTTGTTAGAATTAATTGTATTTGTATTGATTAAAGTGCTCCAATGAGGGCATAAAATATGAGGAAATAAAGCCTTTACAATCTCTATACAGAGTCCCCGATTCTTGGATGTAAGGGGTAATCACGAGAACCACTGGATGGATTTTGATGTGGTTTTCACCATTCTGTAAAGGATTTCTTGAGGAAGGTTTCTGTAGAAAAACATTCATTTATAACCAAAGTAAGCCGAGCAATAACGATCTCAGTGAATCGAGTCAAAGAAAACCCTGCCATCTGTGCACTTTTTAAGCTTACGCTGGGTAAACCGTTAAAAATATCTATAATACTATGAGTGTAAAAATTGTTCAGCATGAAAAGTTCTACAAAAAAGTCTGTGACAGCATATCTCTATCTTGAATGCATCACCCACTGTAAGAGTTTTTACGTTTTAATTTCATCCAACAATCTCCATTCAGTAGAAATTTAAATTACTAGCTTCGAAGTCAGTTTACGAGCTAGCGAGCGAGCCTATCATCCCAGCTTCGGCCAGCATCAAACTGACGAGTCGTGTCGAGTTAAGACTTCAGAGTAGAGTATATGTGTGTGAAGTTTCATTGTTCACCTCGGCTTTTCTGAATTGCGTGTGGGACCTGCCATTCAAGCGCCTTTTAAGCTTACAGTGGTAATAACGATTCTAATGGGGTGAGGGGGTCTCCGCCCAATCAATACAATTTTATTACTGGCAATTAACAATTTATTGCCTCTGGGGACATGTTTCGGGCCTCATGGGCCCTTCTTCAGCCGCATAGATTATGTACATATTCACATCCATCATATTAATTAGACACAAATCATGCATATTTTGAGAAAAACATTAAAAGTAACACTCTAAAAGCTATTTCTAAAACATCATCTTAACCATGTTATAAAACAAAAACAAGTACAGCTAGAAGTGACACGTGTGGTCTTAGTGACCTTCTTAATGTTTTGATCTAGTATAATGCCCAATTCAAAGTGCTATTAAAATATTTATTTTAAATGTTTAAAAAATATTTGGAGATAATTAGAAGATGACCAATGGGCTAATTGGCTCTCCTTTGTAGTTCTGTGTCCCATTTTTCAGCCAATCTTCATTGTTTGGCTTGAGAGTATATTTTGAACAAAGCCGGACCGTTGCCTTTCCGGCCTTTTTCCTTAATGCTGGATTGGGTAGAGACATTACAACCTTGTGATGAAACGTCAATCGGAACCTATGAAGGGGGTGAACCAGCCAAAGGGTATGTCCGCTGTCCAAACTATAAGGAGATAATAATGAGTCTTAGAAGGCACGATTGCGTCAGAAAAACGAGGGATAAAACGAAAATTTGTAGTGTTAACTTACTAAGCTTGAATTGAAGGTATAACTGACTGTCAGCCTTTCTACCTGGAGGCTGTAATAGGAAGAAAAAAGAAGTATCATTATAGTCGCCTACACGCATGAACATGTAAGAGGATGACTCAAGCGCCGTATTGCTTACCTTCACTTAAGCGGTTGAAGGTTTAGAGTGTGCTGTGTCTGATGGCACGTTGCTGTGTGAACTGAGCTAGCCCGACCTTGTATCAGGTCAGGAACTGGAAGGAGGGGAGGGGGAGCGAGGAGATGTGTGTGGGGGTAATGATAAACTTGTTGCAAAGCATACTCCGCTTTGCAACAAGTTTATCATGTCTTAGGTTTGCGACCTTAATTGGATATGTGTGAGGGGCGGGGGTGCCTTTACATGGGGGAGGAGAGATAAACAAGGAGGCTGACGAACAGATCTGAGCTTCAATAATTATGTTTATGTTTTGACTGCTATGATTGTTGTGGCGAAGGAAAAAATTTATAAATATTTTCAAAAAGTATGTTAGCATTGAAATTGATTTCGTTTAGATTATGTATCGGATTGGTGCGCTGTGCATTATCTATTTCAATTTGCTCCAATATATTCATAATAGGCCCTTTCCTGACGTAGTGGATAATTTCTAAATCCTTCTTTATGTTTGTGAAGGTGTGATTAGAGTCTTTCATATGGTTCCCCATGGCCGAAAATTTTCTATGTTTGATCGCATTTACATGTTCAAGGTATTATTAGGTATAGCACTCATTTCAGGTTCCGTATTGACCGTGTTTACAGTAAGTAAAACCTGAATTTTCCGCCGAATCAATACTTTACTTATAGATAACTTTATGGGTACATGTTTCGGAGACCCTACTGTCTCCTTCCTCAGCCCTCTTTTGGTACTACAAACATCGTATGACACATTCGAAATCCCCTAATAAAACAACATAAAATACACATCACAAATTACAAAGCCACAACATATTAAAAACTACTAGTTTAAAACACATTAATTAAAATTCAACATCAACCATGAATACAGCGTGTAATGCTCCTCGCATTTTCAGTCACTCAATTCTTGTTAAGTGTATGTCTTTTGACATGTTAAAATACTGTTTATGCACAACCATTAATTTTGTTCACAGTGTCTTTAATCTGTAAAATAAATGTAATCAATCTATGGAGATTCTTGCATACGTAGGGCTATGTTAAATTGAAAACATCTAGAATTTGCCGAATGACATTTATTATTTGAGATAGAGCATCAAATATTATGGTGTTCCCTCTCTATAATAACAACATGCCGTGGTGAATCGACTGTTGTTTATGAATAACAGTCCAATTAGATGGCTAGCATAAAATTGAGGACGGACAATTCAGGGCTTCTTAGATGATGGTAGTTGACGGTCGGCGGCATCGGTTACAAATTTTCATTACTATTGTTTTGGTCGAGGAACATTATCAAGTTGACACCTCGTCTTATTCGTCATGGAAAGCTGAATAGTTCCAAATATTCGGACATATGTGACCTTGTCAATATCACAACCCTCAAAGAGGTCAAGGGTAGGGATTTTCGGGTTCATATTGATAAGGCTATTGTTTTGCTTATCGTTCATAATGAAAACAACGTCTTTAAGTATTTGTTTAAATACTTTCATCAATAACGAGAATTTCCAATATAGCATTTATAGGAAACCCACGCAAACCAGCACAGTTATAAAGAATAATTCTAACCATCCACAAAGCCATAAAAGGGCAGCTTTTATAAGCTTTGTCAACAGGGCCATCAGCACCCCCATGACCGAACAAGACTACCAGCATGAAATAAACGTCATTTTGCAAATAGCAGAAGCCAACGGGTACTCCAGAACAGAAATAGAAAAAATCATCAACAAAATTAAAAACAAACCCAATTCCCGACTCACCCCCATAAGAAAAGAAAAAACTCAATTTGCCGTCTTTACATATATTAATCGGCGCACCTATGACATAGCAAACATTCTAAAGAAATTCAACACCAAAATCGCGTTCAGGACTAACAACAATAACCATAAAATAATCTATAATTCTAATAAAATAAATGAATCCAACAAATACAATTCCTCAGGCATATATAAACTCAAATGCCAGCAATGTAACTCAGATTACCTAGGACAGACCGGACGTAGTTTCACTACGAGATACCTTGAACATGTAAATGCGATCAAACATAGAAAATTTTCGGCCATGGGGAACCATATGAAAGACGCTAATCACACCTTCACAAACATAAAGAAGGATTTAGAAATTATCCACTACGTCAGGAAAGGGCCTATTATGAATATATTGGAGCAAATTGAAATAGATAATGCACAGCGCACCAATCCGATACATAATCTAAACTAAATCAATTTCGATGCTAACATACTTTTTGAAAATATTTATAAATTTTTTCCTTCGCCACAACAATCATAGCAGTCAAAACATAAACATAATTATTGAAGCTCAGATCCCTTCGTCAGCCTCCTTGTTTATCTCTCCTCCCCTCACACATATCCAATTAAGGCTGCAAACCTAAGACATACTCCGCTTTGCAACAAGTTTATCATTACCCCCACACACATCTCCTCGCTCCCCCTCCCCTCCTTCCAGTTCCTGACCTGATACAAGGTCGGGCTAGCTCAGTTCACACAGCAACGTGCCATCAGACACAGCACACTCTAAACCTTCAACCGCTTAAGTGAAGGTAAGCAATACGGCGCTTGAGTCATCCTCTTACATGTTCATGCGTGTTGGCGACTATAATGATACTTCTTTTTTCTTCCTATTACAGCCTCCAGGTAGGAAGGCTGACAGTCAGTTATACCTTCAATTCGAGCTTAGTAAGTTAACACTACAAATTTTCGTTTTATCCCTCGTTTTTCTGACGCATTCGTTCCTGGTAAGACTCATTATTATCTCTTTATAGTTTGGACAGCGGACATACCCTTTGGCTGGTTCACCCCCTTCATAGGTTCCGATTGACGTTTCATCACAAGGTTGTAATGTCTCTACCCAATCCAGCATTAAGGAAAAAGGCCGGAAAGGCAACGGTCCGGCTTTGTTCAAAATATACTCTCAAGCCAAACCATGAAGATTGGCTGAAAAATGGGACACAGAACTACAAAGGAGAGCCAATTAGCCCATTGGTCATCTTCTAATTATCTCCAAATATTTTTTAAACATTTAAAATAAATATTTTAATAGCACTTTGAATTGGGCATTATACTAGATCAAAACATTAAGAAGGTCACTAAGACCACACGTGTCACTTCTAGCTGTACTTGTTTTTGTTTTATAATATGGTTAAGATGATGTTTTAGAAATAGCTTTTAGAGTGTTACTTTTAATGTTTTTCTCAAAATATGCATGATTTGTGTCTAATTAATATGATGGATGTGAATATGTACATAATCTATGCGGCTGAAGAAGGGCCCATGAAGCCCGAAACATGTCCCCAGAGGCAATAAATTGTTAATTGCCAGTAATAAATTGTATTGATTGGGCGGAGACCCCCTCACCCCATTAGAATCGTTATTGTACACGTCAATACGGACCTTGTGAAATGGATAATCCTCCAATTAATCTTACAGTGGTAAATCGGAAAATGTACCGGGCGAAGTCGGGGCGGGTTGCTAGTTAATTATAAACCAGAAACACTATATTTATGTAATCATGAATTTACCATGTGTGCTGCCTGACTAGACCCCACAGTATTATTCATAGACAAGAACAAATGAACATGTTTATCAATTAATTAAAACTAGTGAAATACAGTAAAACTTAGAATACTGTATTTGCTCGCATATAACTCGCCATCATATTTATCTCGGACCCCATTTTAAAATTTGAAATGGCAGGAAAAACAAATCCTCGCACATATCTCACATTAATTCCAGACGCCGTCATAAAGATGATCGTAGCAATTTTAAGATAGAAGACATCTCATGTCTTGCCTGCAATGTTATTGTTCGTTTTGGTGGCGATACTTTCTTGTCTTTCAAGGTATTTGTTACCCGTCTGCTGCATTGTCGACAGTATTCTGTCTTCTGGCGCAGTCAGCTGGCATTTGAGGGTGCGCAAATGCGAGGGAGCCGTGTCAGTACATTTACTGGCACGTTAAAGATCCCCTTCGGGGCAAAATTCCGGCACCCCGGCGTCTCTGAAAGCCAGGGTAGTTAAAAGGGACGTAAAACCAATAACATTATTATTATTTATTAGTATTCTGTCTTCACGTTCCATTGTTGTTTCTCAGTTGTGCGATTGTTTTCTTGTAGAGGTCGATCTCTAAGTTATATAAAAACGCGGAAAGTATACGGCTGTGCTTAAACTCAGTGATGAAATATGCCGAAGACGATGGTTAATACAGCCGCATACTCGTGGAGCTGCCGGTCGAGAATTCAATGTGACTGAATTTAATATTCGCTACAGGCGCATTCAGAAAGACGTGCTGGATACCACTAACCAAACCCGTAAGGTGTTTTCAAATGTGGCAACACAGAAAAACAGTGATCGTCAGTTGTTTTGTTGGTGTTCCACACGCTAAATAAGTAACTGTTACCACGTCGAGATCTGCTAATTGATAGTTAAGATATGCTGACGACAGAAAACAAAATAAAGAAGGTCGTCAGTTGAACATTTACGTGATTGGGTTATGATGACGACGGACATTGTTATGAAGTGCTTCTTGAAAAAGGGCTTCGCAAATTCGTTGGACGGAAGTCAGCTTGATGCACGCTAGAGTAGCTTGGAAATTGGCGGCAATGATATTGCCAAGTTATCTTGTTTCAATATTGCACACAAATCCCCACATATACAGTATCATGCACTGAAAATTTTCATACTTATTTTCGGTCAAAAAAGTTCGAGTTATATGCGAGCACATACGGTATAAGTCTGATTTTAACTCTTCATTTTACTAATAGCACCCAAACAGGCCCGACGAGAGGGAGGGGCAAGCGGGGCTGTAGCCTCAGGGCCCGGATATGCTGAGGGGCCCGAAGCGGGAAAATGACTAAGAATGGGCAACATAACTTCCATATTAAAATACGGTATTCTTATATGACTTAATTCGCTGTAAATGAAGCAGTGAATAGTAACCGAAACATTACAAAGAGAATATATAGACCTAACGAATTCTATAAATTTTTATTGTGATTTTTGCTTCTTTGCCGGGGAAAGGGCACAATTGCCAGAATTCTCCTCAAAAGTTCTGTGCTGGGTGGAAAGTTTCTAATTCAATCTCTGAAAAATATCGACTATATTCTTCATACATTTCTGAAAGATGTAGCCTATGGCATATTCTTATGGTGACCGAAAATGGTCAGATGCAATGAAAATTAATTTTTTAGTGCATGATGATCAACATCTTAAAGAAAAAGGAACACGCAATGTAAGACATAAAGGAGAGTGGTTGAATAACTGAAAACCAGGTTAACTGATATTCAATATGAACATGCTAAATTCCATGGAGGTTTTGTGGGTTCAAAGAAAACCAGCTTACTATTTCCAAAATAATGTCTCAGGCTGAACAAAAATGAGGGGCCTGGAAAACTCTGCCCTAGGGCCCATGATCGCTCTCCACGGCCCTGCACCCAAACTCCCGATTTGACCAAGGAGATGTCCAGATACCTCGAGTGTCCACTCACCTACATCCACCGAGTAACTGTTGACAGTGCAGCGTTGAGGGGTGCTGAAGATGATTCGCCGAGAGCCCTCGTCCCAACACCGTTTGGGCAAGGCAAGGTTGTACAGCCCGTAGAATGGCTGTCCTCCCAGGGTAGGCATATGCTGCTTAACGATGTCGATCACAATCTCTTTCTAGAACATATACAAGTGCACATAATCTAATGCACCATCAAATTCCAGGAAAGTAAAATCATGCCAATCAAAAACTAAAAATTATGCGATATTTAATATTCATTCAATAACCTCCAATGATTCGAAATATGTAATGCCCAATTGCAATGCCTACCCACCAAAATTGAACGCAGTCAAATGTAGCTGCTATTTTTCTTGTCCCTTTGTAGGTTCACATATGGTACAATTAATGCAACTGAGATTTTATGATTCGATGATTGGTTGCGTGATTGGCGGACAGCACAACATGCTGGCCAACTCGTTCTAATGGATCGAGAGCAATGCTGATCGCAGCACTTACAAGTAACATGTTCCCATGACCGACTGAAACCTTGGCACCATCATTCCACTAGCACAGCGGGAAATCTTGTCAAACGGCCCGAAAACTGTGCTGATTGTGTAACATCACGATTTTCACTTTCGCTGAATATCCATGTCCTATGAATCAGGCTTTTGCACTTGGCAAATATGCTCATTGACATAATATTGACACCATTGCCATGTAATTGTTTCAGTAATCTTAAAATTGGGGGGGAAGGGGAAGATGACCTTGCTTTTTCCACCTCTTAGAGCCAATCATCATCATGATCAGTGAACTTTAAAATTACAATTAATTTTTCTATATAGTTTGTACACTTGGAGAATGGAATTGACAGTTGGCCGGAAATTTCATATCAGTCATCACTTCACTGTCTCTCAACCAATCTATGTTCCCGTAATTGACGTCATGATACCCTGCGTTGCAATCTCACAGCCAACGTGCCTTCAGTGTCAGTGACTTGTACCGTGTGACCACTTGATGATTTTAATGTTACCGTAACTGTGAAGTGGTGCTTTAGTAATGGTTAGGGACCTGAAAATTTAGCATCTATTTTCCTTTAAATTAGCATTATTTTTTCCCTTTTTAGCTATTTTTTGGAAAATTAGCATCTATTTTTTCCTGGATTCTTACCGACTATATGACTTTATTGGCGACACATTTGTTTTGACTTACATTTTAGGCCTACAGAAAATTAAAAGTATTGTAAATAAGTCTGACTTGCACACTTTCAAGTAACATCTATTGTCTGCAACGACTGTATGGTAGTGCAATAAAACACTCACTGTCTACATTGTTTCTTACATTAAACTAAGTACAGCACGTTGCGATAGCTGACTGTGGCCTAGATGCTACAAGCAGGCTGAATGCTAGCACTGTGTGGCTGTGAGGGGAGTTACTAGGGCTGACAGAGTACTGTTGCAGAGTCGGAACAATAAAAGCCATGATTAGCGTACTGCTGTGCTTTTTCATGAGCAGTTACAGCAGTACGTCCCATTTCTAGAAAGAACTTTCAACCTTGAGGTGCTTGAAGGTCGCAAAAAAAAGGTTACTATTCAAGCGGCAAGCCGGAAACTTTTCCGTTTAGCGAAGTCCACGTGTTCGACAAGCCACCAGTCGCCACGATGCGCCAAGTACATAAACGAGTTTCGTTCGTCAGCTGTCTGAATAAGTTATAGATAGTCGAAAGTCCGTATCGATACAGAAATCGATTGTTATATCAACCAATATGCGTAGCACACTGCGAGTCCGAGATGAGGTATCGCTAGCGAGCGATTAGGCCACCTACTTAACATTTTCTTTTGTTTAATAAACAAATTCGCAAATAAATTAGCAGATTTAAAGTAATTTCGCTATAAAATCGCACTTATTCGGTATTTTCGCATTTTGGGTCACAATTCGCATTTTGTCGCACTTTGATTTACGCTTAAAAATTGTTTTTTTCCACACTAAAATTAAAGTAGGCTTGGATTCTGTACGAAATTTAAAAATTCGCATTTATCGCAAATGCGATTTTTTCAGGTCTCTAGTAATTGTCTATATAGGTAGTAGAAGTTTTAGGAGATATTTAATTAGTATACCTGTGACTTTATTCAGTTTTCGTTCATATTTGTAGTAAGTTTACATATTATATTTTGCTATGTCAAAGCCAGATACGGTGGCTAAGGGAAAAGGTGTACTGAAACCCACAGGGCAAAGAATCGTACTTCAAGGTCAGTCCCGTGAATTAGTATGCACATTACGGGGCTATTTCGATAAGGAAAGAGATAACGGTGGTGATATCAGTGGCGTGGAACCTCTCTTACCGTCATATTTATATTAAAAAAAAAAAAAACAAGTTGGAAACAAATAAATCTACGGATAGGCTACCCCTGAAACTAGAACTTATAGGTCTCGGTGGTCACCCGTCCAGTAGAAAAGTCCTTCATGGTACCCTTTAAATGGTAAGTTCCGTTTTATCTCTGAACTGACAGTTAACCTTTTATTTTTGTGTGTTTTCTTAAATATGATTTTGCTTTGAGTTACAACTTGCTCTGTCCAAAATTAAGCCATAGCATAGCTTAGACGAAGCGAAGTAGCTGACTTGAGGAATGTTAATATCACCACGATGAACTAACAAGCTTATAGACAGCGTTATGACTTGTACCTACAGTAATAATGGTAGTGAGAGCTGATGATTTGTCAAGACCTTCTACTACAAACATACGGTACCGGTACTTATTAACTTGTAGTTGAGAGCATGTGAGTAAATCATTCTCGGGTATAAATGCAAAACTTGCCAGAATATTTCGTACAGGAGCATTGCTCTTTTAAGTTTGAGGCAGGACATTGCAATAGAAAATAATACTGTATTATCGTAAGTTATTGAACTTTGCAGCGTTTTATTGAAGCACTTAATATTATCACAAAGGAGATATTGTATATTCTATTGTAGCAACTATTCTAGTTTTTAAATAATTCTGTAGCTTATTAAAGCTATTATAGCGAGTTGAATGCACTAACTCATATGCCCTCAAGCACGGAGTGAGCAGTTGGGCAACCTTGTTCTCAGACCACAGAGCTGGTTTGGACTAAACGGCAGAAGGTCCAAAACGTCACACTTGAATTCTTTGAAAAAGTCTATCGTGAATGATTTTCACCTTTTTCGAGAATTTAAGGTATGGTACTCTTGAGACGTACCCACCTCAGTGGCGGCAGAATTTTTTGCCGGGGGCATTGGAAAGCTGGTGTAACAATACGACAAATGCTTCAATCGTTTTGGCGATTATATTGAGACATACTGTAAGAATAAAATAAGCAAACATTTGGTAGTAAAATCAGTTTGGTATGTCAATCTGTTATTTTTATTCCGTCCATCGGAACTTGAAAAACAACAGCCCTTGTATT
The DNA here is from genome assembly GCA_946902985.2 of Meconema thalassinum. Classification (NCBI taxonomy): domain Eukaryota; kingdom Metazoa; phylum Arthropoda; class Insecta; order Orthoptera; family Tettigoniidae; genus Meconema; species Meconema thalassinum. The sequence continues at coordinate 240,098,045 of OX336395.1, forward strand.
ACTAATAATAATAATAATGTTATTGGTTTTACGTCCCTTTTAACTACACTGGCTTTTAGAGACGCCGGGGTGCCGGAATTTTGCCCCGAAGGGGATCTTTAACGTGCCAGTAAATCTACTGACACGGCTCCCTCGCATTTGCGCACCCTCAAATGCCAGCTGACTGCGCCAGGTTTCGAACCTGCAACCTTGGGCTCAGCAAGCCCCTTGTATTACAGCAATCAAACTGAAATTTTTTTTGTTGATAGAGGCAATTAACATAAGTTCACCTATGGGCTTTTCAATAACCGGATGAGAAATTTAAATATTTATATAGATGTTTCTTGGAAAATCCTTGTAATAGGCAGGGGAATTTTAATGGAAAAGACCAGTGGGATATATGAAAATAGGTTACCGTATGGGGGGGGTTATTATAGACGCATACTTCGCAAAAATCCATTATTTTGGGAAAGGGAGAAAGGACAAATCATCATCATCATCATCTTGAGCAGTTTCCAACCGCTGGTCGGGTCTGCCTGGAACATAAGCCTCTCCATCGTTTCCTGTCCATCCACCATCTCTCGTCATTTACTGTGTCCCAGCACACTCCTCTTTCCTCCACACTCTTCTTAACTCCTTTTGTCCATCTGTCCCTTGGTCTTCCCCTTGGCCTCCTTCCCGTCATTTCCATTCCAAACATCTTCTTCGGTATCCTCTCCTCTTCCATCCTCCTCACATGTCCATACCATTGTAGCCTAGATCGCTCTATTCTATTTTGCAATGGTTCCTCTCTTACCATCTCCCTGACTCTCTCATTCCTTACTCTGTCCATTCTTGTCACTCCTACCCTACTCCTCTGGAACTTCATCTCCACTGCTCGTATTTTATTCTTGTCCCTTTCCTTCATCACCCATGTTTCTGAACCATATGTCAAAATTGGCACAAAGTAGGTCTTGTAGATGATTCCTTTACATTTTTGTGGTACATCTTTATTCCATATCATCCCCCTAACACTCTTGAAAAATCCATCTGCGCACCTTCCCCTCTCATTTATTTCCATAAAGGACAAATAAGCTATTTTATTTTGATGCTACATAGTACGATATAATCTAAATAAACAAAGTTTAAATCTTTAATCAGCCCATAATGAGACTGCCATAACCTCACTTTCCCCGCTATCCCCCATAGACTTTCACTACTATCCCTTGCTAAGCAAAAAATCTTAGTATCAAAGAAATAGAATTAATTGGACAAAGTATCAGACATGGAAATGCAAACTTTATTTTTATTTGAACATAGAGAGGGAATGCAAGATCACTTCTCGCTAACATTTGTAAACACAACTGAGCACGTATTATTCACATTTTTCACATTTATATACCAACTAGCAGAAGTACCCATTCTTCGAACGGTCTTCGGTATTAATAACCAGATGTTATCAATTGAGCTACTGTTGCAATGTTTAGGGGCTTGAAACCTGTTTCTTGGCAAAGAAAAATGATTAGTTAAAATGTGCTCTCAAACTTCATTTACCTAATGTGTTCTTCCTGGTGTGAAAATAAAATTGAAAACCTCATAGACGAATCGCAATACACGTCACATACGAACTGACCCTAACCATTGTGCCAAGTGCCCAACTACAGGAAGACCCCTTTTATAAATTATAAAGGCTTGTGGTGCATGAAAATTCAGTTTTTTTAGCCTCCAATGGCCCAAATTCCTAAAATCAGCAAAAAACAGTCTACTATTTCATATCAGGAATTTTTGAAAATAATGTTGCTGTTTGGAGATATAATAGACCTTCTGTACGACATATCGCACGTGTAAGTCATGTGAAAAAATCTAGGGTACTCCTTGAACCCCTTAAGCGCATTGATGAATTTTACAGTTTTAGTTGGTTCAGTGATAACCTTATAGCCATTTGCCATCTTTCACAGAAATGTAATAAATGGAGTGGCATTACTTATTCCAGAAATAGATGGAAAGTTGAATGACACCTCTTGAGATACTGTTGTCATGGTTAGTGGCTTGCATTCCTTCTTTAGTTTATTAAATGAAATTAGTTTTCTGGGAATATCTAAGAAACTGTTGGGTTTAGAGCCTTAAAATATAGTTTTCGGGGACCCTTTACGGCTCTTGAGAGGCCCCGAGTTTTGTTTCTGACACCAAGGGTTTGAAAAAGAGCTTTGTCTCGTCGTTGTACGCCATGATAATGATAATAATTAATGTAAATCGCGTTAAAAAATTCTAGAGTACCCCTTGACCCCTTAAGCGCATTATATGTATTGATGAATATTTCAGCTTAATTTGGATCCATTATAACCTTATTGCCATTTGCAAACCTTCACAGTAATGTAATAAATGGAATTGCATTGCGTCTTACAGAAATAGATGGACCTCTGAGATTCTGTTGCCATTGTTACCGGCATGCATTCCTTCATTAATTTATTAAGTGAAATTAGTTTTTTGGGAATATCTCAAAAACTGTTGGTTTTAGGGCCTTAAAATGTGGTTTTCGGGGTCCTTTTATGGTCCTCGAGTTTCGTTTCTCACATTGAGGGGCTGAAAATGAACTTTGTCTCACCCTTCTACGCTTATTTCAGCATGTATTTTAAGGGGGTAGGCCCCCTGTAATGAGAGGTACGGAGAAGAGTTACATCAAATATTAGTGTGGTGCTTCTGATGGATATCTGTATCAAATTTTTCGTTAATCCACCCAGCCGTTCTCGAGTTATAAGGACACAAAAAATTGTCCACAGACAAAAAAATATTTTTGCGTGCATCCGTCACAAAACAGTCTGAAACGGGCAAATATGTCAAATTTCCGTGGAAATGCAGAAAAACAGACAAACATTCATTTTTATATAATAGAGAAGGGATATAATTGATCTTCCGTACCACACTCGCACGTGTAAATCGCGTGAAAAAATTCTAGAGTACCCCTTGACCCCTTAAGCGCATTGTATGTATTAATGAATATTTCAGCTTAATTTGGATCCGTTATAACCTTATAGCCATTTGCAAACCTTCACAGTAATGTAATAAATGGAATTGCATTGCGTCTTACAGAAATAGATGGACCTCTGAGATTCAGTTGCCATGGTTACCGGCATGCATTCTTTTATTAATTTATTAAGAGAAATTAGTTTTCTGGGAATATCTCAAAAACTGTTGGTTTTAGGGCCTTAAAATGTGCTTCTGCTCGGCCAATAGTGTGGCATCTTCTATTGGATATCGGGTGAAGCCTATTGGCTACACAATTTGATATCCTGCCCAATCACGTACGCGGTACGCAAAATGGCGGTCATATACCGTAACAAGAAAAATATTTTTGTCACAAAAGAGAATGAATTTCAGTTGTAATTATACATTTTTTAAAGAATTCGTCAATTTCCAAGAATGTTGTATTTTGACTTTCAATAATTAAGGAGGGGGGTACTAATATGTGGATTCCAAGAATTTTTTATTTTGGCTCTCGATAATTAAGGGGGGGGGGGGGGTACTATAGGCGAGGGGGTCTTATAGCCGAGTAAATACGGCATTTTGTTCTTCACGGAACTACTTGTTTACTTTGAATGAGCGTAATACCACACTAGACCATTGGGATGTATGAAAATAGGTTATTTATTTCTTCACGGACTACTTGTTTACTTAGAATGAGCGTAATACCACACTATCACATTTCAAATACCGTATTTGCTAGCGTATATCTCGCACCCCATTTTTTATTTGAAATTTCAGGGGAAAAAAATACTCGCATATATCTCGCATTCATTACTGACACCATCATATAACTGACCGTAATAACCTTGAGGTAGAAACACGTTCGATTTAGCGCGCCACAACAGTCGTCATTGTCCAGGAACTTACCCGAAGCGTTACTAACAGGAAGAGCGAGCAACAACGAGTTGATCCGAACTTCGATACGAGCCGATTAGGGATCGAGGCGCCGCGTGCAAGCATACGGCGCAGCGTGAGTGTTAGCACGCTGTACATCGTTAGTCTTCGGCCGCGGTTGGCTAAATTCGCCGCCCTGAGACACGTTCGAATTAGCGATTAGCGCACCACATAAGTTGCGCAAGTAGGCCTACTGTTACATCGCAGAGAAACGCAGTTCAGTCTTCTCGATTCTCAATGATTTCGTCTTGACACATTGCGTCGCATCAGAGCTCGGACGCGTGCAAGCATATGGCGCAGCGTGAGTGTTAACAAGCTGTACATCGTTCGCCGCGGCTGGCTAAATTCACCGCCTTGAGACACGTTCGAATTAGCGATTAACACGCCACGTCAGTTGCGGAAGTAGGCCTACTGTTACATCGCAGAGAAACGCAGTTCAGTCTCCTCGAATCTCAATGATTTCGTCTTTGCGCATTGCGTCGCATCAGAGCTCGGCCGCGTGCAAGCATACGGCGCAGCGTGAGTGTTAGCACGCTGTACATCGTTCGCCGCGTCTTCGGCCGTGGTTGGCTAAATTCACCGCCTTGAGACACATTCTAATTAGCGATTAGCGCGCCACAACAGTTGCTCAATTAGGCATACTGTTACATCGCAAATTTTGTGTTTTTTCGGAAATACGGTCATTCCCCGCGTATATCTCGCACCTAAAATTTTCACACATATTTTTGGTCAAAAAAGTGCGAGATATACGCGAGCAAATACGGTACTTTGACACATTGATCCGGTTAGCTCGCATAGTACATTGGCACTGTGCTCGTGGCATCATAGTAGCCTTGCAGTGCCCTTCACAGTATGTTGGTGAGCTGTACGAGCCCAATGGTTCACTGGCAACACTGTATTGAGATAAACAGATCAATTTGTCAAAATATTTGGAATTTGATAATGTCGTAAAAATGAAGATCATACAGGACGGTTGGGAACATTCGAGAAAGTAGGACACTTTCCTTCATTGGATTTCAACATTTCTTTGAGCGTACCTCCCCCGAGTTCCACTTGTAGAGCACCAGCCTGTGTGCGGCGTGGTGCGGACCGTCAGCAGATCGCTCCAGCCACACCAGGGACTCGCCGTCCGGACTGAACCGCGGAGACCTCACGGCACAACCTTCCTCGGACAATAACCCTGTACAACATACACAAACATGACATCATTTTGTAGGGGAAGTTTTAATCATAATAAACTGGAAAATGAACCAGATGGGAGATGGTGGTGGTTGTTCAAGGGGTAGAACACCAAGGCCATGAACTTGACTGATTACTACTTCTAATTTTAACTCTTTTAATACCAGACGCTTTTACTCATATGCAAAAAATACCAGGCTCATTTTTATAGAATACGGAAGCAATGATTCAAGAAATTCATCAAATCTGTTATATTCTTAAAGATATAACAGTTAATTTATTATTTGAAGTAGAAAATGAGTCGCTTTAAAAAAACGCTAACTTGGTCACATACTACATTACATTTGAACCTTGTGATCTTATTAAATAAAATTATGCGAACATTAATTTCTTTGTATGCATGAATTGTGTCTTATAATAGTAATAAAATACCATTAGAAGGCTAGATTTGGAAATTAGCAGAAGAATACAACTTGGAAGTGCATTCTACCAACAGGTACGGGGACTAGTATGGAACAAGGATATACCAATTAAGGCTAAAGAAGTTCTTGTCAAACACTTGTAAGTGAGATAAAGTGGTCGATCTTACGGAAGACGCCATCGTTGGTAAGATGGAAGATGTGACTGCGTCTGTTGGAGCAGTAGATGAGGCCCAGCTTGCGCGGCTCGTTGTTCCACACGACACCCACGATGCCGGCCCCATCGGGCGTCCACAATACCTGGCCCGGGGAGAAGTGCGCCGGGATGCCGTCCCGCACAGTCAGAGAGTCGGTTCTCAGGTCGCACACGCACACCACGGGCTGGCACTTGCCCACCATTTGCTCGCCCCAGTCCGGCCGGAACAGGTACTCCTCGCCCTGCAAGCACACGCCATTGTGATTTGCAACCTTGTACACATTATCTTGAGTAGAAAGGAAAACAAATGAAGAAGTCCTCAACACCTTGAAAAAGAAGAAAGAGCTTCTCACAACCATCAAGGCGCGTAAGCTCAGCTACCTCGGGCTCATCATGAGAGGTGAACGATATGAACTTCTCCGGCTGATCATTCAAGGGAAGATTGATGGGAAAAGATCTGTGGGAAGACCAAGAAATTCCTGGATGAAAGACTTGCGACGGTGGTATGGACATAGGTCAATAGAAATTTTCCGTGCTGCCGTTTCGCGTGTAATCATAATCAATTGGATCGCCAACCTTTGGAGAGAGACGGTGTCATAAGAAGACACATTATGGGCAGACAATATGGAGGATAAGGGAAATGTACAATGGAAGTATAAACTGCGTGAAAGTAGGAGGAGAGAGATCAGATTGCCTGGAACAGAAGAATGGCTTGAGGCAAGGAGGTGCACTTACACCATTTCTCTTCATTGTAGTGATGGACGATATAATGACCAGAGTGGCGGAAGTGATTGGTGAAGAAGGATGAAAGTAATAGTGTTTGCAGATGATTTGATGATCAGGGGAAACAAGGAGGAGGAAGAACAGGAGCAGTTGGATGTATGGGAAGAAATAGTACATGGATATGGGATGAAGTTTAGCATAAGCAAAAGCAAGTTGATGATCACAACCAGGAAGAAGGAGAGAGTCACAACAGGAATAACAATTGGTGGGGAAGGATTGAGGAAAGTAGAGAGTTTCAAGTATCTGGGAAGCATGATACAAGAAAATGGAAGAAACGGCAGAGAAATAAATGAGCGGGGGAGATGAGCGGAATTATTCAGGAAAAGTGTTGGGAAGCTGATAAGGAGTAAGGATGTCCCTCAGAACAGCAAAAGGGTTATATAAAGGACGTACTACGTTCCAATCCTGATGCATGCCTCAGAAACCTGGGTTATGAAAGGAAGGGAGCGATGCAGAATACAGGCTAGTGAGATGAAATTCTTCAGAAACAGTATTGGAGTGACAAAAGTGGACAGGTTAAGAAATGAGAAGATCAGTCAAGGAGGGAGCATTACAGGATAGGATAGAGGAATCAAGGCTTAAATGGTATGGGTATGGGAGGAGGATACTCACTGAAGATACACAAGATGAAAATAGAGGGAAAAAGACCAAAAGAAGGCCAAGAGATAAGTGTCTGAAGGACTCCGTGCGAAAGAAAGAAGACTGGACCAAGGTGGTGATGGAGAGATGGTGGGAGGATAGAAGACAATGGAGAGGCTTATATTGCAAACAGACCCGGCCAGTGGCTGGAAGCTGTGCATGATGATGATGTAGATATTAGTAAATCTTTCTACGGAGCTTAACATTTCTCTGTAGTCCAACCCCTCGTCCACGTTGTGGGAGACGGGCAACGGCACAAAGTAGGGGATTGCCTGTAGGGGCGAAGTACAGTGGGGACTTCGTGTGCCCCGGGACCGTTACGGTAGCTGTGAAGGTCCTATAGGAACCCTGAAAAGTGACGGCTAATGGGGCTCTGGTGAAGCTACGGTAGGCCCAGCAAGCCAGTAGTGGATAAGACTTTTGCTTTCAAGAAGGGAACAGGCCTTGGACAGGACGGATACAATGGACGACAACCTAGCTGTGTTCATAGACTAAGATTTTGAACTTTAACCATAAGAACGCTGACGGGGAAGGTGGAGGAGATAGTGGATATGATGGAAAGAAGGAAGTTGGATTTATTGGGATTGGCAGAAACAAAGTGGAAAGGGGAAGGAAGGAGAGAACTGAGTAAAGGCTATAGACTGTACTGGAGTGTGAATGAAGAGGGAAAGAGGAATGGAGTGGGAGTAGTAGTATGAGATGATTTAAAAGAAGAAGTGAAGAGAATAAGTGATAGGATGATGAAAGTGAAAGTAGCACTGAGGGGAGAGACCTATAGAGCATCCAGCGTTTAGAAAAGACTGTGGGTCTTATGGGCTTTTATCTTTAACGGAAACCCCCCCTACACTGGTTTTGTTACCTCACCTTTTATCATGAAGGAACTCTGAACATATATATTTTACGTCATAATAGCTTCCTACAATTATCTGCCAATTGATTACCATTGTTATTGCATACAAGTATCGTTTATATTACGTCTTAGTTATTTAAAAATTTACGAGGTTTGCACGCTGGAAAGAAGAGCCACGTCCCGCGCTGCATGCTCGCCCGGAGTGGAGCACGTGCTCAGTTCCACCGGCAACATAAGTTTTGAAGCACTATCTGTCATTGGTGTTACTGTTGTGTGTCTTATTTTCTGTTCGATCGAATCGAAATGGCTGGTGTTTTGGTGAAACGAAAACGAGGTGAGACGCTGAGAAGTAAGGAGAGGACAATAGTCGTAAACGTTTTCAATTATTTAAAGAGCAGAAATCCCGGCCAAAGTGTGAGTTGGGTCGCCGAAGAAACTGCTGTTGCTACAGGTACATCCAGATCATTAGTGTTCAAACTGCGCAGTGAATCGGCTTGTGGCCCCCTGGTGACACCTAATAAGAAGCAGAGGAGAAGAGTGAAAAGAAAAGACAATAGACTTACGAAATTTAACAGCGCGAGGGCCCCGCTTCGCTATTGTCCATACAGGTAATGAAGGCGGATTTGTGAACGACGCAAAGTTAGTATTCCTGTGTAAAAAGAATACCGCCGATGCGCACGACGAAATGGATGGAGAATGTTACGAACATTATTTTAAACACCAGTTACTCCCCAATCTCCCGCCTCAGTCAGTAATTGTGCTTGACAATGCATCGTACCACAGTAGGAAGAAAGAGCGCATTCCGACAATGTCATGGAAACGGCAAAGCATGCGAGAATGGCTTACTTCCAAAGGTGTCCATTATGAAGACTACATGCTTAAGAAACATCTTATGGAACTTGTGACTTCCATCAAATGGAAATATGACGCCTATAAAATAGACGAAATGGCGAAAGAACTGGGACATGAAGTGCTTCGCCTACCTCCGTATCACTGTGAACTGAACCCCATTGAACTCATGTGGGCTCAAATTAAACGTTATGTAGGAATGAATAACACAACATACAAAACAAAAGACGTAGAAAAATTGATTCACGATTCTTTCGGAATTGTTTCAAATCAAAACTGGAGTAATTACGTAGACCATGTGAAAGAAATAGAAGTCAATATGTGGAAGGCAGATGAGCTGCAGGAAGACATTGAGCCCTTCATAATTCAATTGGAAGATAGTTCAAGTGACACCTCTGATAATAATGACCGTGATAGCGACGTGGATATGGAAGGGATCGAGCCACTGGCTGCCGAGTGAAGGATTACATGGTACTTAGAACGACTGGAAAGCCCAAATTAAATATCGTTTATTGTTTTATTATTTTTATTTTATTATTATTATTATTATTATTATTAGTTATATAAGTACTGTCTTGTCCCTCGTAAGAATACTAATGGGGAGGATAGAATCTGTTATATATTCCTATCGCGCGCAGGCTATTAACAACGAATGAACTCGTCATGTAGGATATGAAACAGCTCATTCATCAGATGATTTGTGCGAGGCATTATATTTCTTTATTCATGGAAAGTCCCGACGAGCACACTTTAAGGTTTGTATACTTGGCCATGACCTTAATTAAGGTACAGTCCCAGCATTTCTCTGGAATGAAAATGGGAATCCACGGACATCCATCTTCAGAACTGCCGACAGTGGGGTTCAAACCCAGTATCTCCCGAATGCAAGCTCACAGCTGTGCGCCCCTAACCGCACGACTAACTCGCTACAATATTACAAATATTAATCAAAACAACAAGAATAAAATTGAAAGAAACTAAATTAAGCCTAACTAATAGCAAAAGATGATCAACAGTACCGTATTGCTGACGTAAAAATAGTTAACATCGTCAGCATACATACGAGAAGGAAGAAAGAGTTGTGCTCTCGACATCTATCAATCAGTAATGCAAAATGATTGTCATTATTGGTTCTGTTCGCTTATCCAATACGTTAACACCTGCAAAACTGCTCCTTCCAGGGCGTGTTCTATTTCAGGCGTTGTGTTGTATCCCTAACTTATGAAAGCACAGTACTTGAAGCGCGTATGACGTCAGCGCTACCTCTGCGTAGAGCTAGCAACACTGTCGCCATAAGGCGCCACAGTCCTTTCTCAACGCTGGATGCTCTATAGAAATAGTGCAAGTGTATGCTCCACAAGTAGGCTGCGCCTCTGAAGAGAAGGAGGAGTTTGAAGAGGAATTGCAGAAGCAGCTGGGAGGAAGGAATATGATTGTTATGGGGGATCTGAATGCCCATGTAGGAAGAGAAAGACAAGGGTATGAGAGTGTGCTTGGACCAGAGGGTTGGGGCAAAAGAAATGAGGAAGGAAAGAGACTGTTGGACTTCTGTCAAAGGAACAGCCTGCTAGTTGGGAACTCCTGGTTCAAGAAAAGAGAGAGCCACACAATCACATGGTACAGTGATGACTTGACCAGGAAGTCGGTGGTTGACTATATACTGTATGAGAGAGAATTAAATAAGAACATCACGGACATCAAGATTATACCATCGGAGAACTTGGATAGCGACCATCCATTGCTGGTAATGAACCTGAGAGGGAGTAAGGAGAAGAAAGGGACTGAGAACCAGGAAAGACGTATAAGGATATGGAAACTGAAAGAAGGGGATAGAAAAGGAAGGAAGATTGCAGTTTTACGTGACCGTGAATCTTGTGATTATGAGCCACGGGACCTCCTTTTTACGTGGAATCCGAACCACAGGACATGGCATTTCACTTCGAAAATCTCACATGCATTGAGCGGGAATCGAACCCGGGCTGCCTTGGTGAGAGGCATACAGCTAGACCGCTGAGCCACCACGCCCCTGAGAAGGGGATAGAAGGGTCGAGTACCTCAAAATGGTAAAGGAAGGAATTCCAACAGATGAAGAAAGAGGGGTGGAAGAGGAATGGGCAAGATTTAAGAAGACACTAGTAGGTGCAGCAGAAGCAGTATGTGGGAGGACAAGTAGTAAGAAGAGGTGGAAGGAGACATCATGGTGGAATGAGAAGACAAAAGATATAGTAAGGGAAAAGAATAGAGCCTTTAGGAGGTGGTATCAAAATAGGACAGTAGAGACAAGGGAAGAGTACCAGGAAAGAAAGAAGGAGGCAAAGAGAGTAGTGGCTGAGGAGAGAAGAAAGTGGATGGAAGATTGGACAAAGATGATGAAGGAGGATAGTGAAGGTACAAAAAAGGTCCTGTATGGGATAGTAAAAAATAAGAGCCGGAATGATACTACGGATTATGTTAGAATGGTGAACAAAAGGGGACAAGAGATAGAAAATAGGGAAGAACTGAAGAAAATGTGGAAAGAATATTTTGAAGAACTTCTGAACCCAAATGGAAACTACGGCGAGGAGGAAGTAATCGGGGAAGAGGAAGATGGACTGCAAACAGAAAAGGAAAGAAGTGGAAGATACAGTGAGGAAGATGAAAGGAGGGAAGACACCGGGTTTGGATGAGTTGATTGTGGAGATGGTGAGAGCAGCAGGAGAGGTGGGGATACAATGGTTGTACCGAGTGATGAAGACAGCATGGAAGGAAAGGAAGACCCCAGAGGACTGGAAAAAGGAAATAATTGTCCCGATCTTCAAGAAAGGTAGTAGAACAGAATGCAGAAACTATCGGGGAATAACACTGATGATTCATTGTACAAAGATGTTCGAGAAAGTGTTGGAAAGAAGAATTAGGACAAGGATAGAAGGAGGGATGAGGGAAGAACAACATGGCTTCAGAGCAGGAAGGTCCACAGTGGATTTGATTTTTGTTGTAAGGCAGTTACAAGAACAGCACTATGAGTATAGAACAGATCTACTGATGGCCTTCCTGGACATTGAGAAAGTATATGACAGTGTATGCAGAAACAAAGTATGGAAGTCCCTGGAGGATAGAAGAGTAGAAAAATGGACTATAAGGAGGATAAAGGAGATGTACAAGGGAAGCGTGAGCTGTGTGAAAGTCAGATGAGAGAGATCGGACTGGTTGGAACAGAGAAACGGCCTGAAACAAGGAAGTGCACCGTCACCGTTACTTTTCATTGTGGTGATGGATGACATAATGAAATTGGGGAAGGAAAGATGAAAGCAATGGTGTTTGCAGATGATTTGATGATTTGGGGAAACAAGGAGGAGGAGGAGGAGGTACAGGAACAGTTGGACATGTGGGAAGGAATAATACAAGGATATGGGATGAAATTTAGCATAAATAAGAGTGAGATGGTGATCACAACAAGGAAGAAGGAAAGAACCACAACGGGAATAACAATTGGTGGAGAACAGCTGAAGAAAGTGGAGAGTTTAAAGTATCTGGGAAGCCTGATACAAGATAATGGAAGAAACGATAGAGACATACATTTTTTTTATTCGTGTCAGAGGTACCAAAATATACAAACAAGAAATTGAAAAAAATAAAACACATAATAGAACACTTACATATAACATAACACAAGAGCAAGAGAAATGAAACAGGAATGATAATATGCAGTGGAACCTCGTTAGTACGTTTTTCAAAGGACTGAAGAATATGAACGTCAAAAGCGGGAAAACGTACTACCGAAAAATGATAATTAAACCTCATTAAATTGTTTCCATGTGAGATCTGTGCTGGACAAAACGGAGGCAGACAGGTTTTTCTCCGGGTACTCTGGTTTTCCCTGTCAACATTTCAGTCCAGCAACACTCCCACTATCATTTCATTTGTCATTCATTTAATCATTGCCCCAGAGGAGTGCGTCAGGCCTCGGCAGCCGGCACAGTTCATATCCTCGCCGCTAGATGGGGGCTTCATTCATTCCATTCCTGACCCAGTCGGAGACTGGAAGCAGGCTGTGGATTTTCATTTCATTAAATTGTTTCAGTAAGGGAAAAGTAAAAAAAAAACGTGTTAATCGGAAGTACGTGCTGTTGAATATACAATTAAACAACCTACAGAATTATTGTAGTACAGAATTAGTTTACACAGCACAGAGAAACGAGAGCAATGAAAACAAGAGAAAAATGTAGCCTACTATACCAGTACCGCACTCGATTCAAATACTGTAGTACAAGTTTTTTTGTTTATCGATTTCGGCTTAAATGCATGTTTTTCTTGATATTCTGTGGCATGAACGATTGGATATAACCAAAGTTTTTTTGAGGTTAGACATGCTCGTGCGTGTACAGAAAGAAAAAAAACGCCATCACGCGATCTCGAGCAAATCTCAGAACATGGCAACACACAGCACTGATTAATACTAGTGCAAATGTCCCTCACAACACCGAAAATTATATAATAAATGTAAGAAACAAACATCAATTACCAAAACCTCTTAAATTGGTTATGAATTTTGCATTACACCTACCTATTTTATAATCCTGTAACTTCGTAGTTGCAAACCGTACCAGGTCAACTGATGAATTTTAGCCACACACACAAATAGATTTTAACCTCAAACAAATGTATGTACAGTATGTAAGAAATTAATAATTAATAATAATAATTAATGTATCTACACAATATTCCTTGGTCAAGGGGCTGAAGCCGACTTGTGTAGTTGGCAGGAAGGAAAACCACTTTCACATTCCTTGTGCGAACATTCACAGGGTGTGCAGCACATCGATCAATAATTAATATAATTTTTCGATTTTTACTCCCCATTTTTGCATCTAGGGCTCGCAAAAAGTCTTCAAAAACAGAAGTAGTCATACAAGCGTTTGCGTTGGCTTTATATTGGCAAGGAAAGCTCTTGACATTTTTAAAGCAACGAGGCTTCATTGCTTTACCGATGACAAGAGGAAGCAACTTCTCCGTTCTACTCTCATTGCAACAAAGAAGGACGGTTAACCTTTCTTTGCTCAATTTTCCACCATGGCAAATTTCTCCTTTATACGCAAGCGTCTTGTCGGGCAGAAGGCTGAAAAAAAGACCCATTTCTTCAGCGTTGAATACGTCTTGGGGCTTGTACTCTTTAAACAAGGACGGTAGCGTTTCAACTGTGCCACTGTCAACAGCTGCTGCTTCACCCCGCACGCACTCGTAAACAAGACCATGCCTCTTCTTGAACCGCTCGATCCATCCGTTTGACGCTGCAAAGTCTGTTACTCCCATCTGGTTTGCTAGGTAAGGTAATTCGCTTTCTCACGAATTATGGTTCCATCCACTGGAATGTTTGCTGCACGGCCTTGGTTGAACCATTGCAGGAGCATTGTTTCTAGTTTAGAAAATTTTCCTTCGCGCACACGTTTTCTCTTTCCATTTCTATTGTCTTTGTACGCAACTTCTATTTTGTCTCGATTGGTAACAATAGTGTTTAACGTTGAAGGAGCGAGTTTTAATTTTCGTGCCAGATCCACGCGCTTAAGGTGAGGATTTCTGTCTACTTCTTCAAGAATTTTCATTTTTTCATCACTAGTTAATGATTTAACTACTTTCTTAGGCCTATCCATTATTTAAATACGACACAACAAAATGATCACTAGGTTTCACAACTTCTTCGATAGTGTAATGTGTATTTGCGTGAATGCAGTAAGTAGCCTACTCGGTCACATAAACATTCGGTACATTTAGCTCGAGACGTAATGTAAGCGGCGAGACGGGGCGGAACACTATGTGCGGTAGACACAAAATAGCCGTGCCAGGGCGGGACTTGAGTCCACGTGCAGTGATTGAGGAAGCATTCGATTGGTCAACAACCGTCAGCTATTGGTCAGTAGCAAACAATGCTTATTGTCGGCGCCTGCTAATTATGTCTGAGTCGCCGCGGGGAAGGGAGACAACTATACCTGATATGTCCCAACACTCGCTCGCTTGCTGGCAAGGAATGTTGTCCCAGAGAGGCCGGGCCCACATTCCACTAGGGGTGAACAAAGAATGCTTTCAGGGCTGACTAAAATGCGATCGTACTAAGCGATGTGCCACAAAATATGCAACGTCATAAATGAGGTAATTTTACCTTATTTCCATCAGATAAGAATCGGGACTTGAAAATTATGACGTGATATGCGATAAAACGTACTAATGAGGAACGTGTTAACGAGGTTTCACTGTATACAATATTTACAGGAGTTGTGACCAGTATTTGGCTACATTGACAACATTGTTACCAGCCACTGCCAGATCCAACCCTGTGCATGAGTCTGGGCATAGGCGACAGTTCAAGAAATGCCAAGAAGTTTGTTCTTCTCCGCACTCATACAGTGTGTCCCCATCATGCAAGATTCCCCATTTCATGAGATTGTCCTTAGATCTTGCTACACCAGTAAGCAGTCTGTTTAAGGACTTCCAGGCACACCATCCATCTTCGTGACCAGGTGGTAATTTTTCTTCAATTTCAACAAGTTCCGGATGATCAGGATTCCTTTGATTCCATAGCTTAACCCTGGCCTTTTTGGGTTAGAATCAAATGGAGAAGAAGACTGCAGAAAACTTTTCCTGGACTTCAGTCGAGCTGGAGGTGGCTGATGACCAGAAATAAATGAGCGGGGGAGACAGGCAGCAGCATTCCGGAGGGGTGTGAGAAGCATGTTATGGAGCAAGGATGTCCCTCAGAACAGCAAAAAGATCATGTATCGGACGTACCATGTCCCTATCCAGACGTATGCCTCGGAGACCTGGGTTATGAAAGGAAGGGAGAAGAGCAAAATACAGGCCAGTGAGATGAGGTTCTTGAGAAGCAGTATTGGAGCTACAAAGATGGACAGAATAAGAAATGAGAGGACCAGAGAATTAATGAAGGAGAAACCATTAGAGGATTGTATAGAGAAATCTAGACTTAGATGGTATGGACATGTAAAACGAATGGAGGAGAAGAGGATACCCAGGAGGATACATGAGACGAAGTGGGAAGGAAAGAGACCGAGAGACAGGTGGCTGAAGGGGTGGAAGAAAGCGTGAAGAAGAGAGGAGAAGACTGGACAAGGGTGGATGCTGAGAGATGGTGGGAGAGGCTTGTGTTCCAAACAGACCCGGCCAGTGGCTGGAAACTGTGCAAAATGATGATGACTTTATTAAGATTCTGTTGCTCCTTGGAGGACCTTGTGGGCTTTACTAGTGTAAAGCTTCTGTATTTTGTCTTTTAACACTTTCCAGTCTGAGTGTGGGCTGTCTATGCCCGCAGTAACATTTAGATGCGTAAGGAAAATATACTATAGGCTATAATGGCCTTTAGTTGGTTCAGGATTGTTACCGGATGTCTTAGTTACAAGAAAAATCCAGTAGACGGCAGCATTAGTGAGAGATCGACATGAAATGAATAACTTTGCCAATCCTAGTTTGAGACTGTTGATTCAAACCTGCATGACTCGTAATATGGTGCGCTATTTTCACTGTGTCTACATCGCCCCATTTCCCTCAATTGCATCAAGCAAGTCAAAAGGATCAACGTTCGTAAAATTTTGCCTATCGGTCCTTATTACTATCAGGTACCGAGGGAAAAACGTTGAATCCTTTCCATTATTTCATGTTGGTCCAGAAGTCATGAACTAGAAACCATATACCGGTAGAACATAAAACATAATTAATTTGTAACATCTCCGGCCGAAATATTTTAATTGTTTTATACACAAAAGAAAATGTTTTTTAAAGCTTGATAACTGTCACCCACAGACTTTTAGGTAGATTTCATTAGAAAGCTAACTATTGCAATGGGTACCATGTTTCGACTTCCGGATAATGTCGACATATCTTCGCGTTTCACATCCCCAGACCCCAAAACCCCTGTCATTTCAAAAGTTTATATATAATTTATGTATATGTAACATATCCACGAACCTACTGCGGTGTCGTAGCAGGCGGAGAGCTGATACTCGGAAGTGGCGCGTCCCAGGTGGCGGATAGGGGGGTCCTCACCGGCTTGCCGGCGGACTTGAGCAAAATAAAATAGCTCTCGCGGACCAATCACACAACAACCTCTACGGTTATCAACCGCAGTTGTAACTCGGAGCTTGCTCCATACAAGGTTGACTACCTTTGAAAGTCAAACATGGAAGGAAATCTTTTAAGGAATAATCCACCGAGACTGCATTCGGATACGGTGGGCAGTCACCTGAAAGATACCCTAGATGAGTCGGAGCATCTAAAAATACCCCCGACAGATAGAAAACCCAAATTTAGACTGAAGATAGGACAGATAAACTATATAGCAACACACAATATAAATTTCATCATACAGCCAGGAAAACTCAAAATTTTGACAGAGGAAATGGATCGCAAAGGGATTCTAATAACTGGGCTTCAAGAAATGAGAAACACCGATCAGGAAACAATAGAATCACAAGGGAATACCAGGAAAAAGAGTAATGAAGCAATGTCCACAATTCGGAACAGGATTTGTAGTCAATCTCAAAATAATTGAATCCATCATAGAATTTAAAGCATTATCCCCTAGGCTCTCGATTCTAAAAGCTGCAAATAGAACATATACCATTCTAAATGCCCATGCCCCAACTAATGATAAAATTAATAAGAAAGAACACAAAGATGATGTGGAGGGATTTTGGGAGCTTTTAGATCAGACAGCAACAAACATAAATAAAAGTCAGACCAAAATTTTAATTGGAGACTTTAATGCCCAGTTAGGAACGGAAAAAAGATATAGAGACATAATAGGAAAATGGCCAGCACAGAGAAGAACAAACAGGAATGGCATACGACTGGTAGAATTTTGCAGGAACCATGATATGATCTCCAAATCAACTTACTTCACAAATAAACTCAAAACTTGGAAACATTGGAAAAAAAGGTGAATGGCAACTAGATCGTGTTTGTATGGATAAGAACTATCACAGGGAGCTCTACAATGTGAAAGTTCTGAGAGGAACAGATACTGGATCGGATCATTACATGATAAAGATTAAAATTAAATTTACCCCATTGACAAAGAAAAAACTGACCTAAAAAAGAAGAGAACATACGACCCTAATAAACTAATAAATAACAAGGGATACAAAGAACGAACTAGATATATTAAAATAACAGATGATCTAGAGGAAATAGTTCCCGAATTGAAACAAATAGCTGAACAAGTAGCCCCAATAAATCCAAGGAAGAAACACCAATGGTGGAACGATGAGTGTGATAATACAGTGGAAGATAGACATCAAGCCAGGTTATGGTATCAGAGTCAAAAAACAGATGAATCACACTTGGATCTCATAAAACAAAGGAAGATAACTCAAAAAATAATACGAAGGGTTAAACGGCTATACCAAAAGGATATACTTCTGATGATCGAAACAAATAGCGCGAAAACAAACTCAAGAGATTACTACAAAATTTTTAGCAAACAACTACAACGATATGAACCTCCAACATTAATGTTAAGAGACAAAAATGGCGAGTTAGCTCATAGTAATAAAAGAAATACAGAAATTTTAGCAGAAACATTTAACAAGTTGCTAAATTGCGAAGATCCACCAGAACTGCTTCAAATAAATACAGACACCACTATTAAACCACAATCAGAAAACATAAATCCACCCACAATCCAAGAAGTCTACAAAGCTCTGAGAGAGCTCAAAAACTACAAAGCGAGTGGAGAAGATCAAACATTTGGAGAATTGTGGAAATATGCAGCAGAACCAGTAAAGATTTCAGTACACCAATGCATAGTGAACATTTGGATCAAAGAAGAACTGCCAGACCATTGGACTACAGCTATAATACAACCATTACACAAGAAAGGAGAAAAATCAAATCCTGACAACTATCGAGGAATTTCCCTTTTGGATATCACATATAAAATCATGTCACGAATTCTATATAATCGTTGTAGAGATCAATTAGAACTGGAAATAGGAGAATATCAAGGTGGATTTCGGCAATGGCGAAGCTGCCCTGAACAGATAATCACCTTAAAATTAGTAATGGACAACTACAAACGTAGACAAAAACAGCAAGTCATAACCTTCGTAAACTTCAAAAAAGCTTATGATTGTATACATAGATCTTCATTGCTGAAAATACTAAGGAATTTCAGACTTCATCCTAAATTAATAAAAATTATAAAACTAACTCTAACACCAAATCTAAAGTAAAATTCAGAGGAGAAAAATCTGAACCGTTTACGATTAAAACAGGATTAAGACAAGGAGATGGTTTATCGCCTCTACTTTTCAATTGTGCTTTGGAATATGTAATGAGGGAATGGTACAGGGAAAATCCTAGGAGCATAAGAATTGGAACCAAGAAAGATCAAATAGACTTAAATTGCTTGGGATTCGCAGATGACTTAGCGTTACTGGCTAATAATATTCAAGAAGCCAGAAATCAAATAATAAGCCTACAAAATACAGCACAAAAAATTGGACTTCAGATATCATTTGAAAAGACAGAGATAATGGTAGCAAATCAACTTGTAATCAATCACATAACAGTAAATAACAAGAAAGTTAAAATAGTGAAGCAATTTAAATACTTAGGAGAAATTATAACTTACAATTTGGATGAGAAATCCGCATGGCAAGAAAGAGCTAATAAAATGATAAAAGCCCAAAAATTAACATGGTCTACATATAAAAGAAAACGTCTATCAATCGCAACAAAATTAAAACATTACAAGACGGTGGTTCAACCAGAGGTGATATATGGAAGTGAAACTATTTTTAAAGTTACTCAGAAAAACAGAATCGACAAAATTTTAAAAGTAGAAAGAAGAATAGCAAGAACATGCATAAATAAAAAATATCAGAAAGATGGACAGTGGCGGATAGTACCAAATGAAGTGGTATACAGAGAACTGGAGCCCATCACTGATATTATTCGGAAGAAACGGATTTCATTTTTTGGTCACATCATGAGGACACCAGAAACCAGGTTATCTAGAAAAATTGTAGTGAAACTTTGGAATATGAAACAACAAGTAGGATGGATTAAGGAAATTATATGAAAGAATTAGAAATAACCTTGGATGACTTGCAAAACAAAACAAAACAAAAAAAAAATGAGAGATATAAAAATAAGATTTCAGATTAAAATACACAAACGTAATACAGTAAAAAGGGTATTTACAGATGAGGAACGCCTGTGAAGATCAGAGCGAATGAAAAGCTTCTGGGCGACTCGGAAAGGAAACTTACTGAAGAAGAGGACCAAGAAATGATTGACTGAAGTGGTCCAATGAGGCCATAAAAGCAGAAGAAGAAGAAGAATATATATATATGATGATGATAATTGTTGTTTTAAGGGGCCTAACATCGAGGTTATCGGCCCCTACATAAATATATATATATATATATACATACATTTGTATATATACAGTAGAACCTCGATGCATCGTTCCCGGAACTGTCGTTTTCCCGTATGCATCGTTCAATTTATTTAGTCCCGAAAATTTTCCATATAAACTAATGTTAAATTTCCCCGCATCTATCGTTCCTCGAACTATCGTTTTTTCGCATTGATCGTCAAAAAATCACTAGTCCTTGGCCACAATTTTCCCGCATTGATCATTCATGAGAAAAATATATGCAAAGTTCTTTTGAATTTGAAGCAGCATAGAATAGCGGCAACCTGTTACGCGAGAATGTACGAGGTACGAACGATTAGGAGTTCCTAGGCTTGAGCAAGTTTCTCGGCTGAAGCAAGGTTCAAGTAGACTGGACTGCAGTGCGCAGATTGTTTACGCGCAACCACACTATATAACTACGCCTACAAGCCTTCAGTTGCCAACGATTCTGCTCGAAGCATCAAGCCGTCATTGTGCTGTTTCATTTCATTCTGAGTGGTTCTGTGTAGTATCGTGGTTGTGTGCGGCGATTACAATTTTATCTGTAGTTTGTAATTACATTGTTTTTCTAATTTTAGTTCCTGTGTAGTATTGTTTTTCAAGACATGTCACGTCCCATGAAAAAAGTAAGAACTCTCGAAGAACGCTTGAAAATTATAGAAGAAATTGAATCAAATCCTTTCGAAAAAAGAGTTGATACCGCTTAACGTCTTGGGTTAGGACCTTCAACTTTAAATTCCATATTTGCCAAGAAGAATGAGATAAGAGAGCAAATTGATAAATATGGCAGTTCCAGCAAACAAAGGAAAACTGGTAGAGAATCAACATTCGCGGAGCTCGAGAATGTCCTTTTCACTTGGTACCAGCAAGCAAGGGCTTCCAATATCCCTATAGATGGAACAATTTTACGGGAGAGAGCCAAGAAGATAGCTGCAAGATTGAAGATTGATAATTTTGCTGCATCGAATGGATGGATCGCTCGATTTAAAGTGCGACATGGGCTAGTCTTCAAGAAGGTTTGTGGAGAAAGTGCTTCTGTGGACACGGAAGGTAAGGAGCTGTGGTTCGAGAGACTGCCATCGCTACTGGAAGGTTACGAGTCGGGAGACGTATACAACGCGGACAAGACCGCACTTTTTTACAGTGTCCTACCGGACAGAACACTGGCGGTGAAGGTTGAATCTTGTAATGGGGGGGTTAAGTTCAAAAGTATGACTAACCGTTCTGCTGTGGGTGAACAGCGATGGCAGTGATAAGAGAGTGCCAGTCGTAGTGAGAAAATCATTAAAACCACGTTGTTTTAAGAACACGAAAAAAATACCTGTGACGTATCATGCAAACAAAAAAGCTTGGATGACCACTGAAATATTTTTATAATTTTTAAGGTCATTTGATGCCTCTATCGGTGCACAAGGAGGAAAAGTCGTGCTCTTTGTGGATAATT
Organism: Meconema thalassinum; assembly: GCA_946902985.2. Taxonomy (NCBI): domain Eukaryota; kingdom Metazoa; phylum Arthropoda; class Insecta; order Orthoptera; family Tettigoniidae; genus Meconema; species Meconema thalassinum. Next base: position 240,119,684 of record OX336395.1, read on the forward strand.
GTGCCGCTCATCCACAAGACACATCATTTCTTCACAATGTGAAAGTTGTGCATATCCCCCCAAATTGTACCAGCGTTTTGCAGCCTCTTGATCTTGGGGTGATAAAATGCTTCAAGCAGCTGTACCGTAAGTGCCTAGTACAAACTGCTGTGTGCTTGTTGGGTACCGGAAAGGAAACGAGTAAGAAAGTCCATCTACTGAAAGCGATTCATTTCACAGTAGCAGCTTGGCAGCAGGTGTCCCAGCCAACTGTCGTGAACTGTTTCCAGAAAGGTGGTTTCAGCTGTCAGCTACGTGGCGGAAATAGACTCTGCTGAAAATCCCTGTGCTAATGGTGAAGATAGTGATGATGATGATGATGCCTTTAATGACGACTGGGAACAATTAAGGGGTGAAAGTGACTCTGTCCCCGTTGATTTTGGAGACTATGTGCTGATCGAGTCTAATGTAGCCACATGTGGAGTGGAAACGATTGAAGAGCTGTGCGATGAAGGCGCGGGGGAGAGGAGTGATGAAGAGGAAGAAGACTATCGTGAGCCCCAAGTCGTCTCCTGTTTCGCCGAAGCGCATGCCGCCTTAGCGAAGGTGAAATCCTTCATGTACTCGCATGATATCAGTGATCGTGAAGAAGAGAACATTATGTAAGTAGAGAAGGCTTTGTTTCGTCTGAAACGCAAAGCCCAATTAATGACTTTTTTACTAAAAAGAGCAAGTGATAAAATGACACATATGAAATCATATCGCTCTCATCGAGGTTGCAATATTTTGATGCCTCTATGAAGTTTACATGAAGAAATATGTCCAAATACAGTAACCGTACTTTATTTTATTTTTTTACTCAAATTTTTTATGTTACCCGCATTTATCGTTTTCCCGCCCCCATCATCATTTTCCCCCTCGCCCTTGAAAAATGATGCATCGAGGTTCTACTGTATATATCAGTTTCTTGTGGACACGATAACTACCGCAATTTTGCACCAATCACTTTGAAGTTTTTACATAATATGTATCCCTTTAAAATCTCGGTCGAGTTCTCAATGGGCATAATCGGTCGAAGGGGGTGAAAATGGGGGGCGTTTTTCGAAAAAGTGAAATATCGCTATAACTCTCTTAATACGTAAAATATCGAATCCATTCAAAGTTCGTACTATGTGTCGGATAAGTGCCAAAATGTTATGTTTAAAAAGTTTTTTGATAGCACCAACCATTGGCCAAAGGGGTGGAAAAAAGTGGGCACAATATCAAAACCGTACAAAATGGAAAATATTCCCCTACCTAAAGCTTTTGTGGAAGCATATGGACATAAAGAAATGAAGTTACTATTATTTGCAGACGATATTGTGGTCTGTTGAAGGAACACCGAAGAAGTGCAAAAACAACTAGATGCACTGAACGAAAATATTCAGAAGTATGGCCTGAAAATCAGTATAGAGAAAAGCAAGACCATGGTGATGACAAGAGAGGAAAGACAAGGAAAGGGCACTGTGAAAATTGGAAGTCAGAGTTTGGAAATTGTGGACACGTTCAAATACCTAGGAAGTGAATTGATGCAAACTGGTAGGTTGGACATGGAGATTGGCAGGAGGGTACAGCAGAGCAATGCATTCTATCAAAGTGCAAGAAAACTTGTTTGGGATAAGGAAGTACCAAGGAAAAGCAAGGAGGTAATGTATAAAATGTACTATGTACCCATATTAACTTATGCAGCTGAGACTTGGATCCTGACGTGCAGGCAAGAGAGAAGAATCCAAGCCAGTGAAATGAAATTCCAAAGAAGTATGATTGGTAAGACAAGGAAAGACAGAGTGAGGAATGAAGATGTTAGGAAGGAAGTTGGGATGGGAAAACTAAATGAGAGAATTGAGAAGAATAAACTAAGGTGGTTTGGACATGTAAAGAGGATGGAGGAAAATAGAATACCAAGACAGATGCTGGAGGCCAAGTGCAAGGGTAAGAGAGCAAGGGGAAGGCCTAGAACAAGGTGGATCGATTCAGTGAAGAACAGCGTGAGAAAAAGAAATCTGGACTGGGACAAGATCGTGGAAGAAGAATTGTGGAAGGAAAGAGGAAAGTGGATAAGTGCCATAAATACCCCGACCCGGCAGGAGCTGGATAAGGGGAAATGATGATGATGATGACCTAAAGCTTTTGTCTGAAAGAATTTTTGATAAGACGCACCAATACGCCAAGAAATGAAAAAATTATTTTGGAACGATAAGAAAATGCCAAGAGCCATCAGAGGTTACCTTGACAATGCTTCTAACTTGATAAGGGATGAGCTATCAGAGGTTGCCATGACAACGCCATTGCACGAGATCACATTCAGTTTTCCATCTGACTATGTGGGAAGTGGCCTCGGTGACGTAACTGGTAGCATGCTGAACTTCTATGCCCAAGGTCGCGGTTTCAAAGCCGGCCAAAGTCGTCGGATTTTCTAAGAGGGCTGAAAATCCCTCAGTATGCTTTCCTTTGGAGGGGAAGTTCCAATGTTCGTTGCAAGTTGCTGGTTGCAGTGGCATCTAGTTGCCAAGTTCACAGCTAGGTGTCATTGACAGTAGTATTTGGTACCAAAATTAGGAACTACTACTTGAAATTGACCTTCTGCAGTCCTTACCTGAATTACAGGCTAATACAGCCATCACAATTAACACCATTTATCAGACAGATTCTACACACACCCAAAGTACAAGGGGTTACCTGACCGCGTTGTCGCAGCCCCTAAACTGAGGAACCAACCAACATCTCTGCAGGAGATAAAATTTTGCGTGAAGAAGCAACAGACCGTAAGATAGTTACACATCAGTTCCGAACCTTGCATAAGGACAGTGTGGCCACAAGTATAAAAATGGACCCCAAATGACAAGAAGGTTACCGTCACCGTAAGACAATAAAATGTTAAAAATAAGCATAGAAAGATGAAAAAAAAACAGTTAATTAAGCTCCAATAGTAAAATACTTTCTTGCAATAAATGAGGTGATCCTTCTACGAAAACCTGCATATTTTGCCTATCCCCTTGTTTGCCCGGTGAAATCTTCCTCCGCCCTCCAGTGTGCCGAGAGGAATTTTATTTAAGTTGCATTGAACTCTGTTTTATACACAACATTATTAATGGGCCATTTGTTCCGAAAAAAGCATTAGCAGATGTACAATCAGAATAAGAGGACCAATGACAGGGTCCAACCTGAATTATGTTCTTTGTTTTATATACCTTATAATAATAATAATAATAATAATAATAATAATAACAATAATAATAATCATTCTATATTTGCATGCAATATTTTTAATTTGTATAATACAGTGATATGAAGTGTCTTCTTTTTAGCATCATCCCGTAGGAACGGGGTCCGCTTTTTGGATCAATGCACGCCATTTCTTGCGATCTAATGCTTCCCGCGATTTCAAGTTTCTTGATCGTAAATCTGCATTAATAGTGTCCAGCCACCGCAATTTTGGTCTCCCGCGCTGTCTCTGGCTGTCGACCGTTAGATGGTAGGCCAAGCCGATGACTGAACTTTGTGGTGCACGGACAACGTGCCCATACCAACGGAATATCCATTCCAGCATTTTCTCATTGATTGGAGCCACGCCAGCTCTATGTCGAATCGTTGTGTTGGGGATATGGTCGAGCAGAGAAATGTCTAAAGATCTTCGCAGCATCCGCATTTCCATGACATGAAGTGAGTGCTCAGCACTTCTAGGTGCTGGCCAACACTCGGTACCATATAATGCGGATAGGAACCTTCTTATCACAAAGTGTAATAAGTGTATTTTCTTCATAGCAATTTGTATTTGTCCAGTATGAAAAGTGTACATGTTTGATAGGCAGGCTGAAGAAGGGGGAGTAGACTACCCCCAAAACATGTACCAGTAATAGATTTTTTTAACAAAATGGTATTGAAAAGGTGGAATAAATATTTTTCTTGTAATATATCCGCAAGGTGAAAATATTTGAGGATCGGGTTTATCCACATAGGGCTTTCTTTACCTATGGGCCCAAGGTTCCCTGTCCCCATATCTCATATCCCGCTGGCTGACGTGTGTCCGATATCTTGGTTATTGCATTCTCAGGGGCCAGGATCCACGTTTTATGTGCCAGAAATCAAGAGGGTGAAATGTCAGGAGAACACATCCTGTCTAGACCACGGCCTACATATAATTATACTAAAATCACCATGTTTGTAGTGATGGGGGACAAATGGTAAGGTTGCATTGTTAATAACTTGGTTTTTAGTTTTGGCACCTTAGTTATAACTGGATCAATAACTCACTTAGATGGTTCCAAGTTTCACAGGCTCTCGATGTAGTCCCCACCGTTGCGTACAACGTGTTCCCAGCGATGCGGAAGTCGTTGGATCCCGTTGGCACTGCCCAATCTATTGATGGTACAAAGACAGCGTTCCACAGCCTGCTTAACGTCTTCAATGGTACGGAAGCGCTCCCCGCGCATTGTCATCTTCATCTTCGGGGTGAGATCATAGTCGGGAGAATATGGGGGGTGATAGAGGACCACCCAGCCCTAGCAATCCAACAATGCCGACACAACGCCTGCTGTGTGTGCCCTAGCATTGTCATGCAGAACGATGAGCGGTGTAACAATGTGGTGGCGCGGTTTCCTTCTCAGAGCTCCTCGGAGATGGTCTTGCAGAAACGAACAATAGTAGGCCGCATTAACGGTTTGCCCTCGGGGAACAGTATGGTGAATGATCACACCATCCCAATCATAGGCATTACCTTCACATTGGTGGCGGTTGGTCGAACTGTTTGTTTCCGTGGTGATCCGTGGTGCCGCCACTCGTTCGATTGGCGTTTTAACTGTGGCTCATAAGATCTGGCCCACGTCTCGTCAATGGTTATGATACGCCGTAAGAAGGCCTCTCCTTCACACTCATAACGCTGCAAGAGCATACGACAAGCGTCATATCGCAGCCATTTGTGCATGTCGGTTAAGTCATGCGGAACCCATTTGGCCGCAATCTTCCTCATTTTCAGTAAGTCCTTCAGGATGTGGAGGACAGTTGAATGCGCCAGTCTGGTATCTTGCTCTAATTGACGAATCGTTACATTCCGATCCACCTCTACTAACGCGGACACCATCTGTACATTGTCATCACTTACTGGTGGGTGACCAGATCGAGGAATGTGCTCCACACGTTCGCACCCATTTCGAAAGCCTGCAACCCATCTTGCTACCGTTCTGAACGGTAACGCAGCTGCACCGCACGCTTCCTGCAATCCTCGGTGACACTGTTTAGCACTGCGACCCTTAGCACACTGAATTTTTATCCACGTTCTCTGCTCCTGCTTGGAAAACATTGGGACTGTCCTTCACGAGCGCTGGTCTCACACTACTCACATAACAGGCACGACTGCGCACGAGCGGTGGTGAGGACAGGCGAGGTCATGTGCTCTGAGGGAGGGGATGCAGGGCAGCAAACGTCGGTAAAAGTGGCAGCGCCCAACATTGTAGCAACTTGGCACTGAAGCATTGGTGCCAAAACTAAAAAACCAACCCATGTATGAAGGTGACAAGACACTGACTGACGTATGGATGTCGGTAAGTAATGACGGTGCACTTGGTGAGGAAAGCATCAGCTTGCCATACCTCACTCTTCACCTGGCCTATTAAGCCTCGTTATAGTACTCTCTGTGAATATGCCTATGGCAAGGATTCAACCAGTCTTACGATCTAACACACAAGCTGCTACTCTGAACTTCCCCCACACAGTTAGAACCGGTTGTTAGTTATTGTTGTTTTAAGAGGCGGAACTACAAGGTCATCTGCCCCTCTTAACACAGATTACAGTATACAAATTTGGAATGGAATTTAAAATTTAGAGGTGGACACTTCAATTTGAAAAGACCGAAAATTAATAAAACAAAAAATTAAATAAAATTAATAATTATAATATAAACAAAAATTACGGAAAAACAAAAAATCAGCATTCAAAAACGAACTAGTCGTTGAGTCAATGTACACTGGAAAATTTAGATTGCTGACCCTAACCCACTCTCACTTATAAAGCGGATGACGAGATCAGCAGCCACCACGTCATCGGTTAATATAAGTTTGATTGTCATCTGCAAACTAAGGTTTCTTGGTAAGTCAGCAAGATCCACACACTCGGTTAAAATGTGGGTCACGGTGAAAACGGCTCTACAGGTGTAAAGTGGGGGATCTTCCCTTCTCATTAGGTACGAGTGGGTGGATCTCAAAAGTAGTTTACTTCCCCTCACCAGGGCTAGCGAGGGATTGACAACTTACTTACTCTGGTAGCTTTGACGTCTCCGATACCACTCTCCATCGTCTCCTGAGGCCGGGGCTTGTAAAACGGCTCCGTCTTGGGCAGTTTCTTCTCTGCAATGTACAGCAGCTTCTCCTCACAGGGTGACCACTCCAAAGCCCCAAAGTCGGCTTTGAGAAACAAACAACATCCATTACTAGACACAAACCTCCTGCCTGATAATGTATCATTTTCTACTTAGTATAAAACAAAGTCCTCAATTCTTGGATGTCACGAGCAATCTCGAGAACCACTATATGGATTTTGATGCGGTTTTCACCATTCTGTAAAGGATTTCTCGAGGAAGGTTTCTGTACAAAATTATTTATTCATGATCAAAGGAAGCCAAGCAGTAACGATTTCAGTGAAAAGTCGAAAAAAAAAAAAAAACTGGCGTCCGTGAACTTTGATGCGGTTTTCACCATTCTGTAAAGGATTTCTCAAGGAAGGTTTCTGTAGAAAATTATTTATTCATGATCAAAGAAGGCAAGCAGTAACGATTTCAGTGAAAAGTAAAAAAAAAACTGGCGTCCGTGCGCTTTATAAGCTTACGCTGGGCAAACCGTTAAAAATATCTATATACTATGAGTGTAAGAATTGTTCAGCATGAAAAGTTCTACGAAAAGGCCGTGAGAGCATATCTCTATCTTCAATACATCGCCCACTATAAGTGTTTTTACATTTTCATTTCTTCCAACAATCTCCATTCAATTACTGAGGCGGCAGTTTACGAGCTGGCTAGGGGCGAGCCTATCACCCCAGTTATAGCCTACCTAGCGGCAGGCGCGGATTCAGGGGGGGCCCCCCTGGGGGGGTCACAGGGGTCATGACCCCCCCCAAACGGAGACCAATTTTATTTTGCAAACTCAAAACACAATAACCAGACAAATAAAACTTAACGAATTTTAACTGAAAAACAGGTTTTTTTTTTCATTTTATTCAATACTGAAAATATCTTTATTGCAATTATTATGTTCTGTTACAACTGTACATATTTACAACTTCATACCTGTTGTATAAAAATGATTATTTATATAACAAAATCAACTCATCTATTTTGTTTAGCAAACCATGTGGTTACCGAATCGATGTTTATAGAGATGTCACGATGAATGTGCAGAAATGCACGGCTAGGAATTTGGTTTTTCTTTTCGCACCAAAAAATTTTGCCGACGTCCAAACTGCAAGCTTGGTTGGCAATTTAAGCTGTGACTTTCTCCCTTTGTCGGTACCACTTCGACTTGCCGAAACTGTAACGTACCTTGATACTTTTCTCGAAGCTCGATGTAAAAGTCACAAAACACGCCGTTGCAATTTGTACGAATATTTTTGGTGCGCTAAACGCATCAAATTTCTATCCATGAAGCTTGCAAAAAAAATTGGTCTGGTTTTGTACGTTTGGTTATTTTGTGATTGCGTTGATAGTGATACCATTTTTCTTAACAATTTCGATTATGTGACCCCCCCCCAAAGCCAAACTCTAGATCCGCGCCTGGCTAGCGGGTGAGCATATAGCCAGCAGAAAAATGTCGAGTCGCGTTGACTTAAGACTTCAGAGAGGAGTACTTGTGTTTGGAGTTTCCCTGGAAGTGCAACTCGACTTTTCTTCATTTCACCTGTGAACTTTTCGTTCTGCAAGTTAAGATTGGGCGGAAGGGGAATTAGTGTTTCATGCACCTCGCCATTCTTAAATTAAGTCTGCCAAGAATTTGTTGCACATGCATCTCCACGATAATATAATTAATAGTCCAGTCAGTGATTTTAACCAATCATTTAGAGACGTAAAACGAATATAGGTCGTAGTTCACCGACATCGAAAAAAATAAGCGCTTATCACGTAATACATTCATAACTGTTCCCGGGCGAAGCCAGGGCGGGTTGCTAGTTATATATAAATTATGTTATGGACAACAGAAGAGGGAAAAAACTATAGAATGACATCTTACATCATCAGATCCAAATATACAAGACAAAACAGCTCTAGGCCTATCGTAGTCATCGGCTGTAACTCAATTCCGAGTACTCATAACTCCTTCCTGCACAAAAAGAGCATTTCAACCCAGCTTGTAAATGTGTTTCCCATGACTGAAGAGACCAATCCTGGCATAAAACATGCACACACAAACAGCTCTATAAAATACCACCAAACCCACAAACGGTTTCTGCCCACCAAAATCAAAAAACATGGCAAAAACTGTGTGGCAACTTATAAATACTATAGCATTAAGTAGAGCAGCTTCAGTGATATAGTCGGTAGCATGCTGAACTGCCGTGCCCAAGGTCGCGGGTTCAAACCCGGCCCAAGTTATCGGATTTTTTAAGAGAGTTAAAAATCCCTCAGTATTCCTTCCTTCACAGGGGAAGTAAAGCCGGCGGGCCCATGTCATTGATTTATGGCTTGTAAAAGAACCTACCACCACAATTGGTGGTGTATAGCAAAATTTGTAGGTTATATTTGGCTGGTTAGGAATGCTCTATCAAGTTCCAATGTTCACTGCTAGATTAGTGACAGTAACAGTGGCATCTGGTAGCCAAAGTTGGAACTACTTGAAATTGAACTTTCATTCATTTCATCTCTCATTAACTCCTCTTGTGAGGTTGGCAACAAGGAAGGGCATCTGGCCGTAGAAACTATCAGCCACGTGGAATTCATCGTATCTCATCCCCGACCCCATTGGAAACGGGATTAATAAGGGGTACACATAGAATAGATAAGCTTTGTTGTTGGATGCGAGAATACCCTAGTGCGAATAGATGTGCGTGTGGCCGCTCTTAGGGCCGGTTCCATCAACCTTGCGTTAAATTTGGCTAACAAAACGTTAGTTAACACATCGTTATAAGTTTAACATTCTGTTATAGATTACGTGTTCCACAGAACGTTTTAACAAGTCGGTTAACAAACGATGCGTTAAATCACACTTGCTGTAAGGATCAAGGAAGCAGTGAACTGCATAGATGGTTTTTCAGACTTCTGAACGGTGTCTAGTCAACTTGTATTCATTTGTTTGCTGTTCTCGAACTCAGCGACGGTGCTGCGGTTATCTGGAACTAGCGTAAGGGAGATGGAAACATAAACAAACAGATGCTATAACATGTGATTTGAGTAGATAGGTGTGCTCTTTTCTCGTATTTTCAGTTATTTTTATAATAATTGAGGCTAAGAGATGAGTAATATAATTGCTCAGTTCCGCTGTGCTCTTCAAATTCAACAATTGCCATATCAATGCTTTACTTCCACAAAAAGAAAGCTTTTCAGACGGAATGGAGTATATTACTTCGAATTCGAAGTATATGATTGTATACGGCTGCCATTTTACAAAGGAGAATTATTTATTAATAAATACTACCGGTAATGAATTCTTTTAAATAACCAGTACCCTACATTCTCCCCTGCACTACAAACCAGGCGACCTTTAGCAGGGTCGATTTGACAGCTGTACTTCCCATGTGGCAAAAATTACTTTAGGGGTCACTTTATTGTAGGCCTATTGTAGGGTTGTCTTTATTTTAACTTGCCCCATTGCTGCTTCAAATCTGTGAAGCTCAATTTTTCTAATAATCAGGTGCCTATTAAAAATTTTTAAAATCTTTATAGTCAACTTGTAGGCTATTTGTGGATCAAAAATGGTATGAGCGTTTATATTTAAATTACATCGTGACACTGTTTATCTAAACTATGTGAAAATGAAAACTACAAATCACCACTCATGCTGATCAACTGAAAGCTCCTACTACTTTGGATGCAAATCAAATGGCTGTCGTTTCCACTAGTTTTATTCATCATTTCATAATACATTCAGTACAATAACCTTTTGTGCACTATAAAACTACATTATTGACCATCCATTACGTATTGATGTTGCTGTCTGAATAGGCTATGTTGACCAATTTCATTGCATGTAGGCAAATTTGTAGGTTAGGCCTAAGGCATATCATTTAAGTGGCCGGTTGTAATGTAAAGTAAAGTCCTTACTGTATTTATGCACAACACATTTGGTCAACCTATATCTCTCCAGAAACGTCTTTTCAGACAGTTGCAACATGTCATTAGACCTTGGCAAGAATTCTTGTTCTGTAGCATTATTCAAATAGTAAAAATAAATTAAGAAATACAATAACTAAGCACGAAACGCATACTGTATTTGCTTGCAACCATTTTTAACCCTCCGTTACACGCGTCCTGGAGTGTGAGTCCGCACTTTACTATTTTTGCTACCAGAAGGCTAAAAAGGGAGTTGGAAGGGAGTGGCTTCTACTAGCTTCGTTTTACAACTATATAAGCACTTGGGTAATGAGATATTGTGTCAATAATAATCGAGCTGTTGATGTTGGGGGTTTATATTGCCACGTGCAGACTTGCGGAGTCTCAGTCCGTAGCGTGTATTGGTGACTCATAAATTGTCCTCTCATTGTCGGGTGAGTGTGACTTTACATTTCCCTGCTATTTGTGCCCTTCTCATTCTTTCCATATTTGTTTTATGGTGTGCACTCAGACTGATGGCTTTCCCTAAGGATGTGCAGGCAAAGGTTCTGGGATGGCATTTTCTCTGCATATTTCAAATGCAGTGACCCAGCATTACCCAGATGTTGAAAATGGGAAACCATGGAAAACAATTTTCAGATCATCCGAGGCAGGATACAAACCTGCACTCTTCTAAATACATAAAAAATTACCATCTCTCTCTAATTTTGTAGAATATTTTCATGTCAAGTGCATTTTATTGTATAACGTAAAATCAGTTCTTGGATTGACTTGCAATAAGTAATCTGCTAAATTCTGCGATTAAATATCTTGATAAAAACATCATTATGTATCAATATATGAACATATAGTCATACGTTGGTCATTATACTGTAAACCAGATTGAGGAACGGAAGGAAAAAGAGCGAAAGGAACCACACAAACAGTTGCGGACAGTCAGTCCGCAAGCGTGTAGTGGTGTAACGGCTGGGCACGCGTGTAACGGAGGGTTAACACCATGTTAAACTCCTAACTGAGCAAGAATGGGATGTTAAAACAACGGATAGGTTAACGATTTGTTATCAGCAATGTTGATTGATGGAACACCATTTCGCTAACATTTCCGTTAAATTAATTTAAAGTGTCGTTAAAATTTTAACGAAGGTTGATGTCACTGGCCCTTAGTGTTCAACATCATCACCATCATCATCATCATCATCATCATCTCCCCTTATCCAGCTCCTGCCAGGTCGGGGTATTTATGGCACTTCTCCACTTTCCTCTTTCCTTCCACCATTCTTCTTCCACGATCTTGTCCCAGTCCAGATTTCTTTTTCTTACGCTGTTCTTCACTGAATCAATCCACCTTGTTCTAGGTCTTCCTCTTGCTCTCTTACCCTTGAACTTTGCCTCCAGCATCTGTCTTGGTATTCTATTTTCCTCCATCCTCTTTACATGTCCAAACCACCTTAGTTTATTCTTCTCAATTCTCTCATTTAGTTTTTCCATCCCAACTTCCTTCCTAACATCTTCATTCCTCACTCTGTCTTTCCTTGTCTTTCCTATCATACTTCTTAGGAATTTCATTTCACTGGCTTGGATTCTACTCTCTTGCCTGCTTGTCAGGGTCCAAGTCTCAGCTGCATAAGTTAATATGGGAACATAGTACACTTTATACATTACCTCTTTGCTTTTCCTTGGTACTTCCTTATCCCAAACAAGTTTTCTTACACTTTGATAGAATGCATTGCTCTGCTATACCCTCCTGCCAATCTCCATGTCCAACCTACCAGTTTGCATCAATTCACTTCCTAGGTATTTGAACGTGTCCACAATTTCCAAACTCTGACTTCCAATTTTCACAGTGCCCTTTCCTTGTCTTTCCCCTCGTCATCACTATGGTCTTGCTTTTCTCTATACTGATTTTCAGGCCGTACTTCTGAATATTTTCGTTCAGTGCATCTAGTTGTTTTTGCACTTCTTCGGTGTTCCTTCCCCAGACCACAATATCACCTGCAAATAACAGTAACTTCATTTCTTTATGTCCATATGCTTCCTTTGTTTCCTTTACAATTTCATCCATCACCATTATGAGCAAGAGAGGTGACAGCACACTCCCCTGTCATAGTCCAGTCTTGTTCCTAAACCAATCTGTCTTTCCAACTGGGGTCAGCACCCTGCTAACACAGTTGTTGTACATTGCTTGCACCATTTCCAACATTTCTCTTCCCAGTCTCTTCTTAAACATGGTTTCCCATACCTTCTCTCTGGGGACACTATCATATGCCTTTTCTGGATCTATGAAAGTCATGATCAAATCCTCTCCATATTCCCAGTTCTTTTCCATCACCTGCCTCAAGCTAAAGATTGGGTCCACTGTGGATCTTCCACTCCTGAAGCCATACTGTTCCTCTTGCAACTCTCCTTCCACCTTTCTTCTCATTCTTCTTTCTAATATCCTTTCCAGTATTTTTACTATCTGTGATATGAGGGTGATCCCTCTATAGTTATCACACACCTTCTTGTCCCCCTTCTTAAACACTGGTATTATTAGCCCTTTCTCCCAGTCTTCTGGTACACATTTCCGTTTCCACACACACTTTAGCAGTCGATACAACCATTGCATACCAACAGGTCCAGCAGCCTTTATCATTTCAACACAGATTTCATCCACCCCTGTTGCTTTTCCTATCTTCATTTTCTGTACTGCTAATTCCACCTCCAGCATTGTTATATCATCTTCTGTTATAGAGTCGTCAGGTTGTGTCACTTCCATCTCACCAGTACAATTGCTCACATTCAATAGCTTATCGAAATACTCCTTCCATCGTCCCTTTATCTCTTCTGGGTGTGTTAACAACTCTCCATCTTCCTTTTTCACTAGCTTTGTAGTAACTCTTTTTTTCCTCTTAATTCTTAGAAGCCCATACAGCATCCTTTTACTGCCACTTACATCTGTTTCCATTCTTCGTGTAAATTCTTCCCAACTTTTCTTCTTTTCTTCTCCTACCACTTTCTTACACCTCCGTTTGCTGTCGTGATACTTCCTTTTGCTTTCTTCTGTTTGATCTCGGTTCCATTCTTTCCATGCAGACTTCTTTTCTTTCACTGCTTTCCTCACTTCCTCATTCCACCATGGTGTCTCCTTCTCTTTCACTCTTGTTGACGTCCTACCACAAGCACTCTCTGCTGCACCAACAAATGCCTTTTTAAAGTGGGACCATTCCTCTTCTATGTTTTCCACTTCAGTAACTGGGATTTGTTGCTTCAATCTCTCCTGAAAATCTTCCTGTACAGTTTTTTCTTTCAATTTCCATACTTTTATCTTACTTTCTCTGATCTCCTTTAGGTTTTCCAATTTTTCCCATCTAAATTTTGCCACCACATGGATATTCATATTAATATTCCCATTGAACATATAAGACTAACTTTTGAACAGATTCCTAATTATTTTTAAATCTATAGGACTTCAAGAAAAAAATGTTATGATATTTCTATCCTTATCGTTTAGGCCTACTTAGGATCACGGGGCTCATATCTACTCTTCGGTTAAGTCGTTGCTTTCTTCTTCTTCCAATAGTCCCTCATTTTCTGACTGTGAGTCAGTCTTCTTTCTTCTGTCCACTTAGCTCTTGTAGTCTTCTTACTTGTAGGGGATGTTGGGAAAACGCCCTGTCGGATGACGGTCACGAGTTTGTACCAGTGGGATATCTAGTTGTTCCATATCTGACTTAACTGACGCAATCCATTTGTTCTTAGATGCCTTGCCTCTTCCTGTTATTGTGAATATCCTGTTGGCGAGTCATTCAGAATCCAGACGTGCCAAGTGTCCATAAAAGGTCAGGCGCCTTTTCTTTATAGACGTGATGATGTCCTCCTGGTGTTCATACAATTCATCATTATGACGGATTCTGTAAATGCCTCCTTCTCCTCTAATTGGACCTAATATCCTCCAGTTTTCTGAGTGGGCCCTTTCTGGTCATTACAAGGCACTCAGAAGCATACAGAACAGATGGCTATATATAGGGCTCGGATTTTTAGGTGCTAAAAATCGGGGAAATATTAATTTTTCATGTATTAAAAATACCTGAAATATGTGACAGAAAGTAAAAATATTTAATTATAATTTAGTTTATTACTGTGAATATAAGCCATATGCAGTACTCACGAACGCAATTTATTCCGTCTCACAGACTGCTGAACAATTACAATACACAACGAGATACATCTTCAGGTTGTCCATCACAAATGACCGACGATTATTGCGAAACACTTCTTCTCAAGGCCCGAAACTGCGGCAATATGTTTCTTGCCCTTGAGGTGCTGTGTAACTTGAGATCGCTGTTCAGCCTGGATTGCTTTCCTATATGGTTGGTAGAACAGAACGTCCCCATCAGAAGGAAAATTATCCGGAAATCCCCGGCTTCCACAGTGAGTGGTATGGGACGACAAGTTAAGAATAACACAGTTACAAGGTGACATACGCTCTGCATGAAGATTAGATATCTTGCAGGTTCTTCAGCGTTGAAGTAACACAGAACAAAAATGCAATAAAGTGAAAGATCTAGCATACTGATTTTTAAAAATTGTAAATATTATGCCATTTTATGTGCTAATATGTGAAAAGCAGAAATTTATGTATTTATAGAAAAAATGCTTAAAATATGCATTTACATAAAATATTTATTTACCTAAAAATCCAAGCCCTAGCTATATATTTCTTTTTGAACTTTTTAAAATATTTTGAACTATTTTAAGTTTATAAAAAGTATTTTGGCATAGTAATGGAGATTTTGGAATTTTAATATTCAAATGATGACAATGTTGCTGAAGAAGGGCTAAAAACAATTGCTTGAAACATGTCCAGTTAATTATTGTTATTGATTGATTTAGGGGCTTTACGACATCACAATCATGTAATCCCACGTAGTTGGGTGCGTGTGTGTAATTTATCTGATAACCTGTGTTATTGTGATGGCTATAATAGTGCTTGTATTTGTAATTCAGATTGGGAAGGAGGCGGCCATGGCCTTACACTAGGAACCATCCCGGCATTTGCCTGGTGTAGAAGTAGGAAACCACGGAAAATCACTTCCAGGATGACTGAGGTAGGAATCGAACCCATCTTTTCTAGTTTTACCTCACGATGCGTAGTGTACCTTGTTCCAGCCCTCCTTCAGACCAGAACTAAATTTCTTGGCAGAGCCAGGAATCGAACTCGGGCCAAGAATGCTAGCCACTACACGACGAGGCGTATTTTCAACTAAATAAAAATGGATCATTAAAATTGTATTGACTGGGCGGATAGACTCGCCCCTAAAACCTACATCACTCACCATCAGCGTACACATCACCATGAACTTCCAAGGCAGACAAATCAAAGTTCTTTGCCAGTTGGCTCTGCTTCCAAACTTCAATGTACTGTTTCTTGGTGTTGGTATCGATGACGATCTCCCGGACGACACCTCGGTGCTCTTCAGACCTTGATATACATGACAGTAACCTGGACAACATGAAATTACAACACTTAGGAGTGTAAGGAACATACATCTTATTACATAATACGTTAAGGTGTATGTTTCACAAAACTCAAGCTCTTAAACCAGAGGGAGTTAGAAGGTGTGGTTTGTACCAAAATCTTACAAATTGTCTCAATAGTACAGGGAAAATCTTGCAATTCTTGAAAAGTCAACGGAAATATATATGTTTATAAAGTGCTTTTAAACAAATTAACAAGATGATAGCCCCTGGCAGAACTGAGTCGCCTAAAGCCTGCATAGCAATAGAGCTGGGCGGGTAGTCTGTACACATGGGGCGCACACAACCCATTATACGCGAGTTCACGCAAGGGTCTGCTAGTTTTCTAAAATACTATTAATGATTTCCAGAACTGATGGTTGGTTCCTCAGTTTACGGGCTGCGACGATGCGGTCATGTAGCCCCATGTACTTTGGGTGTGCATAGAATCTGTCTGCTAACCGGTGTTAATTGTGATGGCTGTATTGGTGTGTGTTATCTGTTTTTAATTCAAGTAAGGACTGCAGACATTCAATTTTCAAGTACTTCCAACTTTTGCCACCAAATGCCACTGTCAACAACAACTAGTTCTGAACATGGTTACTAGATGCCACCGCAGTCGGCTCCTGGCGAATGTTGAAACCTAAGAGGGTTAGTCAAATCTAACCTATAATTTAGCTTCACACAAGTGTAATTAGTGGAAGGTTCTTTAGCATGCCATAAATCTATGACATGGGCTTGTCAGCTTTACTTCCCCTCCAAAGGAAGGCATACTGAGGGATTTTTAATGCTCTAAAAAATCCGACGACTTCGGCCATGTTTGGAACCGCGACTTTGGGCATAGAAGCTCAGCATGCTACCAACTACGCCACCGAAGCAGCTATCTAGATTGCACTCATTCCAGGTTCCGTATTGACCATGTTAACATGAAGTATAACATAAATTTCTCGCCAAATCAATACTTTTTACTTACATAAAAATGCTATAGGTACATGTTTCGAAAACACACAATGTTTTCTTCCTCAGCCCACTTATTGGTGTTAAACATCATATAACATCGATAACCTCACTAAATAACAAAAACACAGTTCACATTTATTCTCTTGTTCTTCCTTTGTTAGGCCTGTGTCATTCGACACATTAATGCCACTCACGGAATAAGCACTTATTAGTTGAAGTAAAGAATATTGACACATTTACTCATTGCTAGTTTCAACGTGGGTTGCTGAAATGCACACAAGTGTCGTATAACCTTGCCAAAATCGGAGAAAACAACTAACAATAATCTAAACGAGGTTAATTTTGAAACGAATGAATTGTTTGATTTATTAGCAGATTATTTAAATAATAATAAACGCAAACCTCCTCCTCAACCCCCACCGCAATAGTTTAATTCCAACATACATTCCTGACTCAAATTATTTTCAGGACGCCACACCCAATTACCTTCCTGGGTGTTGGTTAGTTGTTTTCTCCGATTTTGGCAAGGTTATACGACACTTGTGTGCATTTCAGCAACCCACGTTGAAACTAGCAATGAGTAAATGTGTCATTATTCATTACTTCAACTAATAAGTGTTTATTCCGTGAGTGGCATTAATGTGTCGAATGACACAGGCCTAACAAAGGAAGAACAAGAGAATAAATGTGAACTGTGTTTTTGTTATTTAGTGAGGTTATCGATGTTATATGATTAACAACAATAAGTGGGCTGAGGAAGAAAACATTGTGTGTTTTCGAAACATGTACCTATAGCATTTTTATGTAAGTAAAAAGTATTGATTTGGCGAGAAATTTATGTTATACTTCATGTTCAGCTATCTAGAACTGAAGAGCTACTGATTTGATTAGTGGCATGAATGCCCACCTGCGGCTATGGAGATACACTGCACGCACTTGCTTGTATCTCCCGTCCATTACGTATTCATTGATAAGAATCAAGTTGTTCTAGTATAACATGTGTGGATTACCACATCAGTCTTTCATCAAGAAAGCAAGGACAATGAATTAAGCTCAGTATTAACTTAAACCTATTGCGAGATGCATCTCTGGTAAAACTAGACAAGACCTACTCCTGGTTCAGTAAAGTTTATTTCTATTATCCGCCCTTTTTCAATACAATGGATTCCCTATCTGCGTCCCCATTTTTTGAGTCAGCGAAGTTGGATGCCGCATTTTCAACATCCCAATGTGTAAGTTAGCTTAATACATCGACTACCTACTGGGGTTTTTCCTTTTTCCCACCTACATTTCTTTCGGTGAATATCGATCCTATTATTGTCTTCTTCTTTCAAATTTTCAGGAACGTAAATTCGTCACAATCACGCATACTATCGGCACCGTATATCACGCAATTTGAGCAGTATTCTACGCCACCCACCAATTCTATAAAATGGGCCAGCATATATTGAGAAAATACCAAACCAAAGAAGAATTTATAGTCTTGGACAATTCAATTTGCATAATGAATGGACACACCACAGTTCCATAACCAACAAGCCTCTAATACAGAACTATCTGATTCATTTTAATTTATCTTTTAACATGTCCTCTATTTTTTAAATAAGTACAGAGCACAATGCTTTTAACTAGGCTACTCAAAGCCACATGCAGAAGTGTTGTTTTTAGTATATTTATCTACATATGTTCTTAGTGT
Organism: Meconema thalassinum; assembly: GCA_946902985.2. Taxonomy (NCBI): domain Eukaryota; kingdom Metazoa; phylum Arthropoda; class Insecta; order Orthoptera; family Tettigoniidae; genus Meconema; species Meconema thalassinum. The sequence continues at coordinate 240,138,103 of OX336395.1, forward strand.
ATCAATTATTTCCTGTACATATGCACGTAATATAGCATGTTCTTTGATAGGGTTTTATTAGTTTCAGAATGTATTATATAAGGTGTGACTCTCTGCATAATTATATCGATTTCCTCCGAGTGATGTTAAAATGTTAACTTTAGATCACCAAGTGGACTGAAGAAGGGACTAAATGTCCCGAAACATGTATCCTAATTTTTCATAAACTAAGAATCCATTGTATTGAAAAAGGGCGGATAATAAAAATAAACTTTACTGAATCAATTTGCGTCAATATGGGCCAATATGAGCGATATGACGAACCTACTCCTGGGAAAAAATTTCTGAAACTACTGAAATTAACCAAAATACCTGTGGTGATGGTCGAGAAAACACCTGGAGCTGTAGTAATAGATGTTTACTCCCCTACTGTCTATAACACACCCATACCCCTGGCCAGAGCTAGATTTGTGACGGTACGCAGAGGTACGCCGTACCGAAACCTCTGATCGGGGGAACAGTCGAATATATAACATAATTTTTAGAACTGTGGAACGTTAGTTGTAAGTCAAGGTCAACTTGGTCTTTGACTGGATAATTCTTTCAGAAAACTGTAAAGACAAAATTATAAAACAAGAAATAAAAGATTGTTGGTGAACATGTGTGTATTTTCAAACCGAATGTTTTTCTTCTTCTTCTTTCCGATGAGGCCTGCTAGGGACCACGTGCCAATTTCAATTCTTCACACTTTGTTGTTTTCTCTTCCGTTCCCTCCAGTACTCCTTCATCCGTTCACTATGCTGCTTCTTTCTGTCCTCGGACCACTTCGCACCAGGTTTCTTTGGCAATCTTCCTTGGAATCCTTTCATACTTAATACCCTTTTTCTAAAGATCTCTCTGTTCACCGTTTCTTCTTCACTTATATTATTTCTTTCTAAATCTTTCTTTACTTCTTGAATCCAGCTAGTTGTTGCCCTTTTCTCCCAAAGGTACTTGAATATCCTTTTTGTTAATCTGGAATCATCCATTCTGTAAATATGTCCAAAAAATTGCAATCTCCTTTTTCTTATCGTTTCTGTTATATTTTCTATGTTCATGTATATTTCATCATTAGATCTTAATTTCCATACTTCTGCTGTTTTCACTGGGCCTAAAATTTTCCTCATGATTCTCCTTTCTAGTACTTCAAGTTTATCTAATCTATAGTTTAGTACCAGACATTCACTTGCGTATAGGCATTCCGGTTTCACCACTGTAGTGTAGTGCCTTATTTTAAGATTTTTAGATAAGCACCTTTTGTTATAAAAATTCTTAGTGATACCATATGCTCTTTCCATCTTGTGTACCCTTTCTTCTACCGAAGATTTTTCTAAACCATTTTCTTGAATTATTTCTCCCAGATATTTGAATTTCTTTACTTTTTCCACTGGGCCAATATCTGTTGCCAAATATTTTGAAGCGTTCTTGATGTTTGTAATAAATTTAGTTTTTTCTACGGAGATTCTCAAACCTGTTTTGTTGGCTATTTCTTCCAAGAGATTGATTTGTGTTCTTGCACTTGTTAGGTTTTCTGACAATATAGCAAAATCGTCTGCAAATGCTAGGCAACTTATTTCAATGCCTTTGTTTCTTCTCCCCAAAGTTACTGGCGAAATGTTATGTTCCTTTAGCTTTAAATTCCAAATTCTTACAATTTTCTCTAAAACACAGTTGAACAGAAGGGGTGATAAACCATCACCCTGCCGTACACCTGTATTTATCTTAATAGATTTTGATATCTCACCCATAAATTTTACTTTTGAAATCGTGTCAGTAAGGGTTTCACGTATTAGGTTTGCCAATTTAGTTTTCACTCCAAATTCACGAATTGTTTTATCTATGGTTTCTCTATCAACCGAGTCAAAGGCCTTTTTAAAATCTACAAAAGTCACAACTATGTCCTTTGAATTCAGTATCCTATGGCGAATTATGGATTTTAAGTTAAATATTTGTTCTGAACAAGATCTACCTTTTCGAAATCCAGCTTGATACTCGCCCAGTTGCTTGTCAAGTGATGTTTCTACTCTATTCAGCAATATTTTTGAAAATACCTTGTATGCAATTTGAAGAAGAGAGATGCCTCTATAGTTATCAACGTTTTGTTTGTCCCCATTTTTATGCAATGGGTGTATTAGAGCCACTTTCCATTCCTCTGGAATCCTCTCTGTTCTCCAAATATCTTCAAAGATTTTTATTTTTTTATGTACATCTTTTGAATGGTAGCCTAGTTGGCCTAGATTAAAATTTAATATGCAATATAGGCCAACGGCTATGCTAAGAAAAATGGTGCTACAGCAGTCTCAGTTTAATCTAAAATTGCAAGCAAAATAAGATTGCTATTTTGTCCACTGATTAATTTTTAAAGGGTTCACAAAAGAGTAGAAATATTGTTTTTAGAACTTTATGTTTCAATATTCCATAAAGCCCCCCCCCCCCCCCTCGCTCCCAGCGGCTTGGGTGGCGTAGTTGGTAGCACACTGAACTGCTGTGCCCAGGATAGCGGGTTCAAACCTGGCCGAAGTCTTCGGATTTTTAAGAGCGTTAAAATCCTTCAGTATGCCTTCCTTCAGAGGGGAAGTAAAGCCGGCGGTCCCATGTCATAGATGTATGGCATGTTAAAGATCCTTCCACAGACTTGACTTGTGTGAAGCTAAATTTCTAGGTTAGATTTCGTTGGAATGCTCTATCAAAGTTCCAACGTTCACCACTAGGTATCATTGTCATCTGGTAGCGAAAGTTGGAACTACTTGAAATTGAACGGAATTTGTAGCTCACCCTATGGGTGTCCGCTTGAAGCAGCTACAGCCTCTGGAAAGCCGAACATGTCCTCGGACACACCCGGCACTAAAATCCATACGATAAATAAATAACCCCCCTCCCACCACCACCCCGTAGCCCACAGTACCAGGACCTCTATTTTTACAATGGGCACTACAGCCCATTAAGGGCCTAGGTCTACCAAGCGACCCCTGCCCAGCAATTTAGCCTGCAGATATTGGGGTGACGCGTGATCAGCGCATCGGGTCCCCTCGGACGTTAATCTTGGTTTTTGTGATCGGGGCGCTGCCTCACTGTCAGACAACTATGGAGCCGGGAATCGAACCAGGGGACTCCGGGTGAGAGCAGGCGCACTACCCCAACACCACGGCTTTAACACACCCACCATCCGAAATTTGATCACGACTTATACGAGGGCTGTTTCTTTTTTTCTTTTTTTAAAGTTCCGATGGACTGTGTAAAAATAACAGATTGACATACCAAACTGATTTTACTACTAAATGTTTGATTGTTTTATTCTTATGTCTCAACATAATCGCCAAAACGATTGAAACATTTGTCGTATCGTTACACCAGCTTTCCAATGCTCTCGGCAAAAAATTCTGCCGCCACTAATGTGGGTCCGTCTGGACAGTCTCCTGAAGTGTTTCCTTTTTGGCGAGGCGTTGCCGCCCAACCATACCTTCAATTCTCGAAAAAGGTGAAAATCATTCAGTGCAGGTTTGGACTAAATGGCAGAAGGTCCAAAACTTCACACTTGAATTGTTTAAAAAGTCTATCGTAACGTTGGCACAGTGTGGTCGTGAATGATGTGAGCCCCTGGGGGGAAGGGGTGTCAAAAGGTAGGGGTTAATATATAAGGTGCGTTCAAAAAGTAATGAGATGGAGGCTGTAATGCGCAAGCCGGTGACGACATCGGCTAATTGTGGCGTGTGTGAAGCTTAGGTCTTCTAAGTTTTCAATCATTTGCTTATTAAAAATTTAAAAATCTTATAGCCAACTTGTACAGTCTTTGATTTATCGACTTCAACGGTATTAGGCTATATCTTACAAATTTAAATGAATCTACTTACTGAAGTATGTAAAGCAATGTACCGACTATACGCATGTTACATATTCCTGAACAAATGATTTTTTTCTCGGCAACTGGTGACCGAATTTCATTTTGAATCTGATGAGGTACCCCTTTCAAATTACTAGTTAGTAACCATAAAGCTTCAAGTCTCATAACATCTTCCGTTTCTTGGACTTTCCCGCACATAATTATGTGTTTGGCATCTAAATTTGCCTGTCCTTCAACGAGAGACCGCCTAGAATTGCCGACAACATTCAATACGGTAGCCTACATCATGAAGTCTATAACCCTTGCGTCCACCATTTTGTCGCGAGCGACCTGCCACCTACATTCGATTGAGTTCGCGAAAAGCCTGTACATCGTGATCTAAAAAGGGGATGGTGGATGGGTTATAGAAAGCGGAGGAGAAATCATCTATTTCTACATTACCAGATTTAATTTGCATCATTACAGAAGGTATTTTGGCTAATTTCAGTAGTTTAATACATTTTATTGTAGGTTCACCACTCATGCAGTGTTAACATCTCAATCAGTATTCATAGTAATTCATGATAATCATCCAGTTTCATAATACAGAATTCATAGCCATTGAATAACGGTCATGGATCATCAGGTATATACTGGTGGTGATTGTTGTTTAAGGGGAAAATATCTAGGTCATCTGCTGCCAATGATAAAGAAATTAAAAACACAAACTCTTAACTTGCACACTAGAAGAGAAAAGGGCTCTAATGCATTACACGGTGTCCCTTTTCAATATTGTTATTTTTGCGTTATATTTGTTAGTAGCACACTGAAAATAATTGTTAGTATTTACTTACAGTGCCATGTTATTGAAGCTAACTGCTTTTAACACACACCACGTTCATACTTTAAAATAAGAAAATTATCAACATTCACTTTCAAGTAATAAACTGACGAAAAACACGTCGCCATGTTGGATAAGGCTTGTATTACGCAATGGTACTAACTTCACTTCACCGCAAACCCCTGTAGCGAGGTTTGGAGACTGTCTGGACGAAAAATACTGATGAACTAAAATGGGTGTCTGGACTAAACCATTGGTCGCTACTTATTTAGACGACTGTCTGGACGAAACCAATGGTTGCTACTTGGTTAGACAACTGTCTGGATGAAACCATTGGTTGCTACTTAGTTAGACAACTGTCTGGACGAAACCAATGGTTGCTACTTGGTTAGACAACTGTCTGGACGAAACCAATGGTTGCTACTTGGTTCGACAACTGTCTGGACGAAACCATTGGTTGCTACTTGGTTAGACAACTGTCTGGACGAAACCAATGGTTGCTACTTGGTTAGACGATTGTCTGGACGAAACCATTGGTTGCTACAGTCGAACCTGCCCTGACGGACACCCTTATTCAGCGGACACCTGCCTATACGGACATTTTTCCTTGGAACCGATTTTATTTTACATAAGACAAGTGTTAAATTAGCCTCATTTCAGCGGACACCTTGAAGTCCGGACAGCGGACATCGCCATCTGTCCCGTCCACTTGACTTAGGCGGACACTTCACACGCTGCAGGACATTTTTTACATCCGACCATGTCATCCTTTCTTTTAAAACCATTCTGCAGACACATGGAAATCCCTCTTGAATGTCTGTACTACACCTATTTTGAGTCCAAGGAGAGAGAGAGTGAAATGCAGGCTACATGGCAACGCTGTAGTAGCCGTAAAGTTAATTCTTCTATACATTCCTCTTTCCAAACCTTTTGTTATGGTGTTCTACCTACTGGTGTACATCCCGAGAATTCTAATTGTCCAGGATTGTTGCCAGTGACTGTTGTTTACTCACGAGTTACCTGGGGATTTTCTTCCCTGCTTGCATCATTCTTTTCATAACTCAGATTGCCACCGATAAGGTCGAGCTCAGGTAGTCAACTTGAGAAGGAAAAGACTTGCAGTACATGCGCTAAGTAGTGAGACAGAAATACCGTACCATTTCAGTCGTCGAGTAAACATGAGTAACAAGAAGAAATGTGATTGTAGAAAGTGACAAGGGACTTTCAGTGAGAAAGCTTGCCGAAATTTCAAATGCGGGAAAACTCAAATAAACAAACAATCAAAATAAAGATGTTTATGTTTAAGGTGGATGTACTTTGCCGTTAAAATGTTCGATTATTTTTACAAACTTGTTTCAGCGGACACCTCTCATAACGGACATTTTCCCTCTGAACCGATGGTGTCCGCAGAAGGGAGGTTCGACTGTACTTGGTTAGACGACTGTCTGGATGAAAAATACTGAACTAAAATGGGTTTCTGGACTAAACCATTGGTCGCTACTTGCTTAGATGACTGTCTAGACTAAACCAATGGTCGCTACTCGGTTAGACGACTGTCTGCACTAAACCATTGGTCGCTACTTGGTTTTGATCGCTACATGGTTAGATGACTGTCTGGACGAAAATTACTGATTGCAGTACAAACAAGGGGGTCTGGAGCGAACCCCCAGGTTAGGTTTGTTTTGTATGTAGAACAGTATTCACCACTGTAATGAACGCTGATCTCAAGGATTCTATGTTTCAAACTGAGCCACAAAACCAGTGCCAACCGATAATGTTGGCACTGCTGAAAGAATACAATAACAGCCTCTAGCGATAAAATGTTCACCTCCTGTATCCTACTAAAATTAGCTATTCTTATAGAAAAATTTTCGAATTTTCATGGCGGCAGACTCTGGGTAATACACGAGTACCGATAAAAGGAACAACCAAAAGACAGAAAAAGAATACCCTTAACCCTCAAAGAATGAGAATTGATTGATGTTTCAATTGAGGGGTTTGGACATTGTGGCTATTAAGCCCCATGTACTTGGGTGTGTGTATATAATGTTGTCTGATAACCTGTGTTGTGATGGCTGTATTAGTGTATGTATTTGTATTTGAGGTGGGGATTGGGAAAGATGCAGCCATGGCCTTAAATTAGGAACCATCCCGGTGTTTGCCTGGAGCAGAAGTGGGAAACAACAGACAACCTCTTCCAGGATGGCTGAGGTGGGAATCAAACTCACCTCTTCTCAGTTTCGCCTCACGAGGTTGAATGTACCCCGTTCCAGCCCTCAGACCACAATTAAATTTCTTGGCAGAGACAGATATCAAACCCGAACCTCCAGGGCAACAGCCAAGCAAGCTAGCCACTACACCACGAATTGGTGATGATGATGATGATGATGATGATGATAATTGTTGTTTTAAGGGGCCTAACATCACGGTTTGAGTGATAGTGAAAGATGAGATGAGAATTAAAACTATAACTAATACTAACTACAGACTTACATACTAGAAGAAGGAATGGTAAACAAATAAAGGACAGGAAGAAAATGCCCTCAACCCTCAAAGAATGAGGATTGAGTGACTTGGAAGGAAGGAGAGCCATGAAAGGCAGATAGGAAAGGGAAAGAGAAGAGGGCCCGCCCTCAACGGACCCAGCTTAGGAATCCCTCAGGATCGCCAACTCCCAAACTGACCAGCCCTGAGGGTGTAGCAATATCCAGGGTACACCAGAAGTGGTGGGGCCACACCACTGATCTCTATACAGGGATGGATGGTAGCTAAGGCAGCAGTAAGCCGAATAGACGATGACAGGTATAGCAAGATGGCAGCGAGCACATGGTGCAATATTGCTCGTAGACCACGAGGTCCATGGAGCGCTCTTGCCTTGTTCAGTGACGCCAGGCCCAGTGGCCAGGCCTCTTGATTGTACTGTAGATAGAATGACCACTAGTGGGTTGGTTTTGGTAGTTTGAAGTAAGTTAAAGACCTGTAGTCATCATCATCATCTTGCACAGTTTCCAGTCACTGGCCTGGTCTGTTTGGAACACAAGCCTCTCCAAGGTCTTCTGTCTTCTCACCATCTCTCAGCCTCCACCCTTGTCCAGTCTTCTCCTCTCTTCTTCACGCTTTCTTCCACCCCCTTCAGCCACCTGTCTCTCGGTCTCCCTCTTGGTCTCTTTCATTCCCACTTCGTCTCATGTATCCTCCTGGGTATCCTCTTCTCCTCCATTCGTTTTACATGTCCATACCATCTAAGTCTAGATTTCTCTATACCATCCTGTAATGGTTCCTCCTTCATTAATTCTCTGGTCCTCTCATTTCTTATTCTGTCCCTCTTTGTAGCTCCAATACTGCTTCTCAAGAACCTCATCTCACTGGCCTGTATTTTGCTCTTCTCCCTTCCTTTCATAACCCAGATCTCTGAGGCATACGTCAGGATAGGGACATAGTACGTCCGATATATGATCTTTTTGCTGTTCTGAGGGACATCCTTGCTCCATAACATGCTTCTCACACTCCTCCGGAATGCTTCTGCCTGTCTCCCCGCTCATTTATTTCTCTATCTTTTCTTCCATTATCTTGTATCAGGTTTCCCAGATACTTGAAACTCTCCACTTTCTTCAGCTGTTCCCCACCAATTGTTATTCCTGTTGTGGTTCTTTCCTTCTTCCTTGTTGTGATCACCATCTCACTCTTATTTATGCTAAATTTCATGCCATACCCTTGTATTATTCCTTCCCACACGTCCAACTGTTCCTGTACCTCCTCCTCCTTGTTTCCCCAAATCATCAAATCACCTGCAAACACCATTGCTTTCATCTTTCCTTCCCCAATTACTTGTGCCACTCGGGTCATTATGTCATCCATCACCACAATGAAAAGTAACGGTGACAGTGCACTTCCTTGTTTCAGGCCATTTCTCTGTTTCAACCAGTCCGATCCCTCTCCTCCCACTTTCACACAGCACACGCTTCCCTTGTACAGCTCCTTTATCCTCCTTATAGTCCATTTTTCTACTCCTCTATCCTCGAGGGACTTCCATACTTTGTTTCTGCATATGCTGTCATATGCTTTCTCAATGTCCAGGATGGCCATCAGTAGATCTGTTCCATACTCATAGTGCTGTTCTTGTAACTGCCTTACAGCAAAAATCAAATCCACTGTGGACCTTCCTGCTGTTAAAGACCTGTAGTAGGTTGTCATTATTTAAGTAATAAGGATAGTGGAAATAAGCCTCAATTGCTCCAGGGAGGAATGAAATTGGTTTTTTAAGTAGTTTGTAGCTGGATTTAATAGTTAAATATGCTTGTAAGTAATAAAGCGCGGTGATTGGTTGGGAGGGCGAATCCGGCTCTGTGATTTGTTACTGATAGTTTGATGTTATACATGTATTTATACTGGCAGTAAATATTTTGTGTTTCTTGTAGTTGTAAAATGGGCTGAATTTGGTTATTTAAAGCATAAAATCTTAGTTTTAAGTACCGGTTTCGTGACCCATCATCCCAGGCAAGCCGGTAATACCTTTACTTCTCAGGCAAATAGGTCACTTGGTCGTAATTTTGAAGTTATTGTGAAGTTAGGGATACATATGCGGTGGTGCTGAAGCAGACGTGATCGGCTAGGCTATTGCGTTTTGAAATTTGATCTCATTTCAGGGTTTTTCGGTTCTGGGTGCGAATAGTTCGCTTAATAGTTGTAAAACTGTGGGGAGAGTATATTTTGAGTAGGTTTTTAGTTGTGTTAAATTTTATGTGGAGCTGAGAAGTGAAATTGTTTTGGCTTAAAGTGCAGTTTTGGCCTATATCTACTTCCCGTTATTATTAAGTTTATTGTGCTGCTAGCGTGATTAAAAGCTGTAGTATTTGATGTAGAGTGCTGGGATTACTTGGGGGAAGAGTTGGTGAGATGGAGAGAAGTGAGGGGATGGGTTTATGGAGTTGCTGCTGTTGTTGCTTGTTTTTCAACTGCTGTTTTTTGATGGCTTTGTTGTAGTGCCTGCAACCCTGGTACGAAGCGGCGTGTCCACCTCCACAATTTACATATGTGGGGCTTTTTTAGACACAGTGCACACCGTATGTCGATGGGGGCCACCCAAATATTGTAATTTTTCTGGAGGAGAAGGAAATTTACTTACAGGAGAAAGGAGAATTATATACCCCCCCACCGGGAACTACCTGAAATAAACTGTAATAATTAAGCCCTGTATTCCTTCTCCCTCCCACCATTTCTTTCCGATTTTGCACCCTGATAATTATATACATTTATTTTTGTGTATTTTTTACTGTGGTAATTAAGCTGCTGGTTTTGTGATATCTTGACAAGTTCTGAATATTTGCTGGTTTCATAAATGTGTACATTTGCTTTAATGATATTTTCATTCTATAAATTAAACTGCGCGTTATTTCATGGAAACAGGAATTCATTAGCAAGCACCGATTACGGTATGTTGAATCTAGGCCTGTATAGTGAACTAAGTTTATAGGTAGGCTACATCATTTGAAGAATGAATGCATAGTTTCATGGCATATACTGTATATATAATTTACAAGAATGTTTCCAGAAATTGTTTTCCACTCGTTGCTCTGTTATTGATCGCTAATTGCGTGTACTCAGCACCTAAGTTGATATTTGTCAGCCGTTATTATACATTCATTTTTATTGCTATTCCGGAGATTTACTGACCTCGGAATGACGTGTCAGTGATCCCAATGCCCTTATGCTATGAGTGAACATATCTCTATATTTTTATTTGTTCCAAAGCACCATTAATTACGATTTAAAATTGACTAGATTATCATTGCTTCCCCATAAGGAGAGCTAGAGAATGGGTACGCCAACATGGCGGACCGTGCGCTCAACCTGGCGTACTTTCTCGTGCAGCGGAGAGCTGCCATCAGCGATCCATGTATAGAGATCGGTGGGCTACACACACCCTGCAGAAGGCAGGAGATAACATGAAAAGAAAAAGAAGGCTGACCCCTCGCAGAAGGAGGGTATCAGGAAAGATGAGACAAGGGCCAATTAAGGCGGGAAAGGAAGAGGTCAGAAACATGTACCTGAAGAGGACATAGCACCTCAAACAAAGTAAGTTGTGTTGCAAAGTAGAAAAAAGAAAAAAGATTTAGTGCATTGATAATATTCAACATAGAAAATGTTCATAAAAGATATTCAATGGAAGAGACTCCCTAGGCCTTGGATACCCTAATACCGTCAGGGTCGGAAGAGAACAAGAGGTGACCAAGAGAGGTCGACAGGGAAGAAGACGGAGAGGAGCCCGGCACAAGTAAGTGGAAGCAAGGCCGGAATCAGCTGGGGTCCCGTGGTCGCCAACCCACGTTCCACTAGATGTGAGGCTCTGGGGGGACCACGAGGTGGTCAATGAGAATTGAGGGACTTGGAAGGAAAAGAGGAGAAGGTCCACTTTAAAATAAATGGAAAATCAATGCACCCAGCTCAGGAATCCCTCGGGGTCACCAATTTCCCAGCTTACCAGCCATGAGCCATTGAGGGTGTAGCACTATCCAGAGGGGTGCTACACACAACTTGTCCCCTTTAGGGCTTCTAACAGCAAGCTGGAGTTACCATTAAAAAAAGGTTAGACTCCTCAAAGAATGTGGTTATCAGCAACGACAAACACTGGAGCCAATTGGCTTTGAGTGTAAACTATGGCAAGTGATATTTTTATCAAAATCGAGATAATGCATGTATTAGCCTTTTAATTGTGAAATATAAAAATTAGCCTTTTAAGACATGACTGTCACTGAACTTGGGTGCACCAGCGTTTGTTGTTTAGGCCTATAGCACCTGGAGCCGTGCGGGATGAGAGTGAGACACAGCGATGGTGGAGCGCTGTCCGCACGTAAGTCAAGCAGTGTTAAGTGCACAACTGTGTTAGACAAAAGGAACGGAAAACTTAATAAAAATGGGCTAATTAGGAATTAATTTAGTTGCAGTATGAGTTGAGATAATTCAACATCACATAGACTACAACTAACAAATATTGACGAGTTGAACTATCTCAACTCATACTGCAACTAAATAAGTGTACATATTGTAAATATTTTCTCCTATACTTACTGACATACATTCTAGGGCCTAAGTGGTGTTTTTTTTGTTTATTTCCCCCGTTATTGTTTTACCCTCCAGGGTTGGCTTTTCCCATGGACTAAGCAAGGGATCCCACCTCTACCGCCACTGAGAGCAGTGTCCTGGAGCTTGAGACTCTGAGTCACGGATACAACTGGGGTGTGTGACCAGCACTATGCCCAGGCGGCATCACCTGCAAAGCGAACAGGGGGCCTGATGAAGGGATGAGAAGAGTGGGACAGTTAGGCAAGGAAGTGGGAAGGAGGCCTTACAGTAGGAACTATCCCGGCATTTGCCCGAAGACGAAGTAGGAAACCACGGAAAACCACTTCGAGGATGGCTGAGGTGGGAATCAAACCCCCTCTACTCATTCGGGCCACCCGAGGCCGAGTAGACCTCGTTCCAGTCCACATACCACTTTTCAAATTTCGTGGCAGAGCCGGGAATCAAACCAAGGACCTCCGGGGCGGCAGCTAACCATGCTGACCGCTACGCTACGGAGGCGACGTGGGCCTAAGTGTAATGGATCTTATGATGATCCAAGTGTACCGGTATTTATTAATCTCATGTAATTTTCTTCAGGAATAGGGAATAACCAATCTCTTTTGGGAAAGACTCGTGTTGACAGACTGAAAATTATCAAACTTTTGTTTCACAGAGTTGGTTGGTTCTTAAGTTTAGGGGCTGCGACAACGCGGTCATGTAGCCCCATGTACTTTGGGTGTGTGTAGAATCTGTCTGATAACCGGTGTTAATTGTGATGACTGTATTAGTGTGTGTTATCTGTTTTTTAATAGTAAGGACTGCAGACTTTTGAATTTTTCAAATAGTTCCTACTTTTACCACCAAACGCCACCATCAACGACTACTAGTTCAGAACTTAGGTACCAGACGCCACCGCAGTCGACTCTTGGTAACAAACGTAGGAACCATGGAGCGTTGTTTACATTCTTAACCTATACAATTTAGCTTCACACAGGTGTAATTAGTGGAAGGTTCTTTAACATGCCATAAATCTATGACATGGGACCGCCGGCTTTACTTCCCCTCCGAAGGAAGGCATACTGAGGGATTTTTAAATCTCTTAAAAAATCCGACGACTTCGGCCGGATTTGAACCGCGATCTTGGGCATAGAAGCTCAGCATGCTACCGACTACGCCACCGAAGCCACCTTTGACAGAGTAAAACGTCAATTGAGGCTACTGGATCTGAGTCATATCCTACCCACGTGACTATACGTGTCAACCAAGGCGGTTGATAGCATAACACAAGTACGGTAACTTAAATAAAAATTAGTTCCTACCTCGGCCAACGGCACTTGTATCCTGGAAAGGCAATATAAGTTAGTACGGTGGTGTGATGTTTCGAACAATCTAGTACAAGCAGTACCCAAAATTGGCAGATGTCAGCACAATGAAAGTTTGTATCTATGGTAACTATCGTTTTGCTGCTTGTAAACACAAAGGCGACCAAGCCAACAAGAGTGATTTGTTACTCCTCAATAAGGCAGGGAAATGAAAGACCCCTAGATCTCAGATATCTTAATATCGGCAGGGTCAACAGACAATTCAATTGACCATGGGAGGTTGACGAGAAAAGGGAAACATAGAAGCCCAACACAAGTAAGCGACAGCAATGTCGGACTCAGCTGGGGTCCCATGGTTGCCAACCCACTAGTTATGAGCCCCTGAGTTACTGTCTCCAATAGTAGGTAATTTCCTATCCTTTTGACCACATAACTTAATTCAGAATAATGGTTTTTGTATGGTACTGAAATATTTTGTTGAATAGACATACGTGGCAGTGGTAAGAGGGAATGAAATTATCATTAGAATGAGATATGGTACGAGATTTAGGCTGGCAGTGAATTGCATAAAAGTGAAGGAATCCAATTTCACTCTGCAGATTGTCAAGCACAAGGGTGTATAGGAAGGATTTAGTTGGCTTTCATTGAAATAAGGTAACTAGTAGGTGATGGAAGCAATTGATTGAACCAAATACCTGCCGTTGAATTCTTAATGACGATTCCTCAACAATCGTAACCGAGTGAAGTTTGACATACCGTACCCTAGGGTACTATTCAATCATAGGAATAAAAGAGAGGAAACTAAACAATAGCATATCAACATTAAACTAATCTTTTGCATAGGACTTGAACCAATATCGAATTCAAAGCCAACTTACTCGAATGTTATGTCAACAGGTAGCATATCAGATGCTCTGCACGACAATGAATCTACCAAGTGCGTCTGCTGGAATTTTATTGTTTTTCCTCTTTCCAGATTTCTTTGAGACCATTGTGTCAATATAGTGGTGGTGTTTACACCCTGAGGAAACCTTAATACTCTAGCAGATGAAGGTGTAGGGTATTGGGCCACTGTTTTGAAAACCTTCACCACTTTATCAACCTGAAAATCAACAACAGAGGACAAGTTATACAAGATACAAATATTTTAATAACCTCAATGAATCTTTTATATACACAAAATAATCTTTGAAATACACATAATTAGTTCTTTCTCAGTTTTAGGTTATGGTTAGGTGTTTTACCTGTGAAGCCATTCTACTGTATCTGTGAGAGATACTATCAGGACCACATACTGGATTTAAATGTCCTGTGACTGTAAATGGCTTTAGGTAGGGCAATGTTCTGGCTATCTAAAACGGGATCACAAATGCTGGAGGACTGAACGTCAGATGCTACCTGTATTTGCATTCAGATAGCTGAAACAGAAAACATATATGGCAAACACTGACTATGCACTTCTTTCCTTGTAATTTTGAATTTGAAATACAGCCGACCTTTGAGAGATTACTACGGGTTATTTTAGGTTTAAGGTGTTCAGTTTTATCTCCGCTCATGGACTATTGTACTTTACTTCCTATTGTTTATTTACTTTTTAGTAACCTTATCTGCCAACCTAAGACCTAAACCAAGGATCATGTAAACGACAGACGAGTCATCAACCCGTGTCAATCATCAACCAATCAGAGCAAAGAATCAGATCACAACAGGCAAAGAAATCAACTTAGATCATGAATCATCTATTTATGCTCGAAGGAAATAAAGAATATGGGACCAAAGGAGCTATATTGGACATTATATCCTCTTTGCCCAAGCCTTGCTCTTTGCCTGCACAAGTGCTAGATGCTGTTCTCTATCGAATTAAAATAGAACTATGTTATTCGCCGCCACGTTTCAAAAGTAAATTGCCGCAAGCGATGACATTAATTCCTAATAATTAACTGTACTATTGTTCTATTGTTTGAATGCGATGCTCAATAAGAGTAAGGGTACAATTCATCCTGTTCCTTGCAACTGGTTGTTATTTTCATTTATCTCGCGGCGTAGGTCCCGCACAAAGACATCGAGGTAGAGTTGAAGTTCGAACAAGGGAAAGGAAGCTTTTGGTTTAACCACTGCCGACTGGATCGCAACCTCCTTATATATTTCTTAAATTATGTATTTACTTACTTACATATTTACCTACTTACATATTTATTGCCTCACGTATTTTCTCAATCATTCATTCATGTACCGGTATGTATTTATTTATTTATTTGTTTATTTGCTTCCCCTGCGTCACCTTCTCTGGAAATTGCACGTAACCACATCCCACGCAGTGAATTGTCCGATGGTATCTCATGAAATGAGATTCCCCGGTATTCTAACTTGCCCGGTTCTGATTTACAAAAGGGCACGCAGCAGTACAGCATTATAAAATCATTCAGAATACATTCCAAACACAACTGCTCCATGAACATCAATACAAAACTTATGCCTGCCACAGTGCCTTGGTGCTGCTTCCTAGCGCCTTTATTTGGAAACGAGGCTGTACGCTCAAACCAATGCTGTAATCGTCGAATGGGAAGGCAGTTTAAAGCAACCAGGAGTGTTGCGATCCAGCCGGCAGTGGTTTAACGTGGCCGTTAACCCGGCAGTGGTGTGGTCAGAAATTCATACGCCAGTGGTGTGTGGGGTGTGGTACACCCCATGTTGTTTTTGTTATATGAAAAATACTTAACATTTGAAATTTGTATTCTAACGGATTCCATGTTATTACTACAACATAAACTGATTATATATTGATATAAAATGGCAACAATGCAGTTATGTACTCTCCAACGATGCAGTTCAATACTTAATCAGAATCAACTGGCTCATCCAGTACAGCATCAATTAGTGCTCGCATACCGTCTCCTTGAGGCCCATAAGGATCCATTTATAACAATATTTATTGTTAGGAACTAAATATTATATATTAGGAATCACAGAAACAAAAATATAATTTTAATAAGTATATTTACCTCTTCCGTTTATGAAACGGGAGTGGTGTGTGGGGGTTTCCTAAACCCCAGTAAGCTACCACTGCAGCTCACGAAGTCAAATGCACAACTAAGGTTACGAAACCACACTCACCGCCCTCTATTAACACCAACTGGCAGTTACCTGGAACTACAAAGCAGTGCGAGGCGCATGCTAGCGAATATTTATATAATTATATGCTAAGGGGAAGTGGTGGATCCAGAGGTTCACCGCGGAGGGAGCACTCTAGGATTTCAGAGTAGCTAGAGAAAATATGTAATAAAATTACTAAATTTTTATTTAATCTACACACACTACACATAACATTCAACCACCAGATTTTATAATTCTACAAGAAATTCATTATATTAAAATGGTTTATTGGTTTCAGTTTCAATAACATAAGTCATTGTCATTATGTAAAAAAAAAAACTTTTTTTAATTCTACAGAATATGTACATTTCCACATTTTAATGCACATTACACAGTCAAATATGTATTAAACTGTGCCGATCGGCACTGATCTCCACGCCTAAATCCCCTAGTCTGGCATCGATCCCTAGCCCGTGGGAGAGATGTGAGCCTGCCTTGGCATCGAACCTTGGTCCCTGAACTTAAAGACTCTAGGAAATAATCATTTGGGTCAGCGAGTGAACTATGCAATTGTCTAACTAATTCAAGCTCGCTAAATGCGAGTCCACCCTATCAGTTCCTACTCCCACGTCCATTCAAGCCGGTCCCCACCCAAGAAGACCACCCTATCAGTTTCTACTCCCACGTCCAGTCAAGCCAGTCCCCTTGAAGATGTTGACTTTTGAAGATGTTTACTTTTGAAGATGTTTGCCTCTGTGGATATTTACCCAATGCCCACCCAGTATCCAATTAAAAAATTCCAATCGGCGGGTGGCCAGAACTGGAGTGTTCCCAGATGTGACTTAAAGCGTCTCGCTTGGGTTACCGCCCATTTCCGTGCACTGACATTTCGCCTTTTCCGAAATAAGCCAATCAGCTCGCATATCGGTGTTTGGCGTCATTTTCAACAAAGACTACCCTTGTTCTAACATCGCAGGAATCTTCCGCGTTTAGTTTGAACTCTGCCTAGCAACTGCGGGCTCGGAGGTACCAACATAGTGGCAAGAAGAGTAACTAAAAAGACACGCAAATTTAAGATTCTCGGCAGTGTTTCGTGTGGCGAGCCTGGATGATTTTCAAGCAAGTGTGAAGTGTGCGAGTGTCTTGGCCGGCTGACGCTTGTGATTCTGAATACCGACTTCGAAGCTTGCAGTGTAACGTGTGCGTCAGCGGCTGGGTGCGAAGATGTCACCTCTTCCACCCGGCCAGTTAACCAACCAAACTACAAATGTTTGAAGTAACCGTGTGCGATAATAAGAACTACCGTACTGAGAAGTAACATTTAACATTATTATTTTGGGTGGTTAGGGAATACATCTGTTGGCTGCGCGCGTGATATTCTTTTGCGCACAAGGGCTTCTATTCCTGTTTTGTTCATGTTTCTGTTTCATGGCGTGTACGAACACGCAAGTAATATGGTTCTGTCACTCCG
Organism: Meconema thalassinum; assembly: GCA_946902985.2. Classification (NCBI taxonomy): domain Eukaryota; kingdom Metazoa; phylum Arthropoda; class Insecta; order Orthoptera; family Tettigoniidae; genus Meconema; species Meconema thalassinum. Next base: position 240,155,730 of record OX336395.1, read on the forward strand.
TGTGAATACGGGGTCGATTAATTCGTGTAATTATCCGGGGGACCAGTCTTGTAAGATTTGTGTTTATGCAAAGCACTGTGTGTGGGATTAGGGAAGCATTTTTGGCTTTTATTTGTGTCTAATCCGGACAGTTTAACTGTTTTTAATGTAGTGTATTTTTAAGGGCAGCATGGCCTAGTTCGATTTTTTGCTTTGCGTTATTCTTTTGTTTGTGGTAACTCATTTGTCTATGGACCGAGTGTCTTTTGTTTTATGACAACATGGCGTCCTTATGTTTACACTTAAGATGGTATCACGTGCGTGGCCGTGGAAGTCAGCTAAGTTGTGCAATGTTATGTTTATTTATGTTTATTATTATTGCTGTTTCATATTCAAACTCTCCTCCCATCAAAATTTCAAATGGTTCTTTCACGTACGGTAAGTAATTGGAGTGGGGGTTATTGCCTCGCGGGGCCTTACTGTCCCGGAGTAATCAGTATTCTCTGCAGTCAGTACTTGGGCTCTGCCGTATTAAGACGTAATTTGTCATTCGTCCAGTTCGATGCTTAGGCCTAGCGGTTTTCTCTTTAGTTGGTTCATTTAATTATTTTGTATCATTGTGGGGTTATGTTCCAGACTTAGTGATATTCCGCTTCTTGGTTTTTACCCTTCATTTTCGTGTTGCCATTATTTTACCCTCGTTTGGCGATGTCACCCCTTTGTTCGGAAGGGAGCGTTAATATGAATTTCCATTAAATGATTCATCCACTTCTGATTATACTGTTAGTAGTTCAGTGTTAGTTTTGGGCGGTCACCTAACCTCATCCGGTTGAATATTTGTTTTACGCGGCGTTCTATTAAAGGGCTACTTGGATTTTTAATTATTCATGTAATTCTGTATTTTATCCTGTGACCATTTCACCCGAGGTGAATGGGTAACCATTGTGTATAGCCTATAAGTTTGTACCATAGTGATTTAGTGTCTATTTTATTGCTAGGCGCTTGCTTAATCTATGTAATGAGGCGTGATTGCTTTTGATTTACCTTGTCTGTATTCCTTGAAATTATATAGTTATTCCCTTAAATGCAACTTCTTTCTCTTAGCATACGAAACCTTAGGTAACCTATTCCTAATTGCGGCCTCTGCGTACGAGGTCCCCGTCCATCCCCGAGCTTGTCTCGAATAAGGCCCCGTGTAGTAGTAGTGGCGCAGGGGGGGGGGGGGGGGGTACATAAACCATATGCAATCATAGTGACTATCTGAAGACAATATACAAGTCTACTACACAAATGTTACAAAATATGTACATAGTACCAACATTGTCAGTCACTGACTCACAACTAGTCACATAAATTTAAAAAATACCGGCCACGGCCAGTCAAATAGTCAAGTAGTATAGGAAGGCACTCCATGGCACAAAGGATTATGTAATATTTTTTCTACTTCTACTTGTCCTAAACATAAAAAATGTATGTCGATGTAGCGATTATATTAACAGTGTTGCCATTACATAGGCTACTATATGATAACAAACATTGACCACATTCATGAATGCAGGCAAAGCAGCAAAGATTTTATTTGCAGTGCAGTTTGCAGAAACAATCATTTTTATCGTCAATATCAATGTGGCAGACAACTGGATTTTCGGGGGGGGGGGGGGCACTTGCCCCTGGTGCCCCCCTCTGGATCCGCCACTGCTAAGGGGTGTGCAGCACCCCAATACACCACTTCCGGGTTAATCTCGTGATTATGAGCCATGGGACCTCCAAACCACAGGACGTGATATTTCACTTTGAAAATTTCACATGCATTGACCAGGAATCGAACCCGGTTCGTGGCGAGAGGCAAGCAGCTTGTCCACTGCATCATATACACTTCTAGAATATATGGGGGAGAGGAGGAAATCAATTGGATGACATGGTTTCGTTCATTAGGCAAACATTGTCAGATCCAACTCCAGCATATCTGTTTGGTTATTGCAGTGTGCATTGGCGACTTTAGGGGTAGTGGCAAGGTGACAGGTCACTCCCCCGTGGCATGAATATAAACTGAGAATATTTATTCTTAAAGTATGTATAACAATGATTTTAAATAAGTAGAGTAAACCTCACAGTTGTAATGACTCGCTCTTGCATGAGTTACAGAGTTGTCCAGCATTGGTTTCAATGTGGAGTGCGCGCTTCCTTGCGGTCATATGGAAGGGGGGATGCGATAACACATGGCTTCCGTGTGACAGGTCAGGCCTGCCACTAGAACAGGTTTACAGGGGCGGAATGATACAGCCCACGAAATACTCATTCAAATATTTTTACAGCTACACTCTCAATTCACAGAATTTCTGGACCACCACTGCACTGTCACCCCGGGTTCGATTCCCGGATCTGCCAAGAAATATTAATTATGGTGTGAGGGTTGGAACGGGCTGCACTCAGCCGCTTGAAAAGAACGAAAAGCATTTATGCCCACTGTTAGGGTAGTGCATCTCCCTAAAGAGGTTTCCAAAAAGATGGCTTTGACAGCCCTAAAAGCCAATATGTCACCACCTCGACCAATGGAGGTACCCACTAGAGATATTCCCTCTCAGTTTTGCCGACAAGTACTCGTATTCTGGGAGAGTCAGTGGTTAGATGACCCAATGCCCAATAAACTGAGAGCAATCAAGGTAACTACTCGCATGTGGCGGAGCTCTTTCTGATCACGGAGGAAGTCCGATATGTTGTGTAGATTAAGGATTGGTCATGCAAGATCCACCCACTCGTACCAAATAGGAATGTAAGACTTTTGTATCTGTGGAGCCGTATTCACCGTGGCTGACATTTTAACCGAGTGTGTGGATCTTGGTAACTTACGAAGAACCTTGGTTTGCAAACGACACTCGATCTTGTATTAGCCGATGCCATGGTGGCTGCTGATCGCGTCATCCACTTTATGAGATTGGGTTAGTGCCAGCAATCTCAATTCTCAAGTGATCAAGGATCGTGGAAAAAAAGCTGTAGGGGTAGACCAAGGTTAGGATATGTTAAACAGATTGCTTCGGATGTAGGCGAAAGACTGAAGACTCAAACTCAACTTATTGACTCAAAGACTTTGTTCTTTTTTGAATTCTGAATGTTTGTCTATTATTATAATTAGATTATTCGTTTTATTTATTTTTTGTTTTTTAATTTTAGACATTTTTCATATCTAGGCATCCACTCTAAATTTTAATTGAATTCTATATTTGAATACTTTAAGAGGGGCAGATGACCTCACAGTTCGGCCCCTTAAAAAAACAATAACTATCAAACTAAACCCAATATGTCATCAGATCCTGTTCACTTAGTTTTAGGAACTGAAATAGGACTGCCCGTCTTATTCTTTCCACTTAAGTACTTGTACAAAACATAATTTAATCATTCTCACTTTGAATACACCATGCTTGCTCTAACCATTTTCAAAACCTAGTGTCCACAGGGATTTCAATCAATCAATCATTATTCAATTAATCTTTAATCTGTCATTAAGCATAGAGTATGCAATATACATTGTCACATACATGTTGTAAACAAATAATTACATGTATATATATATATTACATAGAAGAGGAATGGTCCCACTTTAAAAAGGCATTTGTTGGTGCAGCAGAGAGTGCTTGTGGTAGGACGTCAACAAGAGTGAAAGAGAAGGAGACACCGTGGTGGAATGAGGAAGTGAGGAAAGCAGTGAAAGAAAAGAAGTCTGCATGGAAAGAATGGAACCGAGATCAAAAAGAAGAAAGCAAAAGGAAGTATCACGACAGCAAACGGAGGTGTAAGAAAGTGGTAGGAGAAGAAAAGAAGAAAAGTTGGGAAGAATTTACACGAAGAATGGAAACAGATGTAAGTGGCAGTAAAAGGATGCTGTATGGGCTTCTAGGAAGTAAGAGGAAAGAAAGAGTTACTACAAAGCTAGTGAAAAAGGAAGATGGAGAGTTGTTAACACACCCAGAAGAGATAAAGGGACGATGGAAGGAGTATTTCGATAAGCTATTGAATGTGAGCAATTGTACTGGTGAGATGGAAGTGACACAACCTGACGACTCTATAACAGAAGATGATATAACAATGCTGGAGGTGGAATTAACAGTACAGAAAATGAAGATGGGAAAAGCAACAGGGGTGGATGAAATCAGTGTAGAAATGATAAAGGCTGCTGGACCTGTTGGTATGCAATGGTTGTATCGACTGCTAAAGTGTGTGTGGAAACGGATATGTGTACCAGAAGACTGGGAGAAAGGGCTAATAATACCAGTGTTTAAGAAGGGGGACAAGAAGGTGTGTGATAACTATAGAGGGATCACCCTCATATCACAGATAGTAAAAATACTGGAAAGGATATTAGAAAGAAGAATGAGAAGAAAGGTGGAAGGAGAGTTGCAAGAGGAACAGTATGGCTTCAGGAGTGGAAGATCCACAGTGGACCCAATCTTTAGCTTGAGGCAGGTGATGGAAAAGAACTGGGAATATGGAGAGGATTTGATTATGACTTTCATAGATCTAGAAAAGGCATATGATAGTGTCCCCAGAGAGAAGGTATGGGAAACCATGGTTAAGAAGAGACTGGGAAGAGAAATGTTGGAAATGGAGCAAGCAATGTACAACAACTGTGTTAGCAGGGTACTGACCCCAGTTGGAAAGACAGATTGGTTTAGGAACAAGACTGGACTAAGACAGTGGAGTGTGCTGTCACCTCTCTTGTTCATAATGGTGATGGATGAAATTGTAAAGGTAACAAAGGAAGCATATGGACATAAAGAAATGAAGTTACTGTTATTTGCAGATGATATTGTGGTCTGGGGAAGGAACACCGAAGAAGTGCAAAAACAACTAGATGCACTGAACGAAAATATTCAGAAGTACGGCCTGAAAATCAGTATAGAGAAAAGCAAGACCATGGTGATGACAAGAGGGGAAAGACAAGGAAAGGGCACTGTGAAAATTGGAAGTCAGAGTTTGGAAATTGTGGACACGTTCAAATACCTAGGAAGTGAATTGATGCAAACTGGTAGGTTGGACATGGAGATTGGCAGGAGGGTACAGCAGAGCAATGCATTCTATCAAAGTGTAAGGAAACTTGTTTGGGATAAGGAAGTACCAAGGAAAAGCAAGGAGGTAATGTATAAAGTGTACTATGTACCCATATTAACTTATGCAGCTGAAACTTGGACCCTGGCAAGCAGGCAACAGAGTAGAATCCAATCCAGTGAAATGAAATTCCTAAGAATTATGATAGGAAAGAATAATAATAATGTTATTGGTTTTACGTCCCTTTTAACTACACTGGCTTTTAGAGACGCCGGGTTGCCGGAATATTGCCCCGAAGGGGATCTTTAACGTGCCAGTTAATCTACGGACACGGCTCCCTCGCATTTGCGCACCCTCAAATGCCAGCTGACTGCGCCAGGATACGAACCTGCAACCTTGGGCCCAGTAAGCGAGGATAGGAAAGACAAGGAAAGACAGAGTGAGGAATGAAGATGTTAGGAAGGAAGTTGGGATGGGAAAACTAAATGAGAGAATTGAGAAGAATAAACTAAGGTGGTTTGGACATGTCAAATCAAAACAAAATCACTTTATTTGCAATGAGGTGTCAACCTCGGTGGCAAATGAGGTACATAATTTACAAACACTACACAATATTAAAAGAATAAAGTAACAAGACACCCAAAAGAATACAGTAACAAACACTACACAATATTAAAAGAATACAGTAACTAAATGTATTATTCACACATTGATTGAACTCCCCTCTCACAACTGCTGTAGGAATTACATAGCACGTATAATGTTTCTAGGAATACAGCACTAAGTTATACCACTTCTTTCTTTTCCCTGGTTTTGTCTACTCTGCTCTTGAATAACTGGACTGATTTTGGAAAGGGATCAAACACCGCCCTTGGTAAACTGTTCCATTCCTTCACACCCTTCCCAATGAATGAAAATTTACCCCAATCGCTTCTGCAAAAGTGCCGTCCAATTTTGAATTTGTGGTCTGCCCTGCCAATATAATTACTTTCCAATTGAAGCCTCTCACGGATTTCCCCCCATGCTTCCTCTCCTGTATATGCTCTATATAACCCTACAAGTCTGTTTTTCTCCCTTCTCTTACTTAATGTTTCCCACCCAAGCTTCTCTAACATATCTGATACACTGCTTCTTCTCCTAAAATCCCCTATCACAAATCTTGCTGCTTTCCCTTGAACACTCTCAATTTCTTTTATTAGGTATTCCTGGTGCGGATCCCATACACTGCTTGCATATTCCAATATTGGAAGAACCAAACTTAGGTAACTTTTCTCTCTTATTTCTTTGTTGCATCCTCTAAGTAGTCGCATAATGACATGCAACGATCTGTATGCTTTCCCAACAATGTCTCCAACATGACCCTTCCAGTGCAATTTACTATCAAATCTCACACCTAAGTATTTGCACTTGTCATCTTTTGGTACGATTACCCCAGTTTTTAATCTCTTGTTTGTGAATATTGTGACAGTTGATTTACCTCCGTTAAACTTCATGTGGTTCTCTTCAACCCAATGTTGGATACTGTCGAGGTCCCTTTGTAATATTTTACAATCCTCTATATTATTTATTTCCCTATAGACGATAATGTCATCTGCATACAATCTTATTTTTGATGCTATATTGTTCCCTAAATCATTTGCATATGTTAGGAAAAGCAATGGACCAATTTTACTACCCTGTGGAATTCCCTTCTTAACTTTCTCTTCCTGTGATACGTAATTCCCTACTCTGACTCTCTGAACCCTTGAATTTAGAAATGTTCCTATCCAACGTACAACCCTCGAGTCCAATCCCATTCTCATCACTTTCTTTAATAATACTCCATGTTCCACTCTGTCAAAAGCTTTGGAAAAGTCTATAGCTATGCAGTCCAACTGTCCCCCTAGATCCAACCGATTTGATATGTCCTGCTGAAATCCCACCAGTTGTGCCTCACAAGAAAATTTCTTTCTAAATCCATACTGGCGCCTCAGGAACCAATTTTTATCTTCACATACCCCTCTAATATATTTTACTATTAAACTCTCCAAGATTTTACAAACTACACTGGTCAGACTTACTGATCTGTAGTTCTCAGGTTTACTTCTATCTCCCTTTCCTTTATAAATTGGTATTATTATAGATTCCTTCCATTCCTTTGGTATTCTACTATTGTTCATGACATAGTCGAAAAGAAACTTTAAATAAGGCACTATGTACCACCCCATTGCCTTTATTAATTCCCCAGTAATTTGATCACACCCTGCTGCTTTTCCTTGCTGAAGCAGTTTGATTTCTTTAAAAATATCCTCATTTGTAAAGGTGAAGCTTCTTGTGTCCTTATGTGTTTCACCCTCTCCAGTCTCATTTACGGTTTCCAACTCCTGACAATCTTTCACTGAATCTATGAATTCCCTACTAAATAGGTTTGCTTTCTCATTATCTGCAAATAAATGCTCACCCCCTTCTCCCTCCATTGTGGGAATGTGGATTCCGTTTCCCTTTTGGTTTTTAATATATGAATACAGCTTTTTCCATTTCCATATGTGGTCTTTACACTCATGAAGTATGCCATTCATGTAATTTTCCTTTGCTTCCTTTTTCAACCTATTGAGCTCCTTTATTAGCTGCTTTCTGGTTTCTCTGTTTCCCCTGCCCTCTTTGATTTGACTGTTTACCATTCTACATTTCCTTTTTAATTTTCGTATGTCCTTTGTATAGTAAACAGGGTCTGAGGTTGTTTTTCCCTTCTTAATAGGTACAAATATCTTCTCACTCTCCCAAATGATTTCCTTAAAATTTGCCCAGAGTGTATCCACATTACTCCCTTCACTTATCCAAGAATTAAATTTTGATTTCAGGTAAGCTCCAAATTCATCGAATTCAGTTTTTCTGTATTATTTCTTGTCCTGTGTGACCCTCCTATTAAGCCTTTTTGGTACCAGACCAACGTCCATTATTGCAGCCTTATGGTCACCTATTCCTCATGTAAAGAGGATGGAGGAAAATAGAATACCAAGACAGATGCTGGAGGCGAAGTGCAAGGGTAAGAGAGCAAGAGGAAGACCTAGAACAAGGTGGATTGATTCAGTGAAGAACAGCATAAGAAAAAGAAATCTGGACTGGGACAAGATCGTGGAAGAAGAATGGTGGAAGGAAAGAGGAAAGTGGAGAAGTGCCATAAATACCCTGACACGGCAGGAGCTGGATAAGGGGAAATGATGATGAGTATATATATATATATTACAGTTTAGTAGCCTACATAATATTTACAGAAATCTTAATTAAATACCGATTACTTCCATTTCAAAGAACAGGGAATTTTATGATACAGCCATTCACTGCCTCGTGTCACAGTGGGACAAGTGCCTCAACAGCCAGGGCCAATACTTCTAACATACAGGTACTGGTTTCTGTAATTATGCCTCCGGCTCGTTACTTTTTGAACGTACCTTATATGTTGGTGAAAATTTATAAGTTCATTTACTTTATCAAAGTTATTAAGGAGCCATGTAAAAAGCCTTTTCTTCAGTACGGTATATTCAGTGTGTTATTTGTCACATTTACTGGCAAAATATTTTATATCCTAGTGCTAAGACAACTTAAATTCCTTTGGCCAAGTAGTGTGTTTCGACGAGGGATATTTATTCCAGTTCTGTCTTGAAGTCTAGTGCACATTTGAAGTTTTTGTCCATTAGAGAAGAGCTTCATATTTTAATGCATAAATATGATTGATGACTGAACAAATAACTGTCGTATATTAAGCACTATGCTTTGTTGATACAGTTCACATGTTGGAAAAGTTGGTGGCTTTTTGTACATAACATCATGACGTGCCTCGCTCGGAAGTGATGGCCTCCATCTCAGCAACGCTGTACAGCTTTACCCGGAGCGGCTAGCTGGTGAACCATGTGTTATTTCCCCCTACAAATACAAACTGATATAAAATAAGTGAATTAATTTATGTATTTCACAGTCATACAGCATAACATTTTGATGTATAAGGATTCCAATGTGATCAAGAACTACATTTTCCAACCACCCCGAGCCGAGAAAAAGTTACCTTACAAAAATGATAACTTTGTTTCTTGGATACACAAAATTTTGAAATTTATGAACCAGTTATACAACATTCTAATGTATATTGTGTTAAAATTTGGATTCGTTCTGATGACAGGGTTTTGAGATAATAAATCTTGATTGTGACGCATGGTTGAAACACGCTTAAAAACGTGCACTTTTTGTGTTCCAACTGCGATAAAAAAAATATTGAAATATAAATTAATAATTCCAAACCTACATGAACTAACGTATAATATAACGACAAAAATTATGATGTTAGTGGATTTTATGTAGGTCTATTGGTTGCTTCACAAACGACTTTCAAACTCGAGTGCACATAATATATTGGTCGACAGTAGTGTTTGGTCTAAAACCAAACTGATTTGGTGACAATATGCTAAACTTATTCAGATAGTTAAGTAATCTCGTTTTGATGCATTTCTCTAGTAACTGGTGGTTGTGGGTTGTGAGGGAAATTGGTCTATAGTTATTTAACTCATTTTTATCATCTGATTTATGGACTGGGATTATGATGGCAATTTTGAATGAGTCTGGAAATTGTCTGTCGTTAGTGATAAATTTAAAATATGGTGCAGTTGTTGTATAATTTCTGAACTTATTATCTTAATTGTATTACTAGAGATATTATCATAGCCATTTGCTGAGTTATCTTCTAGAGGAGCTATGGGATTTGTTATTTCTGATTTTGTTATGGGTACAAAAAAGATAGACTGAGGTTGAGATTTTGCAGTGCTATCATGTGCATTTGTGTTGTCAGGCTCCTTTCTTGTATTAGCCTACTTATTTTTTCAGAAAGTTCTAAACTTTTATTACTAAAATGGTCAACAAGTTTGTCTGCAATGGCAGCTGGTTGGGATGTTTCTTGTGAGTCTCTGATAAATATGCTGTCAACAGCTGAAGATTTATTCCCCTTCCAACATGTTATATCATTAATATTTTTCCAAAGAACTTTAGAATTATTGGAGTTTTGACATAATTTGTTTGGAATAGTACTTTTCTTTTGCTATTTTAACAAGCCTGTTTATCCAGTTTCTGTACAATTTATGTTTATTAACGGTTTCTGGGACCTCATCACTGTTTGAAGACCTCGCCCTTTGTTTAACAATTTTCTGATGTAATTTACCCATCAAGCAGAACTGTGTAGATAATGAGGAAAGCTTCATTTTAGTTCTGCCTTGGCTTTAGGGATTTCTACCCCATGAGATTGCTCTTTGTGGATGCAAACAGCCTCTGGCCTGATAACCTAACCTACTTTGCAGAGACAGTGTAATACAGCAACTTCAAGAGGAAGGTCACAGCCGAGAGAGCCAGTCCAACCATCAGCAGGACAAACACTCCGGTCAAGTGTGACAGAGTGAGCACCACGGGCATCTCGGACTTCTGGTCCATAGAATGCTTGCTGTCCACAAGTCCCTTGGTGAAGTCGAGTCGCCACTTGTCAACGAACCCTGACTCCAGAATCCTGGGAATAGCTTTGTTCACGGAAGTCAAGTAGGGTGAATCCCTCGGCATGTGAAACGATAAAGGATATGACAGAATTATCTCCTTGGAAATGTATATTCTCCCAGCACCTTGCAAATTCTCATTAATGAGCAGAAGAGACTCCTTGGCTAAAATCGTAGCATAATCTTTACCATAGGCAATCTCATTGATCACCTCCAAGCTTGCGGCATGGGACATGATCTCGTACCTCTTGTGAATAGACACCATTATGGAATCTTCAGAATCGTTGAAGAATGCTTTCAAATTGGGGCTTCCCCCATAGAGCAAGTGTGATTCTACAAGGTCCTTCATGGTCTCGATGTTCTTCAGGTATATGGGAGCTGTAAGGAAGCTCACAAGGGATCCCTGGTAAGAGTTGGTTATGATTAGACTGTGGAAGATCCACACAAAGGAAATGACCCGCATTAAAGTGGACTGAGGGAGGTAAGTTACCGAGACACCCAAGAAGGATGACCAAAGAGAAATGAGGAGGTCATCATGCGTGAGGTACCTGTGGAAACGTGATAACTTAACAAACAGTACGATGCAGATGATCGCTAATACGAAAGACATCCCAGCACATAACCAAAGGCTCCTACTGAATGGAAGTATAAGATTCTTCCAAGTGGGAATGAATTTATCAATGGGAACGCACCACACCAGCTGCTCACTGTAATAGCTAGTCGAAAGGTCAAACGCATTAATCTTATCCATGGTGGGAACCAATCCACCGATTGCCATATCGGTTTGATGAGCAAACAACTCCGCACAAGCCCCGACCCAAGAACCGTTCAGCAATTTATAAGCCCATCTGAGATCGTCGTGCGGAGTCTGAATGAGCGCTTGGAAGTCCATATAGTCAGCTACCATGTGCAAGATACTACCTTCGACTCCTTTCATTTTTACCAACCGAGGATGCTGTTTGTCTATGACAGGCTCCAGAATCGTGTGTGGGGGAATATGAATTGCACTGATGTTCATCTCGCAGCCGTTAAGTTTGTTCATTTTGTTTGGGAACAAATTGGCGGGATAAATAAAATTATCCCCTTCCCAAACGTTGATGAGAGTCATGTCAATGCTGCCACATTGTTTCGAAGAATATGGGTAGAAGGTATAAATGTTTAGCGTTGAATTCAGATACACCAAGACTACTACATTAATTATGCCTAATTCCCAGTATTTACCAAACAATGAGTGGAAGAAAGTCTCTACCTCCATCATCATATAATTCACGGAGATGATGTACCGAGCTCTAGCATTCCAGTAAGGATATTTAGTTATTTCCTGTAAAAACTCAACATCTTGAATGAATACAATTATATCTTCAGCTAAATCAAAGTGTTCAAGACTATGCCTTATGACCTCAACACTATTGAAAGCTTGCATCAAAGCAACAGATGTGCTATGAGATAAATATTTCAAAACAATCTGAAAAATGAATTCCCCATCATATGAGTTGGCTAGTACATCTATAAATACAGAAACCAAATTCTCCTTGTCAAAATAATTATCGATGATGTTTGAGATGCAAGACGATAGCTCGTGGTTGAAGTGCGTCTTGTCTTCGGCCAGAAGGGTGTGTGTCGTTGAAGAAGGAGCAAAATGGACCAGGACGAGGTAAGTGATGAGAAGATAATCTTTTCCTGGTTTCTTCATCATCTGGAAACAATTATCACAAACCAGTGTTAAGTATCGGTAATGGAAGAACCAAGAAATAAACTTGTAGAAACTTCAGATGTGTCCAATCAATCCCTACATAGTATGAAATAAAGTCCCCGATGTAACGGGTAATTAACACATAAAGTGATAAAAATTTCCTGCATAACTCAACAAATTGCTAGCGTTTCGCCCCAGTGTGCCAATTGGGCTCTTCAGTTGGTAAAGGCACACCTACCTAGACGCGTAGCAGGCACACACTGAGAAGGCCATGCAAGACACTTTGCTACATATGCAGCCATGTCACGAGCATGCCAGTGTACCAGGGGAGTAAAAAACTCCACTCCAAAACAAAAAACCTTGCTTTGGCATTGACATTAATTAAATGTTCTCGAAAATGAATCAAAATGAATACGCTAGTAATTTGTTGAGTTATGCAGGAAATGTTTATCACTTTATGTGTTAATTACAATGGGTGGTGTGAATAAAAGTGAGCACATGCTCTTTACTCGCGAATTTAGAGCGAGCACTCGCATTGAGGTGAATAAAATCCGCTGGTCGGTAGCAGTCACTCACAACAGTCCCTGCGTCCTTGAGCGCACGCTCCAGTCACTTGAGTAGCAGAACGGGCGCTCCAGATTCCTGGTGAATAAAGATTGAGCAGGCACTCATGCCTGTTAGCGCCTGCTCATGTTTACTTGAGCTAGCTCAGTAGGTGACTCCAAACCAGTAGTGTAGCCAAGATGGACCAATGGGAGGGGTTATAGTTAACTGGGGGATAACCGTAATTTTGGGAATTGCTGGACATAGTAATATTCAGCAACTCTGCTATCTCACACTCAAAAAATTAACGGTCACCAAATTAGTGTTAATGCATTTTCAAGGTCCTTATTGAAACATTTTATTTCGAATTAATTACAACTACATTAATTTATATATAACCTTCCTCCTGCTAAGAAACGAAAGAAAGTGGATTGCCTCGCTAGGTTGATTTTAAAAAAATATCTATATTTAGGGGGAGCTAGATTGGCAACCCTGAAAGGAGGGAGTTATGGGTTGTCATGAAGACACACTGGACCAAAAACGACGGCAGTACATGTCCAAGCAGTGATACAGACACAAATCACAACCATAACTGTGTTAAGAGGGACAGATGACCTCGTAGTTCCGCCCCTTAAAACAACAACCATTACGATTTCCCACATAGCATGAGTTATACACTCATCATCAGCGAGTACCATTACCGGTACTTAATTTAAGACATGTTTATTTAGCTTCTTAATTATCAGTCTTTTTGCAAAATTTCCAAGGTGGAGAGAGGGGTTCTAACGCCCAGTAATACCCCCCTGGCTACGCCACTGCTCCAAACAGTGGTGTCAAGTAGCATGGCAGAGTTTATGATGGTGGTTAATAGGAAAAGGAAATTATATATAATAAACTTCGCAGAGAATCACTTGAGTGGCAGAGCGGGTGCTCCAGATTCCTGGTGAATAAAGATCAAGCAGGCACTACAGTTGTCAGCCCTGGTGACTGAATATGTTTTAGTTCCATCTCTTAAGGTACAGAATACAAAATTTGGTTGAAGTCCAATGGATAGCACGAACATTACATGCAGTTAGACATATAATTGAATCTATCAGTGCGCGTAAAATCATGTTGGCAACGATGTCATGCATGTGTTTGTGATGGTCAGAAATAATTTGAAATATTATTATGATCTCTAATAGTGCCAATTTGGGATGAAATCTATTTGTTAATATAGAAGTTACATGTATTTTAAAATTGGACCTATCAACAAGCTTAGAATCATTTTGGCAGCACTGACTCCTATTAGTTACTCCAAATTAATCTAGAATGGCAGGTACTATACGTGTGCAAAGATTAGAACTGTTGGCTTGCATACTTTCTGATATACTGATATTAGGGTAAAAAAAAAATAGAGACAGCATTTATTAACAGCCCTGGTAGCTAGAGCCGGGCAAATTTGCTCTAGTTCCGATCGGGATCGTAAGTTTCCGCATGGCTAGTATCACCCCCCACCAAGCGCACTCAAGGCCAGGTCTCTCCGCTGAACGAGAATCTTAAGTCTCGATAATACCGGTACTGAGTGGGAGTCTCGATAATACCGGAACTCCTTTTTTCTCGGCATTATCGAAAGTATCTATTTAAAGGAAAAACAAGCTCACTCACGCCGCTGCACGTGTCACTCAAGCAGCTGCAAGTGTAAAGTCAAAGCCTTCTGTAATAACTCCGGAATGTAAACCATTCCTCGTTCTTATTTTTGACAAATTTAAAGCAGTATGAAGTGATCCACCCCAGGAAGATCACATTGAATTGAGCTCGCATCTGCCACCTCCTTACCACTCCTACCCTCAGTTATAAATATACACACACTAATACAGACACCATAATAACACAGGTTATTAGACAAAGTTGAGAGAGAGAGAGAGAGAGAGACACACACACACAAGAACACAAAAATGATCACGATGTTGTAGCCCCTAAAGTAAAATAAAACTCAAATAATTGGCGTAGCAGAGAAGAGCTACAAGAAAATCTCACGTGTATGACTCATGAATTTTTAGCCCTACTGACTAGGAATTTGCTTTAAAGAATACTTTCAACCTTCTTCTCCACCTTGTAACTGGTTGTAATTAGAGGCAACTATAGTGCAAAAATTGGCTGCGATGGTGAAAATACACTTGGAAAATATTACGCTGAAAAGTTTCAACTAATTTCATCTACTAAAAACTCTGATATTGTGCTTGAAAACAATACCAGTTTGTGGCATGCGGTATATTAATCATGTCAGTGCAAACACCTCACTGATTTGTCCATAAATACCAATGATATGACAGTTTGAGTGAGAATAGTGCGACGGGAGTTGCACTGAGAACAACTCATTACCGCGGGAATGTCACTTCGTCCGATACTCCAAAGTCTCGTTCGATCACAAGATAATATCGTTGCTCTCTCTACCCATGATGCAACGTGTGAGCACGTGCGTAGGGACGCGATTGTAATGGCGGTGGCTTAGCCTAAGCATATGGAAAAAGCCATTATGACGAAATATAAAATCAATCTTATTCTTGAAGGTGAACTTTATTTTTTCGTATGCCCGACGACTAGAGAATATTATTCAAACTAGTAGGAGCATTTGAGATAAAGAGTGTCAGGTATCCAACGCAAAAGTTTTCATGTTTGTAACATTTTCCCTCGTTGTCATCATCATCATCATCATTTCCCCTTATCCAGCTCCTGCCGGGTCAGGGTATTTATGGCACTTCTCCACTTTCCTCTTTCCTTCCACAATTCTTCTTCCACGATCTTGTCCCAGTCCAGATTCCTTTTTCTCACGCAGTTCTTCACTGAATCGATCCACCTTGTTCTAGGTCTTCCCCTTGCTCTCTTACCCTTGCACTTGGCCTCCAGCATCTGTCTTGGTATTCTATTTTCCTCCATCCTCTTTACATGTCCAAACCACCTTAGTTTATTCTTCTCAATTCTCTCATTTAGTTTTCCCATCCCAACTTCCTTCCTAACATCTTCATTCCTCACTCTGTCTTTCCTTGTCTTACCTATCATACTTCTTAGGAATTTCATTTCACTGGATTGGATTCTACTCTCTTGCCTGCTTGTCAGGGTCCAAGTCTCAGCTGCATAAGTTAATATGGGTACATAGTACATTTTGTACATTACCTCCTTGCTTTTCCTTGGTACTTCCTTATCCCAAACAAGTTTTCTTACACTTTGATAGAATGCATTGCTCTGCTGTACCCTCCTGCCACTTCCTAGGTATTTGAACGTGTCCACAATTTCCAAACTCTGACTTCCAATTTTCACAGTGCCCTTTCCTTGTCTTTCCCCTCTTGTCATCACCATGGTCTTGCTTTTCTCTATACTGATTTTCAGGCCATACTTCTGAACATTTTCGTTCAGTGCATCTAGTTGTTTTTGCACTTCTTCGGTGTTCTTTCCCCAGACCACAATATTGTCTGCAAATAATAGTAACTTCATTTCTTTATGTCCATATGCTTCCTTTGTTTCCTTTACAATTTCATCCATTACCATTATGAATAAAAGAGGTGACAGCACACTCCCCTGTCTTAGTCCAGTCTTGTTCCTAAACCAATCTGTCTTTCCAACTGGGGTCAGTACCCTGCTAACACAGTTGTTGTACATTGCTTGCACCATTTCCAACATTTCTCTTCCCAGTCTCTTCTTAACCATGGTTTCCCATACCTTCTCTCTGGGGACACTATCATATGCCTTTTCTAGATCGATGAAAGTCATGATCAATTCCTCTCCATATTCCCAGTTCTTTTCCATCATCTGCCTCAAGCTAAAGATTGGGTCCACTGTGGATCTTCCACTCCTGAAGCCATACTGTTCCTCTTGCAACTCTCCTTCCACCTTTCTTCTCATTCTTCTTTCCAATATCCTTTCCAGTATTTTCACTATCTGTGATAAGAGGGTGATCCCTCTATAGTTATCACACACCTTCTTGTCCCCCTTGTTAAACACTGGTGTTATTAGCCCTTTCTCCCAGTCTTCGGGTACACATTTCCGTTTCCACACACACTTTAGCAGTCGATACAGCCATTGCATACCAACAGGTCCAGCAGCCTTTATCATTTCTACACTGATTTCATCCACCCCTGTTGCTTTTCCCATCTTCATTTTCTGTACTGCTAATTCCACCTCCAGCATTGTTATATCATCTTCTGTTATAGAATCGTCAGGCTGTGTCACTTCGATCTCACCAGTACAATTGCTCACATTCAATAGCTTATCGAAATACTCCTTCCATCGTCCCTTTATCTCTTCTGGGTGTGTTAACAACTCTCCATCTTCCTTTTTAACCAGCTTTGTAGTAACTCTTTCTTTCCTCTTACTTCTTAGAAGCCCATACAGCATCCTTTTACTGCCACTTACATCTGTTTCCATTCTTCGTGTAAATTCTTCCCAACTTTTCTTCTTTTCTTCTCCTACCACTTCCTTACACCTCCGTTTGCTGTCGTGATACTTCCTTTTGCTTTCTTCTGTTTGATCTCGGTTCCATTCTTTCCATGCAGACTTCTTTTCGTTCACTGCTTTCCTCACTTCCTCATTCCACCACGGTGTTTCCTTCTCTTTAACTCTTGTTGACGTCCTACCACAAGCACTCTCTGCTGCACCAGCAAATGCCTTTTTAAAGTGGGACCATTCCTCTTCTACATTTCCCACTTCAGTAACTGGGATTTGTTGCTTCAATCTCTCCTGAAAATCTTCCTGTACAGCTTTGTCTTTCAATTTCCATACTTTTATTTTACTTTCTCTGATCTCCTTTAGGTTTTCCAAATTTCCCCATCTAAATTTTGCCACCACAGCTCTATGGTCCCCATCAAATGCTTCTCCTGGTAAAGCTGTCACATCCATCAGCTTTCTGCGATTTGTCCTTTCCACCAGGAAGTAGTCAATTACTGATTTTGTTCTTCTATCACCCCACCCATATCTCGTAATTTTCCTGCTGTTTTTCTTCCGAAACCATGAATTACCCACTATCAGTCCATTCCTTTCACAAAAGTTTACAAGTTCCTCTCCTTCCCGATTCTTTTTCCCATATCCATACGGTCCAACGACTTCTTCCTTTCCTTGTCTCTCAATTCCGACTTGTGCATTCATGTCTCCCATGATCACCACTTCTACATCTGAGATTACTCTTTCTACATCCTCCAGGAATACTTCAATATCTTCTTCTCTGTTTCCAGTCTGTGGTGCATACACTTGTATGAAGTCCATCACGTCATTCTTCATCTTCATTCTAATTTTCATTATTCTGTCACTCACACACTCTACCACTTCAACATACTCCTCCAGTTGTTTCGAGGTTATCAGTCCCACGCCATTTTTTGCCTCTTGGCCACCACTCCAGTATAAAGTATATCCTTTCCTCAATTTCTTCCTTCCTTTACCTTTCCATTTCACTTCACTCAGCCCCATCATTCCAACCTTCTCCCTCTCCATTAAGTCGACCACCTCCTCCACCTTGCCTGTCAGGGTCATGACATTCATAATTCCCACTTTCATTTCGGTTACTGGTCGCTCATTTCTCACAGTTCCCCCAGTACCAAAGGAACTGTGCGTCGCCTGCAGGGTACGCCCTAACCTTTTCCGAATCATTGGAAGTGCCATTCCCATTTTAGGCTATTATTACGATGGGGTCGCCACTCCCAAAGGCATTTTATGAAGCTACTGCCAGCTATTATTCAGGCCGCCCCTAACATGGAGAACAGATGCCCTTGCAGCCGCCCCTAACATGGGAAACAGACGCTGACGATTGATGCTGTACTCATACTATTCCCTGAGAACTGGGTTGCCTCTTCCGCAATCTCCACCGTTCTGAAGTCCATCTTCTCCGCTGTAGATTCCGTTGAGGTCTTCGCACGTAACCCTGTGCACGGGGCCTATGTTATACCCCATAGGACTGGGTCCTCACCAGAACTTAGCCGGTGCTGTAGTTCCATGGTATATTACAGTACCGTTGCCCACCCCCGCGGCGTGGACGCGCCTGGCAAGAATTATCCATGTAGCCAATTAGGATTGACTCATGGACCGGGTTAAGGAGCTGTCTAAATCCAGCCTCCAAGGCTGGTTGTATAAGAGTCTAAATTGCTGAATTGGTTACGCGCTGGACTCGTGAATGAAAGGTCCGGGGTTCGATCCTCGGTAAGGAAAGTGATTTTAATTTTTGTTTCGTTACGTTTTATTGTTTATGTCGACCACTTTACCAGTATATAACTACAAAAATGATACGACAGAACACAGTTGCATCACAGTAATATAGCGAGTGCATGCATTTTCATGTTTTATTACGAGAAACTTACATACGGTAGTGTTTGAATGTGGCACTACACGAAAAATCTTAATATGTAGCCTACACGTCAAATAGCATTTTGTTTTGCTGAAATTTAATGAACAAAAAATACCGACTGACGATCAAAATTTCCTGCCATATGTTATTAGGATGATATGCTCAATATACCTTAGGTAGTCTGTTAATATGATATCGTTGAAGTCGAGTGGATTCTTCCAATTCGCAGACTCCAGTCAACGGAATGAACAATTTCCATTGAATCCTTACACAACAAGCCTCAGTGCCTTCAGGCAGCGCCATATTGCCCGAGCGAGAACGAGCGATAATGTCGAGAATATTCGTTATCGAGCCCACATTATCGGTAATACCAGTTCCGGAACCAGCATTTCCGTTTTTTATTCTCGTCCAACGAGACCGATCGGAACTCAAGAGCTTTTTGCCCGTCTCTACTGGTAGCTCTTGAGAATACATACATACATACATACATGGTTTATTTGCAAATGTGGACACTGTCCATGGTGGCAAATTACAATAAATACACAAAACAATTCACAACCACAAAAATTTTAGAAAATTAGGACTAATTAGAAAATAAGTATTAGTTGCTAAGAGAAGAAACCGGTAATCGTAAAAATAATCATTCTAATAACAGAAATAAACATAAAATACTAAACATTTACACTTTCTTTCATTGCTTCAACTTATGCACCGTTCATCACTGCCTCTTAATCTGGTGCTTTTTCACCAACTCCTTAAATTTACCAACTTCAGAAGGCAAAGGGCTGAAAATGCCCCCAGGCAAACTGTTCCATTCTATTTCCCCCCTCCCAATGAACGAATATTAGCCCCAGTTACTTTTCCACTGACTTAATTTCAATTTACAACAATGACTGTATCTGCCCATACATGAACTTTCCTTTTCCAATCTCTCATGAATATCTTCCCATGCAATTTCCCCCTTGTAAGCTAAGAAAATACCCCCTAGTCTTGCTCTTGAACGTCTATCAGCCAGACTTTCCCATCCCAAATCCTGTAACATCCGACTCACACTACTCGTCGATCTGTGGTCCTCCATTACATACCTGGCGGCCTTCCTTTGCACTCCTTCCAATTCCTTTATTAAATACATTTGGTATGGATCCCACACTCCCCCGGCATATTCCAGCAGAGGACGGACTAGGGACATGTATGCCCTTTCCCTAATCTCTCTGCCAGCGCATTTAAAGACTCGCATAACCATATGTAGTGACTTGTATGCTTTCTTTACTATTTCCCTTATGTGCTTACCCCAGTGAAAATTCCCACCCCCACAGTTACACCTAAATACCTACATTCATCCCCAAATACAACTTTATTTTCCCCCACTGAATATTCAAAAACAATATGATTCCTTTTGTTAACAAATCTCACTGCCTGACATTTCTTTGAATTTATCATCATATCACTTTTATCCGCCCAGCTTTGTATGTCCGTCAAGTCCCTCTGCAATATGCCGCAGTCATCCAGGTGATTTATCCTCCTGTATACTACTACATCATCAGCAAATAATCTTATCTGGGATGATATTTTAACTCCTATGTCGTTTATGTAAATGAGAAATAGTAAAGGACCCAATTTACTCCCCTGAGGTACCCCCCTCCCCACCCTAGACTGTTCTGACACTGACCCACCAACCCTTACCCTCTGACTTCTCCCCTCCAAAAATGATCTCACCCATTGAACTACTCTCCTGTCCAATCCTATAGCCTCCATTTTCCTTAACAGAATACCATGATTGACCCTATCAAAAGCCTTTGATAGGTCAACTGCAATGCAGTCAACTTGACCTCTGTTATCCAAGGCCTCACTGATATCCTGCTGAAAGCCTGCTAGCTGCGATTCACACGAAAATCCCTCTCTGAAACCATGCTGTTTATTTCCCAACCACCTACTACTCCCTAAGCATTCCCTTATGTATTCATTCACAATTCCCTCAAAAATTGTGCATATAATACAAGTTAGACTGACAGGTCTGTAGCTATCACTATCCCCCCTTCCCCCTCTCCCTTTATATACCGGAACTACCAGAGCCTGTTTCCAGTCCTCAGGCACTACCCCATTATTTAGACAAAAGTCAAACAGAAATCTTAAATAAGGCACAATGTTCCATCCCATAACCTTTAACAATTCCCCATTTATCCCATCTACCCCGGCTGATTTTCTTGACCCTAATCCCCGTATTGCATTATAGATATCCTTATTTACATAAGTTAATTTCTTACCGTCCTCAATACCCTGCTCTCCTCCCTGATCCACATTTCCCTCCCCTGTAATTCCTACCACCTTACCATATACCTTATTAAATGCCTCAGCCTTCTCCCCATCTTCCACTAGCAGCGTTCCATCTTCTCCCTCGATATCAGGTATGCGGCCTTGAACCCCTCTTACTCTCCTGAAATAGACATACATATTCCTCCACCGTTCCTTGAAAGTCGTCCCCCCGCCAACTAGCCTACCCATAAAATGTTTCTTTGCTACTATCTTAGCCCTAACCAGTTCCCTCCTCAACCTATTTAATTCTATTCGGTGGCCTATCCCCTTCCTAATCTTATTGCTTTCTAATCTACATTTCTTCTTTAATCTTCTTACCTCCTTATTGTAATAAAGTGGATCAGTAGTCGCCCCTACTTTTTTAAATGACACATGTAATTTTTCACAATCCAGAATTATTGTTTTCAAACCAGCCCACAGTCTATCTACATCTAGTCCCCTCTCTATCCACTGATTGAAATTTTCAGCTAAGTAACTACCAATCTTTTCCTTATTAGCTTTGTAGTACTGTTTTACCAATCTTGTCTCCCTCTTGACCTGCCTCTCAATGCTCAACTTTACCTCTACTAAAACAGCCTTGTGGTCACATATCCCTTCAATTATCTCTGATTTGACCCAAATATCCTCAGGCTTTATCAAAAACACATCCAATAAGCTGTTCCCCATAGTGCATCCCTCAATAACTTGAACAAAGCCCCCCTCCCATATGATTTTGTTGGCCAGCGATTGGTAATGTTCTTGAGTGTCAGCCCTACCCTCCCAGTTATATCTGTTTATGTACACATATTACATACGAAATTTGGTTGAAATCCAATTGAATGTATAGAAGTAATATGCATTTAAAAATTGGACCTATCAGCAGTCTTAGAATCACTTTGGCAACACGGCCATGTATGGCCTCCTGGAAATAGAACTAAAATATTATTATCTATATGTGTGCCAAATTTGGAATAGCTACCATGCATATCTTCCAAGATATCCAACATGGAGCTCAAATTTCAAGTACTGTTTTTCAGCAGTTTGTAGCACTGACATCATTTTCAAATATGGGATTGAGATATTCAGGTATAGATCTTTACTCATACCTAATTTTGATTACTGCAGCCGTTTAGGAGTTGATAGGGGGGGGACAGAAGGACAGACAGACTTTTTCCTCATTTTTGCAAAATGAGAAAAGTAGGCTAAAAATTAAATACCGGTAAATACATTGGCTGCGATTAATAATTATGTAAATACAACAAATGAAACAAATAAAATAAATCAAACAAATGAAATAAATCAAACGAAATAAATAAAATAATGAAATAAATCATCATCATTTATTGCATGTAACAGGCCATTAAGACCCATAGCAGAAAAAACAAGGGAATACAATAATTCTTAATTACAAATAAAACAAATAAAATAAAAATAAATTAAATAAACCAAATAATAAATAAATAAAATAAATGAAATAGGTCAAACAAATAAAATAAAATAAACCAAATAAATAAAATAAACGAAATAAATCAAACAAATAAAATAAATTAAATAAATCAAACAAATAAAATAAATAAATAAATAAATAAATATAAAATAAATAGATAAAAGCAGAGTAAATACAGTTTAACCCGTTAAATGGGGAGCAAATTCTTCCACATGACCACTACGGTGGGGAGAGGTTTTCATATTTTTTTAATTGTTTAAATAATTGGATTTACGCAGCTCGACATGTATCTGTTTAGTATTGCATGTATATTTTGACAATAAGACACATTAATTTCAATACTGCAACGAATATTTACGAAATAGAATGATATTTAAGCGAATCATATCTTAATGCAACAAAGGCATAAGTCTCATATTACTATTCTTTTCACTGATGAGCATTGTAATCGTTACTTTCCGAAACTTGTACGTTAGCAATAAGTATTTACGTATCCAATAAGACCGGATTTTTTGGAGTGACCTCCTGAGAGGCCTGGTGCAGGTCTTTCTAATCGACGCCCGTGGGCAACCTACGTGTCGGGATGGGCAAGGATGTGGTAGGAAGAGGCCGTAGGCAGTCAGTAGGTACTGCCCCAGCATTTGCCTGGTGTTGAAAATGGGAAAACCACGGCAAACCATTTCAAGGACGGCCGATGGAGGGACTCGAACCCACGCATATATCGAGTCAGGAGATAGCTGGGCCCTACGACCTAACGCTACGCTTTAGCGAGCACAGCCACTGCTGTCGATAATAAAAGATAGATGTAGTCCCACAAGCGCTATAAATATATTCACACTATAATTACACTATTGAAGAATACGATAATGACCTGATAACAATGTACTCACCTAATATGTACTTTCTTCTCGTGTTGTGAATATGCCACTGCCGAGCCACTAATTATTCCATTCAGAGGTTTCCTCTATTTATTATATATACACACACACGAATTTACACAACAATGATAATCAGTATTTACAATACACGAGGAATGGACACCTGTCAGTTCAATTTTTTGCGGTGTGATACATTCCAAAGCAAGGAGCTGGGCACAGTGCTACATCGCACATTTTGCAGCAGTGCTGTGTCTCCTTTCTTTTATTGTTTGCTTTGCAGACAATACATCTCTTGCTTGCAATGGGTTTCGTCTTTGAGGGAGGATTGAAATCCGGAAAATGCCTTCCCGAGAATCGATCTGAAGGATCATTTGATAATGACACCACTGATCTGACTGGCTGGGCTTCAGTGGGGGATGATTTACCATACTTGTCAAAAAGCTTCTCAATAATTTGCAAACGAAATTGTAAGTGAGTGTATTTTCCTCCATGATTCTGATAAATAACGAAGTAATTGAACATTGTTATGTCCAACAAGTGCCTGAAAATATTTTGGTAGAACTTCTTTATTCGCTTTATGGCTGTACTGTACGGAACAATGCACTGAACAGATAAGTCGACCCCACCCATCGAATCATTGTAATCTATACACATGACAGGCTTTACTATTGTGTCCCCTTTTCTGTTTTTCACAGTGCGCATTTCGGCATCATGTATGCTACTCAGCATACACACATTCCTCTTGTCTCTCCACTTGAGAGCAATGAGTTTGTTACGATAAGCAAACACAATCTCACCCTTTTTAGTTTTTTTGCCATAACATCTTTTGGGAGATTTTTTCTGTTAGATCTTACGGTGCTTACAGCATCTGTTTGTAGGTCATTGAGCAGGTCAAACAGCTCCGGACTACTGTAGTAATTATCCACAGCTATTAGGTAGCCCTTATCCAGGAGATCTTCGGCCAGTGTAAAGACAACTTTGGAAGGCTTAGTGTACTCAGAAATATCAATTCCGCAAACTTCGTTTACGAGATTAGTTTCCTTCCCAGTATACCATAAGATGTTCCACACATACCCAGTCTTAGCTTCACATAACTTATATGACTCCATACCAAAGCGCGACCTTTTCTTTGGTATGTATACTTTCCATCCCAGTCTACCTTTCCACAATAAGAGGCTCTCATCTATAGATAAGCTATAGTCTGGAATATATGCAGTTTTGAATGTTGATACAAGGATGTCTAGAACTGGCTTCACTTTATACAATTTGGGGTGGACCTGCCTGTTATAAGCTTCATTGTCTGCAAAATGTAAAAATTTCAGCAAAAGGAAAAATCGCTTCTCAGACATAATTTCATAAAATACGGGAGTAGCTAGCAGTTTATTTCGAGAGAAGTAATGGGCTAGTTTCGGCTTCTGAACAATGCCCTGCAGTAATAAAATTCCTAAAAATAGTTTTATTTCATTTTTGTTAGTGGGTACCCAGTCTCTCTCACGACTCCTTCTTTTCACTTTCGCCATCAACGAATTCGAACTGATTGTTTGCTCTGCATACAGATTTGTTTCCTGTGCAATAAGCTCACAAAATCCGTCGTCTATAAAAAAAATCGAAAATTTATTCCGGGTCCTTCTTATCTAAAAGTTCACCCTGTATTCCAGCATTGTAATTAGCTGGAAATCTTCCCCGCCTACAACCCCGTACGTCCCATTCACCGTGTACAGCTGGATTACCATCATTCGCGATTTCAGTGTCACTGCTGTCACTAGAACTCGAACTCCTTACCGATACACTGTGTCTTGAAACCCCACTAAAAAAACTAGTCCCTGGAGTATTTACTAATAACGGAGTTTCTTCGTCACCTTCTGAACTGGACTCACTACAACTATCATCATCGCTATGTTCGAGCATATCACGAATAACACATTCACTTGGAATATCTCTCGAACGTTTAGACATACTGTAGTACAATATAAAACAAAATAAATCTCTACAACATTCTAAAAACCACAATAGGAACACATCAAAGCTTCTGTATCTCGCGAACTTAGTACCGTGTACGAACCATACGGGCTACTAAAGACGCCCGGCGCTCGAGTTGAGTGTGACGCGGCATTTGAGCGGTTATTGCATTGAGCAAATACTTACCAAATAGCAAGGGGATTCCCTATCATAAAACCATAGTAGCTACGTAGTTCAAAAAATATCGTAGAGATGGCAGCACCTCCCAGAGCCTGTGAGGAAAGTCTCAAGCCTGGCGCGTAATTATAAAGGCAAGAAAAATAAATAAAACCCGTCCTGCGTCTGGAGACGCGACACCCACCCAAGCGCAAAGCTGCAATCGCGGATGGAGCCGCGAGCCCCACTCTACGGGTTAAATATTTCGGTCCAACAGCTGTATAAAAAATTACAAAACTTAAAAACCAGGTTAAAATATAAAATATATTTAAAGCGTACGGGAAACAAATCCATAACGTTAAAAGATTGGGAGAAACAGCTGATGAGTCTCATGCAGGGGGAGGATAACCCAACCATCGGCCGTCTGATAGGTAGGAAATAATAACCTGAAAATTACGGCAGTAATAATTAATAATTTAATAAATTTAGGAAATTGGAATAATGTAAATAACAAAACTTCATTATCATGAAAATAATACATTAACAATTGACAATTAACAACAATTGAATGCATATTTCACGAGCAAGATCTGCAGGAGCTGTCTTTACTTCGACTTGCAGCAGAAGCGACAGTGAAAACCTGAATGGTAAGGAAATTATATAAATACAGTTCGATAAGTTGTGGAAGATAGAATTTATTTAAAATATTATGCAATGCTATTTTTCTATTGTATGGTAATTTCTATATATTATTACGGTATTTTTAAGGAGGAGCGGTCACTACTCCGATTATGGAATATCGAGACGTTTCGTCACATGATTATGAAGTTAATGCAGGGGCATCTACATCATCAGTGGTATATCCTAGCACACCACCACCAGCAGCGAGCATACCGGTAGCTAATAGGCAATTGCTGGAAGACGAAACAGGCCAAACAAGGAAACTAAATAACAGTAAACTGCAAAGGTTGGTGCTGTTAAAGAAATTGAAGGTTTTAGAGCAAAACATAAGGTGTTGTTATTGCAGGAAAAACAGTTGAAGCTGAATGTGATATGAAAAGAAAAAGGGAACGGGAAACAGCAAGGGAAGTAGACACTGGAAGAGAGAGGGAAAGAGAAAGAAAGGAACAAGTGAAGGATTGTGAAGGTGCTGAAAGTGTGCTCTTATCATCAGATGTGTTCTATCATCAGATGTGATCTTAAATTAAATTTTGCAAGTAAATCACTCTGAACTGCATTTATTGCCCTTGTTTTCTTGTGCTTTGTATCCGGTAGCTGAGACTTCGAAAACAGAATTGGATGTTCCTTCAAAATTGAGACAAAAGCGGACTGGAATTCAACACTGTCTTCTGCCGTGGTGAGCAATGAACTGTCTTTCAAACAGCAGGAGGGAGTCAGCATCATATTACACGACACGTGTATGGCCTTGAGCATTGTCGCTGAGTGGCTGCTCCAGACACTTGAGTGTACGCTGTGCTTGCACTCCACATTCTTATTCACCAGAAATGCGGAGTAGAAGCTCATCGGCAGTCAGACACTCGGGCACTCACTGAGCATACGCTCACGAGTTTTTACTAATTTTTATTCACACCACGCAATGGCTCAACGGACAATATTCATTTTGATTCTTTTTCGAGAACATTTGATTATTGTAACATGTAATCTCGAGAACCACTGGATGGATTTTGATGCGGTTTTCACCATTCTGTAAAGGATTTCTCGAGGAAGGTCTTTGTAGAAAAATATTAATTTATGACCAAAGGAAGCTGAGCAGTAACGATTTCAGTGAATCGAGTCAAAGAAAAACCTGCCGTCCATGCGCCTTTTAAACTTACGCTTGGTAAACCGTTAAAATATCTATATCCTATCAGTGTAAGAATTGTTAAGCATGAAAAGTTCTTCAAAAAAGTCCACAATAGCATATCTCTATCTTTAATACATCGCCCACTGTAACTGTTTTTACCCCATGGTGGAATGAAACTGCCCAAAGAGCAATAAAAGAGAGAAATGAAGTGAGGAAATTAAGGGACAGAGAAAGTCAGAAAGGAGAGAAATTTCAAGAACTCAGTCAGCTGTACAGGGACCTCAAACTTAAGGTGAAAAGAATCATTTCTGCAGAAAAAGAGAAATACTGGACAGAATTCACACAGAAACTAGAAGATGACTGCAGAAACAACAGGAAGCTGTTATTTCAAGTGGTGAGGAGTAAGAAAAAACAGCTATGAACCAATAAAGGCTGTGGAGAAGGAATATGGGAACAACACATGGAATGAGAAGGAGATTCGAGATGAGATGGGACAGTATTTCGAAACATTATATAATTATCAAAATTCAAATACCAAACAAGAGGAGACTAAAAGAGAAGAAAACATCCCAGACATGGAGTACCCTCTAACATGGATGGAAGTGGAAAATGCCCTAAAGAACATGAAAAAAGCTAGGGCAACAGGCATTGATGATGTAAGCGCTGACATGATCAAAGCAGCTGGAGTACAAGGATTTCAGTGGTTGTTTAGAGTCCTAAACACTATTTGGAAAGAAGAAACAATACCAACAGACTGGACTAAAGGTGTTATCGTCCCTCTATTTAAGAAAGGAGACAGACGGAAACCTAGCAACAACAAGGGAATTACTCTACTATCTCATGGCCTGAAGATAATGGAACGAATCATAGAACACAGATTGAGAATTATCATTGAACCACAGCTTGAAGAAGAACAGTACGGTTTCAGACGGAACAGGG
This sequence comes from Meconema thalassinum, assembly GCA_946902985.2. Lineage (NCBI taxonomy): Eukaryota > Metazoa > Arthropoda > Insecta > Orthoptera > Tettigoniidae > Meconema > Meconema thalassinum. Next base: position 240,184,280 of record OX336395.1, read on the forward strand.
CAACAACAGATCTGATATTTTCTGTCAGGATGATTATGGAGAAGCACTGGGAAAAAGGAAAAGACATCATCTTCATTTTTCTAGATATTGAGAAGGCTTACGACAGTGTACGGAGAAATACAATCTGGGAATGCCTTCAAAATAGATCAATACCATGCGCTGTAATAAATAAAATCAAGATGCTATATGAACACTGCCAGAGTTGTGTCCAAATAGGTGATGGCTATTCAGAGTGGTTCGACACTAAGCCGGGTGTACAGTAAGGCAGCACTCTATCACCACTTTTATTCATTACTGTAATGGATGAAATAATGAAGAGAGTTAAGAGACTCAATAAGACCTCTGAATGTAAAGCTTTAGCGTTTGCAGATGATGTTGTAATATGGGGTGAAAATGAGGCTGAAGTACAACAGAAGCTGAATGATTGGAATGCTGTATTCAAGCAATTTGGTCTGAATATAAGCAAGTCCAAAACGGTTGTGATGCCCGTTAGTCGACAAAACATCTGTACTAACATCACTCTCAATGGTACAAAATTAGAACAAGTACATCAGTTCTGTTACCTTGGCAGTGTAGTGTCCACAGATAACCAACCATCTGCAGAAATCACTAGTAGAGTTCAACATGGAGCAAAATTTTATCATCTCGTGAGAGGGCTTCTTTGGGATAAGCAAGTTCCTTTAAGATCAAAACTAATTCTCTATAAGAGCTTCTTTGTACCTGTTATTACACATAGCTTAGAAACCTGTACCCAATCCAAGAGAATCCAGTAATCCAGTAAACTACAGGCGGTGGAGATGAAGTTTTAAAGAACTATGATTCAGAAGACAGGAGGGACAAAATAAAAAATATATGAGATACGCCATCTTGTTCAAGTAGAACAATCTCGTAATGAGATCTGTGTTGAAGCCAGGCTGAAATGGTTCGGTCATCTCAAAAGAATGGACACACAAAGAACAGCTAGAGTGTGGTTTGAGAAAGAACTAAAAGGCAAGAGACCAAGAGGTCGACCGAGGATGAGATGGATCGACCAGGTTAGAAATGATCTTGATGGGAGAGGTCTGGATGTGCAGTGGATCATGGAGGAGGAAACATTCTTGGAAAGAACTAAATGGAGAGCGCTCATTCACCGCACCTGGGAAACTGGAGCCGGTTCATGATGATGATGATGATTTCTTCCAACAATCTATATTCAGTGGAAATTCACACTACTGTACTAGCTTCAGAGAGAGCGAGCCTATTACCCCAGTTTCATCCAGGATCAAACTGTCGAGTCGTGTCGAGTTAAGACTTCAGAGAAGAGTGTGTTTGTTTTTTGCTGTTCACCTCGGCTTTTGTGAATTGCGCCTGGGACCTGCCGTACGTGCGTCTTTTAAGCTTATGCTGGGTAAACCATTAAAGATACCGGGCGGGGTTGCTAGTTGGATTATGATTAGGGACCCTGATTTGTGGTTATATGAAAGGCTTCAAAGCAGTGAAATAATAAAAATGTGAGGTGTGAGTGTGTTTAATAAATATGAGTATGCTGCATGGATTTTGTTAAATAGTGAACACTATAGAGACATTTGGAGGATTAACAAACGATTTATTCTAGGTCTCTTTTTTTTTCTTCGAAAGAACTAAAACTCAAATGAATTATATTTTCTGTGTTTAATACCTACTGTAACCTAACATTTACTTCAACAAATATTCTCTATGACTACAATAGTCCTTTCCTCACTACAGTAACTCGTGAAACTTATGTTGTCCCCAAAGTATAAGCATAGCATTGTTTACATGATTTCTGGACCTCAACCAATCAAGCGAATTGACCACTTAGGATCACGCAACAACTTTATTTCCTTTTCTTTGCCTGGAATTTCCTATGTCTCCAATATTCCTTCATGCGGTCACTGGCATGTTTCATTTTGATCACTTTCGTGATGTTTCACGTGTTGATTTTTTCTTCGTAATTTAGCCGTCGCATTTGCTGGTCAAATGCTTATAGTTTCCGAGACCACAGAGCGAGTAATATTTACTTATTTATTCATTTCTGTTTATATTATATATTCAATTGTTAGTGTTTACTCTCTCCAAGACTCTTACCTCAGCATGTTTAAGGTCATGCGTCTCCAGCGTCCGCTCACATACTGATAGGTGTGTTGCCTTGTTTGCTGCCTACCTGCTGGACTGACGTCACATCTCCGCCATGACCAATCATCGCCTGCCGCCTGTAGGCTTCCAGAACCTTCTATGGTACCATTATTTAAGCGGCGGCGTTCTGTTCCCCGTTGGCATTCTTCATCCAGGTGTCGGCATTCATGCCTTCAGTCCTTGTACGGGGCATTCTAAGCTTCGGTCGAAGCTACATTCCATGGTTGGAATTACCATACGATGCTACAACTGGGAACTTCTGCACTGAGAAAGTGCAAACGGCACTTCACTTCAATCTGGTGTATTCTTGGAATACACGGTACGAGAGATTATAATTTTCAATGCTTTTGCATGTTCTTTCCTTCCTCTTTGTCAAACACCAACAGTGATCTTCTATTTTCTCTTAGGTGTTCAGGTCGCTTATATCTTTTATGAGTCTGTTCTAGATATATATCCTCTGTGACTCACCTAGCGTCATCTAGCAGCGAATCTCTGAAGCTCTTCAACTCTTCCTGGTGCAAGAGGACTTACTTATCCATTTGGCCACCAGATCCTGTTACCATCGCCAGCTATTTTCTCCTTGAGCAAGAGGACTCTGTCTACTTTTTTACTCACCATGCTGCGCTAGTATCGCCTGTTATCAACTCTTTGAAGACCAGCTCATCAAGAGAAAATAATTTTTTGTTATAAAGTTGGCAATGTTTATATGTTCTCCTTTTGTCTCCTATCCCCCACTCTTTTCCCTTTCCTTGGACCCTCCGTGCTCCGTTGAGCAAGTCTCACTTCTCAGTCGGCAGTTGACTCGATCAGTTGAGGCTCCTCTCGAGCCAGCTTCCTCAAACCAAGAGGCATACTCTCTTCTACGCCATGTTGGCAAAGTAGTTATCGTCAAAAGGAACTTCAACGTCAACATGAAATCAAGATAAGTACCATCTTAAAGTTTTAACCTCGTCTTCATGGTTTTAACTTTCACGTGCTTTTAACGATACTTTTATAGACAGTGTGAGATTATTTATTTTGGGGCAAAAATCATTCGTCGTGGGATTTGCCATGTTGAGCATTTGTTCGTACAAGCCAACCTTACTAAAAAGAGCTTTTCTTAAGCTATTCAAATGAGAAATCCTCTCACTACGTGGGATATTATCTAATACCCGCTGTCTATAATTCACCAAGCTAGTTCCTCCGTTGGATTTTCTTAACCCCATTTTTTCACTAAGGTCGTTCTGGAACCTTCCAGATTCTGTATTTCATTTACAAGTCCTGCCGTTATGAAATTTTCACTCACTTGTGAGAATGCTATTTAAAATTGAAGAATCTCACTTCTGAATTAAAGCTCCCTAGCGAATTTTCTTCCACCGTTGGATGTTCTATGGCGCATTTAACTGTAATCCACCATTTTCTCCAGCAATAGACTTTCGTTCATCTAGTGCAACTAGTCAGTTTTTTTCAATTCAAAATAACTGTCTTTGCCAAAAACTTTCGTGTTTCTATAGTGAACTTTTCATATATTTCAACGAACTATAGTGAAAACCAGTGCTTGTTCAACTTTCTACCGCGTCGCGATCGTACGTTTACATATAAATAAGGCCATGAACATTTTTCCTCAATCCCTATTTCTCTTTCCTAAACCTCTTACTAACAATCTGTAATAAACTTTTAAATTTAGGTCTGTTTCTACGAGGTGTCAATCTATAGAGGTGCCCTCCCATTTTTTCTCATGTGTAATTAATTAATTTCTGTATAATTACGTGTCCAGCGCACGTTTCAAACTTACATTGTTTCTCCCTTCTAATCAGGGAAAACAATTCTTTCAACTCTTGAGTGAGTTATTTCTAGGTCTCACGAAATGGAAACTGCCCCATTTGGTTCGTGATTCCCATTTAAACCATAGGAGGTCGAGAACCTTCCTTTTGATTATCTCTTCAGGTTTCACAGTCAGTGACCTGCCCTTATTTGCATAATAACCAACATTAATTCTGTATAAATATAAGAAGTTGTAGGAACTTCTATCTTATTCTTCATGTTTTTCTTATTGTTATTTTCGAAGTTGTTACTCTCTCTAGAATATTCTCTCAGAAATTTCTTATAGTACACTCCTTGTACTCTTGTAAATGTCTAAACTTTAATCATTTCATTTGCCTTTTTAAAATCTTACAAAGATTTTAGTACCAGGTTTAAAACCTTAAGAATTGTTATTTGCCTGGAGCAATTTCTAAGTGTTGTCGGAGGTCTGCGACCCCAAATTGTTAATAAGATTGAAACATATTTAATTGTTAAAGATATCAACTTTCTCTAATTTGTTAAATAAATTAAGAGTTTCTTTTTGCTCTTTCATTTTTCTAATACAACGGATAAGCAAGATCCTGTCCTCCTTGGCTCTCCCTACTCGATGCTATTAAATCTATTGATAGGGATTTCACCACTTGTTGCATTTGAGCAAGAACTCTCAGTGGCAACCTTGTTAAAGTTTCTCTTAGCTTTAATAGCTAATCCTAATTGGCCAGTAAGGCAAGTAAAGCTCGCTACGCCAGCTACCTGCTTGTGGAGATCCTCTCCGAAAACTTATGGTTAATTTTCCAAAAGATAAGTGTTTCTTCTTTGTCTAAGCTTTTAGCCGGCCTCTCGCTGAGTAAAGGCTTAGCCATTTCCAAATGCAACCATTGGTTTACTTACCAAAATTACTTTTCCATGTATAATTTTTCGTCACTATCCTTCCTGGAAGCACTGGGTCGCTTTTTTCAGGAACTTTATAATTTCGAAAATTGGAAATACCAAACTTGATTTATATTATTGGCATTCTTCGAATTATTTCGCAAAACGAATTTCTTTGAAAAACCTTACAATAAATTTGTTACTCTTAGTTTTGCCAGACCATCACCTTTCCCCATAGTAGTTTTATACATGCTTGGGAGGAAATACACTAAAGCCTCTCTCTTGCAAATCGCCCAAGTCCTAGCTGCGGTTCCCGTTAGCTTCGACCAAGCTCGTACCTACTTTAGGTATCAGAGAGTTAATTTCCAGTGGCAACTGCCTCTAAAGGTATTTAAAGTTAAATTTACAACTTTTGTGGGACTCTCCTCCTATTTTTCTATCCTTTTTCTCCAATCCAAAACCTACTTCCTTTTTTTTAATCATCTTCCCTTGGTGGGTGGGTTATTCCTTATCCAATAATCTACCCAAAAATTGGTGCCGAAACCCGGGAGAGTCCATTTGCTATTTCTATTGTTTGTCAAGTGTCATTTGACAATACTCTGCAAATTATTAATATCTGCTTTGGATCTTTCAGCTATATCTACGTCGTGCAAAGCCTGTGAAGGGGAAAGAGGCCGCTCCTGTCTCCTTTGGTGTGTCCCGTTCTTTCTACCCATTCGCTGCTGCAAACTTGACAGCATCTCCAAGGTTCTACAGTTTCGTGAGTTGTATTTCAATTTATTCTCTTTGTCATGGCTCCTACTGAAAGAGATGAAACTCTCATTGCCAGACGTTCTTCCTATAAAGGACAACTCACCAGATTCAGAAATTTCGTTAACAAATTAAATCCCGCCGAGTGTGATTTAGACATCCTAACACAACGTCTTAAGTTGTACGAACGGTCTTATGATTATTACGATCAAATTCAAACCGAGATTGAATCCGCTTGCCCAGAACTTCAATCGCATCGGGACGAGGTCGAACCCTTGTACTTTGAAGGGATTGCCAAGGCCTACAAACTGATCCGCAGTATCTCAGAACCGGACACTAGGGTCATCAATCCAGCCCAGTTCGCACCCGGTTCAGTTCACAAGAACAAACCGAAACCGTTACTTCCTAAGATAAGCCTACCTCACTTCTCAGGCCAGGAAGGTGAATGGTATTCTTTTTATGAACTTTACTGCTCCCTAATTCATGAAAATACTGAGATTCCCGACATTCATAAATTCTACTTCCTCAGTACGTCTTTGGAATGCGAGGCCCTGGCCTTGGTGGAGTCACTGCCTTTAAGCACAGACAACTACCACATCGCCTTTAATCTCCTTAAAGAGAGATATGGCAATTTACGTTTGAGTGTAGCTCGCCACATACGCTGTCTCTTCAGCCTGCCAGCCGTCAAACATAATGACGTCACCTCTTTAAGAAACCTGTTGGACTCTATACAGTTGAATGTCAGAGCATTATACCAACTTAAGCAGCCTGTCCAAACATGGGACACCATACTCATTCATCTGGCTACATCAAGATTCGATTTTTCGACTTTAAAGGCTTGGGAAATTGAACTCGCTCGCAAGGAAGAATTTTCCTTCGAACACTTAATCTCGTTTCTTAACAGCCGATGCCAAGTCCTTACAGCACTCGCATTTCAGTGCGAAAAGGTCGAAACGAATCATCAGTCTCACATTTTTGAGAAAAACCTTGCTTTTTCAAAGGGACATCAGCCCCCATCTGTCGAGAACAAGCAACCCCGTTCTTCTTTCAATCATTCAAGAGAACATATCAGGCCGCTCAACAAACCTTTAAAATGCACGCTCTGTAAAAAGCTTCACACATTGTATTTTTGCAAATCTTTTAAAGAATTGTCTGTTGAAGACAGAAAGAAGTTTGTCTTCAATAGCAAACATTGTTTCAATTGCTTGTCACCTAAGCATTCTTCTTCAAACTGTACGTCATCCAATCTCTGTTTTCATTGCAAAAAACCGCATCATTCTTTATTGCACGTTCATGATAAATCGAGGTCACCAGCACCCGCCTCTTCAAGCTCCATGCAGAGCAGCTCCGAACAAACTAATGCTTCTTCCTGCATTTCTAACGCCGAAACTTCTCACAGTGCGCAAGCCCTCTTGTCCACTGTACAATTCGAAATCCAAGATAAATTTGGAAATTGGGTTCGAACCCGTGGTCTTCTCGATTCTGCTTCAACGCACAACTTTGTTTCGCAATCTTTGATTAAAAAACTAGGTCTTTCGTCATCGCCTACTTCTATCAATGTATCTGGCATTGACAATTTGAAAACTCAAGTCTTGCAGTCTTCAAAATTGAAAATCAGAGACGTTTGTCAAAGAAACACCAATCTTAACTTAAACTGTCTCATTCTTACCAGTATTGGCAAGGACACTCCTAGCAGCTGTATTAATACCTCCGGTTTAAAGATTCCTTCGCACTTAAGGTTAGCTGATCCTCAGTTTAATGCTCAAAGTCCCATTGATGTACTTTTCAGTGCCAATGTTTTTTGGAATTGCCTTCGCAAACAAACACGTAAGTTATCTTCAACCGTGGTCGCCAGAGACACCGATTTTGGTTGGGTTATTACTGGTGAAATCCAATATCCCAGTGTTCAAACCAAAGCGCAATGTCATTTTGTTACAGCTGACATAAATCCCCTTTCTGAAAAAGAGAACGCTCATGTTTCAGATCTCAATATTTTTGAAAAACACTTGCCGAAACGATGTCTTATCGTGAACAACTACACTACCTCTGTAAGTTGTTTAAATGGTTTTTCCTTCTTCCCGCACAAGATGGCAATTCAAGTTCGCCTTGCTTTGTGTTACTTCGTCTACCTTCTCATGTCATTTTTTATAGCAGGTAATTGCTTAAACTCTCTCTCGAAAACTATCTTCCCCTTGTGTAAAACCATGGCTATCAGTCTCCATCACTTCGCTGTAGGCTATGTTTCACTTCTTTCGCTATTTAGAAGGACGGCCACGGCCGGCTCCCTCTTCCTTCCTCACAATTGGAAGCCGCTTTTGAAACCGCTTGAAAATCTGAATTCTCTAACATCTAGAATAACTATTCTTATGCATAACCTCCTCCTCAATGTCCCGGCTTCCCTTCCTATTTCGGAAGAATCAAGCTTTTTCCTGTCGAAAATTGTCGGATTCCGTGATCCTCTCAATCATGCGAAATTGATTTCCTACTTTATTTCATATGGCTTTAAATTGTTTGTTCACGTCCAAGCTACGGATGATTGCATGTCGTGTTACTCGTTCCGCTTTAAGTTACAGCTGATTCAACTAATGTTGTTTGGTTACTTCAAACTGCTTGTTTGTCAAACTTGTTTGTATACAAGCCCGAGTAAGTTCAAGTTGCTGTTTATTTCCGGTATGCCTGCCAAAGGTCAGAGCAAGCTTCCCTTATCTCAACTCTGGCTGATTGCCAACCATTGTCTAGTGAGTCGCTTCTGCAAGTACAGAAGCCGTTCAACTCATCACCAAAATAAACTTGTTCCGCTCAAGGACTCTTTCAGCTATTTATATGCCTTATCTCGCTGTACTATGTGTGTCAAGGCCGTGCTTGCCTGTGTATCCCACTTACTTACGCTCGTATCCTACAACTGCTTCGATTCTTGTTTCCTAACATCGTTGCGGATTTTTCACGCGCTTATGTATTGCACTCTGCTTACATATTTTGAAATCTTATTGTTCATTGATGAACAAACTTGTTTTTTCTTGTCGTCACATTCGATGTGTTTTTGTATTCATACTTGTTATGTCACGTTTCTCGCTGACTTAAGTATTTTTCTGAGTAACCCCTTTGATACTCATTATAACTTGAGGTCATTGTTTATGGCTACTAGTTTGTTACCTATGGCGTTCTTGCTTTCTACTCGCATAGTTTCTTTGTTTATTTGGTATATTCTTATCCTGAATAGATGTACTTGTTTCTATACGCTTTGTTTAAACTTGTCAATTCTTCTTTCTCATCGTATCGCAATCTTTACTAGTGCTTTATTTCTCTCAGCTTCCAGCTATTTCGTGATTGAAGGTGTTGTTAATTCTCGCCCTTTAACTCCGTTTTCCAATGACCCTGATGACCTACTTCCACTCACCCCTGGTCACTTCCTTATCGGCACTTCTCTTTCTTCCCATCCTCCTCTTCCCAATTCTTACAGGGATTCCAATATACCTATCGCTTGGCGTAAACTTGAAGCCCTCCGTAATTCTTTTTGGAAGAGGTGGAACTTGGAATATTTAACTTCCTTGCAACGGAGACAGAAGTGGTTTCTTTCCAGTCCCGACATTAAAGTGGGAGACTTGGTCTTGGTTAGGGATGCTTCTCCCCCTCTAGTCTGGATCTCTGGTAGAGTGACCGAGTGTTATCCTGGAAGAGAAGGGAGAGTCAGGGTGGTCAGAGTCTTGACCACTAACGGTCCGATTATAAGACCCCTGTCTTTGATCGCTCCTCTTCCTTTAAATGTCTAACTGCTTATTTGTTCTCTGTTGGTGTTTCCCCTCCCAGTATGGTGTATTCTTGGAATACACGGTACGAGAGATTATAATTTTCAATGCTTTTGCATGTTCTTTCCTTCCTCTTTGTCAAACACCAACAGTGATCTTCTATTTTCTCTTAGGTGTTCAGGTCGCTTATATCTTTTATGAGTCTGTTCTAGATATATATCCTCTGTGACTCACCTAGCGTCATCTAGCAGCGAATCTCTGAAGCTCTTCAACTCTTCCTGGTGCAAGAGGACTTATTTATCCATTTGGCCACCAGATCCTGTTACCATCGCCAGCTATTTTCTCCTTGAGCAAGAGGACTCTGTCTACTTTTTTACTCACCATGCTGCGCTAGTATCGCCTGTTATCAACTCTTTGAAGACCAGCTCACCAAGAGAAAATATTTTTTTGTTATAAAGTTGGCAATGTTTATATGTTCTCCTTTTGTCTCCTATCCCCCACTCTTTCCCCCTTCCTTGGACCCTCCGTGCTCTGTTGAGCAAGTCTCACTTCTCAGTCGGCAGTTGACTCGATCAGTTAAGGCTCCTCTCGAGCCAGCTTCCTCAAACCAAGAGGCATACTCTCTTCTACGCCATGTTGGCAAAGTAGTTATCGTCAAAAGGAACTTCAACGTCAACATGAAATCAAGATAAGTACCATCTTAAAGTTTTAACCTCATCTTCATGGTTTTAACTTTCACGTGCTTTTAACGATACTTTTATAGACAGTGTGAGATTATTTATTTTGGGGCAAAAATCATTCTTCGTGGGATTTGCCATGTTGAGCATTTGTTCGTACAAGCCAACCTTACTAAAAAGAGCTTTTCTTAAGCTATTCAAATGAGAAATCCTCTCACTACGTGGGATATTATCTAATACCCGCTGTCTATAATTCACCAAGCTAGTTCCTCCGTTGGATTTTCTTAACCCCATTTTTTCACTAAGGTCGTTCTGGAACCTTCCAGATTCTGTATTTCATCTACAAGTCCTGCCGTTATGAAATTTTCACTCACTTATGAGAATGCTATTTAAAATTGAAGAATCTCACTTCTGAATTAAAGCTCCCTAGTGAATTTTCTTCCACCGTTGGATGTTCTATGGCGCATTTAACTGTAATCCACCATTTTCTCCAGCAATAGACTTTCGTTCATCTAGTGCAACTAGTCAGTTTTTTTTTTTCAAATCAAAATAACTGTCTTTGCCAAAAACTTTCGTGTTTCTATAGTGAACTTTTCATATATTTCAACGAACTATAGTGAAAACCAGTGCTTGTTCAACTTTCTACCGCGTCGCGATCGTACGTTTACATATAAATAAGGCCATGAACATTTTTCCTCAATCTCTATTTCTCTTTCCTAAACCTCTTACTAACAATCTGTAATAAACTTTTAAATTTAGGTCTGTTTCTACGAGGTGTCAATCTATAGAGGTGCCCTCCCATTTTTTCTCATGTGTAATTAATTAATTTCTGTATAATTACGTGTCCAGCACACGTTTCAAACTTACATTGTTTCTCCCTTCTAATCAGGGAAAACAATTCTTTCAACTCTTGAGTGAGTTATTTCTAGGTCTCACGAAATGGGAACTTCCCCATTTGGTTCGTGATTCCCATTTAAACCATAGGAGGTCGAGAACCTTCCTTTTGATTACCTCTTCAGGTTTCACAGTCAGTGACCTGCCCTTATTTGCATAATAACCAACATTAATTCTGTATAAATATAAGAAGTTGTAGGAACTTCTATCTTATTCTTCATGTTTTTCTTATTGTTATTTTCGAAGTTGTTACTCTCTCTAGAATATTCTCTCAGAAATTTCTTATAGTACACTCCTTGTACTCTTGTAAATGTCTAAACTTTAATCATTTCATTTGCCTTTTTAAAATCTTACAAAGATTTTAGTACCAGGTTTAAAACCTTAAGAATTGTTATTTGCCTGGAGCAATTTCTAAGTGTTGTCGGAGGTCTGCGACCCCAAATTGTTAATAAGATTGAAACATATTTAATTGTTAAAGATATCAACTTTCTCTAATTTGTTAAATAAATTAAGAGTTTCTTTTTGCTCTTTCATTTTTCTAATACAACGGATAAGCAAGATCCTGTCCTCCTTGGCTCTCCCTACTCGATGCTATTAAATCTATTGATAGGGATTTCACCACTTGTTGCATTTGAGCAAGAACTCTCAGTGGCAACCTTGTTAAAGTTTCTCTTAGCTTTAATAGCTAATTCTAATTGGCCAGTAAGGCAAGTAAAGCTCGCTACGCCAGCTACCTGCTTGTGGAGATCCTCTCCGAAAACTTATGGTTAATTTTCCAAAAGATAAGTGTTTCTTCTTTGTCTAAGCTTTTAGCCGGCCTCTCGCTGAGTAAAGGCTTAGCCATTTCCAAATGCAACCATTGGTTTACTTACCAAAATTACTTTCCCAGGTATAATTTTTCGTCACTATCCTTCCTGGAAGCACTGGGTCGCTTTTTTCAGGAACTTTATAATTTCGAAAATTGGAAATACCAAACTTGATTTATATTATTGGCATTCTTCGAATTATTTCGCAAAACGAATTTCTTTGAAAAACCTTACAATAAATTTGTTACTCTTAGTTTTGCCAGACCATCACCTTTCCCCATAGTAGTTTTATACATGCTTGGGAGGAAATACACTAAAGCCTCTCTCTTGCAAATCGCCCAAGTCCTAGCTGCGGTTCCCGTTAGCTTCGACCAAGCTCGTACCTACTTTAGGTATCAGAGAGTTAATTTCCAGTGGCAACTGCCTCTAAAGGTATTTAAAGTTAAATTTACAACTTTTGTGGGACTCTCCTCCTATTTTTCTATCCTTTTTCTCCAATCCAAAACCTACTTCCTTTTTTTTAATCATCTTCCCTTGGTGGGTGGGTTATTCCTAATCCAATAATCTACCCACAATCTGCAAGAAGCTACGCAAAATTGCAGTCATAACATGCCATGATAATTGGCATTGGGGAAATAACATCAAATCAAAGGATGTTAAACTAAGTGTAACGCTGGTGGAGAAGAGGCTTGCTTTAGCGAAGCTATTTTCCGGATGCTGGACATTCCAACTACAAATTCTAGTCATTCAAACTTGAAACTTCCGCCGCTCAAATATCAAGCTTCGGCCACGGTAGGCTCCCATCAACAAGCTCTCTAGTCATCGCCGCTGAAGATAAGTTTGTGCTTTTTTATTATTGTTTTAATAATCTCTCTTCTTTGTTTTAAGTGTTTTTCTTTGATAGCAAGTGCAATAATATACCAAACTTGTGTATGCGTCAAGAATGATGAATTTTTGCTGAGTAGCACAATGTTGTGCCAACGTAATTGAAATGAATGAACTTTTGCAATTGCCCCAGGTGGGCCAACATAATTAATTTTCTAATTAAAGCTTGTGCATTAATGTGTTTGCATGTTTCATAATAGAAATAAAAATTATTGTATTTACTCTCAAATGTTCAGTAATGCAGTGAAAGAACCAGGCTGCATTTCCTTAGCTCAATCATTTCAGTTTAGAGCTCCTCTCAAAGAAGTTATTTTATCCAGGCCTTCTGCCTGATGCTGTTCTCCCGTTTGTGCGGACGAACTTGGGCAGTTCTCCACATAACCACCTTTGATCTTCTGTCCAAGTTCGTCCACTTCTCTTAGGTCTTCCTACATCTTGAAACCCTTCCAGATTTTTCACTTTATCATTTAAATTCACTCCTTTCTAGCATCTGAGACTCTGTGTTATTCAACTTTTCTAAATCTTTCCTAACTTCCTTAGTCCATGTTGGAGTGGTCTTCTACCAGATAGTCGAATATTTGTTTTGTTAATCTATGTTTGTGCATTCTGTATAGATGTACGAGGAATGTCAGCCTCTTCTTCCGCATAGTCACTGAGATTCTTTCCATGTTCTTGTAGACTTCTCTGTTGATTTGCGGTTTCCATCCGTCTTCAGTCTGAACTGCACCCATGATTATTCTTAGAATTCTCCTTTCCAGGACTTCTAGTTTATCAAGGCTATACCTCATCGAGAGGCATTCACTGGCAAAGATACATTCCCTTTTTACGACAGTGTTATAATGCCTTATTTTGGTATTCCAGGAGATGCACTTCTTGTTGTAGATATTTTTCGTTAATCCACATGCTCTTTCCATTTTTAGAATTCGATCTCCAACAGCGGCTGTTTCTAATCCACTCTCCTGTATAGTCTCTCCCAGCTATTTGACCCTTTCAAACCGTCCCATCTCCGTGTCAAAAAATTTTGGTACATATCTTATGAAACATCAATATTTAATATTTCTTATTTTCTCGCAAACAACAGATAGTGGAACTATATTGGATAGTTAAAGAAATCTTATTACAAGCATTTAGTTGGTATTTAGCATTTTAGAGTGAAAATATCACATTTTTCAATATTTCACAACTTCAATATCGAAAAAAATTGCATATTTGGAGTAAATATATCGTCGTGATAACGTATTTATGTTCGTTGAAATATTTTGCGGATATCGTTACAACCAAAAATCCGGTACTCTAATTACAATCCAAGAATTGGTTTTACACAATTCTTGTTTTAAGGGGCAGAACAGCAAGGTCATCTGCCCCTCTTAACATACAGGAGGGCGGGAAATAACTAACTAGGTATTGAAATTGACGTATAACTTTTATGTTTGCAGAGTTATTCATTTGAAATTAATACAGTATGTACACTGATATATGGGAATATGACTGCATACCGTACAATTCTATTACCTTTCGATGTAGGCACCTGTGGCGTCGACCAATTTCCTCAAACGACCTGGAATGGAATTCACAGCTTTCTGGAGGAAGTTGTGAGGGACTTTGGTAAAAACTTCCTGAATCCGTGCTTCCAATTCGTCCAATGTGCAAGATTTCGTCTGGTACACCTCCTCTTTTGCCCAACTCCATAAGAAAAATTCACAGGGTGTGAGGTCTGGATTTCTTGCTGGCCATTCATGAGGTCCGTGTCTCTCCAGCTAACGTCCTGGAAACTTCACATCCAACCGGTTCCGCATGACATTTGTAAAGCGTTATTCCACAACACACGGTCACCTTTGGACGAGACTGCATCTTCTCCACCGTAACTTCAGGATTCTGTGCCGCCCAGTAATGGCAATTGTGCCGATTGACGAAAAACGATCCAATTCCAAACCTCATAGCGCGAAGCAATCTGTTCTCATTCTCTTATTGTTAGGCGATCAGCCATCTTTGTTATTGTTGAGTGTACCGCCTCTTGCGGCCACCTTTGGTACTACGTTGCATGAAAAATCACTATCTTATTTAATGTTCTGTATGTTTGTGCTATTTCCAATATTATTCCATCAATATTAAAAAGTTAACAGCCATTTAATAACACCTGGTTACTTCCCGCCCACCCTGTAGTTAAAAGAAACATTTTGATTTCTTTAAAATTTAATCAAATCAAATGAGCCTGTAATATTTATAAAACTTACCCCTAGTTGGGCTACTATAACCACTTATCATCTCAGGTAGTGGGGCAATAAACTTGCTTCAAATGAATCCACAAATACACAAGACACACAACTCATATATCTTCACACAAGATATTTATTAATTATAATATGGTTATCCAAATGTGAGCATTTCATTCATTGGCTGGAAGAAAACATCAACAACAATCCACCATCTTGCCTCAAAATCACCCATAAACAGCCAATTCCCATGGCAACCTCCACATGCCAAGGAAGCTTTTCACCAAACAGTCAAGGCCTCCTGGTGCCACCAGCCAAGGCCACCCATCCGTAGACCACCAGAAAAAGAATCCTATGGGCACTGACCACACAAGAGACTCAATGGCGCTCCACGAACAAGCAGCCATGTCTGGCAACCTGATAAAAATAATAACAGTCTCTGTAACCTAACAAAAGTTGGGTTACAGAAAACTGTCCCTTATAGAGAGAATTTCTAACTGAAGGTTAGAAATTCACTCTCAACCCTCAAAACAAAAACATAAGTTAAGATATATAAAGCAAACACTAACCAAAACAAAATCACATGCAGAAACAAATCACACATCATAATCAGAAAAAACCATTGGCACTATCACCACAGAAACAACCATTCTAGATTAACCAGAATCACCAGCATAAATATTTTCTTCAGAAAGAACGGCTGAATCGTCATAAGACCTGTCTGTGCCGTCATCATAATCATCTTCGTCTGCATCATCTGCTTCACTGTCTTCCGACTGTGTCTCGCCTGCTCCTTCAGTCTTCTTGGCTGCCTTCTTCTCCTGTTCCAGTTTCTTCTACTCCTCCCTTTCCTCCTTCTCTCTCTTTTTCTGTGCCACAGATTTCATGTTACATCCTTCCACTTCCTCACCCTTCTTGTGTACCGTGCTGCCCTCTGACGGCAGGGGGACCTGGTCTACAATCTCCACCTCCACCTTCCGTTCTTCTTGGTCAGCAGTAACTAGCTGGTTGGACCGTATCCTAGTGCCGGGTCGAGGAAACTTGCGGTCGTTCGCCACAGGCAGCTCCATGCCATGGGCCATGCGAGCCTGAGCAAGCACACGGTCTGTCTTTATTATTATTATTATTATTGCCTTTATTGGTGGCGCAGTTAGGGCTCTTGGCCCTCTCTTACACTTAACCACATTAAAACAATACAATAAACATATTATGGCGACAAAATTAAACAATAATAATTGACATTGATCATGACTTTCACACTCTCATTCACTCATCCAGTCACACTTGTTGTCGGTCAGCAATGTTCATCAGGCTGCCCCAGCAGGTGGTCTTGAATTTAGATAGTGAGGTGATACCTCTGACACTGGCTGGAAGGGTATTCCACAGCCTAGACCCCACCACATGAAAAGAGTTGTTGTATATAGAGGAGCGATGAATAGGAATGGAGAGGGAAGAACCAGAGCGTGTATTATTACCATGGAAAGAAGACAAGTACTTGAATTTATTTGATAAGTATAGTGGTGTGTCGTCAGACAATAATCGAAAAATCTGGACAAGAATGTGATATGATCGACGTAGTTCAGGTTTCAGCCAGGAAAGAGCGCAATAATAGGGAGTGATATGTTTATCATAGCTCAGATCGTAGATAAATCGTATGCAAGAGTTCAGAGCTCGTTGAAGTTTCAAAGTTAATGTTTTGGTTGCGTCTACAAGAATAACGTCACAGTAGTCAAGAATAGGAAGTATTAGTGTCTGTATGAGTAGGATTCTTACTTTAAATGGTAAAATATCTTTTTTTCTTTTGAGGGAGTGGAGCGTTGCGAAAATCTTCTTGCATACATTCTGTACATGTTCAGACCAGTTAAGAGTCTGATTTATTATCACACCTAGATTTTTCACTGTAGGACAGTTGTGGTGTTTGAAGCCATATTTTCAGTGTTGCCTTAGTAAACAAGAGTTTAGTGCTTTTCAGTCGGTCAACACGAATGTACCCAAAAGAGATGGGTTATGCCCTAATCCTGAAATAAATTACATGAGATTTTATTAATCTCATGTAATTTATTTCAGGATTAGGGCATAACCCATCTCTTTTGGGTACATTCGTGTTGACTGTAGGACAGTATGGAATTTCATTGTTGTTCAGTACAATTGGGGGATCTCGGAGTGACGTCAATAGTTTTTGAGAGCCAATTATGATAACTTGTGTTTTGGATGGATTCAGAAGAAGGGAATTTTCCTGAGAATATTTTCCAAGTCGTTGAAGGTCAGCGTTGATAGTTTCAATTGTCAATGGAATGTCATTTGTCTTGCAGTGGGAGTATATTTGCAAATCATCTGCATATAGGTGATATTTGCAATTTTTCAAATTAGATGAGATGTCGTTGATATATAGTACAAAAAGCAAGGGTCCTAGTACACTACCCTGTGGGGCGCCTGACTTTCTGCTTAGCCACTGAGAAGTTTTATCCTGGGTTACAACACGTTGCTGGCGATTATTCAGGTATGATGCGAAAAAGTAAATTGTCTGCTGGTCGAAGTAATAAAATTCTATCTTTTTCAATAGTGTCTGAGTATTTATGGTGTCAAAAGCACTGCTGAGAAGGGTGAGGATTGTCACCAGTTTTTGGTCCATTGCGTGTCTAATGTCGTCAGTCACTTTGAGTAATGCTGTTGCAGTGCTATGTCCCTTCTTGAAACCTGATTGCAGAGGGTCTAAAAGAGAACGGCTATTCAAATATTCAAGTACTTGCTCATGAACCAGACGCTCGAGGGCTTTTGAAATTGCAGGTAGAATGGATATTGGCCGATAGTCAGATGGAAATAAAGGCTCGGTTTTCTTAGGAATAGGGATGACATTGGCTTGTTTCCATAGGGAGGGAAAGGTGTTAGTTGTAAGACTATGGTTGAATATGTGAGTAATAATTGGTAGAACGGCACCGATGATATTATGTATGAAGGATATTGGAATATCATCAACTCCTCTCGCTTTTGATTTTATGGAATATAGTACCTTTTTTACTTTGTCTGCCGTAACCGGATGGAAAGTAAAGAGCGGGTGATCAGGTAGTGGGTGAAAAGGATCATGGGGTGTTGAATTAGTTGGTACTCTCTCTTCAGTGAAATATTCATTTAACTCATCAAGCGGTATGTCTGGTACATGTGTCTGTTGCTGCTGTTTGCCTATACCTAGAGAACGCATATTATTCCAGGCATTCCTTGTATTCATCTTCTTTGTCACGTTTTGTATGTAGGAGAATTTGGCGTTTCTTACGAGCTGCTTAATACGATTTCTGACCACACGATAATTTTCAAAATCAGTTTCGTCACGGGTACGTTTAAAACGCCGGAACAGTG
This sequence comes from Meconema thalassinum, assembly GCA_946902985.2. NCBI lineage: Eukaryota > Metazoa > Arthropoda > Insecta > Orthoptera > Tettigoniidae > Meconema > Meconema thalassinum. Next base: position 240,202,390 of record OX336395.1, read on the forward strand.
CATCACGCTGTGCCATCATACTTTTAATGTTTTCACTTAACCATGGGCAAGCTGGGCGAGTAACTTTGATCGAATGTTTAGGGGCATGTTTGTCATACAGACTAATAATAAGAGAATTTAACTTGTTTACTTTTGCGTCAATATTATCTAAGAGTAATATGTCATTCCAGGGAAGGTTGTATGCGTCATGTTTTAAGTCATCCATATTAATATTTTTCATGTTTCTAGTGATAATATATTTAGGTGTGTACTTAGGCACACGGAGGGAGTACGATAGGTAAATTAGGTCATGGGTGGAGATAGATGGTACGGGTATTTGCCCGAAGGTTTCAACTCTGTCGAGATTGCTTGTCACAAGATGGTCAATGAGTGTATGTGATTCGTATTTATCAGAGTAAATGTGGTTTGTAGGTTCTAGGGGAAGAATCGTCATGTCGCAGTAAGAGAACAGGTTTTGTAATTGCTTGGTCTCGTACGTCTGTGTCAGTAAATTGGTATTGTAGTCACCCACGGCTATTACGTGTTCGTAGCTCGGAAGTAAGTCGAGCAAGCGGTTTTCAAATTCACTCATGTTTGTTATTCATGGCGGCTTATATACAATAGCTACCAGAGTCTTTTGTTGCCCAACAATTACTTCAACAAACATGAATTCCGGTCCTGGTTGTGTGCTAAGTGTTGATACACATATTACCCGTCTTTTTAAGTCGCTTCTACAGTACATGGCAACCCCGCCTGCTCGCCTCCCATCATTTCTGTCATGACGTTCCAGCGAGTACCGATTTAGTTCTACCATGCTAGACGGGATGTCAGGTTTTAACCAACTTTCACTTATGCAGAGGATATGGATATTGTTTTCGTTTATTATTGTCTGTATTTCGTCGTGATGCGCAACCAGTGACAGAGCATTAATATGGCAACATTGTAATGAATGCTTGGACGAGGAAAGTGCCTGTTTTAGAAGAAAGCCAGTGGTGTAAGGGGCTGGGAGGGGGTTGGTGTGGGCTACTTGACGTTACAGACAGTTAGGAACGGGGCTCCGAGTGAAAGCCGAAGTTAAACGATTGACTTCGCGTCACCACATGGTAGCTTTACGATTGGTTACAAAGTGAGAAGCTTATTATCCTCTCTGTTTCAAAATAAATCATGTGATTGTGCCAGAACTTATCTATATTTACGACACTTGACTAAATGTAAAATACTGTTGTGTAATATTAAACATATCATATTCTCAGAATACATTACATTGAAGTACCTCCATTTTCTGCATAATGAACATTGCACTGTTGGTCTAGGGGTATGATTCCTGCTTTGAGTGCGAGAGGTCCCGAGCTCGAATCCCGGAAGTGCCCAGCATTTTTACTGTTGGTTTATCTCATGAAAATATTCAAAAAGTATATAAAAGAACCCTACGAACTTATTTTTTCGTGCGAGACTTGTACTTACTGTGTGCCAGTAATATAAATACATAGTTTGAGGTCAAACGCAATTTTTTATTTTAGTCGCTTTACCCTACAGGTTGGCTTTTCCCTCGGATTCTGAGTGGATCCCACCATTACCGCCACCAGGGTGGTGTCCTGGAGCTTGAAACACCTGGACGAAGGATAAAACTGGGGAGGTGGAACCAGCACCTCGCCCAGGCGGCCTCACCTGCAAAGCGAACATGGGCCTCAAGAGGGATGAAAAGTGAGGGGAAGATTGGGAGGGATAGGCAAGGAAGAGGCAAGGAGGGTGGCCCCACCTCCCCAGTGGTATCCCCCAATCAGGTATTTCAAGCTCCAGGACACTGCCCTTACGGCGGTTATGGTGGGATCCCTCGCTGAGTCCAAGGAAGGGTAGCGGCTTTGGTGGCGTAGTTGGTACATGCTGTTCTTCTATGCCCAAGATAGCGGGTTCAAACCCGGCCGAAGCCGTCGTTAAAAGTCCCTCGGTATGCCTTCCTTCGGAGGGGAAGTAAAGCCGGCAGTCCCATGTCATAGATTTATGGCATGTTAAAGAGCCTTCGTACTTTAACGAAGAACGTTCGTTGCCAGGAGCCGACTGCGGTGGCGTCTAGTAACCAAGTTCTGAACTAGTAGTTGTTGATGGTGGCGTTTGGCGGCAAAAGTAGGAACTACTTCAAAAAATCAATGTCTGCAGTCCTTACTTGAATTAAAAACAGATAACACACACTAATACAGCCATCACAATTAACACCGGTTATCAGACAGATTCTACACCCACCCAAAGTACACGGGGCTACATGACCGCGTTGTCACAGCCCCTAAACTGAGGAAGCAACCAACCAACCAACCAACCTAAGTGCGACAGGCGCGGATTCAAGGGGGGGGGGGGGTCACGGGGGTCATGACTCCCCCCCTCCAAACGGAGACCAAATTTTTTTGCAAACTCAAAAAACGAAAACACAATTACCAGACAAATAAAACTTAACGAATTTTAACTGAAACAGTTTTTTTTTCATTTTATTCAATACTGAATTTATTGGAATTATTATGTTCTGTTACAACTGTACATATTTACAACTTCAAACCTCTTGTATAAAAAATATTAGTTATACAACAAAATCAACTCGTCTATTTTGTTTAGCAAACCTTGTGATTACCGAATCGATGTTTATAGTGATGTCACGATGAATGTGCAGCAATGCACGGATAGGAAACTGGGGCTTTTTTCGCACCAAAAATTTTTGCCGACGTCCAAACTGCAAGCTTGGTTGGCAATTTAAGCTGTGACTTTCTCCCTTTGTCGGTATCAACTCGACTTGCCGAAACTGTAACGTACCTTGATCCTTTTCTCGAAGCTCGATGTAAAAGTCGCAAAACATGCCGTTGCAATTTGTACGAATATTTTTGGTGCGCTAAACGCATCAAATTTCTATCCATGAAGCTTGCAAAAAAATTGGTCTGGTTTTGTACGTTTGGTTATTTTGTGATTGCGTTTTTAGTGATACCATTTTTCTTAACAATTTTGATTCTCTGACCCCCCACCCAAGCCAAACTCTAGATCAAATCTCTGACCCCCCCCCACCCAAAACCAAACTCTAGATCCGCGCCTGCAGTTCGAGGGAAAAGCCAACCTGGAGGGTAAACCGACGGGGAAAAAAGAAGCGTTTACCTCAACCTATGTATTTAAATTACCGGAAGTCTCGCCCGAAAAAAAGAACGTTCCTAAGGTTCTTTTACATACTTTTTGAATCTTTTCAAGAGATAAAAACAAAAGTAATAAAAATGCTAGGCTCTTCCGGGGTTTGAACCCGGAACCTCTCGCACTTACAGCAGGAATCATACCCCTAGACCAACAGTGCAATGTTCATTATGCAGAAAATGGAGGTACTTCAATGTAATGTATTCTGAGAATATGATATGTTTAATATTACACAACAGTATTTTACATTTAGTCAAGTGTCATAAATATTTTTTTTTATTATTATTTATTATCTCATAAGGGGCACCTGAGCCGAGGCTCGTGATAGTGCAGTACATCAAGGTAACAATGGTATTTTAGAAATTACATGTAAGTTACATTGTTGAATCCATTAAGAATTTAAACAGTTCTTTCCTGAAAGTTCTCAGTGAGGAGATAGTTTTCAGGCCATCAGGCAGTCTATTATATATAGATGATGAGTAATGCCATAGTGAATTATTTCCAAACCTGCTGGTATTTATTACATTATAGTGGATATTGCTTGCATTTCTGGTGATGTGTGAGTGGGTATCTGAATTGGTTGTGAGTATGATATTTGAATTGGTTATTTTATGTTTAATTTTATATATCATTATTACTGAGGCTCTTTGACGGAGACAATTTAGTGATAGGACATTACATTGTTGGTATAATTGAATTGTAGGTGTTAACATGGGAAGATTGAAAAGTATTTTCAAAGCCCTTTTATGTAATATATTAATTTTATTGAATAATCCTTTGCTGCAACAGGCCCAAATGTGAATCATGTATGCAATGTGACTTTCAATAAGTGCGTGATATATAGACTTCAGTAGTGCTCGAGAAACTTTGTATTTTACTCGGCTTAGAACTCCTATAGCTGGAATTATTTTTCCACCAATAGCTTTGACATGATCATCCCATGAGAGTAGCTCATCAATGACTAATCCCAAAAATTTGGTAGATTTAACTCGGGGTAGACATTGGTCGTGGAAGAATAATTGCATGTCCAAAGGTAGGTTGTAGGAAGGCTTGTGAAAGACGATATAGTTAGTTTTACTTAAGTTAACTGTTAGACGGTTTTCATGCATCCATGATAGAATCAGATGTGCATCTTCCTGCATTTTCTGTTCGAGTTCATGGACAGACTTTCCAACATAGAATACATTGGTATCATCAGCAAATAGGGATATTTTACCGTTTAAATTTAGTCTACCAATGTCGTTGATAAATATTAAAAATAATATTGGGCCTAAAACAGATCCCTGTGGCACCCCAATAGTAATAGCTTGGCAACTACTCTCAGCATTCATGCAACTAACAAATTGTTCCCTGTCTTTAAGGTAATCTACAAACCAGTGAAGTGCAGTTCCTCTCACACCAGCTGATTCTAATTTATGAATCAGTAGAGAGTGATCCACAGTGTCGAAAGCCTTTTTTAAGTCTATAAATAAACCTGAAGCAAGCAATCCTGAATCTAGAGCCTCTTGAAGTCTAACAATAATATCTTCCACTGCATTGTTTGTGCTAGAGTTGGGAATGAATCCATACTGATGCTTATAGAAATAATGGTTACTAAGAAGAAATTTTAGTAGCCGGTCCTTCACTACCTTTTCTAATATTTTAGAAATAACAGGAAGTATTGAGATAGGTCTATAATTATTAACATCATGTTTATCTGATCCCTTATAGATTGGTACTACTCGGGCCACTTTTAACTTCTTAGGAATTTTCCCTTCGCTCAAGGATTTATTTATTAATTTTGTGATATACGGTACTAACTGATTAAACAGGGTCTTAATTATGTTATTATTTAAGCCAGAAACATCCAAACTACTACTTTTTTTAAGATCATTAATTATTCGTGAGACTTCAATTTCATCTGTGGGCTCAAGAAAAATAGAGTTGACAGGTCCTGTTACTGATTTGGTGCAATCGTTGATAGGAATTTTATCGGCAAGTGACTTACCAATACTTGTGAAATGTTCATTAAAAATTGTACAGACTTCAGTTGGATTTGTAACCAAATTACCATTTACTTCCAGGTTAATATTACTATTATTATTGGCTTTGGTATCTGTAGATAATATTTCATTGATAATTTTCCAGTGATTATTTGTGTTGTTTAATCTATTCAAAAAATATGCATTTTCTAGTTCTCTTCTCATTTTTGTTACTTTCTTACAGTGTGCATTATAGTCTGCAATTAGCTCCTTTGACTGATACTCACATCCAGATCTTACTCTGATTTGCTGCCTTTTTAGTTTACTATATAACCTGTTCTTTTGATCAATTAGCTTTAAAAAATCTGGAGTTACCCATGGACAAGATGGCCTTAATCTTCCACTTGTATTATGACTCGATCTTAGGTCCCTAGTCTCACTGTTGACGTTTTCCAAATAATAGATCAATTTGTCCACTGATATTTCACAGCTATCATCATCCTTGATCTCTAATGGATTAACAGACATAAAATAATCCATGGCTTGTAAATTCCATCTTTGCATTTGCTTATGCCTTTTATGAACTTGAGCAGTAGCAGTAATAGGAATTTCAAAGTCGCATACTAAAAGGTTGTGGTCACTAAAATCACTGAATACATTATACAGGTTGCAACAATACTGTTTGTTAATATAGATATGATCTATCAAGGTAGCACTATCAGTTGTAACTCTGGTCGGATATATTGTATTACATGCATTCTGGTTGAAACAAACACATAATTTATCAAGTTCTTCAGCTAGACGACTTTGTCCTAACTTATCTATATTCATATCTCCGACTGTAAAGCATGCTTTATTACTATACTTCATCCAAGTATCCTCAAGAATTTTAAGAAATTCAGTGCCATGATTCACATTCGGGTTGTAGCAAGCTAAAATTTGGAAATCCTTACTAAAACCGATTACCTCAACAAGCAATAGATTATAGGGTGTTTTAGTATCATTATTAGACATCACTATATTTGCCTTAAGAGGCCTTTTGATGAAAATAGCTATCCCTCCCCCTCTAGTATTAACTCTTGAACAAAAGTAACCGTCATATCCATTTACATTGAAATATTTCTCCTCTTCAAGACATAACCATGTTTCAGTCAATACTATAATATCCGGGAAATTTGCTTCGGTTATAATAAGGCTGTTGAACTGACTCCATTTATTCCTGATACTCTGACAGTTTGAATATAAAATTTTAAATCCGTAAGTAATTCCTTTTAGTTCTTTTAAGTTATCTACCTGTTTTTCTACAACTTCCATAGAAATGATGTGAATTACAAGGTTTCCAAAGTGAGAATATCCTCAATACTTTTTACGTGAGTAATTGGGGATAACTCATCCTTCCTTATAAAGACTTTCCCTTCCCTTGACCAAACAAATTTGTAACCTTTCTGCCTTAGGTCCTTTGCTCTTTTGAGAAGGCCTTTAGCTTTAGGAGTTAAGTGTTCATTTACATAAACAGTTTCTCCTCCTGTGCATCCACTAACATCCGATGAGGACAGTCGCTGAACATTACGTCTTGCTTTAATTAGGTCAAGCTTCTTCCATCTGTTAACAAATCTTACCACAATGGGTCTGGGAATTGACCTATTAGCTGACGGAATCCGATGTGCAATGTCTATTTCCTCTTTGGCAATCTCGCAGCCCACAGCTTTTCCTATGTTTGACACAATGGAGTATACATCTTCTTCCCGCTGTTCAGGCACTCCATGGATTTCTACATTGTTCCTCCTGAGATATTGGTTGATGTTCTCGTTCTCCTCGCTCATATCATTTTTAGCTTTACTTAACTCATTTTGGAGTTCCTTAATTTTTTCATCTCTATCCCTAAGTTCCGTTCTCAAGTCTTGAATGACTTTGGTATTAAAGTCAACACTCTCTTTTAGTCTGTTGATAACTTTATCGACAAGTTTTTCAAGAAGAGAGTCAAATAGGTCACAATCGTTCTTCACTATTCCGTGAACTACAGCTTTTAGTTCATCGGAATCCCACCTTACATCGCTTGAATCGGCGGTTTTATCCACGGAATCATTGTGGTTATGTTTGCAATTCTTGCAGAACCATAGTATTTCTCCCGGGTTAGCAACCATTGCTTTAAAAACGGCATTTGATACGTGCGCACAATTTAGGTGGAACGTTTCACTGCACTTTCCATCACACTTCACATAATTTTCATTTTCTTTCAGCACTTTTTTGCATGAGTTACACGAGATTTCATTATGTTTAGGCGCCATTTTGCGGGTTGGAATTCTACGAGTCCCTAGCAAGTATCTATCGTGAATGTTTTACTGTAAATTGAACATGCGTGCGTTGAATCTCCTCTGTGTTGTATGTCTTCCGAAAGTCTCGAGTGCACTCGTTGAGAATGCCCTGCTTCCTTTGTTACACGTAAGCTGTCTTTGTCTACTATGACGTTGCCAGTTGAGAATGCCTTGCCTCCTGTGTTACATGTAAGCAGTATCTGCCTCCTATGGCTTTTGCTCGTTTAAGCCTCGTTTCGGCAGGTAGCGTTTTCGTCGCGGGTCTCGCTCTCTTAGTGGGCAGTTTGCAGTACACTTGTTCAACCTCGCTGTGATATCTTAACCAACTTAACAATTTGCAATTAACTTATCTTACCCTCTTTCAGGTCGATTTGCCACTTGCCTTCACGTTCGTTTGTAGTTCGAAATTTCCTCTGTCTTCCAGTGTTCTTTACAACATTCCAATGTGTCTCGATCCCGGTACACTGATAATTTTTAACTGATGCACGCTTTGTACCACCCTTACCCTTGTATAACCCTTTTCTTAATATAGATAAGTTCTGGCACAATCACATGATTTATTTTGAAACAGAGAGGATAATAAGCTTCTCACTTTGTAACCAATCGTAAAGCTACCATGTGGTGACGCGAAGTCAATCGTTTAACTTCGGCTTTCACTCGGAGCCCCGTTCCTAACTGTCTGTAACGTCAAGTTTGGTTTAGCCAGCGTTCCAACATGGCGTCACTCGGTTTAATTTGATCTTCAGTCTCATGTCTATTTCGCCTAGCTGTTAATAACTGTATATTATAGTCTATTATTTGAATATCAGAACCTACTTGTACTTCAATGTGATGTAACAATGCAAGTAATACGGTTTTGTTTGTTCATTAGGGCCCTGTCCTGATATACTGTGGTTTTATTAGAATTTTTTGAGGGAAAGCAAAAACAGTGGCCTGTTCTGTTTTGTTTCACTGGCAATGAGATACCGTTCTTAAACTATGCTCAACTGCAGTGCATCTTCGAGTGTATCACAACTATTCAACAGTGAGATCGGATACGTGCTGTATAATGGTACTCTGATTGAAGGTAATGTATTTTACGTTTTTTTTAGGTTATGTAAGAGCCCTGGTGACTCGGTAAGCAAGGTGTTAGATTCACAACTGGACGGACTGGATTTGATTCCTGTTAGTGGGGGAGATTTTTAAACTGCCCTCTGCTATCAGGTGAACCCTGGTCAACTCACTCAGCCAGCTGTAAAATAAAAAGAAATGAGTAGCCAATCTGAGGGATTTCCTCTGGTTGAGGCGCCGTGATTAATTCTTTACGAGAGGGTTTCACGACATGAAATAAAAGGCAAAACTATTGGCCTGGATAAAGATTGTTGATGCGTGACAAAAACTAGGGGTGTTATCCATTAGCTAACGCTATCAATCCACCACTGGTCTAGGCAAAACCATTGTGAAACCCTCTTGTGAAGTTTTACCGCGCCGTGTACTCCTTAGTAGGGATAGACGCGACTGAAGCCTGGAATCGAGAGCGTCGACTCCGAACACCGGGCTCGGTTCGCATGAAGCCTCGTGACTCCAAGGTAACCTAATGCGTATTGCGGGACAGCAGGGTCGCTATGCATGAAGCCTCGCGACTCCAAGCTAACGTGCCTCACAGTGCGGGGCCGGTAGCATGTCAAAGCTCGGACAATACAATGTAAGATCCCGCACGGCCACGGTCGACTTCCTTCCCTCATCCTTTCTCCGTCCCTTCCTTAACAACAAGACCCAATCTTGTGGTCGTCTGGCCGATCGGCTTGTCACCATCCCCAGTTGTAGCCGACAACATGACTTCAGCTCCCAGGCACCGTCCTTGCGATGGTAGAGGTCAGATCCTCCGCACAGTCCAGGGGTGAAGCCGACCTGGGATGGTAAGCGATAAGAAAAAGCATGTTCCATATGGGATAGTAAGTCACGTCCAGTCTATGAACGATACCACCTGCTTCATCTACCTTTTTTTCTCGTGTGTCACGGGTGCAGACTGTGTCGCACAATGGACTTGGCCATTTTTTACTGCCGGATGTTCTTCCTGATACCAACCCTATGGGGAAGGATGTATTCACTATTGCAGAGTAATCTGTCAGTCAGAATATATTATTAACTTACTGTTAACAAATCTTGTAATTTTATACTCTATGCCGGTGTTTTGTTTTATGTAATTTTATGCAATTAAGTCCAAATTATTGACTATTTGAAAGTTTTGTCGTCATATTACAGGGTCTTTTTATATGCTTGGCAAGGACGTTCTCGCTCATGTGCTCCGCTAGTGACGGCTCAGTTTCCGGCACCGTGCGCGCATATGTACGGCAGAATACGGTGCTTAAAATCAGTATTATGCATTTTTACTCACTATGTTTACAGTAGATGCTGAAAATGTTCCTCACCCGCTGCCAAATATAAATGGCATCTCCTTATGAAGTTTGCGGTCACTCCTGTTAATTTAGCTTCAGTAAGGAAATAACGATCCTTACGTCTATTTCTATTGTTTACTGAACCTGTACATTTGAATCTCTTCGGGAATGTCACTCTAAAATTTTGTCATGTTCTAGTGCATGATTTCCTACACTTTATGTACGTATTGTGCAGATGTACACGTTCACGTAATGAATATTTCACATAAGGCATTATAGCACTATACACAATCACTATAAAACACTACGGTATACAATACGATATACAGTACACAGCTTTATAAAACACCCAATTAGCTCGGAGCACACATGTCTACTGCAACAAGAGCGTGGGAATACGGTCGGAGACCGCGCGCGCCAACCTGTAACAGCGGGCTATTGGCCGGGGACCGCCACCCAAGTCGAGTGGAATCGCCTTGCAAAGCAAAAATAAAGACCCTGTATATTATTATTGCTATTGGGGATGCGAATGGAGAGTGCTGCCATCTGTTGGCTTAATCTGAACTAAATGGTGGGAGTGGTAGGAGTATCTTTCACCATCGAGTTAGTAAATAGTGGGTTCTTATTTTTTAACTGTGTGTTCACATTGTTTACAGAGATATCCTACGTTTTGATTTGGTTCTTTCAGCATGTTCTGTAAGCTTGAGTGAAATTCCTAGTACCAGTAAGTTAAACACAGTAAATGTCACGTGAACTGTTCTATGTAGGGCTGTAATAACACCTACGGAAACAGCCCGCCAGGGACAAAAATTTTTAGTTTTCCGGCCGGAGCTGCCCATAAGATCAGAAGGGAAGCATGGATAACATCTATAAGCCGTTCAACACTTATGGAAAACCTTGGGTTCCTACCAGTAATTCCAGAATCTGAAGTAGACACTTTATTGATGGAACACCTACCAGAGACCCTGATAGCCCTGGGTATAAACCTACTTTACATAAGTACCAGGAAGATCTAATGAGGACGAAACTCGGAGGAAACGAATGATCAGGTACAAGAGGAGGAAAGGAAGACAAAGTGTAGCCTAATGCAAGAAAACATTAATTCTGTTCCAGAATCACAATCTCCCCAAACTGTTTGTAGTATGGGTATTCAGACTGATGATTTACCATTTTCATATGGCCAGGAGAATGTAAATGTACTATTTTGTAATTTAAATTTGCCCAGTAATAATTCAAAATGTGATTCAGAAACTCTGACAATGTTAACAGTACCTAACAGTGATAAGAATGTAATGACTGATACTTGTTTCAAGAGAGAATGTGGTGTTGGAGTTGACCTCATACAAGTAAAAAAATCATTTTCTGGCTACGAGTCTGTGGAGGGCAATGGAAATAGTTTGCTTGACATAGCTGGTGTAAAAATCCCAGTCTTCCAGCTTTTGTTGTCTCTTTTACCTACTATAAGTCACAAATGCACTCTTACCAAACAAAATATGTTATTACTTTATCTAATGAAAATGAAACTTGGTTTGGCTTTCTCTGCTATTGCAATTATTTTTAGGTACCCAGCAGCAGCTAAATTTCAGTTTGTTTTGCACCACAACGAATCAAAAAACAATAGGTTGGATTATCTGGCCACAAAGGTTCAGTATCGGAAAGACTATGCCTAATTCTTTCAAGACCCACTATGAAAATTGTACATGTATTATTGACTGCACTGAAATACATTGTGAGAGGCCAATTAGTGTTCGACAGAGAATTCTAATGTTTTCACACTACAAAAATGGTTTCACTGTGAAATTTCTTGTGGCAATTGCACCTTCTGGTTTTATTTGCTTTCTTTCTAGATGCTATGGAGGTAGAGCCACTGATAGCTATATTACAGTTAATTCTGTCTGCTTGCCTGGTGATGTTATAATTCCTGATTTATGTCTTTAATCATCATAAATGATTTTGCCAGCTGATCATACATTCCAGTTTTTAGTCTCTTAATTTTGTGTGGCTTAATACTGGCAGAAATTCTGATGTTCCTCTTCTTGTGCCAATGTTTACATTGTGATTGAGATTATTGTAAACATTGCAATTTGAATTTTCTGTGTTTTACTTAGGCTACTGTACTTTAACGTAGGTCTCATAGAACTGTTGCACTTCCTTTGGTAAATTATGCTCATAGTTAACTGGAACTAAGTTAGTTTTGTTTTTAGATCTGATTGTCTCTGAATAAAATAACACTTGTGTATATTCTGATAATTCTTGGTTTCTAATTCATTAAAAATAACCTTCAATCCTTCATTTTCACAGAAATTAAGTGCATTATTTACAATAATATTTACCACTGACTGTCATATTGCACTACTTGCTCCTCACACTCGGCCTTTAATATACAGTAGCTGAGAACGCACAATCAATATTTTTAATTTTTTTTAAAAGATCAGTTTCATATATTTCACTATTATGCCTACTTGTATTTTGATCACAATGGGTAAGATCTTGAGCTGTATGGATTATTTCTGCAATTTTTTTTTTACCCCTGGCACTACAGCCCATGAGGGCCTAGGCCTACCAAGCGACCGCTGCCCAGCCATTTGGCCTGCAGATATTGGGGTGACGCGTGGTCAGCGTGTCGGGTCCCCTCGGCCGTTAATCTTGGTTTTCGTGACCGGGGCGCTGCCTCGCTGTCAGACAGCTACTCAATTGTCCTCACGAGGCTGAGTGCACCCCGTTCTAGTCCTCACGTCAATTTCTAAAATCCCTGACGGAGCCGGGAATCGAACCCGGGGCCTCCGGGTAAGAGGCAGGCGCGCTACCCCAACACCACTGTGCCGGCATTATTTCTGCAATGCACTCTCCATTTGGATATAGGCCTAATTCCTTTTGGATGTTGGTTTTGTGTGCATGCCACTGCTGCAGAACTGAAGTTTGAGACTGCCGTCTCTCACTGTTAATATAAGCACATAATGCAGCTATGATTTTACATCTTCCAGATAGGCCAGCTTTGCAAGTGCAGACAGCTTCCACTAGGTTTCTGTTGCAGTCAATCTTAAAAAATAAATAAATAAGGTAGCTATCCAACAGGAAAAATAAACTGAACATTAATAAAGATAATGTTAAGACTGAGATTATTACAAATATATAAAATATTAAAAGTATCTACAGTAAGAGAATTCTTTATTCTTACCTTGATGTTGGTATTTTAAGCTCTCTTCCTTTTCTCAAAGTAGGATTCCTAAAATACTGAGAACTCCATACAATTTTCTTAAAGCCCACATGAATAACAGTATTTGACATTGTTGATTAATTCCAACTACACGTATTCATAACACACGACAGCTGATATGTTATTCTTGTGTTTCTCCTACCAGTGAATAATCGTCTCTTCCGCTAGGGGCGCTGCGGTCGAAAATTTGCTGTTACGCACAGTCCCTGTTTTCAATAATGGGTAACTTAATAAAGGTTGCAATATTATTGCCTACTCTATGTATTCAATGTTATTTGTTTTTATGTAATCGCAGTTCATATTGGTGATTTTTAAAAGTATTTTTTCCGAATCTCTCATTCTTCTTTCTCCGTTAGGGTCTTCTGAGGACCACAAACCAATTTCAATGTTTAGTCCTTTGTTGTTCTTTTTTCTTCCTCCAGTGCTCCTTCATCTGTTTGCTGTGTCTCTTCTTTTTCTCTTCTGACCATTTTGAGCCTGTTTTCTTATATTGCCTTCCTTCGAGTCCTTCCATTCCCAATACCTTTTTTTTGAAAATTTCTCTCTCTAGTGCATCTTCTTCTCTTACATTGTTTCTTTCTAAATCTTTCTTTACTTCTTGAAACCAGGCTGTTGTCGATTTCTTTTTCCAAAGATATTTAAAAATCTGTTTGGTTAACCTGCTATTATTCATTCTATATAAATGTCCGAAAAATAACAATCGCCTCTTCTTTATTATCTCCGTTATGTTTTGAATGATCCAATATATTTCTTCGTTACATCTTAATTTCCAAAACTCTGTAGTTCTTAATGGACCGAGAATTTTGCATAAGCTATAATTTTTCTTTCTGATACTTCTAATTTTTCGAATTTATAATTTAGTATTTGACATTCACTGGCATATAAGCATTCTGGTTTAATTACTGTTCTATAGTGCTGTATTTTCAATTTCTTAGATAAACATTTTTTGTTATAGATATTCCTGGTTATGCTCTTTGAATATTGTGCACTCTTTTCTTCTACAGCAGATTTTTCTAAGCCATTCTTCTGAATTATTTCCCCCAAATATTTGAACTTATCTACCCTCTTAATTTGACCAATTTTTGTTATTAGGGTTTCTGGAGCATATTTAATATTTGTAATAAATGTTGCTTTTTCTACAGAAATCTTTAAACCTGTTTTATTGGCTACCTCTTCTAATAGATCGATTTGTACTGTTGCATGAGCTACGTTTTCAGAAAGAATCTTCAGCAAATGCCTGACAATTTACTTTGTTTTTTCTTCCTAGTGTTATAAGTGATATATTCTGCTCTTCCAATTTCATATTCTAAATTCATACTATTTTTTCCAGGATACAATTATTGAATAGGAGTGGAGATAAACCATCACCTTGCCTTACTCATGCATTTATTTTGAATGGTTTTCCCGAAATGTTACCTTTGAAATAGTGTCTGTGAGGGTTTCACGGATTAGGTTTGCCAGTTTAGATTTAACTCCAAATTCTCTGATTACTTTATCTAGAGTTTCCCTGTCGACAGAATCAAAAGCCTTTTTAAAATCTATGAATGTCACTATTATGGCTCATTATTATTATTATTATTATTTACAATATATGTACCAAATTGTTGTAATATTACATTTTAGGCAGGATGTTTTAATCATAATATACACAATATCAGTAACAATTACACCAACAACATTAATAACCCCTGGCAGTACAGCCCATGAAGGGCCTAGGCCTACCAAGCGACTACTGCCCAGATAATTAGGGGTGACGCGTGATCAGCGCATCGGGTCCCCTCGGCCGTTAATCTTGCTTTTCGTGATCGGGGCGCTGCCTCACTGTCAGACAGCTACTCAATTGTCCTCACGAGGCTGATTGCACCCCGTTCCAGCCTTCACGTCAGTTTCTAAAATCCCTGACTGAGCCGGGAATCTAACCCGGGGCCTCCGGGTGAGAGGCAGGCGCGCTACCCCAACACCACGGGGCCGGCACCAACAACATTACTGATGGTAATAACCCGAAGCAATCTTTCATGTTTGCTGGCTAATAATCCATTCATCGTAACACAGGGTATCAAGGGAGGAACGTCGAACTATAAGTCCAAGCAGTTCCGAAAACAGTTGTTAGATGGTGTTAGTGCATCAGTGGAGTCGACACTGGAGTTGAGTGTATCGGTTCCAGGGGCAGCACTCTCGACTCTTTTGCGACTCTGTTCGCAACTGATCCCTACCCTTTAGGGTTGTGTTTATTCGTATCGTACAACAGGTCAAAGCAGATGAGAAGCATTACCTTCCTCAAACTCCGTTGGCCAATAAGCTGGGTGTGGGGAGCTATTTTAAGGGGAAGAAAATTTCTGTCATCTGGCCCTATCAGCAGGAGGAGAATGTAAATCTTGTCTGTAAATATCTGCTACTGTTTGTCATTGTTATGTGATTAAATTGTAAATTTAAATTGTATGTGGTAAATTTTTAATTATGTGGCTTCATCAACTATGTGCATATTGGAGGCTAAAACTATTTTACAGCTCATTTGGGAAGAGGTTGGTTGGTTCCTTAGTTTAGGGGCTGCGACAACTCGGTCATGTAGCCCCGTGTACTTTGGGTGTGTGTAGAATCTGTCTGATAACCGGTGTTAATTCTGATGGCTGTATTAGTGTGTGTTATCTGTTTTAATTCAAGTAAGGACTGCAGACAATAATTTTAAGTAGTTCCTACTTTTGCTACCAAATGGTACCGTACACGACACCTAGCTTGCGTACTTTGGCTACTAGATGGCATCGCAGTCAGCACCTGGTGGCGAACGTTGGAACTAATAGAGCGTTATCAATTCCAACCTACACATTTTGGCTTCACACAATTGTAGTTAGTGGAAGGTTCTTTTTCATGCCATAAATCTATGACATGGGACCGCTGGCTTTACTTCCCCTCCGAAGGAAGGCATACTGAGGGATTTTTAACGCTCTTAAAAAATCGACGACTTCGGCCAGGTTTAAACCCGCGACCTTGGGCATAGAAGCTCAGCATGCTACCAACTACGCCACCGAAGCCGCCTCATTTAGGAAGAGGATTACCTCATATGGAGTCTTATGATGTGTAAATATCCAAATGCCATTTAAGTTGGAAGTTTATTTGTTTTTGTTTTTTATACAAAGGCGTAGGGCTACATAGTAGACTGGATACTGAAAGGCATAACTGTCTACAAACAATTAATTTCTTTTATTTCCTTCTTCAACATAGAATGCCCATTAATTGGGTACAATCGTGTTGACCGAATGAGAAGCTACAAAAAGTCAATTTTTATAGGCAACACTGAAAAAATAATGGCTTCAAATCGCTACAGATAATTCCTAGTAAGTTAACTACCGTACACTATTTGTTAGGCAATATTGTAATCAACATTCCTCTCGTAACTAAACTATTGTAAATTCTGGAAAATAATGTTAGGCTTTCTTTGGGTTATAGAGGTGTGCAAATTATTAGACTTAACGGCAGTTTTCCAACATTTAGGCTACTTTGTAGAATTTATAACTTAATACAATAGAAATATTTTGCAATACGCTGAAATTATTTGAAATGTTTAATCAATATTCTTAATAATATTATTTTAAAGAATCTGACAGTAAACTAATTGTTTACAGTTTCCACTAAAGGAGGAGCCTTGGTAATGCAGAATGCCACACATTTTGTTTTGATTACTATATCGTGTGAATTTAGACCTGAGAGATTGGAAGTCTTTTATTATTGATTGTCCACTCTTGAACTATTCAAAGATTCGTGGACAATGGATTGAAATCACCCGATTTAGAGGATATGTTCCCAAGTCAATGAAAAAAAAACCACCATCTCTGGTGTCCCTCAGAAACTCCAATTTCGAAAAAAAATCCAGATGCAATTCCTTATTGTAAAAGTTATAAGTCCACAGGAGAGAAAACATTACTAAATAGGGTAATAAAATGATTTTGAATAAAAAATTGTGACTGATTTAAATTAATTTGAGTCTAATAATTTGCACACCTCTGTATCTACGGTAATTGGTACTTGTGAAAATACACATCACTAGGGAACGGATTTATAATATGTACTAATTTATCATCATCTTCATTTCCCCTTTTCCAGCTGACACTCGGTGGGGGCAAATATAGTTCCTCTCCACTTTGTTCTCTCGTTCCACCATTCCTCTTTCGACACGGTGTTCCAATCCAGGTTCCGTTTACTAATGCTATGCTTCACCGAGTCCATCCAACGCATTCTTGGTCTTCCTCGTCCTCTCTTCCCTGTCATTCGTCGTTCCAGTGCTCGTCTTGGTAGCCTTACTTCTTTCATCCGTTTGACATGTCCAAACCATCTCAATCTGTTTTGCTCCAGTTTGTCATTTAGTTTCTGTACTCCCAGTTCTTTCCGTATATCTTCATTTCTCACTCTGTCTCTCCTCGTTTTCTGGACCATACTTCTCAGGAATCTCATTTCAGCTGCCTGTCTCATCCCTCTTAGTAATTGTCCAAGTTTCTGCTGCATATGTGATTATAGGAATATAATATGCTTTGTACATAACTTCTTTGGCCTTAATTGGTATATCCTTGTTCCATACTAGTCCCCGTACCTGTTGGTAGAAAGCACTCCCGTGTTGTATTCTTCTGCTAATTCACAAATCTATTCTTCCATCTTCAGTCAGTTCACTTCCCAAGTATTTGAAGTGTTTCACCACTTCCAATTCCTTATCTCTTACTTTGATTACTCATTTTCCTTCTTTCTTACCTCTACTCACAACCACTGTTTTACTCTTCTCCACATTTATCTTCAATCCCCATTGGTCAATCTTTTCATTTATTACGTCTAACTGTTCTTGTACCTCCATCTCATCCTGGCCCCAGATCACAACATCGTCTGCAAACAACATTACCTTCATCTTTGCCCTACTATAGTCTTTCATTGCTGCCTTCATTATGTCATCCATCACCATTAAGAACAACAATGGTGACAACACACTTCCTTGCTTTAGTCCAGTGACAATTCCGATGTCCCAACTCTAGTCTTCACACTACTGGAGCAATCCATGCACATTCCTTTTATCATGTCTCTCAGTTCCTTGCCTATCCTCCTATTTGTTAAGCTTTCCCAAACCTTTGTTCTAGGGATGCTATCATAGGCCTTTTCTAGATCAATAAAAGTCATTACCATATCCTTCCCATATTCCCAACTCTTTTCTATGCTCTGTCTCAGAATGAAAATGGGTTCCACTGTTGACCTGCCCCCTCTAAATCCAAACTGCTCCTCCTCTATTTGGTTTTCTACCTTTACTCTAATTCTTTTTCTAGGATTCTTTCCATTACTTTGGCAACATGCAAGATAATGGTGATTCCTCGATAGTTACCACACACCTTCCTGTCTCCTTTCTTGAATATTGGCAATATTATTCCCTTTTTCCAGTCTTCAGGAACTTTCTTCTCTCTCCACACACTCCTGAGAAGTCTGTATGTCCACTGCAGTCCCACTGGTCCTGCCGCCTTGATCATTTCTATTGCCACTTCATCGATTCCCACAGCTTTCCCCATCTTTATCTTCCTAACTGCCCATTCCACTTCTGCCATAGTAATGTCTGGTTCTTCTTCTATTTTTTCCTCCACCGTTTTGGCTGTTCGCGTAACTTCTCTGCATGTCTGGCGTCTCACCTTCAACAGCTCGCTGAAATATTCTTTCCATCTGTCCATTCTCTCTTTTGGTTTTGTCAATATTTCACCTTCTTTGTTTTTCATGAACCCAGTGTTCACCTTTTCATTTCTTCTACTTTTTATAATTCCAAACAGCATTTTTTCCCCCACAATTTAAATCCTCCCTTATTTCCTGAGTGAATTCTTCCCAGCTTTTCTTCTTTTCCTCTGCAATTACTTTCTTGCAATCTCTGTTTGCTTCTATATATTTTGCTCTACTTTCTTCGGTCTTTTTTGTTTTCCATTCCTTCCAAGTAATCTTCTTCTCCCTTACCTTTTCTTTCACTCTATCATTCCACCATTTTGTCGCCTTTTCCTGTACCTTTCCTGATGTTCTACCACATGTTTTCTCTGCACTGCCTACAAATGCACTCTTGAACTTTTCCCATTCTTGTTCCACATGGGTAATATCCGTCCTTGGTATCTTTCTTTCTTTTTTCTTAAACTCTTCCGCAACCTCCTTTTCCTTTAGTCTCCAGACCTTAATCTTTCTATCCCTTTTTTCTGGTAATCTCATAACTTTTCCTACTTTTAATTTTGGAAAAGTTATGAGATTACCAGAAAAAGAGAAAGAAAGATTAAGATGTTGAGACTAAAGGAAAAGGAGGTTGCGGAAGAGTTTAAGAAAGAATTGCAATGTACTAATAATTGATGAAATATGTACATATATATTTAGGTATTTTTATTGAAATATGGAATTATATACGGACTTAAAATCACAATAAACTATCATTTCTATTTGATATTAAAGTTCAAAGAAGCTATAGAAAATAGATCAACATGCAATATTTTAATCTCTGTTATCAAAACAATGGATCACAAAATGTTCTTTTAAGTGCTGGAAAGTGAATCTTCTCCTAGTGTCTCTTAAGTACCGATTTATATTGACTGAAACTTCGTTCAACATCAGAAGAGGTAATGGGGGGCATATTTAAACTTTACAACATCTTCTTCTTCTTCTTCCTAGCGTTTTCCCGCTGCTGCAGGGTCCGCTGTTTTGGTCTTGGCTCGCCATTTTGCACGATCTTGGGCATCATGAGGTCTTAGATTGAGAGCCTTCATATCCGCATTTGCTGTATCATGCCAGCGCTGTTTTGGGCGCCCACGTGGACGGTGCCCATTAACTTCAAAGGAGAGAGCGGAATTGGCAACAGTTCCAGGTGCAGCACGCAAGACGTGGCCATACCATCGAAGCCGTTTTTCCCGTGCCTTCTCAGTGATGGGTGCAACTCCTATTTGCTGGCGAACAGAGTCATTCTTTATATGATCTAGGAGTGTGATGCCCATCGACCAACGGAGCATACGCATTTCCATGCTATGTAATTGGCGCTCCGTAGCTTTGTCAGCTGGTCGACATTCAGCACTGTACAAAGCAACAGGACGTACTATCATGCGGTATATTTTGGACTTAAGGTATAGTGGCATCCTTCTGTCGCAGAGTACGCCTGTAACTTCCCTCCATCTCATCCATGCAGCCTTTATCCTACTTCGCACTTCATCACCTATCTCACCATCAGCTTGTAGGCGAGATCCTAGATACCTGAAGCTTAAGGTCTTCGTCAATGTCTCTCCATCAACTTGGATGGATCCGTTGGTTGGGACAGTTTCAAGGTATTCGGTCTTCTTTTTGTTCAGTCGAAGACCGTATTGTGAGAGACGGCTGTTCCAATTTTCAACTTGACGCTGCAATCCTATCCTGGTGGTATCAGCAAGTGCGACATCATCAGCATATAAGAGTGTCCAAGGGACATTCCTTTGCAGATCCCGTGTGACTGTGTCCATGACTAGGACAAAGAGCAATGGGGACAGTGCAGATCCTTGGTGTACACCGACTTTCACTGGGAAGCTCTCCGAGGTGCCAACAGCACAACGTACACAACTTGTGGTGTTTGTGTATAGCATCTTGATCCAGCTGATAAGCATTTCTGGTACACCATGGTTACGAAGTGCATACCAGATCACACGATGTGGAACACGGTCGAAAGCCTTTTCAAGATCAAGAAAGGCGATATGCAGTGGCTGTTGTTTCTCGCGATGCTTTTCGATGAGCATTCTGGCAGCGAAGATTGCATCAGTTGTTCCCGCACCCTTGACGAAGCCGCACTGGTTGGTACTAATACTGACGATGTCCCGCAGTCGTCGATCAAGGATTCTCTCAAAAATCTTCATTGTGTGCGACAGGAGGCGAATTGGACGATAATTTGTACATTCTGCTGGATCACCTTTTTGTTTAAAGATAGGTACAGTGATGCTTGTAGCCCAATCACTGGGAACAGTTCCAGAGTCAACTATGGCATTGAAAAAGTTGGTCAGCCAGTTGATCGCGGGTTCTTTTAATTCCTGCAACTTCCAGAAGTCTGCCGGCAGGTCATCTGGTCCTGGTGCTTTTTGATTCTTCATACTCCTAATGGCACTGGTGACTTCCTCAGATGTGATGTGTGAGATAGGACCTGCTGTTGGAGTACCTTCTGGAATAGAGGGATGTGGGAACTCAATGTTGGAAATCTCTTCAAAGTGTTGTTGCCAACGTTTGAGGATATCCTGTTTGTCTTGTAAACGTTGACCATCTTTGCCTTTTATGCACACATAGTGCTCAATATCCTGTACTGACTTTGTTCTAGCTTTGGTCAGCCTGAAGATAGTTTTCTCTCCTTCCTTTGAGTCCAGTGTTGTATACAGGTCATCATAGTGACTGCACCTAGCTTCAGCAACAGCTTTCTTAGCCTCACGTTTGGCTATGGCATACCTTTCCCTGTTCTCTAGAGTCTTTTGTGAGACCCAGTTTCTGTATGCCTTCCTTTTTTCATGCACCTTTTCTTGCACTTGGGGTGTCCATAGCCACGTTTGTTTATCAATTCGGTGGGAGCTAGGTTTTGTTGTACCCAAAGTTGCTGTGGCGGTTTCAGTGACAGATTTACAGAATGTAGTCCAGGTGTTGTCTATCGCATTCAGGTCGATGGGAGGAAAATTTATACTGCCTGCTAAAGTCTCCTTTTGGTCTTTAAGCTTCCACCACTTGATCTTCTCAAGGACATTTATCCCTCTGCCTCTACGATGTTTAGAGATCCTTAAGTCTGCCGTTAGCAACTTATGTTGAGGGGCTACACAGTCATATGGTATGACCTTCACATCTGATACTAGTCGGAGATCACGGTGTCGAACAAGGATGAAGTCAATTTGGCTGCTGTAGTCACCACTGGTGTAGGTGATGAGGTGGTTTATGCGCTTTTTGAAAAACGTATTACCAATAACCAAGTCATTCGCCTCGGCGAAATCCAAAATTTGTGTTCCATCATCATTCCGGGTACCATAGCCATTACCACCGTGGCAGCTATAACCGTCCTTGGTATGACCAACATGACCATTAAGATCACCACAGAGAAGTGGAAACTCATCTTGAGGACATGCTGAAACATGATCTTGTAGCTCTTGCCAAAACTGTTCCTTTTCTAGCTTATCACAGCCAGTTTGTGGTGCATATGCTGAGAAGACACGAAGCCGAGAAGATGCAATGTCGATTGTAATTGACATAAGGCGGTCTGAATAGCGCTGAACCTCAGCAACTCGGTCTCTCAGGCTGGCACAAACGATGACAGCAACACCATTTCTGTTGGACGTACCATGGTAGATCAGTTTATAGCCATCTCCGATGTCACGAGATTTTTGCCCCTTCCAGCGTGTTTCTTGTACACATGCAATGTCCACTTTCCGTTCTTTCAGCATCGCTGCTAGTTCACGGCTGCGTCCAGTAAGAGTCCCAATGTTGAGCGTGGCGATGCGTAAATTTTGTCTGCTTTGGACTTGCTTCTTTAACTGGTTCCGCCCTTGAACCAGTAGCCCTTGTCCATTTGTCGCGACGGTCAGGCGAGGCCGACGCGCGTCGCTTCTGGGGGACGCCCTAGCATTATCCGACAAAATTGACGTAGACATGATCCATGGGTTGCGACAGAGTTACCGACCGGCTTGTCGCCACAGCCTGGCGTCGGGCATTTTGGAGCTACTGCCAGCAGGAATTTGGGCCGCTCCTAACATGGAGAACAGACGCCCTTTGCAGCCGCTCGATCCGAGTCAGACGCTGCTAAAAATAGTTCATCCACCTTCTTCGTGGTTGGGACTCGAAGTCTTCATCCGGCGTTGAAGCTGTTGACCATTTTACTCTTCCCCCTCCTCCTTTCTCAACCGGGCTTGGGACCGGCTACGGCTACAACATCTGCTGGGGTTAAATCCAACGTTAACTTGACACTTAAATCTCCACACATAATTGCAGCAACATTTCCCATTCTTTCATATCCAGGGTTCTTTGAAAGTACAGTGTTATCTTCATTTTTGCTACATCTGCAACTTGACCTGTACCATGATTTAGCTGTTCCACAGTTCTATTCACAATTTCGAAACTTTCAGAAAGTGAGAGATTCGAGTTTTGGAGACTTGTGAGTGTTTTATGTGATGCATGAAAAAATTATGCTGAATGTAAATCAAGTCATTCTTCACACTTGTCGCAAACAACTGTTTGCGCAGCTTCAATTGAGGCTGCATCTTCAGAGTCCATAGCATGCAGAACGTTCTTAATGGAGTCGATATATTCAGCATAGTATTCGACCGCTTGCAGCCACGTACCCCACCTAGTTAGAACTGGCTTCAGTGGCAATGGAATTTCTGGTTACATTTCTTTCAAAAGATGAACTCTTTTGTGGGCTTTGAGAAAAACTTTTTTCACTGAGGAAATCAATAGATCTACTTTGGGGTAACTGCCTCTTACCACTTCTGCCACACGATGAAAGGCATGTGCTACACAAGTTAAATGAGTCATCTTAGGATATACAACACAAAATGCTTCTCTGGCTTTCATCATAAAAGGTGCGGCATCGCTAATAACACTTTATCTTACTGAACGCCCTGTGGCGAAAGGATACCCATAGCTTCATTGAACAGTTTTGCTATAGTTTTGTTATTGCACTTTTCTAGAACATCACAGTGTAAAAGAATCTGTTTACAATAATCTTCACTTAACAAACCAATGATTATGTTGCCAATTAGCCTACCTTCTTTGTCTGTCGTCTCGCCAATGGAAACCCATATCGGACCGTCTTTAATTTCTTGTCTTATCTTCAGAACATTTTCATCGTATATGGCTGAAACATAGGTTTTTCTGAACGTTGACTCATCCGTGATAGTTCGGTTAGTATATTTCTCGAGGAATTACCTGAAGTACTGTTGATTCAGAATGAAGAGAGGGATGTCAGCTGAGATGAGAGCGCGGCAAAGATCGGTGTTGAACTCGGACGTTACACTCGAAGTTGATAGTTGTGTCAGAAACAACTGTCTCAGCTTGGAATTTCGTAGTTTGTTAGTTGATGTTTACTGGTTGAAATGTGTTGTTGCACCAGGAACCTTTGAGTAGATGCCACTGAACATTGACACAAATTACAAAATAATACCTTACAGTCAGTTGAAAAACCTCTTCTTCCTCTTCACCTTTTCCCGTTACGCGGGGTCGGCTTTCTTAATCCTGAGGCGCCAATCATTTCGTTGTAAAGCATCATCAGCAGATAGGCCCAATACTCTCATGTCCCTCTGAACATTCGTCATCCATGTTGTTTGAGGTTTGAAAAACCATCTTCTCTAAATTGTGTTACGTAACTTTTTAATTTTAAACTGGTTGACTGTGCTACTTTAGGCATCTTGTAACAATGTTAATGTCTTCAATGAATGTCAGTAGGCAACTGAAAACACTGCACTTGTAGACATAGCGGTATGTACAAGAACACTACGATCCATCTCGCTGCTAATTCAAAGTGTGAATCACTGGTAGGAACTACAGTAGATGGGGTATTGAGCCATCAAGGGGAATGCCCGAATTACAAAATAATCCGGAAATTACTGACATATCATCGATGAATGGGATTTCCTTAGTACCAAAATTATGGGACAGACATAGTCGATGTTATGTGTGATTCTGATGCTCAGCAGATCTCACCTCTTCCGGGTTCACTCATCTCTCTTTCACCACGCCGTTTATCACCTTACCTTATCAACTCAGGCGTGATGATGAGTTGCACCCCAGTTAAAATATTAAATGTTTCTCCTTTATTGACGGGACTGCTAATTTAATATAATTTAATACTTTTTTGCCGAAATATGGACTGTATTGACCTTAATGACTAAGAATATGGAGCATTATGTGCTAAACTCCAAAATATGGAGATATATGGAAAATAAATACTCCCATTTTTCAACTCCACACACCATGATTTGTAAAGATAATACAAAATATAATTAAGGTTAGCTTTACAAAGAGATATGTATTTACATATAAATCCGTTCCCTGCACATCACCATTGTGTTTAGTCTGGGTGCATGAATAATATTTAAGCTGGACTGTGTAATATCGGAGTGAAATGGGGTGTGTTGGTGGGATATTGAATACTGCCAATGGCTGTCATTGCATATTCTGTTAGATCCAGAGGTGGGTGACCTATTGCAATGTAGTGGCTAAAGACACATAGAGTTGCATGCAAAATAGGTACACTGAATACAAGTGCAT
Organism: Meconema thalassinum; assembly: GCA_946902985.2. Taxonomy (NCBI): domain Eukaryota; kingdom Metazoa; phylum Arthropoda; class Insecta; order Orthoptera; family Tettigoniidae; genus Meconema; species Meconema thalassinum. The sequence continues at coordinate 240,227,636 of OX336395.1, forward strand.
AATATTCTTGATTAGGGATGCACTTTGCCATATTTGGTTATACTATCTTTTTTCTTTGCAGGTCTGTAATGTGTGGTGGCACTGCAATGGAATGGCAAATCTATGTTGAAACGATAATTTGATGAAATGAAGTACACTTCTGAATGTAGGCTATCGATATAAGAATGAGAAATGTATAAAATATATAAGCTATCACAGAATATGGACTTGATTTTGTAATTATTATTTTTACTTCTAAGTTCCTTATTTATATCCCGATTTCCAGTATTCCATTTAGTAAAGGCAAAATATTTGTGTAATTTGTATTGGCGATGGTTTTATTCAAACTATTTATTTCCTGTGTTTTTTTTTCTTAATCTGTTTTTAATAGTGTAGGCCTATATTAACTTGTGGGCTGACAATCTAGATGTTAGATCTCTTCAAACAATCTGCCATTATCATTAACTTGTATTCCTCATAGGCAAGGGCCAAGTTGTGCAAGTATGCTCTATGAAGCCATAATAAATAAATGTGATTGATACAAACCATCGAAATATACATTAGTTTCTTATTACTTCTGTCAATACGGGAAAACTGTGCGACTTGAAAAGTCAAGAAGAATATACATTCTCCGGAAGACGGAACAGGGACCAGCGCCATAGTAGGTAATTTCAAGCAACTAGCCGGCCAAAAATATATATATTCCTCCCCTGTCTTTGCTGTGCATTTTCTGTGAGTCATGTTTATAAGAGCCTTAGGCATAGTAATTAAGTGTTGAAAGGTTGCGCTGTCTGCTTATCTTATCTCACCGAAGGCCTGAAGTTGCTCTTCTCCGTTATGGTATAATATCCTGGGGAGGCGAGTGCTCAGTTCTTTTTATGTAAGGGCTCACTCAGTAAGGAAGTCAGAACTAAATATCTCTTGGAGTGCAGTGTCAATATATTAGATGAAAGTATATAATTTTTATATAGTTTGTAGCATTTGCTGTTAATTACTATATTATTGTCCAGGATGTATGTTTCAAAAGTCGGGTATACTGTGTCCATGCGCTATCTAATCATAGAAATTTGGGTAACTTTTCAATAGTGTTGCCTTCGATATTTGTAATGAAAGTTTTTATAGAAGTTATTTAAACCTTATTGAATAGGAAACTGCGTCTTTTTGCTGTGACCAGGTGTGACTATGACTGAAATTAATTTTTTTCAAAAGTCATCGACTCTGTAACCCGGAGATCGTTTTTCGAGCCGTGGAGGAACAGCAGGGAAAATAGCATAACAATTACATTGTGAATGTTGTAATTGGACATTTAGGCCTTCAGGATTGTCCTGAGGAAATATCTAAGTCAATAAGGGAATCGGTCAGTATTTTGTGTGCAAAATATAGTAGAAAAAGGAACAAATTGCTGAAGTACAAAAAAGAAACTTGGTTGGAACAGTCAGTTAAGCTTGCAGGAGGGGTAAATAAATCACTGCTGTGTGCCTCACGACAATGTCAGGCCGAGGCTGCCAGTACTAGCACTCGAGGTCGTCCACGTAAACTGTTTGGAGAAATGAGGGTATGCTCTAAGAGCAGGAAAACGAGATCAATTCTTGAAAATACATCACAAGAAGAAATGTTTCTGCCACTCGTATGAGTCTTCGAGCTTCTGAGAAACTCTTTCGTGTGGGTATGCCATTGGTAAAGTGGCTTTTGGCATGTACGCAAAGGAAACAATAAAATTGTACTTACAAAAATACAAGGTATTACATGGCTGTAACTTTACACAAACTCTTGGTTCATGGAGAGGTCATTTCATTTCTCGGTTTTCAGGTAGTCTCTTCATGCTGCCATAAGAACCACATGCCAGTTCTCCAATGGAGTTCTTGATGTACGGCATCCTTGGACGTCCCCTAGGTTTCTTTCCCAATACTTTGCCCTCGATAATGATTTAGAGAAGAGAGTCGTCCCTGAGTACATGTCCAAGGAACTTTGTTTTCCTCTTCTTTATTGATTTTAATAAACATCGAACATCCTTCACATCCTGCAGAACAAGATCATTTTGTTTTCCTGTCTATCCAACTTGTTTTTGTCATTCTTCACCAAAACCACATTTCTCAGCCATAAGTTTTGTTTTTGTTTTCTCCAGTTTCCCTAATGTTCAGGTTTCCCATCTATACAGTGACCCTTTCCATAGGCTGCTTATTTCCTCGGACCCAAATGTTGCCAGTTTAGGGAAATCGAGGAAGAGAAAGTTGGTTGCGCTTTCAAGAGAAGTGCTAAACTTGTCGTCTGAGCCTCCTGCATCTGGTTCTCCCGAAGGAGATACCTACAGTGAAGATGCCAATTCTGATGGAACTGCATCTTATAGATATTGTACTCAATACGGACAAAAGGTAATCATGACCAAGTTCATGGATATACACTGCATCTAATGTCTAAATTGTATGGTAAGTAGGCCTGCAAGTATTACTAGATCTGTATTCAAACATTATAAACCGCATATCCCATAATTAACTTTAATTAAAATTTTCTGAACCTATATCGAAATATTATAAAAATTACTAGTTGCATTTTTTGATGCAGTTATTTGATATTTGTTATTGACTGACCTGACACACAATTATCTACAATAATAGTTGCATATTATATTTCATGTTAATAAGTCCACTTGATTCCGAGATACGATTTTTGGACGGCTAGGCTACACCTGGCCGCAGGTTATGGTTCAAATTTCCCGCGTGAAAGCTTGAAAGTTCCATGTGTTACCTAGAGAGGCGCCACTATGCAAGCGTGCTAATAAGCGGCGCGTGGGTGGTTGTCATTATCGGAATTACTTTCTATGATTATTTTCAACGTTTTAAAATGTATTTTGCAGAAAACCAGGACATTTATTCTCCGAATAGAAAATTCGCTCCAAAGCCCATTACCGTAAAAGAAATATGTCCTGGGAAAAGGGGTCTTGTGGTACGGTAGCCTCGTCCGATACGACGACATTTACATAACTCGTATACATTCAAATACGGTCAAATCAAATCAAAATCACTTTATTTGCAATGAGGTGTCAACCTCGATGGCAAATGGGGTACATAATTTACAAACACTACACAATATTAAAAGAATACAATAACTTAATGTACTTATTAACGGCGTTGCCCGCTTTACTTGACAAGGAAAGTGGCATCGATTCTTTAATTGATATTGATGGGAACGAATTAAATGTGTATCATGGTGGCCATTCTGCCTTTATGTTGGCTATATACTTGACGTTACAGACAGTTAGGAACGGGGCTCCGAGTGAAAGCCGAAGTTAAACGATTGACTTCGCGTCACCACATGGTAGCTTTACGATTGGTTACAAAGTGAGAAGCTTATTATCCTCTCTGTTTCAAAATAAATCATGTGATTGTGCCAGAACTTATCTATATTTACGACACTTGACTAAATGTAAAATACTGTTGTGTAATATTAAACATATCATATTCTCAGAATACATTACATTGAAGTACCTCCATTTTCTGCATAATGCACATCGCACTGTTGGTCTAGGGCAGGGGTCTCCAAACTTTCCAGCCTTAGGGCCATACTGATTACTCCAGTAAGTTCCGAGGGCCAAAACCATATTATCATTGATGCCGGTGGTAAAAAGTGAAAAGGGGGCGTGGTGGCTCAGCGGTCTAGCTGTATGCCTCTCACCAAGGCGGTCCGGGTTCGATTCCCGGTCAATGCATGTGAGATTTTCGAAGTGAAATGCCATGTCCTGTGGTTCGGATTCCACGTAAAAAGGAGGTCCCGTGGCTCATAATCACAAGATTCACGGTCACGTAAAACTACAATCTTCCTTCCTTCCTTCCTTAAAAAGTGAAATAGTCCACTGATGAAAAAAAAAGTCCGAAAAAGTACGCAACGTTGAAAAAAGGCTGCAAATCGGACTAAAGTCCGCAAAACGGCAACACTGCATATTATTAATTTTCCTGTCATTATCTGTAATTTCTAGATTAGTCGTAGAGTACGAGCCATGAGGAGTAACGTGACACGACATCTGGTGGACACAAGCGGAAATAGGTAGTACCTTCTATCGCTAACAGATGGCGCTAATAGCACGTACAGAGTAATCTCGTTGGTTCGAGAGAGTTCTGGTGTCTTCCACTCACTTCTAGGTGGCAGTAATTGGAATATATAAGAAGGCTAGTTGCGCAACCACAAGTCAGTTCCTATGACACTGTTGTGAAATAAAATAGTGCGTACCTCCTTAAAACGTGTTTGTGCGTGTTTAAGTTTAAGACATCTTTGTAACAGTATTTTGATTTGAATTGTTGCTTTTGTGTGTGATTTAGTAGTATGGAAAAGAAGCGAAAAATTGATAGTGAATGCAGAAAATTCAAAGATGAGTGGAACATTCAGTATTTCGTAATTGAGTCCAGTAACAAGGCGCTATGTTTGATTTGCAATGAAAGCATAGCCGTTCTCAAGGAATATAACATTAAACGTCATTATGAAACAAAACATTTTCAAAATTACTCAAAATATACAGGAAGTTTGCGGACAGAAAAATTCGAAGCTATGAAGCGCGGATTGAAATCGCAGCAATCTTCATTTACAAAACTCAAAACCGAACAAGAGGCTGCAACTCGGGCCAGCTTTCGTGTGGCTCTTGAAATTGCAAAACGTGGAAAACCATTCACCGGTGGAGAAATTATCAAAGAATGCATAATTGCAGCAGCCGAAGAAATGTACCCTGAAAAGGTAAATTTAATAAAAACTGTCAGTATGTCAGCAAACACTGTGGCTCAAAGGGTAGAAAACATCGCTGAAAATATATCCTCTCAACTGTTCGACAAAAATGGAGATGTTGAGTGGTTTTCTTTGGCCTTGGATGAGTCAACGGATGTGTCAGATACTGCTCAGGTGTTGATTTATATTCGAGGAGTAGATAAAAGCTATGAAGTGCATGAAGAACTTCTTGATATGTATAGTATTCATGGCACAACTACTGGTACAGATATTTTTAAAGGAGTTGAAATGGCCATTAATCAAAAGAACCTTCGATGGAAAAACTTGAAATGTAATACAACTGATGGAGGCAAAAACATGAGTGGGAAAGATAAAGGAGTGGTCGCTCTTGTGTCAAAGGCTGTAGAAAATGACGGTGGTTCAAAACCATTAGTCTTACATTGTATCATTCATCAACAGTCTTTGTGCGGAAAATGTTTGGATATGTCTGAAGTTCTGAAACCAGTCATATCAACTGTTAATTTTATGAGATCTTTTGGGCTGAATCACCGACAATTCCGACAATTTATTGAAGAGATTGGAGAAAATGGCTTACCTTATCATACTGCCGTACGTTGGCTTAGTTGTGGGAAAGTCCTTCAGCGCTTTTTTGAACTTCGAGCAGTGATCGAAATTTTTTGAATGAAAAGCATCGCTCTCTTACTGAATTACAAAACAACGCATGGCTGTGGAAGTTAGCATTCTATGTTGATTTGACAAAACATGTGAACGAACTGAATTTGAGATTGCAAGGAGAAAACCAGCATCTTCCTGATTTATACACTAATATCAAATCATTCCGGAAGAAATTGATACTGTTTCAATCACAACTACGAAGTAAATGTTTTTCACAATTTAAAACATGTGAAATATTCAGCCACACCACTGAGACTGAGTTTCCTATCGATTTTGCAATCGAAACTTTGAGTGCTTTGAAAATATATTTTGATACTCGTTTCTCGGACTTCGATGCCTTTGCGAATCAAATTAAGATTTTTCAGGATCCTTTTGATACTGACATTGAAACCCTAGCCCCGGAACTTCAAATGGAAATGATTGAACTACAGTGCAGTGATATAATTAAGAATAAATATCAAAACTCATCTTTGTTGGAATTTTATAAGAGTCTTCCACTGACACAATTTGATAATTTGCATAAATTTGCTCGTGGGCTGTTTTCTGTTTTTGGTACTACTTATTTGTGTGAGAAGACCTTCTCCAAAATGAAGTACACAAAAAATGTTTACAGATCTAAATTAACTGATGAACATCTTAAATCTCTTTTAATAATTGGTACAAGTAAAATTAGTCCACAACTACAAACTATTGTCAGAGGAAAATCTCAATTACATAAATCTCATTAGTATTTCATATGTCTGCATGTTATACATGTCTTTACTCATTACAATTCTGTGTTTCTTTATCCAACTTATCACAAAACAATAACAATGTTATGAGTAGTTAGCCCATGACCATATCAATGTAGATGTCATATTAATAATTATTCAACATAAAATTAGAATACTTCAGTAAACTAAATTTAATTTTCTATAAAAAATATGTTCTCTAAAAGGAGTTTTCAAGTATGCTAGCTCTCCGCGGGCCGGACAAAATCTGTCCGCGGGCCGGATGTGGCCCCCGGGCCGTAGTTTGGTGACCCCTGGTCTAGGGGTATGATTCCTGCTTTGAGTGCGAGAGGTCCCGAGTTCGAATCCCGGAAGTGCCCAGCATTTTTACTATTGGTTTATCTCATGAAAATATTCAAAAAGTATATAAAAGAACCCTACGAACTTATTTTTTCGTGCGAGACTTGTACTTACTGTGTGCCAGTAATATAAATACATAGTTTGAGGTCAAACGCAATTTTTTATTTTAGTCGCTTTACCCTACAGGTTGGCTTTTCCCTCGGATTCTGAGGGGATCCCACCATTACCGCCACCAGGGCGGTGTCCTGGAGCTTGAAACACCTGGACGAGGGATAAAACTGGGGAGGTGGAACCAGCACCTCGCCCAGGCGGCCTCACCTGCAAAGCGAACATGGGCCTCATGAGGGATGAAAAGTGAGGGGAAGATTGTGAGGGATAGGCAAGGAAGAGGCAAGGAGGGTGGCCCCCACCTCCCCAGTGGTATCCCCCAATCAGGTATTTCAAGCTCCAGGACACTGCCCTTACGGCGGTTATGGTGGGATCCCTCGCTGAGTCCAAGGAAGGGTAGCGGCTTTGGTGGCGTAGTTGGTACATGCTGTTCTTCTATGCCCAAGATCGCGGGTTCAAACCCGGCCGAAGCCGTCGTTAAAAATCCCTCAGTATGCCTTTCTTCGGAGGGGAAGTAAAGCCGGCAGTCCCATGTCATAGATTTATGGCATGTTAAAGAGCCTTCGTACTTTAACGAAGAACGTTCGTTGCCAGGAGCCAACTGCGGTGGCGTCTAGTAACCAAGTTCTGAACTAGTAGTTGTTGATGGTGGCGTTTGGCGGCAAAAGTAGGAACTACTTCAAGAAATCAATGTCTGCAGTCCTTACTTGAATTAAAAACAGATAACACACACTAATACAGCCATCACAATTAACACCGGTTATCAGACAGATTCTACACCCACCCAAAGTACACGGGGCTACATGACCGCGTTGTCACAGCCCCTAAACTGAGGAAGCAACCAACCAACCAACCTAAGTGCGAGGGAAAAGCCAACCTGGAGGGTAAACCGACGGGGAAAAAAGAAGCGTTTACCTCAACCTATGTATTTAAATTACCGGAAGTCTCGCCCGAAAAAAAGAACGTTCCTAAGGTTCTTTTACATACTTTTTGAATCTTTTCAAGAGATAAAAACAAAAGTAATAAAAATGCTAGGCTCTTCCGGGGTTTGAAGCCGGGACCTCTCGCACTTAAAGCAGGAATCATACCCCTAGACCAACAGTGCGTTGTGCATTGTGCAGAAAATGGAGGTACTTCAATGTAATGTATTCTGAGAATATGATATGTTGAATATTACACTACAGTATTTCACATTTAGTAAAGTGTCGTAAATATAGATAAGTTCTGGCACAATCACATGATTTATTTTGAAACAGAGAGGATAATAAGCTTCTCACTTTGTAACCAATCGTAAAGCTAGCATGTGGTGACGCGAAGTCAATCGTTTAACTTCGGCTTTCACTCGGAGCCCCGTTCCTAACTGTCTGTAACGTCAAGTCTAAACCAATAGCAGCGAATATTGGATTTTCTTCTTCTTCTACTTGGTACGGTAGTGGGCATAGTAAACTCTTTACCCAATTGTTAGTGTGCAGTGGTATGTATAATTGGGTAACCGTCGACTACCGATTGAAAGCGTATGACCAGTGAGTTTCGGGGAATCGTAAACAAGAATATGACGCAACGCGGAGAGATACATATGAGGAAAACATAGGAATTAGAGACGAGGACACAAATGGTATTAACTCTTCACACCGAAGCGACCCACCTTGGTGACTCGCTACACATACACACACATGACCGGGTCACAAATATGGATATGGGAAAGGATTACCCTTTCAAATCTTTAAATTAATATTGTCGAAAAATGCTACGATGCTACTAACCAGTGGAATTGTAGGCGTATGTACCAATGTGGCCACATTTAAAGGAATTGCATACCCCAAATCGTATAAAGCTCTCAACATTATAGCACGTTGATGGTCGTATAGTGGACATTGAAATAGAATATGATGTAAGGAACCCTCCATTTGTAAACATGCACATAGAGGATCATCACGTCGTTTTATGCGGAATAAATACACCGGCGTTAATGCATGGTTAAAACGTAGACGAATGGTTGTAATGATATGTCGTCGTGTGTATTTCCCTTCGTGAAACCATGGTTTGTTTAAAATAGTCGGTTGTAACCCAAAATAGTGTTTGGCCTTAATTCTGGCGTAGCTAGTCCACGTGCATTGCCAGTCCTCCCGTATTGTCGAACAAATTATAGAACGCAGGTCTGACATTGGTATGGCGATGTTGTAAGTTTTTCCGTGTCCCTTTGCTGCATCTTTGGCAAGGTTATCCGCTATTTCGTTTCCTTCAATGTGACAATGGCCGGGTACCCACATGATACTGACTTCAAAACCCTCCGTGTGTAAAGTGTACAATTGTTGCACTAATTGACATAAAAACCAGTTGTCGGCCTCTCTAACATTTTGAAGTGCTTGTACTACACTCATTGAATCAGTACAAATTAAAGCATGACGAATGGCATGTTTTTTTTATATAAAAACACGTCTGACGTATAGCAAAAATTTCGGCTGTAAATATCGAGACGTCAGGGGGTAAAGTATACTGAAAGGAGATTTGTAAGTCCGGAGCACAGAAGGCTGCTCCCACACGCGCAGGGTTAACCAGTTTAGAACCATCTGTGTAAAAAAGGATACAGGAGATCAAAGGATTCGTTATTTCCCTAAAAATACGGGGAATGATTACAGGATTATGTTGAAACGTCTGGTAGACTTGGGGTAAGGAGTTCTGAAGAATAGGAGGTTGAAAGTACGTTGCAGCATACGGAATAGTATATATCGGTAACCGCATGACTTTTAATATATTATGACGGTACGGTTGAAGCATGGAATATGCGGTTAGTAACGCAGGACGAGAAACGGTGGGCAATAATCGACGCGTATAATATTCCTCTAATAGTTGTAGTTTAGGGACGATAGGTGATGTTGTTATCATCATTTTTCGTAGCAGGTACATACATGCAAGATATCTACGCCGATGCTGAAGTGACATTTCTCCGGTTTCAACTAGCAGGGCTCCTGTGGGGGTTGATTGAAGCGCACCTGTAATTATACGCAAGGCAGAAAACTGGATTCTATCTAACCGAAGGAGCCTAATGCTGGGCATTGAATAAAAAAAAAAAGGAGTTGTAATCCAGTACGGAACGGATGATGTTACGATAAACCGTTAATAATGATTCTGGGTCCGCCCCCCAATTACGTCTAGTGAGAGACTTTAGAACATTAATTTTACTGGCGAGATGACTCTGAAGGTATTGCGTATGTCTCTCCCATTGCATTTTCCTGTCAATATGAATCCCTAAATATTTGACACTTGTCACCACCGGAATGTGCCCTTGACGGTATAACATAGGAGAACTGTCGTAAATTCGTTTGTGCGTAAAAATCATCGCAGCGTTTTTTCCTACGGATGTTTCAAATCCGTATTGATGTAGCCAATCATGAGCATGAGATAAGGCGTGGTATATATCTCTTCGACATAAGGATAACTCTTCTCGAGTGCAATATATTAGAATGTCATCCGCATATTGTAGAATGCGAGCGTGCGGTAATATGACTGTTTCTAAAGTACGGGTGTAAATTAAGTATAAAAGCCCGCTTAGAACGTCGTCCTGGGGAACACCATAAGAAGTATGTCGAGAATCAAAGACACCGGCTGGGGAGTTTAACGTAATATGACGATGGCATAGCATATTGTGTATTAAGCACCTGAAGGGAAGGGGAAAATTTAGATCCCTTAGAAGTTGAATAAGAAGATACGGATCAACAGAATCATATGCATTTTTGAGGTCAAGGAACACAGCTACTGTGTGCATTTTCTTTCCTTTTGCTAGGAGTAGATCAGTAAGGAATATATTTATGGGGTCGGAAGTACCAAGATTTTTCCTAAATGCAAATTGGGTTTTTGGAAACAGGTTATAATATTCTAGGCACCATTGAAGCCGTCGGAGAAGAATATGTTGGAAAATTTTTCGGAAACAAGATCCAAGTTGAATACCACGATAACTACTCGGTAATCGAGCATCTTTCATTGGTTTAAGAATCGGTACAGTTTGAAAAACATTCCAATCCTCCGGGAAGGTCCCTGTGCATAAGATGGAATTATATAGTTGAAGAATGATACTCTGAGCGTTTACTGGAAATCGAGCGATCATTTGATAAGTCACTCCATCTGGAGAAGTATAAATTCTGTCCTAAAACTTCCCCATACGGGAGATCGAAACGCATCAGGCGAAAGCCTGGCCAAAATAACTACTGTGGTCAAGAAAATTAGACTGAAACGGTGCGGGGGTATTGAGCATGAAATACGTGACTAGAAAACCAATATAGGGAGCAATGCATTAACAATTTTTATTCCTAATAATAAATTTATAATGAACAAACAAATTGCACTTAAGTGCTTATTACAGAAATTAACAATTATAAATGTAGCAAAGTGTGAGGGCCTGATTACAGAACCCAGATTATAGAAAGGTCCATGAAAAGCTTGCTTGATTGGAGAAAAGTTGAGCTTAATATATAAAAATGCAGTTTATAAAAAGAGAGAACCATAAAAAATAATTAAGAGTGTAATAACTGGTATGATATAAGCTCTTTATAAAATTGAACTTATCTTTGAAGAGAGTTGAAGAGCCAGCTCCTTAAAAAGTTCCAGCTAGCACACGTTGATTTAAAAGTCTTCACTGTTTACTTGGAAGGAGGCGTACATGGCCTAGAGTTATGTGCACTATCGATAAAATGTCAACTTTCTTTTCTTGCGCAGGAATGACATTTATAGTTTCCAAGAGCTGATCCAGAGATATTTTGAAGGACGATTCCAAGTATCCCCTCTAAGGTGATGTTGAAGAGTACAGCGGCTGGCAATTATTCTTGCCATCTTGAGCAATACGGCATGGTGCAGATCTTGTGACGTAACTGCTCGCTAGCGTAGAAATCAGCGATGGTGTGATGAGAGGTAGCGGTGACCAGCGGGTTGAAGTGATTCAGAAGTGGCGGTTGATCCGAAGTGATGGATCAGAAGTGTTGAAGAACGCCAGCAAGCGGCGTCTTAAATAGGGACCATAGAACACTCTCGAAGTTTGGAGATCGCCCGACCAGACAAAGACCTGCCATTGGTCGAACGAAAGTCAGGGTGACGTCAGTCGACACTACTCAGCAGACAGTGGATCAACCAGTAGATATCTGGTATGTCATGAGTGAGGACGCCTGAGATAGCGAGACTGAAACACTCGAGGTGAGAACTATAATATCTATGAATAAGTGATTGATAACAAGATTATGCATATGGTTTAAGCAATTAACAATTGTAAATAAATAATTACCATTCGGGGATCTCAGTAACAATAAATAAAATTTGACCGACAAATGGGCCAAGCTAAACATTGAAAATATCACAAAAATGATCATGCTCCGAGAACTCCGAATGAAAACAAACAAAAGAATCAGTCAAAGCAAAACATGGATAACAGACGAGGAGAAACTAAGACTCGAAAGGCAAAACAGAAATAGCAGAGATGGGTCTAGTATAACGACCTTTACTAGTTAAAACATCAACAACTCTGACACGTTTAACACGGCCAAAGTGGCAGTGAATAACTCTACCTAGGTTCCACACGAGAGGCGGAGATGGGTCTCGAAGAAGAACCATGTCCCCCACTCGTACATCTGGTTGAGGAAGCCGCCATTTCTCACGCCTATTTAGCAAGCTGAGATATTCTAACTTCCATCGGCGCCAAAAAGAACAGCGCAAAGATTCTACTTTTCTCCAAAAGATAGGTAAGTTAGGATCACAGCGTCGAACCAGCAAAGGCGGAGTAGCAGCAAGCGAACAGCCAATCAGGAAGTGACTGGGTGTTAAAGGTAAAAGATCCTTAGGATCGTTTGAAAGAGGGGTCAGAGGTCTGGAATTTACAATACCTTCAATTTGAATAATCAAAGAGTTGAATTCCTCATAAGAAAGTATGGTAGGACCAAGAGTTTTCTTAAGCTGTCCTTTAGTAAGTTTGATGCAGGACTCCCATCGGCCCCCATGATGGGGAGCATAAGGCGGGGTGAAATGCCATTTGAAACCTTTAGAATAGGAAAAGTTGGAAATTTTTTCTTTAGCAGAAGGGGAGCTTAACACTTTTTTTCCAGAGCTCAGAAGCGCTTACAAAAATTTTTGCATTATCTGAAAAAACTTCAGATGGAACACCCCTTCTAGCAGCAAATCTAGAAAAGGCGGCCAGAAAGTAGGATACAGAAGCGTTCGTAACCAACTCAAGGTGGATAGCTCCCGTCACCATACATACAAATAACGAGATGTAGAGTTTACCTAAGATTTTGCGCTTAGATGAAGAGGGATTGGTCTGATATATGTAAGGGCCTGCGTAATCGATCCCAGTAAGAGCAAAGGGCTTACTAGGTTCCGAACGAAATGGAGGTAAATTACCCATAATCTGCGTGGCGGGCCGTGGTTTAACCTTGAAGCAAGGTATACACTTTTTGACAACAGAAGAAACCTCATGAACGCCATTGATGATCCAGTAGAGTTCACGAATTAGACAGAGCAAGGTGCGAGTGCCAGCATGAAGGTGTTTATAATGAAACTTTTTTATTATGAGGGTAGTGATAGGATGCTTTGAAGGAAGGATGATGGGATGCTTTTTCCCATCCTCACAACTAGACATAGCTAATCTTCCACCCACACGTATTATGCCGTCCTGGTCTAGAAAAGGAGTGAGTGGTGAAAGCCTGCTAGACTTGGGTAAATCTTTACCACTTATAAGAGCTTGCTTTTCAGGAGCAAATACTTCCTGCTGAACAAGTAACAAAATCTTGCAAGTAGCAAATTCTAACTCTACTCTGGAAAGAAAGGGTTGAGGCTTCAATGGTTGATCAATTACTAAATATTTCCATTGGAAGATATAAGACACTACACGAATCAATTTATCAAATGAAGAGTATCTATGAAAAAGGCTAGTAGAAGTAGAAGTAAGATGCGACGTGACAGGGTCATTACGGGCATCAGGTATTGCTTCTACAGATTGATTAGCTAAGCGAGGCCAGCAAGATGATTCCTGACTTAGCCAAGGAGGACCATTCCAGTACAGGTCTGAAGAAATCAATTTTTTAGGTGTGCAACCACGTGATATTATATCCGCGGGGTTTTCACGGCTAGGAACATGTCTCCATTGTTCAGAATGAGAGACTTCATGAATCTTAGAAACGCGATTTGCCACAAAGGTATTCCAATGAGAAGAAGGCTTGGAAATCCAAGCTAATACAATAGAAGAATCGCTCCAAAAAAATGTGCGGGAAAATTTTAACTTTAAACTGACATTTAGTTTAGTAGCTAATTCTGTTGCCATTAAAGCAGAGCATAATTCTAATCTCGGCAATGATACTGTTTTAAGTGGAGCAACCTTAGATTTAGCGCACACTAAATTAGAAAATCCAGGGAAAGTATCTGAGGAACGTCCTACTATGTATGCACAACAGCCATAAGCTCGTTCTGAACTATCAGAAAATACATGCAGGTCATACTGCTGGTATAAGGGATTAGAAATTAAAGGGCGGGGTATAGAAACCTTGGAGAGATCCAGCAAACTGCTGCGATACTCTAACCATTCTTCTACAAGAGGAAGGGGGAGATTTTCATCCCAGTCTGATTTTAATGACCAAAGCTTTTGCAAGAACATTTTTGCAACAATAACTATAGGAGCAATATATTGCAAAGGATCAAAGATCTTTGCGATTTCTGACATAACTTGTCTCTTAGTTACAGGGGGAGATTCTGACAGATGTACCTGATAAGAGAAGGTATCAGAAGAAGGACGCCAAAAAACACCCAATGCTTTTACGGCTGCTTCATCAGTAGGAATGGCAACAAATTCATCAACTGGGACCTCTGATGAAAATTTTGATATAAATTCAGTGGAATTTGAAGTCCATTTATGGAGCGGAAAACCACCTCCTAGGAGTAGGGATTTCAAATCTTCGCACACAAGGAGCGCTTCAGAAATATTAGGGAAAGAGCACAAGAAATCGTCGACATAAAATGCCGTTTTTAATGACTCAGAGGCCAAAGGATGATACAGATGACCATCTTGCTCGGCTAACATGTGGAGAGACCGAATCGCAAGAAAGGCTGAAGGCTTCAGGCCATATGTCACAGTCTTCAATCTAAATATCTTTATGGGTTTGGAACTCTCATCGCGCCACAATATTCTTTGCAGATCTTGCTGCTCAGAATTTACGAGAATCTGCCGATACATCTGCTTAATATCTGAGATTACAGCAATAGGAAACCTTCGAAAATTAAGCAAAACAGAGGTGAGATCTGTTTGAATCGCGGGACCACATTGCAAGGTATCATTTAAAGAGATTCCATTTGAATCTGGTGATGAGCCATTGAAAACTACTCTTATATTGTCCTGTGTTAAGGAATTTTTCCATACCGGATGATGATTTAAATAAACTATTTCATTTAAAGGATGGTCAATTTCTTCTGATTTAGAAATTACCTCCATGTGATTGGATGATTCGTATTCCTACATAAAGGAAGCATACTGAGTTTTGACAGAAGCATCTTGTTTGAACCGATTTTCAATAGCAAATAGTGCCCTAAGTGCTCTGGAATGCGAGCCCGTAATGGCGGGAGGATTGGGAATACGTGGAAGAGTTACTATAAATCTGCCTTCAGTATTACGGACAGTGGTTTCCTTATATAACTTTTCACAAATTTCGTTAGAAGAAGAAGAAGAAGAAGTAGTCTGAACATTCTCAAGATCCCAGAACTTGGTTAGCTCTTGGCTCAAATCGGTACCAACAAAATAACAATTCGATACAGTTTGAATAGGATTACGGTATATTTGGCCAGTAGCAATCCAACCAAAATCAGTTTCGCGGAAGAAAACATTAGGAGCAATTTTTACTTTATTGGAATGAAGACATTGCCAAAATACGCTTGAGCTGAAAAGAAGCTCTACGGGTGAAGCTCTGTTGAAATGAGGGTCAGCTAGCTGGACAAAATTCGGGATATTCCAACTTTGAATAGGATAAGAAGTGCCAGGAATATTGTTGCCTATAGACTTGATAATCAAACAATCTAATTGCAACTGCGTACCAAGATTATTAGAGTCCTTCAGATCCACTTTAGCAAAGCTTAAGGATTGTGATTTAGAGCAGTTTATTCCTGTAACCTCTATTGAGGTAGGATGTTTTGGAAGGCCTAACTTTTGTACCAACGATTCATTAATAAAATTGTTGGTAGCGGCATTATCCAATAATCCCCTAACAGATACCCATTTTCCGTGAGAATTTTTCATTAGAACCTGCACGGTAGATAATAAAACCTGGACTTTGCCAAGCGAGGTAGAACTTTGAGCATTCGAGTTCAGTTAAGAAAGTACGAAACCGTGTGAGCTTGCCCTTACAAGAGCCTCTGGAGTTGCTAAGTTTTTCATCAAGGTTAGGCATATTACAAGTTGTTTGTTACTCACGTCAATATTGTGACTTCGAGTACTGGAAGTCAGAGGATGACAGCTTGCTATGTAGTAAGGTTTAGTCTGATGCGGAAGAAACCGACTTAGCTTACGTTTCTCTCCTCTGCCGCACATGCGCCTTAAGCTGAAACGTACAATGTGAATTAGTGTTGAAACACAATGAACCAATGAACAAAAATTGTTAATGCAAAATTCACAATATTAAACTTATATAGGGATCCAGGGTGCAACAGATATGTTTCCCGGGTTTCGGCACCAAAACTATGGAGAAGTATAAATTCTGTCCTAAAACTTCCCCATACGGGAGAACGAAACGCATCAGGCGAAAGCCTGGCCAAAATAACTACTGTGGTCAAGAAAATTAGACTGAAACGGTGCGGGGGTATTGAGCATGAAATACGTGACTAGAAAACCAATATAGGGAGCAATGCATTAACAATTTTTATTCCTAATAATAAATTTATAATGAACAAACAAATTGCACTTAAGTGCTTATTACAGAAATTAACAATTATAAATGTAGCAAAGTGTGAGGGCCTGATTACAGAACCCAGATTATAGAAAGGTCCATGAAAAGCTTGCTTGATTGGAGAAAAGTTGAGCTTAATATATAAAAATGCAGTTTATAAAAAGAGAGAACCATAAAAAATAATTAAGAGTGTAATAACTGGTATGATATAAGCTCTTTATAAAATTGAACTTATCTTTGAAGAGAGTTGAAGAGCCAGCTCCTTAAAAAGTTCCAGCTAGCACACGTTGATTTAAAAGTCTTCACTGTTTACTTGGAAGGAGGCGTACATGGCCTAGAGTTATGTGCACTATCGATAAAATGTCAACTTTCTTTTCTTGCGCAGGAATGACATTTATAGTTTCCAAGAGCTGATCCAGAGATATTTTGAAGGACGATTCCAAGTATCCCCTCTAAGGTGA
This sequence comes from Meconema thalassinum, assembly GCA_946902985.2. NCBI lineage: Eukaryota > Metazoa > Arthropoda > Insecta > Orthoptera > Tettigoniidae > Meconema > Meconema thalassinum. The sequence continues at coordinate 240,244,544 of OX336395.1, forward strand.
TGTTGAAGAGTACAGCGGCTGGCAATTATTCTTGCCATCTTGAGCAATACGTCATGGTGCAGATCTTGTGACGTAACTGCTCGCTAGCGTAGAAATCAGCGATGGTGTGATGAGAGGTAGCGGTGACCAGCGGGTTGAAGTGATTCAGAAGTGGCGGTTGATCCGAAGTGATGGATCAGAAGTGTTGAAGAACGCCAGCAAGCGGCGTCTTAAATAGGGACCATAGAACACTCTCGAAGTTTGGAGATCGCCCGACCAGACAAAGACCTGCCATTGGTCGAACGAAAGTCAGGGTGACGTCAGTCGACACTACTCAGCAGACAGTGGATCAACCAGTAGATATCTGGTATGTCATGAGTGAGGACGCCTGAGATAGCGAGACTGAAACACTCGAGGTGAGAACTATAATATCTATGAATAAGTGATTGATAACAAGATTATGCATATGGTTTAAGCAATTAACAATTGTAAATAAATAATTACCATTCGGGGATCTCAGTAACAATAAATAAAATTTGACCGACAAATGGGCCAAGCTAAACATTGAAAATATCACAAAAATGATCATGCTCCGAGAACTCCGAATGAAAACAAACAAAAGAATCAGTCAAAGCAAAACATGGATAACAGACGAGGAGAAACTAAGACTCGAAAGGCAAAACAGAAATAGCAGAGATGGGTCTAGTATAACGACCTTTACTAGTTAAAACATCAACAACTCTGACACGTTTAACACGGCCGAAGTGGCAGTGAATAACTCTACCTAGGTTCCACACGAGAGGCGGAGATGGGTCTCGAAGAAGAACCATGTCCCCCACTCGTACATCTGGTTGAGGAAGCCGCCATTTCTCACGCCTATTTAGCAAGCTGAGATATTCTAACTTCCATCGGCGCCAAAAAGAACAGCGCAAAGATTCTACTTTTCTCCAAAAGATAGGTAAGTTAGGATCACAGCGTCGAACCAGCAAAGGCGGAGTAGCAGCAAGCGAACAGCCAATCAGGAAGTGACTGGGTGTTAAAGGTAAAAGATCCTTAGGATCGTTTGAAAGAGGGGTCAGAGGTCTGGAATTTACAATACCTTCAATTTGAATAATCAAAGAGTTGAATTCCTCATAAGAAAGTATGGTAGGACCAAGAGTTTTCTTAAGCTGTCCTTTAGTAAGTTTGATGCAGGACTCCCATCGGCCCCCATGATGGGGAGCATAAGGCGGGGTGAAATGCCATTTGAAACCTTTAGAATAGGAAAAGTTGGAAATTTTTTCTTTAGCAGAAGGGGAGCTTAACACTTTTTTTTCCAGAGATCAGAAGCGCTTACAAAAATTTTTGCATTATCTGAAAAAACTTCAGATGGAACACCCCTTCTAGCAGCAAATCTAGAAAAGGCGGCCAGAAAGTAGGATACAGAAGCGTTCGTAACCAACTCAAGGTGGATAGCTCCCGTCACCATACATACAAATAACGAGATGTAGAGTTTACCTAAGATTTTGCGCTTAGATGAAGAGGGATTGGTCTGATATATGTAAGGGCCTGCGTAATCGATCCCAGTAAGAGCAAAGGGCTTACTAGGTTCCGAACGAAATGGAGGTAAATTACCCATAATCTGCGTGGCGGGCCGTGGTTTAACCTTGAAGCAAGGTATACACTTTTTGACAACAGAAGAAACCTCATGAACGCCATTGATGATCCAGTAGAGTTCACGAATTAGACAGAGCAAGGTGCGAGTGCCAGCATGAAGGTGTTTATAATGAAACTTTTTTATTATGAGGGTAGTGATAGGATGCTTTGAAGGAAGGATGATGGGATGCTTTTTCCCATCCTCACAACTAGACATAGCTAATCTTCCACCCACACGTATTATGCCGTCCTGGTCTAGAAAAGGAGTGAGTGGTGAAAGCCTGCTAGACTTGGGTAAATCTTTACCACTTATAAGAGCTTGCTTTTCAGGAGCAAATACTTCCTGCTGAACAAGTAACAAAATCTTGCAAGTAGCAAATTCTAACTCTACTCTGGAAAGAAAGGGTTGAGGCTTCAATGGTTGATCAATTACTAAATATTTCCATTGGAAGATATAAGACACTACACGAATCAATTTATCAAATGAAGAGTATCTATGAAAAAGGCTAGTAGAAGTAGAAGTAAGATGCGACGTGACAGGGTCATTACGGGCATCAGGTATTGCTTCTACAGATTGATTAGCTAAGCGAGGCCAGCAAGATGATTCCTGACTTAGCCAAGGAGGACCATTCCAGTACAGGTCTGAAGAAATCAATTTTTTAGGTGTGCAACCACGTGATATTATATCCGCGGGGTTTTCACGGCTAGGAACATGTCTCCATTGTTCAGAATGAGAGACTTCATGAATCTTAGAAACGCGATTTGCCACAAAGGTATTCCAATGAGAAGAAGGCTTGGAAATCCAAGCTAATACAATAGAAGAATCGCTCCAAAAAAATGTGCGGGAAAATTTTAACTTTAAACTGACATTTAGTTTAGTAGCTAATTCTGTTGCCATTAAAGCAGAGCATAATTCTAATCTCGGCAATGATACTGTTTTAAGTGGAGCAACCTTAGATTTAGCGCACACTAAATTAGAAAATCCAGGGAAAGTATCTGAGGAACGTCCTACTATGTATGCACAACAGCCATAAGCTCGTTCTGAACTATCAGAAAATACATGCAGGTCATACTGCTGGTATAAGGGATTAGAAATTAAAGGGCGGGGTATAGAAACCTTGGAGAGATCCAGCAAACTGCTGCGATACTCTAACCATTCTTCTACAAGAGGAAGGGGGAGATTTTCATCCCAGTCTGATTTTAATGACCAAAGCTTTTGCAAGAACATTTTTGCAACAATAACTATAGGAGCAATATATTGCAAAGGATCAAAGATCTTTGCGATTTCTGACATAACTTGTCTCTTAGTTACAGGGGGAGATTCTGACAGATGTACCTGATAAGAGAAGGTATCAGAAGAAGGACGCCAAAAAACACCCAATGCTTTTACGGCTGCTTCATCAGTAGGAATGGCAACAAATTCATCAACTGGGACCTCTGATGAAAATTTTGATATAAATTCAGTGGAATTTGAAGTCCATTTATGGAGCGGAAAACCACCTCCTAGGAGTAGGGATTTCAAATCTTCGCACACAAGGAGCGCTTCAGAAATATTAGGGAAAGAGCACAAGAAATCGTCGACATAAAATGCCGTTTTTAATGACTCAGAGGCCAAAGGATGATACAGATGACCATCTTGCTCGGCTAACATGTGGAGAGACCGAATCGCAAGAAAGGCTGAAGGCTTCAGGCCATATGTCACAGTCTTCAATCTAAATATCTTTATGGGTTTGGAACTCTCATCGCGCCACAATATTCTTTGCAGATCTTGCTGCTCAGAATTTACGAGAATCTGCCGATACATCTGCTTAATATCTGAGATTACAGCAATAGGAAACCTTCGAAAATTAAGCAAAACAGAGGTGAGATCTGTTTGAATCGCGGGACCACATTGCAAGGTATCATTTAAAGAGATTCCATTGGAATCTGGTGATGAGCCATTGAAAACTACTCTTATATTGTCCTGTGTTAAGGAATTTTTCCATACCGGATGATGATTTAAATAAACTATTTCATTTAAAGGATGGTCAATTTCTTCTGATTTAGAAATTACCTCCATGTGATTGGATGATTCGTATTCCTACATAAAGGAAGCATACTGAGTTTTGACAGAAGCATCTTGTTTGAACCGATTTTCAATAGCAAATAGTGCCCTAAGTGCTCTGGAATGCGAGCCCGTAATGGCGGGAGGATTGGGAATACGTGGAAGAGTTACTATAAATCTGCCTTCAGTATTACGGACAGTGGTTTCCTTATATAACTTTTCACAAATTTCGTTAGAAGAAGAAGAAGAAGAAGTAGTCTGAACATTCTCAAGATCCCAGAACTTGGTTAGCTCTTGGCTCAAATCGGTACCAACAAAATAACAATTCGATACAGTTTGAATAGGATTACGGTATATTTGGCCAGTAGCAATCCAACCAAAATCAGTTTCGCGGAAGAAAACATTAGGAGCAATCTTTACTTTATTGGAATGAAGACATTGCCAAAATACGCTTGAGCTGAAAAGAAGCTCTACGGGTGAAGCTCTGTTGAAATGAGGGTCAGCTAGCTGGACAAAATTCGGGATATTCCAACTTTGAATAGGATAAGAAGTGCCAGGAATATTGTTGCCTATAGACTTGATAATCAAACAATCTAATTGCAACTGCGTACCAAGATTATTAGAGTCCTTCAGATCCACTTTAGCAAAGCTTAAGGATTGTGATTTAGAGCAGTTTATTCCTGTAACCTCTATTGAGGTAGGATGTTTTGGAAGGCCTAACTTTTGTACCAACGATTCATTAATAAAATTGTTGGTAGCGGCATTATCCAATAATCCCCTAACAGATACCCATTTTCCGTGAGAATTTTTCATTAGAACCTGCACGGTAGATAATAAAACCTGGACTTTGCCAAGCGAGGTAGAACTTTGAGCATTCGAGTTCAGTTAAGAAAGTACGAAACCGTGTGAGCTTGCCCTTACAAGAGCCTCTGGAGTTGCTAAGTTTTTCATCAAGGTTAGGCATATTACAAGTTGTTTGTTACTCACGTCAATATTGTGACTTCGAGTACTGGAAGTCAGAGGATGACAGCTTGCTATGTAGTAAGGTTTAGTCTGATGCGGAAGAAACCGACTTAGCTTACGTTTCTCTCCTCTGCCGCACATGCGCCTTAAGCTGAAACGTACAATGTGAATTAGTGTTGAAACACAATGAACCAATGAACAAAAATTGTTAATGCAAAATTCACAATATTAAACTTATATAGGGATCCAGGGTGCAACAGATATGTTTCCCGGGTTTCGGCACCAAAACTATGGAGAAGTATAAATTCTGTCCTAAAACTTCCCCATACGGGAGAACGAAACGCATCAGGCGAAAGCCTGGCCAAAATAACTACTGTGGTCAAGAAAATTAGACTGAAACGGTGCGGGGGTATTGAGCATGAAATACGTGACTAGAAAACCAATATAGGGAGCAATGCATTAACAATTTTTATTCCTAATAATAAATTTATAATGAACAAACAAATTGCACTTAAGTGCTTATTACAGAAATTAACAATTATAAATGTAGCAAAGTGTGAGGGCCTGATTACAGAACCCAGATTATAGAAAGGTCCATGAAAAGCTTGCTTGATTGGAGAAAAGTTGAGCTTAATATATAAAAATGCAGTTTATAAAAAGAGAGAACCATAAAAAATAATTAAGAGTGTAATAACTGGTATGATATAAGCTCTTTATAAAATTGAACTTATCTTTGAAGAGAGTTGAAGAGCCAGCTCCTTAAAAAGTTCCAGCTAGCACACGTTGATTTAAAAGTCTTCACTGTTTACTTGGAAGGAGGCGTACATGGCCTAGAGTTATGTGCACTATCGATAAAATGTCAACTTTCTTTTCTTGCGCAGGAATGACATTTATAGTTTCCAAGAGCTGATCCAGAGATATTTTGAAGGACGATTCCAAGTATCCCCTCTAAGGTGATGTTGAAGAGTACAGCGGCTGGCAATTATTCTTGCCATCTTGAGCAATACGTCATGGTGCAGATCTTGTGACGTAACTGCTCGCTAGCGTAGAAATCAGCGATGGTGTGATGAGAGGTAGCGGTGACCAGCGGGTTGAAGTGATTCAGAAGTGGCGGTTGATCCGAAGTGATGGATCAGAAGTGTTGAAGAACGCCAGCAAGCGGCGTCTTAAATAGGGACCATAGAACACTCTCGAAGTTTGGAGATCGCCCGACCAGACAAAGACCTGCCATTGGTCGAACGAAAGTCAGGGTGACGTCAGTCGACACTACTCAGCAGACAGTGGATCAACCAGTAGATATCTGGTATGTCATGAGTGAGGACGCCTGAGATAGCGAGACTGAAACACTCGAGGTGAGAACTATAATATCTATGAATAAGTGATTGATAACAAGATTATGCATATGGTTTAAGCAATTAACAATTGTAAATAAATAATTACCATTCGGGGATCTCAGTAACAATAAATAAAATTTGACCGACAAATGGGCCAAGCTAAACATTGAAAATATCACAAAAATGATCATGCTCCGAGAACTCCGAATGAAAACAAACAAAAGAATCAGTCAAAGCAAAACATGGATAACAGACGAGGAGAAACTAAGACTCGAAAGGCAAAACAGAAATAGCAGAGATGGGTCTAGTATAACGACCTTTACTAGTTAAAACATCAACAACTCTGACACGTTTAACACGGCCGAAGTGGCAGTGAATAACTCTACCTAGGTTCCACACGAGAGGCGGAGATGGGTCTCGAAGAAGAACCATGTCCCCCACTCGTACATCTGGTTGAGGAAGCCGCCATTTCTCACGCCTATTTAGCAAGCTGAGATATTCTAACTTCCATCGGCGCCAAAAAGAACAGCGCAAAGATTCTACTTTTCTCCAAAAGATAGGTAAGTTAGGATCACAGCGTCGAACCAGCAAAGGCGGAGTAGCAGCAAGCGAACAGCCAATCAGGAAGTGACTGGGTGTTAAAGGTAAAAGATCCTTAGGATCGTTTGAAAGAGGGGTCAGAGGTCTGGAATTTACAATACCTTCAATTTGAATAATCAAAGAGTTGAATTCCTCATAAGAAAGTATGGTAGGACCAAGAGTTTTCTTAAGCTGTCCTTTAGTAAGTTTGATGCAGGACTCCCATCGGCCCCCATGATGGGGAGCATAAGGCGGGGTGAAATGCCATTTGAAACCTTTAGAATAGGAAAAGTTGGAAATTTTTTCTTTAGCAGAAGGGGAGCTTAACACTTTTTTTTCCAGAGATCAGAAGCGCTTACAAAAATTTTTGCATTATCTGAAAAAACTTCAGATGGAACACCCCTTCTAGCAGCAAATCTAGAAAAGGCGGCCAGAAAGTAGGATACAGAAGCGTTCGTAACCAACTCAAGGTGGATAGCTCCCGTCACCATACATACAAATAACGAGATGTAGAGTTTACCTAAGATTTTGCGCTTAGATGAAGAGGGATTGGTCTGATATATGTAAGGGCCTGCGTAATCGATCCCAGTAAGAGCAAAGGGCTTACTAGGTTCCGAACGAAATGGAGGTAAATTACCCATAATCTGCGTGGCGGGCCGTGGTTTAACCTTGAAGCAAGGTATACACTTTTTGACAACAGAAGAAACCTCATGAACGCCATTGATGATCCAGTAGAGTTCACGAATTAGACAGAGCAAGGTGCGAGTGCCAGCATGAAGGTGTTTATAATGAAACTTTTTTATTATGAGGGTAGTGATAGGATGCTTTGAAGGAAGGATGATGGGATGCTTTTTCCCATCCTCACAACTAGACATAGCTAATCTTCCACCCACACGTATTATGCCGTCCTGGTCTAGAAAAGGAGTGAGTGGTGAAAGCCTGCTAGACTTGGGTAAATCTTTACCACTTATAAGAGCTTGCTTTTCAGGAGCAAATACTTCCTGCTGAACAAGTAACAAAATCTTGCAAGTAGCAAATTCTAACTCTACTCTGGAAAGAAAGGGTTGAGGCTTCAATGGTTGATCAATTACTAAATATTTCCATTGGAAGATATAAGACACTACACGAATCAATTTATCAAATGAAGAGTATCTATGAAAAAGGCTAGTAGAAGTAGAAGTAAGATGCGACGTGACAGGGTCATTACGGGCATCAGGTATTGCTTCTACAGATTGATTAGCTAAGCGAGGCCAGCAAGATGATTCCTGACTTAGCCAAGGAGGACCATTCCAGTACAGGTCTGAAGAAATCAATTTTTTAGGTGTGCAACCACGTGATATTATATCCGCGGGGTTTTCACGGCTAGGAACATGTCTCCATTGTTCAGAATGAGAGACTTCATGAATCTTAGAAACGCGATTTGCCACAAAGGTATTCCAATGAGAAGAAGGCTTGGAAATCCAAGCTAATACAATAGAAGAATCGCTCCAAAAAAATGTGCGGGAAAATTTTAACTTTAAACTGACATTTAGTTTAGTAGCTAATTCTGTTGCCATTAAAGCAGAGCATAATTCTAATCTCGGCAATGATACTGTTTTAAGTGGAGCAACCTTAGATTTAGCGCACACTAAATTAGAAAATCCAGGGAAAGTATCTGAGGAACGTCCTACTATGTATGCACAACAGCCATAAGCTCGTTCTGAACTATCAGAAAATACATGCAGGTCATACTGCTGGTATAAGGGATTAGAAATTAAAGGGCGGGGTATAGAAACCTTGGAGAGATCCAGCAAACTGCTGCGATACTCTAACCATTCTTCTACAAGAGGAAGGGGGAGATTTTCATCCCAGTCTGATTTTAATGACCAAAGCTTTTGCAAGAACATTTTTGCAACAATAACTATAGGAGCAATATATTGCAAAGGATCAAAGATCTTTGCGATTTCTGACATAACTTGTCTCTTAGTTACAGGGGGAGATTCTGACAGATGTACCTGATAAGAGAAGGTATCAGAAGAAGGACGCCAAAAAACACCCAATGCTTTTACGGCTGCTTCATCAGTAGGAATGGCAACAAATTCATCAACTGGGACCTCTGATGAAAATTTTGATATAAATTCAGTGGAATTTGAAGTCCATTTATGGAGCGGAAAACCACCTCCTAGGAGTAGGGATTTCAAATCTTCGCACACAAGGAGCGCTTCAGAAATATTAGGGAAAGAGCACAAGAAATCGTCGACATAAAATGCCGTTTTTAATGACTCAGAGGCCAAAGGATGATACAGATGACCATCTTGCTCGGCTAACATGTGGAGAGACCGAATCGCAAGAAAGGCTGAAGGCTTCAGGCCATATGTCACAGTCTTCAATCTAAATATCTTTATGGGTTTGGAACTCTCATCGCGCCACAATATTCTTTGCAGATCTTGCTGCTCAGAATTTACGAGAATCTGCCGATACATCTGCTTAATATCTGAGATTACAGCAATAGGAAACCTTCGAAAATTAAGCAAAACAGAGGTGAGATCTGTTTGAATCGCGGGACCACATTGCAAGGTATCATTTAAAGAGATTCCATTGGAATCTGGTGATGAGCCATTGAAAACTACTCTTATATTGTCCTGTGTTAAGGAATTTTTCCATACCGGATGATGATTTAAATAAACTATTTCATTTAAAGGATGGTCAATTTCTTCTGATTTAGAAATTACCTCCATGTGATTGGATGATTCGTATTCCTACATAAAGGAAGCATACTGAGTTTTGACAGAAGCATCTTGTTTGAACCGATTTTCAATAGCAAATAGTGCCCTAAGTGCTCTGGAATGCGAGCCCGTAATGGCGGGAGGATTGGGAATACGTGGAAGAGTTACTATAAATCTGCCTTCAGTATTACGGACAGTGGTTTCCTTATATAACTTTTCACAAATTTCGTTAGAAGAAGAAGAAGAAGAAGTAGTCTGAACATTCTCAAGATCCCAGAACTTGGTTAGCTCTTGGCTCAAATCGGTACCAACAAAATGACAATTCGATACAGTTTGAATAGGATTACGGTATATTTGGCCAGTAGCAATCCAACCAAAATCAGTTTCGCGGAAGAAAACATTAGGAGCAATTTTTACTTTATTGGAATGAAGACATTGCCAAAATACGCTTGAGCTGAAAAGAAGCTCTACGGGTGAAGCTCTGTTGAAATGAGGGTCAGCTAGCTGGACAAAATTCGGGATATTCCAACTTTGAATAGGATAAGAAGTGCCAGGAATATTGTTGCCTATAGACTTGATAATCAAACAATCTAATTGCAACTGCGTACCAAGATTATTAGAGTCCTTCAGATCCACTTTAGCAAAGCTTAAGGATTGTGATTTAGAGCAGTTTATTCCTGTAACCTCTATTGAGGTAGGATGTTTTGGAAGGCCTAACTTTTGTACCAACGATTCATTAATAAAATTGTTGGTAGCGGCATTATCCAATAATCCCCTAACAGATACCCATTTTCCGTGAGAATTTTTCATTAGAACCTGCACGGTAGATAATAAAACCTGGACTTTGCCAAGCGAGGTAGAACTTTGAGCATTCGAGTTCAGTTAAGAAAGTACGAAACCGTGTGAGCTTGCCCTTACAAGAGCCTCTGGAGTTGCTAAGTTTTTCATCAAGGTTAGGCATATTACAAGTTGTTTGTTACTCACGTCAATATTGTGACTTCGAGTACTGGAAGTCAGAGGATGACAGCTTGCTATGTAGTAAGGTTTAGTCTGATGCGGAAGAAACCGACTTAGCTTACGTTTCTCTCCTCTGCCGCACATGCGCCTTAAGCTGAAACGTACAATGTGAATTAGTGTTGAAACACAATGAACCAATGAACAAAAATTGTTAATGCAAAATTCACAATATTAAACTTATATAGGGATCCAGGGTGCAACAGATATGTTTCCCGGGTTTCGGCACCAAAACTATGGAGAAGTATAAATTCTGTCCTAAAACTTCCCCATACGGGAGAACGAAACGCATCAGGCGAAAGCCTGGCCAAAATAACTACTGTGGTCAAGAAAATTAGACTGAAACGGTGCGGGGGTATTGAGCATGAAATACGTGACTAGAAAACCAATATAGGGAGCAATGCATTAACAATTTTTATTCCTAATAATAAATTTATAATGAACAAACAAATTGCACTTAAGTGCTTATTACAGAAATTAACAATTATAAATGTAGCAAAGTGTGAGGGCCTGATTACAGAACCCAGATTATAGAAAGGTCCATGAAAAGCTTGCTTGATTGGAGAAAAGTTGAGCTTAATATATAAAAATGCAGTTTATAAAAAGAGAGAACCATAAAAAATAATTAAGAGTGTAATAACTGGTATGATATAAGCTCTTTATAAAATTGAACTTATCTTTGAAGAGAGTTGAAGAGCCAGCTCCTTAAAAAGTTCCAGCTAGCACACGTTGATTTAAAAGTCTTCACTGTTTACTTGGAAGGAGGCGTACATGGCCTAGAGTTATGTGCACTATCGATAAAATGTCAACTTTCTTTTCTTGCGCAGGAATGACATTTATAGTTTCCAAGAGCTGATCCAGAGATATTTTGAAGGACGATTCCAAGTATCCCCTCTAAGGTGATGTTGAAGAGTACAGCGGCTGGCAATTATTCTTGCCATCTTGAGCAATACGTCATGGTGCAGATCTTGTGACGTAACTGCTCGCTAGCGTAGAAATCAGCGATGGTGTGATGAGAGGTAGCGGTGACCAGCGGGTTGAAGTGATTCAGAAGTGGCGGTTGATCCGAAGTGATGGATCAGAAGTGTTGAAGAACGCCAGCAAGCGGCGTCTTAAATAGGGACCATAGAACACTCTCGAAGTTTGGAGATCGCCCGACCAGACAAAGACCTGCCATTGGTCGAACGAAAGTCAGGGTGACGTCAGTCGACACTACTCAGCAGACAGTGGATCAACCAGTAGATATCTGGTATGTCATGAGTGAGGACGCCTGAGATAGCGAGACTGAAACACTCGAGGTGAGAACTATAATATCTATGAATAAGTGATTGATAACAAGATTATGCATATGGTTTAAGCAATTAACAATTGTAAATAAATAATTACCATTCGGGGATCTCAGTAACAATAAATAAAATTTGACCGACAAATGGGCCAAGCTAAACATTGAAAATATCACAAAAGTGATCACCATCAATCCCTGGGCTGGATGATTTTTTGTGCCGAAATGTGTGTCTTAATTCGCTACTTGTAATGGGCTGCATTAAACTGGAAAAACGTTCCAGGGAACCAGATGTACAAGATGTAGGCAGGCGAATAACTATTTCTGGTGTCCAAGTATGATACAGGTCATGGTATCCCTGCGCCGAAAGTTGGGCGGGGGATGAGATAGTACGAGTATTAGAGAAATGTTTAATCGCCGTCCAAATACTGTTTAGGGACGTAGAACTGCATAATTGGGTAGTATATAATTTCCACGCTTCCCGTCTTTTATCATTAAATACACGTTGTAGCTGCGCAGTGAGACTTTTGTATCGCAAATAAGATGTTGGAGAGCCATAATGTCGAAAAGCTTTTAAACTCGCCTTGCGCCGTCTTACCAGCTGTCTGCATTCTTGATCCCACCATGAGGGTAAGGCGCCACGATTATTTGGAGGACCTGTCGTTGAAATTAAAGGAGGCATGGATATTTTCTAATAAAAAGGCATAACTGTTACTGAGCCCCTGTGTATGCTGTGAAAGTCTATCCTCTAAAAATCGGGAGAACAACTCATAATCAAAAAATCGTAAATTTCGCTTAACCTTAGATACGTTTTTTGGGATATGTCGGCTACGCGAGACATCATAGTCGATTATAATTGGATAATGATCGCTTTGATGCGTATCCTGCACGGTCCTCCATGTCATCCTATGAGATAAGTCTAGAGTAGTGACACTTAAATCCACCGCACTTTGGGGACTATTTGGTGGGGTAATGCGCGTGGGTGATCCATCATTTAAGAGATGTAGGTGTAAATTCTGTATAACTTCCGCGATGTGACGTCCTTTTGGATTAACGCGACCACTGCCCCATAAGGCGTGATGTGCATTAAAATCCCCCACGGTAATATGTTTAGGAAATTGTTTTATGAACCGGAAATATGCCTGCCATTGCCTACGGGAACCTTGTATACCCGGGGGACAATAAATATGACTTACATGTAGATCTTGTACAAGGAATGTGTGATGATGAGTATGAGGAATATAGAATTGAGTAGATAGATAGATAGATTTTTATTAATTCCATTTGATCAAATACATGCATTCAATACATTTTTGATATAGGACACGTCAGAATTTACATGCATAAAATAAAAGAACTAACAGGTATATATTACTAAGATTAAAACTATTTATAACTTATTATAATAGCAAATCTTAATAGATACAATCTTATTGCACAACTATTTACACCTCACTCTATTATCATAATATGAAAACTTAATTCTATAAATACAACAACATACAGCTAGGTATTAAAATTAAATTAAAAAGTAAAATATAGTTATAGATTCCATCACTCCTATACGCTAAAATATTCAACTACTGAGTAAAAACAATGGCACTGCAGATAAGCTTTCAACATTCTATCAAAGGTTTTTATTTTTGGGGCCAGTTTTATATACTGGGGTAGTTTATTGTATAATTTAACTCCAGTGTGAAAAGTTCCTTTTTGATATATGCTTGTGTGTGTGTGTGAAATATGAATGTTTTGATTTTGTCTTGTGTTATGCCTATGAACATCATTGTTTGTTTTAAGAAAAACATCTTTATTCATTAAATTCTTTTTAAAAAACATAATACTTTCAAAGATATATATGCAGGGCAGTGGGAGAATGTTTAAATCTTTAAACAGAGGTCTACATGATTCTCTAGAGTGTACATTTGCCATAATTCTAATCGCTCTCTTTTGTATCCTAAACGTGCTTAGTACATCTGGCGACATACCCCAAAATATGATCCCATATCTTAAGTATGAATGGAAATAAGCAAAATAAGTATTTCTTAATGTGTGCATGCTAGTGCAGGTTTTCAAAATACGTAACGCAAAGCACATCGAGTTCAGTTTAGTATTCAGATATTGTATATGTTTATTCCATTTCAAGTCTTGTTGTATCCATAGTCCTAAAAACTTTGTTTCTGATTTATTTTCTATTTGATGACCATTTAATGTTATATTGGGCATCGCAGGATTCCTATTCTGTATAGTGTGGAAATTTAGACATACTGTCTTTTTATAGTTTATTATGAGGCGATTATCTTGTGACCATTTGGTTAACTCTCCTGTAACGGAGTCAGCAGACTGCTGTATGACCTGTTTAGTTTCACCTTTTATTACGAGTGTTGTATCGTCCGCAAACAAAATTTCCTTATGTGAATGAACGTTCTGTGTTATATCATTGATATATAGAAGAAAGAGTAGTGGGCCCAAAACCGATCCCTGGGGTACTCCAAATTCAATAATTCCCTCATTGGACAATGTTTCATTAAGTAATTTGGTTCCATCATCCTTGTGTCTCAAGCTTACTATTTGTTTACGCCTTGTTAAGTAAGACTCTATCCATTTATTAGCTAGACCTCTAACACCATATTGATTTAGTTTGGTAAGGAGGATTTTATGGTCAACTACATCAAATGCTTTCGATAAATCCAAGAATAGGCCAGTTACATGTTCCTTATTGTCAATTAATTTCAGTATACTATTACTACATTCGTAAATTGCTGTCTGTGTAGATTTTTCCGTTCTAAATCCATGTTGTGAGTTTGATAATATTTTATTTTTTTCTATGAAACTTATCAGTCTCTTATACATAATTTTTTCCACAATTTTTGCAATACCAGTTGGTAAGGTAATAGGACGATAGTTATCTAATTCATCTTTTGAACCATTTTTGTGCACTGGAATTACTTTTGATAACTTCAAAATATCCGGGTAAGTTCCTGAGAGAATTGAACTGTTTATTAAGTGCGTAAGTGGATTTATTATATTTTCTGCACATTTCTTTAAAATTGCATCAGGGATGCCATCAATGCCAGCACAGAATTTATTTTTTAGCTCTTTTATAACTATTCTTACCTCTTCACTTGTGACATGATTTATAAATAAAGAATCACTGCATATATTTATTTTATTATTAGAATTTAGTGTATTTACCTGCGATTTATTTAATAATTTTTGCGGAATTTCCAGAAAATAGTCATTAAAAGTGTTTGCTATTTCCTCTGGATTATTAATCACTTTATTATTTCTGGTCAGTGTAATGTTCCTTTGTATTTTAGCAGATTTTCCAGTTTCTTTCTTTATTACAGACCACATAGCCCTGTTTTTATTAGATGATTGGGAAATAAAATTATCATTATGCATTTTCTTTGCTAGTCTTATTACCTTATTTAATATGCTAGTGTATTTTTTGTAGTATAAATTGAATTCAGGTGTTGTGTGGTATTGTTTATATAATTTGTGTAGAAATTTCTTTCTTTGACATGAATTTATAATCCCTGTTGTTATCCAATTGCTAGTTTTGTTATTTTGAACAGTTCTTCGTTTAAAGGGGAATGCTATTTCAAAATAGTGTTTTAGGGTACTGTTAAATGCATTAAATTTATCATTTACATTTTCTAGTTCATAAATTTCTGACCATGTTTCCTTATTTAATAAGTCATTGAAATATGTAACATTTGATTCAGTGAATGACCTGCACTTTGATTTTACTCCATTATCATTATTATTGATTACTTCGGATACTTCAAAACTCAGTATTTGTCCATGGTGGTCACTAAAACCCGGACAATAGACTTCTATTGAATGGTGATATTTATCTGTATTTATAAAAATTTGATCAGGAGTGGTTTTACTAAATTTTGTTATTCTTGTTGGTGTATTTACTGTAGGTTTCAGTCCATAGGAAATTAGTAACTGGTTTAATAATTCACAATTTCTATCAAGTTTTAAGAAATCCACATTTACATCCCCACAAATTATTATATCGAAATTTACTTTGCTCATGTTATTGAGTAACAATTCTAGTTTATCTATAAATAGAGGAAACTTTCCTGACGGAGAACGGTATACGCATACAATTATTAACTTAAACTGCTGAATTTTTACGGCAGAGAATTCAAAATCCTGTTCCATAATTAGATAATCATAAGCTGTTATCTGTTCATGATCTAAATTATTTCTTAAGAAGATGCAAGTACCACCATGGCTAATATTAGATCTAGAGTATTTACTAGCTTGTATAAACCCTGGGAATTGAATTAATTCGAGTTGTTCCTCTTTCAGCCAATGTTCTGAAATACATAGTGCTGAGATGTCTTTAAGTTCATTTTTAAGCATTAGATTTATGTAATCAATTTTATTATAAAGAGACTGGACATTCTGGTGGTAAATTTTAAATTTGTTACTTTTGCAAGCTTGTGTTGGTGATTTATTTACATTATTATTATCATAATTGTTATTATTATTGTTGCTAGACAAATCCGAAATACCATTGTTGCACTCCGTTAAATTTGACTTCAAAAGATGTGAATGCCAAACCTCACGTTTGGCTTCTTCTACCAGTTTCCCTGCTTCCACTCTAATGATATTACTGTTGAATTATTCTTACCATTTGAATTTACAATTTTGCAGATTTCATCACTAAGATACTCTTTTCCTAATCTATTTAAGTGTAGGCCATGCCGAGTGTGGAACTTCCTGTCTAATTTACTTACATCTACAATTTGGACATTTGGAAAACTCTTACAAATTTTATGAATTTTTCCATTTGTAGCCTCTATTTCTACATTTACACATGACTTGGGAATTAAATCGTGTCTCTGCGGAATATTTACAATAATGACATTTGTTTTTTGCATGGATGGCAATGTACCCTTTAAATCTTTGATTACCTTTTTACTCTCATTTCTATAGACGTCGTTTGCTCCAGCGATGATCACTGCGTAGTCCTTTGCAGTAAGGGACGCACACTCTCCTATCATCCCGTTCGTGACTTCTGCAATCTGAGCTCCTGGCTTCACTGTCGAAGTGACCTCCATTTCTCGGCTTCTCTCCAAAACGCTTGCTGCTACATCTCGCCCGTGGCTATCCGCAAATATCCGCATCTTCCTGGATTTTCTCTTTATCACTTTCTTCTTTTCTTCTTGAGGAAAGTCATCATTTTCTTCGACAAGCACTCCAAATGAATTTGAGACGGGAATTTCAGTTACATGTACTCCATTTATAGGCCTAGGCTTATTCAATCTTACCTTACCAGCAATCACTGTCGACCAAGTTTCCTTGCTTTCCTCTCTGTTTCCTTTTAATTTATTCAACTCTTCCATTAACTTAGCAATATCTTCCTTTAGCAGCTTTATAATTTCGTCTTTTGAGGACAGTTCGTTTCTCAGATTATGACATTCGCATGACGGTAGCGGTAGGCCTACATTACGACAATCGGTTTCACTTTTCTCCTCATTCAATTTTACCTGAGATCTTGTGATGATTTTATTTGCATTTTTTACTTTTATTTTGCACGACGAGCATAAATCCGTTACGGTTACACAACCTGACGAGATACTAACACTGTTAACTGTCGTCATACTAGAGATCTAAGTGAGCCTAGATGTTTACACCAAATTACACTAAATTTAATTTAATTATTACTACCTAATAGAATTAATCTAATAACCTACCAATAAAGAAGAATGTGAAATACGTATATCTTCCAATCGGGTGAAGTCTCGTAAAAGCACCACTGCTCTACTTGGTTCAAACAGTGATTGAAGAAGTCACCGAATCTTTGGATACACGTTCCCACAACTTAGTTTAAGTTTATTAAATTATCAACAAGAATTTCTAAATACTATCAATATTCCGTATTACACTTGATCTGAGGAAAGTAACTTTATAGATTTTAAGCCTCTGTTATAATATTTTACCACTTTTATCAAATATTTACACTAGCTGCTATTTCACTGCACTTTCACTGTGAGAGGAGTGTATCGTAAAGTCTTTTTGAATAGCGTCATTATGCCACGATATCCTGGACCATCCTGACGTTCGACCAGGTAGTTGGGAATCGAGAATCTATACGAGGCACGAAGCCATGTTTCCTGTAGGAATATGATATCCGGATCATACTCCTGGATTAAAAGCAATAATTCATGCTTCTTATTTAAAATACTCCGGAAATTCCACTGGAGGAGTAACATGTAGCACGCATCTAAATTAGTCCACTGTAGGACTACTACTTACTAGGGTATTATTTTTTATGGTAGGAGGATTGGGAAGTAACGGAACTATTTTGTCTAATAATTGTTTCACATAAAAGCTCCATTGAGCGTTGTGCCCTAATAATTCTTGTAATTTCAGGAAATCTTCAATAATGTCATGGGACGGGTCTCGTGAAGTGCCAGGTGTTTGAGAACACTGTTTCTTCGAAATTTCCTCACCCATTGTGGCGGGTTGCAAAGCCACCCCTACACCACTACCAGATGGTTGCTTCAAGATCTCGAGATAGGCCCGTCGATCGTAACCTATGGGATTCACCACTTTCGGCTTTGGGGACACAAGTTCTGTATATTTTTGTTTTCTCGGTGGATCATCTCTACGCGTATTATGAGACTGTTCTAAGGTTGGAAATTGCTGCGGGAGTGTAAGAGGATTAAACGGTACATTGTAGGTAGCCGTAATAACTTCGTGGTACGATTTATTTTCGGTATACATTTGACGTTTTATGGACTTTTGTTTCTCCAATTCGGGGCAGCGTGCGGCGCCTGCCGGATGATTATCACCACAATTAGCACATTTAAACAGAGTCTCCTTACATGTTTCCGTAGAGTGTCCTTGCGCACAGTTACCGCAAACTGGGGCGCGAGCCCGGCAGTGTAGTTTTACATGCCCAAAACGTTGAGTTCAAACATCTAATAGGGGAAAATATGAATAATGTTACCTCTAAGAGTACATTAAAAATAGATACATAATCAGGTAGTCGTTGTGTTTTAAAGAAGATTTTCACTGTTCCTGTAGGAAGGGATTCTAACTTGTCATTGATCATCTTTTTCCGGAAAAAACGCTGGACTCGCACAATTGGGACAGGTGAATCAATATATTTTAGGATTTCATCGTGCGTTAAGGATGTGTCCACGCCCCTAATTAGCCCAACACGTTGGACGTTAGCGGACGGGACAAATGCGACCAAGTGCTTTGCTGGTAATAAGGGATTTTGTAAAAAGGAGTTAGCTTCTATGGCCTTGTTAAATTGTACCTGAACACGATTGCGGCCTTTGCGTTGAATATTCTTTATCCCCACGATCTTATTTTCGAAAAAGAGCTTTCCTAATTCCATCGGATGTAAATTGCCAATATGTTGATCACCCTCACCTTGCACTAACACCGTGTACGGTCCTGTGTGATGGTCATAATATCGATTGTCGTTTGACAATGGCTGTCGCTTAGCAATAATTGGAGATGTTTCAGCAGTGGAAGTTGTTGGAGTTGATCCTAGCTCAACCTCCGACACTACAAGCATACTTTCAACGGACGCTACACCCTCGTATTCCACGTGTTCAAATTCGTCCGGTGGTCGCCCCATCTGACTACCATCACTTTCGGACGACATGTCGAATAGTTATCCCCTATTAGGAGGGGGTACTAACCTGATTAAACACTAACGAGACCTAACACTCTACACAAAGAACAGGTCACAAACCCGAAGTCCACACACCACTTAAAAGCACGTACCCTACACCCGATACCACTCACTGCACAGATGCACACCGTATGGAGGTTGGGATACGAATGCGTTATATATTGGATTTTAGCCAATAATAGCAAGCCAAAGCAAACTTATGGCAATAACCGATATCAAATATCGATATTAAATATCGATCATTACTGGAGTTTCATTCTTGCACTAATATCGTAAATTGATAACGATTGATTGAAAACTAACGATCAATCTATAGTATTGAACAGCAATCGTATTGATCGATTTAAGAATAAATGTAGTCTATTATAGGCCTAAAGGGCAATAAAATTATTTTATTTACAGATTTATGTATTTATCGTATGGCTG
Source organism: Meconema thalassinum (assembly GCA_946902985.2). NCBI lineage: Eukaryota > Metazoa > Arthropoda > Insecta > Orthoptera > Tettigoniidae > Meconema > Meconema thalassinum. The sequence goes on from OX336395.1 coordinate 240,264,177, forward strand.
TTAGTGCCGGGAGTGTCCGAGGACATGTTCGGCTCGCCAGAGGTAGTAGGTTGTATCTACTTCAAGCTACAAGTTCCGTTCAATTTCAAGTAGATCCAACTTTCGCTACCAGATGTCACTGATACCTAGTGGTGAACGTTGGAACTTTGATAGAGCGTTCCAACGAAATCTAACCTAGAAATTTAGCTTCGCACGAGTTTAGTCTGTGGAAAGATCTTTTACGTGCCATAAATCTATGACATGGGACCGCCAGCTTTACTTCCCCTCCGAAGGAAGGCACACTGAAGAATTTTAACGCTCATAAAAAAATCTGACGACTTCGACCGGGTTCGAACCCGCTATCTTGGGCACAGCAGTTCAGCATGCTACCAACTACGCCAGCGAAGCCGCTAGTAGCCAAGTTCAAAGCTAGGTGTCGTGGACGGTAGCATTTGGTAACAACAGTAGGAACTACTTGAAATTGATCGTCTGCAGTCCTTACCTAAAGTACAGATAACACACACCAATACAGCCATCACAATTAACACCGGTTATCAGACAGATTCTACACACACCCAAAGTACACGGGGCTACATGACCGTGCTGTCGCAGCCCCTAAACTGAGGAACCAACCATCGTTGTTGGTGTTGTTTCATTTAAGGTCTCGGATATCGTGGTTATTTCAGCCCCGTGTATTCGAGCTTGTGTATAGTCTATTAACCTTTGTTACTTTGTAGTCTGTTAGGTATTCAGCCCGGGAGCTGGCTGAATCCTCAAAAAGTGCCATCATCTATCTTCTATCTTTATATATATATATATATATATATATATATATATATATATATACACACATCAAAAAAAGTTTTGCATCACCTCGGTTCCCAGATCTCCGGCATATAGACGTTGACTGTGTATATTGTATCAAAGATACAGTCCCTTTGACTGTTCATAGATGTCACTAAAACTGCTCAAAGATGTAAACAACCATGCATGAGCAGGGCCTATTAGATGGAGGGGGTACGACAGCCGATCAGTTCCAGTCATTCCACCAGGACGAAGGTACGCTGCTCATGTTGTCTGTAGTTCTACCATGCCTAGAAGGTCAATACCGCAGTTCGATCGCGTCCGCATTGTTACTTTGTGTCAAGAAGGGCTCTCAACAAGGGAAGTTTCCAGGCGTCTCAGAGTGAACCAAAGCGATGTTGTTCGGACATGGAGGAGGTACAGAGATACAGGAACTGTCGATGACAGGCCTCGCTCAGGCCGCCCAAGGGCTACTACTGTAGTGGATGACCGCTACTTACGGATTGCCGCTCGGAGGAACCCTGACAGCAATGCCACCATGTTGAATAATGCGTTTCGTTCAGCCACAGGACGTCGTGTTTCAACTCAAACTGTGCGCAATAGGCTGCATGATGCGCAACTTCACTCCCGACGTCCATGGCGAGGTCCAGCTTTGCAACCCCGACACCATGCAGCGCGGTACAGATGGGCCCAACAACATGCTGAATGGACCCCACAGAATTGGCATCACGTTCTCTTCACCGATGAGTGTCGCATATGCCTTCAACCAGACAATCGTCGGAGACGTGTTTGGAGGCACCCTGGTCAGGCTGAACGTCTTAGACACACTGTCCAGCGAGTGCAGCAAGGTGGTGGTTCCCTGATGTTTTGGGGTGGCATTATGTGGGGCCGACGTACGCCACTGGTGGTCATGGAAGGCTCCGAAACGGCTTTACGATACCTGAATGACATCCTCCGACCCATAGTGCACCCATATCGGCAGAATATTGGAGAGGCATTTGTCTTCATGGACGACAATTCTCGACCTCATCGTGCACATCTTGTGAATGCGTTCCTTCAAGATAACGACATCGCTCGACTACAGTGGCCAGCATGTTCGCCAGACATGAACCCTATCGAACATGCCTGGGATATGTTGAAAAGGGCTGTTTATGGACGTCTTGACCCACCAACCACTCTGAGAGATTTACGCCGAATTGTCGTTGAGGAGTGGGACAATTTGGACCAAGAGTGTCTTGATGAACTTGTGGATAGTATGCCACGACGAATACAGGCATGCATCAATGCAAGAGGACGTGCTACTGGGTATTAGAGGTAGTGGTGTGTACTGCAATCTGGACCACAAATGCTGAAAGTCTAGCTGTATGATGGTACAACATGCAATGTGTGGGTCTCATGAGCAATAAAACGAGCTGAAATGTTGCTTGTGTTGATCTCTATTCCCTTTGTATTTAAAGGTTCCGGAACTCTTGGAACCGAGGTGATGCAAAACTTTTTTTGATGTGTGTATATATAAAGCTCAATGTTTGCCTGTTTGTTTGTCCCTCTGTCTGCTATTTATACAAATCTACACCGATTCACCGATCTGAACCAAAATTTGTATACTTACCGTTTGGCAAAAATCTACACCGTTTCACCAATCTCAACCAAATTTTACATACTTACCCTTTGGAACCCGAGGAGTAGCCCTGTCTACTTGAAATTTCGGGCAGACTACTCCTTTTCCTGCATTTAGGCCCTTTGATAAAAATCGATACCGTTTCACCAATCTCAACCAAATTATACATACTTACCCTTCGGAACCTGACGAGTAACACTGTCTACTTGAAATTTCGTACAGACCACTTCATTACACCGTTTCACCGATCTGAACAAAATTTTACATACTTACCCTTTGGAACCCTGCGGGCAACACCGTCCACATTAAATTTCGGACAGACCATTCCCTGCTGTTAGGCACAAATCTACACCGTCTCACCGATCTGGGCTGTTTGGCAAAAATCTACTTATCCTTTGGAGCCCCCACCTCAGTGCCCGTGGTCAGCGCATCGGCTCCCCTCGGCCATTAATCTTGGTTTTCGTGATCGGGGCGCTGCCTCACTGTCAGACAGCTACTCACTTGTCCTCACGAGGCTGAGTGCACCCCGTTCCAGCCCTCACGTCAGTTTCTAAAATTCCTGACGGAGCCGGGATTCGAACCCGGGGTCTCCGGGTGAGAGGCAGATGGGATACCCCAACACCACGGGGCCGGCTAACTTTGTAATAGTGTTTGTAATATTGTGTCCACCTAATGATGTAGCAGCTGGCATTCTTCAATGTGCCCCGGAGGTCCCATTTCGATTCCTACCTCTGCCAAGAAATGTAATTCTGGTCTGATGGCTAGAAGGGGATACACTCAGCCTCATGCGGCAAGACTGAGAAAAGGCGGCTTTGATTCCTACCTCACCCACCCTGGAAGTGATTTTCCGTGGTTTCACACTTCTACTCCAGTTAAATGTCGGGATGGTACCTAACGTAAGACCACGGCCACTTGCTACCAAAATCCTACCTCAATTACAAATACACATGCTAGAACAGACATCACAGTGCCACAGGTTATCAGACAAATTCCTCCGACACCCAAGTTTGCGGAGCTACATGGCCACGATGTCGCAAAGCCCCTAAAATAAGCAACAGGAACAAATAACATTCTTGGCTGTTGCCCCGGAGATCCAGGTTCGATTCCTACCTTTGTCAACAAATTTAATTCTGGTGTGACGGATAGAACGCGGTACACTCAGCCTTGTGAGGAAAAACTGAGAAGAGGTGGGTTCCATACCAACATCAACCTTCCTGGAAGTGTTTTTTCGTGGTTCTGCCCACTTCAACTCCAGGACAAATGCTGGGATAGTTCCGAACTTACGGCCAAGGCCACTTCCTTCCCAATCCTTACCCAAATTACAAATTAACAATAACAATAACACAGGTTATCAGAAAAAAATACACACATATACATCTAAGTGCACTGGATTATTGACCACGACACGACGTACTGTGCCCACGTTATATCTCTGCCGGTGAACTACGTCAATACTTCCAGGAAAAGTATACGGACTGTACTAACCTCACCAAAGACATTTCTCAAATTGGCACACAAACAAATTGTGTGGCAAGCACTAATTAGTGTGCCGAGTGTATTATGCTAAGTCGGCCGTCAGAACTCCCGAGCCCCACACTGTGGGGTAATGTCTTATGAATAGGAGTAGAGGAGTTGATGGCTCGAATGCTCAGAAATGCAACGGTCCTCACCGGCAGAGATATAATGCAAGTACTTTTTTTTGTTCAAGCCCCTCAAATAAAACAACAACACAAGTACCTTATAGTCTTTCCGCTTGGCCATGATACCCAGAGGATTAAGGAATTTCTCGGAACTCAACTCACGTCACTCACTCATCCTCCCGACCCGCTCACCGGACCGGCCGATGGTAATCAATGACTCACCTACTGACGCTGTCCCACAGGACTAAAACTTTTTTTATTTTAAGTTTAAATTTTCATTTTTATATAAATTTCACATAAAATTCTTAAGAAAATGAGTCCAAACGCGACTGAAATGCTTCATGCTTTCCTACATGTAGCAGAGAATGATTCCCTCTCCACTCAGCTTGTTGAGGTCAGTGTTTAAGACATAACTAAGTTGGTTTTCTGTTTCTAAACAAAGTAGTTAAGGTCAGTGTTTAAGACTTACCTAGGTTGGTTTTCTGTTTGTAAGCAAAGGAACATCTTGGCATATTTTAATCTTATTTCAGAAGACAGCTTTAAATGGAATTTAATTAACACATATCATTTTAAATTATTATTTTTGTTTTAGTTTTATACTAGCTTGTTGTTGTTGATTGATTTAGGGGTTTTGCAAAATCGTGGTCATGGAGCCTCGTGTACTTGGGTGTGTGTAGATTTGTCTGATAACCTGTGTGTTTGTACTAATGTGTGATTTTGTAATGGAGGTAGAATTTGAGAAGGAAGCGGCCATAAGCCTAAGTTAAGTACCATCCAGGCATTTGCCTGGAGTAGAAGTGAGGAAACCATGGAAATCCACTTCCTAGATTGCTGAGGTGGGAATCGAACCCGCCTATTCTCAATTTTGCCTCACGATGTTGAGTGTACCCCGTTCCAGGCCTCAGACTAGAATTAAATTTCTTGGCAGAGCCGGGCATCGAACACGGGTTCCTTCGAGATGACAGCTAAGAATGCTAGCAACTGCGAGGCGGACTGGGAGGTGAAAGGACAAGCGAAGGAGATTGCGGTGGGCATGATAAGGTGGAAAAGGGGTTGAAAAAGATTGGGAAAGAACCGCTCAGATTTGAAACAGTGAAACCTCTCTATAACGGACACCCTTGGGACCGTAAATACTGTCCGCTAAAGAGGGGTGTCCACTATAGAGAGGGTTAGAGAAAATGATTGCAATTTGGCACATGTGCAGTATGTGTAGTGTACTTACATGAAAACGTAGGATAACGCGCGGTAAAAACAGTCCAGTTTCGTCCATATTTAAAATGTTTTCCGGTGAATAGCCGTCAGTGATGGAAGGCAATTTTTCTTCTCAGCATGAAACAATATCCATATAAACAGCGGAGGATTCTCCGCAAATTGCTCTAATTTTTTTTATGCCCAAGGTGGCGGGTTCAAACCCGGCCGAAGTCCTTGGATTTTTTAACAGCGTAAAAAATCCCTCAGTATGCCTTCCTTTGGACGGGAAGAAAAGCTGGTGGACCCATGTCATAAATTTATGGCACGTAAAAGAACCTTCCACTAATTACACTTGTGTGAAGCTAAATTTGAAAGTTTGATTTGATTAGCGCTCTATTAAATTCCAACGTTCGCCACCAGGTGGTGGCATCTAGTAGCCAAGTTCACAGCTACATGTTGTTGATGGTAGCATTTGGTAGTAAAAGAAGGAACTACTTGAAATTGATCGTATGCGGTCCTCACCTGAATTACAGATAACACACACTAATAGAGCCATCACAATTGACACCGGTTATCTGACAGATTCTACACACACCCAAAGTACATGGGGCTACATGACCGCGTTGTCGCAGCCCCTAAACTAAGGAACCAACCAACCTTCCACTAACTACAATTGTGTGAAGCTAAATTTGTAGGTTAGATTTGAATAACGCTCTATTATGTTCCAACGTACATCGCCAGGTACCATGATTTACCATGATTCCCAAAAAGCACAAGTGCTTGGCCATCTAGGGATTGAACCGGGCCTTAACACCATACAGCAGCTTCAGAAAATGGATGACCTGCGTGTGAAATATGCTGATCGACAGGCAGAACAGATGACCAAAGAAGCAAGAAAGAAAGAAAATGAGAGGAGCCAAAAGGACGAAGGAAGACATGGATGATCCAGAGTATGGAGCTGGAAAGTTTTAAACCACAAAAGTACATGTTCTTTTCTACCTTAACTTTTAAGTTAAATTTCTGCAAACATTATTATTTTTTTGGTGTGGGGTGCTCATCTCGGAAACTACGAAAGATACAAGTGTGAAACTGGTACAACTTTTGAAACTAACACTGACCTCCATGTTAAACACAAATTGATTATAAACTAATTCATACTTTGCTTATTAAAAATTCATGTGTAAGAAAAAATTTAGTTTTTTTACTTACATGAAAAAAGTAAAATATAAAATAAAATGGATGAACTAATTTTGTTTAAAATGCATTTAACACTGAGATAAAGGCTACTGTTACAACAATATCAAAATTCACTGCTTTATCTGCAATACTTTGGAAGATGAGCACGCCTAAGTTTTACTAAATTAACATTGATCGTATATGGAGTACTTAGTCCCCTTAATTATATCTTCTTATTTTTTCACAATTTCTGCTGCTTGTGTCTTTCCAATCTTAAACACTTCACATGGTTTCCTTACACCAAATTTCTCTCGTTTGTGTTAATCTACTGTACCCTTCATGCTCAGGCTACATTAATGATTCTAATTTAATTCTGATTCGAGTTGGAATCATGATGAAATACACGGTAAAACTTTTACGAGGACAGTAGGCGACACCCAGTCGGCGAATTAGTAACTTGAACATGCCTGTACACAACAGATCCCCGGATGTTATGATTTTATGGAGGTATAGGGAAGGGCAAAATGATGCATACCCTTATTACATCTTTACTATTGTATCTGCTCTTTTTCCTCTTACCAACCTTCACTTGTACTGATCTTGCTGAATATAAGTTTTTTGTTGTTAAAGGTCTGTTGTCTGCCCACTAAAACCAACTACTGCTACAAGGTCATCAGAGCCACCAACTTAAGTTTTTGCATATAGTCTTATTTCAATACTAATTAAAATGAATAAATAACTTGGCAATTTATTTTTCCAGTACAATTGGATGTCTGTTTCTCATAATGATGGCATTTAAATTGCATCATGTCGACTACTGCAAAGAGTCCCACTTGAGACATCTTATTTCCAGCAAATGCCAGGATGGGATCTAATTTGAAGCAACACCATGCCCATCCTATTGCTGGTTATAATTACTGTACATGTTCCTACGCAGACACCACAATGAACATGTTGTCTCCTACTCCATTGTTTATTTTGTTTCAGGTCCCTCAGGTTTACTGCGGTGCTCCACATGAAAACCCTGCCGATTGTCCTGAACTCAATATTGTGAACTACATCACATGAAGTCAGTTCGCCACACTTGAAAAGTGATATCAGTAACACACATATTTTAAGTCCCACATTTTTAAAAACATTTTTGGTTTTGTCTTCCAACATCTTTTTAACAACTATTGTTTCAATACGAATGTGACTTGTAGATGTCTATGATCTATTTATTTTCAGAAATTGTGGAATTTACTTCAGTTCTTCATGTAAGGGTCTGTTTTTCAATCTCTGGATAAATGTGATGGGCATCCACTCCTTGAGTAACTTTGCCCATGACTTTTATTCCTTCAGCATTCGAAACGTGTTTGTCAATGCAAAGTTACTCGGTGGGCTACTATTTGACGGAAGTATCAATTTATGGCAATAGAACGCGTTATGTGATTTGTCATAATTGAATTCTGGCAGGTAACCGTTCATGCGAACTTTGGTGTCAACTGATTGAAACACAAACCACATGGGCTTAGTCTTGGTATCAGTATTTAAATGATGGTATACTTTAATATGAAACATTGTAACTAGTCGGCAATACCGGTATTATGTTTCTGCAAAATGGCTATTCAGATATAACCCCACATTGCGGTAATGCAGTTATCAACATGATATATCAGTGTGTTGATACAGGGAGTGGATTAGCCTTTCATGAACTACTGTAAACATTCCCTTTACTGCCAAGGAATTTAAAACTCAATTCTACGCAAGAAATAATGTAAAAAAACACAATATTATTGAAGCTTAAAATATAACTTCCATAATATTACTGGTACGTAAAATTAAGTCGCCGTTTTGCGCTCAATATTTTCATGGTTGTAATAGCCATGGTGATAGCATCTTGATCTGTGAATCTAGAGGTTTTGGGTTTGAACCCCTGTTGGTGTAATTGTTTTTTGCTACCGGATTATCGATTTAAACAATATCTATCATATCAACATGACTCATTTTAACAGAATACATATGAAATTATGATTTACCGTATCTTATTTTTATTACAATATGTTGCAACAAGTGGGATTTTGATAAATTTGATTATATTGGACTTCATTTCTAGTAGTGTATCGATTAGCTATAGTCTATAGTTTCATCCCTCCTCTTTACAGTATAAAATAATTCGTGATGTTTGTTGAAACAAGACTGAGGAGCCTATTTCCAAAAGTCGACATGTGCATTTTTTAAGTTATTGAGAAAAACAAAAAAAAAACGCTTAAACGGTAAAATTCAGGAAATGTTATGTTATTCTTGGTACAAACTCTAACATAAACATAACATAAACAAACAAAAAAAAGGTTCAGAGGTAGATTCAGCAATTCGTTTAGCGGATATTTAGCATTAAAATTCGCAGATGTCGGATTTTGGAAGTACGTTAATGGAAAATCGTATTTTGGAACGAACTTCTAGTATATGACGAGTTTTGGAACAAAACATGGATTTTGCTTAGCAAGCATTTTAAGCCACATAATGTTGTTATGCACTCCTAATTTAATATAAACACAAAATTTCCAGTGAACACAAGTTTCTAGCATATTAGATAAAAAATAGTATGCAGTAACAAAATAATACACAAGGAGCAATAAGTCACATGGATTAGATTCTCATGGCGTCATCCTCCTCCTGGGGTTCACAAACAAGATCGTCTTCCACCTCAACTGTCACGTTTTCTGGATCCATGACTATCTCATAATATTAAAGTTCTTAATTATTTTTCCACTCTACCCCATAGTGAAGTGTTAGTTTGTTCACATCATTCATCTTCTCTTCTTTGACGGCTGCTCCCAGAGGCAACTGAACTTTCTCGAAAGTTACCGTTTTTCCCTTTTTAGTTATCCCTTTAAAATCAGGTAAGTCACCCCTATAATTTTGCTCTCCACGAAGAAGAGTAGAGGATTTTACTTACCTAAACGGGGGAATCATTATACAGCCAACAGGAAACCATTCCAATCATGATACTATTTTTATTTTGACCCCCACAGCCGTCAGAAACCAAATTAACTATTGTGATACCTGTAAGATCAAGATGAATAAGTCTGTCATCAACACAGGAAGCTATTTCTTTAGATCCTTTTGGAAGAGAAGATTCCAGCCACTGGTATATAAAGGTGTTTTGTATAGTTTGACGCTCACGCGACGTTCCTACACAGATTGTAAAATTGTACATATACAATTGTCTGGAGTAATACGTGGCTTGATCTGGTAATTTTGGAAGGGGTACATTCTTATTTTCACTGTACTTGCTACGAGTATCTCCTCCTTGTTTATCTATAGGCAACAAATACTGCGTTGAAACAGTGCATTGTCACGTTAGAACGAACATGGCGGGAACACTTAGAAAGAAGTTAATTGGCGAGGACATTGCTAAGTACTACAATCAAAAGTTCGCGGGAAACACTGTCTCGAAGTAAAGCAACAGGAATGTCGAGTATTGGAACACACTTTGGAAGTTGCATCAATTTTCTTATGCAAAATGTCGGATTTAGGAACGAAGTGCAGATGTCGGATTATGGAAATAACTTAACAAAGCAGATGTCGAGATTTGGAAATAAAGTCGAACTTTAATATTGATTTTTAACCACAAATATCGTGTTTTGGAACATCTTCTACCATCCATTTGATGCGTTTCTCCAAGAGGAATATCAAATAAAATAAATCAACTTTTTGTAAAAAATGTCAGATGTCGACTTTTGGAAATAGGCTCCTCAGTGTGGCAGTAGCATATCTCCAATTCAGTCTATACATTCATCTTAATACTGGTATTTAATAATATGAAAACTGATCGTAAATTCAGATTTGTCACAATTTTAAGAATGTCCAAGCTGTGTAGGGTATATGAGATCATTGAAATTTTTGATATTCGATTGCCGTATAATGTATACAAATATCTTCACCTGTGTGCGTACCGAAGCTGGTAATTCGAGAGCAGCCATCACAGCACTTTCTGATAAATGAAAACAATGTTATGCCTCAATTCGAGGAAAAACTGCGTCAATCATTCCATTTTGGAGTCGAATAAAGCTGAGAAATGAAAACAAGCCATGAAATAAAGATTCAATACAAATCATACGGTAACATGTTCACAACAATCAACTATGGAGTGTGCCTACTCCAAAGGTTTAGTGCTTATCCAGCACAAATAGCACCGAGTAAATATGACACACTTGCCCACCACATTCCCTTGGCAGTGCTGCCTAGCGATTGAAAAACAGCCCCTAAATCTATATAGATGACTGATTTGTAAATGGCTATGATATATTCTTTTAGCTATGTTATGTCATACTTATACAGATTATGGTGTTTGAAGCCATTTTCAGTGTTGCCTTAGTAATCAAAATTTGATGTTTTTCAGTCGGGGTACAATCGTGTTGACCAACTGACAAACATCAAACTTATACAGATGTAACAATATTTGGTCTGATCTAAACAAATATGTTTAAATTGTGTTCAATATCTGTTAATCTATGGAAGAAAATGCTTGGAATTTATTTTCTACTGAGTAAGAAGTAGGGACCTCATTGCATGGCAATAGAAATATATGGAGAATTACTTGTGAACCCTGTATTTTAGCCTTTCTGGGTTTTATTAAAAAAAAAGTGTCATTTGCAGGGGATTTATGTGCAAAATGCATAATTAGGGTGAATTAGCATGAAATGAGAACAACATACATGCAAAACTAATTAAATAAAAATTTGTTATTCAGATTTTCTAACACTAGTTTATATAAAAATGCCACTTGTCAAGTGTTAGCCATGTGACTATGTTATTGATTTCACAGATAATAACCGATACCAGTACACTAAAATGCGTACACATAAATGCACATAGCATAAAAAACAAGTTCGATGATATCCAAATAATGTTAGACAGAATCAAAGGTGTAGATGTCCTAGCAATCTCAGAAAATTGGTTAACAGAACAAACAAAAATGTTTTTCAATATTAAGAAATATGTTGCATATCACATAGTTAGAAAGCAAACTGGAGGGGGTGTATCTTTGTATATTTCAAACAAATGTAGCAGTACCCTTGTAAAGGAAATAAATTCCACCCACAGCATACTGCACATTACTGTGAGAAAAGGCCATCAAGAATACAATATAATCACTGCTTATAACCCTCATAAAAGCAACATTCCACACTTTCTAACTGATCTCGAAGTAATTATTAGTTCTTACTCAACGAATCCTGTTATAATACTAGGTGATATGAATATCGATCTATTATTTGGGGACAGATATACTAGTAGTTATATTAACCTAGTCAAATCATATGGTCTAGTCTTATGTAATACAAAATATCCAACTCGTGTAACACAAACTAGCTCTACTCTAATTGATCATGTATTGGTGAACGACTGTGACAAAATATGTAATGTCTATAATATTGATAATGATTTGAGTGATCACCATTTACTAATCTGTGAAATGAGAAACAAAAAGATAAACAGGAACTCAATATGTGATGATAGGCCAATAGAAAAGGATAAAATAAACTACAAAAAACTTAATGAATATTTAATAACTCAAGAATTTGTATGCAATGAAACTAACATCAATGACTACTACAATAAATTCTGTGATTTTATTAATAAAGGAATAGAAGCCTGTACTATGAAATATACGAATAAGCAGCCAAGTGCCCCACCAATAAAACCCTGGATCACACAAGATATTTTAGCACTAATACACAGGAAAGATAAGATATATACAAAAACCAAAGTTAAAAAACCATCTGCAGAAATTTTAGAAGAATATAAAATTATTAGCAACCAAGTAACAAAACTTAAGAGAAACCTACAAAGAGACTACTTTGACCAAAAAATTCAAAATGCAAATAATCAGAGGGAAGTGTGGAGTGTTGTTAATGAGATGTTAAATAGGCCAAAGAAAGGGAAAAATGAAATTGTCAAACTTATAGTCGACGGCACAAATGTCGAAAAAAAGGAAAATATATGTGATGAAATTAATAAATATTATGTCAATATTGCTAACAGTATATGGGAAAATCAAGGAAACGGTTCTACCTCGGACATTACAAGCTATAAAAATACTACTAGCACTAAGACAATCTTTATGTTACCTACTGATGCTAATGAAATACAATCACTTATAAACTCCCTAAAACACAAAAACAATATAAGTGAGGACAACACTACTAATGTCATGCTACAATTGTGTCTTGAGGGCATTACACCATATCTTGTCAAAATAATAAATCTTTCACTGATGACTGGTATATTCCCCGATGCCTGTAAAGTCTCTAGGGTGGTCCCGATCTACAAAAAAGGAGACAAAACCCACCCATCAAATTACAGACCCATTAATATTATATCTGCCATCAGCAAGGTTCTAGAAAGCGTTGTTAAACGAAGACTTATGAATTTCTTCATGAAAAATGATTACTTTGCAAACTGCCAATATGGATTTATTCCAAATAGAGGAGCGGATAGTGCTATATTTGAAGTAGTAACTGATGTAGAAAAGGCATTAGATGAAAACAAACTAGCTGCTGGTGTACTAATTGACCTTCAAAAAGCCTTCGATCTGGTTAACCATAAGATTCTCCTTAATAAACTAGAATTTGCAGGCATCAGAGGAGTGGCACATGATTGGTTCAAGAACTACCTTACTAACAGAAAACAATATGTTGCAATCGATAATGTAAAAGGATCTCAAATGAGAATTGACACAGGAGTACCTCAAGGTTCTGTCTTAGGACCAATTCTTTTCTTGGCCTATATTAATGATATAGTATTATTAGAATTGAAAGGCAAGCTTAAACTATTTGCAGATGATATTTTTATACTCTATCTGGGAACATCTGAACAGGAAATTATGCTAAATATTAATTATGATCTCAATAAGCTGGTGGATTGGTTGAGAGCACACAAAATGGTTATCAATATCACTAAAACAAAATATTTATTCTTCCATAAACCATCATACAAGATTGAGACCACAAACATAGTCAACATAGCCAACAAAGAAATAGAAAGGGTTAAATCGGCAACTTACTTAGGTATCACACTAGATAGTACACTAACCTGGGAAAATCATGTAGAAAATGTAAAACATAAAATCAGCCCTATAATTGGTATTATTTTCAGATTAAGATATAGCTGTCTTACTAGCCAACAATTGAAAAATATATACTTTGCTCTGATACATTCACATCTAATGTACATGAATTTCATATGGGGATATTGTAAGAAGGAGCTGATAAAAGAACTTGAGATACTCCAGAAACGTGCTATAAAATCTATCTTTGGATTTCCTTGGCTAACACCCTCAAATGAATTATACTCAAGAACTAAAATTATGCCACTGCAAAAACAAATAGCTATGTCAGCAACAGTATTTGTATACAAATTAGAAAACAAATTGATACACACACACATCCATTTTACCCATGCAAATGACATTCATCATTATGCAACAAGAGGAGTAAATCAAATATTCACCAGCCATTCCCAATCCATTAAATTTGGAACTAAAGGAATTATGTCCTCTATAATAAAAGAATACAACTCGCTACCATTAGGCATAAGGGAAAGTTTCTCTATAAAAACATTTAAGAGGAAAACAAAAGACTTCCTATTAAGGAATGAATAGCCCATGTACAATAGCCTTAAGCAATGCAATGTATCATACCGAATTATCTCTGTAAAGTTAGTCACTAGCAATCTAATATAAGTTAGCCTACTATTAAACTAAACAATAATGTTACAAAAATTATATATATGCCATGCTGTAACTATGTTACTTGATTGTCCCTAACACGAGCTCAGGCTCATTGGGACCTATGTAAATAAATAAATAAATAAATAAATATGCTATCACATAGCTTGGCCTGTGGTGTTCCCAGGTCGTGCTTATTTTTAGTTGAGTGTGTGGGGGCATATTATTACACGTCTGACAAGTCTTTGCTGTTTTGAAGTGAGTGCGCTCTCTTAAGATTTACATCTGTCTATTGGAGCGTCAATGCTTGTGTGCGGCAGGGGGAAGGAATGTATACTTCATCATCATCATCATCATCATTTTCCCTTATCCAGCTCCTGCCGGGTCGGGGTATTTATGGCACTTCTCCACTTTCCTCTTTCCTTCCACCATTCTTCTTCCACGATCTTGTCCCAGTCCAGATTTCTTTTTCTTACGCCGTTCTTCACTGAATCCATCCACCTTGTTCTAGGTCTTCCTCTTGGTCTCTTACCCTTGCACTTCGCCTCCAGCATCTGTCGTGGTATTCTATTTTCCTCCATCCTCTTTACATGTCCAAACCACCTTAGTTTATTCTTCTCAATTCTCTCATTTAGTTTTCCCATCCCAACTTCCTTCCTAACATCTTCATTCCTCATTCTGTCTTTCCTTGTCTTTCCTATCATACTTCTTAGGAATTTCATTTCACTGGCTTGGATTCTACTGTCTTGCCTGCTTGTCAGGGTCCAAGTCTCAGCTGCATAAGTTAATATGGGTACATAATACACTTTATACATTACCTCCTTGCTTTTCCTTGGTACTTCCTTATCCCAAACAAGTTTTCTTACACTTTGATAGAATGCATTGCTCTGCTGTACCCTCCTGCCAATCTCCATGTCCAACCTACCAGTTTGCATCAATTCACTTCCTAGGTATTTGAACGTGTCCACAATTTCCAAACTCTGACTTCCAATTTTCACAGTGCCCTTTCCTTGTCTTTCCCCTCTTGTCATCACCATGGTCTTGCTTTTCTCTATACTGATTTTCAGGCCATACTTCTGAATATTTTCGTTCAGTGCATCTAGTTGTTTTTGCACTTCTTCGGTGTTCCTTCCCCAGACCACAATATCATCTGCAAATAACAGTAACTTCATTTCTTTATGTCCATATGCTTCCTTTGTTTCCTTTACAATTTCATCCATTACCATTATGAATAAAAGAGGTGACAGCACACTCCCCTGTCTTAGTCCAGTCTTGTTCGTAAACCAATCTGTCTTTCCAACTGGGGTCAGTACCCTGCTAACACAGTTGTTGTACATTGCTTGCACCATTTCCAACATTTCTCTTCCCAGTCTCTTCTTAACCATGGTTTCCCATACCTTCTCTCTGGGGACACTATCATATGCCTTTTCTAGATCTATGAAAGTCATGATCAAATCCTCTCCATATTCCCAGTTCTTTTCCATCACCTGCCTCAAGCTAAAGATTGGGTCCACTGTGGATCTTCCACTCCTGAAGCCATACTGTTCCTCTTGCAACTCTCCTTCCACCTTTCTTCTCATTCTTCTTTCTAATATCCTTTCCAGTATTTTTACTATCTGTGATATGAGGGTGATCCCTCTATAGTTATCACACACCTTCTTGTCCCCCTTCTTAAACACTGGTATTATTAGCCCTTTCTTCCAGTCTTCTGGTACACATTTCCATTTCCACACACACTTTAGCAGTCGATACAGCCATTGCATACCAACAGGTCCAGCAGCCTTTATCATTTCTAAACTGACTTCATCCACCCCTGTTGCTTTTCCCATCTTCATTTTCTGTACTGCTAATTCCACCTCCAGCATTGTTATATCATCTTCTGTTATAGAGTCGTCAGGTTGTGTCACTTCCATCTCACCAGTACCATTGCTCACATTCAAAAGCTTATCGAAATACTCCTTCCATCGTCCCTTTATCTCTTCTGGGTGTGTTAACAACTCTCCATCTTCCTTTTTCACTAGCTTTGTAGTAACTCTTTCTTTCCTCTTACTTCTTAGAAGCCCATACAGCATCCTTTTACTGCCACTTACATCTGTTTCCATTCTTCGTGTAAATTCTTCCCAACTTTTCTTCTTTTCTTCTCCTACCACTTTCTTACACCTCCGTTTGCTGTCGTGATACTTCCTTTTGCTTTCTTCTGTTTGATCTCGGTTCCATTCTTTCCATGCAGACTTCTTTTCTTTCACTGCTTTCCTCACTTCCTCATTCCACCATGGTGTCTCCTTCTCTTTCACTCTTGTTGACGTCCTACCACAAGCACTCTCTGCTGCACCAACAAATGCCTTTTTAAAGTGAGACCATTCCTCTTCTATGTTTTCCACTTCAGTAACTGGGATTTGTTGCTTCAATCTCTCCTGAAAATTTTCCTGTACGGTTTTGTCTTTCAATTTCCATACTTTTATTTTACTTTCTCTGATCTCCTTTAGGTTTTCCAATTTTTCCCATCTAAATTTTGCCACCACAACTCTATGGTCCCCATCAAATGCTTCTCCTGGTAAAGCTGTCACATCTATCAGCTTTCTGCGATTAGTCCTTTCCACCAGAAAGTAGTCAATTACTGATTTTGTTCTTCTATCGCCCCAACCATATCTCGTAATTTTCCTGCTGTTTTTCTTCCGAAACCATGAATTACCCACTATCAGTCCATTCCTTTCACAAAAGTTTACAAGTTCCTCTCCTTCCCGGTTCTTTTTCCCATATCCATATGGTCCAATGACTTCTTCCTTTCCTTGTCTCTCGTTTCCGACTTGTGCATTCATATCTCCCATGATCACCACTTCTACATCTGAAATTACTCTTTCTACATCCTCCAGGAATACTTCAATATCTTCTTCTCTGTTTCCGGTCTGTGGTGCATACACTTGTATGAAGTCCATCACGTCATTTTTCATCTTCATTCTAATTTTCATTATTCTGTCACTCACACACTCGACCACTTCAACATACTCCTCCAGTTGTTTCGAGGTTATCAGTCCCACGCCATTTTTGGCCTCTTGGCCACCACTCCAGTATAATGTATATCCTTTCCTCAATTTCTTCCTTCCTTTACCTTTCCATTTCACTTCACTCAGCCCCATCAATCCAACATTCTCCCTCTCCATGAAGTCTACCACCTCCTCCACCTTGCCTGTCAGGGTCATGACATTCATGATTCCCACTTTCATTTCGGTTACTGGTCGCCCATTTCTCACAGTTCCCCCAGTACCAAAAGAACTGCGCGTCGCCTGCAGGGTACGCCCTAACCTTTTCCGATTCATTCGAAGTGCCATTTCCATTTTAGGCTATTATTACGATGGGGTCGCCACTCCCAAAGGCATTTTATGAAGCTACTGCCAGCTATTATACAGGCCGCCCCTAACATGGGAAACAGACGCCCTTGCAGCCGCCCCTAACCTGGGAAACAGACGCTGCCGATTGATGCTGTACTCTTACTATTTATTCCCTGAGTACTGGGTTGCCTCTTCCGCAATCTCCACCGTTCCGAAGTCCATCTTCTCCGCTGCAGATTCCGTTGAGGTCTTCGCACGTAACCCTGTGCACGGGGCCTATGTTATACCCCATAGGACTGGGTCCTCACCAGAACTTAGCCGGTACTGTAGTTCCATGGTATATTACAGTACCGTTGCCCACCCCCGCGACGTGGACGCGCCTGGCAAGAGTTATCCATGTAGCCAATTAAAATTGCCTCATGGACCGGGTTAAGGAGCTGTCTAAATCCAGCCTCCAAGGTTCCAGCCTCCAAGGTATACTTCATATCAAGTGTTATTGTCACTAGGAGATTGCGTGCTGTTTTGCTTCTGGCCCTAATATATTAATTATATCAATAACATCAGTTCTACAGTGATCTCTTCCGTTAAGCATATGAATGCCTTACGCAAAGTTCATGTCACAATGGTCCATTGACATACATGCAGACGGTACCGATATCTCCGGGAAAAGAATTGCTTCACACTGCTGATAACTTATACTTGATACTTCTTTCGCCAGCAAGGATTCGACAAACTGGTATTAGTAGGCGGCTTTGTTTACGAGATGCAGACTTTGACAATTAGTTTAAAAGTTAAGTTTTTATTATGAATGTAGTGTTGTTCTCATAAACTGTTTTAAAATCTCTCATGCTACGGATACAAGCAATTTTTATAGATGTGACAAGCTATACAAACAAAATATAGTAAAAGTAATTCATTAATCTATCTGAGGAAAGTGCCATTTCCACTTTCAGTATGTTCCTCCATATACTTCATTTCTTACATTTTGTCCCATTTTTTAAAATTAAAATAGAAAAGCAACATAACCTGAAATTATCTTGCAGATTTAACTTAACTGTTTCAGATATTTTTCTCTTAGAAACTGTTGTTTCAAATACAAGGGTTGGAACTTAGTAGTGGCAGCTATTTACTATCAAGAGGTACAAAAGTGGTACATGTTAGCAACCTTTACAGTCCTTCGAAGTAGTCACCAGCGTGGTGTAGAACCCGTTGCCAGCGGTGTGGAAGTGGTAGTATACCTTTCGCTGAGCCCATTCTATCGATGGTGTGCATGGAGCGGTCTACAGCCTGTCGAATCTCTGCAACAGTCCGGAAGCGAGTGCCACGAAGTGGTTCCTTCATCTTAGGGATTAAATCGAAGTCACAAGGACTTTAGTCAGGGGAGTATGGTGGATGGTACAGTACTTCCCAGCCCCATCGACCAAACAAATCTGCCACAGCTCGTGCTGTATGCACGCGAGCATTATCGTGCAACATGATGGGTGGTTGCCGCAGAAAGTGTAGCCACCTTTTTCGCAATGCTGGGCGCAGGTGGTGCTCCAAAAACTAACAGTAATACTGTGCATTGACGGTCTACCGTGGAGGAACGTAATACGTTAGGATCATGCCATCACAGTTGTACATGAGGATCACCATCACCTTCACCGCACTGGGGGTCTGACGGACTTTCGACTTTTGGGGTGACCCATGATGCCGCCATTCGTTCGATTGGCGTTTCAGTTTGGGCTCGTAGGATCTGGCCCATGTCTCATCCAGGGTGACGATACGGCGTAGGAACGTCTCCCCTTCGCGCTCATAGCACTCCAAGTGAGTCTTGGCAGCGTCGAAGCGCAACTATTTGTTAATTTCCGTCAACTCATGAGGTACCCATCGTGATGCAATTTTCCTGTTCCTTCACGATGTGCACCACAGTCGTATGCGCCCATCCGGTTTCATGGGCGGGTTCACGATTTGTCTGGTTTCGATAACAGTCCAGTAACGCGGCAAGAGCATGAATGTCTTCTTCACTGACGCTCGTAGGACGACCTGCCCGATGCATGTCTGCCACAGTTTGCCGACCATCGTTGAAGGCCTTGATGCAACGTGCCACTGTTCTGTACAGCAATGCAGCCTCCCCACACACCTCTTGCAGACCCTGATGACACTGGCGTGCTGTACAACCTCGAGCATATTCAATCTTGATCCAACTCCGTTGGTCCTGTTTGGAAAGCATGGCAACCATGTTCTGTTAGACCGCTAGCTCACAAGTGATGGTATTCCTCTCGAGTGTGCGCACGCAGGTGCTGTGGGAAGGGAGAGTCCACTTGCTCAGAAGTAAGGTAGGTATGCCACCAACGTGTACTCTCGGGGACGATATGCAATTCCGGTGCATAGCGTCTCCACCGCAGTGTTGCCAGTATTGACATGTTTGAGAAGAAATGTTGTTCCTTTAAGAGGTTTGTTATTATTTTGATCTCCTTTTATTGACACACACAAGAAACTCGACTTGGTAGAAATGTATATCAATTCTTGCCTTAAAGAGCTTCCGTTTAATATGTTTATATAGATGAATGATTAAGCCTCCGTGGCTTAGGCGGCAGCACGCCGGCCTCTCACCGCTGGGTCCGTGGTTCAAATCCCGGTCACTCCATGTGAGATCTGTGCTGGACAAAACGGAGGCAGACAGGTTTTTCTCCGGGTACTCCGGTTTTCCCTGTCAAATTCATTCCAGCAACACTCTCCACTATCATTCCATTTCATCTGTCATTCATTTAATCATTGCCCCAGAGGAGTGCGTCAGGCCTCGGCAGCCGGCACAGTTCATATCCTCGCCGCTAGATGGGGGCTTCATTCATTCCATTCCTGACCCGGTTGGAGACTGGAAGCAGGCTGTGGATTTTCTTTTTATATAGATGAATGATCATCTTTATCATTTCATTCTTATCTAAAACTTTTGAAATGATCTGCTTAGTATACCACTGCAGCAAGCCATGATAGGCCCCTTAGAACAACAATTGAATGGTTACCCCAAATAAAGATATAACCCACAAGAAACCAAAACTTGAGTTTTCCCCTCAAGTGTGGACATTTGAGTTCTATTCCATAGAAGATTGAAAAATGAATGATTTACTTATGAGATTTAAATCAAAATCAATATTTTTTTTCCCCTTTGCCAATAATTTTCTATTTATGGGTTAGATCTTTATTCGGGATAACCATTCAACCACCACCTCCCATAACATGACTATAGAGGTTGGTTGACATTGACAGTTCTACATGGCTTTAATATTTAGTTATATTATTTATTATTATTATTACCCTTTCACGAATTGATTGCCGGCGGTTGAGATGGGAACTATTCTTTGTTTACTTGTGTCACACGTCAGCTTGCTTCGTTGACAAGTACAGTTGCGACTAGGCTCTAGTAGCCTCAGTCATTGTTTAACTGTCCGTGGTAACATGAGCTCCTGTGATGTTTATCTGACGCAATGCTGCTTGACTTATGGGCATACTGCACTCTGTCATCCACTTCACCCCGCGGGGCTCATGCTACAATAAATAACAAACGCTGGCGTTGCCACGCTCAGCGGCAATCAAATGTTGAATGGGTAATACCGGTATATTGTTTAGGTATTAACTCATTGCTCTTATTTATTAATGAGGATGCTCATATATACCTTTCGACAACTGGACTCTTAGCAGAGTAATATTCTACATTGGGGATTGTTTGTTTAATCTAGGTACTAAATTTTGCTGATGTTAAGTAGTTGGCAATAGTAATAATGAAGGTAGACTTACATCTTATGAATCATATTAATATAATAATGCCATATGAAGTGATATTGCACATTATAGCGCCAATTAGTGTCAACTACTGATTAACTACTAACATGGCAAGGAAAAAAAGGTGTTCCAGTTTGCTTGTTTACATTTATTCCAAACACAGCTACTGTATCTTTAAGCCACTGTTTCCTTGATGTACAGCCAGTCGGCCATCACTATCTCCACCACATAAACAAATAAATATGAATGGACTGATGTCATGTATCCTACATGTATATGAGATGAAACAGATGAAGTAGTAAATTAAATGAAACTGAAGAAGTATTAAGATTCTTGTTTTCCTCTATCCCTATCAAACTTGAAACATACCTTTCTGTTAACCTTGAGAAAACCACGTTGCACAAAACAAATTTATCAAACATCAGAAGTAAATTGACAGGTGAAGAGTGAATAGTACGGTACCTGGAATGAAATTTACAATAATAATGTTTTTGGTTTTACGTCCCTTTTAAATACTGTGGCATTTAGAGGCGCTGGATGTTTGCCCCGAAGGGGATCTTTAATGTGTCAGTAAATCTACTGACATGGTTCCCTCGCATCTGCACACTCTCAAATGCCAACTGGCTGTGCCAGGATTCGATCCTGCAACCTTGGGCACAGATGGCGAGAACGTTACCGCTGAGCCACGCAGCCAGCTGAAAATTACAGGACGAGTCGCTCAAGATTTCAGTGGTTATTATATTTTTACATCTGGAGTAAAAAAATTAAAATGAGCTCGAAACATCTTAGGGAATTTATTTTATGGAAGTTTTAAGTTATGCTCTATGAGGGTGTTACTTGGAAGATTGCCTTTAATTATAGGGTATATACAAAATGCTTATGAAGTAGAGAAAGAAAACTTACTGTTTTTACTTTGCCCTGTCTCATTTTACACCTCCTCTATAGCTCCCTTATCTGAACTTTACTAATCCCTGGAATATCCAGACCCTTCCTACTTGCTGACTCAGCTAGCTTTACTTTCTTCCTTCCAGAAGCCCCTTCAATATTAATAGCAAATAGCTTATAAAGATAATAGCGGAAACTCCTCGCCAAAACGAGCGACAGCGCTCCCCAGCACCACCTAGCAGTCTGAGTTGGAAACGTAGGTTGCATCTGAAAGGATCAGCTGATTTACAGTGAAACACATATCAACCTGTAGATGATTTAATTATACACTACGAGTGCAATTGTTGGTACTAGGAGTATTTGTACCTTATACGGCTGTAATAATTATTGTCGATGACTTACTGAAAAGGTATGTTGCGAGCATTTAATTAGAACTCGTGTTGTATGCTGAGGCTATTCTGTGGAGAAAGATTTCAGGAACAAGAACTTGTTATATTAACATGAAGATGTATCCTCATTGCAAACTAACTCGTGGTGTAGCGGCAGAGTTCTTGGCTGTCGTCCTGGGTTCGATTCCCGGCTCTGCCAAGGAATTTAAATTCTGGTGTCGGGGCTGGAACGGGGTACACTCAACGTCGTGAGGCGAAACTGAAAAGAGGAGAGTTTGATTCCCACCTCAGCCATCCTGGAAGGCGTTTTCCATGGTTTCCCACTTCTACTCCAGGCAAAATCTGGGATTGTTCCTAACTTCAGGCCACGGCCGGTACTAATCTCTACATAAGATTCATTTGTTTCCTTGCCTTTATGAGGTTTGCAAAATATGTGCTAACTAACAAAAAAAATACAATTCTTACATTCTCCCTCCAGTTTACAAATACACACCCATTCAAGTAGGCCTACATGGGCCTACAAGACCATGATGCCGCAGCCCCTAAAATAAGCAACAAATATTCTCATTGTGGTAAGTACACATGAAAACCTATTTATACTTGGCGCTATAAAAGTACGATTGTAATGAAACAAATGATCATTCAGCTATAATGAACAAATGAAAAGGTATGAATCAAGCAAAATGCCTTTCCCTAATGAATGTGCTCAAGATCAGTCAAACAAAATGTCACGCAGAGGCATATATAAGGGGGGGGGGGGGGGGGTGCTGAGGGGGCTACACCTCCCCCCACCGAAAAAAGCCAATAAAAATTAAGTAAGTGTTGCTTTGGTAAGAGCATTAAATAATTGTTAATTTGGTTGTACCCTAATCTTAACTTATTGGCTAAGTTAAAAACAATATTAAGATTGAAATTATACTAACTCGTGGTGTAGTGGCTAGCACTTTTGGTTGCCGTCCCGGAGGCCCGAATTCGATTCCCGGCTCTGCCAAGAAATTTTAATTCAAGTCTGAGGGCTGGAACGGGGTACACTCAGCCTTGTGAGGCAAAACTGTGAATTCCAGAGTAACTTATGGTACTTTTGAGAAATAATTTAGCAACTTGTTAAAAAAAAAAAACTTATTTGCCATTTTAAGTATAACATTTTATTTGTGTGTTGTGTTTTATTTTACAACTTTTTTATATTGCCAGTAATAATTGTAGGCTATATACACTTTGAATCTTATCTAAAATAATTACACAATTTATATGCTCTAAGATATTGGTTGATATTTCTGGGTATTTTGTGGTGACAATCCCCTGACAATACTCACAATTTTCCAGGATAGTCAGCCGCCCCCACCCCCCACCCCCCCGAAAAAAAAATGTATATACATGTACGCCCCAGAATATAATTTTCATCAAATTTCGATTGAAAGCAGGCATAGGGTCAAAATGAAGATTAACTTACGAATGAACGTGCCACACTGGAGAGTACGGTATATAAGAATTACATTTTGTTGTTAGGTAGCAAATATTTTGAAATCCTCTAAAGGCATTTGTGAATAAGACAAATGATCCGTATGAATTGTATGTATGGATAGGTACCGGTGATGTTAGGCGCGTTGGAACATGCACACACAAGCAACGGTTTTCCATCAGTTTGGAGGGTGGGGGGGCATGATTTTGTCTTGTTTGATTTCATGGCCCTACCTTCCTAACGAGGACCATACCCTCAAAGAATAATGAACCAGAACGGTAACTAAATACAATTAAAATATGGTAACCATGCCTGTAGCCTTCAGGGGCAGATGACCTCATTGTTCCACCCTTTATATCATCAACAGCAACCTGTAGCCATCGTATTATGCTTACGTGATTGCAATATAAACCAGTGTTACATCCCCTACTTGCCAGCCCAATTCACCTGACGAAAACCAATAGAAAGGACAGGGACACCCACATAATAAATAGATAACTCAATAAATAATAACCCCTGGCACTATAGCCTATGAATGGCCTAGGTCTACCAAGCAACCGCTGCCCAGCCATTTGACCTGCAGATATTGATTGGGGTGACGAGTGGTCAGCGCGTCGGGTCCCCTCGGCTGTTAATCTTGGTTTTTGTGACTGGGGCGCTGCCTCACTGTCAGACAGATACTCAATTGTCCTCACGAGGCTGAGTGCACCCCGTTCCAGCCCTCACGTCAGTTTTTAAAATACCTGACAGAGCCGGGAATCGAACCCGAGGCCTCCGGGTGAGAGGCAGGCGCGCTATCCCAACACCATGGGACCGGCTGATAACATAATACTAACTTAAATAACTGAACTTGCGGATCACGTGAGCAAAGAGGTTGCCTGATTCCCCACTCCCCTGTTATTACAAGGTACAATTTACATGTTTTGTAAACAACTAGGTTCATAATATCCAACCAACAACAGGCCACGTTTTTGATTCCAAAGTCTGCACTTCATCCTTCAATAGCAAGTTCATATATTTACGTAAAAGAGGGGAGGCATTGGCCAAAGAATAAAATTAAAATACAACATGCAATTGGCGCGACAGGGACCCGGTTTCGCGAAATCAATGCAACTAAGATTTCATGAAACCCAGTGTGCACAGCCCTGCGTTAATCTTATCTATCTGTTGCAAGCAACCTCAGTTTCACGAAACCAGTTGCATGAAACAGGTTTCTCCAGTGTGCACTGCGCCTTAATCTACGAAAAGTAACATATCAATAAGTGTAAATGCTTATGAGTTGTGTTAAAATGTATGGGCCTATTCCAGACTTGAGTAGCCTATACCAACACTATATCATGAATTATCTGCTATATTTATTCGAATGTTAAATAAACTGTACGTAACCTAGTATTCATTTCCTTTAACCTTACTCCTTAAATTACTTAATGAAAATGCCTAATATCATCCCATAACAAATGTTAACATCACAAAGCAATTTTAGTTGATGCCCATTGAGAAATGGGGTGGCAAGGCGAGTGATGCTGTCAACTCACAGCAAGAGATGGCACTATGATCGCTGTCTCCAGGCAAGCACATGCTTTTATGGCAGAGTTTCCGTTATTATCTTTATAAGCTATTTGTTAATAGCACCTCATGGAATACCAGGTCTATTGCCCATTTGTTTCCAAGGAGTCCCTGATCTGTCAGATGGGAGTGTGACTCCATCACTCCCACAGGTCCGAGGCTTGCTCAAGACATTTTTAGCAGGTTTAAGAAGTAGGTACAAGTGAAGTGAAGCAGGTTGCTCGACATACTTGGGGACCTGGACTTTCACCTCAGTCCTAGCCGCCTGAGCACAAGGAGGGCCATGACTCAGAATACGTCCAAGATGCCCTTTTCCACAGCAACCGGTATCCAGACTGTCAGGACTACTTGGCAGATGCCCATGGTTCACGAACTAGGACGCGAACACACAATGAACCACTATACACTATAAAATAATTAACCACTGTTGAATGAAGTATGATACTGAAAGGAATCAGGTCTGAAGGAATAATATGAGGACAAAAATAAGTTTTTATGCTGTGTAATATAATATATATTCTTCTTTTCTAGTTTTTAAAGATATAAAATCTACATAACATTTTCATAAAAAGAGCATTGAATTTCATGAAGTCATTGTCCCAGTAGAGAACTGTCATCGCATGGTAGAGCCACGTGCATTGAAACCTGTAAGAGAAAAATATTAAGTTATCATACCACTCTTAATATTGCTGTTTATTCATTGAGGGGGCCTTGCAACATTGTGATCATGTAGGCCTAACTCCATTTAGTTGGTGTGTAATCTGGCTGATAACCTGTGTCATTGTGATGGCTGTAAGTGTATTTGTATTGGAGGCTAGGATTTGGAAGGAGGTGGGCGTGGCCTTTATTAAGGAACCATACCAGCATTTGCCTGGGGTAGAGGTGGGAAAACTATTCCTAGGTTGGCTTAAATGGAAATCAAACCCATCTGTTCTCAGTTCTCCCTCACGAGATTGAGTGTATCCGGTCTCAACCCTGAAACCATAATTATATGCCTTGGCAGAGCCAGAAAGGGGGCTCTAATATTTTGTAATTTATATTGTGTTCATTTGTTCACAAAATGCGTAATGATAAACGAAATGTGTATCAAGTGAAAAATAGAAGGTAGTATGCCAAATATCCAGAATAGCTGCCACAAAAAGATGACAGAGCTTAAGCCGTAGCTGGACGTCTTGTTTGAATGTATCATTATGATACATTGCGACCGTTTCTTGAAACATTAACATTGCGACTGACGGAAGGTTAATGTATATTAATTCAATTTTATTGACTATGGTGTTATACATTTATCAAATCCCTATTGGTATTTCATTTAGATAATAGTGCAGAGCCTTTCTATTTTTTTTATGGAAGTCCCGTGGCTCATGATCCAGAGATTAACATCACATAACACTACAAGCTTCCTTTAAAATAATATTTAAACACACCCTTTGAAAAAAGAAATAAAGCGAATGAACAATACGTTAATATTTATGCAACCGATGAAAGCTAACTCTTTCATTAACTTAGTTATACAATTAGCCAAGCAATTAAAGTGAGGAGCACGTACCAACTGTACAGTGGCAGTGCCGATAGGATCAATTGGTCGTTTCACTTACACGAGTGCAGTTCGTGGAGCATTTGCAAATGTGAGGAGGGAACAGCTGGGTAAGTGACGAATCTAGCATGCACAGAGAAAGAGAGAGAGGCAGTCTGGCTACATCGCAGTGAATGGCTGTCTCACTAGGTGCAGAATGCTCTCACTCTCACCCGCCTTCTTATGTGCTCTCCACTCTAGTAAATCGATTGAATGGCAACAAGCATTTCTTGATGCAACAAGTCTTGAACTTATTTATGTGATTGTCTAAAAGGGCCCCGGTAGGTAGTATAATATTCACTGTAATGGTAAATAAATATATATAGGCCATATACAATATATGTGATCAAATATTTTCTTGTCAAGATTGTATTACTTCTTTATTTCAATACTGTTCACGGGAACCATTCAGTCGATTATTACTGTAAATTGTGTGTACCGCTCACACAAGCGTTCCTTATCAAAGGTCAAATAAATGAACGAACTAACAAGAAAATCTCTGTGCTCCTAACAGAAAATGTACACGTATCCTTTGCCTTATGGGATGGCATTTCATCTTCCCCACACAGCTCAAGGTCCTCATATGCCAATTGGCCCCCAGCAAAGGCATGTAATTAAAAATATAGTGAAAAACGTAACATTTAAATACAAATTGTCATGTTAAGGACTGAGTTATTCAAATAGAGCGACATCCCCACCAGTCTCTCTTCTTACATCATAGCCAGCTGTAGAACGCTACCTACCAAACCTAACTTCTGGCCACATCTGCCACTTTGTGAATTGTAGCATGAATTACACACAAAATGAAAGGGACGTTATAGTTTTATGTGACAGTTAAACCAACGATCATGAGCCACGTGGAATCAAAACCACAAGACATGACATTTCACTTCGAAAATCTGACGTGTTAACAGAATTGAGCCTTGGTGAGAGACGAGCAGCTTGACATGAGAGCAAGTAAATAAGTATCTGCAATCAATTTTTATAATTTACTAGCTGAAGTGCCTGTTCTTCGAACGGCCTTTAGTACTTGCTGGCCTAAATCATTAATATAATCACACATTCGTAATGTAGTTATGTTATTTCCATGTTATATGTGTAGACTACACGCATTTTCACTCACCCAATCATTAATCAGAGGTAGGAAAGTGAAAATCCATAGCCGGCTTTCAGTTGACCGACCGGGTCGAAGCCTGTCACACTCCCCTGGGGCAATGGTTAAATGAATGACAGATGAAATGAAATGATATTGGAGATTGTTGCTGGAATGAAATTGTGACAGGGAAAACCGGAGTACCCGGAGAAAAGCCTGTCTGACTCCGCTTTGTAGGTAGGAAAGTGTGTTATATATTGGAAATAAATATCAGCTTCTGTGTAGTAAAAGTTAAATACCCTTTCTTAAATATTGAACACCTATCGTTTAACGTCTTCATACCATATTTAAACATATAAACATTATGCTAAAAATACATCAAACTTGGTAGAAATTATATCCGCAGTAAGTAATATTGCGGAAACTACGTATCATGTCATGATCAAGAGTAACAGAGTAACAGTAACGAAACAAACTTCAATCTTTCCAAATAATAATAACAAAATCAGTTTTAATCACAGATAGATTTTCTAAGTTTATGCCGTGTTTTGTACGAGATTACGCCTAGCAACTCCGAGATGGTTCATCAGCGAGGTCTTGTGGTCTATTTGCGCACTAGCAAAGGAGTAGCAAACTGCGCGATACTGGTACCTCAATTCTTATTTAGAACACCTCCGCTACTTTACTGCGAGAGCTAAAGCTAAAACAGTCTTTCACCTCCCTATAAAGGCTCCCAAAATGATTGTATATTGAATTTCAGGGCCAAGCAATTAAAACTCAGGAACTTTTCTAGGTTCATGCCGTATTTTGTGCGGGGTTTCATTGACCGTGAAAGGCAAAATACCGTACCAACTTTATTGAAATAAGTTTGCCCAGTTCTGCAGTAAGATTAATATGAGCACTAATGAACTAATGTGACAGTCGGTGGGCTTCGACACATTCGTCTGTGAATTTGGGTTTCTGATCATGGAAAAAAATTACAAAAAGCAGATCAATATTGGCCAACAGAAATATTCAGTAAAAAAAAATCTAGAAAAAGAAAAGAAGTGTACCATGCAAAGTAGAAAGCACTATAACATTGTGAAACAGCGTAAAGATCCAAATACTCACATACAATAACCGGCACAAAGAGTATAAAATTAGACTCAAAATCACGTCTCGTTTCAGAGCCCACAAACTACCTCTATAAATAAAACAGTTCATGTAGAGACTAACATAGACTAACATCGCTCGGCGTTGACCATGTTTTATAGCACATATTTAGGTTTTACTAGCTAACCATTGGAGATACACGAAAAGTGATAAGGACCTTTAGGATAGAAAATTAAATGTTAAAGCTCGTATATGCCATCAAAAGTTTGCTATTTCATAGAGTTCTCTTTTTATTTGAAAAGGAAATACGAAAATAGTCGCCATTTTTAAATAGTGCAAAATATCGAAATCAAAGGTAGCCTATATGTAAACCTGGTAAATCAGCTAGATCCATGTAAAATTTCATTTAAATCGGACCAGTGGTTCTTGCGTGATTGAGTAACAGACACACAAAAAAGCAAGGAAGTGTTATACAGAAGCTACTATATCCCGATACTGACCTATGCTTCAGAAACGTGGACAATGAAGAAAAGAGACATAAGCAGAATACAGGCAGGTGAAATGAAGTTCCTGCGAAGTAGGATCGGAGTAACAAGAAGAGACAGGGTGAGGAATGAAAAGGTCAGGGAAATGGTGAAAGAGGAGCCCCTGCAAGGTAGGATTGAGACATCAAGACTGAGGTGGTATGGACACTTAAAGAGAATGGATGAGAAGAAGATTCCCAAGAGGATACATGAGATGCAGATGCAGAAGAAACGACCAAGGGGAAGACCAAGAGATAGATGGCTGAAAGGAGTGGAGGAATGTGTCAAGAAGAGAGGCGAGGACTGGACCAGAGTGACAGCGGAGAGGTGGTGGGAAGAAAGAACTAAGTGGCGAGACTTATGTTCCGAACAGACCCAGCCTGGGGCTGGAAACTGTACAAGATGATGATGATGATGATCATGAGTATGATTACATAAGGAGTACACACTTTATACTGAGACGTAACATTAAGAACTGGCTCATAGTAATCCAATTTAGAAGCGGGCATTCCATTGACATCAATGAGTCCAGGAAGGGTGTCAAATCCCAAGTATCAATGCGGCAAGGTGTCACAGAGCCGTGCTGTGCTGGTCGGGAGTGTTCCGCATGGGTCATTAACTACATCGTATGTGTCCATTAGTTCATACTATGACAACAAATGTATTCTTTTAAGCATCAAGTGTAATATACTACGCCACAATCAACATCAAGAATTATATTGGACTGATTCAAGATAGACTGATTAAACCCGTTGGAGGTTTTTTAAAAGTGTTTTATTAACAAAATGTTTTAGGAATTTTTAATGTTTTTTATATGCATGATATACTTCTTCTTTTTTATGTGTGTTCATTCATGTTTCTGTGTCACAACCAAATTCTACATGTGTAATGTATTTAGTGCTGCCCAATTCATGGCTGATGACACCAATGATTTGCTAGGTGTCGAAACATGTACCTTTCTATCATGACGAGTGATTAATTTACTCAATTTGAATAAACAGTATTGACTGGGCGGAAACAATCGCTTTGCATTTTATAATGTCCATATACATATTGACTAAAATGCACATTTTTTTTAGTTGAACTTAAAGTGATTATTATGTAGGGTAAATTTAAGTAAGTGGATAAATTTGTTAATTTCAACTGTGGATGTTTTTTTTTCTATAATTTTAATGGTGTGGGATACAGGTATGTTTGTGAACATTTATTTAATATCTATTGTGTGCATTGTGTAAGATTCTTCGATTATTAGGTTCCTAGTTGTTTCACAGAAATGGATCGAGTTCCTAAAAGAGCTGTTAGTTTTTAATTTGTAATGTGTGTTGAGGAAACTCTGCACAAATTGGGAAACTTTATAAATGGGACTGCTCCTAAAATTCACTCTGAGGCTATTGGTCTAATGGGGACGTTTTCCTGATGGGTTTTAGATTACGCTCTTAGCGTAGGCAGACTGGGGTTCAATCAGTTGGATTGTCTGTCTCCTAGAATTACGATTGTATTCTTTAGGAGATGTTTAAGTTTCGTTTGTATTGAGGCAGTTGGACGAGATGCAAGCGCTGTTGGAACATGGCAGCCGTTTTAAAAGAGTAATAAATTACGTACTTTAGCACATATATGAGGTGCAGTAGTTACCAGGGTTCCTAATTTCAATACGTAATATCACCCAAAAGATGAAACAAGGACACAAGGTATGTTAAAGTCACATTCATGTCTGAGGCAAGTGTATAAGCCGCATTCTACTTTTATTCAGAATTACTGTAATATAAACTTATATAGGCTACTTTATAATAACCCCTGGCACTACAGCCCATGAAGGGCCTAGGCCTACCAAGCGACTACTGCCCAGATAATTAGGGGTGACGCGTGATCAGCGCATCGGGTCCCCTCGGCCGTTAATCTTGGTTTTCGTGATCGGGGCGCTGCCTCACAGTCAGACAGCTACTCCATTGTCCTCACGAGGTTGAGTGCACCCCGTTCCAGCCCTCACGTCAGTTTCTAAAATCCCTGATGGAGCTGGCACTACAGCCCATGAAGGGCCTAGGCCTACCAACCGACTACTGCCCAGATAATTAGGGGTGACGCGTGATCAGCGCATCGGGTCCCCTCGGCCGTTAATCTTGGTTTTCGTGATCGGGGCGCTGCCTCACAGTCAGACAGCTACTCCATTGTCCTCACGAGGCTGAGTGCACCCCGTTCCAGCCCTCACGTCAGTTTCTAAAATCCCTGATGGAGCTGGGAATCAAACCCGGGGCCTCCGGGAGCCGGCTTATAGGCTAATTTGATCTGATAGATTCACATCTACTGTACATGAATTTCATATGGAGGTGTTGTAAGATAATAATAATGTTATTGGTTTTACATCCCTGGATTTTAGAGACGCCGGGGTGCCGGAATTCCAACGCGAATGGGATCTTTAACGTGCCAGTAAATCTACCGACACGGCTCCCTCGCATTTGTGCACCCTCAAATGCCAGTTGACTGCGTCGGGATTCGATCCTGCAACCTTGGGAAAAGCAGGGGAAAACGCTACTGTTAAGCCACGCAGGAGCTGATAAAAGAACTTTAGATACTCCAGAAACGTGCAATAAAATCTATCTTTGGATATCCCCTCTATAATAAAGGGATACCGGTATAACTCTCTACCATTATGCATAAAGGAAAGGTTTTCAATATAAAAAAAATCACGAAGAAAGCAAGAGCTTTCCTTATAAGGAATTAATAGCCTATGCTCAATATTATGTAGCGTTAAGCAATGCATACCAATTACTTCTGTAAAGTTAGTCACTATCAACCTATTGTAGCCAACCATTAACTTAAACACAATATCATATTACTAAAGATATACTGGTATATTTCAATCTGTATCTATGCTACCTGATTGTCCCTAATACGGGTTCTGTCTCACTGGGACCTATGTAGCCTAAATAGGCGATTAAATAAATAAAAAAGCATTCCATTCATATAGGTTAAGTTGGGCTCTCACAGTAGGCTACATTACCTGACGATTCTAATACATAATCTAGCTAAATATTATATTCAATTAAGAATACTGCCACGGAATTAAACAGTAAAGCTCACGAGTAACAAAAACTGTTATTAAACACACACACACATGACAAGTAGAACCTTTTCCTGTCATAATTAAGTTATCTTAAAATGTTGGCCGATGGTCGGCGAGATTCGCGAGATTTCATGTTAATATAGACGTTTACAACACAAACAGAATTGTCATTTTCCGTAAACATTAGTTGGTGACATTGGTATTTTCCCGTTTCTCACGAGAAAACAAACGAATGCCAAATCTGTTGATGAAGAAACTTGTTGATAAAAGTACATCGCATATTCGGTTTGATGTGAACGTTCATGAGTGCCAACTACGGAACCTTAGTGCTAAAATTAATTCTTCATTGGTTGGCAGAACAAACAGTACAGGGCCTTACCCCGACCCACGCGCTCCCTATGAACTGTCATCTCCCTGGTTAGCTCATTCATGCAATAGCTCAGCTGGGTAACGGGAGATATATCTTAAAATAGAAGAAACCTACCTGGACCTCCCGCTGCACACTGCCGACCGCAACCAACGCACACACACATACACACACACTTATTACTAAACTTGTCTATTATAAACATTACGCACATATTCATTTCACTTCACTCTAAGGTCCCGCATTTGCTGCACGTTTTCCAGCTCCCTAAATGTGGTGACGGTCTTCTTAGTTCCATCAGGGAGGTGTATTAAAACGCGGCCGTCCTGGGTCCAGACTCGGGTGGGTCCGAAGTGGTCTCTCGCTGCATTTAGGATAGTTTTCCGGGTTTTTGTGAGGGATTCAGTAATAAGAATCTTGGTTCCCTTTAGGAGGCTTGTTCGTCAGCCACTTGCCTTCCGCCATCATTCTCTCTGCCTTCCATCTGGTCCATTTCTTCCTCCAACTTGTTCTTCTGCGTATCCTCATCTTTCTCCTCCTACGCTTCTTCACGTTATGTTCTATCTCATCTTCCTCCTTTTGACGTCCTCTTCTGTTACGTCGGCGGCGACCTCTGTGTCTACCCCCACAACTGCTCTCTCTTCTTCGCTTGCTATTGTCTCTACAACATATACCTGTACAACCTCGCCTTATCTTTTCCACTTCTTGATTATTTTTCCTGCGCCCCCTAGCATCAAGTACTTCATAGATCTTCTCCTCTTCCTCAACAGACACACTCACAGATTCTACTATTTCAACTTTCTCTTCCACAATGCATATGCTATCCACCTGCTCTTTGATCTTGTCAAGCTTCTCAGACATATGTTCACTGACCTCATCAAGGACTTCACCAAGCTTTCTGGACCTTATCTTTTCCACTTCTTTCCCCCCCCTTTAGCATCACGTACTTCACATTTCTTCTCCTCCTTCACAGACACTCTCACAGATTCCACTATTTCAACTTTCTCTTCTACAACACATATGACCTCCACTCTCTGTTCTTCCAACTTGCCTTTCTCCTTCTCCTCCTGCTCCAACTTCTCTTTCTCCTTCGCAGCCTTCTGCCGGTTCATCATCCTATCCTGCACGTCTAAGATCTTCTTCAGTATGGCTATCATCTCAGCTTCAGCTTCAAAACTTAACTTGCTTTCCCCCATATTTCTTATTTCGTTATTCGTGCTCCTGTCTTTGTGTGATTCACTTTATTCTTGCTCAAACGTTGGGTGCCAATTGTAATATTTATAAAACTTACCCCTAGTTGGGGTACCATAACCACTTATCATCTCAGGTAGTGGGGCAGTAAACTTGCTTTAAATGAATCCACAAATACACAAGACACACAACTCATATATCCTCACACACTATATTTATTAATTATAATATGGTTATCCAAATGTGAGCATTTCATTCATTGGCTGGAAGAAAACATCAACAACAATCCACCATCTTGCCTCAAAATCACCCATAAACAGCCCATTCCCATGGCAACCTCCACATGCCAAGGAAGCTTTTCACCAAACAGTCAAGGCCTCCTGGTGCCACCAGCCAAGGCCACCCATCCGTAGACCACCAGAAAAAGAATCCTATGGGCACTGAACACACAAGAGACTCCATGGTGCTCCATGAACAAGCAGCCATGTCTGGCAACCTGATAAAAATAATAACAGTCTCTGTAACCTAACAAAAGTTTGGTTACAAGCCACATTATTTATTAAATTTAATTTAAGATATTGTACTTACACTTCAAGTTGAGTAAGTGTAGGAAACAAGCAAGCAAACTGCAATCAGTTGACAACAGCTGCCGAGCTGAATTCAATCGTCTTGATGCGAGGGGAAAGAAGCACTCCCTTATATACCGCAAGCATGGCACTCATATAAAATTCCTAAATGAAGCAATTTGCCACGCTAGCAATATTGGCTCAATAATGGCCAGTCAGGAGGTAAATGTAAACTTTCGTGTTCAGTGACATGAGTAATGGCCTTCCTTGGTCAAACACGATGAGGACTCCTAATGGGTGAATGAATAAAAGAAAGGACTGGTGCTCTTAAGGGTGGCATTCACTGAACATTTGAACATAAAACTTCAATTTCTTAACCCTCAATTGGTCGCGCCACGGTCATTTAGACCGGGCCTACTGTTAGTTTCTTCTGTGTGTACTCGGTTTGGCGCCAAGTCTTTCCACTTCCTAGTACCTTCCCCCTGGCCCTCACCCTACTACACCACGCATACCTGCCAACCTTTGAAAGTCAAAAATAGGAAGATTTTTTAAAATTATAGATTTCATCATGCGCAGTATACAGTGGTGTGGGCAAAAGAGGGTACACAAAAAACCTGCATGTCTTTATTGGCAAAGTATGAATTCAGCATAAAATTCACAAAAATGTAAACAATCATCAATCATCGAGTAGTATGTATGGCCAATATTTAAACGTAAGAGAACATAACTGTGTGTTTAAAGAAAATGCATGCAATCATTCTGATGGATTACACTTCACATTTGCTGCCACATATTCAAATTTTGTCAAACTAAAGTTAATTAGGCTACCATGGACAACTTACCTAATTATGATTAGGTGATGTATATACATGTGGATGGTAATCTTGAGACTGCTTACTGATTTAATGCAGACTTTGTAGCCGACTTTGCTCTCTTCAAAAATGCCCTATCATACTGCTGCTCGTAGCAATTTCCACTTAGGCTTGATTTAACCACTAACAGTTTGTTGAGGTTTTCGTCATTCAGAGATGATCGGAATTGTGTCCTTGTCTTCTTCACCTGGCTAAACAATCTATCACATTCAACGTTGCTGTGTGGGATTGTTAATATTGACAGCATTACTCTAGCTAGTCTGTCATATTTCAGACACCCATCTCCACCCCTATATCCCCTATTGCAGACCAAGAACAATCTGCTCTTTTTCCTTCCACAATAGAAGACGGCAAATCCTCCATTTGGAGAGCACAAAACTGGCATTGTAATGCATCCATTGCTTGGTGCTCATCTTCACAGTCTTTTTTTGGCAACATAATTGGAAACTTAAGAGATATAATACTTAACGGCACTAAAGGAAGCAGTAGACAAAGGCCTTATCTGTGCCACTTGAGCATTAACAGAAAACTCACTGTCCAAATTAAATTTATGAATAATATAATCAGAGGCTGCAGTGAAGTAGTTCCTGACGTGCAAATAAAAGACCTTCTCCTCAGGAGCCAGATTTCCTACACAACTAGATGTTGTTGAACCAATTACCAAATCATCATCAGCTTTCTGATTCCCTCTTGTGTGATAGACCACTTGTAAAATTGTGCAATATTTCTTGATGGCCACTGGCTTAACAACCCTACAGAGAATTTCTGTCAGCAAATCAATCAGTATGGATCCTAGGACCTGGATGTGAGGTGCTTGTGATTGAAGAACTTTGTTATATTTTTCAAATGTAGGGATGGTAAATGCCAGAAACAAGCAAAATGCCTCATTTAACTTAGATGACAGAAAAAGAAATAGTCTCTCTTGTCTTGAAATACCAACAGTTTGATTTGGTTCCGTCACTTTTTTTCCGTACAGACGGAGAAGAAGAAATGCTCTCCAACTTCCTTTTGCCAATGATAACACGTGCTTGATCTTGTACTCTGTTGTTCACACTAACACTAAATTCCACTTCTGCAGGCTTATCTTCATGTGCCTTTACTTTGGGAATTTTGAAATACTTTAGAGATGTTTTTGTGCCAGTGGACTGGTTCACCTCATCCTTAAAAAAACTCAGCAGTGGCTTCCACTGTGAAATCAGTCTTTCTAAGCATTTACCCAAGGACAACCAACGCGTGCACACATGCTTCAGTATTTTCCTAACATCAGTTTGGTAAAGAGCTTGACATAACTTCAGATGATCTTTCCTCTTGCAGCTTTTGTTTAAATAATAATAAATATCAATCAATCAGCACATTTCTCAGCAGCCAGATGAATTAAATGGCATGGGCATCCTACAACAATGATGTTTTTACACTGCTCTTTTAATTTTGCAGCAACACCATTTTCCTCCCTATCATAACAAGGGCATTGTCTGCACTAAAATCTATCACAAAAGCAATTACGACTTACGAGAGAATCTCCTTGAGAATAGAAATTATTTGCAGTTCCTTTTTCTTTTACAATATATCACTGGGGCCCAAAATTCAGAAGAAATAATAGTAATTAAGAAGATTGGAAGACGAGGTGAAAAATCAGAAAGTTTCAGAATAAATCGGAAGGGTTGGCAGGTATGACCACGCATCTCTTATCCGTTTCAGTCCATGCGCTCCATTGTTACAAGCAAAAGCTTCGCCACCCGGTCTAAAGTTCCGTTGCGTGACCAAGTGCGTGTGTCACTTTTACGGTGTAATGTTCCGTGCGCGACTAATTAAGATTGTATAATTTGCGTGCAGTTTTGTATTTGTTTGCATCTTTGGACTATTATTTGTGGTAAAATAGACAAGAGAGAAGAAGAGTGGATATGTAGTAGTTTAAGTTTTAGATGGTAACATTCTTTCATTGCATTTTCTATTTAAAACAAAATAAGTGATTTCTTTTACATAAATGTCTATAATAACTAAACTTTCTTGTCTCATTTGTTATTATGTAGTCAACCATGGCTAAAAAGTAAGATTCAGTAACTCCATCCTGCTTTTAATGATGCCCAGTCTTTCGACCGTGCGCGACCAAATACGTTTCATTTATCACGCGACCAAACAAGGGTTAATTTGCTCATACCAGCCAAAATTATGAATCAATTGTTATGAAAGTATGTCAACATTTTAAGTGAAACTCCCTTTATGAAATAAAATAGTTGGTACTGAAAATGCAATATCCTTCACTGTCACCAACATTACAATTTAATGGACTTTTAAAAACAAAATATTAGCGGCTTCGGTGGTGTAGTCATGCCCAAGATGGCGATTTCAAATCCGGCCGAAGTCGCCGGATTTTTTAAGAGCGTTAAAATCCTTCAGTATGCCTTCCTTTGGAAGGGAAGTAAAGCCGGCGGGCCCATGTCATAGATTTATGGCATGTAAAAGAACCTACCACTGCAATTAGTGGTGTGTAGCAAATTTTGTAGCTTATATTTGGCTATTACACAACGCTCTATCAAGTTCCAATGTTCGCCGCTGGTAGCCAAAGTTGGAACTGCATGAAATTGAACTTGTTGGGAGCCCTCGGGTTTTCAATCAAAAATGTCCATCTTCATTGGCTGCGATTCATTTATCATCAAAAACAAAATATTAAGCAAACAGTACATTTATTACTTAAGTATTCAAGTTGAAGATTTGAATCTAAATATACCGGTACTTAAAAGAGAGTTCATAGTTTGCAATCCAACCTAGAATGAAAATGAAAATCCACAGCCTGCTTCCAGTCTCCGACCAGGTCAGGAATGGAATGAATGAAGCCCCCACCTAGCGGCGAGGATATGGACTGTGCCGGCTGCCGAGGCCTGACGCACTCCTCTGGGGCAATGATTAAATGAAATGATAGTGGAGAGTGTTGCTGGAATTAAATTTTGACAGGGAAAACCGGAGTACCCGGAGAAAAACCTGTCTGCCTCCGTTTTGTCCAGCACAGATCTCACATGGAGTGACCAGGATTTGAACCACGGACCCAGCGGTGAGAGACCGGCATGCTGCCGCCTACGCCACGGAGGCTTTCCAACCTAGAATCATGGTTCTAATTCTTTAAACTTATTAATTGAAGAATTTTCCTTGAAAATTTTTAAAAATAACTATGTTTTTTAAGCAAAGCATTTTTTCTCAAGTTACATAAATACAGGAGCTGTTATTCTAGGTCAGATTAATGTACATACATATATAAGAATACCGTACTATGAATCTTTAAAGTAGATCGGTGCAGTACTCTTGGAGAAAATAAACCTCATTTGGATAAAAATGGATGTTGTGGGAAAGGGCTGTGAAAGAAATACTTGTAAAATTAATTGGTAGATACGGTATTTGCCAAAATTGACAAATTTCAAAAGCCTATATCTTGGAAATATATTAACAGTTTTGTTCCAAACAAATTTTCTGTGATAATTCAATATGTTGAGAACACAAAACATCACACAGCCGAAGTTAGCACCACCTTAAGAGACTCCTATATTGCCCAGGGTAATTCCCAACTATTTACTGACCTTTATTTCAGAAACTATTAACTATAAGGTGCGTTCAAAAAGTAACGAGCCGGAGGCTGGAATGCGCAAACCGGTGACGACATCGGCCAATCGTGGCGTGTGTAACGAGGTGTGGTTCCGACCAGAGCGTGGAAGGTCACAGCCCGTCGCTAGAGGGCAAGCGTGCACGTCACGTGACGATACAAAGCGAGCAGCAGCATGCATCAATCGTCCAACGCTGCCAGTCGCATTGCAAACAGTGATATGGAGGCGTCAACCAAAGAGCAAAGAGGTGTTGTTCGGTTTCTGACAGCGGAAGGAGTAAGGGGAACGGACATTCATCGCCGAATGTCACAAGGGTACGGCGAACACTGCATGTCCCTTGCAAGGGTCAAGGCGTGGCACAAGCACTTCAGGGAAGGACGGGTGTCGTTAGCCGATGATGCCCGGTCTGGGGCAACCCCCTGCATCACCAATGACAACGTCCACCTGGTTGATGCACTCATTACCCAGGACCGCCGAGTGACAGTGAACGCCATAGCCACCGTGGTTGCTCCACGACAATGCACGACCTCATACGGCCAACACAGTCGCAGCACTCCTGCATAAATTCAAATGGGAGGTTCTCGGCCACCCTCCATACAGTCCAGACCTCTCTCCCTGTGATTATGCCATGTTTGGTCCTCTGAAAAGAGCTCTGCGGGGCCAACGATTCACCTCGGACGCCGACGTCCAGCTGTACGTGCGGAACTGGTTCACATCGCAGCCCAGGGAATTTTATGAGACAGCCATTCACCGCCTCGTGTCACAGTGGGACAAGTGCCTCAACAGCCAGGGCCAATACTTCTAACATACAGGTACTGGTTTCTGTAATTATGCCTCCGGCTCGTTACATTTTGAACGCACCTTAGAGTCAAATGTTTTCAGGAATGTTCTCCTCACTTTGACACAGATATTTTGAAAAAAAAAAAAAGTATTTTTGAAATTTTATGAATCTTTTAAAATTGCAAAATTTTACCAGCACTTTCGAGAGCATTTCCATCTGGCAAAATTAAATTGAAGTAAATTTTGTAAAATGGACGTGTTAAAATATTTCAACTTTGTGTATTGAAAAGTTTCGAAAAAAAAGAGGGAATTTTATAGTGAGAAAAACATTTTAGCGAGAAATTAGAATCTGATTTTTCTAGTTTCTATAACATGCCATTGGATTCCTCTTGTTCCATTTGAAGCAATAACATCCATTTTGTTGTTGTTCCATGTCACATTGTGCTTGCTTCGGTGTCTACCAAAACAAACTAACAGATTTCCCTAACAATTCCCTGATTTTTCCAGGATAAATTAGAAAATTCCCTGAGTAACAGTAGCGGCCATGATCTTATATATAAAAGTGAAAGTCTGTATGTATGTATGTGGGTATGTATGTGGGTGGGTCTGTTCCGTATACAAATCTACACCGTTCCACCAATCTCAACCAAATTTTGCATACACATAGTTTAGGACCCACAAGGAACCGCTGGCTACATGAATTTTCGATAGTCTTTCTCATTCTTCTGATTTCGGCCCTTTTGCACTCAAGCACAGGCTAATCAAATCATAAAATATACTCGTGAAGGAATGGCAAGGCAGATAGTATCCATGGCAACATAGCTCAAGTCGAGACACGGCCGTCTGGATGCCAGTAGTGCTCTGCACTACCGGTATAGAAAATGAGGATCTTTACTTGAAATCCCGTTAGTTACTCACCTACTCACACAGCACTGTCAACCGAGTTTAGCATAACAAAGACTTGACACTATCTTCTACTATATATTTGTCAAATACCACTCACTCACTCACTCACTCACTCATTCATTCATCACGAAATCTCAGAAACCACCGAACGGATTGAAATGACATTTGGTATGCTGCTTCCTCAAGGGCCGCAAATGCCCACTAAGAGAGGATTTTTGTATATTCAGGTTCTAAAGGGGTGTTAAGGGGGTAGACCTGCATTTCATTGAATAGCAATATCTCCGGATTGGTTTCATTGGGGGATGTGATACTCGGCATATAAACTCACCATTAAAAATAAGAAGACTCGAGTCTGAGGGTTTTTCGATGTGGCGTATATTATAAGGTGAAGGGGGTGAAAAGTGGGGATTGAAAGATTCCTAACGGAGCGTGTATCTCTTAAACGACATAGGCGAGGAGTTTGAAACTCAGAGGAAAAAAATCAGCATAAAAATAATTAAATATGTGTTTGACCGTTTATTCATAAATCCAACTTAAGGGGCCCATGGGGAGGGGTGACATTCTGGGGGGGTGGGAGGAACAGGAAAGAAAGTGTCCTAACTGATTATCTGACTGACTCACTCATCAAACTCAGGGGGAAAAACTGCCTTAAATTAAGTAAATAGCTGTTCGACAGTTTTTTCCATAAATCAAATTTAAGGGGTTCATGGGGAGGGGTGAATTTCTGAAAAAAGAAAATTGAAAGAAAATGTCCTGGCTAACTCACTCACTCACTCATCATCGCCCAGTCAAAATTATTGAAGTTAGAAACATGACAGTTTGGGGATATGTTCATTGTATGTCAAAACCGTCTACTAAGGGAGGATTTTCGGATATTCAGGTTCTAAAGGGGTCTTAAGGGGGTTAAACCTGCATTTCATTGAATAACATAATCTCCCGATTGGTTTCATTGGGGGATGTGATACACGGCATATAAACTCATCATTAAAAAGTAAGAAGACACGTTTCTGAGGGTTTTTCGATGTGGTGTATATTATGAGGTGAAAGGGGTGAAAAGTAGGGATTGAAAGATTCCTAACGGAGCGTGTATCTCTTAAACGACATAGACGAGGAGTTTGAAACTCAGCGGAAAAAAATCAGCATAAAAAATAAGTAAATATATGTTTGACCGTTTTTTCATAAATCCAATTTAAGGGGCCCATGAGGAGGGGTGAAATTCTGGGGGAGGCGGGGAAACAGGAAAGAAAGTGTCCTAACTGTTTGACTGACTGGCTCACTCATCAAACTCAGGGGGAAAAACTGCTTTAAAGTAAGTAAGTAAGTAAATAGCTATTCGACAGTTTTTTTTATCAATCAAATTGAAGGGGTTCATCGGGAGGGGTGAAATTCTGAAGAAAAACAAATGAAAGAAAATGTCCTGACTCATTCACTCACTCATCATCGCCCAGCCAAAAATATTGAAGTTGGAAACATGGCATTTTGGGGATATGTTCGTTGTATGTCAAAACCGTACACTAAGGGAGGATTTTTGGATATTCAGGCTCTAAAGGGGTCTTAAGGGGGTTAAACCTGCATTTCATTGAATAACAATATCTCACGAGTGGTTTCATTTGTGGATGTGATACTCGGCATATAAACTAATTATTAAAAATAAGCAGACATGTGTCTAAGGGTTTTTTGATGTGGTGTATTATTATGAGGTGAAAGGGGTGAATAGTGGGGGTTGAAGGATTCCTAACGGAGCGTGTAGGCCTATCTCTTAAACGACATAGGCGAGAAATTTGAAACTCAGCGAAAAAAATCAGCTAAATAAATAAGTAAATTGGTGTTCGACCGTTTTTTCATAAATTAATTTAAGGGGCCCATGGGGAGGGGTGAAATTCTGGTAAAAATAATTGAAAGAAAATGTCCTGTCTGACTCACTCACTCATCACGCCCAGCGAAAACTATAAAAGTTGGAAAAATGAAATTTTGGGAATATGTTCGCTGTATGTCGAAAACGTCAACTAAGGAATGTTTTTTGTTTATTCGGGTTTTAAAGAGATGTTAAGGGGGTAAGTGTGCATTTCATTGAATAACGATATCTCATGAGTTGTTTCTTTGGGGATGTGATATTCGGTATATAAACTAATCATTAAAAATAATCAGACATATATCTAAGGGTTTATCGATATGGTGTATTATGAGGTGAAAAGGATGAAAATTGGGGGTTGAGGGATTCATAACGGAGCGTGTATCTCTGAAACGACACAGGCGAGAAGATTGAAATTCGGCGGGGAAAAACAGCTTAAAATACAAGTAAATGGGCGTTCGACCGTTTTTTCATAAATCAAATTTAAGGGGCCCTTGGAGAGGGGTGAAATTCTGGGGGGAAAAGAACAGGAAAGAAAGTGTCCTAACTGATTGACTCACTTACTCACTCATCAAACTCAGGGGGAAAACAGCTTTAAATAAGTAAATAGGTGTTCGACCGTTTGTTTCATAAATCCAATTTAAGGGGTTCATGGAGAGGGGTAAAATTATCAAAAATAAATGAAAGAAAATGTCCTGACTGACTCACTCACTCATCATCGCCCAGCCAAAATTATTGAATTTATAAACATGACATTTTGGGGATATGTTCGTTGTATGTCGAAAACGTCCACTAAGGAAAGAGTTTTGGATATTCAGGTTCTAAAGTGGTGTTAAGGGTGTAAACGTGCATTTCATTGAATAACAATATCTCATGAGTGGTTTCATTTGGGGATGTGATACTTGGCATATATACTAATCATTAAAAATAAGCTGACACATGTCTAATGGTTTTTCGATGTAGTGTATATTATGAGGTGAAAGGGATGCAAAGTGGGGGTTGAAAGATTCCAAACGGAGCGTGTATCTCTTAAACGACATAGGCGAGGAGTTTGAAACTCTGGGGAAATCAATCAGCTTAAAAATAAATAAATAAATAAAAAATAGATGTTCGATCGTTTTTCATAAATGCAATTTAAGGGGCCTATGGGGAGGGGTGAAATTATGGAAGAAAAACGTCCACTAAGGAAGGATTTTTGGATGTTCACTCTCATCGACCAACCAAAACTATTAAAGTTAGAAGAATTATATTTTGGGGATATGTTTGTTGTGTGTCGAAAACGTCTACTAAGGAGGGATTTTTGGATATTCAGGTTCTAAAGGGGTGTTAACGGGGTTA
This sequence comes from Meconema thalassinum, assembly GCA_946902985.2. Taxonomy (NCBI): domain Eukaryota; kingdom Metazoa; phylum Arthropoda; class Insecta; order Orthoptera; family Tettigoniidae; genus Meconema; species Meconema thalassinum. Next base: position 240,308,497 of record OX336395.1, read on the forward strand.
AACCTGCATTTCATTGAATAACAATACGACACGACTACGACGCGAGCGAAGCGAGGCTAAAAATGAGATGGTGTGTGTCTGTGTATTACTCAATCACGCAAGTTCCACTGGTCCGATTTACATGAATTTTACATGGAAGTAGCTGATTTACCTGGTTAACATATAGATTACTTTTGATTTGAAAACTTTGCACTATTTAAAGATGGCGACCATTTTAGTGACGTCACTACACCCTTTGGTTTCAAACTTTCATATTTCCATTTCAAATAAAAAGAGGACGCTAAGAAATAGCAAACTTTTGATGGCATATACGAGGTTTAAAATTACATTTTCTGTCCGAAAGGTATCTCCAACGGTTAGCAAGTAAAACCTAAAATTGTGCTATAAAACACGGTCAACGCCGAGCGGTGTAGTTGGACAAAATGTTCCATCCTTAATCTCCCTCTGCGCAGCACCTCGCCTATCCCCTGTTTTAATTGTCACCTTCACATTTTAATTTATTTATGACGCGTAGCGAAGCACGGGTACTTCAGCTAGTAATATATAAAACAGAGTTTGTACTTAAGGTGCTCAAAAAATAAAGGGTAGCATGAAAAAGTTGGTAAAGTAAAAACTGAAAAATATATTTTACTATATTTACTGGAGCAGGAATACATTCATCTCTCTTCTCACTCTACTTCCCAGTAGGCCAAAACAAAACAAACTTTGATGGTGATATAAAAGCAATTTCACATGCACTACAACAGTTATTAGGCAGAAACAATGATTATCAAAAATGTGTTATCATTACAGATTCAAAAGCAGCCATCCAAGCCATCTCGTCAAATTATAAGCCTGATCAGAATAAAGAACTGAAAGACATTTTTTGTATGATAAAAACCCTTCAAAGACTCCACAAACAGATCTCATTTCAGTGGATCCCTTCTCATGTTGGAATAGCAGGTAATGAAGAGGCAGACAGATTAGCAAAAAGAGGTACCACACTACAAAAACCTGTCAGTCAGACTGATTTTATGTCAGCAAAAAGGATCTTCAAAAATACTATCAAAAACAGGTATGAAGAAATGGCAAAGAAAACAGCAGAAACCAAATTATGGAAGGACATTGATGCTAAATGGGATCAATATAAATTAACACCAAGAAGAGAAGCTGTAGCCTTCTTCATACTTAACACTGGCCATGACTGCCTTGCAGCTCATCTGAAACGAATCAACATCCTGAGATCTGAAAAATGCACACTTTGTCACTAACCTGGAAGTAAAATGGATAAGGGGCACCTGCTACATTGCAACAAACTTGATGTGACTGCTAGAACTTCAGGAAACCTCACACAACTCTATTGGAACGCAAGAAAGTTGATGGATTGGTATCCGGGCTAGCCATAAGAAACAACAACAACAATATTTTGCCAAATTCTAAAATTTTCATCCAGAAATCAATTGAATGTACTTGTGAGTCTTAAAAGTAGCTCTTCAATATTGATGCTCTCAAAAATCATGCAATTACACATTTAAATTATATACAAATAAACAGTGTGCTAAATCTTGCAAGAAATGAGAGCTTACTGATTTAATGTCAATAAGAACAATCATCACCAGACTATACTTGAATGAGTAATTTCCAATTGTTCAAGGTAAAACTCAAATTCCCTGAGAGTCATTAAAATACCCTGATAATATTCTGAATTTTCCCGGTTTTAAAATGCTTCTAATTCAGCCTCTTTCTTAAACGATTTTTTGTATCTATCGTCTAACAGCAATAAAAATGTACTTAGGTGGGTTTACTAACAGGACGCACGATTGTGGCAAAGTAGCCTCAGGAATGAGATATAAATAATAATATCGTATGGCCTCGGGTGAAGCTTTAATTGACGCCCAGAGGGCAGCTTGGATGTTGAATTTTGTTGTTCCTTGGAGTGCTATGGAAGTCAAGGAGGTTAGATATCGAAGCTCCTTGACACTCTATAGCGCTTTCTAGTGTAGAAAGGAGAAACTTTATTGTGTTGTCGGAAAATCCCGAGATTAATTTTGCCATTATGAACACGGCCTACTGAATTTAAATGGGTTCTTTAACATGCCAACAACGTACGACAAGCATGTGGTGATTTTTCTCGCCTTTCAAAAATCACTTACGATGGCCAGGAGCGAACCTGCCAGCTTGGGGTTGGTAGCCCGACACGATAACCACTCACCCACCATGGCAAGCAGGAATTAGATATGATGTATTGCTAGAAAGCTAAAAGTTTGTACATTAATATGAAACAAAAACAAAAGTTCCTTTTACCTTGTTTTCATAGATTTTGGACAATTTAAGTTTATAAAAGGAAGCAACATGAATAAACAGAATCAATGAGATGTAAAAAGACCAGTCTCTCACGGTCAACATCATCACAAATTTCTCTCTTCCAGTTTAAGCCGGGTCAGAGCAAATATGACACCCTTCCACTTGAATCTGTCTGTTAACCATCCTTCCACAACCACTGTCCTTCACCAAATCGTACTCTAGGTCTTCCTCGTCATCTGTCCCTCCATCACTTGTTTCGACATTCTTTCATCATTCATCCTTTTCACTTGTCCATATTTTCACACGGCAATAGCCCAGAAACATGAATTTTAATAATAATAATAATATAATTTATCAGGGACTCGAAGTAAAAACAAGTAGTTCCATGAAGAACTATACAGCCTATTTTCATATATCCTACTTATGTTAATTGCCTCTATCTACATACAAAATTTCAGTTTGATTGCTGTAATAGATTCGTAGATATTGAGAACCGACTAAATATTTCGGATGGTCGCCATGTTGGATTTTATATATGTAGGTCCTAGAGTTATGTACTGTCACATTCAAACTTCAATCGCATGATTAGGACACAAGAAGTAACAAGGAGATTTTAAAATTTCGCACAGCTGCCATCTTGTGGTTATGGAAACAATTGAAATAAATTAGATGCCAGCGGATTAACATTCGTATAAGGATTTACTGTACCAAGTTTCACTGCTCTCGGATGGTTAAATTGCGAGAAACGTCCATGTAAATATTTATACTTCGCGTCGCCGCCTTGTTGGATTTGTGATCACCAGGTTATTGAAAGTCCTATGGGTGAACTTAAGTTCATAGCCCCTATGAACATAAAATTATTCAGTTTGATTGCTATAATAGATTCTTAGATATTCAGAGCCGTCTAAATATTTCGGATGGGTGCCATGTTGGATTGTTAAATGTATAGGCCTTAGAGTCATGTACCATTAAAGGAAAATTATTGCGTAGGTTCATTATTCAAACTTTAACATCGATCGCATGATTACGACACAAGAAATAAAAACTTAATTTTAAAATTCGCACAACCTCCATCTTGAGTTATGTAAACAATTGAACTAAATTAGATACAAGTTTATTACAATGTGTATAAATATTTCCTGTACCAGATTTCATTGCGGTTGGAACATTAAATCGCGAGAAAGGTCTATTTAAAATTTTCAAATTCGCTTGGTCGCCATGTTCGTTTTGTAGTTAACCGGTTTTTGAAAGTCTTATAGATGAACTTCAGTAGTGCTGTTTATCTCCGTACAAAATTTCAGGGTGATACCGCTAATAGTTTCAGAGATATAGAATGCCCGTGAAATATTTCGCACGTCTGCCATCTTGTGGTTATGTAAACAATTGAACCAAGTTAGATGTCGGTGCATTACAATGTGTATAAACATATACTGTACCAAGTTTTATTGCGTTTGGTTGGTTAAATCGCGAGAAACGTCTATTTAAAAGTTGCAAATTCACGTGGCCGCCATGTTGGTTTTGTAGTTACCATTTTTTCAAAAGTCACATAGGTGAATTTCTAGTGGTTCCCTTTATCATCGTAAAAAAATTCCAGGGTGATATCGGGAATAGTTTCGGAGATATTGAATGCTGGTGAAATATTTCACACAGCCGCCGTGTTGGATTGGTGAGACGTAACACAATTTGAAGGGCACGGTCGGGGTCGTCCGAAATAGTGCTATGAACTTACCGAATTCATTGAAATCGCTCCAGCCATTTAGAAGTTATTAGGGGAACACACACACACGGACAAAAGGTGATCTCATAAGCCTATTTTTTCAAAATTGAAAATAGGCTAAAAAATGATGAATGTTACTTATACTATTATCACTCAGGGTTTCAAATTATTATTGTTTCGGCCAACTAAGGACTATGCCATTTCAACTGTTTCATTTTATGTTTAAAATTAGCCCAGTATTCCTTCATTTGTAGACGGTGTTGTTCCTGTCTCTATTTTGTCCATACCTTTCCAGTTTTCAGCATCAGCTTAGGTTGGAAACTCAGATGTCAAAAGAGTTTTCTCTTAACCTAGTTATTTTCACAGTGCTAAAAGTCTGGCAATTCTTCTAATAATATTTTACTCCACATTTGTGAGCTCCTGAGTAGTAATAATAACAATAATAATGTTGAGAGCCTCTGTGTTATGGTAATACTGGCAGTAGCTTCTACAGAACATACAGGGTGGCGCACGGATAGTAGACACATTTGAAAAGCAAATATAAAATGCATCTTATGTTCTATGATGTTCAAATTTCGCATACATTTTCCCTGTTTCATGGAAATCACTGTAGAGGTGACACTGCCGCTTTGTCTCTGATGGCTTACATTCCACAGAGCTTTCTGACATGGCCGACTCTCCATTCAGCAGCGCGGCAAAACAGTTATATTTTATTGTGAATCAAGAAGTGTTACGGCGACTCAAAGGAAATTTCGAGCTGTATTTCAGACTAGGTGGGCACCAACAAGGAACACCATCCTTTGCTTATACAGAAACTTTGAAGAACAAGGCAGTGTGAAGGAAGAAAAGTGACCATGTGCACCAGCAGTTCGCTCTCCTGAAAATGTCGCTGCTCTGAGGGTCGCCATGCAGCACAGCCCACGAAAGTCAACACGGCGAGCTTCAAGATAAAGCGGAATATCGCGCCACTCAGTTCAAAGAATATTACAGGGTGCCCTTAAATTGTACCCGTACAAAATGACTGTACCTGAGGTAAGGAAATGAAGCCATTGAGAGAGAGGCACTGGATTGGAACCCACAGGGTATGAGGAGGAGAGGGAGACCCAAGCAAACATGGCGCAGATCTGTCCACTTGGAGGCTATAGAGGAGGGAAAGACCTGGAGTGAGGTGAAGAGGTTGTCAGCAAACAGGACCAGATGGAGATGCTTCATTGATGCCCTATGTTCCACGAGGGACAATAGGAACTAAGTCAAGTAAGTCAAAATGACTGTACTACACAAGCTAACGGATATTCACAGGCAGAAAAGATTGCAGTACGCAGTATGGATGCAAGATAAAGATGCGTACTCGTTTCAAAGAGGTTGCCCGAAGTAATGGAGGCCAGATTGAACATGATTGTGATCTAGTGAAATGTCTTTCCAGGGTCCAGCTATCTGTGTCTAAAATTGAATTAGTGTTCTGTGAAAAATAATGGTGTTATTCTAAAATTAAATGTGTCAACTATTCGTGTGCCACCCTGTAGAACCCCTGTTTAGAAAGAAGAAGTTTGCCTATGCTGTCATCTACTTTCACAATTAGCAACCAATAAGCAGCAGAGTGATCAATGAGAAGTAAAGAAATACTTCTTATGACTAGATTGTGTAAGAAAAAGACCCATCCAACCTAGACCAGTGGCACTTGCTTTTCAAACCCACAATACCAGCGCTGACGTCAACTTCTAAAATATACGGAGCCAGGAATCGAACCTGGACCTCATTAGTGAGAAGCAGACATGTTACCCTGACATCTGTGTGATGAAAACTTAGAAATATCACTAGGTGAATTAAAATAATGCATTTGAAGTATTCACTCAGGTTGTTACTTTAATTGAAATATGAACTGAAGTCAATATACAGTTGGTGCGGCCTTCAGCAATATTACGACCAAAACATAAATTACTGTGGTAAACATATTGCTGCTAATCTACTTTTGATGGCCAAATAATTGCACTTGTTACGGCTGTGAGTTCGTTTCATCCCTCGCCGCATGAGTCACAACTGCCCCAGGGCTGGGCTGCTCTGCCTCAGTGTATTGCGTGCGCCTTATGCAACAGGACTACTAGGACAAAGGGATGGTCCAGAATATTACGCGACTCAGCCAGTGAAGGAAGCCTCGAGGAGCCGTGAACCCTGGATGGGTCTAAAAGCATTTATTGAGTCACCGGCCTGCTATATAAGAGCAACCTCTCAACCAGTCAAGATGGCGGCCAGCAGGTGTGTAGCAGTTAGAGTGCTCCAACTTTTCCTCGTGTTCTACCTAGTAAAAAGCTCAGTGGGTGCCTCGAAAAAGATCCTCGATCATTCTTTAACAATTGAAGACTCGTGTGTGAACTCGGACCTGAAGGAACACCTCATGGTAGTTTGTAAACTCAATTTATCTTCTCTCACATGGTGTGGAAGCGAGGGGCTGATAGTCACGGCAGCAGGCAGAGGGCGCCCAGCACTGCGCGGGGTTGCCAGACCGCCCGCTACATTATTACATCTCGTGGTGCTGTCTGTGGCTCTCAGTGGAGATGTGGAGATGAACCCAGGGCCGAATAAGGTGTGTATAATTTGTGATTCGAAGGGTCGTGTGAATCAGTTATTTGTGACATGTACATCTTGCCGCTCTCAAGCGCACAGAACTTGTGCAAAAATCAGTGCTTCAAAACACAAAATAATCACCTCTGGGAAACAATCGTGGCTGTGTTGGAACTGTTCTTTACCTCAGTTCTCTAACTCATTTTTTAATACATCGACACAGAGTGCAAATAGTGTAGATAGTGACGTAACACCCTCGGATAGCAAAGCATTGTCCATTTTTTCCTTCAATGCTCGAAGTGTAACATGTCCCTCCAAACAACCGGACCTGCGTTCTTGTCTCACAGCACTTAATCCGTCAATTGTGTGTTCAGGGGAGACATGGCTGAAAAAATCCACTAACGACCCAGAAATATTTCCGGTAACATACACCATGTTCCGCAAAGATCGAACCTGGACATCAGGGGGAGGGGTACTAATAGCCATGAAACCAGAGTTAAGGCCTGTTCGCCAACGGGAGCTTGAAACTGATGCTGAGGCTGTGTGGGTGGAATTCACGTGTGCGAACAATACATTTCTAATAGGCTCTGTATACCGTGCTCCAAATTCAACTCGGCACATCAATGATGAACTTTTGGAGTCCCTCCGTCGTGTACAATACATCCAGCACAAATACAAGGCCATTTACATAACAGGCGATTTTAATTTAGAAATAGACTGGCAAAACTCTCCTCCCACTCCCAAGGATCCCATTGCTAATGAATTCCTTACCGCATTCTACGATTTATTCCTTGACCAATTAATAACCTAAGCAACTCGAATCACACAAACTACACGCTCCACAATAGACCTATTCCTAACAAGCCTTCCTTCCTCCGTACAGAAAGCTGAAGTCATACCCGGTTTCAGTGATCACGCAGCCATCTTTACCACATTGCATTACAACAAACCACGCAGCAAGAGCACAGTGAGGACAGTATACAATTACAAAAAGGCAGACTGGAAATTGCTATCATCTTTATACCTCAAACACCTTCCCACCCCATGTATTCTGGACACCAGCGACATCAACTCAGTGTGGCACGCCTGGCGAAATTGTTTCTTTGAATGTGTGGATATAGCTATACCGAAAATAACCATTAGTGGGAAGAAAAATTCTCCATGGGTGACGAAGGAAGTCATTAAAATGATTAGGAAAAGGAACGTTTTATACAAGAAATGGAAAAGTTGCTCAACTGACATCATGTGGGAAAAATACAAGAACATCAGGAACCAAACAAAGAAATTAATTCGCGAAACATACGACAATTATATTCACAAAATAAGCAGCACCAGTGAAATGTGGAAATTTTTGTCCAGAAGACGCGGCACCGCTGCGCCAGCCTCATTTCACTGTAACGGTACATTCCTCAGTGCACCCCAAGATATTGCAACAGCGTTCAGTGACAGTTTCAAGCAGAACTTTTCTAAGCCGGATATGACCACGAACCTGCTTCTGCCAAGGTCATCACTTCCACCCCTCCCACTCTCCAACCTGTACTTCACAACAACTGAGGTGATTCAGAGCCTACGGAAGATTAGACCACATGCGGCGACCGGCCCAGATGATGTTCCCGGACGGATCCTGCTGCAGTGTGCGGAAGCATTAGCGCCCTCTCTGAGTGCGTTATTCAACCTGTCTATCAACCAAGGTTCTGTGCCGTGTGGGTGGAAATGTGCTAACGTGGTGCCAATCTATAAGCAAGGTGACAGAGAAGATGTTGCAAATTACAGACCGGTGTGTCTAACATCTATAATTTGTAAATGTATGGAGCGGCTAGTAGCAAACAGTGTGCTGGAATTCCTACGGGAGAACAATCTGCTCGACCCAAATCAGCACGGTTTTCTTCCGGGTCGTTCTTGCACTACTCTATTGACAAAAGTCATTGATGAGTTTCAGTTCTACTTGAATCAGCCAGAAGTGAAACAAGTGGACTGTATTGCACTGGATTGGGCTAAGGTCTTCGATCAAGTGTCTCATGAAAGACTTTTGTTAAAGCTACAGCAGCTTAACATAAGGGGTAGCTTACTTGCATGGGTGAGGTCATTCCTAGAGGGTCGAACACAGTGTGTGGTGTACGGAGGAGCTCGATCGCAGGCTGCTCAAGTTACTTCTGGAGTGATTCAGGGCTCTGTGATCGGACCTCTTCTCTTCACTATATATGTGCTCGATCTTCCTGGCTGTGTCACCTCATCAATGTCACTATATGCAGATGACACCGTGCTATACAGGGGCATTAAATGTGAAGAAGATTCCCTCTGTCTTAAATCAGATCTGGACAACTTATCGCTGTGGTGTTCTGTGAATAATTTAAATATAAATGTACAAAAATGTAAATACATAAGAATAACCAGGTCACAAAAACCCATTGAGAATGAATACAAAATTATGAACAGTGTCATCCCACAGTGCACAAACTTAAAGCTATTAGGGGTAACAATCTCCGACACCCTGAATTGGAACATGCAAAGTGAAGAGGCAAGATGTAAGGCCACCAAAGTTCTGGGTTTCTTGTACAGAAACATGAGAGGTTGTAAACCTAGAGCCTTCAGCATGGCTTACACATGCATGGTCCGTCCGATATTAACGTACGGCTTACCTGCTTGGCATCCCACTACAGCGGAAAACATGAACAAGCTCCAGCGTGTACAGCGCCGCGCAGAAAGGCTAATAGCTCGTTATTCCCCTTCCCCTTTGTCAAAATTTCCATCTATAGAGGCAACAGCCAAACAAATTGATCTAATTTTTCTTAAAAAATCCCTTACAGGTTCCATTAATATTGACCCTTTTTGCCGACTGTCATTGGCATACCGCTCAGTTCGGAGAGGACGAGGTGTAACCCTCGTTCCGCCCTTCGCACGTAGCAATGCTTACCTGACAGGTTTCTACGGCCGCTCTGCGCGGTTATGGAACGCGCTGCCAGGGGATGCCAAGATCTTGCCTCTTAGGAAATTCAAGCCATACGTAAAAAAGTACATTGTATAAATAAACGTATGTATGAGTGATTGATTGTCTCGCTGAATGAATGAGTATCTGAATGGAATGAATGTATGTATCGCGTGATCGAGGTTATGAAAGTGCGTGCGTGAGAGAGTGAGTGAACAGGAAAATGTACTATGTCAATATTCTAAATATGTAAATACTGCAAATATCTTTGTAAAACTTGTAAATATTGTTAAAACAAATGTAGATGTAAGCTGTGCCTGTGAAGCATGAAATATGTATGTGGGGCTTGCCCTTTTTCACTAGGCCTTCCATACTTCGTGTACGATTTATGGTAAATAAATAATAATAATAATAACCAGTGTGTGTTTTTTTTCCGAGCTAGTGCGAGCATTTATCCTGAGCGACAGAAGTGTGGTGACGTAACTTGCAAAACCCCTAGTGAAGCTGATTCTCTTGCCAGTGAAGGAGTGTGAATCATACGGAGAGGCTGGGTATTGAAGAGTGTGCGCTTACCTAGTGCGACAGAGGTCATTGTGGTGAGTTGCAAAACAGTGAGTGACAGACTTAGTGCAGCTATTTCCAGCCAGCGTACGGGACCGGACTCATTAGGAGGGATTAACTTCTGTGTCCCATTGACAAGTGAAAGGGTGAGTCAAGCCCCATGCTGAGGGGGCTTCTGTAAGACAGCTAATTGTTTCTATCTGCTTATTGTATGGTGTGTATTTCTGACCTGCAAGCAATAAAGCTAATTTCTCTTTAAAGCAGTAATTGGTGTTGTGCTTTCTATCCACCGTAATCCAGTTAACGGAATTGCCACTAGGGGGTGGCACGTAACAACTGGTGTCAGAAGCAGGATTACGAACTCAAACACAAGCACAACACCTGACGGTCCTGGTTTCAAAACTCGAGCAGGTCATTTTTTAAATTTTCCTGTGAGTGCATGCCCTTTACAAGACAAACAACCAAAATGGAAGTGCAATTGGCAGCATTGCTAGAAAAGTTAAGTGGCATGGAAACCAAATTAGAAGACGGCCAGAAGAAGATGGAAGACGGTCAAAATAAGTTAGCGGAGGACCTGAAGAAGATGGAGGACGGCCAGAAGGAGATGGAGGACGGCCAGAAGAAGTTAGCCGAGGACCTAACTGCCAAACTAGAAGACGGCCAGAAGAAGTTAGCCGAGGACCTAACTGCCAAACTAGAAGACGGCCAGAAGAAGATGGAAGACGATCAAAATAAGCTAGCGGAGGACCTGAAGAGGATAGAGGACGGCCAGAAGAAGATGGAAGACGGTCAGAATAAGTTGACACAGGATCTGAAGAAATTAGAACTGGGTCTGCGTGAGGAAGTCACGGCAGTGGAAAAGAAGTTCGACGCCTTACAAGTGGAAGTTGCCGAGCTGCGCCAACGCCCGCCGACGGGGATGGAAGCGAGATTCAACGCCTTACAAGAGGAAGTTGCCGAGTTGCGCCAACGCCCGCCCACCGTTACACCGGGATTATCAGGAACGGGGCATAGCAGAGTGACGCCCCCAACCTTCGACGAAAAGGTCCCGTGGAGCACCTACTTACGTCAGTTGGAGGTGGCCTGTTCCATAAATAACTGGAACAACACAGAAAAGGCTACAGCTCTCATTATAGCACACTGAGGGGGGACGCTCTTAACGTCCTTCAGGCCATCCCGACTGGATCCCAGGACTATGCTTCACTAATCGCCCATATGGAGTCCCGATATGGAGATAGCCATCTTCAGCAGGCCTACCAGATGCAGCTCCGGACCCTGGTGCAAAAGAACGCGGAAACCCTGCAGGAGTTCGAGATGGACATCGCACGCCTCGTAAGGCTCGCCTATCCAACAGCGCCGGCCGACTTTCATGAACCGATTGCGACGCAGACCTTCACCGACGGGCTACGGGACCCGGACACTCAACAGGCGCTGCGACTCGCGCGCAATAAGACCCTGGCAGATGCGCTGAGCCACTCACTTGAGTTCGTGACGGCAAAGCAGGTATCTAAAATGCGCGCGCGGGTATGTCAGGTGGACGTCGACGAACCAGCCAAAGCCGACAAGACCAAGCCCCTGGCCGATGAACTGATGGAGGCGCTAGGCCGGTTCTTCAAGAGTCGCAGTACCACCAACAAAAACGTAGCCGAAGGACATCCGGAGAGGCGGCCCGGAAGAGGACTACCGACCTGCTGGACCTGCCGTAAGAGAGGCCACCTGAGCAAGGACTGCGTTGATCGCCGCCGCCAAGGGTTTCCGTCGGGACAGTCAGTCGTAGGGAAACCGCGCGGCCCAGGAAAGCAAGTATCAGCCAGCCTTGGGGGGCAAAGGTTGGCTTGTGACAGTCGTCAAGTCCCGGCAGTCCAAGTTCGTGTGACGCAGTTACGGAGGGATAATAGCAGCCTGATGGTCGACGGAGTCGTCAACGGAGAGAGCTGGCCCATGCTAATCGACACGGAAGCATCGAGGACCATCGTCAGGACCCACCGTGATCCCGAAGTGGAGAGTGCAACCCACACAAAGGAACCTCCAGCTAATAACCGCGACTGGAGAGACTGCACCGGTACATGGCGAAGCATCACTGGAGTTTGTCATTGGTCGACGGGCGGTAAAGCATCCAGTGCTTGTGGCTGACGTATCAAACGAAGTGATCATCGGACTGGACTTCCTGGACCAGAACAACATCATCTTGGACCTAAGTACCAACACTCTGCACTTCGGAGGTGAGGAACTTGCTTTGCAACCAGCACACGAGGCCGTCACCGCACGACGAGTAAGGCTGAGAGAGGGCGAGCCCGTTACCTGAATTGCCCGCATCACAGACACGACGGACGGACAACCGAAGAAGACCCGTCCTGCCAGAAGAACTACAGAAGCTGTACCAAGGATCCCAGGACCATTTAGACGAGGAGCAATCACGCCAACTTCAGGACCTGCTACGCGAATTCCAGGATGTCTCCTCCGTGGGGAGCAATGACTTCGGTAGGACAAGCTTGGTCCAGCACAGAATCGACGTTGGGGGCAGTGCACCGATTAGGGCCCCATTCCGACGTGTCCCACTCGCCAAGCAAGCTGAAGTCGACCGGATGGTAGAAGAGATGAAGGAGCAAGGAGTGATCGAGCCATCACATAGTCCTTGGAGTTCTCTGGTCGTGCTAGTGAAGAAGAAGGACGGTTCCACCAGGTTCTGCGTGGACTACAGGCGGGTGAATGACGTCACGAAAAAGGACAGCTATCCTCTACCCCGGATCGACGACACCCTGGACACCATATCAGGGTCAAGATGGTTCTCCACCTTGGATTTGAAGAGTGGCTACTGGCAGGTGGAGGTCCACCCTAAGGACCGAGAGAAAACTGCGTTCTCTGTGGGCAGCGGGCTCTGGCAGTTCACCGTTCACAGTGCAACGCCCCTGCGACCTTCGAAAGGCTAATGGAGTTCATTCTGAGGGGACTACACTGGAAGACCTGCCTGGTCTACCTAGACGAGGTACATCGTTCTGGGGAGAAGCTTCGAGGAGCACTACAGCAAGCTGAAGCTGAGCCCCAAGAAGTGTCAGCTCTTCCAGAAGCAGGTCCAGTACCTTGGGCATATCGTCTCCGAGGAAGGGGTGCGCACCGACCCAGAGAAGACCGCAGCTATGAGGGAATGGCCAGTTCCGAAGGACAAGTCTCAACTACGAAGCTTCCTGGGACTCTGCACTTATTACCATCGCTTCGTGAGAGGATTCGCCGACATCGCCAAACCACTACATCGACTGACTGAGAAGGACCAACTCTTCACGTGGACAGCAGAATGCCACAGTGCTTTCGAACAACTCAAGCAGGCTCTGTGCACCGCGCCTATTCTGGCCTACCACAGACCTGGAACAAGGTTCATCGTCGATACCGATGCCAGCGACTTTGGCATAGGGGGAATCCTGTCGCAAATAGTGGACGACGAGGAGAGAGTAGTGGCCTACTTCAGCAAAGCCTTGTCAAAGCCAGAGAGGAACTATTGCGTCGCCAGGAAGGAGCTGCTCGCCATCGTGAAGACCATTGAACACTTCCACAAGTACCTGTACGGACAAGAATTTCTCATCAGGACCGACCATGCATCCCTGCGGTGGCTCCTGAACTTCAAGCAGCCCGAGGGTCAACTCGCGAAGTGGTTAGAGAGGCTTCAACAGTACAACTTTAAGATCCAGCACAGGAAAGGCCAACTGCATTCTAACGCCGACGCCCTGTCACGAAGACTGTGCCCCGAAGACTGCACCTTCTGTACCAGAAGGGAGGAGATCACCGGGATACAGTGCCCAAGGACTACCGTGGAACTTCAAGGGAGCTGGAGCCGCGAATCTTTCACGCGGGCGCAAGCGGAAGATGATGACCTGGGACTGATAGCCGAATGGAAGAGGGCCTGTGTCCCCAGACCCGGGTGGAACATTGTGAGTGACTGCAGCCCAAAGTTTAAGTCCTACTGGGCGCAGTGGGACTCGCTGGTTGTAAGGGATGGCCTCATCTGCCGTACCTGGGAGAGCACCGACGGGAAGACATCTCGGGAGCAAGTCGTCGTTCCAAAGGCTATGACGGAGGAAGTCCATGGAGGATCATCTGGTGGACACCTAGGGATAAAGAAGACCCTGGCAAAGCTGAGAGAGCGGTTCTACTGGATCGGATGCCGAACTGACGTGGAGAACCACTGCGCGAGGTGCCACGATTGCGCAGCCAGCAAGGGCCCAGGACGAAGACGACGGGGTCCACTGAAGACCTACAATGTGGGCGGCCCCATGGAGAGAGTGGCCATCGATGTTGCTGGGCCATTCCCGTTAAGCGAGGCAGGGAACCGCTACATATTGGTTGTCAGCGACTACTTTACCAAATGGCCGGAGGCATGCGCTCCCTAACCAAGAAGCCGCGACGATCGCAGAGACCCTGGTGAAGGAATTCGTCAGCCGGTACGGAGTATCCCTGAGCTGCACTCCGACCAAGGGAGGAACTTCGAGTCGCAGGTGTTCCAGAACCTATGCCAGCTGCTAGGAATCCGGAAGACAAGGACAACGCCGCTACACCCTCAGTCTGACGGGACGGTAGAGCGATTCAATCGCACCATCGAGAACCATCTCCGAATAGCCGTCAGCGAGCACCAGAGGAATTGGGACAAACATCTTCCACTATTTCTCCTGGCCTACCGCGCCGCCGTGCATGAAGCCACCGGGTGCACACCAGCCCGGGCCATGTTTGGGAGGGAGCTCCGTCTACCTGTCGATCTTGCCTTCGGCCGACCTGGGAATGATCCGGTCCCGGTAAGCCAGTATTGTCAAGAACTGGTCGACCAACTGGAGGACGTGCACGCGTTCGCGAGGAGGAAACTGCGGATCGAGACCGACCGAATGAAGACCCGATACGACCAACAGGCGGATTCCACGAGGACGACCTGGTCTGGTTCTTCATCCCATTACGGAAGAAAGGCCTGTCACCCAAACTGCAGAAGTCCTGGGAGGGCCCGTACCGAGTCGTGAAACGGATCAACGATGTCGTCTACAGGATCCAGCGGAGCACGAGGGCGAAGATGAAGATCGTACATCGAGATCGCCTGGCAGCCTACGGAGGGACACAGACGACCAATGATTGATCGGGACGATCAGCCTTTCAGGAAGGGGGTGGTGTTACGGCTGTGAGTTCGTTCTATCGCTCGCCGCATGAGTCACAACTGCCCCAGGGCTGGGCTGCTCTGCCTCAGTGTATTGCGTGCGCCTTATGCAACAGGACTACTAGGACAAAGGGATGGTCCAGAATATTCGTGACTCAGCCAGTGAAGGAAGCCTCGAGAAGCCGTGAACCCTGGATGGGTCTAGAAGCATTTATTGAGTCACCGGCCTGCTATATAAGAGCAACCTCTCAACCAGTGTGTGTTTTTTTCCCGAGCTAGTGCGAGCGTTTATCCTGAGCGACAGAAGTGTGGTGACATAACTTGCGAAACCCCTAGTGAAGCTGATTCTCTTGCCAGTGAAGGAGTGTGAATCATACGGAGAGGCTGGGTATTGAAGAGTGTGTGCTTACCTAGTGCGACAGAGGTCATTGTGGTGAGTTGCAAAACAGTGAGTGACAGACTTAGTGCAGCTATTTCCAGCCAGCGTACGGGACCGGACTCATTAGGAGGGATTAACTTCTGTGGCCCATTGACAAGTGAAAGGGTGAGTCAAGCCCCATGCTGAGGGGGCTTCTGTAAGACAGCTAATTGTTTCTATCTGCTTATTGTACGGTGTGTATTTCTGACCTGCAAGCAATAAAGCTAATTTCTCTTTAAAGCAGTAATTGGTTTTGTGCTTTCTACCCACCGTAATCCAGTTAACGGAATTGCCACTAGGGGGTGGCACTTAACACACTGTTTGATTATTATTGATCCAATTCTCATTCTAGTTAATTGAAGTTTAAACAGTTTCCATTGTCCATAAGCTCTTAGGTCAATAGCTTGGAAAAACGAGGAGTTAACATTTACCAAGTAATGAGGTCATGAGGAGGGAGGAAGGAAGCTTGTAGTTAAACATGACCATTAATGCAATAAAACAGTCTACAAAAGGAAATCTTTCTCAATAAATGCTAAATTTCGACATTACAATTCCGTTGTTAAACCCGAGGCAACTTATGGTAGTGAAACTGTCTTCAAGTTGAACATCAAATTAACAACTGACAAACTGCAGAAAGCAGACAGAAGAATCATCAGAACAATAATTAACAAGAAAACACCAAGTAAATGGGCAATGGAGATTACTGCCGAATGAAGTGGTATATCGAGAGAGTGAAGCAATAATAGATACAATGCGGAAAAGAAGAATCTCCTTTTTCTGCCATATCTCACGCCTACCAGAAACCAGATTAATAAAACAGCTCTCTAGTTACAGTCAAACTCGGTTAAGAAGTTCCTGCATAAAAAGTTTTTCCGCTTAAGACGTCCGATATTCTCGGTCCCGTGATCGGTCCCATAAGATACATGTATGTTTTTCCCGCATAAAGTGTTCCTGCATAAGAAGTTTTCCCGGTTAAATAGTTCAGATTTTTTATCCCCTTAAAGTATAAGACGTTCACTGAAGACAACTGACTGTTAGAATCAAATCTCGCCAATCTCTGCAGAAGATATTTATGGTGTTCCGAGTGAAAGAATACAGCAGTTCCAAGTCTTCGCAGGTCTCTCGTGTATCATCTGACTGGGCGAGATATGTCAAAGCTACATGACGTCATGCCATGACGACACCAGCTTAACTTCTCATTGGACAGTGTTAACCTTGAAACATGTGTGAGGGGGGGGGGAGGGGGGAAAACACATGCTTTCATTGTTGTTCTGTGTGTTCTAACATAACATTATTGAAATTTCAAGAATTGCATCAGTGAAGTAAAGTTTTCAAATCATTGTGAAAATGAGTGGATCTCAGATGAAAGGCACTTTTGATTAAAGATAAAACGGACATTATAAGGAAACTGAAGTAGTCTACTCTTTCACGTGTTGCTCTGGTGAAGGAGTTCGTAATGCCGCCGTCTACTTTCAACGGCATCATAACAAAAAAAAAGAAGAGATCTTTGCTTCTGCCGGGAATACTTTGGTAAAATGCAAGAAAATTAAAACCAGGAAATATGACGACGTAAAACAAGTTTAAATATTCCAGTGCGTGCGCCGAGTTCAAGGTTACGCAGTGTTGCAATGTTACGTGGCAACTACCCGAAATACGAAAGATTTGTTTCTAATATCGACAGACTTTGCAGACGACGAGATTTCATGTTAGCTATTTCGAACACTTGTTTTACGCTTACTGATGGCATGCTATCACGCAACTCACGAAACTGACGCTTGTGCTAGGCTTGCACGACCGGTCAAGCCACTAGATGGAAATAAACGAGTACACCCGAACAGGCACCATATAGCGGATACTCGCGCTTGTCGGGCAATTTAAATCTTTGAAATTTAGATGGCTCAATTAATACCCACACCCCAATTTTTCACGTCCGATTTTGTACAAAAATGAGCGGGTGGTATTCGGGTATATACGGTAATATACGGAAGCCTATGTCGATTTATTTCTCTTTATCTCTTGTGTGTTAATCAGATTATAATATTGTGGTTTTTCTTTTTCCGGCTTTTATATAGTCTTATGTACAGTATATTGTCGTATCCTTCACAAACAACAAAAATATGTGCGTTTTACATGCATTTCAGGCTATTACCCTTTTAAGAAGTTTCTCTGTTAAGAAGTTTTTATTTAATGGTCCCTTGAAAAACTTCTTAACCGAGTTTTACTGTACTTCTGGAAGAGTAAAACAAAGAAAAACTGGGTCAAAGAGATCCAGCATGATTTAGATGAATTACCGGTAAATTTAAAGTTGCTGCAAATTGAAAATAGAGAAGAGAAGAAAATTTTAAAGAATAAATACTTACGATTCACATAAACAACATTTGAACGGAAAAACTACACCATCACAGATGAACCAAGGGCAGCCAGGTCAAATAAAATGAAGAAATTTTGGGTGTAGAAGAAGCTGAATCTCTAATCTCCAAATACCGTTGTTAGACTTAATTGTATTTGTATTGATTAAAGTGCTTCAATGAGGGCAAAAAATATGGGGGGGAAACAAAAAAAAGCAAACGACCCAGTCAATACAAATTATCCTTTTCAATTAATTCGGCATGTTTCAAGCCATTTTTCTTTTAGCTCATCTTCAGCAACATTTCTATCATTAAACATTAAAATTCTAAGATCCCCCGTATCCAGTTTCAGGCCGGGTCCTGTCCCTCCACTCTTAAGTCTGTTCCAGTCCATATTTCATCAATTTATACTGTACTAGTCTTAATCAAGTCAATCCATCGTGCTCAGGGTCTTCCTCTTGCTCTCTTTCCTTCTGACGTATCATCCAACATGTGTTTAGGTATTCTTCCATCTTCCATTTGTTTGACATGTCCAAACCATCTTAACCTACTGTACTCCTCTCCATTCCGTCATTCAACTTTTCTCATTATAAACTTATTTTAAGTTTAAGAATTTGCGGGAATGGTTTGAACTTGACTCAGCATCTCTGTTTCGAACGGCAACCTCGAGAGAAAGGATTGCAATGATGATCGATAATCCTCGACGCGGAGACGGCACATAAAGAAGAAGAATATTGCTGAAGATGGGCTAAAAAAAGATGGCACGAAATATGCTCAATTAATTGAAAAAAAATCCACAGCCTGCTTCCAGTCTCCGACCGGGTCAGGAATGGAATGGGGGGGGGGCTAAATTAATTAAAAAGAATAATTAAATTTGTGGTCTGGGGAAGGAACACCGAAGAAGTGCAAGAACAACTAGATGCACTGAACGAAAATATTCAGAAGTACGGCATGAAAATCAGTATAGAGAAAAGCAAGACCATGGTGATGACAAGAGGGGAAAGATAAGGAAAGGGCACTGTGAAAATTGGAAGTCATAGTTTGGAAATTGTGGACACGTTCAAATACCTAGGAAGTGATGGTTGGTTCTTAAGTTTAGGGGCTGCGACAACGCGGTCATGTAGCCCCATGTACTTTGGGTGTGTGTAGAATCTGTCTGATAACCGGTGTTAATTGTGATGACTGTATTAGTGTGTGTATCTGTTTTTTAATTTTAGGTACTGCAACTTAGAATTTTTCAAATGGTTCCTACTTTTGCCGCCAAGCGCCAACGTCTACTAGGCCAAGTTCAGAACTTAACTACTAGACGCCACCGCAGTCGGCTCTTGGCAACGAACTTAGAAACCTAAGAGCGTTGTTTACATTCTTAACCTATTCAATTCAGCTTCACACAGGTGCAATTAGTGGAAGGTTCTTTAAAATGCCATAAATCTATGACATGGGACCGCCGGCTTTACTTCCCCTCCGAAGGAAGGCATACTGAGGGACTTTTAACGCTCTTAAAAAATCCGACGGCTTCGGCCGGGTTTGAACCCGCTATCTTGGGCATAGAAGCTCAGCATGCTACCGACTACGCCACCAAAGCCGCCCTAGGAAGTGAATTAATGCAAACTGGTAGGTTGGACATGGAGATTGGCAGGAGGGTACAGCAGAGCAATGCATTCTATCAAAGTGTAAGAAAACTTGTTTGGGATGAGGAAGTACCACGGAAAAGCAAAGAGGTAATGTATAAAGTGTACTATGTACCCATATTGACCTATGCAGCTGAGACTTGGACCTTGACAAGCAGGCAAGAGAGTAGAATTCAAGCCAGTGAAATGAAATTCCTAAGAAGTATGATAGGAAAGACAGAGTGAGAAATGAAGATGTTGGGAAGGAAGTTGGGATGGGAAAACTAAATGAGAGAATTGAGAAGAATAAACTAAGGTGGTTTTGACATGTAAAGAGGATGGAGGAAAATAGAATACCAAGACCGATGCTGGAGGCAAAGTGCAAGGGTAAGACCTAGAACAAGGTGGATTGGTTCAGAGAAGAACAGCATAAGAAAAATAAATCTGGACTGGGACAAGATTGTGGAAGAAGAATGGTGGGAGGAAAGTGGAGAAGTGCCATAAATACCCCAACCCGGCAGGAGCTGGATAAGGGGGAATGATGATGATGATGAATTAAATTTGTATTGACTGGGTGGACAAACCTAACAGATTGTTTTATTGCAATTGAAAGTAATATGGACTTTCCAAAATAAACCATTATGGTTCATTTTAAAGCTTTTCAAGAAGGCGACTGTTAATCTCGCGATCATGATTCATGGGATCACGATTTTTACTTAGAATCCGAACCACAGGACGTGATATTTCACTTCGAATATCTTACATGCATCGAACCTGTCTGCCTTGGTGAGAGAAGCTCTAATGTTGCCTATTGATATCCAGAGAACCGCTCTGTAATGCCCTCTTCATTTAAGACTTTACGGACCATTTTGTGTATTCCCTTGGGATGGTAGTATAAAGAAGAGTCAAGAAGCAGAAAAGCTACAGCAGTGAGTAATTACATCCAGGTCTTTGCTGAGTCTTTTAATAGAAGAATTGATCGATATGAATTAGGCTACTTGGCCCTGAAAGCCAATGTCATCTTTTTATGCAATTATTTCAAGCACAACAAATAATGTTGCAATTTGACCTAATGTTTCATTTTAACGCTAATTAATTACTGCCAAACCCACTCATACTGGCCTTGAAACACAAAGACACATGACGTGATGCATTTTCGACAAACGCTGGAAATTAATATCTTTTATGAACATTTTCCGTGTTGAATATTATCAATGCAATACATTTTTTTTTCCACTTTGCAACACAACTTACTTGTACTTTGTTTGAGGCACTATGTCCACTTCGGGTACATGTTTCGGATCTCTAACGGTCCTTCTTCACTCCTGTTCAGCAAAATCTTAGTCTAGTATTTGCACCATTTTGGTGAACGTCATTACAAAAGAATAAAAACCTATTAAAATACATAAAATTTATGGAGATGAAAATGACACTGAAAAGATGGATGATGAAAAGTTGCCCATATGAAGGCACGCAGTACGTACCTCTCCTCGCTCAAAACGACATTCAGGAGCACTAAGATCAAATGGGAAATAACAAACATGGAACAACGCATCTAAGATCATCATAACATTTTAATATGTGTAAAAAAAAAAAACCTTTTTTACATTCATCTTTTCAGTGTAATTTTCACCTCCATAAATTTACGTGTTTTAATAGGTTTTCATTGTTTTGTAATGACGTTCACCAAAATGGTGAAAATACTAGACTAAGATTTTGCTGAACAGGGGTGAAGAAGGACCGTTAGAGATCCGAAACATGTACCCGAAGGGGACATAGTGCCTCAAACAAAGTAAGTTGCGTTGCAAAGTGGAAGAAAGATTTATTGCATTAAATGATGGAAACCTAGGAGGTGTAGTATAGCAGTGGTGAAGCTGTTTGCCTCACACCGAGGTTGACTGGGTTCAATTCCCAGCTAAAGAAAGTGAGATTTTCGAAGTGAAATATCCTGTAATTCGGAAGGCCTGATCATGAGATAAACTATCACATAAACTAAACACATCATGCCTGCATACAAGCCATTTATTACCTCCTCAGAGTCTTTATCAATACTGTTACAGAATTTTGAACATTTTAGTCAATAAAATAAAGCTTTACATTTCACATTTCCATATTTAGCTGAATGAACATAATGCCTTTGAAAACAACTCAAACATCATCACGCAATGTACATTATTTACAATCATACAATTTTGATAAAATACATTAAAGAAGAGTTACACGTTCAACAGCGTGTTGGCGTACTGGAACTCGGGACTGTTCTCGTATTCACACATATCGAGAGCAATCTCGCAGCTCTCCTTAACGACACGCTTATTGTCCGAGATGAAACGCTGCAACA
Organism: Meconema thalassinum; assembly: GCA_946902985.2. Taxonomy (NCBI): domain Eukaryota; kingdom Metazoa; phylum Arthropoda; class Insecta; order Orthoptera; family Tettigoniidae; genus Meconema; species Meconema thalassinum. The sequence continues at coordinate 240,330,388 of OX336395.1, forward strand.
CCTCCAAACAGTCCGAAGAGGCGATGGCTCCCAAGGCCTCTGCACATTCATGGCGTACCATTTCGTTCTCCGAACAATCTTCCAGGGACTCCTTCAAGAAAGGAACGCTGGCTTCGTTCTGCATCTGGCCCAACACGAAGGCCACTTCGTGGCGGTACAGTGCACTGCCCACCTTCAAACCTACAACAAAGAAGGAACGTGAAGAAGTTGGGCTTTTTTCACACTTACATACATTTTTGTTTGAGACTTTGCCTTACAGCATCCAGCCTAGTTTGTAAGTCTCTGTTTGCGAACAAGTTACCTCCTGATCCCTTATTAGAAGTTAGCATTGCAGCCTCCTTTGCTTCTACACCTCTCACTCAGACTCTAACCATTTCGGGCAGATGACCTTGCTGTTCTGACCCTTAACTCGATGTGTGTGACATGCACGGACCACTGTCTGCTTTGTGCTCCTAGTATGTAGCGGCTAGTTCCTGAACTATTACAAATCTAGCAACATACATTTTTGGACGAAATCTTTCATTTGATGTTCATAACGATCGACTGTCAATCGATTACGGATGATTTACCGGTATATTGTCTGAACGAGCGAGATGGTTGTGTTGTTATGGCTGCCAAAACATGTGCTTTGATCGCAGATTCGATAATTAGCCTAGTGATGTTTTAACGGATGATGATATGGAGAGCTTTCTCTTGTTGAACAAGGCATGAATTTAGTATCTGAGTTTGAAAGCAATGATGTGTGATAGTGTTATCGATGGTGGATTTTTAGGAAGACGAGAGTATTTGCACGTTGATAAACATATGTTCACAACAGAATATGAGTCTCGTATAATTTCAGTAACTTATGTTATTGAGTGTTTACTTGTTGTCTAACTGTGAACTATTTGGCCAATCTCTTTGAAACGTTTGTCCGTTAAGCCTGATCATCTGAATGCCCGCACTCCTAGCATGCTTTGCGCTATCCTCCTTCCGCAGCACAGGGTAGCCCGGGCGTAAGTTCCTCCCACGACCCACGCTGAGAGATTAGAGCAACAAAAACTAACTGAATCTAACCATCCACTTCTCTTACCCTCTACAGCCAAACTCATTAACCTCTTAGGTAATCTCTCCCCCCCATTCTCCTCACATGACCCCACCAACTGAGTTGGCTCATACGAAGAGCTTCATCTAGTATGTTCATTTCTAAGGAAGCACAAGAGAAATGTTGGGCAGATTTTACTGAGAAAATCGAGAAAGACAATCGAGGAAATAGGGAATTGCTTTATAGAGTAACATAGTCAAAAGGAGTAGATCACAACAGAATTTAAACCTTAGAGGAAGAAGATGGATCTGTGGTGCACGATGAAAGGAATATTCAGACTGTGATTGCTAAATACTTTGACAGCCTCTATAATGGTGATCATTACAAGTACCTTCCTGCCATTGCTCCCCAGCAATCATTCGTGCTACCCTCACAGTTACCTCCAGCTTATGAATCAGATATCCTGAATCTGCCCAGCTCTCACTTCCATACAGCAAGGTTGGCCTAAATACTGAGAGATGTAGGGAGAGTTTCGTCGCGACACTAACATTTTTCTTGCAGAATATTGTAGACCGCAACTGAGATGGCATTGGCTTTTCTGCACCTCAACTCTATTTATTTCCGCATACTACCATCCTGAGAGAGAATACACAGGCTAAGTACTTGTCGAAATTTAAAGTCTTTCAATCGGTCAACACGACAGTACATGTACTTAAATTGGTGCACCTGCTCCTATTTAGTTCCTCTTACCTGGCATTCTATTTTCTTGTGTTTCTTCACTACAGCCTCGCCATCAACTCTCACTGAATGAAGCTCTTAGTATGATATATTAACCCAGGAGGGGTCGCGTCAAAATAGTTTCTTGATGGGTCGCGCACGGTCATTATGACCGGGGTGTATAAAATACAATTTTTTGTTGCAAAACACATATTATTATTATGGAAAAAATATCCATGAAACTAAATACCAGGTTTTGTACCAAAACACATTGTACTGTATTATTGAAGAAACATACATCAATGAAACCCACTTAATCTATTGATTTATCCATCCTCGGAATTATCCTGGGCAGCATCAGGATTAGTGCATTCCACCCAGGTAACACATGTAAGTTCCTTACGAAACATCTTCCAGATCCACCAATCGGTTGAACTAGCCTTGAAAATACAGCGAGTCCAGAATTATCATCGGAAAACGGTCCCTGAGGCTGCTTAACATCGTACACCTCCATGTACATCGTGGGAAACAAAGCTCTCCACTAACTGACTGGGAATGAAAGTGGGAACAGCAAATGCTATCACGTGCAGTGGATGACTCCATTGAAAAGTATAGGAGGGGAGGAAGCTTTACGCCGTGAAATTACTTCGGAGGTGTAAAAATGTATGCGCTCGGTCTAAAAGACCGTGATGCGACCTCTCATGGGTTAAGGTCATCTGAAGCTAGATCTTTATGCGTGTGGTGAAATGTTTTGATGATGATGACAATACAGTAGAGCGTCAATAATCCGAACGCCCGCTTTAAACATGTGAACTGTATTTTGCACGGCGCTGTGAGAGAACAATGACCTTGGAAGTATTTATTTTGAGCCATCCACTCCCCTTCCCCCCAGCGGGCCAGTCTATTTTTAACCATGTCGGTTCAGTTGCTTCACTTGTTCAGTATTGTAGTTGTAGTTGCATGTTGTGGTTCGTTGTACTGTACCTCCAAACTTCAGGATGAATCTATTTCCACAAACTTTGAGAATATGATCAATGCCCAGCTATCAGATCATCCAGTTAAAACAAGTGACATTCGAGAAGAATGGACCAATCTGAGGGAGATAATCACTGAGTCAGCTGAAGAAATCATTGGTTTGGTAAAGCAGAAAAGTCAAGACTGGTTTGATGACAACAACGAAGAAATTTTGCGTCTCATCAACATCAAAAGGGAAGCCTATCTATCTCATCATCAAGACCCATCCTCAAATACGAAGAAAGCTCTGTATTTAGAACTCAAGAGTAAGAGTCAGACACAAATAAGAGAGATAAAGAATACTTGGTGACAGCGGAAAGCTGAGGAACTTCAGAGGCTATCTGATACTCGTGATCTGAGGAACTTCTATGCAGGGATTAAAGAGATATATGGCCCATTTCGTTCATCATCAGGTACACTAAAAAGTGCTGACAACTCTGCCACTCTTACTGACAGCCATGATATCTTAGAGCGTTGGAAGGAACATTTCTCCATCCTTCTAAATTGTCCTTCAACAGCTGCTGAAGACTTCCTTCGTGATGTGCCGAAATATCCTGAACAACCATGGATGGCTGTACCTCCTTCTTACACGGAATTCAGTGTAGCTCTCAATCAAATGAAACCAAGAAAGGCACCTGGCCCAGATAACATCCCACTGGAATTAATTCAAGCTGGAGGTCAGTCCCTCAAAACGCGGATTTTTACTCTTATTCTCAAAATTTGGGAATTAGGAGAAGTACCTGGTGACCTAAAGAACGCCACTATCATCACAATCTTCAAGAAAGGTGATCGTAGTGTTTGTGGCAACTATCGCGGTATATCGCTACTATCTACTGTGGGTAAAATTCTCGCCAGAATTTTACTTAACCGCCTTCAGGTTATCTCAGAAAAGATCCTCCCCGAGTCACAGTGTGGATTTCGATCTTCCAGAAGCACAACTGACTTGATTTTCTGCGTAAGACAACTACAAGAAAAATGTAGTGAGCAACAGAATCCACTCTTCTTAGTCTTTTATGATCTGGAAAAGGCCTTTGACTCAGTTCCAAGATCTGCTATGTGGGCGGTGCTACAACGCTTTGGCTGTCCTCGACGCTTTGTTGACCTAATCCAAGCTCTCCATGATGGCATGACCGGTCAGGTTTGTCAGCAAAATAAGATCTCTGACGAATTTCCTATCACTCATGGACTGAAACAAGGTTGCGTACTTGCTCCAACACTGCATTGTATTTGGCTGCAATGCTCTATAAATCGCCCACAAACATCCCAGGTGTAGATGTCAGGTACCGATTTGATGGAGGGCTCTTCAACCTAGCTCGATTTCGCTCCAAGAAGCTAACTCAGGTTACGAAGATAACCAATATGTTGTATGCAGATGATGCGGCATCGCCTACACTCACGCCATTGGAGTTGCAACAGACTGTTAATTGCTACAAGAATGCATGTGAACGTTTTGGTCTCACCATTAATGTTCAGAAGACCAAGGTTCTGGCACAACCCTCACCAGGCACTTCCCTTCCGCACTTCAACATTTCTATCTCAGATACTCCATTGGAGCAGGTAGACCACTTCTCGTATCTGGGCAGTCTGCTATCTGTACACGGCAATTGTGGGCAGGATGTTGAGAAGAGAATCGGTGCTGCCCATGCGTCATTTGGGCGACTATCGCACCGGGTCTTCTTGAATAAAGATCTGACCGTGAAGACGAAGCTCATGGTGTACCAAGCTGTTGTCATCTCAACATTGTTGTATGGCTGTGAAACCTGGACCCTCTATCGCCATGACTTCCGAAAGCTTGAGCGCTTCCATCAACAGAAACTTCGATCCATCCTTAAGATAAAGTGGGAAGACCACATCACCAATCTTGATGTTCTTGAGAAAGCGCTTGCTAATAGTATAGAATCATCCATCATTGGTCATCAACTTAGATGGATTGGACATGTCCATCGGATGGATGATACGAGACTACCACGCCAGGTTCTGTATGGTGAACTCACCTCCGGCACCAGACCTCATGGAGGCCCTAAGAGATGTTACAAGGACCAATTTAAGCAGAATATGAAGTTGACAGGACTCAATCCACAAACCTGGAACCAGCTTGTTAAAGACAGTTCAACTTGGCGCCAGACCATCCTGGCTGCTGTCAAAATGTTTGAAGAAGAACGTCGTAGAATTGTTAAGACCAAGCGACAAGCACGAAAGCTCCGTGCAGCACAGCCACGCCCCCCACCAACAGTTCTGTGTGATCTGTGTGGACGTTCGTTTCATGCTCGCATTGGGCTGTTCAGTCACCGCAAACATGCCCACAGGCCTCAACCTTAGATTATTTTAGACTGTTTTGGAAGAAGATGTATACTCGGAAACGAGTTAAAGCCGCCGCCGCCTGTGTGCCTTGTACAGTGTCGTATTATGGCGTTATCAGGGACACTGAAGAGGAAACATAAATTTCTAACTATAGAAACCAAACTCGAAATATTAAATAGACTTGAAAGAGGTGAAAGTTTGTCAAAACATTATGGAGTGGGTAAAGCTACCATATTGGACATTAAAAAGAAAAAAAAAAGGTACCATTCTGACTTTTGCTTCTAAGTTAGATTCAGACGATGGGTCTAAAGTCAGAAAAACAACAAGAACCGCAAATAACAGTTTACTAGAAGATGCTGTTTTTTTAATGGTTTGTTCAAAGGCGAAGTTTAGGGGAACCCATATCAGGACCTTTCGGTGAAAAGGCTCTTTACTTTAACGAAAAGTTAGGGGGTCCAAGTGACATTAAAGCCAGCACAGGTTGGCTAAAAAATGTTGAATGTCGTCACAGGATAAGGGAACTTCATGTACAGCATATGGGGAGCGTTTGTCTTCTGACAGCTCTGCCGCAGAAGATTTCAAAACTAAGTTTTTGAATTATGTTTCTACCAATGGCTTTATGAAAGAAGATGTTTACAACTGTGATGAAACTGGGATAAACTGGAAGGCTCTACCGCAAAAATCCCTTGCCCCTCGTTGTGAAACAGCCGCTCCAGTGGAACTAGGAATTTCTAGGTTATGTTCGAAAGTCAGAACAAATCGGAAATCCGAACCGCCCCCCCCACCTCCCAGTCCCAATTAGTTCGGATTTTCGACCCTCTACTGTAATTAGACCATGGAACATCATCCAAATGCTTATTTTTATTTGTTCAATTATGAATGATCTTAGAACAAAATTAGATTTCCTTACTTCTTTTTGTCTTTTGCAGCCACCTGAAAAAAATTTGTATACCATCATTCCTTTGACCTTCTTTAGGTCTGCTAATAACTGTTAATAAAATGAACTCTCTTTTACGGACACGGACAGCTCTTTTAGACGAGAAAGTCTGCTTAACCTCCGTTATTCGGACAAAATCACTCTGGTTTCTCTCTACTTTGAAGACTGTAACTTACTGTACTCTCGTACATATTTTTAAAAAGAACAGGCTAAAGACTGCATACAGTAGTCTACCTGCCACGTCAGGAAGCTGCAAGAACAATTGATAAGGGTTGGTTGGCTGTTGCTGTTTAAACCTCCTTAAACTGGGATTTACTCATGAAAAGTTCACTCGACAAACCAACCTGCCTGATTTATTTAAGGAATCATCATAAAATTGTAAGTACTGTACTGCATTCATTTGCAGTAATTGGACATGTGTATAACCTAACTTCTTCTTCTATGACTGCATAGGATCACTGTAGTCAGTCCATCGTTCAGATCTTCTTTGAAGGGATTGTTCGGGCTTTGCGTTCCTCCCAGTACTTCTTAAAACGTTTTGATCGTCGTTCCCTTTCCTCGGTACGGTTTTGTATTTTGTTCAGTATGTAATGCAAAACAGTAGGGTTGAAATTTAATGCAAAGAAGTATGAAATGATAGTGACCACGAGAAATAGGGCAAGAGTAACAAGAGATATAATAATAGGAGGAGAAGTACTAAAGAAGGCGGCTTCGGTGGCGTAGTTGGTAGCATGCTGAGCTTCCTTGCCCAAGGACGTGGGTTCAAACCCGGCCGAAGTCGATGGATTTTTTAAGAGGGTTAGAAATCCCACAGCATGCCTTCCTTTGGAGGGGAAGTAAAGCCGGCGGGCCCATGTCATAGATTTATGGCATGTAAAAGAACCTTCCACTAATTACACTTGTGTGAAGCTAAATTATAGGTTAGATTTGACTAACGCTCTTAGGTTCCAACGTTCATCGCCAGGAGCCGACTGCCGTGGCATCTAGTAACCAAGTTCAGACCTAATTGTCATTGACGGTGGTGTTTGGTAGAAAAGTAGGAACTACTTAAAAATTGAATGTCTGCAGTCCTTACTTGAATTAAAAACAGATAACACACACTAATACAGCCATCACAATTAACACCGGTTATCAGACAGATTCTACACACACCCAAAGTACACAAGGCTACAAAACCACATTGTCGCATCCCCTGAACTAAGGAACAAACCAACCAAGTACTAAAGAAGGTGGATAGTTTCAAGTATCTAGGGAGTGTAATAGAAGTAAGTGGTGGAAATGACAAGGAGATCAGTGAGAGAGGAAGGCAAGCCCATGGATTCGTGCAGAGTGTGAGAGGTCTGGTATGAAGCAGGGCCTTACCCCAGAGTATAGTATTATGTCCCAATACTCACCTATGCATCAGAAACGTGGATTATGAAGAAGAGACAGGTGAGCAGGATCCAGGCTTGCGATATGAAATTTCAGAGAAGCAGATTAGGAATAACAAGGAGGGATAGAGCAAGAAATAAGGGAGTGAGAGAGATTGTGGAAGAGGCCTTACAAAAGATCATAGAGGAGTAAAGAATGAGTTGGTACGGACATGTTAGGAGAGTGCAGGGGGGCAGGATAGTAAGGAGGATGCATGAGATGGAAATGGAGAGCGAGAGACCAAGAGATAGGTGGATTGTGGGTGTGAAGGAAGGAGAGGTGTGGGACAGAGTGAGGAGTGAAAGGTGGAGGGAGGATAGAAAACGATGGAGAGGCTTATGTTACAAGCAGACCCAGCCAGGGGCTGGAAACTGTAGAAGGAGATGATGATCTAATGTACATATTAAATTTTTATTTCTGTCTAGACCCAATTTCGTTTTAAAAATGTGGCCCCTCTCATTTAAGGACACCTCCCAGATATGGACAAATTATTTCATAAGATTAGTGTCCGCAATTAAGAGGTTTCACTGTATACTGTAATCTACAGAGTACAACTTTAATGTCACTGTATACTGTAATCTAAAGAGTACACCGTTAAAGAAGACTCTAAATCAGTGGTGCCACCAATATAAAATTCAAATCCTGGTCAAATACATAAGAAAACAGAGAAAATATGTGAAAAAGATGAATTAACAAAGAAGGATAAAAGACAAACTAATGCAAACTTAAATGACAAAACCAAAAAAATACAAATTTGGATGAATTTATTTATCACTAATTGATTGTTAAAATGCCGTCTTTCCAACGACAAAAACAACTCTGCAAAGAACACAACAGAACTAGTAACAGCACTGAACACCCTACAAATGAAACCTAGCTTCAGGCTAGTATCCTTCGATGTAACTAACATGTACACCAATATTCCGATTATTGAAGCAATCAACACTACCAGTATCGAAAACAACTTAAAATCCAACAATTCGGTAAAAGAAACTGAAGAGATTGTGAGATTACTGAGGGTCGTTCTCAGCCAAAACGTGTTTCAATTCGCAAATAAAACGTACACACAGAAAGAAGGCCAAGCGATGGGATCGCCACTAAGCGGGTTAATCGCTGACATCTTCATCAATACACTAGAAAATGCATTCTTAGAAAAGGCTTCAACAAAGGGAATAGTAATATGGAAAAGATACGTAGATGATGTAATTTGCATCTACGATACTGAACTAACAAGCGAAGAAACAATTCTCCAATCCATTAATAGCCTACGCCACTCAATCAAATTCACTAAGGAATCCGAAATAGACCGAAAAATAAATTATCTCGACATAACTATTGAACGTAAAGCTTTCATATTCCATATTCCGGAAAGCCACACAAACCTCGCATGCAATTGACAATCAGTCTAATCACCCCAGTACGCACAAATTAGCGGGGTTCAATTAAATGGTGCACAGAGCTTTAAACATACCCATGTCAAAAGACAACTATAATAAGGAAATAAGAACCATTAAGCAAATAGCAAAGGAAAACAATTTTCCGCCTAGCAAAATAAACCAAATTATAGCCAAACATAAAAATAAAGATAAAACGATTCCCAAACCGGACAGTAATGAGAAAAAATTTGCGCGTTTCAACTATGTGAATGCGAATATATATATAATCACTAATCTATTCAAAAAGCAAGGCATAAAGATAGCTTTCACAACGAAAAACTCAACCGGTAGGCACCTCCTAAATAGTAATCTAAATAAACATGACCCGTATTCAAAGTCAGGGGTATATTCTATAACGTGCCAAGACACCGGTTGTCAAGCTAATTACATCGGACAGAGTGGAAGACGAGTAGACACACGTTATAATGAACATAGGTATGCGATAAGGTACGGAACACATTCAGCCGTATGCGAACATGTGTGTGACGCGGGGCACAGCTTTACCAACATAGAGTCGGACCTTAAAATAATCCATCACGAATCGAAAGGCAGAGCTCTTGACATAAAGGAAGCAATCGAGATACATCTAGCCAAACGAAACAATCCCAACAATCTAAATGAACACACATTCATGGAGAGCTCACCCTTCTTCAGCTACTAAAAAACACACCCTGTCGGAAACAGACACAATTTATCGATACAGCCAAGCTAGATAAAAAGGGGGAAAATTAGGGGCTTTTTAATAGGTAAATGTTATCTGGGTCAGGTGTACGATGCACTTTTCTTCTGCAATAAACCAAGGCCTGTATTCGCGGCAGTATTACAGGTGCCGGGACGTCCTCATAAGACCGGGCAGCGCTTAGTTTGAATGGCTTATGGTCCACGCGTGGCGAGGGCTAATCCACGGTCTTTGATAGTTGTAGACCCACCTCATTCAATAACATACATCTTATCTAGGTTGGCAAATCCCACATAAACACATCGCAATGACTCCGCACAGCACATATGGAAAGGGGGGAGAAAGAAGGGAAAAATCAGTCGTAAAGATAACAACCTACCGCAGTCGACCGTATCTTGAGTTACAGTGAACGCGAAAACTGTGTGTAGCTCTAGCAAGGAAGACAGTCACATAAGTAGTTAGCCTATAATATTATAGTTTAACCATAGTTGATTTTTACAACCTTATAATCACTCCAAATTACAAACTCCAGATATCTATCACCATTTAGCATTTCACCTATCATCATATATACTACATTTAGCATACACCGACAGTTGCAGTACCAATACTGCAACTAAATAATTGTACATATTGTAAATATTTTCACCTGTATTTTCAAACATAGATTTTATAGCCTAATTGTACTGGATCTGATGATCGCTTGACGATCGAAACTGGTCATCCTAGTGTATTTATTAATCTCATGTAATTTATTTCAAGATTAGGGCATAACCCAGCTCTTTTGGGTACATTCGTGTTGACCGACTGAAAAGCACTAAACTCTTGATTGTTAACAGAGTTAACAAAAGTGGCTTCGGTGGCATAGGCTAGTTGGCAGCAGGCTGAGTTTCTATGCCCAAGGTTGCGAGTTCAAACCCAGCCAAAGTCATCAGATTTTTTAAGAGTGTTAAAAATCCCTCAATATGCCTTCCTTCGGAGGGTAAGTATAGCCAACGGGCTCATGTCATAGATTTATGGAATGAAAAAGAACCTTCCACTAACTACACTTGCGTGAAGCCAAAATTTGTAGGTTAGATTATTTGATAACGCTATATTAGTTCCAACGTTCGCCGCCAGGTGCTGACTGCGATGGCACCTAGAAGCCAAGTCCGCAAGCTAGTGTCTTGGACGGAAGCATTTGGTAGCAATAGTAGGAACTACGTGAAATTATCGTGTGCAGTCCTTACTTTAATTAAAACAGATAACACACACTAATACAGCCATCACAATTAACACCGGTTATCAGACAGATTCTACACACACCCAAAGTACACGGGGCTACATGATCGCATTGTCGCGGTCCCTAAAATAGGAACCAACCAAGAGTTAACAAAGTAATTAAAAATACCATGACACGACAGCACATTCAGGGCCTTGGCCTACTAAGCGACAGCTGCTCAGATTGTGGGGTGACATGTGCTCAATGCGACAGGTTCCCTTGCCTTTCTTGACTGGTGTGCTGCATCTCTGATCAGACAGCTACTCAATTGTCCTCATGAGGCCGAGTGCATGCCGTTCCAGCCCTCGCACCAGTTTCTAGAATCCCAGGCGGAGGCAGAGTTCGAACCTGGGACCTCTGGGTGCGAGGAATGCATGCTACCTCGCACAAAGCAATAAAATAATGTGATGGTTAATTTTCAAAATCACAAAATTATTTTTATTCATTATCATTACGTCAAATGTTTCAGTGCTGTTGAACTCTTTAACGAAACATTGATTTGTACAGAGAGTTTGTTTTATATGCGACGGGGACCCTACCTCGCCCGCGTTGCGAGCCTGTCTCCCGCCAGGCACTTTGCCATAATGCGGCGCAGCGCGGCACCGAGTCATTGAGTATAGGAATTAGTACTTAAATTTGTACTTCAATGTGTTCCTTGACCAATTTTTTTGACGAACTGACTTACGGAGAGAGATTGTCAACTTATTTTCAACAAGATTCTGCCACTGCTCACACTGCCAAAGCATCCATTACAGAATTGCGTCACATTTTCGGTACTAGGATTATAAGTCCGAACGTGTGGCCCCCGCGAAGCCCAGACTTATCACCATGTGACTTTTATCTGTGGAGGACGCTTAAAAATAGAGTGTATGCGAGAAACCCTCACACTATAAATGAGCTTAAAGGCTTTATTATAGCTGAAATACAGTCAATCGGTGCAGAGGAACTTCATAAAGTAAATGCCAATTTCATAAAAATGTGCCAGCGATGTATAGCAGTGAATGGCGAACATTTTCAGCACCAGCTGTGAACTAGGTAAGTACAAATTCCTATACTCAATGACTCAGTGCAGAGCGAGCCAGAGAAATGATGAAACTAGATCACAATGAATCAGCTGCTCCCATAAGTGATACCTGTACAATTTCAGTCGACATGCAGCAAGCCTTGGAGGCTGGATTTAGACAGCTCCTTAACCCAGTCCATGAGTCAATCCTAATTGGCTACATGGATAATTCTTGCCAGGCGCGTCCACGTCGCGGGGGTGGGCAACGGTACTGTAATATACCATGGAACTACAGTACCGGCTAAGTTCTGGTGAGGACCCAGTCCTATGGGGTATAACATAGGCCCCGTGCACAGGGTTACGTGTGAAGACCTCAACGGAATCTGCAGCGGAGAAGATGGACTTCAGAACGGTGGAGATTGCGGAAGAGGCAACCCAGTACTCAGGGAATAGTATGAGTACAGCATCAATCGGCAGCGTCTGTTTTCCATGTTAGGGGCGGCTGCAAGGGCGTCTGTTCTCCATGTTAGGGGCGGCCTGAATAATAGCTGGCAGTAGCTTCATAAAATGCCTTTGGGAGTGGCGACCCCATCGTAATAATAGCCTAAAATGGAAATGGCACTTCCAACGATTCGGAAAAGGTTAGGGCGTACCCTGCAGGCGACGCGCAGTTCCTTTAGTACTGGGGGATCTGTGAGAAATGGGCGACCAGTAACCGAAATGAAAGTGGGAATCATGAATGTCATGACCCTGACAGGCAAGGTGGAGGAGGTGGTAGACTTCATGGAGAGGGAGAAGGTTGGAATGATGGGGCTGAGTGAAGTGAAATGGAAAGGTAAAGGAAGGAAGAAATTGAGGAAAGTATATACATTCAACTGGAGTGGTGGCCAAGAGGCAAAAAATGGCGTGGGAATGATAACCTCGAAACAACTGGAGGAGTATGTTGAAGTGGTAGAGTGTGTGAGTGACAGAATAATGAAAATTAGAATGAAGATGAAGAATGACGTGATGGACTTCATACAAGTGTATGCACCACAGACTGGAAACAGAGAAGAAGATATTGAAGTATTCCTGGAGGATGTAGAAAGAGTAATCTCAGATGTAGAAGTGGTGATCATGGGAGATATGAATGCACAAGTCGGAAATGAGAGACAAGGAAAGGAAGAAGTCGTTGGACCATATGGATATGGGAAAAAGAACCGGGAAGGAGAGGAACTTGTAAACTTTTGTGAAAGGAATGGACTGATAGTGGGTAATTCGTGGTTTAGGAAGAAAAACAGCAGGAAAATTACGAGATATGGGTGGGGTGATAGAAAAACAAAATCAGTAATTGACTACTTCCTGGTGGAAAGGACAAATCGCAGAAAGCTGATGGATGTGACAGCTTTACCAGGAGAAGCATTTGATGGGGACCATGGAGCTGTGGTGGCAAAATGTAGATGGGGAAAATTGGAAAACCTATAGGAGATCAGAGAAAGTAAAATAAAAGTATGGAAATTGAAAGAAAAAACTGTACAGGAAGATTTTCAGGAGAGATTGAAGCAACAAATCCCAGTTACTGAAGTGGAAAATGTAGAAGAGGAATGGTCCCACTTTAAAAAAGGCATTTGCTGGTGCAGCAGAGAGTACTTGTGGTAGGACGTCAACAAGAGTGAAAGAGAAGGAGACACCGTGGTGGAATGAGGAAGTGAGGAAAGCAGTGAAAGAAAAGAAGTCTGCATGGAAAGAATGGAACCGAGATCAAACAGAAGAAAGCAAAAGGAAGTATCACGACAGCAAACGGAGGTGTAAGAAAGTGGTAGGAGAAGAAAAGTTGGGAAGAATTTACACAAAGAATGGAAACAGATGTAAGTGGCAGTAAAAGGATGCTGTATGGGCTTCTAAGAAGTAAGAGGAAAGAAAGAGTTACTACAAAGCTGGTGAAAAAGGAAGAAGGAGAGTTGATAACACACCCAGAAGAGATAAAGGGACGATGGAAGGAGTATTTCGATAAGCTATTGAATGTGAGCAATTGTACTGGTGAGATCGAATTGACACAGCCTGACGACTCTATAACAAAAGATGATATAACAATGCTGGAGGTGGAATTAGCAGTACAGAAAATGAAGATGGGAAAAGCAACAGGGGTGGATGAAATCAGTGTAGAAATGATAAAGGCTGCTGGACCTGTTGGTATGCAGTGGCTGTATCGACTGCTAAAGTGTGTGTGGAAATGGAAATGTGTACCAGAAGACTGGGAGAAAGGGCTAATAATACCAGTGTTTAAGAAAGGGGACAAGAAAGTGTGTGATAACTATAGAGGGATCACCCTCATATCACAGATAGTAAAAATACTGGAAAGGATATTAGAAAGAAGAATGAGAAGAAAGGTGGAAGGAGAGTTGCAAGAGGAACAGTATGGCTTCAGGAGTGGAAGATCCACAGTGGACCCAATCTTTAGCTTGAGGCAGGTGATGGAAAAGAACTGGGAATATGGAGAGGATTTGATCATGACTTTCATAGATCTAGAAAAGGCATATGACTGTGTCCCCAGAGAGAAGGTATGGGAAACCATGGTTAAGAAGAGACTGGGAAGAGAAATGTTGGAAATGGTGCAAGCAATGTACAACAACTGTGTTAGCAGGGTACTGACCCCAGTTGGAAAGACAGATTGGTTTAGGAACAAGACTGGACTAAGACAGGGGAGTGTGCTGTCACCTCTTTTATTCATAATGGTAATGGATGAAACTGTAAAGGAAACAAAGGAAGCATATGGACATAAAGAAATGAAGTTACTAATATTTGCAGACGATATTGTGGTCTGGGGAGGGAACACCGAAGAAGTGCAAAAACAACTAGATGCACTGAACGAAAATATTCAGAAGTATGGCCTGAAAATCAGTATAGAGAAAAGCAAGACCATGGTGATGACAAGAGGGGAAAGACAAGGAAAGGGCACTGTGAAAATTGGAAGTCAGAGTTTGGAAATTGTGGACACGTTCAAATACCTAGGAAGTGAATTGATGAAAACTGGTAGGTTGGACATGGAGATAGGCAGGAGGGTACAGCAGAGCAATGCATTCTATCAAAGTGTAAGAAAACTCGTTTGGGATAAGGAAGTACCAAGGAAAAGCAAGGAGGTAATGTATAAAATGTACTATGTACCCATATTAACGTATGCAGCTGAGACTTTGACCCTGACGAGCAGGCAAGAGAGTAGAATCCAAGCCAGTGAAATGAAATTCCTAAGAAGTATGATAGGTAAGACAAGGAAAGACAGAGTGAGGAATGAAGATGTTAGGAAGGAAGTTGGGATGGGAAAACTAAATGAGAGAATTGAGAAGAATAAACTAAGGTGGTTTGGACATGTAAAGAGGATGGAGGAAAATAGAATACCAAGACAGATGCTGGAGGCGAAGTGCAAGGGTAAGACCTAGAACAAGGTGGATCGATTCAGTGAAGAACAGCTTGAGAAAAAGAAATCTGGACTGGGACAAGATCGTGGAAGAAGAATGGTGGAAGGAAAGAGGAAAGTGGAGAAGTGCCATAAATACCCCGACCCGGCAGGAGCTGGATAAGGGGAAATGATGATGATGATGCAGCAAGTGATTTCTTTACCAACATTAACCAACTGCCAAATGTATTACTTACGACAGTTGTCTTGTTTTAATCTGGGTGTGCACATGGCTGACAACAATAAGGGATTTATGTTTGTTTGGCACGAGGGTTTGAGTGGCCGGGAAGACAATGAAATCGCCAGTTGCATATTCAGAGGCATTAAAAGTAACATAACAAACAAGAAAAATTAATTGTATGGAGCGACAACTGTGGTGGCCAAAATAAAAATAAGATGTTATTGTTTCTTTGGATATATTTGGTTTCTAACAAGTATGTTGATGAGGTTCAACATAAGTATGTTGTCCCAGGCCACTCCTACTTAAGCTGCGACCGCGACTTTGGTCTCATAGAAAAAAAAAAGAGTTGAGAAATGAGGTTCTCTTGGATGTTGTCAGACTTCTCCATACTGCTTGCACAAGAAAAAAAACCAAACATTTCTAACAACTTTGATGGATGAAGAAGAATTTTATGACTTCAACGCAGCAGCTAAAAGTTGCCTTAATACGACAACTTTAGAAATTTCTAAGGTTGTTTGGGTCAAAGTCACCAAGGATAAGCCAGGAACCGTATATACAAAAATAACTTTCACTGATTTTGAACTATGGGGGAAAAAAAAGGGTTTAAAAGAGATAAGTATGTTGTCCCAGGCCACTCCTACTTAAGCTGCGACCGCGACTTTGGTCTCATAGAAAAAGAAAAAGAGTTGAGAAATGAGGTTCTCTTGGATGTTGTCAGACTTCTCCATACTGCTTGCACAAGAAAAAAAACCAAACATTTCTAACAACTTTGATGGATGAAGAAGAATTTTATGACTTCAACGCAGCAGCTAAAAGTTGCCTTAATACGACAACTTTAGAAATTTCTAAGGTTGTTTGGGTCAAAGTCACCAAGGATAAGCCAGGAACCGTATATACAAAAATAACTTTCACTGATTTTGAACTATGGGGGAAAAAAAAGGGTTTAAAAGAGGGGTAACGAAGGAAGCTATAAAAAACTTTGGACTGCCACGGTTGGGAATGACATCAAGATTGAAGCCTGAAAAGAAGGAAGATCTGAAAAAGATGATTCCACACCTAAAGGAATAAAACAAACCTTTTAACACTGAACTAACATAGTAGTCATGGTTTGAAGAACACTGTTTACTTATAAAAGAATTATATTTGAATAATAATTATTATGGCCTAAAGAAAAGTAACTGTACACTACATTATTTTCAAATTATTTATTAATTTTTTCAACAACAAAGTTTTCAAGAACACTAATTTTTACTTAGGGCCTAATATTATTAAGACTTGAGTACTTGTTTTTTTTTAAATGTTTTATGACTAAAATTCATTTTAGAAAAATCTCCTTTCTTTACCGAAATATTGTCATCCATAACCTGGTAGTTGCTAACTCTGCTCTTGAAAATGCTGTCTTTCATTATTGGGATACGTTAGGGCACTTAGCCCAGTTTTAAGGAAACATGAGTTGGCACATACCTCATTTCATAAAATGTTCCGACAAAAGAGGTAATTGCAAGCATAATATTCCTTAGATAGCATTAAGCTTTCATGAGTGTTTATAATGTAAGTGCTTCTGACTTTTTTACGCTATTTTGGAAGAAAAAACTAACAACTGTGAAAATGACACTGTTTTTTTCAGTTTATCTTAGAACTTAGATTTTGGCACTTGGCTTGGTTTTTATATTCGGTCAACAGTTATGCCCATTGAACTGTAGGTAGTACTGGAATGACGGCTGTATGGGAACGAAGTGCGGTTTACCTTGAGACTAGCTATACGGCCTAGAGGCATGACTGACGTAGGGCCTATGCGTACATGCCCCGGGACTCAGGTAACTTCACGAAATATAAATATTTAGGCCGAAGGTCTCTTGCAAACTTCACGTGATTTACGGTGAAAGATATATTTCAGTAGATTAAAAGCAATAAGAAACAGAAAATGCTTATGGATATTCTACAAAATGAAAATGTATTCTAGAAAAAATTACGGAATAAGTAGAAAGTCGTGCCTTCCATGGCTTACGCTGCCTGAACCGTCATTGATAGACCCCAAGTATACGCATACGAAATGTAGAGCTGTTCAAGCTCTACAAAAAAGTCTGCGAGCGCATATACTTACCTCCAACCATTAGGGAGTTAGGACAGTTTTTGTCGGGTTATGTCTACAGTGAGGTCAGCCGCCTGAACCTATAGCTGCAGAGCTGTTACACCGGCTAGGCACTTCTGTCCCGCTGCTCCAATCACTGCTTAGGAATCACACGGACGTGAGGGGCGCGGACTGAAGAATATCACCAGCCTCATTCTCTGTTTTTGTTCCCGTGTTGTCGGAAGTTGAGCTACGAGTTACATTTGTGTCTGTGATAAGAGTTGTACTGCGAGTTACGGCGGACAACGTTCATCATGGCTGTTAAACGTAAGAAGCTGACTCGTCAAAAAAAGATCGACATCATTAGGGATGTTGAAAGGGATAGCCAAGTACCTTTGTCACAGATGGCAAAAATAATATGACTTGGCACCCTCTATGCTGTTTGGCGCGGTTTGGCATCATGAAACAGAAGGAAGCTATTCTGACCGCAGAAGTTGAGTGCGGTTCTGGGGCAAAAATAAGGATGAATATTCATTCTTCGCCGTACGAGGAACTTGAAAACTTTTTAATGAAATGGTTCGAAGGAAAAAGGAGTGAGAACGCTCCAATTGACGGGAACATACTTAAACAAAAAGCTCGAGAAATCGCACTTAAGCTGGGTTTGGTCGATTTCCATGCTTCTAATGGCTGGTTTGATTGCTTTAAAAAACGGCACAATCTTTCGTTCCAAAACATGTGCGGTGAGAGTGCGGAAGTTAACCCTCTCAGTGCCACGCGCCGATCAGATCTGCTCGCGCCAAAAGTGCCAAAGCTGATTCAATCGGCGCGCTGTTTATCGTATATTTGTAGAGTTCTGTAGGCATATGTCCGTGATTATTTCATACTGTTGGAAAGGTGAGTTTTCAACCTTGCCTGTGCGGTGTCTACTATTTTCCTTCGAAGTCCGTTACGTGATAGGTTTGAGTTCGTATTGACGCCCTCCCTTATTGCTCCCCCAATCACGCGCGTTCTCGCCGAAATTGCGGTGGAGTTGTTATCTTCATGTTAAAGTTTTCTGCCTACAGATGTATCTAAGAACTTTCTACAGCTGGAAACATAGTGTTTCTTCGAATATGACACTTAGGTATCTTTAATTTAGACTCAAAACTGATTTATTACAAAAATAATTTGGAAATTGAACAATTATCAAAATAACCTCAATTAAAAAGGTTTAGATGCCTTATTTACTTATGTGAACATAATGTATGAAAGAATGAGGTATTGGTTATAATGCAAAGCAAAAATAATGGCTCTATCCTTGAAAATGTGGTATTTATGACTATTTTTCGAATAGCCTGCATGATCAATGAATATGGCTTGGCATTCTTGGCAAGTATTTC
Organism: Meconema thalassinum; assembly: GCA_946902985.2. Classification (NCBI taxonomy): domain Eukaryota; kingdom Metazoa; phylum Arthropoda; class Insecta; order Orthoptera; family Tettigoniidae; genus Meconema; species Meconema thalassinum. The sequence goes on from OX336395.1 coordinate 240,349,234, forward strand.
AGGAAATAGCTTGGCACTAAGAGGGTTAATGACGATACAGTTGTGTACTGGAAAAAAGAAAACATTGCCTCGACTTCTTGAAGGATATGATGCTAAGGATATTTTTAACGCCGATGAAATGGGAGTGTTTTACAACTTGCTCCCGTCCAAAACATATGCTGTTCGTGAAGAAAAATGCCACGGAGGCAAAAAAAAGAAAGACTGACAGCGTTGTTATGTGTTAACAGCAACGGGAGTGAAAAATTACCCCCACTAATAATTGGAAAATTTAAGAATCCAAGATGTTTCAAGAACACCCGTACACTCCAATGTAAATAGGATTTTAACAAAAATGCATGGATGACATCGGAGATACCGTATTTCGAATTTTTTTTACGAAGCTTGGATGCGAAGATGGTATCAGCAGGAAGGAAGATAGTGATGTTGATAACAGATGTCCAGCTCATCCATCAGATACATCTTGCCTGCAGAATATCAAAGTGGTTTTCTTTCCTCCTAACTGCACCAGTCACCTGCAGCCTTTGGACCTTGGCATTATTCATTCTGTGAAAGTGAAGTACAGGAAGGCCCTGGTTCAAAGAGCTGCTTCTTTCCTCGAAAGAAATGAGGTAATGAAATAGAACATACTCCAAGCCATGCATATGTTTGTAGCAGCATGGCAACTAATCACAACGACCACTATTCAAAACTGCTTTGGCCATGCAGGTTTTGGTGCTATTTCAGATTTTTTTAATGAAGAAGATGCTACTGATGACATTGGGGAAGATTGGGGGGTTGTATCAAAGGATTCTACTGTCACAACATTTGAAGAATTTGTTACAGTACTTGTGATGATGATATCCTAACCTCAGCATCACAGATGGATGTTGGAGACCTTTGTGATGATGCAAAAAGGCAAAGTACTGAAGAGAAAGAAGAAGAAGAAGAACCAACTTTTGGAGCAGAAATGGAAGGACTGGATATTGTCCGCTGGTACTTCTCCTCCTTCAGTGTTGATGAAGAGCTCATCAACAGTCTCAACCAAATTGAGAGAAAACTTCTTTCCGTGAGACATCTGGGCAAGAGGAAGCAAACTACTTTCCTGGACTACTTCAGAAAGTGAAGGTTAATACCTTATGCTTATTCTGATAGTTATCATGGTCTACCTTCACATATATCCTTAATATCATGTTAGGCCTCTGTTCCTTCAAGTTACAATTACAAGTAAGTAATACCTATTTCTCCTTTCCTTGCTGCAGCTTGTGCTCCCAATCGACTACTAAGGAATTCGTTACCTCTGCTGTTTCGTAAATATTTTCTGTTATTCTTGTGTTAATTTGACTTTTTAGTATTTATTAACATGTTCATTTATTATTTCTTGACATTACATTAGTTGAAGACATTTCTTCGAACCCCCTTTTAAGGAAAACCTCCTTCTAAGGAAGAAATATCAAATCCCCCAAGATTTGTTAAAAAGGGGTTCTACTGTATAGACGACTTATAGTAAAGCCATCATTACTTCCGACTTGACATTTCAGTGCTAGGCTAGAGTTGCGTTCGCTAAATCGCGACATCCTGAATGAAACTTGATTTCGGAAGTGACTGTTCTCGAAGGATACAGGATGTTTATTTTCCGAATGAGCTAATTATAATGGAACAAAACTTCAAAAGAAGTGTGAAAAGTATTGATTGGGCGGAAACTTTTTTACTCACTATTTCGATTTGTAAGCGTCAATACGGACTTAAAAATGGAAAACCCTCCAGTTAATCTTCAAGTAAGAAGAAGTAACAAATGAAAAATTATGGTTGGCTACTAACCAACACAAAAACAAGTTTCCGGTAATGGGTAATACTGTGTCCACGCTACCTCATCCGATAATCGCTGCAATGTTAGACGATGTTCATAGAGAAGTGCTGTTGTTGTTGCTTATTTTAGGGGCTGTGAAATTGTGGTCCTATAGCTCCGTGTATTTAGGTTTGTGTGATAACATGTGTTATTGTGGTTGCACCAGTGTGAGTATTTGTAAATTGTGGATAGGATTGCGAAAGAAGCAGCCGCGGTCTGAAGTTAGGAACCATCCCAGCATTTGCCTGGAGTAGAAGTGGGAAACCACAGAAAACCACTTCTAAAACGGCTGAGGTGAGAATCAAACTCTCCTCTTCTCAGTTTTGCCACACGAGGCTCCAGAATTAAAATTTCTTGGCAGAGCCAGGAATCGGACCCGGACCTCCGGGATGACAGTCTAGAACAGGGGTGCACAACCTGCGGCCCTCAAAGTCAGTTTATGCGGCCTACGGATAAATATTTTATACTATTGGAAATGGGAATTATATATTGTGAATGATGAGATTTTTCCCAATATTGTAGGCCCTACTTGAAATAAGAAAATTTTAAAAATGTTTCGTTAAAAATAAATTAAAAAGTGAACTATTGTTGGACAGATTTTAAGTTTTGCATAACCAGCCAAGCATCACACTAGGAGCTACTACTTGATTTGATGGTCAGTTTGACGATATATTGATTTTCATTTTTTATATACTTTGATGTTATGAATTTTGCTTTTTGTGAAAATATACATTCTACAACCTTGTGATACAGGGTGAGGCAATGAAACGGCACGATTTTGAAAACCCACAAATAATTTATTTAGAAAAAAAGGATAATTGTTTTCACATAATTCTTAAGTACATGAGCGGAAATTAATGTTTAACCATAAAAACATTATTATTTTTTGAATACAGTGCCAGTAAGATGGCGTCCTTGGTTTTGCACGCATTGTCGGAGTCTGAGATGAAATCCACCCATGACGTTTTGTAGCATCTGCAACGGAATGTTGTTAATTTCCTGCCGAATTCGCTCCTTCAGGTCTTCTTTTGTTCTTGGTGGATTTTCCTGGAAGACTTTGGACTTAAGATAGCCCCAAAGAAAGAAATCTGGAGCTGTCAAGTCTGGTGAGCGGGCAGGCCAAGGGATATCACCATTCTTGCTGATAAGGCGTCCAGGAAATGCGACTTTCAGTAAATCCATAGAAACATTAGCAGTATGGCTTGTTGCTCCATCTTGCTGGAAGAGTGTTTCTTCATTAGGATGATACTGATCGATTTCAGGCAGACCAAACGTTACCAACATGTCAGAATAACGTTGAGAGTTTACCGTCACCGTGTTGCCATGTTCATCTTCAAAGAAATAGGGTCCCACGATTGCACGAGATGACACTGCACACCACACTGTTACTTTTTCAGAATGGAGAGGTTTTTCATGAAGTTCTTGTGGGTTATGTTCGGACCAATATCGGAAGTTCTGCTTGTTCATGTAGCCACTTAGATGAAAGTGGGCTTCATCACTCATCCATAAGTTGTGCACTCTTTCTTCATTTCTTCCGAGAACATTAAGCATCGTTCGGCAAAAGCTTATGCGATTATTGTAATCATGAGGTTGTAGGGTTTGCACTATCTGTATTTTGTATGGATGATAGTGTAGGTCGTTCTTTAAAATCCGTCTCACCGATCGATTGCTGAGACCAAGTTCTGCGCTGTGACGTCTCGCTGATTTTCGAGGACTTCGTTGCAATGCTTCGCGCACATGATCAATGTTCTCTGGGATCCGGACTGCTTTTTCACTACCACCGCCTTTCTTTGTCATGCTAGCACTGGCTTCAAAGTTATTCACCCAAAGGAGGATAGCTTTCCTCGACGGCACGGGAGCGCGTGGCGGTAGATTGAACTCACGACGGAAAGCACGCTGAGCACAACACACTATCCGCGTTTTTGTAATATGCCTTTACAGCAAACGCACGTTGCGCACCCGTCCAACTCTCCATGGCAACTGAAAATTCCACTTACCTAAACGCTCAAGGCCATATCCCCTACTTCCGTAACCCCCCACCCCGCCCGTCAGCTGGAGTTGAAATCGTGCCGTTTCATTGCCTCACCCTGTAGTATTATTTTATTTTATATACCCCTAAACCTTTTCGAATTAGGAGTAAGTTGATTGTAAATCAGCAATTTGATAATTTAATGATGCAATTTGCCAAAAAACTTCAACAATGGATTTAAATTACAATTAAAACTTACAATTTCCGCCTAGTCAATACTATACTTTTTTAAAAATATTTCAAGGGTACATGTTTCAGGTCCCAATCTTTCTGGACCCTTCTTCAGCCCATAAAATCACACATGGAGCCCATCAAATCACAAAAACATCGATAAACCCAAACTGCACACACACAATGAATAGATAAAAACACTGTAAAAACATCTAAGAGTCTAAAATCTAAAAATAACATGCATGTTTTACTGTCTTCAGGAACATGTTTTCACTTGTTCTTCATCTAAGTAAAATGTCATTTGACGCTGTGAAACACTGGGCACATATTTTGAAGTCTATAAGTGGCGTGCTGTAAGAACTTGCTGTATATCTTGTACTGTTTTTGTGGCTGAAGATGGGTTGGACGTCAATAGCTACATGTTTACAAATTCTTGATTTAAAATTTTATGCATTTGGCAACTTGTCTTTTTATGGATTAAGATAGTCTTCTGCCATACGGTATCTGAAATGATTGACATAATTAGTACTGAATGCATACCTGCCAACTTTTGAAAAGGGCTATCAGTAAAACTCACGCGCGACAAAAAAAATCTAACGATTTTCGACATACCCCGGCTTGACGAAAATAATAATACTTCTGGGCTACAAAATACAATAATTCATGCTTTAAACAGGATACTTCAATGAAATCATATCTACTTACATGATTTGTAGATGAACATAACAATCAAGAAGAAATCCATGTTAATCAGCAGCAGGCGTGGTGAATATCGGTTTGGAGCAGACATAACAGGACTTCCTTGATAGATTAAGCTGATATACGATAATTGAAAAAGGCTTTAAACAATAAAACTTGTTTAACGTAACACAGGCAAGAAATAATATAATACACACTGCAAATCACATGCTAGTTCGACTTTTAAGTCATGGTTGTGGCCTTTTTAGCTTCCTGCAAACAGTCTTGAGAAAATGTTTTGTCATAACAGGGACCAGAACTCCTGGTCTTCAAAATAGAAATAGACTCCAGAGATTCATTGGACATGGATGACCTGAACTGTGTTCTATTTTTCTTCACAAAGCTAAAAAAAAAACATTCACATTCTGCATAGCTATGGGGTATGGTGAGAATAGAGAGCAATACTCTAAAAATTCGGTTATACTTAAGAAGTCCATCGGCTCCACGAATTCTTGATATTTGTGCCCAACTGGAATCACTTGCAGCATCTTGATGTGCAGCCAAAGAGTCATCTACCTGAAGAGCTGTGAACTGCCTCTGAAGCACATTCACCACCTCATCTGTAGTTTCATTCTCTTCCTTGCATAACATGATAGGAAACTTTTCCAAGAAAAAACGAATGGAAGATAAGTGTGAATCTTCAATTTTGTCTAACCTAGCAACTTGAGCATTCTTTAACACGTCATCCTTGAGTGGAAACTTGTTGATGATGTAGTCACAGGCAGTATAAAAGTAGTTTCTCACTGATGAAAAGAAAAGGAATTTATCTGTATCCGGTCCGTTCTGAAGGCACTTAACAACTTCAGATGATGCATTTTTTGCCATTTTATTTACAATACATGTCGTTTTCGTGCGACCACAACTATATTTCTTTGCAACTTCTGATGTGGGAAACATCTTCTTAAATAAAGCTCCAGCATGATCAGCCGCACTTAAGGGCACATTGTGTTCCACCAAAAAGGAAGTAAACAGACACTCGGCCCTAATTACGTCACTGTAAACGTTTCCAGACTTAGCAAAAAAGGTGTTGATTTTCTTGCTATCTTCTTCGATTTAACATAACTAATGTGTTTACCGCACTTCACATGATTACTTAAATCGTTTTTTCCACCATATGCAATATTAATATCACACCCACATACCGTGCAAAAGGCAAATTTTTATCTCTTTCTTGATTTTAGTATGCACGGAAAATCAACCGAGTATGATTCTTTAAATGTCTGGAAGTACTGTTTCTTGTTGGATTTGTTCATTCTCGATATCTACTAAAACATCGAAAGGAACCTGGATCACTGAACGTCACATAAAATTATAACATAAAACAATTAAGACAGCCAACACTTCATTAAAACATGTCAAAACACACCAACCATTAAATGAACGCGACGCCAACCTCGTGAAGATAGAATATGCACATGGTAGAAAAAAATAAACACACACACACGTGGAACGAATGTAATTAGTCCAAGGAATACAGGAAACTGCGAAGCACGAAGTTATAGCCAAAAACTCGAACGCTTCATTAAAATATGCCATAACCTTAAAAGACGAAAACATTCAAGGAACGCCAACTTCGCGAACAATGAACAACTAACGTGGTCAAAGAATATGGTTTAAATCGCAACGAGCGAACGGAGCGGAACAAAGAAGCAGAGCCTGTCAACACCTAAGATTCACATGCAAGAACGGTTATCCCGGCTTCAAATTCAATTACGATGACGACACAGCCATCACACGGTTAAAAGTACGAATCATATCAAAGAACGAGTTATCGACTATCGTGGACTTGCCTTCGACCCACGCAAACAATCGATTGTACGGAAGTGGGCGGTATTATCGAATGTAAATTATCGTTTCAAATTTTTGTCCGCGAAATCGTAAAATGACACCGTTCGTCCGTAAAACCGTAAAATGCTGCAATTTCCGTAAATTTTACGGATAAACCGTAAAAGTTGGCAGGTATGTGAATGTAAGGAAAAAACAACAATTACGTAAGACGGCTCGAAAAAGTATAGTATTGACTAGGCGGAAATTGTAAGTTTTAATTGTAATGATTACTGTCAATACGGAACCTGAAATGTATAATATCTCTAATAATGGATTTAAACCATTAAGAGGACACAAAAATGGTATTGAAACACATTTTTTGTCTGCTGGTCATCATCATCATCTTGCACAGTTTCCAGCCACTGGCCGGGTCTGTTTGGAACACAAGCCTCTCCAACGTCTTCCCACCATCTCTCAGCCTCCACCCTTGTCCAGTCTTCTCCTCTCTTCTTCACGCTTTCTTCCACCCCCTTCAGCCACCTGTCTCAAGGTCTTTCTCTCGGTCTCTTTCCTTCCCAGTTCGTCTCGTGTATCCTCCTGGGTATCCTCTTCTCCTCCATTCGTTTTACATATCCATACCATCCAAGTCTAGATTTCTCTATACCATCCTATAAAGGTTCCTCCTTCATTAATTCTCTGGTCCTCTCATTTCTTATTCTGTCCATCTTTGTAGCTCATATACTGCTTCTCAAGAACCTCATCTCACTGGCCTGTATTTTGCTCTTCTCCCTTCCTTTCATAACCCAGGTCTCCGAGACATACGTCAGGATAGGGACATAGTACGTCCGGTATATGATCTTTTTGCTCCAGCCCTCGCTCCAGAATTAAAATTTCTTGGCACAGCCGGGATTCGGACCCGGACCTCCGGGATGACAGTCTAGAACAGGGGTGCACAACCCGCGGCCCTCAAAGTCAGTTAATGCGGCCCGCGGATAAATATTTTATACTATTGAAAACGTGAATTATATATTGTTCCCCACCAATTGTTATTCCCGTTGCGGTTCTTTCCTTCTTCCTTGTTGTGATCACCATCTCACTCTTATTTATGCTAAATTTCATCCCATATCCTTGTATTATTCCTTCCCACACGTCCAACTGTTCCTGTACCTCCTCCTCCTCGTTTCCCCAAATCATCAAATCATCTGCAAACACCATTGCTTTCATCTTTCCTTCCCCAATTACTTGTGCCATTCGGGTCATTATGTCTTCCATCACCACAATGAAAAGTAACGGTGACAATGCACTTCCTTGTTTCAAGCCGTTTCTCTGTTCCAACCAGTCCGATCTCTCTCCTTCCACTTTCACACAACTCACGCTTCCCTTGTACATTTCCTTTACCCTCCTTATAGTCCATTTTTCTACTCCTCTATCTGCTGGTAAAATAGGTTATTCAGACAATAGTAAAATTAGCCTTAGTGGTAGGGTTTGGCAAGTGCCTATGTGGAAAGGTAACTTGCGGCCCACCACTTATTATGTAAAAATAAACTTGGCCCCCCACTTATAAAAAGGTTGTGCAACCCTGGTCTAGAACGGTACTTGCTACACCATGAGGGGGTCCATAGTAATGTGTTCATGTGTTCGTCACTTTCCTGGAAGCAGTGTTGGCAAACTTCTAACACTGGAGAAGAAAAGAAAAAATGATATCCTAATTACTGATATCTGCATGTATGTTGGCAAAGGTGGAAGAAATGAAGCTTGTATTTTCACATGACTGTTAATATTGAGATCATAAGTCAAATAGAATGGTTGGTTCCTTAGTTTAGGAGCTGCGACAACACGGTCATGTAGCCCCGTGTACTTTGGGTGTGTGTAGAATCTGTCTGATAACCTGTGTTAATTGTGATGGCTGTTATTTAGTGTGTGTTATCTGTGATTCAGATAGAAGGACTGCAGACAATTAATTTTTTCGAGTAGTTCCTATTTTTGCTACCAAATGCTACCGTCCACAACACCTAGCTATGGACTTGGCTACTAAATGCCATCGCAGTCAGCACCTGGCGGCGAACGTTGGAACTAATATAGCGTTATCAAACTAACCTACAAATTTTAGCTTCCACAAGTGTAGTTAGTGGAAGGTTTTTTTTCATGCCATAAGTCTACTACATGGGACCGCCGGCTTTACTTTCCGGAGGGATTTTTAACGCTCTTAAAAAATCCGACTAATTTGGCCGGGTTTGAACCCTCGATCTTCGGCATAGAAGCTAAACATGCTACCAACTACGCCACCGATGCCGCTGTCAAATAGAATACAAACCATTGGAGATTTCACTTCAAAAATCCCAACTGCATGAACTGGAGGGATGGTACAAACCTTGTGCCAGAGCCAGAACGCTGTCCTTGGTGTTGAGGTTCCTGAGAGCGAACATGGCTCTGTACCTGTCGAACAAAGGCTTGCTGTCGTCCAGTAGCGTCTGTTGAAGGGTGGCCACGTCTGTCTCGGGCGAAGGGGGAGTGGGATCTACCGAGGTGTAGGGGTTGTGAGGTAGCTGCTTCTGCTCTTCCTTGCAGCCAGCCAACCATTTGATCCTCCCCAGCGCCAGCTGACACGTTTCTGCCACCTCCACCACTGGGTCCTCACAATACTCCTCCAGCAGCTCAGCAACCTCCTGTGAGCCAATAGCACCCAAGGCTTCGGCTGGAACGAACAACGTTTATTATATATCTGGAGCCATTGAGTGATGTTCCGCTTGCAGCTGTGGTTTATACTTCAATCCTGTAATTCCCAAAAATGAAGTCCGTTGGATGGAAATCAAATCCACAACTTTTGAATCTACCAATCAGCAACAGAGGAAGCTTGTCATGGAAATAGGTGACAATTTTGGTAACACTGAATGAGACACGATCGTACGATAAAATTTTCTAAAGTACTGAAATTAAGAAATGAAGATTATAGTTTTACGTGACCGTGATCTTCTGATTATGAGCCACATGACCTCCTTCTTACGTGGAATCCGAACCATCAGGCATGGCATTTTACTTTGAAAATCTCACATGCATTGACCGGGAATCGAACCCAGTCCACCTTGGTGAGATGCCAACAGCTTGACCGCTGCGCCACCACGCCCCTGTACAGAAATTAGCCAAAATACCTTTTCAATTGAATCGCTCGTTGCTGAAAGGCACCAAGTCCAATTTTTAAAGTTTTGAGATAAACACACAAAAAAAAACTGTTTTTCCGCTCTTGTACTGAAATATGAGACGTAGTTCTTTGTATGTGGAAAGTGCACACAAACGCTGATATAAAAACAAACTAGCATTGTTCTGTATGTTACTAACAATTTTATTGACAAAATACTTAAGTTAACTGGACTTAGTCCATTTCAACATGGAACGAGCAGAATCTTTGAGCGAGGAATATCATTCACATTCTTCGTTATTTCCTTTATTTCTAAATGAACATATGTATCCGGAAGCCTGAAAAAAAAGTTACTTAGTTAGTGATTGTTTTAAGGGGCGGAACTACGAGGTCATCTGCCTCTCTTAACACAGATTAAAGGATACAAATTTGGAATTGAATTAAAAATTTTGAGGTGGACATCTAGATTTAAAAAGACCAAAAATTACTAAAAACAAAAAATAAATAAAAATTATAAAATAAACAAAAATTACGGAAAAACAAAAAATTATCATTCAAAAACGAACGAGTCGTTGAGTCAATGTTTACTGGAAAATTTAGACTGCTGGCCCTAACCCACTCTCACTTATAAAGTGGATAACGCGATCAGCAGCCACCGCGTCATCAGCTAATATAAGTTTGAGTGTCATCTGCAAACCAAGGTTTCTTCGTGTCAGCAAGATCCACACACTCGGTTAAAATGTGGGCCACTGTGAAAATGGCTCCACAGGTACAAAGTGGGGGCCCTTCCCTTCTCATTAGGTACGAGTGGGAGGATCTTGTATGACCTATCCTTAGCCTACACAAAATGACGGACTCTCTCCATGACCGGAAAGAGCTCCCCCACGCGCGAGTAGTTCCCTTGATCGCTCTCAGTTTACTGGGCAGTGGGTCAGCTAGCCACTGACCTGAAAAAAAAAAAAAAAAAGTAACATGAATGTAATAACTTATTTTCTTTGTGTTAAAACGTACTAACTGCTGGACTAAGTTCCTTTCAACACGGAATAACTAAATTGATGGCTGTGGTAATAGCACAAGCGCTGCCAGGAAGGACATGGTTCCATTCAACACCAAAACAGGCATATTGCCTCCTAGGATGCAAAATCACGGTAAGAAGGATTTGTCAAAAATGTGGACTTAGTGCCTTTCAACAAGGAGCGATTCAATTGATGAAAAATAAATCAGGAACTGATGTAGTAATAGAGGGCTACTCTTCCTCTGTCCATACCCGGCCCACCATCTCCCTTTTAGATCACGTAAAATTCCAGTTGTGTCCGCCATTAACCAAGTGAATTATGCACTTAAGTATAGTATTGCCAACCCAAACGAAACCCCACCCATATGGTAATAATTGTATAGGCAGTCTAGGTAGCATTCAATGAGGGATTTAAATAAAAGGAACAGTGGTTTTGACAATTATCAATTCTTCCCTTGACTAGAACCGGACTTTTAGAGGACCTGGAAGATTATTGAAAAAAATATGATAAATATATCAGTGTTTTGCCCAAGGGCAGGGCCTCACATGGCAATTCTCCAAGCAACCCTTTCTCCTGCTACTCTCCTTGTTGTTTTAATAATATGTAAATAAAGGTTTTCATTTCTTGCTTGTTCAACGACGGCAGCCATGTTTGAGGCACACACACTGACGTCATGTCAAGTCCCATCACTGCTGCCAACATATCCGTCACGAAATACACGAGAACTAAAATGGGTGTCTGGACTAAACCATTGGTCGCTACTGGGTTAGACGATTGTCTGGACAATACTGTTGGTCGCTACTTGGTTAGACGACTGTCTGGACAATACCGTTGTTCACTACTTGGTTAGACAACTGTCTGGACAATACTGTTGGTCGCTACTGGGTTAGACGTCTGTCTGGACAATACTGTCGGTCGCTACTTGGTTAGATGTCTGTCTGGACAATACTGTTGGTCGCTACTTGGTTAGACGACTGTCTGGACAATACTGTCGGTCGCTACTGGGTTAGACGACTGTCTGGACTAAACCATAGGACGCTACTCGGTTAGACGACTGTCTGGACTAAACCATTGGTCGCGCTACCTGGTTAGAGACTGTCTGGACAATACCGTTGGTCACTACTGGGTTAGACCACTGTCTGGACAATACCGTTGGTCGCTACTGGGTTAGACCACTGTCTGGACAATACCGTTGGTCGCTACTGGGTTAGACCACTGTCTGGACAATACCGTTAGTCGCTACCTGGTTAGAGACTGTCTGGACAATACCTTTGGTCGCTACTTGGTTAGACCACTGTCTGGACAATACCGTTAGTCGCTACTGGGTTAGACGACTGTCTGGACAATACCGTTGGTCGCTACGTGGTTAGAGACTGTCTGGACAATACCGTTAGTCGCTACTGGGTTAGACCACTGTCTGGACAATACCTTTAGTCGCTACCTGGTTAGAGACTGTCTGGACAATACCGTTAGTCGCTACTGGGTTAGACGACTGTCTGGACAATACCGTTGGTCGCTACGTGGTTAGAGACTGTCTGGACAATATAACTTTCAAAAGAAAAATATGTATTGTCCGTTGAGCCATTATATATTTAAATGTCTGGACAATACCGTTAGTCGCTACTGGGTTAGACCACTGTCTGGACAATACCGTTAGTCGCTACTGGGTTAGACGACTGTCTGGACAATACCGTTGGTCGCTACGGGGTTAGAGACTGTCTGGACAATACCGTTGGTCGCTACTGGGTTAGACCACTGTCTGGACAATACCGTTGGTCGCTACGTGGTTAGAGACTGTCTGGACAAATATTACTCATTGCACTACAAGCAAGAGGGTCTGGAGCATAAGCCCCAGGTTAGTTTTGTTTTGTATGTAGAACAGTAATCACCACTGTAATGAAACTGGGCGAACTTTCACATTAACTTGACGGCGCTCTTTTGTTTTGCGATACCGGATAAGAAATAGTACCGAATGCGTGGGGTTGGCAATACTGTACTTGTGCATAGTGATGTAAAATACCCAGGTATTTATAAATCGGGGTAAATACCCAGGATATATACTCGGGTAAATACCCAATTTGGGTAAATACCAGGGTATTTTAGATTTTTCATTGAAAATCCTGTGTCGTGGTAAGTTGAACCTTAAAAAAGGATACCGGTATACAAACTATTCTACATTAACTTTTTAGAACTGTAACAACATAAGATAGTTAATCAAATTAAATTTAATTAGAATTGGGACTTACAAACAAAATTAGAATTGGGAATTAGCTCAGGAGATATAAACTAACAATTCCACTACACTGAAAAAGTTAGCTTAAATACAGTAGGCATCAAACAAAGAATAGAAAATGGGAGGGAAGTACAGTGTCAGTTTGAATTCTGGGTAGGATGAGCTGAGCAGTGTTGCCAACTCATATGCTTGCTGGCATATATCTTCACCCATTATAGAGCCCACATACTACAAAAACTTCCTGACATGCATTTATATTATTTAGAGTATGATTTTAAAAATTAATATTTTTTATAGGCTATTTAAAATTGAATAAAAAATAACTTAAAACACTTTTACTAAGCTTCTTTTTTTTCAAATGTCCTGTCTATTAAATATATTTTATTACCATTTGAGTTTTGGCATACACATTTCAATTAATATGCATATAGCCTACTCTTATTACTACAAAAGTAGCTTTTCCCTCCCACATCTTTGTTGCTCATTTCCAGTACCGCAATAAAACTCAACCTTCTCAATATCTTGGTATTTATTAAAAATTTAAAACACAAAACAACCAAGAGGTTTTATCCAAAATTTTACTTTAGTTTAAGGAAAAAACACACTTAAAGACAAGGTTACAGTGCCAAAACATATAAATACCCAAAAATATCCGGACGTCCATTTTCCTTTTCTTTTAGTTTTGAAGGATCAATATTGTTCCTCATTTTAATTTAAGGCATCAAATACCTGTGTTTCAGTCCTTGTTTGTCCAACACTTAATCAACACATCTTTAAGTGTTGTACAAAGCTCATAAAACTGAAAATACCCTCATTTTGGGTATTTAAATGGCCACTGGGTATATACCTGGGTAAATACCCAATTTATATTTACCTTCCCGCTGGGTATTTACCCGGCCCATATCACTACTTGTGCATAATTAATGCCTACAGCTGTAATTTTTACTGTATAAATCGTGATTAATTTCAGGACGGCAGGTGGGTTATAGACAGCGGAGGAGTAAACATCTGTATTATATCATCTCTAGATTTTTTCCCAATCATTACAACAGGTATTTTGGCTAATTTCAGTAGTTTAAGAATTTTTTACTTTGATTCTGGTCAAGGGAAGTTGTACAGTTTTGACATTGGTTACAGCCTAACACATCCAATCCAATGGTTTTATACAATAGTTACAGTCTAATGTGCCCCAATAGCTTCCTGCGGCCAAGGTGGGCCCGACAATGGTTACAGCCTAACCCGCCCAGATCAATGGTTTTGTGTCAACCGCGGCACGCTAGCTGCGCGCAGCCAAGGCCGCATCTACACCCGACCATTCTAACCTTCGTTTTGTCCAATCCAATGGTTTTTGACGATGGTTACAGCCTAATGCACCCAGATCAATGGTTTCGTGTCAACCGTGCCCCGCTAGCTGTGCGCGGCTAAGGCCACACCTACACCCGACCATCCTAACCTTCATTTTGTCCAATCCAATGGTTTTTGACAATGGTTACAGTCTAGTGCACCCAGATCAATGGTTTTGTGTCAACCGTGCTCCGCTAGCTGTGCGCGGCTAAGGCCGCACCTACACCCGACCATTCTAACCTTCGTTTTGTCCAATCCAATGGTGTTTGACAATGGTTACAGCCTAACGCGTCCCGAATGTCTTTTTTATCAATAGTGATTTTCTATCCCACATTTTTTTTATCAACAGTGATTTTGTATCCCACATGTTGGCAACAATGTGTGCGCCTCGACGAGTACCGCTAGAATGCGCCTTGTTGACAGTTGAACGAGATGCAAGCTCTGTAGGAACATGGCAGCCGTTTTTAAAAGAGCAATAAATGAAAACACATATTTACGTACTTTAGCACGTATATGAGGGGCAGTAGTGACCAGGGTTCCTAATTTCAATACGTAATATTGCCCAGAAGATGAAACAAGGACACAAGGTATGTAAAAGTCACATTCATGTCTGTATAAGCCGCATTCTACTTTAATTCAGAATTAATGTTTTGACAATGGTTTTAGCCTGCGGGCTGCATTAGCCATATATACACTCCTGGTTTTTGTCACACACCAATAATCTTTAATTAGCGTGGTGTGTTTTGAAACTCACATGTTGGCAACAATGTGTGCGCTTTGTTGACAGTTGAACGAAAATCATGTGCTGTCACAACATGGCTACCATTATTAAAAGAGCGATAAATAAAACCACATATTTAAGTAATTTAGCATATACATCCGGTGCAGTAGTGACGAGGGTTACTAATTTGAATGGGTAATGTCCCCTGGAAGATGAAACAAGTTATGTAATAGCCACGATGATGTCTGATGCAAGTGTAAAACCAACCTATTTGTCTCATTCAGAATTACTAGAATTTTCTAAAATTCTTTATTTTGGGTAGCAGTGCATGACAAATAACTCCGTCATAACTTTTCAAAAGTAGAAAAACTATCCAAAATAACTTACCTATAGTAATGGTCAGGAGAATATCTGGAGATAATGTAGTAATAGATGTTTAGGCCTACCCCTTCACTGTCTATAACCCACCCACCTTCCCAAATAGGATCAAGACTTATATACATGAAATTCCAGCTGTGTCCACCATTTTCGTCACTGATTATGCACTAATACAGTATTGCCAACCTCACACTTACGGTACTACTTCGTATATGCGCGCTACCATGAAACAAAACAGCGCCGACTTCATTTGAAGGTGTACCGAGTTTGAACCAGATCGCAAAGGATTGTGCAAGCTGTCTGATTACTAGAAGTTATTTCAATCAACGTTTTTACAATGACCGCAAAGAGTTGCTGAAGCTGTTACAGAGACAATACAATGAATATGTGTTTTTAGTTGTTATTTTTCCACTGAAATAATTCAAGTTTTTAAAATAATTTTCATCGAAACCAGTACTGTTCTAGGCTATATACAAAACAAACCTAACCTGGGGCTTACGCCCCAGACCCCCTGGTTTGTAGTGCAATCAGTAATTTTCATCCAGACAGTCACCGGGTGAGTTAGCCGTGGTCGTTACGGCATGACTGCTGGCAGTCGCTCACATGCGGGAGGCGAGGAGGTTCGAATCCCCCCGCCGGCAACCTTGAAGATGGTCTTCTGCGGTTTCCCATCTTCCTTCCAGGCAAATGCCGGGGTTGGTCCCTAACTATAGGCCACAGCCGCTACCTTCCAACTCCTCGTCCTTCCATCCCAACTTTCCTCCCCAACGGTACTTGTAGCTCACCCATTGGGTGTCCATCTCGAAGCAGCTACAAAACTGGCAAGCCGAACATGTCCTCCTCGGACACTCCCGGCACTAAAAGCCATACGCTAAAAAAAAAAAAAAAAAAGACAGTTGTCTAACCAAGGAAGTTAGCGACCAATGGTTTAGTCCAGACACCCATTTCAGTTCATCAGTATCTTTCATACGGACAGTCGTCAAACCTCGCTACAGGGGATTGCGGTAAAGTGAAATTGGCACCATCGCCTCTTACAAGCAATATTTACAAATACAAATAATACACAAAAGCCCAATTATTTCATTTTTCACATAATTACAACGTTACGTGTGTCGTCTGGTGTATTTTGTCTTGGACATGTTGGCAACTACTGACGTCAATGTGTGCGCCTTGTTGCGCTCGCTGCGTCAGTTTCATATACAGAGAGGTTAGTTTCGATGTATCGGAGACCCTCGCTAGCCTGCTCGCCCGCGGTGCGAGCCTGTCTTGCACCAGGCACTTTGCCGTTATGCGACGCTTGCGCGGCATTGAGTCATTGGGTATAGGAATTTGTACTTCAATGTGATCCTTGACCAATTTTTTGACGAACTGAGAGCGATTGACAACTTATTTTCAACAAGATTCTGCCACTGCTCACACTGACGAAGCATCCATGACAGAATTGCGTCGCATTTTTGGTACTAAGATTATAAGTCGGAACGTGTGGGCCCGCGAAGCCCAGACTTATCACCATGTGACTTTTATTTGTGGGGGACACTTAAAAATAGAGTGTATGCGAGAAACCCTCCACTATAAATGAGCTTAGAGGCTATATTACAGCTGAAATACAGTCAATCGGTGCTGAGGAACTTCAGAGAGTAAATGCCAGTTTCATAAAAAGGTGCCAGCGATGTTTAGCAATGAACGGCGAACATTTTCAGCACCAGCTGTGAACTAGGCGAGTACAAATTCCTATACTCAATGACTCGGTGCCGCATAACGGCAAAGTGCCTGGAGGGAGACAGGCTCGCGCCGCGGGCGAGCGAGGGTCTCCGATACATCCAAACTAACCTCTCTGTACAATTAGAACATCATTAGAGGTTTAGTAACACAGGAGACCAAAAAACTACTGAAATTAGCCAAAATACCTGTGGTAAAGATTTAAAAAATAATCAGTTAATCTAGTAATATAATGCTTACTCCTCCGCTGTCTGTAACCCAGCCACCATCCATTCACAGTTTATCATAAATTGTGCGAGTTAGAGCTGAAACATTACTGTGCCCAAAATGGCATCAAATTTCATCCAGACAAATGGCTTTTGTCTAGGCCCGGTGGGCCGCGTTAGCAAATATATACCGTACACCCATAGATTTTGTCACGCACAGTGTGGGGTACTTGCACATCAATTATATTTATCCAGGCTATTATACGAATTAATATTTTTCACATAATGACAATATCCTACGTGTGGTGTATTTTGTATCCCTCATAATTGGCAACAGTGATGTGACGTCAATGTGTGCACTTGAGTAACAGTTGAAAAGACATTAATTATGCACAACAAATCACTTCTTTTCTTTTCGCTTCCATTTCGACAATACCGGTATATCATTTTCATACCTTATTTTATCTTTTGGGGGGACATTATCAATTTTAACTCCCAGCCTTGATCACTTTTGCACCGTCTGCACCCGATATATGTGCTAAATCACGTACATATGTGTTTTATTTAACAACTGGAGCCATGTTCGTCAGATGTTCTTAGAATGTGAAACTGCTGCAGCGAGCGCTAACAACGAGGCGAACACAGTGACGTCAGTAGTTGCCAACATGTCCGATACAAAATACACCAGACGACGCACGTAATGTTGTAATTATATGAAAAAGAAAAAAATGGGCTTTTGTGTATTATTTGTAAATAATGCTTGTATGAGGCAATGGTGCCAACTTAACTTTACCGCAAACAAAAACCATTGATCTGGACGCGTTAGGCTGTAACAATTGCCAAAAACCATTGGATTGGACAAAACAAAGGTTAGAATGGTCGGGAGTGGGAGCGGCCTTGACGTCCGGGTATCCTCTTGTTGCAGGTTACAGATAGGTTATGTTTTATCCACCTAACTTCCACTTCACGATGGCATTTCACGCACGGTAGTGTTTTTGGTACAAAAAATGTGTTGTTGCAATAGCTTCCGCAACTTCTTAAATTGATCACAGAACCGCTGATTGAAGTTACGGATTGTTAGCAGGCAACTTCGACAATCCATAGTGAATAAATGATTCAATTCGGTGCACTGTCAAATGAACTGAGTGCTGCACACGAATCATGCACACTAGAGAATGAACTGGGCGCTACTTTGACTTTTATATAGTACCATAAGGGCGAGGTTGGCAGTACTGTTTTGATGACAGACCAGCGGACCTAACGAAGAGACCAGAATACTCACGACCGCAACTGATGATGATTGATTTGGACTAATGGCGGCCACAGCTGTAATTTTGGCTATATAAGTCGTGATTCTATTTGGGATGGTTGGGTGGGTCACAGACGGCGGAGGAGTAAACATCTAGCCCATTACTACATCATCTCCAGATATTTTCCTGACCATTACCACAGGTATTTTGGTTAGTTTTTCTACTTCAGAAAAGTTATGACAAAGTAATACGTCATGCAGTGCTATCGAAAAGACCTCATGCACCTGAGAAACATGGCTGCCGTTGCTGAATGAGCATGAAATAAAAACATATATTTATGTAATTTAGCAAATATTTCCAGTGCAATAGTGATAATTGACATTAATTTCAATTGCTAGTGACTCCCAGAAAGGTATGTGAATCATAATTATCAATAATTAGCAAAGTGTAAAAGATGATGATGATGATGATGATAATTGTTTTAAGGAGCCTAACATCTAGGTTATCGGCCCCTAAAAAGTGTAAAAGCCAGGATTTGGTATCCTCCAGAATTAATAGATAAACTGCATAAGTTAGTTGTAATTTGTAGTGCTTCAGTTGGTCAACACGATTATGTACAATGAATGGGCGAAGTAGCCTACAATATACAAATATAAAAATACACGGAACTCATACAGTATCCGTTGCCCGCCGCCATTGAAATCCGAAAAATTTTCTATAGAAATGGCTAATGTTACCAATATACAGGAGTTGAATATTTTATCGCTAGAGGGTGTTACTGAATTTTTTCAGAGTGCCAACATTATTGATTCCACACCAATAAAGGTTAGGTAGTGCGGCCCTGCGGGCCTCGTTAGGCTAATATAAACATCCCTGGTTTTTGTCACGCACAGTGGGAGTAGTCACGCATCAATAATCTTTATCCAGGCCAATGGTTTTGCCTAGTAGTACAATCAGTAAGTTGGCGGCAAACATGGCGACGTGCTTTTTGATAAGTTTATTACTTGAGAGTAAATGTTGACAATTTCCTTATTTTGGAAGTGTTTACGTGGTGTTTGTTAATGGCAAATGGCTTTAATAACGTGGCAGAGTAATTACAAACCATTATCAAAGCACTAAGTAAAATAACGCACTTTCGAAACGGGCAACGGATACTACACGAGAGACAAATACACTCCTGGAAAAATTACATGTGTTAGTTAATTGTCACTATTAAATGGGGCAATTAACTAATGCATGTAATATTTCCAGGAGTGTATTTTTATATTTGTATCTTGTACCCTGCCCATTAATTGGGCATAATCAATCGTGTTGACCGACTGAAGAGCTACAAATGACAATTTTGTATAGGCAACACTGAAGAATGGCTTAAAATCTCTACATAAACTGCATAGGCTAAACCATGCGAACGACTTTGTCCATTACAAGACAAGGAGAAATAACTCTCTACCTGCTTCATGTCGGACCATGGGTTCTTGGAATTTATCTTTTAATACCGCAGTTAATATAGGAATTGCTGTTGCGTCTTGCATCTGTCCTAAACAATAAGCAAGCTCGTGCTTTAATAATGCCGAAGGGTCCTTGAAACATTCTTCAATGCTGTCGATGGCAGTTTTTCCGCCAATATTTCTCAAAGTAAAGAGAGCTCGAAACCTCTCCTTCAAAGGTCTATTGGAATCTTGAAGCACTCGGCCAATAGCACGAATTTTATCTTCTGGTATAGCAGGCATAATGAATTGTTACAGCACTATTTCATGTAGACTCTTGAAACAATTACCACACGCTCACCTTACTACAACAATTTTCTTCTTTAACGATGACACGTGCGTCTTATGTCAAATCAGACAACCACAAACACTTCAGATTTCCTGTAGAGAGCTGAGAGAGCGAAGAATACCAGTGTCACCAACTAGTATTTATGAAAAACGATTAAATTCTGTTATAGAATGGGCCTTGGGACACAGGAATTCACTTACATTTTCTTTGCATATGATCGTGACCTAATGTTGATAGTTCATTAGCCTCCAATAATAAAAAAGCCTGAAACAGTTATGTGCTATTTTCTTGTATATTGACATACTACACATTTGGAGTTTGAATTGCACAAAAAACTTTCAAGTTCTGTATGATTCAAGTGCAATAGCTCCAAGGAAGTTTTACTCATGGCTCTTTTCATCGCCGTCCACAATTCGCAACGGCAACACCGCCACAAATAAAGGATACATATTATCATGCTATGTATTGTCGATTCCCGATACCGTAAGGTAATAATGAAAGGCTGTAGGCCTACAGTACCTCAATATCCCAATGTCTGAAGTTTCCTTTTATTGTTCCTATGCTCACTGCTGTCATTGACGCGCTCAGAAAAAAATATTAAAGACTACCGTATTCTTACGAACTTAGAGACTTCCTCTGAAAATAAATTCTTCACATTTTGTCCCACATGAACTCATCATAGTCACATGAGGCCTCCAAGCTTAATGCTGACAGTCTAGCAATAATGTTCCACTGGTCACTTCATTTAAAAATAGGTAGCTTTCTAATGCAATATACCTTTGCCAACTGAGTAGCCTACAGTTCATAATGTACGGTACTGGAATATAGAGGCCAGATGAAGATTTATACCAAAACTAAATTACTAGGGACTGAAAGTCCACCTCACTGTAGTGATCAGACCGTAGTGATATAACCACTGATTTTAATAGTGCTGCCACAATTTGACTTACAGTCAGGCACACAACACTTCCTAGGCATCTGAAATAGTGTAATGAAATATTTGTGAAGAATTTGTTAGTAAAATTCACTAGTAAGCAAGAGTTTAGTGCTTTTCAGTCGGTAAACACGAATGTACCCAAAAGAGCTGGGTTATGCCCTAATCCTGAAATAAATTACATGAGATTAATAAATACACTAAGATGACCAGTTTCAGTCGTCAAGCGATGATCATCAGATCCATTACACTTAGGCTATAAAATCTATGTTTGAAAATACAGGTGAAAATATTTACAATACCGTATGTACAATTATTTATTTGCAGTATTGGTAATGCAACTGTCGGTGTATGCTAAATGTAGTATATATGATGTTAGGTGAAATGCTAAATGGTGATAGAAATCCGGAGTTTGTATATTTGGAGTGACTATATGGTTGTAAAAAATCAACTATGGTTAAACTGTAATATTACAGGCTACTACTTATCTGGTTGTCTTCCTCGCTGGAGCTACGAGCAGTTTCGTGTTCACTCTTACTCCAGATGTGGTCGACTGGAATGGGCTGTTATCTCAACGACACTGGTTTTTCCTTTCTCCCCCCTGTTCCTATGTGCTGTGTGAAGTCAGTGCGATGTGTTTTTTTGGGATGTTGCCACAATGTTCACTAGTAAGTATGGGTTACACATGCAACTTAATACGGGAAATACCCACTTCTACAACTTTCAGAAGGTCTGATTTACCATGAGGAATTTCACGGGTGTTGGAGTAGTTAGTACGAACTGCTTTTAGATGCTGTCATATCAAAATAAACGATATTTATGATTAAAACGTAGCATGTGGTCTTACATGTTTATAGAACTTATGGACTCTACTAAACGTTGCCAATTCTATCAACAGCACGGCTTGAGAATTATAAACGGCGATGCTCCTTTTGTTCTCGGGCTCACTGATGATGGTATGTCTTTCGAAAAAGTTCCAGATGCTCTCTTCGATTGAGGCAATTCGCCATAGAACGTCGATCAACATCGAGATAAAGCAATGAGCTCAGGCATCACCATCTATAATAATTCAATAATTCAAGTTTGGATGATAATGATCACAACTCTGTCAAGCTATTGGGGTTATATTTAGATAGCAAGTTAACTTGGAACACACATACTCAAAATCTATGTATGAAACCAGCTAGAGTGATATTTTTACTTCGAAGACTTAAAGAGTCAGTCAGTAGTAGTCAGATGATGTGTGCATACTATGCCTTCTTTCATTCTCATATAACATATGGCACAATGTTATGGGGTAATTCACCAGGGGCTCAAGATGTGTTCAAGTGGCAAAAGAAGGCTGTAAGATGTATTAAAGATAAGGCCACTCGGGAATCATGTAGACCTCTTTTTCAGGATTTTGACATTTTAACTCTTCCCTCATTATACATATATCACAGTATACTGAATACCAAAGAAAATCTTAGTGATCTAACAACTCGTAAAAATGTACACTCTTATGGCACAAGAAATAGAAACGATCTAGACTTACCCCATGTTAGGCTGAGAAAAACACAAGAAAACTACAAATATAACGGAATTAAATTATACAATAAACTACCTAATCAATTCAAGGATATGTCCCTAAATAATTTCAAAAGAACTCTCAAAAAATGGTTAATATCCAACAGCTTCTATTCAGTATCTGAATTTGAAGAAAAAGTAACACTCTTTCAAGGTGGGATGTGAAAACTAATGCCATCCTAAATTACCAGAAATATATTGTATATAACTCCATAGATGGTTTCATAGCTAAGTTTCGTGTAATTTTGTTGTTGTAAAATTACTGTTATGTTTTATGTTAGGTCTTGTATATAGTTGTTAATTTAATTTAGTGTATTTATTTTATATTCATGATTTTGTATATTTGTGTGCATTCTGACTTTGTCCATTGCAATTCTTAATTGCCTAAGGACAGTAAAATTATTCTATTCTATTCTTAATTCTCAAGCCGTGTCATTACGCTTGGCAACGCCGCCCATCTGTCATCTGGTAGGCCTAGATCAAGCACATGGTAATTGTCGACACTGCGTAAACACATAGATTCTGACAAGAAATAATTTCAAAAAGACATCAAAATATAACGTCCGCCAAATCTACTTCTAAATTCCACAAATAAAGGATAAATATTATCATGCTACAGTGGCCTATGCACTGTCAATTCCCCAAAAGGTAATAATGAAATGCTGTACTGTAACTCAATGTCTCAATGTCTGAAGTTAATTTTTCTTGCTGCTATGCTCATTGCATCATTGACGCGCTCGGAAAAAAATAATTAAAAGTATTCTAACGAACTAAGAGGCTGCCTTTGATATTAAATCCTTCACTTGTTGTTCACAGATCCACTCATCTTAGTCACAATAGGCCTCCAAGCTTAATGTTGACAGATTAAGTATAATGCTCCACTGATCACTTAATTAAAAAGAAGCACTTGCCAACTGAGTACAGTCCATACTGCAATATAGAGGCCACATGATGATACACCCAAAACGAAATTACTGGGCAATGAAAGTACTCCACGCTGTAAGTGATCAAAACGTAGTAGGCCTACATAATACAATCAGTTATTTTCATAGTGCAGTCATAATTTACCTTATAGCCAAGCACACAACACTTCATAGGAAAGTGAAATATTTTAATGAAATATTAGTGAAGAATTTATTGGTTAAATCCATTACCAGGCATTGTTTACACATACAACTTAATACGGGAAATACTGACTTCTATAACTTTTGGCATGTCTGAGATACCGCGATAATTTTCACGGGGGTTGAAATAGTTATATCAAACTGCTTTTAAATGCTGTCTTATTAAAATAAACTCTATTTATGAACAAAAGTTAGTATGTGAGCTTACTTGTTAATACATCTTAGAGCCTAGGTCCTGTGATGCCAATTGCTTGATATTTATGGACGGCGATAGCTTAGGACAAGAAGACATGGAAAGCTACCCTAAGGAGACCAAAACACAAAAGTCAACTTGCCTCAAAATCAAAGTATGTATCAGGCAGTGTTCAACTATATATTTGCTTTTGCTCTATGCCGCTCGGCAGGTCGGTAAAAGAAGGGAACACGAGTAGCTGTGACGTCACTGCACCGTAAGTGGTGAGTGAGCTATCCGCTCCATTCAGTTGATTGTTGCAATACGCGCGCTGTCACTCTACCGTTGATTAGTGTTGTTTATTATAATCGAGTGTGATAGCTAGTGTAGTGTATGCGGTTGTAACAACAAAACGAGTAAAAACCGAAACTGTAGAGGAAAAGAAGTACATTTCCATAGATTTCCAAATTGAAGTAAGTCGCCACGTAGATTTAGCAGTTAGGTACAATTTTGCAAGAGGAATTTTTTTTCTCCCGGTAATGGGGCTACTGTGTGTTCAATGCATTTTAAAAAGGCAGACTATGATGAAACGCAACTTTTGAAAATGAAGTTGATGCCTACGGAAAAGCTACAAGGTCCAAAATTGAAACCAGGAGCTGTTCCTTCAATAAGGTGTCCGGCGCCGACAGATGGCGCCGACAGATGGATATACTTCTCATGCAGGAATGCTAATTCATACGCAAGCCGCTTCACAAAATACACTGTGGGGTTCCTCGTCAGGAACTGAGCAAAGCAGGACGGAAAGGTATGAGACTAAAAGACGAAGTGAGTTTTTTGACACAGTACTAAGCAAAAGTGATAAGATAAAGATGTACACGATGTACAGAATGAAGTGATTGAAAATATGTTATCACATGGCCACGTATGTAGTTTAGAAATACTGCCTATAGTAGAGCTTGACCTGAAGCTGAAGCAATGGATCTGTCACTGCCTAAGAACATCGCTCCAATACCTCGACCTTCCAAGGACGACCTGTTGAAAAAGTACTTCTCACGATTTCACATGTAACAATAAATGATGTACCGTACTGCATATCAAAATAATATGTCTATATTTATCGTAAATTAAACAATCTTAGAACACTCTTACATAATTCTACTGTTCTAATTTACGGTGGCCATAGTGGCGCAGCGGTCAAGCTGTTGGCCTCTCACCAAGGTGGTCTGGGTTTCATCCCCGGTCAATGCATGTGAGATTTTCGAAGTGAAATACCATGTCCTGTGGTTCGGAATCCACCTAAAAAGGAGGTCCCATGGCTCATAATGACACGATTCACGGTCACGTAAAACTACAATCTAACTTCCTTTGTTTGAATTTACAGCTTGAAGCCCACATAGGTGCCACTGGGTTCCGGAAATGTGTTTCTTACGATGTTGACGACACATGATGGCACGACAATTCTGTTATTTTTACAAATCGCAGTCCATGAATTTACCCAGGAAGTGAACTGCTTGTAACAAATAAATCGTGAAGTTCTATTTGTTGGATTTAAAGCTGTCAGTAAAGGTTTCTTTGCCCTGTTCATGCCTTGCCATTGTCAACACTTCGCGGTCTAAAATAAGCCTTGAAAACGAGGGATTTCTTGTTATACACATAAATTCTTCCGATTTCACTGCTTTTACATTGTCTAATTCACAACAGCATACACTTTCTTCATTCGTATCCATGATGGCACACTTATTACACTTACACCAATTTCGCATGCCGGCTCGGCCTGTAGTGTTTACTATATTGTAGGGTACCTGAGAGGGTGTCCTGTACAATGTATTGTTTTAGGGGATGAAATAAGAGTAGCTGGAAAGCTGCTCGTAGCTTGGCTGTGAGAGGTGTAGTTGTTCGAGAGCGTACAGGCACTCGAAAGGAGAACTCCCAATTATACAGTCTGCTTGGGTAGTTCGGAGGGATGAAGACAAGGGGTGGTTTGCTGAATAAGTGTCGGATCAACTCTACTGCCGATCGGGTTCTTGCTAACGTGGACTGACTGGCCGCGCTGTTAATGGATAGCGCGCACGCAAGCAATGGGACGTGACGCAAGCAGCTGACTACGGAAGCTGCTGAGCAATTAAACAAGTGTTCTTAGGAGCCTACCGGGAAGTGGTTTAAAGGGTAGGATCTTACCAACTAGTTAAATAAATAAACCAAATGACCAGTTAGTTTCTAGATGTTAGGTTTTAATGCGTACTCCCAACGTGGAGTACTAAAGAACCCTGCAGAGCAGATACTGCCAATTCAGATGCTTGTTACTTTTACAATTATTGAGAGGATGAAAGTATAAGTGTTTGTGTGTTTGTATGTGTGCTAGCTGGACACTCACCAATCTGGACGTGACGACTTTGGGCAGTGGTCTGGCACCTGGTTGCACTGTGAAAGACTGACTGACCTCAGGTCACCTCACCTCTGCTGTTTTATAGAGTCCGCCTGTTGAGTTTGCAGAGTTGCGGATTCCTTAGGATGTGAGTTGCTGGCCGGGGTCGCTGGAGGACAAGTATGGGGTTGAGGAAGGTTATTTGAAGTGCTAGGCCTTTGGATTTGTAGTGAATTTGTAGAAGTCGTTTGGGAGTTTTATCTGTATGGTTATAATGTATGAAATATAAGTGATGTAGAGGTCGCCTACCCCAGGTATGCAACAACTCCCCTTTTGGAGCGATTTATCATCCACGATAACTGGACGAAGACATGGGGGTGGTTTTTCCGAAAAATAGTTTTCTTATTCTTCTTTCTTGATGATCTTCTATCTTCTGCTCTTCTTTGATGATTATTTGGAAATATGTTGGTAGTGTCGTCGGGGGTGTGGAAGAAGCCTCGTGGTAGGCGAGTCGTAGAAGGGTGAGTAATTTGTGAGATAGCTAGGGTGGAATGTGGAATCCAGCGTCGAAGGGTGCGTAGACGTAGACGTGCCTCGTGGGTCATGTGCAGCGAGCAAGTGTATATGTGTGGGTTGTGGGAACAATGGTTATTACATTATATCTTTCTTCGTCTTGAATTCACAACAAAAACTGTGGTAATAGTACAATAGTACAATAGTACAACATAAAACCTAGTAGCATGTGTACATAAATAAACAAAAGTAAGTGAGCAAACTGCTACTCCTGGTTCATATATATAAAAATAACACATGGTGTGTAAACATTAACATGTAACATACATGATTGGGATTTATAAAACAACAACTAATGTGAAGGGTACATGGTCATCTCGGAAGGAAAAAACACTCTGATTTGGCAAAAAAAAAAAAAAAATGCATTGTGACAATATATAACTGTGACGGATGAAAAACTGCTCCCGAGTGCCATGCACGTGAAAAATAGGGATAGAATGGAGAAAAAGATAAAAATAAATGTCTCGGGGTGTAAGTTAGGGGTATATATATAAATAGTTTATTTGTGTAGGGAAAAACGAGACATTTGTACAATTGCGGAAGTTAAAAGAGAGCAAAGGAAAAGCAACGTGTGCAAAGTAACGTGTACAAGAGATATATATAATGTAGAGATTATACAGTTTAATATGTAATTTCGATACGCGCATATATTAATATCTGTGAATACCATTTATCCCCTCCGCAGACAATGTGGGGGTGCGAAGTACCATCTATACATTTATGGAAGAACAAATGCCCGTGGGCGCAATACTATATGCTAATTTACAACCTGCTTAAGTACTACCTAAGTGCGCTAAATACCTGTTAACGTAGTCTATGAGGTACCTCGTCGTCATTATTTCCAACATAACTTATTCTAAATAGCGTTGCCCCCTGTGGGTGGGCGCGACTATCATGGCGGCACAACCCGTCCTTTACATTAGGAGTCCGCGTTGTGTGGCCGCATGTCACCTCTCATATTAGGTGAAATATCCATTAATGTTGATCCGACCTGCGGTGGGGTATATCCCACAGGCATATCTCCCCCGTGGTGCGGATTTAGTATCTGTAAGAAAAAGTCGGAAGCGTGTAGAGGGGGAAATTGTGTATGTAAGTAGGGGTGAGTGATACGTGTATGGGCGTGGGCAAAATATTTACAAAGGGCTATATACAACGTCGCCACCTGTTGGCAAAGAAAAGAAATCATTGAACATATATGTATGTATAGGATGTTCACCCTTGTCATCCTGCGTATTGGCCTGCAAAACATGACAGAATGATACATGGTAGGGGTTGCCTGTACCCTATGGGCGGTTGTCGGCGCTGGACCTACACCTGGAGGGGTACATGAAAATACATCTCAGTATGTAATCACATGAGAATATTGACCACATTTCCAAAGAAAAAAAACCTGGAAAGTACCCATACTGGCGCTACTCTCTACGCAGACATAAATAAATATCCATGATTAGTGAGCACCCTGTATTGGGAGCGGGTGTCCCCTGTTGGAGCTCTTTGATGCAAAGTAAGCACATATAATCATTAAATTGTCCATTTGTACGTATGCTCCTGTCTAACATCGTCATAGTGTACTCCTGTCTCTCAAGTGTGTGTGGATGCTGTTATCGCGTAACCATAACGGCATGTGGATGGTCGTAGCTCATATATATATCCAACGGATAACTCGCACATATATCATCCGCTAGCGTATCCGTTTGAACGGTGTAGATCGTGTTATTCGGACTTACGCGGCTGCGTAAAATCGCAGGCCGCAGCCGATCGCCAATCGATGTCGTGAAAGTGTATCCTATGTCTAGTTACAAACTAACCTTATGTCTATTTACAAACTAATCTTAGGTATATCTAATAAGTGGCTCCAAATGTTGCCTTAACCTAGTGCCGAAAGACCCCTAGCAAGCTACTGCAATGACACAGTGGCTTTCCAAATTTGCTTAACTAAGTTGCTTGTCAAATGCAACTGTCTTACTTACTAGAATTTTGACCGAGGAATATCTCCCTTTCGGGGGTGTCGTGCGTGCCAAGTCTGGAAACGCTAAAGTCTCCAGGACAGCCAGACTGCGACCCCACACGTTCCACCTCACATGAGGGGTATCGTGCGTGCTCTTCCTGCTGGTCTCGATCACCACCAGGGTGCCAGGCCTCAGTCCTTGTACACTTTCCTCCTTAAAGTAAATTGAGGGTCGTCGGGCATAGGCATACTCTGCCGGGCTGGTTTCCCAACAGAGTAATCGGACTAGGTCCTTTCTCCCTATCTTCCTAAAATACTACCCCCTCTAATAACTAATTAATAACTAATATCCTTAATTGCTACAGTGTCCTTTCGCTAGTCGCATCTTGCAAATCCTATATCACCGCCAAGGCAATACAAATGTGTTCCCCTCCCTGGGGCACGATCAGAGTGACCAACGGTGATCGTTACCTCGGCCAGGGAGAGAAACGGAGGCACGTCGTTAGTAGCAGGGAATCGTCCTCGGGGGTATGGACAGAGGGGAACTCCGGTGCCCAGTACCTCGGCCCGGGAGATTATATATTCATTATTTCTTCTTTCTTCACCTGTGTGCGAAAACAGGACTCTAGCTCCGCGCTATGGAGCTGAATTACGTAACCTTACAGACTAACTAGAGTCAAGTAAAGTGGGTCGTCTCTGGGTGGAGGGTCTATCCTCTCCGATGCGGAGTTGGTCAATCCTCTCACCGAACTATTCAAGAATCCGCCCGCAGGCCTAACTTCGACGGCGTTAGTGCAAAATGGGTGTAGCCGCCTTCGCTTTCGGGGCAGGCTAGGCACACCGTCAGCTTGGGCGCTTGCCCGCACCAACCCGACGCTGCTTCGACCGTCCGTTGTTCGTCGTCGTCCATGTCATGTCATGTCAAGGGCTCTGTTTGCCCTTCGTTGATGGCAAGTCTTACCATCTGCCATCTGTCAAGAAAAAAAAAATGGTCATCTTCCACAAAATGTACCAGATGCCTTTACCATATGGGTATAGTGTAGAGCGAGATTTGTTTGTGTGGGGACCAATGTGTGCCTTGCACAGGGGGTGGGGATTTGGCACAGTGCGCATTCATTGCGGCTAGCGGTCGGATTCCCAGCCAATGCAGTGAATGTTATTTATGTTTATCCACAGTTAGTAGGTGTAGATGGGATTGGGAAGGTATGTCCCATGTTAATAGGTATGTTTATATGTTAATTATAGTTATTTCGGGGTAAAAGGATGGCTAGAATCGGAGGGTGCATGGGGTGCTAGAACGATGAAGGAAGTCGTTAACTGGCGAGGAACATCTTACTGGACGGGTGTTAATTATCTCCATGCAGGTAAAAATATCCCATGCGGGTGAAAAATGTAGATAACTACAGTGATAATACCATTGTTAGCAGGGGAATGTTTGCTTCAATCCACTGTTGGCTTTTGTTTCCGAAGTGATCCATCTCAACACTGAGCTAAGAGCGATATAGCATTGAGCACACCTTTGGTATGACATTAATACCAAGTGCCTCGCATGAACAGGGAATGGGGGATAACGTGTAAAATGTAGAAGTATTCATGCTGTGTCAAGAAGGGGGGGGGGGGGGGGTGAACGTTGACCTGGTGTCAACGTTTTATAAATCCTGGCATCTGTGGCCGTTTAGCGTAGTACACTGCTGTCTGCGAAGTACAAGATACCACCTTTACTTATATGCTAAAAACATATATACTACAACTGCTCAGTTCATTATAAATAAATAAATAATCTCCCATACTATAAACACTTAGTATAACTTTCTGGGAATGTCCCGGGGATGCGTGAATATATCCTTTGAATGCTTTTTTTAAATTCTAGTGGCCTATTTGCCGTTAGCGTTCTTGCAAACTATAGCAATGAATATTATAAAGGCTTGCTGTATACATACGTGACTAATTCCGATACAAAGATAGAGTGCGCGTTGTGTGAAAATTCGCGTCCGAAAATATCCTAACGTCATCGGCACTGCCGACTATCGCTGTGTGTAAATATATTTATGTGGGATAGTAGGCTGCACCTCTGTGCGCCGACCGGCTCTGAACAAATCGTAACGTTAATGCAAATGTGACCTAGAATGCCACCTGTGCGGGCTCGAGTGAATATCTGCCTTTGTGGACGAAATCCACCTGGAAGCGGGGGGGGATGCGTAAAAAATAAATTATCCGTCATGCGGAAGTGTGTGGGAACGAAAGTTAGTTATGCTACCGCAAGGGGGGGGGGGGGGGTGGATAAATGAATGCGAAGCATGTGTAATCTAGATCAGAAATCCCAAAAGCTGTAATCAGGTAAAACAATAATCTGTGAGAGGGAAGGGGGCGTGACGGGGGATATAGTCGGGTCACCGTAGTGAACGCTTCTGATCGACCCTAATTGTGAGAAAGTGGTATCA
Organism: Meconema thalassinum; assembly: GCA_946902985.2. Taxonomy (NCBI): domain Eukaryota; kingdom Metazoa; phylum Arthropoda; class Insecta; order Orthoptera; family Tettigoniidae; genus Meconema; species Meconema thalassinum. Next base: position 240,380,666 of record OX336395.1, read on the forward strand.
GGAAAATTTGATAAGCCCCGCAAAAAATCTCTAAATGGCGTGGATATGTATCTATCGCTGTTTCTGGGGAGTACCCGTGGTCGCCGAAAGTGTAGGGTGGTGTCTTTAGAAAGCTGTATCGAAGTTCAATTGCTGTGCGAAAAAAAATAGTCCAAATATAACGGTATGAGTGTATATATGCGCTCCGTGTTTGGCAGCGAAAATAATGGCATCTCGCCGTGAAATATGCACACAATGTGTCGGGGAAAGTGTGAGGGAAGGGGTGAATTCCATTACAAGGGTGGGTTCCCCCTAATAAGCAGTGTGGGGGTAATTAAACATGTGTCCTGGGTGCACTGGCATTTGAATCTCGTGCGTGGATGTGATTGGACGGTGTATGGAAATATAATGGCTGCTCGGTGTCGATTATATACGAGGATGAGTGACGTCTGAGATAAGACGTATGTGCGGAGTGTGAGATAACGTTTATCGCTGGGCGGTGTAGTAGCTAGGTACGCGGCGCTGATTGGTGGCTGCGTTCCTTGGAGGTAGTGTCTGCCCGCGCGCAGTGCTGATTGGGCAACAGCGTTGTGAATGAGTGTAGAACATGGCGTGTTGTGGACATGCGGTGAGTGAAACGTCAAACGCACGTGTCGGCCGCCGACTGGAGTGTGAGTCATGTACTTACTGTCACATAAAAGACAACCTGTGTAAGACATGACGTGGGTGTGCGTCAATGAATTCTCGTCTGGGTAATGGGAGAGCAAAGCAAGTTCCTTTCGGGGGGAATATAAGCGGGACTGCGCTGTCATCACATCGTGATTAAATGGGGCAAATACTAGGTAAAACTCGGGGCTAACGCCTGTACTGTACTGGTAGTGTACTGAAAATGTATTGAGAACCTGTTGAAGCCTGTTGCGACTCTATGCGCGGGTGAAATGTTGGGTGTAGTATGTAGGAAAAGTGTTTCCTTGGTTGAATCCCATTTACTTCGGGAAAATGCAAAAATTTTATTTGGCTGGGTAATAATTCCCTTCGTGTCGTGTACTGTATGCCGCACCTTCCCTACTGTCCGTAGAGTAGCACAATGGGCTAAGTCGACCGGATATCCTGCGGTATGGAAGTGAGATCTGTAAGTTAGAGCCCTGTAATTCAATGTGTCGATGTAGATATTATGTACTCCCAATGTGTATAACTTGTTTGTGAACGCAAGTGGATATTTAATGTTTATAAGAAATAACATCATTGGGCCTTCGTTAACCGATTTCTACAAAACTTGGCAATCCCATGCCCATGGTTGATATTTATCCTGTTGTGGACCTAGGAGGATAGAACTTAATTTACCCTGGGCGTAACTCGCCTAGGAAAACGTAGGATACTTATGGACCATAGACTTAGTGGCTGCCTAAATATACTAATGCGCTCAAGGTAGATATTTACCCTAGAACGTGGACCTGGGAGGGTAGAATTTAATTTACCCTGGGAGTAACTCGCCTAGGAAAACGTAGGATACTTATGGACCATGGCGTTAATGCTACACGGATGGACATCTAGGTATATGTACCTTGGTGTGCATCGACGTCTGATATATAAAAATGCGAAAGTGTAGTTTGGCCAACTAATGATTATAGCTACAAATTTGTGTAACTAAGGGGTGTATATAGTTTGACTTGTGGTCCTATAGTAGCCTTGTGGCTCTCATTAATGTATATCGCTAATTTACTAGTGAATATCATTTCGGCATGTGGCAGACTAAGATGAACAGTTCATAGCTCAGCGTAGGGATGAAAAAATGGGTTACCTACGTCAACCGTTAGGGGTATATGCCCCAATCCCACGGCTTAACCGAGAGTCCGGTCTGTCGTCGACTAGAGGATGATCGATACAATTAAGTTGTGAATGCAGTCCCTAATTCGTCGGCTAATAATGAGGACGCTTCGTTGGAGAACTCTTTATCATGTCTGGCCCTATGACGGTATTGGGTGGTCAATGCTACAGTTGAATTAAAATAAAAGTTAAAGATCCCACGTGAGGAAAAAATACATAAAATGGAGTGTGTGTTAACTGCGATAGCGCCATACGTGGCCTACCAGTGTTGGATGCCCTGCTTTCGTAAGCCGAGATGCTGTATGTGCAATCCTTGCTTCCGGCATTGTCTGTGGAGCGCGCATCACTGTCAATAATCAGTGTGCAGTCCCGAGTGTTAGGAGTTAGCGAAATGTATTAAATAATGTATCCTGGATTTACAGTGTATGGAATAACGTAATCTACGTAAGTATATCCTTATCCCAAGTGTCCCATAAGTGTGTGGTCCTGATGACATGTAGAGTCTGATGCTCGGAGGGTATGATAACCTGTGTAATTGTATTAGCACGTGGCTGGCTGTGGTGGTGGCAGGTAACCTGTGCTACTGTGAGCTTGTGTTCGGGCTGATACTGAAGGTTGCTACACTGTGTTATTGGTACTAATACGCCATTGCATGCGCGGAATGCCGCTATCCTGTGTCAGTGTAGTAATAATCCCGTTCTTATGCGGAAGGCCGCAACCTGTGCTATTGTGGTGTCCATGCAGTGAACTGTAAACTGCGTACGCTAGTGTTTGTGAAGACGGTGTATGAAAGAACTCCTAGCAGAGGATTATCTGATCTGACGAAAATGAAATGAAAGGAGGTTTGTAACCTTTCCTTATTTGGAGGTCGCGTCCGTAATCCGTGCACCGCGGGCGCGTGTGGGAAGAATCGTGACGTATACTATCATCTTTCGTGGTAAATCTAGTGTATACGTATTGGCATAAAATAAGAAATGGCTGTTGCTATATAACGGTGTGTCAGTAATTATTATCCTATGGCATTTTAATCTTCCGTCGGTCACTAGCTAATGTATAGATCATTATGCTGCCTGCATATTGTTGTTGGCCTAAAAGGTGTAGATAGTAATGCGGTAAAGGCATAGATGTCCTATGAATCCTGCAGTAATGTTTTTGACCTACCGTCGGTCAAGTAAAGGACCGTGACTGTGTGCGCAGTTTAGTGTAAAGATGTGAGGTGGCTACGCCCCTCGGCCAATGAATTTGTGATCTACAGGGTAATATTAGGCATTAACTATAAGTAAGTCTTCCGCGATTTTACGCGTGGGCTCCGGGTGATCGTACGAGAGTACGCAGGGCTATGTGTGTGTGCTAGGACACGTGCCTACTTAGCACTGCTGTGTCCAGACGAGCGTGGCAAGGTGTTGCGTCAATGTTGGGTGTTAATGTTACAACGTCCGGTGAATGTAAATGACCTAGGCAAAACATGTGTTGCACTGTACTAATATTCCTTGTCCTAGCGTTCTTTATCAGATCCTAGTGTGATACAATTATAACATGAATACACACAAAAAAAAAAACCAATAATACAATATACATATTAATACACTCTTAAGATCTAAGCATGGTGCTTACAATTAGGAATCGTGATTAGGCAGTCGGCGTGGAACTGGTGTTGACACGTAGTCGTGAACATGGCTACTAGATGCCATAGCGTGTCTGACGCCTGCGCTATTCGTAGGGTTCTGGGTTTGACGTACGTGGGCCATATATAATTCTATTCCCTACTCGGGTGATTTAACGCCTTCGTTTCTTGGCCACGGGGATTTGGGGGATGTTGAGACACGTGGAGCTGCTACAGGTGCAGCGTGCCTCGATATGTCTTACCCACTACTTATACATGAATGATGTGTTTAAAAGGAAAATCGGCCTTGGAGGCGAGGTATGTGAACTCCAGTGCTAGGCCGTAAGTCGGTTTTTACCGTAAGGCGTACCTCTTTGCCCACAGATAGCTAAAGCAATTTTAGCGCCTGGAATCCACTCAGGGGCTGTATCCTGTTGTCGGGGCGTCTGTAAGAGGGTAATCTTTGGTTTAAAGCGCCGTGGCTCTGGTGTAGGTATAACGGGGATTGACCGGTGTATTAGTGTAGTTTTTCGGCGGGCCTGAGGATCGTTGTTCGCCCGCAGATGCGGTAACGTCCTAGGGGGCAATGTAACGATGGAGAGGGGGACGCGTGCACGTGGCGGGTAAGGTGGGTGCACGTGTGCAGCGTTTCCAAGTGTGGGTTGCGTATGAGGCATGGCCACGGTGGTCTCCTTTCTAGTAGGAGTGGGCCTTAGAGGAATGGCGTAGGTTTATGTGTTAAAAGTTCAAACGAGAGAAAGTATGCCTGGAGCTGACGGAAATGTCGCCATAGTTCGACGTACTGCAGGGTAAGTACCCTGGCCTGTTCCGCCAGTCTAAGATGTGCAGTGTTCACCCGAAGGTGTGATATGGGGCATTGTAGTTGCGTGGGCTGAATTGTGTGGCCACGGTGGCGCAAATGTATGCATCCGTGGGTGCATGTCGATCGCGGCTACTGCATGTGGCAAAAAATGAATGACCACGGTATGTTTAATTGTTAACGGGATTGAGCTGAGATATGTTTATTAACTGGGCGCTCAGCAGGCTATATTCGGCAATGAGCTGTGCAAAGTGGCGAGTCAAGATCTCCTGCTGCGCCCTAACGCGTTGTAGGGTCGCGTTGTGAGGGAGATGGCCATAGACAATTTCCATTCGGTGATGAATCTTTTGGGTCTTTGTGTGCTTGGCCCGTAATGCTCTATGGATGGCGTGCAAATTTCGGTGCGATCGAACGAGGAGTGCCTTTCGCTCTTCGGTGGGGGTGCGGATATATTTGTTTTGCGCCGCGCTGACCCTCGCCTGCAATGTCTGTACGTGCAATTGCACCTTTAGCATTCGGCGCTGGCGGCTTCGGAGTAGGAAAAATAATAGTTCGGAATTCCTATCTGTGTCGATGAGGTGCCTCCTATTTTGTGTACGGGGTACTTCGGCATGAGGAGCCATGGTGTATACCTGTTTGTGAACGGAGTGGAAACTCTCCAGGGGATCGTAAAATGTTATTATAAAACTATCCTGTCTAGTCTTGTACTATATGGATGTCTGCGGGCTCTAGGCGGGTGGGGTAGTAGCTTTCCTAAATCGGTGTAATTGTCCCTCTATTCTATGGGGGTGGGCGTAGCTAATTTGGGGGCCGTAAATGGCTTAGTATTATGTAAGGGTGGCGTTTATAAATGTAAGATTTATTGGGGCGGGCCTGGGAGGGTATGAAAAATACTACCGGACCCGTACTTCAAAAAATTGTCCCAATTTTGGGTGGCGTTCGCTTGGCTTTGTAAGAAGGTTCTTTGTGTGACCTTTTCCGCAGGGATACGTTGCTTTTACCCCTTGGGCGTTGTCTTACGACAACGTCACGGTACTCAGCGCATCCTCCAATTGTAGGGTACCTGAGAGGGTGTCCTCTACAATGTATTGTTTTAGGGGATGAAATAAGAGTAGCTGGAAAGCTGCTCATAGCTTGGCTGTGAGAGGTGTAGTTGTTCGAGAGCGTACAGGCACTCGAAAGGAGAACTCCCAATTATACAGTCTGCTTGGGTAGATCGGAGGGATGAAGACAAGGGGTGGTTTGCTAAATAAGTGTCGGATCAACTCTACTGCCGATCGGGTTCTTGCTAACGTGGACTGACTGGCCGCGCTGTTAATGGATAGCGCGCACGCAAGCAATGGGACGTGACGCAAGCAGCTGACTACAGAAGCTGCTGAGCAATTAAGCAAGTGTTCTTATGAGCCTACCGGGAAGTGGTTTAAAGGGTAGGATCTTACCAACTAGTTAAATAAATAAACCAAATGACCAGTTAGTTTCTAGATGTTAGGTTTTAATGCGTACTCCCAATGTGGAGTACTAAAGAACCCTGCAGAGCAGATACTACCAATTCAGATGCTTGTTACTTTAACAATTATTAAGGGGATGAAAGTATAAGTGTTTGTGTGTTTGTACGTGTGCTCGCTGGACACTTACCAATCTGGACGTGACGACTTTGGGCCGCGGTCTGGCACCTGGTTGCACTGTGAAAGACTGACTGACCTCAGGTCACCTCACCTCTGCAGGTTTATAGAGTCCGCCTGTTGAGTTTGCAGAGTTGTGGATTCCTTAGGATGTGAGTTACTGGCCGGGGTCGCTGGAGGACAAGTATGGGGTTACTGAAGGTTATTTGAAGTGCTAGGCCTTTGGATTTGTAGTGAATTTGTAGAAGTCGTTTGGGAGTTTTATCTGTATGGTTATAATGTATGAAATATAAGGGATGTAGGGGGTGGCCTATCCCAGGTATGCAACAATATCCATTTCATGATGGCTATCTGAATGGACATCAGCAAATGTCGTTCGTTCTGGCTCAAACTGATACGGACGAATGTTATCCATTATGTCTTTTGACTAACACTAACAATGGCAACAGAAGAACACGGCAGCAGCAGGTGGAGTGCGGGAAAAGACTGCCCAAGCTTATCACAGCAACAAGGCTGCTATGTAGACTCGAGAGCGCAGTGACGTCACGAGCAGTTACTAGTTTCGCACATAACTTGGGAACGGTTGGACGTAGAGCCACGGGATTAACGGCATTGTTATTAAATTTCCATGTTGCATATTTAGCAATAAATAACGAAATATGTGTTTTTGTGTTGTGATCTCCTTTAAATAATCGAAGGGCTTCTGAAAACTTCAGCAGGGAAAAATAGTGTCATTTCTCGCCACATAGTACTGTTCGATATATCGTCCATGTGCCAAACGGCCTAAATATAGGGTATAGAGGGGCCTGTGCAAAGTTTCATGTAGACGGTGTTACCCGCAGAGTTCTAAGAGGTAAGCACGTAATATTTGGTTCAGATTGGTGAAACTGTTTGAATAACAGACAGATCAACATTCACACCACACATAGATTGGACTTATTGTTGCTGATAACCTCAATGTTCTGCTCCAACATCATCGCATTTATACAGGAGCCTAATATCTAGTTTACAGATGTGGCCAACAGTTATCCATGATGGTGATAACTGTTTTAAGAGACATAAATCTCTTTCCACTAATACTCCCCGTGACTGTAATTTTTAAGCAGCGCAAGATATAACTATTTTCTCAATTCTGCACCAGAACAATGGAAGGGGTGGCGCGATGCAGTCCGCTTTTCCAACCAATAATAGACTTATTTAAATATTCTTACAGTTATACCGGTTATACCTCAATTTTTAGCATAACTGGATCCCTAGTACAACACCGAAATACTTCCGACACGATTCGTTTTAGGGCCTTAGAACGTGGCTTTCGGCACACTTGTCTGTTATTTATACAAATCTACTCTGTTTTACCAAACTGAACCAACGTTCAAGTACTGAGTTTTGTTTCTTGCTTGGCGATGGTTAAAAATGAGCCTAGATTGGTCCTTCTACGGCATATGCGATATTTTTCCTGCCAATCGGCCTAAATGTAGAAAATGAAGATGGCTGTCCAAATTTCAAGTAGACAGTGTTAACCGTCGGGTTCCAAAGGGTAAGTACGGTACGTAAAATTTGGTTCAGATCGGTAAAACGTAGTAGATTTGTGCCAAAGGGCCTAAATCGACGCAATGGAGAAGGCTGTCCGAAATTTCAAGTGCAAAGTCCAAAGGGTAAGTAGTAGTACTTTAAATTTGGTTCAGTTCGTTGAAACGGCGCAGATTTGTGTCAATGGGTCTAAATCTAAGGAATTGAGAGGGCTGTCCCAAATTTTAAGTAGGTTTACCCGCAGAGTTCTAAAGGGTACGTAAAATTTTGTTCAGATCGGTGAAACGGTGTAGATTTGTATGGATAACAGACAGAAAATCCAACCAACATTCAGCTAGATAGCTGGAAGTCGATGGTGGGAACAGTTTGAGTTTCAATTCTTCAATAAGCGGCGGTTCTCTTGCCAGTGCGTAGGTCAGCCTGGATGTTGTGAATTTTGACGGGCATAGGTTTCTCTTAAGAATAGGTTCTTGTATTTAACAGGGGACCTTTATGTTTTCCAGCCCGTATGTTGCTACTGGTACAGTCTTCGTCTGCAATAATTCCATCGCTGTCTATAGTACATATCCCGGATATCTCTCATGGGTACCAGTGCAGCGTGCACTCTCTCCTTGATGTGAGTTGTAAATATTGTCCCTATCGTCTGCAATGCCACTCCTAGATAATTAACTCGAGAGGTTTACCTTTATGGTAATTGGTTGCAGCTCTCCCTCCTTTCCTGGAGGTCATTTTGACCGTCTCTGTCTCGTTAAGACGCAAGCAGTTTCTTTCTGCCCATTCTGCTACTCTTTTGAAAGCCAGTTATAAATCTTCACTGTTGGTGGATGTCAATTCCATGTCGTCAGAGTAGAGATATGTCTTCACGTTCGCTGGATCAGTTTTGTGGCGTCCGTCGTGACAAATAATAGTGGGCTGAAAGGGTCTCCCTGTAGAACTCCGGTTGTCTGTTGTATGCCTTCGGACTTCGTGATATTGTCCGACATTCCTATATGGTTGCTACTTAGTAGGTTCCTGGTCTCGCCTCGTAGTTGTGTTCGCTCTCAATGTCTTCTAGTTTTTTATAATTAGGGTCTGTCTATGTTTGCTGAAGGCCTTGGAGTAATCCAAGATTGCAGCGTATAATTTCCTCTTGGAGGTTTCAGACCTTAGTCAATGTCTCTCTGCAGACAGCTGATTGCCTGGTTTGCCTATCCCCTTTTATAAATACAAATTGCTTGTCTGTTACCTGTGGTTCCACTACTTTTGTCAGGCGTTCACAGCAATTGGTTAACTGTTTTAGTATCGCTGACTCCCTCTATACGAGTTGGGGTCTCTGGAGTCTCCCTTCCCCTTGTACAGCATTTTCACAATGGCTTTCCACCTCGTATCCGGGATGGTGCCGCGCCTTAGGCAAGCATTGAATAGTGATGTTTTAACGTTTCCTATTTCTGTGATGGTGCCTTTCAGGTACTCATTTTATAATAGGTCCGGGCCGCAGGCCTTGTTGTTCTTAGTCGCCTTTATGGCTGATGTCACCTCTTGCTTCTGTGAATATCTCCCTGATGATGTTCACCGGTCATGGGGTGGGGCGTATACCTGTCTTGAAGGACCGCTGTTATATGTTGTGCTCATTTTTTCATTGGGATATTTGTGGGGTATTTGGGTCGTCTTGGTTGGAGGGCTTTAAAAGGGTCGGCTTCCGTCTCCTCTATGAATTTCCCTTCTGTTTCCTTCTAGTAATATTCCTTTGCTGACTTGATGATCGCCTGGTATTGTCTGCTTTTGTTGTAGTAACTCAGTAGATTGCTCGGAGTCGGTGTACCCCGTGCGATGTGGTGCCTCTGCGTGCTGCGTAACATATCTTATTGAACCACTTCTTTGCTTTCCATGACTTATTTATATGTGTTTCTGCAGTGTGTCTTACGGTCTGATGCCTCCTGACGGCCTTCCTCCGTTTCCGTGCTTTGCCAGTACGTTTATGGTGTAGGCCTAACTTTCTGCCCATTCTGTTGTCAGCATAGATTCTGTCAATGCAGCTATGTCGTTTTGCTCAAATGAGTCTTCTTGGATAACATTTGCTGCGCTCTTAAGACCCTCCAATTTCCATAATAGGGTTCTCAGGGACGCTTTCCTCCCTCGCCATTGATTTCTTTTGTGTTCAATCCAGTTCTGCCTGTCCTTGGTACTAACTCTTATGTACCCGAAATTCACGTAGCCATCACATATTATCCTGAAGATGGAAGGGATCGCTAAGGACGTTGATACCCAGCTAGATAAACCAACTGTACCTCGCTAGATGAGTAGGTAGGAATCTACTGATGCAGGTATATTCTTAAAACTACGATAGTACTCCTACTAAGTTACGTAAAAATCCTACAATAAAGTATGGTAGGACGAGATTCTTGGAATCTCAGGAAGTGAACGGTTTAATAGTGCAACGGGCGCCAGTACCTAACTAGCAGTACTATCGCGTCTGCTCGTTAAATAAGGAGATCGTTATGTTCTATAAAAATGGACAGGCAAACTAACCAGTGCCTGCTAGCATTTATTCATAAGAGAATCACAATGACATATATTGTCCATAAACGATCATAATACAATCACACGCTGTATAAAAACTTCAAATAACCTTTAAAATTAAAAGTATGGCATTGCTATAAGCAAATATAATTATGAATTTCGTTCCACGACTTTGCAAGTCGTCGTTGACAAAATAAAATAAGTTATGTCCTAGACGACTCGTCTAGATATATTCTTTAAACTATCCACACACTTGTGGATCTTACTGTGCTTTTTAACAATATTAAATCCTCACTCTATTGCTTAACAATCCTTCCCCTGCGTGATACATACTTAAATTTCACTGACACAAATCTAACTTCACGTATTTAATACTTTGAATTACCCTCAATAATAAATTATTTACATATTTACACCAATTATCGTTAGCTATGCGATAATATCGTTATATGATCTACAGATCATTCTTCCTACTCATTCCTTCACTTACATTTTCCAATGAAATCACCCACTTCTTGTGTTATGACCATTTCATATTTTCATATCCTGTGTGAACATATTGTTACGAGCAGTAAAGCTGATAACTGCTCGCCATAGTCATAATCTTGATAGATATAATAAAGTAGACGAATTATATAGCAGACCATATTTTGTGGTTTGTTTAAATACGTTGTAAATGAAGTTTCACTACTTCTTCCTTCAACATATCGTACTCGCAAATTTACAAACTTAATACATCGACAACACAGTCATAACTTCATTATTTACTTCGCTTTATTTTCAATTAATCCATAGGAACCACCTTAAATACAAGTCAGCGTTAACACATACGCTTATACAGCCTTCCTCTTCACACGTTTCGCAATAATAATATCATTTCCCATTTCAATACACACTCTGGGGGCACATGAAAATCAGTAATCCTACTTACATAGTTCAAATTACACATTATCTATCGATTATACATCTTTCTTTCACATACGTAAATATTTATAACTTGTCTAACCGTTCCTGTTATTTCACTTATGTCTTATACCTTCCTGAGCGATACAATTGCGATATTATTCCTTACTTACCATTTTATGAAACCACAGTTCATTGAACTTCACATATTTAAGATATCTGTCTGTATATTTTCGTCTCGTTAATATAAATATCATCATCATATAAATACACTGCATATCCTCACATTTCTTTTATTTCGTGAATATAAATTCAACTTATTCATTACTTATGTTTCTCATAATAATCTTGGTTAAAATTCGTTATAATTCTTTGCATTTTGTATTGTCGTACCGCAATATAGCGTTTTATAATCTGTGTTACAACATCAGATTGTCAATCATACTAATATATAAAAATGAGATGGTGTGTGCCTTTCTTTCTGTCTGTCTGTCTGTCTGTGTGTTACTCCATAACGCATGAACCACTGGTCCGATTAAGTGAAATTTTGCATGGATGTAGCTGATTTACCAGGTTTACATATAGGACACTTTTGATTACGATATTTTGCACTATTGAAAAATGGCGACTATTTTCATATTTCCATTTCAAATAAAAAGAGAACGCTAAGATATAGTAACCCTTTGATGGCGCTACGATCTTTAAAATTTAATTTTCTATCCGAAACGTGCTTATCACTTTTCGTATATCTCCAACGGTTAGCGAGTAAAACCTACATTTGTGACGTCACTACACCCTTTGGTTTAAACATTTCATATTTTCATCATACTAATATATAAAAATGAGATGGTGTGTGTGTCTTTCTTTCTGTCTGTCTGTCTGTCTGTGTGTTACTCAATAACGCAAGAACCACTGGTCCGATTTAAATGAAATTTTGCATGGATGTAGCTGATTTACCAGGTTTACATATAGGATACTTTAGATTACGATATTTTGCACTATTGAAAAAATGGCGACTATTTTCATATTTCCATTTCAAATAAAAAGAGAACGCTAAGATATAGCAACCTTTTGATGGCACTACGAGCTTTAAAATTTAATTTTCTATCCGAAAGGTCCTTATCACTTTTCGTATATCTCCAACGGTTAGCGAGTAAAACCTACATTTGTGACGTCACTACACCCTTTGGTTTAAACATTTCATATTTTCATCATACTAATATATAAAAATGAGATGGTGTGTGTGTCTGTCTTTCTGTCTGTCTGTGTGTTACTCAATAACGCAAGAACCACTGGTCCGATTTAAATGAAATATTTCATGGATGTAGCTGATTTACCAGGTTTACATATAGGATACTTTTAATTTCGAAATTTTGCACTATTAAAAAATGGCGACCATCTTAGTGACGTCACTACACCCTATGGTTTCAAAATTTCATATTTCCATATCAAATAAAAAGAGAACGGTAGGAAATAGCAAACTTTTGATGGCACACATGAGCTTTGAAATTTAATTTCCTATCCGAAAGGTTCTGATCACTTTTCGTGTATCTCCAACAGTTAGCGAGTAAAACCGACATCTGTGACGTCATTACACCCTTTGGTTTCAAAATTTCATATTTCCTTTTCAAATAAAAAGATAACGCTAAGAAATAGCAAACTTTTGATGGCATACATGAACTTTAACATTTAATTTTCTATCCGAAAGGTCCTTATCACTTTTCGTACATCTCCAACGGTTAGCGAGTAAAACCAAAATCTGTGCAATAAAACACGGTCAACACCGAGCGGTGGAGTATACCTCTCTATATATAAAAATGAAAATTTGTCTGTTTTTCTCTGAATTTCTACGGAAATTTGAGTTGTTTACGCGTTTCAGACTGTTTTATGAAGGATGCGCACGAAAATATTTTTTTTGTCTGTCTGTTTGTTTGTCTGAGGACAAATTTGTTCCCTTATAACTCGAGAACGGCTGGGTGTATCAACGTAAAATTTGGTACAGATATCCATCATAGGCACGACACTAATCATTGATGTAACTCTTCTCCGTACCTCTCATAAAAGGGGGCCTACCCCCTTAAAATACATGCTGAAATAGGCGTAGAAGGACGAGACAAAACTCATTTTCAGCCCCTCAATGTGAGAGACAAAACTCAGGTCCCCGAAAACCACATTTTAAGGACCGAAGACCAATCGTTTTTGAGATATTCCCAGAAAACTAATTTAATTTATTAAACTAATGAACGAATGCAAGCCAGTAACCATGGCAACGGATTCTCAGAGGTCCATCTATTGCTGTAAGACGCAATGCAATTCCATTAATTACATTAGTGTGAAAGTTTGCAAACGGCTAGAAGGTTATCAGGGAACCAAATTAAGCCGTAAAATTCATCTATACGTATAATGCGCTTAAGGGGATCAAGGGGTACTCTAGAATTTTTCACGTGATTTACACCTGCGGGTGTGGTACGGCAGGTCTATTATATTCCTATCCCCATATTATTCATTCATTCATTTCGTATAGGCCATCTATGGACCGCGTCATTCCAACAGTCTCCTATTGGCTTTGATGTTTGCCCTGTACGCCCGCATTCGTTCTCGGTGGACTTCCTTCCGTTCCTAGGTCCAAATCTTTCCCGTTTTCAGCTTCGGTTTCTCTTGGAAACCTTTACAAGATTGAAGTTTCCTTTTGAGTGGGGCGCGCTCCTGAATGTCCGTTGGTGTAATCCCCACTTCTTTCAGATATTTATCCAGCTCAATGAACCAGGCCCATTTTGTTTTCCTCTCCTGAAAGTAAGTTATGTTGTGGTTGGTCAGTCTCGCTGGGCTCATTCGTTTCACATGTCCAAAAAATGGTAACCTTCTCTTCCGGATGACGTTGCTTATCTTCTCCACATCAGTATATAGGTCATGGTTATGCCGTCTTCTGTATTCCCCATTGTCTTTGATGGAACCCAATATCTTTCTCAAAATTTTCCTTTCTTTGGCCTCCAGTTTCTCGACCAAGCCTTTTTTGTTCATCGTGAGGCATTCAGAAGCATGCAAGACCTCCGGACGAATGACACTGCAGTAATGTTTTAATTTTGCGTTGAAGGATATTGACCTTTTCTTATAGATGTCCTTTGTTAAATGGTAGGCCATTTCCATTTTGCTCATGCGTGATGTGAATGCTTCTTTCTCTGATAATATCCCTTCCCTGACCCGTCCTGAAAAGAAAAGTACATGGCCATTGGCTGCATTAAAAATTAAAAAAAATAGGTGTTATAATTTCTCCCAATATTATATTATTATTAGTATTATATTATGGCGTACAACGAGGAGACAAATCCACTCGGTGCCAGCAACAAAACTCGGGGGCCGTAAAGGGTCCTCGAAAACTACATTATAAGGCTCTAAATCCAACAGTTTCTGAAATATTCCCAGAAAACTAATTTAATTTAACAAACTAATGAAGGAATGCAAATCGGTAATCATGTGAACATTATCTCAAGGGGTGGCATACAACTTTCCTTCTATTTCTGTAAGAAGCAATGCCACTCCATTTATTACATTTCTGTGAAAGTTTGCAAATGGCTATAAGGTTATCACGGAACTAACGTAGATCGTATAATTCATCAATGCAATTAAGGAGGTGAAGTGGTAACCTAGAATTTTTTCATGCAATTTTCACGTTCGACATATAGTACAGAAGGTCTATTATATCTCCAAACAGCATCATTATTTTCAAAAATTCCTGAATTGAAACAGTATTTTTTGCGGCTTTTAGGAATTTGGGCAATTTGAGGCTAAAGAACCTGAATTGTCATGCACCACAAACCTTTATAATTTATGAAAGGGGTCTTCCTGTGTATGGGCACCTAGCACAACGTAGAGGGTCAGTTTTTATGTGATGTGTATTGCGGTTCATCTACTAGGCTTTCAATTGTATTTCACGTCAGGAAGTACAAGTTAGGTGAATTTAGTCTGAGAGCACATTTTAACTATTTTTTTGGGTCGACATACGGGTTCATCGTAAGGATGATTTTATTTGATACTGTGTGGTAGATATACCCATATTTGGATATCTGGGTAATATGTTGTAGACAATAGAATTGTCTGTCTTTCTGTGTATCTTTATGTACGCCTATACCTCGTGTTCGGATGCTTGGTGCATCGTAAAATTAGGTATGGTAACCATGCGAGTCAATACACCAATTATTTATAAAACTCTTCACCGTACTTTTCATACAGTAGAAGGGTGGATATAGAGAAAAACTTCTCAATATATGCTAAAATAGGCGAAATATAAAAATTATCCTAGGACGACCAAACATATGTTGCGCTTCTCAATATATGCTAAAATAGGCGAAATATAAAAATTATCCTAGGACGACCAAACATATGTTGCGCTTCTCAATGTTAAACACAAAATTCGGGAATCTGTAAAGGGTCTCCGAAAACTACATTTTAAGGGCCTTAAATTAACAGTGCGTGTGATATTCCTAGTAAACTAACTTCGTTCTGATAAACTTGAAGGAATGACAAACCGCTAACCATTGCAACAGTAGCTCAATTGATAATGTCTGGTGTTAACAGCGGACACCGTTCGAAGGACGGGTACTTCTGCTAGTACTAATATATAAAAATGAGATGGTGTGTGTCTTTCTTTCTGTCTGTGTGTTACTCAATAACGCAAGAACCACTGGTCCGATTTAAATGAAATTTTGCATGGATGTAGCTGATTTACCAGGTTTACATATAGGGTACTTTTGATTACGATATTTTGCACTATTGAAAAATGGCGACTATTTTCATATTTCCATTTCAAATAAAAATAGAACGCTAAGATATAGCAACCTTTTGATAACACTACGAGCTTTAAAATTTAATTTTCTATCCGAAAGGTCCTTATCACGTTTCGTGTATCTCCAACGGTTAGCGAGTAAAACCTAAATATGTCTTATAAAACACGGTCAACGCCGAGCGATGTTAGTCTATGTTAGTCTCTAGATCAACTGTTTTATTTATAGAGGTAGTTTTTGGAGTCCGAAACGATCGTGATCTTGAGTCTAATTTTATACTCTTTGTGCCGGTTATTGTAAGTGAGTATTTGGATCTTCACGCTGTTTCACAATGTTACAATGCTTTCTACTTTGCACGGTATGCTTTCATCCTTTTTATCGATTTGTTTTTCGTTAAATGAATATTTCAGTTTGCCAATATTTATCTGCTTTTTGTCGTTTTTTACCATGATCAGAAACCCTAATTCACAGTCGAATGTGTTGAAGACTAACGACTGTCACATTAGTTTATTTAGTGTTCATATTAATCTTACTGCAAAACTGGAGAAATTTATTTCAAGAAAGTTGGTATTTTGCCTCTCACGGCCAATAAAAAAAAACCGCACAAAACACGGCGTAAAACTAGAAAAGTTATATGGAGGTGAAAGACGGTTTTAGCGTTTAGCTCCCACAGTAAAGTTGCAGAGGTGTTCTAAATAAGAATTGAGGTATCACACAGTTTGCTTCTCCTTTGATAGTCCGCAAATAGACCACAAGAGCCCGCTGATTAACTATCTCGGAGTTACTAGGCGTAATCTCGCTTAAGACACGGCATCAACTTGAAAATTTTTCTGTGATTAAGTTGTTTTTGTTATTATTACCTGGGATGATTGAAGTTTGTTCCGTTACTGCTACTCTTTATCATGACATGGTACGTAGTTTCCGCAATATTACTTATTGCGGATATGAAAATTTTCTATAAAGTTTGATGTATTTTTAGCATAATGTTTAGGCCTATATGTTTAAATATTGTTTTATCCCTTGGTTAGGGGATGGGAAAAACACGGCAGTGTAGCTGTGCTAATTTTGAAGGTGCTTCCGGATGAGAGTAGCTTCCCGTGATTGGGAGAGACTACTAGTGTAGTGTGTTGGTGTCAGTGCTTACTCTATCGGGGGCATCCCTGCAGGATGCAATTATCTGCTAAGGGATGAATGTCTAAGTGCAGGCTGCTAAACTAGCCTGCCAGCTGAGTGGAGTGAGCAATTCAATGAATGTGCAGAGTCAGTAACTCGACGCTCTGCTGTCGAGTCGCGTGCTTGAGTACAATGAAACCTGATGATGTAATTACTGGCCTCTACGGTCAGGGGCACTTATGGCTAAGGTCAGGTGGGGTATGAGGATGTGAAGTGGAGTGTAATTAGTAACAAGCGTGTAGTTTACTGACCATGTATTTATTGGCCAGTTGATGTAATGTGATGTCCCTCCTGGGGACTTTGAACAAATATAAATGTAGTACAATTTGTAAAGTGTTAGGGTAGGTGTTTTGCAAGAATAAAGGACTCTGAGCACGAACTAGATCTCACCTGGTGAAGAGATGGAACGGACGTCATCGGGCAGGGTCGCTGGCGAAGAACTGAGTAGAACAGATAATCCCTCCTGTCCAGGTTCCATTCTTATACGTTTCGGCGCTGCTTGGTCAGCATTGCATCAGTGTAGCTGTCCCAGATAGTTGTTAGTGTAAATGTTTATGTGAGTGTTGCAAGTAGTTGGCTAACCTCCTAGGCTTAGGTGGTCGCCGCTTGCTGTGTAGGGATATGTTCTGGAATTATAGTGTTTCCTGTTGGAGTGGTTTTGGTAAAAGATGGCAGGGTGGCTCTCAGGGGGTACTGCCCCCCCCCCAGGCTGTACAAGACTCCTCCGTCGTTAGTTCGCGTCCTCGCGAACGGGACGTAGAGTGGGCGTGTCGTTGTGATGATGTTTCGTCGTTTATTGCTTGTCAATCTTCTTCTTTTCTTCAGTGTCGGTGTCGTGTTGTCCTGGTGGTGTTGTGAGTTTAGCGTGTGCTCAGAGGGGGTGGGTTGTGGGTATATATAGTTAATTGTTTATCTAAAATTAATCATTATGAAATTCGACATTAAAAATGATAAAAATATAAAATACAAAGAAAATACATGTTTTTGAAGTTATATGCATGTTGGCATTATGCAGGAAGGAAAAAAACATGGTTGGACGGGTGGTTGTGCCGTCCGACGCTGTGTGGAGAAAAAAATTGCTCCCTGCAAGGTATTGTATAAAAGATGGAAGAAAATAGGAAAACAGGTGCCCCAGGGTATAAGTTAAAGGTATATCAGAATGATTTATTGTTGGGATGAAACGGGACACCTTCACAAATTTTGTCGTTAGTAGAAAGAAAGGAAAGAAAAACAGTATAATCAGTGTTGAGTGGTGTTACATATGCATTGGTATACACTCGTGTGTTAATATTGTTGTGTGTGTCTAGGATTTACAATATTTCTACAATTATGATACAATATAAAGTACTTATTACTATACCTTTCCGCTCATGAGCCTGATACCTTCTTTTTCACTCTCTAGGCCTTCTTTGAGCGCTCTCGTTTGGCTACTCCTTCTCCCTTCGTTTGCTATTTCCTTTGTAGTCGCTGTTTAGTGGTCATGCCGCTGATTCATCTATTTACCTATCGTGAGTTTTTCCTCGTGGGTAGGAAAAAATCACCTTGGTAGCGAGGGTGGGCGCTTACAACCTCTGCGCTGCCCCTGTCTACCGTATGTCGCTCATTGATGAAGCGTTTCTATATGTGTGGTTTCGTCAGCATCGCTCGGTGCCCCACGGTCACTTGACGATGCTGATCGCAGCGCCGTCGCCTTATAGGCGCGACTGAAATAGGTGAAAAACAGTGTATGTGTGTGTGGCACAATTAGTGTAGGGTATGTGTGTTTGAGGGCTATATTTACAAGGGGTGAATGCATATATATCTGCTTGCCCTGAAAAATGGAATCTATTAGTGCCGGTCATGCGCCATTGTGCGCACCCGTGTTAGCTCGCTGTCAATCTGAAAAAGTGGATTACATGACATTTATAAAAATACCCTTTATGTTGATAGATCTTAATATATAGCGCCACTAAATCTAGCTTAGTCTAAGGTGGCCGTATACTATGATGCTACTAATTTCTACCCTCTCGTGTACCTGTGTGATTGTATGTCTCCTCAGTGTGTACTCATTGTGTGAAGTGTGTATGTGACGTCACCTTTACCTGATGTCATGGATCTGGTTGTTTGTGCTCCCACGATGCTGCAGTGGTGGAGCTCTGTGCTGAAATATAAAGACAGGTTATGAATATGCCCTTGGCCAAATATTATTATTCGCATGTGTCGCACACCGCTTTTTAAGGGTCGGCTTGGATAATGCCACCGCCCTTGAGACCTCTTCGGACGTCTCGTGTATTATCGGGGTCGGTCAGCTCCAGTGGCAGCACCGTATGCCTTGCTGATGGGTCGGACGGCTTCAGTGCCTCCGCCCTGTTATGTTTACCTATGTTACTCTATTGATTTATCGGACTTATCCTGGCAACGTCTAGCCGCCAGGTGCCGAACGCTCTGTGTCGCGTTCGCGTCGCATACGCGTGGTTTCGATGCGTGTTGTCGGACTTACCCTGGTAACGAATTTAGTTGCCAGGTGCCGAACGCTCGATGTCGCGTTCGCATCGCATATTTTTATTTATCTTACTGTATTGTCGGTCTTACCCTGGTAACGAATTTAGTTGCCAGGTGCCGAACGCTCTGTATCGCGTTCGCGTCGCATGCGCGTGTCTCCGCAACGTGTTGTCATTATTCGCCATTTGTCATTCATTTGTATATTTATCATTGGGTTTGCCCACAAAACCCCTTTGAGAGCTCGCCGCATTCCTCATTTACATCTCTGGCCGCCCGCTGCGTTACCATTTAAGCTCTGGAGACTCGCTGTCATCCATTTATGTGGGCACGGGACATCATTCGGGAAAAAATCATCCGATAAAATAATATCATCCGGGAATTTAACGTCCGGGAATCCTCTTCGCCCCATATCCGAATGAGGTCTTGCGTGGCCAGGGGTTGTCCCTCTGGACCCTTGGCACACTATCTTCACTTCCTCGAAATGGAAGACTTGCTCCCCGCCATAGGAGCTCTACTTATATTACTGTATTGTCGGTTTTACCCTGGTAACGTCTAGTTGCCAGGTGCCGGACGCTTTATCCTAATGTATTGCCGGTCTTACCCTGGTAACGTATTTAGTTTCCAGGTGCCGAACGCTCGATGTCGCGTTCGCATCGCATATTTCCTACTTATTCTATTGTATTGTCGGTCTTACCCTGGTAACGAATTTAGTTGCCAGGTGCCGGACGCTCGATGTCGCGTTCGCATCGCATATTTATCTTAATGTATTGTCGATCTTACCCTGGTAACGAATTTAGTTGCCAGGTGCCGGACGCTCGATGTCGCGTTCGCATCGCATATTTATCTTAATGTATTGTCGGTCTTACCCTGGTAACGAATTTAGTTGCCAGGTGCCGAACGCTCAATCTTAGTGAAAAAGTATTTAACCTAAGCTATATTAATTAATACTAAAAATATATATATATATATATATATATATATATTTTGTATTTACAAGCCGAAATGGTCCTTAGTCTAGTGCCGAAATGTGCTGTAGCTGCTGTTTTACAACAGCGCTTATTAAATTTGCTTAAGTCTAAGTTGCCTTTGAATGGAACTGTACCTTATATACTAGAATTTTGATCGGAGGCTCGTCCCGGTCGATTTCTCTTCCAGGGGGCCCTTGTGACCTACCGTTGGGACCGGAACCCAGCAGTGGCCCGTAGTCCCCTCCCTTAATACAAATTGTCAACATCCCCCTCTTAATAGTTAGTATAGGCCTGGGCGACTGCGCTGCTAAAGAGCAAACGCCTCGCCCGGATATCCTGTCCGCTGATCTTATACCTGCCTGTGTTGGCATTGTTCGTCATTTATTATTCATTTGTATTTATTATTGGGTTTGCCCACAAAACCCCTTTTGGTAGCCCGTTGCATACCTATTTAATATCTCTGGCCGCTCGGTGCGTTACCATTTAAGCTCTGGAGACTCGGTGTCATCCATTTATGTGGGCACGGGACCGAATGATCGCATTCATTCCATATGCATTATGTATTATTAATTTGTTATTATATGTAAAATCGTCTTCACCTTGTCTGCCGGGGCAAGGACTTGGCGGATCTAAGATTGGTCCCGCTGAACCCTGAGACCCTGCTTCACTTCCGCGAGAGGAAGACTAACTCCCCGCCATAGGAGCTCTACTTAGGTTACATGCTAACTACCGTCTAGTTCTAATGTGGTCGTCTCTAGGTTCGTCTCCTGAGTCTAGTGTGGAGCTGGCTAATTCTCATACTAGCCGTCAAAAGTCTCCCCTGCAGGTTGGGCTTCGATGACCGTGGCGCATAGTGGGTGTAACTTTCTCCGCCAAAGGGGGCAGGCTAGGCACACCCTAGGCCTCGACGTTTGCCCGCGCCAAGCCATCGATGCTTCAACCCTTCGTCTGTCAGTCATTCAACTGGGTCAGGCCTCATCATCGCCTTCCCCAGCTCTGTTCTTGTGTGGCGCCTCTGCTCCCTTCGTTCACTTTCTCATCACCATCTAGTGTGGTGTCAGATTCCTTTAAAAAAAAGTGTGATGTGTAAATAAGTTTGTGTGTACCATGTAATTATGTAAAGTTTTTAGTGTTCTGGGGTTGTAGGATCTTCTAAATGCAGTGTCTACTTTAGGCTCGTAAGTGCCTTGTCGGATTTCCAGCGGTAATGCCTTGGTAATTTCCTGGAGGTGTTAGTAGGTTTGTAGGGCGTTGGGTCCCTTGTTATTAGGATCCGGGGGTGTTATTTGCTGAATGGGCTTAAAGCGTGGTAGGAGAGGGTCGTGCATCGTTGGTCTCCATGTTAATGGTGGCCGGGAGCCGATGGTGCTGCTAGGAGGTCTTTACAGTGAGTGGATGGGGTAGGATTTTCCCAGGTGTGCAAAATTTGAAAAATGCCATGCAGGTGTAATAATAATAATATCCCTGGTATGTGGATAGGATATTCCATGCATGGGGATGGATATGAGGCGTGTCCGCTCTCACTTGAGGATAAAGCATGTGTCAAGGTATAATAAATCTATGTCCCTTGCATGCGGGATTAATTAATAAAAATACTTGTTAATATAAATATGGCCTCATCTCTCTACATAGAGATGTGCACTACGCTTGATATTGTTTCCGACTCACCTCTAATACTCAGGTGTAGGCGTTTGGGGCCAAGGTGTAGCGTACCTTAATTTGTTAGACGCATGAAGTCTCTCAACCCCGATGTATATTTTGGAATGTGGTCTAGCTGTTTTTATGTGTCTGTATGTTTGTGTTGGATAGTGTTGTAGGTGACAGGTTATGTAGTGAGAAGGGTGCTGGAATGATAGCCCGTAGGTGGTACCTTGGCCATCCTGGTGGCACTATCCATCTCTGCTCCTGTCGTAGTGTGTCATCCTCACTTAGTCACTATGTGTTCTCTATCTTTCCTTGGGATGTACGCTGGCTAAGTTGAGATGCCATAAAGCATCTACCAGTCTGTGGAGTGGCTGTGGGTTTGTGATACCCAAGTTGTGTAAAAAAATGTATGTGTCTGCCCTTTGGGATGTTTAAGTGCGGTGACGCTGTGTCGTCACGGCCTAACCTGGTCTCCTGTTCATAACGTTCATAACGTTGGGGTAGCATTTGATTGTAAGTGTGAATTGTCATAGCCTGATCGCCTATAATGGTTTTTAAAGATAAAAAAACCAAGACAAGAAGTTATTGGGGGGGGTTGTTCCGTCATGGAATCTGTCTGCATCCGCTCCTGATTGATGGGCGCGTGTGGGAAGGGAGTGTCCATGGCTGTAATTAGCGCGGCTGCGTGTATGAGGTCGCTTACCGCTGCCACATGC
This sequence comes from Meconema thalassinum, assembly GCA_946902985.2. NCBI lineage: Eukaryota > Metazoa > Arthropoda > Insecta > Orthoptera > Tettigoniidae > Meconema > Meconema thalassinum. The sequence goes on from OX336395.1 coordinate 240,403,212, forward strand.
AGGCGCGTGGGATGTTATCGGATAAGTCTTATCTCGTGTCGCGTGTTGCTTGTTATCGTCCTTGTAGACATGTTCCTAGTGTCGGTAATGGTAGGGCTATGGGATCCTGTATTCCCAAGTTTAATACGGCCCACAGTATCTGTGCATTATTGGAAGCGGAACCTATTGCAATGGCGTTCCCATTTCCTATATCAACATCCGTGTCACTGTATGTTATTATTGTTATTGTTTTTTGTTCCGGTGTCATCATGTCTGCGCGTCCTTGTCACGTCTGGTTGTGAAAAAAATGTCTACCGGCAACAGTGTTGCAATGCTCTGGGATTCGCTTATTCGCAACTCAGTGTTTTGTTGTATTTGTTTTTGCGTCCTTGTATACAGGAAGTCTCTAATGTTATGTATGGCGGCTGACGGAACGTGACTTTCGCCACTGTCCGTATGTTGACATTGTTTTACATTCTAGGAGGGCCATTGTGTTAACCTGTCATGTTTTCGCTACCAAGCTTGTGTGGACTTTGCTTCCGCAAAACCTCTGCTTTGTGTAATTATCTATGATTTGTGTCTAGCAAGTCTATTGCCTATATTCGGGGTAATCCAAATTTGCCATGATTTTTGGCCGTAGAGATGTGGTGTTATCTGTGTTCAGGTGTCGGGCGCTATGGTTCAAAGAAAAGTGTCTCGTGGTCTTCGTAGAGGCCTGGCTTTCCCGGTATGTCCCCTATTGGCAGTCCCAGGGTTGCTAATGCCCTAAGTAGGCTGTTGTAGCGAGTACCTTAGAACGAAACTACACCCCTGTATTTATGTTAAAGAACCTTCCTGTGTTCATGATTGTATGGCTCAATCGTTTATGTGCTTGTATATGGCACTAGTGCAATTCATTTGCCACTTCTAGTGTATGTTTAAAGCCTGTAAACAGTAATAATATGCTATTCATATATATATAATTTAAATATTCGCATGCCTATTTTCACTCTTGGCTATACTCTATGGGGCACAGTGTCTGTATGGGACCCTATGTTTTTTACTGTAGGGGATGGTGTATGCATGCTGTTTGGGTGATGCTGCCCGTGTAATTGTCTGTCCCGTGTCCATATTCCCGGTTTAATTTTGACGTACTTGCGGATTGCCTTAATTTTGGCCAGTTTCCGTCTAGGTGGGAGTGAATTTTTCGCCTGTGAATGGGTCTATCTGGTGTCTAATCGCGCTGGCTGAGTTTTCTGACTTTCCATGTTGAAAAACCCGTGTGTTGTATGTAATTGATCTTTCGTCGGTCGCCAATTTTTGTTTTCCACGGCGTCCGATTTTATTGGGAATTCGGACCCGCGATCCCGTGTAGCGCTCAGTGTTTTATGTCTGCGTTGTCTGTTGGGATTTTGTGCGTCCCTAGTGTGGCCTCTGATTGTGTTGTCGCGCCAAAAATGCCATTAGCTAGCTTCCTTTTTGGCACGTTTGTATCGTGTTTCTGTGCGTGCGCATGTGCCTTAGGCTAATGCTTAGGCTAATGCCTCGGGACCACATTTTTTGTGTTTTATGTACCATGGCGTGTATTGTATGTTTGAGACACGCGTGCGAAAATGTACGTTAGTATGAGTGTTTTGTGAAATTCGGAGCGACCCTCGTATCTTAATTTCGGGAGTTATCCGGCTTTAAAAATGGTGTGAATGACTGTGTATATTACTGCTGGAGCGAGAGCGCTCCTAGCCCGTCTGGTACACGCGAAAGTCGCATGTTCATGTATGTCTTATCGCTGACTGGCGATAGTGTCAAGTTTCAATTGTGTAGGAAGTACTTGCTCGCCTAGTCCAGCGGTCCGCTTATCACATGTGTTGAGGCAATGTGCTTGGGTTTTGCTGACACGCTTTTGTATTGTGAGCATACACGGTGTGCCTTTGGCCTCTCGCCATATAAAAGACCCTACCTCTGTTAATATATTGTGTCCCCAAATTTTGCGTTATTGTAGGCCTGGGGTGAATTGGTGGGTTGGAAGAAAAATTCCCCTGTGTTGTTAAAGTGAAGAGAAAAAAAAATGCTTTCTCCTCAGAAAAAAAAACTTTTGCTTGGCTGTTTGCGGTCCGGATCGCTTCTACCACGAGGGCTCGTTGTTTGAGTCCCTTTACCCTTATTTTGCGTGGTAGTCGCGCCTCCTCCAAATATGTTTTATCCCTTGGTTAGGGGTTGGGAAAAACACGGTAGTGTAGCTGTGCTAATTTTGAAGGTGATTCCGGATGAGAGTAGCTTCCCGTGATTGGGAGAGACTACTAGTGTAGTGTGTTGGTGTCAGTGTTTAATCTATCGGGGGCATCCCTGCAGGATGCAATTATCTGCTAAGGGAGGAATGTCTAAGTGCAGGCTGCTAAACTAGCCTGCCAGCTGAGTTGAGTGAGCAATTCAATGAATGTGCAGAGTCAGTAACTCGACGCTCTGCTGTCGAGTCGCGTGCTTGAGTACAATGAAACCTGATGATGTAATTACTGGCCTCTACGGTCAGGGGCACTTATGGCTAAGGTCAGGTGGGGTATGAGGATGTGAAGTGGAGTGTAATTAGTAACAAGCGTGTTGTTTACTGACCATGTATTTATTGGACGGTTGATGTCATGTGATGTCCCTCCTGGGGAGTTTGAACAAATATAAATGTAGTACAATTTGTAAAGTGCTAGGGTAGGTGTTTTACAAGAATAAAGGACTCTGAGCACGAACTAGATCTCACCTGGTGAAGAGATGGAACGGACGTCGTCGGGCAGGGTCGCTGGCGAAGAACTGAGTAGAACAGATAATCCCTCCTGTCCAGGTTCCATTCTTATACGTTTCGGCGCTGCTTGGTCAGCATTGCATCAGTGTAGCTGTCCCAGATAGTTGTTAGTGTAAATGTTTATGTGAGTGTTGCAAGTAGTTGGCTAACCTCCTAGGCTTAGGTGGTCGCCGCTTGCTGTGTAGAGATATGTTCTGGAATTATAGTGTTTCCAGTTGGGGTGGTTTTGGTAAAAGATGGCAGGGTGGCTCTCAGGGGGTACTGCCCCCCCCAGGCTGTACAATATAGTATGAAGACGTTAAACGATAGGTGTTCAATATTTAAGACAATTCATTTAACTTTTACTACATAGAAGCTGATATTTATTTCCAATATATAAACGCACTTTCTCATCTACAAAGCGGAGGCAGACAGGCTTTTCTCCGGGTACTCCGGTTTTCCCTGTCACAATTTCATTCCAGCAACAATCTACACTATCATTTCATTTCATCCGTCATTCATTTAATAATTGCCCCAGGGGAGTGCGACAGGCTTCGGCAGCCGGCACAGTTCATATCCTTGCTGCTAGATGGGGGTTTCATTCATTCCATTCCCTGACCGGTCGGTCGACTGAAAGCAGGCTGAGGATTTTCACTTTCCTACCTCTGATAATTTGGTGAGTGAAAATGCATGTAGTCAACAGATGTAGTTGGTAACATGGAAATAACATAACTGCATTAGGAAGGTGTGATTATATAAAATATTAATGATTTAGGCCAGCAAGTACTAAAAGCCGTTCGAAGAACGGGTACTTCAGCTAGTTCTATTTAAACAAAACCCTAAGCTTCACCAAAGCGTTGTTTCAGAAGAATAAGTTCATTGTCGTTCTCATCAGAACTGATCAATAACTTATTCGTCATCCATAAATGTGGAAATATTTATCTGTCAAGAATTTACCATTCTATTCCTCTATACATTTATATACTTTCAACAAAGCTGACGTATTTTAAAATATTCCCTTATTAATCTAGCATAGATACGTATGAAATTCGAATAACTTCGCAATCTCAAGAGTCGAAGACTATATAAATTTACTACACGTCAAAATCTAAGTGACTTCGTCTTAAAAACAATTTACTTGAACGTTAAAACAAATTACGATGCTTAGTTAAGCTCTAAAACAATTAAACAATAAAATATCAAGTTTGCCACACAAAATTTGGTCATGTCAAGAGTATCTCATTACTGCACAACTTACTACGATAATATTCGAGGAGTTCTCTTTACCTTCTGCCCGAATATTTCTTCTGATAGCAAGATAAACCTAAAGTGATTGTGTCCTGCCTGCAGGGACTGAAGCAAACAGCACAGCTGGGTAACGGGACTGGTGTTGGGGCACGCGGCAGCGAGCAAGCCGGTCACGCGTCTCTCCTCCTCCTGCCTCGATATCAGCTGGTAGCAAGTGTGGCTCCATCCCGATTCTCTTCTTCCTCCTCTGCGATCCAGGACTCCTACACTCCCGTACGTTTCCGAAACTAAGAGCGTTTCTGATGATCATCTTCAAGCGAATCCCAAACTAGAAGTTCTCCGGCGGATATATAGTTGTTTAATATGTTTAGTATTTCTATAGGTTGGCGTAGAAATACTTCGTGGCTGTATGTGCAGTAGTGACTTCGGTGAAGCGTGATGTTGAGCTTGCACCCTCTTTGACTAGGCGTTGATGTGCGGCTAAGTCACTGATGGAATCCACATATCTTAAAATGGTTATTTCTCATCCATAATTTAGTACGACTTCATAACATCCAAGTTGTAGACCATGTTAAACTTCCTCGTTGACTCCAATTTGATAACCATGTTTGTATACCGAAAATGCAGTTGGAAATACCTCGTCGAATGTCGTTTGGTTAAATCGACTTAATTTTCCAACAACTCTTGTACTTTTGGGAAAATGTTGCTTTCGCTTGTTAATAGTAGCTTCAATACGTAGACTTATTCTTTCGTTGATGTAGCGATGAATTCTCCTTATAATTATTCGATTTTTAATACTTGTTTGCGTAGAAATAATGTTATATCTTTCAGCTGCAATATTTCATCGGAGCTCGTATTCAGCTTGGCCGGTGGCGATGCTGTCTCCTCCGTCAAAGTCTCTATGGATTCCTCGGTCTATATTTTCCGTAAGTTGACTAACACGTCTCTCAATTTTCGAAGTCAGATATGGGATGATCCTCTTGACGCTAAGTAGCTTCTCAAGTACCAGTAGCTAATTAAAATGGCGTTCATGGCATTAGACCTTGAAATAATCTTCATCTGTAAATATCTTTTTCATCCGTATTCACCTTTTTATAAAATTTATATAATTGGCTTTTATTTAGAATTTCCTTCATATTTCTGCCATTAAATCTCTTCTAGAAATGTTTTAAAATAATATTATTGACCACCAATATATATTATTACTATTGGTTCAGATCCGGTCACGTGATATAAATCTTTCCTTCCGCGCCATGAACTCTCTATCTCGCGCGTGCCAATGTCACCTTCCCCCTCTCTGTGGCTCGTGGCTCACCCTAACTGGTTTTTCCAATGGAGAAACACTGACAATATCGCTAACTTGCCAATTTAGAGACTAGATTGATTCTCAATCTTTGCAGTGTTAAAAAAATATCATTTTACATTTCTTCTTCTCGCCGTGACAAAATGTATACGGACAGCATTCAGCTCACTCCTAGAGTTGGCTACAGTAATGATACTTCATACAATGCTGCAGGTTACCTAACTAGTTCCATAACATCGACGCTTGTGTTCTCTTGAGCGTGCGGTTCAATTCCCGTCACATGACATGTCCTTAGTCCTTTAAATTATGGGTTCAGTGCTCTTAATGGCCGTACGTGAATTCTTTTGGGCCAGTAATTGTACTTCTTTGTTTGATCTAGGTGTTGGAAGGGGAGTCTTAGTTTGAACGGCCTTTTTCGGTCCCATGGTTTTCAATTCCACATACTGTATGCTATGCAGATTGCCACATTTTTTCCCCCGCGAGTAGTCCTTTATTTTCACGCCAGTTAATTCTGTGAGAGGCACCCTACATACAACCAAGCAGTTCGTTGACCTTCTTGTAGCATAAGATCGGTTAAATAGTCCGTTTCTATGGTGATTCTGGGATTCTTTCCTATTCTGTTCTTTCTCCTTCTTACGATCTCAAAGCAGTCCTTTTCGTCTCTCTCTCCCCGTGTGTCGTCACTCTCGGTTCCAGTATTTGCAACTGATTCTTCTTCCTTCCCTCTATTGATCTCTGCTGCAGTTGTGCTCGCTATCTTACCAGATCTTCCAGATAGATAAGAAGGGTTAAGCCACTGAAACAATATACTGATACATAACGGAATTTGTTGTCCACTTTGTAATGTTGGCAGTAAACCTACTTATGTAGCTATATATTTTGATAATTATAATAATGTATTGACGTTAGTCCATCAATTATACACCTTAAAAATCAATTATCTAACTCGATGTATTAGTTGAATGCTATAAAATTAAATATTGAGTCATATCTGCTGACATAACCTCCAAATTCAAGAGCACATCCCATACCCTCCCCCCATTTTGTCCTAACCTACATAACCTACAAATCTGACTATAGAATAATTTAAATAATCGCCCCCACCCCCTACCCGCTATCCTACACAGGTTCCAAATTCGTGTTTGAATCCCATGACCCTCTTGCAAATGTGATATGAGAAGGAAGGAGAAAGATAAATGAAAACCATATGTGATTGAAACAGTTTTTTATTATTAATTTGCATGAGACAATGTAGAAATAAAATTGTTGTATATGTATAGGCCTAGTATAGAAAGAACGACACTATTGAAATTGCATTCTCGTCCAGTTCTGCTTCATGCAACTTGCTGTTAACCTGGATCCAATAGACAGATCTGTAAGAATACAAACATCAAACTATAAATACAATAAATGTGGAATGTAACTTATAAGACACTAGACGTGGAAGAATGCAGGATAAGCTTCTCAAGGAAATATCCTGTAAATGGGCATGGAGGTTTTCAGATATTTCAGTGATTTCTTTCGACTGCAATCTAATATTTTTGTTTTACATTTATTAATTTCCATCATGAATTATTTCCTCAAGACAGAATCCATACCATTTAAAAACTCATTCAAATCCTCTGGTGTGTCGGCTTAGATGACGATGTCATTAGCAAATCTCAAAGTTGAAATTATTTCTCCTTGAATCTTTACTCCTACTTTGATTTTTTCTCCAAATTCCATCATTGCTTGTTCAATGTATAGATTGAACAGTATGGGTGATAATTTGCGGCCTTGCCTTACACCTTTATGAATACCAGCTTCTATCTCTTGTCCTTACGATCGAATAACTGCATATCCTAAGGAACACAAAACGTGCTACACCTTAAAACGGTACCGGTACTGGTATGGCACAAAATGGTAATGTGTATTGAAAGGAAAGTGATTAGTCCCTTGTTCATAGATTTACATGTGTCAACATTGTTTGGTATCCTTGACACATGAGTCACTTTTAGTGATCTCAGGAGTAGCCTACATATTGAGACTCGTGTCCTAAAGATCATGGGTTTTATTGCAAACAATACATTAATTCTAGTCTGTTTGGAACATGCAAAATTGAGTGTTTGGCTTAGTTCATACCACAGTGATCCACCCAAATGATGGTTCCTAAATTAAGGCCATGACTGCCTCCTTCCCAATCCTAGTCTGACCTACAAATGCATATACCACTACATACAACCTATACATACAGTTACCGGGAAGGTAGCTCTGTACTTCCTCAGCCCACTCTCCCGGTATACTACTGAAACTTAAAACATGCCACATTGAGTGGGTCTGTTTCTGATTGTGACAACCTACTGTCACACGCGTCAATGTTCTCAGATAGGGAAGTATTGGGCTTGCTTCCCGCACCGCTCTACACCTACCTCCTACCTCTCAAGTTCAAGTGCACAGCTGAATGCCGGCATCTGTACACAAATTGATTCAAGAAGCAACAACAACAATCGTTGATAACTTGGTTCTGCAGCAGACACCAATGTCCATCCAAGTTAAAACAGCTCACAATGATGATATGTTCTGAAACAGTTACTTCAATGCTCCCAATATTAGGTACAGTATTTTGACAACATTGACATGAACATTGTCAGGAATATGCCAGCCATCCTAGTTTCTCATCTGGGTGACAAATTGGTTATGCAGTTACAAGCTCAGGTATCTATGACATAAATGTCAAGAAACATGGATCCATAGTAAGTTACAACTATTGTATTATTTAACAGATCAACGTGAATATGTAACGGCTGGAGAAAAAAAGATCGATAATAATAAAACATCCAAGTAGGGATTTAAACAATTGGCCTCAATATGTAACCATCATAGTTTGTTCATACCAACACGTATTTCTCATTTCAATAGCCTGTAACATAGTGTTCATCAGCCCGAGGAACAAAGGTGTATCATTTTTCTGTGATGATTGTAGTAGAATGTGTAAATGTATTAGGGACAAGGATAGAAAGTGCCCCAGGATTTGAAATAAGCTAAGGTACAATCCCAGCATTTGTCCCAAGGGAGTGTCGAAAATCCACACTCAGGATAGACTGTCAATGCCAGGGTAAACTGTTGATTTCTCGACTTGCTGCAGGTGCATATCTCGACCGTAATGCATGACTTAAGGCTGAGCTACTAGTACTGCTGACAAGCCCTGGACAAGAGATGGCAGCACTGCCGTCCCTTGCCAGTCAGCGCATGTGAATTACCACTTGCCCTCCTCCCTTCCATACTCCTCATTGGCACACAATCTTCCCCTCTCTGTTGTAAGCCTCGCTTGTACATAAGTCGCACAGCGATCTGTTTCCGAGCCGTTACCTTATTGCAATCGTGAGCACTGTCATCCAGCCGGATAAAATGGGTCGGGGCGTTTGAAGTGCCATGTGTTCAGATTTTCTGCATCACGTCAGGTTTCCTTTCTTGTAATTTTGAAAAAAATAAATCGAGAAAACATCAACATTGGCAAAGTTTGTAATAAAAAATACATATAATATTAATAAGACAATATGTAAGCCTCCGTGGCTTAGGCGGCAGCACGCCGGCCTCTCACCGCTGGGCCCGTGGTTCAAATCCCGGTCACTCCATGTGTGATATGTGCTGGACAAAACGGAGGCAGACAGGTTTTTCTCTGGGTACTCCGGTTTTCCCTGTCAAAATGTCATTCCAGCAACACTCTCCACTATCATTTCATTTCATCTGTCATTCATTTAATCATTGCCTCAGAGGAGTGCGTCAGGCCTCGGCAGCCGGCACAGTTCATATCCTCGCCGCTAGATGGGGGCTTCATTCATTCCATTCCTGACCCGGTCGGAGACTGGAAGCAGGCTGTGGATTTTCATTCATTAATAAGACAATATACCTGAAATGACTGCTTAGGTATTGAGGGATGTAGAATCCAAGTCTGTAGTCAGAGTTTCTCTATCGTGTCCCGCTTTTTGTAATTTTTAGTAATAAGAACTTCAAGATTTGATCAAGAATTTCAATAACGTACCATATTATTTTTTAAAGTCGCCTCCGTTGCGTAGTGGTCAGCGTGATTAGCTGCCACCCCGGAGGTCCGCGGTTCAATTCCTGGTTCTGCCACGAAATTTGAAAAGTGGTATGAGGACTGGAACGGGGTCTACTCAGCCTCGGGTGGTCCAAATGAGTAGAGGGGGTTCGATTCCCACCTCAGCCATCCTCGAAGTGGAAAACCACTACGTCTTCGGGTAAATGCCGGGATGGTACCTACCGTAAGGCCACGGCCGCCTCCTTCCCACTTCCATGCCTAACCCTCCCACTCTTCCCATCCCTTCATCAGGCCTCTGTTCGCTTTGCAGGTGAGGCCGGCTGGGCGCAGTGCTGGTCACACACCCCAGTTGTATCCCCGACCTAATCTTTCAAGCTCCAGGACAATGCCCTCAGTGGTGGTAGAGGTCGGATCCCTCGCTTAGTCCGTGGGAAAAGCCAACCCTGGAGGGTAAAACGATAGCGAAAGAAACAAAATATATTTTTAAACGTGTTTTAACACTGCAATATAAAGCTACTACAGTATAAAATCTTGAATTATATTAATACAAAGTTCTTCTAGCCATTCAGATGTTCAATTTGTCGTTTGAATCGTGCAGTTCAACAGGAAGTAATTTTAGGATACTACTTAACCTCCTCAGATCCACTACAAAACAACAACATATTTTCTGAACACAGATTTACTGCGCTGGATATATGACACACAAAATAAATACACAATTAAAGCTTACAGTATACCTACCAGTTTCAAGGAATGGAATTAATACAAATGTAGAAATACATTGAGGTTTTTTATTTTTATTTTTTTGCAATATTAACCGAGAGAAAAAATATAGGGCCGCCCGCAGGAAGGGGCAAGGTGGGGCCGTGCCCCCCCCCCCCCTCCGGAATTCCGAGAATGTTGATATTCGAGTGGTCATTGTAACCAGTTTATTTCATAAATTGAAGTTTCTGATAATCAATTGACAAATGATACAATAGAAAACTTCTTTGTTGTTGACGTAATAGGCTATGTATTTTTATTCAAAAAATTCCTCTCGGCACGCCGGAAGGTGGAGGTATATTTCACCGGGCAAACTAGGGGTTATGCTATAATAGGAAAAATATGCAGGTTTTCGTAGAAGCATCAGACCTCATTTATTGCGAGAAAGTATTTTACAATTGGAGCTTAATTAACTTTGTTTTTCGTATTTCTATGCATATTTTTAACATTTTATTGTCTTATGGGGACGATAACTTTCTCGTCATGTGGGGTCCATTTTTATACTTGTGGTCACACTGTCCTTATGCAAGGTTTGGAACTGATGTGTAACTATCTAACAGTCTGTTACTTCTTCACGCAAAATTTTATCTACCGCAGAGATGTTTGTTGGTTCCTCAGTTTAGGGGCTGCGACAACGCGGTCATGTAACCCCGTGTACACTCGTCCAAATTTGCGCCGTTCTGCGATTGTTATTCGTGCTGCGAAATGCCGCATATTTTTATTAAAGGTGTGCCATAGTACTGTGGTCCATTTCTTTAGAACAGAGCAATTATTGCTACAAATGAACAGCAATCTTCCATTGTTGTAGATTCTTAACATGTAGTGTTAAATCTTCTACGATCGAAGAAATTTATAGGCTAATATTTAAGTTGTTCTGCGGTGTTTTAGTTCCGATATCAAAGCGACTGAGATTCGCACTCTCAATCAAAAGTAGACGGTGGATCAGTTGAGACAAAATGCTGAATTCATAACTGATATACATCGTAATGTTGTAAGCTATATGATTCCAATGGAATCTTCTTGCAAGGCATGCAGCCTACTTATATGAGCGGAGAAGCTAATTGAATCCTAATTTTTTTGGCTTATAGTCGTATTGACCGACTGAAAGTTACAATTCAATATAGAACAATTAGGTGATCAAGCCGAAGTTGAAGGGGAGATTGATAATGATGTGCTTCTGAAAGAAGTAAATTACAGAACAGACATAGGCAGGCTCTTAACTCAAGGAACATTTATGCGACATTCTTAAGTATGAATGTATAATAATAATAATAATAGTTAAATGATTCTGCGATGTTTGTCATTATCAAAGCGACTAAGTAAGAAGTACATGATTTAGTTATATATTTTACTTAACGGCCAGCAATAATCAAATGAAATATTTCTTTCTAAAACGACAATTTGCTAAAACCATGGGCGTCACAAGTATGAGTAACGTACAATACGAATTTATCACTTCGCACAAAATTCATTGTGCTAAGAAGAGCAGTGCGAGGTATTCCTGATAGAAGAGGAAAAACGTGATGGATCCGCTGTAACTGCCAGTACAAACTAGATATTTGGAATAATAATAATATTATTGGTTTTACGTCCCTTTTAACTACCCTGGCATTTAGAGACAACGGGGTGCCGGAATTTTGCCCCGAAGGGGATCTTTAACGTGCAAGTAAATGTACTGACACGGCTCCCTCGCATTTGCGCACCCTCAAATGCCAGCTGACTGCGCCAGGTTTCGAACCTGCAACCTTGGGCTCAGCAAGCGAGAACGTTACCCCTGAGCCACGCAGCCAGCAAGATATTTGGAAACAGTGCTATTTGAATTATTAGGCAAATTCATATGTAGGGATATTTCCACAGTTTAATTTAACTCAGTAATTTGGAAATATCTGAAAATATGTCCTCCAGTTACCGTAATTACAAAATAGGCGAACAGGATTTACATTGAACTGCTTGATTTTTATATTATTGTCGATACATGGTGGTACCACTATTTTTTACCTGATTTTAAGAACTGAACACTATGACAATGAATCACAAAAGAAGAAACGCGAACTTCCATATAGCCCCGTGCATCTAGGTGTGTGAAACCCCATACCAGAGCATCGCTCACTTCCATTTTTTTGGTAAACAGGCTCTGAAGTTACAGCATATTCGTTTTCGCAGTTATCACAATAATAAATCCATGTACAATATAATCCATTTTTTATTTCTTTTTTGTATTTGTATTTTCCCGTGGTACAATGTTTGGAATGGCTCGTTACTAATTCTATTTCTTTCATAACGTGACCAATATCAACGATGAGTCGCCCTATTGGAGGCAGTTCGTTGGCCTCAGTATTCCTTTCAATTACCATAGGTGGTACTTCACAATCCGACTCATTGTCATCGTCTGTATCACTTCCTGAATCGTTCGAAAAATGTATGTAATAATCTTGATCTTCATACCTGAAATCACACAATGTTAAAAAATATTACCTTGATTATTATAAACATAGCCTACAGAAAGCAAATACGCATTAAGAGTAACTCCAGGCAAATGCTGGGATGGTTCCTCTCTAAAAGTAATCCTATCCCCAATTTAGAAATTCACACAATAGTACAGTCATCACATTAACACATGTAATCACACAAATTCCATACACACCCAAGAATACACGGGGCTATATGACCTCGATGTCTCAGTCCCTAAAATAAGCAACAACAACACGTTTTACAAGTAGGCAATCTAAAAAAAAAGTCCTTTAAAATTAATTAATTAATTAATAATTAATTTATATATTGTAACAATAGTTTACTTACCGACTTGCATCGTTGCCTGTTGGGGGAGTGCTTTCACCTAACAATCTGTTGAATATTTCTTCCGAGTCTTCCAATTGAGCAGCATCGTTTGAAACATTCAAGGTTATTTCTTGTTGTTTTCTTTTCTCCCACGTAGCCTTTGCTGCGCGGCCTCTTCTGGAACGTTTCCTTGGAGGAGGATGCTTTCGTGGCATTGTAGAGCTCAGCAACTTGAAGTGAAACCCTGGCGACGGCGCTAGCTCTGTCAGCCAGTGTGACAGAGAGGAGGGCAAGCTTGAGCGAGAGAGTGGACTGTCATCGCTTGTCAACACATCTATTGGCTCCCGGCCAGCGATGGACTACACCCTTCTGTACAGATATTGGTCTTGCTTGAGTTGGTCAGAGCGGGCAGGGGGGAAGTACTTTTAGTTCGCATTTTTTCCGGGGTTTCAGTTCGAGTTGCTGAGCTCTAGAATAAAGTGTGAATGTTATAGAAATACACTACTGCCCTATCACTCAATCACGAAACACGAACGCAGAATTAGGAAATGAAACGAGAAAGGGGCGAGATATATTCTTCTATCGCTTCCTCAAGACTCGGTCTAGTCAGACTCAACGCGCAGGAAAATGTTTTGCAAGAAGGCGAGTTATTATTTTTCTTTTTTTCTTTGCACTCCACGGTAAGTAGAATGGAATGCTGCGTAAGGAAAGGATTGACCCGCCACGGGTGGTGCGGTGCTAGGTAGTAGGGTGGGGGAATGGCGGTTGTTGCAAGTGGTAGTGCGGGTAGCCTATCGTGTAGCCTGTGTAGTTACCTTTTTGCCGAGTTGAAGACTAGTCAAAGGTACATACGTCACGGGTTTATCACTAAACAGTTCCTTTCATCAAACATTCGAACTGCTCAGAATTAGAGCCTCTACAATATTGAATAAGTTTGAAGTTATTATAGATTTTTTTTTACAATAAAAAAGGTTATTGAAATATGATCCTTTTATAAAATATGTTGAATTTTGAAATAAAAATTGTTCATAATGAAGCTACTAGTACAAGGGTTATTGCACAGAAATTTCGAAATTCTCCGGTTATTAGTTTTGTCCTGACGTATGTACCTTTAACCCTCAAAGTAGACACTTTGAAACCATGCCCTGAACAAACGAACAGTCTATATTTTACAAAAGTGGCATATAACAAGTCCCGAAGACCTATATACTAGATTAAGAAGAAAAAATAAAATTAAAAAAATATTTTATTTTTCGGTAGCACAGCCTTAACGAGCATGGCTACGCTGCAGGTAGTCATTCCAACTGAATGGTATCGGAACTTGAAAAAAAAAGTTTTTAAACGTTTCTAAAGACTATCATCGACTCTAAGAATATGTCATTAAGTGTGGAGTTTGCCAGAACCGGAACCAAACGAGAACGTGGTAGATTATTGAACATATACCATTCACATACTTCCTGGGAGTCAGTAAGAATTGAAAATACTGTCAAATATCACTGCTGCATATTAAATATACTGTCAAATATCACTAATATACAGTCAAGAAGGTTTTTATTTGTAGATCGTTCGACGACGTCAGATGTTCGTGGCCGACAAATTGACGTCATATTGCGTTGCTAACATGTCACACGACACACATAACTTTGTAATTATGTGAGAAAATAAATGATTGGCACAGCCATTGTCTTGGACAAAGATTATTGATGCGTGACTACCCCCACTGTGCTTGGTCAAAAACCAGGGGTGTGTATATTAACTACCTAACAATTATTGGTCTAGGCAAGACCAACTACAATCCTCAGACCTTAATGTAGAAAATACATGGCGGCGACGGTTGCCCTACCAATAGCTCAGATCATGTCATCGGGATTGTCACAGTTCGTGTAAATCATTATTTTTACTCACCTAAGAGCATAAAATATATCACAAGACGAGACTAGGTTCCGAAGAAATATGCATCAATAATTTAGACTTACCTGAATTAATTTATCTATATAGTGCTGGCCTCGAATATTAGGTTTCTTCGTCTTCACCCAAGGGGCAGCTACAATAGTCTCACTGTTTCTGTGGTTGAATAAGAAGCTTTTTGGCGAGTTATCACGATTTCTTTTTAAGTTCAGTAATTATAGAATAATATTATTAGCAAAAAATCAAACAGATTCTGAAGTAGGAGAGAAGAAAGTACCCGGTTACTGAAGTGCTGTCCCAGCACATGCAGAGTATTTGTGTACACAATCGGAATGAGAATAGTTGCCTGAAATAATCGAACGAACGCCATAGAGATACATTTCAATAAAGACCTCTCGTGGAATTGCCTAAAATCTCGGGTTAAACATCACACCGAATTAGTTGATTGAAATATGCAAAGAAGTCGTCGTGTGGATATCAGAACATAATTATGGAGAATACTACTGGGTACACACAAGGGCCACGATAATATGTTACCATCTAACCTATTAAACATTCGCTGTTACCGTTTGGAATAGTTGTACGCTTGAAATAGTTGATTTTGTAAAGTACTATAGGTTGGAAAGCACCATCTCCCTCTTACGGAATTATCGCGGCACACCATCTCGCAATATAAGTACATAATTGGCAAGGTACTCACAACACTTTATTACACACATCATAATAAAAAATAACTTCCAAGCTGTAAGAATCACAAAAGTATGAATAATGACGGAACACAATGAGTTCACTGTTTGGCACAGGGGGAACATCTTCCTTAACCAATAAAACAGAAGTTCACTGTATTATTTGGCGTTTATGCAAGGCAGTGTAGAACATCTGCCAGACTGGTAATGATTTATGGAGGCACATATTGCTGAGCGTTCAAAATAACGTCAACGGTTTGGTCTAGCCGTAGATGCTCATTGCGTTTTCCCTTTACGTAATTAAGTTCGACACTACTGACGTGTACTAAGCTATTATTATTAACTTGCCACTAACTAGCAAATCATTGCGGTGTATATTCTTGAGTCACTTCTATTATGCTTTAGTCTTAGGTACTTCAACATCCGAAGTAAATAACACAATGCCATCGGTTGACTGGACAATCATCACACAAACGAACCAGTCCATATTAAGCGTATTATCACATATTTACATACGATTGCAGTACATTACCGCGGACTGGACTTGACAGATATACAGAAGACACTAAAAATTACAGATGAGCGACAGTTTATCCCAACCTTCATCAAACGAAGCTAATAAAAGCTAAATATTGTAGCCCAGCAACGAATGTAAACAAACAATATGCCGGGGCTTCAGCATACGCCATTTTCACACTTTCGAGACCTGAATTAAGGTCTGAGTATCGTTGTTGGTCTTGGTCTAGGCTAAAACCATTGGTCTGACGGATGCGATATAGTACCTAATGCGTGGGGTTGGCAATACTGTAAACGATGCTAAAATGGCGGAGTCATGTGGAATTTCGTCTCTATAAGTCATGATCCTATTTGGCACGTCTGGGTGGGTTACAGACAGCGGAGGAGTAAACATCTATTACTATATCATCACCGGGTGAGTTAGCCGAGGTCGTTACGGCATGACTGCTGGCAGTCGCTCACATCCGGGAGGCGAGGAGGTTCGAATCCCCCCGCCGGCAACCTTGAAGATGGTCGTCTGTGGTTTCCCATCTTCCTTCCAGGCAAATGCCGGGGTTGGTCCCTAACTATAGGCCACAGCCGCTACCTTCCAACTCCTCGACCTTACATTCCCACTTTCCTCCCCAACGGTACTTGTAGCTCACCCATTGGGTGTCCGTCTCGAAGCAGCTACAAAACTGGCGAGCCGAACATGTCCTCGGACACTCCCGGCACTAAAAGCCATACGCAAAAAAAAAAAAAAAAAAAAACTATATCATCTCCAGATATCATTACTACAGGTATCTTGGCTAATTTCAGTAGTTTAATAATTTTTTACTTCGGTTCAGGTAAACTCTACTCTTGCCGAATAAAACTCCAATAGACTTTATATTAGAGTTGAAAACTCTAGGAAAACAGACTGTTACTGAACCTGAAGAATTCATAACTCTATGGAAGTGATCCATATGCCTCACCGCTGCCTAGCATACACCTTGCTGCAAGTGCCCTTCAACCCAGAGGAAGAAGTGATAGCCAGCTAAGGATGCAAGTGAAATAATTTCCTCTTCGGACTAAACAGGAGGAAAGCAAAGACAGTAGGCCTACAGATAGGTGGTTACTACCATTATTAGTTAGAATCACGGAGGCTAATTCCTTAGGAAGCAACGAGGACAGGTAAATGGTATACAGGTCCTCATTCTCTCTCACAGTGAACCTTTGCCACACAGAAATACCGGTCATGTAGTACGGTACAGCTCAAATAAGCACTATACAAACTTGCATGATAGAAAGAGACCTGCTGAATTATATTATTGGTATAACACACTCCAGAAAATTGGATCAAGAGCATTTGAAAACTACTCCTGGTGGCGTTCCAGATATGAGGGTTTAGGCTATGTTGGTCTCCCACATGACTGACACGCCACTGTTCATCACTAAACAACATGTACATTTCATTACAAATGACAGAATTGCTCATATTTTTCTCGATATTTTCTTTTGCTCACGAATCAACAGTATTATAACATCCACACAATTTACAAATGTCTTTAATTAAAACAAATATCCTGCCGTAGTCTGCCATCATGCAATATATATATATATATATATATATATATATATATATATATATATACAGGGTGTATTTGATATGATGGAAGTCCTTTACACTGGTGATAGAAGATGGTATTCTAAGCAAATATCTTCATGAAATTCAGTTGGATTATAATTAGTGTAGGTGGAATTAAATCACAAAAATCGTCGGTCAATGTCTTGGAAACGGGCTTACACTTCGTTCCCCTCAGCAATACAGCTGACTTCTCCCCGTCGCCCTCCCCTCCAACGCTAAGGAATGTTGACAAGTGTCTGAAGTTGAGTGACCTCCTCGTCTTGTCTGCCAATGGCATTGAAATACACAAACCGAGCCTATGAACAGCTGTTTCACACCTTCATGGGGAGTGGCTACATGACTAGTGATGGTGGATCTGCTTAGGATTTTGCCATCCTCATGGCCTATGCATAGAAAATGGAAATCCTAAAGATTTGGTAAATTAATTTAAGAAACTGTTTGTCTATCTTTGTGTGAAGACAGTGCAACAACCGTAACAAAAATATTAATAATACTATTATTATTATTATTATTATTATTATTATACCAGACTACTACTGCTGTACTAATAATAGTAATAATAGAATTTTAGACACACTAACTTCTACGGGGCTACCTGACCACGTTGTCGCAGCCCCTAAACTATGGAACCAACCTAAGTTGCTTTATGTTTTTATTTGGTATGTCGAGTTGCCAGACTTTTATTTTTAGCAATCTAACACCAGAGCTACACATGCTGACTCTTCTTATTATTATTATTAGACTATTATTATTATTATCATCATCATGTTCATGGGGTGCTAGTATTGAGGCAGCTTACCATCAGCGGCCGATATGCAAGTCGGGGCGTGATGGCGCAGTGGTCCAGCTGTTGGCGTCTCACCAGTCCAGTAGCTCACGATCACGAAATTTACGGTCATGTAAAAACACAAGCTTCCTTACTTCCCACCATCTGCAGCCACATGATGATTTCCCGTGGCATCCCACGAGCCCAAAGTTGGAATGCCTACCCCCCGCGGTGTAGGCATGCGCATTTAATCGTACACCACGATCGCAGCACGTCCGGTAATTGAAGGTCCAAACTCAGCACCGACAGTGGCTATCCTGAGTTTGGATTTCCCCGGATTCTTCCACGCGCTTTCCAATCACATGCCGGGATAGTATGGTACTTGGAGTCCCGGAGCACCAACCTCATTCACGACCCTAATAACTACAGCTACACATATTACTACAGTCACCACAGAAACACAGTTTATCAGACAAATCAAACACTCACCCAACTACACGGTGCTGATAAACAAATGTCCCAAGCCCCTAAAATGAATTAACAACAACCATCACAACAAGCTTTCAAGTCTCTTCCATCATCATTGTTACCAAAAATATTTATTTACTGAACGTCCTAAACAATTGGAACCCTACTTAAAAATAAATAACATTCAGTAAAGATATAGTCTCTTATAAAGTGTATACTAATAATAATAATAATAATAATAACAACAATAATAATAATAATAACAATAATAATAATAATAATATGTTGTTGTTGGACACACTACTTTTATTTTTGGCGGGGATGTCGAGATTCCGGAATGTTGTGTTCACAGAATTTCATGTACGTGCCATTACATCCATCGGCATAAGTCTGTCGTATTTCTTCACCTTCATGTATTACATGACTCAGACTAGATCGAACCCTCGAGAAGGATAGCACTCTAATACCTGAGCTCACAGCCTCACTATCATTTAATTATTATTATTGTTTTATACAGTACATATAACACATTGCTGGTAAATCACAACATAACTAGGGCCTATACGGGCTATTGCTACTGAAACAGCCACTTCTAAGCTGGAAAGTCGAAATCGCTACCCATGAATTTCCAGACGATTCGGGTTGTTGAGAGAACTACTGCCTTCTGCATTAGTTTGTCAATTTGAGTATCCAGAACCAGTTCTTTAAGGTCTTGGAGCAAGGAATTTCGGATCACGCCCGTATTTGAGACAATGATAGGTATGGTCTTTACCCGTTCTAAATGCTATTGCCTTTTGATAGGGCCAACCAACTCGCTATACTTGCTTTAATGTTATTATTATTATTATTATTATTAAAAGTAATAAACAACCCCTGGCACTACAGCCCGTGAAGGGCCTAGGCCTACCAAGCGACCGCTACCCAGCCATTTGGCCTGCAGATATTGGGGCGACGCGTGATTAGCGCATCGGGTCTCTTCGGCCGTTAATCTTGGTTTTCATGATCGGGGCGCTGCCTCACTGTCAGACAGCTACTCAATTGTCCTCACTAGGCTGAGTGCACCCCGTTCCAGCCCTCACGTCAGTTTCTAAAATCCCTGACGGAGCCGGGAATCAAACCCGGGGCCTCCGGGTGAGAGGCAGGTGCGCTACCCCAACACCACAAGGCTGGCTATTATTATTATTATTACTATGTACATGTGGTACCATACTAGTATTAATTCTTGAAAGTAGTTTTCCATGGTTTCCCACTTCTACCCCAGACAAATGCTGGGATGGTTCCTAACTTAAGTCCACGGCCGCCTCCTTCCCAATCCTCACCTGAATTACAAACACCCACATAACTAAAGAAACCACAAAAACACAGGTTATCAGACAAATTCTTCCCACACCCAACCACATGGGGGCTAAATGACCAAAATCACCAAGCCTCTCAAACAAAACATCAAGTGTATTCCTTTCGTCTTAAATGCTAGTTCTGAACAGAATACGGAATGTCGGAATTTTGTCACACCGTATTTCATTAAAGTGCCGGACGGCAATGACACTTACAAAGTAGGCTACCCAATACTGCCGGTCATAACGTCCCAAGACATTGCGTGCAATTTCAACAACAACAACAACAACAATACAAATTTTCTTACGAGATGGGTATCGCTCGCTTTCCTCGTAACAGCTGATACCTCCCCTCAACTAGTAAGGTCAACGCTCCGATTACGTAACAACTTCTCCTCCGTGCATCGCCCCACCTCGCCCCGCCCCGTTCACCCCAGCCTGCTGCCTCACCTTCTGTTTGAAGAATTTCGGAAAAGCCTAAAAACATTGACTTTTTAATGATAAATTTTGAATTTAAAGATAGGTGACAAATTTTTTACCCAGGAAGCTTACAATAGTCTCTTCTATCACCAGTGTAACGGACTTCCATTATATCAATTACACCCTGTATATATAATCGGCAGCAAGGGGGGTTGCCATGATAGTATTACTATCAAAAGGTGCAATTCTTTAAATATAACTGAATCTTTGCGATTCTATAAGACACTATAATGATGTTTATGGTTAAATGCGATCAACTTCTGAAATTCATAACAATAGATTTCGTTTTCAAGGAGTTTAACCTAAGTCTAAAGCATAATACGGTTGTAATCCTGTTAGTATCAGTGTAAGCCAATCACATTTAAGACATAAAAAACAGGGTGCTAGGGCCACCAACACACATCGTCCGTTCATGCTATTACGTTTACAAAGTTGCATAACCGGAACGTAATAAAAACTGGAAACGTTAGCGAATATTCCTGAATGCCAGTTTGGTTTCATACTAGGTAGAAACACAACACAAGCAGTCAGATACCTCCTGGAAGAAATAGAAGAAGCTTTGAGACATCCGAACGGAAAATACTACGCTGTCTTTATTGACTATACGAAGGCGTTCGACCTCCTAAACAGGGAAATACTGATGACAAAGTTGAAAGTCATGATTGGGACAACACATCCTATAGTCAGAGCAATTGGAAACATTTTAAAAATCAATTTTGTACAGATTGAGTATACAGTCGACGTATCAGACACGTTCGAACAAACAAATGGAGTCCTGCAGGGAGACCCAACGAGCCCCTTGTTGTTCAACATCACCACAGCAGACATTACAGACATCCTTCAGCGCACATCGAATACGAAACTTATCGTATACGCAGATGACATGGTGTTGGGATCACCTAGTAGAAATGACCTGCAACGAGAGTAGGGGAGTAGTAGGGGTTCTAACGCACTCGGCGTTGCTTGGGCGGTGTTCATGTTAAATAATTAATATTTGGTGAACCCATGGTCCGATTTTGACAAATGAGGTATCGTTGAACTCGGGCTGACGTCCTCTTTCCTATGGACCCTCGTTATATTTTCAAAAATTTTTAGAAAATTTTTGTCTTTGAAAGTAGGCGATAGTTTGAAAACCAAACATGATAGAACGTTGTGCCAAGGTTCAAACCAATGGTTTTATGTCCTTTATTTTCTGTAATAAATCTTTTTATTTTTCATGTTTTTTTGAAAAAAGTTCAATTTTGAAATTTTTATATTTTGGAACCTAAAGAGTTTACAAAAGATTGTGTTTAACATAAATGAATGGCACTGATCCCCTCTACCAGCAAAATAAATTTCAAGCCTCTAGGTCTAAAACTGTTCAGTAGTGTGAATTGGCGAGTTCTGCTTACCAGCCTACTTTCCTATGAACTTTGCCGATATCTCCCGAACGCATAGTCGGATTTTAACAAACGATGTATTGTTAGCGTTAGGATGACGTCCTGATTGATAAGAATGTGTGCTGGTATTTTTAAACAATTTTTTTAAAATTTTGGTTTTTTGGATTGGCGCTATTTTGGAAACGGTGAATTTTGGAAAAAAGTTTGTTTGACGTTAATGAAAGGTGGGTATGCCCTCTAGGAGGGCAGCAAGCGTCAAGGGTGTAGGAGGAAAACAAAATGATAGCCTACTTTCTCGCGAACATTGGTGATAATTGGCGAACGAATGGTCGGAATTTAACAAACGAGGTGTTGTTGGACTCGAGCTGACGTCCTCTTTCCTATAGATGACTCGTTAAATTTTTTAATTTTTTGATAAATTTTGTTTTCGAAAGTAGGCGATAGTTTGAAAACCAAACATGATAGAATGTTATGCCATAGTTAAAACGTTTGGTCTCTATGACGTTTATTTTTTATAATAATACTTTTTATATTTTGTGAGTTTTGAAAACACTTAAATTTTGAATTTTTACTATTTTGGAAACTAACACGTTGACAAATAAGTTTGTTTGACATAAATGAAAGGTCCCTACCCCCTCTACAATGAAAATAAATGTCAAGTCTCAAGGACATAAAAACTTTGCATTTAATTTTGTTTATATATTTTTTAATAAAAGCGTGTTTGTAGACAGAGAGAGCCGGTAGCGCTGGCCGTGTGTTCCAACGAGGCTATGACTGAGCATGGTGAATACTGGAAATGGCTATTTCGAGGGGCGATGTATGACAAAACGAGGGGCCGCTTTTCGATATTTTCCTATGACGAACGAATGAAGGCGAATATTTCGAAAATCCCTCATGGCGATCTTTAAACATGTTGGTAAACGGGTCGTGGGAAACATGACAAATGATAATAATGCTATGAGACGAATAAAAAAGCGGGAAATGTTTGATAGTTGTCATTAAGAACTTTAAGAGGAGGAAGAAGAAGAAGAAGAACTTGCTTTGTATGTATGCATGTCTGACTGGCGGGCAGAACGGAAAGAATATCTTCTTGAGGCATGGCTAGTCGGCTAACAGAATGGAATATCAGTAAAGCTGACAACCTTGCTGACATATGATAACAGGTGGAACCATGTGGTAACTCAGTAAAAAAAGTGATAACGCCTAGCCAGGCGAGCCGAGCAGCAGCAGCAGGCAGGGGCCTCGCAGAGAGGAAAGGGGGAGAGAGAGAGGGGAAAGGGCGAACACAAAGAGGGAAAACAGGAAATCACGTGACCACTGCAGAGTGGTGAGGGGGCGGGGCCAGAGAGCCGGAGGAGAGGTGAGGGGAGGAGTGGGAGAACCCATGACAGCCAATAGATGAACGAGTTGTATGTCATCATGGAGTGAAGGAGTGAGACGCGGGTGTGGAGAGAGAAAGAGAAACATGTATGTACATGCATGAAGCGTGGAGCGCCGTACACAGAGCTTTCGTACAACACGATTCAATAAAATAAATAAATAAATAAATAAAAAGTGTACAGATTCATACAACATGTAATTTATTGATCCAAGGATTAAACGTTGAGTTAAATCCTAACCATTTGACATATAGTTTTTATTTCCTTTTTGTTTCAACACCTTTTCCACAAGATAATGTTTAGGAAATGCTGTTTTTTGAAGTTCATGGAGATAAAATCTACATTTTATGGGTTGATGGTTGAGGTCTTTGAGTAAATAGGTGACTGGACTGTCCAAGTTGACTTGACGAATTCGAAATAGTTCAGTCCCCCACTGAGGGGTGTAGCCCTTATTGAAGGCAGACTTAAATTTGCTCACACGAACAAAATCCCCAATTTTCAGTCGGTGACGTTTAGAATCTGCTGTTTTTATGGGGTTAAACAGTTTATCCAGTCGCTGAATATTTTTGGTCACGAGGCGTGGCTTGGTCCCAATGGTTCTATGTTTGGTGTCATTGTAACGTGACACTAGCTCAGGTAACATGTCCAACCAGCGATAACTGCCCTGAGCGGTAAACGCTTTCCACATATGGGTTTTCAATGTTCGGTTAAACCGGTCGACCACGCTGGCTTTGAGATTGCTGAACGTGGTGTAATGGTGTATATCTAGATTTGAGAAAACTGGAGAAATCCTTGTTGAAAAATTCTTTCCCCTGGTCGGTTTGTAGCAACTGAGGTTGGCGTTTGGAGTGTTGAATAATATGTTGAAAGGCCTTGGTAACTAGTGGACCAGACTTGCGACGCACAGGTTCAACAAAGGCCATTTTGGATTACACATCAATGACGGTCAACATATAGCGTACACCGTCGTTAACGCCTGCATAGGGTATCATTTCAACCAAGTCAGCCTGCCAAAGTTCATCCACACCTCGTGAAATCACCTTGAGTCGCGGATAGTGACGCCTAGCTGGGCGATGCAACTCGTGAGCAATACTCATTTTAATGGGTGAGGGCTTAAACAATAATTTTGGCATTTCGAATTTCTTGTACAATTTCTTGAATTTCCCAATCGTGACCGGTATGGCCGGCTTGACGTGAAGCATGCAACAACTGTAGTGCTGGATGGGCTTATTGGGATTGTGCCAGTAGGTAACATCCACAAGGGGTTTTAATGGTTTAAATGTCACTCCCGAAGCGGAAACTTTACGACCAGTACTTTGACTGGTGGGAAACATTTTTGCAATGATGGTTTTATATTTTTGAGATATATTGGCATTCACTTGTTGAGCTGGATCATACTGTCTTTTGTGGGCATGGGTATCCAATAAAATGGATTTATATCTGCCAAGGCCCTCTGACGTATAATCATGGAATGAGGGTGTTCGAGAAAAGAGCAGCTTTAACAGTCCTGGCGTCAATTTATAGTTGATGTTCTTAATGACAGCTTTAGTACGAGCAAATTTAATGGATGAATCCCCAATTTTAAAACCATCATCCTCATAGCGAACACCATACGTGGTATCTGTGTTTCCAATAAATAGATCAATGAGATAGGGTTCTAGTGTTGATCCATAATATTTTATTAAAATGTTTTTCAGTTGAGCTTTATTTTGAGGGGCGGCCAAGACTTGTGAAAACGGAGAC
This sequence comes from Meconema thalassinum, assembly GCA_946902985.2. Lineage (NCBI taxonomy): Eukaryota > Metazoa > Arthropoda > Insecta > Orthoptera > Tettigoniidae > Meconema > Meconema thalassinum. The sequence goes on from OX336395.1 coordinate 240,428,332, forward strand.
GATTTGGAAGGGCAAGGTGTTTCGACCATGGCCAAGGATTTCTTTTTTCTCAAAAACTCTGCAAGGGGTGCGTTTTTTTTGAGGCGTAAACACTTGTTCCTCCTCATCCTCAACTTCGCTAACACTAGTCAAATCTTCCTGTTCCTCTTCCTCTTCCTCAGGGTCCTCGTGCAGCGTCTGAGTGGCTTGTGAAACGGTGGGTAACGTTTCAGATGGATTGAAGAGAGTTTCAACATGGCTTTTAGCGGAGGTGCTAAATTATGTTGAATATACAAAGCATGATCTGCACGTGATCGTTTCAATTGACGAAACTTCTGGCGAATAGTATTTTTTGCTCTAATAATATGCTTTTTCAATTGACTCTCTGCTAACGCCATGGTGTCTTGACAAATGACTTGAGAGGGAGTGAGACAGGGCCTTAAATAGCAATAAAATGATCAAACCCTAAGCGATATCGTCCTTGGTTGAGTTCACTTTGTTTGTCAATCACTAAACAGGCATGACGTTGAGTGTTCCAGCAATTGCCACACAATTCAGTAAAGATTTGAAAGGTCATATCCGGACTCACATGTTCATTATAAATGTGACGACTGTTCCTCTCGTCCTGGCGAAATAAAACAATGACATTGGCATTGTCACGAATCAACTGTTTGGACATTTTAGAATACGTTTGTCCAAGATAAAAGCAATCGATATGTTTGTGTCGACCCATGCTGAAATAGCTTTGAATAATGCCTTGACGTTCAGTGGATACATCATCGAAAATCATGAGTGAATCAGGCTTTACCTCATCCGGTGAAATAACATTTTTTTGCGTGGAAGATGTGAAATAACCCATATTCTCTTTTTGTAATCCAGACATGACTTGATCCAGAAACACGTAGAAGGGTTGGTAGAGAGATTTTGCAAAAATATAAATATTTTGAAAACGCAGACCATTGGGCTCTGTGACGAGTGTTAGCAAAATAATGGTCTTTCCACAGCCGGAAGGTCCCACAATGATGCAGCGAATGGAAGATGGAAACAGTGAACCATGGCGTTGTTCACGTGATGTGGGACAGATATGGGAAACCATGTCCCCCACGGGGAATGACTCTTGCTGCTTAATAATCTTCATATCAACTAAGGCTTAGACAGGCTAGCAGGCTGTCTATATACAGGACACCAGGCCTTGTCATAGAAACAGTAGACTTGTACTACAGGTTGACGATGGATGTCTTTGGACGTGCGTTGATGGCCAAAGCTAGGTCTGTCCCTATACATGATCCTAAACAAGAAACAGATCCTGCTAAAAAACACTATGTGGATAGGTCTGTTGTGCCACGCACAAAACAGGGAGATTATGACTTTAAGGAGATGCGGTTAACCCATGTAAAACATCCTCAAGTGTCTACAGACGTTACTACGAAAAAGTATGTGGATAACAAAGTGGATGAGTTTTATGACAAAGTGCCTCAGCTTACGGTGAATGGCTATAGCGCTAATCACCATCGGATTATTCACGTGAAAGACCCGCAAGACGAAGACGATGTCTGTACCAAGCGTTACGTGACCTATGAAATGAAAAGGCTTTATAAATTTATCCCATCTGTATTTTTAGTGTATCTGACAAATGAAAAATCTGTGAATGACAGAAACCATTTACCGCTAGTCCATGATCAGCACTTGACCTATGTGCTTGCTTTGGGTTTAAGCCACTATCGATTACACTATGATGGAACCATTCACATCAAATATGCCATACCTGATTAGAACCATTTACAAATAAAGATAAATGGTCATAGGATGTTGGTCCATAACCATGAAATGGTCAATGCAGGTGACGAATTATCCTTTCATCTCATGTTGACATGGGATGAAAAGCAATCGGAAAAAACCATAAACGATTTCCCACTTTATGTGGAATTGGAATATACAGCCATGAAATAACAATCTGACGTTAGTTGTGATTTAAACTTTCTTGTGAAAGGTTGTTGGTCATTATCATCATGGTGAAACAAAGGTGTGTGGTGAGAAAGACTAAAAAGACTAAAAATAAGACCCTGTCCTTGGCAAAGCCTGGGCTTACGACATTCGTGGACAAGCCCTTGCTAAAGAAAAAAAGAAAAAATTATGTATTGACCATAAGGAAAGCCCTTCGAGCAGCACAGAGACATGTTATTCCAAAACGTCGGCATCAGGTTTCAAAACAAGGGCGTTTGATTCCCGTCCCCAAACGAGCGAGATTTTTACCTGCTTTATTTGCCGGTCTGGATGCTCTGGGTTCACTTTTGGGTGGTGCCAGTGCAGTGGCGAAAACCATTAAAGCCGCGCAGCAGGGCAAGGAACAACTAAAAGAAAGTCAGCGACATAATGAAACGATGGAAGCGATTGCTGTGGGGGCTAGAAATGCTAATTTAAAGCCAGCTTTTTATCAACAAGGATTTGGAATTTCACCATTTCGAAATATAAAAAACCTCAGCCATAACAAGACATGCCCTGACGCATCAACAAGTGGAAAGCTATGCTAAACAACTAAAGATTTCTCATTTTCGAGGTGTGTTTATGCGAAACCAATTACCCCCACGACCCTGGAAACATAAATGTGCTGTTGTCAATTTGGATGATCACCGCGGACCAGGAATGCATTATGAAGCTTATGTCAAAGAGGGATCCATCGTAAGGTACTTTGACAGTTTTGGGAATTTGCCCCCGCCCATGGAACTAGTGACCTATTTTGGAAACAGGATCAAGATATATTATAATGTGAAACGTGAGCAAACGTTTAACAGCCAACAGTGTGGACGTTTGTGTTCAATTTTTCTATATAAGACGCAGCATATGCAAAAACGTCAACAGTATGTCGGCAGAAAGTAAAACGTTAACACTGTATGGCCGTGGACCCGAAGTCAGCCTAGACTTTTACCCGCCTATCGAATTGAGTGAAAGACCTTATGGATTGGAACTTGTTTCACTTGAAACGTACAATCGAATATACAACATAGGTGAAAATGTGAACAACAAGTTTTATTATGATGATTCCGTGCTCACCCTGAACTCTGGTGGATACACGATCGATGACATTTATGAATACATTTATGTGGTGTTGATCAATGAATATGGTTTAAAGTCATTCCTCGATGGAACGCGCAAGTTTGAACTTGTAGAAAATACCAACACTCATCGCTGCAGTATTTTCTCTACATTCAAAATTGACTTTAAAACACGCCCCGATTCCATTGGTCCATTACTAGAATTTAAACCACGCGTGTTGGAGCCCAACACAAAACATGAATCAGACCATGAAGTGAAATTCATTGAGGACCATCATGTGTCGGTGACGTGTAATATTATTAGCCAAGTGTACACCAATCAGGAACCATCGCATTCGCTTTATGACTTTATTGTGACATCGCCCAATGGCTATATTATTCGTGAAAACCGTCCAGTGGTGCTTTTTCATTCTGTGGCTGTCGATAGTATTAGTAATATAACATTAAGACTGATCAATAGAGATCAACAATTCATTGATCTAGAATCTACCACACCAGTGACTTACAAGTTGGTGCTAAAGCCACTATGAAGTTTGTGTATAAAGCAACAACACCGTCTAGGAATGGTGTTAGTTGTTTGACACGTGAATACACGTTAACATCTCAAGATAAGCAGATTTTCCAGCATTTGGGTTACCACGTCAACCCTGATGATGAATTCTATCCTAGAGATAGCGAACCGCATCGAGGAGCAACCAGGAGTGGTAGGAATTGATCTCCATTCCTATCAAGCTCAAACTCATGAACTCAATAACAATGATGAAATTCAATTTGTTATCAACAACCAAAATATTTACACCCTACCGCATGAAAGTGTAATTCAGATTGAAGGTAGGCTCACCAAATCCGATGGCTATACACCCACCTCATCCAAGTTGGCCAACCATGGTTTGGCCTTTCTGTTTTCTGAGGTGCAGTATGTCATTAACGATATCGTGGTGGATAGCACTCGAAATGTGGGCATTTCCAGTGTCATGAAACTATACCCCTCTTATAGTGAGGAAGAAGGTAAAACACTTTGCATGGTAGGTTGGTGCCCTGACTCGACCAATGACTGGATGGTACACACCGATGGAACCTTTACTGGATATTTACCTCTTAAACTGATTTTAGGCTTTGCCGAAGACCACCAGCGCATTGTGGTCAACGCAAGGCAAGTGCTTTATCTGGTGAGAGACAGGAGTGATAATAATACACTCAAGGGAGCTGACAATGCCCCCATAGATTCAAAAATTCAACTACAACGCTTGCTATGGAAAGTGCCCCATGTGACCCTTGACGATAGCAAAAAACTGGACATACTCAAGATGGTAAAGAGAGATATGCCTCTACCCATGGAATTTAGAAGCTGGGCATTCCATGAGTACCCACTATTGCCCACCACCAACACACAAGTTGGTCTGTAAAAACAGCTCGCTATACAGAGAGACCTCTCTACATTATCGTGGGTTTTCAAACGAATCGCAAGTATCAACAAACCAAAGATGCCACGCAATTTGATCACCTGCAATTGAGAAATGCACGTCTTTTCCTCAACGGAGCTGTGTTTCCCTATGAAGGACTGGATTTGGATTTTTCAAAAAATAAGTTTGGCCCCCTGTACGACTTGTTTTCTAAATTTCGATGGTCGTATTATCAAAAAGAGGACGGCCCCATGCTGCTACCCCAAGGGTTTAAGGCAAGGACGCCACTGATTTTCATTGACTGTTCTTACCTGGAAGAGTCTGTCAAGCCATCCAATATTGACATACGACTAGATTTTGAAACGCATTACAATGTACCAGCCAATAAAACAGCCTACTGTTTGATTATTCATCACAAACAAGTCAACTATTATCCACTGTCCAACCAAGTGACGAGTGTATAAATAACAGGTCAACCCACGTCAAGCCGCTCAGTCATGTCTTGCTTTAAAGCATCAAGAGAAGTCACATCCATGAATTTAAACTATGAGGAACAACGTTTCAAGACTTTTGCAACATGGCCAGTGCCTTTCATAAACCCTCAAGCCTTGGCGGCCGCTGGATTCTACTATTTAAAAACAAGAGATGAAGTGAAATGTGCATTTTGTCCCATCATCATAGACCAATGGCAAGAGAGCGATGAACCCATGCAGGAACATCAGCGCTGGTCACCTGCCTGCCCCTACCTGTGCAGAATGGAGGTGGGAAATATACCCTGTCATTCAAACTCCCCCTCACTCGTACCAATGAGTGATGAAAAAAAAACAAGTTACGATACGTGTGGACTGTATGGTGTCCATGGTGCTTCGGTGAGCAGCTCACCATCAAGAACGCCTAGTTTAGAGACATTGGGACATCATCGGTGTTATGGACGTTACAAACACAAGAGACTATATGTTGTATCAGTTGGTATCGTCCTTATCCCAAAATGACAAAAGCCTGTAAGACGTGTTATGATAATAAAATGATGTAATTCTTAAATTCTTATTTTTTTCATGTCCCCCTGTCCTACCCTAACCTCAATTCTTTTTTCAAACTAGCATGGCAGGTAAGTCCATGTCATGACCACACCTTAGTCATTGATTGTCAGTCAGTCGTCAGTTGAACTTGGGCCAGGCAAGCGGCAACATGTTGCGCACACTCATTGTGCCAAGGGTTTAAAATTGGTGACAGCAAATTTATATTTAAACAAGTGGCCATTATCGATTGTACCACGTTTTGGATATCACAAGCTACGCATTTGCTATCTAAACCGCCCCATGCTTTTGATTTGTTGTGTGAAAAAGACCGTAAACAAACCCAGTGGATTGAAAATCATAAGCAACTAGACTGGAATCAAGGAACCATTTCCTATAAATATTTGGACGTGGTCATGAAGGCACACTTGTCCTCGGCCAATGTGGTATTTGTGAAATGTAATGAAAAACGTGAATGGTTGCAACCATTTTTGGTGTCTTACTGCCAATGTATCGAACTCATGGACCTGGGCTGCCCCTCCCTGCAAACGCTAATGGATACTTGTTCCTGTGGCAACATTACTCATACAGCCCTAGCGCATGCGTGGCATCTCTTTCATTGGTTAACCACCCATGCCTGCTGGGAGTTGTTGAACAAAATTATAACTCAAGATTTACCTGTGAATGACGCCAGTGAGATTCCTACAAGCGACGTGTAAACATCTACAACACGTGATACCATGAAGAAAGGCAATGCTACAGACAAAGCCATCGGGAAGTTCTTTGTGTGCAAAAAGAAACTAGACAGTTTTACCAAAGAGGAACTCTTTGCGTTGCCCAAGTCGTTCATTTATTATGTGGTCGCCAACGCGGTGAAATAAATCTGTCAACATGTACTAAAATCATGGACTCAAGACCCTGTGTTGAGTGAATTGCAACCCTGTACGGATTACGATCACCATAAGCAAGTGGCCATGGCAAAAATACCCTCTATGCGTCAGTGCGCGACTTGTCAGCTAGTGAAACTGTATCACGGTCATAAAAGTTCATGTAAAGACTTTGTTGAATCATTCCACGGGTGTCATGGCGAGAAAAAGCAACAACAACAACAAACGCAAACATCGTCCACAGAGGAGGAGGAAGACCAAACCTTTTCACCATCGATGGAAAAGGATATGCCAGACCTGTACTGGCAATGGCGTCATTGACAAAGTGATTCAATACTTAGCTTTTGAAATCCATCTTCCAGGTTATCGTTTTTGTGGCCCTGGAACTCATCTTGAAAAACGTTTGCAGCGTGGTAATGTACCCATTAATCTTTTGGATCAAGCAAGCAAAGAACATGACCTATCTTATCGCCATAGTCATCCTGGTTTAAGACATGTGGCAGATAAATTGTTATTGAAAAAAGCTTAACAACGTTTCACATCCTGTGATGCCTCAGTGGGTGAAAGGATGGCAGCCCTGATTGTGATGAGTGCTATGAAAGGAAAGTTGTTGATGCGTGGACATGAACATTAAGGAATTGAGGATTAAGGAATTGGGATGTGTTTGTATTCTATTTTCTTTTGTCAATTCCCTATGGTTATGAAATAAAAACAAAGGTTTACCGGAACACAATGTTTCATTTTAATTTTAAAAAATCATGATGTTGATGGGCTGATTTTTCATTTTCACATTTTCACACATTGTCATTTGCCAATTTGCAATTTACAGTTTTTAAAAATGTCTGTTTCAAGTTTTGCGTTTTTGATGATATGGATTTTCCATTTTGTTGATGACACTTTTAAAAAATGTCCGTTTTATGTCTTTGAATTGTTATATTTCACACATGGTCATTTCCAGTTTTTGAAATGACTGTTTTACGTTTTTTGAATTTTGGTGTTATCGAAACATGGATTTTCCATTTTGCTATTTTCACATTTTTCCATTTGGTGTATGTCGAAAGTTGAGGTTTGTCAATGATGTTGATGCGAGTGCTTGACCATGATGATGCTGCAATGTTTTTATGTGTGTTTTGAGAAACATCGATGTCTACGACTACTGCAGGTAAGACTGTTTTTTTTACAAAAATAATGTCTATTCACCGCAACATTTCAAAGAAAAAAGAAAGCTATCGACAAAACAAAATGAGTATATAAGTGAAAATTTCCCCATCCCCACCCACCCTACCTCACCGTGTTTGCTCTGGTCATACATACACACCAGCTTTCTCTCTACTCACACAACCATACCTGTCTTTTTGGGAACAAACACAACCACTTTATTTATTCCCAAAAGCACATTCTCGACATGCACACTGATCCCAAAAGAAGTTTTTTTAGTTTTCCATTTACGATTTACATTACAAAAAAAAAGTTACTTATTTTATATTTACAAAAACTACAACTTTGTACAGCTTTAAAAGAATCAAACTATCATCATCATCAACGGCTTTAACTCGAATCCGAGTATAAATCTTCTTCCTTCTGTCCAGTTTGTGGATGCGTTTACGGTGACTAAAGAGTCCAATCCTGGCATGGAACAAGCGACCACACAAGTCACATAGTATTGCTGGAGGAGGACGTGGTTGGGCTGCTAGAAGTTTCCTAGCTTGACGCTTGGCCTCTTCATGTGTGCGTCGATCCCTTTCAAACGTCTTTACAGTATCCGAGATGGTACGGCGCCAAGTTGAGCGGTCTTCAGCCAGCATGTCCCAGGTTTGTGAATCAAGGCCTGTCAATTTCAGGGTCTGCTTAAATTGGTCCTTGTAGCGCCTCTTAGGACCACCATGAGGCCTGGTGCCATAGCATAACTCACCATATAGCATCTGACGAGGTAATCTCACATCATCCATCCGATGGACATGACCAATCCATCTAAATTGGTGACTTATTATGGATGATTCTATGCTGTTGATTTGAGCCTTTTCCAGAACGGCAATATTGGTGATGCGGTCTTCCCATTTAATCCTCAGGATTGATCGAAGTTTTTGTAGGTGGAAACGCTCAAGCTTCCCGAGATCACGCCGGTAAAGGGTCCACGTGTCACAGCCATACACCAATGTAGAAATGACTACTGTTTTGTACACCATAAGCTTTGTACTCATGGACAGATCTTTATTCATGAAGACCCGGTGCACTAATCGTCCATATGCTGCATGGGCTGCACCAATTCTCTTATCCACATCCTGCTCACAGGTACAGCTCACAGAAATGGTACTGCCCAGGTACGAGAAGTGGTCTACCTGTTCTAATGGCAAATTTGAGATGGAGATATTGAACCAAGGAAGAGGTGTGCCTGGTGAAGGTTGTGCCAAGATTTTAGTCTTATTGACATTTATGGTAAGACCAAAGCGATCACATGCACTTTTGTAACAATTAACTGACTCTTGCAGCTCTTCTGGTGTGAGAGTTGGCGACACAGCATCATCTGCATACAACATGTTAGTAACCTTAGTAACCTGAGTTTTCCTCAAGGAGCGGAGACGAGTTAGGTTGAAAAGCCCTCCATCAAAACGATACTTGACCTCCACACCTGGGATGTTTGTGGGTGAATCATAAAGCATTGCAGCCAAGTACAGCGCGAAAAGCGTTGGAGCCAGTACACATCCTTGTTTCAATCCCTGGGTAATAGGAAATTCATCGGACATCTTATTCTGATGACAAACCTGACCTGTCATGCCATTATGGAGAGCCTTGATTAGATCTACAAATCGCTGAGGGCAACCAAACCGCTTCAGCACCGCCCACATGACTGGTCTTGGAACCGAATCAAATGCCTTTTCCAAGTCATAAAAGACTAAGAAGAGTGGATTCTGTTGTTCTCTACATTTTTCTTGTAGCTGTCTCACACAGAAAATCAAGTCAATTGTGCTTCTGGAAGCTCTAAATCCACATTGTGACTCTGGAAGGATCTTCTTGAGGCGGTTAAGTAGAATTCTTGCAAGAATCTTTCCCACAATTGATAGCAGTGATATACCACGGTAGTTGCCACAAACACTGCGATCACCCTTTTTAAAGATAGTGATGATAGTGGCATTCTTTAGGTCTCCAGGTACCTTTCTTGATTCCCATATTCTGAGGATAAGGGTGAAAATCCTTGTTTTGAGGGAACGACCTCCAGCTTGAATTAGTTCCAGAGGGATGTTATCTGGGTCAGGTGCGTTTCTGGATTTCAATTGGGTGAGAGCTGCACTGAAATCATGATAAGTAGGAGGTACTGCCAACCACAGTTGTTCAGGTTGTTGCGGCACATCACAAAGGAAGTCTTCAGCAGCTGCTGATGGACGATTTAGGAGATTGGAGAAGTGCTCTTTCCAGCGCTCCCAGATTTCTTGACTATCAGTAAAGGTAGTAGGATTATCAGCGCTTTTCAGTGTACCTGATGATGAGCGAGATGGTCCATATATTTCCTTGAGTACTGCATAGAAGTTCCTCAAGTCTCGAGCATCCGATAGTATCTGCAGTTCCTGAGCCTTCTGTTGCCACCAAGTATCTTTAATCTGCCTTATCTGCATCTGGCATTTACCCTTGAGTTCCAGTAGTTTATCTCTCTTTTTGTTGGAAGTTGGGTCTTGAAGATGGGCAAGATAGGTATTCCTTTTGGCATTGATGAGAGACTGAATTTCCTCATTGTTGTCATCAAACCAGTCTTGTCTTTTCCGCACTATAAAACCAATGGTTTCCTCAGCTGACTGTGTAATAATCTTCTGTATTGTGGCCCATTCTTGCTGAATGTCATTTGTTACTGGGTTTTCTGATAACTGGGTGACGATCCTGTTTCCAAAATGTTTATACATGGATTCATCCTGAAGTTTGGATGTATTAAACTTCTTTCTTGGCAAATTTTTGATGTTCCTAGGTGGTTTAGGTCTGATGGATATCCTGAGCTTACATATAAGAAGTTTATGATCTGTCCAGCAATCGTCTATATTCCTTGCTGTTCTGGTAATAAGAGTGTCCTTATCACATTGCCGGGTAATGATATAATCAAGAATGTGCCAATGTTTGGAACGAGTATGCATCCACGTGGTTTTGAAGCGGTTAGGTAGCCGGAACTGCGTGTTGGTAATGAAAAGTTCGTGTTCTGCACAAAGACCAAGAAGCAACAGTCCATTGGAATTACATTTTCCAAGTCCCTGTTTGCCCATCACATTATTCCATAGCCTGTGATCTTTCCCAACTCTGGCATTGAAGTCACCGAGGAGCAAGAGTTTATCTGCAGATGGTACCTTGGAGATGATTTCATTTAGCTGATTATAGAAATGAGCCTTTACTTCATCATCAGAATCTAAGGTAGGAGCATAGGCAGAGATGAGTGTCATTAAGGAACCTCCTGAGAGTGGTATGTGGAGAGTCATGAGCCTTTCGCTGATTGCAATGGGCATAAGTTGGTGATAATTTACCAGTTTGGTCTTCACAGCGAAGCCCACACCATGAATACGACATTCACCCTCCTCCTTTCCTTTCCAGAAGATGGTATATCCTGTTCCAGATTCAGTAATCTTGCCTTCAGAAGACAGCCTAGTTTCACTGAGAGCAGCAATGTCAACGTTGAGTCTTGATAACTTATGGGTTACGAGAGCTGACCTTCTCTCAGGTCTAACGTTATTGTCCAAATGAAGCAAAGTTCTGATGTTCCATGATCCAATAATCAATTTGTGATTCTTTACTGTTTTTGAGTTTCGACCGCATGAGGGGTGACCTGCTGAGTGCGGTTGCCCAGCCGGACCAAGAGTGTGACTTCCAATGTTTAGCCCACCTTTTCTAGGGCCTTCCCCATGTGCGGTGGGCAGCGGTGATCCTAAATAGGCCTGCCCAAACACAGATGCAGGACCGAATTCCTGAGAAGTCACAGAGTCTCCGGAAGACGATCATCACACATCTGCTGCCAACGTGCAGGTCCGAACTAGGGGCTTCCAGTTACACCCATAACCTGCCCCCACCGTCCATATCCCATCGCCGTTGGACTTTGAAAGTAAGTGACGTTCGGAAGAAGTGCCACTGGCGTGAATTTGTTTAGGGTGGATCTCAGCTTGCCAGGACGAGACCCACACATTATGATCTCTGAGCCTTATCCTGTGGCTCACGAAGAATGAGACATGCAAGACCGAACACAGAGACTGCAACGAACTGCCGCATACTCAAGTACTACTGAGGTGCGCCTGGTCTGGCCTGACCACTTCCGCCTCTATGACCGTTGGGAGCCATGGGAGTGATTGGCTCCTCCTCCGCTCATTTTGCCGTTGGGCCAAAATGTGCCCATCATAACTATGGACAATAGTTTGCCCTATTGAACCTGAGCAATAGGCTGCCCCTTCCGCCAACCACACTGTGCCAGAGTTCACCTCTTTCACTGCAGGTACCGTTGAGGACTTCACCGTAACCCTGGCAAGGGACCCTAACAAGGTACTACCAGCCGGGCCACCTGGACCAGGTTTTTTTTAAAGAGGTGTTACTCCTCTATCACTCCCTACTTGATCATACTTTATATATACTGTAACACTGTAGGTTATGCAGGCACACTTGCTAGTGCCTATACTATACAAGGTACCACTACTGCTCCATATACTGTAGTACTATCACACTGTATTATACACACTGTAGGTTATACAGGCACACTTGCTAGTGCCTATACTATACAAGGTACCACTACTGCTCCATGTATTGTAGTACTATCACACTGTATTAGACACACTGTAGGTTATACAGGCACACTTGCTAGTGCCTATACTACACAAGGTACCACTACTGCTCCATGTACTGTAGTACTATCACACTGTATTATACACACTGTAAAGCGGCTTCGGTGGCGTAGTCGGTAGCATGCTGAACTGCTATGCCCAAGATAGCGGGTTCAAACCCGGCCGAAGTCGTCTGATTTTTTAAGAGCGTTAAAATCCTTCAGTATGCCTTCCTTCGGAGGGGAAGTAAAGCCGGCGGTCCCATGTCATAGATTTATGGCATGTAAAAGATCCTTTCACAGACTTAACTTGAGTAAAGCAAAATTTGTTAGGTTAGATTTCGTCAGAACGCTCTATCCAAGTTCCAACGTTCACCACTAGGTATCATTGATATCTGGTGGCGAAAGTTGGAACTACTTGAAATTGAACGGAACTTGTAGCTCACCCTTTAGGGTGTCCACTGGAAGCAGCTACAGACTCAGGCGAGCCGAACATGTCCTCGGACACTCCCGGCACTAAAAGCCATACGATAAATAAATAAATAAATAAATACACACTGTAGGTTATACAGGCACACTTGCTAGTGCCTATACTATACAAGGTACCACTACTGCTCCATGTACTGAAGTACTATCACACTATGTCCCATACACAGTACAGGATACAATCCAGCAACCATCATTTGTATCAAACTATATACCATTTTCTAATCCCCAACTCTGTTAAATTTAAAATAAAAAAATAAAAATAAGGTTGCATAGAACTTTTTTTAAGAGCAAAAGGTAAAAGTGGGTTGCCACTATTTGCAAAAAATACTATTTACAATGACAAAAACCAATATTTACAAAATACTATATCTACAATTTACAAAAAGCCATGTCCCTAAACGAACTAACAGTGAAATCACACCTCCTCCTCCTTGCGGTCATAACCCCAGGGCAGGCTGGTGAGCAGGTCATCAGCCCACACACGTTTGTTATCCATGGAGGCGAGGGTGCGTTTTCTCTGTTCCACAAGATACAAATGATGGTTGCTGGATTGTATCCTGCACTGTGTATGGGACATAGCTTTGCCAGTGCGTAAAACCACCAAGTAATCGTCTACACGTAGCGATTTTACCACTGCCCTACCTACAACTTTTGCTCTTTTGGCTTCCTTACAGTCTAGTGTGCGATAAGCATACATTTTCGAGGCCAAACCTACGAATTCCGTCATAATGGAATCACCGCATTCATCTTTTAAAACACCCATTTCCTTCTTGTTTTTTATGGGCAGCTGAAACATGTTGTCAGCACTATATGAAGAGGTGTCGAACTAGTCACTATGCTGCCTCATGACGTCATAGGGGTTGCAGTGGCGAATGTGGTAAATGAATGAGTCCGTATCCATATACAAAAGAGATACGTCCTCAAAATGGCATTTGGCAAACTCATAGTGGAATCGATACATGACCGATTTAGAAAAGTATAAAATGACTTGGCCCGAGTAAATGGGCTTATCCATAGTCACGCTGGTCCTACTCAATTCAATAGTGGCCAAAATCCTCATCGATAATGTTGATCGATTTGATATTTGGCTTGGCAATGAACCGCCGGGCACCCCACCGCCCCTCCCAGACATTCACCAATTTAATGTCGTGGTATTTGCGGACATTCTCCATGGACTTGCCATAGATGCAGTTGTTCATTAATTTAAAAAAATTCAAACTGCTGTGTTGCCATTTGTCGGTGCTCTGTGTTGAGTTGCATGTATGGCTTGAGCCATGGTTTTTGAGCAAAAGAAACACCCCTGTGGATTTTCTTCAACACTAAGCCTTGGACGAGGCATTGCACCAACATTTGGATATGTAGCACATACGGATTTTTGTTGTAAAGTGTGCCCATGAGTTTTTCAATTTTCACTTTACTGTCGGGGGGAACCATTTGCTCAAGGCAGAATGGGAAATCGGCACGTTCATCATACAAGAATGAGGGCTATTCAATATCCACTTCTAAGACATATCCACGGCCTGTTTCTTGGCTAGCCTTGATCACATCAAATTCTGACACTTGTTTCTCTGTCAGCCAAGCAAACTTCCCATAGGGCAAAGGCTGACTCAAGGCGTAACCATACAAATTATTCACGTCATAGTACATTAAGTACGATTCTGGTTTGTCTGGTGAATAATCAGACATGTAGACATTGTTCGCTTCGGCATGGCGCTGGTTAAGCGACACAAAGCCACCGCGAATGCCCTTTTCAAAGAATAGAACCATGTCTACATCAGTGAGTAAATCCAATTCCACTTGAGTGTATTTTAAAGCGGCATCAAACGAGAGCCCAGGACTCGTATAATAGTGAGCCGGGTCAAGACCATAAATGTGCTGACACAACTCACGAAATTTTTCAAACACATCAGTGAGCAGCAATACATCCAGTTTTGGGTAATGCATAGCATATTCACTTAACGTCTTAATGTCAAACACTCGCCAAACTTGACATGCATGTGCATAGTCTTCATCGGAAACGGTACTGCGTGTTAGATTTGAGTAAAATTTGTCTTGTGGTGGGAGTTTTGTTCGCTTTAACACGTCCCAGCTGTTGCAGAAATCATACGGGAATATACCTTTACGAATGCACAATTGAAATTGCTTAGGATCATTAAAATGCATTCTGGTATTTTTTAATTCCTCTTCATTCAAGCCATTCACAAGACCGTCTAGCGAGGATGCCATAAACTTGAAGGAATCCAAAAATCGAATGCTAAAGTTGCTCAACCGCCATGTCAGGGCTGTAAAACGCTCATGGTTTAGGGGGATAATGGTAAACGAGCCCTTGTTGACATGACCCAATTCACGAATCAAAAACTGAATGTCATAATTTGGCAGATTGTGAAAAAAGACACTGATGAAACGAGGAGCTGAAAAGTTCAAATTGCATTTACTATGCGCAGCTCCACGAAATTCTCCCGTAAAGTGCGAGTGATCACGAACGGTGTCTTCAGCACTGATCAGTGGCTTTTCGCAAATATGGCATATCGTGGCATGCTCATACCGCTGCTGCTGTTCTGGAGATAGGCTCATGGGTGCTGGGTGGTCTAGTAATCCCTGTACATAGTCGGCCAACTTTACAAGTTCATCCAAAAACCATCTGACACAATCTGGCCCCTCACGGTACTTGTAAACGGATTGTGTGGGGTCATAGGCACACACTACATTAAATCCTATGGCAAAGGGTTCATGTTTTTGAATAGGTGTGATTGAGCTAATGGTGGGATCTGGTTCACATCCCGCCATGGGTGTGGTGAGGGCTTCGAAATCTGCATACACCACATAGGGAACAGTGTCACGCTTATGAATGTCCTTAAACTTTAACACAGCCTTGTCCCCTTGTGGCAATCTCAATCTCACCGCTTTCTGAGAAACGCAATCTACCCTATGACGTTCCAAAAGCGTAGGGGTTTTAAAATATTGCAGACAACGGTCACAAATATGTTTTTTACATTTATATTTAGACATTTGACTGCTTAGCAATCTACTCAGGCTTTTAATGAGGCAATAGTGATTCATCTCTTCCACATATAAATATAAAAGATGAATGTGGTGTCGTTTCGGTTCTTTTGTGGCATAAAGAGGACCCACAATCTCATCACCATCAAGGCCATACACCATGAACGAAAAGTTCTGGTTGTCTTGTTCAAACCTATGGATCTCGGTTAAGTCCATAGGGAACGATACTCGAGTTAAATTTAAAGTTTGTTTTAATTCATCAAACTTGGCCTTGTACATTCCTGGTCGACAACTGTCACGTTGTGCTGGCTGCAAATATCCAGCCACACACCACAGGATGCAATCATTGTCATGATTCTTTATATTCACCACAGCCTTTTTCGAAGCTATTGCTGGCGGTGTTTTAATATAGCTAGACCCAGCATTCAATGACAAATGTTGATTTGTAGATGATGAATTTTGTCTAAGGACCACTCGGTCCTTGTTGCAGTTTATCAAATTTTGATAGCAAGGCATTGACCACATGGCATTGATAGCACTCGTTCAGATTATCGGGTGTCAAAAGCTCTTGCATTTTACTGCCAATATAAAATGAGTTTTTATGCTCACCGTCCTTGTTTTTATAAATGAAATCGCACACGAGTTGTGTAATGACCTTTAAAGCCGTATGCACCTTTGCACTGTACAAATTTGTTCTTTAAAAATTTCAAAACATGATTTCATAAAGTCTTTTGGGATCAAACTCTCTCTAACATTCACTATGCAGCCAGAGCACACACGTGACTTGAAACAGGACTCGAGAGGCTCCCAAGTTAATGTATCAGTAGCAGTGGAATAATACATGATTTTATAAAAAGAACAATATCACCAGAGTTTTTAGCCGTAGACTGCCTGGTAAGCAATAGCCCCAAACACACACGTTGCGGGTTTTCAGCAATGGCTGTAGTGGACAAGCCTATTCCAACACACATTAAAAAAAAGAAATAAAATAATCCACCATGAGTATATTGTTTTAGATCCCTTAGTTGGGGGGGGGGGGGGTAGTTTAGGGATCTAAACATTAGTGTTATTGTACTAATTTTGAAGGCGATTTCTAAATGATGGCAGCTTCCCGTAGCTGGGAGAACTTACCAGTGTAGCGTGTTGTTTGATGTTCAAATGCTAGGGGGTGTTCCTGCTAAGATGCAAGAGCCTACTAGGGGATGAACCTCTGAGTGCAGGCTAATATGCCGGCCAGCTGGACAGAGTGAATGATATAACAAACGTGCTTATGTCAGCGGCTCGCTGCTATGCAGTCGAGTCGCCTGCGGGAGCACAATGAAGCCTGAGCAAGCAATAACTGGCTACTATTGTCACGGTCAATCGTGACGAGAGTCAGGAAGGGTATGAGGATGTAAAGAGGCGTGTAATTATGAATGCAGTGTGTAGTTTACTGACCAAGTGTTTTATTGGCCAGTGAGTATGAAATTGTAGGTCCCTTTTAGGGGGATGTAAATAATGGTACAAGTTAAGTGTACAAGTTTGTGGACGGGTGTTACAAAGTAGAGGATATCTGAACACTTGCTGATGCTCACCTGATGATAGTAGCTGGAGCAGGGCCTTCAGCAGCACACACTGTATAACAGATAATGCTCCCAAAAGGCCTCTCTTCTTATAGGTCCTGCCGTTGCTCAGTCAGCATTCCACTGACGTAGCTGCCCCAGTTAGTTATAGTGTTAATGTTTATGAATGTGTTGCAAGTGGTTGGCTAACCTCCCAAGCTGGGTGGCCGCCTGTTGCCGTGTAAAAGTGATGTTCTGGTCTTATGATGTTTGCCAGTTGGGGTGAGTTTTAGTAGAAGATGGGGGGTGGCTCTCAGGGGGTACAGCCCCCCGGGCCTGTACAAGTCGCCTTCTTCGATTAGTTCGCGTCCCCGCGAACGGGAACGGAACGTGGAGTGGGGGTGTTGATGTGATGGATCGTTGTTGATTCCTCCTTGTACTTCTTCTTCTTTTCTTCTGTGTTGATGTCGTGTAGAGGTAGCGATGTCGTGTTGATGTGAGATCAGCTTGTGTTCAGAGGGGTAGGTTTCGGGATATACATATGATAATTTAAAACAGTTCATTAAAAAGCTGACATTGAAATATTAAAAAGTACAACAACAAAAAATACGTGGTTTAGACATTATATATATATTGGTATTGTGCAGGGAGGAAAAAACCCAGGGCTGGACGAGTGGTTGTGTCGTCCGGCGCTGTATTGGGGAAAAAATTGCTCCCTGCAATGTGAAAGGTGGAAGAAATAGAAAAAATAGGTGTCCCAAGGTATAAGTTAAAGGAATACGTAAAATATAATTTATTGTGCTGGGGTAAAACGGGACACCTTCACAAATTTGGACGTTAGAAGGAAGAAAAATGAAAGAGACAAAAGCATAATCAGTGTGTACATGTGTGTGATAGGTAAAATTATGTGTATTCACAATGTGTGGCATCATTGGTAACAAATTTTGTGTGAGGTGCCTCTTAACAGTATTACATTATTGTTTTTTACATTAGTCACTTATATCTATCTTAATTATTTTATACCTAGACGGCCGTATCTACTGTACCTTGCGTGCACGCTACCCTTGTGTTCATGTGCCGTCTCACGGCTAGTCCTGTCCGGCCGTTTCCGGTGCAGTTTAGTGGTCGTGCCGCTGATATACCCCTAATCTGTGGATCATTCTCTGTGGGCGAATGCCTCCACACTTGACAGTAAGAGTCGCCGCCACAAATCGGTTGCGCCCTTAGTGTCGTATTGTGCCCAACTCTAGGAATGGGTATTCCAAGATTCAGACACCTAGATATCAAGGGAAAGGCTGTAGCCGCTTTTGAAAGTTGAGATATTTGAATATCGCGCTACATTGCTTCTCGAAGCAATTGGAAAGAATTTACCGATACTTGGATGTCAAGTGACGTAGCGAGTAATAGCAGAGGTTGAGGCTATTTATTGATTAAATAGTTAACTATGGAGTAGAGACTTGAGACTGGGATCAGATTACTGGCACTGCCAAATGAAAGAGAATGCAATTAGTATCAAGTAAATCGGACCAGGGATTCAAGAGATATGAGGATTTCCAGATATCAGCTGATGAGGCGTGACCCTGAAAGTTTTGAATAAAAGCCGGCTGGTCGAAGCACCGATAGCTCATTCTAACACAAGCAGTTGCCTAGCAAGTTGCTACGACGCTGAGCCAAGGCACATGGTTGCCGGATCTACGCAGAAGTTCTTTTCAAAGTCGTGATAGTCACGAAAAGTGCTGCGCTACGAGTTGGAACTTAGTAAGTTTACGGCGAGGAGAATCACTGAGGTGATTGATTTTTCTACAGACATTGGTGGAAATATTTATATTTCTACATGGACATATGCTAGACTTTGTCTAGAAATAGTATTTTGTCACAGTCCAGTAATAACTTAATACTTGGATATTTAAATCCATTTCAGTCTGTTTTCATTATTTTGTAACTAGTTAACCACTTCGATCTGTCAGTACACTGAAGACTAGTCTATAACGGTAGTGTTCATTAGTCTACGCAAGGGAAACTACATGTTGCTTAGCGCATGGTAGATGGTGATATAATAAACCATGCCCAGGGAACGATCTTCAGAACAGCCGTTGATTGGTTAGACTGTCAGTGTTTTTCTTGTACTGATAAGATTACCGTGAGTTATGTTACAACTGACATATCTAAGAAGAGATCACTTAGATCTGACCCTATTTAAACAAACTGTTATGGCTTTGATAGAAGCCCATATTAAAATGGAACCACAGTTTATTCAAACGTCAAAAGATACTACCACTATGTCTGACTAGACGGATTGTGGGTATATAATGGCGGCGGATACAAGGATTATACGTGCTTGTCCAATAGGGCATGTCTATGGATAAATCTGGTACAGACCAGGTTTACTACGCTTCAAGACCATCAAGAAATGTAAGCCACATTTGAATTATATTATGCCTAGCTAATTGGAACAAACTATTTTTCTGCAGATGACCAACACATTTTATTTTTCGTCGTATTTAAAGCTTGCAATGATTTACGCAAGACTTATTAGAGTTATTCTGAGGATTTTCAACACTCAGAACAGTTTAGGATCGATGACCGAGCATTTCGAAGATTTATTTGAATTTTTCATATTTTAAGGAAACCACGGAAAACCATCGATGTAAAGGTTGAGTTAAATTATTTTTGTTGAGGAATGGATATTTTTTCCATATTCGAAGATTCGAACATGTGGATTCTCACATAATGAGATGATAATTAAACACATTTAAAATGATATAATTAATAATAATAATAAAAATCCACTAATAATAATAATAATAATAATAATTTTCATAATTTTTCTAA
The DNA here is from genome assembly GCA_946902985.2 of Meconema thalassinum. NCBI lineage: Eukaryota > Metazoa > Arthropoda > Insecta > Orthoptera > Tettigoniidae > Meconema > Meconema thalassinum. The sequence continues at coordinate 240,448,308 of OX336395.1, forward strand.
ATAATTCTTGGATATTATATTTTATAATAATCATATGTATTGAGAGAGAGCCTATGAAGTAGTTTAATCATTTCTAGTTTGGAACAGGAGATTTTCCGAAGGAGAGTGGTTAGCGCAAGCCCGCATTCAACCAACATTTCAGTTCTGGTTGAACAGTTGATATTTGCATTGAGCAAAATATATTTTTCATATAACACGGAGAGGCATGAAACGGGAAGCAAATGATATTTGTATCAAATAGGATATTTTTGTATTTATATAAAATCATGACGTAAATACACTCGAAAGTGAAATAAAGATTTTCATAAGTATGGTAAATTCACGGGTTGAACTGAATGGTAAAATAAAATAAACTTGTAAGTTTATTAATCTTCCAGTGTTGATAACAAGCAGAGGCTTGATTTATTGTATAAATTTTGGGAAGAAAATTTATATGTGTGGAGTAGTTGAAATGCCATTCCCAGGTGCGCATGTTTAAGTCGCAGGAATGAAGAGGTTTTTTCGAGCATCAATCAAATAGCAGGTTCGATGGCTCAGGTTTATAGTAGGAGTATTGGAACTACACATTTCGTCGGATGAATGACCCGAAGGTTATTTCTTGAAACCATCAGTTCTTATTTCAACCTTGTTTACGAACTCCATTTAGACTTTGATTTTGCTAGAACCCGGATTTGTCATGATAGTAGTTTATTCTTCTTCTGAGGAAGACCTTTGCCGTTGTTGTTGTAATATTGTGTTCTTACACAAATAATAGAATGGGCCACTGCCAATTAAAAATAATTCTTTAACCACGAATAATTTGAAGGATATTTTCAATCCTAGTGCCATGAACTAAATGAATTTATTATGAAGCTACAATTCTTATTTCCGCATTCTGTCGAAGAATTGCAAGTTGTAAAATTTACTAAAAATGGCCATAAATATAAATATTTTTATAATAATGATTCCAAGTGGATAATTGAATAGTTGAATGGTTCAACAATTTATTGATCAAGTTGATGATTCAGAAATCATATATTTTGTTTGGAACTTGAAGTTCATAATCGAGTCACTTCTCGAAATGTTTAATGTCAGAAGAACAATTAATTGTTGTTGTGCTTCGCACAGTTCTTCGATGCTATGCTCAAGGTCAAATACTTTTCAGATGTTATTAATATGTGTAAATAATGTGTGTTGATTCAATGATAATAATATTTTTCGACGATATATTTTTGAAAACTGGAAAATAAGTGAAAGTTTAAAAATTCTATGAACATTTATTCTACGAGTGTTAATATCATGTAAATATTTAAACAGTGATCTACGATATTTCCAGTAGAGACAATTAACTTTGAACTGGAATTAAATACAAATAATTTTGGAACACAGTCTACAGGACTATTAATCGGACTCGTTTTTCCAAAAAAAGATTGTCAAATGTGTTTGGAAAATTTCTGTATATTGTGTGTAAATAAGAGTGTGGATCGCCACACGTGGATGATGCTGCTTTGAGCATCTTTGCAGTCAGATTTTAACTTCAAAATAAACTGAGATAATTTTACCAGATGTGTTATACCCAATTAAATCTCCTTCTATCCTTATTGTTGCATTGAGCCAAAAATCAGTAAAGCATTTTTTTCATTTGATGTCGTTTTTGCGATTAGCTTTAACCCATCTGGCGCCCCGGGATATTTTGATTCTCGTGCTGACTGATTATTGGTAAAATGCATATGTGGTCGTGCGGACTCCGGTCTAAACGGGCACAGTATGTTACGTCACATCTTTGACACTATTTTCTTTATCTGTCAGTAGGCCTGATACCCCACAGGTATCAACCCTGCTGTTCAGATTTCAGTGATCTGGAGTGTGGCTGTGAAAGAATGGTAGTGAGTGTGTTGCATTATGTCAGGATGTGTACAAATTAGTGAGAAAAACTGGTGCATAATAATAGCATGGCACAAAAACATGTTGCTGCTGTATGGCAGTGAAATCATCGTCACCAGTGTCATGTATCTGGTGTCGCCGTCTGTAAAGTGGAGAAGTAAAAAAAAAAACATGTAATCATTAGCGTAATCTCCATATCGCCTCTTGGTCGGCGTGTATACTTTCTGAAATCAAAATTACAGGTGTTATAGTCTGTCAATGCCTTCGTGTCGTCCGTCTTGTTTTTTGTTTGGCGCCGTCTTATCTTACCTTACTCTATACCTTCTTATGCTGGATATGACTTTGTTAAGGATGTTTGATTGGTGGTCCACCTTACCTTATACCATGATCATTTTTGGGTTCCATTGCTTGATGCAGTGTTGGAGCTCTTTTGCTGAAATATAAAAACATGTTAGCAATACCCTTGGCCAAATATATATATATTGCGCACCTATCACGCAGCGCCGTTTAAGGGTCGGGTTGCGGTGCTACCGCCCTTGAGACTTCTTCGGCGTCTCGTGTATTATCGAGGTCGGTCAGCTCCAGTGGCTGTACTGTTTACCTCGCTGGTGGGTCGGACGGCTTCAGTGCCTCCGCCCTGTTATGTTTCTATCGGTAATTTATCGCTTTATCGGGCTTATCCTGGCAACGTCTAGCCGCCAGGTGCCGAGCTCGTTATCTTAATGTATTATATCCTATTGTGTTATCGGGCTTACCCTGGCAACGGATTTGAGTCGCCAGGTGCCGAGCTGTTTATCTTAATTTTACTTGACTTAATGTATTATATTATCGGGCTTACCCTGATGACGGGTTTGTTTGTCATCAGGTGCCGAGCTGTTTTACCTTAATTAAAAAAAAATGCCTTAAATGTAAGAATATGCTGTATGTACATGCCGAGTGGACCTTACTCTAATGCCGAAATGTGCTGTGCCATTATTTAGCAACAGCGCGTATTGAATTTGCTTACATCTAAGTGACCTTAAAAATGGCACTGTAACTTAAATACTAAAATTTAGATGGAGGCTCGTCCGTCCGATTTATCTCGCGGGGTGCCCTTGTAGTACATTGTTGAGACCGGAACCCAACAATGCCTCGTAGTCCCCTCCGTCTTAATCCTAATTGTCGACATTTATGCTAATGATTAATACTAGTAATTAATAAAGTCGCAGGTGACTGCGGTGCCACAAGCAAACGCCTCGCCGTTATACTTGTCTGTGTTATCATTGTTGGGCCTGCCCACTAAAACCCCTGTGAAGGCTCGCTGTGCTCCTCATTTAAGATCTCTGGCTGCCCGCTGCGTCACCATTTATGTGGGCATTGGACATTGTTCGGGAAAAATCGTCCGAAAAAATAGTGTCAACCGGGAATTTGAGCGTCCGGGATCCTCTTCGCCTATATTGGCAGTAATAATGACATCCGGGGATTTTAGCGTCCGGGCTCCTCTTCGCCTATATTGGCATTGTTGGGTTGGCCCACATGAACCCCTCTAGACAGCTCGCCGCATGCCTATTTAGTATCTCTGGCTGCCCGCTGCGTCACCATTTAATGTCTCTGGTGACCCGTTGTCAGCCATTTACGTGGGCACGGGACCGAATGACCGCTGTCATTCCATATTATTTATATTTCATATTATTCATTATTTGTCTATTTGGTTGTCTTCACCTCTGCCGCGCGGGGCAAGGACTTGTCGGATCTAGGATTGGTCCCGCTGAATCCTGAGATCCTGCTTCACTCCTGCCAGTAGGAGACTAACTTCCCGCCATGGAAGTTCTACTTACTTACGTGCTAACTAGTAGTCTAGTCGTAATTTGGTCGTCCCTAGGGTCATCTCCTGAGTCCGGTGTGGAGCTGGCTATTTCTCCCACCAGCCGTAGAAAGTCTCCCCTGCAGGTCTGGCTTCGATGCCCGTAGCACATGGTGGGTGTAACTTTTCTTTGTCCCGGGGGCAGGCGAGGCCTTCCGGGACTCCGACGTTTGCCCGTGCTAGGTCATCGGCGCTTCGACCTTACGTAATTCGTCTTTCTGGTCTGGGTCATCGAGTTAACTGGGGTAGGGCTTATCATCGCCTTCCCCAGCTCTGCTCCTGTGTGGTGCCTCTGGCCTTCTGCTTACGCTGTCATACTCTTTCAGCGTGTCACAGATTCCTTTTTTATATAAAAATAATGAGTGTACTATGTAAATAATTTATTGTGTAAATAATGTAAAATTTTTAAGTGTTCTGGGGTTGTAGAATCTTCTAAATGCATGGACTACTTTAGGTCTGCTATGCTACGTCGGACTACCAGCTGTAATGCCTTGGTAATTTTCATGGAGGCGCTAATAGGGTTTTATGGCGTTGGGTTCCCTGTTATTAGGATCCGGGGGTATTATCTGTTGAATAGGCTTAAAGCATGGTAGGAGAGGGTTGCGCATCTTTGGACTCCATGTTAATGGTGGTCTGGAGCCGGTGATGCTGCTGGGATGTCTTTACAGTGAGTGGACGGGGGAGGTATTTCCCAGGTTTGCAAAAATTTTCAAAAAAGTGCCATGCAGGTTCAATAATAATAACCCCTGGTATGTGGGTGGGATATTCCATGCGTGCGGATGGATATGAGGCGTTTCCGCTCTCATTTAAGGATAGGTATCGGTCGAGGTGTAATAATACCATGTCCCTTGCATGCGGGATTATTTATTAAAAAGGAATTGTTAATATAAATTTGGCCTCATCTCTTTATATTGAGATGTGCATTACGCTTATTTGTCGTTTTTCCGACTCGCCCCTAATACTCGGGCGTAAGCATTGAGAGCCAGGGCGTAGTGAGCCCTCTCTTTAAACGCATGAAGTCTATCAACCCCGATGTACATTTTGGAATGTAGTGTAGCTGTTTTTATTGTGTCTGTGTGTCTGTGTTGGCTAATGTTGTGAGTGACGAGGTTATGGAAGGAGGAAGGGTGGTATAATAGTAGCCCGTAGGTGGTGCCTTGGCCATCTTGCTGGCACCATCCCTCTCTGCTCCTGTCATCCTCACTTGTTCAATATCTGTTTTCTATCCGCTCTTTGGGATGGTTAAATGCGGTGACGCTGTGACGTCACAATCTGGTCTTTCATCTGATGATGTTAAAGTAGCAAGTGAATTTGTAATGTAACTGGTCATGTCCTGATCGCCTATGATGGTTTTGGGATTAAAAAGTAAAAAGAGAAGTAGTTATTGGGGGGGGGGGGGGTTGTTCCTTCAGAGCACCTGTCTGTGTCCGCGCCTGATAAGTGAGCGCGTGTGGGAGGGACGTGGTCGTAATTGTGATTAGCGCAGCTGCGTGTGTGTGGCTATGTTCCGCTACATCATGCGGGCGGGTGGCCTGTTATCGGCTAAGTCCTATCGTGTGTCGCCTGGCTGAGTGTCGGACGGCGCGTGTGGCTTGTCAACATCTTTGTAGACATGTCCCTGTGGCCCTAAGATAAGTCCGGCCTATTATGTCTGTACATTGCTAAATGTCATAACTGTTGTAACCGCGCTGAAAAATGTATGCCATTATTATTGGTTTGTTTTTGTCATTTCATGGTCACTTCCGTTATAACAATAGTGTCTGCCGACAGCAGTGTTGCAATGCTTCTGGAATCTGCAAGTCAGTGTTTTGTCATGTTTATGTTTTCATATGTTTGTGTACAGGAAGTCTCTGACGTTACGTATATCGGCTGCCGGAACGTGACTTTTGCCAATGTGCGAGTGTTGTCACTGTTTGGAATTCCGGGCGGGCCAATGTGTCAATCCGTCCTGTTTTTGCTAGCAACGTTGTGTGGACACTTATTCCATAAGACCTTTGCCTTGTGAAATTGCTATACTTGTGTTTGGGAAATGTATTTCCTATATCTGGGGTAATCGAAATTTTGCATGGTTTTTGGCCGGCGAAAATGTGGTCTTACCTGTTTATGTACTTGTATGGGGCCAATTTCCGTCTGAATGGGACTCTGGATTTTTGTTTTCCACGGCGTCCGATTTTTACTGGGCATTCGGACCCGCGATCCCATGTAATTCTCCGTGTTCTATGTCTGCGTTGTCTGTTGGGATTTGTGTGTCCCCAGTGTGGCTTTTGATTGTGTTTTTCGCGCCAAAAATACCATTGGTTAGTTTTTTTTGGCACGACTGTGTTGTGTGGTCGCGAGTTCGTACCCGGCTTGCTTTAAGGTCCTGGTGTTACAATTTTTTGTACTGTATATACCATGGTACACGTATCGTGTATTTAAGGCACGCAGATGAAAATATGCTTTGGCGTGAAAAATTTGGGTCTTTTGGAATGCCCCTAGTATTATAATTTTGAAAGTTATAGGGTTTTGAAGCTAGCGTAAATGATCGTGTGTACTACCTTCAGAGCTGGGAGCTGGTAGTGGGCTTGCGCCTGGTGAAGGCCGCGTGCCCATGCATGTGTTATCGCTGACTGCGATGGTGTCTAGTTTCATTGACGTGTGCACTATCTGTTACTTGTCTGGCGATGTGCATATGTCCAGCACGTGTGTGTGTGGGAGCTTGATTGCTCGCTTTCTTGTTGTGAGCATGACTTTCCGTAATGGAAAAGAACCTTCTGTGAATATATATTGTGTCCCAAATCTTATGTTATTGTAGGCGTGGGATGAAAATATTCTTGTTAGTGGTACCAGATGTCATTATGTATGTGTTCACCGGGCCGCTAGTTGCGTGTTTGGTGACCAGGTGTCGGAGGTGATTTTATTGTTTTGTGCGTATGGATATCTGTTAGTGTAACTGTCCTTTATCATTCTATCCTCCCATTGGATAGTTACCCGACCTTGCACTCCTGGTATCCAGAAGGTTGCGGGTTCGAGACTGTCTTTGTCCAGGCTAATTATTCCTGTTGCCTTTTAGGCTGGTGTCTCCGAGACAATTCTGCCAAGTGTTAGGGTCGTATCCCGGTGCGGTCAGCGGGGTCCGAAGGCTATTTCTTGGCCTTCTTTTCCCGTCTGCCAGTGGGATCATTTCCCTTCCTTTTGACAGTGTTCCCGCCTTTACGTGTAGGTGTCGTTTTGCGGGTGTGATATGCCTTCATACGGCGGGCGTGTATGGTGTCTTTGATGAGTTTTCGCCCATGGCGCACGCTGATTATGTAATTTAGGTCAGATACCTTCCTGCAGACTTTGAAGGGACCTGACCAGCGTGGCAGGAGGAACTCGGACACATTATTCTTACGGGCGGAATTGGAGACCATAACCAATTGCCCGGGTGTGTATTCCACAGTCTTTCTTTGCCGATCGTACCGTTCTTTTTGTTTTTTCTGAGCCGCGGCTATGTTCTCTCTAGCGTTCATGCGTGCTATCTGCAAGTGTTCTAGCCGGGTGGCATTGCCCAGGTGAGTGTGCTGTGGGATGCATATATTGTCTATGGGACTTCTGGGTGTGTACCCATGCAACAGGAAGTGTGGAGAGTGTTTTGTGGCTGTGGATATGGAAGTGTTGTAACTAAATGTGATGGGCTGCAGATAATCATCCCAGTCTGTCCCTGTGTCCCCTGTAAATTTAGCTAGGGCCATTCCAATTATTTTATTCATACTTTCTGTTAGACCGTTGGTTTGTTGGGAAAAACTCGTGGTCGTGTATGCCCTTATCCTGAGTACCTCCAAAAACTGTTGGAGCACTTTCGAGGTGAAAATGGTACCTCTATCGGATAGTAGGGTTTGGAATAGGCCATATCGTGTAACAATGTCGAATATGAATTATTCTATGCTGTTTGTGTCTGCTTTGGGCACAGCCTTTGTTATCATGTACCGGGTGAGATACTCGGTGGCAACCAGTATGTATTTATTGCCTTTTGGAGATGTCGTAATGGGGCCTTTAACGTCTATCCCGACTCTGTGAAATAGCTCTCCTACGGGAATTGGGTTGAGTAATCCATGAGGCTTGCCAGGCCTTGTTTTGAATCGCTGGCAAGTGTGACATGTCTTTACGAAGGTGTCTATGTCGGCCTTCATGTTTACCCAATAATACTTGTCCCGGATTCTAAGGTATGTTTTATGCGTACCCAAATGTGCCCCTGCCAGTGGGCTATTGTGGTGTCCGATCATGATATTCTCTTTCAATGATTCCGGAACCGCTATAGGTGCATTATCGTGCATGGCTGTGGGCTTAAATTTCAGTACCCCGTCTTTGTCTAGGAAAAATCGCCTAGAGAGCCGTGCTGTCTTGGAATCCACCTTATCCAAATTTTTTAGTGCCATTAGAATCTGTTTCAAGTATAGATCACGTTCTTGCTCCTGCTGGACGTTAACCACCGTCAGGGCAAAAGTGGGCATGTCGTCCAATTCGTAGTCCTAACTGTCATCCGGGGGATCGGCTACTGGCAGCCTAGACAACCCATCTGCGTCTAGGTGTGTAGCGCCTTTCTTGTGTTTGACCACGAAGTTATATTCATACAGGCGGAATATAAACCTATTGAGCCGCGAATTTGGGTTTTTGAATTTGTCCCAAAAAAGCAAGCTCGCGTGGTCAGTCACTACCGTGAACTGGATACCATAGAGGTATACCCTGAAATAGTTCACTCCCCACGAAAATGCCAGAATTTCCCGCTCTGTGGCAGAGTATCTAGTCTCAACGGCCGTTAGTTTCCTGCTAGCATAAGCTACGGGCCGTATGCGCCCTTCTGCATCCTCCTGCAATAGGGCCGCCCCCAGCCCGTACTGGCTGGCATCCACGTGTAAAAAGGTGGGCCTATCACTATGGAAGTGTTGCAGTAATGGTGGTGAGGTTAATAGTTGCTTCAGTGTGTTGAAGGCATCTATGTGTTCCTGTTTAATGCTGAAGGGCGTTTTTTCACGTGTGAGTTCGGTTAGGGGGTGGGCGATGTGCGCAAATCTGTGGATATATTTCCTGTAATACGAAGCCAGTCCAATAAAACTGCGCAATTGTTTCAAATTTGTGGGCATTGGGATGCCCGTTATTGCGTCAGTCTTCGCTGGGTCGGGAATAATGCCCTCTCTGTTTACAATATGGCCCAATATGTTAATCTGCTGTCTGGCAAATTGACATTTCGCAGGTTTAAGCCTTAATTTGGCCTCTCTGATCCTTGCGAAAGCCTCCTCCAAATGTACGATATGCTCGCCAAAGGTGTTGGAGAAGACCGTTATGTCGTCCACGTAAACTAATACGGAACGCCATTTTAGACCTGAAAACGTTTTATCCACTAGCTTTTGGAAGGTCTGGCTGGCGTTACGGAGGCCCATTGGTAACCTTGTGTAGGTATATAGACCGTTCTCTGTAACGAACGCCAGCTTGTGCCTATCTGGTTCATAGACGGGGATTGAATAGAATCCACTATAACAATCCATCGAACTGAACCAGCTAGCCCCGCCAAGGGCATCCAAATAAGTGTCTGCCCTTGGTAGTGGATAACTATCATTTTCGACTAACTTATTGAGCCTACGGTAATCAGTACAAAACCTGTGGGATCCGTCCCGTTTTTTGGTCAGCAAAACTGGAGCTCTGTAGTTCGAAATAACGGGGACAATGACCCCTGCCTCGAGCATCTCTGTGATCTGAGCGTCGATGGCGTGTCTCTCCTTCTGGCTCACCCTGAAGGGAGGCTGGTGTACTGGCCGGTCACTGGTGAGGGTGACGTGGTGTTCGATAAGGTCTGTCACTGCGAGATCCTTCATCGAATGGGCAAAAATATCCCTGTTGGTCTCCAGGAGCTCCGTGAGCCTTTTATATTTCTCCGGAGTCAGGTCCTGTCTGTGGGTCTTCTTGGCCGCCTTATCTGTGTGTGTGTCTGTGTGTTGGCTGATAGTGTGCAGTGTAGAGGCCTGGTGCTCGCGAATTTTTCGCTCCGCTCGAATCCCATCTGTGTTCCTGGTGTATATCATGGGATGTGTGGTGAGCCTCTGGTCATGCTTTAAAAGCATCTTACCGCTAGCAAAATTGATGCTAGCCTCATACGTAGCGAGGAAATCCATGCCAATTATCGCTGACGCAGAAAGATGTTCTATAACGAACATGGGGTGTGTTGTGGCAAAATGGTCTAGCCTGAGATGTATGTTTGCCATCCCCGCGTTTTCTAGCGTCTGAGCATTGGCCGCTACCAGCCGGATGTCACCCGTGACACCGTGTATTTGCCCTTCGGTAACGTGTTTTCTGTTTACACAACTTACCGCTGCCCCAGTGTCAATTAGGGCCTGCACCCTGTGGCCATTTATGCTGGCGTGCATCGTGAGGGCCGATACCTGGAATCCATTGCCCTGCAAAGATGTGTTGTGTAGGGCGTATGTTGTTGTTGTTGCTACTGGCGTAACATCTGCGCTGGGAAGGCATGGAGCTGGCCGCTTATCGTACCTGGCACGCTTGCCCTCTCGGCTTACTTCCTGTCCCGAGTACTTTGGCTCGGTCAGCAAAGTGCGCTCACCGAGTACATTGCCTGCTCTCTTAACCGCCCGCGCTGTAAAAATAGAAGTCTGCTGGCGAACGTTTAATGTATTGACCGTTCCCAGCTTTTGTGTAGGTGTGCTGTTGTTTTCTTCCCCATGGGAAGGTGTGTCTGCAAATGTGACCCTGCGTTTGCACTTGTTATCCCGTTTTTTGTTCCAGGCAGTCGCGAGTTCGACTCCTGTTCCTGGCTTTCCTACGCCGAGTGATCTCGCGCCCTGCGCCTGTGTGGGGTCACTTCCCGCCCTGTGCTGTGGTGTAGGGGGTATGTTTTCCTGTTTGGAGGGTGTGGGTTTGCTCTCAGTCTGTTCACGCGTGATTGTGAGGGGCGTATAGTGTCCCGCCCTAGAGTTCCCTGTAAACAATATGTGTAGGTCCCTGTCGAATCCCGCAGTAGTAAATAGCGGTGGCGAGTGCACATCAGTGTATACATGTATGTTTGGTTGGAGTACCTTGCCGAGAGCGGTCACCTCTACGGCCCTGGCATAGGTACCGTCCTTGCCCATGTATTTTTATAGTCCGCCCCGGTCTGGAATGGGTTTTCCCGCTCGTCCGATACAAAATCTCGGAACTCTTTCCAGTTGGCCAGGATATGTTGGACCGTTTCCTGTCTGTAGTCCCTATGATAATCCTCGGTGTTCCGGACTAGGAAGCTCATGGCCCTAAACAGACAGTTGCCGTCTCCTTGTACGGGGTGTGTCTGGAAACGGTCCGGGGGCGGGTCGTCAGCCTTGGCTTTAGCTGGCTGCTTTTTCCCATTACTCTTACGAGTTTGTTTGGGGGAAGTGCATCTCTGGTGTTGTGTTGGGGGAGGAACCTCAGCCGCTTTATCAGCTGGCCAAACCTCCCCGTCTAATCGTTTTTTTGAAACGTGGGTGTTCGTCTCCCTGTACTGTATGTTCGACCCCCTCGGGGTGGCTGCGCCAACTTCCCGCTTGCGGTGTGTAACTAGGTTTGGTAGGTATTGCCCCCCTATCTGCCCGGCGGGGTGCCTCATCCCTAAACTCCCTCGGGTGTTCGTCAGGGAGGGGGTAGTGTTCCGGGCCCTTTGGGTATGTATTTGTATTGTCCCGACCTTTTGTGGTTTTCCTTGTCTGTCGGTTACTGCCCGGTGGTCCGTTTTCCTGTCTCCGCCAGGGTGGGGTGTATGTTTGCTGCTGCGGGGGCGGGTTTTCCCGGCGATTCCCCTTTTCCCTGTACTGGGAAGGTGCATATCCCTATCTGGTCGGGGGTGGGTCTCCTCGACGGTCCCCATTTCCCCTATACTGTGGGGGTGCATAGCTTTGCCTGCGTGGGGGCGGGTTCTCCCGATACTCCCCATTTCCCCTGTACTGCGGGGCTGCATAGCCTTGCCTGCTTGGGGCGAGATTTCCTGATACTCCCTGTATTGTGGGGCAGCATAGCCCTGTCTGCTTGATGGCGGGCTGCTTCGCCGGGGGATGGTGTGCTCGTACTCCTCAGGGTAGTACTCCTGTGTGTACGGGGATGGTGGTCGCCGTGAGGGGTATGTCGGCTCTGTGTCCGCGTATGATACCGGTGAGTATCGCGGAGGGTAGTGTGGCCTATCCTGTGCGTGTGGTGTTGTTGGCCGCTGTGGAGGGTAGTAATTTTCCTCCCTCCCCTAGCGTCTCCTCTCTGTGTACCCCCTGTCCCTCTCAGGATAATAGCGCTCCTCCGTGTCTGCGTGTTCATCCCTTAGCGGTCTCCCGCCTGCTTGGATGGCAGCTATTGTTAACTTTTCCATCCGGTCCACTAATTCATCCATCTTATGACTAGTGTCGTCCTTTTGTGGATGAAAGTGCTGATCCACGGCTTTCTCCGTAGCTTTTTCCGTGATCTTTTTTCCTGCCTCTATTGTCTTTATGTTATCCAGCATGTGTTGGACCGTGGGGTTGTTCATAATGCACAACTTGTCCACGATGGATGGTCTGAGGCCCTGCATTAACAGCTTGACTTTCTGCTTGTTCGTCATAGCTGCGTTATATTTGCCGCACATTAGCAACTTTACGTTGATGTACGCCTGGGCGCTTTCTTTAGGTCCCTGTGACCTCTGTCTAATTTGGTCATACAGGTCGTCATCATCTGGTATGAGCTGGAATTCACTTTTCAACAATAAAGTGATTTCCTCCCATGTGGCATTTTCTAGGTTGTCCTCATGAAGCTCATACCATGTCATGGCCGCCTTTGTGAGGTATGCAGGAAGGAGCCGTTTTCTAACTTCCTCGCTCCAACCATTGATCCGAGCCGTTCTATTGAAGGCCTTGAGGTATTCCTCGGGATCCTGGCCTTCCCCCGTGAACTTTGTGGGGTGGATCATGGGGTATTCAGTGTGTCCGTTCATCTCGTGTTCGGCTGTCTCTCGTTGGCTGTGTAGTGATTCTGGTCTGTTTAAGCTGTTCGCACCGCTATCGTGTGCCGAGGTGTTCGTGTTATTCAGAGGGGAATTAGCCTCGCTCCCCGTGTATGACACTTGTGTTACGTTACCAGATGGCTCGTCACCTGATATATCGGTACTGATTGATGGTGTGTTGTCGTACTGTGTGGATTTGACTACGTGTACAGTCCTGTCTAAATCCTGTTTCACTGTTTCCAGAATAGTGTGGATGTCTAGAACTGCCTCTGTCGTGTGATTGTCTGATCTAACAGTGTCTGTCTCTAGTAACTGTGTGATGCGCTCGAGCAGATTATCAGTTTTCTGCTCTGTGATTTGTAGTTGCTGCAACAATAGGGGGTGGAGCGTTGGCAAGCAATCTACTTCACTAGCGCTGGATATTGGTGACTTGTCTTTGTTCACTGGCCTGGGATCGTGTAAAATGTATAACATGTGCTGCCGCTGCAGGGTGTTGAGCGCGGATCTCTGATGTCTAGAATTCGAGGTCCCTAAGAAGTTGTACTGCAGTCTGGTCAGTTATCAAGTCACTGTTCTTAGTTTTTAACTTCGGCAGGAGTGGAGTAGTACTAGCCGACAAATGGTGCGCAAAGTCTCTTAGTGTGGTTCTAAATGTGGTCATTTAATTTTCACTGATTTTGGACTATGGGGAGGGTGGGGGTGGGTGTAATAATACAAATCCCTGTGTAATAAAGAAAAATTGTGGGACGTAATGTAGGAGAGAAAAAAAATTAGTCTCGCTTGGCTGCGTGCGGTAGGGGTCGTTTCTACTACGAGGGCTCGTTGTATGAGTCCTACCCTTACTGTGCGTAGTAGCCGCGTCTCCACCAATATGTTTTAGATCCCTTAGTTGGGGGGGGGGGGGGGTAGTTTAGGGATCTAAACATTAGTGTTATTGTACTAATTTGGAAGGTGATTTCTAAATGATGGCAGCTTCCCGTAGCTGGGAGAACTTACCAGTGTAGCGTGTTGTTTGATGTTCAAATGCTAGGGGGTGTTCCTGCTAAGATGCAAGAGCCTACTAGGGGATGAACCTCTCAGTGCAGGCTAATATGCCGGCATGCCAGCTGGACAGAGTGAATGATATAACAAACGTGCTTATGTCAGCGGCTCGCTGCTATGCAGTCGAGTCGCCTGCGGGAGCACAATGAAGCCTGAGCAATCAATAACTGGCTACTATTGTCACGGTCAATCGTGACTAGAGTCAGGAAGGGTATGAGGATGTAAAGAGACGTGTAATTATGAATGCAGTGTGTAGTTTACTGACCAAGTGTTTTATTGGCCAGTGAGTATGAAATTGTAGGTCCCTTTTAGGGGGATGTAAATAATGGTACAAGTTAAGTGTACAAGTTTGTGGACGGGTGTTACAAAGTAGAGGATATCTGAACACTTGCTGATGCTCACCTGAGGATAGTAGCTGGAGCAGGGCCTTCGGCAGCACATACTGTATAACAGATGAAATGAAAATCCACAGCCTGCTTCCAGTCTCCGACCGGGTCAGGAATGGAATGAATGAAGCCCCCATCTAGCGGCGAGGATATGAACTGTGCCGGCTGCCGAGGCCTGACGCACTCCTCTGGGGCAATGATTAAATGAATGACAGATGAAATGAAATGATAGTGGAGAGTGTTGCTGGAATGAAATTTTGACAGGGAAAACCGGAGTACCCGGAGAAAAACCTGTCTGCCTCCGCTTTGTCCAGCACAGATCTCACATGGAGTGACTGGGATTTGAACCACGGACCCAGCGGTGAGAGGCCGGCGTGCTGCCGCCTAAGCCACGGAGGCTTTGTATAACAGATAATGCTCCCAAAGGGCCTCTCTTCTTATAGGTCCTGCCGTTGCTCAGTCAGCATTCCACTGACGTAGCTGCCCCAGTTAGTTATAGTGTTAATGTTTATGAATGTGTTGCAAGTGGTTGGCTAACCTCCCAAGCTGGGTGGCCGCCTGTTGCCGTGTAAAAGTGATGTTCTGGTCTTATTATGTTTGCCAGTTGGGGTGAGTTTTAGTAGAAGATGGGGGGTGGCTCTCTGGGGGTACAGCCCCCCGGGCCTGTACAATATCTATTTCAAATTGCACTTTCATAAACAAAATAAATAAATACAATAAAAATAAAACAGGTTTTCTATATATAACAAAAAAATCTTACCTTGCTTTGTAAAAAGCCCTGCGTTTGCCTTTCCCTAGGTTCGAGTGGAATGGGGTTTCTGGCTCCCAACACCAGGTATGCCAATTATCTAAAACAAAAAAATAACAATCCATCAATCAAATGGTATACCAATAATCATTTAATGATTGATTAGCATAAAATAAACTATACAGTGTTATTCCAACACTTACCTCAAATATATAATGTATCCAATATAGCAACCAACTGGGGTTGAGCACTCGAATACAATTAATTTTATACACATAAGACACAGCCTATGTTAACACAGTAACGTGTAAAACAGTAATGACTGACTGTGTGTCATAACATGATCAACACTCTAATACCCCTTGCCCTCCTCTCCTCGCCCAGCCCCTCGCCCTGTGTTCCTCTTACCACAGCTGTTAACATCGCTCTTGCTCTGCAATTGGCTATGGCAATGGTAGGGGGAGGAGTTATACTCGCTTACTGCATTATTTCTCTGACGTCGTTGCGATATTGTTCAACCTTCAACTCACCTCTACGTCACTGTAATTTTCCATTGGCCTGTTGTCCCGTCCGCTTACATTCCTGAATCACGATAACATATTACATCCTGTCACCCAGCCAGCCAGGCACCAAGCAGACCTCTCGAGTTGATATTCTGTTTTTCTTTCTTGGCTGCCAGTCAGACCGAGAAAAACAAGTTCTGTTGTTAACAACTATAAAAAAAGCCTTGCTTTTTATTCGTCTTGTAGCATTATGAATTTTGTCTGGTTACTGGTCAGTGTTTACTAACCTGTTTTAAAGATCGCCATGAGGGATTTTCGAAATATTCGCCTTCATTCGTTCGTCATAGGCAAATATCGAAATGCGACCCCTCGTTTTGTCATACATCGCCCCCTCGAAATAGCCATTTCCAGTATTCACCATGCTCAGTCATAGCCTCGTTGGAACACACGCCCAGCGCTACCGTCTCTTTCTGTCTACAAACACGCTTTTATTAAAAAAAAATCTAGAAAACATTTAAATGCATAGTTTTTTTGTCCTAGAGACTTGATATTTATTTTCATGGTAGAGGGGGTAGGGACCTTTCATTTATGTCAAACAAACTTATTTGTCAACGTGTTAGTTTCCAAAATAGTAAAAATTCAAAATTTAAGTGTTTAAAAAAATCTCAAAATATAAAAAGTATTGTTATAAAAAATTAAGGTCATAGAGACCATTCGTTTCAACTATGGCATAACATTCTATCATGTTTGGTTTTCAAACTATCGCCTACTTTCGAAAACAAAATTTATCAAAAAATTAAAAAAATATAACGAGTCGTCTATAGGAAAGAGGACGTCAGCTCGAGTCCAACACCTCATTTGTTAAATTCCGACCATTGGTTCGCCAATTATCACCAATGTTCGCGAGAAAGTAGGCTATCATTTTGTTTTTCCTCCTACACCATTGAAACTTGCTGCCCACCTAGAGGGCACCACCTTTCATTAACGTCAAACAAACTTTTTTCCAAAATTCACCGTTTCCAAAATAGCGCCATCCAAAGAACAAAAATTTTCAAAAAAATTGTTTAAAAATACCAACACACATTCTTACCAATCAGGACGTCATCCCAACGCTAACAATACCTCGTTCGTTAAAATCCGACTATGCGTTCGGGAGATATCGGCAAAGTTCGTAGGAAAGTAGGCTGGTAGGCAGAACTCTCCAATTCACACTACTGAAGAGTTTTATACCTAGAGGCTTGAAATTTATTTTGCGGGTAGAGGGGGTCAGGGCTATTCATTTATGTCAAACACAATTTTTTGTTAACTCTTTAGTTTCCAAAATATAAAAATTAAAAATTGAACTTTTTTCAAAAAAAAAACATAAAAAAAAGTTTTATTACAGAAAATAAAGGACATAAAAACCATTGGTTTGAACCTTGGCACAACGTTTTATCATGTTTGGTTTTCAAACTATCGCCTGCGTTCAAAAACAAAAATTTTCAAAAAAAAATTGAAAAATATAACGAGTAATCCATAGGAAAGAGGACGTCAGCCCGAGTTCAACGATACCTCATTTGTCAAAATCGGACAATGGGTTCACCAAATATTAATTATTTAACATGAACACCGCCCAAGCATCGCCGAGTGCGATAGAACCCCTACTACTCCCCTACTAACGAGTCCTAATTGAGCTGGAGAAATGGGTGCTGGATAACTGCCTCACCATTAATTTGGAGAAGACAGTCCAAATGACATATCGGAAAGGAGGAAAAACTGCAGGTAGTGACTCCCTTACTCTTAATGGAGAACATCTGAAAATTGTCAATCAATTTAGGTATCTTGGAATTACCTTGCAAACTAGTACAAAGTCATTTAGTTGCCATATCCAAGAAAGAACTGCAGCAGCGACAAGAGCAATCTCAGCCATAAAGAACCTTCTAGCTCTATCCATAGTAAGGCTTTTTAACGCCGCCATATCCCCTATAGTAACGTACGGATTAGAACTGATCTGGGAACGTCTAAAAGTGACTTTGAAAAAATAAAACGAGTCAAAGCCCGCTTTCTCAAAAATGCACTGAGAGTGGGAAAAGCAGCACCAACAAGAATGGTCAATAGACTAACAAAGGAGACCTTCTAGGCAGAAGACCTAAGGACTCAACTGCTTACCAGCTACAGAGCATTACCGGTACTCTAAACATCTAGAGATGAGGAAAGCCAAAAGCGAGGATATAGATCCGGACTTCTACGCTACAAGCGCCATGGTGGAGAGGAACTGGATGAAGGAAAACCAGGAACTGAGACATGTCGTGACGAGACACACTATCCACGGTTTTCATCACAGAGTGTGTGCAACTAAATCGTACCACAACCCAAGCGAGAGCTGTGTTTATGAGCTTTGTAACCAGAAATGTGACAGGTACCACCTATCAAAGTGCTCCAAAAGAACATTATCATTACCTGAGTACAGTAAGATGTAATTTCTCTTCTTTTGGCCTTACGGCTGCAATAAATTCTTATAATACAAAACCAGGACCAAAGTAAGGTTTAGCCAATCCCATCTAACTTCCGAAGGCCTGCACATGGCTACTGGCGCGCTTCTCGTGAACAAAGCAGCTACGCGCATGTGCATGTGGTACCACCGCAAGCAAACACAGAAAACATTTTGAGTTACCCTAGTTGTAGAAACAAACCGCCAATAAATATGCTTACGAATTGTACATTGAATAATGATGTTTTGGGTCTTTAAAGTCGTACCGTATCTTATAAACGGCAGTGATAGAATTGCTTCAATACGGTAATATCTTAAATTTTCTTTGAACACCTCTTTACTGGGTCGTGGTTTATAATGATTTAGGGGTGCGTTTCTATGTACATATACCTCCCGGTTAAATACGGTACTCAAATCTGAGACAAGAAAAAGTTAAACGACATGTCATGTAGATATTTATAAAATACTCAGTAGGCTAGGGACGAAGCAACTTATAACGTCCTGAACAACTGCTGAGACTTGATCGTCCTTTGCGTAGATTAATGTGCGATATTAATTTGTCGAGGAAATGGAGGATTGTATATGTAACTTGTACACAACTCCTTAGGACTTGCAACAAGAGCACGTCCCTGCTCGCAGGAGGCCTTTGCCCTTATGGGATTATCTAGGCTATATTTATTTATTATAAGTAACTAGGAACTTTATTGTGACGGGAATTATACAAGTGTGTAATGATAAATACATCTTTCAGTCACGCCCGTTCAATATTGGTTCAATGAGGGGGGAAGGTATGTTGTTTTTGATTTGAAGTGGGTTTCTTGTAACACGAGCAACTCGCTGTAAACAGTTTCTGCCAATTTAATTATATTCTTGTGATACGGTAAGTGGTAACTTCCACATTGCCTAATGAATTGAACGCGGTGAAAGGTTTGCAATGTACTTTATCGTCAGACAATTATACGTACTCGGCTTGCCCCAGCATATTGTGCTCCGGTTTGTGTGAACTTACACCAGTAATTCATTTAAAGAAAGCTTTCAAGTCGGTCATCACAGATTGTGCACAATTTAAATTAGGAAGAAAACAATTAATTGTATGCCCAAATTTGAGAATTATCACACAAAATAACACGCCTTTATGTACAGAAATGGAGGAGGGGGTACTAAATCTGATGACATGTTTGGATCGTCAAGCGTCCTTCTTTAGTTCTTGCACGCATGTTGAGCGAGGAAGGTCGACTAAACTGTCTTTTTGTTGACTACAATCTGTTCTTATCACTGAGCACCTCGAGGTTTATATTCAGATTGCGAGTATATTAACATACATCTGGAGGTCTGAAATTACTTCATTTTATTTATAAAATTGTGAGACTGATTTGGCGTACGGTACTAGTTTAAGCACGACCTTTACTAGCCTATTCTTAAGTGCTCTTCCTCTGTTCTAGTTTCCTCAGCATAATGGAGGAACAATCCTTCATCAAGAGCGAGCCAGAATGGTTGACTCAGACCGACGAATTGTCTAACATTGTAAGTTTCATTGTAATTCGTACCTGGTGTAACATCTTAATGATATGCATAACAAGCTAGGCTTAGTGACTGAATACTTAATAGTAAATGGTAGGCTAACTAGGATCTGTTAACTTTTTATTTTTATGTTACACATAACTTAGCACTATTATTGTGTCTATAGATTTTACATTGAATCATACCTGTATAATATTTCCCAGGAGTCTCATGAGCAGATGACCTCTGGTAACCTGTGGGACGAGGCTGGGGATAAATCTGAAAATGCAACGGTAGCTGTTAAAGAGGAACATGAACTAAAGGTACCGTAATTGAATGTTCTGCATTACTTCTCTTATCATCATCATCAAATTCCTGCTTCAGTCGCCCGGGTGCTGTTAACGAGCTCGCGCCACCTTTTCCTGCCCATGAATAGTTGGTCTTCACGGGTCCTTCTCCAGTCTAGCCCTTTGTCTTCAAGATCATCCTTGATTTGGTCCAACCATTTCTTCTTTGGTCTTCCTACCGGTCTTTTTCCTGGGATAATCTTGTTGAAATAAGCTTTTGGTGTCCTCCCATCTCCCATTCTTTGAAGATGCCCATACCATCCTAATCGTTGCTTCTGCAACTATTTTGTAGCACTGATATCTATGCCAGCCTCTGTCCTGTTTGTTTCGTTCCTTACTTTGTCTCTCTTGTCCTTTGAAGCATTGTTCTTATAAACTTCATTTCGGATGCCTGAATCCTACTTTCTTCTCTTCTGGACAGGGTGCATGTTTCTACTCCGTAAGTTAGAATTGGGATGTAGTATGTCTTAAACAGTGTATGTTTACACCTCCTGGGCATTTTATTATCCCACAGTAGTGTTCTAACTTGTGCATAGAAGATGGCTGCATTATTAGTTCTATTTATTACTTCACTGTTGTTGTTGCTATCCTTACACAGTGTGCTACCAAGATATTTAAATTGATCAACAATTTGTAGAGGCTAATTATTCAAGTAAATGGTTGCATTAGACAGTCCTGTTGTCATCACTACTGTCCTACTTTGGCTTATTTTTAATCCATACTCCTTGAACAGCTTGTTCCATGAATCCAGTTTTTCTTGTACCTCTCTGGCACTTTCTCCCCAAATCATGACATCATCTGCAAAGACAAGGGCATTTGTTTCATTACCATTTTCTTCTTTTATTCTCTTCAGGATTATGTCCATCACTGTGATGAATAGTAATGGAGACAGTGAACTTCCTTGTTGGACTCCTTGTTTTGTTGTGAACCATCTGCTTTCCCCATTACATATTCTTACACATGCCCCTGTGTTTTCATACAGCATTTTGATCTTGTTTATCAAGCCTTTTGGGACATTGTGCCTTTCTAAACATTCCCAAATTTTTGATCTTGCAATGCTATCATAAGCTTTTTCTATACTGTATCTAGAAATACCATTACTAATTCTTTCCCCTTTTCAAGATTTTCTCAATAAGCATTCTTGCAGCAAAGATCAAATCAATAGTACTCCTTCCTGGTCTAAAGCCATGTTGTTCTTCTTCTAAAGCCTTTTCTATGTGCCTGCGTAGTCTTTTCACAATTATTTTTTCCAAGATCTTTAGACCATGGGATAACAAAGTAATTCCACGATAGTTCTCACATTTTTTCCGGTTTCCTTTTTTAAACAGTGGCACTATTACACCTTTAGACCAGTCATCCGGGATCTTATTGTCCTTCCATATAGCATGTAATTGTACAACCAATGTATCCCATTAATTCCTGCTGCATTTATCATGTCTGAACTTACTTCATCAACTCCAGTGGATTTCCCTTTGATCATAGCTTTTAAAGCTTCTTCCACTTCAGACCAGGTTGGGGGTGGTTCTTGGTGGTTTTCATAATTGGCCCCTAAATTGATGTTCGTGTCCCCTCTGTCATTATTTGATGCATCATTTAACAGTTGATCAAAATACTGTCCCATTAACTTCCTGATTTCATTTATGCTTCTTATCACTTCTCCATTATTTCCTTCCAAAGCTGTAACTGATTCTTGATGTCTTTTATTGTTTCTCACAGTTTTATATAGTAATTTCTTATTTCCTTGTGTATCTTCCTCCAGTTTCTTCGCAAATTCATCCCAAATCTTATCCTTCTCTTCATTAATTATGTGTTTAACTCTTAATTTGTGCTCTCGATATTCTTGAGCAAGTGATCTTATTTTATCTTCATTTCTGTCATTCTTTTGTCTCTCCTCTTCTAATTTTCTCTTTACTTTGTTCCTTAATTGAATTATTCTCTTGACTTCCTTATTCCACCAGGCAGTCTCTTTATGTCGAACTTTACTACTTGTTTCGCCACATAATTCTCTAGCTTCTTCAACTAAGACATTTCAAAAATTTTGCCACTCTGCCTTTGCACTTTTGGTATCAGTTTTTGGAACTTTTCCTAAAATTCTTCTCTGATATTCCTCACGTTTATCAGATTTCACCAGCTCCCAGACCTTGATCTTTTGTTTCTTTTCCATCTTATAATAATTATTATTATTAGCGTATGGTACAACACAAAACAATCAACATAAACAATATACATACATACAATAGGTAACACATTACAACTGTAACAATCATGCAAGGGAAAGGGTGTTCAGAGATTAATGTCTAAATTTTCTAGCCATCTTATGGCTTCAGTAAAGGCTATTACAATGTCCTGTGTTGATCCAGTGAATGCCCTACTAATACACTCTGTGACAATATGGTTCATAGTCTGCATAACAATTTAACACCAGTTATACTAACTAGAACAAGCCAATGGTCACTGTCGAGACTTTCACTGGGAACGACTTTGACATCCACAACTTGTTTTCCTGCTTCACCCGCTGTTATTACAAGGTCTATCATTGATCTATGTCTTCCATCCCAGCTGTATCTTGTAACTTTATGGCTTTCTCTCTTCTTAAATGTTAGGCCCCTTAAAACAACAATTATCATCATTATTATTATATCTCTTCTTAAACCAGGTATTTTGAATTTGAAGACTATTTCGACTGCACATATCAAGCAGGTCTTCCCCTTCTAGATTTCTGTTTCCATAACCAAAAGGGCCAATCACTCTTTCTACACCCTTCCTTTTGCATCCCACCTGAGCATTTAAGTCACCTATTATCATAATGTTCTCCTTATCCAATTGGTTCTCAAGCTGTTCCAAGAACTTCTGTTTCTCTTCATCCTTGCACCCCGTTTGTGGGTCATAAACCTGCACTCGGGTTGGGATTTTTTCGTTTGATGGTACTTCTAATCTAATGATTCTGTCGCTAATATATTTAATATCTGCAACAGGATCTATGTTCTTACTTAGAATAAAGCCCTCTCTATTATGTGACCCTTTCCATTTACCACACCAGTAAAGGGTATATCCTCCTCTTAAAATTTTCTTCCCTTCTCTTTTCCATTTGATTTCGCTCAGACCTAATACATCCAGTTGCCTTCTTTCCATCAGATCTACAAGCTCTTCACATTTTCCAGTTAATGTCATTACATTCAGTGTTCCTATTCTTATTTTGGGTTTATCTTTCTTTATTCTATTTTTTCCCACAGCCTTACATTGCATAACATCAGGCTGGATGCCATCATTCCTGTCAACTTATAATAATACAAAAGTTTTTAACATTAAATAATATTAGGCTTACTCAGTCTTGTTTTTTGTAGAAACAGCTAGCAATAGCTTGTGTTATTTTATTGATGCTGCAGTTTCACACTGCTGACGACCTGGATCATATTTAAATAAAGACTATACCATGTATCATGTTGAAATATAATCATATAAAGCATTTGAGAGATGGTTGCCCTTAACCTTTCATCAGGTGCAACATAATACTATCACTGTTGTATGCTACTGATCTATCAGGTTAACCATTCAAATATGTGCTTATCAACCTATCTAAGGTAGAAGTACCAGTAGCGAGCAACTTAAGGACATTCAGTGAGTTATCCCTAAACGTTATATGAATTCAAAGAAGGCACTTTTTTCTCCCATAATTAAACTCATATTTAATCTAATGATCAAACGTTGTTTGCAAAACACCATTCTAAAATAGTTAAAAAAAATTAAAAACTTGAACTTAAACCATGTACCATTACTGGGCACAAAAAATTGTATACGTACCCAAAATGACCCTCCCCCCTATACTGGGCCATAGAAATGTAGGGTACAATCAAGAAAAATGTATACAAAATGATATTAAAATATAATAGACCCTATAAGTTAACACAAACTTGCTATCTGAAAAGTAGATCATAGCCCTCACATAATTACAGTTTCTCATTCACAGGTAATTTCTTAGGAAATGTATACACTAACTGACGGTCCTGCATGCTGAGTTCTGGTTGTGGTACCAGTATAATAATGTCACACAAAGAAATATCAGACATATCATTTTCTACCACAACAAAGTCCTTTTTGTTCCCCGTTGAGCTCAAACCTTGGACGCGTATCATTCTTCTTATGACTTCCTGCACTACACAAAGATGTACATATCTCATGGCATTTCTTTTTCCACCCAGGAATGACACACGGGCAAATGTTCGTTCCTTCCTTAATACTAGAATCTTTTCTGACAGGTTCTCCTGCCTCTTTTTCACTCCATATATCCTCACTTTCTTCCCAAGGCGAATCTCCCGATTTATCCATTTCTGGAACAGAATCTTCAGATGATAACGAAGAAATGGCTGTTGGTCTTGAGGGATTCTGTTTTTCCTGTTTTGTTCTGCTGCTCTTTTCTTCTCCTTTCCATTTTTCTTTCAATTTCTGCAGTTTTACTTCTTTTCAGTTCCTTCTTTTTATTATAATATTTCATCATCAGGGGAGTTGTGACGACTGCAGGAAACTTCTCTCGTCTTCTTCTCTTTGCTTTATCTTTGGCTTCCTCTTCTGGCCAGAAAAGAGCTCTCTTAAATGGAGACGGTACATTTGACGAATCAGCAATATGAATGGGATTGCACTGTGGTACAGGAGATGTTGCATTTCCTGAAGGCTCGACTGTTTCCTGTTCAAGGCCTACTTCAACGGGAATGTTTGGGACACCCTGTAATAAATATAATGTATGTCAAATACAATAAAATATAAAATTAACCAATTTAAGTTATTTTAGCTCGAAATATGTGTAATTTACCTGGAAAACTGAGTCTGGATTCTGTGTATCCTTAGACCCCAGCCATAAATAGTAGAGATCTGTTTGTTCCACAGGACCTTTCCATTCACCTTCATTCTCCTCGAATTTCTTGAACTTCTGTTCTCCAATTCTTTCTTCTAAAATTTTGAAGAAGGAAGCCGTTTCTCTATTCTGTGATGGTATTGCTGGCTCTCTCACAGACTTTGGTCCTTTGGATACAATTACTTTCTTTGGGTCCCATGGAACTAGCCCACATGCCTTGAAACCATTAGTAATTGTCTCAGATGTTAAGTGGGACAATGCCGATTGAAGTACCCGTGGAAAGTCATGCTTCTGTACTTGCTGGCTCATTCTGAAGTTCACCCCTTCCCGTTTCCAAGAGGACTTGAGCGTATGGAAGACAGCGACATCCATTGGCTTGATCAGATATGTGGCATTTGGGCGTAAAGCCAGCAGCTCAATTCCGTTGGCCTTGCAGAAGGAGCTTAGGGCAAACGATAGTTGGGAAGTATGTCCATCCATGAAGAACAATACAGGCTTCTCTATATTGTGCTGTCTTAAATAGGGCTCGAAGATGATTGTTATGCATTCGTAAAATGTTTCCCGAGTCATCCATCCGCTTTTTAGATCTCCCAATAGCGCATTCAGCAGGCATGGCCTCTGCCACTTGTTGTGGGATTCTTGTATATCTGTAACACGAAAAGACAACAGATTTAGGACATATGCTGTAACTTGTATTCAAATCTTTTCAAACATACATAGCCATACATTTTCGCTGTAAGCTTGTTTACTTACCTATAAACAATCATTGGTGGTGCAATTTCTCCGGCTGCATTAGCTGTAACCAGAACAGTCATGTTCATTTTTTCATCTACACCAGCTGCTGTATAAACCTCCTTTGATCCTTTCTCAGCAAGTACTTTTTCAGGTTTTGGATTTAAAAAGAACGAACTCTCATCCGAATTGAAAACCCTACGTGGGTTGAGAAGGACTTCGTCCAGTTTATTTTCTTTATAATAAGTCTCCACCTCCTGGAACCATCTGTGTAACTTTTCTTGAGACACATCTTGTCTTCTTAGGGTGATATTTTGGCTTGTCTTCAGCGAAATTTCAGGGTGACGTATTAAAAAACCTTCATACCAATTCCGCCCAGGCAGAGTGCCTCCACCAGGGAAAGTTACTTTAAATTCTTTAGCTAAATTTGCTATGCTGAACATAAGTGCTTCCCTTGTAATGGGAAAGCCAGCATTTGCCATTGTTTTTATCTACACAATAATACCTGTTTCTTGATCTTTTGAGAACACAGTACTAGGGCCTTCTTTCATTTTCCTTTGCAGAGTTGCTCTCGGAATGCAATGCATTTTGGCAACTGCTCAAACACTCATTCCTCTCTCAATGTCAGATGTTGCTTTTATTATTCGATCTTCGGTGTAGCTTTGCTCTATTCATTCCTCCATTGTCCTAGAATTTAATTAAATGAGCATGTTAACACATTAATCTATGTTGCCTAGTACTGGGCCACTAATGCATCAATAGTGAGCCACGGTGGCCCACTACTGGTTCTGATCAGAATATTGCATAATGAGTCATACAGAAAGTATTGACAGAACTTGAGCTGAAAACTAAACATTCTATCATGTGTTCTAGTAGTGGGCCTTCTAGGTCGAATACTGGAACAATTGAAACAAGTAGTTCCGTGAAGAACTATACAGCCTATTTTCATATATCCTACTCATGTTAATTGCCTCTATCAACATACAACATTTCAGTTTGATTGTTGTGATAGATTCGTAGATATTGAGAACCGTCTAAATATTTCAGATGGTCGCCAAGTTGGATTTTTATTTATGTACTATTACATGAAGATTATTGTGTACGTAAGGTATTCAAACTTCATTCGCATGATTAGGACACAAGAAGTAAAAACGAGATTTTGAAATTTCGCACAGCTCTCATCTTGTGGTTTTGAAAACAATTGAAATAAATTAGATTCCAGTGGATTAACATTTGTATAAGCATTTAACGTGCAAAGTTTCACTGCTCTCGGATGGTTAAATCGCGAGAAACGTCCATTTAAATATTCATACTTCGCGTCGCCGCCATGTTGGATTTGTGTTCACCAGGTTACTGAAAGTCCTATAAGTGAACATATGTTCATAGACTCTATGAACATAAAAAAATCAGTTTGATTGCTGTAAAGGATTCGTAGATATTGAGAATCGTCAAAATATTTCGGATGCTTGCCATTTTGGATTGTTATATGCATAGGCCATAGAGTTATGTACCATTAAAGGAATATTATTGCGTAGCTTCATTATTCAAACTTTCACTTCGATCGCATGATTACGACACAAGAAATAAAAACTTAATTTTAAAATTTCGCACAGCCTCCATCTTGAGGTTATGTAAACAATTGAACTACATTAGATGCCAGTGCATTACAATATGTATAATCATTTACTGTACCCCATTTAACTGCGCTCAGATGGTTAAATCACGAGAAAAGTCTATTAAAATGTTTCAACTTCGCTTGGCCGCCATGTTCGTTTTGTATATTACAGGTTTTTGAAAGTTACACAGATGAACTTGTAGCAGTGCCTTTTATCACCGTACAAATTTTCACGTTGATATCTGTAATAGTTTCGGAGATACAGAATGCCAGTGAAATATATCGCACAGCCGCCATTTTGAGGTTATGTAAACAATTGAACTAAATTAGACGCCAGTGCACTACAATGTATAAGGTGCGTTCAAAAAGTAACGAGCCATAAGATACCTTTCCTGCACTCGTGTGGCTGGTCTTGCCTCTTTTTGGGTAATGGTGACCCTGGATGCTTCCACCGGAGGCTTTGTCGTTTGGATTCTGGTTCGAAGTGATGACACCATGACTCATCTCCAGCCACCACTCGTGCCAGGAACCCATTCTCTTGCCTCGCATAGCGCTGCAGATGACCAAGACAGTGGGCCATTCGACATGCTTCCTGGTGTGGTCGAAGACTGTGGGGCACCCATTGGGCACACACTTTGCGCAAGTGCAGTCGTTCCTTCATGATGGTGTGCACACTTCCGACACTCAATCTGACCACGGTGGCTACGGCGCTCACTGTCACTTGGCGGTCCTGGGTAATGAGTGCATCAACCAGCTGGACGTTGCAATCGGTAATGCAGGAAGAGAGGGGGGGGGGGGGGGGGGGTGCCCCAGACCGGGCATCATCGGCTAATGACACCCGTCCTTCCCTGAAGCGCTTGGCCCACGCCTTGACCCTTGCAAGGGACATGCAGTGTTTCCGTACACTTCTGACATTCGGCGATGAATGTCAGCCCCCTTTACTCCTTCCGCTGTCAGAAACCGAACAACACCTCTTTGCTCTTCGTTTGACGCCTCCATGTCACTGTTTGCAATGCGACTGGCAACGTTGGACGATTGATGTATGCTGCTGCTCGCTTTTTACCGTCACGTGACGTGCACGCGTGCCCTCTAGCGACGGACTGTGACCTTCCACGCTCTGGTCGGAACCACACCTCGTTACACACGCCACGATTAGCCGATGTCGTCACCGGTTTGCGCATTCCAACCTCCGGCTCGTTACTTTTTGAACGCACCTTATATATTAACATTTGCTGTAGCAAGTTTCATTACGTTTGGATGGTTAAATCGCGAGAAAAGTCTATTTAAACGTCTCAATTTCGCTTGGCCGCCATGTTGGTTTTGTAGTTACCAGGTTTTTGAAAGTCTTATGGGTGAACTTCTAGTAGAGCCTTTTATCACCGTACTGAATTTCAGGGTGATATCTGTAATAGTTTCGGAGATACTGAATACTGGTGAAATATTTCGCACAGCCGCCATGTTGGATTGGTGAGACACAATCAAATTTGAAGGGTACTGCCGGGGTCGGCCAGAATGGTGCTATGATCTTACCGAGTTTCATAGAAATCGCTCCAGCCGTTTAGAAGTTATTAGGGACACACCCACACACACACGAATCACTTACGCATACACAGTCAAAATGTGATCTCATAAGCCTATTTTTTCATAAAATGAAAATAGGCTAAAATTGATGACCCTTAAGTGGACCTCCCCATAAAATTGATGTTATGCTTATTTTATGTGTTTCTTCATAATGTAGGGACTATTAAATGCATAATAAACAAGAATACAGCATTTCAGTATGTAATCAAATGTATGCTTGGGGAAAAGGAAAATTAAATAAATACTTTTCTCTTAAGAATTCTGCAAGTACCAGTGAAGAATAAGCAAGAATAACACCACTTAACAAAAGCACCCTTACAGTTCAAACACTGGCAATTAACTGATGCCTGCTCTGTGACAGGTAGTAGAGAAGGGTCCCAGCTCACACCGTATTGCACACTGTTGTGCAATCTTGACCTTAACCTTGTTTTCAGCCTTTCAAAACTGGTAGCTCACTACTGGTACTTCTACCTTACTAAAGTAGTACTAAGACTTGCCATCTCTTACAAGAATTGCATTTTAACCTTCATTAGAGGAAAATGTCCAAATTAAATTATTAAATCCTCAATTCTTACTAAAATGTGAAAAGTAAATACATATAATGATTAGATTCGAGAACTTCAATCTCCTTACACTTAATCTACTGAACTGGGACATGAGGATATCGATAAAAGAATTTCATTGTATGTAACATAGGAGCAATAATACATATGATGACCTTACGTAAATGGCGGAAGGTTATGCAACTCACGCACCGTTATTGCAAAATCGTAAGCCAAGGAAGGATAAAGTATCCCCACATAATCTCACTCTACGGAAGGATAAGTGAATGCGGTGCAGGTTGTGTATCGTATAGCTTATAGGCTGGTGGGGATATAGGAAGACCGCCACGGCAAAGCAGGCTCAGTAACAGCGAAAAGCAATGTTTAGATTCTAACTTGGTCGTCAACATACAGTATTTATGCATTCATAATCATCAGCACATATTTTGCCTTCTTTTTGAAAACGAGACCGCCAACGGAACTCGAAATATAATAATTTAAAATTCCAGGCGCTCGTGCTAATCAATTACACCACTTTGCATGTGGTAGCTCATTTCTCAACTATTGATGTTTTCTTTACTAACTGATGACTTAGGCTACCATATTTTTTTTAAAGAGGTCAGACCTCTTTTATCCTCCACCTTTGATAAGACTTAATTCAAAGGAGTTTTATTGCCCACCTTCATTGCTGCACGCTAGGGAACACCGAAAAAATAAAATAAAAAAAACCATCACAAATGTAAATTTCTTATCACACTGATGCGTTGCACATATATTGTGTAGTCGGAAGTAATACATCTGTGATGTATTATATTTTCTTCAAAATACCCTTGAGTGCTCTCTAAGGAGGGGGGATATGGCATGCCTAAATGCACAGATGAAAGAGAGATATAGGTTCCTAAGATCTCATATCACCTCGGAGAATGCACTGCCATAGACACTTTGCCCGGAATATTTAGTAGCCTTCTAGGTATGTAGACCGACTGCTGAGAGAATAGTGCAGTGGTTTGGACAGGATATGAGAACGCGATAGGACCTTAGTCATAAGCCGCTCTATGCCTGGCGTGTGTTCTAATGAGAACATTTCCATCCTTTCTAGGAATATTTCACGTGAATTTGGTGATGAAAAACGATCATAGATTTTCATTTTTAGTTTCGAAATAACCTTGGGTGATCTCTACAGTGGGCGGTATGAGGCATGCATAAATGCATACATAAGAGAGACATCAAGTGTGCAAAATCAGAAGATTTATATTATGTTTCCTTACCATTCGTGGGCTCGTGGCTAGTGACGTTTAGGTGTGCCTTCCCCTCTTTCCATTTTCGATCTCCATTTTATGACTGACCTCCTTCCATCTAAGGTCCTTATTGTTCTATGATTGAGGTCAGGCAACCTTTCGTATCTAACCTTTCTATAGTAGAATATTAGAAGCCGTTCTTCATTGTTGCTTTCGTAAGATATTTGTTATTCAGTCGGTGAACATGTTTATGTGCCTGTTTAAATATTTACAAATTCATCCTATTTCTGTTTGTAGCCAGCTAAAAAGCTCGTCATGATCCGTATTCATGTTTTTTATACTAATGCAAGGGAACATGTTTGTGAAACACGTGATTTCTCTGCAGGATGATACTGAAATCTGTGGGGATATTAAAATTGAAGAAATGTCCATACCTGAGATTGTTCCGTGCGTCAAAATGGAAACACAATCTTCAGTCAGTGGTGGAGATTTGGATGAGGTAAGTTACTGCCTGTATTTTATGGAGGACTTGACGTGATATCCTTTTCTTCTGACTGATGTTATTGAGGGTTTCCAGAGTTGCACATTGTCACCGTACTGATGACAATTGGAAGCTGTCCGCAATTATTTTGTGTATTGTACAGAAAGTAGAAGCCCTGTAGTTGGAAGGCAATGATTTATGAAGTGTAACCAATACTGGACTAAATCCCATGATCTTCCTCTATGTATGCCATTGTTCTATGGAGGATAGATATAATTCTCATGGGTGAAGCCTTAGCACAATCACATTGTATTAGTTGCCTCTTGTGAAATTTGCTTTCTTGTATGACGAATTTAGAGTATTTTAGTGGTCTAGGTATACTAAATGATCCGGGATCTCAACATATTACTGCATTCTATCAGAGGACTGGTACGAGATCCTGTCATGAAGGAACTAGGGGAGAGATGGTTTTGATTACATCTACAATCGTCTCAAGGGTTCTTTCTTCATAGGGTTGTCACATTAACTCTAGGCAATTGCAGTAATAGTTCTAACTTAAGGCAGTGGCAACCCTCCCTCTCAATATTGAAATTTCTAAGTACATGTACTTGGCTCTAAGCATAAAGATAACAAAATGCTTGCTGATATGAAATAAAAGTTAGAGGATATTGAAGGAACAAAAATAATGGAGAAACTAATAGTGCAACACCTCGTAAGCCATAATGCTGTGCCTTCATTTATAGCAGGTCACGAACGTCTGTATGTCAATTTGTATACGTTCTCGCTGATTGTCGTATTAGAAGTTGAGTAAACTAAGGCCAAACAGAAGACATTGAACATTGAAGTTGGGAGTTGTGTACCAGACGTTAAGAAGAGACTGGATCGGTGCTACCCTAATTCCTCAACAGGAACACAATGATGGCGTTCGAAGTGTTTCATGCTTTCATTGTTGCGTATCAGCTACACTTTTATTTGTATGTAAACACTGGAAAATGTTCGATGTTTCTCAGTATACTCATTTATATTTTAAGATTAAACCTCCTATGCTACTTCTAAGTACTGTATCGCCTGAGCAGTGGCGGATCCATAGGTTCACCTCGGAGGGGGCACTCTAGGATTTCAGAGTAGCGAGAGAAAATATGTAATAAAATTACTCTATTTGTATTTAATCTACACACACTACACATAACATTCAACCACCAGATTTTATAATTCTACAAGAAATTCATTATATTAAAATGGTTTATTGGTTTCAGTTTCAATAACAGAAGTCATTGTCATTAGTCAAAAAACCTTTTTAATTCTACAGAATATGTACATTTCCACATTTTAATGCACATGACACAGTCAAATATGTATTAAAACATATGCAATCATAGTGACTATCTGAAGACAATATACAAGTCTACTACACAAATGTTACAAAATATGTACATAGTACCAACATTGTCAGTTACTGACTCACAACTAGTCACATAAATAAAAATACCGGCCACGGCCAGTCAAATAGTCAAGTAGTATAGGAAGGCGCTCTATGGAACAAAGGATTATGAAATATATTTCTTCTTCTACCTGTCCTAAACATAAAAAATGTATGTCGATGTAGTGATTATATTAACATTGTTGCCATTAAATACTATATGATAACAAACATTGACCACATTCATGAATGCAGGCAATACAGCAAAGATTTAACTTGCAGTGCAGTTTACAGAAACAATCATTTTTATCGGCAATATCAATGTGGCAGACAACTGTTTTTTCGGAGGGGGCACTTGCCCCTGGTGCCCCCCTCTGGATCCGCCACTGCGCCTGAGTAAAATATAGGGAGTAGTTTTAAGTGCCTACATCCTATGAAGAAGTACCATCCCAGCACTTACCTGGAATTTGAAAAGAGAAACCATGGTAAACCATTTAAAAGATGACCGATGGTGAACCCACTTGCCTCTAGAAGGCTGAAGTAGCCTGATGACATGGCCTGGAGCTCAAATGTTGTATTATTTGAAATGAGCTCAGTTCTAAGGCATTAAAAATAAATCTTGGAACCAATGTCAAAGTTTCAAGGTTGTATATCTAAATTACTGATGGAGGGTTTAAACTATACATGATAAAAAACATTATTGATGGCATTTTCTTATAATACTCAATATGACCACATTCATGAAAGCTTTTGAGAAAAACTCAATAGGCGTCTCTTGGTGTGAGCGGGGTTAAGCATTTAAAATAACTGCCAATGTCACCGGTGTGAGAACTGTTATGGCCTGATTTTTGGATGGTAATCTCTCCTTGTTGTGTTGCAAAGTTTCGTAACGAAGGAAAGGTTTGAACGTGCATGAATAAGTCTGTGACATGTCATGTATGGCAGTTCCAGTTAGCTAGATATGATTGCCTACCAACAATAGAATGTTTTCCTGATAAATCCAACCATAGTATTACATTTCACCTTTGTTGGCAGCCTGATTAAACGGGAAAAAAAAAATCCTATTTCCCTCTAGCCCAGTAACTGCTGTTGTTATATAATGTGAATAAAGCAGGCTTACTGCTTGCAGTTAATAGTGGCAATGTTTATGTTACATAGTCTGTACTTAACTTACTCCTTAGGCACTTAATTTATTTACTCTAATTTTTTTGAACGCTTAATTGCCTTAATCGAGAATTGTGCTAAGTTTTGTCTATAATTTAGAATATTGCATATCTGGTATGTATGAGTGATTCATACATTCATTCCCATAAGTTGATCTGGTACAACTATTGAGTGCCAAATCACTTGTTAGTGATATGTGCAAGTATTAAGTATAAGTACTGTTGCTGAAATGGATCAAAAGGTTGGACTAGTAACATAAAATCATCTTAATGTCTTACTCCTAGAATTTGTAAAATAAATGTTCTTACTTCAGTCATTTAGCCTATTATTCTCTTTAGAACACTGTTCCTCACATCACAGATTTTAAAGGAGTGATGGCTGTTGTTATTTATTCTGTAGATGTGTAAGATGATATAAAAGAAATGAATAATTCCTTCTTGTCACTAGGATACAAAAGAAGAAACCCAGGATGAACAGAATGATGCAAACAGAATTCATCTAAATGAGTAAGTAGGATACATAATAAGGAAAAGAATTCCTTTCTTTTTTCTTGTATGCAAGCTAAAAATGATGAATGTGAATAGGGTTTGTTGGACAAATCAATCGTCCTCTTATATTTATTTTTGTTATTGCCTGTCATAAATGGATATTGATATTCACTTTATATTTAGCAGCCGGCAAATTATCCATTCCCGTTCAGAGTTCTCAGCGTCGAAAGTAAACAAGAAAAGTGTGCTACTCTGTTAATGGTATCCAGTATAAATGTTAAAGTGAGGGTAACCTCTACACTGATAACCTATTTGTGATAGGAACTGTTTCTGTTGTTCGAAAACCCCTCTTGTTTGTAGCAGAGATCAGAAAATATGATCTGCGTTGTTTACGAAAAATCTCCAACTTGGAAACTCCCATACTGCGTGCCTGACACCAGGGTATTTGTTTTTTGTTTCATAGTTATCATTCGTTGTAGGTTAACCCAAAGTAGTGAGTGTTAACTGCATATGTCCGCCTAATCGTGCTACATGTGGCAACCGTATCAAACTAATCTTCAGGGTTCATTTGTAATATTTCTGTTTGGAAGTAGTGCTTTCAAGATAACTTTATGGGGTGTGTTTTCTGTAAAAATAATGATATATTGGTATGCATCATTTAAAATTAAATTCACCTTCTTGGTCCAACTAAGGATAGTCCATCTCCTCTGTGATGTTTATTTGTTGCCTTGTTCTTGAGGCAGACTACTCATTGCTGTTAATGTTCCATTGAAAAACTCAATTGCTATGCCAGACTGGACCGGCCGGATAAATCAGTGTGGCAGTATCATTATATTATTATTAAAATTAATTAAATGAATTTAGTATCGTCGGTATGTAGTTAATTATTATTTTGAGAATCTAATTTCGCCAAATAACCGACAAACTCACCTTGTTTATCCAAACTTTATTATGAACTACGTTTCGATCGGCAGATCATTATCAAGCTACAACACATATCACAGAGATATTGTTTACAACCATGGTCAATTGCACTTGTACCAAACATAACCTAAAAAAACATATACAGTCTCTTTGGCACGTTAGTCAATCAGCAGCCTCAAACTTAACTTAAAAACATATATCAGTTAGGAGGCCATGATAGGACGCAGTTTGCGATCTGGTGCAACATATTTGTTTTTATAATTGGTTTTTATGCTGTTTTATAGGGATCATCAAGTCTATTCAATGAACATTAATGTTTTTCTAGCGTGTGTGCATATTTTCTTCAGGATTGGTGATATCTATTTAGATAATTTTAATCAATTTGTAGAATGTACTGCGAAGTCTTGGATAGCTGCCATGTTGTTTATGAAGCGTTGATTGGATATTTTCTTTTGTAGTTTCTTGCTTCAACAGGGTCATGCCTTGCAATTCCAAAGCCGCATAACGTCGATGATGGAGAGCACTCGGGCCTACACCGCCTTCTACGTAATGCCCAAGACAACCCACACGTTTATGTGAGGTGTCCGATCTTTACACTTGACAATCAATCAATAACCATTTTAGGTTATGTAGCTGGTGATTCCTACCTTTGTATTATCTTTTGTATTGATAGAACATTTTATATGAAGATTTTTTAAAAATATATATCCTTTATTATTATGTCCCACCGAGTGACTCCCGGAATAAGGAGTCCCCTTCTACCAAGTGCCAACGGTCTCCTTAGAGAGCGGATGAGCGGGTAGAGGTCCAGGGCTCTCTCAAGCCCTTGGGGCAGGAAACTTCCCCTAAAGGCGGATGAGCCACTAGTTGGCCAACGGCATAGGATGAAGAAGGCAAAGGGAAACCACTTCATTAAAGATCTATTAGGATATCCCATGTATCAGCAGCTCAAGATGATGTTAGCTTCTACTACAGTAAATTTTTCCGGAGGTAAAATAATCCCCCACTCGGATCTCCGGAGGGGGACAGATAAAGAAGCCAATTTAAGAAATAAGCAGAGAAGAATCGGTACCTGGAATGTACGGACCTTACTCCAGACTGGAAAGTTAAAGAACTTGATCATGGAGATGGAAAGGATGGATTTACATGTATTGCGTATAGCAGAAATGAGATGGCCACATGCAGGAGACTTTTGGAGTGGAAATTATAGGATAATTCATTCTGGTACAGCAAATAATAAACCAGGATATGGTGGAGTAGGCATTATATTGCATAAAGAACTAGGAAACAGAGTAAAGGGATTCGTGCAATATAATGAACGATTAATTTTAGTACGGATCGAAACTAAACCAAAGGATACTGTGATAGTCCAAGTTTATATGCCGACAACACAAGAGGTTGATGAAGAGGTAGAGAAATGTTATGAAGATCTAAGTGAACTTATAGCTAAAATAAAGGGGGAAGAAAACCTTATTTTACTTGGTGACTGGAATGCAATTGTCGGAGAAGGAACTGAAGGAAATGTTGTTGGTAAATACGGATTGGGGAGAAGAAATGAGAGAGGCGAGAGACTTGTCGAGTTTTGTATACAGCATAAATTAGTTGTAACGAATACTATATTCCAACACCATCCAAGGAGGAGATACACTTGGAAAGCTCCGGGAGACATAAGAAGAGCCCAAAATAGACTACATATTAGTAAAGGAAAGATTTAAGAACCAGGTGAAAGATAGTAGAAGTTACCCTGGAGCTGATGTCGACAGCGACCATAACCCAGTCGTCATACGCTGTGAATTAAAGTTCAAAAGATTAAAGAAGAAAGAAAATAAACATTGGGATATTTCTAAGCTTAAAGATGAGTCCACTCACATACTCTATATGGATGAAACAAACAATAACATAAGAGGCATTGAAGAACACTTGGCAGTAGAAGAGAAGTGGATCAAAATAAAGAAGAGCATTTTAGACTCAACAGAAACTGTTTTAGGAAAAAAAGAAAAAGAAAATAGGAATGAGTGGATAAGTCAAGAAGTTGTGGATATGATAAGGGAAAGAAGACAGTATAAAAACTCAAATGATGATGATGAAAAACAAAAATACAAGACCTTAAGAAACAAGATAAATAAGAGGGCAAAACAAGACAAGGAACAGCATTTAATGGGAATCATTGCAGGCATAAATAACAACATGAAATCTGGACAAATAGATATGGCCTATAAAGATATTAAGAGGTTCTTTGAAACAAGGAAGCCCAAAACAACGAGCATTGAGGACAAAGATGGGAAGTTAATATATGATGACGAAATGATAGTAAAAAGATGGAAAGAATATTTGGAACAACTATACAGTGGAAACGCTATTAACTTGCCCATTGAGAAAGAAGATGAAATAACAGAGGATGACTTGGGGGCACCTATTATGGAAGAAGAGTTTGAGAAGGCGTTGCAGGACCTCAAAGGAAAGAAAGCTCTTGGAGTTGATAACATACCAGGAGAACTATTGAAACAATCAGGTGACAAGTTAAAAAAGGAACTGTACAACTTAATATGTACTATTTACAAGACTGGAGAATTGCCTGAAGACTTTGTGAAATGCATAATAGTACCTATACCTAAAAATCAAATGCAAGGTCATGTAAACAATACAGAACATTGAGTCTGGTGTGTCATGCATCAAAAATAGTCACCAGAATTGTTATGAAGAGAATAGAAAAACAAATCGATGAAAACCTATCTGATGATCAATTTGGTTTTAGGAAAGGAGTAAGAACAAGAGAAGCAATCTTAGCATTGAGGCAAGTGATAGAGAAGCAGATGAAGAAAGGCAAACCTACCTTCTTAGCGTTTGTCGACCTTGAAAAGGCGTTTGACAATGTGAACTGGAATGTTCTATTCAGCATTCTTCATCAAACAGGTATCAACTTTAGAGACAGAAGACTGATCTACAATATCTATAAGCTAGAAATTGGAATAGTTTGTTGTGGTAGCAAGGAAGAAACAGCACACATCAGAAAGGGTGTACGGCAGGGTTGTTCCCTTTCCCCATATCTATTCAATATATATGTACAAAAGGCGATTGACCAAGTAAGAGAAGAATTTGCCACAGGAGTGAATATTCATG
Source organism: Meconema thalassinum (assembly GCA_946902985.2). Classification (NCBI taxonomy): domain Eukaryota; kingdom Metazoa; phylum Arthropoda; class Insecta; order Orthoptera; family Tettigoniidae; genus Meconema; species Meconema thalassinum. The sequence goes on from OX336395.1 coordinate 240,486,107, forward strand.
GAGAAAAAGTTGACATGATAAGGTTTGCTGATGACATAGCGCTAATTGCAGAAAGTGAAGAAGACTTACAAAAGATCCTGAGCAAGATGGACAAAATAATGGATGAAGAATTTAATATGAGAATAAATACAAACAAAACAAAAATTTTGGTCTGCAGTAGAAATGGCGAAAACCAGACATCAGTAGAGTTAAGAAATGAAAAGATACACGAAGTGAATGAGTTTAATTATCTGGGAAGTAAAATAACGAATGATGGAAGAAGCAGCAGAGAGATATTAAGTAGGATTGCCCAAGCCAAGAACGCTTTCTATAAAAAGAAGACCCTATTTACTGCAAGGAACATCAGTCTTGATGTGAGAAAACTAATGTTGAAGACCTATGTATGGAGCGTCGCGCTATATGGCAGCGAATCTTGGACAATAGGAGAGAGAGAGAGGAAAAGACTACTGGCATTTGAAACCTGGTGCTATAGAAGGGTTATGAAAATCAGTTGGAAAGAAATGGTCACAAATGAGGAAGTCTTTAGAAGAGTGGGAGAGAGAAGATGCTTGCTTAAATATTTAAAAAGGAGAAGGAATCACCTCGTGGGCCTCATACTGCGACACAATGGACTGATTAAGCTTATAATCGAGGGAACAGTAGACGGCAAGAATTGTAGAGGAAGACCCAGACTGGAGTACATGAGTCAAATACTGCAAGATATGGGTTGTGGCTCATACTGTGAACTGAAGAGGAAGACTGAGAGACGGGAAGAATGGCGAGCTGCTGCCAACCAGCCTCACGGCTGTTAACCACAGAGAGACAGAGACCGTCTCTTTGGCACGTTAGTCAATCTGCAGCCTAACAGACAAGTACTGGATTGTAAGTTCCGTGCAACCTTTCGGTGTCAGTCTGCGCGTTAACACAATTTGAATTGCTCTTAATGTTTGACATTTCAGCTATCAATCGTTTATTTAAAGCCATCTCCTTATCTATAATTTTCTCACCATCCCAATTAAAGTCATGTTTGTTGGCAATTTTATGCTGTCTCAACACATTGTTTTCTTCCGTGTCCTTTTCGCTTCTCTTTTTATGCTCTCTTATTCTCGTAGACAATTTCCTCTTTGTTTGACCTATATAAATGCTGTTACAGTTATGATTTTTGCATTCAATTTGATAAATGACATTAGTCTGATCTTCACTCTTTGTTTTATCTTTCCCGTAAACAATAACACCTTCTAATTTATTATCAACGGAGTTGATGACGTTGAGCTTTAGTTTTTTAAATTTATTGCAAATAATATCAGTGGTGCTATTGATATGGGGAACGACAATCCAAGCTCTCCTCTCTCTTGTTTGATCATTCTCTGAGACGGCGTTATTCCCATTTGTTACTTTTTTTAAAAGAATATCAATGCATTTTTTCATGTATTTGCAAACAAACTTCCCCGGATAAAAATTCTTATCACAGATATCTCGAACTTTTTTCAAATTCTCATCATGGAACTGTTTATCTGAGAGCTCCTACTTGGGCAATGAATGGACAAAGCAAATAAGATATACATACCAGTTTAACATTTGTTGGCATGAAATATACATCTAGGTTTGAAAAAAACTTTGTGGAACCTTTGTCTGTAGCATGGCAATAAACGGATGTGAAACAAGGAGTTTTTTGCTGCAGAAATCAGGGAAATATAAATATTTGAACATGGTTTTGTAGAAAAATAATGAAGACTGATACAGTAGATTAAGTACCCAATGAAGGGTATTACGACGAGTGTGGGTGGATAGTTAATTCTGGCGACTACAAATGAATAGAAGAGATAGCTTGGTATGTCACGTACTAAGGCAACAGGAATAGCAAACATACAGTTATGTTACATTATGCACACGGGAAGGTTAAATACGTTTTCATTAAACACCTTTCGCGTGTGCATTCATTGCCTCATTTTTTCGTGTGGATTTTATTTTTAATTATCAGCGTGTAAAGTAGTGAACTTTCCATAAATGTGTGTTCATTCTGATTTGCTGGGTTTGTTTTCTTTGCTAGATATATTTCAATGGATTCATTTATGTCGAGTGCTTGTTGTAGCAGAAGGATGCACCATGTGTTTATTTTTTATACAAACCGAGACATAAATATAGGTGTAACGCATGGAACCAATAATCGTCTATTAGTCCGGGTTGCAGCCTATATGAGACGTTTCTTAAGCTGTGGCAGACGATGTTATTTGGCCTACGATAGTATGAAAGTTTCCCAGAATCCGTAACATACACTTTTTGAAAAGACATTCCAACCTCAGTTTATTAGTCAGGCACAAAACAATCAATTTAAAGCATCAGTTAATAAGTTCAGTAACAGAGCTCACATATGACGTCACGCACACCTAACGAAGCGCGGGCACAAATCGCATCAGATGACTAGTGAGAGCCCCCGCTACAAGGTCAACCGTGTAACTTCACGAGACGAATAAGTTACAGTGGATACAGTATTCTGATAGTGAGCATCGCCGTGAGGAGAACAATAACACGTTAAGAGTACATTATAATTAGTTTTTTCTAGTGCATGCTAAAATTTGTTATTTGAATCATAATTACAGTGGGATATTCTAAATTGTATACATGCTCATATATACCGTTACTCACGTACATCTTGAAGCAAGATAATGAGCCCTAACATACGTCAATACTCTGCAAAAATTATCTCATTGTGAAACAGGAAGCAGGAGAACTCAAAAATATGGAATGGCCACCTCAGTCCCCCGACCTTAACCCAATAGAGCTTCTGTGGGAAGAACTGAATCGCAGGGTGCAAAGAGTATGTCCTACATCAGAGGAAGATCTTTGGAAGACTCTTCAGACTGCCTGGAAAGATATTCCTTCATCAGTTCTGCAGAAACTTGTTGAACGGAGACAAGAGATAGTGAACAGTGTCCTCTGAGCAAAGGATGGCTTTTTCGATGAAAATACATCGTGATGTGTATTTGTTTTTTGTGCTTTAAATATAATGTAAATTCCTACAAACATGAGTCTGTACGTTAAGAATACATATATTTTGAAATTATCTGGAAATTAGCCTTCATTCCTCCCCATTCTTTCAAAAACGGAAAATTGTATGCTCTCCGGAAACTTTTGGTCGGCAGTGTAAATCACAAAACCTTGCAACAAATACAATCCTAACGTATAACGTGATTCCAACCGCGAATCGAACCCCGATATATTCAACATTGAAACATGATAAACCGTATGGTTTCGAAATCACATGGCCTGCATATCCAAAATACCCACCTTAATCCAATATCTATATATATAAAAATCAATTTTACGTGATAGTTTGTGTGTGGGTGGGTATGTGTGTAAGTCTCCTATGCGTTCATATACCACTCATCCGATTGCGATGAAACTTGGGTGAGATGTTGAGTGCACTCCAAGGAAGGTTTCTGGCTTAGTAAATCCATTTTACAATACGTAGCGCACAAGTAGATTCAACAAATGAGCGACGATGCGCGAATCGCTTCAACAAAGTTCCGTATGCGTTCATACACCATTCATCCGATTGCGATGAACCTTTGGTGAGATGTTGCGTACACTCCAGGGAAAGTTTCTGGCTTAGTACATCAATTTTAAAATAGGTAGCACACGAGTAGAAACAACAAATGAGCAACGACGCGCGAAGCGTTTCAACAAAGTTTCGTATGGGTTCATATACCATACGATAGCAATGTAACTTGGGTGAGGTGTTGTGTACACTCCGGGGAAGGTTTCTGGCATATTAAATTCATTTTACAATCGGCAGCACTCGAGTAGATTCAACAAATGAGCGGCGACGCTCCAAGCGTTTCAAAAAGTCCCGTATGCGTTCATAAACCATTAGTCCGATAGCGATGAAACTTGGGTGAGATGTTGTGTTCATTCCAGGGAAGGTTTCTGGCTGAGAAAATCCATTTTACAATAGGTAGCGCACGTGTAGATTCAACAAATGAGCAACTGCACGCGAATCGTTTCAACAAAGTTCCGTGTGCGTTCATATACCATTCATTCGATTGCGATGAAACTTTGGTTAGTCGTTGAGTTCCCTCCATGGAAGGTTTCAGGCTTAGTAATTCTATCTTGCAATATGTAGCGCACGAGTAGATTCAACAAATGAATGACGGCGCGCGAATCGCTTAAACAAAATCCCGCATGCGTTCATATGCCATTCATCCGATTGCGATGAAACTTTCATGAGTTGTTGTGTACACGCCAGGGAAGGCTTTCAACTTAGTAAATCCATTTCACAATAGGTAGTGCACGATCAGATGCAACAAATGGGTGACGACGCGCGAAGAGTTTCAACAAAATCCCGTATGCATTCATATACGATTCATCGATTGCGATCAAACTTTGATGAGTTGTTGTGTACACTTACGTGAAGGTTTCTAACTTAGTAAATCCATTTCACAGTAGGTAGCGCACGAGTATATTCAACAAATGAATGACAGAGCTCGAATCGTTAAAAAAATCCCGTATGCGTTCATATGCCATTCATCTGATTGCGATCAAATTTTATGAGTTGTTGTGCACATACCCGGGATGGTTATTGGCATAGTTAGTCCAATTTACAATAGATAGCGCGCCAGTAGCTTCAACATAATGGAGTGCGATTCGCTTCAAAAAAGTCCCACTTGCGTTCATATATCATTCATCGCATTGCTACGAAACTTGGGTGAGATGTTGCGTACACTTCAGGGAAGGTTTCTGGCTTAGCGAATACACATTACAATAGGTAGTGCACGAGTAGATTCAACGAATGAGTGACGACGCGTTAAGCGTTTCAACAAAGACCCGTATGCGTTCATATAGTCTGCCATTCGTCCGATAGCGATGAAACTTGGCTAAGATATTGTGTATACTCCAAGGAAGGTTTCTGGCTCAGTGTATGCATCTTATAAAATGTATCGCACGAGTAGATTCAACAAATGAGCGATGGCGCGCGAATCGTTTCCACAAAGTTCCGTACCGGTATGCGTTCATATACCATTCATCCGATTGCGATGAAACTAGGGTGAGATATTGTGTACACGCCAGGGAAGGCGTCTGGCTTAGTAAATCCATTTTACAATAGGTAGCGCTCGAGTAGATTCAACAAATGAGTGACGACGTGTGAATTGTTTCAACAAAGTCCCATATGCGTTCATATTCCATTCGTCCGATAGCTCTTAAACTTGGGTGAGATGTTGTATACACTTCAGGAAAGCTTTCTTGCTTAGTAAATCCACTTTACAATACGCAGCGCATGAATAGATCCAACAAATGGGCGACGTCGCGCGAAGCGTTTCAACTAAGTCCCATATGTGTCCATGTACCATTCGTCCGATAGCGAGGAAACTTGGATGAGGTGTTATGTATACTCCAGGGAAAGGTTTTGACTTAGGGAATCCGTTTTACAATAGGTAGCGCACGAGTAGATACAACTAATGGGTGACGACGCGTGAAGCGTTTCAACAAAGTCCCGTATGTTTTCATATACCATTCGTCCAATAGTGATGAAACTTGATTGAGACGTTGTGTACACTCCAGGAAAGATTTCTCTTTTAGTACATGCATTTTACGATAGGTAGCGCACGAGTAGATTCAACGGATGGGTGACGGCACGCGAATCGATTAAACAAAATCCCGTATGCGTTCATATGCCATTCTTCCGATTGCGATGAATCTTTGGCGAGTTGTTGTGCATGCTCACACGGATGTTTCTAATTTAGTTAATCCATTTTATTAAGTTTAGCGGCAGTTAACGGAAATTAAAAAATATATTATGTATCCAAGAGCACTTCAAGAAAAAATTACAACGCCAACAGTGTTGTTGATTGGCATTGCAACGCATGCCGGGTACAGCTTGTAATATAATAAAGGTTATTCTATCAGCTGTACGAGCACGTACTTTGTTAGTCACCTTGGGTTCGGTTACCCGGATTCCATTAAAGAATCGTTATATCCTCGAACAGCCATGCTGTTCAAATGACATAACTTGGGATTAGAAAAGTTGAACACTCGCTGTATGAATCAGCACATAATTTCCCTAACCTTTCAATAATTTCAATTATTGAACTGATCAAGTACCTCGTTGACTTTTAGGAAACAACATGATTCTGTGGAAATATTTACCCTTTCCCTTTTATTAACACTTGTTTTGTGTTAGTTAGTTAGTTAGTTATTGAGGTTCTTTGGGGTGGAACAGCGAGGTCATCTGCCCCTTGTTTTGAAACTGATATAAATTACATATAACTCCAAGAAAGCTCTGACTCCAAATACTCCAAATACTTGTGTGTACAACAAATGAGTGATTTTTAAATATTCAGAATGTTCAAGGAACATTGCATTGAAGAGTAGAAACGAGATCAGTTCGTTGTACTTGATAAGGACAGTATTCCTGGTAGTGATATTAATGAATGTTGCTTCAATTATCATTTCAAAATTTGGATCTCACCCTTGACATATAATTCAAAATAATTAAGGGCACACTACACTGTATTAATACCAATGATTTCAGGTGGATACGTCCTCATACTCCTAACCCTGTTGTATCGAAGAATTACGCATTGTGTAATACTGGAGGACATTATACTAGCACTCTATCTGGAAGAAAATGCACAATCAAACCAAACTTGGAGACGAACCTGCTAATGCATAGAAGCGAAAAGCCTTATTCCTGTAGCGAATGTGACTCTAAATTTGCTTGGCTAAAGGATATGAAAGAGCACATGTTAACGCATGGCATCAAAGAGCCATATTCATGCGTCATTTGCGAACGCAAATTTGCTCATATGCAGTATCTGAAGACACACATGTACACCCATAGCGGTGAGAAGCCACATTCGTGTGGTATGTGCGAAGCCAAATTTGTTGAATCTGGAAATTTGAGGAAACACATGTTGACGCATTGGGGCGAAAAGACATACTTATGCACCGTTTGCGTTGACAGATTTAATCATAGGAGCTCCTTGAAGAGACACATGTTGACGCATACCGGTGAAAAACCATATTCATGTATCACATGTGGAGCCAAATTTGCTGATTCAAGAACGTTGAGGACACACATGTTTTCACATAGCGGTGAAAAGCCATATACATGCGATATTTGCGAGGTCAAATTTACTCGGAAGAGGGTATTAAAGCGACACATTTTGAAGCATGGTGTAGAGCCATATTCATGTATCCCATGCAAAGCGAAATTTGCTGACTCGGACACTTTGAAGACGCACATGTTGGACACGCACATGTTGACACATAGGATGGAAAAGTCATATTCATGTATCTTATGCGAAGCAAAATTTGCTGATTCAGGCACTTTGAAGACGCACATGTTGACGCATAGCAAAGAAAAGTCCTATTCATGCATCAAATGCGAAGCCAAAATTGCTCACTTAGGAAATTTGAAGAGACACATGTTGACGCATAGCGGCAAAAAGCATTATTCATGCAGCATTTGCAAGGCCAGATTTAATCGAAGAGATAATTTGGGAAAACACGTATTATCTCATATTGCCAAGATGCCTTAATCCTGTAGGATATGCAACGCCAAATTCGCTCGCAGGAGTTCTTTCAAGGCGAACATGTTAAGTCGTAGCGGCGGGTGAACTTATTAATGCCATGCGGTGAATCCAACTTTGTTCTCACAGGAAATTTGAAGAAGCTGATTTAAATCGATATTGACGAAAAACCATTTTCGATAACATTCGTCAAGCGTAATTTGTTCCATGAGTACAGTAACCTACGTGTTTACGCATTTATACTCTAAACAATTTTTAATCAGATATTTCACAGTTTGCTTAAGTTAATAATGAACGAACAAATTCTTAAAAAATGGCAGCCTGCAGTGAATAAGTTAAAGATATGGAACTGATGTTGTTGTTCAATTGAGAAATGTAGAGGTTGGGATTCATTGTGACACCTATGTTTATGTTGTATGAAAAGATTTAAGGTTTTTTGAAATCTTGTTGAACTCATTCTATTTATAAAATTGTATATAATCTTGCAACTTCATTCATATCGTATCTGCTGACGAAGGTTATAATATAACTGAAATCGATACAGTGTACCTAACAGTTAGATTCTATCGACTTAAGATATCTTCTGCTATCACAATTATTGAAATGGGTGTTATTCCTTAAAACTGAAAAATTACATGAGATTTACAATCGTGTAGGCCAACTGCAAAGCATTTATATTTCATTTCTATACATGCCTTGAATTTGCTACTGGTGGTCATTTGTGCTTATTTTTTCATTGGGATATTTGTGGGGTATTTGGGTTGTCTTGGTTGGAGGGCTTCTTGTGTTATGACCATTTCAAATTTTCATATCCTGTGTGAACATATTGTTACGAGCACTTAAGCTGATAACTGCTCGCCATAGTCATAATTTTGATAAATATAATAAAGTAGACGAATTATATAGCAGTCTATCTTTTGTGGTTTGTTTAAATACGTTGTAAATGAAGTTTCACTACTTCTTCCTTCAAAATATCGTAGTCGCAAATTCACATACTTAATACATCGACAACAGAGTCATAACTTCATTATTTACTTCGCTCTATTTTGAATTAATCCATAGGAACCCCCTTAAATACAAGTCAGCGTTAACACATACGCTTATACAGCCTTCCTCTTCACACGTTTCGCAATAATAATATCATTTCCCATTTCAATACACATTCTGGGGGCACATGAATATCAGTAATCCTACTTACATAGTTCAAATTACACATTATCTATCGATTATGCATCTTTCTTTCACATACATAAACATTTATGACTTGTCTAACCGTTCCTGTTATTTCACTTACATATTTCATGTCTTATACCTTCCTGAGCGATACAATTGCGATATTATTCCTTTCTTACCATTTTATGAAACCACAGTTCATTGATCTTTACATATTAAAGATATCTGTCTGTATATTTTCGTCTCGTTAATATAAATACACAGCATATCCTCACCTTTCTTTTATTTCGTGAATATAAATTCAACTTATTCATTACTTATGTTTCTCAAAATATTCTTAGTTAAAATTCGTTATAATTCTTGGCATTTCGTATTGTCGTACCGCAATATAGCGTTTTAAAATCTGTGTTACAACATCAGATTGTCAATTCTATTTAAACAAAACCCTAAGCTTCACCAAAGCGTTGTTTCAAAAGATTAAGTTCATTGTCGTTCTCAACAGAACTGATCAATAACTTATTCGTCATCCATAAATGTGGAAATATTTATCTGTCAAGAACTTACCATTCTATTCCTATATAAATTTATATACGTATTTTAAAATATTCCCTTATTAATCTAGCATAGATACGTATAAAAATCGAATAACTTCGCAATATCAAGAGTCGAAGACTATATAAATTTACTACACGTCAAAATGTAAGTGACGACGTTTTAAAAACAATTTACATGAACGTTAAAACAAATTACGATGCTTAGTTAAGCTCTAAAACAATTAAACAATAAAATATCAAGTTTGCCACACAAAATTTGGTCATGTCAAGAGTATCTACATTACTGCACAACTTACTACTATATTACTACTATATTTCTTCTGATAACGAGATAAACCTGAAGTGATTGTGTTCTGCCTGCATGGACTGATGCAAACAGCACAGCTGGGTAACGGGACTGGTGTCGGGGCACGCGACAGTGAGCAAGCCGGTCACGGGTCTCTCCTCCTGCCTCGATATCAGCTGGTAGCAAGTGCGGCTCCATCCCGACTCTCTTCTTCTTCCCCTGCGATCCAAGACACTTACACTCCCATACGTTTCCGAAACTAAGAGCGTTTCTGATGATCAACTTCAAGCGAATCCCAAACTAGAAGTTCTCCGGCGAATATCATCATCATCATCTTGCACAGTTTCCAGCCACTGGCCGGGTCTGTTTGGAACACAAGCCTCTCCAACGTCTTCTGTCTTCCCACCATCTCTCAGCCTCCACCCTTGTCCAGTCTTCTCCTCTCTTCTTCACGCTTTCTTCAGCCACCTGTCTCTCGGTCTTCCTCTCGGTCTCTTTCCTTCCCACTTCGTCTCGTGTCCTCTCCTGAGTATCCTCTTCTCCTCCATTCGTTTTGCATGTCCATACCATCTAAGTCTAGATTTCTCTATACCATCCTGTAATGGTTCCTCCTTCATTAATTCTCTGGTCCTCTCATTTCTTATTCTGTCCATCTTTGTAGCTCCAATACTGCTTCTCAAGAACCTCATCTCACTGGTCTGTATTTTGCACTTCTGCCTTCCTTTCATAACCCAGGTCTCCGAGGCATACGTCAGGATAGGGACATAGTACGTCCGATATATGATCTTTTTGCTGTTCTGAGGGACATCCTTGCTCCATAACATGCTTCTCACACTCCTCCGAGATGCTTCTGCCTGCCTCCCCCGCTCATTTATTTCTCTATCGTTTCTTCCATTATCTTGTATCAGGCTTCCCAGATACTTGAAACTCTCCACTTTCTTCAGCTGTTCCCCACCAATTGTTATTCCCGATGTGGTTCTCTTCTTCTTCCTTGTTGTGATCACCATCTCACTCTTATTTATGCCAAATTTCATCCTATATCCTTGTATTATTCATTCCCACACGTCCATCTGTTCCTGTACCTCCTCCTCCTTGTTCCCCAAATCATCAAATCATCTGCAAACACCATTGCTTTCATCTTTCCTTCCCCAATTACTTGTGCCACTCGGGTCATTATGTCATCCACCACCACAATGAAAAGTAACGGTGACAGTGCACTTCCTTGTTTCAGGCCGTTTCTCTGTTCCAACCAGTCTGATCTCTCTCCTCCCACTTTCACACAGCTCACGCTTCCCTTGTACATCTCCTTTATCCTCTTTATAGTCCATTTCTCTACTCCTCTATCCTCCAGGGACTTCCATACTTTGTTTCTGCATACCCTGTCATATGCTTTCTCAATGTCCAGGAAGGCCATCAGTAGATCTGTTCCATACTCATAGTGCTGTTCTTGTAACTGCCTTACAGCAAAAATCAAATCCACTGTGGACCTTCCTGCTCTGAAGCCATGTTGTTCTTCTCTCATCCCTCCTTCTATCCTTGTCCTAATTCTCTTTTCCAAAACTTTCTCGAAGATCTTTGCACAATGACTCATCAGTGTTATTCCCCGATAGTTTCAGCAATCTGTTCTACTACCTTTCTTGAAGATCGGGACAATTATTCCTTTTTTCCAGTCCTCTGGGGTCTTCCTTTCCTTCCATGCTGTCCTCATCACTAGGTACAACCACTGTATCCCCACCTCTCCTGCTGCTCTCACCATCTCCACACTCAACTCATCCACACCCGGTGCCTTCCCTCCTTTCATCTTGTTCACTGCATCTTCCACTTCTTTCCATGTTAAGTCCTTTTCTGTTTGCAGTTCATCTTCCTCTTCCCCGATTTCTTCCTCCTCAACATCTTTTCCATTTGGGTTCAAAAGTTCTTCAAAATATTCTTTCCACATTTTCTTCAGTTCTTCCTTATTTTCTATCTCTTGTCCCCGGCGAATATATAGTTGTTTAATATGTTTAGTATTTCTATAGTTTGGCGTAGAAATACTTCGTGGCTCTATGTGCAGTAGTGACTTCGGTGAAGCGTGATGTTGAGCTTGCACCCTCTTTGACTAGGCGTTGATGAGCGGCTAAGTCACTGATGGAATCCGGATATCGTAAAATGGTTATTTCTCCTCCATAATTTAGTACGATTTCATAACATCCAAGTTGTAGACCTTGTGAAATTTCCTCGTTGACTACAATTTGACAACCATGTTTGTATACCGAAAATGCAGTTGGAAATACTTCGTTGAATGTCGTTTGGTTAAATCGACTTAATTTTCCAACAACTCCTGTACTTTTGGGAAAATGTTGCTTTCGCTTGTTAATAGTAGTTTCAATACGTAGACTTCTTCTTTCGTTGATGTAGCGATGAATTCTCCTTATAATTATTCGATATTTAATACTTGTTTGCGTAGAAATAATCTTATATCATTCTGCTGTGATATTTCATCGGAGCTCGTATTCAGCTTGGCCGGTGGTGATGCTGTCTCCCCCGTCAAAGTCTCTCTGGATTCCTTGGTCTATATTTTCCGTATGTTGACTAACACGTCTATCAATTTTCGAAGTCAGATATGGGATGATCCTCCTGACGCTAAGTAGCTTCTCAAGTACCGGTAGCTAATTAAAATGGCGTTCATGGCATTAGACCTTGAAATAATCTTCATCTGTAAATATATTTTTCATCCGTATTCACCTTTTTATAAAATTTATATCATTGGCTTTTATTTTTAATTTCCTTCATATTTCTGCCATTAAATCTCTTCTAGAAATGTTTTTAAATAATTATTAAAATATTATTGACTGCCAATATATATTATTACTATTGATTCAAATCCGGTCACGTGATATAAATCTTTGTTTCCGTGGTATGAACACTCTATCTCGCGCGTGCCAATGTCACCTTCCCCCTCTCTGTTGCTCGTGGTTCACCCTAACTGGCTTTTCCAATGGAGAAACACTGACAATATCGCTAACTTGCCAATTTACAGACTAGATTGATTCTCATTCTTTGGAATGTTAAAAAATTATCATTTTTACATTTCTTCTTCTCGCCGTGACAAAATGTATACTGAGCCCGTCAGAGGAGCTGCTAGGATAGCCAACAACCGCAATGACTTCCCTAACATCTCATCCGTCGGAACTTAACTGCCGGGAGGATCAGGTGAACTTCCTTATAGGCCAAAGCGGCACGAGAAACTGTAGTCCACAGGGATCGTGGTACATGGTGACGAAGGTCATAGACTGCCTAAGGAAAGGTTCACCTTAAAAACTAGACTGAGAAAAGAAACATCCAGACTTATGTAAAACACCGTGAACATTTATTGTTAAAATTCACAAACCCCTAGCCTAGTTCGGAGGGTTTCTATCGGCTAATCCGCAAGCTAATAAATAATCAAAAATAAAGAGCAGGTCCCTACCTGAGAAGTTACAGTAAACCCTCGCGAAAGATCTGTCTCACAATAAAAAAAAGCAACAACAGCAACACTAGGGAAATGGTACGACGCAAATCCCTAGGTCAAGTTACAACATCAAGCTAATATCGGAATTTACATTTAACAGAGTAGCAAAACAAATCTAAGTTAGGATGATACCATCTCCACATTTACATTTAACGTTAATTCATCTAGCTAAGTCCTATCAATTAATAACAAAATTTACGGCGGTGACGTCCGTAACATCAAACAATTACATTCAAAGCTAAGTGATCAGCCACATATAAAAACATCTAAGTATTCTTAGGAACTAGGTGCTAACAGCACACAAAAGGGTAACATAGAGGATTCATACACTTTTACATCATAAATAAATAATAAGAGACAACAGTTTTATTCAAATGCCTGCCTACACCTTGGTTTACTGTTTGTAAGCCATAGTCATCTAATGTGTGTAGTTACGTTGACGACTGCGTAGTAAAGATTACGTCTAACATCGTATGGCCTGCGCTCCACTAGCTACGAACCCAAGGTCCAAGCAAGCTTCGGTCGCAACAAAAAGTGTCAGCTGTTCTAAAGTCATTTCCTCCAGGAAATGCCTTCATTAGCACGGCTATGTCAGCAGGTTCCAAATGCAAATGAACAAGGTTAAATAGAAAGAATTCGTTAGTTAGCTTTTGTTTTATCAAAATTATGCGTTTTATTATTAAGATGTCGGTTTAGGTTATCGTTGGTTTATGGCGAATAATACTGACAAGCCTGGGCACGGAGCGTCTCCCACTGAGATCTTCTTTGCCAAAAGCCTCGACTCAAAAGTCGGAATACAATCAATGAGCAATAACAACTCGGACACACAATAACACACGTTACCAGCGGCTCACAGCTCGCGTTCAATAACTCTGGGATGGGCCTGGACACAACAGTAATCCTCCATAAAATATCTGGTCCACGGGAACAATCCCGGACAAGGTACACACAAATACCTTCATACATGAAATACCTCCCTAGCGAGGTTAGCCTACAACGTACTATAGAAAACCTGACATAACTGTACTCATCAAACAACGGTACACGCAACAGCGCTTAACTAACAAATGACAATCTATAAAACATGTGATCAGATACAAGAATGGACACTGGGTTCCATGAGCTATAATTGCAATGAAAGGAAAAGTGAATGCTGAAAGCATTCTGTCCTATGTTAATCTCAGTCTGTCTCACACAGAAGCGAGCGCTCGGTCACAAACCTGTTCGTGTCGCCGCAGGCTACAAGATTCCTGCGCTGAATGACACAACACACACACTATCAAGGCCGGCGATTTAAGCAAGATAAAAACTGTTCAACTGGTCTCATAATAATACCTTTACCATAGGTTATAAGCCTCGAAGGATGTGTGCATAAAAAGCACGCTATAAATCTGAATACAATCATATAATTCTGTCTTTCACATCAAAGACGTTTAAAAGGTAGCATTGTCACACATTGCTGGAGCTCTCTGCTCTAAAAGATATAATACTCTTCAGTAGTTGCTTGTATAAACATCAAATAACTACGTGTCATCACATATGACACTAACAAAATAATAATTGTAGCGCAAATTCCACACTGCTGGATCTGCTTAATGATACGTTGGGAACTGAGTTCGATGCTAGACAACAACGAAACTTCCCTTTTACTCATAAGGTCTACACTTGACCAGATGGCATCTGAGCTCATCTCAAATGAAATATAATGCAGTTACAAAACTGGTAATTACAGTCGATTACCCAAATGATACGACTTCTCTAACGAAGTCAGGGGTGTAACATAGACTGGTTGCAAAAAATACAGTTAAAGAAACATAACCATGGCATCAGATTGCCATAACTAAAGTCTGCAAAGACTTGAAAATCACCCCAGATAGGGTTGAACAAAGTAGCCTCAAAATGACTACAGTCACGTTTAGCAATAGATAGAAATTGACGTTCTACGACGTTCATCAAGCTGCACCAGGGTTGACCAAAATGTCTGACCCAAGGGTGACTCACTATCACTGCAATAAATGACATCTAATTAGACTAATTACATTCCCTACCTAAGAAATGGCTGTCACTAAGTTCGGTTGGTTCACAAACTACACTAAACTAACTATACCACCAGAAACTAGAACAAGGAAGGGGTGTACAAAACTCACGATATGAAGAAGCCCACACTTAGCTCTCTGTCCAACAACAAGGGTTGAACAAAAGCACCTCTGGCTTTCAGGGTTGGCATCGTCCTCATCAGAACTTCCATCTGGACTCTCCCAAAGACCAGGGTTCGATCTGTCCCTGTAGTTGACTTCGTGAATGGACTGGACATGCCTAGGAATGGCATCCTTGGTTCCTTCCTCCTCGTTCGATGTTCTGGAAGTTCCACAATCATGCTGATGCCATCCGAGGCATCTCCCTCATACGATAATGGTATTAGTCCATGGTCTCAGCCTCGAACATGGTGTAGAAAAAGTTGACCACGTGGGCGGTAGTATGAGACATGTAGTAGTTCATTATTTTCACTTGTAAATCACAATGTTCGTCGTAATTATCACAGGCTTTAAATACAATTGGTGATACGGCCTTTACACTTCGCAGATGCATGCACTGTTCTGTGGTTCCACACGTGAATAGATGCTACTTTTTAAATCACGTGGCATCCGTGAAATGGGCGTCGTATTATAAGAAATAAATTCGCCGTAGCAATTCAGATATATTGTACTGTTATAATCACACTTGTTCAAAGTAATAATGACACATTTACCTGTATATTTTCCACCAGGCTCTTGGCCCTCCACAAACACGTGGGTATAAAAATGTGGTGCTACAGAAATGTCGTAGATTTTCACTATACTTGCCAAATAATTCACTATATGATTTGTTGGTCACTGTGCATCAACAACAGTGATTCCTTGTGTATTCGAGCTCGATGGCACCCGATAAGAATTCCTCGCTGAAAAGCGGATATTTGCCACGTCTGATGCGACGGATATAATTACGCGCCTACACAGGGCGGATTCTCCAGACGTAGTGCAAGGAACTACGTTCCTCGTGGAAGTAGGTCGTCAAAACTAAGTCGTTGAGCGACTGCTTACATTCCTGTTTGCGTATCTGCAATGATATTACCTTACCTTAAAGCGAAAAAAAACATTCTCCAAAATGTTTTAATAATACAGAATGACGAAATGGAATATTCTGAGTCTCGTGGAAAGATAAAATTGATTATTAAGACCTCAGATAAATAATTAGCAGACTTCAACAAAGTCAAAAGTGCGATTCTCCGCTACTTCAAAGAGTATAGTATGAGCTCTCAGCTTCGCGTAGCTTTCTGGGTGTGTTCAAAGGTACCACATCCCATCATAAATGTGCTGTCGTGAAAAATATCACATGAACCTTAGCTCAGCGGGTTCAATACCGACAGCATTCAACTCACTCCTAGAGTTGGCTATAGTAATGATACTTCATACAATGCTGCAGGTTACATAACTAGTTCCATAATATCGACGCTTGTGTTCTCTTGAGCGTGCGGTTCAACTCCCGTCACGTGGCATGTCCTTAGTCCTTTAAATTATGGGTTCAGTGCTTAAAATGGCCGTACGTGAATTCTTTTGGGCCAGTAATTGTACTTCTTTGTTTGATCTAGGTGTTGGAAGGGGAGTCTTAGTTTGAACGGCCTTGTTCGGTCCCATGGTTTTCAATTCCACGTACTGTATGTTATGCATTTTGCCTCTATTCCTTTTTTTTTTTGCAAGTAGTCCTTGATTCTCACGCCAGTTAATTCTGTGCGAGGCGCCCTACATACAACCAAGCAGTTCGTTGTCCTTCTTGTAGCATAAGATCGGTTGAATCGTCCGTTTCTATGGTGATTCTGGGATTCTTTCTTCTTCTTACGATCTCAAAACAGTCCATTTCGTCTCTCTCTCCCCGTGTGTCGTCCCTCTCGGTTCATGTATCTGTAACTGATTTTTCTTCCTTCCCTCTATTGGTCTCTGCTGCAGTTGTGCTCGCTATCTTATCAGATCTTCCAGATAGATAAGAAGGGTTAAGCCACTGGCTCGCTGTGGATCAAACGAATTGACAAAGATCTTGATGAATTTAATATTCAGCAAGACACAATAAATCACTGGAGTCACTACCGTCTGACAGTCGAAACCAGACCTTTTCTCACATCCATTACAGAAGCTCACCACAATGCGTCCAGGAAATGATCCGAGCAAGCAAGTGAAAGGAAGCACGCTAAAGCAAGAAGGATAAGCTAAAGCAAGCTAAAACAGGCAATATTGTTACTCTGGAGGTGCCTAAAAGAACGTACTAATACGCCGAGGCATAGGTTTTCAATATTGAACAATTCTATGCTTTTGAAATGCTGATTTACTGGCACGTTAAAGATTCCCTTTTGAGCAAAATTCCGGCACCCTGGCGTCTCCAAATGCCGCAGTTGTTAAAAGATACGTAAAACAAGTAACATTAATTAATTCAAATGTATAAATACTTATTAACGATTGGAATAGAATTGATGTTCTAAACCACGGGTATGAAACAAGAAACATTATAGTGAATTACTCTATTTTATATCAATCTAATTTAAGTTTGGCAAAACGTAACTTTCTGTATTCTTCACCAAAATTATTTAACATTCTTCCAATTACGATAATACCTATGCATTTGAATTGGGTTCCTTAATATCAAGCTGAAGACGAGCTTTGACTCAACACCTTGAAGCACTAGTTGCATGTAAGTCAATTATCCACTCCCAGGGCCACCGAGAGGATTTAAGGGCCCCTATGCAATTTCTTTCTCCCTCCTACCATCCCTTGATGTACGGTTAATTATTATTATCCACTTCTAGATATTCCGCAAAGACAATGTGATTTTGAGAAAAGCATCTGACGCAGTCATAATTTTTTTAAACATAAAAATCTTATTTCAGAGAAAATATTTTAGTACGGTACCGTACTTATTTTATGAAATATATTTTGCAAAAAGTACAAAACGATTTGGGATTGTTGTGTGATTTTAATACCGTTAGCATGCATACGAATATAAGTCTCCACTTTATTTACGAGTAGTTGGTAAGTAATGAAATATAAGTAGCATTTTAACACTCTGCATTAGTTTGATAGCAGATTGAACAATAAATTATAGTACATTATTCCTAAACAGTTATGACACCTACCTCAGAGTCATACCTATATAATACTCTTCTAGAGGTAGAATGAATGCTTTCTGCCAATACTTTCGCACTGTCATACGTGGCTCTCAAGAGTTTTTCTGCTTCATTTTACTTGTCAATTGAAAGTTTGGTAACATGAGATATCTTCTGCAGAGTTGTAGACAAGTAACATCTTAACTCTGCAAAGCCAACATTTTACATACCGGTACCGGTAATACAAAAGAAGCTGCAATAAACTGAAGTTAACGTGCATCAGTAACGAGCTCTCATTCCTACGGTCCCCTATATTATTGCCGCCCCATACCCCCCCCCCCCTTCACGCCCGCCCCGACCATTCCACAGTAATACCGCATGTTATACAAAGTGTCCGGGTTAAAGGTATAATAATATAACATTTAATAACTTGAGACGTAGTGGAGATATTTATTGGCTGTTTGTTTCTACGAATAGGGAAACTCAAAATGTTTCTTTACGTACCTAATACATCTCGATATGCGCACCATTAGTGGCGCTAAAGACGTCTAATCTGTATTCCACTTCTCTCCAAGTGTTCTGCAGCATTGTAGGCGTAACATTTGCAATAGCCGCACGAATGCGATGACGCAGATCTGGTAGATCACGAACTGGTGTCTGGTACACTTGATTCTTGACAAACCCCCACAGGAAACAATCAAGTAGCGTAATTTCGGGGCTTCTAGGGGACCAAGCAATTGATGGGCTACCTCTCATAATCCAGCGATCTGGGAACTCACTATTCAAGAAATCCCATTTCTTGATTGTTACGTAAGTGGGAACATCACCAGTTGGTAACAGTACATACTCACGCCGAAATCTACGTTGTACTAGTGTAACGGATTTTAGCTCCGCGAGAGAAAGAACACAGAACACTTTCTGCTGTGGAGTCCACATGGCCAAAGAGAATGTAATACCAGAGTCCCAGCTCCCATGTTAAATAATTTTCCTTAAATCCGCCCAAATCCGGCTTCAAAAAAAAAAAACAACAATCATTTCTCTTCGGTAGGGGAAACATAAGGAACTAAATCCCTAAGATATCAGCTTATTTTTATGAATATTACGCAGAGATAGTGCCTTTGTGGATCAATTAACATTAATAGCTTTTACCTTTGACAATAATGGCTCTAGCAAAATGTATCACAAGCAATCAACAATATACTGATACATTATGAAATTTGTTGTCCACTTTGTAATGTTGGCAGTAAACGTACTTATGTAGCTATATATTTTGATAATTATAATATTGTATTGACGTTAGTCCAACAATTATACACCTTAAAATCAATTATCTATCACATTTTATTAGTTGAATGCTATAAAATTAAATATTGAATCATGTCTGCTGACATAACCTCGAAATTCAAGAGCACATCCCATAGCCGCCCCCTTTTTGTCCTAACCTACATAACCTCCAAATCTGACTATAGAATAATTTAAATAATCACCCCCACCCCCTACCCGCTATCCTACACAGGTTCCAAATTCTTGTTTGAATCCCATGACCATTTTGCAAATGTGATATGAGAAGGAAGGAGAAAGATAAATGAAAACCATAGGTGATACAACAGTTTTTTTTATTATTATTTTGCATTACACAATGTAGAAATAAAATTGTTTGTATATGTATAGGCCTATACTAATATAGAAAGAACGACACTATTGAAATTGCATTCTCGTCCAGTTCTGCTGCATGCAACTTGCTGTTCACCTGGATCCAGTGGACAGATCTGTAAGAATACTAACATCAAGCAATAAATACAATAAATGTGAAATGTAACTTATAAGACACTAGACATGGAAGAATGCAGGCTAAGCTACTCGAGGAAATATCCTGTAAATGGGCATGGAGGATTTCAGATATTTCAGTGATTTTTTTCGACTGCAATCTAATATTTTTGTTTTACATTTATTAATTTCCATCATGAATTCTTTCCTCAAGACACAATCCATACCATTTAAAAACTCATTCAAATCCTCTGGTGTGTCGGCTAAGATGACGATATCATCAGCAAATCTCAGAGTTGAAATTGTTTCTCCTTGAATCTTTACTCCTACTTTGAATTTTTCTCCAATTTCCTTCATTGCTTGTTCAATGTATAGATTGAAAAGTATGGGTGATAAGTTGCGGTCTTGCCTTACACCTTTCTGAATACCAGCTTCTCTCTCATGTCCTTACGCTCGAATAACTGCATATCCTACGGAACATAAAACGTGATACACCTTAAAACAGTACCGGTACTGGTATGGCACAAAATGGTATAGTTTATTGAAAGGAAAGTGATTAGTCCCTTGTTCATAGATTTACATATGTCAACATTGTTTGGTATCCTTGAAACATGAGTCACTTTCTGTGATCTCAGGAGTAGCCTACATATTGAGACTCGTGTCCTAAAGGTCCGGGGTGTTATTGCAAACAAAAATGTAATTCTAGTCTGTTTGGAACATGCAAAATTGAGAATTGTTTGGCTTAGTTCATACCACAGTGATCCACCCAAATGATGGTTCCTAAATTAAGGCCATGACTGCAGCCTTTCCAATCCTAGTCTCACCTACAAATGCATATACCACTACATACAACCTATACATACAGTTACCGGGAAGGTAGCTCTGTACTTCCCCAGCCCACTCTCCCAGTATACTACTGCAACATAAAACATGTCACACTGAGTGTGTCTGTTTCTGATTGTGACAACCTACTGTCACACGCGTCAATGTTCTCAGATAGGGAAGTATTGGGCTTGCTTCCCGCACGTCTGAACACCTACCTCCTACCTCTCAAGGTCAAGTGCACAGCTGAATGCCGGCATCTGAACACAAGTTGAATCAAGCAGCAACAACATCAATCCTTGATAACATGGTTCTGCAGCAGACACCAATGTCCATCCAAGTTAAAACAGCTCACAGTGATGATTTGTTCTGAAACAGTTACTTCAATGCTCCCAATATTATGTATTTATTTTGTTTTTGACAACCTTGTCATGAACATTGTCAGGAATATGCCAGCCATCCTAGTTTCTCATCTGGGTGACAAATTGGTTATTTAGTTACAAACTCAGGTATCTATGACATACATGTCAAGAAACATGGATCCATAGTACATAAGTTACAACTATTGTATTATTTAACATATCAACGTGAATATGTAACGGCTGGAGAAAAAATCGATTATAAAACAAGTAGTTCCGTGAAGAACTAAATAGCCTATTTTCACATATCCTACTAATATTAATTGCCTCTATCAACATACAAATTGTCAGTTTGATTGCTCTAATAGATTCGTAGATATTGAGAACCGTCTAAATATTTTGGATGGTCACCATGTTCGATTTTTATATTATAGGCCTTAGATTTATGTACTATTACATGAAGATTATTGTGTAGGTGTTTTATTCAAACTTCAATCGCATGATTAGGACACAAGAAAAAAAGCTGGATTTTAAAATTTCGCTCAGCCTCCATCTTGTGGTTATGAAAATAATTTAAATGAATTAGATTCCAGTCGATTAAAATTTGTATAAGCATATACCGTGTCAAGTTTCACTGCGCTCGGATGGTTAAAACGCAAGAAACGTCATTTGAATAATTAAATTTCGCGTCGCCGCCATGTTGGATGTGTGCTCGCCAGGTTATTGAGCGCTCCATAGGCAAACTTATGCTTATAGCCTCTATACACTTACAAAATTTCAGTTTGATTGCTGGAGATTAATATATATTGAGAACCGTCTAGATATTTCCGACGGTTGCCATGTTGGATTTTAATATATGTTGGCCATAGAGTTATGCACAATTAGATGATGATTATTGTGTACGTACATTATGCAAATGCTGATTTCGATTGCATGATTAGAACACAAGAAATAAAAGCTTAATATTCGAAATTAGCACTGCCGCCATCTCGAGGTTACGTAAGCAATTGAACTAAATTAGATACCAGTGCATTACAATGTGTATAAACATTCGCTGTACGAAGTTTGATTGCTTTTGGATCATTGGATCACGAGAAAAGTCTATTTATAGCTTTCAAATTCGCTTGGCCGCCATGTTCGTTTTGTAGTTAACCGGTATTTGAAAGTCTCATAGATGAACTTCCAGATGTCCCCTCTATCTCCGTACAAAATTTTTTGGTGATACCGGTAACAGTTTCAGAGATATAGAATGCCGGTGAAATATTTCGCACAGCCGCCATCTTGGGGTTATGTAAACAATTGAACGAAGTTAGATGTCGGTGCATTGCAATGAGTATATACTAGTAGGATATATAGGCCGAAGCTGGCACAGGGGCTAATGGGCAAGATGGCCGCCGCGCGCAACCAGCCCTATGTTATTCATATAGAGGGGTCATTCAGTGCTGGCACAGGGGCTAATGGGCAATATGGCTGCCACGCTGTCACAGGGGGAGGTCGGCCGTGTAGTTACTAAATTGAATATTTATTATTAATATTATTATTATTATTAGGTAATTATTAATTGATCATGTGCAATCCAGACCAGCCTTATATTGTCCACTTTTGGTGTAGTTGCTAGCATTTTAGCTGTTTCCCTAGAACTGTGGGTTTCATTCCCGCCTCAACCAAGAAATTTTATTCTGGGCTGAGAGCTGGACTGGGGTACACTCAGCCTCATAACGTGAAAGTAAGAAAACGTGGGGTTTCATTCATACCTCAGCCATTCCGCCTAATCCAACTTTACCTTACCTACCCTAACCTAACTTAACCTAACCTAACTTCGCCTAACCTAACCTAACAAACATTATTTATCCTAACCTAACCTAACCTAACCTAGTCAAACTTCAAAGTGAGAGCAAATGTAAGAGCACACATAATAAACTAAGTTATAACCTAACCTAACCTAACTTCACCTAACCTAACCTAACATAACCAAACTTCAAAGTGAGTGCAAAAGTGTGTGCAAAAGTGAGTGCAAGAGTGAGTGCAAAAGTGAGTGCAAAAGTGAGAGCAAAAAAAGTGAGAGCAAAACAGTAGAGAGCAAAAAGTGTGCGTAAATAAGTAAGAGCAAATGAGAGAGCACAAATAATAAACTGAGTTTTAACCTAACCTAATCTAACCTAACCTAACCTAACCCACAGAAACCTTATTTAAATATTTTAGATTCAACATTTTAACATTTTACATTTTACATTTTTGATTTTTCATTTTACATTTTTTTTTAGATTTTACATTTTTGATTTTTTTTATATTTTAGATTTTAGTTTTTTAGATGTTACATTTTTAATTTAAGATTTTTTGATTTTAGATTTTACATTTTCCGAAAAGAGTAAACTACAAGGCTACATACCTAACCTCACCAAACCTAACTTTACCAAACCTAACTTAAGCTAATCCAAAGGCTAATGCACATACACAAAGTATATACGGGTACAAGCAACTATCCTTATGCTAGTTTTATAGGTTACTGTACAACATGATAACTACCCCAACCGGTTTTTTTTTCATTTTGTTGTTTACACACATGACAATTTTCCAATTTCCCATTTTCAGTTTTTTAAAAATGTTAGTTTTAAGTTTTTCAATCTCATAACATGGAAACATGGATTTTGCATTATGTTGTTTACACATTTTTCAATTTCACAATTTCCCATTTACAGTTCTTAAAATGTCAGTTTAAAGTTTTTCAATTTCATGATATAGAAACATGGATTTTTCAATTTGTTGTTTACACATTTGTCAATTTACCAAATTCCTATTTACAGTTTTTAAAATTTCAGTTTAATGTTTTTTTTATTTTGTCAATATGGAAACATGGATTTTCCAATTTGTGTTTTACATGTTCATTTTGCATTAGGAGCGGAGAGAGGTGGGTAGTAATTAAAAATGTACAAGCAGTTTCCATACGGTACAATATTCTTTTATTTTAAATACATGTACACTATTTACACATAATACATTTTATATATATTCCTTTTTGTTATAAATTGTACACTTGTTTTTATTTTGTTTTCTATTTTATTTATTTTTGATTATGAATGCCATTTTTTATTTTGGTTTTTTATTTTTGTAGTGCTATTGTTTTATTTCCTAAATTGTTTTGTTTTATGTATTTGCTAGTTGCAGGCAGAAGATTTTGATATTCATAACTTAACTCTTTAAGCATAGTCAATGATTGAGTAATGACCATAGGCATGTGTACCTATACCATCAGCATCAATCACTCTTTTATCATCACCAGGACACAAAGCAATTTTGTTTAGTCTTATAGATGATATGTCATGTTGTTTAGAAGCGATAATGTTCATTGGTATTCTTTTTACATTGTTGTTCATGACACAATCCTTATAATCTTGAAAGCTTATACAATTTTTGACAACCCCTTTGCTAATACCTTTAATCTTTTTGATTTCTTTACCATTTATGTCTAAAGCGTACATTTTAGCTCTAAGTCCAACAAATGCTTTTATAATTTGTCCACAAGCCTCGTCTTTAAATTTCCCCAACGTTTTCTTATTTGATGTAGAGTAACATATGTGATTAGTAGGATAATCTGATGTGTCCAGGTGTTCTAGGAAATCCAACTTGTCTTGATATACATTTGGGGTGTTAACCAAATAAATGAACGAGTCGGTATCCATATACATGAGTTTAAGATTGTTCATTCCATAATAGGGTAGCAGGACATCATAGTGGTGGGAATACATTAGAGTTTTTGAAATATCCAGTATACACATTCCAATATATATAGGCTTATTGAATACAATGTTACGTTTAGCCATGTGGAAAGCAGCTAGGTTGGGACCATAAATTGTTCTGTCGATGAATGTTGGTTTAGCTATTAGCTTTTCTGCCTTTTTGCTGTCAGTCACAAGACGTATGTCTATTCTTTTACGGATATTTTCCATTGTTTTCCCAAAAATGGCATTGTTGAATAATTTATACAGATTTTTCTCAAAATCATTTCTGGCTTGTTTTCGAAGGTTGTTATTAAAATCAACGTATGCCTTTAACCAAGGTCTTTGTTTAAACTTTAACACACGATGAATTTTTATCAATTGTATTCCATGATCTAAAGCCTGTTTTAATGCCATGTAGTGAACAACATATCGCCTTCGATTTCCAAGATGAGGAATTAGTTTTTTCAGAGACGAATCCTTAGGTTGTGTACACTCTGGTAGGAAAGGTAAATCGTTGTGTAGATCATGAAGGTCAGATGGGTAATCAACATCAACGTCTAGAATGTATCCCACAGGATCGTCGTTCTTTATTTTTTCTAGATCAACAGTATCTGGAGAAACCCACTGAAATCCACCATAAGGAAGGGAGTGGCACATAGCCCACCCGTATTGGTTGTTGGCATCATCATAGGTAATAAACTGCGATGGTTTCTCAGAATCATAGGTTTCCATGTATTTATTGTTAGCTTCAGCATACCGATGAGACACCTGGCATATGCCTCCACGTATTCCAGACTCGATTAA
Organism: Meconema thalassinum; assembly: GCA_946902985.2. Lineage (NCBI taxonomy): Eukaryota > Metazoa > Arthropoda > Insecta > Orthoptera > Tettigoniidae > Meconema > Meconema thalassinum. The sequence continues at coordinate 240,511,720 of OX336395.1, forward strand.
AAGAATCTGATCGTAATCCTGTAGCAATTCCAGTTCAATGCCTGTGTAAAGGAGCATTGCCTCGAAACTTAAACCAGGCGAAGTAAAGAAGTGTGCAGCATCCACTCGGTGTGTTTCTAGTGTTTTGTTTCTAAACGTTTCAAAGCTGTCTGCAAGAAGGAGTACATCTGATGTTAGGTAGAGGTCACTATATTCCCCTAGAGTTTTTATGTTGAACTGTTTCCAGACATTTTTGGCATGTTCATAGTCTTCTTGACTAACATCTTCTTGACTTAATTTGTTAAAGAATGCCTCTTTTGGAGGTAAACACGTTTCACTTAACTTTTCCCATGAGTCAATGTAGTCATAACAAAATACCCCTTTACGAGTCATGAGCATTTCATTTTCTTTTCCAAAGTACTTGTCTGTTTCAGGGTATGATGTTAAGTTGGAAACTAAGTTTTCCAAACTACTCGGCATTAACCGAAACGTGTCCACAAATCTAAGCTTAACATTTCCTACATATTTGGTGAAGGAAATGTATTTTTCCTTGGAGTTAGCGATAACATCCACTCTCTCAGTAGTACATCCTAATTGCTTTACAATGAAATTTGCGTCGTAGCCACTCATATTATGTAGAAATACAGGAACGGGGTTACGTGTTTTACACCTCAAATTACAGTTATTGTGAGCACTTCCACGGTATTCCCCTGTAATATGGCAATGGTCTCGAACTTTCCAATCCTCTTTGGTATACGGTTTTTGACACAAATAACAGGTTTCAGAACATTGGAACTCTGCTTCTTGATCCTCAGTTAAAGCCTTTGGAACATTTAAGCTGTAAAGGCGATCAATTTCATTAGCTATTGAAATCAAACAGACCATAAACTTTTCTGCAGCGTCAGGTCCACGATAAATAAGAGGTTGGCTTGGAAGGTTTGTCTTTATGTGTTCCACAGCAGGTGAGGGTTTAACGTATATACCAAAGCTCATAGGAATATGACTCTGGTATGGCACTGTATAACTTGCTTCAGGATTGGGTAGACATGTTTGATAGGGTAACAGTATACTTTCAAAATCAGCATAGATAACGTAAGGTATTCTCAGCATTTTTTCCACGTTTAAAAATTTGACAATGGGGTTTTTAATAGGCATTTCAACCCTAGCAATGTCATGCTGGACGCACAAAGCTCTATGTTCTTTCAATTTTTCTATTCCTTGTTGACCATATCGATTATCGAAGTGAGTAAAACACCGTTTACACGTATATATCTTATGTCCATGGTGAGTAATCTGATGTCCTACTAGTTTATCAAAATCTTTGATAAAGACGTAGTGGTTCTGGCCGGATGATGAACTTAGCAGAAGGAGGTCACGATGGTCTTGCATCTCTTGATCCACAACCTTTAGAGGGAACAGTTTATTGTTTTGTTCCAATCCAAATACATTAATGGATATATCGTTGGCTTTTTCAAATTTGGGAATGTCAACTAGCGATGTAGGAAACGATATTACAGAAAAATCATACTTGTTGTCCAGGTCCTTGTATTTACTAATGCGATGAGCATTCTTTTTAACCAGTTTTGCTAAAATGGCATACATAAAACACTTTTCATCATTCAAATTTTCAGGATTAATGCAGGCTTTTCTTGCTTGTATAGCTGCTGGTAATGGAATATATGTGCTTCCACGCAAGGGATTGTACTTATTTATTTTCAATCGTACTCCTTCCACTGCTAACAAAGCCCAATTACTGCCTTTTAGCTCAGATTCTTCCATTTCCGTAGTTAACTTTGTAAATTGTGTTTCCAAGAAACTACTTAAGTCCGTTTCCAAAAATAGGGCCTGATTTCGTGTTTTAAATGCACGATCTGTAATTTCATTGGTAGATGTATGAATGAATCTACATTCAGCCACAAGATTAACTTTTATCGACTTGTGCATTGCTAGTTCTTTCTGCATAGCTTGTATTATTTGCTGTTTGGACTCTTTAAGGTATGAATTTAAATCCTTGCACGTATCGCAACGAATGAAATAGGATTTAAGTCGACCTTCAAAAGATGTCTCATATTCAATAAGTCCATTTTTGTCAGGGACCAATGACAGTAGGTAATGTTTTGTAGGCTCTGCCTTTTGTCTTTTAGCTGCCGACACAACATTACAACATTCTTCATGACGACGTCCATTGTAGGCATTGTTGAATGTACTACCACAGGTCTTGCACTCATGAAATTCACCACACGATACTTCATGTCGCTTCCTATGATAGTCTCGAAGAAAAGTCTTTCCACACTCTTTACACATATAGCTAGGAATGGCTTCTTCCATTATGAATGTTGATTTCTGCAAACAGCTGCTTACTGCGTATCACAGGGCTAGAGGTTGGTCAGTGAGACGGTCTTTCACGATGTGAACACCGTGAGAGGTAGTAGTCAACTAGTGATATTCTTGTGAAGGGTCCACTAATATACCCCTAGTCTAGACCAACAGCTCTTTACAGCGTATGACAAGGCTGTATACTGGACAGTGAGACGGTCTTTCACGATGTGAACACTGTAACAAGTAGTAGTCAACTGATTATATACTTGCTAAGGGTTCTCTAATATACAATAGTCAAGACCAACAGCTACTTACTGAGTAGTACAAGGCTGTACAATAGTTGTTTTGACAGTCTTTCACGATGTGGTCACTGTGGATGGTAGTAGTCAACTGATGATATTCTTGATAAGGGTCCTCTAATGTACCCCTGGTTAAGGGTAACAGCTGTTCACTGCTTATGACAAGGCTAAAGACTGGTTGCTTCAACGGTCTTTCACAATGTAAACACTGTGACAGGTAGTAGTCAACTGAAAATATTCTTATGGCCTACTCAAGGTTATCAGGTACTTACTGCATATCAAAAGGCTGTACACTCATGTGTGTTAGGCACTCTTTCTTGCTAAGGACCCCAATATTCCCTACACAAGGCTATACATGTTAGTTCTAAACACTTAGTGGTTAATTGTATATTCAATTTTTGTACAAAGCATATACGAGCACGTTTTTATGAGGTAAAACTTTACCAAATAGTCAAATGCGACACGCAAAGTATGTTGCCGCTATCTAGCAGTGACTATGAGAACTACTTGACCGACCAGCATGCTACCTAGCGCTCCATTTCAATACTCGCTCACTGAACGAACAGCATGCTATCTAGCGGTCGATATCAATACTCACTCAATTACCAGCCTGCTACCTATCGGTCAATATAACAACTCACTCAACTACCAGCATGCTACATGGCTTTTTTGGTCAGTTTTTTGTTGGCTTTTTGTTGGCTTTTGTTGGCTTTTTGTTGGCTTTTGTTGGCTTTTGTATTAGCTCTTTTATATTTGCTCTTGTTTGTTGGGGCTTATTTGGTCTTGGAAAGTATGCCAGTCCTTTTTTATGGCTGCATATTGCTTACAGCCATGATTGTAAGCAGCAACAACAACAACAACAACAACACACAAAATTTATTAAAAAAAACAAAGTACTCAAAGGTTTATCAATGACTCTCAACTCTTACACTTACCTCTATCCCATGCCTAGTCAAAAGAAATAGTGTATTTTTCAAATTTTTCAAAAAATACTTGGAAAGTAGGCTATGTCATTAATCTAAAAATCCTAAAAAGACATATGTTAACTCCAACACCTACCTCTATACCACTCTCAGTCCACAAATAGTGTATTTTTCAAATTTTCCAAAACATATTTCCAAACTGGGTATAATTTCCAAAATTAAAATGTTTACAAAAATGTTTGTTTGTCATAAATGAATGGCCTTTGCCTCCTCTACAGCCGTACCAAGTCCCAGGTCTCTAGGACAACAAAATTAATAAATTTGAAAATGGGCTTATATTTCCAAAATTAAAAAGTTTACAAAAAAGTTTGTTTGACATAAATGAATGGCCTTTACCCCCTCTACCCCCACACTAAGTCTCATGTCTCTAGGACAACAGAAATAAAATTTTCAAAATGGGCTTATATTTCCAAAATTAGGAATTCTACAAAAAAGTTTGTTTGACGTAAATCAATGGTCTTTACCCCCTCTATTCCAACACCAAGTCTCAGGTCTCTAGGCCAACAAAAATAAAATTTGGAAAAAATGGTCACTATTTTGGAAACTAGGAATTCTACAAAAATGTTTGTATAACATAAATAAAAGGTCTCTATCCCCTCTACCTGTAAACCAAGTTCCAGGTCTGTATGACAAAAAATAAAAATAGTTCAACTGGGAAAGTAGGCGATTTTTCATAAAACTAAACATTCTAAAAAGTGTTCTATGGGCTTAAAAGAATGGCCTCAATGTCTTTTATTTTTTATAATAAAACTTTTTTATTTTTTACATTTTTTTGAAAAAGTTCAATTTTGAAATTTTTATATTTTGGAAACTAAAGAGTTAACAAAAAATTTTGTTTGACATAAATGACTGGCCCTGACCCCATCTACCACCAAAATAAATTTCAAGTCGCTAGGACAAAAACTGTGCAGTAGGGGAGTGAGGGGGGTTTCTGCTTAGTAGTGCTTAGTAGTGGGTCGAGTAGGGTTCTAGAGTGGCTTGGAACCCCCCTCACCCCCCTACTGCACAGTTTTTGTCCTAGCGACTTGAAATTTATTTTGGTGGTAGATGGGGTCAGGGCCAGTCATTTATGTCAAACAAAATTTTTTGTTAACTCTTTAGTTTCCAAAATATAAAAATTTCAAAATTGAACTTTTTTCAAAAAAATGTAAAAAATAAAAAAGTTTTATTATAAAAAATAAAAGACATTGAGGCCATTCTTTTAAGCCCATAGAACACTTTTTAGAATGTTTAGTTTTATGAAAAATCGCCTACTTTCCCAGTTGAACTATTTTTATTTTTTGTCATACAGACCTGGAACTTGGTTTACAGGTAGAGGGGATAGAGACCTTTCATTTATGTTATACAAACATTTTTGTAGAATTCCTAGTTTCCAAAATAGTGACTATTTTTTCCAAATTTTATTTTTGTTGACCTAGAGACCTGAGACTTGGTGTTGGAATAGAGGGGGTAAAGACCATTGATTTACGTCAAACAAACTTTTTTGTAGAATTCCTAATTTTGGAAATATAAGCCCATTTTGAAAATTTTATTTCTGTTGTCCTAGAGACATGAGACTTAGTGTGGGGGTAGAGGGGGTAAAGGCCATTCATTTATGTCAAACAAACTTTTTTGTAAACTTTTTAATTTTGGAAATATAAGCCCATTTTCAAATTTATTAATTTTGTTGTCCTAGAGACCTGGGACTTGGTACGGCTGTAGAGGAGGCAAAGGCCATTCATTTATGACAAACAAACATTTTTGTAAACATTTTAATTTTGGAAATTATACCCATTTTGGAAATATGTTTTGGAAAATTTGAAAAATACACTATTTGTGGACTGAGAGTGGTATAGAGGTAGGTGTTGGAGTTAACATATGTCTTTTTAGGATTTTTAGATTAATGACATAGCCTACTTTCCAAATATTTTTTGAAAAATTTGAAAAATACACTATTTCTTTTGACTAGGCATGGGATAGAGGTAAGTGTAAGAGTTGAGAGTCATTGATAAACCTTTGAGTACTTTGTTTTTTTTAAATAAATTTTGTGTGTTGTTGTTGTTGTTGTTGCTGCTTACAATCATGGCTGTAAGCAATATGCAGCCATAAAAAAGGACTGACATACTTTCCAAGACCAAATAAGCCCCAACAAACAAGAGCAAATATAAAAGAGCTAATACAAAAGCCAACAAAAGCCAACAAAAGCCAACAAAAAGCCAACAAAAAACTGACCAAAAAAGCCATGTAGCATGCTGGTAGTTGAGTGAGTTGTTATATTGACCGATAGGTAGCAGGCTGGTAATTGAGTGAGTATTGATATCGACCGCTAGATAGCATGCTGTTCGTTCAGTGAGCGAGTATTGAAATGGAGCGCTAGGTAGCATGCTGGTCGGTCAAGTAGTTCTCATAGTCACTGCTAGATAGCGGCAACATACTTTGCGTGTCGCATTTGACTATTTGGTAAAGTTTTACCTCATAAAAACGTGCTCGTATATGCTTTGTACAAAAATTGAATATACAATTAACCACTAAGTGTTTAGAACTAACATGTATAGCCTTGTGTAGGGAATATTGGGGTCCTTAGCAAGAAAGAGTGCCTAACACACATGAGTGTACAGCCTTTTGATATGCAGTAAGTACCTGATAACCTTGAGTAGGCCATAAGAATATTTTCAGTTGACTACTACCTGTCACAGTGTTTACATTGTGAAAGACCGTTGAAGCAACCAGTCTTTAGCCTTGTCATAAGCAGTGAACAGCTGTTACCCTTAACCAGGGGTACATTAGAGGACCCTTATCAAGAATATCATCAGTTGACTACTACCATCCACAGTGATTACATCGTGAAAGACTGTCAAAACAACTATTGTACAGCCTTGTACTACTCAGTAAGTAGCTGTTGGTCTTGACTATTGTATATTAGAGAACCCTTAGCAAGTATATAATCAGTTGACTACTACTTGTTACAGTGTTCACATCGTGAAAGACCGTCTCACTGTCCAGTATACAGCCTTGTCATACGCTGTAAAGAGCTGTTGGTCTAGACTAGGGGTATATTAGTGGACCCTTCACAAGAATATCACTAGTTGACTACTACCTCTCACGGTGTTCACATCGTGAAAGACCGTCTCACTGACCAACCTCTAGCCCTGTGATACGCAGTAAGCAGCTGTTTGCAGAAATCAACATTCATAATGGAAGAAGCCATTCCTAGCTATATGTGTAAAGAGTGTGGAAAGACTTTTCTTCGAGACTATCATAGGAAGCGACATGAAGTATCGTGTGGTGAATTTCATGAGTGCAAGACCTGTGGTAGTACATTCAACAATGCCTACAATGGACGTCGTCATGAAGAATGTTGTAATGTTGTGTCGGCAGCTAAAAGACAAAAGGCAGAGCCTACAAAACATTACCTACTGTCATTGGTCCCTGACAAAAATGGACTTATTGAATATGAGACATCTTTTGAAGGTCGACTTAAATCCTATTTCATTCGTTGCGATACGTGCAAGGATTTAAATTCATACCTTAAAGAGTCCAAACAGCAAATAATACAAGCTATGCAGAAAGAACTAGCAATGCACAAGTCGATAAAAGTTAATCTTGTGGCTGAATGTAGATTCATTCATACATCTACCAATGAAATTACAGATCGTGCATTTAAAACACGAAATCAGGCCCTATTTTTGGAAACGGACTTAAGTAGTTTCTTGGAAACACAATTTACAAAGTTAACTACGGAAATGGAAGAATCTGAGCTAAAAGGCAGTAATTGGGCTTTGTTAGCAGTGGGAGGAGTACGATTGAAAATAAATAAGTACAATCCCTTGCGTGGAAGCACATATATTCCATTACCAGCAGCTATACAAGCAAGAAAAGCCTGCATTAATCCTGAAAATTTGAATGATGAAAAGTGTTTTATGTATGCCATTTTAGCAAAACTGGTTAAAAAGAATGCTCATCGCATTAGTAAATACAAGGACCTGGACAACAAGTATGATTTTTCTGTAATATCGTTTCCTACATCGCTTGTTGACATTCCCAAATTTGAAAAAGCCAACGATATATCCATTAATGTATTTGGATTGGAACAAAACAATAAACTGTTCCCTCTAAAGGTTGTGGATCAAGAGATGCAAGACCATCGTGACCTCCTTCTGCTAAGTTCATCATCCGGCCAGAACCACTACGTCTTTATCAAAGATTTTGATAAACTAGTAGGACATCAGATTACTCACCATGGACATAAGATATATACGTGTAAACGGTGTTTTACTCACTTCGATAATCGATATGGTCAACAAGGAATAGAAAAATTGAAAGAACATAGAGCTTTGTGCGTCCAGCATGACATTGCTAGGGTTGAAATGCCTATTAAAAACCCCATTGTCAAATTTTTAAACGTGGAAAAAATGCTGAGAATACCTTACGTTATCTATGCTGATTTTGAAAGTATACTGTTACCCTATCAAACATGTCTACCCAATCCTGAAGCAAGTTATACAGTGCCATACCAGAGTCATATTCCTATGAGCTTTGGTATATACGTTAAACCCTCACCTGCTGTGGAACACATAAAGACAAACCTTCCAAGCCAACCTCTTATTTATCGTGGACCTGACGCTGCAGAAAAGTTTATGGTCTGTTTGATTTCAATAGCTAATGAAATTGATCGCCTTTACAGCTTAAATGTTCCAAAGGCTTTAACTGAGGATCAAGAAGCAGAGTTCCAATGTTCTGAAACCTGTTATTTGTGTCAAAAACCGTATACCAAAGAGGATTGGAAAGTTCGAGACCATTGCCATATTACAGGGGAATACCGTGGAAGTGCTCACAATAACTGTAATTTGAGGTGTAAAACACGTAACCCCGTTCCTGTATTTCTACATAATATGAGTGGCTACGACGCAAATTTCATTGTAAAGCAATTAGGATGTACTACTGAGAGAGTGGATGTTATCGCTAACTCCAAGGAAAAATACATTTCCTTCACCAAATATGTAGGAAATGTTAAGCTTAGATTTGTGGACACGTTTCGGTTAATGCCGAGTAGTTTGGAAAACTTAGTTTCCAACTTAACATCATACCCTGAAACAGACAAGTACTTTGGAAAAGAAAATGAAATGCTCATGACTCGTAAAGGGGTATTTTGTTATGACTACATTGACTCATGGGAAAAGTTAAGTGAAACGTGTTTACCTCCAAAAGAGGCATTCTTTAACAAATTAAGTCAAGAAGATGTTAGTCAAGAAGACTATGAACATGCCAAAAATGTCTGGAAACAGTTCAACATTAAAACTCTAGGGGAATATAGTGACCTCTACCTAACATCAGATGTACTCCTTCTTGCAGACAGCTTTGAAACGTTTAGAAACAAAACACTAGAAACACACCGAGTGGATGCTGCACACTTCTTTACTTCGCCTGGTTTAAGTTTCGAGGCAATGCTCCTTTACACAGGCATTGAACTGGAATTGCTACAGGATTACGATCAGATTCTTTTAATCGAGTCTGGAATACGTGGAGGCATATGCCAGGTGTCTCATCGGTATGCTGAAGCTAACAATAAATACATGGAAACCTATGATTCTGAGAAACCATCGCAGTTTATTACCTATGATGATGCCAACAACCAATACGGGTGGGCTATGTGCCACTCCCTTCCTTATGGTGGATTTCAGTGGGTTTCTCCAGATACTGTTGATCTAGAAAAAATAAAGAACGACGATCCTGTGGGATACATTCTAGGCGTTGATGTTGATTACCCATCTGACCTTCATGATCTACACAACGATTTACCTTTCCTACCAGAGTGTACACAACCTAAGGATTCGTCTCTGAAAAAACTAATTCCTCATCTTGGAAATCGAAGGCGATATGTTGTTCACTACATGGCATTAAAACAGGCTTTAGATCATGGAATAAAATTGATAAAAATTCATCGTGTGTTAAAGTTTAAACAAAGACCTTGGTTAAAGGCATACGTTGATTTTAATAACAACCTTCGAAAACAAGCCAGAAATGATTTTGAGAAAAATCTGTATAAATTATTCAACAATGCCATTTTTGGGAAAACAATGGAAAATATCCGTAAAAGAATAGACATACGTCTTGTGACTGACAGCAAAAAGGCAGAAAAGCTAATAGCTAAACCAACATTCATCGACAGAACAATATATGGTCCCAACCTAGCTGCTTTCCACATGGCTAAACGTAACATTGTATTCAATAAGCCTATATATATTGGAATGTGTATACTGGATATTTCAAAAACTCTAATGTATTCCCACCACTATGATGTCCTGCTACCCTATTATGGAATGAACAATCTTAAACTCATGTATATGGATACCGACTCGTTCATTTATTTGGTTAACACCCCAAATGTATATCAAGACAAGTTGGATTTCCTAGAACACCTGGACACATCAGATTATCCTACTAATCACATATGTTACTCTACATCAAATAAGAAAACGTTGGGGAAATTTAAAGACGAGGCTTGTGGACAAATTATAAAAGCATTTGTTGGACTTAGAGCTAAAATGTACGCTTTAGACATAAATGGTAAAGAAATCAAAAAGATTAAAGGTACTAGCAAAGGGGTTGTCAAAAATTGTATAAGCTTTCAAGATTATAAGGATTGTGTCATGAACAACAATGTAAAAAGAATACCAATGAACATTATCGCTTCTAAACAACATGACATATCATCTATAAGACTAAACAAAATTGCTTTGTGTCCTGGTGATGATAAAAGAGTGATTGATGCTGATGGTATAGGTACACATGCCTATGGTCATTACTCAATCATTGACTATGCTTAAAGAGTTAAGTTATGAATATCAAAATCTTCTGCCTGCAACTAGCAAATACATAAAACAAAACAATTTAGGAAATAAAACAATAGCACTACAAAAATAAAAAACCAAAATAAAAAATGGCATTCATAATCAAAAATAAATAAAATAGAAAACAAAATAAAAACAAGTGTACAATTTATAACAAAAAGGAATATATATAAAATGTATTATGTGTAAATAGTGTACATGTATTTAAAATAAAAGAATATTGTACCGTATGGAAACTGCTTGTACATTTTTAATTACTACCCACCTCTCTCCGCTCCTAATGCAAAATGAACATGTAAAACACAAATTGGAAAATCCATGTTTCCATATTGACAAAATAAAAAAAACATTAAACTGAAATTTTAAAAACTGTAAATAGGAATTTGGTAAATTGACAAATGTGTAAACAACAAATTGAAAAATCCATGTTTCTATATCATGAAATTGAAAAACTTTAAACTGACATTTTAAGAACTGTAAATGGGAAATTGTGAAATTGAAAAATGTGTAAACAACATAATGCAAAATCCATGTTTCCATGTTATGAGATTGAAAAACTTAAAACTAACATTTTTAAAAAACTGAAAATGGGAAATTGGAAAATTGTCATGTGTGTAAACAACAAAATGAAAAAAAAAACCGGTTGGGGTAGTTATCATGTTGTACAGTAACCTATAAAACTAGCATAAGGATAGTTGCTTGTACCCGTATATACTTTGTGTATGTGCATTAGCCTTTGGATTAGCTTAAGTTAGGTTTGGTAAAGTTAGGTTTGGTGAGGTTAGGTATGTAGCCTTGTAGTTTACTCTTTTCGGAAAATGTAAAATCTAAAATCAAAAAATCTTAAATTAAAAATGTAACATCTAAAAAACTAAAATCTAAAATATAAAAAAAATCAAAAATGTAAAATCTAAAAAAAAATGTAAAATGAAAAATCAAAAATGTAAAATGTTAAAATGTAAAATGTTAAAATGTTGAATCTAAAATATTTAAATAAGGTTTCTGTGGGTTAGGTTAGGTTAGGTTAGATTAGGTTAGGTTAAAACTCAGTTTATTATTTGTGCTCTCTCATTTGCTCTTACTTATTTACGCACACTTTTTGCTCTCTACTGTTTTGCTCTCACTTTTTTTGCTCTCACTTTTGCACTCACTTTTGCACTCACTCTTGCACTCACTTTTGCACACACTTTTGCACTCACTTTGAAGTTTGGTTATGTTAGGTTAGGTTAGGTGAAGTTAGGTTAGGTTAGGTTATAACTTAGTTTATTATGTGTGCTCTTACATTTGCTCTCACTTTGAAGTTTGACTAGGTTAGGTTAGGTTAGGTTAGGATAAATAATGTTTGTTAGGTTAGGTTAGGCGAAGTTAGGTTAGGTTAAGTTAGGTTAGGGTAGGTTAGGTAAAGTTGGATTAGGCGGAATGGCTGAGGTATGAATGAAACCCCACGTTTTCTTACTTTCACGTTATGAGGCTGAGTGTACCCCAGTCCAGCTCTCAGCCCAGAATAAAATTTCTTGGTTGAGGCGGGAATGAAACCCACAGTTCTAGGGAAACAGCTAAAATGCTAGCAACTACACCAAAAGTGGACAATATAAGGCTGGTCTGGATTGCACATGATCAATTAATAATTACCTAATAATAATAATAATATTAATAATAAATATTCAATTTAGTAACTACACGGCCGACCTCCCCCTGTGACAGCGTGGCAGCCATATTGCCCATTAGCCCCTGTGCCAGCACTGAATGACCCCTCTATATGAATAACATAGGGCTGGTTGCGCGCGGCGGCCATCTTGCCCATTAGCCCCTGTGCCAGCTTCGGCCTATATATCCTACTTATACTGCACCATGTTTCATTGCGTTTGGTTGGTTAAATCGCGAGAAACGTCTATTTAAAAGTCGCAAATTCGCTTGGACGCCATGTTGGTTTTTTAGTTACCAGGTTTTCAAATGTCACATAGGTGAACTTCTAGTAGTTCCCTTTATCACTGCACAAAATTCTAAGGTGATATTGGTAACAGTTTCGGAGATATTGAATGCTGGTGAAATATTTGGCCCAGCCGCCAGGTTGGATTGGGGAGATGTAACAAAATTTGAAGGGCACGGTCGGGGTCACCTGGAATAGTGCTATGAACTTACCAAGTTTCATTGAAATCGCTCTAGCCCTTTAGAAGTTATTAGGGGGGGGGCACACAAAATTTCTCTCATACACACACACGCACACACAGACAGACACACGGACAAGAGGTGATCTCATAAGCCTATTTTTTCATAAACGAAAATAGGCTAAAAACATCCAAGTAGGCATTCAAACAATTGGCCTCAATATGTAAGCATCATAGTTTGTTCATACCAACATGTATTTCTCATTTCAATAGCCTGTGACATAGTGTTCATCAGCCCGATGAACTAAGATGTATCATTTTTCTGTGATGATTGTAGTAGTATGTGTAAATGTATTAGGGACAAGGATGGAATAGGTGCCCCAGGATTTGAAATAAGGTACGGTACAATGAAAAATAAATAAAGATAAAGATAGTGTTTTTGATTCAGTCCAGCCCAAATTAAAATAAGCCAACAATGTAAAATATGCTGTGTTTGTATGGGACCCGCCCCATACATCCAAGTAATCAATACCCCCCAGGGGTAAAACATATTAATAAAAGAGCAATGTTCATGGCATGTGTTGCACATAATCTTAACTTACTTTTGGGTGACATGGTTAAATGCAATAAGGACGCTATGACATTTTTTGGTATAGTTCAGCGTCTGTATACCTGGTTTGTAGCTTCCACGGAAAGGTGGGACATTTTGTGTGAACTATGTCCTGGCCTCTTCACACTAAAATATTCATCTAGCACGAGATGGGAATGTAGAACTCACAGTGTCAAGCCCATCAGGTACCAGTTAAGCAAAGTAAACGAAGCTCTAGAAAAAGGGGCAGAAACTACCAAAGATCATGTTACCCGGTCAGAGGCCCAATCTTTGTTGCTTCATACAAGTTCGTATGAATTTGTTTTAAGCCTCGTTATCTGGTACTGCCCCCCGTAAATTGAATTATCCTGAGACCACGATGGTAGTATTTGGGAGAGCGTGAGTAAAGTTGCAGCCGTCATAGCTATTACGTGTTGTTAATGACGTAGGCACGGCTGGCTCATAGCTCAGGCAAGCAGGGAGACTTCGCTGAGATCCATGATGACGTATAAGAATTTTCGAGAAGACCCTGGAAGCATGACGCATATAGAAGCTATGGAAGGGATGGAGGATACGCCCCTTGTCAAGGTATTTAAACGACGGGAACGGAGAGCCGAGGCGCTTTCTTATAAATCAGTTGACGAGTGAAGTGTGTTGTTGGGTTAACGTAGTCCCAAAAGTATCGTCAAGTCCGAGCATGGAGGCTGTCCGCTCGTGAAAACAGCACAGTTTGGGTAAGCTGCAGTGCATTATACAACTCAAATCTAGGCGAAGTTAAAACGCAAGTATAAGTGACATTATTTCATGAACATACACAATTAGGCTTCAGCGTTTATTATAATCAAGCAGTGTAAGACTATATAGAGCCTGTGTTAAAAGCAGAACATTCCAGCTTTTATAATTTGGGAAATTGAAGCGATAGAAGACGAAATACAAAAGTGTTTGTCACAGATCCCAGAATCACTTTTCATGCTACACACTTTGAACATTCAGAGGGCAGGCGTACTGCAAGTGTGAAACAGAACATTATTCAGTTGGTGCTACAGACAATTGACAATACAATGGCAGTTTATACTCAGTTATTATATTTAATAGACATTGATACGATAGTAGTGATGGAGTATTAAACTAACTATGCACCTGGGACATATATCGATAGCGTGAAGATCCAACATGGAATTACGATAGACAGTATTCTTGGAATACTAGCATGGAGTGGGTAACTAGCATTTACACTCATGCATTTCTATCAAACGCTGATATAACATCCATACGGCAGTGGAAATTTATTCATTATCCATTGACATGAATATTTCTGCCTCGCATATACAATTGATTTCATGGTTTATTTCGGCGTAGAACTTTGGGGATTTTCAAGAGTGGCTAGGGTATCCCAGCACAAACAGAAGAAGTTGCCAGAAGGAAGTTCCTTGTTAACACGGATGGGTGTATTCCGGAGATAGAATCCTTCTATTATCCGAGGTCGCTGTTCCGCTGTTCGAGGACTGTCCAGATATGTACTCTGGTTATTTAGGAACATCTATAGTATTCTGTGAATACTCTTCAAGAACGTCTGAACATCATATAAGGTAGCCGTGATATTTATTTGTTATAATGTGAGCTGTATAGTGAAATTTGAGCAACGATCTTTCCCATATTTTATGTTGTAATATGTTCTTCTTTTCTGTACACGTTTCAGGTGTATTATATTTTCTTTAGTGTCTTGAGACCTTAGTCTTTCATATTTATATTTAAATTCTTGAATTCTTGTGAGGATCAGTTTTACTGACAATTAAATATTCTTTAGAGAATGTGGATTAATTTTGCAGTCACGGTTTGACATTAAAAATAAATAGTTTCCTTTTCAAGTCAGAATTCAGACATCGTGTCATCATTTCAAAGTAATGTCTCCGTTAACTTACTTTGAACATTTTTCTGTCCAACTTCAAGAGAGAAGAAACCATCGAACTTTAATTAGAGCGTTAAAATATATGTAACTTGACGACGATCTTTGAATAACTAGTCGTTCTTCAGAATGTGTTGTTGAGACAAAGACAATATCATTAGATAATGAAAAACATTTCAGCGAAGACAGCTTTATGGGTTTTGAATGAGCTTTATTCAGTTAACAGTTGAAGATATTTTTTTTGGTAGAAGATTTTCATATCTTAGGCTAGGATATCGATGCTTGCATATTCCAGTCTAGATTGACTTCTATCCGACTTGACTTAAATAACCTGCAATTATTTAAATTCTCTTGAGTGTAATATTTTATTGTACTGCGATAATATTATAAAGATAATTTTCTTTGATGGACAAGTGAGGAGAGTCAGTTTGTATTTTTATTAATCATATTTGTGACTGGCCGATTTTTATGTCATATCGTTTTGTTAAAGATACTCAAGGTGGTTAAATTTATGCAACAGTTTGAATACGTGGGTAGATTATTGGCTGAGGAATAACCTAACCACCAAGGGAAGATGATAAAGAAAAGGAGGTGGGTTTCGGACTGGAGAAAAAGGATAGAAAAATAGGAGGAGAGTCCCACAAAAGTTATGAATTTAACTTTAAATGCACTTAGAGGCGGTTGCCACTGCAAATCCGTTCTCTGATACCTAAAGTGGGTAAGGACCTGGTCGAAGCTGACGGAAAACGCAGCTAGGAGTTGGGCGGTTTGCAAGAGAATGGCTTTAGTGTATTCCCTCTCAAGCATGCATATGACTACTATGGGGAAGGGTGATGGTCTGACAAGACAAATAATAACAGATTTATTGCGTATTAAAGAGGGCATGAACCTGGGAAGAGTTAGGAAAGCCAGGATCTTGCCTAACCGTTGTATTAGAAAAATGATGAGTCAAAAAGGAAAGTTTGACTTTATTTAACAATGCAAAAAATCTAATTAATTTAACAAGCATATAGTTTCAATTTTTAGTAACAATTTGGGGTCGCAGACCTCCTAACATTTAAAGTTTGCTCCAGGCAATAAACAATTCTTTAGGTTTCAAACCTTATATATGTACTAAAATCTTTGTAAGATTTAAAAAAAAACAAATGAAGTGATTAAAGTTTAACAATAAATAGAGTACAAGGTGTGTACTTTAAGAAATTCCTGAGAGAATATTCTAGAGAGAGTAACAACTTCGAAAATAACAAAAAAAAACAACATGTAGAATGGAAGAGAAGTTCCTATAACTTCTTGTATCGAAGCAGCATTACTTTTAGTAGTTACACAAATAGGGCAGGTCACTTACTGTGAAACCTGAGGAGAAAGTCAAAAGGAAGGTTCTAGACCTCCAATGTTTAGATAGGAATCACGAGACAAATGGGGCAAGTTTCCCTTTCGTGAGACCTAGAAATAACTCACTAATGAGTTGAAAGAATTGTATTCTCTAATTAGAAGGGAGAAACAATGCAAGTTTAAAACGTGTGCTAGACCAGTATTTATGCAGAAGTTAATTAATGTTATATAAGAAAAAGGGGAGGGCACTTCTATAGAGTGACACCTCATTGAAAAAAAGGACTTAAAGTAATAAATTTATTATTATGGTTTGTTAGTAAGAGGTTTAGGAAAGAGCAATTGGGATTGAGGATAAATGTTCATGGCCTTATTTATGGTAATCGGACGATCGCGATGCGGTAGAAATGTTGAACAAGCACTAGTTTTCACTATAGTCTGTTGAATGGATGAAAAGTTCACTGTAGTAGCGCAAAAGGTTATGGCAAAGAAAGTTATTGCAATTGTGGAAAATGACTGGATGCACTAGATAGGCGAAAGTCTATTACTTGAGAAGGTTGTAGATTATCATTGAATACGCTTGAGCAAATCCAACGGAGGAAAGAAAATTATCTATTGAGCATTAATTTATAAGGTAGATTTCCTAGTTTGTAATGGCATTCCCACAAGTGAGTGGAAAGTACATGATGGCACGACTTGTAGATAAAGTGCAGATTCTGGAAAGTTCCAGAACGATCCTAATGGAAAAATAAGGCCAAAGTTACTCCAGCGGTGGAACAAGCTTAATATTTATAGACAGTGGGTATTCTATAATATCCCCCGTTGTGAGAAGATCTCTCATTTAATAAGCATAAGAAATGCTGCTTTTCACAAAGGTTGGCTTAATTGGATAGAAGCCCAACATGGAAAATCCCACGAAGAATGATTATTGCCACAAATAAATATCTCACACTGCCTATAAAATAATCGTTAAAAGCATGACGATAGTAAAACCGATGAAGATGAAGTTAAAACCTGAAGTATGTACTTATCTTTGTTGCATGGTGAAGGTGAAGTTCCCTTTGACGGATACTTAATGTGCCAACATGGCGTAGAATGTAGAGAGTGTCTCTTGGTTAGAGGAGACTGGCTCTAGTTGAGCCTTGACTGACTGAGTCAACTGCCGACGTGCAAGTGAGACCCACTCAGCGAAGCGCGGAGGGTCCAGGGAAGGAAAAGAGTGGGAGTAGGAGACAAAAGGAATACATATCAGAATAGACAACTTATCAAAAAAAATGTTCTTCTTGATGAATGGTCTTCAAAGAGTTGATAGTAGGCGATACTAGCGCAGCATGGTGAGTGAAAAAGTAGACGAAGTTCTTTTGATCAAGGAGATGATAGCTGGCGATGGCGACGAGATCTGATGGCCAAATTGATAAGTAAATCCTCTTGTGCAGGGAAAATTTGAGGAACATCTGAGATTCCCTGCTAGATGACGCTAGGTGGGTCATGGAAGATATATATCTAGAACAGACTCACAATGACATAAGAGATATGACCACCAAAGAGAAACTAGGAGATCACTGTTGGTGTTCGAGAAAAAGGAAGAAATGAACAAGCAAAGAGTATTAAATAATATACTCTATCATACCGTGTATTCCAAGAATACACCAGTACGTTTTGATAATGTAGAATTTTCGAGAGTAACGATGGGATGTATAAATTATAGCTCAGTGGACGTGTGAAAGTCACTGATTGATAGTGCCCTTGTTGAAGGATGTTTTCCCACGAGATTGTCTATAACAAATTAATCATTGGTGATTGTGTTTAAACAGTGGAAGTTTTTCCATATATGTTGTAATATATATGAGGTTGTTAAGCCATAGTGTGCTTGGAGCGTGGATTTTACCGCAAGTTTAGTGATGTTATTCCCCATCCAGAGTGTATTCATGTAAATTTACTGTTTTATTTAACAAAGGGTGTGAGTTGAATAATTTTTCGACTTCAGATAAACATTAGTGTCACAGATATTCCCTATTGAAATGTATTAAACACGATTGGGTCACTACATGCAAATAACCTTATTTGGTCGGTTGTATTTGAACTAAATTTGAAACTATAACCCGACATGACGTGTGTGTAATGTATAAAAATTATTATAAGAGAAATAGAATTTCTATATTCTAATATAAATTCGATTGTCGATTGACGACATTTTCAAAGACTCTAAATTTATTTAGGGATCATTTAAATAAACACTTCAGTGTAGTGTTTAGCGTTTTGTCCACATTAGGCAACGCTGTATATAATCATATATCTATGTAAATTAAATCTGTAATTAATATAATAATATAATAATGTTTATTAGGGTCATATAATAATTTGTTAAAATTAAAATTTTGTGAATGAATGACGAGTAAATGATGAAAATTTTGTAAGAATGAATCTAGAACTGCATTGGTTCGAAACAATGTAGGGTGTGTCTGGAAGAGTGTATAAAATATTTCATGGTATTATGTAATTTAGGTTCAGTGTTATCAGCCTTTGTTTAGTGGCAATGATCTAGCGTATTCGAGACTGCTTCTCGCATGTTGCTAGTGACCGGCCGCATTTAACAGTGGGGGAGGCAAGGTGTGTGTGTCTCATTCATAGTCCAGATGTTCAGATACGGACTTGTGTATTGAGGTCAACGACTCTGTGGCCTTGTGTATATGTGTCATTGGAATGAGGAAGTTACCTCAAGATGCACAGCGACACAGCTGAGTGCTACTAAACGCTTCCTGTTTTTGTTTATATACATTGATGTTTTGACTAGCTTACAGTAGTCCGATTAAACTCATAACTTTTGAGTAATTGTTTTACAGTCCAGTGGTGGCTGAGGAGAATTTGTGAAGGTTTCACAAGGCTCTAATTTTTTGTGTTTAATTTTATTTATATTTATGTGAAATAAAATTTTACCTTTCAGTTTTCATAGTCTTTGACGTGTGGGTTCATTTTAAATATCATGTATGTGAGATATTGTGCGGACACACTTCTGAGAGATAGGGTGCCACCCATAAACCCCGAGAATGGTAAGCAAGGTAAGTGTTTTTCCCCGCGTAGTTTGGTGTGTTCCACAATAGTATTGTATACTGCTGTGCTATAATCCCGATTGTGTTTGTCAGAGCCATTTCAAATGATGTAGTAGAGCCGGAGCATATTGAGGTAGGCAGTCCGAGTGAGGGGACGGATTTCTGACAAACAGCTTTCCGGATTATCGGGTACAGTAGGATTGGCGACCCTATAAACGTGTGGGCTCGATTCTAAACTGGTTCCCAGATTGAGAATCAGTAGGATTGGTGCCTTATTTACGTTGCGGCAGCGACTTAAGATATTGTGTCTTTCATGGGTTAAGCTAATACAGTAGAAGTGGCTGATCTAAGTCGTTGCATAGGCTCAAATAGAGAGATTGATTTTATTAGATGTCTTGGTCAATTGTAATTTGTCGAGAGTGTGACTATATAGTTATTAAATGTTGAATTGAAGTAATAAAGTTGCACTCAGAATAGATCAGATCTTATACAACCTGAGAGAGGTTAAATAGGCAGAAAGTTAAGAAAAACTGCCTATGATCATGATTCTTGTTTATTCGACCGGCTTATGACAATGTCTAGTCATATTAGAGATAAAGCTAACGTGTTTGATTATAATGGGAAATATTCTTTTGTGTTAGGATATTTGAAGTGAACCACAGAAAAATGAACAAGTGTAGAAATCTATTTGACATAGGGTGTTTGATAAGTTAATGATAAGCTAATGATAAGTTAATTATAAGACAGAAAAATGCTCAAATATTTATATATGGTGAAAGACGTTGCTCAAATGTTGTTATCTTGCTCTATCTGATGTATGTCCCTAAAGCAATTATTACAGGAATTATATTGAAATGGCAGATGAGGGATTAAGGAGGATGTTGGAAGAAATGGAGGAAAGGATGTCTAATAGAATGAAAGAGAGTAAGCAGGAGAATTCTAATAGAATGAAGGAGAATTCTAAGGAAATGGAGGAAAGAATGTCTAATAGAATGAAAGAGAGTATGAAAGCTCTCCAGACTAGTTCTTCCGATGTAGAGAATAATGTGTCGCGTTTGCAGGCCGGTACACAGGAGATCCAGAATGCAGTAAGTGATATTCGGACAGATGTGTCTAATGTCCGCAATGATGTTGCTGATGTTAAGCTAGATGTGTCTAATGTCCGGGACAGGGTAGATTCTGTCCAGGACAGGGTATATTCTGACCAGGACACGTTAGATTCTTTCCAGAACAGGGTACATTCTGTTCAGGGTAAGGAGGATTCGGTGCAAAAGGATTATCTTAGGTACAACTTGACGTCTCAAATGTTAGAGTAGACATTTCCACTGCCAGAGCAGAGGTAGTAATTGTTAGAAATGATGTTGCCAGTGTTCAGGATAAAGTAGAGAATGTCCAAAAAGAGATTGCAAATGTAAGAACTGAGCTATCTAATGTTCAGGTTGATATTAATAATATACAATCAGATGTAACTGATGTGCAGAGCGACATAAATAAAGTTCAAGTTGAGGTCAATACTGTATTTGTTGATATAGCTAAAGTTCAAACAGACGTTAGCAAAGTTCAAGAAGAAATCGAAACATCTCAAACACTCTGTACTCGTAATATCACTGCACTAACAACTCGTTTTGTAGATGAGTCAGTTAGAACAACAGCTTCTTTGGCTGGTTTGAAACACGATGTCGAAGTCATGCGTACTCAAGTTTTAGACCACAATAGACTATTGAAGGAAGACATAGAAATAGACATAGCAGATATGTTAAAATCTAATGTAACTGTGTGGAAGGATGAGTGGAATAAATCAAGCGGGGAACACGTAAAACAAATTCAGGACCGCATTGAAAAAAAATTAGCCAGTACCCAAATAGAAATTAATAACGAAGTTATTCAGATTAGAAAGGATTTAAATGTCAGGGTGGATACGCTGTCCGAAAAACAAGTTGAAGATAGGACACAAGCTAGTCAGGAGGTGCAAGCTTTAAAAGAATCGCTAGAGGAACAAATTCATAAAGTAGTCTCCGATGTAAATGAAACAGCGAACAAACTTCAGAGTTTGAACTTAGGTAAAGTTAATATTTGAGAATCTTACAAAGAAGACTTGTTAGGGAAGGTAATCACTGAGATTGAAGATAAGGAACGAGAGGGAATGAATTATGGAGATGATAGGAATTTCACGAGAAGGAGTAATCTAGGAGTAGAAGAAAGAGAGATTAGCCCCGAGGAGCGTTTATTCAGGTTCAAAGAAGATGGCGAGGAAAAGAATAAAGTGCCCGAATGACAAAATAGAGATTTTAGGAAAAACGATCAAGATTCATATCCGAGGAATGTGACGGTGATACGGAATTTTGAGGATAAACCGCAAAAATTCAGCAATAATGATAGTCTCACCCCGATTGAGTATATCCGTAATCTCAAGGATTACTTTATCGAAGCTCACATACCACGAGAAAGGGAGATGAAGATAGTGGAGAGATATTTAGCAGAGGACCCTTTAGAATGGTTTTGCGCCTTCCGTTACACGTTCAGTAACTTTGACGAGTTTGCGGAGGCCTTAGTCAAGCGGTTTTGGTCGATTGAAGCGCAGAACTCTTTACGAGCAGAGGTCTATTCAAGAAAATATTTAGGTACCCTACCTAATCGTTACGCTGACTTCTTTACGAGTCAATTATCTCGCTTGAGATATCATCAACCTCCGTTATCCATGGAACAATTGATTGATGCTATATCGAGAATGTTACCAGTAGAGGTGAGAAGGCTAATTATCTCCTCTAATATCAGGGATCTTCAGAGCATGGATGAACTGCTCAGGAGACTTGACTATACGAGTCCTGTGCCGAACGTCGTAGAGAAAGGTCAAAGGCATGAGTTTAAAGACGTAACCACTGTCTACCTGGACCAGGTTCAACAGACCGAAACTCCCAAGGAAGAGCAGACAGGAAACGTAGGTCCGGATAGGAACAATTATTTCCGAAATAATAGGTTTCGAGGAAGTCGAACTTACCAGCAGCGACGAGGCTGGGGAAATCATCGTGGGAACAATTATGGAAGAGGTGGTTTTTATAACAATAATGGTTACAATAGAAATTACAATCGGAATAACCAATATCAGAACCGAAACAATAATTCCCAAGATCAGGTGATGACGAAAGAAAAATACGACGAGAAGGAAAAAGAGAGTCAACAATTCCTAAAAGAATTGAGGGAAAAAGAAGCAAATAATCAAGGGAAAAGGCAGGACTTGGTTATAGACCCTGGACCTTCCACTAGTTAAAAGGAGAACCTTGAAATTGGAAATCAAGGACAAAAAACACTTCAATTTCAAAACGGATTTGAGGGACTTTGAGTACATTACCACACGAAATTTAATCACGATGAATGAAATATATGAGGTCACAGATGAAGACTTACTAGCAGAAAGAGGCATCTTTAAAGAGGAAAGACCATGTGCATTACCAATCATCTCTGTAATTGTAGAAGGGCAGACATATAAAGCTCTAATGGATACTGGTGCCATTATGTCCATTATATCTGATGATTGCTATCAGAGGTTATCGAAGGGCAATAATATGACAGTTTTATCCGCATCGGCTGTTAAAGTGCGTGGTATCTTTCAGGATAAAGCGGTCAAGTGCAATATCCAAGTTCTGTTAAACGTTGTGATAAATGGATGCACTTACGAACACATCTTTATTGTTGTCATCAAGATACATTTTGACATCGTGCTAGGCATAGATTTCATAACCAAAATAGGTGCCATTATTGTCATGAAAATTCGAGTAATTAAATTTAACGAAGGGACCATTATCAAAGAAGAGATAGAAGAACAGGATGTGAAAGACAGTCTAGATATAGATCTTAGGGAAGATATATTAAACACCGTCATTGAAGAGGTTGAAAATGAAAGAGAAATTCCTACTTTAAAGACCGAAGGATTTGAGGAAATTCAGGGTGAATTTGGGGATTTGATCAGAGAATTTCGTGATATTTTCGATGACAAGCCTGGGTTGATCAAGGATTATAAATACAAGATTAGGCTCACTGACGAAACCCCGTATCAGAAGAGGATATACCCAATTCCTGAGAAATACTATCAAGAAGTACGAGGGTTAATCAAGAAAATGGAAGCAGACGGTATAATAAGAAAACAGGCGTCATCATATATAAACCCTATTACTGTTGTCAAAATGAATAATGGTCATCTACGCCTATGTCTCGATGCACGCACGATTAATTTAAAGATTTTACCTGAGGCAGACCGACCGCCGAAAATCAGAGATCTGCTTCGCAAATTCAAAGGAAAAGCATATTTCAGCGTCCTTGACATGACGTCCTCATTTTATCAAATCGAGTTGGAAGAAGAGAGTAAGCAGTATACTGGGTTCCTATTTGACCTGACATCCTGGGGTTTTCAAAGGATGCCTTTTGGTATGGTTAATAGTGAACCAGCTCTAATTCGAGCTCTCGATAGTAAGCTCACGGACGAGGTCAAACAGAATGTAATATGTTACATTGATGATTTAATAATATCTTCTTCAAATGTCCAAGAACACCTCGTGCATCTTCGAAAACTGTTTGAGAACTTGAGAATGGCCAACATCAAGGTCAACTATGATAAATGCCAGTTTATGAAGAGGGAAATAATTTATTTAGGGCATACCATTGATCAGGACGGGTATCACCCAAATATGCAAAAGGTTGAAGCCATAATGAGATTTCCTAAGCCCACCAAGGTCAGGCAAGTAAGAGAATTTGTTGGTGCCAGCCAATTTATAAGCAGTCAGTGTCCAAAATACTCAGAAATCATGGCTCCTCTTTATGACCTCTTAAAAAAACAATCGTTAGAAGTGGAGCAGTGCTGCTGACGATGCTTTTGAGAAGGCGAAAGAAATGTTAAGGAATAATGTAAAATTGGAGTATCCAGATTTCGAGAGGAATTTCTATATCGAATCCGACGCTTCACGTATAGGCATTAGTGCAGTCTTATATCAGAAAGACGAAGACGGCAACAAGAACTACATAGCATTTACCAGTCGCAAGCTGACGAAACACGAAGAAAATTATTTCACGACCGAGCTAGAGGCATAAGGTTTCGTGACAGCTCTTCAAGCCTGGAAAAAAATGTTACTGGGTCACAAAATAATTATAATCACTGATCACAAAGCACTTCTGTTCATGCTTCAAACTGATATGTCAAGTGACAGGTCGACACGTTGGGCTTTGTTCACCCAACAATTTAATGCTACTATTGTCCATCAGCCAGGAAAAGATAATTTGTTGGCTGACGCATTATCGCGTAACCCTGTTAGAAAGTTGCAGATAAACCATGTACAATTGGAGCAAAAACACCAAGCAACCGTTAGGAGATTAGCCCGAATCGGTGTGACACAGAAGAGACACGCTCCAATCAGGAGGATGTACAGGTTCCTCAAGGGTTATATGGACAATACAGATGAAGATTATGTAGCTACACAAAGGAAATCACGACACTATGTACTGAGCGGAGATCTTGTATGCAAGTATGCAGACTCTGACCATACAAAGATCAGAATAGTCGTGCCTCCCAGTCTTGTTGTAAGGTTAGTGTGGGTAGCTCACTATGCTATTGGACATGCGGGTTTAGATAAAACACTCGACACACTCAAGGAGAAATTTATCTGGACTAACATGAGATCCAGTATAGCAAAAGTCATTCGATCATGTGACAAATGCCAAAGAGCAAAATTTGCATCTGCGTTATTGAAAGGGAACCCCATAGCCATGATTCCGTCAAAACCTAACGAGCTTATGGCGACGGATATCTTTGGTCCGTGTCCAAAGGGATATCAGGGTAATCAGTTCCTATTGGTTACCGTTGATGTATTCTCCAAGTTCGTCACTATGATCCCCATGCAGAAAGCAAACACCAGGAACGTTGTCAGTAGGTTAGAGAACGCAGTATTTCCGAAGGCTGGGAAACCAGAATATCTACTGTCTGATCATGGAGCGCAATTCACGTCAATCGAATTTTCCGCCGACATGGTGCGACTAGGAATAAAACACATATTTTCGAGCGTGTGTTATCCTGAGTCAAATTCATCTGAAAGATATAAGGCTGAATTTTCAAAATTTTGCCGCATCTTCTGCCCAAACGACCACACAAGTTGGGTAAAATATGTGCCCCTAATAGAGGATTGTTTGAACTCTACAGTTCAGGAGAGCACAGGAGAAGTTCCGACGAGGCTCCACTTAAGAAGAGATCCTGAAAGACCATGGGATAATGTGTTTAATCACATTCCTCAAGATCCTGACATAGGAAGACAACAGACGATAGAAAAAGCTAAAGACCAACTCCAGAAAGCAGCTCAGAAACGCTTGAAACGCGTAGATGGAAAATGATTCGGTACTCCTCTGGAAATAGGAAATTTGGTGTTACTACGCAGACCTGTGAAAGATGACGTAAGCAAGAAGATTAACCCCAAATTTGGAGTAGTCTTTATTGGCCCGTTCCGGATTACCAACGCATATGGGAACAACTGCTACGAACTAAATGACGATGAAAACAATGTGGTGTATGGAAAATTTAACGCCGGAAACCTAAAGAAATATCTTCAGAAAGCAGGCTAAATATAATTCAATTACGAGTTCAAGTGATATATCTATAAAGTTGTAACAAAGAGGTTAAAAACAATTTAGCAACTGTTTTTAAAACGTGGTGACGGGAGAATGCCCCCGTAAATTGAATTATCCTGAGACCACGATGGTAGTATTTGGGAGAGCGTGAGTAAAGTTGCAGCCGTCATAGCTATTACGTGTTGTTAATGACGTAGGTACGGCTGGCTCATAGCTCAGGCAAGCAGGGAGGCTTCGCTGAGATCCATGATGACGTATAAGAATTTTCGAGAAGGCTCTGGAAGCACGACGCATATAGAAGCTATGGAAGGGATGGACGATACGCCCCTTGTCAGGGTATTTAAACGACGGGAACGGAGAGCCGAGGCTCTTTCTTATAAATAAGTTGACGAGTGAAGTGTGTTGTTGGGTTAACGTAGTCCAAAAAGTATCGTCAAGTCCGAGCATGGAGGTTGTCCGCTCGTGAAAACAGCACAGTTTGGGTAAGCTGCAGTGCATTATACAACTCAAATCTAGGTGAAGTTAAAACGCAAGTATAAGTGACATTATTTCATGAACATACACAATTAGGCTTCAGCGTTTATTATAATCAAGCAGTGTAAGACTATATAGAGCCTGTGTTAAAAGCAGAACATTCCAGCTTTTATAATTTGGGAAATTGAAGCGATAGAAGACGAAATACAAAAGTGTTTGTCACAGATCCCAGAATCACTTTTCATGCTACACACTTTGAACATTCAGAGGGCAGGCGTACTGCAAGTGTGAAACAGAACATTATTCAGTTGGTGCTACAGACAATTGACAATACAATGGCAGTTTATACTCAGTTATTATATTTAATAGACATTGATATGATAGTAGTGATGTAGTATTAAACTAACTATGCACCTGGGACATATATCGATAGCGTGAAGATCCAACATGGAATTACGATAGACAGTATTCTTGGAATACTAGCACGGAGTGGGTAACCAGCATTTACACTCATGCATTTCTATCAAACTCTGATATAACATCCATACGGCAGTGGAAATTTATTCATTATCCAATGACATGAATATTTCTGCCTCGCATATACAATGGATTTCATGGTTTATTTCGGCGTAGAACTTGGGGGATTTTCAAGAGTGGCTAGGGTATCCCAGCACAAACAGAAGAAGTTGCCAGAAGGAAGTTCCTTGTTAACACGGATGGGTGTATTCCGGAGATAGAATCCTTCTATTATCCGAGGTCGCTGTTCCGCTGTTCGAGGACTGTCCAGATATGTACTCTGGTTATTTAGGAACATCTATAGTATTCTGTGAATACTCTTCAAGAACGTCTGAACATCATATAAGGTAGCCGTGATATTTGTTATAATGTGAGCTGTATAGTGAAATTTGAGCAACGATCTTTCCCATATTTTATGTTGTAATATGTTCTTCTTTTCTGCACACGTTTCAGGTGTATTATATTTTCTTTAGTGTCTTGAGACCTTAGTCTTTCATATTTATATTTAAATTCTTGAATTCTTGTGAGGATCAGTTTTAATGACAATTAAATATTCTTTAGAGAATGTGGATTAATTTTGCAGTCACGGTTTGACATTAAAAATAAATAGTTTCCTTTTCAAGTCAGAATTCAGACATCGTGTCATCATTTCAAAGTAATGTCTCCGTTAACTTACTTTGAACATTTTTCTGTCCAACTTCAAGAGAGAAGAAACCATCGAACTTTAATTAGAGCGTTAATATATATGTAACTTGACGACGATCTTTGAATAACTAGTCGTTCTTCAGAATGTGTTGTTGAGACAAAGACAATATCATTAGATAATGAAAAACATTTCAGCGAAGACAGCTTTATGAGTTTTGAATGAGCTTTATTCAGTTAACAGTTGAAAATAATTTTTTGGTAGAAGATTTTCATATCTTAGGCTAGGATATCGATGCTTGCATATTCCAGTCTAGATTGACTTCTATCCGACTTGACTTAAATAACCTGCAATTATTTAAATTCTCTTGAGTGTAATATTTTATTGTATTGCGATAATATTATAATGATATTTTTTTTTCGATAGACAATTAGTGAGGAGAGTCAGTTTGTATTTTTATTAATCATATTTGTGACTGGCCGATTTTTATGTCATATCGTTTTGTTAAAGATACTCATGGCGGTTAAATTTATGCAACAGTTTGAATACGTTTTGATAATGTAGAGTTTTCGAGAGTAACGATGGGATGTATAAATTATAGCTCAGTGGACGTGTGAAAGTCACCGATTGATAGTGCCCTTGTTGAAGGATGTTTTCCCACGATATTTTCTATAACAAATTAATCATTGGTGATTGTGTTTAAACAGTGGAAGTTTTTCCATATATGTTGTAATATATATGAGGTTGTTAAGCCATAGTGTGCTTGAAGCGAGGTTTTTACCGCAAGTTTAGTGATGTTATTCCCCATCCAGAGTGTATTCATGTAAATTTACTGTTTTATTTAACAGAGCGTGTGAGTTGAATAATTTTTCGACTTCAGATAGACATTAGTGTCACAGATATTCCCTATTGAAATGTATTAAACACGATTGTGTAACTACATGCAAATAACCTTATTTGGTCGGTTGTATTTGAACTAAATTTGTAACTATAACCCGACATGACGTGTGTATAATGTATAAAAATTATTATAAGAGAAATAGAATTTCTATATTCTAATATAAATTCGATTGTCGATTGACGACATTTTCAAAGACTCTAAATTTATTTAGGGATCATTTAAATAAACACTTCAGTGTAGTGTTTAGCGTTTTGTCCATATTAGGCAACGCTGTATAAATCATATATCTATGTAAATTAAATCTGTAATTAATATAATAATATAATAATGTTTATTGGGGTCATATAATAATTTGTTAAAATTAAAATTTTGTGAATGAATGACGAGTAAATGATGAAAATTTTGTAAGAATGAATCTAGAACTGCATTGGTTCGAAACAATGTAGGGTGTGTCTGGAAGAGTGTATAAAATATTTCATGGTATTATGTAATTTAGGTTGTGTTATCAGCTTTTGTTTAGTGGCAATGATCTAGCGTATTCGAGACTGCTTCTCGCATGTTGCTAGTGACCGGCCGCATTTAACAGTGGGGGAGGCAAGGTGTGTGTGTCTCATTCATAGTCCAGATGTTCAGATAAGGACTTGTGTATTGAGGTCAAGGACTCTGTGGCCTTGCTTATATGTGTCATTGGAATGAGGAAGTTACCTCAAGATGCACAGCGACACAGCTGAGTGCTACTAAACGCTTCCTGTTTTTGTTTATATAAATTGATGTTTTGACTAGCTTACAGTAGTCCGATTAAACTCATAACTTTTGAGTTATTGTTTTACAGTCCAGTGGTGGCTGAGGAGAATTTGTGAGGGTTTCACAAGGCTCTATTTTTTGTGTTTAATTTTATTTATATTTATGTGAAATAAAATTTTACCGTTCAGTTTTAATAGTCTTTGACGTGTGAGTTCATTTTAAATGTATGTGAGATATTGTGCGGACACACTTCTGAGAGATAGGGTGCAACCCATAAACCCCGAGAATGGTAAGCAAGGTAAGTGTTTTCCCCGCGTAGTTTGGTGTGTTCCACAATATTATTGTATACTGCTGTGCTATGATCCGGATTGTGTTTGTCAGAGCCATTTCAAATGATGTAGTAGAGCCGGAGCATATCGAGGTAGGCAATCCGAGTGAGGGGACGGATTTCTGACAAACAGCTTTCCGGATAATCGGGTACTGTACGATGTTTTATTTTCTGTGAACTCAACAAGTAAAACTCTCCAATCTGAGAACTTCAGGGCCTAAAGTATTTTTTTCAATATTATCGCAACACTGGCCTTAACAGTGCAATGTCCACCGCTAGAGAAATAATGGAAAATTTGGGCTGTGCAAATAAAATTTCTATTCGCCGTCAAGGCAATCGCAAAAGATTCTTTGATGAAATAAATCAACAAAATGATCAACAGGTGGAAAAAAACAAAAGAGGAGCTTCAAAAAGAAGCTGAAAATACATTTCGGATAATTACTTTTTGTCTGTCGTAGAGCTGTCTGAGCTGCGTACAAAATACATTTAACAAAGTTTTTTTCGGAGTACTTCGGATTTCTTTTCGATCCTTCCTAGCTTTTTAATTTGGAGGAAAAACAATTGAAAGACCATTGTCAAACACTCTCTAATTTTCTAAAAGACGGGGAGCTTGAAGATTTGGATGCAGGAGATCTTTTCCTGGAGCTTCAATTATTTATGTACGCTGTTCCGTCATGTGTAAAAAGTGATTTAGCTGCACTAGAGTACTTAGCCCTGATAAAGGAGTCCTATCCTAATTTAACGATGGCCTATCGAATTAAGCTTACAATTCCTATAACGGTTGCGTAGGGGTAAAGCAGTTTTTCCATTTTGAAACGAATCAAAAACTATAAGGTGCGTTCAAAAAGTAACGAGCCGGAGGCATAATTACAGAAACCAGTACCTGTATGTTAGAAGTATTGACCCTGGCTGTTGAGGCACATGTCCCACTGTGACACGAGGTGGTGAATGGCTGTCTCATAAAATTCCCTGGGCTGCGATGTGAACCAGTTCCGCACGTACAGCTTGACGTCGGCGTCCGAGGTGAATCGTTGGCCCCGCACAGCACTTTTCAGGGGACCAAACTTGGCGTAACCACAGGGAGAGTGGTCTGGACTGTATGGAGGGTGGCCTAGAACCTGCCATTTGAATTTCTTCAGGAGTGCCACGACTGTGTTGGCCGTATGAGGTCGTGCATTGTCGTGGAGCGGCCAGGGTGGCTATGGCGTTCACTGTCACTCGGCGGTCTTGGGTAATGAGTGCATCAACCAGCTGGACGTTGTCATCGGTAATGCATGGGGGGAGGGGGGGGGGGGTGCCCCAGACCGGGCATCATCGTCTAATGACACCCGTCCTTCCCTGAAGCGCTTGTGCCACGCCTTGACCCTTGCAAGGGATATGCAGTGTTCGCCATACACTTGTGACATTCGGCGATGAATGTCCGTTCCCCGTACTCCTTCCGCTATCAGAAACCGAACAACACCTCTTTGGTAGTCGGTTGATGCCTCCATGTCACTGTTTGCAATGCGACTGGCAGCGTTGGACCATTGATGCATGCTGCTGCTCGCTTTGCATCGTCACGTGACGTGCACGCGTACCCTCTAGCGACGGGCTGTGACCTCCCACGCTCTGATCGGAACCACACCTCGTTACATACGCCACGATTAGCCGATGTCGTCACCGGTTTGTGCATTCCAGCCTCTGGCTCGTTACTTTTTGAACGCACCTGATATTTGCGATCAACGATGGCGCATGAGCGTCTGAACGGTTTGGCTACTCTGTCAATCGAATGTGAAAAAGCCAAAAAATTAGAAATGAACGATTTAATCAGCACTTTTGCCCTAGCAAAGGCCCGCAAAGCACCGTTTCTTCTTCTTCTGCTGCTTTTACGGCCTCATTGGACCACTTCAGTCAATCATTTCTTGGTCTTCTTCTTCAGTAAGTTTCCTTTCCTAGTTGCCCAATAGCTTTTCATTCGCTCTGAACTTCTCAGGCGTTCCGCATTTGTAAATACCCTTTTTATCGTATACGTTTGTCTTTTTTTGCCGGAAATCTTATTTTTATATCTTTCAGTTTTTTAAATTTTGTTGTTTTGTTTTGCAAGTCATCAAAGTTTATTTCTAATTCTTTCATATTTTCTCTAATTTCCTTAGTCCATCCTATTTGTTGTTTCATATTCCAAAGTTTCACTACAATTTTTCTAGATAACCTGGTTCCTGGTGCCCTCATGATGTGACCAAGAAAAGAAATCAGTTTCTTCCGAATAGTATCAGTGATGGGCTCCAGTTCTCTGTATACCAGTTCATTTGGTACTATCCACCACTGTCCATCTTTCTGATATTTTTTTTCATGCATGTTCTAGCTATTCTTCTTTCTACTTTTAACATTTTGTCGATTCTGTTTTTCTGAGTAACATTAAAAAGAGTTTCGCCGTTTAAATAAATAAAAAGCTCTAAATTCTAGGGTTGAAGAATAATTAGAGTGAAAATACACTGTTTATCCTAGGGTTGAGAATGATTAGAGTTAAGTACACTGTTTTTCCTAGGGTTGAAGAATAACAAGAGTTAAAAACACTGTTTATCCTAGGGTTGACAAAAACTTTTTTTGTTTTTCTTTAATCCTACTTTGTAAACCATGTTATTCCTCGAACAAAGGGGCCGTTCAGCTCATATTTATCGGTGAAAGTGGACTTATAGCACTTAGCTTAGTTTATGAAAACCTGTATAGCCGTAGAAATGTTGAAATATGTAAACGTGATTGCGTATTATTATTAATAATTATGTGTGTTTGGGTAAGAAAATACATCAAACACATGCTTCGTTTTCCATAATATATTATTTATTCCCAAAAATTCATCTGTGTTAGCTCATTATATCAGGTTTCCATTGATATTGTTTGTTGCTCTTATCTGATCAGGTGCTTCCTGTATCCAATTTTATGCTTATCCTATTTGTTAAGATTTGTTTAGAAACAGGAAATGTAATAAAATGAATTTTAACTAGCCTAAAATTCTCGCGCCAGGCCCCGCGCACCCTCGCGACGGCCCTGCCAGCATTTGTCCCAAGGGAGTGTCGAAAATCCACACTTAGGATAGACTCTGTCAATGCCAGGATAAACCGTTGATTTCTCGACTTGCTGCAGGTGCCTATCACGACCGTAATGCATGACTTAACGAGCATAGCTACGCTGCATGATATAATTCCCACTGAATGGTATCAGAACTTGAAAAAAAAAAGGGGTTTTAAACGTTTCTAAAGACTATCATCGGCTCTAAAAATATGTCATTAATAGTGGAGTTTACCAGAACCGGAACCAAACGAGAACGTGGTAGATTATTGAACATATACCATTCACATACTTCCTGGGAGTCATTAAGAATTGAAAATACTGTCAAATATCACTAATATATAGTCAAGAAGGTTTTTATTGTAGCTCGTTCTACGACGTCAGATGTTTGTGGCCGACAAATTGACGTCATATTGCGTTGCTAACATGTCACACGACACACATAACTTTGTAATTATGTGAGAAAATAAATGATTGGCACAACCATTGTCTTGAATAAAGATTATTGATGCGTGTCAACCCCCACTGTGCGTGTCAAAAACCAGTGTGTATATTAACTACCTAACAATTATTGGTCTAGGCGAAAACCATTGGTCTGACGGATGCGTAATAGTACCTAATGCGTGGGGTTGGCAATACTGTACACGATGCTAAAATGGCGGAGTCAGCTGGAATTTCGTCTCTATAAGTCGTGATCCTATTTGGCATGTCTGGATGGGTTACAGACAGCGGAGGAGTAAACATCTATTAATTACTATATCATCTCCAGATACCATTACTACAGGTATCTTGGCTAATTTCAGTAGTTTAAGCATTTTTTACTTCGGTTCCGGTAAACTCCACTCTTACCGAATAAAACTCCAATAAACTTTATTATTAGAGTTGAAAACTCTAGGGAAACAGACTGTTACTGAACCTGAAAGATTCATCACTCCATGGAAGTGATCCATATGTCTCACCTCTGCCTAGCATACACCTTGCTGCAAGTGCCCTTCAACCCAGAGGAAGAAGTGATAGCTAAGGATGCAAGTGAACTAATTTCCTCTTCGGACTAGACAGGAGGAAAGCAGACAGTAGGCCTACAGATAGGGGTTTACTACCGTTATTAGTTAGAATCACGCAGGCTAATACCTCAGGAAGCAACGAGGACAGGCAAATGGTGTACAGGTCCTCATTCTCTCTCACAGTGAACCTTTGACACACACAAATACCAGTCATGTAGTACGGTACTGCTCAAATAAGCACTATACAAACTTGCATGATAGAAAGAGACCTGCTGAATTATATTATTGGTATAACACACTCCAGGACATTGGATCAAGAGCATTTCAAAACTACTCCTGGCGGCGTTCCAGATATGAGGGTTTAGGCTATGCTGGTCTTCCACATGACTGACACGCCACAGTTCATCACTAAACAACATGTACATTTCATCACAAATGACAGAATTGTTCATATTTTTCTCCATATTTTCTTTTGCTCACGAATCAACATTATTATAACATCCACACAATTTACAATTGTCTTTAATCAAAACAAATATCCTGCAGTAGTCTGCCATCTTGCAAAAAAAAAAAAAGTTAATTGGCAGCAAGGGTTGCCATCATAGTATTAATATCAACAAGTGCAATTCTTTAAATATAACTGAATCTTTGCAATTATATCCGACACTGTAATGATGTTTATGGATATATGCGGTCAACTTCTGTAATTCATAACAATAAATTTCGTTTTCAAGGAGTTCATTCTAAGTCTAAAGCATAATACGGTTGTGATCCTGTTAGTATCAGTGTAAGCCAATCACATTTAAGACATAAAAACAGGGTGCTAGGGCTACCAACACACATCGTCCGTTCATGCTATTACGTTTCCAAAATTGCATAACCGGAGCGTAACAAAAAAACTGGAAACATTAGCGAATATTCCTGAATGGCAGTTTGGTTTCATACGAGGTAGAAACACAACACAAGCAGTAAGATACCTCCAGGAAGAAATAGAAGAAGCTTTGAGACATTCGAACGAAAAATACTACGCTGTCTTTATTGACTATACGAAGGCGTTCGACGTCCTAAACAGGGAAATACTGATGACAAAGTTGAAAGTCATGATTGGGACAACACATCCTATAGTCAGAGCAACTGGAAACATTTTAAAAGTCAATTTTGTACAGATTGAGGATACAGTCGACGTATCAGACACGTTCGAACAAACAAATGGAGTCCTGCAGGGAGATCCAACGAGCCCCTTGTTCAACATCACCACAGCAGACATTACAGACATCCTTCAGCGCACATCGAATACGAAACTTATCGTATACGTGAATGACATGGTGTTGGGATTTCCTAATAGAAATGACCTGCAACGAGCCCTAATAAGAGCTGGAGAAATGGGTGCTGGAAAACTGCATCACCATTAATTTGGAGAAGACAGTCCAAATGACATATCGGAAAGGAGGAAAAACTGCAGCTAGTGACTCCATTACTCTTAATGGAGAACATCTGAAATTTGTCGATCAATTTAGGTATCTTGGAATTACCTTGCAAACTAGTACAAAGTCATTTAGTTGCCATATCCAAGAGTGAACTGCAGCAGCGACAAGAGCAATCTCAGCCATAAAGAACCTTCTAGCTCTATCCCTAGTGAGGCTTTTTAACGCCGCCATATCCCCTATAGTAACGTACGGATTAGAACTGATCTGGGAAAGTCTAAAACTCAGTGACTTTGTAAAAATAGAACGAGTCAAAGCCCGCTTCCTCAAAAATGCACTGAGAGTGGGAAAAGCAGCACCAACAAGACTGGTCAATAGACTAACAAAGGAGACCTTCTACGTAGAAGACCTAAGGACTCAACTGCTTACCAGCTACAGAGCATTACCGGTATTCTAAACATCTGGAGAGGAGGAAAGCCAAAAGCGAAGATATAGATCCGGGCTTCTACGCTACAAGCGCCATGGTGGAGAGGAACTGGATGAAGGAAAACCAGGAACTGAGACATGTCGTGACGAGACACGCCATCCATGGTTTTCATCACAGAGTGTGTGCAACTAAATCGTACCACAACCCAAGCGACAGCTGTGTATATGAGCTTTGTAACCAGAAATGTGACAGGTACCACCTATCAAAGTGCTCCAAAAGAACATTATCATTGACTGAGCACAGTAAGATGTAATTTCTCTTCTTTTGGCCTTTCGGCTGCAATAATTTCTTATAATACAAAACCAGGGCCAAAATAAGGTTTAGCCAATCCTATTTAACTTCCGAAGGCCTACACATGGCTACTGGCGCGCTTCTCGTGAACAAAGCAGTTACGCGCATGTGCATGTCGCAAGCAAACACAGAACACATTTTGAGTTACCCTAGTTGTAGAAACAAACCGCCAATAAATATCTCCATTATTTCTCAAGTTATTAAATTTTATATTATTACACCTTTAACCCGGACACCTCGTATTATAACTTAATACTAGACAGGTAGGAGTTAGGTTTAGTTGCCACCAGTGCCATCAGTTAGGAAGTCACTTCTAGTCTTTGGAAGGGATATCAGATATGCAATCTCTTAATCCATTGGTACAATAACAAAATGAGCTGAAGTAAACACCTTGATAGGTCACCTCTGGTGTTGACAAAACTTACAAATTTAAACACTCTAGCCTATAATAAGCAGACCAACGAATGAGCATTGCAAACTGAACTAATTTGAATGCAATAAAGCCATTGTCAGTACAAACTACGGTACACGAAATCTATAAATAAAATAGGAAAAATAATTAACAACTGTACAATAAAATGAAATACGGTAGGCCTACTGAAAGGAATCAGTATGCGCTTGAGGAATTCTGAAGAATGAGTCGGGGATAGTTGGCGAGATATACGAATTCTAAGAGTTAGCCTAGGCCTACATCATCCTTGCTATCAGGTTTCGACAGAAATCCTGAAATATCTAGTTAGTAACGGTATCATTCCGGTACCCCAAGGTAGATGTAGAGTAGGCTATAAGACAAGTTATGCTTACGAATTGTACATTGAATAATGAGGTTTTGGGTCTTTAAAGTCGTACCGTATCTTATATACGGCAGTGATAGAATTCCTTCAATACGGTAATCTTCTAATTTTTCTTTGAACACCTCTTTACTGGGTCGTGGTTTATAATGATTTACGGGTGCGTTTCTATGTACGCTACCTCCCGGTTAAATACGGTACCGTACTCAAATCTGAGACAAGAAAAAGTTAAATGACATGTAATGTACCGGTAGAGATTTATAAAATACTCAGTAGGCTAGGGACGAAGCAACTTATAACGTCCTGAACAACTGCTGAGACTTGTTCGTCCTTTGCTTAGATTAATGTGCGATATTAATTTGTCGAGGAAATGGAAGATTGTATGTGTAACTTGTACACAACTCCTTAGGACTTGCTCGCTGCGCGAGTTTAAACAAGAGCACGTCTCTGCTCGCAGGAGACCTTTGCCCTTATGGGATTATCTAGGCTATATTTACTTATTATATGCAACTAGGAACTTTATTATGACGAGAATTATACAAGTGTGTACTGATAAATACATCTTTCAGTCACGCCCGTTCAATATTGGTTCAATGAGGAGGAGAGTATGTTGTTTTTGATTTGAAGTGGGTTTCTTGTAACACGAGCAACTCACTGTAAACAGTTTCTGCCAATTTAATTATATTCTTGCGATACGGTAAGTGGTAACTTCCACATTGCCTAATGAATTCAACGAGGTGAAAGGTTTTTAATGTACTTTATCGTCAGATAATTATACTTACTCGGCTTGCCCCAGCATATTGTGCTCCGGTTTGTGTGAACTTACACCAGTAATTCATTTAAAGAAAGCTTTCAAGTCGGTCATCACAGATTGTGCACAATTAAAATTAGGAGGAAAACAATTAATTGTATGCCCAAATTTGAGAATTATCACACAAAATAACACGCCGTTAAGTACAAAAATGGAGGAGGGGTACTAAATCTGATGACATGTTTGGATCGTCAAGCGTCCTTCTTTAGTTCTTGCACGCATGTTGAGCGACAAGGTCGAATAAACTGTACTTTTGTTGACTACAATCTGTTCTTATCACTGAGCACCTCGAGGTTTATATTCAGATTGCGAGTATATTAACATACATCTGGAGGTCTGAAATTACCTAATTTTATTTATAAAATTGTGAGACTGATTTGGCGTACGGTACTAGTTTAAGCACGACCTTTACTAGCCTATTCTTAAGTGCTCTTCCTCTGTTCTAGTTTCCTCAGCATAATGGAGGAACAATCCTTCATCAAGAGCGAGCCAGAATGGTTGACTCAGACCGACGAATTGTCTAACATTGTAAGTTTCATTGTAATTCGTACCTGGTGTAACATCTTAATGATGCGCATGACAAGCTAGGCTTAGTGACTGAATACTTAATAGTAAATGGTAGGCTAACTAGGATCTGTTAACTTTTTATTTTTATGTTACACATAACTTAGCACTATTATTGTGTCTATAGATTTTACATTGAATCATACCTGTATAATATTTCCCAGGAGTCTCATAAGCAGATGACCTCTGGTAACCTGTGGGACGAGGCTGGGGATAAATCTGAAAATGCAAAGGTAGCTGTTAAAGAGGAACATGAACTAAAGGTACCGTAATTAAATGTTCTGCATTACTTCTCTTATCATTATCATCATCATCAAATTCCAGCTCCAGTCGCCCGGGTGCTGTTAACGAGCCCTCGCCACCTTTTCCTGTCCATGAATAGTTGATCTTCACGGGTCCTTCTCCAGTCTAGCCCTTTGTCTTCCAGATCATCCTTGATTTGGTCCAACCATTTCTTCTTTGGTCTTCCTACTGGTCTTTTTCCTGGGATAATCTTGTTGAAATAAGCTTTTGGTGTCCTCCCATCTCCCATTCTTTGAAGATGCCCATACCATCCTAATCGTTGCTTCTGCAAATATTTTGTAGCACTGATATGTATGCCAGCCTCTGTCCTGTTTGTTTCGTTCCTTACTTTGTCTCTCTTGTCCTTTGAAGCATTGTTCTTATAAACTTAATTTCGGATGCCTGAATCCTACTTTCTTCTCTTCTGGACAGGGTGCATGTTTCTACTCTGAAAGTTAGAATCGGGATGTAGTAGCCTATGTCTTAAACAGTATATGTTTACACTTCCTGGGCACTTTATTATCCCACAGTAGTGTTCTAACTTGTGCATAGAAGGTGGCTGCATTACTAGTTCTATTTGTTACTTCACTGTTGTTGTTGCTATCCTTACACAGTGTGCTACCAAGATATTTAAATTGATCAACAATTTGTAGAGGCTAATTATTCAAGTAAATGGTTGCATTAGACAGTCCTGTTGTCATCACTATTGTCTTACTTTGGCTTATTTTCAACCCATACTCCTTGAACAGCTTGTTCCTCTCTGGCACTTTCTCCCCAAATCATGACATCATCTGCAAAGACGATGGCATTTGTTTCATTACCCTTTTCTTCTTTTATTCTCTTCAGGATTATGTCCATCACTGTGATGAATAGTAATGGAGACAGTGAACTTCCTTGTTGGACTCCTTGTTTTGTTGTGAACCATCTGCTTTCCCCATTACATATTCTTACACATGCCCTTGTGTTTTCATACAGCATTTTGATCTTGTTTATCAAGCCTTTTGGGACATTGTGCCTTTCTAAACATTCCCAAATTTTTGATCTTGCAATGCTATCATAAGCTTTTTCTATATGTAGAAATATCATTACTAATCCTTTCCCTTTTTCAAGATGTTTCTCAATAAGCATTCTTGCAGCAAAGATCAAATCAATAGTACTTCTTCCTGGTCTAAAGCCATGTTGTTCTTCGTCTAAAGCCTTTTCTAAGTGCCTGCATAGTCTTTCGCAATTATTTTTTCCAAGATCTTTAGACCATGGGATAACAAAGTAATTCCACGATAGTTCTCACATTTTTTCCGGTTTCCTTTTTTAAACAGTGGCACTATTACACCTTTAGACCAGTCATCAGGGATCTTATTGCCCTTCCATATAGCATGTAATACTCTGTACAACCAATGTATCCCATTAATTCCTGCTGCTTTTATCATGTCTGTGGGGCCGATAACCTAGATGTTAGGCCCCTTAAAACAACAATTATCATCATTATCATCATTATCATGTCTGAACTTACTTCATCAACTCGAGTGGATTTCCCTTTGATCATAGCTTTTAAAGCTTCTTCCACTTCAGACCAGGTTGGGGGTGGTTCTTGGTGGTTTTCATAATTGACCCCTAAATTGATGTTCGTGTTTCCACTGTCATTAGATGCATCATTTAACAGTTGATCAAAATACTGTCCCATTAACTTCCTGATTTCATTTAAACTTCTTATCACTTCTCCATTAGCTTGCCACGGTGGGTGAGTGGATAGCGTGTCGGTTTACTAACCCCAAGATTGCAGGTTCGCCCCTGACCGTGGTAAGTGATTTTTGAAAGGCGGCAAAAATACGATACGCATGTCATACGATGTTGGCATGTCAAAGAACCCATTTGAATTCAGTAGGCCGAGTTCATAATGGCAAAATTAATCTCGGGAGTTTCCGCCAGCACAAAGTTCCTCATTTCTCTACTAGAAAGCGCTATTGTGTTCAAGGAGATTAGATATCTAACATCTAACCTCCTTGACTTTCATAGTCAAGGAACTACGAAATTCGACATGCAAGCTACCCTCTGGGTGTCAAATAGCAAAGCTTGCACCAGGCACCCGAGGCCATACGATATTATTATTATTATTATTATTACTTCTCCATTATTTCCTTCCAAACCTGTAACTGATTCCTGATGTCTTTTATTGTTTCTCACACTTTATATAGTAATTTCTTATTACCTTGTGTATCTTCCTCCAGTTTCTTCGCAAATTCATCCCAAATCTTATCCTTCTCTTCATTAATTATGCGTTTAACTCTTAATTTGTGCTCTCGATATTCTTGAGCAAGTGATCTTATTTTATCTTCATTTCTGTCATTCTTTTGTCTCTCCACTTCTAATTTTCTCTTTACTTTGTTCCTTAATTGAATTATTCTCTTGACTTCCTTATTCCACCAGGCAGTCTCTTTATGTCGAACTTTACTACTTTTTTCGCCACATAATTCTCTAGCTTCTTCAACTAAGACATTTCGAAAATTTTGCCACTCTGCCTCTGCACTTTTGGTATAAGTTTTTGGAACTTTTCCTAAAATTCTTCTCTGATATTCCTCACGTTTATCAGATTTCTCCAGCTCCCAGACCTTGATCTTTTGTTTCTTTTCCATCTTATAATTATAATTATTATTATTATTAGCGTATGGTACAAAACAAAACAATCAACATAAACAATATATATACATACAATAGGTAACACATTACAACTGTAACAATCATGCAAGGGAAAGGGTGTTCAGAGATTAATGTCTAAATTTTCTAGCCATCTTATGGCTTCAGTAGAGGCTATTACAATGTCCCGTGTTGATCCAGTGAATGCCCTACTAATACACTCTGTGAAAATATGGTTCATAGTCTGCATTAAAATTTAACACCAGTTATACTAACTAGAACAAGCCAATGGTCACTGTCGAGACTTTCACTGGGAACGACTTTGACATCCACAACTTGTTTTCCTGCTTCACCCGCTGTTATTACAAGGTCTATCATTGATCTATGTCTTCCATCCCAGCTGTATCTAGTTACTTTATGGCTTTCTCTCTTCTTAAACCAGGTATTTTGAATTTGAAGACTATTTTGACTGCACATATCAAGCAGGTCTTCCCCTTCTAGATTTCTGTTTCCATAACCAAAAGGGCCAATCACTCTATCTACACCCTTCCTTTTGCATCCCACCTGAGCATTTAAGTCACCTATTATCATAATGTTCTCCTTATCCAATTGGTTCTCAAGCTGTTCCAAGAACTTCTGTTTCTCTTCATCCTTGCACCCCGTTTGTGGGGCATAAACCTGCACTCGGGTTGGGATTTTTTCGTTTGATAGTACCTCTAATCTAATGATTCAGTCGCTAATACATTTAATATCTGCAACAGCATCTACGTTCTTACTTAGAATAAAGCCCTCTCTATTATATGACCCTTTTCATTTACCACACCATTCAAGGATACATCCTCCTCTTAAAATTTTCTTCCCTTCTCTTTTCCATTTGGTTTCGCTCAGACCTAATACATCCAGTTGCCTTCT
This sequence comes from Meconema thalassinum, assembly GCA_946902985.2. Lineage (NCBI taxonomy): Eukaryota > Metazoa > Arthropoda > Insecta > Orthoptera > Tettigoniidae > Meconema > Meconema thalassinum. The sequence continues at coordinate 240,553,566 of OX336395.1, forward strand.
TTCCATCAGATCTACAAGTTCTTCACATTTTCCAGTTAATGTCATTACATTCAGTGTTCCTATTCTTATTTTGGGTTTATCTTTCTTTATTCTGTTTTTTCCCACAGCCTTACATTGCATAACATCAGGCTGGATGCCATCATTCCTGTCAACTTATAATAATACAAAAGGTTTTAACATTAAATAATATTAGGAAGTTTGAATTACTCAGTCTTGTTTTCTGTAAAAACAGCTAGCAATAGCTGGTGTTATTTTATTGATGCTCTAGTTTCACACTGCTGACGACCTGGATCATATTTAAATAAAGACTATACCATGTATCATGTTAAAATATAATCATATAAAGCATTTGAGATATGGTTGCCCTTAACCTGTCATCAGGTGCAACATAATACTATCACTGTTGTATGCTACTGATCTATCAGGTTAACCATTCAAATATGTGCTTATCAACCTATCTAAGGTAGAAGTAGCAGTAGTGAGCCACTTAAGGACATTCAGTGAGTTATCCCTAAACGTTATATGAATTCAAAGAAGGCACTTTTTTCTCCCATAATTAAACCCATATTTAATCTAATGATCAAACGTTGTTTGCAAAACACCATACTAAAAATAGTTAAAAAATTAAAAACTTGAACCCAAACCATGTACCATTACTGGGCACAAAAAATTGTATACGTACCTAAAATGCCCCCCCCCCCTATACTGGGCCATAGAAATGTAGGGTACAATCAAGAACAAGTAGTTCCGTGAAGAACTATACAGCCTATTTTCATATATCCTACTTATGTTAACTGCCACAATCAACATACAAAATTTCAGTTTAATTGCTGTAACAGATTCGTAGATATTGAGAACCGTCTAAATATTTCAGATGGTCGCCAGGTTGGATTTTTATTTTTGTACTATTACATTAAGATTATTGTGTACGTGTGGTATTCAAACTTCAATCGCATGATTAGACAACAAGAAGTAAAAACGAGATTTTAAAATTACGCACAGCAGCCATCTTGTGATAATGCAAACCATTGAAATAAATTAGATGCCAGTGGATCAACATTTGTATAAGCATTTAACGTGCAACGTTTCACGGCACTCGGATAGTTAATTCGCGAGAAACGTCCATTTAAATATTTATACTTCGCGTCGCCGCCATGTTGGATTTGTGCTCACCAGGTTCCTGAAAGTCCTATAGGTGAACATATGTTCATAGTCTCTATGAACATAAAAAAATTCAGTTTGGTTGCTGTAAAAGATTCATAGATATTGAGAACCGTCTAAATATTTCGGGAGCTCACCATTTAGGAGTGTTATGTGTATAGGCCATAGAGTTATGTACCATTCAAGGACAATTATTGCCTAGGTTCATTATTCAAACTTTCACTTCGATCGCATGATTACGACACAAGAAATTAAAACTTAATTTTAAAATTTCGCACAGCCGCCATCTTGAGGTTATGTAAGCAATTGAATTAAATTAGATGGCAGTGCATTACAATCTGCAAAATCAATTACTGTACCACATTTCACTGCGCTCAGAGAGTTAAATCACGAGAAAAGTCTATTAAAATATTTTAAATTCGCTTGGTCGCCATGTTCGTTTCGTACTTTACATGTTTATGAAATATACATAGGTATACCTGTATCAGTACCCTTTATCACCGTACAAAATTGCAGGGTGATATCTGTAATAGTTTCGGAGATATAGAATGTCAGTGAAATATTTCGCACAGCCGCCATTTTGAGGTTATGTAAACAATTGAACTAAATTAGACTCCAGTGCATTACAATGTGTATAAACATTTTCTGTACCAAGTTTCATTACATTTAGATAGTTACATCGCGAGAAAAGTCTATTTAAATGTCTCAACTTCGCTTGGCCGCCATGTTGGTTTTGTAGTCACCAGGTTTTTGAAAGTCTCATAGGTGAACTTCTAGTAGTGCCCTTTATCACCGTACACAATTTCAGGGCGATATCGGTAATAGTTTCGGAGATATTGAATGCTAGTGAAATATTTCGCACAGCCGCAATGTTGGATTGGAGAGATGTAACAAAATTTGAAGGGCACGGTCGAGGTCGCCGGGAATAGTGCTATGAACTTCCCGAGTTTCATTGAAATCGCTCCAGCCGTTTCGATTTTATTAGGGGGACACACACACACGAATCACACACGCACACACACACACACACACACACACACACACACACGGACAAAAGGTGATCTCATAAGCCTATTTTTTCAAAATTGAAAATAGGTTAATAATGTATACAAAATGATATTAAAATATAATAGACCCTATGAGTTAACACAAACTTGGTATCTGAAAAGTAGATCATAGCCCTCACATAATTACAGTTTCTCTTTCACAGGTAATTTCTTAGGAAATGTATACACTAACTGACGGTCCTGCATGCTGAGTTCTGGTTGTGGTACCAGTATAATAATGTCACACAGAGAAATATCAGACACATCATTTTCTACTACAACAAAGTCCTTTTTGTTCCCCGCTGACCTCAAACCTTGGACACGTATCATTCTTCTTATGACTTCCTGCACTACACAAAGATGTACATATCTCATGGCATTTCTTTTTCCACCCAGGAATGACACACGGGCAAATGTTCGTTCCTTCCTTAATACTAGAATCTTTTCCGACAGGTTCTCCTGCTTCTTTTTCATTCCATGTATCCTCACTTTCTTCCCAAGGCGAATCTCCCGATTTATCCATTTCTGGAACAGAATCTTCAGATGATGACGAAGAAATGGCTGTTGGTATTGAGGGATTAGGTTTTTCCTGTTTTGTTCTGCTGCTCTTTTCTTCTCCTTTCTTTCCATTTTTCTTCTTTCAATTTCTGCAGTTTTACTTCTTTTCAGTTCCTCCTTTTTATTATAACATTTCATCATCAGGGGAGATGTGACGACTGCAGGAAGCTTCTCTCGTCGTCTTCTCTTTGCTTTATCTTTGTCTTCCTCTTCTGGCCAGAAAAGAGCTCTCTTAAATGGAGACGGTACATTTGATGAATCAGCAATAGGAATGGGATTGCACTGTGGTACAGAAGATGTTGCATTTCCAGAATGCTCGACTTTTTCCTGTTCAAGGCCTGCTTCAACGGGAATGTTTGGGACACCCTGTAATAAACTAAATGTGTTTCAAATACAATAAAATATAAAATTAACCAATTTAAGTTATTTTAGCTCGAAATATGTGTAATTTAACTGGAAAACTGTGTGTGGATTCTGCGTATCCTTAGACCCCAGCCATAAATAGTAGAGATCTGTTTGTTCCACAGGACCTTTCCATTCACCTTCATTCTCCCTGAATTTCTTGAACTTCTGTTCTCCGTTTCTTTCTTCTAAAATTTTGAAGAAGGAAGCCGTTTCTCTATTCTGTGATGGTATTGCGGGCTCTCTCACAGACTTTGGCCCTTTGGACACAATTACTTTCTTTGGGTCCCTTGGAGCTAGCCCTCATGCCTTGAAACCATTAGTAATTGTCTCAGATGTTAAGTGGGACAATGCCGATTGAAGTACCCGTGGAAAGTCATGCTTCTGTACTTGCTGGTTCATTCTGAAGTTCACTCCTTCCCGTTTCCAAGAGGACTTGAGCGTATGGAAGACAGCAACATCCATTGGCTTGATCAGATGTGTGGCATTTGGGAGTAAAGCCACCAGCTCAATTCCGTGGGCCTTGCAGAAGGAGCTTAGGGCAAACGATAGTTGGGAAGTATGTCCATCCATGAAGAACAATACATGCTTCTCTATATTCTGCTGTCTTAAATAGGGCTCGAAGATGTTTGTTATGTATTCAGAAAATGTTTCCTGAGTCGTCCATCCACTTTCAGATCTCCCAATAGCGCAGTCAGCAGGCATGGCCTCTGCCACTTGTTGTGGGATTCTTGTATATCTGTAACACGAAAAGACAACAGATTTAGGACATATGCTGGAACTTGTATTCAAATCTTTTCAAACCTCCTGTGCCCGTCCCGGAAATATGTGCGATGACCCGGCCAAAAATTACACCACACAATTTCCGAGAAAGAACAGGGGAGTGAAACAAAAAAAAGTAGCAGAAAAAACGAATGTGCCTGAATTCTAGTTTGATAATATAAGAAGAAAAACAGCTCGGGTGGCACGAGACAGAGTATCTCCGGGTCGTTACGGGATGGGAAAGAGGGCGCCATCAAACTAGAATTCGCAAGGACACAATCCTGGAGAGGCCAGAGTTAAAAGAAGGAAAATAGAAATGACACAGATAAAAGAAATTTAAGAAGGTAAAGGGAAATTATCTTTCTTTATTCATGGATTCAGCTTGCATTAAAATTCCACACCCTGCCTATGATCTCGACGGCTAGAGAATCCCTAAGATATTGTGTAATGTCTTTCTGAATCTTGCCGAATCGGATCAATAAAAAAAAAAATACTTCACAGGACTGAAACGAAAGCCAACTAAAAGTCTCTTCTGTTGCTGCAGGGATTTTTCGGCGCAGACGACACGAAACATTATTAACACTCATCCCTGAGCGACCTAACTTCAATTATATGAAAAAAAATACACCATCAAATAATCAAGCTAATGCGCCCTGTGATGTGAAACTGCTTGCTAATGAATTGATATCGGCATTGTACTACCGTAATTGCCCACAAAACAGTCTATCCAATTGTCCAAACTTATTTACAATTATAACTGACAATAATATAATATGAACTCATCTAACTCAGTTCCAAAAATCGAAAATTGTTCAAATCAGTCCACTGATTATCAGGATCAGTTGAAAAATAAATCTTTTAATCAAATCGAAATCCTTAATTCAATATCTCATGCTCAATTCAAAATCTTTTAGTGAATCCTAAACTAATAATCTCGTTCAAAATTCGATAATCTTTTGTCAATTCAATAATCATCCCTAATGCGCGCAATTATTATAATAATCCTTACATGGTCTCGTAGTCTCGAATCCACAACTAGATTCAAAAATAATCCAGAATCAAACTCCATCAAATGATGATTGAAGTATCAGTGCAACCATACTCGATGATTTCGTTAAATTGCTCAGGCAATTGCTGATCAAAATAATTAGTAAAGCGGACAGAGAAAGAAAGATTAAATTTTGCCTCACAAAAGCAATGAGCCTTTGTCAAAATGAGCCATAAATTCTCTAAGAGAGACCAAATAATTAGATCAACATATTTAATCATCATGATAGGATTATGATAATTCATGATAAAACATGTCATATCATTTGCCAATAAATCGTTGCACTAAGGCAATAGCCCTCTAAATAACTCGAGCAATATGTCACAAAAGATCATCATCTGAGCATTTCTGCACATAACTTCAATAATTCCTATCACAAATATAATATCCAAGTGGCAAATCTAATATTTAATATTGGCTGTCTTCACACTCAAAATGTGGCAACCAGAATGCATAAATCGAACAGTCGGATCTGAACAGATATGCACCCAAAATACTAATAATTCAATCGAAATGTGAACGGCTCAAGGCAAAACTCGCAAAGTCCTCAAATGAGACCCCCAAAGATCGTCCTAGAAAAGGTCTGGAGTTCGAAAAAAAAAAAAAAAAACATCGCACAGACGGCAAAGTCATCCTAAGGCTTGAGCATCAAATCCCCAGAGAAACTGTGGACCAAATTTAACACCTGGGCATCTGATGCACACTATCTTAAAATCCTTGGATAAAACCATAAATCGAAAAAGAATGCATCATGAAAGAAACGCAGGAGAAAAAAAACATTGAAATAATTGCCATCGCAATTATGCAAGAGAAAATAATAATAATAATAATCGTAAAAAACAATCATTATCATCATTAATCCCAACAAAATTCATTAGACTCCGATGTGTACAATCAGATAATGCTCTTGCCATACCGTGGAATTATACAAAGTCTAAATATGATCATGTGCTCTGGAGTGCAACTCATTATGGGAAGATTCAATTCATGTGGGCTGGCGACACATTTTTACCTCCTGGCATCTTCGTTAGGCAGAGACAAACCTCTTCTGCAAATTTAATAGAGTGTAAAGATCCCTGATAATTGTTCCCTGGTGTCGTGTTGGCGGCAAGCGTCTGCTTGTGAAGATCGTCGTGACGCCTCCTGGATCAATGTTCCATCCCCCCATCACGTCTTCTGCGTGTTTTAATGTGCCATGGTGTAATTAGAAATATTCGACACTGTATGTCTCTCCTTCCTCACGAAGATATTTACTTCATTAATATTTTGCCCCATTATTTTAGAGTAACACGCCGCCACAGTTGCAATTCGATCTAGAATGTTCAGAAGTGAGATTGTGTTCAGTGTAATTGGCAAAGACTGTTACAGAAGTCCGGCGTGAAGCAATGTTCAATGAACTATGTGAACTATTACAGAGTTCCAATGATGCCCTAAACCATGTTCACTTGCCATCACGGCTTTGATTAAATGTGCAATGTTCTGTCGCAAAGATGTCCGAACTGATTTCCATTGGGTAGTGTGTAAGCTTGTAGCACAGGATGAGAAATATCCATCCCTCAGACTGTGTATCACTGCTGCTTTATGCTGGTAATGTTTATATGATTTTTCAACTTACGTGGCTCCAACTTCTTCAGTATGTCAGTGCAAGTCCCAATACTTACGAACATGAACCATCACTTTCACACTGCCGTTTGCTTGCGATTTGCAAGTGACAAACTTACATCTAATAGCTCGCCCTTACGACCGTAAGAATACAACACACACAGCGATACCGGTCCGCACTAAACATGTTCTGGACACGAACAGAATCAAACCTAAGAATGAGCAAACTCATCTGGCGATCACCTGTCAAGCGGCCTCGCTATCCTCCCCTCCGTAAGGGGGTGGGGGTAGTTCGCACATACCTCTCCTTACTCCCGGCCGTGACATCATCACACAAGTGCACTGACCTCCACCGGTCATTCGGCCAAGATAAAAACCACCATGACGTAATATTTGCGGCCCCCGGCCGTTCACGCAGCACCGTAGCTTAGTGGTCATACTCCAAATCGGGTACAATACATAGCCGTAAATTTTTGCTGTAAGCTTATTTACTTACCTATAAACAATCATTGGTTGTGCAATTTCACCGGCTGCATTAGCTGTAACCAGAACAGTCATGTTCATTTTTTCATCTACTCCAGCTGCTGTATAAACCTTCCTTGATCCTTTCTCAGCAAGGACTTTTTCAGGTTTTGGATTTAAAAAGAACGAACTCTCATCCGAATTGAAAACCCTACGTGGGTTGAGAAGGACTTCGTCCAGTTTATTTTCTTTAAAATAAGTCTCCACCTCCTGGAAACATCTGTGTAACTTTTCTTGAGACACATCTTGTCTTCGTAGGGTGAGATTTTGGCTTGTCTTCAGCGAAATTTCAGGGTGTCGTATTAACAAACCTTCATACCAATTCCGCCCAGGCAGAGTGCCTCCACCAGGAAAAGTTAATTTAAATTCTTTAGCTAAATTTGCTATGCTGAACATAAGTGCTTCCCTTGTAATGGGAAAGCCAGCATTTGCCATTGTTTTATCTACACAATAATGCCTGTTTCCTGATCTTTTGAGAACACAGTACTAGGGCCTTGTTTCATTTTCCTTTGCAGAGTTGCTCTCGGAATGCAATGCATTTTGGCAACTGCACAAACAATCATTCCTCTCTCAATGTCAGATATTGCTTTTATTATTTGATCTTCGGTGTAGCTTTGCTCTATTCTTTCCTCCATTGTCCTAGAATTTAATTAAATGAGCATGTTAACACATGAATCTGTGTTGCCTAGTACTGGGCCACTAATGCATCAATAGTGAGCCACGGTGGCCCACTACTGGTTCTGATCAGAATATTGCATAATGAGTCATACAGAAATATTGCCAGAACTTAAGCTGAAAACTAAACATTCTATCATAAACACAATTGTGTTCTAGCACTGGGCCATCTAGGTCGAGTACTGGAACAATTGAAACAAGTAGTTCCGTGAAGAACTATACAGCCTATTTTGATAAATATCCTACTCATGTTAATTGCCTCTATCAACATACAAAATTTCAGTTTGATTGTTGTGATAGATTCGTAGATATTGAGAACCTTATAAATATTTCAGATGGTCGCCAGGTTGGATTTTTATTTATGTACTATTACATGAAGATTATTGTGTACGTAAGGTATTCAAACTTCAATCGCATGATTAGGACACAAGAAGTAAAAACGAGATTTTAAAATTTCGCACAGCTGCCAAATTGAGATTATGAAAACAATTGAAAAAAATTAGATGCCAGTAGATTAACATTTGTATAAGCATCTAACGTGCAAAGTTTCACTGCACTCGGATGGTTAAATCGCGAGAAACGTCCATTTAAATATTTATACTTCGCGTCGCCGCCATGTTGGATTTGTGTTCACCAGGTTACTGAAAGTCCTATAGGTGAACATATGTTCATACACTCTATGAACATAAAAAAAATCAGTTTGATTGCTGTAAAAGATTCGTAGATATTGAGAATCGTCAAAATATTTCGGATGCTTGCCATTTTGGATTGTTATATGTATAGTCCATAGAGTTAAGTACCATTAAAGGAAAATTACTGCGTAGCTTCATTATTCAAACTTTCACTTCGATCGCATGATTACGACACAAGAAATAAAAACTTAATTTTAAAATTTCGCACAGCTTCCATCTTGAGGTTATGTAAACAATTGAGCTACATTAGATGCCAGTGCATTGCAATATGTATAATCATTTACTGTACCACATTTAACTGCGCTCCGATGGTTAAATCACGAGAAAAGTCTATTAAAATGTTTCAAATTCGTTTGGCCGCCATGTTCGTTTTGTACTTTAAAGGTTTTTGAAAACTACACACATGAACTTGTAGCAGTGCCTTTTATCACCGTAAAAAATTTCACGTTGATATCTGTAATAGTTTCGGAGATACATAATGCCAGTGAAATATTTCGCACAGCCGCCATTTTGAGGTTATGTAAACAATTGAAGTAAATTAGACGCCAGTGCACTACAATGTATAAGGTGCGTTCAAAAAGTAACGAGCTGGAGGATACCTTTCCTGCACTCGAGTGGATGGCCTTGCCTTTTTTTGGGTGGTGGTGACCCTGGATGCTTCCACTGGAGGCTTTGTCATTTGGATTCTGGTTTGAAGTGATGACACCATGACTCATCTCCAGCCACCACTCGTGCCAGGATAGCGCATAGCGCTGCAGATGACCAAGACAGTGGGCCATTCGACATGCTTCCTGGTTTGGTTGAAGACTGTGGGACACCCATTGGGCACACATTTTGCGCAAGTGCAGTCGTTCCTTCATGAAGGTGTGCACACTTCCGACGCTCAATCTGACCACGGTGGCTACGGCGTTCACTGTCACTCGACGGTCCTGGGTAATGAGTGTATCAACCAGCTGGACGTTGTCATCGGTAATGCAGGAGGGGGGGGGGGGTGCATCATCGGCTAATGACACCCGTCCTTCCCTGAAGCGCTTGTGTCACGCCTTGACCCTTGCAAGGGACATGCATTGTTTGCCGTACACTTGTGACATTCGGCGATGAATGTCAGTCCCCCCCTACTCCTTCCGCTGTCAGAAACCGAACAACACCTCTTTGCTCTTCGTCACTGTTTGCAATGCGACTGGCAGCGTTGGACGATTGATGCATGCTGCTGCTCGCTTTGTTTTGTCACGTGACGTACACGCGTGCCCTCTAGCGACGGGCTGTGACCTTCCACGCTCTGATCGGAACCACACCTCGTTACTCACGCCACGATTAGCCGATGTCGTCATCGGTTTGCGCATTCCAACCTCCGGCTCGTTACTTTGTGAATGCACTTTATAAATTAACTTTTGCTGTACCAGGTTTCATTACGTTTGGATGGTTAAATCGCGAGAAAAGTCTATTTAAAAGTCTCAATTTCGCTTGGCCGCTAAGGTGGTTTTGTGGTTACCAGGTTTTTGAATGTCTCATAGGTGAACTTCTAGTAGTGCCTTTTATCACCGTACAAAATTTCAAGGTGATATCTGTGATAGTTTCGGAGATACTTAATACTGGTGAATTATTTCGCACAGCCGCCATGTTGGATTGGTGAGACACAATAAAATTTGAAAGGCTCTGTCGGGGTCGGCCAGATTGGTGCTATGATCTTACCAAGTTTCATTGAAATCACTCCAGCTGTTTAGAAGTTATTAGGGACACACCCACACACACACGAATCACACACGCACACACAGTCAAAAGGTGATCTCATAAGCCTATTTTTTTTTCATAAAATGAAAATAGGTTAAAAATGATGACGCTAAAGTGGACCACCCCATAAAATTGATATTCTGCTTATTTTATGTGTTTCTTCATAATGTAGGGACTATTCAATGCATAATAAACAAGAATACAGCATTTCAGTATGTAATCAAATGTATGCTTGGGGAACAGGAAAATGAAATAAATACTTTTCTCTTAAGAATTCTGCAAGAACCAGTGAAGAATAAGCAAGAATAACACCACTTAACAAAAGCACCCTTACAGTTCAAACACTGGCAATTAACTGATGCGTGCTCTGTGACAGGTAGTAGAGAAGGGTCCCAGCTCACACCGTATTGCACACTGTTGTGCAATATTGACCTTAACCTTGTTTTCAGCCTTTCAAAACTGGTAGCTCACTACTGGTACTTCTACCTTACTAAAGTAGTACTAAGACTTGCCATCTCTTACAAGAATAGTATTTTAACCTTCATTAGAGGAAAATGTCAAAATTAAATTATTAAATCCTCAATTTTTACTAAAATGTGAAAAGCAAATACATATAATGATTATATTCGAGAACTTCAATCTCCTTACACTTAATCTACTGAACTGGGACATGAGGATATCGATAAAAGAATTTCATTGTATGTAACATAGGAGCAATAATACATATGATGACCTTACGTAAATGGCGGAAGGTTATGCAACTCACGCACCGTTATTGCAAAATCGTAAGCCAAGGAAGGATAAAGTATCCCCACATAATCTCACTCTGCGGAAGGATAAGTGAATGCGGTGCAGTTTGTGTATCGTATAGCTTATAGGCTGGTGGGGAAATAGGAAGACCGCCACGGCAAAGCAGGCTCAGTTACAGCGTAAAGCAATGTTTAGATTCTAACTTGGTCGTCAACATACAGTATTTATGCTTTCATAATCATCAGCACATGTTTTGCCTTCTTTTTGAAAACGAGACCGCTAACGGAACTCGAAATATAATAATTTAAAATTCCAGGCGCTCGTGCTAATCAATTACACCACTTTGCATGTGGTAGCTCATTTCTCAACTATTGATGTTTTCTTTACTAACTGATGACTTATGCTACCATATTTTTTAAAGAGGTCAGACCTCTTTTATCCTCCACCTTTGATAAGACTTAATTAAAAGGAGTTTTATTGCCCACCTTCAATGCTGCACGCTAGGGAACTCCGAAAAAACCCATCACAAATGTAAATTTCTTATCACACTGATGCGTTGCACAAATATTGTGTAGTCGGAAGTAATACATCTGTGATGTATGCTATTTTTTTCGAAATACCCTGGAGTGATCGCTAAGGAGGAGGGATATGGCATGCCTAAATACACACATGAAAGAGAGATATAGGTTCCTAAGATCTCATATCACCTCGGAGAATGCACTGCCATAGACACTTTGCCCGGAATGTTTAGTAGCCTTCTAGGTATGTGGACAGACTACTGAGAGAATGGTGCAATGGGTTGGATAGGATATGAGAACGCGATAGGACCTTAATCATAGGCCGCTCTATGTCTGGCCTGTGTTCAAATGAGAACATTTCCATCCTTTCTAGGGATAGTTCACGTGAATTTGGTGATGAAAAACGATCATAGATTTTCATTTTTAGTTTCGAAATAACCTTGGGTGATCTCTACAGTGGGCGGTATGAGGCGTGCATAAATGCATACATAAGAGAGACATCAAGTGTGCAAAATCAGAAGATTTATATTGATTATGTTTCCTTACCATTCGTGGGCTCGTGGCTAGTGACGTTTAGGTGTGCCTTCCCCTCTTTCCATTTTCGATCTCCATTTTATGACTTACCTCCTTCCATCTAAGGTCCTTATTGTTCTATGATTGAGTCAGGTATTCAACCTTTCGTATCTAACCTTTCTGTAGTAGAATATTAGAAGCCGTTCTTCATTGTTGCTTTCGTAAGATATTTGTTATTCAGTCGGTGAACATGTTTATGTGCCTGTTTAAATATTTACAAGTTCATCCTAATTCTGTTTGTACCCAGCTATCAGAAGCTCGTCATGATCCGTAATCACGTTTTTTATACTAATGTAAAGGAACATGTTTGTGAAACAAGGGATTTCTCTGCAGGATGTTACTGAACTCTGTGGAGATATTAAAATTGAAGAAATGTCCATACCTGAGATTGTTCCGTGCGTCAAAATGGAAACACAATCTTCAGTCAGTGGTGGAGATTTGGATGAGGTAAGTTACTATCTGTATCCTATTGAGGACTTGACGTGAAATCCGTTTCTTCTCACTGATACTATTGAGGGTTTCCAGAATTGCACATTCTCACCGTACTGATGACAATTTGAAGCTGTCCGCAATTAGTTTGTATATTGTACAGAAAGTAGAAGCCCTGTAGATGGAAGGCAATGATTTATGAAGTGTGACCAATACTGGACTAAATCCCATGATCTTCCTCTATGTATGCCATTGTTCTATGGAGGATAGATATAATTCTCATGGGTGAAGCCTTAGCACAATCACATTGTATTAGTTGCCTGTTGTGAAATTTGCATTTTTGTATGACGATTTTAGAGTATTTTAATGGTCTAGGTATACTAAATGATCCGGAATCTCAACATATTACTGTATTCTATCAGAGGACTGGTACGAGATCCCGTCATGACGGAAGTAGGGGAGAGATGGTTTTGATTACATCTAAAATCGTCTCAAGGGTTCTTTCGTCATAGGGTTGTCACATTAACTCTAGGCAATTGCAGTAATGGTTCTAACTTAAGGCAGTGGCAACCCTCCCTCTCAATATTGAAATTTCTAAGTACATGTACTTGGCTCTAAGCATAAAGATAACAAAATGCTTGCAGATATGAAATAAAAGATAGAGGATATTGAAGGAACAAAAATAATGGAGAAACTAATAGTGCAACACCTCGTAAGCCATAATGTTGTGCCTTCATTTATAGCTGGTCACGAACGTCTGTATGTCAATTTGTATACGTTCTCGCTGATTGTCGTATTAGAAGTTGAGTAAACGAAGGCCAAACAGAAGACATTGAACATTGAATTTGGGAGTTGTGTACCAGACGTTAAGAAGAGACTGGATCGGTGCTACCCTAAGTCCTCAACAGGAACACAATGATGGCGTTCGAAGTGTTTCATGCTTTCATTGTTGCGTATCAGCTACACTTTTATTTGTATGCAAACACTGGAAAATGTTTGATATTTCTCATAACACTCATTTATATTTTAAGATTAAACCTCCTATGCTACTTCTAAGTACTGTATCGTCTGAGTAAAATATGGTGAGTAGCTTTAAGTGCCTACAGCCTATGAAGAAGTACCATCCCAGCACATACCTGGAATTTTAAAAGAGAAACCATGGTAAACCATTTAAGAATGACCAATGGTAAACCCACTTGCCTCTAGAAGGTTGAAGTAGCCTGATGGCATGGCCTGGAGCTCAAATTTTGTAGTATTTAAAATGAGCTCAGTTCTAAGGAATTAGAAATAAATCTTGGATCCAATGTCAATGTTTCAAGGTTGTATATCTAAATTACTGATGGAGGGTTTAAACTATACATGATGAAAAAACATTATTGATGGCATTTTCTTATAATACTCTATACAGTATGACCACATTCATGGAAGCTTTTGAGAAAAACTCAATAGGCGTCTCTTGGTGTGAGCGGGGTTAAGCTTTTAAAATGATTGCCAATGTCACCGGAGTGAGAACTGTTACGGCCTGATTTTTGGATGGTAATCTCTACTTGTCGTGTTGCAGAGAGAATGAAACACTGGTCCATATCCTTCAATTTTTTTAAAGTTTCGTTACGAAGGAAAGGTTTGAACGGTTATGAATAAGTTTGTGGCATATCATGTATGGCAGTTCCAGGTGGCTAGATATGATTGCCTACAAACACAAGAATGGCTTCCTGATAAATCCAACCATAGCATTACATTTCACCTTTTTTGGCAAGCTGAATAAACGGGAAGAAAAAATCCTATTTCCCTCTAACCCAACAACTGCTGTTGTTATATAATGTGAATACAGCAGGCTTACTGCATGTCATACGATGTTGCCATGTCAAAGAACCCATTTGAATTCAGTAGGCCGTGTTCATAATGGCAAAATAAATCTCGGGAGTTTCCGCCAACAAAACGTTCCTCATTTCTCTACTAGAATGTGCTATAGTGTTCAAGGAGCTTAGATATCTAACGTCCTTGACTTTCATAGTGATTCTAGGATCAACGAAATTTGACATGCAAGCTACCCTCTGGGTGCAGATTACAAAGCTTGCACCCGGCACCCGAGGCCATACGATATTATTATTATTACTGCTTGCAGTTAATAGTGGCAATGTTTATGTTACATAGTCTATACTTAACTTACTCCATAGGCACTTTATCTACTTACTCTAATATTTTTGAATGCTTAATTGCCTCAATCAAAGATTGTGCAGTGTTTTGTCTATAATTTAGAATATTGCATATCTGGTATGTATGAGTGATTCATACATTCGTTCCCACAAGCTGATCTGGTACAATTATTGAGTGCCAAATCACTTATTAGTGATATGTGCAAGTATTAAGTCCTGTGGCTGAAATGGATCAAAATGTTGGACTAGTAACATAAAATCATCTTAAAGTCTTACTCCTAGAATTTTTAAAGTAAATGTTCTTACTTCAGTCATTTAGCCTATTACTCTCTTTAGAGCACTGTTCTCCACGTCACAGATTTTAAAGGAGTGATGGCTGTTGTTATTTATTCTGTAGATGTGTAAGACGATAGAAAAGAAATGAATAATTCCTTCCTGTCACTAGGATACAAAAGAAGAAACCCAGAATGAAGAGAATGATGGAAACAGAATTTATCTAAATGAGTAAGTAGGATACATAATAAGGAAAAGAATTCTTTCTTTTTTTTTGTGTGCAAGCTAAAAATGATGAATGTGAATAAGGTTTGATGGCAAATTCAATCGTCCTCTTATTATATCTTTCATTGAACATATTTATTTTTGTTATTGCCTGTCATAAATGGATATTTATATTCACTTTATATTTAGCAGCCGGCAAATTATCCACTCCCGTTCAGAGTTCTCACCGTCGAAAGTAAACAAGAAAAGTGTGCTACTCTGTTAATGGTATCCAGTATAAATGTTAAAGTGAGGATAACTTGTACACTGATAACCTATTTGTGATAGGAACTGTTTCTGTTGTTTGAAAAACCCTCTTGTTTGTAGCAGAGATCAGAAAATATGATCTGCGTTGTTTAAGAAAAATCTCCAACTTGGAAACTCCCATATTGCGTGACTGACACCAGGGTATTTGTTTTTTTGTTTCAATGTTATCATTCGTTGTAGGTTAACCCAAAGTAGTGAATGTTAACTGCATATGTCCATCTGAAGGTGCTACATGTGGCAACCATATCAAACTAATCTTCAGTGTTCATTGTAATATTTCTGTTTGGAGGTAGTGCTTTCAAGATAACTTTATTGGGTGTGTTTTATGTGAAAATATTGATATGCTGGATTTTGGTATGCATCATTTAAATTTAAATTCACCGTCTTGGTCCAACTAAGGATAGTCCATCTCCTCTGTGATGTTTATTTGTTGCCTTGTTCTTGAGGCAGACTACTCATTGCTGTTAATGTTCCATTGAAAAACTCAATTGCTATGTCAGACTGGACCAGCCGGATAAATCAGTATGTCATTATAATTATATTATTATTATTATTAGCGGCAGATGACCTCTCTGTTCGACCTCTTTAAACAACAATAACTAACTAATTATCATTATAATTATTATTGTGTATGCTAACAGAGCCTCCGTGGCTTAGGCGGCAGCACGTCGGCCTCTCACCGCTGGGTCGGTGGTTCAAATCCCGGTCACTCCATGTGAGATCTGTGCTGGACAAAACGGAGGCAGACAGGTTTTTCTCCGGGTACTCCGGTTTTCCCTGTCAAAATTTCATTCCAGCAACACTCTCCACTAACATTTCATTTCATCTGTCATTCATTTAATCATTGCCCCAGAGGAGTGCGTCAGGCGTCGGCAGCCGGCACAGTTCATATCCTCGTCGCTAGATGGGGGCATCATTCATTCCATTCCTGACCCGGTCGGAGACTGGAAGCAGGCTGTGGATTTTCATTTTTCATTGTGTATGCTAACAGTAAGTTTTATGCAATTAGCACTGATGTGTTAACATAATTCTAGCTTATTTTCAAGTATATATAATCATATGGTCCAATATCTAATCAGACTGTCTGTGTAGCTCAGTGGTAACGTTGCCGCCCGCTGTGCCCAAAGTTGCATGATTGAATCCTGGCGCGGTCAGTTGGCATTTGAGGGTGCGGAAATGCGAGGGAAACGTGTCAGTAGGTTTACTGGCATGTTAAAGGTCCCCTTCGGGGGTAAAAGTCTGGCTCCCCGGAGTCTCTAAAAGGTGTTGAAGATAAAGGCACCAATAACATTGTTATACAATACCTAATCTTGAACCAGACGATCTTCAAGGGGAGAGGCAAAACTTGTCATCCACTGAAATATTACTTTATATAGAAGTCTACAATTGGTAAATGTATGTCACGTTATATTATCGTTAACGGGCCCAGTTAGTTGTGCTCACTGATACTGGTTAAACGACTGAAGAACAACTGTACATGGGATCTAACAAGACAGCACTGAACAACTGGCTTCTCATTTCTCCAAAAGAATATTTCTTTGAGAATAGTCAGTGACATCACTGTTACGAACATTGAACATGTTTATAGTTAACTGGTAGCAACTTCCTAACCATACATTGGTTCTGCATTTCTTGAGGCTTGCTGCCGTCAAACTAAAACCCACATGAAACAGCCATCATGTATAATCAGTAACTCACCGTATAAGAATGCAATCACGACAAACATTGAATAAGCTTGAATCCAAATATGTACATATTTTAGCTAATCCAGGGGTTTCCCTTTTTTCACCGGAGGCTAACATTTATAAATATATTCCACAATTTCGATTTTTGTCCCATCAAGTGTTTAACAAAAATATTCTGTTCCACGTGTTGTTAAAATTAAAGGTATACAGAGGCTTATCACGGGTGAATTTCATTGAATATTTTCTTTTCGTAATGTGCCCAATTCTGTCGTAACAAGTTCCAAATGTACTCTGCGAGGGTAGTGGTGTAGACAACTTTCATTTAGTGTCTACGATAGAATTTCTGAAAGTGGGAATGGTGAATCGTAACTACACCGTTCCATCGATCTGATCTAATTCTTCTTACTTACCCTTTGGAACCCAACAAGTAACACTGTTTTTTTTTATATTTCCGAGAGCCCCTATTTTTCCCTTTCCCTTTAATACAAATCTATGCCTTTTTACCGAACTGAAGAAAAATGTTAAGGGCTTTCCTTTCCAAAGCACGTGGGTAATACTGTTTGCCTGAAATTTGGACCTGTCTCTCCATTCCCTAGATTTGAGCCCTCACCATTCCCGATGTTTATACCACGTTTTTAGGTCCTAGAACTAATCACTAGGGATCTAGGGATCCTGGGAATTGAGGTGTATCTTAGAATATTTAAGTCAATGGCAATGCATGCTGCATCACGCCGCCGCTACCAGTGTTCTGGAGCAAAATTGCGAAAGTGGTTACATCTTGCGCTGCTTACAAATTACAGTCACTGAGAGTAATTTGTAAGAAAAGCCTTAGGAGTCTTAAAACAGTCATTATCAGCATCATGCATCTGTTAATTAAATATTAGACCCTGTATAACTGCGATGGTGTTTGTTGAGTACATTGAAGTTATCAGCTGCAATAAGTGTTTGTGCCTTCAATTATTTTAAAAGTATTCCGATTTTCTTCCTACACCGCTATGTGGGGAAATGACGGCGCAAACAACCAATGAGATATAGGCAGTGTCTTTTATTTCACTTACTCCTCTTTGTAATATGTTTTCTTTTTCAATTCGTTAGTAATTACATTTGTCAATAGCCATTTTCGTGATTATAATTATCATGGATGGTTCGTCCATTATACTAATTATCACCACCACCAAAAGTCTTCCGCGGCTGTTATTTTTCTCCTTTAGTTTGAATGCCTGATATGGCAGTTCAGTAGTGGAATTCATTATCATCCATAAAACAAATGAATAAATTCACCGGGTGAAGCCGGGTACTACTGCTAGTGTTCTTATACATGGTTTGAAATTGCCAAAGCTATAAGCCTCATGAATGTGAGTAGTGTTGGTAAAATGTTCAGTTTGATTCAGGGAACATGTGTCAACAGGCTTTAACGCTGGTTGAAAGTCGCTATATCAAAAAACCGCACTTTGAGTTGCTTCCTATATTTCTTAAAATCGTCTGTTGGTTTTGGTTGTAGGTAGTATCGTGCGAACGTAATTACAACCATATTTTTGGTGTTCTTTAACTCGGTCTTCACATGGGCAAGCCGACGAACATCCATCGCACAACGAGGCCTTGGATGAATATTTTGGTACCTGTGGTCGAAACAGTCTACCTTAATCTTTTATCCAGCATCAGTGGTTGTTGACGTGTCTGTCACTCTCTGTTTCAAACAACTTTGATGTATGGCTAGTTCTCATTTTATATGCATTTTGCTCCTCGATTCCACGCCTAACTGTTTACCATCTATGTTTAGGACTGTAGAATAAAACGGGTAGGATTATCCTTGGGATTATGAAGTTGCGAGATTAACGCCTCATAATCATCATTTCACATAGTTATAAGTACCTTATTCTCCTTTTTCCATTTAGGTACATCGATATGTGATGAATTTCCTGGAGGAGTATATTTACAAATGTGTATTTCTAGCTGAAGAACATTGATTAATGCCCAGCCGGAATCCTTGTCTTAAAATATTCCTTTCATCGCGATGATAGCTGTAGAAAATATTGGTGAATGTCTTCGAGAAGAGGTGATTTATGAACCTCTTTGTTCTATGTGTTAAGAGACTTTGTTTCATAAATTTCATTGGTACAAGTAATTTTCACATAGTCAGCAAAGAGTTTGAAATGTATTTTCAGGGCTTAAAGTTTTGTTATTGGCCTTGCAAGCAACCAACAAGCATTAGTTTTGACAGACTTGACAACTATTTCATGGCTTAAGTTTGCTTGACCGCCTTCATTAAATCACAGGGTGTTACTAGAAGTTCACCCATGAAAAGCTCTAGAAATTTTATTCATGTTGCTACACTGCATATCTTGTTATGCGTACCAAATGAGATCTGTATAGAAAATATTCTATATCTTGTATACAACGGTCACAGCGCCTAATTCATTCCACATCGGAATGTGTAGTTTGGCTCATTTAATTAAATTGGGGCCTAGTGCAGAGATTTACCCTCATATAATGGATAAGTTACAGATGGTAAGATGGTGGCGGCGTATGTTTCGTGTGTGAATAGCTCTGAAACTTCGAATCGTATAAGTGGTAATTCGTGTAAAATCTGTTCAAAAAGAGTGATGAAAGGAATATTTTGTATGAGCTGCAACTTTTGGTTACATGAAAAATGTGCCAAAGTAAATGTAACTTATTTTAAGAAGAGTGATCATTATGTGTGCGAGTTGTGTACGAAAGAACAATTAAAACATCTTGAAAACGAACTGAAAACGAAAGATGAAATAATAAACGTCTTACATCAAGATTTGGATAAACTGTCCCAAAATTTATCCCCCTCCAACGTAAATATTAGTGCTACCGACACAAGTGAGCTTGATGAAATGCCTTCAAATTGTACCGAAAGCATTTCGGACTGGCAATCTGAATGGCGGTCGCAAAAACGCAAGGGGAGGCCCAAATCTCAGCTTCACAGAAAATCGAGTATCGTGACTAGAAATGCAAGTATTGTGACTAACAATAAATTTTCAGTCTTAGATGATAATAGTGATGAGATGGAAAATATTCGAGACGTAAGTGAACCGGAACTCGGGCGGACAGTGAACCTATCGGTAACCTCAAATGTTCGTTATCGGAAAGTGTAGAAATTAGTGTTTTCTCAGACAGTCACGGTCGAGGTGTGGCTACGGAAATTAATAACTTAAATAGTCATTTCCGTGCTTGTGGTAGTGTTAAACCAGGGGCGAAATTTAGCGAAGTTGTTAACCCTCTGAAACCGAGTGTCACAAACATCGAAATGAAAAGTAGGCCTAATTTCACGGTGTTGGTAGGAGGTGCAAATGATGTCTATCAGAACTGTGCTAAGCCTTTCATAAAGAATTTCGTTCGTCTTTTGCTAGTTATGTACACTGCAAATATTATAGTGACTACCTGTCCTCTCAGACATGACCTTGCAAGTTGGTCTTGTGTCAATATTGAAATTAAGAAAACAAATGATCATATAAACTACTTTTGCAGTAAATTTCCAAATGTTAAGATTGTAGATTTAGGTAATTATCATAGAAACGTGTTTACTAACCATGGTATGCACTTAAACAGTAAAGGTAAAAGAAAATTGGCTCTAGATATTAGTAAGATTATTCTAAACACTGTAGGCCTAAGCACTGATAATCGTCCATTGGAATGTGATTCGGTTGGTAGTCAGGAAAACTCGGTAGTAAGGCCAAGTTTGTAAAGAAAACTTGGGCAAAAGCCAAAACAGGTAGGCATACTGCTCACATTCATTCAAATATGAAGGTTAATACAACTGCATATTCTACACCTAAAGCATCTTGTGAAGATAATATTTGTTTTCTTCATTTAAATGTTTGTAGTTTAAGAAACAAAGTAAACCAACTTAATGCATTTTTAAATAGTAGTAGGTACCATGTTTTATGTATTAATGAACACTGGCTTGCTAGTCAAGAAATTGATTTGATTAAACTTGAGGGTTATGTTCTAGTAGATAGTTTTTGTCGCAAGTCATGTTTGTATCAGGCTGGTGGAAGTGGCATATTTGTGTCAGAAGAAACGCAATACCAAGTGATTGATGTGTCAAAATTTGGTTTAGAAAAACACTGTGAAATTGTGGCAGCATTACTTGTAGATTTTAACACTGTTATGGTAGCCTTTTACCGAACACCTGATAGTAATATTTATACATTTTTAAAAAGTATGGAAGTGGTTTTGGATAGTGTTATAAAGTCATACCGAAAATATAAGTTAGTAATTTGTGGAGACATTAATGTAGACCCGAGATTCAATGAACGAGAAGCTATTATGGTTCGGAATTTTTTCAAATCCTTTGGCTTATATCACACAATTAATGAACCAACAAGAGGATCATCCTGCTCAGATAATGTATTCACGGATTTAAATCACAGCCAGTACCAGACTAAAGTTATTGCCCCATGTTTGTCAGATCATTCAGCAGTTTTATTTCAAGTGATGCAATCCAGTAGTTTTTCAATCACCCACAATAATTCATATTAGACATATTTCCCCTGGCAGATTACGGCTATTCAATTCATACCTTAGGCATATCCTATCTGATTGGGTTTTTACTGACAACTCCTACTCTCCCATTACATGTTTTGATGATTTCTTTCACATACTTCTTTCATACTTTGATACTTCATGCCCAATGGTGGTGATTAAAAGTTCCAAGAAAAGGAGTAATTCTAAAAATAAAATAAAATGGTATACACCTGAGCTTGAACAAATGAAATCACAGGTTATGTTTTTTTTACGTAATACACAATGAACAGGGATCTATTGAATCTAAACAGAATTATCTACAAATGCGTAATAAGTATAAATGTGCCCTTAAGCAAGCTAAACTTGAAGCAAACGTCAGATTCATAGAAAATTCAAATAACCCCTGTAAAGCAGCTTGGAGTGTAATTAACAGTATTAGAGTCGCAAATAAATGTTCCACAATAGAAATCAGTCCTGAGGTTCTGAATAAACATTTTATTGAGTCTGTCGAAAGGATTTGCTCACCTGCCTCACAGCTGCCTACAGCAGCAATTGAAAACGTAGAAAAAATAGTTCCGAGTTTATGAAATAATACTTTTAAATGGAGAAAGGTAAACTGTAGTGAGGTAAAGAAAATTGTAAGAAATATGAAACCTTCCAATAGTAAGGATTGTTATGGGTTCACCAACAACATTTTAAAGGCTATTATTGACAGCATTTTAATTCCTTTGACGCACTGCATAAACGAGTGCCTTAGCGTAGGCTATTTCCCAGCTCAGTTAAAAATTACGAGGGTTGTTCCAGCATACAAAAAAGGGGATAAGACTAAACGTGATAGTTACAGGCCTGTGTCTGTAGTAACCATCCTGTCGAAAGTCTTTGAATATGTTATAGTTGGTCAAATTTATGAATTTATGAATTTTTCATCAACAACAACCTTCTATCACCAACTCAATTTGGGTTCCTTCCGGGAAATTCTACAATTAGTGCACTGGATTATTTTGTTTGTCACATAATGCACCATTTTGGAGAAGGGAGCTCAGTAGATGCACTCCTGTGTGATCTATCCAAGGCCTTCGATT
Organism: Meconema thalassinum; assembly: GCA_946902985.2. Lineage (NCBI taxonomy): Eukaryota > Metazoa > Arthropoda > Insecta > Orthoptera > Tettigoniidae > Meconema > Meconema thalassinum. The sequence continues at coordinate 240,576,256 of OX336395.1, forward strand.
GTGTGTCACATGATATACTTCTGCAAAAATTAGCACTGTACGGAATTAAAGGATCAGAGTATGAAGTCTGTAAATCATATCTAACTAACCGAGTACAGTTTGTAGAGAATGGGGATAGGAAATCTCATCTGTTAGAAGTTAGGTATGGTGTACCCCAAGGCTCGGTTCTGGGTCCATTTCTTTTTGTCGTTATGATGAATGACTAGCAGTAAATGTTTCTGGAAAAACAATTCTTTATGCATATGACTCTACATTTTTGTGTTCTAGCAAATGTATAAGTGAATTACAAAATGTATCAAGACAGTGCTTGCTAGAAGCTAGGAAATGGTTCAGTGAGAATGGATTCCACTTAAATGAATCTAAAACTCAAAATTTAATATTTAGTCTTAAAAACATAAGTAATGATATAAAAGAATCTAAGCTACTAGGAATGAATTTTGATTCAAAATTAACATGGGAACCTCACATTCATAACCTTTCGAATAAACTTGCAAGGGTGGTGTATCTACTCCGTCCTTTAAAAAATGAGGTTCCTACGACATATTTACACACAGCCTATTTTGCTTTCTTTCAAAGTCTCCTTAGTTATGGATTAATATTTTTTGGAAATAGTGCACACATTGCAAATATCTTAAAATTACAGAAAAAGGCAATCCGTATTATTGCAAATGCTCCTCCTAACACACCCTGTTGACCTTTATTTATTGAATCTTCCAAACTAACAGTTATAAATCTTTTTGTTTTAAATATCCTCATGTATATGAAAAGTAAACATCCACATGAATTGCCGGGCAGACGGGTAACAGTTCACTCATACAGCTCAAGAAACTCACACCAGATAGAGGTACCATGGTGTCGGCTTTCAAAAACACAGAACAGTCATGAAATTCTTGGCATAATTTTTTTTAACAAACTGAGTTTGTCTTTCCAACAACTACCAACGAAAATCTTTAAGAAACAGCTGCAAAAGTGTTTGCTGGTGAATCCATGGTATTCACTGGAAGAATGTATGGAAACAGATTGGTGTAATACTTAGTACAATAGAAGTAGGTTACATTTTGTTATAACGATAATAAGCTGTTTGTATATACTGTTATAAGTAGGCTAAGTAATGTAGGATTGTTTGATTTTATTGTTTTGTATTATTAACCTGACGATGGCTATTGCACTAGTGTTTAACGCCAAATAAATTGATTCTGATTCTGAGAGTCCCCATGGCACTGGTGAACATCACGTAGCGCTTACAATCTGGGTATCGATATCTAAGTGGCTTATAATTCTTTAGTTTCTCGAGTGAAAATTGGAAGAGTTCTTAAGGAACCCAGTGTTTATTGCGACGCTGTTTTTGTGATACATGTCCTGGTGGTAAGAATCTGGGTTTCGATATGAAATTTGCACAAATTTGCTAGTTTCTTTAGTGACATTGGCTTGGGTCTAAAAATTGTAAAACCTTTCTAAGGAGCTGGATTTTTATATGAAATCGATTTATAATTACTAGATTTGATGAAAATTGGCAACTACCAATGTGAATGCAATTACCTGGCTAAAACACTGCAAATCAAGAAAGGAGCAATCTAATAGAATATAGAAAGTTATTTGCATATGAAAATTTTGTCTGGGAAGAAGAAAAATAGATTGGAATGCTGTTCTAAAAAACAGCAGATAAAGCGGCGAAGTTGTAGATTAGATGAACTGTTTTTTCGAGTAAGCAGGCTGGTAGAATTCTGCACTGATCACAAATGGGTATAGATAACTCATTTTCAACAACCACAACACAACTATAAACACGACGTTTCTAAATTGACTATTTATGGTCAAGCAGAGATTGCGAAAGCTGACTTTGGATTGCAAAAGGTACTCTGAGGCCAACATAACTTCCGAATACAGTCTGGGTATGAAGTATATGGCAAGGACTAATAAACTGCAATGCAGAGAATGCGAATTTTTGAAAACAAAAGAAAAAATCCGTATTAGGAAACGTAGGCAGAAAGGACAGAAGAGACAGAAAAAGTAGAACGTAATGTCATTCCATGACTCAAGGTATACTGCAATTAACGAATGAAAGATGGAAGAACAAGAATGCACAATATCAAATAGAGGAAGCAGAAAATTGAGGTAAACATCAGTTGCAAGAAAGCTTAAGTATATGGTTCAAAGAAAGTAAAGCAAACACTACCTCACTATGTAGTGGCTAGCATAGTTTGCGGTCACCCTGGAGGTTTGGATTCGATTCTTGGTTTCAAGGATTTTAATTCTGGTCTAAGGTTGGGGTGGGAGTACACTCAGCCTCTTTAAGCCCAATTTTGAAGAGGCAGGCTCGATTTTCTCACCAGCCATCCTTGAACTTCTTTTTGAGGGTTTCCTACTTTTACTTGAGGCAAACACGGCGATGGTTTCTGACTTTAGGTCATGGCCGCCTACTTCCAAACACCAGCCTTATTTACAATGAAAACACCTAATACAGCCATTACAATACATAGGTTATCAGAAATAATCTAAACACTCAAAAGCAACCCAAGTTCACTGGGCTAAATGTTCACTATGTACAAGCTCCTAAATGAAATGACTGAAATATCAAAGAGTAGAAAATTGTTTCAATGTTGAAAGCATTTTTGAATGACACTAAGAGATCTCAGACTATATGGGATCAGTTAAGGAAAACGTTGAATTAAGCTATTTTGACTATTGCGCCAAAAGCTATTAAGCTAGACGAGCCGGAAAACTGTCTGTGTGTTTTGAAACTCTTGTCATAAATTACTTCTGGCTTATATGATATTTTGAAAAAAACAATCATGCTTAAGGCGCTTGTTTTCACAACGGAACTTGTTTGACAGATTTAAATAAATTTAATGTTTGATTTTTGAATCTGTTCCTTGATTCTTTATCTTCAATTTGTGGAAAGCAGTTTTTTGAATTTCTCAATACGGAAAGAGATGTTTTGATTTTGTTTCTAGCATGCTTGGCTCAACACTATTGCTTGTAGTGAGAGATTTACGCCGCAAGGGATGTGGTCTAACTGTTGGTGTCCATGACGTGTCAGTTAAGTATGTGTCACCATACCGCCAACACGGTAGAGGCGTTTGGTCAATACACAAAATTTTCCAAAGGGGAATAATTCAATTAAATAGCTGAAAGTAGTGAGATTCAGCGATGAACCTTGAATGAGTCGCCAACAAGATGAAGACGTTAGTTGTAATCATTGATCGATCAACAACTACAAATGAAATTTCGTCGAAGCAACGCAAACTGAAGACGAAGACAGACGATTCTCATGTGGTTTCATTTAAACGATACATGGACTCCAAGCGTTAGACCACATTCTTTGGCGTATGTAGTTCTCTAAATCTTTAGCTACAAGCGCTAGTGTTGACCCGTACATGGTCCAATCAAAATCGTAATATCTACTTCTATTTTGGCTGATAAGTCATGCATACCAACATGTAGACAACATCCTTTCTCGTATGCACTTCCCTTAAGTGATGTGAAGTTTATTATTCCTTTTTTCATTGCTATCCTCAAATCTTAATTTCTATGTCATGTTCTCAACAATAAGTTCCTAGCCTGAACGACTAGAACTGTGAATTTAAGTAGGGAACGTTTATGCAGCTTATCGAATGATTAAATTCACATTCGGGTAAATATGGTTTAAGAGTTCTTTATATCGGTGACGGAGGTGATAACCTGTAACAGAAATAGAAAAAAAGTTGGAAAAAATTCATAAAGCGTTTGTGTAGGGATAAGGAGATTAAGGATTAATATATAGTGACAGATGGGAGGAAATTGTTAACCATAAGAGGAGGTTTAATCTTTAGATCATAATTGGCTGGCCACCAGGAAGTCTACGTAGATAGGAACAACCAGACATGGGCTATGTACCGACTGAGTGATTACGATTTTTAGGGGCTGAAAATCTGATCAGTTTATTTCTTTGACAGGTATGTCATCATCCCTCTACTTAGAAAATCAGGAGGTGACAAATGAGAAGATTATGTTACTATGTGTTTAATGACACACTCTTCAAATGTTCTAAATAGAATTATTAAGAATTTGATGGGACGAGAGCCGAGTATGTTTGTTAAATAAACACTTAGGAACAACGGTAGCTGTATTATTTGACTGATCATAGAAGGGCGAGAAGAAAAATTGCGGGTCATATTTGGTCTTAGAACAGCTGGTGATAATGTTGATTGAAGTTTGAAAAGTATCTGGAGTAAAATCCAGGGATGGGTGATTGCATAAAAATACATGGTAGATATTAAATTCCATGGGCGTGAGAGAGAGCCCGGTTTTTAGATATTTGCAAGTTTTATCACTCATACTTTTCGATTAATACATTTAGCAAGTGACGAAGGATACGGTAAAGAAATTTGAAGTAGAAATAAAGGATCATGAGAATGTATTTTCGACTCTGTTATTTACTATCGACATCGGCGTCTAGGCCTAATCACCAGAGGATATGAATGGGTTTCTAAGCGGTGAGGTAGGAATTAATGATAATATCGTTGCATTTCAAGCAAAATAATGAAATGCAACAGGAAGATATAAAATCACTATTGACATCGGTTGGCAGTTGAAACGCTTAAGGACGTTGGTGACTCTTACTTGGGCAAAGAATGGACAAAGCAAATAAGATATAAATATCGGATTAACATTTGTTGGCATGAAACATACATCTAGGTAAAAAAAAATAATCCTGGAACCTTTGTATCGTGGCAATAAACGGATGTGAAACATGGAGTGTTTGTGCTGAAAATATCATGGAAATATAAATATTTGTACATGGTTTTGTAGGAAAATAGTGAAGACTGAAAGAGTAGATTAAGTACCAAATGAAGGGTATTACGACGAGTGGGGGTGGATACTTAATTCTAGCGACTACAACTTAATAGAGAGGATAGCTTGGTATGTCACGTACTAGGGCAACAGGAATACCAAACTTACAGTTGTCTTACATTATGCACACGGGAAGGTTAAATATGTTCCCATTAACAACCTCCCCGTGTGAATTCACTGCTCCATTTTATTCGTGTGGATTTAATTTTTATTTAGCAGCGTGTGAAGTGGTGATTTTTCCAAAAATGTGTGTTCATTGAGATTTGCTGGGTTTGTTTCCTTCGCTACATATATTTCAATGGATTCATTTATGTCGAGAGCTTGTTGTAGCAGAAGGTTGCACTATATGTTTATTTTTCATACAAACCGAGACCTGAATATAGGTAGCAACGCATGGAAACTATAATCGTCTATTAGACCGGGTAGCAGCCTATATGAGACGTTTCTTAAGCTATGGGAGACGATGTAATTTGGCCTACGATTGTAAGAAAGTTTTCCAGAATCCGTAACATACACTTTTTGGAAAGTCATTCCAACCTCAGTTTATTAGTCAGGCACAAAACAATCAACTTAAAGCATCAGTTACTAAGTTCAGTAACAGAGCTCGCATATGACGTCACGCACACCTAACGAAGCGCGGGCACATATCGCATCAGATGACTAGTGGGAGCCCACGCTACAAAGTCAACCGTGCAACTTCACGAGACGAATAAGTTACAGTGGATACAGTATTCTGATAGTGAGCATCGCCGTGAGAAGAACATTAACACGTTAAGGGTACATTATTATTTGTTTTTTCTAGTGCATGCTAAAATTTGTTATTTGAGTCATAATTCAGTGGGATGTTCTAAATTGTATACATGCGCATACACACCGTTACTCACGTAAATCACAAAAACTTGCAACAAAAACAATCCTAACCTATAACGTGATTCAAACCGCGAATCGAACCCCAATGTATTTAACTTGATAATTCGTATGGTTTCGAAATCACATGGCCTGCATATGCCAAATACCCACCTTAATCCAATATTATATAATAAAGGTTATTCTTTCAGCTGTACGAGCACATACTTTGTGAGTCACCTTGTGTTCGGTTACCCGGATTCTATTAAACAATCGTTATATCCTCGAACAGCCATGCTAATGAAATTACATAACTTGGGAGTAAAAAAGTTGAAGACTCGCTGTATGAATCAGCACATAATTTCCTTAACCTTTCAATAATTTCAATTATTGAACTGACCAAGTACCTCAATGACTTTTAGGAAACAACAAGATTGTGGGAATATTTATCCTTTCCCTTTCATGAACACTTGTTTTGTGTTAGTTAATGAGGTTCTAAGGGGTGGAACAGTGAGTTCATCTGCCCCTTGTTTTGAAACTGATATGAATTTCCTATTACTCCAAGAAAGCTCAGACTCCAAATACTCCGAAATGACATACCAAATTGTGTGCATAACAAATGAGTAATTTTAAAATATTTAGAATATTTATAAAACATTGCATTGAAGAGTAGAAACGAGATCAGTTCGTGGTACTTGATGAGGACAGTATTCCTGGTACTGATATTAATGAATGTTGGTCCAATTATCATTTCATAAGTTGGATTTTATCCTTGACATATAATTCAAAATATTTAAGAGAACACTACAATGTATTAATTCCAATGATTTCAGGTTAATAAGTCCTGACACTTCTAACTCTGGTGTGAGGAAGAATTACGGATTGTATAATACTGGAGGACATTATACTAGAACTCTATCTGGAAGAAAATGCACAATCAAACAAAACATGAAGACGACCCTGCTAATGCATAGAAGTGAAAAGCCTTATTCATGTACCAAATGTGACTGTAAATTCGCTTGGCTAAAAAATATGAAAGAGCACATGTTAACGCATAGCAACAAAAAGCCATATTCATGCGGCATTTGCGAACGCAAATTTGCTCAGAGATCAAATCTGAAGCAACACATGTACACCCATAGCGGTGAGAAGCCACATTCGTGTGGTATGTGCGAAGCCAAATTTGTTGAATCGGGAAATTTGAAGAAACATATGTTGACACATTGGGCCGAAAAGAAATACTTATGCACCATTTGTGTAGACAGATTTAATCATAAGAGCTCCTTGAAGAGACACATGTTGACGCATAGCGGTGAAAAACCATATTCATGTATCACATGCGAAGCCAAATTTGCTGATTCAAGAACATTGAGGACGCACATGATCATTCATAGCGGTAAAATGCCATATACATGCGATATTTGCGCGGTCAAATTGAATAGTAAGAGGGTATTAGAGCGACACATTTTGAAGCACAGCGACATAAGGCCATATGCATGTATGATATGCGAAGCGAAATTTGCTGAATCAAAGACATTGAAGACGCACATGTTGACGCATAGGAAAGAGAAGTCATATTCATGTATCATATGCGAATCGAAATTTGCTGATATAGGCACTGCGAAGACGCACATGTTGACGCATAGCAGAGGAAAGTTATATTCATGCATCAAATGCGAAGCCAAAATTGCTCAATTGGGAAATTTGAAGAGACACATGTTGACGCATAGCAAAGAAAAGCTTTATTCATGCAGCACCTGCAAGGCCAGATTTAGTCGAAAAGATAATTTGGGGAAACACGCGTTTAGTCATAGTGCCAAGAAGCAAGGCGTAAAGCCTCATTCATGTAACACATGCGAAGCGAAATTTGCTCAATTAGGACATTTGAAGAGACACATGATGACGCATAGCAAAGAAATGTCATATTCATGCATCATATGCAAAGTCAAATTTTCTCAATTAGGAAGTTTGAAGAGACACATGTTGACACATAGTGGCAGGAAGCATTATTCATGCAGCACTTGCAAGGCCAGATTTAGTCGAAAAGATCATTTGGGGAAACACGTATTAACTCATATTGCCAAGATGCCATAATCTAGTAGGTTAAGCAATGCCAAATTCGCTCGCAGGGGTTCTTTCAAGGCGAACATGTAAAGTCTTGGCGGTGGGTGAACTTCTCAATGCCATGCGGTGAATCCAACTTTGTTCTCATAGGAAATTTGAAAACTCTGATGTATATGGTGCGTTCAAAAAGTAACGAGCCGGGGGCATAATTACAGAAACCAGTACCTGTATGTTAGAAGTATTGGCCTTGGCTGTTGGGGCACTTGTCCCACTGTGACACAAGGCGGTGAATGGTTGTCTCATAAAATTCCCTGGGCTGCGATGTGAACCAGTTCCGCACGTAAAGCTGGACGTCGACGTCCGAGGTGAAACGTTGGCCCCGCAGAGCCCTTTTCAGGGGACCTAACATGGCGTAATCACAGGGAGAGAGGTCTGAACTGTATGGAGGGTGGGCGAGAACCTCCCATTTGAATTTCTTCAGCAGTGCCGCGACTGTGTTGGCTGTATGAGGTCGTGCGGCAGAATGACCCCACAGGTGAGATTGCCTGGTCGTTTTGTTTTGATCGCTTGTCGAAGGGTGGTCGAGGTTTGCGAGTAACGCTGGGCATTCAGTGTTGTCCCGTGCGGCATGATGTGTATCAGAAGGGGGCCATCTTGGTCAAGGAAGAAAGTCAGCATTACCTTTTCTTGCTCTCGTGTGGATGGCCTTGCCTTTTTTTTGGGTGGTGATGACCCTGGATGCTTCCACTGGAGTCTTTGTCGTTTGGATTCTGGTTCGAAGTGATGACACCTTGACTCATCTCCAGCCACCACTCGTGCCAGGAACCCATTCCGTTCCCTCGCATAGCGCTGCAGATGACCAAGACAGTGGGCCATACGACATGCTTCCTGGTTTGTTTGAAGACTGTGGGGCACCCATTGGGCACACACTTTGCGCAAGTGCAGTCGTTCCTCATGATGGTGTGCACACTTCCGACTCTCATTCCTACCACGGCGGCTATGGCGTTCACTGTCACTCGGCGGTCCTGGGTAATGAGTGCATCAACCAGCTGGACGTTGTAATCGGTAATGCAGGTGGGTGCCCCAGACCGGGCCTCATCGGCTAACGACACCCGTCCTTCCCTGAAGTGCTTTTGCCACGCCTTGACCCTTGCAAGGGACATGCAGTGTTCGCCGTACACTTGTGACATTCGGCGATGAATGTCCGTTCCCCCTACTCCTTCCGCTGTCAGAAACCGAACAACACCTCTTTGCTCTTCGTTTGATGCCTCCATGTCACTGTTTGCAATGCTACTGGAAGCGTTGGACGATTGATGCATGCTGCTGCTCGCTTTGTATCGTCACGTGACGATCACGCGTGCCCTCTAGCGACGGGATGTGACCTTCCACGCTCTGGTCAGAACCACACCTCGTTACACACGCCACCGATTTGCGCATTCCAGCCTCCGGCTCGTTACTTTTTGAACGCACCTTATAAATCGATATATATGAGAAACCATTTTCGTTTAACATACGTCAGGCGTAATTTGTTCCTTGAGTACATTAACCTACGTGTTTACCCCTTTATACTCTAAACAATTTTTTAATCAGATCTTTTGCAATTTGCTTTAAGTTAATAATGAACTAACAAATTCTTCCAAAATGACAGCCCGTAGTGAATAAGTCAAAGATATGGAACTGATGTTGTTTTTCAATTGAGAAATTTAGAGGTTGGAATTCATCGTGAAACCTATGTTTACGTTGTATGAAAAGATTTAACTTTTTTCGAAATATTTTTGAAATCATTCCATTTTTTAAAATTGTATATAATCTTGCAACTTCATTCATATCGTATCTGCTGACAAAGGTTGTGATATAACTGAAATTGATACAGTGTACCCAAATATTAGATTCTATTGAGTTAAGGTGTCTTTTGCTATCACAATTATTGAAATGGGTGTTATTCCTTAAAACTGAAAAAATACATGATATTTACAATCGTGTTGACCAACTGAAAAGCATTTATATTTCATGCCTATATGTAACTTGAATTTGCTACTGGTAGTCATTTGATGATGAGGTTACAATGAACTGTCGGTAATATGTTACAAAGATAAGAAACATATTCTGTCAAGACGACATGATTTTTCATTTCAATGAACCTGTAGGAAGAACAGCTGTTTAAGAGCGGTAAACCTAAGTGGATAGGACATCCGGACGTGCTCTTCTCTGAATTTACTTTGAGAGAGATGCATTCCTTAACACTATATTTGGCTTAGGCGTTCATTGTGTGCTTTATACTCCTAGTAACTTCCTCATACATTCTTTTCAACATCACCAAGGTGACAAAAGCCCGGTCTATTCTAAACTGTTTGGGCAACCGTCTCAAGGGACTCGAGTTTTCTATGGTCACGTCAGCCAATGCATCCCCTTTCAACCCCAAAAACCCATGGCTCTATCCATCCCAAGTAACATGTTGGCTTCCTTTCTCTTGACCGTTCCTTCTGGTTTAAGGAGGTTGGCGACACTGTTAATAGCATAGTAGTCACATCTTCAATCGACTGTTTAAAAATGTTAGCATCTTTTTCTTAAGACAAGAGACTGAACATGGACCACAACACAAAACATATTTTGTTTTGTGCATTACCGGCAAATTTATTCGATCTAGGCTTTTAAAATAGCTGCTGAAAGCCTGACGTCTTGTATTGGCAATATAGTTTTAATGATTGGTCTTGGAGGCTTCCTACACAACTTCTCTTACAGCCAATTGTCATCATATGTTCGCTTCTGTACCGGGTGAGAAACTCTTTTAAGGTAATGGAAGATCAATCGCATTCCGTTCCCATTACAAGGCGGCGGGACTACGTTGTGTGACAGAACTTTACGAGGGGAAATTTTGTCTGGAGTGAAGATAGCATGCGTAACGTCTAGCTATGTTTATAGTATACAGTATAAGTAAGGAAATATTTGATTTAAGCTGCGTCCACATAGTAATTCACATTCGCAATGTACATACAATTAGTGTTGCAGGCTGCATATCTCGTGAAAAGATGAGATGTTTCTGTTTTCAGATGTAGAAACAACAGATGCAATTGTTCACCTACCCAAATAGTGATAGATGAAATCAATGCGAGAAAACAGGTACATCTGAAGATAACGAGGTTCATCTAATACGATTTACTGACCTAGGTACTAGCATTCGTGTGCGAATTCTGTCTGGTTAATTTTTCCATTAAAATAACATTATTACTGTTGGGACTAAGCGGGACACTTGAAAGAAACTATCAAGGGTTGAAGACTGAAGGGATGGCGGTAAGCAAACAATAGAAGTGCGATAGATGGAATCCAACTGGAGAATGTGGAGCAGTGTCAATATCTTAGAAGTATATCTTGGTCGCGATTTGTATCTGCTTTACCACCGCGCCACCGCAAAGTGGTCCGGATTTGAAAAAAAGCGGACAAAAATATTTTCCGCTAAATGAAATGTAATACTTCTGTATAAAACTTTAAATTAGGTGTTACTATGAGGTAAATTCGTCGTAGTGCATAAAATTACTTACATATTCATCCTCTGATCCGGATGAGCCGACTTCTTCTTCTTCTCCCCCTTCCTGCTCCGTTTCGTCCTCGGGTATTGACAATAAATTACACACTTCTTCTTCGGTAGACTTCCCGTGCTTCAAATTACTGGATCAGAGCCTAGCAAGAGTCTATGGAACAAGTCAAAATTATTGGAAATTCTTGAGGATTTTCTAGTATGGTCTTCCCTATATTTTCTTACATCTTGGTTTCTAGACTATAGCCTAAGACCTCTTCTGAAAGTTCTCCAATCGGCAAATCAGCTGCTTCTATAATGAAAGATCCATGGATAAGTAATTTATGGAGTGTTGGAGGCATGTAACACCACGGATATAGCCGTCCGTACATATAAGCTTGTCGTTTCGCTGCAGTAGGAATTGAACTCTAAATTATTTATTTCACGACCAGAGGAAATTGCTTTTAAAATTATTCCAAAACTAGTTATTAACTCACAGTCTTCCCCCTGTCATTTCGGATGCTGCTTGAGGTTGATCAAAAAACCTTCGGCCAGTGTTGCCATCATTGGTTGTTCCATATCCAGGCTTCGGAATATCAACTAGAAGACCTAATCTCGTTCTGAATGAGTCCTGCACAATTTTCTCTTTCTTTCGGATAAGTCTCGATTACTATCTTTCACGCTCACTTTCCTCTTTCTAAAACCCAGGCGGTATGAAATATGCGGGAGACGTTCAAAAAAATCGAAAGTGGGCGTGCGGAACTGAAATTCCAAACTCAAGTTGTAAATTGTCGACGAGCTTTTGTGCCACTTATATAGATTTTTCATTTCTGAAAATTTCGCACCACAAATCTAGCACTTCATGCTTGAAGACTGTGCTAAAGCATTGCATATTTTTCCATATATTATTGACATTATTAAGTAATACTGCACTTCGGTATTGTTTATAACCAAATTATGTAAATTCTCAATTTGATCATTTAGATACATCCTTTCCGTCCGTGTAATTTCCGATGTTTCATGAACCCACTGCATTCGAATAGGCCTGCAGAATCGTGTAGATGAGGTTGTTGGATTTGTTCACGGAATATTTTCTGTTTTACTGTCAACGAGGCGCAGAGGCACGACAGATGACATAAATAAGCTCTGGTCACTCTTTCCTGCTTCTGACCAGGTTTTTTTTATAATGGGAATGGCCGGAGCTGCCATCAAAGCCCCATTTGCAATATAATGTATAGCTCTTATCACTCACATCTGGTAACATTGATAACATTCTGGAGGAAGTGTGGTCCAGCAAGTCTTGTATTTTCACTTCACATTCATTTTCCTTAATTATTACATTTTGTGGATCTGTAGCCTTTTTTAGCATTCAAAATAGCTAGGGTATAAGTCATGGTTATGTTTATTAGCTAATCTTCTCCTTGTCAAATACTGGTGCTGGGATAACTTTGCTTTAATTATGAATGATAAGGCTTCTTCCACTGATATTTTTGTAGATTGTTGACCCCTCTTTCTCCATGCATCCCATATTCGTTTGCCCCTTGTTGGTGTAGTCGTGGTAGCTTCTTTTTAGCTTGGCTGATGAATAGTCTCCCTCTGCCCTTAAATTCATAGCGGTCGCATAGGCAAGCTCTGATGAAGTGGCACTCTCCCTTAGGTCTTTAATTTTCCTTATTTTGCTCCTCTCCGTTAGCTCTTGAAATTCTTTTGGAGGACGACCTCGATCTACTGATTTTGTGGAGCCAGGCATGCTCGGAATGGAAATAACAATTTCTGTTTTCAACCAGTCTGAATATTTCTTCAAAAAAAAGCATGTTCTAAGAAGTTACACTTTCTCCACCGGTTAACATACGGCAAAAAGAAAAGGTTCTTATATTATTATACACTGTTTTCTCTACACTGTCGTCAACATTTAATTGGAATTTGTTAAGGAGATATGTTACCACAAACTTTTCTTGACGCGCGCGAGATTGATTTTTGTTCTCTCGAATCTTGTTAATAAGATCACTGCGACTAACAACGACAATTCATTTTTCACTCTTCACAACACACACCACTACTACTGCTAATCAATTACTTCTTGGGATTGAAGATTATTTTGGTTTCATGGCCTCGAGATATCCCTTGCGTAGCGTAAACAAATGTCTCAACAGGCCCTTATCTCGCACGAGTGTTTGTCCACAGAGCGCGCAGTAATGTTCTCTCAATTCTCAATCACGCATCTGGCGTGTTCTGGCGATGAAACCTTAAAGTATATATTCTCCAGTCTTCATTTTAAAACTTGCATAAGTTTCATGGTATACATATGTATACATTTTTCTGTAGGTCAAGCAAAATTTATTTTTCTTGAAGAAAATAATGCACAATAAAAATAAGTATAACAGTCCTTATAAGTGATCTGAAATCCAAAATCATGCTATAATCAAATATATCAGATCACAAACTACATACAGATACAGTATTATAGACCCCGAGTTTCATTTTGAAGTTAGAATGATATTAAAAAGTTTACTTAACGGAGTGCGGAATTCAGAAAGGAAGAGTTGTATCACTTTTGTAGTATTATATCTGAGAAACACAGAAGAAATTTCCAAAGAAAAGGTGAAATTAATGTACACTGATTAACATACTTCACTTGGGAGGTGGTTTGGCCTTTCTAAAGTAAAGTTGTAAAATTTATTTTTGTCCGCTTTTTTACGGATCCGGACCACTGTGCGCCGGCTGCTTGGTGATGTGGCGTACTGTTTTCGTCTTTGGGCCCGGCTCCCCTTTTGTTGCTACACACGTGTTCCGGACAGCGCATACCTACACAGTCGCGAAGCTTGGCTTAGTTCTTTCTGTCGTGCGACAACAATGCTCTCACGCAGCCAGCAAGCGTTGTGTTGGATAATCTACAGATAATGATATTGTTTGCATTGTATAAACGTTATATAGATAATTTAACATGTGCTTTACAACAGGAGATGTGTGCAGTAAAATAAACTGCTCTAGAAGCCATATTTCTGTGTGGCCTAGGTAATCTATAAATAGGATCGCTTTTCAATCGGTCAACAACAGCGTACCCAATTAGATTGGGTGGGGTTTAACAATTTATTTCCTAGTGCCTGAAATAAACATGTATGGTACATGAATTATTTCTTCACTTAATAACCACTCCCCCCTCTTTTATGCAAGACGTGCTTTATTAAGGGAATAAATAATTCTTGTATGATGAATAGCGACTCACGAAATCACGAACAAAAATTAAAACAAAAAAACATTGGTTTAGAACATGTTTTACATTACAAATTTCATATAATTACGCATTTAAACTCGCGGATCAGCCGCGAAAAATCGCAAAAATCTATGAATCGTAAATTTACATCTATCTTGGTCGTTATTCGCGTAATCAAACGGAATTTATGGGCAAATTATTAATAAATTAACTAAATTTGAAAATTTTAGTCTGATTTTACATAATATTTATTGACCAAGTCCCAAAACAGAACGGTTTTCTGCCTTGTCATATATGGAAAACTCCACAAGGTTTGGAATGTCGTCGCTGGATATTATGAGTAGAAATGGTTCGTAAATGACTTGATTGGTGGCAGACGCTATAGGAGAGCAATAAGACATCTTCTTTTCACAGTTCTCGTGTGTGCTGATAAATAGAAGAACGAACTTTTCAATGACAAACTGGGACTGTTGTCTGCGTAGAACTTTGGAAAGTTAGTTAATATTAATTTTCTTAGAACTGCTTTCTGCGTGCAACTCTAAATAGCTAATTATTACTTACATAATAACTAGACCTGGGATTTTAGGCTCTAAAAAATTAGTTTTAGGCGCCTAAAATAGGCTTTTAAAACAAGTAAATAGGCTTTTAAAACAAATAAATAGGCTTTTAAAAGAGAAATTAGGCACTTAAAATATGTTTTCAAAATGTGTGGATAGGCAAGAAATAGACTTTAAAATATTACAATATACACTTAAACTGTAACGTGATACTTTATTTCTTTAACAAACGTGGTATCCCTATTCTTAACCGAAATAACTGCAAAATTAAGACAGAATAAAAAAGACATTTATGAAAAACAATATAAAAAGTAATGTGTCAAAAAATGTTTTGGATTATATGATATATCATTATCAGTACTGATCTAAAACCTTAATACTAAAATCACTGTACACAATTACAGCACTGTAGGCATCCAATAACGGTGGAAACGCGAATGGAGTATGTGTTTATTTGTGAGGAACATTCCTACAGTACTTTCATTCGTAGTTTTCTTTACAGTACATAACAATAATCTTCTCCAAACTTTCCACAGTCAGGCTGTGTCTTTTGTCTGTTAAAATCATTTTGAAACCAGAAAAAGAGCGCTCCACACTCACAGATGTTAGAGGGGCATGGGAAAATTTACCTACATTTTTCAATTCAATTTCACTTGGTAAGTCTACCTTTTCCCCATCCATTACCTGATGTACCCTTTTCAGCATTGAATAACCTGGGTTCTTCAGCAGTACACTAGACCACTTGCCTCTTATTTTATCTCCTACCTTGCCCCTAGCACTTTGTATGTTATTCTCAGCTTCTTCAATTACAGAAAATTGCTGTTTGAGACTGTTTCCTTTTTCCTCCATTTTTGTAATGGTGACTGGAAGAAATGAAAAATTTGCCTGAATATACGCAATGTCTCTCTGAACACTGGAACAATCATTTAACAGTTCTTTGACAGACGACACACATGCAGAGTTGACCGTTAAAGGCACATTGTCTATCACAGTCATGATTTCCTCAAGATGTTCTGCATAATACAGGGCAGCTTCCATCCAGGAACCCCAACGGGTGATGATTGGCTGTGGTGGAAGGGGAATAGAGGGGAGTTTCTCTCGAAAGATGGCTATTCTTGATGGAGCCTTACAGAACACTTTCTTCATTGTTGAAATGAGAGTATTTACTGCAGGAAACTCGGCCCTAACTGTTTCTGCGAGTCTATGCAAGGCATGGGCCATGCAAGTAACATGAATTAAAGAAGGATAGAAAGTTTTGAGGAGAGGTGCAGTGGCAATCATGTAGGAAGCAGCATCGGAGACAAGGAGAAGGACTTTAGAATCATCAACACCCCCAGGATACAACAATTGCAACCCCTTGTTGATGAAGTATGCAATGCTTCGACTATTGACTTTCTCAAGCTGTTTAGAGCAAAGAAGGTGAGCGGTAGATGCCTGATTGGGTTCCAGTTTTCCTACTATAAGGTTAGCAATGTACCTGCCCACAGAGTCGGTGGTTTCGTCCACACACAACCATATGCAAGACTCCCCAATATCCTCCCTGATTGACAAAATTACCTCATTTTAACAAATACCTAAGTAGTTTTTCCTTAATGTAGATGCTGATAGGATGTGCTGCTTGGTGTATTTCTGTAAAAAATCTATGAAAACCGGATTATGCACAGCATTCCAGGGGATATTTGCTGCAACTAGGGCTCTACACATATCAGCATAGGAACCATTATGAGTTGTAGGAGATATAGTTTGTGTGAGCAGAGTCTGTCTAATGTTACTTTTCATGGCTGCTTTCGCTTTGTGACTGGCACTATCTGCATGCTGCTGAAGGTGGCATTTTTTCTCATGTGAAATCTAAAACACAATAAAGTGATGTCAATTAGAGACTAAGATGAGGAATAGAAAAGGTGAGCTATTGAATAAAATTTGTAATTTTGAACTATTTAAATTAAGCCATTATTACTCTAAAGTTAATTAAGAACAAGAACACTACAGTCCCCGAAGGGCCTTGGCTTTCAATAACGGTTGCTGCCCAGCTCATGGCCTGCAGATATTGGGTGGCGTGTGGTCAGCACGATACATCCCTCATCCGTATTGCCTTGCCTCCGTGACCCCTGCCCACCGTAGTTTCTCAATTGTCCTCACGATGCTGGGTCAACACCCTTCCAGACCTCATAGATTTCTAAATTACTGCCGGTACTGGAAATCGAACCCAGGTCGCCTGGACTACTGTCGGCGCAGAAAGTATCTGCAGTCGAGTTTAAACGCTAATAAAATTTGAACCAGTCCACCAATCTAAAATGCAATCACTCCATCGTAAAGCTTGTTTTATTCTGCATTCTTTGATGGTACATGCATATTTTTATTATGTTTCCTGTGAAAGTTTTGTTAGGTGGAATGCAAAAAGTACCTATTTTCTTGCCCGTTTTTTGTAAACAACAACTTTGTAGTACCGTTACATGAAAACGTACTGTTCGACTTTCATGAAATTTAGGTGGATTATGGAATGCACTATTATAAATATATTTATGAAGTTTAATTACTCTACACACGTTGGAAAAAAGTTATTGTTTTTGTAAAAGACTGTCCGTTTGATACTGGGTGGTCTTCCGAAATCGAGACTGAGTTCATCAAAGGTCTGAAGGTTTTTGTTTCAAATCGTTGTATACCGAAAACTTACAATGATTTCTGTATTTTATACCGATTTTTATTTGAAATCGAGCGACAGGCTCTCCGTTTTCATGTAATTAAACTACAAAGTTGTTGTTTACAAAAAACGGACAAGAAAATAGGTATTTTTTTGCATTCCGCCTAATATATCTTTCACCAGAAACACAATAGAAATATGCACGTAACAGGAGATAACGCAGAATAAAACACGCTTTATGATGGTGTATTTATATTTTAGATTGGTGGACTGGTTCAAATTGTATTAGCGTTTAAACTCGACTGCACATACTTTCTGCGCCGACAGTAGGTCTCTACAATTAATTAGAGAAGCCAATATCAAAACCTTAATTTTAGATTAATATGAAATTTAAGATATAGGCACATACCTGTTTATTGCAGTACTGGCAGAAAATAATCTTGCCATCAAAAGTCATCCCTGGAAATTGTACAAGCCATTGTTGTATAAGCGCACTCTTAGATGATTTCGTTTTAGGCATGATGAACTATATTCACTTAAACAGATGTTCTTTCACTGGCGACTTGACACAGTATGTCGCTTCTTACTACCTGCTCCTTGTTCTTCCTAGATAATCCTCCCCCTCACCCCGTCACTCGACACAGTACGTCCTTGACTACCTGCTCGTTGTTCTTCTGAGCTAATCCTCCACATCCACCCTTCACTCAGCATTCCTTTGGTGACAGTTGTCTGGGAAGAGCACATTTCTGTGAAAAACCCACCCTCTGCTGTTCTGCTCGTTCCAGGGATGTCCATTGTGTGATTGTAAAAATTACAGAAGTTGAATTTTATTTTAAATGTAGAAAATAGGCACTTTTAGGCACTAAAATAGTAAAATAGGCTCTAAAGGTCCAAATAGGCATTTTAGGGCACTATAAAACTCTATTAATGTAAGGGATTTATCATGAAACGTCAAGATATTTTAAAAAAATCATGTTATTTCGTAAGGAACGAAATAGGCATTTGCCTTAAAATCCCAGGTCTAATAATAACTTAATAATGCAGGGTGAAAAATTTAGTTTCATTCAAGAATTTTTAAATTCACTCAAGAATTTTTACCCTCATTCACCGAGAATTTTAGCCCCTTTCATTCAAGAATTTTGACTGTCTCTAATTATGAATTACACAATTACACTTGGAAATTAATTGTTACTCTTCGCCCAATCTAATTGGGTGTATTCGAGTTGACTGACTGAAAAGTGATTATTTTAATATAGCCTGTTCTAATAACAAAAAGAAGGTATCAGAGTTTGGTTTCCAAAGTACCCTGAAAGGTGAGCCTTGAACTATGGATTTTAGGCTAATACTATAAAGCTTTTCAAACAAACAACTGAGCTGGGTCATCGGCTGGTTATAAATCAGACGAAAATTTCGGTAGTGCATCTATGCATTTCGAAAATTAAGACATAGCCCTAATAAGCAAACTAATATTATTTCTTCTCAAACACGTGCCGATATTTTAATTTTCATGTGTAGATAATGGCTTGTTAATAGTAAGAGAGCTGATTTAATGAATGAAGATGTAGACTATTTGTACAATAGCATGACATTAGGCTCGAATCATTTTGAAGCAAGCCAGTTTATGTCGGCAGGAGAATATTCACAAACATACTGTAGGTGTGGGAGGACTAATATTTGTTAATTCTCATATGCAATTACTTGGACGCCCACATCCCTGCTGTGAGGATACATATTTGTTATTGCTGAAATTATTTGTAATATTGACATTGTATTGCAATGCCAAATTCAGCAAGGAATGGTTTCAGTCCCATTGAAATACACAAAATACCTTCAATTCAGTCATTTAAGCCGTTAAGACCTTTTTATATTTTTCGTTTCACAAATCACAACGGTAATTTTACTACGGTATAATGTTACTCAATTTTATGGAATAACTAGTTTTTAAAGTGGCTATGAATTTGATATAGCATAGTTATTTACATTTACACCCATATTCCCGTGACTATCAATAAAACAAATACATGATTTAATAACCAGTCTCAAGACTGTACCTAGGTATACTTGTCAAGAATTGAACTAATAAACACAATGCAATCGTTGTATTAAAAGTGTACAGTATATCAACATTGTAGCTTCTATATTTTGTAATGTTTAGTGATTTAACATGACTTATGGTTATAATTGAAATAGTCTTTCAGGTGAGTCAAAATTCATAAAACCCCTGCAAAAGTGAAATCAGCCGTTCCGAGGAAAAAGTGCTCAAGTCATTTGCCAACGGTTACCGGCTCGCTGGCCACCGAGAGCGCTATTGTCGCTTCACCTGCCAAGAGGATGAAACTTCTTACCATAGCGAACTTCGCGACTGTATTTTAGACTGTGGTATAACTCAGTCCTCTCTGGGTTGTCAATCTAATTTTTCCCCCGCTAAATGTAGATAATTTTAAATCCCACCTAGTGGGACATTTTCTTTTCTTAATCTAGCTTTAATTAAAAATAATACGTTTTAATTAGGACGTAGACATTTCTATGGATACTGTACCCGTTTCCCCGACGTCACGTTGGCCCGGCGATTTCAACGCGAAACCGAAGAAAGGATACAGGCGTTAAAAAATTGAAGTACCGGAAATATTTGTCCAGAAAAAAAATGATCGGGCAGGCAGGAGATCGATTATCTCGGGTCGGTTAAATGGATAGGTACGTAAGGTTGAACTGGACAAATATTTCGCAACATGAAAATAGGAAAATATCATTACCTCGGGAGAAGTTCAACAACTACAGGAATAATTAGAAGAGTTTAAAATCAATATCCTCATTTATTCTAGAGCAGACGGACAAGAAAATAAATTTACAATCCTACTACTCAATGGAATTCATTAGGGTGGGATGTTATAATCGGTAATGTCCTTATTTGCCATTGAGTTGCCCTATTTGATTTCTCTGGGAAGTACTCGCAAAATAAAATAATAAGAGTTCGAGTGTTCGATGATAAGTTGAATTCTATAATAATAAAAAGAAACATTTCACTGTCACTTTCAGCTTCATAAAAAATATTAAATTCACTATACAATTTTCCTTCCCATCAATGCTAACTGAATAAGAATAATCTACACGTACATTTCACACACTTATATATTTCACAGGAATTAGATTTCCAAATATCACCGTCAATCATCTGATGTGAATTAAGTGATTTGTGATACGAAAATATATTAATATTTACAAAATTATTTAATATTTCATTTTGAAAATAATATCAAGGGTCAACTATAAATAGCAATGTCCTTTTTTAGCTCCATAATAACTAGCTTTCAATGAAATCCTAATCCCTTAAACATCCTCAAATCTTGAATTGGTTTTCTATCTCCTTATGGGATCAATTAAATTATTCTGATTGCGATTGTAAATTTTTAGCATATTTTAAATTAGAATAATAGGTCACCCGTGATCTGCAGGAATTATTAATCTTAAATCAACCAGCTTATGTAACTCTGCCAATATTTCATATATCTTGACGATTAATTGAACAGTAATTACCTGCCATTGCACTATTTTCACCATCGTAAATTCATAATATAGTCACAAATATAAAGCACATTCCAATTTTTTAGAGCCTAGGACTGCGTATGCCCATACACATTCTGGCATAATCATTATCCTCGAAGAAATTTATTAATTGATTTATTAATCCTATTAATAGGTAGGAATGGTACGTCTCATATCCAACAGTAGCTACTATAAGACCACTCTAAAGTGTCTTAAGTGCTTATATCAATTGTGCAGTTCAAAATCTTTTGACATGATACCAAATAATCATCAATAATTTATTAAAGTTATTAATCTGCATTCATAAAACTGGTCAGTTCCAAAGTTCCTAATATGAATGATCATCATCAGCTGACTGTATTCAGTGCAATCTGAATTAAATTACCGTAGCATCTAGGATCATAGATCATGAAAATAATCATCAATAAACCATAATTATAGTAATTACAATGCCATTAAATTAATTAATCAGACTCAAACATTAGCGCTGCAAAAAGTCAAATGTTCCGTTCGCAATCACCTTCACGGTAAAATATTGCAATGAAAAAAAAAAAAAAAAATCCTAAGTTTAGAATAATGACAACGGATTCAACCATTATATAAAAAAAATTATTAAATATTAAATATATCGTAAATTATGTCTGTAAAATAATCTCCAAACCTTATAATTAATTTGCTCTCAAAGTTTGGAAATTCATTCGAAATATATGTTAGCCACCTGGAATAAAGAAAATCATTAGATCATGGTAATGGTTCGCCAAAGTGTTCAGATGGGTTTTGTCTGGACTCACGCCCCTGGTGTATGATGAATATGTCTTCCATGTGTTCCCCCGGCGTATAAATCTTGATTCTAATCTTTAATTTGCAAGACCGTCGCCTCAAGGAAAAGTGAAACGCCATCATTGTGATGCCTGGTATAAGTGTAGTCAGTCTCCCTGAATCATGGACTCATCTTCACCACCAAGTTTATCTTCTAATGGCTTAGGCCATCATGTTAAAATGTATGTTTAATTCCGTAAGTGTTCCCATATTCCTTCTATTGATTGAAAGTTGCATTGTGAATAACGTCACGAACCCCTTAAATTGAATTGGGTGTTCGCCACTGACAAAAAATGTTCCATGTATTTCACTGATTTGGAAAGTGTGGTGTAATTACGATACTGTTCATTAATTGTTGACTTTAGTTTGTTGAATGTGATATTATTATTATAACTGTGGACATGTTCAGCATTGACTAACTGGATGTCTGGTTTCTGATCACGACAAAAATCTGCCATTTTAACGTGTGCTGTAACCTGTTGCATTGTGTCCCCTGTGCTGGCATCGCACCGTGAACTTGACAAGTCCAATACGCTGTGGTTTTACCGTGTGCACTGAGATTAGTTCAAACCTTACTTACATCAGCCACTTGTTGGTATCACTGAATTTATCTTTACCTGTCACGCAAAAATTATAACAAATATCTCACAAGCAAATAGTAATGCTATTTTCACATGGTCGGAACGCATGGTTCTCAAGCGTATAATTGTACTCGCGCGCACAACCGTATTATACAAGCTATCGGCAGTCATCTGAACGTCTTCTACTCTCCATTAGCTGCCCTCGTCACATGATCAGTAGGAGGGGATTGGAGAAATTGTCATCCGTCATTCGTTGCGTCACGAACATAGTCAAAGGAGCTAGTAATACCTTCCCCTCATATATGTTCGACTCTCTTCTTGTTCCGTTCCGTTTACGAGCGAATCTGTTGCACGCTTGACTGCGCCTCGGTGGCCTGGTCGGGAACGCCCATATATGCTTTGGTTTCAGAGAGTTCCTTGGAGAGAAGAAACACTGCCATCGTGATGGCAGTGGAAGAAATAACAATGTACAGTATGCAAAGTTTTGCAATAACTGTCTTGTGTCACAAATTTAGCAGAGCTAAACCGAATAGAGTTCAGATCAAATAAACCATTATCAAAATATTTCACTGCTTCTACAAATAAAATATTGGTCCTCCGCACGCGAATATTGACCGCGACGTGGATACTACAGTATCGTCAGTATCATAGTGCATTAAGCAGTGAAATAAAGTTCAAGTCCAAGTCAAGGTATGTGTTAAGTCTAGCAATCCTTTCTATTCCTTTACCCATATACAGTCCAATTATGGAAACTACCGATATAAACGTATTAAAGAAGCGAGGCATTTTGAAGGGCAGGCTGACGCGCATTCAGTCATATGTCGAGCAGTTTGATAGCTCTCAGAGTATAGAGCTAATAAAAGGCAGGTTAAAAATCATGGAAGAAATTTACGACGACTTCAAAGTCGTTCAGTCAGACATGGAAGTGTACGATGACAAAACTGAGGAGCACATAGACTACAGAGATAGTTTCAAATCCACGTACTGGGATATTGTTGCCAGAATTAAAGCATGGGTAGAGCCATTTGATGATGGTATATCATTGCATTCTGCACGTTCACAAGCAGGTAAATTAAAATCATCTTTGAAATTACCTCCAATAAACATCCCTAATTTTGACGGTGAGTACACAGCGTGGGTACAATATGACGATACATTTGTTGCTATGATCCACAACAATGAAGATCTAACCAACATTCAAAAATTTTACTATCTAAATTCATCATTTAAGGGAGAGGCACTCCAAATTGTACAAACATTTCCAGCATCTTCTGAAAATTATCAAGCAGCATGGGCAGCATTAATTTTGCACGATACTACAATAAGAGGATAATAGTAAGCAAACACATCAAGGGTTAGTAAACGCTTGTGATGCAATTCACAAAGAATCAGCACGAGAGTTGCGTACGTTGGTAGACACATTTAAGGGACATTTGAATTCATTAGAAGCTCAGGATATAGTTGAAAATGCATTCGAAGAAGCCATTATTGTTAAATTAATCGTACATAGATTAGATTCAACATCCGCGCGAGAGTGGGAACTTCACACTCCGGCTAAGCAACTGCCGACCTCTGAATAACTGTTTGCATTTTTAGATATACGATGTCATGCTTTAGAGGCAATGTTAAGTCAGGCCAACAATCTTTCCCATCTCCCAAAACCTGCTTCAGGCGAAGGGAAATCAGAGAAAATGTATAACTCCTTTGTTACCACGGCTCGATCTTGTCCTAGGTGTGGGCAAGAGCATGCATTGTTCAATTGCAAGCTATTTAAGAGTGACGATGTTTCCAAGAGGCAAGAATTAGTTCGTAAATATAAACTACTAGCTGAAGTACCCGTGCTTCGCTACGCGTCATAAATAAATAAAAATGTGAAGGTGACAGTTAAAACAGGGAATAGGCGAGATGCTGCGCAGAGGGATATTAAGGATGGAACATTTTGTCCAACTACACCGCTCGGCGTTGACCGTGTTTTATAGCACAAATTTAGGTTTTTCTCGCTAACCGTTGGAGATACCTTTCGGATAGAAAATGTAATTTTAAACCTCGTATATGCCATCAAAAGTTTGCTATTTCTTAGCGTTCTCTTTTTATTTGAAATGGAAATATGAAAGTTTGAAACCAAAGGGTGTAGTGACGTCACTAAAATGGTCGCCATCTTTAAATAGTGCAAATTACTGAAATCAAAAGTAACCTATATGTTAACCAGGTAAATCAGCTACTTCCATGTAAAATTCATGTAAATCGGACCAGTGGTACTTGCGTGATTGAGTAATACACACACACCATCTCATTTTTAGCCTCGCTTCGCTCGCGTCATAGTGGTGTCATATTGTTATTGAATGAAATGCAGGTTTAACCCCGTTAACACCCCTTTAGAACCTGAATATCCAAAAATCCCTCCTTAGTAGACATTTTCGACACACAAAAAACATATCCCCAAAATATCATTCTTCTAACTTTAATAGTGTTGGTTGGTCGATGAGAGTGAACATCCAAAAATCCTTCCTTAGTGGACGTTTTTCTTCCAGAATTTCACCCCTCCCCATAGGCCCCTTAAATTGTATTTATGAAAAAACGGTCGAACACCTATTTATTTTATATATTTATTCATTTATTTATTTATTTATTTATTTATTTATTTATAAGCTGATTGATTTCCTCCGAGTTTCAAACACCTCGCTTATGTCGTTTAAGAGATACACGCTCCGTTAGGAATCTTTCAAACCCCACTTTTCATCCCTTTCACCTTATAATATACACTACATCGAAAAACCATTAGACATGTGTCAGCTTATTTTAATGATTAGAATATATGTCAAGTATCACATCCCCAAATGAAACCACTCGTGAGATATTGTTATTCAATGAAATGCACATTTACCCCTTAACACCTCTTTAGAACCTGAATATCCAAAACTCTTTCCTTAGTGGACGTTTTCGACATACAACGAACATATCCACAAAATTTCATGTTTCTAACATCAATAATTTTGGCTGGGCGATGATGAGTGGGTCAGTCAGGACATTTTCTTTCAATTATTTTTGATAATTTCACCCCTCCCCATGAACCCCTTAAATTGGATTTATGAAACAAACGGTCGAACACCTATTTACTTATTTAAAGCTGTTTTCCCCCTGAGTTTGATGAGTGAGTAAGTGAGTCAATCAGTTAGGACACTTTCTTTCCTGTTTTTTTCCCCCCAGAATTTCACCCCTCTCCAAGGGCCCCTTAAATTGGATTTATGACAAAACGGTCGAACACCTCTTTACTTGTATTTAAAGCTGTTTTTCCCGTCGAATTTCAAACTTCTCGCCTATGTCGTTTCAGAAATACACGCTCCGTTAAGAATCCTTCAACACCCAATTTTCACCCCTTTCACCTCATAGTATACACCACATCGATAAACCCTTAGACATATGTCTGATTATTTTTAATGATTAGTTTATATACCGAATAACACATCCCCAAAGAAACAACTCATGAGATATCGTTATTCAATGAAATGCACGTTTACCCCCTTAACACCTCTTTAAAACCCGAATAAACAAAAATCATTCCTTAGTTGACGTTTTCGACATACAGCGAACATATTCCCAAAATTTCATGTATCCAACTTGAATAGTTTTCGTTGGGCATGATGAGTGAGTGAGTCAGACAGGACATTTTCTTTCAATTATTTTTACCAGAATTTCACCCCTCCCCACGGGCCTCTTAAATTGGATTGATGAAAAAACGCTTGAACACCTATTAACTTGTTTTTTAAGCTGTCTTTTTTCCCTGAGTTTGATGAGTGAGTGAGTTAGTCAGTCAGTTAGGAC
Organism: Meconema thalassinum; assembly: GCA_946902985.2. Classification (NCBI taxonomy): domain Eukaryota; kingdom Metazoa; phylum Arthropoda; class Insecta; order Orthoptera; family Tettigoniidae; genus Meconema; species Meconema thalassinum. Next base: position 240,602,690 of record OX336395.1, read on the forward strand.
ACTTTCTCTCCTTTCCCCCCCCCCAGAATTTCACACCACCCCATTGGCCCCTTAAATTAATTTATGAAAAAAAAACGGTCGAACACCGATTTACTTACTTTTTAAGCTGATTTTTTCGCTGAGTTTCAAATTTCTCGCCTGTGCCGTTTAAGAGATAGGCCTACACGCTCCGTTAGGAATCCTTCAACCCCCACTTTTCACCCCTTTCACCTCATAATAATACACCACATCGAAAAACCCTTAGACACATGTCTGCTTATTTTTAATGATTAGTTTATATGCCGACTATCACATCCACAAATGAAACCACTCGTGAGATATTGTTATTCAATGAAATGCAGGCTTAACCCACTTAAGACCCCTTTAGAACCTGAATATCCAAAAATCCTCCCTTAGTGTACGGTTTTGACATACAACAAACATATCCCCAAACTGCCATGTTTCCAACTTCAATATTTTTGGCTGGGCGATGATGAGTGAGAGAATGAATCAGGACATTTTCTTTAATTTTTTTTCTTCAGAATTTCACCCCTCCCGATGAACCTCTTAGATTTGATTGTTCAAAAAACTGTCGAAAAGCTATTTACTTACTTTAAAGCAGTTTTTCCCCCTAAGTTTGATGAGTGAGTCAGTCAGTCAATCAGTCAGTACACTTTCTTTTCTGCTCCCCCCCCCTCCCAGAATTTCACCCCTCCCCATGGGACCCTTAAATTGGATTTATGAAAAAACTGTCAAACACATATTTACTTATTTTTATCCTGATTTTTTTCCCGCTGAGTTTCAAACTCCTCACCTATGTCGTTTAAGAGATACATGCTCCGTTAGGAATCTTTCAATCCCCACTTTTCACCCCCTTTCACCTCATAATATACACCACATCGAAAAACCCTCAGACAGGTGTCTTCTTACTTTTTAATGATGAGTTTATATGCCGTGTATCACATCCCCCAATGAAACCAATCGGGAAATATTGTTATTCAATGAAATGCAGGTTTAACCCCCTTTAGACCCCCTTTAGAACCTGATTATCCGAAAATCCTCCCTTAGTAGACGGTTTTGACAAACAATGAATATATCCCCAAACTGTCATGTTTCTAACTTCAATAATTTTGGCTGGGCGATGATGAGTGAGTGAGTGAGTCAGGACATTTTCTTTCAATTTTCTTTTTTCAGAAATTCACCCCTCCCCATGAACCCCTTAATTTTGATTTAAGAAAAAAAACCTGTCAAACAGCTGTTTACTTACTTACTTACTTACTTACTTAATTTTCCCCTGAGTTTGATGAGTGAGTCAGTCAGTCAATCAGTTAGGTCACTTTCTTTCCTGTTTCCCCCCCCAGAATTTCACCCCTCCCCGTGGGCCCCATAAATTGGATTTATGAAAAACCGGTCAAACACATATTTACTTCTTTTTTATGTTGATTTTTTTCGCTGAGTTTCAAACTCCTCGCCTATGTCGTTTAAGAGATACACGCTCCGTTAGGAATCTTTTAATCCCCACTTTTCACCCCTTTCACCTCATAATATACACCACATCGAAAAACCCTCGGACACATGTATTCTTATTTTTAATGATTAGTTTATATGCCGAGTATCACATCCCCCAATGAAACCAATCGGGAGATATTGCTATTCAATGAAATGCAGGTCTACCCCCTTAACACCCCTTTAGAACCTGAATATGCAAAAATCCTCTCTTAGTGAGCATTTGCGTCCCTTGAGGAAGCTGCATACCAAATTTCATTCCAATCCGTTCGGTGGTTTCTGAGATTTCGTGATGAATGAATGAGTGAGTGAGTGAGTGGTATTTGACAAATATATAGTAGAAGATGGTGTCAAGTCTTTGTTGTGCTAAACTCGGTTGACAGTGCTGTGTGAGTAGTTGAGTAACTAACGGGATTTCAAGTAAAGATCCTCATTTTATATACCGGTAGTGCAGAGCGCGAATGGCATCCAGTCGGCCGTGTCTCGACTTGAGCTATGTTGCCATGGAAACTATCTGCCTTGCCATTCCTTCATGAGTATATTTTATGATTTGATTTGCCTGTGATTGAGTGCAAAACGGCCGAAATCAGAAGAATGAGAAAGACTATCGAAAATTCATGTAGCCAGCGGTTCGTTCTGGGTCCTAAACTATGTGTATGCAAAATTTGGTTGAGATTGGTGGAACGGTGTAGATTTGTATACGGAACAGACCCACCCACATACCCACATACATACAGACTTTCACTTTTATATATAAGATGTTTCAACTGCATGGCCGCAGGTCACAACTACCAACAATGTAGGCTTATTCATTGTCGTCAATGTGAGCAGAAACACAATACACTTCTTCACAAGGACAAAATAAACCCAACACTTATCGCGACAGCAACAATTGTGGTGACGGTAGCTTAGAATGTGATGGCAATGCAACTTCGAGAAACAGCAATCTGATACCGCTCACCAATAGTTACTGTGCTTACAAGCAGGGTATTCAAGGGCAGGTAATATTATCCACAGCCATTGTTTATGTACGTGACCACAGTGGTAATTTACAGCAGTGTAGGGCACTTCTAGACTCCGGGTCACAATCAAATTTCATATCTGAGTCGTGTGTTCAACGGCTAAGATTGAAACGCCTGAACAATGTTATTCCAATCAGTGGAATTAACAATTCAATCTCCAAAGCTTCCCACAGCGTGTCAGTTCATATACAATCCAGAGTCAGTAATTTCACTTCACAATTCACATGTTTCATTCTACCAAGGATCACAGGGGTTCTGCCTACGAGACATCTTAACACTGAGAAATGGGATATTCCAGGCCATTTGGAACTAGCAGATCCTACTTTCAATGTGCCAGGCTCCATAGATATATTGATTGGAGCAGGGTTATTCTTCGATATTTTGCTAGAAAGAAGAATCAAAGCATCAGGCCTACCAGTGATCCAAGAAACCTCGCTGGGGTGGATATTATCTGGAAACATTAACGAGATCAGCAATGGACCATCAAGCGTGACTATGTTCGTATCCAGCCAGGACAATCTAGAACTTCAATTACAGATATTCTGGCAATTGGAAGAACTGAACTGTGAGTCATTCTCTCTTGAAGAAAAGGAGTGTGAAGCACATTTTCAACAGTGCACAGGACGGGATGATACCGGCCGTTTCACTGTGCGACTTCCATTCCGCAGTTCAACAATGAAGATAGGTGACTCCTACCAAGGTGTCAAACGTAGGTTTTAGCAAATTGAAAGAAAACTAGCAGTGAATTCCACGCTTCGAGAACACCACAATACATTCATGAAGGAATATGAAGAGCTTGGACACATGGAAGTAGTACCTCACCCATCAATTATCCAGGACGAACATTTATACTACATGCCACATCATGCAGTGGTAAAGGAATCAAGTTCAACAACTAAAACACGCGTAGTCTTCGATGCTTCAGCTAAGTCCAGCACTAATATATCACTGAATGACAGTTAATGGTGGGACCAACCATACAACCAGATCTATATTCAATTATCACAAGGTTCCGCACACATCCAATTGCTTTCACTGCATATATTGCAAAGATGTACCGCCAGATACAAGTGGATTCAAGGGACACTGATTTTCAGGGAATTCTGTGGCAACAGTCTCCTCAAGATGTACTTCAATCGTATCCACTGACTACCGTGACTTATGGTACAGTCTCAGCACCCTTCTTGGCAACCAGGTGTATCAAGCAATTAGCGGTGGAAGAAGAAGCTCAACTGCCAAGAGCCTCTAAGGTTGTTCAACAAGACATGTATGTGGATGACCTGATGAGTGGAGGGCAGACAATACAAGAAGCACTAGAATTACAAACAGAATTAATTCTTTTGATGAAGAGAGGTGGATTCCATTTGCGGAAATGGGCCTCAAACTGTCGTGAGGTGGTATTAGCAGGCCCTGAAGACATGCGAGAAACGATTTAATCTATTCCCATGGACAATGATCATGTAATTAGAGCATTAGGGCTTCTGTAGCAACCATCTACAGACCAATTCATGTTTTCGTTCAACATCGATAAGCAGCCGCCAGTGACAAAACGGAAAATACCAGCAGTGACAACCTCCATTTTTGATCCATTGGATTTGGTAGGTCCAGTCGTGGTGTCCTGCAAGATCTTCCTTCAGAGGTTGTGGCAAGTTAAAATTGGTTGGGATGAAATTCTACCTTCTGGTCTCCAAGATGAATGGCGTCAAACGTATGACTATTTGTCAGATTTAAGTAACATTTCAGTACCTCGTCCACTAATAGGAACAGGTATACCAGTGAACATGCAATTGCATGGATTTTCGGATGCTTCACGATCAGCATATGGTGCTTGTGTATATCTACGATCTGTAAACATGGCGAATGATGTTTCGGTGAAATTAATCTCCTCCAGATCGAAGGTAGCACCATTGAAGCAAGTGTCTATTCCTCGCCTAGAATTATGTGCAGCAATGCTTCTGGCACACCTAATGAAGAAAATCAAGTCTATCATTTAAGTTAGCATACACAGCACACATCTGTGGACAGATTCCACGGTCGTATTGGCTTGGATTAACTCGCCTTCGAACCATTGGAAGACATTTGTGGCCAATCGCGTTGCAGAAATACATGATGCATCGAGTATTCTAGACTGGGGACATGTTTCAGGGAAGGATAATCCAGCAGATATCCTGTCAAGGGGAACAAACCCACAAATACTCAAACAATTAACTTCTTGGTGGAAATGTCCAGCGTGGATATCAGAGTCCACAGAAGCATGGCGTCCGCAACAGTCATTCCAGGATACAGACACTGCATTGTCAGAACAGCGTCAAATTGCAGTCTGCTTGCTAGCGATCACACCAACTACAATTGACACTATTTTGGAAAGATTTTCTTCACTTCAGACGATTCAACGCGTAATCGCCTTCTGTTTTCGATTTACAGCTAACCTCAACCGTTCCAAGCACTGCAGAGAAACTGGCATCTTCTCTCACAAAGAATTGCGACACTCATTACGTGTTTGCATTAGACTTGTTCAGTAACAAGAATTTACTCGAGAATTGCATGACTTGCAAGTCCACCACTCTGTACAACATAAGAGCAAAATCAAGGATCTTCATCCGTTTGTGGATGAATCACAATACCTCAGGGTGGGCGGTCGATTGCAGGCTTCTTCATTACCTTTTGGTCAAAAAGACCCTCTGATTCTGCCAGTTATACATAAGTTGACTCAACTTATCATTGAGAATGAACACGTATGACTGCATAATGCAGGTGTTCAATTAACATTGTCGTCACTCAGATTGCAGTTTTGGATTCCTAAGGAAAGAAATACTGTCCGGCAAGTTATTCACAAGTGTGTCAGATGCTTCAAATTAAGGGCAGAAACATCACAGCAATTGATGGGACAATTACCTGCACCACGTGTGGAACCATCTCGTCCATTTTTGAATTCGGGAGTGGATTATGGTGGTCCGTTTCTCATTCGGCTAGGATCAACAAGGTCCGAGGTCAGAACTAAGTGCTACGTGGCTTTGTTTATATGTTTAGCCACCAAAGCTATTCATTTAGAGTTGGTCGGCCGTCTTTCGACAGACGCCTTCATCGCTGCTCTACGCAGATTCACCGCGAGAAGAGGAATTTGCGCAAATTTGTACTCTGACAATGGTACGAATTTGGTGGGTGCAAGGAACGAGCTGAAGGAGTTACATAAACTATTTCAATCACAGCAACACAATGACGCTGTTCAGCAGTGTGCCAGCACAACTGGTTTCACATGGCATCTTATTCCACCCAGTGCTCCTCACTTTGGTGGTTTGTGGGAGGCTGGAATCAAAGCAATGAAACATCATTTGAAGCGTGCAGTAGGAACAGCCTGTCTGAACTTCGAAGAATTCAGTACACTCCTTACTCAAGTTGAAGCATGTCTAAACTCCAGACCTATCCTAGCTATCTCCAATGACTCCAACGATCCTCCTGTTTTGACTCCAGCACATTTTCTTGTTGGGGAAAGCCTTACTGCTATTCCGGAGCCAGATCTAACTAATCTCAAGATTACCCGGATGTCCAAATGGCAAATGGTTCAACGATTCCAGCAGTAGCTATGGAGGCGGTGGTCTGCAGAATACCTGGGACAGTTGCAGCAAAGACCAAAGTGGGTTTCAGTTCAGTCCAACATTCAGCCTGGGGCTGTGGTGTTAATAAAGGACGACAACCTCCCTCCACTTGTATGGAAGACAGCAGTCGTAGACAAGATTCATCCCGGTGCCGATGAATTGGTTCGGGTCGTTAGTTTGCGAACTAGCAAGGGAACAATACAGAGGCAGCGAGGAAGCTCTGTCTCCTTCCATTTTCAAATGATGAGAAAACTATTGATATTTGAACTCTTGTTTGCACAAATTGATTCAATGTACTGATCATTTAATTTCTTTTATAATTGTACCAATTAGGTGGGCGGTATGTTCCGTTCCGTTTACGAGCGAATCTGTTGCACGCTTGACTGCGCCTCTGGTGGCCTGGTCAGGAACGTCCATTTATGCTTTGGTTTCAGAGAGTTCCTTGGAGAGAAGAAACACTGCCATCGTGATGGCAGTGGAAGAAATAACAATGTACAGTATGTAAAGTTTTGCAATAACTGTCTTGTGTCACAAATTTAGCAGAGCTAAACCGAATAGAGTTCAGATCAAATGAACCATTATCAAAATATTTCACTTCTTCTACAAATAAAACACTTCTGTAATATATAATAGATCGTTTGTCAAATTATATTTCTGTTATCTTTGCCTGACGGCTGATAACGAAGAATATTTCCATTACTCGGGGTCTTTCACAAAATATGCTTGCTAGAATGCGTCTCAATGGAGTCGCTTAAATCAGATATTTCCAATATCGCTCTGAGGCTACTAATTGACTGCTGGCTCACGAATCTCGGCAACTGAATCATCCTCAACCGGCGTAGCCGAATAACATGAGGGATTTCGGTCACAGTATATTAACACTTTTTGGAAATCGTTGTTAGCTTCTTGAGCGTGAGATAGTCGTCAGCCAAGTTCCGTCATCTTATCTTATCTTATATTCTTATATATATAAAAGAATGTTTGTCTGTTAGTCTTTTATGAGTTCATAAACCATTCATCCGATTTCGATCAAATTTTGGTGATTGTTGTGCACATTTCCGGGATGGTTATAGGCATAGTTAATCCAATTTGCAATAGATAGCATGCGAGTAGTTTAAACAAATGATTATTGGCGATGCGTTCACATACAATTCATCCGATTGCGACCAAATTTTGGTGAGATGTTGTGCACACTCCCGGGAAAGTTATAGGTGCAGTAAAACCAATTTACAATAGGTGGCGCGCGAGTTGCTTCAACAAAATGGCGTTCGATTCGTTTCAACAAAGTCCCACATGCGTTCATATACCATTCATCCCATTGCGATGAAACTTAGGTGAGATTTTGTGTACACATCAGGGAAGGTTTCTGACTTAGTAAATCCAATTTACAATAGGTAGCGCACGAGTAGATTCAACAAATGAGCGACGACGGGCGAAGCGTTTCTACAAAGTCTCGTGTGCGTTCATATACCATTCGTCCGATAGCGACGAAACTTGGGTGAGAGGTTGTGTACACTCCAGGAAAGGTTTCTGGCTTAGTAAATCCATGTTACAATAGGTAGCGCACGAGTAGATTCAACAAATGAACACGACCCACGAAGTGTTTCAACAAAGTCCCGTGTTGCGTTCTTATACTATTCGTCCGATAGCAATGAAACTTGGGTACGATGTTACGTACACTTCAGGGAAAGTTTCTGGCTTAGTAAATCCACTTTACAATAAGTTGCGCACGAGTCGATCCAACAAATGAGCGGCGACGCGCGAAGTGTTTCAACACAGTCCCGTATGCGTTCACATACCATTCGTCCGATAGCGATGAAACTTTGGTGAAATGTTGTGTACACTCCAGGAAAGGTTTCTGGCTCAGTACATGAATTTTATAATAGGTAGCGCACGAATAGTTTCAACAAATGAGTGACGACGTGCGAAGTGTTTCAACAAACTCTCGTAGGCATTCATGTACCATTCGTCCGATAGCGATATAACTTGGATGAGATGTGCACACTCCAGGGAAGGTTTCAGGGTTAGTAAATCCATTATACAATAGGTAGTGCACGAGTAGATTGACAAATGAGCGACGACGCGCCAAGCGTTTCTACAAAATCCCGTATGTATTCCTATACCATTCGTCCCATAGCGATGGAACGTGGGTGAGATGTTGTGTACACTCCAGGGAAGGTTTCTGGCTTATTACATGCGTTTTACAATAGGTGGCGCACGAGTAGATATAACCAATGAGCGACGGCGCGTCAATCGTTTCAACAAACTTCCGTATGCGTTCATGTACCATTCATCTGATTGCGATGAAACTTTATTGAATTGTTGTGAATACTACAGGAAAGGTGTCTGGCTTAGTAAATCCATTGTACAATAGGTAGCGCATGAGTAGATTCAACACATGAGCGATGGCGTGCGAATCGTTTCAAGGAAGTCCCGTATGCGTTCATATACCATTCATCCGAATTGGTGAATCATTGAGAACACTCCAAGGAAGGTTTCAGGCTTAGCAAATCCATTTTACAATAGGTAGCGTACGAGTAGATTTAACAAATGAGTGATGGCGCGCGAATCGTTTCAACAAAGTCCCTTATGCGTTCATATACCATGCATCCGATTGCAATAGAACTTTGGTGAATTGTTGTGTTCACTCCAGGAGAGGTTTCTGGCTTAGTTCATGCATTTTACAATAGGTAGCGTACGCGTAGATTTAACAAATGAGCGAAGACACGCAAATCGTTTCAACGAAGTCCCGTATGCGTTCATATACCATTCATCCGATTGGGATGAAACTATGGTGAATCGTCGAGAACACTCCAATGAAGGTTTCAGGCTTAGTAAATCCATTTTACAATAAGTAGCGTTCGAGTAGATTTAACAAATGTGTGACGGTGCGCGAATCGTTTAAACACAATTCCGTATGCGTTCAAATGCCATTCATCCGATTGCGATGATGCTTTGATGAGTTGTTGTGTACATGACAGGGAAGGTTTTCTACTTAATAAATCCATTTCACAGTAGGTAGCGGCCGAGTAGATTCAACAAATGTGTTGCAGCTCACGAATCGTTTAATCAAAAGTCCGTATACGTTCATATGCCATTTATCCGATTGCGATCAAATTTTGGTGAGTTGTTGTGCACACTCCCGGAAAATTTATAGGCATAGTAAATCTAATGTACAATAGATGGCGCGTGAGTTGTTGTGCACGCTCGCATGAATGTTTCTAAATTTGTTAATCCATTTTACGATAGCGAAGAGGCAGTTAACGAAAATTGAAGAATATATTGTGTATCCAACAGCACTTCAAGAAACAAAATTACAACGTCAACACATTCTTTGTTTGGCATTGCAACGCATGCCGGGCACAGCTTGTATATATATATATATATATATATATATATATATATATAAGAATGTTTGTCTGTTCGTCTTTTATACGTTCATAAACCATTCATCCGATTGCGATCAAATTTTGGTGATTTGTTGTGCACACTTCCGGGATGGTTGTAGGCATAGTTAATCCAATTTACAATAGATAGCGCGCGAGTAGTTTAAACAAATGAGTGATGGCGATGCGTTCATATACAATTCATCCGATTGCGATCAAATTTTGGTGAGTTGTTGTGCACACTCCCGGAAAATTTATAGGCATAGTAAATCTAATGTACAATAGATGGCGCGCGAGTAGCTTCAACAAAATGGCGTGCGATTAGATTGAACAAATTCCCAAATGCGTTCATATACCATTCCTCCCATTGCGATGAAACATGGGTGAGATGTTGTGTACACATCAGGGAAGGATTCTGGTTAAGTAAATCCACTTTACACTAGGTAGCGCACGAGTAGATTCAACAAATGAGCACGACGCACGAAGTGTTTCAACAAATTCCCGTGTTGCGTTCTTATGCTATTCGTCCGATAGTGATGAAACTCGGGTGAGATGTTGTGTACACTTCAGGGAAGGTTTTTGGTTTAGTAAATCCACTTTACAATAGGTAGCGCACGAGTAGATTCAACAAATGAGTGACGACACACGGAGCGTTTCAACAAAGTCCCGCATGCGTTCATATACCATTCGTCCGATAGCGATAAAACTTGGGTGAGAGGTTGTGTAGACTCCAAACAAGGTTTATTGCTTAGTAAATCCATGTTACAATAGGTAGCGCACGAGTAGATTCAACAAATGATCGACGACGCAAGAAGCATTTCAACATAGTCCCGTATGCGTTCATATGCCATTCATCTGATTGCGATGAAATTCGGGTGAGATGTTGTGTACACCCCATGGGAGGTTTCAGGGTTAGTAAATCCATTACACAGTAGGTAGTGCACGAGTAGATTCAATGAATGAGTGACACGTTCCTACTAATGTTTCTAAATTAGTTAATCCATTTTACGATAGTTTGGAGGCAGTTAGTGGAAATTGAAAAGCATATTGTTTATCGTAAAGCACTTCAAGAAACAAAATTACAACGCCAACACTTTCTTTGATTGGCATTGCCGGGTACAGCTTTTATTATATAAATATATGTCCAGCAATTACTCGAAAACTACTGAACCAAAATATATGATCCGTTCTTGTGTAATAATATCTCATTGAGAAATAGATATACTTGAAGCGTAGTTGTTAATTAATTTGAGAGACTTGAGACATCTTGGTCATCAGCCCCGAGTAGTGGGGTTGAAGATATCTGAAAACCTTTATTCCAGTGATGACTCTAGTAGTGTGTGTAACTGTATTAGGGATGAGGTAGGCGCCACGGGGTTTGAAGTAAGGTGCTATCCAGACAATTTTCCGGTGAGAGTGTGGAAAATTCTGGTAAAAACACACTTAGAATAGCCGCTGTCAGGGCCGGGATTCGAAGCTACGATCTTCGGAATTTCTGGAGATGCCTTCGCAGCCGTGGTGCATGGCTATGCCGCGAAACGAAATGCCTGTAGAATTTGGCTTAAATAGTTATAAGCCCCCCCCCCCCATTGCAGATCCTGGCTAAGCTACTGATGCAAGGATTCATCCGGGAGTCACAAACAGAATCTGAAAGTTTATAATCAAGTGCGAAACTTGTTATTAAGTGCCCCCTTGCTAAATAAAGGCCGTCTGTAACAGCTGTTTCGTCCCGATAACCACCTACATGTGCAATAACCAAGAGAGAAGAAAGCCGTCTTCAAGCTAGAGAAATGTTGTTTATTAGCAGTTTTGTAAGCAAGACGAAAAGAGATCCATTAAGGAATGAAATAATAGGAGCGCAAATTGAAATAGAAGAACCTTTATGCCAGATCAAGTATGAAATGGCATGGACACGTTATGAAAATGGAAGAATGGCGAGAAAGTGGATAGAGTTAGAAGTTACTCGAAGACGGAGAGAATGACCAAATAGAAGGTGGTTATACGATATAGGGAGGAAGGGTGATGTCAAGACCATCCTAAAAGACAAAGCGTATTTAGAGTCAAAAGTGGAAGTTGTTCACAAAGTGTACCCAGTTTGCTGGAGCAAATCTATGTATTTACGCACTGTTAGCAACTACCATGTGCTTGCGCTAGGCCTACAAGATGACAGATGGGTGGCGTTGCCAAACGTAATGACACGCATCCATATAACAGAACTGGTTTCACTAGTGCCATGTATAATTTGACTTTGCTGCTTTGTGATACCATGCGTGAAGATATTGAGACTAAAAAAGGTACGATTGGCACGTATAGTTCTCTGTTGATGATGACTAGAATGGGATATTTATAGGCTACTGGGAGTGAAACAAGGGTAACATTCCATCATTTTCTGGACTTAACCAGGTTGAAATTACATATGCCCACTCAAAACAGAAATGGATATGAGTTACATCATCGCCGTCTACAATTCTCAAGCCGTGTCGTTACGTTTGGCTACGCCACCCATCTGTCATCTGGTAGGCCTAGCGCAAGCACATGGTAGTTGCTAACAGTGCGTAAATACATAGATTTTGACTCGAAATGTTTCCAAAAATACAACAGAACTAAACGTGCGATAAATCTACACTGGGCATCCGGAGTTGAAGATAAAAAAAATATCATGCTATGTACTATCAATTCCCGATAAGATATTAATATAATAAAATGCTGTACTGTACCTTAATGCCCCAATGTCCGAGGTTTACTTTTCTTGCTGCTATGCTCACTGTCGTCATTGGCGCACTCATCATCATCATCATCAGCATCATCATTTTGTGTACTGTATATATCAGGCCATTAAGGTCCATGATAGAAAACAAATGAAACATAAAAATATAAAACACTGTGCAAAATTCCCTATCTTAATCAATCACACAGGAGAGAGCATCACAGTCTCAAGTATTTATTACAGATGCTGTTCCATTTTCTTCTATCCATTGCATCATCCAGCACTGATGTTGGTTCCACCTGCTGCAACGTTCTCATCACCCATCCTTACATCTAGTTCTTGGACGGCCTCTTGGGCGTCTGCCTTTCAGCTCGGGATAGATTCTACAGCTCTGACGATATACCCCATCCACTGGCGTTGCCTTCCTCTGATGATCCACCCACATCAACTTTCCCAACATGTTGGTATGACTCCTCTTTTTTCATCTTCCTTCCTCAGTATAGTATATAGGTCCATATATCCTTCTGAACACTTTCCTCTCAATTGCACAAATGCGCTCTACCAGTGTTTGTGAGGTCGCCCATGACTAGCATCCATATAACAGAACTGGTTTTACTAGTGCCATGTATAATTTGACCTTGCTGCTTTGTGATATCAAGCGTGAACCCTCTGTTGAATCTCTTTCAGAATCTCACTTTTATTAGATAAAATCGAGCCCAGGTATTTAAATTTCTCCACTCGTTCAAACTTATCTCCATCGATACTAACAGTGATATCGAAATCCTGTTGGCGTTAAATGGTTATGTATTTGGTTTTCTCGTCATTGACAACTAATCCCATTTTGCTCGCTTCTTTCATGAACTTTGTGGTGTCGGATTTTATCTGATCTTCTTCTTCTACTTTCGAATTACCCATTTAGAGAGTACGATGAATCAACGTTGGCTATTATTGTCCATTGTATTCATTTTCCTTTGTTTCCAAATTTCTTTCATCCTTCTAGACTGACGATCTTTCTCCTCTTGAGTCCACTTTCTGCGAGTAGTTTGTTTCTTCCTTTCTTGAAATTTTGCCTTGTGAATAGATTCTCTGAAGACTGATCTGTTTGTATTGTTTCTGTCTGAATTCTGGTGTTTGTCAAATCTTTGCCAATTTCAATGAACCATGTGGGTTTGGATTTGTAACTAGTCAGTAAGTTGAAGATCTGTTTAGTTAGTCTACTATTTTCCATTCTTCCATAATTACCACATCATCATCAAATGCCAAGATTGTGTTAGTGCCAATCATATCCATTTCCCTGTCATTTCCATTTACTCGTCGTCATTGACGCACTCAAAAAATATTTGAGACTACTCTTACAAACTTAGAGACTGCGTTTGATAATAAATTCTTCACTCTCTGTACACAGATGCACTCATCATAGTCACATAGGCCGCCAAGCTTAATGTTGACAGTCTAACAATAATGCTCCACTGGTCTCTAAATTAAAATTCGGTAGCTTTCTAAAGGAATCTACCTAAAAGCACTTGCCAACTGAGTACAGTTCATAATGTACTGGAGGCCGCATGAAGATATATACCAAAACTAAATATTTAGGCGCTGGAAGTCCACCTAACTGGAAGTGATCACAACGTAGTAATATAACGAGTTAATTTCATAGTGCTGCCATAATTCGTCTTATAGCCAAGCATACAACACTTCCTAGGTATCTAATTTTTTTAAATGCAATATTAGTGAATAATGTGTTGGTTAAATTCATTTCCAGGCATTGGTTACAAATACTACTTGATACAGGGGATACTCATTTCTACAAATTTTAGCAGGTCTGATTTACCACGAGGATTTTCACGGGTGTTGATAGAGTTAATATGAACTGCTTTTAGATGCTGTCATATCAAAATAAACGATATTTATGAACAAAACTTAGCATGTTTATACAATTTAGTGTCCTCAGCCTGTGTTGCCAATTCTACCAACAGCATGGTTTGGGAATTAAAGACGGCGATGGTTACATTAATGTAGATACTAGATTTGGACTTCATTCAACAGAATATCATCATTTATATGATGCAGACTTCGTGGCATAATTAATACATCAAGTGTAATGACAATGAATAGCTTTACAAATTAAAAGTATAAACTTAGTGAGATCCTGTGGGCATATTCAACCTCCTTTTGTTATTACTTTTTATTGCAAGCATTTAGTTAGCAATAGCAAGTCATTTATTTTTGATTTTTTCTTTATTTTGTATAATATGGAGGTTCGATTTTGTGTCATTCTCTCGAGGTATCTTTAAAAAATATGTGACTTTAATTGGGTTCCATCCTATCAAGGGATTTCCTTTTCTTAGTCTCAGCTGAAGACGAACATCGAACCACGGCCTTGTAACAGTAGTTGCACGAAAATAAATCATCCACTCCACAGTAATATGTAATACTTATATTATAATACCAGAGAGGTAGAAGTGTGGTTTAATTGCCACAAGTGTTATCAGCTGTGAGGTCACTTCCAACCTTTTGGAAGGGATATAGGATTTGCAATCCCTTAATACAAAGGTACAAGAACAAAATGATGTCAAGTAAACAACTGCTTAGGTCACCTCACGTGTTGGAAAAACTACAAATTAAAGCATTCTATAAAAATCAGGTCAAGAGATGAGCATAAACCAATTTGAATGCAATAAAGCCATTGCAAATACAAACCACACAAACACTACAAAATAGTTAACCACTGTAGAATGAAATACAGTACTGAAAGTAATCAGGATGTGCATAAGGAATTTTGAAAAATGTGTCGGCGATGGCTGGCGAGATATTAGAATTCTAATATAGTAGTTCAGAATTTGTTAAACTCTCTTTTATGACATTCATAGCATTATATTAACGAATAATATAGGACTTTACAACAGTAACAAAATTTAGTCATTTTCCTTAAACATTAGTTGGTGACACTGGTATTTTCCTCTCTCTCAGCTCTCGATGGAAAGAAAGAAATTTGTTTATGTTGATATATTCACATTCAATTAGATTGTAGCCTGATTTCTCTAATGTTTGCGAATCTAATGCTTTCGTCGCTAAAAATATTTAATAAAAGACCGTACAATGTACGGAAGCCGTATTTTGTGAGCTAAAATTATTGTCAAGAGCTTGCCACGGTGGGTGAGTGGATAGCGTGTCGGTCTACTAACCCCAAGATTGCAGGTTCGCCCCTGACCGTGGTAAGTGATTTTTGAAAGGCGGCAAAAATACGATACGCATGTCATACGATGTTGGCATGTCAAAGAACCCATTTGAATTCAGTAAGCCGAGTCCATAATGGCAAAATTAATCTCGGGAGTTTCCGCCAGCACAAAGTTCCTCATTTCTCTACTAGAAAGCGCTATTGTATTCAAGGAGATTATATATCTAACATCTAACCTCCTTGACTTTCACAGTCAAGGAACTTCGAAATTCGACATGCAAGCTACCCTCTGGGTGTCAAATAGCAAAGCTTGCACCAGGCACCCGAGGCCATACGATATTATTATATTATTATTATTGTCACAAGGAGAGAGTCAAACTACAATTTACGAGTTATTGTACGTAACATGTTATAGGGGAATATAGGCTACCAGCTATACAGCATTTATGCAACCCGCTCAACATGAAAGACTGAAATGATATTTCAGATTGAGAAAAATAAAATGTCACAGGGTTATAATGAATTGTATAAACGCGGCTAACATTAAAACGACCAAACTGAAGTCGCAAGCCGAGACCGTCACAAAATAGTACATTATACAACGAGCGTAGCGTGTTTTATAATTTCCATACGAGAGTCTCAATTACCATTATAGGCGAGTTGCATACGACTGTTTATGTTCGACGATAATTATAACTATTTTATGTTCGAACATAAATATTCATAAATATCTGTCGATATTTCACCAGTTTTATGTACTGAACAGAGCGCTTGGGACGCAGAGAATACCTTGTATTTGACCATGGCTTCCTGGAATACCTCACTATGACACTCGCCACGCCGTAAAATTTAAAATAGGGGCCATGGAAGTGCGCGCAGGTGCGATGCTATCCTCACCTAATTGGTCACACAACAGTTTCTTGAGCTTTGATTGGTGGGAGAAACTGTACTATAATGAGCCTCATTATAGTACAGTTTTCTGACATATAATATTTACATTTCGCCAGGGTCGAACATGAAACTGGTTTATAAACGAGATCCGCTCAGCTAAGAAATTCCCGCCGATATAAGAAAACTGACCAGAGGGGAGACAGACGACCACTACGTCACACTTACTGGGCACTTGCGTTAAAACTGGCGTGAGTCAAGAGTCACATGACCACCACAGCCACTCATATAATTAGATCTCAAGAAAAAGTAATTAGACAACAGTAAGTACACTGGATTATGTGGAAATATTATAATGGTATTGGCCCGCACGGAATTTCAAAAGGAACAGTTTCATATCTTCACATAATAAAGGAGAAGGTTTAATTGGACTGCAAAAGTATTTAAATTGTCACATGAATTTACATCGCCTAAATTTGAGAAAGGACGCCTAAGGAAAGGAAAGGAGGGGGATTGGCCTTCTATCATTGAGGCCTTTTGTTGAAGAACTTTGAATTGTACGGACGAGTTGGTCCCAACCAGAAATAGGTACGGCAGATTGCATGTTCATTTGACCACGAGGCCAGGGCCTTCGACAGTCAAGCTTGGCTACAATGACGGTAAAAGTTCAACATTGTATAATGAGAACTTCTAATATTTCGACAAGTCTAGTGGAGAGATACTTATAAATTTGAACATTATTGTCGAGAAGTGATCAACGAAGTGAACAGTATATAAACATTAATTGAGTGAACTGAATATTATTTTGCGACCTCGTAATAAATATTTAGTAGCGAAATTGAATAGCAGAGGCATCGATAAATCTATAGAAATTAAGCTACGAGAGTTATTCAAAAACTATAAGCACTAATATTCATCGAAAATTACTTACGTCCAGTTCAACATTATCTATGAATATTGTAACCAAATGTCTATTATGAACTACAAAATTGCAGTCAACGATGATGCTGAATATGAATACTGTGAAGACGTTTAAGATGAACTACTAAATACATAGAAGGGAAACAAAACCGACGATAATATATGGATTACTGGAGTGACATTGATGGATTACTGGAGAGACTTAGAAGTATGTGGATCAATACAACTTCATCAAGGACCATATATTTGGAATCTCAAATCGACAATAACTAATTTCCTACACCAAATTAGAAATTTGAATATCAGTAAATAAATAAATAAACACAATGAGTTCCAACCACGAGACATTCACGAAAGCTGCCGCTCGAAGAAAGATATCGACAGTTCTATCTAGAACAGAAGCGAGACGTGTTTTGAATGACTACCGTTCAGTATTGAAGAGATTCGGAGTCATAGACCGAGGCATCACCCGACAACTCGGTATCGTACCCAGCAAAGGCGAGGATGAAGTCATCCTTGGTTGGAAGGAGATGCCAGTTCGAGCGGCTCAAGTTTGGAAATGCAGAATTTCAACACGCTAGAAGGTAGATGAACGACTTATATTATTTCAGTAGTTTGATAATATGTGTGGATGATATTGATCATGACCATCTTCTAGGAAAGATCTATCTATTTTAGAATCCCTATCTTATTATTCATTTGATTTTTTTTTGTGGGAAATTTGATGTTTTCCGGAATTGTAGTATGTTTGGACTTTTCAGCGACGTTATTTAAATTGAGTTAGATTTCTATTTTATTTTATGACCGGGAAATTTTATAGACAAAGTTTAGAAATACCTAAGTTCGAATATAGTGTCATTCGATTTTATTAGAATTTAAATAGGGAGGTTTATTAGATTTTTATGTCAGGATTTGTGAACTTTTCTGATATTTTAGATCTGAATTGTATTTATTCCAGCAGTCAATGAGGATCATTTTTAACATGATAATGTCGAGGCATTAGTTTTTTCTAGACAATTACGTCGTGAGTTTATGCAGTTTTGACAACTCTAGAACTATGACAACCTTAACTATGAATTTGTTGTAATTGATTTGTTGTAATGCAATAAGTAAGTGTACTTGTTATTTAAGAAAGATCAGAGAGGAGAGACAAGCAATGTATCATTATTACGTATGATGTGAATAGGGAGATTCTCAAGATCAACAATTGTCAAGTTGATATCGTAGCATGTAGTATTTTAAAGGAAACGAAGCACAGCATTGTTAAAGTAGGAACAGCTGACTGATGAGAACCGCTGATTATTGAAGTCATATGGTATTGACGTGGGTACGATGAATAGGTAGACAGTACAATGGGCGCCAAGAGGGGGGGGGGGGGGGGCAAGTAATATTTTTCATTTCATTACCTACCTGTCTCACTTTCGCGTCATTTCTTACTTGCTCCGTGATATTCATTATTCGGCTGCTCTGAAACCGTTGGATACATTATCTTTATGGCATGAACAGGAGGAATAGTTGTTGTCCATAGAAGTTCGCTTTCCTCTGTGAATCATCGTCGTGATGTTCATTAAAAAAAACGGGTAAAAAGTAGTTGTATCGACAAAAATAAAAATCAAGCGGTTCATTAAAATGATAATGTTAATCCAGATCGACGATTATCTAAATAATTGGAGATATTTTCAAATGATCCCAAATTACTAAGTTAAATAAAACTGAGGAATTATCCCTACACTTAAATCAGTAACTTCAATTTATGAAATATACTGGTGTGACAATGAAGAATCAAAATATTCTCGTGATTCCAGGGGGGAGGGGGAGGGGGAGGGGGGGGCACGGTCACCCCTCCCCCACCTGTGGCCGACCATGTCTAGGACAAGAACTGTAGGGGTAGTCCAAGGTTAGAATATATTAAACAGATTGCCTCGTATGTAAGATGTGTGAGTTATTTTGAGATTAAATTATTAGCTCAGGACAGGGAGGCATGGAAAGCTGCATCAAACCAGTCAAAAGATTGAAGACTCAAACACAACAACAAATTCATGCGAAATCATCACCATAGTACTCCTAAGATCTAACAGATTAAAACATAGAAATATTATTTGATTGGGGCAGAGGACTTCTATGTTGCGCTTCTTACAATAACACTAACCTCAATCAGTATCGTACAATCATTCATTCATTCATTCATTTCCGTGTTCGGTCAATATTTCCAAAAACCTGCAGCTGCGATGGCCTTGCTACTTCCTCTAAAATCATCTTCCATTGTGCATGGGTTATCCAGGAGGGAGCAGATAAGTAGCTGGCTTGGGTCTTGTTCAGCTCTACATTCACAAGAGGTGTCTGCGTCTGCTGGAAGGATCCCCCATTTTTGCAGGTTGGTCTTGCATCGAGGGACACCCGCTGTTAAGCGGTTGAGGGACCTCCCCACAGGATAAGGTAGGTCGGCGCCAGGAGCCAGCTCTTCCTTTGGTGACATGTCTGTGGGCAGTGAGCTCCTCCATCTTTTGAGACGAGTTGTCTCTGGTGTTCTCACAAGCGGCAGAGTGCTAGCAAGGAAACACTTGCGGGATCTAAGGCGAGACCTTGCTGCCTGGTGCCCACATAGTGGATATCGATGGTCATTCTCCTCCTACTTTGTTCTCTCGGCGTCCGCAGCAATGGCCATCTGGATGTTGGGTGGGGCTATTCACTGCACTGGTGTTGGTTTCAGGCATCCCAAGATTATCCTTGCAGTGTAGTTGACAGCAGTATCAACCTGCTTAGCATGTGCTGAAGCGTTCCACACAGGAGCGGCACACTCAGCGGCTGACACACACAGTGTAAGTCCGGAAGTCCTCAGGATGTGCGGGTTGGCTCCCCAGGTGCTGCCGATCAGCTTCTTGAGTATGCCATTACGAGCACTGACCTTTTGTTTTGTGTTCAGACATTGCTGTCTGTACGTTAGAGCACGGTCTAGTATGACATCTAGGTAAACTGGTGTTGGGCAATGTTTCAGTCGCTCCCCTCGCCATGTGATGTCCAGCTTTCGCCGTGATTCCCTGTTTTGTAGATGGAACGCACACACTTGTGTCTTATTAGGGCTCGGCTTTAGATGGTTGGCATCATAGTACTTGGAGAGTTCGTCCATCGCTAAAGTCAGCTTTCCTTCCACTTCTCCAAAGGATAAGCCCTGAGCAGCTACTGCTGTGTCTTTGGCATAGATGACCAGCCTGGTACTTGCTGGAATTGACTGATCATTTGTGTAGATGTTGTACAGCGCTGGAGCGAGCACGCTACCCTGAGGGAGACCGTTATTCTGGGTTCGCCATCTACTCCCTATACCCTGTAGCGAGACTTGGAATCTTCTGTTCCGAAGGAAGATGCAGATTAGGGATGTTAGTTGGTGGTCCTTGGTAAGGTCATACACTTTCTTTCACAGCTTCCAATGATTCACAGTGTCGTATGCAACTGTTAAGTAAACGAAGGCGACTCCCGTTATATCACCGCGCTCGAAACCATTCTCGATGTGTTGGGTGAGATTCAAGGTCTGGCTACAACATGATTTGCCAGCACGAAAGCCTGCTTGTTGTGGAATGAACTTCTCTTCGAGGATTCTACTGATTCGGTTAAGTACCAGGCGTTCCAGTATCTTGAAGGTATGGCATAACAGGGAAAAAGGTAGAACATTTTTCGAGTCGTTTGGTTCTTTCCCAGGCTTGAGTAGTGCAATAACTCGAAATTCCATCCACATTTTAGGGATATGTAGCTTGGCAACACATGTGTTCATTAGACTCAGTAACCACTCCAATGTGTTACGGTCAACGTTCTTTATCTGTTCTACTCGTAGGTCATTGACAACAGCAGCCTTATACATCTTCAAGCTGGACATGGCAGCTTCAAGTTCAACCATCGAGAAGGGATCTCGAAGGAAATGATTCTCTGCTTCCAAATCACGCCGAAGAGCTCTTGTGGTCGCCCTCCCTTTTGTTTTACCATTCAACAGGAGCTGGGTCGCCACTTGATCAGGTGTCATTCCAGCGAAGCTCTTCTGAGGTTTTACAGGGTCGCCGCCAAGGTTTTTAAGCAGTTTCCTGGCCTGTCTACTATTCAGTTTCATGTCAAGGTTCTCTACCAGATTTCTCCACTTGGCCATGCGAGTTGCTGTGATGGTTTCCAACAGTGTTTCTCCAGCTTGGATAGTTTCTTCAGCAAATGGATCCTCTCCATAAAGGGCCTGATACTTTTCTAACAGCTGTTTGTCATCACCGGACATTACATTATTTAAATGACTCATGGTGGTTCCGTATTGATATGTTAGAATAGTTATTAACAAGAAATGAACATCTGCATGAATCAATACTATACAGATACAATTTATTATTGGACTTGTTTACAGTACATGTTTCGGGGATTAATTATATTTTATCTCCTTCATCAGCAGTTGAGAAAACAAAAAACAAAGCGTAGCACAGTAATAATATACGTGTTTAAACCCTAATATGGTGCACCATAAAATTTAGGGTATAAGAATAGAATAAAATGAAGAGAAACAGATGGTGACGGTGATCAGCTGCTCATGACAAATAGTAGTTTCTTGAAATGGTAGATATCCCCGAAACATGTACTGTAAACAAGTCCAATAATTAATTTTATCGGTATAGTATTGATTCAGGCAGATGTTCATTTCTTGGTAATAATTACACCGGACATGCCTGGAACGTATTGAGTTCTACATACTCTCGGAATAGGTTTCCTTGAAACTTGCTGGATGCATTCTACAAAGGTGTCGTACATTTCAGGTTCTGGAGGAATGTTTATTATCTCTGAGTCAAGCTCTTCACTGAACTTCGTCCAGTCAGCCTTCTTGAAGTTAAACCTTCTCTTGAATTGTACCTCTTCAGGCATCACCACGGAATTCACGGTGCAGATGTTGAGAAACACATAAAGTCACGGTATAAAAAATACATTATAAAGATTAAAAATAATAGGGATAGGGTCACCCGTAGTCTTCACACTTTGCCCAAATACCTTTGAGGACACGAAGATATTGTCTGTATTGTACCCTATTTTCCACTTGCCAGTGTTGAAGGAAGATGGGAGCTTTGGGTCGTGGATCAGATGCAAGTTATGAGGCTCAGTTCATAATTCTAGACTTGTTCCATTTGCATCAGAATCTGGGTATCCCCAAGCTGTGCTTCTACAGTTGAAATCGCCAATGACAAAGTTTACGTCCTGTTGGTTGAAGTTGGCTGGTGTTCCAAATCTGAAAGTCGTCTCGGGTGGTTTGTAGACTGATGTGATACAGAAGAATGGAGTACGCACTGTGAGGAGCTCGATGTCATTGTCTTCAGTCAATGAGGCTGAGATGATGGTCATGTTAGGTCTGGCAAAGATGGTACTGCCATATTTGTCGTGAGGCCTTTCCAGGATTGGTTCCATACCAGCAATTCTTGGACGGTATCTAGTACTCCCCCTGTGTGTTTCCTGGACTAGCAGGATGTCACGTGCATGTTTTTGGCACAGATTAGCTAATATGACTTCTTTCTCTCGAGAAAATCCCTCGATGTTTATAGAAATAAACACAAGTGGTCATGAAAAAGACCTTTCGGAAATGTTTAATCCATTTGGATGGAGACTGTTTGTCAGCAGTTGCCGTTATATATATATATATATATATATATATATATATATATATATATATATATAAGATAAGATATGTAATCTGGCCAGTCCAACGAGGACAGAGTTCTTAGCATAACAGTTTTGTGATTGCTCTTCATTGCTATTATTGTAGGTTCTAACTAAACTAATATGGGTCACGGGGGACATTTCCCTCTTCGCCTAGAAGAAAAACTGATGTTAAAATGCGGATGCTCGCCATACAAGAGAGCTTCCTGTCAGCAGGTGGCAGGTTTGGTTTAGCCAAGAGCTGTGCTCACAAAGTGCTGACGGAAGTTGTTTCAGCATTCATTGCATTGCTGCCACAGATGATTCAATTACCAGCGTCAGCTGATATCAACTGCAAGTTGAGTGTATTGCATATTATGGTGTCTGAAGCCATTTGACAATGTTACCCGACTGAAAAGCACCAAACTTTTGTATTGTGTATCGTTACTTCTATTTCCTTCAGAAAACATTAGCATGGAGTTAATCATATTGCGAAACGATGAGAATGGTTGTTTTAAGGGGCCTAACATCTATGTTATCAGCCACTAATTTGAAAATGAATCTGTGTTATCAAATGATATTGTATTTCTCTCTCTCTCTCTCTTGTGCTTTTATGACAATATGGCCTTTACAGATTCTTCAAGAACGATCACGAGGATTTCCGGGTGTCATAGGCGCAATTGTTGGCTGCCACATAGCAATCAAGCAACCTGTTGATAATGCCATCGATTTTGAAAATCGAAAGAGTTTTTACTCTCTCATTCCGTTGGGTAAGTGTAAAAGGTATACCGCACTCTACAGTGCTTATCACATATAAGGTTCCAATTTTTAAATTTCTCCTTGACCTAAGTCTTGTTAGGTGCAGATGGCCATGTCAGCCCAGACATTCTAACAAATACCATGCTTATGGTGCTTTTATAGGAAGGAAACGAATATATTTAAACCCAATTCAAGAGATAATTTCTCAACATTTGAAGAAATCTTTGATAGAGCTGTGTTTGCCATTAGTGTTGGAAATGCATAACTAGTACGGGTAGCTGTAGTGCCATCGGTTATTTGCCTCATCTGGAGTTGTTTCGTTTCCAAAGTTTCACCATCATTGATGGATGTGGCTGTTTCATTGTTTCTGAAAGGCGATTTTGGAGTAGTATAGATTGCGATACCTTACACTGCAAAATTCCCCTTGACACCAAATGGCTCAATATGGACAACACTTCAAACGATGCATCTACTGTATGTGAAGTTAATAATGCTTTATATGCAAACACACACCTAACTTGGGTCTTACCCCTTCGCTTGCGCTACAAGCAGTATTTTCATCCAGACAGTCATCGAACAAAGTAGTGACCAATGAACGCATGTGACTTCATCCACATTTAACAACGCACTGTTTAGAACATCATGCAGCTGGGCAGTATGGTAGCAATTCAAAGCAAATCAACGTCCATACACTAAAAAATCCCTCTAGACATGTACTAATCGCTGCATCGACTTGAACCATGTGTTCTCAGCAACTATGCATTCCTCTCCTAGCATTCAAGTGAGCTCCCATCAGTACCCACCACTGTATTTTGTTGGAAGGCTTGAAATTATAATATATGTTCGTGTGTGTTGACATACACTGCCTTTTCCTTTATTACCTAATTGAAAGAAAGATCTGGTGATTGGAAAGTGAACCAAAAGGAACAATATTTGCAAATTGTGAAACCCTGCAGTAATTACATGAAAGTATTGGTCAATAGGTGTATGACTTAATTTAACAATAGGTCTTGTTTCCTTTTCTAGCTGTGTGTGACCATAACGGGAAGTTCGCCTACATATATGTGAGATTTCCTGGAAGGATGCACGATGTTCGAGTGTTCCGCAACGGTCAGGTATACCGTCAGCTGAATGGGAATGCTGACTTTTTACCCCTGCACCAGCACATAATAGAAACACAGTCATGACTCTATTCAGAGATGATGGCCATTTAACTCCAAGGCTTTTGAGGTAAAATACTGCATTAAGCTCGATTCGTTCCACAATTGAAATGGCGATTGCATTCCTGAAGAACCGTTTTAGACGTCTAAAATACTTAGATGTCTCCGATATCGAGCTGGGGAACAACATGATTACTGCTGCCTGTGTTTTGCACAATTTTATCACAAAGCAAGGTGGTAATGAAATGGAAGAGGATCCTATGAATGATCTTCGACCCGAAGAGTTACCTGCGGCTGAAGAGGAGGTTTGGCGAAGAGAAGCAACATTGTGGATCTGCTACTTTAACCCTCAAACTGCGTTGTGACATTTCCGGTGTTCAAACTGCGTCATGGGTATTTAATGGCACCGGGTATGTACAGGCGAATAACTCTGTCGTTTGAAATTAGTTCATTGCAAGATCATTAGGCTGCTTTATTACGATTTATTACTTACAGAATTTGGATGTAAAGATGCAATGGTAGCATTTATAAGAGATTGTTGCCAACCACTACACCGCTAAATCAAATTGAAACATAATAATAAATTTGAGAGTTTTATGTTAAGTTCAACATAAAATTAAATAATATTTATTTCACAGAAACGACAAAGCTCATAACAACCAGAAAAATTAAGAATTTCGTGAATGTTATTCATACAGTCGTATTTCACAACACTTCAATTAGCACTAGAGATCACTGATCGACAGTAATTTTCAATAACTTTCTTAACTAGAATACCAGCTTCTCTGAAAGACGCCATCACCGCAGACTCCTTCAGTCACTCAAGAAAGTTATTAAAATGAAAAAGCACGCATGACAGCATTTACGACAAACTGCGTGGGTGCGAATGTGACACCACTCACGATTATCACACTCTTACAACACAAACTAAACTTAGCAGAACCTTGCCAGCGTGACAATAGTTAAGCGACACAAAGGCGTGAAAGTACAGGGACTACCAACAATTGCTTACGAAACTACAACCTGTTATAAGAGCAAAATAGTTCAGTGATATCGTAAATGACTACACGACGTAGTATGAGGGTTAACAGACATTCTTTAGCAGGTAACGGTCAGACAACTGCATCGCATGAGTAAACACTCGTAAAATGTATTACAAACCGTGCTGTTTTCTCATTATTATCACAATTTATTTACAATATCTATACAGTCTGGTGATATTCAAGTATATGTGCACTTTCTACTTTACAGAAACAGTAATCAGTCTCTCATTTGGGGCCTAATTACAATTAACACAAGCAACTGCTCTGTGTTCCTTACAGACAGCTTTGTTACATCTTGCAGAATGAAGATGACATTTTTCTCTTCTTTGTTGGACGAATATGGCATACTCATTGTCTTCCAGATTGACTGGTCTGTAGACACGGCTCGGACTTAACAATGGCCAGGTTTTCTTCAAGCAGTGTTTGGAGTGATCAATGTAAAGCGGGAAGTGTCAGGCGTTGTTCAAGATGGCTGGACCAGCTGATCGCTTGTTAGTTGAAACAGGGAAAATTTCCAGGAGACGGGCTTCAGACTGTTCTCTACAGAATTTTCCGTCCAAATTATTGAAGAATTTATCCCTGCAATGTTCAGAATGTTGTAGAACACCGCAAGATACCTTCAGTTCGTTTTCCCATCTATCATTGTATATAAACGAAATGAACGAACCTTAGTATCGGATTACTCAAAACTAATCTCATATTCACTCCTAATATATTTAAGACATTCACTAATCCACAAAATGTTCCATGAAAGAGTATATTATTATATTATGTATGAAACGCAGGCAATGGCCATAGCAGGGTATT
Organism: Meconema thalassinum; assembly: GCA_946902985.2. Taxonomy (NCBI): domain Eukaryota; kingdom Metazoa; phylum Arthropoda; class Insecta; order Orthoptera; family Tettigoniidae; genus Meconema; species Meconema thalassinum. The sequence goes on from OX336395.1 coordinate 240,629,288, forward strand.
TTAACGCCCGCAGGCTTCCATCAAGTTCAATTTCAAGTAGTTTCAACTGTGGCTACCAGATGCCACTGACACCTAGTGGCGAACGTTGGAATTTGATAGATCGTTTCTAACCAAATATAACCCACAAATATGGCTATGCACTACCAATTTTAATGGTAGGTTCTTTTGCATGCCATAAATCTATGACATGGGCTTTAATTATGACTATATGAACAATATATGAAAAGAAATTACCACCTATCTTGTTCAGCTATAAAAAAGCATCCACATACTACTACAGGTAAATGATCGTACTTTTTACGACCAATTCTCCATACAACAAGATTCGGGAACACTAGACCCAGGCAAAGCACCCGAAATTATAGTGCCCCTCGAAGGTACTGAGGGAATCAGAATCTAGATTGGATGCGAACGCCATCTATGGTGAAAAATGTATACCTTACCGGTGTTGTAAATTTTACGAATCTTATTTATCCGAGGTTAAAGTAATCAATTTTTTTTGGTGCTCCCTTGTGCCTAAAAAGAAATGTATGTTATTTGTATATATAGCATGATCTGCTATATAAAGCTGAATGTTGATTTGTTTGTTATTTATACAAATGTACATCGTTTCACCGATCTGAATAAAATTTGATGAAATCCTGGGGGTAAAACTGTTAACTTCAAATTTGTACAGCCCTCTCAATTCTCTCTGCATAGTTCCTTACAGCAGTATATGGCGACAAATTACACTATTGCACAAACTATTTTTTTCCATTAGTTTGTAAGTATGTGTCCACGGGTGCCCGCAGAGGGGGGAAGGGGGAGGCAGGGAGGAGGCCATGTCCCCCTCTCCCCGCCTGGAATCTTAAGAAATAAAACGATATGAAGATCAGACTGAGAACAAACGTTTTTTGAAAAAGTGCTTACAGTATTATAATTAATTTCGTGGTAACCTTATAACAACATTATATATGGTGGTAGTGGGCGCATGAAGCCTGTCTGGCACACCTCATAAATCAGAATTTTTAAAGAATGCAATATTTGCTGAAAAACAGTTTTTCTACAATTGTGAATGCATTCATTCTCTACATATTACGTAATGGTGCACTATCAGGCGCAATCTGCCTGGCAGATCACTTTTGCACCAACGGCATATGTATAGGAGGGTCACTGACAAACTGGCCGATATGAACTTCAATGTCATGTGGAAAGAGGTAACTACTGAAAGGTGAAAGTAGCTTTGCCCCCATGAATGACGAATATAAGATAATAATTAACTCGTGTGCCTGTCAGATCAGCTGCACCAATCGGCAGGTTAAAATCATCCTTCATATCTCAGTTACGCAATGGTGCTGGTGTGCTTTCGCTTTATATTAGACACTTGAGTAACAAGACAAAGGGATATTGTAATTTATATGCGCGTACATTTCATTTGTGTGTATTGTGTTTACTAGGAACGTCGCCTAGACTGTGTCTGTGTGCATATAGTATTATTTATTTATTTATTTATTTTGTTTGCATGGTCACGAATGGCTTTATATTTCATTTAAATGTAAGTAATGTAATCTTATATTACTATACAGGGTGTTAGAAAAAGAACTCCCTAGTTGTAATGTGTCCTAAAATCTGTACAAAGTGGCAAACTATTCTAGTTTGTGGTGTGTGATTCATCAACTCTCCAGGTTTTGATTTTTTTCAGCAGGTTTTATTTTATGTAACAGTTGCAATTTGTAGGGCCGCAACTTAAGTGTTTTACGTACAACATCATACACAGTACCTATAGGCACTCCTAATTGTAGACTACGTCTGACCAATGACATCTTCGCGCTCCGAACACACAAAAAACGAATCTGTTTAACAACATCTTCAGAAGTACTCGGTCTACCTGGTGATTTTGCTTTTAAAACACTACCGGCTTCCTTAAAAGACTTTAGCCAATGACGGATAGTTTTTGCTGTAGGTGGTTCACCACCATACTGACGTCTAAAATTACGTTGCACTGTTATAACTGACTCAGTTCTTTACAAGCCATATAACACACTGCACTTTCTGTTGCGGAGTACACATTGCACGCACGCCTGAACTGAACTGAGGGAACAGAGGAAACAATCAGCACTGGGGCCATCTCAAGGTCAAGCAGACCTGCCAACAGCAGGGGAGTCAAACTTGGAGAGTTGATGAATCACATACCACAAACTAGAATATTGTATGTCTCTTTGTACAGATTCTAGGACACAATAAAACTAGGGAGTTCTTTTTCAAAATTTTGCATGTTGATTACTCTCAATTTGTAGGTGCTCACTAAGAACTGTTCTTAGAATATTCAATCTTTAAGTGGGTCTGTTCGTCCATTTGGCTCTCATGCATGGGCTAATATAGACAAAATAGAAGTTGTACAAATCACATTTTACGCCTCTCGGCTTGTCCCGTGGAACAATATGGCACTTGGGAAGTCTCAGAGGTATCCCAAAACCACATTTTAGGGCCCGAAATCCAGCTCTTTTCGAGACAGATATATTTCAAAATGAGTATCTTCGCTCGGAAAACAGATTAACAAATGGTCAAACGTAACTATGGCAATAGTAGATCAACTTTCCATTTCTCTCTGTACAAGTGCGAGAAGCGTCTGCTGACAACATCGTATTATTCTGCTGCTTCTCTCTTCGGCTAGGCTCGTTGTTCCAGCGAACCAACTGATTACCAACAACAGCTGTGGGTTTTCTGTTCGCCTTGTCTCGGACAAATCCAGATCAACTCGTTGATTGATTCTTTTGCCACGTTTTTCTTCTTTTTCTCGACTCGGATAAGTTCCATTCGTGTTTTGCGCTTGTTAGCGATCGTTTTTCAAGATGGTTGGTGGTTAGGTTGCTGATCCAATGTATTCTATGTGCAGTAAATTAGCAAGTTCCAAAATAGGAAATTGTGTTTTTAAGCATATTTTGTAAGTTCTATGTTTAAAGTGGATTTTCTAGATGATACAATACAGTGTCAACTCAACACCCGACAATGGATCCTTGTTAGACACTCAATGTAGGCTACGCAACAAGACCCGATAGCTGAAAGTCTCCTGGATCATCAAATCCCATCGTTGTCTCAGAAATTTGTTATGTCAGCACGCTGTTGGACACCGCGGACTATTAATCAACTCCTTCATTAACAAAGGCCTCGTTGCGTAGTGACTAGCATTTCCGGCTCTGGCAAGAAATTTAATTCTGATCTGAGGGCTGGAATGCGGTACACTCAGCCTCGTAAGGCATAACTGAGAAGAGGCCGGTTCAATCCCCACCTCAGCCATACTGCAAGTGGTTTTACGTGGTTCTCCACTTCTACTCCAGGCAAATGCCGGGATGATTCCTAACTTAAGGCCATGGTCCCTTCCTCCCAATCCTCAGCTGAATTACAAATACGCACACAAATACAGCCATCACAATAACACAGTTTATCCGACAAATTCCACACAACAAGTAAACGGGGATACATGACTCATAATGAATCAACAACAAAAACAAATAACTCATTAACAATGGTACTTACTTACTTACTTACTTACTTACTTACTTACTTACTTACTTACTTACTTACTTTACTTTCCGTGTCCGGGAGACACACTAAATTCTTCCTTTCCAGAACTCTGCAGCTCTTATCCCTCGGTCTGTGGCCAACATAAGGTCTTCCTGGCTGCAGGTTTCATTAAGATCTTTGCACGTGAGCAGGTGTTGTGGAGTCTGGATTTCTCCACTGGCACATCGTGGATCTTCTGCATATCCCCACTTCACAAGGTTGCTACGACACTTAGGCACTCCTGTTCTCATCCGGTTTAAGGACCTCCAGGTGGTATAAGGCAAATGACTACCACTGCTCAGTTCTTCTTTAGGGGTAAACCCCTCTGGTACTATTTGTTTCCAGAGTGACACACGCCGGACGTCTGGCTTGGTATGGAGGGGTACTGTTCTCTTAATAAAACTCTTCCTGGATCTTAGGTGAGGAGGGGTCACCTTGTGGTTGAACATAGAATGTCTGGGATCTGTTTCAAGCTTTTGTCTCTCTTTCTCTGCTGCCACCCTGCGTCGAATAACTGGAGGTGCAATGCCAGCGAGAGGGTAGATCTTCTGCACTGGAGTAGGTCTCAGACATCCAGTGACAATACGTGTGGACTCGTTAAGAGCTATGTCCACTTGCTTGGTATGGACAGATGCTCCCCACACTGATGATCCGTACTCTCCTGCTGAAAAGCAAAGTCCCAATGCTGTTGAACGTAGAACCTGAGGGTTTGCTCCCCATGTTGAACCTATCAACTTCCACATGATGCTATTTCTTGAGCTGATCTTGCACTTCAATTCTCTACAATGTTTCCTGAAGCTGAGGGTACGATCAAGCTTGATTCCCAAATATCGAGGCGTTTCACAGCTTTCGAGTGTCACTCCTTTCCAGACAACATTCAACTTTCTCCGGGCCTCTTTGTTGCGAAGATGAAATGCGCATACTTGTGTCTTTCCAGGGTTAGGTTTCAGGTGATTCTGGGTGTAATAATTGTCTAATCTCTCAAGAGCATTGGACAGTTTTCCCTCCACCTCCTCAAAGCTCCTACCCTGTACAGCAATAGCGGTGTCATCCGCATAAATAAATCGCCTGGCCTCTAAATATTCTGGCTGGTCATTTGTATAAATGTTGAATAGTAATGGGGATAACACACTGCCTTGAGGTAACCCGTTTTTCTGGTTCCTCCATCGACTTTTATTCCCTTGAAGTGCAACATAGAACCTTCTGTTCTGGAGCATCCCACGTATGACATTTGTTAGATTCATGTCCTTAGTGATGTTGTACAGCTTGGCTATGAGCTTCTTATGGTTCACTGTATCATATGCAGCACTGAGATCTATAAAGGCGACACCAGTGATAAGTTTATTCTCATAGCCATCCTCGATATGCTGTGTCAGGTTCAGAATTTGGCTGGAACATGATTTCCCTGGCCTAAATCCAGCTTGATCTTGAATTAGCCGGTTATCAATGAATGTTGCAATTCTTTCAAGGATCAACCTTTCAAATGCCTTGTATAGGTGGCAAAGAAGAGAGACAGGACGGAAGTTCTTTGCATCCGTTGGTTCCTTGCCTGGTTTTAGCAGTGCGACCACATGAGCTTTCCTCCATAGCTTTGGTAAGTGCAGGGTCTCGATACATCTATTCATCATATTCACCAGCCACTGGATTGTTCCTGGTCCAAAGTTCTTGATTTGTTCTGTCCTGATGTCATCCGGGCCCGCAGCTTTGTTGACTTTCATCAGCTTGATGGCATGTTCTAATTCTGCTGATGTGAAAGGACGACCGAGAAAATTATTCTCATCTTCACTAGGCTTCAGCTTCACAGGCTGAGTCTTCGTGATGGTTTTCCCGTTACGGAGCAGCTGATGAGCTATTTGATTTGGTGTAACCTTGGTGAGATCCACTGGTGGACTCTTAGGGTCGTTGCTCAAGTTTTTGACCAGCTTCCATGCTCTTCTACTGTTCTGGGCCATGTCAAGGTTTGCTAGTAAGTTCATCCATCTTTCCTTTCTTCCGTCAGCGATGCTCCTCATGAGTTCTTCACCCGTCTGAATGGTGTCATCTGCAAAAGGGTCTGTCTCGTATTTCTCCTGATAATCTTTTAACAGATCCTTAGAATCAGCATTGAGGCCAGAAATGAACTGGGTACGGCAGCCTCGGTGAATATGTCTACGAGAGATCTTCTTCACAAGGTCAACAAAGTCTTCATAATGACTTGGCTCTGGTTGTAAATTGGACAGTTCCTCATCCAGCTCAATGGAAAACCCCTCCCAGTTTGCCTTTTTAAAATTGAAACGTCGTTTAAAAGGGACTTCCTCAGGGCTGACCACTCCTCGAACTGAACATGTGATTGGGCTATGTTGTGTCCTAGGGATGGGTTCCTCCACCGCTTTAACTACATGTTTTATCACTTGCTCACTTATGAAAATGTTGTCAGGGTTGTAACCTCTATGCCATCTACCGCTGTTGAAAGATGGTCTCAGTTTGGGGTTGTGAATCAATCTCAATCCTTCCCTCTCTGCCCATTGCTCGAGTTCCTCCCCATTCTTGTCTGTGATATTATATCCCCAACTGATGCTCTTACAATTAAAATCCCCCAGGACAATTTTGATATTCTGCTTGTCAAAGTTACTTGGCCTTTCAAAGAAGAAGAGTTCATTGGGTGGTTTGTAAATGGATGTTACAGAGCAAGATTCCAATTCTACAGTCAAGATTTCTATATTGTTCCTGAACGTCATTTGAGATGACTTGACATTAATCTCTGGTCTGACAAAAACAGCACTGCCGTATTGTTCATGGGGTCGTTCGACAACCAGTCGCATTCCTTCTATTTTGGGTCTGTTGTTGTCGATCCCTCTGTGAGTTTCTTGCATCACTAGGATGTCGATCTTTAGTCGGTTGTACATGTCAGCGAGTAAGAGTGCTTTATCTCTGGATAAGCCTTCGATGTTTATTGAAGTTATTGAAAGTCTTGAAAAAGACTGGTCGAAAATGTAATATCTCCCGGTGGTTGAAGGATCAGCCGCTGGCCTATGGCCACCGTTGCCCAGGGTACGCCCGATTGTAGTATTCATAATTTGTGCTTATCTAGCAAATATTAACAATCTTCGGGGAGGCTCCTTCAGTGTACCCCATTAACAATGGTGAACTGATTTCGTTAAAAAGCTGTATGGATTCAGTTTAAAAGGTGACTGCATCAGGCGCTAAGATGAATGTTTTGGGTATTATCAGTATTCTAAAATCTGCCAACTTATTGTGTTTATTTTGAATTGAGATATATGCAAATGAAATCTTTATTATTGAAAATTCTTTTTTCATAATTTCGGGTGAATGTAAAATATCCCACAAATTCTATTTAATCACTTATTTGCAACATTTCTAATGAATGAATTTATTCATTTTTAATTCACAATGTTACACACTCCTCGGTCTTCAATGTACGACAGTTTGTTTCAATTTAGAAGTGGCAAACCACCTCACTCCTCACCTTGGGATTTCGTGGGATTCTACCCATATGCCATATGATCTACTGCTCGGGTCCAAGCTCTGTGAACTTGCGGGGTGAGGTGAAGTGGCAGGCGGGGAGAAAAGGGCCTGTCAACAGCCCGCTGTGTTATCTGGAATTCATGTATATTCCAATACTGCTTATATAAGGCCGTTGCTCTGACCACTGTGGTGTTGCGAAGGAGTGAGTGAGTCATCGGCCAATATATTTGGTTCTGTTACTAAGCTTTAACCGCGAACCCTCTTGCCTCGTCACCATCACTCCTCATAGTCCGTGATCCACATTCCTCTCAGGTTCACATCAGTAGGCGGATCCGATCAGCCTCTGGGCTGATTACCTAATGGACAGACAGGGCTTCCTAATTGTAGCGAGAATGTTTTTAACGAACCTGTTTTTTATTTTGTTGCTTCATATTTAGGAGCTTCCGATATTCTGGTCATCAGTCCCTTGTACTAGTGGGCATACTTGTAACTGGTACCTGGATTCGGAAGGAGGTAGCCGTGGCCTTTACTGAGGTTCCATCTGCACTCGATATAACCCTCAAATCAAAATTTTCCAAATCCTCGGCACGGGCCCTCAAACAAAAGATTTAATTTGTTTCCCTAGACCTCGAATAAGTTACCATACATGAAGGCCTATCATTTAAGTCGTACGCTATACAACGTCCGCAGACATTGTCCCTAGATTCTAGTAAATTCCCTGATTGACATCTGTCCATTATCCCCATTGTAAGATAGGGTACATGAAAGGAACCTCCAAGAAGATTGCAATTAAGTTATAAATGTAAAGACATGAATAGCAGTCGGGTGTACCCTGGGCGACGTCAGACGATGCAACGAAATGTGTCAATATTAAATCTTCCTTCTCATTCTCAACAATTTCCTTTCTAAATATGATTCTCAAACTCTTTACCTATATACAAACACTCTATGTTAGCTTTCAGTCTCATAGCCTATTTGTCTCTATCGGTTTGCCATCTGATTGCGAGTCCTAAGGCAAACTGTAACTACTCTTCCTTCATTAGGAAATTTTCAGGTGTCTGTAATATTCGTTCCCAATCTCATCTCTTGCATACATGTGGTTTCACTTTGCAACCATCAATTCTTGTATATACTGAGTTATCCACGGTTTTCTACCAAATTTACCATTTTCTAACGATGTGTTCTTCTTCAGATTTTGTTATTTCATTCATCAAAAGTGCCCAATCCTCTGCATTTGAAGTTTGATCCATGTTCTTCATTAGTTCTTTTCTTGTACACCTCTTGAAACATTCATTCACTTCCTTCTGTTTCAGTTTGTTTATTCCCCGCCTGTTTGGCTTCTTATTTACTCTTGTTACTTCAGCTTGATCTGCATTTCACAACCAGATTTTGCTCACAGTTTATGTCTGATCCAGGATATTGTTTGCAATTCAAAATCTGATTTCGGAATATCTGCTTGACCATAATGAAGTCTATTTGGAAACGTTGTGTATCACCTGGCCCCTTCCATGAGTATATTCTTCTATTGTTATTTTTGAATGATTGTTTGGTTCCTGGAGCAGAGTGTGAAGTGGCGGAATACTGATGATCAACACCAACAAGACCAAAGAGATGAGGATAAATTCTGACATCACGACTAGTTTGACAGTCAACGGAAAGGACATTGAACGAGTTGAGTCCTTCCTCTACCTTGGAAGTATAGTCACAAATGATGGGGGAGCAGAGGAAGATGTTCGAAGCCGTATCAGGAAGGCAAATGGCGCCTTTGTCCAGCTCTACCCCATCTGGAGGAATAGAAACATTTCCAGGAAGACCAAGCTCCGCCTTTTCAATAGCAACGTAAAGTCGATTCTTCTCTACGGCTGTGAAACATGGAAAGTCACAAAACCGATCAACAACCAGCTACAGGTGTTCATTAACAGATGTCGTCGTCGCATCATGAATGTGAGGTGGCCGGACATAATCTCAAATGAAGATCTTTGGACCATCACCAATCAACAACCGATTAGCATCCAGATCAAGGAGAGGAAATGGCGCTGGATTGGTCACACACTAAGGAAGCCGGACGGAGCTATTGAGAGGGCGGCGCTAGACTGGAATCCTCAAGGCGCCAGGAAGCGAGGTCGACCTAAGAAGACCTGGAAGAGGACGATCGAAAATGAAATTGCAGAGGTGGACAAGAACTGGAGTCAAGTGAAGAGAATGGCCAGGAACCGTACTGCGTGGAGAAATTTCGCCAAGGCCCTATGCTCCGGAAGGAGCGGCAGGAATTAAGTAAGTAAGTAAGTAAGTTGGCTCCTCAATTTAGGGGCTGCAACAACGAGGTCATGTAACTCCATGTACTCTGGGTGTGTGTAGAATCGGTCTGATAACCGGTGTTAATTGTGATGACTGTATTAATGTGTGTTATCTGTAATTCAGGTAAGGACTGCAATCAAACAATTTTCAAGTAGTTCCTACTTTTGCTACCAAATGCTGCTGTCAACGACACCTAACTGTGAACTTTGTTTCTAGATGCGACCGAAACCATCACCTGTCAGCGAACGTTGGAATTAATAGAGCATTAAAGAAATCAAACCTAGAAATTTAGCTTCACACAGTTAGTGAAAGGATATTTTTCATGCCATGAATATATGACATGGGTCCGCCGCTTTACTTCCCCTCCGAACGAAGACATACTGAGGGATTTTTAATTCTCTTGAAAAATCTGACGACTTCGGCCGGGTGTGACCCCGTGGTTTTGGGCGTAGAAGCCCAGCAAGCTACCAACTACGCCACCGATGCAGCCCTAATTTTTGAATAAAGTACCTGGTGCCGAATTTTGCATTTTAATAATTTCTTAAACGTAAAAGCCTAATTCCTTTTAACCCTAGTCCCTTGTAGTATTCTTTCCATGCAGAAAACTGTTTAATTCATCGTCGTTGGTGCTTATTTTATTTTACACCCAAACTTGGTTGCCATGAAAACACCAAAGGGATTGATAACGATAATTTGTTTTGTTTAATCAATATCTTCGTGTTTGAACTAAATGTAGATGGGAATCGACAGGGGCGGATTTAGAGGAGGGCGAGGAGGGTGAACACCCAGGGCCCCGCGCCATGGATTGTTTTAAATTTAATTGATTAATTAATTATACTTTTCAAATGAATTTATAATTCATATTCTTTTTTCAGTGCAGCTATGATCTCCCGTGACCGATTAGCAAGTGATTAGATTTCAGTGAAATGATAGAAGACTTCAGTCGGGAAAAAAGTCGCAAAGTAATATTTTGATATTTCATAGTTTACATAATCTTCTTCAAGGGGACTTGAAGGTTTCTTTCAAATTATTAAAAAATGTACTGTAGTGTATTCAAAATATTGTAACTATTCTTTATTTAATTATTATTATTACAAAACTATTTTCAATTTGATTTGATTTTATTTCCTATTGTTGTGGGCCCCACCTTATCATATCGCACAGGGCCCCGCAAGGCCTGGACCCGCCACTGGGAATCGATATTGAATTTCCTATTGTTTTGGGCCCCACCTTATCATATCGCACAGGGCCCCGCAAGGCCTGGACCCGCCACTGGGAATCGATATTGAATTTCCTATTGTTTTGGGCCCCACCTTATCATATCGCACAGGGCCCCGCAAGGCCTGGACCCGCCACTGGGAATCAATATTTAATTTCCTATTGTTGTGGGCCCCAACTTATCATATCGCACAGGGCCCCGCAAGGCCTGGACCCGCCACTGGGAATCAATATTGAATTTCCTATTGTTGTGGACCCCACCTTATCATATCGCACAGGGCTCCGCAAGGCCTGGACCCGCCACTGGGAATCGATATTGAATTTCCTATTGTTTTGGGCCCCACCTTATCATATCGCACAGGGCCCCACAAGGCCTGGACCCGCCACTGGGAATCAATATTTAATTTCCTATTGTTGTGGGCCCAACTTATCATATCGCACAGGGCCCCGCATGGCCTGGACCCGCCACTGGGAATCAATATTGAATGTCCTATTGTTGTGGGCCCCATCTCATCATATCGCACAGGGCCCCGCAAGGCCTGGACCCGCCACTGGGAATCAATATTGAATTTCCTATTGTTGTGGGCCCCACCTTATCATATCGCACAGGGCCCCGTAAGACCTGGACCGCCACTGGGAATCAATATTGAATTTCCTATTGTTGTGGGCCCCACCTTATCATATCGCACAGGGCCCCGCAAGGCCTGGACCCGCCACTGGGAATCAATATTGAATTTCCTATTGTTGTGGGCCCCACCTTATCATATCGCACAGGGCCCCGCAAGGCCTGGACCGCCACTGGGAATCAATATTGAATTTCCTATTGTTGTGGGCCCCAACTTATCATATCGCACAGGGCCCCGCAAGGCCTGGATCCGTCACTGGGTTACGATATTGAATTTCCTATTGTTGTGGGCCCCACCTTATCATATCGCACAGGGCCCCGAAAGGCCTGGATCCGCCACTGGGTATCGATATTAAATTTATAGAAAGCAGACGTGTTTCATCCTTGTTCTTAATTAAAAGACCATTTAATAATTAATTAGGTAAATTGACCCTTGTATTAACTTTGATTTATTCAAGGCTATTGTGTTGTGTAGCATTATAGGTAATTGTCGGATTTAACTTAATTGATTTATTATGTAATTTATTTCTTTTATTTATTTCTTCAAGTGTAGGCTACCTTAATTGGTTTGAGTTTAATTAACTTAACTTCTTCCTGACTTCGTTGTTTTTCCTAGTACCTGGTATTTATTACTCATTCTTGGGATTTAATTAATTATTTACAGTAATTAATTGGGGATCCTCTATTTATAATTTGCTTTTGTTTTCATGTTACAAAACCATCTATTTTCTGGTATGTTTAAAATGTAAAATGTGTTTGAATTGAGTGAAGTTATAATATTAATATCTAAATTTATTTCTGGTCTTCTTCTTGACCTTAAGTTCTCAAATATAATAGTCTCATTTATTTTTATTTTCTGGGTATGGTAGCGTCTTCTCCTTCCACTCCAGCGTTTTTTTTCTAGCCATGGGAAGATAGGACAATAAAGTTCACTCGCTAGTGAATCCAAACCTGGACAACTTCTCTTAGTTCTTATCTGACCTGTATTCATGTATTTTTTCTTACCTTTCCGAAAGTGAGACCTTTCTTCAGATTATTCAATGCCAACCGTCTTCTGTTGCATGGTCAGGTCCTTCGACACAGCGGGCTTTGCCAAATCTCCGATAATTTATCAAAATTCCATGCGAATGTGGTTAGTCTAAAATAAAATAAGCAAGGCTTAACGAAAGTATTAGATTTCTTATTACAATCATAAAACTTTTTAAGAAAAACATTATGCAACTTTAAATTTGCACAAAACACTGGACAGGTAGAAGAACTGTACGGTACCCTATTAATAGAAACTCTAAGTCAGTATCACCATTGTATCCATCTGTCTCTTGGAAGTGTTTGGGATCTGCAAGTGTTACGTGCAAAACCTATTTTGGTCTCAGAGTTAGGCTTCCTAGCTGGCCACAGTGGTGTCAATACCTGAAGAAAGGAACTCGAGTTTCCCGTACTCTTCCTACCACGAGGTGTAGCAGATAATCCCGGGTTCGATTCCTGACTCTGCCAAGAAATATAATTGTGGTTTGAGGGCTGGAAAGAGTACATTCAGCGTCGTGAGTTAAATCTGTGAAGGGTTCAATTCTCACCACAACCATCTTGCAGATGGTTTTCCATGGTTTCCCACTTCCACTCTTGACGGATGCCAGTATGGTTCATTACTTACGGACTAGGCTGCCACCTTCCACATGCTCATCTGAATTACTAAAGCTACTAAAGCTATCACAATAACTCAGTATATCAGACAAAATGTCACATACACTCAATTACATGGGGCTGAGTGATGCGATATTTCTTGAGATTCACCTTGAAATTTAGTTTTGACACTACCGTAATTGTAAAACGCCGTGACTTCAACAGCTGGATTTCCTTTAGTTTTAGCCAGTTTATCTTGCAACCGTCACATCGTTTTTAATATTCATGATAATCTTGTCAAATTCTATTGAACTGAAGAATCTGATGAAGAACGATAGATGGAGTAAAAATGCTGATAAAATTAAAGACCACCCTCAATGTCCAGAAAGAAAACTGTGACCAGCTATTTCACATAACATGTTCAAGCACATACAGACAAGTGTTCTCAGGTTTTTCAAATTAATATATCAATAGAGCATGATTTCAGATTAACGTATTATATACCATACAACAATCCCATTGTTAATATTGTACCCTTATTGGGATCGGTACAAGTTTGAATCCTTGATTTTAAGGAATAAAATATATGGATTTAAAAGGAATCATTCAATATGACCAGATCTCCAGTGGAAAAAAGACAATATGTCGCAACCAAGAGTAATCAGGCAGCTGCAATGATAATACCAGGATATGAGCAATGCACAAGTTAAGCTTATGCTTCATGCCAATAAATTTGATAAGGGAACTAACTCAGCAGAAACACTGTGAGTCAGGAAGCACTAGATAGGAAGGGAGTTCCCCGAGTCAAGCCACATCGGCATTTTAACTAATGTTGGTGCAACCGGAAGAATACACGGTATGGTGAAATCTGTGAAAAATCTGGATTCATGCAAAATTATAAACAAAAGAGCACGGCAATATGAATCATTTTGGAAATAAGGATTTATCAGAGAGAAATTTGAAGTAATTAACGTACAGGAAAGAAGCGCAACATCAGCATCACGTCATTTGAAGAGGAGCCATGACGGCTGAGGAAATTTTATGTCGCCCACACAGTCTGGGAGCATTTGGAAATTAAAATTAAAATTCGCCACGATCGATTCTCAAAAAGAAGTACATTTTTGAGACATTGAGACCACAAGGATTCTGGACATATTTTTTTAAAGATCGTAGAGCAATTAGTTTAGAATATAATTTCAAGAAGGAGGACGTGTCTTAATTTTGTTCAGAAATGAATAAATAGTGAGCTCACCCAACAACAATCATGCAGTTTACATCAGACCACATACGGTCGCGCTGCTTCACAGTGCATGCAGTTCACATCAGACCACGTACGGTCGCGCTGCTTCATAGTGCACGCAGTTAACATCAGACTTCTAGTATAGAAGTACTGCATTGAAATAGTCAGTCTACCGTGGACGTGCAAACGTGTCACGCTGAAGCAACAGTATAAAGTCTTGAGATCTTTCCAAGCGAAACGTATCATATCATACTTAACAAATAATTGGAACCATTGCGGGCTACCAGAAGTAGACTGCGGAAGTTATCAAGTTAACAAGGACTTGAGTAATATAACTACAGTGCGACAAGAAATTAGTTCGGCAAACTGCGGACAAAGTAAAAACATTTCGCCACTATGGAAGAAGTCAACAACACTAAGAGAGTTTAAGTAATTGACTAGGACCAAAGTGGGTCTAACGCAAATACTATTCTGAATTCATCCGTGCCTGGAGTTCAGACTATAGAAAACGGTTGTTCGGAAGTACAGTACGAGCTAGGACCAATAGACATCAGTGAAGTCAGTATAAGACTTCAGAGCAAACTCCAAGCGATAGTCTATTAACATAATTCCAACGCGGAACGAGTAAAAGACACTGACAGGGATAACCGAGGTGAACAGCGACCAAGGGTAGTTGAATTTAGAGACTTCCAAGCCGTTCAAGGGGACGTAGGACTGGAACAAGTCGTCATCAGGTCTGCATTCCTTGGAGTGAAACGTGTGAAAACCACGAGTGAAAATAAGCAGAAAGGTTGAGCTTGAAGTGAAAAGATTATATTGTTTTATAAAAGTTTTGAGTGTATTTTAGGGTTATTCAGTGTATAACTTGTAATTTAATCATGTCGGGTAATCATCCCTGTGTAGAATTTAGTGAAAACAAAATGTATGTTAGTATTAGAAAAGTGTTTTGTGAATTAAGTGTAATGGGTGAATACTAGACCCAGGATGTGGGTGAAAAGGTCCAACCATGAAGTTCGAGGTTCATCGTGTAAAATGTAAGTTCAAACTTTCAATCATGAATGTATACATTTTGGGGGAAGTTCGTGAAAAACCTTAAAATAGGGAAGAGCACACTAAAATAAATGAGATAGTGAAGGAATGTGTAACATTGCAGAAAATGAAATACGGATCTGAACATACCGCAAATAAATGTAAAGAAATGAATAATAATAATAATTCAAAAAGTGTTGAATAAAATAATAAGTGGCTAAGAACCTTAGTGTTCTTTTTCAAAAGTATAATAAAATTCGTTTATGACCGTTTCTGAAACATATAATGTTTAATTAAAGAATAATTGCGGGTAATAATATTGGATTTCAAAGATAAAATAATTACGGAAAACTTAAATATTGTTATACATGCAAAGTCATGCATTATAAAAAGTTGTTGATAGATTGTCATATCTAATATCCAAGACCGTTTAATTGTGATCGTAGCTGTGGTGAGTTCGATAAAAGACGGGTCTTAAGTAAGGTAATAAAGGGAGCTATTGCGGATACTAGAGAACCGGGTTCGATTCCCACTCTAGAAATTGTCAAACGCGCGTGGAGGACTGCTTAATACCGCTTCATTGACGCAAGTTATATTGATCGCTTCTGAAGATGGATTTGCCTAGGAAGTTGACTATTTGTAGACACGGGAGTGTCATATGTTGAATGTGTGCGAAAGGCTCTGTTGACAGGTCGTCAATATCAAGAAGTGTCAGGGTAGGTCAAGGAACTAGTGGGGAATTACGCAATATTGTGCTATAACCGCCTCCGTGGGATTTTCTCTGTCATGTTTTAGCTAACCAAGCTTGCTTGAAAACATGAAATTTAGTACTTTTTGTACGAAATAACGAAATGAATGTTGCTAAGAGAATGTATTCAATAGCCTTATAATGTCTTGGAATCAACGATTTCTTCAACGTATTATGCCTTTGCTAATATTCATTTGTTTCGAAATTTATATTATTTCTTTCAGTACATTTCAGTACGGCCCCATGGTGTCGAGTTAGCGCACCTGCCTCTCATCCAGAGGCCCCGGGTTCGATTCCCGGCTCCATCAGGGATTTTAGGAACTGCAGTGAGGGTTGCAACGGGGTGCACGCAGCCTCGTGAGGACAATTGAGTAGCTGTCTTTCAGTGAAGCAGCGCCCTGGTCACGAAAACCAAGATTGACGGCCGAGGGGATCCGATGCGCTGATGCGGGTCAGATGGCTGGGTAGCAATCGCTTGGTAGCCTTCATGGGGTGTAGTGCCAGGTGTTAATTTATTTATTTCAGGGGACTGATGAGTGAGATTTCATGAAATTTGGCCAAAATACCAAATTTTGGATTTTGCCCAAATTTGGGGCCCAAACCTTTTGTGAAATAAGGAATGATACATTTTTTCCCATGGCGCCATATTTAAAGCCCTGGCGGTGATTCAAAGATTGTTGCGCGCCATTATTACATACCTCAGCGCGACACACCCACCTGTCAAATGGACTAAAACACTTCGGATCTTTTTTTCTCATGTCATTGCTAACAAGTTACCACAAAATCCACTTGTGGAAATGGTCATGCCATCTAGACATGACATCTAGGAACAGAAAGGTCTCATATTTTACTATGGTAGTCAGGTTATAACTTTATACACGGGAATTAAACAAGTTCTGTCAAAATATATTGAAATAATTTCCTTCTAATTTCGAGTTTTATTTTTTTCATGCCATGCAATTCATCTTTGTTATCAGTAATGAAGTAAATAGAAGAAATAAGTAAATAAATGACTTGCTCATTTGATTACCATTGATTCTTCCTACCGCTGCACTATGATCTTTGTTGACATTAGCTCCATCAGTCTCAGTACATTATTGTACATAAAAGTGTTTCGAAAGAGCTGATTCAATGTTTATTGTGTGGAGAATGTAAATCAAACACTGTAGTAATAGAAATAAGGAAAAAGAAGAGGTCTGAGGGTTGTACATAAGGTGCAGGGCAGTTCTGATGTAAATAACTAACCACCCAACTTGATTTGCTGTTTTCTCATGAAGTGATTTTTCTTACATATATTATGATACAAAATGCTCCTTGTATTGCAGTTTTTAAGATATTTGGTTCAAAGTTGGTTTGCATATTTAAATGTGTGCAAATTATAATTTGCTCTGGAATTTTATGTCAGTAAAAATAACTGCATTATTTGGGCTTTCAAATATATATAATTTCTATTTTTTTGGGTTTAACTGAAATTTTATCATTTTGATTATCTCTCCTGACTCGCATATAAAAGGCACATACAATTCCAGAGTAATTTCTAATTGTGTCTGTATTTAGCGACTGTTTACCAAGTATGGAGGAAAATAAGTGAAAACTCCATCGTAAGGAACATTTTTATAACCCTATGTTTTTCAAAATATTATTATTATTATTTCAAAAACCATCTGAGCAATAAGGTCAAAATTTAGAATGTGTCCTAACTATAGGCATATCTATATGTGGTTAAAATTTCAAAATGATCCGTCCAGTAGTTTCAGATATTCAAAACTCACTCATCAGTCCCCTTATTACATTCCATAAACAAATTTCAAGGTTCTGAAATATGGACCAGAAAATAATTTTCACCCTTTAGATAAGTGAGCTAGAGCACTAGACACTGCCCCAGTATAATATTCTAATACAAAATTACAATATCAATCGGGTCACCTCCTTGTGGAGAGTATAAACCACCCTCTGAACGATAAGAAGAACTGCTGAAACAAGGCCTAGAATGCTTGCATGATTCACACGGACACGATATTGAAACTATTTGGCTGATGACTTTGCAGTTTCGGCAACAAAAGCTTCCCATATGAAGGAATATTCCTCCAAGACGAGGTAGAAATCAGATGATTAGTTAGTCGTAACTATTTACAATCAGGTGACCGCCATTTCGTTTGCGTTATGATGTCGATATAAAACATGACACTGAGTTATCCTTTGAAATATAAGACCACCCTGAATGTCCGTACTGATGTTGGTAGATTCTCTTTGTTGTGTTTGTATTGATGGGGGAGAATCGACCTACACACATACACGGCCGCTGTCTTAAATTTATTTGGGCGCAAACCTTGTAGTTTGAGAGACAGACGCTTCCCACAAAAAGGTATATTCTTCCAATATGTGGTAGAGATCGGATAGCTAGCTTCATCGTAATTTGATTTAAGCTTTGAAAATTTGGATGGCCACCATTTTGGTTTGGTTGAGAATAGCGGTGATGTACAACATTACACACAGGTTTCCTTGCTGGTGCTACCTATCTGCCAAATTTTGTTCAAATCATTTTCGTCACGTTTGAATTGGTAAAGAGAGAGAGAGAGAGAGGGGGGCATACATCAACACATACTCATAAACACAGACAGACAAATGTTGGCTCCTGTAGATCACCCGATTCTACTTTATTTTTTGCAAAGATTAGAAGTAGGCTAAATATTCCCCACTGAAGTACAACACTGCGTGAGCTGTCAGTAAACTAAAATCCTAAGCGCCGTGGCGGAAAACAGTGTTTTTGTAAATGGCATCAGTAGACTAAGTGACGTTCAATTTTACATCATCATATCAAGCACTACACTCCTTACATTGCGTCAAACATAACATTGAGGGAGCCTGTGTTACTAACAGTATTAAACTGTTGATATTTTACATAGGAGCAGGACAATGCTGCTAATGAAGTTTGCTAAGAAGTTTGCGACGGAAAAACATTGTAAAACATTTACAGTATTATGTTCAAATTGATTGTTGTATGGTATCTAATGCGGCTGTTTGGTTCCTTAGTGTAGGGGATGCGACAACGCGGTCATGTAGCCCCGTGCACTTTGGGTGTGTGTAGAATCTGTCCGATAACTGGTGTTAATTTTGGAGACTATATTAGTGTGTGTTATCTGTTTTTATTCAAGTAAGAACTGCAGACGATAATTTCAAGTAGTTTCTACTTTTGCTACCAAATGCTACCGTCCACGGCACCTAGCTGCAAACTTGACTACTAGATGCCATCGTAACCAGCACCTAACGACGAACGTTGGAACTTTAGAACATTAATCAAATCCAAGCCGCCAGGTATCTAATACGGTATTCTCCAATGACAGCAATCTTTCTTTATCGATATATTTATTTGAAGTACCGGTACTTATTTCTAAATTGTGGCAGAGAACTTTTAGGTGTAACTTTTAAAATCACGAGAAACCGAACAGAATACTATGCTATCAAATGATATTCAATTTTTCCTAATGACCTTTCTGGAGATATAATCAGCCAAGATAAATGAAACACAGCACAGAAAATCATTTTTCAGATATGTTCAAAAATTCTAGAAGGCATCAGTTCGAAATTTTGAAACATTATTTTTTCATTTTTTGTAGGGAAGACATTGATGGGCTATTATAATGATCATTATCTATAGGCACTAAATTGTGTAGATTACTTTTGTTAAACATGGAGGTCAGGCAGTTGACGTTTCTATATTTCATTCGATGTAAACATTGTTTGAGTTCATACTATTGATGCCAAAGGGTTAACTTACTGAACAAGTCGATTTTATAGCGAAGTAGACTCAAAGATTTGCAACACTCTCACTATGAAAGAACATTAAACATGGCTTTTAAGGGCACACGACGTGTTCAAATGGCACTTAAGAAGCTTGAATCATCATTAAATTACCGAACATTAAAGGTAATAAACGTAAAGAGAATTCAGGTATGAGGTAAAGTAAAATTATCTTCGTATAGTCAGGCGAAGGATGACAATCTCGAGTGCAAAGTGGAAGTGGAGGTGAAAACCTGCGTACATGTCTACCGTATCGTTGTTCATTGTTGACTAGGAGCACGCTGAATTTAACGTCCATGGTATTTGCAAGTATTCAGCGAGTAGGCTGGAACTATTGGAAATCAATTCCAAAATCACCATAAGGGAAGATGAGGATTAAAGAAAAACGTTAGGAGCGAAATAAATAAGATACGAGCCTTACCGTAGTCGCATATGATGTGTAACATCTGACATGCTATCCTACTCGTATACCACACAGCTTGGACATTCTTAAAATGTTAATTTACGCTCCGTTTTCATACTCGTACTATGATGAATGTATAGATTGAATAGGAGATATGCTACTGTCACACTTGTTTGAACAAACATCACATATTATATTGTAAATTGTTGTTGATGTTTGAGTTTTCAGTCTTTTGACTGGTTTGATGCAGCTCTCCACGCCTCCCTGTCTTGAGCTAATCGTTTCATCTCTACATAGCTACCACACCCTACATCCGAAGCAATCTGTTTAACATATTCTAACCTATATCTACCCCTACAGTTCTTGTCCTCAACCCTTCCTTCCATAACTAAGCTTGCTATTCCTGGGTGTCTTAGTATGTGTCCTACTAATCTATCTCTTCTCTTCATTAGCAGTCGCCAGAAACATCTCTCCTCTCCCACTCGCCTTAATACCTATTCGTTTGTCACCCTATCTAACCATCTGATCTTCATCATTCTACTGTAACACCACATTTCAAATGCTTCAATTCTCCTCTTTTCTGCTGCACCAATATTCCAAGTTTCACTTCCATAGAGCGCCACGCTCCAGACAAAGGCTTTCAAAAATGACTTCCTAATACCTAAATCTATATTCGATGTCAACAGATTCCTTTTTTGTAGAAAGGCTTTCCTTACCTGAGCCAACCTACTTTTTATATCCTCTTTGCTTCGTCCATCACTGGTTATTTTGCTTCCTAAGTAACAGAAGTCTCCTAATTCCTTCAGCTTTTCACCTGCCAATTTGATGTCCATAGAAGTTTCTGATTTATTTCGGCTGCATTCCATTTTTTTTTGTTTTACATTTATTAATTTTCATCATGTATTCATTCCGTAAAACGGAGTCCATGCCATTCAAAAACTCATTCAAATCCTCAGGCGTTTCGGCCAAGATGACGATGTCATCAGCAAATCTCAGAGTTGAAATTATTTCTCCTTGAATCTTCACTCCCACTTTAAATTTTTCTCTGATTTCCTTCATTGCTTGTTCAATGTAAATATTGAAAAGTATGGGTGATAAGTTGCAGCCTTGCCTTACACCTTTCTGAATACCAGCTTCTCTCTGATGACTGCTGTCTGGTTTCTGTATATATTGTATATAGCCCTCCTATCCCTGTACTTTATTCCAATTGATTTCAAAATGTCAAACAATTTAGTAAATTTGTAAATTAAGAGGAGGAATGAAACCATAGACTCTAGCCTATCTATAGACTACGGTACTAGAAATAATGTTCAATACAATAAAATTTCCCATCTCCTGCTTGGTGCAAACTATTGTCTATGAGGAACGTTTCTCATGCGAGCTCGTATGCTAGTCGGGATTTGATCGACCTGGAAACTCTGAGGGCTCGTTTGAGAAACCTGGATTTCACTTTTTCGAGTTCTTCCACTTGCTTAGAGTTGAGATACTCCCATGTTAACTCTAGGCCGCATGTCTGCACGGGTATGACCTATGCCCTAAAGAGCGCCATTGCAGTTTCCAGCGATATTAGCGTAATATGACTTACAGTATATCGTTTATGGCTTTATTGCGGCAGCTGATTTTGTCCTTGTGTGTAGTCGTGAGCTTCTTCTTGTGACCTAAAACGTAAGGCCGAAGTATTTGAAGTTGTTTTCCACCTTCAGTTCCTTGCCGTTGCATAGCACTTGTTCTGAGTCTGCTTGCCTGCCACCATTCCGAAAGATGACCATCTCTGTCTTGTCCTAGTTGATTGTTATTTCGTTTTCCTGAGCCCATTCACTCAGTATGTCGATTGCCTCTTGTAGGTCCTTTATCTTCTTCGAGGCTATTGCCATGTCGTCTGCATACATGCAGAATTTGAGTTCTGTCGATTTATTTATTTATTTATTTATTTATTTATTTATTTTGTCCCCTGCATCATGTGTGATTGCATTGAATAAACTGGGGCTGAGCGTGTCCCTCTGGAGCACGCCATTCGTTTGCATCGTCAAGTTTGTCTTCCTGACTCCGCCGTGCACTTGTATGTAGTTTTCCATATTGATGTTGGATATAAGGTTCCAACGCTGTCCTCACTATGAGTGCTTCCAGGTTGCGTATCAGCAGCTTTCTGTTTACCAGATCGAAAGCCTTTGAGTACTCGACAATGACTACATAGAGCTTGCCTTTGGGTTTTTATAGTGCTATTATCACATGTCTTAGTGGGTTTCCTGAAGCCATGATTGTTGATCTGTGCTTCAGTAATCCACATTGCTCTTCTGGTAGCAATGGGTCTTTTATTTCATCTAATCTCCCTCTTAATATTCCCGTCAGTAGCCTTAAGGCTATAGGTTCTAGCGCTACTCCGCAGAATGAATTTGGGTCATCCGTGCTCCCTTTTCCTTTGTACAGTAGCTTGATGGTTGCCTTTCTCTATTCACTTGGTATTTCTCCGAGTTCTAGGCATTTGTATAATAGGACCAGCCATACCGGTACCAGTTCCTCAGTGGTTTGTTTCAGATGCTCATTCATTTGTCCATCTGGGCCGGGGATCTAGTGTTCCCTTTTCTCTGTATCGCCCTTCTGATCACTCCCTGTGTGATGGGTTGTATTCCATCGCGGTCCTCCGGGGGCTGGTTTCAGGTCTGGACTCCTTTGCGCAGGTGACGTCCTTGACATGTCCCTCCCATGTTTCCACTGGTATGCTTGGTTGTATGTTTCGGCTCTGTGTCTTGAAGGCCCGGTATGGATCTGCTTCTGCTTCTGCAACGGTTGGTCTTTGCGTCTCTTCAATAAAGTCTTTCTTTAAAGCAGCTCTTTGTAGATTTTCCTTTCTTGCCGATATTCTTCCAGCGTTGGATTGTCTCTTATAGGCCTAACGTTGTGTAGTTTGCTTACTGCTTCTCTTTTTTGTACAATGCACGATTCGTCGAACTATGGTTTTGCCTTTCTTCCGTGCGTAAGCATGGTTGCTGCGCTAGTGATGCAATATTGTTTCCATGTCGCCACCTGGTCTATCCTTCCCGCTTGTATGTCTTTTTATAACTTTGTCTACGTCTTCCAATTTTTCTTTGACTTTGTCTCTATCCATCGTTTTTCATGCTCTGATGGTTCCTTTTAGAGGTTCCTCATCACTTTTCACGTCGTCTATATCTATACTTGATGGTATAGATGTCCTGTACCTAATTGTGGTTGCATTCCTTCTTTCGGGCATTCCTCTTAAGCATATCAAATATATTGTGCTTGTCCCGTTAGGGCTTATGCACGTGCAGTCGTGAGTTTTATTCCGCACTAAAAATCCTTCTAGGGTTAGGTAGTGGAAGACATCTCCTTTTGCGTTTGGTAAATCCATTCTGCAGTATAGATCCTCAGCGAGGATGGCCTTTCTTTCTCTTTGGATTGTATTCAGAGCCGCTCCAACGTGGTGTATTATGTCTTTTGGGGATAGTCTGAGGTTGAAATAGGCCGCCACAATTACGCCGATTTACGTTTCCACGACTAACATGTCTACTTCCTTCCACGGTAGTTTGATCGGGGCTAACTTGGGTTTGATTATACAGGCTCTCATTGCTCTACTGTTTCGGACCTCTGTATTTCCACGGCTGCCGAAAGGTCTGACAGTAAACGCCCTAGGGCCAGAAGATGCAGTTGTGGACTAGTTCGCATTTATCCTTGGGTATGCTGACTTTAAAAGCCCGTATACCAATTCTTTTATTCACTAGGTCGCAGTGGATCGTTCTCTCCACTTCGTTTTCCTGTAGGTATGCTGTTTCATCTTCTGGCAAAGAGTCCTGTCTCAGTTTTGCGACATACAGCCATGCGCTCTTTTTTGCTGTTTTCAGCCATGAGTCTCCTTGTCTGGTGCCTTTCACATATTCCTTTCTGGGTATGTTTTCAGCCTGAGTTGGGGTGTGTCGGTCTCTTTGCACCCGTCGCCTTTGAACTACTTCTGTTCATTTTGTAGGGTTTGGCTCGCATCTATCATCTTGACCCCTCCTCTCTTCTTTTGTTCCCCGTCTTGTGGGATTTTGAGGGGTCCCTCATCGTGGTTTCCCTTGCCTTCAGTGGCAGCTGGTGTCTTTTCCTTTGTTCCTAGTGTTGATGTATCCTACTTCTATCGTGTCTTCGCTGCTGGGCTTTCCTTTTGTTCCTGGGCGTGTTTCTCTTCAAGTTCGTTGTTGCTTGGTCTTGCCCTTTTCCTGGTCATCTCCCCGGTTTCTTTGATTCGTATAGTCTCGCCTTCCGTGTTGTCCTCTTTACCGTTTTCCTCGCTGTTATCGGTTCGTGTACTTCGATCGTTATCGGGAGTCTGTAGCACCTTGCCTATTGCTTCCTTGATGTGATTCTCAATGTTTTCCTGTCGGCGGATTCTAATATAGTGCGTTAGGTCTTCCACCTATCCTGCCAGACTGGCTATTTCCGCACTGCACAACCATATAAGTTTTCTGTTCTTTTTTCCAGGTCTTTTACTTCCTCTCCGATTAGGCCTGAGCAGTTCTCGTGTGTCATGTCTTTGCACCTACCGCATTCTATTATGTTGTCCTCTGTGGCCTCTAACATATCGGGCAGTATTCCTAAAAATGAATTAAAATGAATTTAACCGGCTTGGTACTGAACCCCAGTCCTACAAGTAACCTCATTTCCCTTAAACTTTCTGCTAATAATTATAATACAATATCAGTGATACACAGATTATTATTATGGAACGTTTCCTTGCACCAGTTATCTAAAAGATTGGATCTATACTAGACTTTTATTTGTTTTGAAATTCAATGTGGTCCTAAAGCAGCTTAATTAAGAACTGCAGAGTCAGCAGTCCATGTGCGGTAGTTATAATACATTTATTAGGATATGCTCAGGTAAATAAGCGATTGGTAATTGTTCAGTGATTTTCTTGTGATTGACGTAGTGCGGAAACATACTACACTAAGTGATTTGTTTGGAATGTGTTGGTTATAAATTTGATATATTCATTACAGTGTTTGGTTAAATGACAGTGATTTTCTGGTATAATCCATGAAAATTGTCAGATCTTTTGGACGACACCGTCTTGGACGTAGGAAATGTTTCAATACTGAATGATAGCGCAGAATATATCAAAGATTACATATTCACAAAGATGTCGCGACACTAAAAACGCGTAGAAACAAGGGAACGTATTATTGCAATTTCACTTTAAATGTATAGCAAGCGCCAAAGAGATTATACGATCTAGTTTTTAACAGCTGACCATCATGCCAGAAGTAAGCACGCTACGTGCCGATTACAGCGCCCAAATGGATATCTGTCCCAAATGGGAGCAGGTAGTCTAATCCACTGATGAAGGTGTGGAGTTTGATGGAACACGCCAAAGATGACATGACCTTTCTTGCACGGAACTTCAGAAAGAGCAATTCGACGTGTTAAAAGTAAGTCATAAAAAGAAGTGTAAGCTAATATGCCTATGCGATGACTGTGAACAAGAATATATGCTCTATCAGGTAGGGAAGTCCACGCACGAGTAACTGGAAAAACTACGCACGGACATGCATAGAAGAATGGACGTTATAGCGGAGTCACTGAGTGCCATGAGGAAAAACCAACAGTTCCAAGGAGCAGAGGAGAGAGAGTACATCATTCAGATACGCTCTCAGCAACCCATAGGACAGACTTCGGCAATCAGAAAGGGGTTCCGATCCCAGGCTGAAGAGGACAGGGCTGCTACGGCACACCTTCAGAAACCAAAATTCTACTGCGAGGCGATAGGCGTAGATACCAAAATGATAGGGGACTTAACGGATAAAGGGACCAACAATAAGATACAGGCTGTAGCAGACCGCGCGGACAAGAACACACGGAGTAGGGAGGACAGATGATAAGACGAATTTTTGAAGTAGTGCGCCGACCGCGATACAGATCGGACAGGAGAAATAATACCACCATTGGACAGGATGAATCACCAGATTCCATTTTGAAGGTAGGACAGAGAACTGCTTGGTTTATCGTGGGACGTTTATCCCAACACACCACCAGTGAGACACGTAAAGATTATTTCTCCTAGAGAGGAATTTAAAAACCTACAAGCTGCGAAGAATTGCGAACTATGGCTATCATACTGTAGTTTTAAGAGTGCCCAACATCTATGTTATTAGCCGGGATAGCTATTAAACTATCTTATTTATAGATTTAATAGCTATTTTAAGAGATCCCAACAACTTAGTTATCACCTCCGAGAACTATCATACTGCTGTTTTAGGAGAGCCCAACATCTAGTTTATCATAATAAAGAAGACAAATTGAACCAAACGCCCTTAGGTTACTGAGAAGGCTTCAACCCACGGGTACACTTTACCTACGAAATTGCGAGGTTTGTGTTGCCATCTCAACTTGCATGGCTAAATGTCGAATGATTTCACTTGGATTTTAAAAACTGAATGGAATGCATTCAATTTGCGCCTGGTATATTTTCAACAAAAAAAAGCAACTTTCATTTTCGTTAACAGTGAGAATCAACATCAAATTGTATCCTCAATCGAAAACCCTTAGCTATTATCATGGTCGAAGCATGCTATAAATGCCTTGATATGATTTATAATAGAATTCAGAATATGTGAAAATTGTTCATAAATTAAACAATCAACCTGAGGAATATTGCTGAAGCATGTAACAAATGCTTTATAAATATGGTCAATAGTATGTGAATAATTGTTTATAATTAATAATCAACATTACGAATGTTGCTGAATCATGTTACAAATGCTTATAAATGGATTCAATAATATGTGAAAAATTGTTTATAATTAATAATCATAATTAGGAATGTTGCTGAAGCATGTAACAAATGCTTTATAAATATGTTCAATAGTATGTCGAAAATTGTTTATAGTAAATAATCAACATTAGGAATGTTGCTGAGGCATGTAACAAATGCTTATAAATGGATTCAATACTATGTGAAAAATTATTTATAATAAATAATCAACATGAGGAATGTTGCTGAAGCATGCAACAAATGCGTATAAATGGCAGGTCATAGATTTTATTAATGTTGCCAAAACATATTATTTTCATAGGATGGAACAGCCTGTCCAGAAAGAATGATGTCATATTAGGTGGCATGACGTCCCACAATACATTTCGTTGGCGCACGTGGGAAAGCACTTATATGGGAAAAGCTACAATACACAAATACGTGCATAATAATATATACGCTGCCATCCACGCTGTGGCTATCACCTGCTCACAGAAATGCAAACAATATCTCATATGTCATGGCAACCATGGCCCACAAAATATAAACAATAACAATTATGGCAACTATGGCTCACGAATATCATAAACCATCCTGGCAACTACCGCTCACTAATACAATAACAATACCACATATGACGTGGCAATTTTGACTTACGAAATAGAACAATAACGTCTGTCGTGCCAACTACCGTTCACGAAAATGTAAACAACACCTAATATGCATTATACTACAATAGTGCTCAGGCAAAACCCTCCTGCGCCTGAAATATTTCTTTTCCCCTGACGTCATGCTTATTTTACATGTAATAAATACAAATCATAGGCTCTCCCATTATGTCAACATTACGACCAACCTCGTTTCAACAGATCATTCCGAAAGATGGTGTCGTCAAACTGCCTGTCTTAAGATAGAGATCAGCCTGTAAGTATATCTGGAAACAAAAGCCTCCCTTGCAACGAATTTGGAACTGTCAAATGTGAATAGATCTTACCTAAATGTTGACCTACGAGAACCAATTAACCAGGAAAGAACGATGAATTTAAACGGTCGGTACCATAACCACACGAAGAATTAGCTGATGCAATACTTTACTTGTAGACCGCCACGAGGTACCTTCTGATGTGGATCTTTGTCTGTTTCAATGGTGGCGCTCTCCGGCGTCGGCTGGAAATGTCGTGACGCGTGCCAGCGCAACCGGCAGATTTCCTCCTCATTCTGCCAATCACCGGCATCCCTGCTGTCAAAATCCCATCGATCAGTCTAGTGTCCCACGTTGACAGGATCGAAGACCACATAAGTAGAGCGTCTCTCCATTCCCACTGACGTCGTGACGCTCCCCGACGAAAATTTTCCTCCACATCTGATGTTACTAGCAATATCCCATGTGTGATTCGACCAGTGTCTGACCATGTTTGACGTCACGTCTAGCCAACCCGGCACTTTCAGCTACCAATTTCATCATGTTGCATTTATAGTTCATATAATTTGTGGCCATGCTCATAGCAAATGTTCACTACCGCTTCTGGAATATTCCACGTTGCACACATCTCGTTTCATCAGCCAGATATTAAAGGAATATAAATGAATCAAGGTCGATATAAATAAATGGCCTCTAAATAACTTCCTCCAAAACAGTATAATCATAGCAGACAACAGAAATGTAATGTAATGCTTTGAATAATCCTCCCATGACACGCAGTCTGTTCAAATGGGGTGATATACTCAGACGCTTCCTACACATGCTTGGATCATCTAATCGTCCATGACGTAACGGGGACAGTACATAAGGCTTCGCATACATGTCATGAGTATCCCTTCTCTTCGCTATGGATTATCATATGTATCATCACGTATCTGGCCTGAATAAATTTGTCTTGCCATGGGCTACTTGAACATGGCTTTTAGCCGCTAAATATTAGAATTAGTGTCTCCTAACATCCTTTCGGAGAAATGCGGCTCGCATATTCTACATAAATTACTAAATGTTTCTTCCCCGAGTAAGACTTGCTTCGCAACGCTACTTGAATATGATCCTTCGCCGCTATGGGTTGGCATTCATGTCTTTCAATATCCTCTCCAAGAAAACTTGGCTTTTCGCCGCATGGATTATTATTAAGCGCCTCTTCTAACATCAATTCCGTGAAATGTGGCTGCACATTTTGTCTGTGGGTGAATTTGGCTTCGTATACCTTACTGCCCGGGTATAATCTCTATGAACTTGTGGGGTAAGGTGACGCGGGAAGCGGAGGGTCTGTCAACGGCCCGTCGTGTTATCTGGAATATCTGTCTATTCTAATACCACTAACATAAGGCCGTTCCCTAAACCAGTGTGGTGTTGTGAATGAGTGAGTATACAAACAGTAGTTTCTCTGACAATCCCGCGTGTAGTGGACGTAGTTCTCAGAACGCAAATAAAATACGTTTGAAAATTCACCTAAAGCGGGAAAATTAAATAAATGCTGGAGATATAATTATTATATCATCACTTTTGTAATGGAATGAATATTCTACGTTTTGTGTCATGGAAGTTCATGGCCTGTTCAGTTCTGTCGATTCAGCAATGAGCGGTATGAAGGACCTTCAGGATTATTATCTTGGTCCACTAAACGGAAAAGGTCCAGCCCTGTAGTGAACTGGCTTCTCCACTTGAGGTAAATAACCAGTTCTTCAATTACTGTGTATATTAAACACGAAGTATTTGTATAATTTACACTTGAAAGTTTTTTGAATATGGAGCATACATTTTTAAAAGCGTGATATAACAGACATCATCTCGGTAGAGTAGTTATAGCGTCCCAAGTGGTCCTGGTTGGATTCCCCGGCTTTGCTCTCAATAATTTAGGAATAAAACGTGTAAGAGACTCGGCGGGATGGTCACCTCTAATATTTTCATTGACTGGGTCCGATATCATGTATGTTCTGCTCCTTCAATAGATTGGTCCCGAGTTTTTGCCCCAAATCGGTCAAAATTCTCATTTGTTTGCGGGAAAACATTCTTTGAAACTTTAGGAAGGATGTACCAAAAACGTTATTCGTTCTTCCCTTTCCTATGGGCTGGCAGCCATTTTTAAATAGAGGTGCACTATGTTTTAAGATTATTTAGCTAGTAGATAAAATACAACAAACATTGAAACATATACTAAGTGTATTTGCGTAGACTACACTAAAGTCATATTTCTAACATCAAACATTTTTTAAACGTAAGAATATTGTAGCGTATAACGTTAGGTATTATTATTCGAAGACAGAGGAAAACAAAATTCAGGAAAAGAAGGTACTAATTTTGAACATATGTGTGTAGTGTTTAAAAATATATTACAGCTAAATCTCTAAAGATACCTCAGATATCTTTCTTTAAAGATGTTAGGCGTATTTGGGAGCATACAGATTGAGTCACCTAAAAATTGCACTGCAAATATTTCGGTCATTTTGAACACAACCTTTGAAAGTCAGTGTGATCTTTACTTGTCAGAGCCCACATAAGGAGTGTATTCACGTTTGCTTTTCTGTAGTTGGTGCTACCACAGGTATGTACAAGTGTCGGTGTGGAAAAGTTTCAACATAAGACCGATTACAAACCACTTGCACTAGAATCCTGCAACAAACGCCATTGACGTTCTAATTTATACTACTTTTATTTTCTTAATGTCAATTGGCATTGTTCCATTTTAAACAATAAACGTATTATTCAAATATGTTTATAAGCCAAAAATGTGAGCCCACGATTACCAAGCCGGTCTGTGAAAACGGCACATCAATAGCACTTCCCATTTCTGAAATACTTGCAGTTCAAGTTTTAGGTGACTCAACCTGTATATCAAAATCGTAGATCTATAAATTTATTGCCAATGCGGGCTGTGATTATTACATAATTTTAGAGAAATACATATATATAGATTATATATTCCAAATTAATTACAAAATTTCATTGGAATTTGGCACACATGTGAAAGTCTACGTTTCAAGTTATCAGTCAAAAGTCTTTAATAATCGGTTTAGAAATCTCAGTACCAATTTCCCTTAAAACCACAATTATCATCGGTAGGCCAGGTGTGAACTACTGGGGAGTTTTTTTTTAAATAAAAGTTCTATCCGTAGCCGGCCAGCCCTTTTGTTCTTCGAGTCCAATCTCAGGCTATATATTACATTCAATATTGATTTATTTATCGTAAGTCAATAAATTTCCATTGGCCTCAATCATTATCAATTATTGGTTATTTATTGGCGGAATGACAATTTTGGCGTGACAGATCTTAGTTTGTGAAGTTGAATTTAAAACTAAGGCACAGGTAAATTAGTTTTGCGGTTACCTGAAAGCCGAATGTTTGTTTTAGTGAGTGAGGGCAGTGAGATAGTAGTGGTGGTAGTGGTAGTGTTGCTGTACCACATGGCATCTTCTTGTTTTGTTTTGTAATTCTTTTCTTTTGCTTTGAATACAATATTGACGTTAATATTTTCTGATATGAAATTAATTCACTGGATATATTTCACCATTTAAGTACGATCAGTTTAAAGTTACTGTCAATTTGCCCATGTTTTGATTATCAGATAGACTTCACACACGCTCGACTGATTTCCCACATGAACCCCGATTCGAGGAAGCAACAAAATATTAGTACGAATTGTATGAAACTCGACCTATTTTGCCTAATAGGCTACATGGGATTGATTATCAAGTTGATCCAGCCCTTAAATAAAGTAACAACTTATGGTAAAGGCCTATGCTACAACCCCGCGGAGAAGCTCATCGCGTTAAATCACTCTCCACGACCGTGATGGGGAATTGCTGCATGTTCAAAGATCGGAGAATCGAATCCCACCGCTGACAAAGGCAAGCCTTAGTGTTGATTACCACAATCCTCACAGGCAAATGCCAAATAGTGCCTCAAATCAAGTCCCGGGTTGCCTACCCCATCCGTAACCCGAAAAATTAACGTTAAACCATCTCCTTCAGTCATCATAGAAACGCACGTTATCAGACAATTAACAGAAACACTTCACGGCCTTCGTATTCGCCTTTTGTGGCTAATGACGATATATTTTCGTGCTGTGGCCCTCCATAAAGTATGGCCATGTAACGGTATGATATTGGTGAGAATGATCAAGTCCAACATTAACAGCTTGGGATATAAACAATTAAATATTAAGAGTTAAATGTTTTAAATATATATATATTTTGTATGGCATGAAAATGCAATATACAATTATTTACATTCTACAGTATTAGAGTACAAATATATACGGATTGAGACCTTGATCTGCAAGTAGCTTCAGTTTTGTTAGAGCTGGATATC
Source organism: Meconema thalassinum (assembly GCA_946902985.2). Lineage (NCBI taxonomy): Eukaryota > Metazoa > Arthropoda > Insecta > Orthoptera > Tettigoniidae > Meconema > Meconema thalassinum. The sequence goes on from OX336395.1 coordinate 240,661,320, forward strand.
TAATTTCTCTAACCATTCTAAAGCTTCATCACTAGCTTGATGAATCTCCTTCATTGGACCATAGAACCTTCGGAGTGGGCAATCCATAGCGATGTGACTGATGGTCTGAGGCACATCTGCACAGTTGCAGAAAGGATTTTCGGCAATTTTCCATTTGTGCTTCCAGAACTGACACCTACCGAGTTGAGTTCTTATACGGTTCAGCGACGTCCAGATTTTCCTGGGAAGGTCGAAACTAGGGGGCTGCTTAACTGGATCCGAGATAAGACCTAATCTGTATGGATTTGAAGTCAGCCACTCATTGCGCCAAGCTTCATTCACTTGAAACTGCTCTTGGACCAACTTCCTTCCTTGTCTCCAAGAAGGATTCCGGGATTTCAGCCTGAGATCTTTAGGTGAGCAGTCTAGATGAATTAGCAGAAGAGGGTTGTCACAACATTTAAGCCAGTCTCACTTCAGTGCCATTTGTCTTCTAAGATGAGGAGGCGGGATGTTGGAGAGTGCTGGTAACCATTCCAAAGGTGTAGATTGGATGGTTCCTGATACAGTCCTCATTGTGTCGTTCAGCTGTACGTCTATCTTCTTAGCATGGGCGCTGTTAAGCCATACTGGGCAGCAATATTCTGCTACTGGATACACTAGGGCAAGTGCTGAAGTTCTTAGGGTGGATGCTGTGGGGCCCCAGCTCGTTCCTGTGAGTTTGTGCAGGATGTTGTTGCGGGTTTTGATCTTGGCAGATGTTTTGCCTAGATATTCACTGTAAGTCAAGGATCGATCCAAGATGACACCTAAATATTTAGGATGAGGACTGAATTTCAGTAGATGACTCTGGTATTTAACCCTAGGAATGTAGTTGGCTTGTTTGTTGCTCAGATGAAAGCAGCTGACCTCTGTTTTTGCTATATTTGGGTTTAGTCTCCAGGTTTTGAAGAACTTGTCGAGTCTGCAGAGATCTTCCGTAAGTACGGTTTCTGCTGTTGCAAAGTCGTTGGACTGAGCTGTCAATGCAAGATCGTCAGCGTATACGAACTTTCTAGCACTAGTAGGAGGTAAGTCTGCGGTGTAAATATTGAACAGCAATGGGGCAAGGACCGATCCTTGTGGTAATCCATCCTTTAGTTTGTGAGATCTGCTTACGTTGCCATTTAGGTGAACTTCAATCACTCTGTTGACCAGCATATTATTCAGTAGGATGGCAAGTTTCTTGCAAGGGATTATTTTCAGGAATTTGAGGATCATTCCTTTTCGCCAAACTGTATCGTATGCTGCCATGAGATCCACAAACACAGATACGGCCTTCTTTCGATCTTGAAATCCTCTGTCTATGTGAGTGGTTAGGGCCAACACCTGGTCGGTACAACTGCGCTTTGGTCTGAAGCCAGCTTGCTCATTTGGTATGTACTCAAGAACTGTAATTGAGATTCTATTATATATTATTCTTTCCAGCTGCTTGTAACAGACGCTCAGGAGGGCAATAGGCCTGTAATCTTCTGCACTATCTCCACTTTTCCCAGGTTTGAGTACAGCAAATACTTTAGTTCCTTTGAGTGCTGGTGGAAGTTGACCATCACGTAAGATGTTGCTATAAAATTTAGCAAGCCATTCAATTGTTCGAGGACCACAACGTTGTAGGAATTCTGGATAAAGACCATCCAACCCAGCTGCTTTTCCTGATTTTACTTCTTTTAGCGCAGTCGAAACTTCAGCAGCCGTGATATCAGCTGTAAACTGGGATGTTGTTTCTGCATGGAACATCTTAGATTTTAGTTCTAACTGAATTCTTTTTGCCTCTTTCTTGTCAGTATCGGCAGGTTTTCTTGTCAGACTAACTAATCTACTTGCTATCGCATCTGGCTTTATCTTGGTGCACTTGGAACTGAATTTTAGAGTGCTGCTACCAAGTTTCCCTAAAAGAGACCATGCTTTTCGACTGGAGTGTTGAAAATTCGTATTTTCCATTAGGTCGGTCCATTTTTCTCTTCTAGCGGAGTCTAAAGACTGTAGTAGTTCGTTGGCAACTTCAGGATCACTGGCGAGTTTATACTCCTCATATAGTTCATTGCATTTTGGACTCCAACCAGGAATATAGGTCCTTCTGTATCCTCTTGGGATATGTTTCCTTGCAATAGCACAAATTAGTCCAGCGAAGCGCTCGTAATTACCTATTTTAGGTGGGATCCACTGTATATTATGTTCCAATTTGCTGGTGAATTTTGACCAGTTGGCTTTGGTGAAATTCCAACGTGGCAGTGGAACAGGTCTGACGACAGGCATTTCTAGGCCAACTTTGAACCAGGTTAGGTTATACATCTTCATGGTAATATTCCTTTGAATAGTTAAATTGAGACTTTTTGTTGTGTACTGATACGACGTTAATCTATATACTGTCCAATTGTATAATCTGTCCGACAAATTATTGTGAACCGTTGTTCTGATTCATACGGCACGCAGGTCAGGGTTATCTGTGAATATATCAGCTAAACGGGGTTGACGTTGCTCCACGTCGGTAGGAATAACCTTTAAGTGCCCTACACGTGACCCCTGGGTGGTGCTAAGAAAGCAACAACGTTGGCTGCTGGACCTAAAGCTACGCTTTCAGGATATCCCAGCAATTAGAAGATATAGCAATATGACTCATAGAAATGTTTTAAATGGAAAAGTAGCATAACGTGCGTATAAACTGACCAACCAATGTACTCGGTTCGAGTGGTAAACACGGACCGGTAACCTCCCACAGCTCTCCCTCCTCATTGTCAGTGATCCACAGAGCTTGAATATGAGCAGTACATGAATTTGGTCTCCAGCCGCTATGGATTTCCATATGTTTCTTCAAGCATCCCTTCCGAGAAACTGTAGCTTCGCAAGCGCTACACGTTTAATGCTTCTCGCCGCTATGTTTAACCATGTGCATCTTCAAATGTACTTTCTGGGTAAATTTTGCCCGCATACGGTACGCTCCTCACGCTTATGGATTAGCATGTGTTCCTTTAAAAGGTCTTTCTGAGTAAATTTGGCTTCTCACAGCTATGGATCAGAATGTGTTTCTTTAAATGTAGCTTGACATGTGTATAGCTTCTTCCAGCTATGGATTAACAGGTTTTTCTTCAATTAGCTTGTAAAGGTAAATTTAGTTTTCCATACGGTACTTGAGTATGGCGCCACGCCTCTATGGATCAATATGTGCGAATTCCAACCTGCTTTTCGAGAAAAAAAAGTGGCTATGCATATACTATAACAAAATAGCTTTGCGTGAAGGGTCGCCATGTGTGTCATCAAATGTTGTTTGCGGTTAAACTTGGCTTCCCATACGCAACATCAATTTGGCTTTTCAGCGCTATGGATAACCATGTGTTTCTTCAAATGTTCTTTTTGAGTAAACTTAGCTCCACACAAGCTACATGAATTTGGCTTCTCACCCTTGTGGATTAACGTGTGTTTTTGCAAATTCCCTATTTGGGAAAATTTAGTTCCACATACGCTACATGAATGGGGCTTTTCACCGCTATGGATGAGCATGTGTGTCTTCAAATGTTCTTTCCGAGCAAATTTGGCCTCGCACACACTACATGAATTTGGCTTCTCACCGATATGGACTAGCGTGTGTTTCTTCAAATTCCCTGCCAGGGTAAATTTAGCATTGCATACACTACATGAGTATGGCCTTACTCCGCTATGGATTACCATGTGCCTATTTAAATAACTTTTTTTAGAAAATATAGCTCCGCAGATGCTACATGAATATGAAGATATGCTGCTTTGTGTGATTGCATATTTTCTTCTAGGTGCAGTGTTAGTATATTGCTCTCCACTATTACCTAATGCGCCAATCTCCCTTGCAGCATGATTCAACGTTTCTGGACATAGCCTGAAATAGTAAGTGCCAACAGTTAGAAGTGCGATACAGTATCATGGGAAGTAGAATAATACAGAAGAAAAAAGGCGATGACGATAGTTGTTGATTTAAGGGGCCGAACATTTTGGTTATCGGACCCTAATGGTCTGGGTGATAGCAAAACCGACAATGAAATGGAAACTATAACGAAAACCAAGGTAGATTGAAATTACTTACACAAATGGAACTTATTGAAAAGACACACAAAATGTTCATTGGAAATACTTACAAAAATCATTTAGATGGAAAATAATCTGGAAAGCAATTAAGATTGAAAAATACTTACAAAATGTAGTTTAGGTTCAAAATAATCACAAAAGGCAATGTAGATTCGAAATACTCACAAAATGCAATTTAAGTTCAAAATACTTACAAAATGCAATGAAAATTGAAAATACTTACAAAATGCAATTGAAAATGAAAATACTTAAATAATGCAATTTGGATTGAAAATCTCAACCCATGCGATTTAAAATACTCACAAAATGCAATTGAAACTCAAAATACTTAAAAATGCAATGGAAATTGAAAATAAATACAAAATGTAATTTAGATTCAATTCAAAATAGTCACAATATGTAGGTACGCAATTCGAAGTACTGTACTAACGAAATGCAATTTAGATTGAAAATACTTACAAAAGGGAGTTTAGTTCTAAAATACTTACAAAATGCAATTTAGATTGAAAATACTCACAAAGGGAATTTGGATTTAAAAAGACTTACAAAACATAATTTAAATACACGGGGGTCAATTCACAAAATAGTGCGGGAATCTTAAAGAGAAAGGAAATATAATGAAAAGAAAAAGAAGGCTGATCCCTCGAAGAATGAGGGATCAGGAAAGACGAGAAACGGGCCTATTAAGGGGGAAATGGAAGAGACTCCCTGGGCCTCAGATATCCTAATACCATCAGGGTCGGAAGAGAACATGAGTTGACCAAGGGAGGTCGACAAGAAAGAAGACAGAGAGGAGTCCAGCACAAGTAAGAGCCAGCAATGCCGGACTCAGGGGGGTCACGTAGTCGCCAAACCACGTCCCACTAGTAGTGAGCTTTTGAGGAGTGTAGAGAAATAGATATCTAAGTAGTGAAAGTATAACTTTCAATAATATCACTACTATGAAACAAGTCATCAAGAATTACCGAAAACTGATTTCGTTTTCACTCCTCAATAATACGTTTTCCATACAGTCTGAATATTTTGGAATTACGTGTGTATATTATAGAGTTAATATAGTGTGTCTTGTCGGAGACTTTCGAGTTACAGCTCAAAGTGCATGAGAGTATTGGGATTGTACTGTAACATAGCCACCATAATCTTCCGACCCAAAGTCGTCGTATTTTTTAATGCCATGTGCAATAAAGGACATGGTGTTATAAGTTTCCACCGTTTGCAACCCTGCTTTACCTTAGCCTATGGATCACCGACGCGGATGTTAACGTGGTAGCTTCCTTTCTTGCGCAAAATGTAGGTAAGCCATCGTACAGGCATCTTAAGTTCTGAGTGAAGAAGTTACAGTATGGTTGTTGGTGTTGTTTATTTTTAATGAGGCACACCATGACTCCCATTCTTGATACATCAATTCGTCTTTACATAGCCACCACACCTTTCAACCGAAGTATACTACAGTGTCCCGAAAAAGTATTGCATTTGCAATTTAGTGACTTGTTTATTTTGCTTTGTGAACGTTATCACAATATACACAATATACGGTACATACAACGAAAACAACCCACAATCTGCTCGGCAGAATATACAGGAACACACAACGAATAACAAAAGTGATAATGTGGGACTGAGCATACAAACGTCTTTTTCATGTTGGGACATATCAATTGAATGGCCACCATGAGCTCTAAGATATGCTAGCAGACGATGAGGCGTATTGAGCACCAACAAACCCAATGTGGATTGGAGTAGATTATCCCTCTCTTGGGCAGCAGTTTCCTAATATTTGTTGGAGGATTGGGACAGTGAGAAATGTCCGCAGAATAGGCAGGACGCTCTATTCTCTGTGTGCCATGCATCGGAAGAAACTGATTGACCAACCATGCACGATGGGCTAAAGCAATATCGCCCACTAGTGTGAAGCCCTAACCCTTTTTGTCAGCGAATCCTGTAACGACAGGTTCAAGGACGTTGTCTCTGTACACCAGACCAGTCATGTTACCGTGGATAAAAATTATAGGCATATGTCGTTCAAATATGATTCCACGCCAAAACATGGCTTAACCTCCTTGCTGCTGGTGGCGTTCCTGGAAGGAGTCTCCAATGGTTTGTACCCATATATTAGAAGCATTCGGGCGACGAGTGGGTGAGAGATTTCACGAGCCTCATCCAGGAACGCCACCATCAGCAAGGTTCTGTCATGTTATGCAGTTATGCACAGATAAAGAGAAAGAGAGAAACAGGTATTTTGTATGTTGTTCACTTACTCATTATTTAAAAGATTTCCACTTGCATCACCGTACTCATCGGGGGTTTTTCCTTTTAAATCCTAGAAATAAGATGGAATAATTTATGCCTTTGATATCATCTTATAACTTTTATGCAAATCATAAGCAATGTAATTGTAAAGCACAGCTCAGGTGAAGTGAATATACATTCAATGATCGTCTTTAATACTGTCCATCACACACCACTGCTAGATACGAACATTATAGAGATAATTGGATAGGTCTTCCCTAGTTTTAAAACGTATAATAAACTATCTTCATTAAGACCAAGTAAATCACAGATCGAGAGGATACGCTAAGATCAGTGCCTTATTGGATGCAATAGCATGAAGAATTTACGACAAATGAAGAATAATTTTTTCAATCTAAGTTATTATCCACATGGCTATCAGAGGTCATTGGATCTAACATGTCTATGTATCATTGTGTAACAAGCGACTAGACCCCCCAAAATTGCACCAGCACACATTACAATAAAGAAGATGTAAATCATTAAGATATTCGTACCTTTGGAATATATAACAAGACATTTTTCACAAAATGCAACAATTGAAGCTATTAAGTAAGCCAATGAAATGCCTCTATAGGGAGTATGTAACATAAATATTGCTGCCACATAATGCCACTAACTACAAGCATGATATGTCAACTGGTGTACGGGAACACATAGTTCGCAATGAAGATATAGGCTGAGGAAGACGTTGAGGTACTAAGATAGAAGTCTACTACAGATGTTCTTCTGTCACTTAAAATGCTTTCAACAAGGGACTCCGCGCCATCAATTGTTATACCAATACCCCAAGTCACATTTAAGCATTGTGATTGTGCCAAACATATGCTAGTTCACATAATATACCTTTTGCCAATGAGCATTAAGATGCATCCTCCATTAGTTTAGTTATCACAGCAAGTAGCCGGTCACGGGTTGAAGTCCCGCTTGTGTCAGATATTATATTTCTTCATCCTTTTATTAAAATAGCTTGTGTCTTCTGTACTATACAGTACCTAACTCTTGCGTTTGTCATCAACAATGCCGTTGTGAAAATGCAACTCTTAATCCAGAATACTAGAAGATAAGGAAATGTCATGTAAGAAGGCATGAAGGCACTTACCTCCTTTAAATCTGAAGTTGGTGTTTCTGTTTTCATGCACTGAACGAACTCCGGTATCGGATATTCTTCAGTCTCAATATCTCTGGTAACATCCCTACCGTCCTGCAGAGAAAAGACTCATATCACAAATATGTTCCTTTGCAGAAGTGGATTAGTCTCTTACACAAAACTTGTAAAACTAAATGACCAGGGCTAGGATTTATATGTACTAAAAGGTGTCAAAATAAGTACGTGAATATATTCTTTAAATATGGACAATAAAACTAAAAAGTGTTAAAATTTGTACAAAAAAATGTTAAAATATTTTGCAAAATATGGACAGTAATATTAATTTATCCACTAAACCTACATTACGTTGCTAATAGAGTCTACGAAAATGCATAAAGAGACACAACGAATAAAATATTTAAAAATCCCTTTTATAAAAAAAAATTGAACTTTGTCTCTGTGATCATTTCCCTCTCCAATGGTGTATAAATTATGACAATCCTACTATTCGAAGAATTTTCAATTAATTGTTTTGTAAGATGATGCGTAGCCCAGGAAAATTAGACATATGCTTCCCGAAAAATCGTCCAAAGCTGGAATGTGTTTTAATACCTTTTGGGGTTCCCAAATAAGAGTCCTGTGAGTTTGCGACGGGTTCTGACTTTTGCTCAATTTTTGGAAGTCAAAAAACCCTCGAAACTTTTGCACCTTTTTCAGTTTTTTGCTTATAACTTCTAAACGACGAATCCTGCAGAAAACTTTTCTCGTAACGTGTTTTAAGATCATTAATTACTGCGTCGAATGGTTATTAGTCGTCTAAATCGGCCCAGTAGTTTAGCCGCAGTCGATTTCTGAAGTTGGGCCATTTTTTGCCAACTTGGCTAAAAAGTTAATTCAGCCCATTGAATGGATCATTTTATGAATCATTTGATGATATTTTATTGAATGAAAATCATCCGGGCGGATGCAGAATGGGGGAAGGGCGGCGGGCTGAAGGCCGGGGCAGGGCCCCTCTTTGGAATTTCATTTCAAGTCTAATCCTTATTTGTAATAAAATATTATATATTAATTGTTCTGGATTTTCAGAAATTCTAGGATTCGTGCCTCCCCCCTCCTATTGGATCCGCACCTGGACACTCCAAAATGATGTTATGTGGTTTCAAAATATAAGAAGCCATTATTATGAATAATGTTTTATTGAAAGTAACAAAAGATGTATACATAAAATACATTTACATAAGATGGTTACGTAAACGATAACGATATAAATTATGTATAGAAAGATGTATTAGTTGTGTACATGAAACATCATAATGTGAAATATGTACAAGGTACTCATGTTGACGATTTCTTTCGCCGTTTAAGAGATAACGGTGGCTCTTTGCCGATCACGTCATCTAGCTTCTCATCCTCGGAATCTTGAGAATGAGGAATCATTTCTTGCTCTCCTTCGACGATATCAATCTCCTCGTCACATTGGGTGGGATCCAGTATAACATCCTTGTTTTCAGAGATGGAATTGAGACATGTGGGCCCTTGGCAGGTCATGCCGATGGTGGTGCATTTTACCCCTGCCTTCCTACAGGAACAAGCTGCTTTGCACCCTTTTTTACATGTGCACGATATGGAGTTGAGCAGTTCTTGTGGAGCCGGTGGTTCAGTCGTTGTGATGGGAGTTAAGCCATAGGTGGTTATTTTCCATCCCCATCTCTCTGAATCTAGTACATTACTCCTCCATACCTGCACCTGTAAATAAGCTCTGAAGGAGTGCTGGCGAGCAGCCGCTTCTGTAGGAGGCAAGGACACCAGGTTGTGTTTTTTTGAAAGCGACGTCTGGAAGAGGTCAAACCTCACTTGATTGAGGGACTTACTGCTGTTGCCACCCTCGTACAGGTTTTTAACCTACTTTTCATATTTTGCAAAATTGAGGAAAAAAGTAGACTTATGAGATTGGGCAAATGTGTGTCTGTCTGTCCTTCTGTCTGTCTGTCTGGCTGTGTGTGTGTCCCCCCATCAACTCCTAAACGGCTGGAGAAATTGAAACAAAATTTGGTAGGAGTAAATATCTCATGGCCATATTTGAAAATGATGTCAGTACTACCAACTGCTGAAAAATCGCAATTGAAATTTAAGCTCCATGTTGGATATCTTGGAAGGTGAATGGGAGCTATTTCAAAATTGGCACACGTATAGATAATAATATTGCAGTTTAATTTCCAGGAGGCCATGCATGGCAGTGTTGCCAAAATGATTATAAGCCTGTTGATAGTTCCAATTTTTAAATGCATATAACTTCTACGCTATCAATTGGAATTCAACCAAATTTCGTATGTGCTATGTGTACATAAACAGATATGACTGAGCGTATTCTTAAGAGCCTCCATGGCTGCCAACTGTTAATAAATGCTTTCAATTTTTTTAAATCCAAATACCCATATATCAGAAAGTATGCAAGCCGACAGAATTAAACTATGCACACGTATAGTACCTGACATTCTATATTAATTTGGAGTAACTTATATACGTCAGTGCTACCAACATGATTCTAAGCCTGCTGAGAGGTCCAACTTTAAATACATGTAACTTCTATATTATCATTTGGATTTCAACCAAATTTCGTGTGTGCTATGTGTACCATAACAGATATGACTATGCCGATTCTTAAGAGTAACCATGGCTGCCAACTGTTAATAAATGCTGTCTCTATTTTTGATACCCTAATATCAATATATCAGAAAGTATGCAAGACAGTAGCTCTAAACTTTACACACGTATAGTACCTGGTATTCTAGATTAATTTGAAGTAACTAATTTAGGCCTACGCCAGTGCTGCCAACATGATTCTAAGCCTGCTGATAGGTCCAATTTTAAAATGCATGTAACTTCTATACTAACTAATGGATTTCATTCAAAATTGACACAACAATAGATCATATTATTTCAGATTATTTCTGACCAATACATGTATGTCATTGTTGCCAAAATGATTTTACGCGCTGTTAGGTCCAATGTTTAACTGCATGTAACGTCCATGCTATCCATTGGACTTCAACCGAATTTTGCATTCTGTACCTTAAGAGATGGCAGTAAGAATATATTTAGTCACCAGGTCTGCCAACTGTAGTTCTCTATTAGGCTACATTAAGCCAGGTATACAGTATTTCGAACTAATTAGAAATTTCGATATTATCAACTTAATTTCGTCATTATTCTAGATAGATCCATATAGATTAATCATTGGCATGAATCTTAAATTTTAAGAAAAGTACGCTCTTAAGTTCGTCACGGAACTTCCTGTTTATGATGTGAACACCTGCATTTCCAACTTGGTCAGGGGTTGAGATCGGGTCAAGAAAAAGAGAGGCCTGATGAAAGAGGTTTTGGTCTGCCATGAATTTCTTGATAAATTTTATTTTCCCCTGGCGGAAAAATGAGGATGTGGTGTCGGCATGGAGAAACAGGGCATGCTTCCTCATGTCTTCAGGCAGCTGGCAATTGCTCGGACTGTAAACGCCAGTTTCCTGGGTCTGTTTCCCGGGTTTGATGAGGAACACGTTGTCAAGAATAGTAAGAATAGTTTAACAGTAATATCCTTAGAGTGGAAAAACTGGCAAAAGAAGACAAACGTGAGGTTTGGCATTCAAATGAGTATCTCTTGATGTCAAATTTAACAGAGTGCAACAATGGTATTTTGGATTTGTCTAGCAAAAATAATAATGATAATTATAATGTAAATAAATCACCAACACAAGCTTGCAAAAGTAACGAATTTAAAATTTACCACCAGAATGTTCAGTCTCTCTATAATAAAATCTAATGCTTAAAAATGAACTTAAAGACATCTCAGCACTAGGTGGCGTTTGGCGGCAAAAGTAGGAACTATTTGAAAATTCAAAGTTGCAGTCCCTACTTGAATTAATAAAAACAGATACACACACTAATACAGTCATCACAATTAACACCGGTTATCAGACAAATTCTACACACACCCAAAGTACACGGGGCTACATGACCGCGTTGTCGCAGCCCCTAAACTAAGGAACCAACCAACCAACCAACTATGTATTTCAGAACATTGGCTGGAAGATGAACAACTCCAAGTAATTCAATTCCCAGGGTTTATACTAGCTAGTAAATACTCTAGATCTAATATTAGCCATGGTGGTACATGTAACTTCTTAAGAAATAATTTAGATCATGAACAGTTAACAGCATATGATTATCTTATTATGGATCAGAATTTTAAATTCTCTGCCGAAAAAATACAGCAGTTTAAGTTAATAATTGTATACGTATACCGTTCACCGTCAGGAAATTTTCGTTTATATACAGATAAATTAGAATTGTTACTCAATAACATGAGCAAAGTAAATTTCGATATAATAATTTGTGGGGATGTAAATGTGTATTTCTTAAAATGTGATAGAAATTGTGAATTATTAACACAGTTACTAAAAATTTAAAATCTTTAAAAATACAGATACATATCACCATTTAATAGAAGTCGATTTCCCGGGTTTTAGTGACCACCATGGACAAATACTGAGTTTTGAAGTACCCGAAAAATTCAATAATAATGAAAATGGAATAAAATCAAAGTGCAGGTCATTCACTGAAACAAATGTTACATATTTCAATGACTTAATAAATAAGGATACACGGTCAGAAATTTATAAACTAGGAAAAGTAAATGATACATTTAATGCATTTAACAGTACCCTAAAACACTAATTTGAAACAGCATTCCCCTTTAAACAAAGAACTATTCAAAATAACAGAGCTAGCAATTGGATAACAACAGGGATTATAAATTCATGTCAAAGAAATAAATTTCTACACAAATTATAAAAACAATACCACACAACACCTGAATTCAATTTATACTACAAAAATACACTAGCATATTAAGTAAGGTAATATGACTAGCAAAGAAAATGCATAATGATAATTTTATATCCCAATCATCTAATAAAAACAGGGCTATGTGGTCCGTGACAAAGAAAGAGACTGGAAAATCTGCTAAAATACAAAGGAACATCACACTGACCTATAATAATAAAGTGATTAATAATCCAGAGGAAATAGCAAACACTTTTAATGACTATTTTCTGGAAATTCCACAAAAATTATTAAATAAATCACAGGTAAATACAATAAATTCAAATAATAAAATAAATATATGAAGGGGTAAGAATAGTTATAATAGAGCTAAAAATTAATTCTGTGCTGGTATTGATGGCATCCCTGATGCCATTTTAAAGAAATGTGCAGAAAATATAGTAAATCTACTTACGCAATTAATAAACAGTTCAATTCTCTCAGGAACTTACCCGAATATTTTAAAGTTATCAAAAGTAATTCCAGTGCACAAAAACGGTTCTAAAGATGAATCAGATAACTACCGTCCTAACTGGTATTGCAAAACTTGAGGAAAAAATCTTGTATACGAGACTGATAAGCTGAGCTTCAACTGTTTTGTAAATATTGATCATATTGTACTACATACTTCAGTTATTCTAGAATTAAAAAGGTAACAGTAAGATCAACAACAACAAAAACAGTGGCACATATAACAGTGTAAATTTAAGGTTAGTTTATGGACTAAGAGCAATTGGCAAAGGAAAGACTGCAGGTGACATGCTGTGTGGTGTAATGAACCTACCAAGTCCTCCTTCAAATTTTACGAATACATATATTGCGATAGGGTCTGTTGATGAGGATGTGTCACTGAAGTGTAGGCTAGAGGAAGCTGTTGTAGATAACAACAATGTGCGTGATTTGACAGTTGATGATTGACCATCCCCGGCAAAAAAAAGCGATCATATCTCATTGAACGGTGTTGATTCAGCCTCAAGTATAGACATAGGGAAGGTGATTGATGTAGATATAATATCCAAACATTGTAGTTGTGCTGGTGTGGGCAATGAACATCCAGGAAACTGTATGGGAAACAATGACTGTAATGACTGGGGCTGAGAGTTGGCTCTCAAACTCGGAAAGCCATGGTGAGACTGGACTTGGGAAGACTGAAATATGCTGAAATAGTTGTTAAAACCTTGTATCAGAAGGAAAGACAAGTCAAGAGAGCTATTAAGAGAAAGCTAGAAGATGAAGCGGAACTGGACACAGATAATCCAACCTATGGAGCAGACATGTACAAAAACAGTGACTTTGAGGGCCATTTCCAGAAAGTTTATTTTAGGTAGATTTCATTAGAAAGCTAACTATTGCAATGGGTACCATGTTTCGACTTCCGGAAAATTTCGACATATCTTCGCGTTTCACATCCCCCAGACCCCAAAACCACCGTCAGTTCAAAAGTTTATATATAATTTATGTATGTATGTATATATATCAGTTTCTTGTGGACACGATAACTGCCGTAATTTTGCACCAATCACTTTGAATTTTTTACTGAATATGTATACCTATAAACTCTCGGTAGAGTTCGTTACTGGGCTAAATCGGTCGAAGGGGGTGAAAATGGTTTTTTTTTCTTCGAAAAAGTGAAATATTGCTATAACTCTCTTAATATGAGAAATATCGAATCCGTTCAAAGTTCATACTATGTGTCGGAAAAATCCCAAAAATTTATGTTTCAAGAGTTTCTTTATAGCACCAACCATTGACCAAAGGGATGGGAAAAAGTGGGTTTTTCGGGAAACATTAATCATATCTCTCTTAATAGGCACAATATCAAAACCGTACAAAATGGACAACATTCCCCTAATAATTACCTAAAACTTTTGTCTGAAAGAATTTTTGATATGACCCACCATTACGCCAAGGGATGAGAAAAATGATTTCGGAATTATAAGAAAATGCCAAGAGCTATCAGAGGTTGCCATGGCAACACTACTAAATTGATGAGGGATGAGCCATCAGACGTTGCCATGACAACGCACTTGCACGAGATCAGATTCAGATTTCCATCTGACTAAGTGTGAAGCGGCTTCGGTGACGTAACTGGTAGCATGCTGAACTTCTATGCCCAAGGTCGCGGGTTCAAAGCCGGCCGAAGTCGTCGGATTTTCTAAGAGCGCTAAAAATCCCTCAGTATGCTTTCCTTTGGAAAGGAAGTTCCAACTTTTGTTGCGAGTTGCTGGTTGCGGTGGCATCTAGTAGCCAAGTTTACCTCTAGGTGTCGTTAACGGTAGTATCTGGTAGCAACATTAGGAACTACTGCTTGAAATTGACCGTCTGCAGTCCTTACCTGAATTACAGACTAATACAGCCATCACAATTCACACCGTTATCAGACAGATTCTACACTCACCCAAATTACACGGGGTTGCATGACCGCGATGTCGCAGCCCCTAAACTGAGGAACCAACCAAAATCTCTGCGGGAGATAAAATTTTGCGTGAAGCCGTAACATACCGTTAGATAGTTACACATCAGTGTCGAAACCTTGCATAAGGACAGAGTGACCTCAAGTATAAAAATGGACCCCAAATGACAAGAAGGTTACCGTCCCCATAAGACAATAAAATGTTTAAAATATGCATAAAATGACGAAAAATAAACTTAATTAAGCTCCAATTATTAAAAACTTTCTCGCAATCAATGAGGTCTGATCCTTCTACGAAAACCTGCATATTCTGCCTATTTTCGCCTATCCTCAAGTTTGCCCGGTGAAATATACCTCCGCCTTCCGGCGTGCCGAGAGGACCTTTACTAAATTGATAAGGGATGAGCCATCAGCAGTTGCTATGACAACGCCACTGCACGAGATCACATTCAGTTTTTCCATCTGTCTGTGGGAAGCGACTTCGGTATCGGAACTGTGGGAAGCGGCTAACTGGTAGCATGCTGAACTTCTATGCCCAAGGTCGCTGGTTCAAAGCCGGCCATAGTCGTCGGATTTTCTAAGAGCGCAAAAAATCCCTCAGCATGCTTTCCTTTGGAGGGGAAGTTCCAACGTTCGTTGCAAGTTGCTGGATGCGGTGGCATCTAGTAGCCAAGTTCACAACTAGGTGTCGTTGACGTTAGTATATGGTACAAAATTAAGAACTATTACTTAAAATTGACCGTCTGCAGACCTTACCTGAATCAAAGACTAATACAGTCATCACAATTAACACCGTTTATCAGACAGATTCTACACACACCCAATGTACACGGGGTTACATGGCCACGTTGTCACAGCCCCTAAACTGAGGAACCAACCAACATCTCTGCGGGAGATAAAATTTTGAGTGAAGAAGTAACAGACTGTTAGATAGTTACACATCAGTTCCAAACCTTGCATAAGGACATTGTGATCACAAGTATAAAAATGAACCCCTAAAGACAAGAAGGTCACCATCCCCATAAGACAATAAAGTGATAAAAATATGCATACAAAAACGAACAAGAAAAGTTAATTAACCTACAATTGTAAAATACTTTCTTGCAATAAATGAGGTCTGATCCTCCTACGAAAACCTGCATATTTTGCCTATTATAGCCTATACCCTAGTTTGCCCGGTGAAATCTACCTCCGCCTTCCGGCGTGCCGAGAGGAATTTTTTAAATATATAAGGAACATTTTCTCAGGTTGTATGTAATACAGAGGATTCAAACATTCAGGGTTCCTTTATAATGTTGATGTACACATGCTGAAAAGGTTATAGGTCAGATATTAGGTATTTTATGAGAGTCGTTGTTGTTTGAGTCTTCAGTCTTTTGACTGGTTTGATGCAGCTCTCCATGCCTCCCTGTCCTGAGCTAATCGTTTCATCTCTACATAGCTCCGACACCCTACATCCGAGGAAATCTGTTTAACATATTCTAACCTTGGTCTACCCCTACAGTTTTTGTCCTCGACCCTTCCTTCCATAACTAAGCTTGCTATTCCTGGGTGTCTTAGTATGTGTCCTACCAACCTATCTCTTCTCTTCATTAACAGTCGCCAGAAACATCTCTCCTCTCCCACTCGTCTTAATACCTCTTTGTTTGTAACACTATCTACCCATCTGATCTTCATCATTCTCCTGTAACACCACATTTCAAATGCTTCAATTCTCCTCTTTTCTGCTGCACCAATAGTCCAAGTTTCACTTCCATAGAGCGCCACGCTCCAGACAAAGGCTTTCAAAAATGACTTCCTAATACCTAAATCTATATTCGATGTCAGCAGATTCCTTTTTTGTAGAAATGCTTTCTTTGCCTGAGCCAACCTACTTTTTATATCCTCTTTGCTTCGTCCATCACTGGTTATTCTGCTTCCTAAGTAACAGAAGTCTCCTACATCCTTCAGCTTTTCACCTGCCAATTTGATCTCCATAGAGGTTTCTGATTTATTTCGGCTGCATTCCAGTAGTTTTGTTTTACATTTATTAATTTTCATCATGAATTCTTTCCGTAAGACGGAGTCCATACCATTCAAAAACTCATTCAAATCCTCAGGCTTGTCGGCCAAGATGACGATGTCATCAGCAAATCTCAGAGTTGAAATTATTTCTCCTTGAATCTTCACTCCCACTTTAATTTTTTCTCTAATTTCCTTCATTGCTTGTTCAATGTAAAGATTGAAAAGTATGGGTGATAAGTTGCAGCCTTGCCTTACACCTTTCTGAATACCAGCTTCTCTCTCATGTCCTTCAACTCGAATGACTGCTGTCTGGTTTCTGTACAGATTGTATATCACCCTCCTATCCTTGTACTTTATTCCAATCGATTTCAAAATGTCAAACAATTTAGTCCAATCAACATTATCAAAGGCCTTTTCTAAGTCTACAAAAGCCATGAACGTTCTCTTATCTTTCCTTATTCTACCTTCCAAAATCAGCCTAAGACTTAGTACAGCTTCCCTTGTTCCTACATTTCTCCTAAAACCAAACTGGTCTTCACCCAACTCCGTTTCTATCTGGCTTTCAATCCTCTTGTAAATTATTCTAGACAGGATCTTTGAAGCATGAGTAATCAAGCTGATTGTACGGTAATCTTCACATCTGTCAGCTCCCACTTTCTTTGGTATACGGATGATTACATTCTTCTTGAAATCAGGGGGTACCTCACCTGTCTCATAAATCCTACACACCAAGTGAAATAACCTCATCAGACCTTCATCTCCTATGCAGCGTAGCAACTCAATCGGTATATCATCTATGCCTGGTGCTTTGTTCCTGCTTAAGTCTTCCAAAGCTCTATCAAATTCTGATCTCAATATTAAATCTCCTTTCGCATCCTGATCAATTTCCTCCTCCCTTTCCATTACATGATTCTCAATCTCCTTTCCCTTATACAAACTCTCGATGTAATCTTTCCATCTCTCAACCTTTTCTTCCCTATCTGTTAGAGGCTTTCCATTTGTGTCCTTAATATTACAGCACTTAGTCTTCGTTTCCCCAAAAGTATTCTTAATCCTTCGATAAGCTGTGTCTACTTTTCCTAATTTCAGACAATTTTCTATACCTGCACATTTCTCTTTCAACCATTCTTCTTTCGCTTCCTTGCACTTCTTGTTAACCTCATTTCTCAGACGTCTGTATTCTGCTTTCCCCTTTTCATCTCTTACATTCTTGTGTTTCCGCCTTTCATCCATCAATTCTAGTATATCCTGAGTGATCCACGGTTTTCTCCCTATTCTTTCTTTCCTACCAATGTTTTCTTCTGCGGATTTTGTTATTTCATTCTTCAAAAGTGCCCATTCGTCTGCAATTGAAGTTTGTTTAGGGTTTTTCATTAGTCCTTCCTTTATACTCTTCTTGAATCTTTCGTTTACATCCTTCTCTTTCAGTCTGTCTATTGCCCACCTTTTTGGCTTTTTCTTCAGTTTCTTCAACTTTAATCTGCAATTCATTACAACCAGATTGTGGTCAGAGTTTATGTCAGCACCAGGATATGTTTTACAATCCAAAATCTGGTTTCGAAACGTCTGCTTGACCATAATGAAGTCGATTTGGTAACGCCCTGTATCTCCTGGTCTCATCCATGTGTATATTCTTCTATTGTGGTTATTGAATAAGGTGTTAGCTATGACCAATTCATGCTCGGTGCAGAATTCTACCAGCCTGCTTCCTCGATCATTCTTTTCACCTAATCCGAAATCTCCTACTATCTTCCCTTCTCTCCCTTTTCCAACCACAGCATTCCAATCTCCCATTACTATAACATTTTCATCACCCTTGATGTACCTCAGAATTTCGTCTATTTCTTCGTAGACCTTTTCAACATCCTCATCATCAGCTTGACTGGTAGGCATATAGACTTGTACCACTGTGGTGCAGGTAGGTTTAGTATTGATTTTTGCTACAATAATCCGTTCACTATATTGCTCATAATATTCCACCCGCTGTCCAAGTTTCCTACTCAATATGAGGCCAACCCCTGCTTGGCCATTGTTTGATTTAGTGCTAATGACCCTATAGTCTCCTGACCAAAAGTCCTGTTCTTCCTGCCAGCGCATTTCACTAATCCCAACCAAATCCAACCTCAACCTATCCATTTCCCTTTCTAAGTTTTCTAACCTTCCACTTCCTAGCAGACTTCTAACATTCCACGCTCCGATCCGTAGAATGTCAGATTTCCTCTTTGTCACTTCTGTGATGTTAACCCCCTCTCGAGTAGTCCCCACCCGGAGATCCGAACGGGGGACTAGTTTACCTCCGGATTGAAATGAGAGTAAGAATGGCAAATATTTACCAAAATTTGTAACAAATAATATTTCAAAATACTACCAGAAAATCATTCATATAACTCAAAACCTGTTATTTCGGTACCAAGCCAAGATATATAGGGACATGCTGTGTGATTTTAAAATGTATAGCTGTAATAGGTTTTGAGAAAAATGAACCTTTGTAAATCATGATTTAACATTATAAGTACAGGGTGTTCCATGTCCCCTTAAGAATACTGCATTAATCAAGGTCAAGAGTGAGCCTTCTGCCATTTAGTATTATGATGCATTCCTCATTAGCTTAGTGATCAAAGCAAGTAGGCGGTCACGGGTTGAAGTCCCTCATGGGTCAGATATTTCATTTCTCTATCCTTACATCAAAATGGCTTGTGCTTTCTGTACTATACACAACCTTACAACCGAACACTTCCGTTCGTCATCATCAATAACGATGTGAAAATGCAACACTTAATCCCAAAATGCCATTAAGTGATAGGGAGATGCCATGTCCTACCTCATTCATTTCTGAAGATGGTGTTTCTGTTTTGATGCATTGATCGATCACCGGTATCAGATATTCCTCAAACTTCATATCCCTGGCGTCATCCGTATCGTCCTGCAGAGAAATGACTTGTTTCACAAATATGTTCCTTTGCATAAGTGGAATAGTATCTACATAACTTGTAAAACTGAATTTAAAAAAAATAAAAATAAAAAATAAAATCAACTTTAGAGTTTTCATACGTCCACAAAGCCACAGCCAAAGCCTAAACATTAAGTGGAGATTATAATAACATAAAGCATTTCAGCTCGTACAAACTCGCTAAATGAAAGCCTAACTGATTGCCACTAGAGTTGAGCGTTGTACAGTTACCATAAAACGTTCATAAATTTATATCATGAATAAGAGACAAGCAACGTTGATAGAATTTGTGTACAGAGATTGATATTACGAATACTCAAATTAGGAAGAAATTTATAACGAAAGAGATATTGAGTTCTCTTCGTAACCCCACTTACAGCAATTTAGAATTAATTTCAGACTAATTCAAAAATAGGACACAAAAATTTACCACATCAAGATAGTAAACCACTGTATTAGAACATGTAAAACTGAATATGAATAACTGTCCGCAGAATTTTTCTAAATGGCTTATCAGACCGCAGTCTAAAAAAGGCTAAACTCCACTGTTAATGACCGTATCTTGGGTGAATTATTGCCAGGCAAAATCAATCACATCCGCCTTTCTCCCACGCTTGACACTTCATGAAGGACAGAGAAAGCCTCTCCATCAAAGTAACAGTATGTCTGCTGCATTGGAAGCTGTCATCTAAGTGAAGAGGGAGTCAAATATACAAACAACCTCAGCTAGCAATCGAGGCTCTAATAAACGGCGAAGGGTGACCCAACACCATACTGTCAGCTACAGCTAGCAGGTGAGGGTGTCATCAAGGTGAAGGGTATGCTAACACCATACTGTCAGCTACAGCTAGCAGGTGAGGGTGTCATCAATGTGAAGGGTGATCCATCATACTGTCAGCTGCAGATAGCAGGTGAGGATGTCATCAAGGTGAAGGGTGAGTTAACACCATACTGTCAGCTACAGCTAGCAGGTGAGGGTGTCATCAATGGTTGCGTTCACGGTAGCCAACAGTTGATGAACTGTTGAAGAAAGTACGCTATGAACGCGGTGTGATGGAGCGCTCCCTAAACAAGTTCCATGGAGCGGACGCCATTTTATGGAGCGTAGAAAAACTTCGCTCCATCCACGGAACATGTTTAAAACCAACATGGCGTATAGATGAAGTAGATTTGAAAACAAATGTAAACATTGTGGAAATCGCTCAAAATAGTTCCTAAACTGATGAATACTGAAATAATAATGAAAAACACAACATCACGGTCCCTCTATAGCCTATAAAATGACCTGCATTGAGTTAAATTCGTGATATATCTTTATTCCGATTTACGGACCG
This sequence comes from Meconema thalassinum, assembly GCA_946902985.2. Taxonomy (NCBI): domain Eukaryota; kingdom Metazoa; phylum Arthropoda; class Insecta; order Orthoptera; family Tettigoniidae; genus Meconema; species Meconema thalassinum. The sequence continues at coordinate 240,682,349 of OX336395.1, forward strand.
CAGTTGCGACAAATTTTAACCTATGTGTGAAACAACATAACCTGATATATCGGATGTTACAGCCTTTCTTTTGTTCCAAGTATTAAAAATTATATGAATTCAGGTGTGTGGTTTCCTTTTTAGTGGCAATGTGCATTTATAAAGATTTTAAATCAATGTTTCAGCGTTTTTTCATCACTTGTCTGGGGTAATTTGGTCTGAAAATACGATTTTAACCTATGCTTTGGGCTAAATACTGTACCTCGACGAATATATTGTTGTGTAGGCATTATAGAGAGAATCAAACTTCTAGGCTACCGATACTGTATAAAAATACCTTTCATTTGGAGCAAGCATAGGCTACCGGTACTGTATAAAAAATACCTGCATTGTACTGGGCCTACCCCAAATTCTGAATTATTTCAATACCGTAGGATACCGGTACTTGTTGGGTTAAGGATTAGTATGCAATAGGATATAAGAATTACCGTAGGTCTGTCTGTGCCTGCATTATTAGGTGATTCTTCCAATAGAAAACTGAGTGTTTGGCTTATCAGAATGTAATGACTGGGAAATACTAGTAGCCTATCAGTATTTTTCTTTTCATGGTATTATCAGACTTATCTTAACAGTTCTCTTGCTTCTTGGATGCTGTTTAGGTCTAGGTTAGCCTCCTCTCCCCCCCCCCCCCCCTGGCTTTCAGCTTGGACTGAATGAAGTTAATTTGGTCATGTATAGGCCCTAGCCTATAAATATGTTTCTATGTTTGAAAGAAACCAGCTTTCCTTGGTAAGCATTTCAAGTACCAGTAACCATTAGGCTACTTTTCTTTTCATGGCATTAGCAGCCTTATCTTAACAGTTATCTTGCTTCTTGGTTGCTGTTCAGGTCTAGATTAAACATCCACATTCCTTTCAATGTAATGAATATTACCTACCGTACTGGTACCATTGGCTATAATTGGGCATGCTCAATAGCCAATGTTCACTGCAGTAGGCTACCAGTACCATACATCAAGAAGTTGGGAATGATTATGCACTGATACTCAAGATATAATATATATATACTGTATATAAATTTCTTTTCTTACACAAGGAGAGAAAATTAAGCACTCTTCAGCATACGGCAGCACTTACCCAGTTTGTCCTTTATTTCCTTCACTTACGGTATCTCAAAATGCCTGAGTATTAACATTTTGTGACAATTATTGTATGCACATACTGTATTTTGTCCATGCTTCAACTAATCCAACACCAAAATTTCCATCCTTGACTTCCTTTTGTCAAACGAGCGATGATTTTCTCTCAGGGGACAGGTTAGGTCTCTGTACTCAAATAGGAACTGACTATTAAGTAAAATGCATTATGAGAATGGATTTAGAAATTGTGACATAAGGCTAATTTATTTCACTCACTCTCCTGTGTGTATGCTACATATTGATCTATATTTTAACAGTAGCCTAGGCTACAGGATACATTTCAAAATAATGTGGTGTCAGTAGTAGTGCATGTATTTTTAACTGAGGCTAGGATTGGAAAGGAGGCTTTATGTTACAAGCTTAGTAACCTGTAAAGGAAATTGTTAGTAAAACGATAACTTAAAGGGAGTGAGGTTTCATGAATATTGCCTACTAGTACTGTACAGTATAGGCTACAATTAGGCAAGCTCACTAGCCTAGGTTCACTGCAGTAGGCTACCAAGAAGCTGGTAATGGCTAGGCCTATGTACTGCAACTCAAGAAATATATTTCTCTTCTTACACAAGCAGAAAAGATTGAGCACTGTTCAACACAGCACTTACCCAGTTTGTCCATTATTTTCTTACCTTATCTCAGCTTGCCTGAATTTTAACACCTCATTACAGTGATGCTTCACTTTATAATCTGCATATTCTATCACACAGCAGTATTTGCTGCTGACCACAGAAGACCTGATGTTCTTGTACGGTGACTGAATGAACTATGTTTGTTACAAAACTACACCTATAGTTTTGCTGTACTGTAGTTTCATTTGTATTCAATCTGGTAATGAGCCTAGGTGGAAGATATTACTTCTTTTAACATTTAGTTTGCTGATTCGTGCCAAACATCTCTCTACCAGGCACATATTGAGCAACAAAGGGAATTGTTAGTAACCAAGTATCATTGCCTTTAAGAGAGTGATGAGTCATGAATGTTACCTTCGGTAATGGTATGTAATTGTACGAGCCCACTAGCCAAGCCCCAATGAAGTACCAGTATCGTACATCAAGCAGCTGGTAATTATTATGTACGGAAATTCAAGATAAAATGTAGTCATTGCTGCTTTTCGGGTACAAAATTATAAATATATAAACACACTCCTGGAAAAATTACATGTATTAGTTAGTTATCACACTTAAATGGGCAATGGGCAACTAATACATGTAACTGTTTCCAGGAGTAGGTTTACATAATAATTTTGTACCCCATGTTGACCGACTGAGAAGCAGCAAAGACAATCTGTATAGGCAACACTGAAAATAAGAAAAAGAATGGCTTCAAATTATCACAGAAAAGATGTATTCATTAGCACTGCTTCATTTATCTTTGTTCCTAGGTGTCATTCATCCTGGTACTTTCCTGATTTTTATATCTTATTTTTTTCAGTTTATATTTTTGCAGTGTAGTTTCCTCTACCTCATTCTGTACTGTCCAGACTTAGGTAGCAATAATTTTAAAATGCCCTATTTTTTAATTCTTTCTGTGTTAGTGGACCATTTGATGACATGATGTAATAAAAAATAAATGGTGAAAGCATCTTTTAGACAACTGTTTTCAACCAAAAATCTGTAGCCTAACATTTTTCATTTTCATTAGATGAACAGTAGCATATAGGGAATATGGTATGGAAACCAGTTGTGTATTGATAGGAGGAGAACGGACTGCCAAGTAAGAGACTAAGTTAATCCATCAACAGTTCATGTTGTGCCTTTCTCCTTAAGTACTAATATTGGGGTGTAAATAAGTTAGGCATAACAAGGATAATACAGGCTCATACCATGATTTCCTTTGCTTTAAATGAGGGACCCAGAAATTTTATTTCTAGATGCTGGTTATAATTTTAAAGTGTGGAACCTTGAGGTCATCTGACCTTATTAGATAGCGGAAGGGTAATGGTCCAGATAAATACCTCTAGTTGACAGATAGGGACAATGTGATTTATATTCTTGTAATGTTTCAAATTAATTTTGCTATCTAACCTGATTTTTCTGTAAATACAATTAATTTTTATAGTACAGTAACTAAAATATGTATAGCACAGTTAAGCTGATGAATAAATCCAAAAGCTTCAAATCCTTGAGAAGAAAACTAGAGTGAAAAAACAGGAAAATATCAGCATGAAGGATACCTAGGAACAAATTAAATAGATGAAGCAATGCTAACAAGTAATGAAGTCATCATGTGTGGATGACTGGTAAGAAGTTTACTGCTAGACTTACAGATTCTTGACCCTTCTCATAGGTTATAACCCTACATTAATAAAATCGAAGCTATATTGATATTCTTGAATAAATATTCGGTCTATTGAGACATAGGCCTAACCTACCTTGTTCAATTTGAAGGGATTAAAATTACTTCAATTAGCATAAGTCTTGGGATATACCACCTTAATATACTGTACCATACGTTAAACTGTTAAGTTTTCTTTACCATAGCCGAACTAGCATAACACAATAAATGCCGTAGCAGAAAGGCAAGAAATTTACGAACGTAGGCCTAATATTATCGGGAGCAAGGTATGGTTTTATACATGTTCACAGCCTTCGGTACATAGTTTCAGACCAATCTCGTTCCGAGTTGCAAAACTAAAGGTAAATTAGATACTGATCTAATATCAGCATTCACTCTCACAAGATTATCTGATCATTTCAACATCGCAGGCCCGAGGATAGTACATCGGCCTTGTCCACTTTCGACAACGCGCGCTGCTATAGATCAGATGGAGCAAACCGTTCACAAGTACACGAAAAACCTGATCCCGCTCCCGATGCATCAGCTTTGGAGCAGTTGATCAACTGTTTGCTACCGTGAACGCAACCAATGTGAAGGGTGACCCATCATACTGTCAGCTGCAGATAGCAGGTGAGTGTGTCATCAATGTGAAGGGTGAACCAACACCACACTGTCAGCTACAGATAGCAGGTGAGGGTGTCATCAATGTGAAGGGTGACCCAACATACTGTCAGCTGCAGATAGCAGGTGAGTGTGTCATCAATGTGAAGGGTGAACCAACACCACACTGTCAGCTACAGATAGCAGGTGAGGATGTCATCAAGATGAAGGGTGACCCATCATACTGTCAGCTACAGATAGCAGGTTAGGGTGTCATCAAGGTGAAGGGTGGCCCATCTTACTGTCGGCTGCAGATAGCAGGTGAGGGTGTCATCAAGGTGAAGGGTGGCCCATCTTACTGTCGGCTGCAGATAGCAGGTGAGGGTGTCATCAATGTGAAGGGTGACCCATCATACTGTCTGCTCTAGCTGGCAGGTGAGGGTGTCATCAACGTGAAGGGTGACCCATCATACTGTCAGCTGCAGATAGCAGGTGAGGGTGTCATCAAGGTGAAGGGTAACTCATCATACTGTCGGCTGTAGATAGCAGGTTAGGGTGTCATCAAGGTGAAGGGTGACCCATCATACTGTCAGCTGCAGATAGCAGGTTAGGGTGTCATCAAGGTGAAGGGTGACCCATCATACTGTCGGCTTCAGATAGCAGGTGAGGGTGTCATCAATGTGAAGGGTGACCCATCATACTGTCAGCTGTAGATAGCAGGTTAGGGTGTCATCAAGGTGAAGGGTGACCCATCATACTGTCGGCTGCAGATAGCAGGTTAGGGTGTCATCAAGGTGAAGGGTGACCCATCTTACTGTCGGCTGGAGATAGCAGGTTAGGGTGTCATCAAGGTGAAGGGTGACCCATCACACTGTCAGCTGTAGATAGCAGGTTAGGGTGTCATCAAGGTGAAGGGTGACCCATCTTACTGTCGGCTGCAGATAGCAGGTGAGGGTGTCATCAAGGTGAAGGGTGACCAATCATACTGTCAGCCACAGCTAGCAGGTGAGGGTGTCATCAAGGTGAAGGGTGACCCATCACACTGTCAGCTGCAGATAGCAGGTGAGGGTGTTATCAAGGTGAAGGGTGACCCATCACACTGTCAGCTGTATATAGCAGGTTAGGGTGTCATCAAGGTGAAGGGTGACCCATCATACTGTCAGCTGTAGATAGCAGGTTTGGGTGTCATCAAGGTGAAGGGTGACCCATCTTACTGTCGGCTGCAGATAGCAGTTGAGGGTGTCATCAAGGTGAAGGGTGACCCATCTTACTGTCGGCTGCAGATTGCAGGTGAGGGTGTCATCAAGGTGAAGGGTGACACATCTTACTGTCGGCTGCAGGTAGCAGGTGAGGGTGTCATCAAGGTGAAGGGTGACCCATCTTACTGTCGGCTGCAGATAGCAGGTGAGGGTGTCATCAAGATGAAGGGTGACCCATCATACTGTCTGCTCTAGCTAGCAGGTGAGGGTGTCATCAAAGTGAAGTGTGGGCTAGTATCAACAACAGATAACAGGTGTGTTAGTCATTAAGGTGAAGTGTGAGCTAACCCCATACAGGCAGCTACAGCTAGCAGATGAGGGTGTCATCAAGATGACGGGTGAACTAACACCATACAGTACTGTCAGCTATAGCAAGAAGTTGTGGGTATCGTTCCAATGAAGGGTGTGCTAGCACCATAATGACACTCAAGGCTAGCAGTGGAGGAGATGAAGTGTAGAACCTATGATCACCTTTATTTGATGCTCCAAATTAAGAGCCTTGCTTTCATCATCAAATATATCACCAGTACCATACAGCAGGTTTTTAGCGAGTAACTCCTCATTTGATTCCTAGAAAGTATTACACAGGTAAGATTTATGTGTACACTACCGGTACCAACTTATATGTATCAAAAAAGGTAAAAGTGAAAAAATCCCGGTCCTACGATTTGGTAGCAAGTAGCCTATTAAGTCACCAAACCATGCCTGTTATAAACACTACCCTACTAACATTGTAATGGTACACGGTATGCAAATTATAATACAACTTACGATGTTAGGGAATTCATCTGGCTCACTCTTGATTAATGGTTGTTGGTCCATTATGTTCAGGAAACTAGAACAGATAAAGAGCACTTAAGTAGTCTTACTCATATCGGAACGCCATACCATTATCTTAGTTACGGTATGTAACAAATCGAGTGAAGCTATTTCCGATGTGCGAATGGAAATTAATTCTGGTAAATAAGACTATAACCCTCCAGTGCTTAGTGAGAAGGAAAGGTTAAGAGTAAAACTTATTCGCGACTTGACAAGATACGAGTCAGGGCGTAATATCGAGTAATATACCAATGTCTATTATAGCAATAAAATAGGAATTACTGGCTCCAACTTGTGGAGCTGGGAAATGAAACATTCTGTATTCAAACAAACCTAGTCCCGATTTGTTGGGGCAGGCCGAGTAAATATAATTGTCTGACGCTAAAGTGCAATACAAACCAACCACCTCGGTATATTAGGCAAGGTTGAGGTTAACTCAACTTACTGTAAGTTACGAGTATTAAGAAATAGGCAGAATCTGGATACAGTGAGTTGCTGAAAACAAGACAATACTTCCACAACGTGTTACATGAAACCCACTTCAAAAGAAGAGTAACGTATCATCCTCATTGAATCAATATGGAATGTGTGTGACTGAACGATGTATTGATCATTACATTCTTGTATAATTGTCGCTGGGAATAAGTTCCTAGTTACACATCCAATCCTCTATATCGTTGACATATAAATATTGATCATTGATCTACACAGAGGGCGAACAATTCTCAGCTGTTCCTAGGATCGAAAGATTAACTGTTATCTCGTCCCTAGCCTTCGGACGATGTCAAGTAGACAGTACGTGTCATTTAACTATATCTTTAAACTATCCCAGATTCTAGTATTTCTACGGGAGGTTTATCAGTCACAATATCGCTTGAAACACTATAAACTACTAACCACCGATGAGTAAATAGACAAGGTGGAAGAATAATTGCAAGCTAATGTAGGCCTACACAATTCGAACACAAATAAGATACCGGTACGATTCTAAACCCCAAAATCGCATTACCGGTACTGTACTCAATTCGTGAGCATAACTTGCCTTAATGCTTCCAAAATTGATTCACAACCACAATCACACGATACATCGCGCCATCAAATTGAAACCCGGCACCTGCTGATGTTAACTTGAAGAACCAAGTAAGAATATACCGGTATCGTATTCTGAGGTGTATAGCCCTCATGACAGTATCGCAAAAAAGTTGACCAAAATGACCATGTACGAGTAAGTAGGCTAATATTAAGGGATTATTCGAAAAGGGGAAGATAGGCCAACAGGTAACTAGTCGACAGAAATATTTACAATTAACAAAGTTTTCGAGTTCGAAAGTGAACGTTCAGTAGTATGGTACCGTACTGTAGCCTACAATACGCCCCTGCTATCTTTTGTACAGAAATGTTCACATCGGTTCCTTCTGAATTGTATTCTAGAGCAGTGTTTCCCAAACTTTTTTGTGTGTGCACCACTTTAAGAGATGAGAATCTCTCGCGTACCGTACCACCTAATCATGGGCGCCCGGAGGATTTTTTCCAGAGGGGGGGGGGGGGGGGGAATTATAATTTTCATTTCATTAACCCCCCCCCATTTTATTTTTATTTCTTACTTTTTTTAAAGTCAATTTTACCCTCCAGATAGGTGTTTCTCACGGACTCAGCGAGGGATCTCACCACTACCGCCTCTACGGGCAGTGTCTTAGAGCTGGAAACACTTGGTCGGAGTGGATACAACTGGGGAGGTGTGATCAACACTTCCCCCAGGCGGCCTCATCTGAAGATGCGAACTGGGGCCTCATGAGGGAAGGGAAGATTAGGATGGATAGGCAAGGAAGCCTTACAGTAGATACCATCCCGGCATTTGCCCGAAGACGAAGTGGGAAACCATTTCGAGGATGGCTAAGGTGGGAGTCGAACCCCCTCTACTCATTTGGACCACCCGATGCTGAGTAGACCAGTCCTCATACCACTTTTCAAATTTCGTGGCAGAGCTGGGAATCGAACCCAGGACCTCTGGGGCGGCAGCTAACCATTCTGACCGCTACGCTACGGAGGCGACATTATTTCTCACTTGCTTCTTGAAATTCATTATTTGACTGCTCTCAATCCGTTGGCTACCTTATGGCAAGATTGGGATGAATGTTTTGTTTTGTCACAGTTTTTGTCCATGAAGGTTCGCGTTTCTTCTTTTGTGATACATAGTCATAATGTTGAGTTCTTAAAAACATGTAAAAAAGCAGTTCATTAAAACGCCAATGTAAATCCAGTTCGCCTATTTTCTAAATACGGTAACTGGAGGACATATTTTCAGATATTTCCAAATTACTGAGTTAAATTAATCTGTAGAAATATCCCCACATATGAATCTGCCTAATAATTCAAGTAGCACTGCTTCCATGTATCTAGTTTGTAATGGCCGTTATAGCGGATCCATCAAGTTTTTCCTCTTCTTCACAAGCTATCAGGAATACTTCGCATTGCTCTTCTTAGCCCAATGAATTTTGGGGCGTGGTGGCGCAGCGGTCAAGCTGTTGGACCAGGTTCGATTCCCGGTCAATGCATGTGAGATTTTCGAAGTGAAATGCTATGTCCTGTGGTTCGGATTCCACGTAAAAAGGAGGTTCCATGCCTCAAGATCGCATGATTAACTATAAGCTTCCTTTTCTAATGAATTTTGTTCGAAGTGATAAATTCGTATTGTACGTTACTCGTACTTGTGACGCCCATTGTTTTAGCAAATTTTTGTTTTAGAAAGAAATTCTTTGATTATTGCTGACCGTTAAGTAAAATATATAATACTCACTAAATCATGTACTTCTTACTTAGTCGCTTAGATAACGACAAATATCCCAGGATCATTTAGCCTAACTATTATACACATTCGTACTTAAAAAGTCACATAAATATTCCTTGAGTAACGAGACTGCCAATGTCTGTGCTGTAGTTTTCTTCTTTCAGAATCACGTCATTATCAATCCCCCATTCAACTTAGGCTTTATCACCTAAATTATCTATATTGAATTGTAACTTTCAGTCGGTCAATATGACTATACGCCCAATTAAATTAGGATTAAATTACCTTCTCCGCTCATATAAGTCGGCTACATGTTGCGCATCAAAAATTGCCTTGCAAGTAGATTCCATTGGAATAATATAGCCTACAACATTACGAAGCCTATCAGTATTGAATTCACCATTTTGTCTCAACTGATCTACCGTCTACATTCGATTGAGAGTGCGAATCTCAGTCGCTCTGATAACGGCGCAAAAACACCGCAGAACAATTTAACCATCAGCCTATAAATTGCTTCGATCGTAGAAGATTTAACGCTACAGGTTAAGAATCTACAACAATAGTAGACTGCTGTTCATTTATAGCAATAATTGCTCTGTTCTCATGAAATGGATCACAGTACTATGGCACACCTTCAATAAAACTAAACGGCATTTCGCAGCACGAATAACGATCGCATTAAGGCAGAACGGCGCTAAATTAGACGAGTGTAGGCCTACAACACAGTCAGGCTCGTATTTAGGGGTTTTGAATTCCCTGGAAAAAAAAAATTAAAGGAAAAAATGCTACCCCCCCCCCCCCCCCCCCCCCGACTTAAAATATGTAGTTTTATTAAAGTTTCCTTAACATATGGGACTGTTTCTTCACTGAGCGTGTATTTAACTATGGGTGGCAAACACTATAAATATGTGCTTACTAAAATTGCAAATTGAAAAATAACTTAATTATTTACAAAGAATTTACATTTAAATCTTAAAAGATATACACTACCAATTGCAAAATCACCAAATATTTAAATAACAAGGGCGTTCCTTCTTGCCGTGTCATTTGCAAACACGATTAGGATATCATTAGTCCAATTTCACTTTCAAGTCAGATTCAAAAGCAAGAACACCAAGATGACTACCACAATCCCGTTTTGTGTGTCCTTAAATAATCAACATTGCAAATCTGTGACAATGAATAATTCTCTTGTGTGTGTGTGGAGGGGTGGGGTTAAACTTAAATAACTTAGCTACAGTATATTTCCATTGGTGGTCTAATGCATGACATCATTACAACCATATATTTCTGAATATAAATACATATGACGTCAGCAACATTAAAGAAGTTTTCTATTGTAACATTTGTCAGTTGATTATCAGAAACTTCAATTTATGAAATAAACTGGTGACAATAACCAATCGAATATCAACATTCTCGGAATTCCAGGGGGGGGGGGGGTCACGGCCCCACCTTGCCCCTCCCTGCGGGCGCCCATGCACCTAATGGTTGGGAGATATAGTAACTATAACCCCCCCCCCCCCACTCCTACGTAGCAGACCAAAAGATGGATTGTAAATTGTGTTTGTTAGAGGTAGACTGTTAAATTTCAAATAATAGAAAGTGTGTCTAATTGTTTTATTATTTATTACAATAAGAATTCAATTCGAACATTCAGAAATGACACTGTACAAATAATATTAATTTAAAAATTCTTAATAATTAAACATAAGAACCGAAGTTCAACTAACAACTTCAATGTGAAGGGTGAGTTTGAAGATTAGAAGCCAACTTAGGAATGTCTGGTTTAAGATTGCTGAGTCTCAAACGAAGATCGTTTTCCACTGTAAGGAGCCTATTCCGGTATTTATTCTTGAGATAAACAAGTGAAGAAAATGCAGCCTCACACAAGTACGGAGTAGTGAATGGCAGTAAAAATCTAACTGCTTCTTTGTCAGCTAAGTCTGGATAGTCTGCACGTCTCTCAACCCAAAAGTTCACAAGAGCCAGTTTTGAAAAGGTTTGCCTTAGTTCTGAATCATAATTGAATTCATAAAACTGCTCTTTATCTTTGCCTTAAAGCCCTCCGGCTATATATCAATGTTTTATATTTTTAAATTTTATATTTTCATATTTTTATATTTTTCGTAACGTATCTAATATTTTTTAAAAAATATTTTTCGTAACATCACCGCGTACCACTGCAGCAGTACGAGCGTACCACAAGTGGTACGCGTTCCACAGTTTGGGAAACGCTGTTGTAGAGCGCCTCAATGTATCATGTTCGGCCAGGTTTGGGACTTCGCAGTTTACACTCACCGTACTCTTCAACCAATGTGTAGACCTAATTATCATTACTACTGTATTATTTTGCAGAGGTTCATCTTGAACCACAGCATGGGAGTACCTTCGTGTTCCTTAGGACAGGTACCGGTACCAATGAGAACACTATCGTAAACGAATGTTATAGTTAGTTATTGTTGTTTTAAGGGGAAGAACAGCGAGATCATCAGCCCCATCAGGTGGTTAAGATAGGTAATATCAATATTAATGCCTTTCAATCCCAGAAAAGCCTCTTGAATATATTTTCTAATGTAAGGGTGAATAACTCACAGTTCACTCCACCGTTTTGTGCCGTCAGCCTGGAAGCCCATCAAGGTGCCATACGGTCTGTGAGCCTGAAATCCTAGAGCATGCGTATTGATACGAAAATTGTTAATCACGCAGACAGCTCGGTTGGGTTACAGTCATACGCTGTTGGCCAGTAACATCTCTGGAAGTGCACGATCTCTCAAGAACACCAGCAGAGATTGGTGGAGTGTGAACTGTGGACCAGTATGTGTCACATTGTTTTATACCTCTCTTGCCCAGAACTTTCCCAGTGACCCAGTCATCCTCAAATCCTAACAAGTGATGTGCTCATATGCACTGGCGTCCAAAATAATTGTAAAAAGCAAACGGAAATGTTGCAAGGTTGCGTTTATTTTGCCACAAAACAGAACAAACAGGTGATGGTAAGGTAGCGACAATGTAAATAATCTAAGTTCCAGAAAGTAAACCCCTGCAACATGCATAACAGTAGTCTAATGTGGAGATTTGATGCCATTCTTTTTTCAGTATTGCCTATACAAATTGTCCTTTGCAGCTTTTCAGTCGGTCAACACGATTGCACCAATGAATTGGGCGGAGTACAAGTTACAAATATGTAAACACACTCCAGAAAAAAATACAAGTATTAATTAATAAATTATCAGTATCATTATATAATATATCAGTAGTATAGATCCCTCCTGCGGCGCTCACAAGCGACCGATCATGACAAATGAGCATTCAAATGGAAGACAATAGACATTAGCAGTGACGAATTGCACTCTAATTTCATAAATATCTAAAATTTCTTTAAAAAATGACTTTAAAAATGTACGAAGTGTGCGATTTGTACATGCTGTTGCTGTAGGAAAACTTACTTACTTACTTACTTAGTCGGATCCTCTTCTACCCATCGGTGTCGAGGTTTTACAAAAAGAGCGCCAAGCCTTCCTGTCTCTGCTCAACTGTTTTGCTTTCCTTCATTCTATTCCCCTCTCCTCGACTGCCCTTCTGACATTTTCCTCCCACGTAGTCCTTGGTCTCCCTCTTGTTCTATTGCCCTGCACTTGTGTTTCACATACTATCTTGGCAATTCGTGATTCCGACATACGTTGGATGTGGCCGTACCACCTCATCTGATTCTCTTCGACCTTTTGCTGAAGTGGTACAACTCCTAAACCCGTTCTCATGGTCTGATTCCGGATCCTGTCACGTCTCGTCTTGCCTTCCACATTCCTCAAATACCTCATTTCCATTGCCTGCACTTTGCTGCGGTACTTGTCTGTGAGTCACCAGGTCTCACTGCTGTACATAAGTACTGGTGTATAGACAGCCCGAAATATTGCCAGCTTTGTGTTCTTCGAAATTTCTCCGTTGTTAAGGAAACTTGACTTTATTGAATAGAACAATCTACTGGTAGCCTGCACTCTACTATTGATTTCACCCTCAATTTTTCCATCTCTTTGTAGCGTTGCTTCCAAATATTTGAAGCTTTCAGTTTGTTCCAGGTTGGTTCCTCTTATATTCACCTGCTGCACAGTTTCTTCTCGTGACACTAGCATTGTCAGTGTCTTAGCAGTATTGATTTTCATCCCACTATTGGATAATTCTTCATCCCATACGTTAATGTTATGTTGTAGATGTTATTGGGTGTCTCCCATCAGTAGGATGTCATCTGCAAAAACGAAATGTGTAACAAACACTGGCCGCATGTTCCTATAGCCAAGATGGAACTTCTTCACTCTCACATTACAGTTTTTAATGACCGAGTCCAAAAGAGTTATAAACAGGAGTGGACTTAAAATGAATCCCTGTCTCACTCCCGATGTCGTCTGGAACTCCTCTGACTCTGCATTTGAAGTTCTGATATAGTTTCTACACTTCTTGTACATGCTCTTCAGTGCTACCAACAGGCTGTCCTCCACTCCCTTCTCTCGCAAAGCTTCCCAGATCTTGTACCGCGGGATACTGTCGAAAGCCTTCTCCAAGTCAATGAAGGCCATGTGGACCTCCTTTCCCTTTTCCTGCATCTTGTCACTTATCTGTCTTGCACTGAAAATCAAATCCTTTCTGGCCTAAATCCACACTGTGCTTCATCAAACTGGGGTTCTACAATTGTCCGAAGTCGGTCTTCCAACACTCGTGCAAAAATCTTTCCTGGTACGCTTAGCAGTGAGATCCCTCGATGATTCCCGCATTCTCGATTATCTCCTTTCTTAAAAATGGGGATGATAATGCTGACTTCCCAATCTTCGGGGATGCTCTTTGTCCTCCAGGCAATGGTCAATTCTTTTAACAGTAGTCTCTCTCCCTCCTCACCCATATACCTCAGCATCTCCGGGGTGATCTGATCATGCCCGGCTGCTTTACCCAGCTTCATTTTCTTCAGTACCTTCTTGACCTCCTCCATTGTAATCTCTATTCCTTGATTAGTCTCTCTTCTTAATTCCTGTTCTTCTTGGTCTGTTTCTTGCCCTTCCGCTACTAAGAGTTCCTTAACATGTTCCTTCCATCTTTCCATTATATCCTTTTCTGTTCTTAGTAGGTTTCCATGCTTGTCTTTTATAAATTTGAGTGGGCATTCCTTCCCCTTCCTCATATTCTTCATAACTTTATAGAAGAGTTTTTGATTTGTACTATAATTCTCTTCCATCTCTTTACCAAAGTTGTCCCATGTCGTTTTTCTTGCTTCTTTAACTGCATTTTTTGTTTGTTGCCTCTGGTTTTTATAGAGATCATAATCCCCCTGTAACCTAGTTGTAAGATACTTCTGCCAAAGCTGCTTCTTCTTCTTCACCACTGCTTGCACCTCCTCAGTCCACCATGCCGTCCTCTTCTGTTGTACTCCAGCCTTTGACACCCCACAGGTTTCTTCTGCCGCCCTCAGAATTGTTTGCTTAAACAAGCCCCATGACTCTTCCAAGTCCAAATCCTCTGTTCCTATCACCTGTAGTTTATCAGATATCTTCTCCTGATATGCTGCTCTCACATCTTCCTCCTCTTTGAGTCTATACCCCTTTATCTTCTTCTTAGGTTTTTCCTCCCCTGCTGTTGTTTCGGCTTCGATGTAACTGCCATCTTAATAACCAGCAGGTAGTGATCGCTACCAATCTCGAACCTCCTGTGTACCCTGGCATCCAGCACATTCCTCATCATCTCCTTCGCTACAAGCACATAGTCTATTATAGACTTCTCTTGTCGGTTAGGCTCTTCTCTGGTATACATATGAATCCTCTTGTGTTGAAACATGGTATTGGAGACAACCATCTCATTGCTGTCGCATAGGTCTAAAATCCTCCTTCCATTGTCATTTTGTGTCTCTTCACCATGTCTTCCCATTACCTCTTCCCACCCTTCTACTCTGTTGCCAACTTGGCCGTTAAGGTCACCCAGTACGAACACTGTTCCTTTTGCATCATCTATGGTCTTCTGCAGTTCTTCATAGAAGACCTCCTTCACTTCCTTAGTGTTATCCTCATTGGGTCCATAAGCCGCAATAAAGGTCATATCCTGAAAGTCTCTATCTCCCATTTCTATCGTCAGTTGTATGATCCTCTTACTAGTGTATTGCCATTGCTTGATATATTGCCTATATCCTTCCGGCACCAATATTCCGACTCCTGCGCTTGCTCTCTCACTCTGTGCCACTCCTGAGTAGAAAAACAGAAATCTTTTCCCACTTTCCAGATCCATTATTTGTTCACATCCTCGTCCTTTCTTCTTGGTTTCTGTAATAGCTAAAACCTCTACTTGTGATTTCTGGAGTTCAGTTGCTAGCTCTATTTCTTTCCCCTGTATACCCCTCACGTTCCATGTTCCTTATATCATTATCCTTTCTCCTCGCATAGTCGTCAACGATTTAATCAGGCCGGGTTTCTTCTTTTGATTTCTTTTATCTTTGGATTTTCGGGCTAGTGAGTTGTTGGCCCACTGCGCCATAGTCCAGTGGA
Source organism: Meconema thalassinum (assembly GCA_946902985.2). Classification (NCBI taxonomy): domain Eukaryota; kingdom Metazoa; phylum Arthropoda; class Insecta; order Orthoptera; family Tettigoniidae; genus Meconema; species Meconema thalassinum. Next base: position 240,697,787 of record OX336395.1, read on the forward strand.
GGGGCTGCCTCCTCATAGTCCCTGGACTTACTAGATTTTTACAGGGTTTTCTCCCTTCTCCCATGTGGACAATCTCGTCCACTTGTCTCTGGTGTTCGAGGCCTACTAGCTCGGGGATATACCGCCCCATCTCGGTCCCTGACTGCACTCAGCCACTGTAATTCAGTGTTGCCCGCCCCCCACGACGTGGACGTGTCAGCCAAGAGTTGTCCAGATGCACACAGTTACAGCCCAAGCCCCATGTATGCCCTAGGCCGAGGGGCTGTAGGAAAACACGCTCCATATTGCTGTCCTCTTCATATTTTGGCCACTGTGACGCCTGTTTCATGTCATTTTAATATTCTGAGGTCTTTCTTTTATAATTTTGCATGGATTTCGGAATGCGTATCCGTACTCATATCGTATAATTTCATAAATATCGAATAACCGGTGAGTGTTATGATGATCCAATTTTCAGTGATTGCCTTCTTAAGTTAGGGAACGTAGAAATTCGAATTCTAACTGAAATATTATAAGTGTTCTAATCATTTGGTTGAAATAAAAACATAACAACATTTCTCCTTCAGTCTCTCATTATCAGTGGCGGATCTAAGGGAGGGCGACCGCCCAGGGCCCCGCGGTCCGGGGGGCCCCGCGCTATGGATTTTTTAAATGTAATTAATTATTTATAGTTTTGAAACTAATTTATATTTCATATTCCTTTTTTAGTGCAGCTATGACCTCCCGTGACCGTTTAGCAAGTTTAGATTTCAGTGAAATGATAGAAGACTTCAGCCGGGAATAAAGTTGCAAAGTAATATTTTAATATTTCATATTTTACATAATCTTCTTCAAGGGGACTTAAAGGTTTCTTTCATATTATAAAAAAATGTACTGTAGTGTATTAACAATATTGTAACTATTCTTTATTTTATTATTATTACCAAACTATTTCCCATTTGATTTGATATTTTTAGCCTACTTTCGATTTTTGCAAAAAATGAAAGTAGACTTATGAGATCAACACAGGGCGAAAAAAAGTGTGTCTGTCTGTGTGTGTGTATGTGTGTGTGTGAGTCTGTGTGTGTGTGTGTCTGTCTCTGTGTGTGTGTGTGAGTGTGTGTACTCTGAATGTCTGTCCCCCCCTATCAATTCGAACACGGTGAATGCGAATTGAACGAAATTTGGTACAAAGGTAGCACTAGCAAAGGACACCTCAGTGCCATATTTTATATCGCCGCCATCTTTACTAAAACTGAATGGCGGCCACTCAAACGTTCAAAACGTAAAATCAAATAACGACTAACCAAATCATCCGATCTCTACCAAATTTGGTAACAACATACCTTCGTATAGGATGCGTCTTGTGACCAAACTACAAGGTCGTCCGCCATACCATTTCAGGATGGCGGCCGTGCGAATTATGCAAACTTTATAATCCATATCATGGGACCCACCAGTTCCGATTATCGAGCCGAGAATCGTTTTAACTGTTCTAAAGGAAGAGGCACGTTCGAAATTAAAAGTTTATTTTGTAATACTATAGTGCAGACGTGATTTTAAAAAGCTGAGCTGATTTAGTAATAAGACAAGATGGCAGCGGATATCTTGTGCCTGACTTATATTTCACTAATTTGAGTATTGCATGCAATATAGCGTACTGATATAAAATAAATAAACTTTGTATGAAATGCTTTATATATAAATAATATACTCCAGTGATGAAATCGTTTAGTATAAATCACTATTTGCTAACAAGTTCTATGTAAGTCATTTTATATAGAACGATATTCGTTGACACAATTAGCTCAGTGGTAGAGCGTTAGCCTATCGCTCAAATGCCTATGGTTCAAACCCGATCAGAGCTAGTTTTTTTGCTTGAAATTTTATATGTTTATTGTTTTGTAATGACTCAGATGTTTTAAAATTAAGCGTTATATTGTGCATATTATGGTGTAAAATATATATTTAATTAAAACATAATTCGCCAGCAGATTTACTCGAGACATCTAGCTGCCAAAAAGGTAACTGCACGCCGACCAGATTTTATTGAAAAGTTTCTTCTTCTGGCCGCTAGAATGCACTCGCTCTGTTAGGATTATATTGTTAGATATTTCACCACTAGATATCACGACTAGTCTACGTGGGGCTCCATTGATTACTATACCATTTGCATTCTATGCGCATCGAATTTGAAGAATGACAAGATGATACTACGATACATTTTTACTTTCTATTTTAAAGGGTTTGTAACAGCCTATTGTGCGTTATTTGAAAATGTTAATTGAAGTAAAGAACAAAACGATTTCACATAGTATCTGAACTCTACCGTTGGTGCTAGTTCAGGATATTAATTAATACTTCTATTTCAGCCAAATAGCAATCGAAAATATCCACATAGTTGGTATACACACGTCTCTGTAGGGTCATGGAAAGATTTGTTAATTCAATTAGGGTTGTGAAAGTCATACGCAGCCAGACGTGTAAAGACATGCCTCAACTCAAAGTTGGATGTTGCCCGCGTCAGGACGATTATGTAATAATAATAATAATAATAATAATAATAATAATAATAATAATAATAATAATAATAATGTTATTGGTTTTACGTCCCTTTTAACTACTGTTGCTTTTAGAGACGCCGGGGTGCCAGAATTTTGTCCCGAAGGGGATCTTTAACGTGCCGGTAAATCTACTAACACGGCTCCCTCGCATTTGTGCACCCTCAAATGCCAGCTGACTGCGCCAGGATACGAACCTGAAACATACGGTCCAGCAAGCGAGAACGTTACCGCTGAGCCACGCCGCCAGTCCGGTCGACTATGTCTCCAGATCCATAACATTCTTTAGATACTTCTTATCTTCCTTTCTTCAATGATGGTAGCAGTTTTTATCTAGGTTGTGGCGTTTGGTAGAGGTAAATCGTTTCTAAGGTCTTCAACAAAGAATAGTTCTATTATACTCTTTGATAATAACAACGAGTTATAACTATACTCATACATTTAGGAGAAAGTAGGCTATATGTTCTTTACTGAACATCTTGTTTAAATTTCCTATTGTTGTGGTCCCCATCTTATCATATCGCCCAGGGCCCCGCAAGGCCTGGATCTGCCACTGTATATGTGTTTCGCCCCTCAAGTAGCCATCATCACAACCTGATCACTGAGTTGGGTTAATTTTTACTACTGTGGTTCAATAGCACGTCGTTAGATGATAGTAGTATGAAGGAAGGAAGCTTGTAGTTTAACGTGACCGTTAATCTCGAGATCATGAGCCACGGGACCTCCTTTTTACGTGGAATCCGAACCACAGGACATGGCATTTCACATCGAAAATCTCACATGCATTGACCGGGAATCGAACCCGGACCGCCTTGGTGAGAGGCATTCAGCTAGACCGCTGAGCCACCACGCCCCCTAATAGTAGTATGATGATGATTCGCAGTTTAAATCTCGTTATACGTTAGGTGTGTTCTGTGTTGCAAGGTTTACGCGCATACAATTTAGAATATCACACTGAAATAATAATGATAACTTAATTAACAAATTTTAGCAAGCAGTAGAATAAATTAATTATAATGTACTGTAGGCTACACATAACTTGGTATTATTCTCCTGACAGCGTTGCTCACTTATGGACCTCCAGACCGCTACTAGAGCTCGCGTCAGCTCGGAAGGCGGCCGGCTCTGTGGGATTTGCGCAGAGAGAGAAAGAGATACATGTCCACTGTTGCAACAGGTCCACCATGTCCGAGTTCCCACACCGCAGGCTGCTGCCATGAGTTCCTGCGGTGTGGCAACACCATCGCTTAGCTCATCGAGCCTGTCTCTTTCACGCTGCTTTACACCTAGCTTTCCTGACAACACACTAGCTCAGATTCTTAAGACAGACTGACTGTGATTGGTGGGATGGAAGTGAGGCATGACGTAATGGTAGCGTTGTGTTCTGCGCACCGCCTTCCCGGCTGGCTCGAGCTCTAGCACGGTTAGGTCTGCATCTAACCTAGCTCGCTTGGCATCCGGCACGCTATCTGTTTTCGGAAATGATAACTGTAGTTAGAAATGAATTATCTTTGTACCTGAACCAACAGAATGAGGTTGAAAAGACTTATGAAAAGTGTATGCTATGGACCCAGGAACTGTTTTTATTACTATCGTAGGCCGTTTCAGCCGTCTTGCCATAACTTAGACATCTGTCTATCTGTTGCCACCTGGTCATTTAGACGGTATAGTATCCTACGAAACTACCTTATACAGGTCGTGGTTTGTTGAAAATAGACACAATGTGCATCCTATAAAATGTTTCCCAATTATCCCTTCCAGTTCGCATTCCGTACCTCATTTCGTTAATGTGCTTCTTATATTTTGGAGCACTGATAACTAACCCAAAATGAAAACACTTCTAAAAATAGCAAACATCTTCAAGAATCACGGACTAAACAACTCCCTCGGCAAACAACTACACTATAGCAACCTAACAAAGAAAAACCCGCACGCGAAATCACACGTATATCTGTTCACTTGCCAAGATGACGGATGTAATGCTAATTACGTCGGGCAAAGTGGCAGACAAATCGGAACACCATATAAGAAGGAAAAGGAAGAAGAAAGGAAATATAGAGAGGGGGACACAAAAATGCGATTAAACGTAATAAACATTCAGCCATATGCGAACACATGTATAATAACAATCACCGTTTCACTAACATAGAAACAGACTTGAAATTTCTACACCACGCAGTGAAAGGGAAAGCTCTCGACATAAAATAATCCATTGAAATATATCTAACGAAGAACGATAATCCAGCGAATCTGAATGATCACACATTTTTTAGAAAGATCACCACTCTTCGCGCTGCAAAAAAATAATAAAAACCACATTAATAAAATGAGGCAAGGAATGTAAAAGTGAAGGGATGATTGGGAAGTATATTATAGGATGGGGATGCTCATTGTGCCTATTTTCAACAAACCATGACCTGTATGTGGGTAGTTTTATAGGATTCTATATCGTCTAATAGACGAGGTGGCAACAGATGGACATGTGTCTAAGTTGTGGCAAGAAGGCTGAAATGGCGTACGATAGAATGAAAACACTTCCTGAGTCCATAGCATACACTTTTCTTAAGTCTTTCTTATCTCATTCTGTTGGTTCAGGTACAACGATAATTCATTCATAACTACAGTTAAAATTTCCGACAACAGATAGCATGCAGGAATGACAAGCGAACTCGGCTAGATTCAGACCTCACCGTGCCACCTGCGGTGTGGAGGTTTATAAGTGAACATCGCTGTGAGGAGATTTATACCAAGCTAAGAGCACATTATACTTAATTTCTTCTTGTGTAGGCTAAAATTTGTTAGTTGATTTATTATTATTATTATTACAATAGTGAATTTACAATAGTGAAAATTAACCTTAACACAGTGATGAGGTTCTGATGATGGCCACTTGGGGATCGAAACGCGTAATCCTAAATTGCCCATTTAAGAGTGATAATTAAGTATTACATGTCTTATTTTCAGGAGAGTGTTTACATGTTTACAACTTGTTCCCCGCGCAATTTATTGGGCACAATAGTGGTGAGCGACTGAAAAGTTGCAAAAGACAATGCATAACAGTAGAAAAAAAAGTTCTTCTTTTGTTCCTACTTCATGGATTTGAACACACATTTCGACAACTGGTTAATGTGCTCACTATGGGGTGTGACCACCTCAGGCAGCAATACAGGCCTGACAATGGCGGGATATGCTGCGAATGAGGTCATCAATCTCATTTTGGGGCAATAACGCCCATTCTTCCTGCAGAGCAGCTCTTAAGTTATGGAGAGTGGTTGGTGGATGCTGACGTGATGCAACTCGTCTTTTTAGTGCGTCCCAGACATGCTCTATGGGATTAAAATCGGGAGAGCGAGCAGGCCACACCATGCGAGCAATATCTTTCGCTTCCAAGAAAACATAAACCAACTGTGCTCTATGTGGTAGGGCATTATCACCTATCGGTACTAAGTGTGGGTCCACAGTACCTCGCAACAACCCAACATGAGGTCCCAAGATCTCGTCACGATACCTGATGGCAGTTAAACCCTGCCGACTTTCCCGTACAATTTTCGCAAGGAGTGTTTGAGTAGTCAACTTAATCCTTGCCCACACAACTAGGGATCCTCCTCGATATCGGTCTCTTTCCACAATGTTTGGGTCCCGAAATTGTGTTGCAGTCGAGTCCGTCGGACCAAATCAGGACTCTTCTGTTAAGAGAGAATTGGACCACTGTTCGACCGTCCAGTTGACATGTTGGCGAGTCCACTCTAGACGTTCCCTTCTGTGCATACGCGTCAGGGGTAGGCTACACTTACAGCAGGTCTCCGACAATAAAGGCCACCTTGCCGAAGTCTTCTGTACACTGTTTACCTCGATACAACTGTTCCAGTGGATCAGATGCCAGTTGCCGTGCAGTACAACGGCGATACCGTCTTGTCCTTACAGCCAAATAACGGTCCTCTCGCTCTGATGTCACACGTGGTTGGCCTAGTCTTCGCGATACTTTTTCGGTCTCTACTAACTGTTGCCACATCACTTTGCGACCATCCTGTTTCCATACTTCCTATAACCCTCCCACACAGAGGGTCTTGTAGACGTATTCGCTGTGCCATACCAACCTTCTGAGTAAGTGTACACAGCCAGTGTTGATGTGGAACTATCCAGTAAACCACAGGTCGTATAAAATGTGACAGCGATGAGTTGATGATGAAGTAACTAGTAACTGTGACACGCTTATAGAGTGTTAATTGCGAGTTTATCCACAGTTTTATTTTCTTCCAAGTCGAAATGATTGAATATTTTGTGCACATCAACGGTAGCAACTAAATAAAGCGATACTACGAGGTAACAATTGCTTGTGAATTTAAAAATGAATATAAGATAAATAATTCACATCTTATAAAGATTACCCGACGTGACATGATAATGAACATTAGGATGGACCCGAGGTGAACTCATCCAGGAGAGTGTATATAAATTGCACAAATTTTGTAAATATTTATTTCTACGCATTTGGAATGAGCATTTGCAGCATAATGACAGCATCATTTTTGAGTAACTTTGATGGATATATTCATTTTTAACCTTCAGACACAAGCGCTGGAGTGGAATCCACCCCACGCCATTACATTGCCCTATGAAATGTACAAATAATTTTTCAGTTTTTCTCCGTCCATGTACATTTCTGGCCAGATCTTAATCGTGCGTTCACTCAAGGTCAGTCATTCCCTGTGAGACAGTCAGACAATACACGTCGTAATAACTGACTGGGGTGGTTTCCACCCCAACGCGTGTGATTGTGTGCGCAAAATGAATCACACCAATGTTTATTGCAAGCAATACGGGCATTTCTTTCCTGTGTCTGCGAGTAAATATTTGGTTTCCTTTACAGTCGTTTACTTATGTATGGTCTGGTGGTCTTACAGTAGACCTAAGGCCATTCTTAGCGGAACTTTTATTTTATTTCCATTTTATTTTCAGTGATGAACAATATTTTGGAGTTAGTACAGAATGGATGAATTCTATAGTGTACAGGAATTTCTCAAATAGTTGGGTTTACAGCTCAAAGCTCACTTAAGCACACGTAGCATATCGGGATACCATCCAAACCTTACCATTCATTTTAGAGAAATATTGAATCACATCAGTGGTACTAAATATGAACCTACTCCTCCCTCCACAAAACATTAATAAGTGATGGCTTTCGGTCAGTGTGATGTTTGCCCTCAAAGAAAGAACAGGAAAACTCAAACATCGTGAAGCTGTTCCAGAAAGGTCGTCTGCATGGAACACAGAATCGTTTACTGTGAAGAGTGCACTCCTGAGTGAAAGCTCTAGCAACACAACTCTCCCCCACCCCAAAACATACATGATATAGAAGTCTTACTGGTATTTAAAACAATAGAATTCATTGTTATTATTGCCAAGTGCAATTTTAGATGAAGTAATTAATTTATATTCATTTTCGGAGTACTTATTTAGCGAGGGACAATCTTTTTTATATTGTAAGACTAGCTGTACCCGGCATGCGTTGCAATGCCAATAAAAAAGTGTTGGGGTTTTTACTTTGTTAGTTGCAGTTCTTTTAGATTCCCAATATTTCCTTCTTTTTCCGTTACCACATCTAAACTATTATAAAACATAATTTACTATCTCAGAAACATTCACGGGAGCGTGATCAACAACTCACGAAAGTTACATCGCAATGAAATGAATGGTATATGAACGCATACGGGACTGCTGAAACGATTAGGGTGTCGTCACCCATTTGTTGAATATACTCGTATGCTACCTATTGTAAAATGGATTTACTAACTCGAAACCCTTTCCTGGCGTGTACACAACAATTCACTAAAGTTACATCGCAATCGGATGAATGGCATATGACCGAATACGGGACTTTGATAAAACGATTCACGTGCCGTCGCTCATTTGTTGAATCTACTCGTGCGCTATCTATTTTAAAGAGGATTTACTAAGCCAGAAACCTTCCCGGAAGTGTACACAACATCACACCCAAGTTTCATCGCTATCGGACAAATGGTATATGTACGCATACGGGAATTTGTTGAAACGCTTCGCCCATCTTCGCTCATTTGTTGAACCAACTCGTGCGCTGCCTATTGTAAAATGGATTTACTAAGCCTGAAACCTTCCCTGGAGTATGGTATGTGAATCCATTCGTGCGCTACCTATTGTAACATGGATTTATTAAGCTAGAAATCTTCCCTGAAGTGTACACAACATCTTACCCACGTTTCATCGCTATCGGACAAATGGTATGTGAACGCATACTGGTCTTTGTTGAAACGCTTCGCCTGTCGTCGCTCATTTGTTGAATCTATTGTTAATTGGATCTAATATGCCTATAACTTTTCCTGGCGTATGCACAACAACTCACCAAAATTTGATTGCAATCGGATGAATTGTATATGAACGCATCACCAACACACATTTGTTTAAACTACTGGTGCGCTATCTACTGTTAATTGGATTAACTATGCCTATAACCATCCCGGAAGTGTACAAAAATGGTCGCAATCGGATGAATTGTAGGCTATATGAACTCATCGCCAACACTCATTTGTTTGAAATACTCGCCCGCTGTCCATTGTAAATTGGATTGATTATGCCTATAATGATTTCGGAAGTGTTCACAACAACTCACCAAAGTTTCATAGCAATCGGATGAATGGTATATGAACGCATACAGGACTTGTTTGAAACGATTTGCGTGCCGTCGCTCATTTGTTGAATCTACTTGTGTGATACCTGTTGTAAAGTGGATGTACTAAGCCAGAAACCTTCCCTGATGAGTACACAACATCTTACCCAAGTTTCAACGCTATCGGACGAATGGTATATGAACGCATACGGGACTTTCTTGAAACGCTTCGCGCGACTTCGCTCATTTGTTGAATCTTCTTTTGCGCTACCTATTGAAAAATGGATTTATTAAGCCAAAAACTTTCCCTGGAGAGTACACAACAACTCACCCATGTTTAGTCGCTATCGGACGAATGGTATATGAACGCATACGGGACTATGTTGAAACACTTCGTGCGTCGTCGCTCATTTGTTTAATCTACTTGTGCGATACCTATTGTTAAGTGGATTTACTAACCCAGAAACCATCCCTGAAGTGTACACAACATCTCAGCCAAGTTTCACTACTATCAGACGAATAGAATATGAACGCATACGGGACTTTGTTGAAACGCTTCGCGCGTCGTCGCTCATTTGTTGAATCTACTCGTGCGCTACCTATTATAACATGGAGTTACTAAGTCAGAAACCTTGCCTGTAGTGTACACAACCTCTCACCCTAATTTCATCGCTATCGGACGAATGGTATGTGAACGCATACTGGTCTTTGTTGAATCGCTTCGCCCGTCGTCGCTCATTTGTTGAATCTACTTGTGCGATACCTATTGTTAAGTGGATTTACTAAGCCAGAAACCTTCCCTGTAGTGTACACAACATCTCACCCAAGTTGCATCGCTATCAGACGAATGGTATATGAACGCATACGGGACTTTCTTGAAACGCTTCGCGCGTCGTCGCTCATTTGTTGAATCTACTCGTGCGCTACCTATTATAACATGGATTTTCTAAGCCAGAAACCTTGCCTGTAGTGTACACAACCTCTCACCATAGTTTCATCGCTATCGGACGAATGGTATGTGAACGCATACAGGACTTTGTTGAATCGCTTCGCCCGTCGTCGCTCATTTGTTGACTATACGCGTGCGCTACCTATTGTTAAGTGGTTTCACTAAGCCAGAAACCTTACCTGAAGAGTTCAGAACTTCTCCCCCAAGTTTCAACGCAATGGGATGAATGGTATATGAACACATGTGCGACTTTCTTGAAACAAACGCACGCCATTTTGTTGAAGCTACTCACGCGCCATCTATTGTAAATTGGATTTACTACGCCTATTACTTTTCCGGGACTGTGCACAACAACTCACCAAAATTTGATCGCAATCGGATGAATGGTTTATGAACGCATAAAAGACGAACACACAGACATTCCTTTTTATATATACAGGATGTCATTTATGTACTCGAGTACCCTTAAGGGGCGTGTAGGGGAAGGATAAAGGATCAATTTGAGATAGGGAACCTGGGGTCGTAACGGCCTCCTAACCCCAGAAAACAGGTTTGTTGCTCCATTGGAATTCGCACATGGTAAAACTATGTTTGGAAATCTTTCTCAGTACAATCTTCTTGATTTCGCGGCATTTCCGTTTGACGTGCCGTAGTAAGGGAACATATCGGTGTATTCATCAAACGTGATCTGATAAGGTGGAGGATCAGCCATCGTGAACTTGTCCACCACCAGCACATTCTGGGTCAAAATGAGGTCTTCTATGGAGCGTTGTAATCTGAACTGAAACGGCTGTCTCGTCTGTACGGTGTCGTGTCTGTGTCATGTGGCCTAATCATGTGACTAAGCCCCCTCCTACCCCTCTAAAAAATAAAGAAAAAGAAAAAAAATAAGGCATGGCACTCCAGGAGAAACGAACCCGGGACCACCGGGGCACTGCGCCTCGCCGCTATCCTCTCGGTTAACGCAGAGTTGAGCGGTGGTCACGCCAAGACCCTTGGCCGCCAAAGAAAGAATGAACTCAGAGAAGCACATGGCGCGCCTGCCTACTTTACAGGGGCGGAGGGCCTGAAACAAACCTGTTTTCTGGGGTTAGGGGGCTGTTACGACCCAAGTTTCCCTATCTCAAATTGATCCTATACCCATCCCCTACACGCCCCTTAAGGGTACTCAAGTACTTAAATGACACCCTGTATATAAGATAAGTATCTTTAAGCGAAAGTTCAACCTCCCGTATATCATTGTTTCTAAATAAATGTATACCTAAAATACATAATTCTCTTTTATTTATTATTCCTTTCATCGTACATAAGCTCCAAGGTAAGTTTAATAATAATTTAATATGATTTTAAATATATTTATTAAAATTATGCAAACTAGACAACATAAAAACATTATAAGTATGATCCAGTTTATAAATACAACGAGAGAAAGTATTTCAAAAAAATGTCCCCTATGTAATAGAGAGAGTTAATCTAGCATGATAATACTTTAAGCCGTGAATTAATACGGCCGTGTACAAATTACAATAAAATAACTTGTGGGGTGGAAAACACCAAGCTTTGAAACGTGTGCTTGAGGGATAAGAAGCCTTAATCTGAGGAGATAAATGTGTAAATATAACTCTATTATTCTACAGCAGGAAGAAGTGAAGTGATTTTTTGATTGTTCATTCAGCGTTTCCAAGGAACAACGTATATTATTTTCCTTTGGAAATTCTCCTCAGAGTTTATAATATATTTATGTAGAGGACAAGATCAATAGATCCCGACATAATTTGGACTGTATAATTGTAGGAGTGTTACTCTTCTGTGATTTATTTCTGCGAAGATCTTCTTCTTCTTCTTCTTCTTGTGCGTATCCGTTCCGGATTTTGGTGACCATCATTAGTTATGTCAGTTTTCGATGTTCTGAATAGCCTTCACTGGTGTGTGAAGTCCATGTTCTTAAGTTTCCAAGCCAAGATGTTCTTCTTCTGCCCCGTTTTTTTTACCAGGAATCTTTCCTTGAAGAATGTTCTTCAGAAGTTTATGCCTGTATCAATTCCTCATTACATGACCAAAATATTGTAGCTTTCTGCATTTTACTGTTTTCAGGATTTCTTTTTCTTTCTTCATTTTGTGTAGAATGTCATTGTATCTATCGATGGCACTCTAAGCTTTCTCCTGTAGAGCCGCATCTCAAATGCATCAAGTCGCTTGCCCATTGTGTCGGTCAAAGTCCAAGTTTCAGCTCCATAGAAAAGAATGGAATATATATAGCAACGTAGAAATCTTAATTTTGTTTCCATCGAGAAGTAATGGCTCTTAAACATATTAGCTATTTTACAAAATACAGCTCTGGAGTTCTCTATACGGACTTTAATTTTGCGTGAATTATCCCATTGGTCATTAATGTTTGTTCCCAAATATATGTGTTTGCTTAATTGTTCAATAGGAGTATCGTTAATACTAAGATGGTAGTTTGGTAGGCCTATGCTTTCTTGCTGATTACCAAGAATTTTGTTATATTCATGTTGATATCCAAGCCATAATGCTCGCTACTTAAACCGATTCAAGATACAAGGTGTTCAAGACCATCCAAACTGCCGGCAAATATTACAGTATCATCAGCGTAGTGGACATTGTTCAGCTTCTGCCCAATCATGGGTATTCCTTCTTCCACATTTTCGAGGGCTTCTTCTCTGAATATAGATTAAATATCAATGGCAACAAAATGCAGCCCTTTCTCATCCCACGGCATAACTTTACTGTCAGATTTGTCATTTTCTACCCTCACGGCTGCATATTGATTCCAATATAGATTAATTATGAGCTGGAGATCTTCGTCATTTATCCCACTGTTATTTTAGCACCTCAGCATTCTTGAAACGTTGCACTCTATCAAAAGCATTTTGATAGTCAATAAAACAGGCATAAACATAACAGTTTCTTTCTCTACACCTATGGAATAAGATTTGGACACAGAACAAAGCTTCTTGAGTAACAACTGCATTTCTGAAGTCAAATTGTGTAGGTGACGTTTGCAGGTGTGGACGTTAAATGCAGTCAAACATTGAACTTATCAGCACGCGTAGAATAACGTTGGCAGCACTATAGTGCACGGGTTGTTAAAAGTACATCTGAAACACTAGGAGTTACAAGTGCGCCAAATTAGGAAGAAATTCTGTTTTAGTGTGGATATAATATGCAGTTAGGGGTAGAGAAACTCACAGTCCCGCCCCTTAAAACAACAATAACTAACTACATGCTGTTGAACACTAATCCTATCAGTACACGTAGAATCATGTAATATCATTGTGAAATATGGGCTCCTGAACATTTAGCTGGAATCATATGGTCTCTATGTATGTCAACTTTGGAACAGCTCCCATGAATATCTTCGGAGATATCCAACTTAATGTTCAAATTTCAGTGTACTAATTCCGCAGTTGGTATCACTGACTATTTTCAAATATGGACTTGAAATGTTCTGGTATAGTTCTAACTCATACCATATTTGGTTTCAATAGCTGCAACCAATTAGGAGTTGATACGGTAGGACACACACACACACAAAGAGAATAACAGAAGGATACCCATACATTTGATCTCAAGTCTTCTTTTCATTACTTTATCAAAAGCGATGGTACCGTAACTGTCTGTTCAGGTCTTGAGTATGAAGACATGCGAACAGCAAATGCCATATGCAAAGATATGCTGTAGGTTTGTTGAAATAAATGCTGCAGAGCAGCACGGGACCTCAAACTACTTTTACTTCACAAATTCTTGTAATGTCTGTCGTGGATAAATTTGAGTTACCAGACGATCTATTAATATGGCATCTAGCCGTTCTGGATGAGCAAGTGTGCGTTTAAATTCTGTGTCTGGGTAAGTTTCGCTTTTCATACGCGAAATAAATGTGACTTCATTTCGCTACGGTAAAACATGTGTCATCGAACATCTTTGACGAGGAAGTGTTGCATACAGTACATGAATATGGCTACTTGCCGCTATCGATTACGAAGTCTGCCTTCATAACGTGTTTAAGGCAAAATTTCCTTCTGCATACCTTATATGCTTATGGCTCTGGTCGTTATGAATTAGCAAGTGTTTCATCAATATCTCTTTCCCAGAAAATGCACCTTCGCATACCCTACACGGATACGTCTTGCCACCCCTATGTATAAGATGTGACTCCTATGTACTTTCAGTGAAAACTTCCTTCCGCATCCACGACATGGAAATAACTACTCACCGCTAAGCATTGACGAGTGTTCTTCAGGAGATGTTCCTTTGAAACATTTATCTTCGCTTACGCTACATGAATATGGTTTGTTAGTGCTATGGATAAACAGGTGAAATTTAAGAGATTGCCTGATGCTAAAATTTCCTTCGCATACGTTTTAAGAATACGGCTAGTCGCCAGTATGGACTTGCATGCGTCTGGTAAAATTTCATTTCTGACTAAGTATGGCTCCACATACAGAACATGGTTAGGTCCACTTGTCGCTACGGCAAAGGAAATGAGTCTCCAATTACCATCTGTAAGTAAAAATGGCAACGCATGGACTACACGAATATGGTTTGCCACCACATTGTATTAACAACATATTTGTTAGCAAAGATTGTTTTAGGGGATATATCTTTTCACATACACTAGATGCTATTGACCTCTTACCGCTATGGAATTGCATTTGGGTCATCATCAGTTTTTAAGGAGAATCCCTTTTGGCACACGCTATATGAATGTGGCAACTGGCCGCTATGGATTGCTATGTGCTTGGCCAATTTAGTACCCTACATTAAGAAACTAAAGAGGAGAAGAGATAAATGCAATCGAACATACAACAAGTTGTCCTGTGACGGTCTAAAGAGCCACTTTTCCTAAAATTTAAGATTCATAGCAATGATTGATTATTTAGAAATGACGAAATTAACTTTGTAATACTAGCATTTATGATTTGTTCGAAATATACGAGAAATATTGTAACCTAAGAGAGCACTACAGTTTGTGTGAAATAGTTTCATTCCATAGATTGTGGGATACTGAGAGTCTACGGCTCCAATGCTCACAGAGTGTTATCAGGTAGTTGGTAGGACTTCTGCCTCTGAAAATGCGCACTATTATATTCCTTACGTCATACTCACAATACATAGAATTTGTAAGTCATCCATTAATGTTATGGACGTTACCTGCAGTTAAACATTGAACCTATCAGAACGAGAACAATTATGTGGGCAACACTGTCACGTATGGGTTGCTCGTAATGAATCTGCAAATATATCGTTTATACGTATGTGCCAAAATTTGAACTGTTTGCCGGTATACATTGAGAGTAGGTTTCAAAATTATGGAGAGCATTTATCAAAAGTCGGTAGGTCTGATGACCTCAAAACTATGCCGAATTATATCTATTGAGGCGTACATTACATATATAAAATACGGTTAAAATCTATTGGTTAGTATGGAAGTTATATGCAGTAAACTTTGTCCTACATGCTAGCATAGATTTCTGGGGTAGCACTAACTCTGACGATTTACTCTAAATATGTCTAACGCATCTTGGATTTACTGTTTGCTAAATTTGAAGTGTGATCCTTACACACATTCCGAGAAAATTGATCAAGAGATTAAGTGAATATTATAAAGAGTTGGGACCCTGCTGACCCTTAGATTTAGTACAATCATCTGCCTTAAAGCATACATTGCACGTACAAAATTTGGAAGAAATCCCTTCATTTGAATGGACGATTCGTCAGATATACATTGATACTACCACCATGCTGGCTACATTACCATGTGTCAGTTATTCAAAAATTAAACTGGAATATTGTGCTTTATAAGTTTGCAAAATGAGGATATGATCGCCTGAATACTTACTTATCTCATGAGAGTATGGTTGGAAATAATAGAGAGCATATACCAACAGTTTTCAGACCTGGCGGCTCTGAATATATGCTTTGTTCCATCTCTTAAGGTGCACAATGCACATGCATAAATTGGTTGAGTTCCAATAGGTAGTGTGCACTTAACATGTATTGAAACAGTTGGCAGCAGTATCATGTACAGTATCAGTTACATGGAATTAATCTACAATTGAGGTTACTATATGTACGCAATGTTAAGAAATGTTGGCCTGCATACTTCCTGATATAATGACATTAGGATAGAAATGTACAGAGTGCATTTTTCTTCAGTTGGCAGCCCTGCTGACACTAAAGGAAAATTATATTCATATTTGATACGGTGCGCAAATTACATACCAAATTTGGTTGAAAACCTATTGATAGTATGGAGGTTTCATGCATTTAAAGATTGTACCAAATAGCAGACATAGAATCATGTTGGCAACACTGTACCGCATGAGCTACTGCAAATTAATCTGAAGTAATATTGCCCATATGTGTGCCAATTTTGGAGCAGTTCTCACGCATACATTCCGAGATATCCAACATTGAGCTCAAATTTAATTTAATCTCGGATTTTTCAGGAGTTGGTAGCCTTGATGTCATTTTAAAATATGGCTGTGAGTTATTTCGATATAGATCATTACTCATACCTAACCGGGTGAGTTAGCCGAGGTCTTTACGGCAGGACTAATGGCAGTCGCTCACATCCGGGAGGCGCGGACGTTCGAATCCCCCCGCCGGCAACCTTGAAGATGGTATTCTGTGGTTTCCCATCTTCCTTCCAGGCAAATGCCAGGGATGGCCCCTAACTATAGGCCACAGCCGCTACCTTCCAACTCCTCGCCCTTCCCTTCCAACTTTCCTCCCCAACGGTACTTGTAGCTCACCCATTGGGTGTCCGTCTCGAAGCAGCTACAAAACTGGCAAGGCGAACATGTCCTCGGACACTCCCGGCACTAAAAGCCATACGCTAACAAAAACTCATACTTAGGCGGTTTTTGATAGCTGCAGCCGTTTAGGAGTTGATTTGGGACACACCTAAAGAAAGTCAGACAGAATGACAGACAGACACACATTTGCCAGGATCGATATCATAAGTCTACTTTTTCCTCATTTTTTAATGAAATGTGAAAATCGGTCTAAAAATATAACGAGGAAAGGATTTCGATGACACACCTATATGCAGTGTAGTTTCCATTAAATTAAGTATCGTAGCGCACTCAATAAGGCAAGGTAAATAAATAAACAACTGAACGGGAAATCAAGATGGTAAATTACGTTAATTGTAAAAGTTAACAACGATAAAATATTTCACAAGTGTATGAAGTAACGTCCTACATATGGAGAACATCACACACATTCAAACAGGTCAGGCAGGCCGATATCAAGGTAAAGTGAGATGATTGGTTAAGTACGACAGTTTCGCCACGAGATAGGGAAAGCGACGATAACGAATTCAAGAAAATAAACGTGAGTTAAAATGTCCATTCTTTGACAAATGCAGATAACACATGCATTCGGATCAAAATATCTTACTCTTTGAAATCTCCAATCAATTTCAACGATAAATAACACCGAGTCTATGTAATTTGCATAGGTGTAATCGGTGGTTTCCAGTATTTCAATGAGGGAAATCCCTAAGTGCAAAGAAATGAAATCACAACGTCCACTCAATGCAACGAAAGAAATCACTAAGTTCCCACTAATCATTGATATTATTCCAATATTTCATTCTACAATCATGGATATTGTTGTCAACAAACACGCTCTGCTAGCCTATAATAGGCTGAAGAAGTTCTTGGACCCGGAAGTGAACAATTCTAAGCATCATTAAGCTTACAATCAGAAACATAAAGACAAATCATATCATATGTAATTATCCGGCGGCTTTTTACGACTGAATTTAATATATCGTTTGGTCTGCCAAGAAAAGATACGGATGTGCAATATCTGCACACAGTACAAAGTAGACATTGACGCAGCTAAATCATCCAAAGATGATGAAACAGGAGAAACCCTGGAGAAGTGCTTGGAGCAGCACCTGAGATATGCAGAAACCTATTTTGAAGAATTCAGTACTGCGAAAAACAATGACTCTAAATACACATGACCTTTGCTTTGATATCCAGAAGAATTTCCCTCTACAAGTCACAAATGTACAAATGAATATTATCGCCGTTAGTTGTTGATTCACATATTTGGAATTCACAATATCAAAACAAACAAAGCCGTTATGTACTGTACCTCCTGAACATAGGACCTTTAGGACAGGACATTTTTACTCGGGAGTAGAGCGTTCCTACTTGAAGCTAACAACTGTCCAGGTATGCATTATTTGGAAGATCAATAGGGCTGATTAATAAATCATCACACACAGAATTCAAAATCACAGAAAACCAATTTTATTAACACTGGAAGGATACAACAAAAATGGAAAATAAACAAACAGAAACCGAAAAAAACAACTTAAGAAAAATCAAAATTCCATAAAAAAGAAAATAATTAAAGTTGAACTAACACAAAATAGCTTAACAAAACCACAAAATGTTGGAATAAATCCAAATAAATCAAAATTCCATTTCAAAATCAAGATAATTTACTAAAAATATCAAACCAAACCAAATAAATCAAAAATAATTGAATGTAACAAAAATTTAACTAAAATGGGGAAAATGAATTAATTAAGCCTCAATTAAATTAATTAAATAATTAATAAAACATCAATTAAATTAATCAGTGAATCGAATTAATTAAGCTTTGATTGAATCAGTAATTCAATCAATCATCAATCAATTAATCACTCAGATATTTAATCATTGATCAGATGCCTCAATGGAAATTGATCTGATCCTAATTGCAATTATTATTCACTGAAATATTCCGCATCTCTGAGCTCAATATTGCAAATATCATGATCTCTTCCCGTAGTGTGCCATCTAATTACCATTACATCATTTGGGTATCCCGTAATTAAACAGGGCTTCTTTAATTATAATATTCATGAGATAAGTTATGTCATAACATGATCTGGCAACATCGCCTATATGATTCCCTTTTGTGTGTTAAGATGCTCTTATCAAATCACAACCTTTAAGCATTCGTATTATCAGACAAAAACTGTGGCCGTTTAGAGCATATAACTTTTGGCACACCCTATCTCTGAGCCCTTACGCACTTGACAATGTGTACTAGTTCATTACCAAAATGTGAACTCACACTTATGAGACTTTCAATAGAATTTGAGATGCGTTACACTGACATTTACAATAAACACTAATGCATCAGAAACATGATTATTTAAGGATTGAACTCAGAACTCGAGACAATAATTCGGGTCCCGAACTCAATACCGTTTGTCAAAGTCTTATAGGTGTGTAACAATACTACTATAATACAACTGAGATGCTTGCGAATATCGTGATAAAAATACGAACTTCCGTAAGGTAAAAATAAAGAAACCTAAATGAATACTAACTTGTATGCAAAAATCTGCATATTTCAATACTTAAAACATCCTCCGTTCACATTCCGTACCTTAATAAATATATTTGAAACAACGGTGAGTGTATTTAACAACGACGTTCCTATGACCCTGCAATAAATGACATGACAGAAATATATTTACAAAAACCGCTAACAGGAAAATATATACACTCGTAGGTTTCGAAGCAAGGACCCCATCCTACTTGTTTAGAGCATGGCACGTCCATAGACGTCACTAACACCTGAGAGAGCATTTGTCTTTACAAAAAAAAACAAGAAAAAAAAACACTAAATTAAATTCCTCAATAGACCATTATTATTATTACTATTATTATCATTACTATCATTCCTTTCAACTACTACTACCACCGTGATAGAATCAGTTACCCAAAAGGTTAGTGGATACCTGTACCCTAAAATAAATTTAGATTCGAAATCAATGAATAATTATTATTAATAATATTATGAGTCTTCTTATTATTATTCCAAGGAAACGTTTCTTGATGTAATACAAAATGGAATGGAGAACATAGCAGAAAAATGTTCTTGCTGTAGAGGAAAAGAAGCAGCTGGTGTACGTGTTGAACTCACCATTCAGCTAATCCAGCGAGCATGCAATACATCAATGTCCCGAATGAGACCACAAACTAGCAGACGCCCAGTGTATTGGTGGACCGAAGAAATTGCAGAATTGAGAAGAAACTGTCTACGACTTCGACGCATGGCCCAGAGGACGAGGGGCAGACAAGTGAATACTTCAGTCACAGCGGAGTATAAGTCAGAAAAAAGGAACTCGGCAGAGTAATTAAGAATAGTAAAGCTGATAAATGTTGGGCTTTGGCTAAGGAAGTGGAAGATGATCCATGGGGTCTGGGTTATAAGATTGTAATGAAGAAACATGGTAAATTCTCAAACCCGAGCATGGATTCACAAACCATTAAAAAAATTGTGGATACACTATTTCCCGACCATCCAGAGAGGACTGATTGTGACGATGAAAGTGAACTGAATAATATACCTCTCTTTACAGTAGAAGAACTGAATACAACTTTTAGCTCCCTTAGATACAAGAAGGCTCCAGGACCAGTTGATATACCTGCAGAAGTGCTTAAGATAATATCAGAACTTTGTCCAGAACTGTTGTTGAATATTTACAATCATTGCCTGCAAGCGGGTGTTTTTAATGACCGATGGAAAATAGCTCGATTCGTTTTGATCAGCAAAGGAAAATCTGGTGGTTATAGTCCTTTATGTATGTTGGACACAGATGGAAAAAGCCTAGAGAAATTTCTGCAGCCATGAATTCTCTCAGTATTTCAGATAGCAGAGGATTTATCTGTTCATCAGCATGGATTTCGGAGAGGACATTCTACTATTGATGCAATATGGGAGGTGGTGAACACAGTAGAAAGAGCGCAAACGGGCAATCACCATTCTCGTAGAGAGACACTTTTTGTGACCCTGGATGTAAAGAATGCTTTTAATTCGGCAAGTTGGAATGACATATTGGAAGCTCTTGAAGAGACTTTAAAAGTACCACAGTATCTTATGCGCATAATGAGAGACTACTTCAGGGATCGCACTCTGCTGTATGATACGGAAGATGGACAAAGGGAAAAACGACTAGCGGCCAGAGCAGCGCAGGGATCGATCCTGGGTCCAGATCTCTGGAACATCATGTATGATGGCTTGTTACGTCTGGAGATGCCAGAGGATACGAATCTAGTGGGCTACGCTGATGATGTGGCTGCCTTGATAGTGGCCCGCAATGTTAAGATGGCTCAAATCAAATTGAACTAGGTGATGCGGCGCATAAAAACTGGATGACGAGTCACAGACTAACACTAGCAGAACATAAAACTGAGATAGTTCTTCTGTCGAGGAAAAGGATTGAGACTCTTGTACCAATGACAGTTCGAGATACAGTGATTGGAACATCTACGAGTACAAAATATTTAGGAGTGACACTTGACTCCAAGCTCACATTCTGGAACCATGTTCAGAGAGCAACATATAAGGCAGTAAAATACATGACAGCACTTAGTAGGCTGATGGGCAATATTAACGGCCCAGAATCAACTAAAAGACGCCTCCTCATGACGACGGTTCAGTCAGTGCTCCTGTATGGTTCTGAAGTTTGGGCCGAATCCTTGAGATTTGCATGGTATCGGAGAAGGATAACTGCCGTACAACGGAGAGCAGCTTTACGTATTGCATGTGCATTGCGCACGGTTTCTGAACCTGCAATCCTCATGGTGGCAGCAATAGCCCCAATAGATCTACTTGCATTGGAGCGACAAGAAATCTGGCGTACCCAAGGAGAGCTGGGAAAGAAATATGCAAAGAAGCGTGCCTTTAATGAACGCATGAGGCAATTGCAACTCAGATGGGAAATTGACCCTCGTGGTAAATGGACCAAGCGACTGATACCACGTCTGGATACCTCGATCGAAAGAGTCCATGGTGAAGTCAATTATTACCTCACACAACTTCTAACAGGACACGGATATTTCCGGAAATTCCTGCATAGAGTAGGCGGAGCGAGTGGTGCAACATGCATATATTGTGACGACATCGATTATGTACTTCACACCTTCTTCGTGTGCGGCCATTGGATGATAAAGAGAGAATATGTGGAAACTAAATTGGGAGAACTGACACCAGATAATATTATTTCTGTGATGTTACGGAACCAGCAATCATGGCATCATGTAGCAGTGTATGTGAAGGATGTCCTTCGGCAGAGAAAGCGGGATCTGGGAGCACACGAACGCCCTTAAGAAGAAAGAAGAAGTCTGAAAGGCTAAGTAAGCACGACATCACCCTGAAGTAATGCGAGAGCGATTCCGGGGTGATGAACGCATCGTTGGGAAAGGGATGTGGTTTTTAGTGGGTAAGAATCCCACACTATTGTGGAGTGCGGACCCTTCACAAGTGTCTTTTGAAGATTTTCCACAGTCCCTCGAAAAAAAAAAAAATATTCCATCCAATAAATGTCTCTACAACAGAGCTGGGACACGAAAGGTTTGTGTATTACTGTGCCATTACGTAAATTTAATTCAACTTGACGTCAATTTATTATTATTATTATAATGATGAGGGTCTTCATAAGAGGGTTGGGACACAAAAGGTTAATGTATTGCTGTAACCTAGCGTAAATCTCAACATGAATCAACATTTAAAAGATAATGTTTAAATACTACACAGGTCAAGTACAGTACAAGAACAGCTGATTGCTTCAAGAAATGGGCTATTGGCACGGCCACATGAGGATGTCGAGTACCGTTATGATAGAAGGGGGTGAGTGAAACGACCTTGGCTCAACTCACTGAGGCCTCCAGACTCCAAATGGTATGAATAATCTTTAACAATATGCGCAGCACATACGACACGAAACGTAAATAAGATGTACAAGTAACAGCCTCGTAGCTCAGATGGTCTCAGGCTCAAACTGACTGGAACCTTTCTTAGGAGCAATATCATTATCGTAGTCACACTTGTTATCCAAAATACCTGTAAGCACACCTTTGTCTTACCTGTCACATTGGGCATACCAAATACACATTTCTTGCCTTTTTCCTTTTCAGTTGGCGACCGGGCGTCATTTGGCTACGTCCCGTGCAACTTTGATACCTTTATACTTTTTACCATTTCCTTCATTTCTCGTAAATCATCCGGGGTCTCAAGGAACCTCCCGACATGATATTAGCATACCACTTACCTGAATCCATACGTTCATCTACTACGATTAATTCGACGTTTACACATTGCTCCAATCCACTCGAATAGGTGTTCAATAAACACTTCCAACCGGGTCTACCTTACCTGATGGAAACCGCATAAAACAAACCGTTCCTAGCATAAATCCTGAGCACAATTATATGATGATTACCACAACATATGTCAAAATAACAGCGTTAAAATTAAAATCCTCCCTTTTAGAGCCATACGCGATATTATTATTCCCGATATTATCATTAACAACCTGTGTTATTATCGTGTCCGTAATTTTATATTATTTAAATCTCTCTCTCCAAAATTACGTGCTTTGCTCTCTCTGCTCCCTCCATTTCTGGGCTGAAATGCACACAACATAATGGGAAAATCACATATACTCCTATCAGTATTTTCAATTTGGTACGGTTCGTGAACAATTATCGTCGCTAAGCATCATCAGAAATAAACAAAAGACATCTCGTCGTCACGGATGTAACTAATCTAACACAATAATACCTAGATTCAAGATCTAACATTACTCTAATATAATATATATTCATGTATCATAATTCTAACAAACACAACCCATAAAACAATGACTTATTGATAATTAAGGAAACTTAATACTTTTCAGGTTTCATCGTTGGCTGCCATCCTTTCCCAACATAGACGTCGGCAGCCCCTAACCATGTGCTCTCACATCATATCGCTGCCACACATAATCACCACAATACACTATTCCACTGAGTGATTAATAACCATGGTAATCACTAAATTTCACTTGCCATTACACTTAGAAAATTAATACTATCACTTACGTGCGGTTGCTGTACGCTAGTACTCTAATCTACACACGCACGTTGTGACGCTATACAATTTCATATACAATCGGACCATGATTGCACAACACTCGTTGGACCACGTGTATATCCTTCCGTAGATTCTCTCTTCATACGTATCGGACTGGCAGTTACAATGCGGCCCTTTTTCCAGCTGCGTGCTCACAAAGCCGACCCTACTGCAATGGCTGGGGTTCGGGTCTCGAATGTTCAGCTGCGCGCTTCCCCAACTTCAGTGGCTACTAAAACTGACTTTACAATTACACGGACTACGTTAATTTGCGACAATGCAGTCTCTTCCTGCACATGAGTACTGTTTATTGTGATTACCAATGTTTCTCTGAAATATTTAACTCGCAGCCTTGAGTTGATAACTGTGGTTCAACTTCACTGAGTACGGTGTGCATAGCTTTGCTACTAACTATCTGCGCCCGACTGAGTGTCACTGTCTGTCGCTCGCTAAAACTACGTGGACTCTCTGCGGAACTGTGAACTGCGAAATTGTCTGTCGAACTGTGTGGCGAACTGTAAACTGCCTGGTATGCCCGAGCGGGGTGAAATATATTTCGAACATGGCGGCACACCACCAAAAGATCACTACACTCATGGGAGCTCCGCTCTCCACGATTTCTCTCCAAAACACCATGTACACATTATTTGTGATAATAATGCCCAACCAATCACAAGATTATTATTGATGATCGATCGTAATTTTGGCAGATACCAATCCTGCGTCCCTGGAACTATTTCTGGTGTAATGGACGCTATCCCTACCTTCATGGAAAAAATCTCTACCCCAGACTCCTCGCGGAAGGAACTCCTTTCTTATATCATCGATTTATTAATTTCTTGCTGATTTTATTTTCCCTGTCGGTTGGCAAAAATTCTCAAGAATATTTCTTACTTAGTGAGGACAAGGGTTTGATCCTGGGCACTGTCATATCACCACAAAAAATAATTTTGAAATTTAGGGGCGGGGCCTTGTCATAATACATCGTACCACCGAACATTCTGGAACAATCTGATGCAAGCCTCTCGGAAATCCTTGAACGTTCACCTGCTCTGCTGCTGCGTGTTATAGAAGCTTGTTCTGGACCCTTGCCTTTGTCTGCAAATTCCTTGCACCACGCCCTGGTACATCAGGTGACTTGCTGCCTGTCTTTTACTTGCAATGTAGCGGCAGGGTTTTAGCATGATTAAATGGCATGACATTGAGTTTCCGTTTCTCCTGTAATTAACGTCGCATTTAAACGCTGTTCCTATTGCATGACTGAGAACCATGCGGACTTAGCCAATGGTCTATAGGATAAGCATTTCGCAGCAAAAAGCCCTGATGAAGTAATAACATGTCTTGAGGATTATATTCAGATTCACAATTCAACAGAAAAAACAGTCCTATTTGTGACAATGCATTCACACAGAAAAACAGTAGGTATCTCTTTTGCTAAACCAATTCTGTGCTAAGAGACCAGGACACAATATGAGCCTATTAATTCAGATTTCGGAGCAATAGAGGGATGTAAGAAAAAGTCTGAAACATTTTATGGCTTTGAAATGTATGTCAAAGTTTTGAAGGAATATAAGAAGAAGAGCCCTTTTCAAGTTGTGTTTGTGCAAAAATCTCTTACAAGTGCAGATGAAAATCTTATGAAGCAATGAATTGGCATATTAAAAGTATTTTCTACCTCACTATTACACGTTATGGGGTCATTTTTTTAAATAAGACAATACACATTCAAACAATAAACTCACATTTACCAGGAAAGCATATTTCTGACATAAGCTCTTATTCCCTACACATCCTCCGACTTTTGATACATGAATCTGGTATCTAGCTGCTATGAATGGAACGTGTGTCTTTATATATCCGTTATTAGCTACTTTGTCTGCACATTTACCACGGGAAGATGTTCATCACCACCATGAACTCAAATGTGATTAACTGTTCTCTATTACGGAAACTTAGCTTCGCATATGGTACTTATTTAACACTTCTCACCGCTATGGATTAATATGTGTCTCTTCAAATATTTTTCAGAGGTAAAATTGGCTTCGCATACGGTACATGAATACGGTTTCTTACCGCTATGGAGGAGCATATGTGTCTTGACACTCCCTTTTTGGGTAAATATGGCTTCGCATACGCTACATGAATAATGCTTCCCACCGACATGGATTAGCATGTGCCTCTTTAAAGATGCTCTCAGTCTAAATTTGGCCTTGCACACAGTACATGAATGTGGCTTTTCATCGCTGTGGATTAGCATATGCGTCTTTAAATGTGCTTTCTGTGCAAAGTCGGCCGCGCATACGCTACATGAATATGGCTTTTTAGCGCTATGAATTAACATGTGTTTCCTTAGATTTCCATTCTCAGAGAATTTAGCATTGCATACGGTACATAGATGTGGCTTTTCACCTGTATGGATTACCATATGCTTTTGAAGAGAATTCTTGAACGCAAATTCTCCTCCGCATACGTTACATGAATATCGCTTGACACGGGTATGCATTGATATGTGTATCTTAAAAATTCGTCTCTGGGTAAATTTGGCATTGCATACCGTACATACGTATGACTTCTCACCGCTATGGATTGGCATGTTTGTGTCTAAACGAACTTGCTTGGAAAATGTAACATCGCGTATGATAGACGAAGATGGAGTTTTATCGCTATGGCTTAGAATGTTTGTCTTCAAATGTTGTTTGATGGTAAATTTTTCTATAGCTGCAGTGTTAATATAATGTCTTCCAGTATTACCTGATGAGGAAATCTCCTCTACAGCACGACTCAACGTATCTGGACATATTGGCCTGAAATAGTACCATCAGTTAGAAATGTGGTACATTATCATAAGAAGTGGAATAATACTGTCAAGATATATAAATCTACGTATTGCAGTAATTTTTATTAATACCACTACCAGGAAAGTAGTCCTCAAGAATTACCGGGAAATGATTCCAATTTCACTCCTCAATAATGTTTCTCATATATTCTGAATATATATATGTAACATACAATATAGTGTGTCCTGTCGGAAATTTTGGAGTTATAGCTTTGAGAACGTGACAGGATTGGGATTGAATCTTAGCTACCACAATCTTTCGATCCCAAGTCGTTAGATACTGGGTGCAATAAAGGCCAACGTGTTTACGTTTCCACACATTACAATACTGCCTGACCTTTAGCTATAGATTACCGATGCGCATAATCAGGTAATAGCGTCTAATATTGCGCATGACTGAGGTAAACTTTTGCACAGGGAGCTAAATGCTGAGTGAAAAGCATACATTATTGTTGTTGTTGTGTTTGTTTTTGTTGTAGTTTGAGTTTCAATGCAGCACTCAGTGTCTTCCATTCTTGATATCAGCAATTCGTCTTGACAAAGCCAACATACCCTACATCCGAAGCAATCTATCAAACATACTCTAACCTTGCATAACCCCAATGGTCTTCGACCCTTCTCTTTATTACTGGACATTTTGCTATTCCTGGTGCCTTAGTATGTGCCCTACACATCTCATTCTTTCATTCTTCTTCTGCTTATGACTGGCTGCGTGGCTCAGTGGTAACGTTCTCGCCAGCTGTGTCCAAGGTTGCAGGATCGAATCCTGTCGCAGCCAGTTGGCATTTGAGGATGCGCAAATGCGAGGGGGACTGGCTGCGTGGCTCAAAGGTAACGTTCACGCTTGCTGGGCCCTAGGTTGCAGGTTCGTATCCTGGCGCGGTCAGCTGGCATTTGAGGGTGCGCAAATGCGAGGGAGCAATATCAGTAGATTAACTGACACGTTAAAGAACCCCTTCGGGGATAAATTCGGGCAACGCCTTGTCTCTAAACCCGTAGTAGTTAAAAGGGACGTAAAACCAATAACTTTATTATTGTTATTATTATTATGCATCTTATCCCGCTTCAATCCATGTCAATGTTTCAGGCCGTTCGTTTCCATATTATCATGTCCCACAAACTATCTTCCTCTATTTTTCCTTCGGGTCTTTTTGGATATTGTAAGTCCATCTTAATGACACCACTCAACCATCTAAGCGTCTTCATTTCCGCCACATCAAGTTCATAACGTGACATTGTTATAGCTATCTCTTCCTTTCATTACCAATAACCAAATCATCTACCCCCCCCCCCTCAAATTCATCGCATTATCATTCATTTGTTACTCTCTAGCCACCCAATCTCCTCCATTCTCCAATAACACCACACTCAAATACTTCTAGTTACCGTTTTCTGTAGCAGAAAAAATCCAAGTTTCACATCCATACAGCACAACGCTCCAGATCAAGGCTTCAAAAATGACTACTTACTAACTACATCTATATACGATGTCAGCATATGTCATCCCTTTTTTTAGATATATTCTTTGCTTAGTAAATATTGCTTCCAATGTAGCAGGAGTCACCGACTTCTTTTAGCGCATCATCTGACAATCGATGTCAATATACTAATTTTCATTTCTTTCGGCTGAATTTTATTACTTCTGTTTCACATACCTTGATATTATCAAAAACCCATGACTCAGCTATAGGTTCATACCAGTTAGGAAGATATTCAAATCCACTGGTTAATCGGCTAAGATGACTATTTAGTTAGTAAATATATGAGTCAAAATAACTTTAACTTGATCCATTATTTATACTTCCCTTTTCGTTCTCGTTTCCTCCATTACTTACTAAATGAATAGATTAAAAAGTACGAGTAATAGGATGCAGTCCTACCTTACACCATTCTAAATACCAGTCTTTCCCTCATGTCCAACGCATGTAATAACTGCCAACTGGTTTCAGTATTGATTGTGGACACCTCCAATCACTCGATTTTATTCAACTCCTATTCAAAATGTCAAACAATTTACTCTAATCAACGTTATTAGCAGTCTTATCTAAGCCTAGAAATGCTTTTCTATTCCTTTTTTTACCCTCAGCGATCATTCTAATACGCAATTCAGCTTCCTTTAATCCTACGTTTCAGCTGACTAAAACAGGTCTTCGCCTAACTCGACTGCCGTTCTATTACCTTGTAAATTAATTAAGTCAGAAACTTGGAAGCATGAATCATCATATTCATTGTTTTATAGTCTTCCCATCTGTCATTTCCTACTTTTTACGTTAAAGCGCAACGATACACTTCTTGAAAGCAATCTTTTGACAACCTTGAAATGTCAGTAAAAAGTACATAATTATACGAGAAATAAACTGAACAGGTCTTCTGCCCCGGTGCAACGTAGCAATGTCTAGTTATTCCTATATACAAGGTCATTCTAGTGGCCAATCAAATTCTGCTCCCAAAATGAAATCTCGTTTTACTGGAGTAGTAGCGGGAAACGCACAAACATAGCTTTGTGTATATGACTTGCGAGGGAATCGATCCCACCTCTTCCCAGTTTTGTCTCAACTGGCTGAGTATACCCCAACCCAGCCCTAAGACCAGAATCAGAATTCTTGGTAAAGCCGGGAATCGAATCCGAACCTCGGAAGCGACAGCCAACTATCCCAGCCGATACACCATGTGCAAATCCTTGCAAATTTCTCTCTCAAAGATCAATCATTCGCTCCTTTTCACCTCCTGTTTACCTCATATTTCAGTAGACTGTATTATACTTTCTCGCTTTAATTACGTGCGTTCTTGTATTTTATCCATTAATTCTAATACTTCCCGAGTGATCCAATTTTATTTTCCTTCCAATTATTCTGTCTAATCTTTGCTTTCTCCTAATGTTCTCTTCCACGGATTTCGATATATTATTTTTCGGTGGCGTAGTCGGTAGCATGCTGAGCTTCTATGCCCAAGATAGCGGGTTCAAACCCGGCCGAAGCCGTCGGATTTTTAAGAGCGTAAAAATTCCTCAGTATGCCTTCCTTCGGAGGGGAAGTAAAGCCGTCGGTCCCATGTCATAGATTTATGGCATGTTAAAGAACCTTCCACTAATTACACCTGTGTGAAGAAAAATTGTATAGGTTAGGAATGTAAACAACGCTCTTAGGTTTCTACGTTCGTTGCCAAGAGCCGATTGCGGTGGCGTCTAGTAGTCTAGTTCTGAACTTGGCCTAGTAGTCGTTGACGGTGGCGTTGGCGGCAAAAGTAGGAACTATTTGAAAACTTCAAAGTTGCAGTCGTTACTTGAATTTACAAACAGATACACACACTAATACAGCCATCACATTTAACACCGGTTATCAGACATATTCTACACACACCCAAAGTACACAGGGCTACATGACCGCGTTGTCGCAGCCCCTAAACTAAGGAACCAACCAACCAACCAACCAAAAATTCACATTGATTTGCATTGGAGTTCTTCATTAGTACGTACCATAATAGTCATAACAAGCAGTTTGTCATCAGAGTTAATATCGACCACATTGTTCGTTTTACGCTGATGATATAGTAATCTTAGGAAGGACGGTAAGTGCCATCCATATCCACAGCATACAAAGTACTAAAAGAAGGATCGGATAAAGCTGGCATAAATGTCAATGTGGGAAAAACAAAGCGCAAGTTTTTATCTCGAGAAATGGGAAATGGAGACAACCTAGTGATAAACGGGAAAGAATTTGAAAAAGTCACCAATTTCAAATACTTGGGATCTAGACGCACAGAGGATAATAGCACAATGGCAGAAATAAAGGGGAGATTAGTACAAAGAAATCAATGTTATTTTAGCCTCCTGAAAGTATTTAAGCCACGCATGATCTCTCGAAAGATCAAAAAGAGAGAATAGCGTACAATAATTAGACCAGTTGTTACCCATGGAGTGAAACGTGGGTACTCACCAAAAGAGGAGAGGAAGCATTGGATACGTGGGAAGGAAAAATTCTTAGAAGAATATATGGACCCGTCCAGGAAAATGTAAACTGGCGAGCACGATATAATAAAGAGATATACAGCCTGTATGAGGAACCTCGACTATCAGTGGAAGTAAGAAGAGGAAGACTAAGATGGGCAGGACACCTAGAAAGAATGGAGGAGAAACGGGCGGCTATCCAGATATTTCATCGACATCCGGAAGGAAGGAGACGGCAGGGTCGACCAAGTGAAAGATGGCTGGATGAAGTAGAGGATGATCTACGCCAACTAAGAGTTCGTGGGTGGAGACGGCTCGCCTTGGACCGTAAAGCGTGGACTGGTGAAATTCAGAAGGCCCGGGCTCTACAAGTGCTGTAGCGCCGATGGGTAAAGTAAGGTAAGCATTGTTCGTTTTGCAATAAAAAACCAGGTTTCGGAAAACCTGCTTGACGATAATGATGTCAATTTAGAAACTTGATCTATCTCCTGGCCTCGTCGGGAAGAACAAAACGGCTATAGTTTCTCGTTGCTTTCAGCCTTCCAGCAGTGCGCAGGTTATTTTAAAATATTGTTAAAAGTGTCTTCACCCTCTATGGGATATTTATTTATTCGTGTCAGAAGTAGAAAACATAAAATGCACACAAGTACACAAGTATGTGTTCATCAGACGACTTCAAACAATTTCTGCCCAGAACTTAGCCACTTCGATAGCACTTGAATTATCTTCATTCAAGTCATTCATACAGCTGTACGGGCACAATGGACAGGAGAAGAGGTGCTGTGTTGTTTGGATAGCGCCATAATCACACAGGACTGTCTTGGTCGTAAAATGCCACTTATATAAGTTGTCCCTGGATCATGCAACTAACCACCCGCAGTCTGTTCAGGGACTTCCAGATTAGCCAGTTCTCTGTGTGGCCAGGAGGTAGAGATTCCTTTAGTTCCATCCATTCTGACAGATTGCTGGTCTTCTTCTTCCACACAGCAACTCGAGCTGTTGCTGCTGTTCCTTGTAATGGTTGAGAAGTTGCTAGGAAGCTCTTTCTCGATTTTAATCTCCTCTCAGCAGGTCGATATCCGAAGAGCGGGTGTGAGGTCATAGCAGATGATTTACTTATTTCGTTGTTTGCAGCCACTTCTCTTCTGATATCAGGCAAGATTGTGCACTTTACTGATGAGAGTTGGCCTCAAGCAACCTGTAATAATCCAGCAGCTCATATTTAAGGCTACCTGCTTCACAAGGACTGACTTTTACCACACAGGACTGGCATATTCTCCTGCTGAATAGCATAACGCCAATGCTGTTGTCCTTAACGTTTGGGGATGGGTGCCCCAGTTAGTCCCTGCCAGTGTACGGAGGAGGCTGTTCCTCGAAGAGATCTTCTGATTTAGCTTAAAGCACTGCTCCTTGTATGTGAGTGTACGGTCCAAGGTGACACCTAGTTATCTGGGAAGGAAGCAATGATCCAACAACATACCATTCCAGAATACTTCAAGTTTTCGACTAGATTGTTTATGTTTCAGGTGGAAGACACATAGTTGAGTCTTATTAGGATTGGGCATGAGTTAGTTCCTTTCATAGTAAGTACCAAGCTGTTCGAAAGCACGACTGAGTGTGTGCTCTACAACTTCAACCTTTTCTGATTGGGCAGAAAGAGCAAGGTCGTCAGCATAAATGAAGCTTTTACACCCTTGAGGCTGTGGTTGATCGTTGGTGTACACATTAAATAGAATAGGAGACTATACACTTCCCTGGGGCAATCCATTCTTCTGAGTTCTCCATCGGCTGCGATGTCCTTGGAAGTCAACGAAGAACCGGTGATCCTGAAGAAGTGTAGCTATCATATCAGTGAATCCATAGTTTTATTTAGGTTATAGCGTTTATGTAACAGCATTCTGTGATTTACGGTGTCGTATGCAGCAGAGAGATCAACAAAAGCCACACCTGTGATCTTTTTCCTTTCAAAACCATCTTCTATGAACTGAGTAAAGTGTACGACTTGATAAGTGCAATTTTGCTCGGTCTGAATCCAGCTTATTGAGGGATTAGAAGAGGATCAACTACAGATGTTAAACAATTCAGAGCAATCTCTCTAGGATCTTATAAAGATGACAGGCAAAGTAGAGAGATTGGTCTTAAACTTTTAGGATCATTTGGTACTTTACCAAGCTTTAAAATAGCCATTACACGAGCCTTGCGCCATAATTTTAGGATCTTGAAAAATGCTATGCAGTGAATATCATGATTTAGAAGCCAAATTTCCGTGACATTGCCAACATGTCTAATTTGTTCAACACAAATATCATCCAGTCCTGCTGCCATGCCATTCCGATACGTACGGACGGAAGTTTCTAGTTCATGAAGATCAAATGGTCTTGTGAGTCCACTGTTCTGATTGTATACCTCATCCTCAAGTTTGAAATCTGATTTTCTAAATGACGATCTTGGAGTGCTATTATTTATGAGCTGTGATGCGATTTCATTGGCAGTGATGTTTGCATGTGTGGAACTCTTAGTTGGATCATTATTTAGTTTCTTTAGCAGCCTCCACGCCTTCGGACTATTAACAGAGAAGTCAGTTTCCTCCATACGTTTCAGCCATCTTTCACTCTTGTTCTGTGCTATGGTGGATATTAGCTCTTTTCCTACTGACATGGTTTCGTCACTAAATGGATTATCTTCGAAGAGTGAGAGATAGTTACTCTTCAGATCAGCTGTTTTAGGTGTTAAGCCATGGAAGTATTGTGGGGCATAGATAACCGTGAAGCCTTCTTCACTGCGTCCACAAATTTATCGTATTCTTCTGGTGTTGGCTGGATATCAGCTACACAACTATCTAAAGTAGAACTATATGTCGCTCAATTAGCTTTCCGGAAGTTGAATCTTCCACGGTAGGGTATAGTGATCGGGCGGGCTAATGCAGTAACTTGGCACATCACACGCCGATGTTGAGAGTTAGGAACTGGAGAGAAGACTGTTTTTATGAATTTTGTCTTATGTGCTCACTGGCAAAGATCAGATCTGGATTGTATCCACGATGCCAACGACCACTATTGAAGGATGGAGGAAGTTAACTGTCATGTATGAGGGTTAATTGGAAGATATCGGCTTATTTTAACACCTCTTATCCATTATCATTGTCTTGAGCATAACCCCATACTGACTGTTAAAGTCACCAACCACACTATGTTTATGAAAACTATCAGGGGTAGCAAAGGAAATCGCAGCACCTGGTGGTTTATATACAGTTGATACGGTGGAATTACTCATATCAGCAATTAATATTTCCATATCCTCGTGCTCAGAGATGGAAGTGGACATGATTTGAAGATCATAAATCACTTCCGTACTGTCTGCGAGGTCTCTCGGCCATAAGTCTCAAGCCAGCAATTTGCTGATTGTCCCTTGTAGGCAAAGTATGTCACAGTTGTTACTTCGACATATTTCACTCAGGAGCTCTTCTTTTGGGGGATGAAAGTCCCTCTGTATTGAACATAATTATAGTTAGCCTTGAAGAGGGCCTTTCTGGAACAGATGTCATCATCCTAGTTTGTGCTTCTGGAATGCTGATGCTCAGTTCAGTAATGGAAAAATCTAATCCAGGTACCTATGCAGGGGCACCACGTGCAGGAATCTGGATTAGTACGGTA
Organism: Meconema thalassinum; assembly: GCA_946902985.2. Classification (NCBI taxonomy): domain Eukaryota; kingdom Metazoa; phylum Arthropoda; class Insecta; order Orthoptera; family Tettigoniidae; genus Meconema; species Meconema thalassinum. The sequence continues at coordinate 240,732,292 of OX336395.1, forward strand.
AAGCATGGCTAATTCCGTACTGCTGCTCCCCCTTCAGAATAAAGTATTAAAATCTAACCAATTACATCATGTGAAAGTTCTACTACTTTGAGGCACACTTCACGGCCAGCGTTAGTAAAACTTTAATACAAACAGTCTTACATGGACACTGCTGCATCACCAGTCAAATGAACAAGGCTACACATAAAATTGAATTGAGCATCTGTAAAATTTCTGATTTAAAGTATTAACATAATATGTCACATGGTAGGGAATTCGCCATTTTTTCTTGTTACTGGCCAATGTACTCTTCAATCGGTCTGTTTGTCTCATCACCTGACAGAGGCCAATTGCCTGCGACTTGACAGTGGTGCTAACGATGGGAGGTGCGCACGTCGAGAAGCTTCGCAGAGGTTCTGAAGAGATGCCGTGGGACTCATGAGAAAGTCCCACAAGATACTAATTAAGTCTCGTAACGTCTAGAAATTGGACTCCAATAAAAGACCGAGACTATACTTCGAAATGTATACGGAAAGCCGCGCAGTTTAGTGAATTGTGTATAACAGTTCAGTCAGTCAGCAACGTTAGATGCAATGAATCAGTGAATCAGTCGAGGGAGACATAACAGTTCAGATGACTAATGACTGTCAGTATAACGTTTTTGTTCTGGAATATTCCAGTAACTGCGGAAGCCAAGGCCTTAGTTTCAGCGTGGGGACGGCAAGAGGCCAAGCGGGGCCACATTTCGAGATTCCGTGTCTCTGGTGGTAAATTAATATGCGATAGAGTGGTTAGTCGTGAAATATGGAGATTTTATACATTGCTGGCGTTTGCAGTTATACTCTACAAGCTGTGCTGGTTTTGCCAGGAGTCTGCGGCGACAAGCAATCGCTCATTCCCGAGATTGGGGTGGCGGTCTCCTTGACTCCCATAGCCCTCACTAGGCAATCCTGCACGCCGCCAGCTCGCAGTCGATTTCTGTCTGGCAAAATCAAGTTATTGTGCAAGACCTCTGTTCTGCAGTTTGCGCCTCGCCTTTACCTTGTCTCCAGTAACCGCTGCCACCGCATTGCGCAGCCACAGCCTGGGTTTTAGTTGACTAACTGAGCCAGCAACTTCACCACAACCACAATCCCCCCCCATTTGCCGGACACATCACCGCCTTGACCTAGGGTTCATGAGCCATCAACAAACTCAGGTTAAGTTTTGGACCACTATCTACACAATATTTTTGCTAACTGCCAACTTAATTTTTTAGCGCTAATAACTTTATTAATCCAAGCGCTGCTTATATTTTAGCGCTACCAATACCAATTTTGAACCTTTAATCTTTGATCCAGCAACAACAATGGAAAAATGTGTGTTAAAATTGGGATTCAAACTTTTTACCTCGCTTCACCACGTGTTAATTCTCACGGCTGTCACACTACACTGGTTGGTTGGTTCTTAAGTTTAGGGGCTGCGACAACGCGGTCATGTAGCCCCGTGTACTTTGGGTGTGTGTAGAATCTGTCTGATAACCGGTGTTAATTGTGATGACTGTCGTAGTGTGTGTTATTTGTTATATAATTTAAGTACTGCAACTTAGAATTTTTCAATAGTTCCTACTTTTTCCGCCAAGCTCCACCGTCAACGACTACTAGGCCAAGTTCAGAACTGAGCTACTAGACGCCACCACAGTCGGCTCTTGGCAACGAACGTAGAAACCTAAGAGCGTTGTTTACATTATTAACCTATCCAATTTAGCTTCACACAGGTGCAATTAGTGGAAGGTTCTTTAACATGCCATAAATCTATGACATGGGACCGCCGGCTTTACTTCCCCTCCGAAGGAAGACATACTGAGGGGTTTTTAACGCTCTAAAAATCCGACGGCTTCGGCCGGGTTTGAACCCGCTATCTTGGGCATAGAAGCTCAGCATGCTACCGACTACGCCACACACACTGCACTACATGGCGATATAAAGCGCGGACTACATAGGGAACCCGTCTCGGACATCAACACACTAAATCACCGCCCTATGCTGTGAGCGGGCAATCACTGGCTGGTAGTGGTTATTTCCTCCGCGCTCACTTGCCGCACTACCATATTATTCTGCGTTAGCTTGTAGGCCAGGTTTAGATTTCCTGGCCCTTACGTTATTTGCCTCCTTATCTAGTCCGTTAGGTTGGATCCATTCCCCCAGGTATTTAAAATTCTCTGTCCACTTAACCCTTAATAGGGCAAAAGACTGGGGGTATAAAATATTTGGTTCTTTTTGCACATTTGTAATTAGGGATGATAGATGAATAGGAATATGCAACAATTATATGGGTGTGGATTCTATTTTAGGAAATATGGGGTGGGAAATTATTATCCCACTGCCCACACCCGAGAGTATGTTTTCTTAAATGAGCAATGGGGGCAATAATCTCCTACCTCCAAATTATGGTGATACTGTGTTAATCACTCAATAATGAGGTTTATTTAACAGGATATAATATATAAAAAACACCCATTACGCTCTATATTTTTTTAAAAGGAACTCCCATGCAAATCAAGGTCAGTGACCTATATCATCTTTGCCGAAAACTGCACAAAAAATATAAAAGTGATTTTGGAATGTTAAAAGTTAGTATATTCGAATATAATTCAATAATTTCAAAATAGTATTTACTAAAAACCCAGAAAATTAATTTTAAAAATCTTCTATTCTGTGGCAAACACCCTGAGCAGGATAATTATTTCCATTCTAGCTAAAATATATTTACTCAAGTGACCAAAACCATTATTAACATTGTATTTCAGTTATATACCAACGTTTACAAATCTCTTATCTTCAATAAAACACCTTCTTCTGTAAAATAATGCATTTCTTTCACTCAACACAACCGAACTGGCGAGCACGTGCACTGTGGAGACCACTGGGATATATGCTTCCCACCTTTGGTTTCTGATGACAGTATACATCAAATTAATGGGTTTTCAATATGTCTGTGCATCTAGCTTGTGGATGCATGTGGAACTGCTTGAAATGAAAGGGGTGGGAAAATTCTCTCCCTAACACCGTTCTATAAATACATGGTGGGAAGATAGTATCCCAAGGACCTATAAAGGGTTCTTCCCATGATTTACCTCCATGTACCTCTCACATTGGTGCTTGTACTCCATATATTCTGTCTTTCCATGGGGGATTTGAAGACCCGTTCTTACTGCGATTTAATGAAGACTTTCGAGCATCTTTCGAGCATCTTCTCGATTATTGGCTAAGAGAGCAAGGTCATCGGCAAAAGCTAAACATTTGATATCCAGGTTTTGCCTTTCCCTCCCAAGGCGTATTCCTCTTATTCCTTCCAAATTCAGGGCCTCTTCCCAGATTTTCATTATTTTTTTCAATACGATGTTGAAGAGGATTGGGGATAATCCGTCTCCCTGTCTGACCCCCGTCTTAATGTCAAACGGATCGGAAATCTGCCCGAAGAACTTGACTTTCGAGATGGTCAGTGTTTGTTTGACGATTTCTCTCGTTCTGATGTCAATTCCAAACACTTTGAAGGTTCTAAATAATGATTGTCTGTCAATTGAGTCGTATGCCTTTTTAAAGTCGACAAAGATGACCACAGTGTTCTGGCTCCTTAGAGCTCTTGTTTACAGAATGCTTTTTAGATTGAATATTTGTTCGGCGCATGATCTTCCTTTTCGGAAAACAGCTTGGTGTTTTACAATGAGGCAATCAGCCTGTTTATCAACTCTGCTCATCAAAACTTAAGATAGTAACTTATAAGCGATTTGAAGTAGAGAGATCCCCCTGTAATGATTTGGGTCCATTCGATTACCTATCTGATGAAGTGGATGTATGAGCGCACATTTCCAGTCATTAGGGATCTGTCTCGTTTTCCATATATCTATAAGGTGATGGATTCTTTCTGCAGCGATCTCTCCTCCGATCTTCCACATTTCTGCCACAATGCCATCTTTCCCTGGTGCTTTGTTATCTTTGCGCTTAAAGCAAAGAGTTGGTGGTTGATACCCTTGTAGCTCCTCTTTTAAGGTTTGATACAACTCCCTGGTGTTATTCTTTATAAATTCTTCTTCCAGTTTTTCCACCCTAGATGAGTCATATCTTCTTCTTTCAGCTCTTATGACCTTGGCAGCTTCTTTCCTTTCATTCCTGAAGTCTTCCCATTTTCCCTCGGTTTGATTGGAATACCACTTCTTCCAGGAATTTAATCTCCTTTCAGGTACTTCCATCACCTTTTTATTCCACCACATGTGCTTCCTTTTTCTTGGAGGGTTTCCCAAAACTTCAGATGCTTTGATCAAGGATTCTCTGATCTCATCCCAACTGTTCATCTCCATATCAGACAGGTTTTCAAAGTATTTATCTTTGTTTCGCTTGAGCGTCTCAGTATTGATTCTGGGCTTCTTGTTTATCTTCCGCTTGGGTCTGATTGGCTGGAATTTTACTTTGATTTCTGAGAAGTAATGGTCTGATTCAATGTTGGCACCTTTTCTCACTTTGACGTTCAGGATTTCGTCATGGATTCATGTTATTATTGCGACATGATCGATCTGGAACTCCCCTAGCATCGAGTTTGGAGTGACCCAAGTCTTCTTTTTATTTGGTAGTGCCTTGAAATATGTGGACATTAGTTTCTAGTTGAATTGTCTACAAAATCCGATAAGTCGCTCGCCATTCCTATTTGTTCTTCTATGATCTGGTTAGTTCCCCACAACTGCTTTATATTTCCTTTCTCTGCCCACCTGAGCATTGAAGTCACCGAGCAAGATTTTTACATGGTGTGGAGGAATTTTGGAAGTTGCATCCTCAAGAGTTTCCCAGAAGTCATCCAGAAGTTATTCTTGTTCTCTTCATTTATCGGGGCATGTGCATTGATAAGGGTATAAGCTTTATTTCCAGATGGAATGGAGAGGAGAGAGATCCTCTCTGATGGGGTGGTGAAATTAATGATGGATTCAATTATGGTGCTTTTGACTACAAAGCCTGCCCCTAGGATTGTTATGTTGGCATTATTTTTTATCGCAGGTTTTCCTTTGTATATTCTGAACCCTTCTGAATCAAATGGGTTCTCGTCCAGATATCTGGTCTCTTGTAGTGTCAGTATAGAGATGTTCCTGTGCTCCAAAATGTTGACCAGTTGCTTTAATTTTCCGGCTATTAGAAGTGTATTGATGTTCAGCGTCCCAAACAGATGTTTGAGGTATTTGTCTTTCGTTGAGGAGAGTTCATTACATGTATTGTTAGGGACACATAAAGAATATAACGTCTCAGACCACTATGCACTTACTACCCAAATATATATTTGAAAGTGTTTGTCCCACCAAGATATTTTCTGTCCGACAATGTCTCTGTTTATCGTTCAAAAGCATTCGAAACCATGGTATTTACCACCGTACAGCCCTCAAGGGAATCAAGTTGAGAGGTTCCATACGATTTTAAAGGCTTGAATGTCCATCTTCCAATACTTTATTCTTGGCTTCTACATATTTTTCCAATCTTCTGTTCAAACAACCCCTGCTGATTTATTTCATGGCAGAACTCTCACCAACCCCTATTGCTCAAATGGCATAACGAATGTTTGTCCGAAGCTTCCCGTCATTTCTCTCTCACTAAAAAAATGGCCACTGATGTTAGCCATTTAAGGAATGCTCGTGCTAAGATAGCGAAACGTAGGTCGCAATGATGTCAAATTCCAAAATGATGATAAGTTTTGCTTCACCTGCATCCAGTAAGCGACACTGTTTAGAGAATATCAAGTAAATTGTCTCTAACATGGTCTACCGCTTTCTTTTCTTTAGATATCGATTTCTTTTTGTACATTCTATGTCCTCGTGAGACTAAACGTAATTATTTGGTGTTTCATTTTCATACTTGTTTTATGTTTTTAAGAGATGATGAGTCTTCAAATTATTTTGTAAATAATGATTTAAGTGATAATTTATATTATAACTGTTCCCCCTCCAGCCATATATTTTTAGCCTTCTTCGATTTTTGCAAAAAATTAAAGTAGACTTATGAGATCTACACAGTGCCAAAAATTGTTTGTCTGTGTGTGAGTGTGTGTACTCTGAATGTCTGCCCCCCTATGAATTCGAACACGGTGAAACCGACTTGAATGAAATTTGGTACAGAGGTAGCACTAGCAATGGGCACCTCAGTGTCATGTTTATATCGCCTCCATCTTGCCGGAACCGAATGGGGGCCACCCTAATGTTCAAAGCTTAAATCAAATTACGACTAACCTAATCATCCGATCTCTACCAAATAGTGCAACAACATACCTTTATGTGGGAAGCATATTTTGACCAAACTACACGATCATCAGCTCAATAGTTTGCAGATGGCGGCCATGTATGTGTGCAAATCGATTCCCCCTCTCAATTCAAACACGGTGAAACCGAATTGAACGAAATTTGGTACAGAGGTAGCACTAGCAAAATGCACCTCAGTGTCATGTTTTATATCACCGCCATCTTGACGAAAACGTAATGGCGGCTACCCAAATGTTTGAAACTTAAATCAAATTACGACCAACTTAATCATCTGATCTCTGCCAAATTTTGCAATATAATACCTTTAAGTATGAAGAATCTTTCGACCAAGCTACAAGGTCATCAGTCCAATCATTTGCGGATGGCGGCCATGTATGAGTGCAAATCGATGCTCTCTATCTCCTCAAACACGATGAAATCGAATTGAACGAAATTAGGTACAGAGGTAGCACTAGCAAAAGGCAACTCAGTGTGATGTTTTATATCGTCGCCATCTTGACGGAAACGTAATGGCGGCCACCCTAATGTTAAAAGCTTAAATCAAATTACGACCAACCTAATCATCTGATCTCTACAAAATTTTGCAACAACATACCTTTATGTGGAAAACATATTTTGACCAAACTACAAAATCATCAGCCCAATAGTTTGCAGATGGCGGCCATGTATGTGTGCAAATCGATTCCCCCTATCAATTCAAACACGGTGAATCCGAATTGAATCAAATTTGGTACAGAAGTAGCAAGAGCAAAGGGCACCTCAGTGTCATGTTTTATATCGCCGCCGTCTTGACGAAAACGTAATGGCGGCAACCCAAATGTTCAAAGCTTAAATCAAATTACGACCAACCTAATCATCTTATCTCTAATAAATTTTGCAACAACATATCTTTATCTGCTAAGCATTTTGACCAAACTACAAGGTCATCAGCCAAATAGTTTGCAGGTAGCGGTCATGTATGTGTGCAAATCGATTCCCCCTATCAATTCAAACACGATGAAACCGAATTGAACGTCATTTGGTACAGAGGTAGCACTAGCAAAAGGCAACTCAGTGTCATGTTTTATATCGTTGCCATCTTGACAAAAACGTAATGGCGGCCACCCAAATGTTAAAAGCTTGGATCGAATTACGACCAACCTAATAATATGATCTCTACCAAATTGTGCAACAACATACTGAACTCGAATTCAGCCCAGCTTAGGACTTTGACTGAGCCGAGGTTCGAACCTACTTGTGAACCATGGGAGAGAAAAACTGGAAATATGGAATTAAAATAATTTAATATTTGAATATGCATTTTGGGAAGTGAATAATGCATAATCAAACTATTTTGGAAAATTTTGGAGCTTTTTAAGGAATTATTATTTGGAAATATTCTGGTGAATGAGATTTTAACCAAGGAAGTGTTAGATCATTCGAGGCTGGAAATTGTACAAGGCTTCATGTTAGGCAGCAGAAAACCAGGTTTGGTTAGCTAGGCGACAATAACAAAATTATGCACACGACCCGTTGATAAGAGGCTAGTTCCAGGAGCTTCTATCACGATATTTCAGCAGCCAATCAGATTGAGGCACATTAATTTTGTGGGAATCGCTTTTATATAAATTTGGCATAAATAAATCGAAATGAACACATCTACAGATGTAGAATGAAATATGGAAATTATTTGGTTAAATAGAAATATAAATTATTGGCTAGTAGAGAAACTATGAATATATTTCTATTAAAATGCAGCCGTGCGAGGCTAGGAGGAAAGGCTAGCTTTGGCACGCGCGCTATCGCGGAGAAGCGAGCGAGGACTCTTATCCAGCTACTTGAACCGGACGGACGTGTCAGCCACGCGACCAGCAGCAGCAGCGGCAGAGCAGCACTTTTATACGAAAAAGAAATACGGAGCACAGGCGAGGAAGTACTGCCCGGAGATCAACCAATCGCCGAGGAAGATATTAGAGGAGCCGGTGAAGTGCAAATGCGCTGAATATTGAAGAGAACAGCATTTTATTTTGTAACAAAATTATCAGAAGAAGACTTCAATAAAACAGCGTTAGTCTACAGCAAAGCAATAACTACTTACTTCAGCTACAGTATTGCTACAATATCTATTCTACGGTTCAACAATATAGTCAACATGAACGCAACGATCCTGAGTCAGGGAGGACAAACTTTTTCTACGAATACTGAGAAGATTATTATGAGTAACTAAATGAATGGAAGGAGGTTAGTCTATACCATGGATTGGAAAGTCAGAGTGACTTAGAAGATCGGAGATCGATACATCTACAGCTGCTCAACAACTTGCAGTATTCCAAGATGAATTTCAGTACTACAAGCGAGATATCCATTACCATCAGGCAGAGATGTCAACCCAGGACATTCAGATCTACATTGATTATGCCACTCTGTTATACGGAGATAAGAAGCAGACGAACACTTGCAGTCAATTGGACCAAGAGACGCAGTTCCCAGGTCGCTGACCGTGAAGCTAGAAGACTTGCCGTTAGCCGCCACAGCCGAGCAGGAGTGCAGGTGAACGCATCACGATCTAGACGGGGTAGCGCGCAGCTGTTTCGCACGCGACCGGCAGGAACTGGTTTCCAGGGAAGACGGCTTGCTCATGCAGTCTCAACGGAACATCGAATACATCTTATGGAGGTATTCTCGACACCAAAAGCCATCTCAAAGGTAGAAAAACTGAATGCTCTAAGATCTGTAGTTTTGCAGTAGTATTTGAAATCCACTATGGAGTGACCAACTTCATTGTAGATATTCTTATCTTTATTCTATGTTTATAATAGCTAAAATTTTGAGATTCATTGTAATTCTTTGATACGTCTTCGTGTGTCGTTTAAGATGTTATTTCATGCATTTTGACTTAGATATTTCGTTGTATATATTTATTTTTGAAGGAACCGTTTTAACATACTCACTTTCGAACGAAACTCGTTATATAAGGGAATGCTTCGATAGTAACGTATTTCGAAGAGATTGCTTCGATAATGACATATTTCATTGAAAATACTTTCCAATTGTAAAAACATTTTGAACATTAAGATTGTTATTAACAGTTACAAATGCGTAACAGCGACAGAATACATTTGCATATTTATATTACAATTTTATTAAGGGAAAGCATTATTTTAAAATGCTGTAACATTGTTTATCAGACATTATTAAGTCAGTATGCAACTGAAACATTTATTTATGACAATATGGATGTTATAGCATTCCAGTAGCGGAATACAATTTATTTGACAACGATATAGTCTTAGACTATTGTTATTACGAAAGTACACAATAAAATAGGATCATGTTAGTGACAATTGAGGTCAAATGATGCCTATATTTATTAACAATTAAATTGGAAATATTGTTAAAGTGATATGCTAGACCAGGAGATTTGTTAGTCTACCTGAGCTCTAGTATGTCTTAAAATCAGCTTGAATATGAATAACTCATATATTTAAATGGACACCAGAAGCGTGAGGATATGTATTTATTGTTATTAACTACTAAAGACGAGCGAAATACGAGTCAGTATTATTAACATTTGGTAGCGTGGAAAAACAATCTATTATGGAATTATGTGAACGAAAAGCGCTAATGAAAGAAATTAGAAATACTGTGTGAGGTGAACTGTTGTGAACGAACATGTAATTGTTGGTATAGATGCACGAGGTTTAATAACTTAGAAGAGAGTTGGAGTTAGGAGTGCATTTTGAACGGTAGTATACAATTGCGTATTTACCTAGTAAAGTCACTAATTCTTCTACAAGTCTGTAGCAAGATGTTTTTTTTTATTGAAGTAATGCCGTGCGGAGTATTGAAGGTTGTTGGTAGTAATGAAAAGTTGGAAGTATATTATGTTTGGAGCGTAGTAAACGCCATTTATGAGTATTGTTCACTGTATTGCGAGAGAAAGAAATGTATTGCCACGTGGAGCAACGAATTGTTACAGTATGTGTAAAAAGCGCTAACATAAAGGTTAATATTTGTATTGTTTATGTCAGAGAGTATCAGTATATGATCCACGAAGTGTTTAGGGATTTTTAAGTAGTTTCGCATCGCTCTTTATTGTGTTGTTTTTATTCATTGACACGACATATTTTAAGCTATATTTAACTTCAGTGTTTGATATACAAGCTTTATCTATTTTGACTAATTACCAGAGATACCTGAGAATTTATTGTTGTGTGAAACATTGTTCAGAGAACTGTTATTTAACAGAGACACTATAAGACTGTCAGATCGCGACTGATAGAGCGAATAGTATTTTTAATACAGTGTTAAACATGGAACATTGTATATAATGTATATATTTAAACCATATTTAATTTATATTATTATTATAAGAATAGATATTGACGTCTTACACACGTATGTGTATAATGTAGGGTTTTTGCAGTGTTAACTTAATTTTTGATGATTGAACAGCTGATGTTCACGCTCGAGATCCGAGATTCTCGTCCTACCATCATGTTATGGGTATGTTATTTCTAGTAAATGTGTAACTAATCGGTAGTGTTGTTGTTGCATGGCCGGTATGTATCCAGAGTTTCCTAATCATTATCCTAGTAGGGTAGTGTTGGTTAATCTGGCTGGGTATCGACCTCCCTACAATCCTTTTCCATCTTAGCGGACATAGGTTGTGACTATGCGGAATTCGGGTGCAATACCTTTATGTGGGAAGCATATTTTGACCAATCTACAAGATCATCAGCTCAATAGTTTGCAGATGAGGTCCATGTATGTGTGCAAACCGATTCCCTCTATCAATTCAAACACGGTGAAACCGATTTGAACGAAATTTGGTACAGAGGTAGCACTAGCAAAGGGCACCTCATATTCATGTTTAATATCCGTATAGCACGTGGTATTTCAATCCTTTCAATGGTCTGTCAACCATAATTTAATTTATGACCGTCTCCTCCCTCCTCCCTTTTCAGCTGTGAGAGAAGAATGTACTTTCACTCGAAAGGCACAACAGGTCCGCCAGACACTACTTTCTGTTCTTTATATTGAGTGTAATTCTGTAATAATTTTAACTACAATGTAACTTTCCTTCTTTCTTTCTTTCTTTCTTTCTTTCTTTCTTTCCTCCTTTCTTTTTCTTGTCATAGTATGGATAACTTCCAGCAATCATCCCGTCACAATCATAAAACTATGAAATTCTACGCGTCATCTAATATTTTTTTTAAATTTAAATTTTGTTATGGGTGAAGCACGTTTTGCAATGAATATATATATTTGGTTCACACCAACAAAGTGTTTTGTACATTAAAAGTTTGGATCCACTTTTATCTTACGATTTGCACTGACACTCTATTTATGTTAAATTGATTTTTATACATAATTTTCCTTTTGTTTTGTTCTATTCTTGTGCCAAGATTCCTTTGTTCTCCCCAGAACAACTTATTCCTTCTTCATATAAATTATTATTTTTTGAGAGGAAGTTGAGGAATTTTGAACCGTTTTGATTATATAATATAATGCGACACCCAGTACAATGTTTCTGTAATGCTTATATGTATTTTGTTACTACAGTACACTTGTTGCTGTGGATTTCTTAACATGTGCAAATCTGTGTTCCTGTGCTGCAATGTTTTGCAAAATTTCTTGTTTATCACTTACCGTGGTGTAATATTTTATTTTCTATGTGATCTGTTTCGCTATTGGCTCGGCCAATACTTACGGGGGGATGAATGGTGTTGTTTACGCCTCCTTTTTTGCTCCACATTTAAGATATGCGAAGCATTTGGCTCACGTCTTGGCTAACGAATTGTCAAGTGAAACAGCTGACTCACACATTTCACAATAACCACCGTAAGTACAACTGAATTTATTTTAAATAACTAACATGTATCTACTCCACTTCCGTGTTTTACTTCTCGTTTTTCTTTACTTGCGAGGTTTATTTTTTTTCTGAACATTATCTTTAAACCGGCATCCCATTTCTATGCCTTATCATATTGTGCTTGGTTTGTAGCTGTTACCCATTTCGTATCTATTTAATTTTTGAAACTTTAAGAATTGAAAGAAATGCTGTGTTATCCTTGACTTATTTTTGCACCTTTTCAGTCCTTCAAACTACGTGCCACAAACAGAGATGTCATAGTGTAAGGCAATCTATCTGGTTTGATGGGTCACAGTTGAGCTCTTTGTGTGAACATATCCACGGGATTATTGGACAGGTGGTCGGTTTCCCGGCAGTAAATTCAGTACTTTGTGCTTTCCTTGAGTTTATATGATAAGGTTACTGGAATTTTAATAATTCCTTAATCTACATTACTCTTTGTGTGTCGTGAAAGACCGACATCATTTTTTGTTAAGCCTACTGTTAAAGTAAACTTTGAATGATTCTTGTTTTCTTGTATTAGTTCATTTCAATGTAATTTTGTGTATTTAATTTTTGTTTAAAGCTTCTTTTATCCCAACACTGATGTTGCATAACTTTGTTTCAACACTTCCTCTTACGCCCCTTCTCCTTCCACCCTCGCCTTTTAATTCTTGTCGAATCAGTTTCGAGGACGTGCTTCTCATATTTCAGAGTGTTTAGATTTTAATATCCTTATTGAGTTCATTGTTTGTATTTTTATTAGATTTGTGTTTTAGACTTTAATTTTATGAATATGTATTTTGCGCAACTTTTGTGTTAATTTTCAATACAGTCCACGTAATTTGAGTTGTTTTTTCCCCTTTTTTTCAACTTAAGCCCCCTTATTACCTTGTTGTGATCTTCTCATTTGGTCGGTCTCTGCTTCGTTTTTGATACGGAGTCGCGACTATCACACCTCTGGGATTATTAATTGAATTTAATGAGATTTCTCTCTTCTGATTTTGCCTTACGCAATTTTATCAATATTATTTTATTTAAAGAAATCTTCCTTCTTTTATATTTACAAATCCGGGACCAGCGGTGAATCAAACGAGATCTTGATTTACCAGTTTGCATTTCTTCTCCAGAAGATATTCCACTGGAACTGCACTTACCTCATTATCGTATTTGAACAACTTCTCAACAAGACCTGTCTAACCAATATGTACTTCTTTACAGGACTTGTCTAAGCAATATGTACTTTTCTACAGGACCGGTCTAACCAATCTGTACTTCTTTACAAAATCTGTCTACCCAATGTGTACCTCTCTACAGGACCTGTCTAACCAATATATACTTCTTAACAGGATATGTCTATCCAATGTGTACATCTTTACAGGAACTGTCTACCCTTTGTGTACATCTTTACAGGAACTGTCTACCCAATGTGTACATCTTTACAAGACCTGACTACCCAAAGCGTATTTCTCAACAGGACCTGTCTACCCAATGTTTAATTCTCTACAAGATCTGATTACCCTATGTGTACTTCTCTAAAAGAGCAAAGTACCATACAAACACCACTGTAACACAAGGAAAGGGCAAAACTCCGTTGGGTCCTGAAACAGGTGCACTGTATTGTGCATACCAACCCACACCTTATCATTAAGTATTTTCAGAAACATTGCAGATAGAGTTATCTTGTAATCATAAGCTGTATACAGTCAGCCTACAACACCCCAGCACTATTATATGGTATCTGTTGTTACCTGGCAAGTTACTTAAGTCATAGCATTTAAAGTTAGTTGAAGTATTTTTGAACTGGATTTACTTGTAGCAGCCCCGGGTGAGGAGGAAATTATAAATGCTCACAATTTCTTGGTTACAAAGAGTCATAGGGTGCTAGAAACACAGAACACCCTGGGGTGGTTTAAAGTAGTGTCTGTTCCTTACAACGCTCATCCATGTTCTTATCACTCTGGCATGTGTATTTCCAACAAGCAAATAGGAGTGTTTCCCATACAATAGAAATAGCTCCTATCAATAGACTTTCAAACTTTTCTTTGTTTCAATTCAGTGGAAACGCTGAATCAGAATGGGTTATATATGGCCTGCTAAACAGAGAGTTAATAATGATATCTACTTCAAAGCTGAGACACATAAAAAGAGACATATATGGCATTGCAAACAGAACTTATTTGTATCCAAGACTCACAGTTATGCTCACAAAAAAGGTGAAAGAACATGTTGTTCACTTACTCATTTAAATGATTTCCACTTGCATCACCGCACTCAACCTGGGATTCTTCATTTATATCCTAGAGATAAGACGGAATAATTTATACCTTTGCTATCACCTTATAACTTTTGTGCAAATCACAAGCAATATAATTGCACAGCACAGTTCAGGTGAAGTGAATATATATTCACTGACCGTCTTTCATACTGTACATCACACACTACTGCTGCTATGAACATTATACAGATAAATGGATATGTCTCCCCCAGTTATGACACGTATAATTAACTATGTTATTTAAAGACCCTGTAAATCATAGAGCGAGGTTATGTACTGAGATCAGTGCCTTAAAAGGTGTAATAGCTTGAAGGATTCAGGACAAATGAACAATTATATTTCAAACTAAGTTATTAGCTATATAGCCATCATAGGTCATTGGGTTTAACAAGGCCACGTAACATTGTGTAACAAGCCACTAGATCCCCAATATTTGTACCAGCACATAATTAGAGGAAAATATATAAACCATTCAGACCTTTGTAATATTATACAAGGCATTTTTCACACAACAATGCAATTAAAGCTATAAAGTAAGCCAATGAAATGCCTCAATTGGGAGTTTATAACATAAATATTGCAGCCACATGATGCTGGTAACTACAATCATGATAATGTCTTCTGGTGTACGGGAACACATAGTTCGCAATAATGACACAGGCTCAGGAAGATGTTGAAGTACTTTAAAAAAAGTCTACTACAGATGTTTTTATCACTGTATTCACATCTCACTTAGACTGATTTCAATGAGGGACTCTCTGGCATCAATTGTTATACCAGTAACCAATTCCCATGTGGGCAACTAAATGAAAGTGATTGCGCCAATCATAGGCAAGTAAACATAATATACCTTTTTCCAATGAGTATTGAGGTGCAAACCCCATTAGCTCAGTGATGAAAGTAAGAAGCGGTTGCGGGTTGAAGTCCTGCATTGGTTACATATTTCATTTCTCCATCCTATCATCAAAATAGCTTGTGCTTTCTGTACTACACAATACCCAACAACCAAACACTTCCGTTTTTCAAAAATTCCGTTGTGAAAATGCAACTCTTAATCCTGAAAAGCTATTAGGTGATAAGGATATATCATGTCCTACCTCTTCCAGATCTGAAGATGGTGTTTCTGTTTTGATGGATTGATTGATCCCCGGCATCAGACATTCTTCAAAAGTTATATCCCTGGTATCATATTCATCCTCCTAAAGAGAAATGCCATGTATCACAAATATGTTCCTTTGCAGAAGTAAAATAGTACCTTATACATAACTTGTAAAACTGCACTGAAATATAATAACATACTGAAATCAATTCAATTTCATAGTTTTCTTACATCAACAAAGCCACGGCCAAAACATACATTTCAGTGCAGTTTAATTCAGAAAACATTTCCGTTCGTATAAACTCGCTAAAGGAAGGTCTAAAAGATTGTTAATTTCATGAATAAGAGACGAGCAATGTTGATAATCTTTGTGTACAGAAATATTGATCTCACGAATACTCAAGATAGGGAGAAATTTAAAGGGACCGAATAATAAATTGAGTTATCATCGTAAGTAAAGATGAAGACGAAGGGTGAGCTAACACCATACTGTCAGCTACAGCTAGCAGGTGAGGGTGTCATCAAGATGAAGGGTGAGCTAACACCAAACAGTCAACTACAGTAAGCAGGTGAGGGTGTCATCAAGATGAAGGGTGAGCAAACACCACACTGACAGTTGCAGCTATCAGGCGAGGGTGTCATCAAGATGAAGGGTGAGCTAACATCACACTGACAGCTGCAGCTATCAGGTGAGGGTGTCATCAAGATGATGGGTGAGCTAACACCACACTGACAGCTGCAGCTATCAGGTGAGGGTGTCTTCAAGATGAAAGGTGAGCTAACACCACACTGACAGCTGCAGCTATCAGGTGAGGATGTCATCAAGGTGAAGGGTGAGTTAACACCACACTGATAGCTGCAGATATCAGGTGAGGGTGTCATCAAGATGATGGGTGAGCTAACACCACACTGACAGCTGCAGCTGTCAGGTGAGGGTGTCATCTAGATGAAGGGTGAGCTAACACCACACTGACAGCTGCAGCTATCAGGTGAGGGTGTCATCAAGATGAAGGGTGAGCTAACACCACACTGACAGCTGCAGCTATCAGGTGAGGGTGTCATCAATATGATGGATGAGCTAACACCACACTGTCAGCTGCAGCTAGCAGAAGAGGATGTCATCAAGATGAACGGTGAGCTAGCACGACACTGTCAGCTACAGATAGCAGGTGAGGGTGTCATCAAGATGAAGGGTGAGCTAACACCACACTGACAGCTGCAGCTATCAGGTGAGGGTGTCATCAAGATGATGGATGAGCTAGCACGACACTGTCAGCTACAGATAGCAGGTGAGGGTGTCATCAAGATGAAGGGTGAGCTAGCACGACACTGTCAGCTACAGATAGCAGATGAGGGTGTCATC
Source organism: Meconema thalassinum (assembly GCA_946902985.2). NCBI lineage: Eukaryota > Metazoa > Arthropoda > Insecta > Orthoptera > Tettigoniidae > Meconema > Meconema thalassinum. The sequence goes on from OX336395.1 coordinate 240,749,118, forward strand.
TAGATGAAGGGTGAGCTAACACCACACTGACAGCTGCAGCTATCAGGTGAGGGTGTCTTCAAGATGAAGGGTGTGTTAACACCACACTGACAGCTGCAGCTATCAGGTGAGGGTGTCATCAAGATGAAGGGTGAGCTAACACCATACTGACAGCTGCAGCTATCAGGTGAGGGTATCATCAAGATGATGGATGAGCTAACACCACACTGTCAGCTGCAGCTAGCAGATGAGGATGTCATCAAGATGAACGGTGAGCTAGCACGACACTGTCAGCTACAGATAGCAGGTGAGGGTGTTATCAAGATGAAGGGTGAGCTAGCACGACACTGTCAGCTACAGATAGCAGGTGAGGGTGTCATCAAGATGAAGGGTGAGCTAACACCATATTGTCAGCCACAGCTAGCAGGTGAAGATGTCATCAAGATGAAGGCATAACTTACAAGAATAAGTCTAGCGAGACAATACACTCATTATATTCATTTCAGACTCCACTCTAAATATCTACGGTGTACTGATTTGTAAATGTGGTCTAGATGTTATACACGAACACCAGCAGTAGAGTACGTTGTGCTGTTGGTACCTCGGAAAACTTTCCTGTAAATGTCGGCGTCCACCAAGGCTCAGCACTATCACCGTCCCTTTTTGGTCTTGTGATGGACACCATCACTCGTGACCTGCAACGGAATGTTCCTTGGACCCTTCTGTGTGCAGATGATATAATGGTTGCAAATGACACCCGAGAAAAATTCCTATGTCAAGTTGAAGAATGGAATAACCGCCTTTCCCAGTATGGCCTATGTCTGAATGTGAAATAGACGGTGTATCTGGAGTTAAACCCAAGCGACGGTACCATTCAAGTCGCTGGACAAAATCTAATCAAGACAGAATGCTTCAGGTACCTTGCATCTCGTCTTCAGAGTGATGGCAACTTCAATGATGAAGTAAGAGCCAGGGTAAACGCAACCTGGTTGCGGTGGGAGGAGGTCACGGGTGTGCTTTGCGACAAGAAAATGCCACTTCGTCTCAAATCGAAAATATATCGGACAGTGGTACGGCCAGTTGCGCTGTATGGAGTTGGATGTCGACCATCCGACAAAATTTCAGAACGTCGCCTGCACGCCATGGAAATGAGAATGCTCCGTTGGACAATGATCATCTCCCTTATTGACCAGGTCAGCAACGACACAATTCGGGAGCAAATGGGTGTCAAAATGAGACAAAATGAGAGAGAAACGGCATCGATGGTATGGCCATGCCCTGCGTGCAGCGCCTGATACTGTTAATAACTCTGTCCTTCATTTTGAGGTTGAAGGCCTACGCCCCAGAGGACGACCGAGGCAGCGTTGGCAAGACACAATAAATGGTGATTTAAAAATTACCGGCCTAAATCAAGCTGACACACGAAACCAGACAAAATGGAGGTCAATGACCAAAAAAAGCAGACCCTGCACCACCGGGACAACGCTAGGAAGAAGAAGAAGAAGAAGACTGATTACACCAAACTTGAAACTCTTGAGTTATCTGACCAGTATAGCCTTGGCCTTGGCGAAATCGAAGTGAAAGGATGAAAGTTTATTGGTGCATAAGCCATGAACTCGCCTGAGCTAAATTTAGGATAATGGAATGCTCTGCCTTCAGGTGTATTCTGAGAACATAGGGAAGGCCCATCACCTATGTTGACCACTCTAATACAGTTATTCTCACCCACTTGGACTTTGTAAAGGAAAATATTGTCCTCTTAACACAATATATTTTCAATCCTTGTAACATTGTACACAGACAGTTCATTGCTTTCACCAAGGGATTCTCTGGCATTGTTATACCAATAGCCCAAATCCCAAGTGGGCATCTAATACAAAGTGACTGTGCCAAACATATGCTGGTTCACATAAACCGTTTTCCAATGAGTATTGAGGTGCATCCCCCATAAGCTCAGTGATGAGAGTAATTAGGCGGTTGCAGTTTGAAGTCCTGCATTCGTCAAATATTTAATTTCTCTATCCTTTCATCAAAATAGCTTGTGCATTCTGTACTACACTACACCTTACAACCAAACACTTCTGGTTTTCATCAATTCCTTTGTGAAAATGCAACTCTTAATCCCGAAATGCTACTAGTTGATAAGGAGATATCATGTCCTACCTCTGTCAGATCTGACGATGGTCTTTCTAATTTGATGCATGGATCGATCCCCGGCAACAAACATTCTTCAAACTTAATTTCCCTGGCATCATCCGTATCGTCCTGCGGAGAAATGACTTGTTTCACAAATATGTTCCTTTACAGAAGTGAAATAGCATATTATACATAACTTGTAAGACTTCACTGAAAAATAATAACATTGAAATTATTTCAACCGAATAGTTTTCTTACGTCCAAAAAGCCACGGCAAAGACATAAACATTAGGTGGAGATTATATCAGGAACTAATTCAGTTAACACACACTCAATGAAGGCCTCAACAGATTGTCACTAGAGTTGAACGCGGGTGGAGTTACCAATAAACCTTAATTTGTATCATGAAAAAGCGACTAGCAACATTGATAAATTTCGTGTACAGTAATATTGATCTCACAAACACTCAAGATAAGGAGAAATTTAAGGGGAATGAAAAATGTAAGTGCTCCTTTCATAAGTACAGTTTTACCTTTTTAGAAAGGCTGGATTTCAGACTAATTCACAAATAAAACATAATACTTGACCCCTTGACCACATCAACATCCCGCGGTCTAAGAAAGGCTCAATTCCACTTTCAAGGAACATCTCTGGGAAGTTTTAGCTCGGTGAATTAGTACCAGGCTAAATCGAACCTCATCCCTCTTTCTCCAACGTTTAACGCTCCAACAAGGACTGAGGAAACCTCACCATCAAACACCATATCTGCTACATTGAAAGCTGTCACCAAGATGAAGGGTGAGCTTACACCATACTGACAGCTACAGCTAGTAGACAAGGCTGCCATGAAGGGAATAGTTGGACCAACAATAACTTCTAATGGGGAAAGCATTCATATTTATCTAGAACAAATTAAGAACCTATGATAACCTGAATTTAATGTTCCAATTTAACAGCCTTGCTTTCAAGATCATACATCAAGTTATCAGCTGATATCTCCTCATTTGATTCCTAGAGTGTAGTACACATATATGACGCAAAATGTATAGAGTACCATGTATCATAATGGTGAAAGTTAACAGATCCTGGTTACCTTCTATTTGGTTGCAAGTATTATATCAGTAAATCATGCTTGTCATAAATATTAGACTACTAATATTGTAATGTTACACCATATGCGTATTAAAACAAAACTTACAATGTTCGGGAAGTCATCTGGCTCACTCTTGATTATTGGTTGTCCCTCCATGATATTCAGGAAACTAGAACACACAAAAAGTGCGCATTACGAACAATTCAGGCCGTACTTACACCGGTACGCCAAATCATTCTGATAATTACCTATATTGGCTATATAAAAAGTCAAATGAGGTAATTTCAGTTCTACGAATGGAAATTAATTCTAGTAATTTGAAAACAACCCTCTAGGTGCACAGTGCGGAGGAGAGGTTAAATGTAGCCTATAATTTATTCGACAATGACGCTCAGCTTGATAAGATATGAGTTAAGGTATAATATCGAGTAAAATCCCAATGTCTAACATAGAGATAAAATGAGGAATTACATCCGTTTTTGATGTGTAACATCTTTCCACTAGGTTGCTGGATTTATTTATTTATTTATTTAGCGTATGGCTGTTAGTGCCAGGAGTGGATATTTTTGTGGGAGTGATTTTGAAAAAAAAAAGGGACGGAAGTGGGATTGACGGAAAAGTGTAACAGGAAACAATGAGCGTGCGCGGTGGCAGAAATTGGTACCTCGACCTACTATCGCATACGGTTTATTCCAATATTCCTACAATAAATCATCTTCAAGTTGTCGTTCTTTGGTGTGAAAATATTCATTATATCATATTTGCTGAAAACAATTATGATATATTAAGGGTGTGTTATTCAATCTCTGGATAAAAGTGATGGGCATCCACTCCCCGAGTAACGTGTTTTTCAATGCAAAGTTATGCGAACTCTGGTGATAACTGATTGAATCACAAACCACACGGTGAAAGACTTCGAATTAGTATTTAAATGATGATATGTCTTAACATGAAACATTGTAGCTATTCGGCAATGCCTGTATTATGAACCTGCACAATGGCTATTCAGATATTAACCCTCATTGCGGTAATGCAGTTATGAATATAATATATATCGATGCGTTTATACGGCAACTGGGCAAGCCTTTCATGACTGTACGTGAAAATTAGTACCCGTCTTGTACTCTAAATGTCTGTGGTTGTAATATCTGCGAGGAAAGCGTGTTGGTCTGCGAATCATGAGGGCTCAGGTTCGAACCCCAGTCCGTGAATTATTTTTGCTAATAAGATTATCGATTTAAAAGATATCTTATCTTATATAAAATATATATATATATAAGGATGTTCGTTTGTTCGTCTTTTATGCGTTCATAAACCATTCATCCGATTGCGATCAAATTTTGGTGAGTTGTTGTGAACACTTCCGAAATCGTTACAGGCATAGTTAATCCAATTTATAATAGATAGCGCGCTAGTAGTTTAAACAAAGGAGTGTTGGCGATGCGTTCATATACAATTCATCCGATTGCGATCAAATTTTAGTGAGTTGTTGTGCATACGCCAGGAATAGTTATATGCATACTAGATCCAATTTACAATAGATGGGGAACGAGTAACTTCAACAAAATGGCGTGCGTTTGTTTCAACAAAGTCCCACATGCGTTCATATACCATTCGTCCGATAGCGATGAAACATGGGTAAGAGGATGTGTACACCCCAGCCAAGGTTTCTGGCTTAGTAAATCCATGTAACAATAGGTAGCGCACGAATGGATTCAACAAATGAGCGACGACGAGCGAACCGTTTCAACAAAGTCCCGTATGCGTTCGCATACTATTCGTTCGATAGCGATGAAACTTGGATGAGATCTTGTGTACACTTCAGGGAAGATTTCTAGCTTAGCAAATCCATTTTACAATAGGTATCGCACAAGTAGATTAAACTAATGAGCGACGACTTGCGAAGAGTTTCGACATAGACCCGTATGCGTTCATATGCGTTCGTCTGATAGCGATGAAACTTGGGTGAGTTGTTGTGTACACTCCAGAAAAGGTTTCAGGCTGAGTAAATCCATTTTACAATAGGCAGCGCACGAGTAGATTCAACAAATGAGCGAAGACGCGCGAGGCGTTTCAATCAAGTCCCGTATGCGTCCATATACCATTTGTCCGATAGCGATGAAACTTGGGTGTGATGTTGTGTAAACTTCCGGGAAGGTTTCTGGCTTAGTAAATCCACTTTACATTAGGTAGCGCATGAGTAGATTCAACAAATGAGCGACGGCACGTGAATCGTTTCATCAAAGTCCCGTATGCGTTTATATGCCATATATCCGATCGCGATGAAACTTTAGTTAATTGCTGTGTACACCCGGGGAAAGGTTTCTGACTTAGTACATCCATTTTACAATAGGTAGCGTACGAGTAGATTCAACAAATGGGTAACGGCGCGCGTATCGTTTAAACGATATTCCGTATGCATTCATATACCATTCATGCGATTGCAATGAAATTTGGTGAAATGTTGTTTCCGCTCCAACTGAAGGTTTCTGATTTAGTAAATCCATTTTACAATTGGTAGCGCACGAGTAGATATAACTAATAAGCGACAGCGTGCGAATCGTTTCAACAAAGTCCCGTATGCGTTCACATACCATTCATCCGAGTGTGATAAAACTTTCCAGAGCTGAGTCCAGTCCTGCGAAGGTTTATGAATTAGTAAATCCGTTTTCCAATGGGTGGCGCACAAGAGGATTCAACAAATGAGTGACGGCGCGAATCGTTTAAACAAAATCCCGTATGCGTTCATATGCCATTCACCCGATTGCGATGAAACGTTCATGAGTATGTGTACACGCCAGGGAAGGTTTTCGACTTAGTAAATCCATTTTACAATAGGTAGCGTACGAGTATATTCAACAAATGGGTGACGGCGGTCGAATCTTTTCAGCAGTCCCGTATGCGTTCATATACCATTCATTTCAATGCGATGAAACTTTGGTGAGTTGTTAAGCACGCTCTCTTGAATGTTTCTGAGGTAGTAAATCAATTTTTCAATAGTTTAGGGGTTGTTAACGGAAAAAGAAGGAAATATTGGGAATCCAAAGGCACTTCATCTAACAAAGTCACAACGCCAACACTTTCTTTGATTGGCATTGCAACGCATGCCGGGTACAGCTAGTATATATAAGGGGGTGTAAGGGGTAGGCTTTCTACTCAAATGTCAACCTCACCTGCACGTGGTGCACCCTGCTTTAGACTAACGAGGCTCTGACGACCGAGTGACTCCCGGGATAAGGAGTCCCCCACTACCATGCCACCGGCTCCCCAGGGAGGCGAATGAGCTGGTAGTGGTTAGGGCACTCTCTTGCCCTTGGGACAGGAAACTTTCCCTAAAGGCGGATGAACCACCTGTGGTCAACGGCATAGAAAGTCCTCAACGGCGGACCAGGCATAAGGGCAATGAGTCCCTCCTTGGCTGGAATGGCGGATGAAGGCTGCAGTGACTAGGATTTATTCAATCGTCTTGCATTTGCTTGCCATTGAACATCTTTCCTAAGTCATCAAGTAATGTGCGTTTGTTGATGTGCAGCAACATTCTCACGTAAAAAGATTTCACGCACAGCAGTCTTCCAACAACATTGACTTTCTTCAAAGTCCTGCGGCGATCAAGAAGTTGCGACGGGGGCAGGATTGTGATGTCTGGGAGCCTCTAGTGATAACTTGGCACGTAGGCGGTAGATGTGTGATCGGTCGTCTTGCTTAGGGTTGTGGCTGTAGAGCAATTCGGCCGCTGCAACTACGACTGAGCAGTCCTATTTAGGGTCCACTCTGCTCACCCCACATGGGGAAGGGGCTAGAAAAGGTGCCCTAAACACAGTCAGCCACTTATACTACCGATTGGATAGCCGCGTCCAAAGGTGTCACCTCCATGCGGTCGAAAATGTATAAGTAACAAATTTTATTTTGCAACCTGGAATGTAAGAACACTCACTGATGACCCCGCAAATGAGAGACCTGAAAGGAGAACAGCTATTGTGGGTAGAGAGCTACGGAGATATGACATTGACATAGCAGCACTTCAGGAGACCCGTCTTGCTGAGGAAGGTCAGTTGAATGAGCAAGGTGCAGGGTACAGCTTCTTTTGGAAGGGTAAACGTGAGGACGAACACAGAATACATGGAGTTGGCTTTGCCATTAAGAGCAAGCTTCTCAAGGATCTGTCAGAGCTTCCAACTGGGTATAATGAACGCCTCATGACACTAAGACTTCGGTTATATAACAACCAGCATGCCACGGTGATCAGCGCATACGCCCCCACACTAGATGCTGATGATGACATTAAGGAAAGGTTCTATTCAGATCTGGATACCGTCCTATCAAACATCAACCGTGAAGATAGGATCATCTTACTCGGAGATTTTAACGCTAGAGTGGGCAGGGACTACAATGTTTGGAATGGTGTCATTGGTAAGGAGGGAGTTGGTAGCGAAAACTCCAATGGTGTCAGACTGCTCTCCAAATGCACTGAACATGAATTGGTAATCACCAATACTATCTTTCGCCAAAAGAATCGCTTTAAAACATCATGGCAGCACCCTAGATCGAAGCACTGGCATCTTATTGACTATGTGATTGTACGCAAGAAAGATTTACGAGATGTTCTTATCACCAAAGCAATGACAGGAGCCGATGACTGTTGGACAGATCACCGGCTTATCAGATCAGTTATGCGTATACCATTGTCCACACAGAGGAGGAAGCAACAGAAGAGCTGTAGGCATGTTTTTGATACCGAGAAGTTTGGTAAGTCAGAGCATATCTCCCAATATAAAGAGTTGCTTAGCCAGACACTGCCACAGGAATACCATCCAGATGTAACACTGCACTGGGAGAGTCTGAAGACCGCTATTCAGAATGCTTGCAAGGAAACGCTGGGATATAAGACCAGGAAACATCAAGACTGGTTTGATGAAAATGATGAAGAAATAGAAGCATTAATCTCAGAAAAGAGAAAAGCCTTGCAAACTTGGAGAAAAGATATGAACTCCCGTACTAAGAAAGAAGCATTTTGTCTTGCGAAGGCAAATGTCCAAAGAGGAACTCGTGCTCTCAAAAATGCATGGTGGACATCCAAAGCTAAAGAGCTGCAATATCTAGCAGACAAAGATTCGCGACAGTTCTTCCAAGCCACAAAAGCGATTTATGGCCCCTCCACGTTTGGTAGAAATCCACTTTGGTCCAGTGACAAAAGTACACTTCTAAAAGATCAATACTCCATCATGAATAGGTGGAAGGAGCATTTTGAAGACCTCTTGAACCAGGACTCAGTTATTGATGAGCAGGTGTATGATATATTAGAACAAGCACCCATCAAAGAAGAACTCGGTACCCTGCCAACACTAGATGAGGTTCAGTGTGCTATTAATCAAGCAAAGCGACACAAAGCTACTGGATGTGATGGAATACCAGCGGAAGCTCTCAAAGAAGGAGGTGAGGAACTCATAAGCCACATACATGATCTTATCATTAAAATTTGGAGAACTGAAAAAATGCCTGCTGATTTCAGAGATAGTCTGATAGTTCCCATATTTAAGAAAGGTGATCGTGCAGACTGCAACAACTATCGTGGTATATCTTTGTTATCATGCCTTGGAAAGCTTATTGCTCGTATTTTGGCGAATCGTATTCTATCCCTGGTGGAGAAAATACTCCCAGAGAGCCAATGTGGTTTCAGGCCTTCTAGAGGAACTGCAGATATGATATTCACTGTTCGTCAGCTTCAGGAGAAATGTAGAGAGCAAAATAGACCTCTTTATATTGCCTTTATAGACCTCAGTAAGGCATTTGACTCGGTAAACCGTGAAGCCTTGTGGAAGATTTTATCATTGTATGGTTTTCCACTGAAATTTATTACCATCTTAAGACTACTCCACAATGATATGAAGGCAAATGTCATTGGTAACGACTCGATTGGAGAACCATTTCATATTAATACCGGCGTTAAACAAGGCTGTGTGATTGCCCCTACATTGTTTTCTCTGTACGTTGCCACTGTCATGCAGTTAGTCAAAGATGATCTTCCTACAGGCATACAGATAACTTACAGGATGGATGGGAAGATCTTTAATTTGAGCCGTCTAAAGGCAAGGACTCGAACATCTCCTGCTGCATTGGTTGAGTTACAGTACGCTGATGATAATGCAGTAGTAGCTCAATCAGAGGACGAACTTAGGAAAATCCTGAATGCTTTTTCTTCAGCCTACAAAAAGATTGGGCTGAAACTTAACACCAGTAAAACCCAAGTCCTCTACCAACCAGCCCCTGGACAAGGACAAAGAAACATCAATGTCACCATCGACGGAGCGAAGCTTCAAGAAGTTAACGCCTTTTCTTATCTTGGCAGCACCCTGTCATCAAGTGCAAATATAGATTCCGAAATCCAACACAGGATTAACCGTGCTGGGGCATCCTTTGCAAGATTGAGGTCTAGAGTTTTTGACAACCATGATATCAATGCTGCAACGAAGATCCTTGTGTACAACTCGGTTGTAGTTCCCACCTTACTTTACGGATCTGAATCCTGGACATGCTACAGACGTCATTTTAAAAAGCTGGAGCAATATCACCAGCGTTGTTTGAGGAGAATTCTTCGTGTCACATGGCAAGACAAACGCACAAACACCAGCATTCTCGAAGAAGCACAGACTACCAGTGTTGAAGCCATTCTTTTAAAACGTCAGCTGCGATGGACAGGACACGTAATCCGCATGCCCAATAATCGCATTCCCAAGCAAGTGTTTTGCTCTGAACTAACTGAGGGCAAGCGCTGTGTGGGAGGTCCGAGGAAGCGATTCAAAGACGTACTAAAGGCTAATATGCAAATGTGCCATATTAATATCAACAACTGGGAGACCTTAGCTCTTGATCGCTCATCCTGGAGATCAATTGTTCATCGTGGTGCGATACTTTTTGAAGAAAACCGCCGACGTATGATAGAAGATCGGAGGCAACGCAGAAAGAACAGAGTGTTCATTAGAAGACAGGGAATGAATGCGGATGTCTCACCTGACCCTGATACTACCTGTCATCACTGCGGGAAACTGTGTCTCTCCCGCATTGGGCTTTTTAGTCACCTCCGGACTCATCGATGAAGAGTCATTCAGTATTGGAAGGCCAACCTACTCGAGACGAGTGTTTGCTATCATCATCATATATATATATAAGGATGTTCGTTTGTTCGCCTTTTATGCGTTCATAAACCATTCATCCGATTGCGATCAAATTTTGGTGAGTTGTTGTGCACACTTCCGAAATCATTATAGGCATAGTTAATCCAATTTACAATAGATAGCGCGCGAGTAGTTTAACAAATGAGTGTTGGCGATGCGTTCATATAGTCTACAATTCATCCGATTGCGACCAAATTTTGGTGGGTTGTTTAGCACACTTCGGGGATGGTTATAGACATAGTTAATCCAATTAACAATAGATAGCGCGCGTGTAGTTTAAAGAAATGAGTGTTGGCTATGCGTTCATACACAATTCATCCGATTGAGATCAAATTTTGGTGAGTTGTTGTGCACACTTTCGGAAAAGTAATAAGCATAAAACAAATCCAATTTACAATAGATGGCGCGCGAGTAGTTTTAACAAAACGGCGTGCGATTCGTTTCAACAAAGACCACCTGCGTTCATATACCATTCATGCCATTGCGATTAAGCTTGGGTGAGATGTTGTGTACACTCCAGGGAAGGTTTCTGGCTTAGTAAATCCATTTTACAATAGGTAGCGCACGAGCAGATTCAACAAATGAGCGACGATGCATGAAACATTTCAAGAAAGTCCCGTATGCGTTCATATACCATTCGTCCGATAGCGATGAAACTGTGGTTAGATGTTGTGTACACTTCAAGGAAGGTCTCTGACTCGGTAAATTCATTTTACAATAGGTGGCGAACGAGTAGATTCAACAAATGAGCGACGACGTGCGAAGTGTTTCAACAAAGTCCCATATGCGTTCATACACCATTCGGGCGAAAGCGATGAAACTTGGGCGAATCTTTGTGTACACTCCAGGGAAGGTTTCTGGCTTAGTATATGCATTTTCCTATAGGTAGCGCACAATTTTATTCAACAAACGAGCGACGGCACGTGAATCCTTTCAACCAAGTACCGTATGCGTTCATATACCATTCATCTGATTGCGATGAAACTTTGGTGAATTGTTATGTGCACTCCAGGAAAGTTTTCTGGCTTAGTAAATCCATTTTACAATAGGTAGCGCACGAGTGGATTCAACAAATGAGCGATGGTGCGCGAATCGTTTCAACAAAGCTCCGTATGCGTTGATATACCATTCATCGATTGCGATGAAACTTTGTTGAGTTGTTGTGTACACTTACGTGAAGGTTTCTAACTTAGTAAATCCATTTCACAGTAGGTAGCGCATGAGTAAATTTTTAAAACGAGTGACTGCGCACGAATTATTTAAACAAGATTCCGTATGCGTTCATATCCCATTCATCCGATTGCGATGATATTTTTGGTGAATTGTTGTGAACGCTCTTGCGAATGTTTCTAAATTAGTTAATCCATTTTACGACAGTTTAGAGGTAGTTAACGGAAATTGAAAAAAAGATTGTTTCCAAAAGCACTTTAAGAAACAAAATTAAAACGCCAAAACTTTCTTTGATTGGCATTGCAACGCATGCCGAGTACGGCTAGTTTATCATAAAATTATGCGTCATTTTAACAGAATCTACATGAAATTACGATTTATCTAATTTTTATTACAATGTTTTGCACAATATTTTGGACTTTGCTGAAGCTCATGTCTTACATGTTAGTCCTTGTCAACACTTTCTTCAGGAAGAGACCTACACATCTTATCACTTACACCAGTGGTGAATACTTCACACAGATTGACTACTGGCTGATACGAAGGCACGATCTTAAACTGACAAGAGATGCTAAGGTAATCCCATCTGAAAATATTGCACCACAGCATAAATTACTAGTTCTAGACATGCGAATTGGGAAAATCAGAACAGTCCAGTATCACAAAAATGGTCCACAGAGGATAAAGAGGTGGAAGTTTGATAAGAAGGATGAATTCGCATCAAGGCTCAATACACTTATTATAAACATGGATCAACCAGCAGAGGCCATTTGGAGAGAAATCACAAAGCAGGTACACACAATAGCTACTGAAACCCTCGGAATAACGAAGGAGAGAAAACGTTTTATTGATAAACAGACCTGGTGGTGGAGCGAAGACGTTCAAATGACCATCAAAGCAAAGAAGCAAGCTTTCAAAACTTGGTGCCAAACTAGGCTGAGTGAAGATCTACATCAGTACAAGATGCTGAAATCTGCTGCAAAACACGCTGTTCCCAGAGTAAAAAGTCACCATTATCAGGAACTGTATAACCAACTTGATACGTCAGAAGGTGAAAAAAGATCTACCGCCTTGCAAGATCCCGCCATCGAGCAACGGAAGATATTGGACATGTACTCCAGATTAAAGATGTGAGCCACCAGCCTCTTAGGGATCCAACAGCCGTACTACATCGATGGCATGACTACTACAAGGAAATGTGTAACTGAGAGTTTCCACACACACCTGAATTGACCAGTGATCCAATTGCAGGACCTGTACCTCAAATTACCGAAGAAGAGGTATTAAAGGCTGTAGGTAAAATGAAAAATGGCAAAGCTACAGGACCAGATGATATACCTTCTGAAATCTGGAAGTTGCTTGGATATCCTGGTGCTAAAATTCTTACGGCACTTTTCAATCATATCCTTGAGGATGGCTGCATACCTACAACCTGGCAGTCTAGTACTACCATTCCAATTTGGAAGGGTAAAGGAGATGTTGGCGAATGCTTCAATAATCGTCCAATTCGATTGCTCTGCCACACAATGAACGTCCTTGAGCGTATTCTTCACAGTCGTCTGCGCTGCATGTTCCAGATACCTCCTAACCAATGTGGCTTTGTCAAAGGGGTTGGTACGCCCGACACAATCCATGTTGTACGCCTACTTGTGGAAAAACATAGAGAAAAGAACCAACCTTACATCTCGCATTCTTGGATCTCGAGAAGGCTTTCGACAGGGTGCCACATGAGCTCACAAAATCCCAGAAGTTTACGTCCGATGTATTCAGTCCCTCTACTGCAACGTCACAAGTATGGTACGCTGTCCAGCTGGAATTTCACCTGCTTTCCCTATCACTGTTGTTCATCAGGGATCAGCACTCTTGCCACGTCTGATCATTCTGCGCATGGATACGGTGATAGCTGACATTCAGACACCTCATCCATGGACGATCTTATATGCTGATGATGTGTTTCTCGCAGATCCAACTCGCAAAAATCTAGAAAATCGAACACTGTGCAGGAAGGAATGTCTGAGCAAAAATGCCTTGAAACTCAACATAGGGAAAACTGAATACTTGCAATGTGGTATACACACCAACGGTACCATCAGCATTGAAAAGCATCATCTCACTAAAACTACACACTTTAAATATCTCGGTTCCCTTATCACTTCAGATGGCGAAACCATGAAACGACCAGTGGCACTTTACGGCACAGAATGTTGGCCAGCTTCAACCAAGCATGAACAAGCCCTACATGGAATGAGGATGAAAATGTTACGTTGGTCCATGGGTGTTACACGGCTTGATCATGTCAGGAATGAACATATCCGGAAACAGATGGGAGTTGCAGCCATTACCGATAAAAAGAGAGAAGCACGGCTTCGGTGGTATGGGCATGTCACTAGAAGTATTGAGAACTATGTGGCAAGAACAGCTCTCCAATACGATCCAGGAGAAAATCGACTCCGTGGACGTCCAAAGAAAAGATGGCTGGACAGAATCAAGGAAGACTTGGTGATGTGTGGACTTAAACCTGACGATGCCCTTGACAGGAAGAAGTAGCGAACAGCAACGAAACAAGCGGACCCTGCACCATCGCGGGATACAAGCTAGGAAAGAAGAATTTTGCGCAATTTGATTGTAGGCTATTGAACATTATTTCTATTAGTATATGGATAGACTAGAGACTATGGTTTATTCCCTCGCTTAATTTACAGTATAATATGTGATGTTTGTTGAAACAAGTGTAACAGTGGCATATCTCCAATTCAATCTATACATTCTTCATAGTACCAATACGGAGCGTTAATTAACATTTTAAAAATGTCCAAGATGTGTAGTATACGAATAGGATACTACATAGTATAGTAGGACAACATGTCAGATGTTACACATCATATGCGACTACTGTAAGACTCGTATCTTTATTTTCTTTATATCTTTGTCCAACTACCTTAATCACAGGCTGAGTAGATATAATTGTTTGACGCTAAAGTGCAATACAAACCGATCACCTCGTTAAATTAGGCAACGTGAAGGTTAACTCACCGTTTGACACCAGTATTAAATACAAATTGGCAGGATCTAGATAGAGCGAGTTGCTGAAACCAACAAGACATACTTCCACCACGTGTTACATGAAACCCACTTTAAATCAAAAACAACGTACCATCCTCATTGAACCAATATTGGAAGGGTGTGACTGAACGATATATTGAACATTACACACTTGTTATGAAAGCCGGATCTAAAGATCCTATAGGCTTTCATATAGCCGTGGTATGTGGGAAAAAGTCTGTCTGTATGTATGTATGTATGTATGTATGTATGTATGTGCGTGACGCTTTTGCGTTTAGCAAAGTACAGGTCGCAATTTTCAAGATATCGAGCTGAAATTTGGTACGGTGAAAGAGTTGGGGCCTGTGACAAACCCTATTGTTGGGCGTTAAAATCGGTGCAGGGCCGGACCTTTTTTCGGGGCCCTGAATTTTATCCTATTTTTTTGAATCGATATATCTCGGAAGCGGTTGGTCGTATCGAAAAATGTTAAATGTATAGGTGTAAGATCTCCGTGGTATGCAACTTTTTTACTAAAAACGATTTTTTGATATCTCTCACCGTTTTCTTTTTTTGGGGCCCTGAAAATGTCCATTGTGCGTGACATTTTTGCGTTTAGCTAAGTACTGGTCGCAATTTTCAAGATATTAAGCTGAAATTTGGTGCGGCGAAAGAGTTAGTGACTGTGACGAATCCTATTGTTGGGCGTTAAGATCGGTGCAGGGCCGAATCTTTTTTGGGGGCCCTGAATTTCAAACTTTTTTTTGGAATCGATATATCTCGGAAACGGTTGGTCGTATCGAAAAATGTTAAATGTACAGGTGTAAGATCTCCGCGGTATGCAACTTTTTTACTAAAAACGATTTTTTGATATCTCTCACCGTTTTCATTTTTTGGGGCCCTGAAAATGTCCATTGTGCGTGACATTTTTGCGTTTAGCTAAGTACTGGTCGCAATTTTCAAGATATTAAGCTGAAATTTGGTGCGGTGAAAGAGCTAGTGACTGTGACGAATCCTATTGTTGGGCGTTAAGATCGGTGCAGGGCCGGTTATTTTTTGGGGGCCCTGAATTTTAATCTTTTTTTTGGAATCGATATATCTCGGAAACAGTTGGTCGCATCGAAAAATGTTAAATGTACAGGTGTAAGATCTCCGCGGTATGCAACTTTTTTTTTACTCAAAACGATTTTTTGATATCTCTCACCGTTTTCATTTTTTGGGGCCCTGAAAATGTCCATTGTGCGTGACATTTTTGCGTTTAGCTAAGTACTGGTCGCAATTTTCAAGATATTAAGCTGAAATTTGGTGCGGCGAAAGAGTTAGTGACTGTGACGAATCTTATTGTTGGGCGTTAAGATCGGTGCAGGGCCGGATCTTTTTGGGGGCCCTGAATTTCAAACTTTTTTTTGGAATCGATATATCTCGGAAACGGTTGGTCGTATCGAAAAATGTTAAATGACCAGGTGTAAGATCTCCGCGGTATGCAACTTTTTTACTCAAAACGATTTTTTGATATCTCTCACCGTTTTCTTTTTTTTAGGGACCTGAAAAAGTCAATTGTGGATGACATTTTTGGGTTGGGCGAAGTATAGGTCTTAATTTTCATTATATTGAGCTGAAATTTGGTACGATGAGAGAGTTAGTGACTGTGACGAATCCTATTGTTGGGCGTTAAAATCGGTGCAGGGCCGGACCTTTTTTCGGGGCCCTGAATTTTATCCTATTTTTTTGAATCGATATATCTCGGAAACGGTTGGTCGTATCGAAAAATGTTAAATGTATAGGTGTAAGATCTCCGTGGTATGCAACTTTTTTACTAAAAACGATTTTTTGATATCTCTCACCGTTTTCTTTTTTTGGGGCCCTGAAAATGTCCATTGTGCGTGACATTTTTGCGTTTAGCTAAGTACTGGTCGCAATTTTCAAGATATTAAGCTGAAATTTGGTGCGGCGAAAGAGTTAGTGACTGTGACGAATCCTATTGTTGGGCGTTAAGATCGGTGCAGGGCCGAATCTTTTTTGGGGGCCCTGAATTTCAAACTTTTTTTTGGAATCGATATATCTCGGAAACGGTTGGTCGTATCGAAAAATGTTAAATGTACAGGTGTAAGATCTCCGCGGTATGCAACTTTTTTACTAAAAACGATTTTTTGATATCTCTCACCGTTTTCATTTTTTGGGGCCCTGAAAATGTCCATTGTGCGTGACATTTTTGCGTTTAGCTAAGTACTGGTCGCAATTTTCAAGATATTAAGCTGAAATTTGGTGCGGTGAAAGAGCTAGTGACTGTGACGAATCCTATTGTTGGGCGTTAAGATCGGTGCAGGGCCGGTTATTTTTTGGGGGCCCTGAATTTTAATCTGATTTTTGGAATCGATATATCTCGGAAACAGTTGGTCGCATCGAAAAATGTTAAATGTACAGGTGTAAGATCTCCGCGGTATGCAACTTTTTTTTTACTCAAAACGATTTTTTGATATCTCTCACCGTTTTCATTTTTTGGGGCCCTGAAAATGTCCATTGTGCGTGACATTTTTGCGTTTAGCTAAGTACTGGTCGCAATTATCAAGATATTAAGCTGAAATTTGGTACGATGAAAGAATTAGTGACCGTGACAAATCCTATTGTTGGGCGTTAAAATCGGTGCAGGGCCGGATCTTTTCTGGGGGCCCAGAATTTCAAACTTTTTTTTGGAATCGATATATCTCGGAAACGGTTGATCGTATCGAAAAATGTTAAAGGTATTGGTGTAAGATCTCTGCGGTATGCAACTTTTTTACTCAAAACGATTGTTTGATATCTCTCACCGTTTTCTTTTTTTGGGGCCCTGAAAATGTCCATTGTGCGTGACATTTTTGCGTTTAGCTAAGTACTGGTCGCAATTTTCAAGATATTAAGCTGAAATTTGGTACGATGAAGGAGTTAGTGACTGTGACGAATCCTATTGTTGGGCGTTGAAATCGGTGCAGGGCCGGTTCTTTTTGAGGGGCCCTGAATTTCTAACTGTTTTTTGGAATCGATATATCTCGGAAACGGTTGGTCGTATCGAAAAATGTTAAATGACCAGGTGTAAGATCTCCACGGTATGCAACTTTTTTACAAAAAACGATTTTTTGATATCTCTCACCGTTTTCTATTTTTGGGGCCCTGAAAATGTCCATTGTGCGTGACATTTTTGCGTTTAGCTAAGTACTGGTCGCAATTTTCAAGATATTAAGCTGAAATTTGGTACGATGAAGGAGTTAGTGACTGTGACGAATCCTATTGTTGGGCGTTAATATCGGTGCAGGGCCGGATCTTTTTGGGGGCCCTGAATTTCAAACTTATTTTTCGAATCGATATATCTCAGAAACGAATGGTCGTATCGAAAAATGTTAAATGTACAGGTGTAAGATCTCTGCGGTATGCAACTTTTTTACTCCAAATTATTCTTTGATATCTCTCACCATTTTCTTTTCTTAGGGCCCTGAAAATGTCCATTGTGAGTGACATTTTTGCGTTTAACTAAGTACTGGTCGCAATTTTCAATATATGAAGCTGAAATTTGGTACGGTGAAAGAGTTAGTGACTGTGACGAATCCTGTTGTTGGGCGTTAAAATCGCTGAAGGGCCGGATCTTTTTTGGGGGCCCTGAATTTCAAACTTTTTTTTGGAATCGGTATATCTCGGAAACGGTTGATCGTATCGAAAAATGTTAAAGGAATAGGAGTAAGATCTCCGCGGTATGCAACTTTGTTACTCAAAAGATTTTTTGATATCTCTCACCGTTTTATTTTTTTGGGGCCCTGAAAATATCCATCGTGCGTGACATTTTTGCGTTTAGCTAAGTACTGGTCGCCATTTTCAAGATATTAAACTGAAATTTGGTACGGTGAAAGAGTTAGAGATTGTGACGAATCCTATTGATGGGCGTTAAAATCGGTGCAGGGACGGATCTTTTTGGGGGGCCCTGAATTTCAAACTTTTTTTTGGAATCGATATATCTCGGAAACGGTTGATCGTATCGAAAAATGTTAAATGTATAGGTGTAAGATCTCCGCGGTATGCAACTTTTATACTCAAAACGATTTCTTGATATCTCTCACCGTTTTCTTTTTTTGGGGGGCCCTGAAAATGTCCGTTGTGCGTGACATTTTTGCGTTTAGCTAAGTACTGTCGCAATTTTCAAGATATTATGCTGAAATTTGGTACGGTGAAAGAGTTAGTGACTGTGAGGAATCTTATTGTTGGGCGTTAAAAACGGTGCACGGCCCGATCTTTTTGGTCGGCCCTGGATTTCAAACTTTTTTTTTTGAATCGATATATCTCGGAAACGGTTGGTCGCATCGAAAAAAGTTAAAGGTACAGGTGAAAGATCTCCGCGGTATGCAACTTTTTTCTCTAAACGATTTTTTGATATCTCTCACCGTATTCTATTTTTGGGCCCTGAAAATGTCCATTGTGCGTGACATTTTTGGGTTTAGCGAAGTACAGGTCGCAATTTTCAAGATATCGAGCTGAAATTTGGAGCTGTGAAATAGTTGAACCCTGTGAAGAAACCAGTTGTCGGGCGTTAAAGACGGTGCAGGGCCGGATCTTTTTGGGGGGCCCAGAATTTCAAACTTTTTTTTTGAATCGATATATCTCGGAAACGGTTGGTCGCATCGAAAAACGTTAAACGTTCAGGTGTAAGATCTCCGCAGTATGCATCTTTTTTTCTCCTAACGATTTTTTGATATCTCTCACCGTTTTCTTATTTTGGGGCCCTGAAGATGTTACTAAATGTTTTTGGTTTTTGAAAAAAAAATGGGGTCCAAATGTATATAATGATAGGTAAACATTTAAACGATGGTCTAATTGAATTCTACGGAAAATTATCTATAATAACCCGTTTTCACCTTTTCAAAACGTTAAAATATAATGTATTTACAGCTGTATTAAATTAGCTGTAATATACTTTCCATTTCCCAGGACGTCCGGCTTTCATAACCACGTGATGGTGTCAGCATTGCCTAGAATAACATTTTATAATTTTCCTACATTACCACACAATCGGGCCAAAGGCCCGAAATGCTAGGCATCAGGCCTTGCCGCCAACGAAGTTGTTGTGTGAGATTATTACCCATCTTGCTGGCCCCTATGTTGCGCCACCGTCTCACTAAAAGCAGGTCGTGCTGCGTGGACTCCAACTTGTTATGAAAGCCGGATCTAAAGATCCTATAGGCATTCATATTGCCGTGATATGTGGGAAAAAGTCTGTCTGTATGTATGTATGTATGTATGTATGTATGTGCGTGACGCTTTTGCGTTTAGCAAAGTACAGGTCGCAATTTTCAAGATATCGAGCTGAAATTTGGTACGGTGAAAGAGTTGGGGCCTGTGACGAACCCTATTGTTGGGCGTTAAAATCGGTGCAGGGCCGGACCTTTTTTCGGGGCCCTGAATTTTATCCTATTTTTTTGAATCGATATATCTCGGAAACGGTTGGTCGTATCGAAAAATGTTAAACGTATAGGTGTAAGATCTCCGTGGTATGCAACTTTTTTACTCAAAACGATTTTTTGATATCTCTCACCGTTTTCTTTTTTTGGGGCCCTGAAAATGTCCATTGTGCGTGACATTTTTGCGTTTAGCTAAGTACTGGTCGCAATTTTCAAGATATTAAGCTGAAATTTGGTGCGGCGAAAGAGTTAGTGACTGTGACGAATCCTATTGTTGGGCGTTAAGATCGGTGCAGGGCCGAATCTTTTTTGGGGGCCCTGAATTTCAAACTTTTTTTTGGAATCGATATATCTCGGAAACGGTTGGTCGTATCGAAAAATGTTAAATGTACAGGTGTAAGATCTCCGCGGTATGCAACTTTTTTACTAAAAACGATTTTTTGATATCTCTCACCGTTTTCATTTTTTGGGGCCCTGAAAATGTCCATTGTGCGTGACATTTTTGCGTTTAGCTAAGTACTGGTCGCAATTTTCAAGATATTAAGCTGAAATTTGGTGCGGTGAAAGAGCTAGTGACTGTGACGAATCCTATTGTTGGGCGTTAAGATCGGTGCAGGGCCGGTTATTTTTTGGGGGCCCTGAATTTTAATCTGATTTTTGGAATCGATATATCTCGGAAACAGTTGGTCGCATCGAAAAATGTTAAATGTACAGGTGTAAGATCTCCGCGGTATGCAACTTTTTTTTTACTCAAAACGATTTTTTGATATCTCTCACCGTTTTCATTTTTTGGGGCCCTGAAAATGTCCATTGTGCGTGACATTTTTGCGTTTAGCTAAGTACAGGTCGCAATTTTCAAGATATTAAACTGAAATTTGGTGCGGCGAAAGAGTTAGTGACTGTGACGAATCTTATTGTTGGGCGTTAAGATCGGTGCAGGGCCGGATCTTTTTGGGGGCCCTGAATTTCAAACTTTTTTTTGGAATCGATATATCTCGGAAACGGTTGGTCGTATCGAAAAATGTTAAATGACCAGGTGTAAGATCTCCGCGGTATGCAACGTTTTTACTCCGAACGATTTTTTGATATCTCTCACCGTTTTCTATTTTTGGGGCCCTGAAAATGTCCATTGTGCGTGACATTTTTGCGTTTAGCTAAGTACTGGTCGCAATTTGCAAGATATTCAGCTGAAATTTGGTACGATGAGAGAGTTAGTGACTGTAACGAATACTATTGTTGGGCGTTACAATCGGTGCAGGGCCGGATCTTTTTTTGGGGCCCTGAATTTCTAACTGTTTTTTGGAATCGATATATCTCGGAATCAGTTGGTCGTATCGAAAAATGTTAAATGACCAGGTGTAAGATCTCCACGGTATGCAACTTTTTTACAAAAAACGATTTTTTGATATCTCTCACCGTTTTCTATTTTTGGGGCCCTGAAAATGTCCATTGTGCGTGACATTTTTGCGTTTAGCTAAGTACTGGTCGCAATTTTCAAGATATTAAGCTGAAATTTGGTACGATGAAGGAGTTAGTGACTGTGACGAATCCTATTGTTGGGCGTTAATATCGGTGCAGGGCCGGATCTTTTTGGGGGCCCTGAATTTCAAACTTATTTTTCGAATCGATATATCTCAGAAACGAATGGTCGTATCGAAAAATGTTAAATGTACAGGTGTAAGATCTCTGCGGTATGCAACTATTTTACTCCAAATTATTTTTTGATATCTCTCACCATTTTCTTTTCTTAGGGCCCTGAAAATGTCCATTGTGAGTGACATTTTTGCGTTTAACTAAGTACTGGTCGCAATTTTCAATATATGAACCTGAAATTTGGTACGGTGAAAGAGTTAGTGACTGTGACGAATCCTGTTGTTGGGCGTTAAAATCGCTGAAGGGCCGGATCTTTTTTGGGGGCCCTGAATTTCAAACTTTTTTTTGGAATCGGTATATCTCGGAAACGGTTGATCGTATCGAAAAATGTTAAAGGAATAGGAGTAAGATCTCCGCGGTATGCAACTTTGTTACTCAAAAGATTTTTTGATATCTCTCACCGTTTTATTTTTTTGGGGCCCTGAAAATATCCATCGTGCGTGACATTTTTGCGTTTAGCTAAGTACTGGTCGCCATTTTCAAGATATTAAACTGAAATTTGGTACGGTGAAAGAGTTAGTGATTGTGACGAATCCTATTGATGGGCGTTAAAATCGGTGCAGGAACGGATCTTTTTTGGGGGCCCTGAATTTCAAACTTTTTTTTGGAATCGATATATCTCGGAAACGGTTGATCGTATCGAAAAATGTTAAATGTATAGGTGTAAGATCTCCGCGGTATGCAACTTTTATACTCAAAACGATTTCTTGATATCTCTCACCGTTTTCTTTTTTTGGGGGGGGCCTGAAAATGTCCGTTGTGCGTGACATTTTTGCGTTTAGCTAAGTACTGGTCGCAATTTTCAAGATATTATGCTGAAATTTGGTACGGTGAAAGAGTTAGTGACTGTGAGGAATCTTATTGTTGGGCGTTAAAAACGGTGCACGGCCCGATCTTTTTGGTCGGCCCTGGATTTCAAACTTTTTTTTTTGAATCGATATATCTCGGAAACGGTTGGTCGCATCGAAAAAAGTTAAAGGTACAGGTGAAAGATCTCCGCGGTATGCAACTTTTTTCTCTAAACGATTTTTTGATATCTCTCACCGTATTCTATTTTTGGGCCCTGAAAATATCCATTGTGCGTGACATTTTTGGGTTTAGCGAAGTACAGGTCGCAATTTTCAAGATATCGAGCTGAAATTTGGAGCTGTGAAATAGTTGAACCCTGTGAAGAAACCAGTTGTCGGGCGTTAAAGACGGTGCAGGGCCGGATCTTTTTGGGGGGCCCAGAATTTCAAACTTTTTTTTTGAATCGATATATCTCGGAAACGGTTGGTCGCATCGAAAAACGTTAAACGTTCAGGTGTAAGATCTCCGCAGTATGCATCTTTTTTTCTCCTAACGATTTTTTGATATCTCTCACCGTTTTCTTATTTTGGGGCCCTGAAGATGTTACTAAATGTTTTTGGTTTTTGAAAAAAAAATGGGGTCCAAATGTATATAATGATAGGTAAACATTTAAACGATGGTCTAATTGAATTCTACGGAAAATTATCTATAATAACCCGTTTTCACCTTTTCAATACGTTAAAATATAATGTATTTACAGCTGTATTAAATTAGCTGTAATATACTTTCCATTTCCCAGGACGTCCGGCTTTCATAACCACGTGATGGTGTCAGCATTGCCTAGAATAACATTTTATAATTTTCCTACATTACCACACAATCGGGCCAAAGGCCCGAAATGCTAGGCATCAGGCCTTGCCGCCAACGAAGTTGTTGTGTGAGATTATTACCCATCTTGCTGGCCCCTATGTTGCGCCACCGTCTCACTAAAAGCAGGTCGTGCTGCGTGGACTCCAACTTGTTATGAAAGCCTATAGGATCTTTATATTGGAAAAAGTCTGTCTGTATGTATGTATGTATGTATGTGCGTGACGTTTTTGCGTTTAGCAAAGTACAGGTCGCAATTTTCGAGATATCGAGCTGAAATTTGGTTCAGTGAACGAGTTGGGGCCTGTGACGAACCCTATTGTTGGGCGTTAAAATCGGTGCAGGGCCGGACCTTTTTTTGGGGCCCTGAATTTCATCCTATTTTTTTGAATCGATATATCTCGGAAACGGTTGGTCGTATCGAAAAATGTTAAACGTATAGGTGTAAGATCTCCGCGGTAAGCAACTTTTTTACTCAAAACGATTTTTTGATATCTCTCACCGTTTTCTTTTTTTGGGGCCCTGAAAATGTCCATTGTGCGTGACATTTTTGCGTTTAGCTAAGTACTGGTCGCAATGTTCAAGATATTAAGCTGAAATTTGGTACGGTGAAAGAGTTAGTGACTGTGACGAACCCTATTGTTGGGCGTTAAGATCGGTGCAGGGCCGGATCTTTTTTGTGGGGCCCTGAATTTCAAACATTTTTTTTTGAATCGATATATCTCGGAAACGGTTGATCGAATCGAAAAATGTTAAATGTACAAGTGTAAGATCTCCGCGGTATGCAACTTTCTTACTCAAAACGATTTTTTGATACCTCTCACCGTTTTCTTTTTTTGGGGCCCTGAAAATGTCCATTGTGTGTGACATTTTTGCGTTTAGCTAAGTACTGGTCGCAATTTTCAAGATATTAAGCTGAAATTTGGTACGGTGAAAGCGTTAGTGACAGTGACGAATCCTATTGTTGGGCGTTAAAATCGGTGTAGGGCCGGATCTTTTTTGGGGGACCTGAATTTCTAACAGTTTTTTGGAATCGTTATATCTCGGAAATGGTTGGTCGTATCGAAAAATATTAAATGTACAGGTGTAAGATCTCCGCGGTATGCAACTTATTTACTGAAAACGATTTTTTGATATCTCTCACCGTTTTCTTTTTTTGGGGCCCTGAAAATGTCCATTGTGCGTGACATTTTTGCGTTTAGCTAAGTACTGGTTGCAATTTTCAAGATATGAAGCTGAAATTTGGTACGGTGAAAGAATTAGGGACTGTGACGAATCCTTTTATTGGGCGTTAAAATCGGTGCTGGGCCGAATCTTTTTTGGTGCCCTGAATTTCATTTTTTTTTTGGAATCGATATATCTCGGAAACGGTTGGTCTTATCACAAAACTATAAATCTACATGTGTAAGATCTCTGCGGTATGCAACGTTTTTACTCAAAACGATTTTTTGATATCTCTCACTGTTTTGAGTTTTTGGGGCCCTGAAAAAGTCAATTGTGCGTGACATTTTTGGGTTGGGCGAAGTATATGTCTTAATTTTCATGATATCAAGCTGAATTTGGAGCGGTGAACGAGTTAGACCCTGTGAAGAAACCTGTTGTTGGGCGTTAAAATCGGTGCTGGGCCGGATCTTTTTTGGGGGCCCTGAATTGCAAACTTTTTTTTTGAATCGAATTATCTCGGAAACAGTTGATCGTATCGAAAAATAATAATGGTATAGGTGTAAGACCTCGGCGGTATGCAACTTTTTTACTCAAAACGATTTTTTGATATCTCTCACCGTTTTCTTTTTTTGGGGCCCTGAAAATGTCCATTGTGCGTGACATTTTTGCGTTTAGCTAAGTACTGGTCGCAATTTTCAAGATATTAAGCTGAAATTTGGTACGAAGAAAGAGTTAATGACTGTGACGAATCCTATTGTTGGGCGTTAAAATCGGTGCAGGGACGAATATTTTTTGGGGCCCTGAATTTCAAACTTTTTTTTGGAATCGATATATCTCGGATACGGTTGATCGCATCGAAAAATGTTAAACGTATATGTTTAAGATCTCCGCGGTATGCAACTTTTTTACTCAAAACGATATTTTGATATTTCTCACCGTTTTCCTTTTTTGGGGCCCTGAAAATGTCCATTGTGTGTGACATTTTTGCGTTTAGCTACGTACTGGTCGCAATTTTCAAGATGTTAAGCTGAAATTTGGTACGGTGAAAGAGTTATTGACTGTGACGAATCATATTGTTGGGCGTTAGAATCGGTGCAGGGCCGGATCTTTTTGGGGGCCCTGAATTTCTAACTGTTTTTTGGTATCGATATATCTCGGAAACGGTTGGTCGTATCGAAAAATGTTAAATGTACAGGTGTAAGATCTCCACGGTATGCAACTTTTTTACTCCAAACGATTTTTTGATATCACTCACCGTTTTCTTTTTTTGGGGCCCTGAAAATGTCCATTGTGCGTGACATTTTTGCGTTTAGCTAAGTACTGGTCACGATTTTCAAGATATGAAGCTGAAATTTGGCACGATGAAAGAGTTAGTGACTGTGACGAATCCTATTGTTGGGCGTTAAGATCGATGCAGGACCGGATCTTTTTTGGGGGCCCTGAATTTCAAACTTTTCTTTGGAATCGATATATCTCGGAAACAGTTGGTCGCATCGAAAAATGTTAAAAGTACAGGTGTAAGATCTCCGCGGTATGCAACTTTTTTACTCAAAACGATTTCTTGATATCTCTCACCGTTTTATTTTTTAGGGCCCTGAAAATGTCCATTGTGCCTGACATTTTTGCATTTAGCTACGTACTGGTCGCAATTTTCAAGATATGAAGCTGAAATTTGGTACGGTGAAAGAGTTACTGACTGTGACGAATTCTATTATTGGGCGTTGAGATCGGTGCAGGGCCAGATCTTTTTTGGGGGCCCTGAATTTCAATTTTTTTTTGGAATCGATATATCTCGGAAACGGTTGGTCTTATCAAAAAACTTTAAATCTACATGTGTAAGATCTCCGCGGTATGCAACTTTTTTACTCAAAACGATTTTGATATCTCGCACTGTTTTGATTTTTTGGGGCCCTGAAAAAGTCAATTGTGGATGACATTTTTGGGTTGGGCGAAGTATAGGTCTTAATTTTCATGATATCGAGCTGAAATTTGGAGCGGTGAAGGAGTTAGACCCTGTGAGGAAACCTGTTGTCGGGCGTTAAAATCGGTGCAGTGCCGGATCTTTTTTGGGGGCCCTGAATTTCAAACTTTTTTTTGGAATCGATATATCTCGGAAACGGTTGATTGTATCGAAAAATGTTAAATGTACAAGTGTAAGATCTCCGCGGTATGCAACCTTCTTACTCAAAACGATTTTTTGATATCTCTCACCGTTTTCTTTTTTCAGGGACCTGAAAACGTCAATTGTGGATGACATTTTTGGGTTGTGCGAAGTATAGGTCTTAATTTTCATTATATCGAGCTGAAATTTGGAGCGGTGAACGATTTAGACCCTGTGAGGAAACCTGTTTTTGGGCGTTAAAATCGGTGCAGGGCCGGATCTTTTTTGGGGGCCCTGAATTTCAAACTTTTTTTTGGAATCGATATATCTCGGAAACGGTTGATCGTATCGAAAAATGTTAAAAGTATAGGTGTAAGATCTCCGCGGTATGCAACTTTCTTACTCAAAACGATTTTTTGATATCTCTCACAGTTTTCTTTTTTAGGGCCCTGAAAATGTCCATTGTGCGTGACATTTTTGCGTTTAGCTAAGAACTGGTCGCAATTTTCAAGATATGAAGCTGAAATTTGGTACGGTGAAAGAGTTAGTGACTGTGACGAATTCTATTATTGGGCGTTGAGATCGGTGCAGGGCCGGATCTTTTTTGGGGGCCCTGAATTTCAAATTTTTTTTTGGAATCGATATATCTCGGAAACGGTTGGTCTTATCAAAAACTTTAAATCTACATGTGTAAGATCTCCGCGGTATGCAACTTTTTTACTCAAAACGATTTTTTGATATCTCTCACTGTTTTGATTTGTTGGGGCCCTGAAAAAGTCAATTGTGGATGACATTTTTGGGTTGGGCGAAGTATAGGTCTTAATTTTCATGATATCGAGCTGAAATTTGGAGCGGTGAACGAGTTAGACCCTGTGAGGAAACCTGTTGTCGGGCGTTAAAATCGGTGCAGTGCCGGATCTTTTTTGGGGGCCCTGAATTTCAAACTTTTTTTTGGAATCGATATATCTCGGAAACGGTTGATTGTATCGAAAAATGTTAAATGTACAAGTGTAAGATCTCCGCGGTATGCAACTTTTTTACTCAAAACGATTTTTTGATATCTCTCACCGTTTTCTTTTTTCAGGGACCTGAAAAAGTCAATTGTGGATGACATTTTTGGGTTGGGCGAAGTATAGGTCTTAATTTTCATTATATCGAGCTGAAATTTGGAGCGATGAACGATTTAGACCCTGTGAGGAAACCAGATTTTGGGCGTTAAAATCGGTGCAGGGCCGGATCTTTTTTGGGGGCCCTGAATTTCAAACTTTTTTTTGGAATCGATATATCTCGGAAACGGTTGATCGTATCGAAAAATGTTAAAAGTATAGGTGTAAGATCTCCGCGGTATGCAACTTTTTTACTCAAAACGATTTTTTGATATCTCTCACCGTTTTATTTTTTTGGGGCCCTGAAAATGTCCATTGTGCGTGACATTTTTGCGTTTAGCTAAGTACTGGTCGCAATTTTCAAGATATTAAGCTGAAATTTGGTACGGTGAAAGAGTTAGTGACTGTGACGAATCCTGTTGTTGGGAGTTAAAATCGGTGCAGGGCCAGATCTTTTTGGGGGGCCCTGATTTTCAAACTTTTTTTTGGAATCGATATATCTCGGAAACGGTTGGTCGTATCGAAAAATGTTAAATGTACAAGTGTAAGATCTCCACGGTATGCAACTTTTTTACTCAAAACGATTTTTTGATATCTCTCACCGTTTTCTTTTTTTAGGGCCCTGAAAATGTCCATTGTGCGTGACATTTTTGCGTTTAGCTAAGAACTGGTCGCAATTTTCAAGATATGAAGCTGAAATTTGATACGGTGAAAGAGATAGTGACTGTGACGAATCCTATTGTTGGGCGTAAAAATCGGTGTTGGGCCGAATCTCTTTTTTGGGACCCTGAATTTCAATTTTTTTGGAATAGATATATTTCGTAAACGGTTGGTCTTATCAAAAATGTTTAATGTACAAGTGTAAGATCTCCACGGTATGCAACTTTTTTACTCAAAACGATTTTTTGATATCTCTCACCGTTTTCTTTTTTTTAGGGACCTGAAAAAGTCAATTGTGGATGACATTTTTGGGTTGGGCGAAGTATAGGTCTTAATTTTCATTATATTGAGCTGAAATTTGGAGCGGTGAACGATTTAGACCCTGTGAGGAAACCTGTTTTTGGGCGTTAAAATCGGTGCAGGGCCGGATCTTTTTTGGGGGCCCTGAATTTCAAACTTTTTTTTGGAATCGATATATCTCGGAAACGGTTGATCGTATCGAAAAATGTTAAAAGTATAGGTGTAAGATCTCCGCGGTATGCAACTTTCTTACTCAAAACGATTTTTTGATATCTCTCACCGTTTTCTTTTTTTAGGGCCCTGAAAATGTCCATTGTGCGTGACATTTTTGCGTTTAGCTAAGAACTGGTCGCAATTTTCAAGATATGAAGCTGAAATTCGGTACGGTGAAAGAGTTAGTGACTGTGACGAATTCTATTATTGGGCGTTGAGATCGGTGCAGGGCCGGATCTTGTTTCGGGGCCCTGAATTTCAAACTTTTTTTTGGAATCGATATATCTCGGAAACGGTTGGTCTTATCAAAAAACTTTAAATCTACATTTGTAAGATCTCCGCGGTATGCAACTTTTTTACTCAAAACGATTTTTTGATATCTCTCACCGTTTTATTTTTTGGGGGCCCTGAAAATGTCCATTGTGCGTGACATTTTTGCGTTTAGCTAAGTACTGGTCGCAATTTTCAAGATTAAGCTGAAATTTGGTACGGTGAATGATTTAGTGACTGTGACGAATCCTGTTGTTGGGAGTTAAAATCGGTGCAGGGCCGGATCTTTTTGGGGGGCCCTGAATTTCAAACTTTTTTTTGGAATCGATATATCTCGGAAACGGTTGGTCTTATCAAAAAACTTTAAATCTACATGTGTAAGATCTCCGCGGTATGCAACTTTTTTACTCAAAACGATTTTTTGATATCTCTCACTGTTTTGATTTTTTGGGGCCCTGAAAAAGTCAATTGTGGATGACATTTTTGGGTTGGGCGAAGTATAGGTCTTAATTTTCATGATATCGAGCTGAAATTTGGAGCGGTGAACGAGTTAGACCGTGTGAGGAAACCTGTTGTCGGGCGTTAAAATCGGTGCAGTGCCGGATCTTTTTTGGGGGCCCTGAATTTCAAACTTTTTTTTGGAATCGATATATCTCGGAAACGGTTGATTGTATCGAAAAATGTTAAAGGTACAAGTGTAAGATCTCCGCGGTATGCAACTTTTTTACTCAAAACGATTTTTTGATATCTCTCACCGTTTTCTATTTTCAGGGACCTGAAAAAGTCAATTGTGGATGACATTTTTGGGTTGGGCGAAGTATAGGTCTTAATTTTCATTATATCGAGCTGAAATTTGGAGCGATGAACGATTTAGACCCTGTGAGGAAACCAGATTTTGGGCGTTAAAATCGGTGCAGGGCCGGATCTTTTTTGGGGGCCCTGAATTTCAAACTTTTTTTTGGAATCGATATATCTCGGAAACGGTTGATCGTATCGAAAAAAGTTAAAAGTATAGGTGTAAGATCTCCGCGGTATGCAACTTTTTTACTCAAAACGATTTTTTGATATCTCTCACCGTTTTATTTTTTTGGGGCCCTGAAAATGTCCATTGTGCGTGACATTTTTGCGTTTAGCTAAGTACTGGTCGCAATTTTCAAGATATTAAGCTGAAATTTGGTACGGTGAAAGAGTTAGTGACTGTGACGAATTCTATTATTGGGCGTTGAGATCGGTGCAGGGCCGGATCTTTTTTGGGGGCCCTGAATTTCAAACTTTTTTTTGGAATCGATATATCTCGGAAACGGTTGGTCTCATCAAAAAACTTTAAATCTACATGTGTAAGATCTCCGCGGTATGCAACTTTTTTCCTCAAAACGATTTTTTGATATCTCTCACTGTTTTGATTTTTTGGGGCCCTGAAAAAGTCAATTGTGGATGACATTTTTGGGTTGGGCGAAGTATAGGTCTTAATTTTCATGATATCGAGCTGAAATTTGGAGCGGCGAACGAGTTAGACCCTGTGAGGAAACCTGTTGTCGGGCGTTAAAATCGGTGCAGTGCCGGATCTTTTTTGGGGGCCCTGAATTTCAAACTTTTTTTTGGAATCGATATATCTCGGAAACGGTTGATTGTATCGAAAAGTGTTAAATGTACGGGTGTAAGATCTCCGCGGTATGCAACTTTTTTATTCAAAACGATTTTTTGATATCTCTCACCGTTTTCTTTTTTTAGGGACCTGAAAAAGTCAATTGTGAATGACATTTTGGGGTTGGGCGAAGTATAGGTCTTAATTTTCATTATATCGAGCTGAAATTTGGAGCGGTGAACGATTTAGACCCTGTGAAGAAACCTGTTTTTGGGCATTAAAATCGGTGCAGGGCCGGATCTTTTTTGGGGGCCCTGAATTTCAAACTTTTTTTTGGAATCGATATATCTAGGAAACGGTTGATCGTATCGAAAAATGTTAAAAGTATAGGTGTAAGATCTCCGCGGTATGCAACTTTCTTACTCAAAACGATTTTTTGATATCTCTCACCGTTTTCTTTTTTTAGGGCCCTGAAAATGTCCATTGTGCGTGACATTTTTGCGTTTAGCTAAGAACTGGTCGCAATTTTCAAGATATGAAGCTGAAATTTGGTACGGTGAAAGAGTTAGTGACTGTGACGAATTCTATTATTGGGCGTTGAGATCGGTGCAGGGCCGATTCTTTTTTGGGGGCCCTGAATTTCAAACTTTTTTTTGGAATCGATATATCTCGGAAACGGTTGATCGTATCGAAAAATGTTAAAAGTATAGGTGTAAGATCTCCGCGGTATGCAACTTTTTTACTCAAAACGATTTTTTGATATCTCTCACAGTTTTATTTTTTGGGGGCCCTGAAAATGTCCATTGTGCGTGACATTTTTGCGTTTAGCTATGTACTGGTCGCAATTTTCAAGATATTAAGCTGAAATTTGGTACGGTGAAAGAGTTAGTGACTGTGACGAATCCTGTTGTTGGGAGTTAAAATCTGTACAGGGCCAGATCTTTTTGGGGGGCCCTGATTTTCAAACTTTTTTTTGGAATCGATATATCTCGGAAACGGTTGGTCGTATCGAAAAATGTTAAATGTACAAGTGTAAGATCTCCACGGTATGCAACTTTTTTTACTCAAAACGATTTTTTGATATCTCTCACCGTTTTCTTTTTTTAGGGCCCTGAAAATGTCCATTGTGCGTGACATTTTTGCGTTTAGCTAAGAACTGGTCGCAATTTTCAAGATATGAAGCTGAAATTTGGTACGGTGAAAGAGTTAGTGACTGTGACGAATCCTATTGTTGGGCGTAAAAATCGGTGCTGGGCCGAATCTCTTTTTTGGAACCCTGAATTTCAATTTTTTTGGAATAGATATATTTCGGAAACGGTTGGTCTTATCAAAAATGTTTAATGTACAAGTGTAAGATATCCACGGTATGCAACTTTTTTACTCAAAACGATTTTTTGATATCTCTCACCGTTTTCTTTTTTTAGGGCCCTGAAAATGTCCATTGTGCGTGACATTTTTGCGTTTAGCTAAGAACTGGTCGCAATTTTCAAGATATTAAGCTGAAATTTGGTTCGGTGAAAGAGTTAGTGACTGTGACGAATCCTGTTGTTGGGCGTTAAAATCGGTGCAGGGCCGGATCTCTTTTTTGGGACCCTGAATTTCAATTTTTTTGGAATAGATATATTTCGTAAACGGTTGGTCTTATCAAAAATGTTTAAAGTACAAGTGTAAGATCTCCACGGTATGCAACGTTTTTACTCAAAACGATTTTTTGATATCTCTCACCGTTTTCTTTTTTTTAGGGACCTGAAAAAGTCAATTGTGGATGACATTTTTGGGTTGGGCGAAGTATAGGTCTTAATTTTCATTATATTGAGCTGAAATTTGGAGCGGTGAACGATTTAGACCCTGTGAGGAAACCTGTTTTTGGGCGTTAAAATCGGTGCAGGGCCGGATCTTTTTTGGGGGCCCTGAATTTCAAACTTTTTCTTGGAATCGATATATCTCGGAAACGGTTGATCGTATCGAAAAATGTTAAAAGTATAGGTGTAAGATCTCCGCGGTATGCAACTTTCTTACTCAAAACGATTTTTTGATATCTCTCACCGTTTTCTTTTTTTAGGGCCCTGAAAATGTCCATTGTGCTTGACATTTTTGCCTTTAGCTAAGAACTGGTCGCAATTTTCAAGATATGAAGCTGAAATTTGGTACGGTGAAAGAGTTAGTGACTGTGACGAATTCTATTATTGGGCGTTGAGATCGGTGCAGGGCCGGATCTTTTTTGGGGGCCCTGAATTTCAAACTTTTTTTTGGAATCGATATATCTCGGAAACGGTTGGTCTTATCAAAAAACTTTAAATCTACATGTGTAAGATCTCCGCGGTATGCAACTTTTTTACTCAAAACGATTTTTTGATATCTCTCACCGTTTTATTTTTTGGGGGCCCTGAAAATGTCCATTGTGCGTGACATTTTTGCGTTTAGCTAAGTACTGGTCGCAATTTTCAAGATATTAAGCTGAAATTTGGTACGGTGAATGATTTAGTGACTGTGACGAATCCTGTTGTTGGGAGTTAAAATCGGTGCAGGGCCGGATCTTTTTGGGGGGCCCTGAATTTCAAACTTTTTTTTGGAATCGATATATCTCGGAAACGGTAGGTCTTATCAAAAAACTTTAAATCTACATGTGTAAGATCTCCGCGGTATGCAACTTTTTTACTCAAAACGATTTTTTGATATCTCTCACTGTTTTGATTTTTTGGGGCCCTGAAAAAGTCAATTGTGGATGACATTTTTGGGTTGGGCGAAGTATAGGTCTTAATTTTCATGATATCGAGCTGAATTTTGGAGCGGTGAACGAGTTAGACCCTGTGAGGAAACCTGTTGTCGGGCGTTAAAATCGGTGCAGTGCCGGATCTTTTTTGGGGGCCCTGAATTCCAAACTTTTTTTTGGAATCGATATATCTCGGAAACGGTTGATTGTATCGAAAAATGTTAAATGTACACGTGTAAGATCTCCGCGGTATGCAACTTTTTTATTCAAAACGAATTTTTGATATCTCTCACCGTTTTCTTTTTTTAGGGACCTGAAAAAGTAAATTGTGGATGACATTTTTGGGTTGGGCGAAGTATAGGTCTTAATTTTCATTATATTGAGCTGAAATTTGGAGCGGTGAACGATTTAGACCCTGTGAGGAAACCTGTTTTTGGGCGTTAAAATCGGTGCAGGACCGGATCTTTTTTGGGGGCCCTGAATTTCAAACTTTTTTTTGGAATCGATATATCTCGGAAACGGTTGATCGTATCGAAAAATGTTAAAAGTATAGGTGTAAGATCTCCGCGGTATGTAACTTTCTTACTCCAAACGATTTTTTGATATCTCTCACCGTTTTCTTTTTTTAGGGCCCTGAAAATGTCCATTGTGCGTGACATTTTTGCGTTTAGCTAAGAACTGGTCGCAATTTTCAAGATATGAAGCTGAAATTTGGTACGGTGAAAGAGTTAGTGACTGTGACGAATTCTATTATTGGGCGTTGAGATCGGTGCAGGGCCGGATCTCTTTTTTGGGACCCTGAATTTCAATTTTTTTGGAATAGATATATTTCGTAAACGGTTGGTCTTATCAAAAATGTTTAAAGTACAAGTGTAAGATCTCCACGGTATGCAACTTTTTTACTCAAAACGATTTTTTGATATCTCTCACCGTTTTCTTTTTTTTAGGGACCTGAAAAAGTCAATTGTGGATGACATTTTTGGGTTGGGCGAAGTATAGGTCTTAATTTTCATTATATTGAGCTGAAATTTGGAGCGGTGAACGATTTAGACCCTGTGAGGAAACCTGTTTTTGGGCGTTAAAATCGGTGCAGGGCCGGATCTTTTTTGGGGGCCCTGAATTTCAAACTTTTTTTTGGAATCGATATATCTCGGAAACGGTTGATCGTATCGAAAAATGTTAAAAGTATAGGTGTAAGATCTCCGCGGTATGCAACTTTCTTACTCAAAACGATTTTTTGATATCTCTCACCGTTTTCTTTTTTTAGGGCCCTGAAAATGTCCATTGTGCGTGACATTTTTGCGTTTAGCTAAGAACTGGTCGCAATTTTCAAGATATGAAGCTGAAATTTGGTACGGTGAAAGAGTTAGTGACTGTGACGAATTCTATTATTGGGCGTTGAGATCGGTGCAGGGCCGGATCTTTTTTGGGGGCCCTGAATTTCAAACTTTTTTTTGGAATCGATATATCTCGGAAACGGTTGGTCTTATCAAAAAACTTTAAATCTACATGTGTAAGATCTCCGCGGTATGCAACTTTTTTACTCAAAACGATTTTTTGATATCTCTCACCGTTTTATTTTTTGGGGGCCCTGAAAATGTCCATTGTGCGTGACATTTTTGCGTTTAGCTAAGTACTGGTCGCAATTTTCAAGATATTAAGCTGAAATTTGGTACGGTGAATGATTTAGTGACTGTGACGAATCCTGTTGTTGGGAGTTAAAATCGGTGCAGGGCCGGATCTTTTTGGGGGGCCCTGAATTTCAAACTTTTTTTTGGAATCGATATATCTCGGAAACGGTTGGTCTTATCAAAAAACTTTAAATCTACATGTGTAAGATCTCCGCGGTATGCAACTTTTTTACTCAAAACGATTTTTTGATATCTCTCACTGTTTTGATTTTTTGGGGCCCTGAAAAAGTCAATTGTGGATGACATTTTTGGGTTAGGCGAAGTATAGGTCTTAATTTTCATGATATCGAGCTGAATTTTGGAGCGGTGAACGAGTTAGACCCTGTGAGGAAACCTGTTGTCGGGCGTTAAAATCGGTGCAGTGCCGGATCTTTTTTGGGGGCCCTGAATTTCAAACTTTTTTTTGGAATCGATATATCTCGGAAACGGTTGATTGTATCGAAAAATGTTAAAAGTACACGTGTAAGATCTCCGCGGTATGCAACTTTTTTATTCAAAACGATTTTTTGATATCTCTCACCGTTTTCTTTTTTTAGGGACCTGAAAAAGTAAATTGTGGATGACATTTTTGGGTTGGGCGAAGTATAGGTCTTAATTTTCATTATATTGAGCTGAAATTTGGAGCGGTGAACGATTTAGACCCTGTGAGGAAACCTGTTTTTGGGCGTTAAAATCGGTGCAGGACCGGATCTTTTTTGGGGGCCCTGAATTTCAAACTTTTTTTTGGAATCGATATATCTCGGAAACGGTTGATCGTATCGAAAAATGTTAAAAGTATAGGTGTAAGATCTCCGCGGTATGTAACTTTCTTACTCAAAACGATTTTTTGATATCTCTCACCGTTTTCTTTTTTTAGGGCCCTGAAAATGTCCATTGTGCGTGACATTTTTGCGTTTAGCTAAGAACTGGTCGCAATTTTCAAGATATGAAGCTGAAATTTGGTACGGTGAAAGAGTTAGTGACTGTGACGAATTCTATTATTGGGCGTTGAGATCGGTGCAGGGCCGGATCTTTTTTGGGGGCCCTGAATTTCAAACTTTTTTTTGGAATCGATATATCTCGGAAACGGTTGGTCTCATCAAAAAACTTTAAATCTACATGTGTAAGATCTCCGCGGTATGCAACTTTTTTACTCAAAACGATTTTTTGATATCTCTCACTGTTTTGATTTTTTGGTGCCCTGAAAAAGTCAATTGTGGATGACATTTTTGGGTTGGGCGAAGTATAGGTCTTAATTTTCATGATATCGAGCTGAAATTTGGAGCGGCGAACGAGTTAGACCCTGTGAGGAAACCTGTAGTCGGGCGTTAAAATCGGTGCAGTGCCGGATCTTTTTTGGGGGCCCTGAATTTCAAACTTTTTTTTGGAATCGATATATCTCGGAAACGGTTGATTGTATCGAAAAATGTTAAATGTACAAGTGTAAGATCTCCGCGGTATGCAATTTTTTACTCAAAACGATTTTTTGATATCTCTCACCGTTTTC
Organism: Meconema thalassinum; assembly: GCA_946902985.2. NCBI lineage: Eukaryota > Metazoa > Arthropoda > Insecta > Orthoptera > Tettigoniidae > Meconema > Meconema thalassinum. Next base: position 240,785,728 of record OX336395.1, read on the forward strand.
TTTTTTCAGGGACCTGAAAAAGTCAATTGTGGATGACATTTTTGGGTTGGGCGAAGTATAGGTCTTAATTTTCATTATATCGAGCTGAAATTTGGAGCGATGAACGATATAGACCCTGTGAGGAAACCAGTTTTTGGGCGTTAAAATCGGTGCAGGGCCGAATTTTTTTTGGGGGCCCTGAAATTCAAACTTTTTTTGGAATCGATATACCTCGGAAACGGTTGATCGTATCGAAAAATGTTAAAAGTATAGGTGTAAGATCTCCGCGGTATGAAACTTTTTTACTCAAAACGATTTTTTGATATCTCTCACCGTTTTATTTTTTGGGGGCCCTGAAAATGTCCATTGTGCGTGACATTTTTGCGTTTAGCTAAGTACTGGTCGCAATTTTCAAGATATTAAGCTGAAATTTGGTACGGTGAATGATTTAGTGACTGTGACGAATCCTGTTGTTGGGAGTTAAAATCGGTGCAGGGCCGGATCTTTTTGGGGGGCCCTGAATTTCAAACTTTTTTTGGAATCGATATATCTCGGAAACGGTTGGTCTTATCAAAAAACTTTAAATCTACATGTGTAAGATCTCCGCGGTATGCAACTTTTTTACTCAAAACGATTTTTTGATATCTCTCACTGTTTTGATTTTTTGGGGCCCTGAAAAAGTCAATTGTGGATGACATTTTTGGGTTGGGCGAAGTATAGGTCTTAATTTTCATGATATCGAGCTGAATTTTGGAGCGGTGAACGAGTTATACCCTGTGAGGAAACCTGTTGTCGGGCGTTAAAATCGGTGCAGTGCCGGATCTTTTTTTGGGGCCCTGAATTTCAAACTTTTTTTTGGAATCGATATATCTCGGAAACGGTTGATTGTATCGAAAAATGTTAAATGTACACGTGTAAGATCTCCGCGGTATGCAACTTTTTTATTCAAAACGATTTTTTGATATCTCTCACCGTTTTCTTTTTTTAGGGACCTGAAAAAGTAAATTGTGGATGACATATTTGGGTTGGGCGAAGTATAGGTCTTAATTTTCATTATATTGAGCTGAAATTTGGAGCGGTGAACGATTTAGACCCTGTGAGGAAACCTGTTTTTGGGCGTTAAAATCGGTGCAGGACCGGATCTTTTTTGGGGGCCCTGAATGTCAAACTTTTTTTTGGAATCGATATATCTCGGAAACGGTTGATCGTATCGAAAAATGTTAAAAGTATAGGTGTAAGATCTCCGCGGTATGCAACTTTCTTACTCAAAACGATTTTTTGATATCTCTCACCGTTTTCTTTTTTTAGGGCCCTGAAAATGTCCATTGTGCGTGACATTTTTGTGTTTAGCTAAGAACTGGTCGCAATTTTCAAGATATGAAGCTGAAATTTGGTACGGTGAAAGAGTTAGTGACTGTGACGAATTCTATTATTGGGCGTTGAGATCGGTGCAGGGCCGGATCTTTTTTGGGGGCCCTGAATTTCAAACTTTTTTTTGGAATCGATATATCTCGGAAACGGTTGGTCTCATCAAAAAACTTTAAATCTACATGTGTAAGATCTCCGCGGTATGCAACTTTTTTACTCAAAACGATTTTTTGATATCTCTCACTGTTTTGATTTTTTGGGGCCCTGAAAAAGTCAATTGTGGATGACATTTTTGGGTTGGGCGAAGTATAGGTCTTAATTTTCATGATATCGAGCTGAAATTTGGAGCGGCGAACGAGTTAGACCCTGTGAGGAAACCTGTTGTCGGGCGTTAAAATCGGTGCAGTGCCGGATCTTTTTTGGGGGCCCTGAATTTCAAACTTTTTTTTGGAATCGATATATCTCGGAAACGGTTGATTGTATCGAAAAGTGTTAAATGTACAGGTGTAAGATCTCCGCGGTATGCAACTTTTTTATTCAAAACGATTTTTTGATATCTCTCACCGTTTTCTTGTTTTAGGGACCTGAAAAAGTCAATTGTGAATGACATTTTGGGGTTGGGCGAAGTATAGGTCTTAATTTTCATTATATCGAGCTGAAATTTGGAGCGGTGAACGATTTAGAACCTGTGAGGAAACCTGTTTTTGGGCATTAAAATCGGTGCAGGGCCGGATCTTTTTTGGGGGCCCTGAATTTCAAACTTTTTTTTGGAATCGATATATCTAGGAAACGGTTGATCGTATCGAAAAATGTTAAAAGTATAGGTGTAAGATCTCCGCGGTATGCAACTTTCTTACTCAAAACGATTTTTTGATATCTCTCACCGTTTTCTTTTTTTAGGGCCCTGAAAATGTCCATTGTGCGTGACATTTTTGCGTTTAGCTAAGAACTGGTCGCAATTTTCAAGATATGAAGCTGAAATTTGGTACGGTGAAAGAGTTAGTGACTGTGACGAATTCTATTATTGGGCGTTGAGATCGGTGCAGGGCCGATTCTTTTTTGGGGGCCCTGAATTTCAAACTTTTTTTTGGAATCGATATATCTCGGAAACGGTTGATCGTATCGAAAAATGTTAAAAGTATAGGTGTAAGATCTCCGCGGTATGCAACTTTTTTACTCAAAACGATTTTTTGATATCTCTCACCGTTTTATTTTTTGGGGGCCCTGAAAATGTCCATTGTGCGTGACATTTTTGCGTTTAGCTAAGTACTGGTCGCAATTTTCAAGATATTAAGCTGAAATTTGGTACGGTGAAAGAGTTAGTGACTGTGACGAATCCTGTTGTTGGGAGTTAAAATCTGTGCAGGGCCAGATCTATTTGGGGGGCCCTGATTTTCAAACTTTTTTTTGGAATCGATATATCTCGGAAACGGTTGGTCGTATCGAAAAATGTTAATTGTACAAGTGTAAGATCTCCACGGTATGCAACTTTTTTTACTCAAAACGATTTTTTGATATCTCTCACCGTTTTCTTTTTTTAGGGCCCTGAAAATGTCCATTGTGCGTGACATTTTTGCGTTTAGCTAAGAACTGGTCGCAATTTTCAAGATATGAAGCTGAAATTTGGTACGGTGAAAAAGTTAGTGACTGTGACGAATCCTATTGTTGGGCGTAAAAATCGGTGCTGGGCCGAATCTCTTTTTTGGGACCCTGAATTTCAATTTTTTTGGAATAGATATATTTCGGAAACGGTTGGTCTTATCAAAAATGTTTAATGTACAAGTGTAAGATATCCACGGTATGCAACTTTTTTACTCAAAACGATTTTTTGATATCTCTCATCGTTTTCTTTTTTTAGGGCCCTGAAAATGTCCATTGTGCGTGACATTTTTGCGTTTAGCTAAGAACTGGTCGCAATTTTCAAGATATTAAGCTGAAATTTGGTTCGGTGAAAGAGTTAGTGACTGTGACGAATCCTGTTGTTGGGCGTTAAAATCGGTGCAGGGCCGGATCTATTTTGGTGGCCCTGAATTTCTAACTGTTTTTTTGGAATCGATATATCTCGGAAACGGTTGGTCGTATCGAAAAATGTTAAATGCACAGGTGTAAGATCTCCGCGGTATGCAAATTTTTTACTCAAAACAATTTTTTGATATCTCTCTCCGTTTTCTTTTTTTAGGGCCCTGAAAATGTCCATTGTGCGTGACATTTTTGCGTTTAGGTAAGTACTGGTCGCAATTTTCAAGATATTAGGATGACACTTGGTGCGATGAAAGAGTTAGTGACTGTGACCAATCCTATTGTTGCGCGTTAAAATCGGTACAGGGCCGGATCTTTTTTGGGGGCCCTGAATTTCAAACTTTTTTTGGAATCGATATATCTCGGAAACGGTTGGTCTCATCAAAAAACTTTAAATCTACATGTGTAAGATCTCCGCGGTATGCAACTTTTTTACTCAAAACGATTTTTTGATATCTCTCACTGTTTTGATTTTTTGGTGCCCTGAAAAAGTCAATTGTGGATGACATTTTTGGGTTGGGCGAAGTATAGGTCTTAATTTTCATGATATCGAGCTGAAATTTGGAGCGGCGAACGAGTTAGACCCTGTGAGGAAACCTGTTGTCGGGCGTTAAAATCGGTGCAGTGCCGGATCTTTTTTGGGGGCCCTGAATTTCAAACTTTTTTTTGGAATCGATATATCTCGGAAACGGTTGATTGTATCGAAAAGTGTTAAATGTACAGGTGTAAGATCTCCGCGGTATGCAACTTTTTTATTCAAAACGATTTTTTGATATCTCTCACCGTTTTCTTGTTTTAGGGACCTGAAAAAGTCAATTGTGAATGACATTTTGGGGTTGGGCGAAGTATAGGTCCTAATTTTCATTATATCGAGCTGAAATTTGGAGCGGTGAACGATTTAGACCCTGTGAGGAAACCTGTTTTTGGGCATTAAAATCGGTGCAGGGCCGGATCTTTTTTGGGGGCCCTGAATTTCAAACTTTTTTTTGGAATCGATATATCTAGGAAACGGTTGATCGTATCGAAAGATGTTAAAAGTATAGGTGTAAGATCTCCGCGGTATGCAACTTTCTTACTCAAAACGATTTTTTGATATCTCTCACCGTTTTCTTTTTTTAGGGCCCTGAAAATGTCCATTGTGCGTGACATTTTTGCGTTTAGCTAAGAACTGGTCGCAATTTTCAAGATATGAAGCTGAAATTTGGTACGGTGAAAGAGTTAGTGACTGTGACGAATTCTATTATTGGGCGTTGAGATCGGTGCAGGGCCGATTCTTTTTTGGGGGCCCTGAATTTCAAACTTTTTTTTGGAATCGATATATCTCGGAAACGGATGATCGTATCGAAAAATGTTAAAAGTATTCTTTTTTTGGGGCCCTGAAAATGTCCATTGTGCGTGACATTTTTGCGTTTAGCTAGGTACTGGTCGCAATTTTCCAGATATTAAGTTGAAATTTGGTACGGTGAAAGAGTTAGTGAATGTGACGAATCCTATTGTTGGGCGTAGAGATCGGTGCAGGGCCGGATCTTTTTTGGGGGCCCTGAATTTCAATTTTTTTTGAATCGATATATCTCGGAAGCGGTTGGTCGCATCGAAAAATGTTAAATGTACAGGTTCAAGATCTCCGCGGTATGCAACTTTTTTACGCAAAACGATTTTTTGATATCTCTCACCGTTTTCTTTTTTTTGGGCCCTGAAAATGTCCATTGTGCGTGACATTTTTGCGTTTAGCTAAGTACTGGTCGCAATTTCCAAGATATTAAGCTGAAATTTGGTACGGTGAAAGAGTTCGAGACTGTGACGAATGCCGTTGTTGGGCGTTAAAATCGGTGCAGGCCCGGATATTTTTGGGGGCCCTGAATTTCTAACTGTTTTTTCGAATCGATATATCTCGGAAACTGTTGGTCGTATCGAAAAATGTTAAAGGTATAGGTGTAAGATCTCCGCGGTATGCAACTTTTTTACAGCGAACGATTTTTTGATATCTCTCACCGTTTTCTTTTTTTGGGGCCCTGAAAATGTCCATTGTATGTGACATTTTTGCGTTTAGTTAAGTACTGGTCGCAATTTTCAAGATATTAAGCTGAAATTTGGTACGGTGAAAGAGTTAGTGACTGTGACGAATCCTATTGTTGGGCGTTAAAATCGGTGCAGGGCCGGACGCTATTTGGGGGCCCTGAATTTCTAACTGTTTTTGGAATCGATATATCTCGGAAACGGTTGGTCGTATCGAAAAATGTTAAATGCACAGGTGTAAGATCTCCGCGGTATGCAACTTTTTTTACTCAAAACAATTTTTTGATATCTCTCACCGTTTTCTTTTTTTAGGGCCCTGAAAATGTCCATTGTGCGTGACATTTTTGCGTTTAGCTAAGTACTGGTCGCAATTTTCAAGATATTAGGCTGAAATTTGGTACGATGAAAGAGTTAGTGACTGTGACGAATCCTACTGTTGGGCGTTAAGATCGGTGAATGGCCGGATCTTTTTTTGGGGCCCTGAATTTCAAACATTTTTGGAATTGATATATCTCGGAAACGGTTGGTCTTATCGAAAAACGTTAAATGTACAGGTGTAAGATCTCCGCGGTATGCAACATTTTTACTCAAAACGATATTTTGATATCTCTCACCGTTTTCTTTTTTGGGGCCCTGAAGATGTGCGTATGTGCGTGACATATTCGGGTTTAGCAAAGTACAGGTCGCAATTTTCAAGATATCAATCTGAAATTTGGAGCGGTAAAAGAGCTAGAGCCTATGAGGAACCCTATTTTTGGGCTTTATAATCGGTGCAGGTTCGGATCTCTTTGGGGGGCCCTGAATTTGAAACTCTTTTGGAATCGATATATCTAGGAGGCAGTTGCTTATATCGAAAAAAGTTAAATACACAGGTGTAAAATCTCCGCGGTATGCAACTTTCATACCCATAACGATTTTTTGATATATCTCAGCGTTGTCTTTTTTGGGGGCCCTGGAAATGTACGTATGTGCGTGACGTTTTTACGTTTAGCAAACTACAGGTCGGAATTTTCAAGATATCGAGCTGAAATTTGGTACGGGGAAAGAAATCGGGCCTGTGAGGAACTCTGTTGTCGGGCGTTAAAATTGGTGCAGGGCCGGACCTTTCTTTGGGGCCCTGAATTTCATCCTTTTTTTTTACCACTGATGATCTTTTGATATCTCTCACCGTTTTCCTTTTCTGGGGCCCTGAATGTCTTCGTTTTTTTTCGAACCGTTATATCTGGGAAACGGTTGGCCGTATCTAACAAAGTTAAATCTACAGGTGTAAGATCTCAGTGATTAGCAACTTTTTCTACCATTAAGATTTTTTGATATCTCTCACCGTTTTGATTTTCTGCGGCCCTGAATTTCTTCCTTTTTTTCGAAGCGTTATATTTGGGAAGCGGTGGGCCGTATCGAACAAAGTAAAATCTACAGATATAGGACCTCAGTGATTAGCAACTTTTTTAACTCTTATGATATTTTGATATCTCTCATCCTTTTCCTTTTTTGGGGCCGTGAATTTCATTCTTTTTTTTCGAATCGTTATATCTCGAAAAGCGTCGATCCTATCGAAAAAGTTAAATCTACAGGCGTAAGATCTCTGTGAATTGCAACTTTTCAACCCCTTATCATATTTTGATATCTCTCACCGTTTTGATGTTATTAAATGTTTTTGGGTTTTGAAAAAAAAATGGGGCCCAAATGTATATAATAACTGGTAAAAATTCAACTGATGGTCTAATTGAATTCTACGGAAAAGTATCTATAATAACTCGCTTTAACCTTTTCAATAAGTTGAATCATGTATTTACAGCAGTAAGATATTTTCCACTTCCGAGGACGTCCGGCTTTCATAACCATGTGATGGTGTCAGCATTGCCTAGAATAACATTTTATAATTTTCCTACATTCCCTCGCAATCGGGTTGAAGGTCCGAAATGCTATTCCGCAGGCTTTGCCGCCAACGAAGTTGTTGTTGGAGATTATAACCCCTCTTGCTGGCCCCTTGCTGCTGCGCCACCTTCTCATCTAAAGCAGGTCGTGCTGCGTGGATTCCTACTTGTTATGAAAGCCGGATCTAAAGATCCTATAGGCTTTCATATAGCCGTGGTAGGATTTTTCGAGATCTCGGAAACTAAGCGTCGCCCACTGTTCAAACCTATACCAATCGAATCAGAGTCGAAAGAAAAAAATTCAAAAAAAGTCTGTCTCTATGTATGTATGTATGTATGTATGTATGTATGTATGTATGTATGTATGTATGTACGTATGTGCGTGACGTTTTTGCGTTTAGCAAAGTACAGGTCGCAATTTTCAAGATATCGAGATGAAATTTGGTACGGTGAAAGAGTTTGGGCCTGTGACGAACCCTATTGTTGGGCGTTAAAATCGGTCCAGGGCCGGACCTTTTTTTGGGGCCCTGAATTTCATCCTATTTTTTTGAATCGATATATCTCGGAAACGGCTGGTCGTATCGAAAAAAGTTAAATTTACGGGTGTAAGATCTCGGCGGTATGCAACTTTTTTTATTCCTAAGGATTTTTTGATATCTCTCACCGTTTTCTTTTTTTGGGGCCCTGAGAATGTCCATTGTGCGTGACATTTTTGGGTTCAGCTAAGTACTGGTCGCAATTTTCAAGATATCGAGCTGGAATTTGGTACGGTGAAAGAGTTAGTGACTGTGACGAACTCTTTTGTTGGGCGTTAAAACCGGTGCAGGGACGGATCTTTTTTGGGGGCCCTGAATTTCTAACTGTTTTTTGGAATCGATATATCTCGGAAACGGTTGGTCGTATCGAAAAATGTTAAATGTACAGGTGTAAGATCTCCGCGGTATGCAATTTTTTTATTCAAAACGATTTTTAGATATCTCTCACCGTTTTCTTTTTTTGGGGCCTTGAAAAAGTCCATTGTGCGTGACATTTTTGCGTTTAGCTATGTACTGTTCGCAATTTTCAAGATATTAAGCTGAAATTTGGTACGGTGAAAGAGTTAGTGACTGTGACGAATCCTGTCATTGGGCGTTAAGATCGGTGCAGGACCGGATCTTCTTTGGGGGCCCTGAATTTCTAACTTTTTTTTGGAATCGATATATCTCGGAAACGGTTGGTCGTATCGAAAAATGTTAAATGTAAAGGTGTAAGAACTCCGCGGTATGCAACTTTTTTTTCTCAAAACGATTTTTTGATATCTCTCACCGTTTCCTTTTTTTGGGGCCCTGAAAATGTCCATTGTGCGTGACATTTTTGCGTTTAGCTAAGTACTGATCGCAATTTTCAAGATATTAAGCTGAAATTTGGTACGGTGAAAGAGTTAGTAACTGTGACGAATCCTATTGTTGGGCGTTAAAATCGGTGCAGGGCCGGATCTTTTTTGGGGCCCTGAATTTCTAACTGTTTTTTGGAATCGATATATCTCGGAAACGGGTGGTCGTATCGAATAATGTTAAATGTACAGTTGTAAGAACTCCGCGGTATGCAACTTTTTTACTCAAAGCGATTTTTTGATATCTCTCACCGTTTCCTTTTTTTGGGGCCCTGAAAATGTCCATTGTGCGTGACATTTTTGGGTTCAGCTAAGTACTGGTCGCAATTTTCAAGATATTAAGCTGAAATTTGGTACGGTGAAAGAGTTAGTAACTGTGACGAATCCTATTGTTGGGCGTTAAAACCGGTGCAGGGCCGGACCTTCTTTTGGGGCCCTGAATTTCATCCTATTTTTTTGAATCGATATATCTCGGAAACGGTTGATCGCATCGAAAAATGTTAAATCTATAGGTGTAAGATCTCCGCGGTATGCAACTTTTTTACTCAAAACGATTTTTTGATATCTCTCACAATTTTCTATTTTTGGGGCCCTGAAAATGTCCATTGTGTGTGACATTTTTTCGTTTAGCTAAGTACTGGTCGCAATTTTCAAGATATTAAGCTGAAATTTGGTACGGCGAAAGAGTTAGTAACTGTGACGAATCCTATCGTTGGGCGTTAAAATCGGTGCAGGGCCGGATCTTTTTTGGGGGCCCTGAATTTCTAACTGTTTTTTGGAATCGATATATCTCGGAAACGGTTGGTCGTATCGAAAAATGTTAAATGTACAGGTGTAAGACCTCCGCGGTATGCAGCTTTTTTTTACAAAAAACGATTTTTTGATATCTCTCACCGTTTTCTTTTTTTGGGGCCCTGAAAATGTCCATTGTGCGTGACATTTTTGCGTTAAGCTAAGTACTGGACGCAATTTTCAAGATATTAAGCTGAAATTTGGTACGATGAAAGAGTTAGTGACCGTGACGAATCCTTTTGTTGGGCGTTAAAATCGGTGCAGGGCCGGATCTTTTTTGGGGGCCCTGAATTTCAAACCTTTTTTTGGAATCGATATATCTCGGAAACGGTTGATCGCATCGAAAAATGTTAAAGGTATAGGTGTAAGATCTCCGCGGTATGCAACGTTTTTACTCAAAACGATTTTTTGATATCTCTCACCGTTTTCTTTTTTTGGGGCCCTGAAAATGTCCATTGTGTGTGACATTTTTGCGTTTAGCTAAGTACTGGTCGCAATTTTCAAGATATTAAGCTTAAATTTGGTACGGTGAAAGAGTTGGTGACTGTGACAAATCCTGTTGTTGGGCGTTAAAATCGGTGCAGGGCCGGATCTTTTTTGGGGGCCCTGAATTTCTAACTGTTTTTTGGAATCGATATATCTCGGAAACGGTTGGTCGTATCGAAAAATGTTAAAGGTACAGGTGTAAGACCTCCGCGGTATGCAACTTTTTTACTCAAAACGATTTTTTGATATCTCTCACCGTTTTCTTTTTTTGGGGCCCTGAGAATGTCCATTGTGCGTGACATTTTTGCGTTTAGCTAAGTACTGGTCGCAATTTTCAAGATATTAAGCTGAAATTTGGTACGGTGAAAGAGTTAGTGACTGTGACGAATCCTGTTGTTGGGCGTTAAGATCAGTGCAGGGCCGGATCGTTTTTGGGGCCCTGAATTTGAAACTTTTTTTGGAATCGATATATCTCGGAAACGGTCGGTCGCAACGAAAAATTTTAAATGTACAGGTGTAAGATCTCCGCGGTATGCAACTTTTTTACTCAAAACGATTTTTTGATATCTCTCACCGTTTTCTTTTTTTGGGGCCCTGAAAATGTCCATTGTGCGTGACATTTTTGCGTTTAGCTAAGTACTGGTCGCAATTTTCAAGATATTAAGCTGAAATTTGGTACGATGAAAGAGTTAGTGACCGTGACGAATCCTGTTGTTGAGCGTTAAAATCGGTGCAGGGCCGGATCTTTTTTAGGGGCCCTGAATTTCAAACCTTTTTTTGGAATCGATATATCTCGGTAACGGTTGATCGCATCGAAAAATGTTAAGATCTCCGCGGTATGCAACTTTTTTACTCAAAACGATTTTTTGATATCTCTCACCGTTTTCTTTTTTTGGGGCCCTGAAAATGTCCATTGTGTGTGACATTTTTGCGTTTAGCTAAGTACTGGTCGCAATTTTCAAGATATTAAGCTGAAATGTGGTACGGTGAAAGAGTTAGCGACTGTGACGAATCCTGTTGTTGGGCGTTGAAATCGGTGCAGGGCCGGATCTTTTTTGGGGGCCCTGAATTTCTAACTGTTTTTTTGAATCGATATATCTCGGAAACGCTTGGTCGTATCGAAAAATGTTAAATGTACAGGTGTAAGACCTCCGCGGTATGCAACTTTTTTACTCAAAACGATTTTTTGATATCTCTCACCGTTTTCTTTTTTTGGGGCCCTGAAAATGTCCATTGTGCGTGACATTTTTGCGTTTAGCTAAGTACTGGTCGCAATTTTCAAGATATTAAGCTGAAATTTGGTACGGTGAAAGAGTTAGTGACTCTGACGAATCCTGTTGTTGGGCGTTAAGATCGGTGCAGGGCCGGATCTTTTTGGGGGGCCCTGAATTTCTAACTGTTTTTTGGAATCGATATATCTCGGAAACGGTTCGTCGTATCGAAAAATGTTAAATGTACAGGTGTAAGACCTCCGCGGTATGGAACTTTTTTACTCAAAAAGATTTTTTGATATCTCTCACCGTTTTCTTTTTTTGGGGCCCTGAAAATGTCCATTGTGCGTGACATTTTTGCGTTTAGCTAGGTACTGGTCGCAATTTTCCAGATATTAAGTTGAAATTTGGTACGGTGAAAGAGTTAGTGAATGTGACGAATCCTATTGTTGGGCGTAGAGATCGGTGCAGGGCCGGATCTTTTTTGGGGGCCCTGAATTTCAATTTTTTTTGAATCGATATATCTCGGAAGCGGTTGGTCGCATCGAAAAATGTTAAATGTACAGGTTCAAGATCTCCGCGGTATGCAACTTTTTTACGCAAAACGATTTTTTGATATCTCTCACCGTTTTCTTTTTTTTTTGGGCCCTGAAAATGTCCATTGTGCGTGACATTTTTGCGTTTAGCTAAGTACTGGTCGCAATTTCCAAGATATTAAGCTGAAATTTGGTACGGTGAAAGAGTTCGAGACTGTGACGAATGCCGTTGTTGGGCGTTAAAATCGGTGCAGGCCCGGATATTTTTGGGGGCCCTGAATTTCTAACTGTTTTTTCGAATCGATATATCTCGGAAACTGTTGGTCGTATCGAAAAATGTTAAAGGTATAGGTGTAAGATCTCCGCGGTATGCAACTTTTTTACAGCGAACGATTTTTTGATATCTCTCACCGTTTTCTTTTTTTGGGGCCCTGAAAATGTCCATTGTATGTGACATTTTTGCGTTTAGTTAAGTACTGGTCGCAATTTTCAAGATATTAAGCTGAAATTTGGTACGGTGAAAGAGTTAGTGACTGTGACGAATCCTATTGTTGGGCGTTAAAATCGGTGCAGGGCCGGACGCTATTTGGGGGCCCTGAATTTCTAACTGTTTTTGGAATCGATATATCTCGGAAACGGTTGGTCGTATCGAAAAATGTTAAATGCACAGGTGTAAGATCTCCGCGGTATGCAACTTTTTTTACTCAAAACAATTTTTTGATATCTCTCACCGTTTTCTTTTTTTAGGGCCCTGAAAATGTCCATTGTGCGTGACATTTTTGCGTTTAGCTAAGTACTGGTCGCAATTTTCAAGATATTAGGCTGAAATTTGGTACGATGAAAGAGTTAGTGACTGTGACGAATCCTACTGTTGGGCGTTAAGATCGGTGAATGGCCGGATCTTTTTTTGGGGCCCTGAATTTCAAACATTTTTGGAATTGATATATCTCGGAAACGGTTGGTCTTATCGAAAAACGTTAAATGTACAGGTGTAAGATCTCCGCGGTATGCAACATTTTTACTCAAAACGATATTTTGATATCTCTCACCGTTTTCTTTTTTGGGGCCCTGAAGATGTGCGTATGTGCGTGACATATTCGGGTTTAGCAAAGTACAGGTCGCAATTTTCAAGATATCAATCTGAAATTTGGAGCGGTAAAAGAGCTAGAGCCTATGAGGAACCCTATTTTTGGGCTTTATAATCGGTGCAGGTTCGGATCTCTTTGGGGGGCCCTGAATTTGAAACTCTTTTGGAATCGATATATCTAGGAGGCAGTTGCTTATATCGAAAAAAGTTAAATACACAGGTGTAAAATCTCCGCGGTATGCAACTTTCATACCCATAACGATTTTTTGATATATCTCAGCGTTGTCTTTTTTGGGGGCCCTGGAAATGTACGTATGTGCGTGACGTTTTTACGTTTAGCAAACTACAGGTCGGAATTTTCAAGATATCGAGCTGAAATTTGGTACGGGGAAAGAAATCGGGCCTGTGAGGAACTCTGTTGTCGGGCGTTAAAATTGGTGCAGGGCCGGACCTTTCTTTGGGGCCCTGAATTTCATCCTTTTTTTTTACCACTGATGATCTTTTGATATCTCTCACCGTTTTCCTTTTCTGGGGCCCTGAATGTCTTCGTTTTTTTTCGAACCGTTATATCTGGGAAACGGTTGGCCGTATCTAACAAAGTTAAATCTACAGGTGTAAGATCTCAGTGATTAGCAACTTTTTCTACCATTAAGATTTTTTGATATCTCTCACCGTTTTGATTTTCTGCGGCCCTGAATTTCTTCCTTTTTTTCGAAGCGTTATATTTGGGAAGCGGTGGGCCGTATCGAACAAAGTAAAATCTACAGATATAGGACCTCAGTGATTAGCAACTTTTTTAACTCTTATGATATTTTGATATCTCTCATTCTTTTCCTTTTTTGGGGCCGTGAATTTCATTCTTTTTTTTCGAATCGTTATATCTCGAAAAGCGTCGATCCTATCGAAAAAGTTAAATCTACAGGCGTAAGATCTCTGTGAATTGCAGCTTTTCAACCCCTTATCATATTTTGATATCTCTCACCGTTTTGATGTTATTAAATGTTTTTGGGTTTTGAAAAAAAAATGGGGCCCAAATGTATATAATAACTGGTAAAAATTCAACTGATGGTCTAATTGAATTCTACGGAAAAGTATCTATAATAACTCGCTTTAACCTTTTCAATAAGTTGAATCATGTATTTACAGCAGTAAGATATTTTCCACTTCCGAGGACGTCCGGCTTTCATAACCATGTGATGGTGTCAGCATTGCCTAGAATAACATTTTATAATTTTCCTACATTTCCTCGCAATCGGGTTGAAGGTCCGAAATGCTATTCCGCAGGCTTTGCCGCCAACGAAGTTGTTGTTGGAGATTATAACCCCTCTTGCTGGCCCCTTGCTGCTGCGCCACCTTCTCATCTAAAGCAGGTCGTGCTGCGTGGATTCCTACTTGTTATGAAAGCCGGATCTAAAGATCCTATAGGCTTTCATATAGCCGTGGTAGGATTTTTCGAGATCTCGGAAACTAAGCGTCGCCCACTGTTCAAACCTATACCAATCGAATCAGAGTCGAAAGAAAAAAATTCAAAAAAAGTCTGTCTCTATGTATGTATGTATGTATGTATGTATGTATGTATGTATGTATGTACGTATGTGCGTGACGTTTTTGCGTTTAGCAAAGTACAGGTCGCAATTTTCAAGATATCGAGATGAAATTTGGTACGGTGAAAGAGTTTGGGCCTGTGACGAACCCTATTGTTGGGCGTTAAAATCGGTCCAGGGCCGGACCTTTTTTTGGGGCCCTGAATTTCATCCAATTTTTTGAATCGATATATCTCGGAAACGGCTGGTCGTATCGAAAAAAGTTAAATTTACGGGTGTAAGATCTCGGCGGTATGCAACTTTTTTTATTCCTAAGGATTTTTTGATATCTCTCACCGTTTTCTTTTTTTGGGGCCCTGAAAATGTCCATTGTGCGTGACATATTTGGGTTTAGCGAAGTACAGGTCGCAATTTTCAAGATATCGAGCTGGAATTTGGTACGGTGAAAGAGTTAGTGACTGTGACGAACTCTTTTGTTGGGCGTTAAAACCGGTGCAGGGACGGATCTTTTTTGGGGGCCCTGAATTTCTAACTGTTTTTTGGAATCGATATATCTCGGAAACGGTTGGTCGTATCGAAAAATGTTAAATGTACAGGTGTAAGATCTCCGCGGTATGCAATTTTTTTATTCAAAACGATTTTTAGATATCTCTCACCGTTTTCTTTTTTTGGGGCCTTGAAAAAGTCCATTGTGCGTGACATTTTTGCGTTTAGCTATGTACTGTTCGCAATTTTCAAGATATTAAGCTGAAATTTGGTACGGTGAAAGAGTTAGTGACTGTGACGAATCCTGTCATTGGGCGTTAAGATCGGTGCAGGGCCGGATCTTCTTTGGGGGCCCTGAATTTCTAACTTTTTTTTGGAATCGATATATCTCGGAAACGGTTGGTCGTATCGAAAAATGTTAAATGTAAAGGTGTAAGAACTCCGCGGTATGCAACTTTTTTACTCAAAACGATTTTTTGATATCTCTCACCGTTTCCTTTTTTTGGGGCCCTGAAAATGTCCATTGTGCGTGACATTTTTGCGTTTAGCTAAGTACTGATCGCAATTTTCAAGATATTAAGCTGAAATTTGGTACGGTGAAAGACTTAGTAACTGTGACGAATCCTATTGTTGGGCGTTAAAATCGGTGCAGGGCCGGATCTTTTTTGGGGCCCTGAATTTCTAACTGTTTTTTGGAATCGATATATCTCGGAAACGGGTGGTCGTATCGAATAATGTTAAATGTACAGTTGTAAGAACTCCGCGGTATGCAACTTTTTTACTCAAAGCGATTTTTTGATATCTCTCACCGTTTCCTTTTTTTGGGGCCCTGAAAATGTCCATTGTGCGTGACATTTTTGGGTTCAGCTAAGTACTGGTCGCAATTTTCAAGATATTAAGCTGAAATTTGGTACGGTGAAAGAGTTAGTAACTGTGACGAATCCTATTGTTGGGCGTTAAAACCGGTGCAGGGCCGGACCTTCTTTTGGGGCCCTGAATTTCATCCTATTTTTTTGAATCGATATATCTCGGAAACGGTTGATCGCATCGAAAAATGTTAAATCTATAGGTGTAAGATCTCCGCGGTATGCAACTTTTTTACTCAAAACGATTTTTTGATATCTCTCACCGTTTTCTATTTTTGGGGCCCTGAAAATGTCCATTGTGTGTGACATTTTTTCGTTTAGCTAAGTACTGGTCGCAATTTTCAAGATATTAAGCTGAAATTTGGTACGGCGAAAGAGTTAGTAACTGTGACGAATCCTATCGTTGGGCGTTAAAATCGGTGCAGGGCCGGATCTTTTTTGGGGGCCCTGAATTTCTAACTGTTTTTTGGAATCGATATATCTCGGAAACGGTTGGTCGTATCGAAAAATGTTAAATGTACAGGAGTAAGACCTCCGCGGTATGCAGCTTTTTTTTACAAAAAACGATTTTTTGATATCTCTCACCGTTTTCTTTTTTTGGGGCCCTGAAAATGTCCATTGTGCGTGACATTTTTGCGTTAAGCTAAGTACTGGACGCAATTTTCAAGATATTAAGCTGAAATTTGGTACGATGAAAGAGTTAGTGACCGTGACGAATCCTTTTGTTGGGCGTTAAAATCGGTGCAGGGCCGGATCTTTTTTGGGGGCCCTGAATTTCAAACCTTTTTTTGGAATCGATATATCTCGGAAACGGTTGATCGCATCGAAAAATGTTAAAGGTATAGGTGTAAGATCTCCGCGGTATGCAACTTTTTTACTCAAAACGATTTTTTGATATCTCTCACCGTTTTCTTTTTTTGGGGCCCTGAAAATGTCCATTGTGTGTGACATTTTTGCGTTTAGCTAAGTACTGGTCGCAATTTTCAAGATATTAAGCTTAAATTTGGTACGGTGAAAGAGTTGGTGACTGTGACAAATCCTGTTGTTGGGCGTTAAAATCGGTGCAGGGCCGGATCTTTTTTGGGGGCCCTGAATTTCTAACTGTTTTTTGGAATCGATATATCTCGGAAACGGTTGGTCGTATCGAAAAATGTTAAAGGTACAGGTGTAAGACCTCCGCGGTATGCAACTTTTTTACTCAAAACGATTTTTTGATATCTCTCACCGTTTTCTTTTTTTGGGGCCCTGAGAATGTCCATTGTGCGTGACATTTTTGCGTTTAGCTAAGTACTGGTCGCAATTTTCAAGATATTAAGCTGAAATTTGGTACGGTGAAAGAGTTAGTGACTGTGACGAATCCTGTTGTTGGGCGTTAAGATCAGTGCAGGGCCGGATCGTTTTTGGGGCCCTGAATTTGAAACTTTTTTTGGAATCGATATATCTCGGAAACGGTCGGTCGCAACGAAAAATTTTAAATGTACAGGTGTAAGATCTCCGCGGTATGCAACTTTTTTACTCAAAACGATTTTTTGATATCTCTCACCGTTTTCTTTTTTTGTGGCCCTGAAAATGTCCATTGTGCGTGACATTTTTGCGTTTAGCTAAGTACTGGTCGCAATTTTCAAGATATTAAGCTGAAATTTGGTACGATGAAAGAGTTAGTGACCGTGACGAATCCTGTTGTTGAGCGTTAAAATCGGTGCAGGGCCGGATCTTTTTTAGGGGCCCTGAATTTCAAACCTTTTTTTGGAATCGATATATCTCGGTAACGGTTGATCGCATCGAAAAATGTTAAGATCTCCGCGGTATGCAACTTTTTTACTCAAAACGATTTTTTGATATCTCTCACCGTTTTCTTTTTTTGGGGCCCTGAAAATGTCCATTGTGTGTGACATTTTTGCGTTTAGCTAAGTACTGGTCGCAATTTTCAAGATATTAAGCTGAAATGTGGTACGGTGAAAGAGTTAGCGACTGTGACGAATCCTGTTGTTGGGCGTTGAAATCGGTGCAGGGCCGGATCTTTTTTGGGGGCCCTGAATTTCTAACTGTTTTTTTGAATCGATATATCTCGGAAACGCTTGGTCGTATCGAAAAATGTTAAATGTACAGGTGTAAGACCTCCGCGGTATGCAACTTTTTTACTCAAAACGATTTTTTGATATCTCTCACCGTTTTCTTTTTTTGGGGCCCTGAAAATGTCCATTGTGCGTGACATTTTTGCGTTTAGCTAAGTACTGGTCGCAATTTTCAAGATATTAAGCTGAAATTTGGTACGGTGAAAGAGTTAGTGACTCTGACGAATCCTGTTGTTGGGCGTTAAGATCGGTGCAGGGCCGGATCTTTTTGGGGGGCCCTGAATTTCTAACTGTTTTTTGGAATCGATATATCTCGGAAACGGTTCGTCGTATCGAAAAATGTTAAATGTACAGGTGTAAGACCTCCGCGGTATGGAACTTTTTTACTCAAAAAGATTTTTTGATATCTCTCACCGTTTTCTTTTTTTGGGGCCCTGAAAATGTCCATTGTGCGTGACATTTTTGCGTTTAGCTAAGTACTGGTCGCAATTTTCAAGATATTAAGCTGAAATTTGGTACGGTGAAAGAGTTAGTGACTGTGACGAATCCTGTTGTTGGGCGTTAAGATCGGTGCAGGGCCGGATCGTTTTCGGGGCCCTGAATTTCAAACTTCTTTTTGGAATCGATATATCTCGGAAACGGTCGGTCGCATCGAAAAATGTTAAAAGTACAGGTGTAAGATCTCCGCGGTATGCAACTTTTTTACTCAAAACGATTTTTTTAAATCTCTCACCGTTTTCTTTTTTTGGGGCCCTGAAAATGTCCATTGTGCGTGACGTTTTTGCGTTTAGCAAAGTACTGGTCACAATTTTCAAGATATGAAGCTGAAATTTGGTACGGTGAAAGAGTTAGTGACTGTGACGAATCCTATTATTGGGCGTTAAAATCGGTGCTGGGCCGAATCTTTTTTTGGGGCCCTGAATTTCAAACTTTTTTTTGAATCGATATATCTCGGAAACGGTTGATCGTATCGAAAAATGTTAAAGGTATAGGTGTTAGATCTCCGCGGTTTGCAACTTTTTTACTCAAAACGATTTTTTGATATCTCTCACCGTTTTCTATATTTGGGGCCCTGAAAATGTCCATTGTGTGTAACATGTTTGCGTTTAGCTAAGTACTGGTCGCAATTTTCAAGATATTAAGCTGAAATTTGGTGCGATGAAAGAGTTAGTGACTGTGACGAATCCTATTGTTGGGCGTTAAGATCGGTGCAGGGCCGGATCTTTTTTGGGGGCCCTGAATTTCAAACTTTTTTTTGGAATCGATATATCTCGGAAACAGTTGGTCGCATCGAAAAATGTTAAATGTACAGGTGTAAGATCTCCGCGGTATGCAACTTTTTTACTCAAAACGATTTTTTGATATCTCTCACCGTTTTCTTTTTTTGGGGCCCTGAAAATGTCCATTGTGTGTGACATTTTTGCGTTTAGCTAAGTACTGGTCGCAATTTTCAAGATATTAAGCTTAAATTTGGTACGGTGAAAGAGTTGGTGACTGTGACAAATCCTGTTGTTGGGCGTTAAAATCGGTGCAGGGCCGGATCTTTATTGGGGGCCCTGAATTTCTAACTGTTTTTGGATTCGATATATCTCGGAAACGGTTGGTCGTATCGAAAAATGTTAAAGGTACAGGTGTAAGACCTCCGCGGTATGCAACTTTTTTACTCAAAACGATTTTTTGATATCTCTCACCGTTTTCTTTTTTTGGGGCCCTGAGAATGTCCATTGTGCGTGACATTTTTGCGTTTAGCTAAGTACTGGTCGCAATTTTCAAGATATTAAGCTGAAATTTGGTACGGTGAAAGAGTTAGTGACTGTGACGAATCCTGTTGTTGGGCGTTAAGATCAGTGCAGGGCCGGATCGTTTTTGGGGCCCTGAATTTGAAACTTTTTTTGGAATCGATATATCTCGGAAACGGTCGGTCGCAACGAAAAATTTTAAATGTACAGGTGTAAGATCTCCGCGGTATGCAACTTTTTTACTCAAAACGATTTTTTGATATCTCTCACCGTTTTCCTTTTTTTGGGGCCCTGAAAATGTCCATTGTGCGTGACATTTTTGCGTTTAGCTAAGTACTGGTCGCAATTTTCAAGATATTAAGCTGAAATTTGGTACGATGAAAGAGTTAGTGACCGTGACGAATCCTGTTGTTGGGCGTTAAAATCGGTGCAGGGCCGGATCTTTTTTAGGGGCCCTGAAGTTCAAACCTTTTTTTGGAATCGATATATCTCGGAAACGGTTGATCGCATCGAAAAATGTTAAGATCTCCGCGGTATGCAACTTTTTTACTCAAAACGATTTTTTGATATCTCTCACCGTTTCCTTTTTTCGGGGCCCTGAAAATGTCCATTGTGTGTGACATTTTTGCGTTTAGCTAAGTACTGGTCGCAATTTTCAAGATAATATGCTGAAATGTGGTACGGTGAAAGAGTTATCGACTGTGACGAATCCTGTAGTTGGGCGTTGAAATCGGTGCAGGGCCGGATCTTTTTTGGGGGCCCTGAATTTCTAACTGTTTTTTTGAATCGATATATCTCGGAAACGGTTGGTCGTATCGAAAAATGTTAAACGTACAGGTGTAAGACCTCCGCGGTATGCAACTTTTTTACTCAAAACGATTTTTTGATATCTCTCACCGTTTTCTTTTTTTGGGGCCCTGAAAATGTCCATTGTGCGTGACATTTTTGCGTTTAGCTAAGTACTGGTCGCAATTTTCAAGATATTAAGCTGAAATTTGGTACGGTGAAAGAGTTAGTGACTCTGACGAATCCTGTTGTTGGGCGTTAAGATCGGTGCAGGGCCGGATCTTTTTGGGGGGCCCTGAATTTCTAACTGTTTTTTGGAATCGATATATCTCGGAAACGGTTCGTCGTATCGAAAAATGTTAAATGTACAGGTGTAAGACCTCCGCGGTATGGAACTTTTTTACTCAAAACGATTTTTTGATATCTCTCACCGTTTTCTTTTTTTGGTGCCCTGAAAATGTCCATTGTGCGTGACATTTTTGCGTTTAGCTAAGTACTGGTCGCAATTTTCAAGATATTAAGCTGAAATTTGGTACGGTGAAAGAGTTAGTGACTGTGACGAATCCTGTTGTTGGGCGTTAAGATCGGTGCAGGGCCGGATCGTTTTCGGGGCCCTGAATTTCAAACTTTTTTTTGGAATCGATATATCTCGGAAACGGTCGGTCGCATCGAAAAATGTTAAATGTACAGGTGTAAGATCTCCGCGGTATGCAACTTTTTTTACTCAAAACGATCTTTTGAAATCTCTCACCGTTTTCTTTTTTTGGGGCCCTGAAAATGTCCATTGTGCGTGACGTTTTTGCGTTTAGCAAAGTACTGGTCGCAATTTTCAAGATATTAAGCTGAAATTTGGTACGATGAAAGAGTTAGTGACTGTAACGAATTCTATTGTTGGGCGTTAAAATCGGTGCAGGGCCGGATATTTTTTGGGGGCCCTGAATTTAAAACGTTTTTTTGGTAGCGATATATCTCGGAAACGGTCGGTCGCATCGAAAAATGTTAAATGTACAGGTGTAAGATCTCCGCGGTATGCAACTTTTTTTTACTCAAAACGATTTTTTGAAATCTCTCACCGTTTTCTTTTTTTGGGGCCCTGAAAATGTCCATTGTGCGTGACGTTTTTGCGTTTAGCAAAGTACTGGTCGCAATTTTCAAGATATGAAGCTGAAATTTGGTACGGTGAAAGAGTTAGTGACTGTGACGAATCCTATTATTGGGCGTTAAAATCGGTGCTGGGCCGAATCTTTTTTTGTGGCCCTGAATTTCAAACTTTTTTTTGAATCGATATATCTCGGAAACGGTTGATCGTATCGAAAAATGTTAAAGGTATAGGTGTTAGATCTCCGCGGTATGCAACTTTTTTACTCAAAACGATTTTTTGATATCTCTCACCGTTTTCTATATTTGGGGCCCTGAAAATGTCCATTGTGTGTAACATTTTTGCGTTTAGCTAAGTACTGGTCGCAATTTTCAAGATATTAAGCTGAAATTTGGTGCGATGAAAGAGTTAGTGACTGTGACGAATCCTATTGTTGGGCGTTAAGATCGGTGCAGGGCCGGATCTTTTTTGGGGGCCCTGAATTTCAAACTTTTTTTTGGAATCGATATATCTCGGAAACAGTTGGTCGCATCGAAAAATGTTAAATGTACAGGTGTAAGATCTCCGCGGTATGCAACTTTTTTACTCAAAACGATTTTTTGATATCTCTCACCGTTTTCTTTTTTTAGGGCCCTGAAAATGTCCATTGTACGTGACATTTTTGCGTTTAGCTAAGTACTGTACCCGATACCTATTTTAGGCTATCGGCTACGCCAGCTGACATTAAGCTGTAGTTGAGGTTTTGGAAGGCAAGCTGATATGATAGCGCATCGATCGCGTCAAGAAGAAAGCCAAGATGACGTAGGAGGTCAAGAATCAAGGAGGCATTGAAATCTGTAAGAAGATAGAATTATTAATAAAGATGTGAAACTGTATTGAAATATATATGGGATTATAATAAGTTAAAACAACTTAGAAGAGTATATATGACATGCATTATATGTGGAAATAATTTTATGGAAATAAGTTATTGTATAACAGAACAGCCGAGAGGAGTCGGGTTCGAGACTATCTTCGTGACGTAGGAGCACTGTGGTGGGGGAGAATTAGCCACGTGCCGCACGGAGCTCATAAGCTGGGACACAGCGCTGAGCAGTTCAGTTGAGCTCAATGAGGCGAGCAGTACAGAGCAGCTCTATAGCACAGCGAGACGGGCATTGAAGGTCACGCAACACACGTAAACCGTCACGGCAAGTGTAGGCGACATTTCTCGCATCACCGAGCAACAGAGGCCGCGCGGGTCGTTGATACAGGCGACCTAGCCGAGAAGACAATTGTAGATAGCCGGGGTATTTCAAAACCACACTGATCGCATATGAAGACTTTGTTTCAAGCTTCATTTCGACGCTGTT
The DNA here is from genome assembly GCA_946902985.2 of Meconema thalassinum. Taxonomy (NCBI): domain Eukaryota; kingdom Metazoa; phylum Arthropoda; class Insecta; order Orthoptera; family Tettigoniidae; genus Meconema; species Meconema thalassinum. Next base: position 240,808,418 of record OX336395.1, read on the forward strand.
CGAACACAGGCTTTCACATACAACCTTATAACCATGCTGTTATATAATACATTCAAAGCGACTTTTTACTATTCCAAGTAAACTGAATGTTTAGCATAGGCTCTGATGAACATTACAGCGTGCATTTATAAGATTTTTATCTTATACAATTTTCATGGATTACAAATTATAGACAGATACAGGGTGTATCGTAATCATGAACACTATCTAGTAAAATTTTTATTTTACTCAAGTCGAACTTTGCAGTAAGTTGAGGGAGGACTTACAATTCTCAAACGGAACATTTCTCGGAACAGTGGCGTATATTAGAAGAAGAGTAGGGGGTCCGCTGTTACCATGAACTTTTCGAGAAGGAGTTGGACGATATCCGCTATGGGTAATTCGAGGTTCAACATGATCGAGTAAACGTGAATAGAGACAAGATGGCACCACAGAGCGATGGATTCGGTTCCTGACGAGAGGAGTCCAACAGCTGATTCGCTTGGGATTTCGAAGGAAATCGTCATTTCATGGATGAGATGATATTCACGCCGATCTTACGAGAAATCTTTAGGTAGGGAAAATCGACGATCTTGGAAATTATATTACAACTGATAATGAAAGGTATTGTAAGAGTTCTATCTACCTGATACGATTATTTTCATGAATACTGGGCACACATGTATATTTTTCTAATAGGAGTGATTTGATTATTAAGACATGGTTTGAATTTATATACTTCGAATTTGCTAGAATATGGAGTGACCATATGATATGGCAGGCATCATTAATCGAAATTCTCACCGTTGTTTGGCTTTATTAAGAAGATGTTTGGTCTGATAGACATTTTTCCAGCTAGGATATTTTTCATGGATAGTTTTTTTTTGAGTAGCGAGTATTTCGAACTCGTGATCTGCAATTGATTATCAGAAACTACTTCGTCAGTTCATTGCATACTAGCGAGTGTGTATTATTCATCAGTAGGGATTTTTTTTCCATTGGATTGTTTGGAGATATTAAGAAGTTATTCACTTTAGTGAATGAACGTCGCTTTTATATGACAACTAGAAACTTGTTGATTCCTTTCTGGTACATTCATTCATATAGTCCACGAGGTGGGGTCCTTCGTATTTATACGATTGTATGGTGGCTACTCACCTTACCCACCGTTTAGGGAACTATCATCCAAGTCGACGGGGCGAGGTCCTTCGTATTTATACGATTGTACGGTGGTTACACATCTTACTCGCCATTGAGGAACTCATTTTATCATCCGAATGTACACGAGATGTAAGTGAATTAAACAAGGAACTACTAGTCACATATCAGTCGAAATTTTGTTAAATAAAGTAACGATAAATGTCAACAGGATTGCATTTAGTAATTCTTGTTTGCCAATCCAATATTTTGTTGCTATACTCTTTTGAGAGTAATTTCAGTTTAACAGCTATTACAGCTGATGCTTTGATGATTTTTTATAATTGTGTTTGATACCTTTGAGAAGGATTTAAAGTAATTTAATCTTGTAAGATTAATCATTAATGGTCATAATTATTTTAAGGCAGATCAGTATTGCAGATTTTGATATGAGAGATTATAGCACATTGGTGTTTTTCTACGATGTGAATTATGAAACTTGTGAAAGAGAATTTATGCTATTTGAAAGAAAATATTAAATTACTGAAGTAATGTTTTTCCAATTGTTTAAGAAGTTGTCTAGATATGATCAGAGTAATTACAGTCATTGGAGATTATGTGCGTTAATAATTTGAAGCCATTTATATATTTTTGTAGATCATGCAACGTGGTTAAATGAAGTTTGTGATAGGCATTTTGTGGAATTTGCCATTTGATAGTTGCAACGTTGATAATGTATTTTGAAGCGGACATGAGGTCGTCGTACCCAGTCTAGCGTTATTGTTGAGATTCATGCTGTATGTGCTGAATATTTATGGAGTTTTTGTAGCAATTCTTATATTCAAATGTGATATTTGGAATATTGAAGAAATATAATGTCGTTGTGGATAGTTAGATCCAACGTGATGTCGTGGAGACAATAATATTTTTGGCATGATAAATTAAATACGAGATATAACTTGGAAGTAATAAAACTGTAAGACAACGTTCTATAAACCTTATTAAACAATTTGTTAGGAAATTAAACAAGTAAATGAAGTTGATAATACAAGATTTTCTGAAAATAATAATTAATGAAATAATAATCTGAGATTTAAGCATATTAACGATCTGACCTAATGAAATAAAAATCAGAATGACTAGATGAAATAATAATAAGTTAAATAACCAGATGATTGAAATTTAAATAAGTTGATAAATTAAATTTTGAAATAAATCGATGAATTAAATAAGTGGATGAATTAAAGATTGAATTAATTAAACTGATTGAAATGAATTATTAGACGATTGTAATGATGATGAATAACTGAATTAGAAGGTGATGATTAATTAAAGAAGCTGATGATTAATGAATTTTTTATGGAATTAAATAAATTTAATTGAGAGATAATTCGAAGGAATTGCAACTTGAAATGTGAATTTAAATGATGTTATGGTGATGAATTAACGATTCTGACAAGAATATTGGGAATTTTGAAGTGAGAATTAATGTGAGAAATATTTAATTTTGATAATAATGATGAGGATGACCAATGAGAATTTGAATTTTCTGTAATTCACAGATAAGAGATTAATGACGATGTAAATATTGTAAATTAATTATTCAATGTTTAGGAACATTTGATTAACATGTTCTACGTTCAAATTATACCATGCAAACCATAATTTATGTGATATTTAACATGAGTGATTATTATATGTGTATGTTTAGGCAGATTAGTAACTTAATTAAATCCACATTGATGTTAAATTAAAGAGAATTAGGTCTCAGGTTTCACAAATGTCAGTGACGAAAGACATAGTGCGACAGTGATCCTGAGAACCCAAGAGAACTTTATACATTTTCTTGTTATGTGGATTGAAATAAATTTGCATTAGAAAGGAGATGGTTCGATTTTTGGACAATGACAATTTAACTTTGCATTCGACCATACTCTTAGGTAGGATTTATATTTAAAATGTCTGTCTGACTTTCAAAGTAAAATAAATTTGTTTTTATCTTAGTTGTGATCTGATGATGGTGTGATGTTCCTTTTTCTTTCCTTGTCTTGAGTAAGGCTTATCCGGAAAGGAAGTGGTTTTGCTAGGAATTCAGTTGATGGCGCCCATTTATATTTGAATTATTTTTTATTAACTTAAGCCCGTAACGACCCTAGAGATACTTTGTCTCGTGAAACCCACTGCTTTTTCACGAACTCAGCTGAATTTCCGACACATTCCTTATTTGACTAGAGGTTCATTTAACTCCGCTCTGTCCTGGAACTCCAGGGATGTGATGTTATAGCAGATGGGTCATCGCATCCCCAGGACGAACGGGTACAGAGAGAGAGGGAGAATTGGCGCCCAACGTGGGGCTTTTCGATTTTGTTAATTCTATGGAATCACATCAGATTTAGATTACTGAGAGATTGATCTCAAGTTCATTTAAGTGTGTTACAAAATTTATTATACTTAGTCAGACAATGTACTTGTGTGCCCAATCCAGTGTTCATGTTAATCGTATTAGTAATATCATGTTAGTTATAAGATATTTTTCCCTATACCCAAGTGAATGCAGGAATTGAGACATTGTGATGTGTTGTTGTCTAACGTCTCTATATAATTCTATATTGAAATATAATTATGTTGCCAGAGGATTTAGCGAAGGTGTTAGGAGAGTTACAGACGGGTATGTCTGGAATTGCAGAAACTATTTCTAAGATGGAAACTGAAGTTAAAGAACAAATTAATAATTCAGAAGCTAGATTAGACGCTAAATGTAAAGAGAATGTAAAATCATTACAGGCTAGTAATGAAGAGAATTTAAAATTATTGCAAACTAGTACTGAAGAAAATTTAAGGTTGTTACAGGCTAGTAACGAAGGCAATCTGAACGATAATTTGAAATTATTAGAAACTAGACTACAGTCAAATAGCAAAGATGAGTTGATGTTGTTAGAAACTAGACTACAGTCAAATAGTGAAGCTAATTTGAAAGACAATTTTAAGTTATTAGAAAAGAAATTACAGTCAAATAGTGAGGACAATTTCAAATCGTTAGAAGAGAAATTACAGTCTCGTAGTGAAGAAACTAATACTGAATTAGAAAATAAGTTAACCAGATTAGAGAATAGTTTAACTTTAAAGAATAATGAGATGTTGAAAACTTTACAATTAGACATAATTGCAGTAAACATGAAAGGAGAGGAAAATGTTCAGATATTAAGGAAAAATATTATCGAGTTAGAAAGTAGAGGAGAAGAAAATATTTTTACTTTAAGAACAGATGTTATGACCATACAGAAAGACATTAAGTCAGATGTATCGAAGTTGAGATTCGACATCGATGGTTTAGTGGCAGATGTAGGAAAAATTCAAGATTGGTCTACCGAAGTATCTTTCGAGACTAAGATTAAGAGTCTAGAAACGAATCTAGGTAACGAAATAAAAGATTTGAAGACAGTAATTGGGACCATTAAAGATGAAGTCTTGGGAGAGGTCAATTCTAATATAAAGTCGTTAGAAAATCAATTGCAGAAGGATATTAGGAAGATAGACGACGATATAGAGCAAAAGGTTAACGAAAACTTAACTTTATTTAAAAATAGAGTCGGAGCAATTGTTGAGGAACGATATAATGAGGTCGATGCCGAAGCAAAAGAGAAACGTGACGGGTTAGATGAAAAATTAATCGCAGGTATGGCAAACTTAGAAGTTAGGTTTACGGAAAGCAAGGAAGCGATGAAATTAGATTCAACACTATTTAGAACAGATGTTGATCTGTTGAAAGAACAAGTCGCGTTAGTGAAGAACACGTGCGAAGGAAAGATTGACAAGTTGAGGAACGATCTAAACGAAAGTAACAAGACGCAGGATGTTACATCGTTAGATGAGTTGAAGACTCAGGTCAAGAGATTAGCAGAAGACAGGATGACTAAACTAGAATCCATAGTTAACAGTTTTACCAGTCATAATGTGACATCAGGGGAAACATTGATGAATCAAACAGCGATAGACCGCAGTATGACGAATCAAGACACGAGCATGGTAGAAGACCGTCAAATGCAACCGAATGTGACATTCGAAAGGGTCAGTTCAACCCCTCAGGAGAATCCAAGTTCGAGTAGGAGTACGTCGAGTCCAAGCGAACGATACTCAGGTCCAGTCACAATTATAAGGAACCTAGATGACAAACCGAGAAAGTTTTCGGGAAATACAGGAGTTACACCAGTAGAATTTCTGCGAGATATTCGAGACTACATGGCGGAACACAGGGTAGCCAAAGAAAGAGAGCTAAGGATAGTAGAACGCGCCTTAGATGGATCTGCACTTACGTGGTTTAGAGCGTTCAGAAGCAACTTTGCGAACATGGAGCAATTTGCCATGGCTTTCTTGAGGAGATTCTGGAGTGCCGAGGATCAACTCAACGTAAGAGCGGAGATGTACTCTAAACGCTATTCTACGTCACATCCGACGCATTACGCCAACTACTTCACGTCACAACTGGCTAAATTACAGTTCCTTATTCCTCCATTGCCAGAAGAAGAGCTTTTGCAAGCTATAGCGCGACAGTTACCGATAGAGGTACAGCGATCTTTGATAGCATCGGGAGCCAATACGCTGGAACATTATGATGATATATTGAGGCGATTGGATTATACGAGCGCACAGGTTACACCTAGAAGTAATAGGAACGACAACAGAAACACGCAAGAAGTAAATGCGGTAGTCGTGGACAATGCAGCTCAAACGGACAGAAGGGATTCCTGGGAAAACCGACGGAACGATGGGAATCGAGGAAACATCCGTAACGCAAGAGGAAATGATCGATATAGAGGACCATATGAAAGGCCATACGATCAAGAAGCGAGAGATAGCCGGTATAGGAATTATAACCAAAATTCCAGGTATCAGGACAGGAATCGGTATAATAACAGATATCGGGGAAGGAATAACTGGAACCAAGGTCAACAGTTTAATGGAAACGACCGACAGGATGGCCGAAGAAACGATCCTAACGACAGAAGGGATAATCGTGGACATGAAAGGTCAAGACAGGAGGATAGACAGCCTAGTGCACCACTCGAGGAGACAATGAGAGATGTCAATCGAGCCAGCACGAGTGGCAATGAAAAAAAAAAAAACGTCAAATTAACTCCAGAAGAAAATGAAAATCATTGGGAATCAATCGTCATCGTAGAAACATATCAGGTCAAGGACGAGAATTTAATCGAGGAAGAAGACATAGTACAACGGGAAAATAGACATGAATTGCCAGTTATTAGTGTGGAAGTCATGGGAAAAGAAATAAAGACACTTGTAGACACAGGAGCTATGGTGAGCTTGATATCCATAGGTTGCCTGGATGAATTAAAATTATTAGGAAGAATTACAATGTTGCCAACTGTTGTTAGCAAAATTCAAGGGGTGATTCCAGACAAGAGTATGAAATGTAAAAGTCAGGTACTTTTAGATGTTGGGATTGGAACCAGAAGTTTTGAACAGATGTTCCTAGTAGTGGGTCAACTACATTTTGACATGATCCTAGGAGTGGATTTCCTAAGTGAGAGTGGCCTGATCATAAATATGCAGAGTAGGCGCATGTACTTTCAAGAAGGGGTTATGGAAAATCAAGAATCGGAGATGACATTCTTTAGAGAGGATATATTGGATGAAATTGTATGCAGCGTTGAAAGGTCTATAGAAGATAAAATTGGCATAACTAGTAAAATAAATCCAGAGATTAAGGGGCGGTTTGATCAAGTAATTTCAGAATATGAGGATATATTCAATGACAAACCAGGTCTCATAGAAAATTTTACATACAGCATCAAGTTGATGGATGACAAACCATACCATAAAAATTTATATCCCATTCCGGATAAATGGAAGGAGGAAGTTAGCATAATGATAAGCGACATGGAAACAGATGGAATAATTAAGAAAATGCCAACTGCTTATTTGAATCCTTTAGCTGTTGTCAAGAAACCTAACGGTAAGCTGAGGATATGTCTAGATGCCAGATCCCTTAACGAAAGAGTTCTTCCTGAACACGATAGACCACCTGTTATTCGTGAATTGTTACGCCGATTTAGAGGAAAGAGTGTCTTCTCGACAATCGATCTGACTAGTTCATATTATCATGTTGAGCTAGCAGAAGAGTGCAAACAGTACACAGGGTTCCTGTTTGACCATAAAACATATGTATTCAATAGGTTACCTTTTGGTGTGAAAAATAGTGGTCCGGTGATGATCCGAGCACTAGATCAAAATTTGTCAGATGCAGTTAAAGAGCATGTTGTAAGCTATATTGATGACCTGATTATAGCGTCTGAGACGGCGGAAGAACATATCAGACACCTTCAAATGCTTTTTGAAGATCTTAGAAGAACGAACTTCAAGGTGAACTTCAATAAATGTCAATTCTTTCATGAAGAAATTGAATTTCTTGGACATAGAATCGATGGAGATGGTTATAGGCCCAATCCAAAGAAGATAATGGCAATTTCAGAGTTTCCAACACCACGAAAGATTAAAGAGGTACGGCAGTTTTTAGGCATGTGTCAGTTCTTTTCAACACATTGTCCTGGATATACTGAGACAATGGCACCTCTGCAGGATTTATTAAGGAAGGGAAATCGATGGAAATGGGACGATAGATGCAATCAAGCATTTTTAGCGGCCAAGAAAATGCTAATCCAAAATGTCAAGCTTGAGTATCCTGATTTTACAAGACGATTCTTTGTAGAGACAGATGCATCCAAAATAGGTATTAGTGGAATCCTATATCAGCTGGATGATGGCAAGAAACATAGATATTTAGCTTTCACCAGTCGCAAGCTTAGGAATTGTGAGAAGAATTACTATGCAACTGAGTTAGAGGCATTAGCAGTGGTTCATGCTCTCAAAACGTGGAAGAAGGTGTTGTTTGGACATGACATAACAGTGATCACAGATCATAAAGCTCTCCAATTTATTATGAAGACAGACTTAGCGAGTGACCGCATCACCAGATGGGCTCTGTTCTTACAGCAATTTAACCCAACTGTTGTACATAGACCGGGGAAGTTAAATCTGTTAGCAGATGTGCTGAGCAGAAACCCTTGTGAAGAAGTAATAGTCAACCATATAAATTTGATTCAAGAGGATAGTGGTACTCTAGAAAAGTTGAAGTTGTTAGCGCAAACTCAGAAGAGATATGCACCTTTACGAAGAATTTACCGTTTTCTGACACGTAGGATGGATAACACTGATCCAGATTTTCAAAGAACTGAGATAGAGGCTAGAAGACATCATATTATGGGAGGTGTTATATGCCAATATATTGACCAGGATCATACTAGACTTAGAGTAGTGATCCCACCCAAGCTTGTCAAACCAGTTATTTGGATGATACACCGAACTGCAGCTCATGTAGGTGTAGACAAGACTTTGGCTCTCGCTCAAGAAACTTTTATTTGGAAACAAATGGGACAAACGATTCGCGACGTCATAAAGACCTGTGACAGTTGTCAGCGAAGTAAATACTCATCTAAGTTAATGAAAGAAGTTCCCAGATCAATATTACCCAGCAAGCCAAGAGAACTTTTCGCGACGGACATTTTTGGTCCGATTCCTCGTTCGACGAAAGGCAATCAATTCGTTTTAGTAACAGTCGATGTATTTTCGAAGTACGTATCTCTATGCCCTATACAGAAAGCTACATCCAAGTACGTAATAAATCGACTTGAGAAAACAGTTATTCCGAGCATGGGGAAACCTGAAGTTTTGTTGAGTGACCATGGATCGCAATTTACTAGCATGGAATTTTCTACTGCTATGGAACGTTTAGGAATCAGGCATGTGTTTAATTCTGTACGGTATCCAGAGGGAAATCCCGCCGAAAGAATTATGCCGGAGATAAGTAAGCTGTGTCGCTTATATGTGTCAAGGCAACACCATAGATGGATGGAAGTGATACCCATCATTAGCCAATGCTTGAATTCCACAGTACATGAAAGCACAGGACAGATTCCGTCCATGCTTCATCATGGATTGAAACCAGATAGACCATGGGATAGAGTCGTGAGGGCACCAGTAGATCCTCAACCCACACAAGAAAGAAGAGTCGAGATGGCAGGAGAGAGGCTCAGAAGACAGGCGGAGAAGAGAGCCAGGAGACAGGCAGGAAGGAGGTTCCACGAGCCATTTCAAGAAAATGATGAGGTGCTGATTAGGAAGCCAGTCACTTCGAACCTACAGCTGAAGATCTACCATAAATTCGCTCCATTGTACGCTGGACCGTTCCGTATTGAACAAACATACCAGAATAATAGCTATAAGATTGTCAGAATGGATACTGATGAAGTTGTAGGAACTTTTAATGCAGCTAGCATCAGGAAATACCATCATGCTGAGTAAAGGAAATTGTAGAGCTATCGTGTACATGTATAATATATTGAATGCCTGAGAGTGTATTTTTTTTTCTCAATCCTGATAAAAAAAAAAGGAGATGTACGGGAGAGATGTACCCGATACCTATTTTAGGCTATCGGCTACGCCAGCTGACATTAAGCTGTAGTTGAGGTTTTGGAAGGCAAGCTGATATGATAGCGCATCGATCGCGTCAAGAAGAAAGCCAAGATGACGTAGGAGGTCAAGAATCAAGGAGGCATTGAAATCTGTAAGAAGATAGAATTATTAATAAAGATGTGAAACTGTATTGAAATATATATGGGATTATAATAAGTTAAAACAACTTAGAAGAGTATATATGACATGCATTATATGTGGAAATAATTTTATGGAAATAAGTTATTGTATAACAGAACAGCCGAGAGGAGTCGGGTTCGAGACTATCTTCGTGACGTAGGAGCACTGTGGTGGGGGAGAATTAGCCACGTGCCGCACGGAGCTCATAAGCTGGGACACAGCGCTGAGCAGTTCAGTTGAGCTCAATGAGGCGAGCAGTACAGAGCAGCTCTATAGCACAGCGAGACGGGCATTGAAGGTCACGCAACACACGTAAACCGTCACGGCAAGTGTAGGCGACATTTCTCGCATCACCGAGCAACAGAGGCCGCGCGGGTCGTTGGTACAGGCGACCTAGCCGAGAAGACAATTGTAGATAGCCGGGGTATTTCAAAACCACACTGATCGCATATGAAGACTTTGTTTCAAGCTTCATTTCGACGCTGTTCGAACACAGGCTTTCACATACAACCTTATAACCATGCTGTTATATAATACATTCAAAGCGACTTTTTACTATTCCAAGTAAACTGAATGTTTAGCATAGGCTCTGATGAACATTACAGCGTGCATTTATAAGATTTTTATCTTATACAATTTTCATGGATTACAAATTATAGACAGATACAGGGTGTATCGTAATCATGAACACTATCTAGTAAAATTTTTATTTTACTCAAGTCGAACTTTGCAGTAAGTTGAGGGAGGACTTACAATTCTCAAACGGAACATTTCTCGGAACAGTGGCGTATATTAGAAGAAGAGTAGGGGGTCCGCTGTTACCATGAACTTTTCGAGAAGGAGTTGGACGATATCCGCTATGGGTAATTCGAGGTTCAACATGATCGAGTAAACGTGAATAGAGACAAGATGGCACCACAGAGCGATGGATTCGGTTCCTGACGAGAGGAGTCCAACAGCTGATTCGCTTGGGATTTCGAAGGAAATCGTCATTTCATGGATGAGATGATATTCACGCCGATCTTACGAGAAATCTTTAGGTAGGGAAAATCGACGATCTTGGAAATTATATTACAACTGATAATGAAAGGTATTGTAAGAGTTCTATCTACCTGATACGATTATTTTCATGAATACTGGGCACACATGTATATTTTTCTAATAGGAGTGATTTGATTATTAAGACATGGTTTGAATTTATATACTTCGAATTTGCTAGAATATGGAGTGACCATATGATATGGCAGGCATCATTAATCGAAATTCTCACCGTTGTTTGGCTTTATTAAGAAGATGTTTGGTCTGATAGACATTTTTCCAGCTAGGATATTTTTCATGGATAGTTTTTTTTGAGTAGCGAGTATTTCGAACTCGTGATCTGCAATTGATTATCAGAAACTACTTCGTCAGTTCATTGCATACTAGCGAGTGTGTATTATTCATCAGTAGGGATTTTTTTTCCATTGGATTGTTTGGAGATATTAAGAAGTTATTCACATTAGTGAATGAACGTCGCTTTTATATGACAACTAGAAACTTGTTGATTCCTTTCTGGTACATTCATTCATATAGTCCACGAGGTGGGGTCCTTCGTATTTATACGATTGTATGGTGGCTACTCACCTTACCCACCGTTTAGGGAACTATCATCCAAGTCGACGGGGCGAGGTCCTTCGTATTTATACGATTGTACGGTGGTTACACATCTTACTCGCCATTGAGGAACTCATTTTATCATCCGAATGTACACGAGATGTAAGTGAATTAAACAAGGAACTACTAGTCACATATCAGTCGAAATTTTGTTAAATAAAGTAACGATAAATGTCAACAGGATTGCATTTAGTAATTCTTGTTTGCCAATCCAATATTTTGTTGCTATACTCTTTTGAGAGTAATTTCAGTTTAACAGCTATTACAGCTGATGCTTTGATGATTTTTTATAATTGTGTTTGATACCTTTGAGAAGGATTTAAAGTAATTTAATCTTGTAAGATTAATCATTAATGGTCATAATTATTTTAAGGCAGATCAGTATTGCAGATTTTGATATGAGAGATTATAGCACATTGGTGTTTTTCTACGATGTGAATTATGAAACTTGTGAAAGAGAATTTATGCTATTTGAAAGAAAATATTAAATTACTGAAGTAATGTTTTTCCAATTGTTTAAGAAGTTGTCTAGATATGATCAGAGTAATTACAGTCATTGGAGATTATGTGCGTTAATAATTTGAAGCCATTTATATATTTTTGTAGATCATGCAACGTGGTTAAATGAAGTTTGTGATAGGCATTTTGTGGAATTTGCCATTTGATAGTTGCAACGTTGATAATGTATTTTGAAGCGGACATGAGGTCGTCGTACCCAGTCTAGCGTTATTGTTGAGATTCATGCTGTATGTGCTGAATATTTATGGAGTTTTTGTAGCAATTCTTATATTCAAATGTGATATTTGGAATATTGAAGAAATATAATGTCGTTGTGGATAGTTAGATCCAACGTGATGTCGTGGAGACAATAATATTTTTGGCATGATAAATTAAATACGAGATATAACTTGGAAGTAATAAAACTGTAAGACAACGTTCTATAAACCTTATTAAACAATTTGTTAGGAAATTAAACAAGTAAATGAAGTTGATAATACAAGATTTTCTGAAAATAATAATTAATGAAATAATAATCTGAGATTTAAGCATATTAACGATCTGACCTAATGAAATAAAAATCAGAATGACTAGATGAAATAATAATAAGTTAAATAACCAGATGATTGAAATTTAAATAAGTTGATAAATTAAATTTTGAAATAAATCGATGAATTAAATAAGTGGATGAATTAAAGATTGAATTAATTAAACTGATTGAAATGAATTATTAGACGATTGTAATGATGATGAATAACTGAATTAGAAGGTGATGATTAATTAAAGAAGCTGATGATTAATTAATTTTTTATGGAATTAAATAAATTTAATTGAGAGATAATTCGAAGGAATTGCAACTTGAAATGTGAATTTAAATGATGTTATGGTGATGAATTAACGATTCTGACAAGAATATTGGGAATTTTGAAGTGAGAATTAATGTGAGAAATATTTAATTTTGATAATAATGATGAGGATGACCAATGAGAATTTGAATTTTCTGTAATTCACAGATAAGAGATTAATGACGATGTAAATATTGTAAATTAATTATTCAATGTTTAGGAACATTTGATTAACATGTTCTACGTTCAAATTATACCATGCAAACCATAATTTATGTGATATTTAACATGAGTGATTATTATATGTGTATGTTTAGGCAGATTAGTAACTTAATTAAATCCACATTGATGTTAAATTAAAGAGAATTAGGTCTCAGGTTTCACAAATGTCAGTGACGAAAGACATAGTGCGACAGTGATCCTGAGAACCCAAGAGAACTTTATACATTTTCTTGTTATGTGGATTGAAATAAATTTGCATTAGAAAGGAGATGGTTCGATTTTTGGACAATGACAATTTAACTTTGCATTCGACCATACTCTTAGGTAGGATTTATATTTAAAATGTCTGTCTGACTTTCAAAGTAAAATAAATTTGTTTTTATCTTAGTTGTGATCTGATGATGGTGTGATGTTCCTTTTTCTTTCCTTGTCTTGAGTAAGGCTTATCCGGAAAGGAAGTGGTTTTGCTAGGAATTCAGTTGATGGCGCCCATTTATATTTGAATTATTTTTTATTAACTTAAGCCCGTAACGACCCTAGAGATACTTTGTCTCGTGAAACCCACTGCTTTTTCACGAACTCAGCTGAATTTCCGACACATTCCTTATTTGACTAGAGGTTCATTTAACTCCGCTCTGTCCTGGAACTCCAGGGATGTGATGTTATAGCAGATGGGTCATCGCATCCCCAGGACGAACGGGTACAGTACTGGCCGTGATTTTCAAGATATGAAGCTGAAATTTGGTACGGTGAAAGAATTAGTGACTGTGACGAATCCTGTTATTGGGCGTTAAAATCGGTGCTGGGCCGAATCTTTTTTTGGGGCCCTGAATTTCAATTTTTTTTGGAATCGATATATCTCGGAAACGGTTGGTCTTATCAAAAAAAATTAAATCTACATGTGTAAGATCTCCGCGGTATGCAACTTTTTTAGTCAAAACTATTTTTTGATATCTCTCACCGTTTTCTTTTTTTGGGGCCCTGAAAATGTCCATTGTGCGTGAAATTTTGCGTTTAGGGAAGTACTGATCGCAATTTTCAAGATGTGAAGCTGAAACTTGGTACGGTGAAAGAGTTAGTGACTGTGACGAATCCTATTGTTGGGCGTTAAAATCGGTGCTGGGCCGAATCTTTTTTTTTGGGCCCTGAATTTCAATTTTTTTTTGTTTCGATATATCTCGGAAACGGTTTTTCGCATCGAAAAAGTTAAATGTACAGGTGTAAGATCTCCGCGGTATGCAACTTTTTTACTCTAAACGATTTTTTGATATCTCTCACCGTTTTCTATTTTTTTGGGCCCTGAAAATGTCCATTGTGCGTGACGTTTTTGGGTTTAGCGAAGTACAGGTCGCAATTTTGAAGATATCGAGCTGAAATTTGGAGCTGTGAAAGAGTTGGACCCTGTGAGGAAACCAGTTGTCGGGCGTTAGAAACGGTGCAGGGCCGGATCTTTTTGGGGGGCCCAGAATTTCAAACTTTTTTTTTGAATCGATATATCTCGGAAACGGTTGGTCGCATCGAAAAACGTTAAATGTTCCGGTTTAAGATCTCCGCGGTATGCATCTTTTTTACTCATAACGATTTTTTGATATCTCTCACCGTTTTCTTATTTTGGGGCCCTGAAGATGTTATTAAATGCTTTTGGTTTTTGAAAAAAAAATGAGGCCCAAATGCATATAATAGTAGGTAAAAATTTAAACGATGGTCTAATTGAATTCTACGGAAAATTATCTATAATAACCCGTTTTCACCTTTTCAATAAGTTAAATAATGTATTTACAGCTGTAATATACTTTCCATTTCTAAGGACGTCCGGCTTTCATAATCACGTGATGGTGTCAGCATTGCCTAGAATAACATTTTATAATATTCCTACATTACCACACAATCGGGCCAAAGGCCCGAAAATCAAGGCATCAGGCCTTGCCGCCAACGAAGTTTTTGTTTGAGATTATAACCCCTCTTGCTGGCCCCTTGCTGCTGCGCCACCGTCTCATCAAAAGCAGGTCAAAGTGCTGCGTGGACTCCTACTTGTTATGAAAGCCGGATCTAAAGATCCTATAGGCTTTCATATAGCCGTGGTATATTGGAAAAAGTCTGTCTGTCTGTATGTATGTATGTATGTATGTATGTGCGTGACGTTTTTGCGTTTAGCAAAGTACAGGTCGCAATTTTCAAGATATCGAGCTAAAATTTGGTACGGTGAAAGAGTTGGGGCCTGTAACGAACCCTATTGTTGGGCGTTAAAATCGGTGCAGGGCCGGACCTTTTTTTGGGGCCCTGAATTTCATCCTATTTTTTTGAATCGATATATCACGGAAACGGTTGGTCGTATCGAAAAATGTTAAATGTATAGGTGTAAGATCTCCGCGGTATGCAACTTTTTTACTGACAAACGATTTTTTGATATCTCTCACTGTTTTCTTTTTTTGGGGCCCTGAAAATGTCCATTGTGCGTGACATTTTTGCGTTTACCTAAGTACTGGTCGCAATTTTCAAGATATTAGGCTGAAATTTGGTACGATGAAAGAGTTAGTGACTGTGACGAATCCTATTGTTGGGCGTTAAAATCGGTACAGGGCCGGATCTTTTTTGGGGGCCCTGAATTTCAAACTTTTTTTGGAATTGATATATCTCGTAAACGGTTGATCGTATCGAAAATTGTTAAATGTACAGGTGTAAGACCTCCGCGATATGCAACTTTTTTACTCAAAACAATTTTTTGATATCTCTCACCGTTTTCTTTTTTTGGGGCCCTGAAAATGTCCATTGTGCGTGATATTTTTGCGTTTAGCTAAGTACTGGTCGCAATTTTCAAGATATTAAGCTGCAATTTGGTACGGTGAAAGAGTTAGTGACTGTGACGAATCCTGTTGTTGGGCGTTAAAATTGGTGCAGGGCCGGATCTTTTTTGGGTGCCCTGAATTTCAACCCTTTTTTTGGAATCGATATATCTCGGAAACGGTTGATCGTATCGAAAAATGTTAAATGTATTGGTGTAAGATCTCCGCGGTATGCAACTTTTTTACTCAAAACGATTGTTTGATATCTCTCACCGTTTTCGTTTTTTGGGGCCCTGAAAATGTCCTTTGTGCGTGACATTTTTGCGTTTACCTAAGTACTGGTCGCAATTTTCAAGATATTAAGCTGCAATTTGGTACGGTGAAAAAGTTAGTGACTGTGACGAATCCTATTGTTGGGCGCTAAAATCGGTGCAGGACCGGATCTTTTTTGGGGGCCCTGAATTTCAAACTTTTTTTTGGAATCGATATATCTCGGAAACGGTTGATCGTATCGAAAAATGTTAAAGGTATTGGTGTAAGATCTCTGCAGTATGCAACTTTTTTACTCAAAACGATATTTTGATATCTCTCACCGTTTTCTTTTTTTGAGGCTCTGAAAATGTCCATTGTGCGTGACATTTTTGCGTTTAGCTAAGTACTGGTCGCAATTTTTAAGATATTAAGCTGAAATTTGGTACGATGAAAGAGTTAGCGACTGTGACGAATCCTATTGTTGGGCGTTAAAATCGGTGCAGGGCCGGTTCTTTTTGAGGGGCCCTGAATTTCTAACTGTTTTTTGGAATCGATATATCTCGGAAACGGTTGGTCGTATCGAAAAATGTTAAAGGTATAGGTGTAAGATCTCCGCGGTATGCAACTTTTTTACTCAAAACGATTTTTGATATCTCTCAAAGTTTCCTTTTTTTTGGGGCCCTCAAAATGTCCATTGTATGTGTCATTTTTGCGTTTAGTTAATTACTGGTCGCTATTTTCAAGATATTAAGCTGACATTTGGTACGGTGAAAGAGTTAGTGACTGTGACGAATCGTATTGTTGGGCGTTAAAATCGGTGCAGGGCCGGATATTTTTTGGGGCCCTGAATTTCAAACTTTTTTTTGGAATCGACAGATCTCGGAAACGGTTGATCGTATCGAAAATGTTAAATGTATGGGTGTAAGATCTCCTCGGTATGCAACTTTTTACTCCAAACGATTTTTTGATATCTCTCACCGTTTTCTTTTTTTGGTGCCCTGAAAATGTCCATTGTGCGTGACATTTTTGCGTTTAGCTAAGTACTGGTCGCAATTTTCAAGATATTAAGCTAAAATTTGGTACGATGAAAGAGTTTGTGACTGTGACGAATCCAGTTGTTGGGCGTTATGATCGGTGCAGGGCCGGATCTTTTTTGGGGGCCCTGAATTTCTAACTGTTTTTTGGAATCGATATATCTCAGAAACGGTTGGTCGTATCGAAAAATGTTAAAGGTACAGATGTAAGATCTCCGTGGTATGCAACTTTTTTACTCAAAACGATTTTTTGATATCTCTCACCGTTTTCTTTTTTTGGGGCCCTGAAAATGTCCATTGTGCGAGACATTTTTGCGTTTGGCTAAGTACTGGTCTCAATTTTCAAGATATTAAGCTGAAATTTGGTACGGTGAAAGAGTTAGTGACTGTGACGAATCCTATTATTGGGCGTTAAAATCGGTACAGGGACCTTTTTGGGGGGCCCTTAATTTCATCCCTTTTTTTGGAATCGATATATCTCGTAAACGGTTGATCGTATCGAAAATTGTTAAATGTACAGGTGTAAGATCTCCGCGGTATGCAAATTTTTTATTCAAAACATTTTTTTGATATCTCTCACCGTTTTCTTTTTTTGGGGCCCTGAAAATGTCCATTGTGCGTGACATTTTTGCGTTTAGCTATGTACTGGTCGCAACTTTCAAGATTTTAGGCTGAAATTTGGTACGATGAAAGAGTTGGTGACTATGACGAATCCTATTGTTGGGCGTTAAAATCGGTGCAGGGCCGGATATTTTTTGGGAGCCCTGAATTTCAAACTTTTTTTTGGAATCGATATATCTCGTAAACGGTTGATCGTATCGAAAATTGTTAAATATCCAGGTGTAAGATCTCTGCGGTATGCAACTTTTTTACTCAAAACTATTTTTTTATATCTCTCACCATTTTCTTTTTTTAGGGCCCAGAAAACGTCCATTGTGCGTGACATTTTTGGGGTTAGCTATGTACTGATCGCAATTTTCAAGATATTATGCTGCAATTTGGTACGGTGAAAGAGTTAGTGACTGTGACGAATCCTATTGTTGGGCGTTAAAATCGGTGCAGGGCCGGATCTTTTTTGGGGGCCCTGAATTTCAAACTTTTTTTTGGAATCGATATATCTCGGAAACGGTTGATCGTATCGAAAAATGTTAAAGGTATTGGTGTAAGATCTCCGCGGTATGCACCTTTTTTACTTAAAACGATTTTTTGATATCTCTCACCGTTTTCTTTTTTGGGGGCCCTGAAAATGTCCATTGTGCGTGACAATTTTGCGTTTAGCAAGGCACAGGTCGCAATTTTCAAGATATCAAGCAGAAATTTGGTACGGTGAAAGTGCTAGGGCCTGTGAGGAACCCTATTGTTGGGCGTTAAAATTGGTGCAGGGCCGGACCTTTTTTTGGGGCCCTGAATTTCATCCCTTTTTTTGGAATCAATATATCTCGGAAACGGATGGTCGTATCGAAAAACGTCAAATGTAAAGGTGTAAGATCACCAGGGTATGGAACTATTTTACTCATAACGATTTTTTGATATCTCTCACCTTTTTCTCTTTTTGGGGCCCTGAAAATGTCCATTGTGCGTGACATATTTGGGTTTAGAGAAGTACAGGTCGCAATTTTCAAGATATCAAACTGAAATTTGGTGCGGTCACCACCATGGTGGATTTTTGGTAACCAGGTTATTGAAAGTCCTATAGGTGAACTTATGTTCATAGCCCCTATGAACATTTAAAAATTCAGTTTGATTGATATAATAGATTCGTAGATATTGAGAACCATCTAAATATTTCGGATGGACGCCATGTTGGATTGTTATATGTATTGGCCATAGAGTCATGTACCATTAAAAAAAATATTGCGTAGGTTCATTATTCAAACTTTCACCTCGATCGCATGATTACGACACATGAAAATAAAAACTTAATTTGAAAATTAGCACAGCCGCCATCTTGAGGTTATGTAAACAATTCAACCAAATTAAATACCAGAGCATTATAATGTGTATAAACATTTCCTGTGCCATGTTTCATTGCGTTTGGATCATTAAATCGTGTTAAAAGTCTATATAAAACTTTCAACTTCGCGTGGCCAACATGTTCGTTTTGTAGTTAACCGTATTTTGAAAGTCTCATAAGTGAACTTCCAGTGGTGCCCCTTATCTCCGTACAAAATTTCAGGGTGATACCGGTAATAATTTCAGAGATATAGAATGCCGGTGAAATATTTCTCACAACCGCCATCTTGAGGTTATGTAAACAATTGAACGAACATAGATGTCAGGGCATTACAATGTGTATAAACATATACTGTACCAAGTCTCATTACGTTTGGTTGGTAAAATCGCGAGAAACGTCTATTTAAAGTCGCAACTTCGCTTGGCCGCCTTGTTATGAAAGCCGGATCTAAAGATCCTATAGGCTTTCATATAGCCGTGGTAGGATTTTTCGAGATCTCGGAAACTAAGCGTCGCCCACTGTTCAAACCTATACCAATCGAATCAGAGTCGAAAGAAAAAAATTCAAAAAAAGTCTGTCTGTATGTATGTATGTATGTATGTATGTATGTATGTATGTACGTATGTGCGTGACGTTTTTGCGTTTAGCAAAGTACAGGTCGCAATTTTCAAGATATCGGGATGAAATTTGGTACGGTGAAAGAGTTTGGGCCTGTGACGAACCCTATTGTTGGGCGTTAAAATCGGTAAAGGGCCGGACCTTTTTTTGAGGCCCTGAATTTCATCCTATTTTTTTGAATCGATATATCTCGGAAACGGCTGGTCGTATCGAAAAAAGTTAAATTTACGGGTGTAAGATCTCGGCGGTATGCAACTTTTTTATTCCTAAGGATTTTTTGATATCTCTCACCGTTTTCTTTTTTTGGGGCCCTGAAAATGTCCATTGTGCGTGACATATTTGGGTTTAGCGAAGTACAGGTCGCAATTTTCAAGATATCGAGCTGGAATTTGGTACGGTGAAAGAGTTAGTGACTGTGACGAACTCTTTTGTTGGGCGTTAAAACCGGTGAAGGGACGGATCTTTTTGGGGGGCCCTGAATTTCTAACTGTTTTTTGGAATCGATATATCTCGGAAACGGTTGGTCGTATCGAAAAATGTTAAATGTACAGGTGTAAGATCTCCGCGGTATGCAACTTTTTTATTCAAAACGATTTTTAGATATCTCTCACCGTTTTCTTTTTTTGGGGCCCTGAAAAAGTCCATTGTGCGTGACATTTTTGCGTTTAGCTATGTACTGTTCGCAATTTTCAAGATATTAAGCTGAAATTTGGTACGGTGAAAGAGTTAGTGACTGTGACGAATCCTGTGATTGGGCGTTAAGATCGGTGCAGGGCCGGATCTTCTTTGGGGGCCCTGAATTTCTAACTTTTTTTTGGAATCGATATATCTCGGAAACGGTTGGACGTATCGGAAAATGTTAAATGTACAGGTGTAAGAACTCCGCGGTATGCAACTTTTTTACTCAAAGCGATTTTTTGATATCTCTCACCGTTTCCTTTTTTGGGGGCCCTGAAAATGTCCATTGTGCGTGACATTTTTGGGTTCAGCTAAGTACTGGTCGCAATTTTCAAGATATCAAACTGAAATTTGGTGCGGTCACCACCATGTTGGATTTTTGGTAACCAGGTTATTGAAAGTCCTATAGGTGAACTTATGTTCATAGCCCCTATGAACATTTAAAAATTCAGTTTGATTGATATAATAGATTCGTAGATATTGAGAACCATCTAAATATTTCGGATGGACGCCATGTTGGATTGTTATATGTATTGGCCATAGAGTCATGTACCATTAAAAAAATATTGCGTAGGTTCATTATTCAAACTTTCACCTCGATCGCATGATTACGAAACATGAAAATAAAAACTTAATTTGAAAATTAGCACAGCCGCCATCTTGAGGTTATGTAAACAATTCAACCAAATTAAATACCAGAGCATTATAATGTGTATAAACATTTCCTGTGCCATGTTTCATTGCGTTTGGATCATTAAATCGTGATAAAAGTCTATATAAAACTTTCAACTTCGCGTGGCCAACATGTTCGTTTTGTAGTTAACCGTATTTTGAAAGTCTCATAAGTGAACTTCCAGTGGTGCCCCTTATCTCCGTACAAAATTTCAGGGTGATACCGGTAATAATTTCAGAGATATAGAATGCCGGTGAAATATTTCGCACAACCGCCATCTTGAGGTTATGTAAACAATTGAACGAACATAGATGTCAGGGCATTACAATGTGTATAAACATATACTGTACCAAGTCTCATTACGTTTGGTTGGTAAAATCGCGAGAAACGTCTATTTAAAGTCGCAACTTCGCTTGGCCGCCTTGTTATGAAAGCCGGATCTAAAGATCCTATAGGCTTTCATATAGCCGTGGTGGGATTTTTCGAGATCTCGGAAACTAAGCGTCGCCCACTGTTCAAACCTATACCAATCGAATCAGAGTCGAAAGAAAAAAATTCAAAAAAAGTCTGTCTGTATGTATGTATGTATGTATGTATGTATGTATGTATGTACGTATGTGCGTGACGTTTTTGCGTTTAGCAAAGTACAGGTCGCAATTTTCAAGATATCGAGATGAAATTTGGTACGGTGAAAGAGTTTGGGCCTGTGACGAACCCTATTGTTGGGCGTTAAAATCGGTCCAGGGCCGGACCTTTTTTTGAGGCCCTGAATTTCATCCTATTTTTTTGAATCGATATATCTCGGAAACGGCTGGTCGTATCGAAAAAAGTTAAATTTACGGGTGTAAGATCTCGGCAGTATGCAACCTTTTTATTCCAAAGGATTTTTTGATATCTCTCACCGTTTTCTTTTTTTGGGGCCCTGAAAATGTCCATTGTGCGTGACATATTTGGGTTTAGCGAAGTACAGGTCGCAATTTTCAAGATATCGAGCTGGAATTTGGTACGGTGAAAGAGTTAGTGACTGTGACGAACTCTTTTGTTGGGCGTTAAAACCGGTGAAGGGACGGATCTTTTTGGGGGGCCCTGAATTTCTAACTGTTTTTTGGAATCGATATAACTCGGAAACGGTTGGTCGTATCGAAAAATGTTAAATATACAGGTGTAAGATCTCCGCGGTATGCAACTTTTTTATTCAAAACGATTTTTAGATATCTCTCACCGTTTTCTTTTTTTGGGGGCCCTGAAAAAGTCCATTGTGCGTGACATTTTTGCGTTTAGCTATGTACTGTTCGCAATTTTCAAGATATTAAGCTGAAATTTGGTACGGTGAAAGAGTTAGTGACTGTGACGAATCCTGTCATTGGGCGTTAAGATCGGTGCAGGGCCGGATCTTTTTTGGGGGCCCTGAATTTCTAACTTTTTTTTGGAATCGATATATCTCGGAAACGGTTGGACGTATCGGAAAATGTTAAATGTACAGGTGTAAGAACTCCGCGGTATGCAACTTTTTTACTCAAAGCGATTATTTGATATCTCTCACCGTTTCCTTTTTTTGGGGCCCTGAAAATGTCCATTGTGCGTGACATTTTTGCGTTTAGCTAAGTACTGATCGCAATTTTCAAGATATTAAGCTGAAATTTGGTACGGTGAAAGAGTTAGTAACTGTGACGAATCCTATTGTTGGGCGTTAAAATCGGTTCAGGGCCGGATCTTTTTTGGGGCCCTGAATTTCTAACTGTTTTTTGGAATCGATATATCTCGGAAACGGGTGGTCGTATCGAATAATGTTAAATGTACAGGTGTAAGAACTCCGCGGTATGCAACTTTTTTACTCAAAGCGATTTTTTGATATCTCTCACCGTTTCCTTTTTTTGGGGCCCTGAAAATGTCCATTGTGCGTGACATTTTTGGGTTCAGCTAAGTACTGGTCGCAATTTTCAAGATATTAAGCTGAAATTTGGTACGGTGAAAGAGTTACTAACTGTGACGAATCCTATTGTTGGGCGTTAAAACCGGTGCAGGGCCGGATCTTTTTTGGGGGCCCTGAATTTCAATTTTTTTTTGGAATCGATATATCTCGGAAACGGTTGATCTTATCGAAAAATGTTAAAGGTATAGGTGTAAGATCTCCGCGGTATGCAACTTTTTTATTCAAAACGATTTTTAGATATCTCTCACCGTTTTCTTTTTTTGGGGCCCTGAAAAAGTCCATTGTGCGTGACATTTTTGCGTTTAGCTATGTACTGTTCGCAATTTTCAAGATATTAAGCTGAAATTTGGTACGGTGAAAGAGTTAGTGACTGTGACGAATCCTGTGATTGGGCGTTAAGATCGGTGCAGGGCCGGATCTTCTTTGGGGGCCCTGAATTTCTAACTTTTTTTTGGAATCGATATATCTCGGAAACGGTTGGACGTATCGGAAAATGTTAAATGTACAGGTGTAAGAACTCCGCGGTATGCAACTTTTTTACTCAAAGCGATTTTTTGATATCTCTCACCGTTTCCTTTTTTTGGGGCCCTGAAAATGTCCATTGTGCGTGACATTTTTGGGTTCAGCTAAGTACTGGTCGCAATTTTCAAGATATTAAGCTGAAATTTGGTACGGTGAAAGAGTTAGTAACTGTGACGAATCCTATTGTTGGGCGTTAAAACCGGTGAAGGGACGGATCTTTTTGGGGGGCCCTGAATTTCTAACTGTTTTTTGGAATCGATATAACTCGGAAACGGTTGGTCGTATCGAAAAATGTTAAATATACAGGTGTAAGATCTCCGCGGTATGCAACTTTTTTATTCAAAACGATTTTTAGATATCTCTCACCGTTTTCTTTTTTTGGGGCCCTGAAAAAGTCCATTGTGCGTGACATTTTTGCGTTTAGCTATGTACTGTTCGCAATTTTCAAGATATTAAGCTGAAATTTGGTACGGTGAAAGAGTTAGTGACTTTGACGAATCCTGTCATTGGGCGTTAAGATCGGTGCAGGGCCGGATCTTTTTTGGGGGCCCTGAATTTCTAACTTTTTCTTGGAATCGATATATCTCGGAAACGGTTGGACGTATCGGAAAATGTTAAATGTACAGGTGTAAGAACTCCGCGGTATGCAACTTTTTTACTCAAAGCGATTATTTGATATCTCTCACCGTTTCCTCTTTTTGGGGCCCTGAAAATGTCCATTGTGCGTGACATTTTTGCGTTTAGCTAAGTACTGATCGCAATTTTCAAGATATTAAGCTGAAATTTGGTACGGTGAAAGAGTTAGTAACTGTGACGAATCCTATTGTTGGGCGTTAAAATCGGTGCAGGGCCGGATCTTTTTTGGGGCCCTGAATTTCTAACTGTTTTTTGGAATCGATATATCTCGGAAACGGGTGGTCGTATCGAATAATGTTAAATGTACAGGTGTAAGAACTCCGCGGTATGCAACTTTTTTACTCAAAGCGATTTTTTGATATCTCTCACCGTTTCCTTTTTTTGGGGCCCTGAAAATGTCCATTGTGCGTGACATTTTTGGGTTCAGCTAAGTACTGGTCGCAATTTTCAAGATATTAAGCTGAAATTTGGTACGGTGAAAGAGTTAGTAACTGTGACGAATCCTATTGTTGGGCGTTAAAACCGGTGCAGGGCCGGATCTTTTTTGGGGGCCCTGAATTTCAATTTTTTTTTGGAATCGATATATCTCGGAAACGGTTGATCTTATCGAAAAATGTTAAAGGTATAGGTGTAAGATCTCCGCGGTATGCAACTTTTTTATTCAAAACGATTTTTAGATATCTCTCACCGTTTTCTTTTTTTGGGGCCCTGAAAAAGTCCATTGTGCGTGACATTTTTGCGTTTAGCTATGTACTGTTCGCAATTTTCAAGATATTAAGCTGAAATTTGGTACGGTGAAAGAGTTAGTGACTGTGACGAATCCTGTGATTGGGCGTTAAGATCGGTGCAGGGCCGGATCTTCTTTGGGGGCCCTGAATTTCTAACTTTTTTTTGGAATCGATATATCTCGGAAACGGTTGGACGTATCGGAAAATGTTAAATGTACAGGTGTAAGAACTCCGCGGTATGCAACTTTTTTACTCAAAGCGATTTTTTGATATCTCTCACCGTTTCCTTTTTTTGGGGCCCTGAAAATGTCCATTGTGCGTGACATTTTTGGGTTCAGCTAAGTACTGGTCGCAATTTTCAAGATATTAAGCTGAAATTTGGTACGGTGAAAGAGTTAGTAACTGTGACGAATCCTATTGTTGGGCGTTAAAACCGGTGCAGGGCCGGATCTTTTTTGGGGGCCCTGAATTTCAATTTTTTTTTGGAATCGATATATCTCGGAAACGGTTGATCTTATCGAAAAATGTTAAAGGTATAGGTGTAAGATCTCCGCGGTATGCAACTTTTTTACTCAAAACGATTTTTTGATATCTCTCACCGTTTTCTTATTTTGGGGCCTGAAGATGTTATGAAATGTTTTTGGTTTTTGAAAAAAAAAAATGGGGCCCAAATGTATATAATAATAGGTAAAAATTTAAACGATGGTCTAATTGAATTCTACGGAAATTTATCTATAATAACCCGTTTTCACCTTTTCAATAAGTTAAATAATGTTTTTACAGCTGTAATATACTTTATATTTCCCAGGACGTCCGGCTTTCATAACCACGTGATGGTGTCAGCATTGCCTAGAATAACATTTTATAATTTTCCTATATTACCACACAATCGGGCCAAAGGCCCGAAATGCTAGGCATCAGGCCTTGCCGCCAACGAAGTTGTTGTTTGAGATTATAACCCCTCTTGCTGGCCCCTTGCTGCTGCGCCACTGTCTCTCAAAAGCAGGTCGTGCTGCGGGGACTCCTACTTGTTATGAAAGCCGGATCTAAAGATCCTATAGGCTTTCATATAGCCGTGGTATGTGGGAAAGGTTGTCTGTATGTATGTATGTATGTGCGTGACGCTTTTGCGTTTAGCAAAGTACAGGTCGCAATTTTCAAGATATCGAGCTGAAATTTGGTACGGTGAAAGAGTTGGGGCCTGTGACGAACACTATTGTTGGGCGTTAAAATCGGTGCAGGGCCGGACCTTTTTTTGGGGCCCTGAATTTCATCCTATTTTTTTGAATCGATATATCTCGGAAACGGTTGGTCGTATCGAAAAATGTTAAATGTATAGGTGTAAGATCTCCGCGGTATGCAACTTTTTTACTCAAAACGATTTCTTGATATCTCTCACCGTTTTCGTTTTTTGGGGCCCTGAAAATGTCCTTTGTGCGTGACATTTTTGCGTTTACCTAAGTACTGGTCGCAATTTTCAAGATATTAAGCTGCAATTTGGTACGGTGAAAAAGTTAGTGACTGTGACGAATCCTATTGTTGGGCGCTAAAATCGGTGCAGGACCGGATCTTTTTTGGAGGCACTGAATTTCAAACTTTTTTTTGGAATCGATATATCTCGGAAACGGTTGATCGTATCGAAACATGTTAAAGGTATTGGTGTAAGATCTCTGCGGTATGCAACTCTTTTACTCAAAATGATTTTTTGATATCTCTCACCGTTTTCTTTTTTTGGGGCCCTGAAAATGTCCAATGTGCGTGACATTTTTGCGTTTAGCTAAGTACTGGTCGCAATTTTTAAGATATTAAGCTGAAATTTGGTACGATGAAAGAGTTAGTGACTGTGACGAATCCTATTGTTGGGCGTTGAAATCGGTGCAGGGCCGGTTCTTTTTGAGGGGCCCTGAATTTCTAACTGTTTTTTGGAATCGATATATCTCGGAAACGGTTGGTCGTATCGAAAAATGTTAAATGTATAGGTGTAAGATCTCCGCGGTATGCAACTTTTTTATTCAAAACGATTTTTTGATATATCTCAAAGTTTCCTTTTTTTGGGGGGCCTCAAAATGTCCATTGTATGTGTCATTTTTGCGTTTAGTTAATTACTGGTCGCTATTTTCAAGATATTAAGCTGACATTTGGTACGGTGAAAGAGTTAGTGACTGTGACGAATCGTATTGTTGGGCGTTAAAATCGGTGCAGGGCCGGATATTTTTTGGGGCCCTGAATTTCAAACTTTTTTTTGGAATCGACAGATCTCGGAAACGGTTGATCGTATCGAAAAATGTTAAAGGTATTGGTGTAAGATCTCCGCGGTATGCACCTTTTTTACTCAAAACGATTTTTTGATATCTCTCACCGTTTTCTTTTTTGGGGGCCCTGAAAATGTCCATTGTGCGTGACAATTTTGCGTTTAGCAAGGCACAGGTCGCAATTTTCAAGATATCAAGCAGAAATTTGGTACGGTGAAAGTGCTAGGGCCTGTGAGGAACCCTATTGTTGGGCGTTAAAATTGGTGCAGGGCCGGACCTTTTTTTGGGGCCCTGAATTTCATCCCTTTTTTTGGAATCAATATATCTCGGAAACGGATGGTCGTATCGAAAAACGTCAAATGTAAAGGTGTAAGATCACCAGGGTATGGAACTATTTTACTCATAACGATTTTTTGATATCTCTCACCTTTTTCTCTTTTTGGGGCCCTGAAAATGTCCATTGTGCGTGACATATTTGGGTTTAGAGAAGTACAGGTCGCAATTTTCAAGATATCAAACTGAAATTTGGTGCGGTCACCACCATGTTGGATTTTTGGTAACCAGGTTATTGAAAGTCCTATAGGTGAACTTATGTTCATAGCCCCTATGAACATTTAAAAATTCAGTTTGATTGATATAATAGATTCGTAGATATTGAGAACCATCTAAATATTTCGGATGGACGCCATGTTGGATTGTTATATGTATTGGCCATAGAGTCATGTACCATTAAAAAAAATATTGCGTAGGTTCATTATTCAAACTTTCACCTCGATCGCATGATTACGACACATGAAAATAAAAACTTAATTTGAAAATTAGCACAGCCGCCATCTTGAGGTTATGTAAACAATTCAACCAAATTAAATACCAGAGCATTATAATGTGTATAAACATTTCCTGTGCCATGTTTCATTGCGTTTGGATCATTAAATCGTGATAAAAGTCTATATAAAACTTTCAACTTCGCGTGGCCAACATGTTCGTTTTGTAGTTAACCGTATTTTGAAAGTCTCATAAGTGAACTTCCAGTGGTGCCCCTTATCTCCGTACAAAATT
The DNA here is from genome assembly GCA_946902985.2 of Meconema thalassinum. Classification (NCBI taxonomy): domain Eukaryota; kingdom Metazoa; phylum Arthropoda; class Insecta; order Orthoptera; family Tettigoniidae; genus Meconema; species Meconema thalassinum. The sequence continues at coordinate 240,836,544 of OX336395.1, forward strand.
TCAGGGTGATACCGGTAATAATTTCAGAGATATAGAATGCCGGTGAAATATTTCGCACAACCGCCATCTTGAGGTTATGTAAACAATTGAACGAACATAGATGTCAGGGCATTACAATGTGTATAAACATATACTGTACCAAGTCTCATTACGTTTGGTTGGTAAAATCGCGAGAAACGTCTATTTAAAGTCGCAACTTCGCTTGGCCGCCTTGTTATGAAAGCCGGATCTAAAGATCCTATAGGCTTTCATATAGCCGTGGTAGGATTTTTCGAGATCTCGGAAACTAAGCGTCGCCCACTGTTCAAACCTATACCAATCGAATCAGAGTCGAAAGAAAAAAATTCAAAAAAAGTCTGTCTGTCTGTATGTATGTATGTATGTATGTACGTATGTGCGTGACGTTTTTGCGTTTAGCAAAGTACAGGTCGCAATTTTCAAGATATCGAGATGAAATTTGGTACGGTGAAAGAGTTTGGGCCTGTGACGAACCCTATTGTTGGGCGTTAAAATCGGTCCAGGGCCGGACCTTTTTTTGAGGCCCTGAATTTCATCCTATTTTTTTGAATCGATATATCTCGGAAACGGCTGGTCGTATCGAAAAAAGTTAAATTTACGGGTGTAAGATCTCGGCGGTATGCAACTTTTTTATTCCCAAGGATTTTTTGATATCTCTCACCGTTTTCTTTTTTTGGGGCCCTGAAAATGTCCATTGTGCGTGACATATTTGGGTTTAGCGAAGTACTGGTCGCAATTTTCAAGATATCGAGCTGGAATTTGGTACGGTGAAAGAGTTAGTGACTGTGACGAACTCTTTTGTTGGGCGTTAAAACCGGTGAAGGGACGGATCTTTTTGGGGGGCCCTGAATTTCTAACTGTTTTTTGGAATCGATATATCTCGGAAACAGTTGGTCGTATCGAAAAATGTTAAATGTACAGGTGTAAGATCTCCGCGGTATGCAACTTTTTTATTCAAAACGATTTTTAGATATCTCTCACCGTTTTCTTTTTTTGGGGCCCTGAAAAAGTCCATTGTGCGTGACATTTTTGCGTTTAGCTATGTACTGTTCGCAATTTTCAAGATATTAAGCTGAAATTTGGTACGGTGAAAGAGTTAGTGACTGTGACGAATCCTGTCATTGGGCGTTAAGATCGGTGCAGGGCCGGATCTTCTTTGGGGGCCCTGAATTTCTAACTTTTTTTTGGAATCGATATATCTCGGAAACGGTTGGACGTATCGGAAAATGTTAAATGTACAGGTGTAAGAACTCCGCGGTATGCAACTTTTTTACTCAAAGCGATTATTTGATATCTCTCACCGTTTCCTTTTTTTGGGGCCCTGAAAATGTCCATTGTGCGTGACATTTTTGCGTTTAGCTAAGTACTGATCGCAATTTTCAAGATATTAAGCTGAAATTTGGTACGGTGAAAGAGTTAGTAACTGTGACGAATCCTATTGTTGGGCGTTAAAATCGGTGCAGGGCCGGATCTTTTTTGGGGCCCTGAATTTCTAACTGTTTTTTGGAATCGATATATCTCGGAAACGGGTGGTCGTATCGAATAATGTTAAATGTACAGGTGTAAGAACTCCGCGGTATGCAACTTTTTTACTCAAAGCGATTTTTTGATATCTCTCACCGTTTCCTTTTTTTGGGGCCCTGAAAATGTCCATTGTGCGTGACATTTTTGGGTTCAGCTAAGTACTGGTCGCAATTTTCAAGATATTAAGCTGAAATTTGGTACGGTGAAAGAGTTAGTAACTGTGACGAATCCTATTGTTGGGCGTTAAAACCGGTGCAGGGCCGGATCATTTTTGGGGGCCCTGAATTTCAATTTTTTTTTGGAATCGATATATCTCGGAAACGGTTGATCTTATCGAAAAATGTTAAAGGTATAGGTGTAAGATCTCCGCGGTATGCAACTTTTTTACTCAAAACGATTTTTTGATATCTCTCACCGTTTTCTTATTTTGGGGCCTGAAGATGTTAAGAAATGTTTTTGGTTTTTGAAAAAAAAAATGGGGCCCAAATGTATATAATAATAGGTAAAAATTTAAACGATGGTCTAATTGAATTCTACGGAAATTTATCTATAATAACCCGTTTTCACCTTTTCAATAAGTTAAATAATGTTTTTACAGCTGTAATATACTTTATATTTCCCAGGACGTCCGGCTTTCATAACCACGTGATGGTGTCAGCATTGCCTAGAATAACATTTTATAATTTTCCTATATTACCACACAATCGGGCCAAAGGCCCGAAATGCTAGGCATCAGGCCTTGCCGCCAACGAAGTTGTTGTTTGAGATTATAACCCCTCTTGCTGGCCCCTTGCTGCTGCGCCACTGTCTCTCAAAAGCAGGTCGTGCTGCGGGGACTCCTACTTGTTATGAAATCCGGATCTAAAGATCCTATAGGCTTTCATATAGCCGTGGTATGTGGGAAAAGTTTGTCTGTATGTATGTATGTATGTGCGTGACGCTTTTGCGTTTAGCAAAGTACAGGTCGCAATTTTCAAGATATCGAGCTGAAATTTGGTACGGTGAAAGAGTTGGGGCCTGTGACGAACACTATTGTTGGGCGTTAAAATCGGTGCAGGGCCGGACCTTTTTTTGGGGCCCTGAATTTCATCCTATTTTTTTGAATCGATATATCTCGGAAACGGTTGGTCGTATCGAAAAATGTTAAATGTATAGGTGTAAGATCTCCGCGGTATGCAACTTTTTTACTCAAAACGATTTTTTGATATCTCTCACCGTTTTCGTTTTTTGGGGCCCTGAAAATGTCCTTTGTGCGTGACATTTTTGCGTTTACCTAAGTACTGGTCGCAATTTTCAAGATATTAAGCTGCAATTTGGTACGGTGAAAAAGTTAGTGACTGTGACGAATCCTATTGTTGGGCGCTAAAATCGGTGCAGGACCGGATCTTTTTTGGAGGCCCTGAATTTCAAACTTTTTTTTGGAATCGATATATCTCGGAAACGGTTGATCGTATCGAAAAATGTTAAAGGTATTGGTGTAAGATCTCTGCGGTATGCAACTCTTTTACTCAAAATGATTTTTTGATATCTCTCACCGTTTTCTTTTTTTGGGGCCCTGAAAATGTCCAATGTGCGTGACATTTTTGCGTTTAGCTAAGTACTGGTCGCAATTTTTAAGATATTAAGCTGAAATTTGGTACGATGAAAGAGTTAGTGACTGTGACGAATCCTATTGTTGGGCGTTGAAATCGGTGCAGGGCCGGTTCTTTTTGAGGGGCCCTGAATTTCTAACTGTTTTTTGGAATCGATATATCTCGGAAACGGTTGGTCGTATCGAAAAATGTTAAATGTATAGGTGTAAGATCTCCGCGGTATGCAACTTTTTTACTCAAAACGATTTTTTGATATATCTCAAAGTTTCCTTTTTTTTGGGGCCCTCAAAATGTCCATTGTATGTGTCATTTTTGCGTTTAGTTAATTACTGGTCGCTATTTTCAAGATATTAAGCTGACATTTGGTACGGTGAAAGAGTTAGTGACTGTGACGAATCGTATTGTTGGGCGTTAAAATCGGTGCAGGGCCGGATATTTTTTGGGGCCCTGAATTTCAAACTTTTTTTTGGAATCGACAGATCTCGGAAACGGTTGATCGTATCGAAAAATGTTAAAGGTATTGGTGTAAGATCTCCGCGGTATGCACCTTTTTTACTCAAAACGATTTTTTGATATCTCTCACCGTTTTCTTTTTTGGGGGCCCTGAAAATGTCCATTGTGCGTGACAATTTTGCGTTTAGCAAGGCACAGGTCGCAATTTTCAAGATATCAAGCAGAAATTTGGTACGGTGAAAGTGCTAGGGCCTGTGAGGAACCCTATTGTTGGGCGTTAAAATTGGTGCAGGGCCGGACCTTTTTTTGGGCCCTGAATTTCATCCCTTTTTTTGGAATCAATATATCTCGGAAACGGATGGTCGTATCGAAAAACGTCAAATGTAAAGGTGTAAGATCACCAGGGTATGGAACTATTTTACTCATAACGATTTTTTGATATCTCTCACCTTTTTCTCTTTTTGGGGCCCTGAAAATGTCCATTGTGCGTGACATATTTGGGTTTAGAGAAGTACAGGTCGCAATTTTCAAGATATCAAACTGAAATTTGGTGCGGTCACCACCATGTTGGATTTTTGGTAACCAGGTTATTGAAAGTCCTATAGGTGAACTTATGTTCATAGCCCCTATGAACATTTAAAAATTCAGTTTGATTGATATAATAGATTCGTAGATATTGAGAACCATCTAAATATTTCGGATGGACGCCATGTTGGATTGTTATATGTATTGGCCATAGAGTCATGTACCATTAAAAAAATATTGCGTAGGTTCATTATTCAAACTTTCACCTCGATCGCATGATTACGACACATGAAAATAAAAACTTAATTTGAAAATTAGCACAGCCGCCATCTTGACGTTATGTAAACAATTCAACCAAATTAAATACCAGAGCATTATAATGTGTATAAACATTTCCTGTGCCATGTTTCATTGCGTTTGGATCATTAAATCGTGATAAAAGTCTATATAAAACTTTCAACTTCGCGTGGCCAACATGTTCGTTTTGTAGTTAACCGTATTTTGAAAGTCTCATAAGTGAACTTCCAGTGGTGCCCCTTATCTCCGTACAAAATTTCAGGGTGATACCGGTAATAATTTCAGAGATATAGAATGCCGGTGAAATATTTCGCACAACCGCCATCTTGAGGTTATGTAAACAATTGAACGAACATAGATGTCAGGGCATTACAATGTGTATAAACATATACTGTACCAAGTCTCATTACGTTTGGTTGGTAAAATCGCGAGAAACGTCTATTTAAAGTCGCAACTTCGCTTGGCCGCCTTGTTATGAAAGCCGGATCTAAAGATCCTATAGGCTTTCATATAGCCGTGGTGGGATTTTTCGAGATCTCGGAAACTAAGCGTCGCCCACTGTTCAAACCTATACCAATCGAATCAGAGTCGAAAGAAAAAAATTCAAAAAAAGTCTGTCTGTATGTATGTATGTATGTATGTATGTATGTATGTATGTACGTATGTGCGTGACGTTTTTGCGTTTAGCAAAGTACAGGTCGCAATTTTCAAGATATCGAGATGAAATTTGGTACGGTGAAAGAGTTTGGGCCTGTGACGAACCCTATTGTTGGGCGTTAAAATCGGTCCAGGGCCGGACCTTTTTTTGAGGCCCTGAATTTCATCCTATTTTTTTGAATCGATATATCTCGGAAACGGCTGGTCGTATCGGAAAAAGTTAAATTTACGGGTGTAAGATCTCGGCAGTATGCAACTTTTTTATTCCTAAGGATTTTTTGATATCTCTCACCGTTTTCTTTTTTTGGGGCCCTGAAAATGTCCATTGTGCGTGACATATTTGGGTTTAGCGAAGTACAGGTCGCAATTTTCAAGATATCGAGCTGGAATTTGGTACGGTGAAAGAGTTAGTGACTGTGACGAACTCTTTTGTTGGGCGTTAAAACCGGTGAAGGGACGGATCTTTTTGGGGGGCCCTGAATTTCTAACTGTTTTTTGGAATCGATATAACTCGGAAACGGTTGGTCGTATCGAAAAATGTTAAATGTACAGGTGTAAGATCTCCGCGGTATGCAACTTTTTTATTCAAAACGATTTTTAGATATCTCTCACCGTTTTCTTATTTTGGGGCCCTGAAAAAGTCCATTGTGCGTGACATTTTTGCGTTTAGCTATGTACTGTTCGCAATTTTCAAGATATTAAGCTGAAATTTGGTACGGTGAAAGAGTTAGTGACTGTGACGAATCCTGTCATTGGGCGTTAAGATCGGTGCAGGGCCGGATCTTTTTTGGGGGCCCTGAATTTCTAACTTTTTTTTGGAATCGATATATCTCGGAAACGGTTGGACGTATCGGAAAATGTTAAATGTACAGGTGTAAGAACTCCGCGGTATGCAACTTTTTTACTCAAAGCGATTATTTGATATCTCTCACCGTTTCCTTTTTTTGGGGCCCTGAAAATGTCCATTGTGCGTGACATTTTTGCGTTTAGCTAAGTACTGATCGCAATTTTCAAGATATTAAGCTGAAATTTGGTACGGTGAAAGAGTTAGTAACTGTGACGAATCCTATTGTTGGGCGTTAAAATCGGTGCAGGGCCGGATCTTTTTTGGGGCCCTGAATTTCTAACTGTTTTTTGGAATCGATATATCTCGGAAACGGGTGGTCGTATCGAATAATGTTAAATGTACAGGTGTAAGAACTCCGCGGTATGCAACTTTTTTACTCAAAGCGATTTTTTGATATCTCTCACCGTTTCCTTTTTTTGGGGCCCTGAAAATGTCCATTGTGCGTGACATTTTTGGGTTCAGCTAAGTACTGGTCGCAATTTTCAAGATATTAAGCTGAAATTTGGTACGGTGAAAGAGTTAGTAACTGTGACGAATCCTATTGTTGGGCGTTAAAACCGGTGCAGGGCCGGATCTTTTTTGGGGGCCCTGAATTTCAATTTTTTTTTGGAATCGATATATCTCGGAAACGGTTGATCTTATCGAAAAATGTTAAAGGTATAGGTGTAAGATCTCCGCGGTATGCAACTTTTTTACTCAAAACGATTTTTTGATATCTCTCACCGTTTTCTTATTTTGGGGCCTGAAGATGTTATGAAATGTTTTTGGTTTTTGAAAAAAAAAATGGGGCCCAAATGTATATAATAATAGGTAAAAATTTAAACGATGGTCTAATTGAATTCTACGGAAATTTATCTATAATAACCCGTTTTCACCTTTTCAATAAGTTAAATAATGTTTTTACAGCTGTAATATACTTTACATTTCCCAGGACGTCCGGCTTTCATAACCACGTGATGGTGTCAGCATTGCCTAGAATAACATTTTATAATTTTCCTATATTACCACACAATCGGGCCAAAGGCCCGAAATGCTAGGCATCAGGCCTTGCCGCCAACGAAGTTGTTGTTTGAGATTATAACCCCTCTTGCTGGCCCCTTGCTGCTGCGCCACTGTCTCTCAAAAGCAGGTCGTGCTGCGGGGACTCCTACTTGTTATGAAAGCCGGATCTAAAGATCCTATAGGCTTTCATATAGCCGTGGTATGTGGGAAAAGTCTGTCTGTATGTATGTATGTATGTGCGTGACGCTTTTGCGTTTAGCAAAGTACAGGTCGCAATTTTCAAGATATCGAGCTGAAATTTGGTACGGTGAAAGAGTTGGGGCCTGTGACGAACACGATTGTTGGGCGTTAAAATCGGTGCAGGGCCGGACCTTTTTTTGGGGCCCTGAATTTCATCCTATTTTTTTGAATCGATATATCTCGGAAACGGTTGGTCGTATCGAAAAATGTTAAAGGTATAGGTGTAAGATCTCCGCGGTATGCAACTTTTTTACTCAAAACGATTTTTTGATATCTCTCACCGTTTTCGTTTTTTGGGGCCCTGAAAATGTCCTTTGTGCGTGACATTTTTGCGTTTACCTAAGTACTGGTCGCAATTTTCAAGATATTAAGCTGCAATTTGGTACGGTGAAAAAGTTAGTGACTGTGACGAATCCTATTGTTGGGCGCTAAAATCGGTGCAGGACCGGATCTTTTTTGGAGGCCCTGAATTTCAAACTTTATTTTGGAATCGATATATCTCGGAAACGGTTGATCGTATCGAAAAATGTTAAAGGTATTGGTGTAAGATCTCTGCGGTATGCAACTCTTTTACTCAAAATGATTTTTTGATATCTCTCACCGTTTTCTTTTTTTGGGGCCCTGAAAATGTCCAATGTGCGTGACATTTTTGCGTTTAGCTAAGTACTGGTCGCAATTTTTAAGATATTAAGCTGAAATTTGGTACGATGAAAGAGTTAGTGACTGTGACGAATCCTATTGTTGGGCGTTGAAATCGGTGCAGGGCCGGTTCTTTTTGAGGGGCCCTGAATTTCTAACTGTTTTTTGGAATCGATATATCTCGGAAACGGTTGGTCGTATCGAAAAATGTTAAATGTATAGGTGTAAGATCTCCGCGGTATGCAACTTTTTTACTCAAAACGATTTTTTGATATATCTCAAAGTTTCCTTTTTTTTGGGGCCCTCAAAATGTCCATTGTATGTGTCATTTTTGCGTTTAGTTAATTACTGGTCGCTATTTTCGAGATATTAAGCTGACATTTGGTACGGTGAAAGAGTTAGTGACTGTGACGAATCGTATTGTTGGGCGTTAAAATCGGTGCAGGGCCGGATATTTTTTGGGGCCCTGAATTTCAAACTTTTTTTTGGAATCGACAGATCTCGGAAACGGTTGATCGTATCGAAAAATGTTAAAGGTATGGGTGTAAGATCTCCGCGGTATGCAACTTTTTTACTCAAAACGATTTTTTGATATCTCTCACCGTTTTCTTTTTTTGGTGCCCTGAAAATGTCCATTGTGCGTGACATTTTTGCGTTTAGCTAAGTACTGGTCGCAATTTTCAAGATATTAAGCTAAATTTTGGTACGATGAAAGAGTTTGTGACGGTGACGAATCCAGTTGTTGGGCGTTAAGATCGGTGCAGGGCCGGATCTTTTTTGGGGGCCCTGAATTTCTAACTGTTTTTTGGAATCGATATATCTCAGAAACGGTTGGTCGTATCGAAAAATGTTAAATGTACAGGTGTAAGATCTCCGTGGTATGCAACTTTTTTACTCTAAACGATTTTTTGATATCTCTCACCGTTTTCTATTTTTTGGGCCCTGAACATGTCCATTGTGCGTGACATTTTTGGGTTTAGCGAAGTACAGGTCGTAATTTTCAAATTTGGAGCTGTGAAAGAGTTGGACCCTGTGAGGAAACCAGTTGTCGGGCGTTAAAAACGGCGCAGGGCCGGATCTTTTTGGGGGTCCAGAATTTCAAACTTTTTTTTTGAATCGATATATCTCGGAAACGGTTGGTCGCATCGAAAAACGTTAAACGTTCAGGTGTAAGATCTCTGCGGTATGCATCTTTTTTACTCATAACGATTTTTTGATATCTCTCACCGTTTTCTTAATTTGGAGCCCTGAAGATGTTATTAAATGTTTTTGGTTAAAAAAAAAATGGGGTCCAAATGTTTATGATAATAGGTAAAAATTTTAACGATGGTCTAATTGAATTCTACGGAAAATTATCTATAATAACCCGTTTTCACCTTTTCAATAAGTTAAATAATGTATTTACAGCTGTAATATACTTTCCATTTCCCAGGACGTCCGGCTTTCATAACCTCGTGATGGTGTCAGCATTGCCTAGAATAACATTTTATAATTTTCCTACATTGCCACACAATCAGGCCAAAGGCCCGAAATGCTAGGCATAAGGCCTTGCCGCCAACGAAGTTGTTGTGTGAGATTATTGCCCATCTTGCTCGCCGCAATGTTGCGCGACCGTCTAATCAAAAGCAGGTCAAAGTGCTGCGTGGACTCCTACTTGTTATGAAAGCCGGATCTAAAGATCCTATAGGTTTTCATATAGCCGTGGTAGGATTTTTCGAGATCTCGGAAACTAAGCGTCGCCCACGGTTCAAACCTATACCAATCGAATCAGAGTCGAAAAAAAATAATTCAAAAAATGTCTGTCTGTCTGTATGTATGTATGTATGTATGTATGTATGTATGTATGTATGTGCGTGACGTTTTTGCGTTTAGCAAAGTACAGGTCGCAATTTTCAAGATATCGAGCTGAAATTTGGTACGGTGAAAGAGTTTGGGCCTGTGACGAACACTATTGTTGGGCGTTAAAATCGGTGCAGGGCCGGACCTTTTTTTGGGGCCCTGAATTTCATCCTATTTTTTTGAATCGATATATCTCGGAAACGGCTGGTCGTATCGAAAAAAGTTAAATCTACGGGTGTAAGATCTCGGCGGTATGCAACTTTTTTATTCCTAACAATTTTTTGATATCTCTCACCGTTTTCTTTTTTTGGGGCCCTGAAAATGTCCATTGTGCGTGACATATTTGGGTTTAGCGAAGTACAGGTCGCAATTTTCAAGATAACGAGCTGAAATTTGGTACGGTGAAAGAGTTAGTGACAGTGACGAACTCTTTTGTTGGGCGTTAAAACCGGTGCAGGGACGGATATTTTTGGGGGCCCTGAATTTCTAACTGTTTTTTGGAATCGATATATCTCGGAAACGGTTGGTCGTATCGAAAAATGTTAAATGTACAGGTGTAAGATCTCCGCGGTATGCAACTTTTTTACTCAAAACGATTTTTAGATATCTCTCACCGTTTTCTTTTATTGGGGCCCTGAAAATGTCCATTGTGCGTGACATTTTTGCGTCTAGCTATGTACTGGTCGCAATTTTCAAGATATTAAGCTGAAATTTGGTACGGTGAAAGAGTTCGTGACTGTGACGAATCCTGTTATTGGGCGTTAAGATCGGTGCAGGGCCGGATCCTCTTTGGGGGCCCTGAATTTCAAACTTTTTTTTGGAATCGATATATCTCGGAAACGGTTGATCGTATCGAAAAATGTTAAAGGTATAGGTGTAAGATCTCCGCAGTATGCAACTTTTTTACTCAAAACTATTTTTTGATATCTCTCACCGTTTTCTTTTTTTGGGGCCCAGAAAATGTCCATTGTGTGTGACATTTTTGCGTTTAGCTAAGTACTGATCGCAATTTGCAAGATATTAAGCTGAAATTTGGTACGGTGAAAGAGTTAGCGACTGTGATGAATCCTGATGTTGGGCGTTAAAATCGGTGCAGGGCCGGATCTTTTTGGGGGGCCCTGAATTTCAAACTTATTTTTGGAATCGATATATCTCGGAAACGGTTGGTCGTATCGAAATACGTTAAAGGTACAGGTGTAAGATCTCCGCGGTATGCAACATTTTTACTCATAATGATTTTTTGATATCTCTCACCCTTTTCCATTTTGGGGCCCTGAAGATGTCCAGTGTGCGTGACATATTTGGGTATAGCGAAATACAGGTCGCAATTTTCAAGATATCGAACTGAAATTTGGTGCGGTGAAAGAGTTAGACCCTATGAGGAAACCAATAGTCGGGCGTTAAAGACAGTAAAGGGCCGAATCTTTTTGGGGGGCCCTGAATTTCAAACATTTTTTTGAATCGATATATCTCGGAAACGGTTGGTCGTATCGAAAAACGTTAAATCTACAGGTGTAAGATCTCCGCGGTATGCAACTTTTTTACTCAAAATGATTTTTTGATATCTCTCACCGTTTTCTTTTTTTGGGGGCCCTGAAAATGTCCATTGTGCGTGACATTTTTGCGTTTAGCTAAGTACTGGTCGCAAGTTTCAAGATATTAAGCTGAAATTTGGTACGGTGAAAGAGTTAGTGACTGTGACGAATCCTATTGTTGTGCGTTAAAATCGGTGCAGTGCCGGATCTTTTTTGTGGGGCCCTGAATTTCAAACTTTTTTTTGGAATAGATATATTTCGGAAACGGTTGATCGTATCGAAAAATGTTAATGGTATAGGTGTAAGATGTCCGCGGTATGCAACTTATTTGCTCAAAACGATTTTTTGATATCTCTCACCGTTTTCTTTTTTTGGGGCCCTGAAGTTGTGCGTATGCGCGTGACGTTTTTGGGTTTAGCAAAGTACAGGTCGCAATTTTCAAGATATCAAGCTGTAATTTGGAGCGGTAAAAGAGCTAGAGCCTATGAGGAACCCTATTTTTCGGCGTTAAAATCGGTGCAGGGCTGTATCTTTTTTCGGGGTCCTGAATTTGAAACTCTTTTGGAATCGATATATCTCGGAGACGGTTGGTCATATCGAAAAAAGTTAAATACACAAGTGTTAAATCTCCGCGGTATGCAACGATCTTCCCCATAACGATTTTTTGATATCTCTCAGCGTTGTCTTTCTTGGGGGCCCTGATAATGTACGTATGTGCGTGACTTTTTTTCGTTTAGCAAACTAGAGGTCGGAATTTTCAAGATATCGAGCTGAAATGTGTCACGGGGAAAGAAATTGGGCCTGTCAGGAACTCTCTTGTCGGGCGTTAAAATTGGTGCATGTCCGGACCATTCTTTGGGGCCCTGAATTTCATCCTTTTTTTTTACCCCTGATGATGTTTTGATATCTCTCACCGTTTTCCTTTTCTGGAGCCCCGAATGTCATCCTATTCTTCGAACTGTTATATCTGGGAAACGGTTGGCCGTATCTAACAAAGTTAAATCTACAGGTGTAAGATCTCAGTGGTTAGCAACTTTTTCAACCCTTAAGATTTTTTGATATCTCTCACCGATTTGATTTTCTGCGGCCCTGAATTTCTTCCTCTTTTTCGAACCGTTATATTTGGGAAACGGTTGAACGTATCGAACAAAGTAAAATCTACAAATTTAGGACCTCAGTGATTAGCAACTTTTTAACTCATATGATTTTTTGATATCTCTCACCATTTTCCTTTTTTGGGGCCGTGAATTTCATACTTTTTTTCGAATCGTTATATCTCGGGAAGCGTCGATCCTATCGATAAAAGTTAAATCTACAGGTGTAAGATCTCAGTGATTTGCAACTTTTCTACCCCTTATGATATTTTGATATCTCTCACCGTTTTGATGTTATTAAATGTTTTGGTTTTTGAAAAAAAAATGGAGCCCAAATGTATATAACATCTGGTAAAAATTCAACTTATGGTCTAATTAAATTCTACGGAAAATTATCTATAATTACTCGTTTTAACCTTTTCAATAAGTTGAATCATGTATTTACAGCAGTAAGATATTTTCCACTTCCGAGGACGTCCGGCATTCATAACCATGTGATGGTGTCAGCAATGCCTAGAATAACATTTTATAATTTTCCTACATTTCCTTGCAATCGGGTCGAAGGTCCGAAATGCAAATCCGCAGGCCTTGCCACCAACGAAGGTGTTGTTTGAGATTATAACCCCTCTTGCTGGCCCCTTGCTGCTGCGCCACCGTCTCATCAAAAGCAGGTCGTGCTGCGTGGACTCCAACTTGTTATGAAAGCCGGATCTAAAGATCCTATAGGCTTTCATATAGCCGTGGTATATTGGAAAAAGTCTGTCTGTATGTATGTGCGTGACGGTTTTGCGTTTAGCAAAGTACAGGTCGCAATTTTCAAGATATCGAGCTGAAATTTGCAACGGTGAAAGAGTTGGGGCCTATGACGAACCCTATTGTTGAACGTTAAAATCGGTGCAGGGCCGGACCTTCTTTTGGGGCCCTGAATTTCATCCTATTTTTTTGAATCGATATATCTCGGAAACGGTTGGTCGTATCGAAAAATGTTGAATGTATTGGTGTAAGATCTCCGCGGTATGCAACTTCTTTACTCAAAACGATTTTTTGATATCTCTCACCGTTTTCTTATTTTGGGGCCCTGAAAAAGTGCATTGTGCGTAACATTTTTGCGTTTAGCTAAGTACTGGTCGCAATTTTCAAGATATTAAGCTGAAATTTGGTACGATGAAAGAATTAGTGACCGTGACAAATCCTATTGTTGGGCGTTAAAATCGGTGCAGGGCCGGATCTTTTCTGGGGGCCCAGAATTTCAAACTTTTTTTTGGAATCGATATATCTCGGAAACGGTTGATCGTATCGAAAAATGTTAAAGGTATTGGTGTAAGATCTCTGCGGTATGCAACTTTTTTACTCAAAACGATTGTTTGATATCTCTCACCGTTTTCTTTTTTTGGGGCCCTGAAAATGTCCATTGTGCGTGACATTTTTGCGTTTAGCTAAGTACTGGTCGCAATTTTTAAGATATTAAGCTGAAATTTGGTACGATGAACGAGTTAGTGACTGTGACGAATCCTATTGTTGGGCGTTGAAATCGGTGGAGGGCCGGTTCTTTTTGAGGGGCCCTGAATTTCTAACTGTTTTTTGGAATCGATATATCTCGGAAACGGTTGGTCGTATCGAAAAATGTTAAATGTATAGGTGTAAGACCTCCGCGGTATGCAACTTTTTTACTCAAAACGATTTTTTTGATATCTCTCACCGTTTTCGTTTTTTGGGGCCCTGAAAATGTCCTTTGTGCGTGACATTTTTGCGTTTACCTAAGTACTGGTCGCAATTTTCAAGATATTAAGCTGCAATTTGGTACGGTGAAAAAGTTATTGACTGTGACGAATCCTATTGTTGGGCGTTAAAATCGGTGCAGGGCCGGATCTTTTTTTGGGGCCCTGAATTTCAAACTTTTTTTTGGAATGGATATATCTCGGAAACGGTTGATCGTATCGAAAAATGTTAAAGGTATTGGTGTAAGATCTCTGCGGTATGCAACTTTTTTACTCAAAATGATTTTTTGATATCTCTCACCGTTTTCTTTTTTTGGGGCCCTGAAAATGTCCAATGTGCGTGACATTTTTGCGTTTAGCTAAGTACTGGTCGCAATTTTTAAGATATTAAGCTGAAATTTGGTACGATGAAAGAGTTAGTGACTGTGACGAATCCTATTGTTGGGCGTTGAAATCGGTGCAGGGCCGGATCTTTTTGAGGGGCCCTGAATTTCTAACTGTTTTTTGGAATCGATATATCTCGGAAACGGTTGGTCGTATCGAAAAATGTTAAAGGTATAGGTGTAAGATCTCCGCGGTATGCAACTTTTTTACTCAAAACAATTTTTTGATATCTCTCAAAGTTTCCTTTTTTTTGGGGCCCTCAAAATGTCCATTGTATGTGTCATTTTTGCGTTTAGTTAATTACTGGTCGCTATTTTCATGATATTAAGCTGACATTTGGTACGGTGAAAGAGTTAGTGACTGTGACGAATCGTATTGTTGGGCGTTAAAATCGGTGCAGGGCCGGATATTTTTTGGGGCCCTGAATTTCAAACTTTTTTTTGGAATCGACAGATCTCGGAAACGGTTGATCGTATCGAAAAATGTTAAATGTATGGGTGTAAGATCTCCGCGGTATGCAACTTTTTTACTCAAAACGATTTTTTGATATCTCTCACCGTTTTCTTTTTTTGGTGCCCTGAAAATGTCCATTGTGCGTGACATTTTTGCGTTTAGCTAAGTACTGGTCGCAATTTTCAAGATATTAAGCTAAATTTTGGTACGATGAAAGAGTTTGTGACTGTGACGAATCCAGTTGTTGGGCGTTAAGATCGGTGCAGGGCCGGATCTTTTTTGGGGGCCCTGAATTTCTAACTGTTTTTTGGAATCGATATATCTCAGAAACGGTTGGTCGTATCGAAAAATGTTAAATGTACAGGTGTAAGATCTCCGTGGTATGCAACTTTTTTACTCTAAACGATTTTTTGATATCTCTCACCGTTTTCTATTTTTTGGGCCCTGAACATGTCCATTGTGCGTGACATTTTTGGGTTTAGCGAAGTACAGGTCGTAATTTTCAAATTTGGAGCTGTGAAAGAGTTGGACCCTGTGAGGAAACCAGTTGTCGGGCGTTAAAAACGGCGCAGGGCCGGATCTTTTTGGGGGGCCCAGAATTTCAAACTTTTTTTTTGAATCGATATATCTCGGAAACGGTTGGTCGCATCGAAAAACGTTAAACGTTCAGGTGTAAGATCTCTGCGGTATGCATCTTTTTTACTCATAACGATTTTTTGATATCTCTCACCGTTTTCTTAATTTGGAGCCCTGAAGATGTTATTAAATGTTTTTGGTTAAATAAAAAAAAAGGGGGTCCAAATGTTTATGATAATAGGTAAAAATTTTAACGATGGTCTAATTGAATTCTACGGAAAATTATCTATAATAACCCGTTTTCACCTTTTCAATAAGTTAAATAATGTATTTACAGCTGTAATATACTTTCCATTTCCCAGGACGTCCGGCTTTCATAACCTCGTGATGGTGTCAGCATTGCCTAGAATAACATTTTATAATTTTCCTACATTGCCACACAATCGGGCCAAAGGCCCGAAATGCTAGGCATCAGGCCTTGCCGCCAACGAAGTTGTTGTGTGAGATTATTGCCCATCTTGCTCGCCGCAATGTTGCGCGACCGTCTAATCAAAAGCAGGTCAAAGTGCTGCGTGGACTCCTACTTGTTATGAAAGCCGGATCTAAAGATCCTATAGGCTTTCATATAGCCGTGGTATATTGGAAAAAGTCTGTCTGTATGTATGTGCGTGACGGTTTTGCGTTTAGCAAAGTACAGGTCGCAATTTTCAAGATATCGAGCTGAAATTTGCAACGGTGAAAGAGTTGGGGCCTATGACGAACCCTATTGTTGAACGTTAAAATCGGTGCAGGGCCGGACCTTCTTTTGGGGCCCTGAATTTCATCCTATTTTTTTGAATCGATATATCTCGGAAACGGTTGGTCGAATCGAAAAATGTTGAATGTATTGGTGTAAGATCTCCGCGGTATGCAACTTCTTTACTCAAAACGATTTTTTGATATCTCTCAGCGTTTTCTTTTTTTGGGGCCCTGAAAATGTCCATTGTGCGTGACATATTTGGGTTTAGCGAAGTACAGGTCGCAATTTTCAAGATACCGAGCTGAAATTTGGTACGGTGAAAGAGTTAGTGACAGTGACGAACTCTTTTGTTGGGCGTTAAAACCGGTGCAGGGACGGATCTTTTTTGGGGGCCCTGAATTTCTAACTGTTTTTTGGAATCGATATATCTCGGAAACGGTTGGTCGTATCGAAAAATGTTAAATGTACAGGTGTAAGATCTCCGCGGTATGCAACTTTTTTACTCAAAACGATTTTTAGATATCTCTCACCGTTTTCTTTTATTGGGGCCCTGAAAATGTCCATTGTGCGTGACATTTTTGCGTCTAGCTATGTACTGGTCGCAATTTTCAAGATATTAAGCTGAAATTTGGTACGGTGAAAGAGTTCGTGACTGTGACGAATCCTGTTATTGGTCGTTAAGATCGGTGCAGGGCCGGATCCTCTTTGGGGGCCCTGAATTTCAAACTTTTTTTTGGAATCGATATATCTCGGAAACGGTTGATCGTATCGAAAAATGTTAAAGGTATAGGTGTAAGATCTCCGCAGTATGCAACTTTTTTACCCAAAACTATTTTTTGATATCTCTCACCGTTTTCTTTTTTCGGGGCCCAGAAAATGTCCATTGTGTGTGACATTTTTGCGTTTAGCTAAGTACTGATCGCAATTTGCAAGATATAAAGCTGAAATTTGGTACGGTGAAAGAGTTAGCGACTGTGATGAATCCTGATGTTGGGCGTTAAAATCGGTGCAGGGCCGGATCTTTTTTGGGGGCCCTGAATTTCAAACTTATTTTTGGAATCGATATATCTCGGAAACGGTTGGTCGTATCGAAATACGTTAAAGGTACAGGTGTAAGATCTCCGCGGTATGCAACATTTTTACTAATAATGATTTTTTGATATCTCTCACCCTTTTCCATTTTGGGGCCCTGAAGATGTCCAGTGTGCGTGACATATTTGGGTATAGCGAAATACAGGTCGCAATTTTCAAGATATCGAACTGAAATTTGGTGCGGTGAAAGAGTTAGACCCTATGAGGAAACCAATAGTCGGGCGTTAAAGACAGTAAAGGGCCGAATCTTTTTGGGGGGCCCTGAATTTCAAACATTTTTTTGAATCGATATATCTCGGAAACGGTTGGTCGTATCGAAAAACGTTAAATCTACAGGTGTAAGATCTCCGCGGTATGCAACTTTTTTACTCAAAATGATTTTTTGATATCTCTCACCGTTTTCTTTTTTTGGGGGCCCTGAAAATGTCCATTGTGCGTGACATTTTTGCGTTTAGCTAAGTACTGGTCGCAAGTTTCAAGATATTAAGCTGAAATTTGGTACGGTGAAAGAGTTAGTGACTGTGACGAATCCTATTGTTGTGCGTTAAAATCGGTGCAGTGCCGGATCTTTTTTGTGGGGCCCTGAATTTCAAACTTTTTTTTGGAATAGATATATTTCGGAAACGGTTGATCGTATCGAAAAATGTTAAAGGTATAGGTGTAAGATCTCCGCGGTATGCAACTTATTTGCTCAAAACGATTTTTTGATATCTCTCACCGTTTTCTTTTTTTTGGGGCCCTGAAGTTGTGCGTATGCGCGTGACGTTTTTGGGTTTAGCAAAGTACAGGTCGCAATTTTCAAGATATCAAGCTGTAATTTGGAGCGGTAAAAGAGCTAGAGCCTATGAGGAACCCTATTTTTCGGCGTTAAAATCGGTGCAGGGCTGTATCTTTTTTCGGGGTCCTGAATTTGAAACTCTTTTGGAATCGATATATCTCGGAGACGGTTGGTCATATCGAAAAAAGTTAAATACACAAGTGTTAAATCTCCGCGGTATGCAACGATCTTACCCATAACGATTTTTTGATATCTCTCAGCGTTGTCTTTCTTGGGGGCCCTGATAATGTACGTATGTGCGTGACTTTTTTACGTTTAGCAAACTAGAGGTCGGAATTTTCAAGATATCGAGCTGAAATGTGTCACGGGGAAAGAAATTGGGCCTGTCAGGAACTCTCTTGTCGGGCGTTAAAATTGGTGCATGGCCGGACCATTCTTTGGGGCCCTGAATTTCATCCTTTTTTTTTTACCCCTGATGATGTTTTGATATCTCTCACCGTTTTCCTTTTCTGGAGCCCCGAATGTCATCCTATTCTTCGAACTGTTATATCTGGGAAACGGTTGGCCGTATCTAACAAAGTTAAATCTACAGGTGTAAGATCTCAGTGGTTAGCAACTTTTTCAACCCTTAAGATTTTTTGATATCTCTCACCGATTTGATTTTCTGCGGCCCTGAATTTCTTCCTCTTTTTCGAACCGTTATATTTGGGAAACGGTTGAACGTATCGAACAAAGTAAAATCTACAAATTTAGGACCTCAGTGATTAGCAACTTTTTTAACTCATATGATTTTTTGATATCTCTCACCATTTTCCTTTTTTGGGGCCGTGAATTTCATACTTTTTTTCGAATCGTTATATCTCGGGAAGCGTCGATCCTATCGATAAAAGTTAAATCTACAGGTGTAAGATCTCAGTGATTTGCAACTTTTCTACCCCTTATGATATTTTGATATCTCTCACCGTTTTGATGTTATTAAATGTTTTGGTTTTTGAAAAAAAAAATGGAGCCCAAATGTATATAACATCTGGTAAAAATTCAACTTATGGTCTAATTAAATTCTACGGAAAATTATCTATAATTACTCGTTTTAACCTTTTCAATAAGTTGAATCATGTATTTACAGCAGTAAGATATTTTCCACTTCCGAGGACGTCCGGCTTTCATAACCATGTGATGGTGTCAGCAATGCCTAGAATAACATTTTATAATTTTCCTACATTTCCTTGCAATCGGGTCGAAGGTCCGAAATGCAAATCCGCAGGCCTTGCCACCAACGAAGGTGTTGTTTGAGATTATAACCCCTCTTGCTGGCCCCTTGCTGCTGCGCCACCGTCTCATCAAAAGCAGGTCGTGCTGCGTGGACTCCAACTTGTTATGAAAGCCGGATCTAAAGATCCTATAGGCTTTCATATAGCCGTCTTATATTGGAAAAAGTCTGTCTGTATGTATGTGCGTGACGGTTTTGCGTTTAGCAAAGTACAGGTCGCAATTTTCAAGATATCGAGCTGAAATTTGCAACGGTGAAAGAGTTGGGGCCTATGACGAACCCTATTGTTGAACGTTAAAATCGGTGCAGGGCCGGACCTCCTTTTGGGGCCCTGAATTTCATCCTATTTTTTTGAATCGATATATCTCGGAAACGGTTGGGCGTATCGAAAAATGTTGAATGTATTGGTGTAAGATCTCCGCGGTATGCAACTTCTTTACTCAAAACGATTTTTTGATATCTCTCACCGTTTTCTTATTTTGGGGCCCTGAAAAAGTGCATTGTGCGTAACATTTTTGCGTTTAGCTAAGTACTGGTCGCAATTTTCAAGATATTAAGCTGAAATTTGGTACGATGAAAGAATTAGTGACCGTGACAAATCCTATTGTTGGGCGTTAAAATCGGTGCAGGGCCGGATCTTTTCTGGGGGCCCAGAATTTCAAACTTTTTTTTGGAATCGATATATCTCGGAAACGGTTGATCGTATCGAAAAATGTTAAAGGTATTGGTGTAAGATCTCTGCGGTATGCAACTTTTTTACTCAAAACGATTGTTTGATATCTCTCACCGTTTTCTTTTTTTGGGGCCCTGAAAATTTCCATTGTGCGTGACATTTTTGCGTTTAGCTAAGTACTGGTCGCAATTTTTAAGATATTAAGCTGAAATTTGGTACGATGAAAGAGTTAGTGACTGTGACGAATCCTATTGTTGGGCGTTGAAATCGGTGCAGGGCCGGTTCTTTTTGAGGGGCCCTGAATTTCTAACTGTTTTTTGGAATCGATATATCTCGGAAACGGTTGGTCGTATCGAAAAATGTTAAATGTATAGGTGTAAGACCTCCGCGGTATGCAACTTTTTTACTCAAAACGATTGTTTGATATCTCTCACCGTTTTCGTTTTTTGGGGCCCTGAAAATGTCCTTTGTGCGTGACATTTTTGCGTTTACCTAAGTACTGGTCGCAATTTTCAAGATATTAAGCTGCAATTTGGTACGGTGAAAAAGTTAGTGACTGTGACGAATCCTATTGTTGGGCGTTAAAATCGGTGCAGGGCCGGATCTTTTTTGGGGGCCCTGAATTTCAAACCTTTTTTTTTGGAATCGATATATCTCGGAAACGATTGATCGTATCGAAAAATGTTAAATGTATTGGTGTAAGATCTCCCCGGTATGCAACTTTTTTACTCAAAACGATTTTTTGATATCTCTCACCGTTTTCGTTTTTTGGGGCCCTGAAAATGTCCATTGTGCGTGACATTTTTGCGTTTACCTAAGTACTGGTCGCAATTTTCAAGATATTAAGCTGCAATTTGGTACGGTGAAAAAGTTAGTGACTGTGACGAATCCTATTGTTGGGCGCTAAAATCGGTGCAGGACCGGATCTTTTTTTGGGGGCCCTGAATTTCAAACTTTTTTTTGGAATCGATATATCTCGGAAACGGTTGATCGTATCGAAAAATGTTAAAGGTATTGGTGTAAGATCTCTGCGGTATGCAACTTTTTTACTCAAAATGATTTTTTGATATCTCTCACCGTTTTCTTTTTTTGGGGCCCTGAAAACGTCCAATGTGCGTGACATTTTTGCGTTTAGCTAAGTACTGGTCGCAATTTTTAAGATATTAAGCAGAAATTTGGTACGATGAAAGAGTTAGTGACTGTGACGAATCCTATTGTTGGGCGTTGAAATCGGTGCAGGGCCGGTTCTTTTTGAGGGGCCCTGAATTTCTAACTGTTTTTTGGAATCGATATATCTCGGAAACGGTTGGTCGTATCGAAAAATGTTAAAGGTATAGGTGTAAGATCTCCGCGGTATGCAACTTTTTTACTCAAAACAATTTTTTGATATCTCTCAAAGTTTCCTTTTTTTTGGGGCCCTCAAAATGTCCATTGTATGTGTCATTTTTGCGTTTAGTTAATTACTGGTCGCTATTTTCATGATATTAAGCTGACATTTGGTACGGTGAAAGAGTTAGTGACTGTGACGAATCGTATTGTTGGGCGTTAAAATCGGTGCAGGGCCGGATATTTTTTGGGGCCCTGAATTTCAAACCTTGTTTTGGAATCGACAGATCTCGGAAACGGTTGATCGTATCGAAAAATGTTAAATGTATGGGTGTAAGATCACCGCGGTATGCAACTTTTTTACTCAAAACGATTTTTTGATATCTCTCACCGTTTTCTTTTTTTGGTGCCCTGAAAATGTCCATTGTGCGTGACATTTTTGCGTTTAGCTAAGTACTGGTCGCAATTTTCAAGATATTAAGCTAAATTTTGGTACGATGAAAGAGTTTTTGACTGTGACGAATCCAGTTGTTGGGCGTTAAGATCGGTGCAGGGCCGGATCTTTTTTGGGGGCCCTGAATTTCTAACTGTTTTTTGGAATCGATATATCTCAGAAACGGTTGGTCGTATCGAAAAATGTTAAATGTACAGGTGTAAGATCTACGTGGTATGCAACTTTTTTACTCTAAACGATTTTTTGATATCTCTCACCGTTTTCTATTTTTTGGGCCCTGAACATGTCCATTGTGCGTGACATTTTTGGGTTTAGCGAAGTACAGGTCGTAATTTTCAAATTTGGAGCTGTGAAAGAGTTGGACCCTGTGAGGAAACCAGTTGTCGGGCGTTAAAAACGGCGCAGGGCCGGATCGTTTTGGGGGGCCCAGAATTTCAAACTTTTTTTTTGAATCGATATATCTCGGAAACGGTTGGTCGCATCGAAAAACGTTAAACGTTCAGGTGTAAGATCTCTGCGGTATGCATCTTTTTTACTCATAACGATTTTTTGATATCTCTCACCGTTTTCTTAATTTGGAGCCCTGAAGATGTTATTAAATGTTTTTGGTTAAATAAAAAAAAAGGGGGTCCAAATGTTTATGATAATAGGTAAAAATTTTAACGATGGTCTAATTGAATTCTACGGAAAATTATCTATAATAACCCGTTTTCACCTTTTCAATAAGTTAAATAATGTATTTACAGCTGTAATATACTTTCCATTTCCCAGGACGTCCGGCTTTCATAACCTCGTGATGGTGTCAGCATTGCCTAGAATAACATTTTATAATTTTCCTACATTGCCACACAATCGGGCCAAAGGCCCGAAATGCTAGGCATCAGGCCTTGCCGCCAACGAAGTTGTTGTGTGAGATTATTGCCCATCTTGCTCGCCGCAATGTTGCGCGACCGTCTAATCAAAAGCAGGTCAAAGTGCTGCGTGGACTCCTACTTGTTATGAAAGCCGGATCTAAAGATCCTATAGGCTTTCATATAGCCGTGGTATATTGGAAAAAGTCTGTCTGTATGTATGTGCGTGACGGTTTTGCGTTTAGCAAAGTACAGGTCGCAATTTTCAAGATATCGAGCTGAAATTTGCAACGGTGAAAGAGTTGGGGCCTATGACGAACCCTATTGTTGAACGTTAAAATCGGTGCAGGGCCGGACCTTCTTTTGGGGCCCTGAATTTCATCCTATTTTTTGAATCGATATATCTCGGAAACGGTTGGTCGTATCGAAAAATGTTAAATGTATAGGTGTAACACCTCCGCGGTATGCAACTTTTTTACTCAAAACGATTTTTTGATATCTCTAACCGTTTTCGTTTTTTGGGGCCCTGAAAATGTCCATTGTGCGTGACATTTTTGCGTTTACCTAAGTACTGGTCGCAATTTTCAAGATATTAAGCTGCAATTTGGTACGGTGAAAAAGTTAGTGACTGTGACGAATCCTATTGTTGGGCGTTAAAATCGGTGCAGGGCCGGATCTTTTTTGGGGGCCCTGAATTTCAAAACTTTTTTTTGGAATCGATATATCTCGGAAACGGTTGATCGTATCGAAAAATGTTAAATGTATTGGTGTAAGATCTCCGCGGTATGCAACTTTTTCACTCAAAACGATTTTTTGATATCTCTCACCGTTTTCTTTTTTTGGGGCCCTGAAAATGTCCATTGTGCGTGACATTTTTGCGTTTACCTAAGTACTGGTCGCAATTTTCAAGATATTAAGCTGCAATTTGGTACGGTGAAAAAGTTAGTGACTGTGACGAATCCTATTGTTGGGTGCTAAAATCGGTGCAGGACCGGATCTTTTTTGGGGGCCCTGAATTTCAAACTTTTTTTTTGAATCGATATATCTCGGAAACGGTTGATCGTATCGAAAAATGTTAAAGGTATTGGTGTAAGATCTCTGCGGTATGCAACTTTTTTACTCAAAATGATTTTTTGATATCTCTCACCGTTTTCTTTTTTGGGGCCCTGAAAATGTCCAATGAGCGTGACATTTTTGCGTTTAGCTAAGTACTGGTCGCAATTTTTAAGATATGAAGCTGAAATTTGGTACGATGAAAGAGGTAGTGACTGTGACGAATCCTATTGTTGGGCGTTGAAATCGGTGCAGGGCCGGTTCTTTTTGAGGGGCCCTGAATTTCTAACTGTTTTTTGGAATCGATATATCTCGGAAACGGTTGGTCGTATCGAAAAATGTTAAATGTATAGGTGTAAGATCTCCGCGGTATGCAACTTTTTTACTCAAAACGATTTTTTGATATCTCTCAAAGTTTCCTTTTTTTTGGGGCCCTCAAAATGTCCATTGTATGTGTCTTTTTTGCGTTTAGTTAATTACTGGTCGCTATTTTCAAGATATTAAGCTGACATTTGGTACGGTGAAAGAGTTAGTGACTGTGACGAATCGTGTTGTTGGGCGTTAATATCGGTGCAGGGCCGGATATTTTTTGGGGCCCTGAATTTCAAACTTTTTTTTGGAATCAACAGATCTCGGAAACGGTTGATCGTATCGAAAAATGTTAAATGTATGGGTGTAAGATCTCCGCGGTATGCAACCTTTTTACTCAAAACGATTTTTTGATATCTCTCACCGTTTTCTTTTTTTGGTGCCTTGAAAATGTCCATTGTGCGTGACATTTTTGCGTTTAGCTAAGTACTGCTCGCAATTTTCAAGATATTAAGCTAAATTTTGGTACGATGAAAGAGTTTGTGACTGTGACGAATCCAGTTGTTGGGCGTTAAGATCGGTGCAGGGCCGGATCTTTTTTGGGGGCCCTGAATTTCTAACTGTTTTTTGGAATCGATATATCTCAGAAACGGTTGGTCGTATCGAAAAATGTTAAATGTACAGGTGTAAGATCTCCGTGGTATGCAACTTTTTTACTCTAAACGATTTTTTGATATCTCTCACCGTTTTCTATTTTTTGGGCCCTGAACATGTCCATTGTGCGTGACATTTTTGGGGTTAGCGAAGTACAGGTCGTAATTTTCAAATTTGGAGCTGTGAAAGAGTTGGACCCTGTGAGGAAACCAGTTGTCGGGCGTTAAAAACGGCGCAGGGCCGGATCTTTTTGGGGGGCCCAGAATTTCAAACTTTTTTTTTGAATCGATATATCTCGGAAACGGTTGGTCGCATCGAAAAACGTTAAACGTTCAGGTGTAAGATCTCTGCGGTATGCATCTTTTTTACTCATAACGATTTTTTGATATCTCTCACCGTTTTCTTAATTTGGAGCCCTGAAGATGTTATTAAATGTTTTTGGTTAAAAAAAAAATGGGGTCCAAATGTTTATGATAATAGGTAAAAATTTTAACGATGGTCTAATTGAATTCTACTGAAAATTATCTATAATAACCCGTTTTCACCTTTTCAATAAGTTAAATAATGTATTTACAGCTGTAATATACTTTCCATTTCCCAGGATGTCCGGCTTTCATAACCTCGTGATGGTGTCAGCATTGCCTAGAATAACATTTTATAATTTTCCTACATTGCCACACAATCGGGCCAAAGGCCCGAAATGCTAGGCATCAGGCCTTGCCGCCAACGAAGTTGTTGTGTGAGATTATTGCCCATCTTGCTCGCCGCAATGTTGCGCGACCGTCTAATCAAAAGCAGGTCAAAGTGCTGCGTGGACTCCTACTTGTTATGAAAGCCGGATCTAAAGATCCTATAGGCTTTCATATAGCCGTGGTATATTGGAAAAAGTCTGTCTGTATGTATGTGCGTGACGGTTTTGCGTTTAGCAAAGTACAGGTCGCAATTTTCAAGATATCGAGCTGAAATTTGCAACGGTGAAAGAGTTGGGGCCTATGACGAACCCTATTGTTGAACGTTAAAATCGGTGCAGGGCCGGACCTTCTTTTGGGGCCCTGAATTTCATCCTATTTTTTTGAATCGATATATCTCGGAAACGGTTGGTCGTATCGAAAAATGTTGAAGGTATTGGTGTAAGATCTCCGCGGTATGCAACTTCTTTACTCAATACGATTTTTTGATATCTCTCACCGTTTTCTTATTTTGGGGCCCTGAAAAAGTGCATTGTGCGTGACATTTTTGCGTTTAGCTAAGTACTGGTCGCAATTTTCAAGATATTAAGCTGAAATTTGGTACGATGAAAGAATTAGTGACCGTGACAAATCCTGTTGTTGGGCGTTAAAATCGGTGCAGGGCCGGATCTTTTCTGGGGGCCCAGAATTTCAAACTTTTTTTTGGAATCGATATATCTCGGTAACGGTTGATCGTATCGAAAAATGTTAAAGGTATAGGTGTAAGACCTCCGCGGTATGCAACTTTTTTACTCAAAACGATTTTTTGATATCTCTCACCGTTTTCGTTTTTTGGGGCCCTGAAAATGTCCATTGTGCGTGACATTTTTGCGTTTACCTAAGTACTGGTCGCAATTTTCAAGATATTAAGCTGCAATTTGGTACGGTGAAAAAGTTAGTGACTGTGACGAATCCTATTGTTGGGCGTTAAAATCGGTGCAGGGCCGGATCTTTTTTGGGGGCCCTGAATTTCAAACCTTTTTTTTGGAATCGATATATCTCGGAAACGGTTGATCGTATCGAAAAATGTTAAATGTATTGGTGTATGATCTCCGCGGTATGCAACTTTTTTACTCAAAACGATTTTTTGATATCTCTCACCGTTTTCGTTTTTTGGGGCCCTGAAAATGTCCATTGTGCGTGACATTTTTGCGTTTACCTAAGTACTGGTCGCAATTTTCAAGATATTCAGCTGCAATTTGGTACGGTGAAAAAGTTAGTGACTGTGACGAATCCTGTTGTTGGGCGCTAAAATCGGTGCAGGACCGGATCTTTTTTGGGGGTCCTGAATTTCAAACTTTTTTTTTGAATCGATATATCTCGGAAACGGTTGATCGTATCGAAAAATGTTAAAGGTATTGGTGTAAGATCTCTGCGGTATGCAACTTTTTTACTCAAAACGATTTTTTGATATCTCTCACCGTTTTCTTTTTTTGGGGCCCTGAAAATGTCCATTGTGCGTGACATTTTTGCGTTTAGCTAAGTACTGGTCGCAATTTTTAAGATATTAAGCTGAAATTTGGTACGATGAAAGAGTTAGTGACTGTGACGAATCCTATTGTTGGGCGTTGAAATCGGTGCAGGGCCGGTTCTTTTTGAGGGGCCCTGAATTTCTAACTGTTTTTTGGAATCGATATATCTCGGAAACGGTTGGTCGTATCGAAAAATGTTAAATGTATAGGTGTAAGACCTCCGCGGTATGCAACTTTTTTACTCAAAACGATTGTTTGATATCTCTCACCGTTTTCGTTTTTTGGGGCCCTGAAAATGTCCTTTGTGCGTGACATTTTTGCGTTTACCTAAGTACTGGTCGCAATTTTCAAGATATTAAGCTGCAATTTGGTACGGTGAAAAAGTTAGTGACTGTGACGAATCCTATTGTTGGGCGTTAAAATCGGTGCAGGGCCGGATCTTTTTTGGGGGCCCTGAATTTCAAACCTTTTTTTTTGGAATCGATATATCTCGGAAACGATTGATCGTATCGAAAAATGTTAAATGTATTGGTGTAAGATCTCCCCGGTATGCAACTTTTTTACTCAAAACGATTTTTTGATATCTCTCATCGTTTTCGTTTTTTGGGGCCCTGAAAATGTCCATTGTGCGTGACATTTTTGCGTTTACCTAAGTACTGGTCGCAATTTTCAAGATATTAAGCTGCAATTTGGTACGGTGAAAAAGTTAGTGACTGTGACGAATCCTATTGTTGGGCGCTAAAATCGGTGCAGGACCGGATCTTTTTTTGGGGGCCCTGAATTTCAAACTTTTTTTTGGAATCGATATATCTCGGAAACGGTTGATCGTATCGAAAAATGTTAAAGGTATTGGTGTAAGATCTCTGCGGTATGCAACTTTTTTACTCAAAATGATTTTTTGATATCTCTCACCGTTTTCTTTTTTTGGGGCCCTGAAAATGTCCAATGTGCGTGACATTTTTGCGTTTAGCTAAGTACTGGTCGCAATTTTTAAGATATTAAGCAGAAATTTGGTACGATGAAAGAGTTAGTGACTGTGACGAATCCTATTGTTGGGCGTTGAAATCGGTGCAGGGCCGGTTCTTTTTGAGGGGCCCTGAATTTCTAACTGTTTTTTGGAATCGATATATCTCGGAAACGGTTGGTCGTATCGAAAAATGTTAAAGGTATAGGTGTAAGATCTCCGCGGTATGCAACTTTTTTACTCAAAACAATTTTTTGATATCTCTCAAAGTTTCCTTTTTTTTGGGGCCCTCAAAATGTCCATTGTATGTGTCATTTTTGCGTTTAGTTAATTACTGGTCGCTATTTTCATGATATTAAGCTGACATTTGGTACGGTGAAAGAGTTAGTGACTGTGACGAATCGTATTGTTGGGCGTTAAAATCGGTGCAGGGCCGGATATCTTTTGGGGCCCTGAATTTCAAACTTTGTTTTGGAATCGACAGATCTCGGAAACGGTTGATCGTATCGAAAAATGTTAAATGTATGGGTGTAAGATCTCCGCGGTATGCAACTTTTTTACTCAAAACGATTTTTTGATATCTCTCACCGTTTTCTTTTTTTGGTGCCCTGAAAATGTCCATTGTGCGTGACATTTTTGCGTTTAGCTAAGTACTGGTCGCAATTTTCAAGATATTAAGCTAAAGTTTGGTACGATGAAAGAGTTTGTGACTGTGACGAATCCAGTTGTTGGGCGTTAAGATCGGTGCAGGGCCGGATCTTTTTTGGGGGCCCTGAATTTCTAACTGTTTTTTGGAATCGATATATCTCAGAAACGGTTGGTCGTATCGAAAAATGTTAAATGTACAGGTGTAAGATCTACGTGGTATGCAACTTTTTTACTCTAAACGATTTTTTGATATCTCTCACCGTTTTCTATTTTTTGGGCCCTGAACATGTCCATTGTGCGTGACATTTTTGGGTTTAGCGAAGTACAGGTCGTAATTTTCAAATTTGGAGCTGTGAAAGAGTTGGACCCTGTTAGGAAACCAGTTGTCGGGCGTTAAAAACGGCGCAGGGCCGGATCTTTTTGGGGGGCCCAGAATTTCAAACTTTTTTTTTGAATCGATATATCTCGGAAACGGTTGGTCGCATCGAAAAACGTTAAACGTTCAGGTGTAAGATCTCTGCGGTATGCATCTTTTTTACTCATAACGATTTTTTGATATCTCTCACCGTTTTCTTAATTTGGAGCCCTGAAGATGTTATTAAATGTTTTTGGTTAAATAAAAAAAAAGGGGGTCCAAATGTTTATGATAATAGGTAAAAATTTTAACGATGGTCTAATTGAATTCTACGGAAAATTATCTATAATAACCCGTTTTCACCTTTTCAATAAGTTAAATAATGTATTTACAGCTGTAATATACTTTCCATTTCCCAGGACGTCCGGCTTTCATAACCTCGTGATGGTGTCAGCATTGCCTAGAATAACATTTTATAATTTTCCTACATTGCCACACAATCGGGCCAAAGGCCCGAAATGCTAGGCATCAGGCCTTGCCGCCAACGAAGTTGTTGTGTGAGATTATTGCCCATCTTGCTCGCCGCAATGTTGCGCGACCGTCTAATCAAAAGCAGGTCAAAGTGCTGCGTGGACTCCTACTTGTTATGAAAGCCGGATCTAAAGATCCTATAGGCTTTCATATAGCCGTGGTATATTGGAAAAAGTCTGTCTGTATGTATGTGCGTGACGGTTTTGCGTTTAGCAAAGTACAGGTCGCAATTTTCAAGATATCGAGCTGAAATTTGCAACGGTGA
This sequence comes from Meconema thalassinum, assembly GCA_946902985.2. Lineage (NCBI taxonomy): Eukaryota > Metazoa > Arthropoda > Insecta > Orthoptera > Tettigoniidae > Meconema > Meconema thalassinum. The sequence goes on from OX336395.1 coordinate 240,866,099, forward strand.
AAGAGTTGGGGCCTATGACGAACCCTATTGTTGAACGTTAAAATCGGTGCAGGGCCGGACCTTCTTTTGGGGCCCTGAATTTCATCCTATTTTTTTGAATCGATATATCTCGGAAACGGTTGGTCGTATCGAAAAATGTTAAATGTATAGGTGTAACACCTCCGCGGTATGCAACTTTTTTACTCAAAACGATTTTTTGATATCTCTAACCGTTTTCGTTTTTTGGGGCCCTGAAAATGTCCATTGTGCGTGACATTTTTGCGTTTAGCTAAGTACTGGTCGCAATTTTCAAGATATTAAGCTGCAATTTGGTACGGTGAAAAAGTTAGTGACTGTGACGAATCCTATTGTTGGGCGTTAAAATCGGTGCAGGGCCGGATCTTTTTTGGGGGCCCTGAATTTCAAAACTTTTTTTTGGAATCGATATATCTCGGAAACGGTTGATCGTATCGAAAAATTTTAAATGTATTGGTGTAAGATCTCCGCGGTATGCAACTTTTTTACTCAAAACGATTTTTTGATATCTCTCACCGTTTTCTTTTTTTGGGGCCCTGAAAATGTCCATTGTGCGTGACATTTTTGCGTTTACCTAAGTACTGGTCGCAATTTTCAAGATATTAAGCTGCAATTTGGTACGGTGAAAAAGTTAGTGACTGTGACGAATCCTATTGTTGGGTGCTAAAATCGGTGCAGGACCGGATCTTTTTTGGGGGCCCTGAATTTCAAACTTTTTTTTTGAATCGATATATCTCGGAAACGGTTGATCGTATCGAAAAATGTTAAAGGTATTGGTGTAAGATCTCTGCGGTATGCAACTTTTTTACTCAAAATGATTTTTTGATATCTCTCACCGTTTTCTTTTTTGGGGCCCTGAAAATGTCCAATGAGCGTGACATTTTTGCGTTTAGCTAAGTACTGGTCGCAATTTTTAAGATATTAAGCTGAAATTTGGTACGATGAAAGAGGTAGTGACTGTGACGAATCCTATTGTTGGGCGTTGAAATCGGTGCAGGGCCGGTTCTTTTTGAGGGGCCCTGAATTTCTAACTGTTTTTTGGAATCGATATATCTCGGAAACGGTTGGTCGTATCGAAAAATGTTAAAGGTATAGGTGTAAGATCTCCGCGGTATGCAACTTTTTTACTCAAAACGATTTTTTGATATCTCTCAAAGTTTCCTTTTTTTTGGGGCCCTCAAAATGTCCATTGTATGTGTCTTTTTTGCGTTTAGTTAATTACTGGTCGCTATTTTCAAGATATTAAGCTGACATTTGGTACGGTGAAAGAGTTAGTGACTGTGACGAATCGTGTTGTTGGGCGTTAATATCGGTGCAGGGCCGGATATTTTTTGGGGCCCTGAATTTCAAACTTTTTTTTGGAATCAACAGATCTCGGAAACGGTTGATCGTATCGAAAAATGTTAAATGTATGGGTGTAAGATCTCCGCGGTATGCAACCTTTTTACTCAAAACGATTTTTTGATATCTCTCACCGTTTTCTTTTTTTGGTGCCTTGAAAATGTCCATTGTGCGTGACATTTTTGCGTTTAGCTAAGTACTGCTCGCAATTTTCAAGATATTAAGCTAAATTTTGGTACGATGAAAGAGTTTGTGACTGTGACGAATCCAGTTGTTGGGCGTTAAGATCGGTGCAGGGCCGGATCTTTTTTGGGGGCCCTGAATTTCTAACTGTTTTTTGGAATCGATATATCTCAGAAACGGTTGGTCGTATCGAAAAATGTTAAATGTACAGGTGTAAGATCTCCGTGGTATGCAACTTTTTTACTCTAAACGATTTTTTGATATCTCTCACCGTTTTCTATTTTTTGGGCCCTGAACATGTCCATTGTGCGTGACATTTTTGGGGTTAGCGAAGTACAGGTCGTAATTTTCAAATTTGGAGCTGTGAAAGAGTTGGACCCTGTGAGGAAACCAGTTGTCGGGCGTTAAAAACGGCGCAGGGCCGGATCTTTTTGGGGGGCCCAGAATTTCAAACTTTTTTTTTGAATCGATATATCTCGGAAACGGTTGGTCGCATCGAAAAACGTTAAACGTTCAGGTGTAAGATCTCTGCGGTATGCATCTTTTTTACTCATAACGATTTTTTGATATCTCTCACCGTTTTCTTAATTTGGAGCCCTGAAGATGTTATTAAATGTTTTTGGTTAAAAAAAAAATGGGGTCCAAATGTTTATGATAATAGGTAAAAATTTTAACGATGGTCTAATTGAATTCTACTGAAAATTATCTATAATAACCCGTTTTCACCTTTTCAATAAGTTAAATAATGTATTTACAGCTGTAATATACTTTCCATTTCCCAGGACGTCCGGCTTTCATAACCTCGTGATGGTGTCAGCATTGCCTAGAATAACATTTTATAATTTTCCTACATTGCCACACAATCGGGCCAAAGGCCCGAAATGCTAGGCATCAGGCCTTGCCGCCAACGAAGTTGTTGTGTGAGATTATTGCCCATCTTGCTCGCCGCAATGTTGCGCGACCGTCTAATCAAAAGCAGGTCAAAGTGCTGCGTGGACTCCTACTTGTTATGAAAGCCGGATCTAAAGATCCTATAGGCTTTCATATAGCCGTGGTATATTGGAAAAAGTCTGTCTGTATGTATGTGCGTGACGGTTTTGCGTTTAGCAAAGTACAGGTCGCAATTTTCAAGATATCGAGCTGAAATTTGCAACGGTGAAAGAGTTGGGGCCTATGACGAACCCTATTGTTGAACGTTAAAATCGGTGCAGGGCCGGACCTTCTTTTGGGGCCCTGAATTTCATCCTATTTTTTTGAATCGATATATCTCGGAAACGGTTGGTCGTATCGAAAAATGTTGAAGGTATTGGTGTAAGATCTCCGCGGTATGCAACTTCTTTACTCAAAACGATTTTTTGATATCTCTCACCGTTTTCTTATTTTGGGGCCCTGAAAAAGTGCATTGTGCGTGACATTTTTGCGTTTAGCTAAGTACTGGTCGCAATTTTCAAGATATTAAGCTGAAATTTGGTACGATGAAAGAATTAGTGACCGTGACAAATCCTGTTGTTGGGCGTTAAAATCGGTGCAGGGCCGGATCTTTTCTGGGGGCCCAGAATTTCAAACTTTTTTTTGGAATCGATATATCTCGGTAACGGTTGATCGTATCGAAAAATGTTAAAGGTATAGGTGTAAGACCTCCGCGGTATGCAACTTTTTTACTCAAAACGATTTTTTGATATCTCTCACCGTTTTCGTTTTTTGGGGCCCTGAAAATGTCCATTGTGCGTGACATTTTTGCGTTTACCTAAGTACTGGTCGCAATTTTCAAGATATTAAGCTGCAATTTGGTACGGTGAAAAAGTTAGTGACTGTGACGAATCCTATTGTTGGGCGTTAAAATCGGTGCAGGGCCGGATCTTTTTTGGGGGCCCTGAATTTCAAACCTTTTTTTTGGAATCGATATATCTCGGAAACGGTTGATCGTATCGAAAAATGTTAAATGTATTGGTGTATGATCTCCGCGGTATGCAACTTTTTTACTCAAAACGATTTTTTGATATCTCTCACCGTTTTCGTTTTTTGGGGCCCTGAAAATGTCCATTGTGCGTGACATTTTTGCGTTTACCTAAGTACTGGTCGCAATTTTCAAGATATTCAGCTGCAATTTGGTACGGTGAAAAAGTTAGTGACTGTGACGAATCCTGTTGTTGGGCGCTAAAATCGGTGCAGGACCGGATCTTTTTTGGGGGTCCTGAATTTCAAACTTTTTTTTTGAATCGATATATCTCGGAAACGGTTGATCGTATCGAAAAATGTTAAAGGTATTGGTGTAAGATCTCTGCGGTATGCAACTTTTTTACTCAAAACGATTTTTTGATATCTCTCACCGTTTTCTTTTTTTGGGGCCCTGAAAATGTCCATTGTGCGTGACATTTTTGCGTTTAGCTAAGTACTGGTCGCAATTTTTAAGATATTAAGCTGAAATTTGGTACGATGAAAGAGTTAGTGACTGTGACGAATCCTATTGTTGGGCGTTGAAATCGGTGCAGGGCCGGTTCTTTTTGAGGGGCCCTGAATTTCTAACTGTTTTTTGGAATCGATATATCTCGGAAACGGTTGGTCGTATCGAAAAATGTTAAATGTATAGGTGTAAGACCTCCGCGGTATGCAACTTTTTTACTCAAAACGATTGTTTGATATCTCTCACCGTTTTCGTTTTTTGGGGCCCTGAAAATGTCCTTTGTGCGTGACATTTTTGCGTTTACCTAAGTACTGGTCGCAATTTTCAAGATATTAAGCTGCAATTTGGTACGGTGAAAAAGTTAGTGACTGTGACGAATCCTATTGTTGGGCGTTAAAATCGGTGCAGGGCCGGATCTTTTTTGGGGGCCCTGAATTTCAAACCTTTTTTTTTGGAATCGATATATCTCGGAAACGATTGATCGTATCGAAAAATGTTAAATGTATTGGTGTAAGATCTCCCCGGTATGCAACTTTTTTACTCAAAACGATTTTTTGATATCTCTCACCGTTTTCGTTTTTTGGGGCCCTGAAAATGTCCATTGTGCGTGACATTTTTGCGTTTACCTAAGTACTGGTCGCAATTTTCAAGATATTAAGCTGCAATTTGGTACGGTGAAAAAGTTAGTGACTGTGACGAATCCTATTGTTGGGCGCTAAAATCGGTGCAGGACCGGATCTTTTTTTGGGGGCCCTGAATTTCAAACTTTTTTTTGGAATCGATATATCTCGGAAACGGTTGATCGTATCGAAAAATGTTAAAGGTATTGGTGTAAGATCTCTGCGGTATGCAACTTTTTTACTCAAAATAATTTTTTGATATCTCTCACCGTTTTCTTTTTTTGGGGCCCTGAAAATGTCCAATGTGCGTGACATTTTTGCGTTTAGCTAAGTACTGGTCGCAATTTTTAAGATATTAAGCAGAAATTTGGTACGATGAAAGAGTTAGTGACTGTGACGAATCCTATTGTTGGGCGTTGAAATCGGTGCAGGGCCGGTTCTTTTTGAGGGGCCCTGAATTTCTAACTGTTTTTTGGAATCGATATATCTCGGAAACGGTTGGTCGTATCGAAAAATGTTAAAGGTATAGGTGTAAGATCTCCGCGGTATGCAACTTTTTTACTCAAAACAATTTTTTGATATCTCTCAAAGTTTCCTTTTTTTTGGGGCCCTCAAAATGTCCATTGTATGTGTCATTTTTGCGTTTAGTTAATTACTGGTCGCTATTTTCATGATATTAAGCTGACATTTGGTACGGTGAAAGAGTTAGTGACTGTGACGAATCGTATTGTTGGGCGTTAAAATCGGTGCAGGGCCGGATATCTTTTGGGGCCCTGAATTTCAAACTTTGTTTTGGAATCGACAGATCTCGGAAACGGTTGATCGTATCGAAAAATGTTAAATGTATGGGTGTAAGATCTCCGCGGTATGCAACTTTTTTACTCAAAACGATTTTTTGATATCTCTCACCGATTTCTTTTTTTGGTGCCCTGAAAATGTCCATTGTGCGTGACATTTTTGCGTTTAGCTAAGTACTGGTCGCAATTTTCAAGATATTAAGCTAAATTTTGGTACGATGAAAGAGTTTGTGACTGTGACGAATCCAGTTGTTGGGCGTTAAGATCGGTGCAGGGCCGGATCTTTTTTGGGGGCCCTGAATTTCTAACTGTTTTTTGGAATCGATATATCTCAGAAACGGTTGGTCGTATCGAAAAATGTTAAATGTACAGGTGTAAGATCTACGTGGTATGCAACTTTTTTACTCTAAACGATTTTTTGATATCTCTCACCGTTTTCTATTTTTTGGGCCCTGAACATGTCCATTGTGCGTGACATTTTTGGGTTTAGCGAAGTACAGGTCGTAATTTTCAAATTTGGAGCTGTGAAAGAGTTGGACCCTGTTAGGAAACCAGTTGTCGGGCGTTAAAAACGGCGCAGGGCCGGATCTTTTTGGGGGGCCCAGAATTTCAAACTTTTTTTTTGAATCGATATATCTCGGAAACGGTTGGTCGCATCGAAAAACGTTAAACGTTCAGGTGTAAGATCTCTGCGGTATGCATCTTTTTTACTCATAACGATTTTTTGATATCTCTCACCGTTTTCTTAATTTGGAGCCCTGAAGATGTTATTAAATGTTTTTGGTTAAATAAAAAAAAAGGGGGTCCAAATGTTTATGATAATAGGTAAAAATTTTAACGATGGTCTAATTGAATTCTACGGAAAATTATCTATAATAACCCGTTTTCACCTTTTCAATAAGTTAAATAATGTATTTACAGCTGTAATATACTTTCCATTTCCCAGGACGTCCGGCTTTCATAACCTCGTGATGGTGTCAGCATTGCCTAGAATAACATTTTATAATTTTCCTACATTGCCACACAATCGGGCCAAAGGCCCGAAATGCTAGGCATCAGGCCTTGCCGCCAACGAAGTTGTTGTGTGAGATTATTGCCCATCTTGCTCGCCGCAATGTTGCGCGACCGTCTAATCAAAAGCAGGTCAAAGTGCTGCGTGGACTCCTACTTGTTATGAAAGCCGGATCTAAAGATCCTATAGGCTTTCATATAGCCGTGGTATATTGGAAAAAGTCTGTCTGTATGTATGCGCGTGACGGTTTTGCGTTTAGCAAAGTACAGGTCGCAATTTTCAAGATATCGAGCTGAAATTTGCAACGGTGAAAGAGTTGGGGCCTATGACGAACCCTATTGTTGAACGTTAAAATCGGTGCAGGGCCGGACCTTCTTTTGGGGCCCTGAATTTCATCCTATTTTTTTGAATCGATATATCTCGGAAACGGTTGGTCGTATCGAAAAATGTTAAATGTATAGGTGTAACACCTCCGCGGTATGCAACTTTTTTACTCAAAACGATTTTTTGATATCTCTAACCGTTTTCGTTTTTTGGGGCCCTGAAAATGTCCATTGTGCGTGACATTTTTGCGTTTACCTAAGTACTGGTCGCAATTTTCAAGATATTAAGCTGCAATTTGGTACGGTGAAAAAGTTAGTGACTGTGACGAATCCTATTGTTGGGCGTTAAAATCGGTGCAGGGCCGGATCTTTTTTGGGGGCCCTGAATTTCAAAACTTTTTTTTGGAATCGATATATCTCGGAAACGGTTGATCGTATCGAAAAATGTTAAATGTATTGGTGTAAGATCTCCGCGGTATGCAACTTTTTTACTCAAAACGATTTTTTGATATCTCTCACCGTTTTCTTTTTTTGGGGCCCTGAAAATGTCCATTGTGCGTGACATTTTTGCGTTTACCTAAGTACTGGTCGCAATTTTCAAGATATTAAGCTGAAATTTGGTACGATGAAAGAGTTAGTGACTGTGACGAATCCTATTGTTGGGCGTTGAAATCGGTGCAGGGCCGGTTCTTTTCTGGGGGCCCAGAATTTCAAACTTTTTTTGGAATCGATATATCTCGGAAACGGTTGATCGTATCGAAAAATGTTAACGGTATTGGTGTAAGATCTCTGCGGTATGCAACTTTTTTACTCAAAACGATTTTTTGATATCTCTCACCGTTTTCTTTTTTTGGGGCCCTGAAAATGTCCATTGTGCGTGACAGTTTTGCGTTTACCTAAGTACTGGTCGCAATTTTCAAGATATTAAGCTGCAATTTGGTACGGTGAAAAAGTTAGTGACTGTGACGAATCCTATTGTTGGGTGCTAAAATCGGTGCAGGACCGGATCTTTTTTGGGGGCCCTGAATTTCAAACTTTTTTTTTGAATCGATATATCTCGGAAACGGTTGATCGTATCGAAAAATGTTAAAGGTATTGGTGTAAGATCTCTGCGGTATGCAACTTTTTTACTCAAAATGATTTTTTGATATCTCTCACCGTTTTCTTTTTTGGGGCCCTGAAAATGTCCAATGAGCGTGACATTTTTGCGTTTAGCTAAGTACTGGTCGCAATTTTTAAGATATTAAGCTGAAATTTGGTACGATGAAAGAGGTAGTGACTGTGACGAATCCTATTGTTGGGCGTTGAAATCGGTGCAGGGCCGGTTCTTTTTGAGGGGCCCTGAATTTCTAACTGTTTTTTGGAATCGATATATCTCGGAAACGGTTGGTCGTATCGAAAAATGTTAAATGTATAGGTGTAAGATCTCCGCGGTATGCAACTTTTTTACTCAAAACGATTTTTTGATATCTCTCAAAGTTTCCTTTTTTTTGGGGCCCTCAAAATGTCCATTGTATGTGTCTTTTTTGCGTTTAGTTAATTACTGGTCGCTATTTTCAAGATGTTAAGCTGACATTTGGTACGGTGAAAGAGTTAGTGACTGTGACGAATCGTATTGTTGGGCGTTAATATCGGTGCAGGGCCGGATATTTTTTGGGGCCCTGAATTTCAAACTTTTTTTTGGAATCAACAGATCTCGGAAACGGTTGATCGTATCGAAAAATGTTAAATGTATGGGTGTAAGATCTCCGCGGTATGCAACCTTTTTACTCAAAACGATTTTTTGATATCTCTCACCGTTTTCTTTTTTTGGTGCCTTGAAAATGTCCATTGTGCGTGACATTTTTGCGTTTAGCTAAGTACTGCTCGCAATTTTCAAGATATTAAGCTAAATTTTGGTACGATGAAAGAGTTTGTGACTGTGACGAATCCAGTTGTTGGGCGTTAAGATCGGTGCAGGGCCGGATCTTTTTTGGGGGCCCTGAATTTCTAACTGTTTTTTGGAATCGATATATCTCAGAAACGGTTGGTCGTATCGAAAAATGTTAAATGTACAGGTGTAAGATCTCCGTGGTATGCAACTTTTTTACTCTAAACGATTTTTTGATATCTCTCACCGTTTTCTATTTTTTGGGCCCTGAACATGTCCATTGTGCGTGACATTTTTGGGGTTAGCGAAGTACAGGTCGTAATTTTCAAATTTGGAGCTGTGAAAGAGTTGGACCCTGTGAGGAAACCAGTTGTCGGGCGTTAAAAACGGCGCAGGGCCGGATCTTTTTGGGGGGCCCAGAATTTCAAACTTTTTTTTTGAATCGATATATCTCGGAAACGGTTGGTCGCATCGAAAAACGTTAAACGTTCAGGTGTAAGATCTCTGCGGTATGCATCTTTTTTACTCATAACGATTTTTTGATATCTCTCACCGTTTTCTTAATTTGGAGCCCTGAAGATGTTATTAAATGTTTTTGGTTAAAAAAAAAATGGGGTCCAAATGTTTATGATAATAGGTAAAAATTTTAACGATGGTCTAATTGAATTCTACTGAAAATTATCTATAATAACCCGTTTTCACCTTTTCAATAAGTTAAATAATGTATTTACAGCTGTAATATACTTTCCATTTCCCAGGACGTCCGGCTTTCATAACCTCGTGATGGTGTCAGCATTGCCTAGAATAACATTTTATAATTTTCCTACATTGCCACACAATCGGGCCAAAGGCCCGAAATGCTAGGCATCAGGCCTTGCCGCCAACGAAGTTGTTGTGTGAGATTATTGCCCATCTTGCTCGCCGCAATGTTGCGCGACCGTCTAATCAAAAGCAGGTCAAAGTGCTGCGTGGACTCCTACTTGTTATGAAAGCCGGATCTAAAGATCCTATAGGCTTTCATATAGCCGTGGTATATTGGAAAAAGTCTGTCTGTATGTATGTGCGTGACGGTTTTGCGTTTAGCAAAGTACAGGTCGCAATTTTCAAGATATCGAGCTGAAATTTGCAACGGTGAAAGAGTTGGGGCCTATGACGAACCCTATTGTTGAACGTTAAAATCGGTGCAGGGCCGGACCTTCTTTTGGGGCCCTGAATTTCATCCTATTTTTTTGAATCGATATATCTCGGAAACGGTTGGTCGTATCGAAAAATGTTGAAGGTATTGGTGTAAGATCTCCGCGGTATGCAACTTCTTTACTCAAAACGATTTTTTGATATCTCTCACCGTTTTCTTATTTTGGGGCCCTGAAAAAGTGCATTGTGCGTGACATTTTTGCGTTTAGCTAAGTACTGGTCGCAATTTTCAAGATATTAAGCTGAAATTTGGTACGATGAAAGAATTAGTGACCGTGACAAATCCTGTTGTTGGGCGTTAAAATCGGTGCAGGGCCGGATCTTTTCTGGGGGCCCAGAATTTCAAACTTTTTTTTGGAATCGATATATCTCGGTAACGGTTGATCGTATCGAAAAATGTTAAAGGTATAGGTGTAAGACCTCCGCGGTATGCAACTTTTTTACTCAAAACGATTTTTTGATATCTCTCACCGTTTTCGTTTTTTGGGGCCCTGAAAATGTCCATTGTGCGTGACATTTTTGCGTTTACCTAAGTACTGGTCGCAATTTTCAAGATATTAAGCTGCAATTTGGTACGGTGAAAAAGTTAGTGACTGTGACGAATCCTATTGTTGGGCGTTAAAATCGGTGCAGGGCCGGATCTTTTTTGGGGGCCCTGAATTTCAAACCTTTTTTTTGGAATCGATATATCTCGGAAACGGTTGATCGTATCGAAAAATGTTAAAGGTATTGGTGTATGATCTCCGCGGTATGCAACTTTTTTACTCAAAACGATTTTTTGATATCTCTCACCGTTTTCGTTTTTTGGGGCCCTGAAAATGTCCATTGTGCGTGACATTTTTGCGTTTACCTAAGTACTGGTCGCAATTTTCAAGATATTCAGCTGCAATTTGGTACGGTGAAAAAGTTAGTGACTGTGACGAATCCTGTTGTTGGGCGCTAAAATCGGTGCAGGACCGGATCTTTTTTGGGGGTCCTGAATTTCAAACTTTTTTTTTGAATCGATATATCTCGGAAACGGTTGATCGTATCGAAAAATGTTAAAGGTATTGGTGTAAGATCTCTGCGGTATGCAACTTTTTTACTCAAAACGATTTTTTGATATCTCTCACCGTTTTCTTTTTTTGGGGCCCTGAAAATGTCCATTGTGCGTGACATTTTTGCGTTTAGCTAAGTACTGGTCGCAATTTTTAAGATATTAAGCTGAAATTTGGTACGATGAAAGAGTTAGTGACTGTGACGAATCCTATTGTTGGGCGTTGAAATCGGTGCAGGGCCGGTTCTTTTTGAGGGGCCCTGAATTTCTAACTGTTTTTTGGAATCGATATATCTCGGAAACGGTTGGTCGTATCGAAAAATGTTAAATGTATAGGTGTAAGACCTCCGCGGTATGCAACTTTTTTACTCAAAACGATTGTTTGATATCTCTCACCGTTTTCGTTTTTTGGGGCCCTGAAAATGTCCTTTGTGCGTGACATTTTTGCGTTTACCTAAGTACTGGTCGCAATTTTCAAGATATTAAGCTGCAATTTGGTACGGTGAAAAAGTTAGTGACTGTGACGAATCCTATTGTTGGGCGTTAAAATCGGTGCAGGGCCGGATCTTTTTTGGGGGCCCTGAATTTCAAACCTTTTTTTTTGGAATCGATATATCTCGGAAACGATTGATCGTATCGAAAAATGTTAAATGTATTGGTGTAAGATCTCCCCGGTATGCAACTTTTTTACTCAAAACGATTTTTTGATATCTCTCACCGTTTTCGTTTTTTGGGGCCCTGAAAATGTCCATTGTGCGTGACATTTTTGCGTTTACCTAAGTACTGGTCGCAATTTTCAAGATATTAAGCTGCAATTTGGTACGGTGAAAAAGTTAGTGACTGTGACGAATCCTATTGTTGGGCGCTAAAATCGGTGCAGGACCGGATCTTTTTTTGGGGGCCCTGAATTTCAAACTTTTTTTTGGAATCGATATATCTCGGAAACGGTTGATCGTATCGAAAAATGTTAAAGGTATGGTGTAAGATCTCTGCGGTATGCAACTTTTTTACTCAAAATGATTTTTTGATATCTCTCACCGTTTTCTTTTTTTGGGGCCCTGAAAATGTCCAATGTGCGTGACATTTTTGCGTTTAGCTAAGTACTGGTCCCAATTTTTAAGATATTAAGCAGAAATTTGGTACGATGAAAGAGTTAGTGACTGTGACGAATCCTATTGTTGGGCGTTGAAATCGGTGCAGGGCCGGTTCTTTTTGAGGGGCCCTGAATTTCTAACTGTTTTTTGGAATCGATATATCTCGGAAACGGTTGGTCGTATCGAAAAATGTTAAAGGTATAGGTGTAAGATCTCCGCGGTATGCAACTTTTTTACTCAAAACAATTTTTTGATATCTCTCAAAGTTTCCTTTTTTTTGGGGCCCTCAAAATGTCCATTGTATGTGTCATTTTTGCGTTTAGTTAATTACTGGTCGCTATTTTCATGATATTAAGCTGACATTTGGTACGGTGAAAGAGTTAGTGACTGTGACGAATCGTGTTGTTGGGCGTTAAAATCGGTGCAGGGCCGGATATCTTTTGGGGCCCTGAATTTCAAACTTTGTTTTGGAATCGACAGATCTCGGAAACGGTTGATCGTATCGAAAAATGTTAAACGTATGGGTGTAAGATCTCCGCGGTATGCAACTTTTTTACTCAAAACGATTTTTTGATATCTCTCACCGTTTTCTTTTTTTGGTGCCCTGAAAATGTCCATTGTGCGTGACATTTTTGCGTTTAGCTAAGTACTGGTCGCAATTTTCAAGATATTAAGCTAAATTTTGGTACGATGAAAGAGTTTGTGACTGTGACGAATCCAGTTGTTGGGCGTTAAGATCGGTGCAGGGCCGGATCTTTTTTGGGGGCCCTGAATTTCTAACTGTTTTTTGGAATCGATATATCTCAGAAACGGTTGGTCGTATCGAAAAATGTTAAATGTACAGGTGTAAGATCTACGTGGTATGCAACTTTTTTACTCTAAACGATTTTTTGATATCTCTCACCGTTTTCTATTTTTTGGGCCCTGAACATGTCCATTGTGCGTGACATTTTTGGGTTTAGCGAAGTACAGGTCGTAATTTTCAAATTTGGAGCTGTGAAAGAGTTGGACCCTGTTAGGAAACCAGTTGTCGGGCGTTAAAAACGGCGCAGGGCCGGATCTTTTTGGGGGGCCCAGAATTTCAAACTTTTTTTTTGAATCGATATATCTCGGAAACGGTTGGTCGCATCGAAAAACGTTAAACGTTCAGGTGTAAGATCTCTGCGGTATGCATCTTTTTTACTCATAACGATTTTTTGATATCTCTCACCGTTTTCTTAATTTGGAGCCCTGAAGATGTTATTAAATGTTTTTGGTTAAATAAAAAAAAAGGGGGTCCAAATGTTTATGATAATAGGTAAAAATTTTAACGATGGTCTAATTGAATTCTACGGAAAATTATCTATAATAACCCGTTTTCACCTTTTCAATAAGTTAAATAATGTATTTACAGCTGTAATATACTTTCCATTTCCCAGGACGTCCGGCTTTCATAACCTCGTGATGGTGTCAGCATTGCCTAGAATAACATTTTATAATTTTCCTACATTGCCACACAATCGGGCCAAAGGCCCGAAATGCTAGGCATCAGGCCTTGCCGCCAACGAAGTTGTTGTGTGAGATTATTGCCCATCTTGCTCGCCGCAATGTTGCGCGACCGTCTAATCAAAAGCAGGTCAAAGTGCTGCGTGGACTCCTACTTGTTATGAAAGCCGGATCTAAAGATCCTATAGGCTTTCATATAGCCGTGGTATATTGGAAAAAGTCTGTCTGTATGTATGTGCGTGACGGTTTTGCGTTTAGCAAAGTACAGGTCGCAATTTTCAAGATATCGAGCTGAAATTTGCAACGGTGAAAGAGTTGGGGCCTATGACGAACCCTATTGTTGAACGTTAAAATCGGTGCAGGGCCGGACCTTCTTTTGGGGCCCTGAATTTCATCCTATTTTTTTGAATCGATATATCTCGGAAACGGTTGGTCGTATCGAAAAATGTTAAATGTATAGGTGTAACACCTCCGCGGTATGCAACTTTTTTACTCAAAACGATTTTTTGATATCTCTAACCGTTTTCGTTTTTTGGGGCCCTGAAAATGTCCATTGTGCGTGACATTTTTGCGTTTACCTAAGTACTGGTCGCAATTTTCAAGATATTAAGCTGCAATTTGGTACGGTGAAAAAGTTAGTGACTGTGACGAATCCTATTGTTGGGCGTTAAAATCGGTGCAGGGCCGGATCTTTTTTGGGGGCCCTGAATTTCAAAACTTTTTTTTGGAATCGATATATCTCGGAAACGGTTGATCGTATCGAAAAATGTTAAATGTATTGGTGTAAGATCTCCGCGGTATGCAACTTTTTTACTCAAAACGATTTTTTGATATCTCTCACCGTTTTCTTTTTTTGGGGCCCTGAAAATGTCCATTGTGCGTGACATTTTTGCGTTTACCTAAGTACTGGTCGCAATTTTCAAGATATTAAGCTGAAATTTGGTACGATGAAAGAGTTAGTGACTGTGACGAATCCTATTGTTGGGCGTTGAAATCGGTGCAGGGCCGGTTCTTTTCTGGGGGCCCAGAATTTCAAACTTTTTTTGGAATCGATATATCTCGGAAACGGTTGATCGTATCGAAAAATGTTAAGGGTATTGGTGTAAGATCTCTGCGGTATGCAACTTTTTTACTCAAAACGATTTTTTGATATCTCTCACCGTTTTCTTTTTTTGGGGCCCTGAAAATGTCCATTGTGCGTGACATTTTTGCGTTTACCTAAGTACTGGTCGCAATTTTCAAGATATGAAGCTGCAATTTGGTACGGTGAAAAAGTTAGTGACTGTGACGAATCCTATTGTTGGGTGCTAAAATCGGTGCAGGACCGGATCTTTTTTGGGGGCCCTGAATTTCAAACTTTTTTTTTGAATCGATATATCTCGGAAACGGTTGATCGTATCGAAAAATGTTAAAGGTATTGGTGTAAGATCTCTGCGGTATGCAACTTTTTTACTCAAAATGATTTTTTGATATCTCTCACCGTTTTCTTTTTTGGGGCCCTGAAAATGTCCAATGAGCGTGACATTTTTGCGTTTAGCTAAGTACTGGTCGCAATTTTTAAGATATTAAGCTGAAATTTGGTACGATGAAAGAGGTAGTGACTGTGACGAATCCTATTGTTGGGCGTTGAAATCGGTGCAGGGCCGGTTCTTTTTGAGGGGCCCTGAATTTCTAACTGTTTTTTGGAATCGATATATCTCGGAAACGGTTGGTCGTATCGAAAAATGTTAAATGTATAGGTGTAAGATCTCCGCGGTATGCAACTTTTTTACTCAAAACGATTTTTTGATATCTCTCAAAGTTTCCTTTTTTTTGGGGCCCTCAAAATGTCCATTGTATGTGTCTTTTTTGCGTTTAGTTAATTACTGGTCGCTATTTTCAAGATATTAAGCTGACATTTGGTACGGTGAAAGAGTTAGTGACTGTGACGAATCGTATTGTTGGGCGTTAATATCGGTGCAGGGCCGGATATTTTTTGGGGCCCTGAATTTCAAACTTTTTTTTGGAATCAACAGATCTCGGAAACGGTTGATCGTATCGAAAAATGTTAAATGTATGGGTGTAAGATCTCCGCGGTATGCAACCTTTTTACTCAAAACGATTTTTTGATATCTCTCACCGTTTTCTTTTTTTGGTGCCTTGAAAATGTCCATTGTGCGTGACATTTTTGCGTTTAGCTAAGTACTGCTCGCAATTTTCAAGATATTAAGCTAAATTTTGGTACGATGAAAGAGTTTGTGACTGTGACGAATCCAGTTGTTGGGCGTTAAGATCGGTGCAGGGCCGGATCTTTTTTGGGGGCCCTGAATTTCTAACTGTTTTTTGGAATCGATATATCTCAGAAACGGTTGGTCGTATCGAAAAATGTTAAATGTACAGGTGTAAGATCTCCGTGGTATGCAACTTTTTTACTCTAAACGATTTTTTGATATCTCTCACCGTTTTCTATTTTTTGGGCCCTGAACATGTCCATTGTGCGTGACATTTTTGGGTTTAGCGAAGTACAGGTCGTAATTTTCAAATTTGGAGCTGTGAAAGAGTTGGACCCTGTTAGGAAACCAGTTGTCGGGCGTTAAAAACGGCGCAGGGCCGGATCTTTTTGGGGGGCCCAGAATTTCAAACTTTTTTTTTGAATCGATATATCTCGGAAACGGTTGGTCGCATCGAAAAACGTTAAACGTTCAGGTGTAAGATCTCTGCGGTATGCATCTTTTTTACTCATAACGATTTTTTGATATCTCTCACCGTTTTCTTAATTTGGAGCCCTGAAGATGTTATTAAATGTTTTTGGTTAAATAAAAAAAAAGGGGGTCCAAATGTTTATGATAATAGGTAAAAATTTTAACGATGGTCTAATTGAATTCTACGGAAAATTATCTATAATAACCCGTTTTCACCTTTTCAATAAGTTAAATAATGTATTTACAGCTGTAATATACTTTCCATTTCCCAGGACGTCCGGCTTTCATAACCTCGTGATGGTGTCAGCATTGCCTAGAATAACATTTTATAATTTTCCTACATTGCCACACAATCGGGCCAAAGGCCCGAAATGCTAGGCATCAGGCCTTGCCGCCAACGAAGTTGTTGTGTGAGATTATTGCCCATCTTGCTCGCCGCAATGTTGCGCGACCGTCTAATCAAAAGCAGGTCAAAGTGCTGCGTGGACTCCTACTTGTTATGAAAGCCGGATCTAAAGATCCTATAGGCTTTCATATAGCCGTGGTATATTGGAAAAAGTCTGTCTGTATGTATGTGCGTGACGGTTTTGCGTTTAGCAAAGTACAGGTCGCAATTTTCAAGATATCGAGCTGAAATTTGCAACGGTGAAAGAGTTGGGGCCTATGACGAACCCTATTGTTGAACGTTAAAATCGGTGCAGGGCCGGACCTTCTTTTGGGGCCCTGAATTTCATCCTATTTTTTTGAATCGATATATCTCGGAAACGGTTGGTCGTATCGAAAAATGTTAAATGTATAGGTGTAACACCTCCGCGGTATGCAACTTTTTTACTCAAAACGATTTTTTGATATCTCTAACCGTTTTCGTTTTTTGGGGCCCTGAAAATGTCCATTGTGCGTGACATTTTTGCGTTTACCTAAGTACTGGTCGCAATTTTCAAGATATTAAGCTGCAATTTGGTACGGTGAAAAAGTTAGTGACTGTGACGAATCCTATTGTTGGGCGTTAAAATCGGTGCAGGGCCGGATCTTTTTTGGGGGCCCTGAATTTCAAAACTTTTTTTTGGAATCGATATATCTCGGAAACGGTTGATCGTATGGAAAAATGTTAAATGTATTGGTGTAAGATCTCCGCGGTATGCAACTTTTTTACCCAAAACGATTTTTTGATATCTCTCACCGTTTTCTTTTTTTGGGGCCCTGAAAATGTCCATTGTGCGTGACATTTTTGCGTTTACCTAAGTACTGGTCGCAATTTTCAAGATATTAAGCTGAAATTTGGTACGATGAAAGAGTTTGTGACTGTGACGAATCCTATTGTTGGGCGTTGAAATCGGTGCAGGGCCGGTTCTTTTTGAGGGGCCCTGAATTTCTAACTGTTTTTTGGAATCGATATATCTCGGAAACGGTTGGTCGTATCGAAAAATGTTAAATGTATAGGTGTAACACCTCCGCGGTATGCAACTTTTTTACTCAAAACGATTTTTTGATATCTCTCACCGTTTTCGTTTTTTGGGGCCCTGAAAATGTCCATTGTGCGTGACATTTTTGCGTTTACCTAAGTACTGGTCGCAATTTTCAAGATATTAAGCTGCAATTTGGTACGGTGAAAAAGTTAGTGACTGTGACGAATCCTATTGTTGGGTGCTAAAATCGGTGCAGGACCGGATCTTTTTTGGGGGCCCTGAATTTCAAACTTTTTTTTTGAATCGATATATCTCGGAAACGGTTGATCGTATCGAAAAATGTTAAAGGTATTGGTGTAAGATCTCTGCGGTATGCAACTTTTTTACTCAAAATGATTTTTTGATATCTCTCACCGTTTTCTTTTTTGGGGCCCTGAAAATGTCCAATGAGCGTGACATTTTTGCGTTTAGCTAAGTACTGGTCGCAATTTTTAAGATATTAAGCTGAAATTTGGTACGATGAAAGAGGTAGTGACTGTGACGAATCCTATTGTTGGGCGTTGAAATCGGTGCAGGGCCGGTTCTTTTTGAGGGGCCCTGAATTTCTAACTGTTTTTTGGAATCGATATATCTCGGAAACGGTTGGTCGTATCGAAAAATGTTAAATGTATAGGTGTAAGATCTCCGCGGTATGCAACTTTTTTACTCAAAACGATTTTTTGATATCTCTCAAAGTTTCCTTTTTTTTGGGGCCCTCAAAATGTCCATTGTATGTGTCTTTTTTGCGTTTAGTTAATTACTGGTCGCTATTTTCAAGATATTAAGCTGACATTTGGTACGGTGAAAGAGTTAGTGACTGTGACGAATCGTATTGTTGGGCGTTAATATCGGTGCAGGGCCGGATATTTTTTGGGGCCCTGAATTTCAAACTTTTTTTTGGAATCAACAGATCTCGGAAACGGTTGATCGTATCGAAAAATGTTAAATGTATGGGTGTAAGATCTCCGCGGTATGCAACCTTTTTACTCAAAACGATTTTTTGATATCTCTCACCGTTTTCTTTTTTTGGTGCCTTGAAAATGTCCATTGTGCGTGACATTTTTGCGTTTAGCTAAGTACTGCTCGCAATTTTCAAGATATTAAGCTAAATTTTGGTACGATGAAAGAGTTTGTGACTGTGACGAATCCAGTTGTTGGGCGTTAAGATCGGTGCAGGGCCGGATCTTTTTTGGGGGCCCTGAATTTCTAACTGTTTTTTGGAATCGATATATCTCAGAAACGGTTGGTCGTATCGAAAAATGTTAAATGTACAGGTGTAAGATCTCCGTGGTATGCAACTTTTTTACTCTAAACGATTTTTTGATATCTCTCACCGTTTTCTATTTTTTGGGCCCTGAACATGTCCATTGTGCGTGACATTTTTGGGGTTAGCGAAGTACAGGTCGTAATTTTCAAATTTGGAGCTGTGAAAGAGTTGGACCCTGTGAGGAAACCAGTTGTCGGGCGTTAAAAACGGCGCAGGGCCGGATCTTTTTGGGGGGCCCAGAATTTCAAACTTTTTTTTTGAATCGATATATCTCGGAAACGGTTGGTCGCATCGAAAAACGTTAAACGTTCAGGTGTAAGATCTCTGCGGTATGCATCTTTTTTACTCATAACGATTTTTTGATATCTCTCACCGTTTTCTTAATTTGGAGCCCTGAAGATGTTATTAAATGTTTTTGGTTAAAAAAAAAATGGGGTCCAAATGTTTATGATAATAGGTAAAAATTTTAACGATGGTCTAATTGAATTCTACTGAAAATTATCTATAATAACCCGTTTTCACCTTTTCAATAAGTTAAATAATGTATTTACAGCTGTAATATACTTTCCATTTCCCAGGACGTCCGGCTTTCATAACCTCGTGATGGTGTCAGCATTGCCTAGAATAACATTTTATAATTTTCCTACATTGCCACACAATCGGGCCAAAGGCCCGAAATGCTAGGCATCAGGCCTTGCCGCCAACGAAGTTGTTGTGTGAGATTATTGCCCATCTTGCTCGCCGCAATGTTGCGCGACCGTCTAATCAAAAGCAGGTCAAAGTGCTGCGTGGACTCCTACTTGTTATGAAAGCCGGATCTAAAGATCCTATAGGCTTTCATATAGCCGTGGTATATTGGAAAAAGTCTGTCTGTATGTATGTGCGTGACGGTTTTGCGTTTAGCAAAGTACAGGTCGCAATTTTCAAGATATCGAGCTGAAATTTGCAACGGTGAAAGAGTTGGGGCCTATGACGAACCCTATTGTTGAACGTTAAAATCGGTGCAGGGCCGGACCTTCTTTTGGGGCCCTGAATTTCATCCTATTTTTTTGAATCGATATATCTCGGAAACGGTTGGTCGTATCGAAAAATGTTGAAGGTATTGGTGTAAGATCTCCGCGGTATGCAACTTCTTTACTCAAAACGATTTTTTGATATCTCTCACCGTTTTCTTATTTTGGGGCCCTGAAAAAGTGCATTGTGCGTGACATTTTTGCGTTTAGCTAAGTACTGGTCGCAATTTTCAAGATATTAAGCTGAAATTTGGTACGATGAAAGAATTAGTGACCGTGACAAATCCTGTTGTTGGGCGTTAAAATCGGTGCAGGGCCGGATCTTTTCTGGGGGCCCAGAATTTCAAACTTTTTTTTGGAATCGATATATCTCGGTAACGGTTGATCGTATCGAAAAATGTTAAAGGTATAGGTGTAAGACCTCCGCGGTATGCAACTTTTTTACTCAAAACGATTTTTTGATATCTCTCACCGTTTTCGTTTTTTGGGGCCCTGAAAATGTCCATTGTGCGTGACATTTTTGCGTTTACCTAAGTACTGGTCGCAATTTTCAAGATATTAAGCTGCAATTTGGTACGGTGAAAAAGTTAGTGACTGTGACGAATCCTATTGTTGGGCGTTAAAATCGGTGCAGGGCCGGATCTTTTTTGGGGGCCCTGAATTTCAAACCTTTTTTTTGGAATCGATATATCTCGGAAACGGTTGATCGTATCGAAAAATGTTAAATGTATTGGTGTAAGATCATTGCGGTATGCAACTTTTTTACTCCAAACGATTTTTTGATATCTCTCACCGTTTTCTTTTTTTGGGGCCCTGAAAATGTCCATTGTGCGTGACATTTTTGCGTTTAGCTAAGTACTGGTCGCAATTTTTAAGATATTAAGCTGAAATTTGGTACGATGAAAGAGTTAGTGACTGTGACGAATCCTATTGTTGGGCGTTAAAATCGGTGCAGGGCCGGTTCTTTTTGAGGGGCCCTGAATTTCTAACTGTTTTTTGGAATCGATATATCTCGGAAACGGTTGGTCGTATCGAAAAATGTTAAATGTATAGGTGTAAGATCTCCGCGGTATGCAACTTTTTTACTCAAAACGATTTTTTGATAACTCTCAAAGTTTCCTTTTTTTTGGGGCCCTCAAAATGTCCATTGTATGTGTCATTTTTGCGTTTAGTTAATTACTGGTCGCTATTTTCAAGATATTAAGCTGACATTTGGTACGGTGAAAGAGTTAGTGACTGTGACGAATCGTATTGTTGGGCGTTAAAATCGGTGCAGGGCCGGATATTTTTTGGGGCCCTTAATTTCAAACTTTTTTTTGGAATCGACAGATCTCGGAAACGGTTGATCGTATCGAAAAATGTTAAATGTATGGGTGTAAGATCTCCGCGGTATGCAACTTTTTTACTCAAAACGATTTTTTGATATCTCTCACCGTTTTCTTTTTTTGGTGCCCTGAAAATGTCCATTGTGCGTGACATTTTTGCGTTTAGCTAAGTACTGGTCGCAATTTTCAAGATATTAAGCTAAAATTTGGTACGATGAAAGAGTTTGTGACTATGGCGAATCCAGTTGTTGGGCGTTAAGATCGGTGCAGGGCCGGATCTTTTTTGGGGGCCCTGAATTTCTAACTGTTTTTTGGAATCGATATATCTCAGAAACGGTTGGTCGTATCGAAAAATGTTAAATGTACAGGTGTAAGATCTCCGTGGTATGCAACTTTTTTACTCTAAACGATTTTTTGATATCTCTCACCGTTTTCTATTTTTTGGGCCCTGAACATGTCCATTGTGCGTGACATTTTTGGGGTTAGCGAAGTACAGGTCGTAATTTTCAAATTTGGAGCTGTGAAAGAGTTGGACCCTGTGAGGAAACCAGTTGTCGGGCGTTAAAAACGGCGCAGGGCCGGATCTTTTTGGGGGGCCCAGAATTTCAAACTTTTTTTTTTGAATCGATATATCTCGGAAACGGTTGGTCGCATCGAAAAACGTTAAACGTTCAGGTGTAAGATCTCTGCGGTATGCATCTTTTTTACTCATAACGATTTTTTGATATCTCTCACCGTTTTCTTAATTTGGAGCCCTGAAGATGTTATTAAATGTTTTTGGTTAAAAAAAAATGGGGTCCAAATGTTTATGATAATAGGTAAAAATTTTAACGATGGTCTAATTGAATTCTACTGAAAATTATCTATAATAACCCGTTTTCACCTTTTCAATAAGTTAAATAATGTATTTACAGCTGTAATATACTTTCCATTTCCCAGGACGTCCGGCTTTCATAACCTCGTGATGGTGTCAGCATTGCCTAGAATAACATTTTATAATTTTCCTACATTGCCACACAATCGGGCCAAAGGCCCGAAATGCTAGGCATCAGGCCTTGCCGCCAACGAAGTTGTTGTGTGAGATTATTGCCCATCTTGCTCGCCGCAATGTTGCGCGACCGTCTAATCAAAAGCAGGTCAAAGTGCTGCGTGGACTCCTACTTGTTATGAAAGCCGGATCTAAAGATCCTATAGGCTTTCATATAGCCGTGGTATATTGGAAAAAGTCTGTCTGTATGTATGTGCGTGACGGTTTTGCGTTTAGCAAAGTACAGGTCGCAATTTTCAAGATATCGAGCTGAAATTTGCAACGGTGAAAGAGTTGGGGCCTATGACGAACCCTATTGTTGAACGTTAAAATCGGTGCAGGGCCGGACCTTCTTTTGGGGCCCTGAATTTCATCCTATTTTTTTGAATCGATATATCTCGGAAACGGTTGGTCGTATCGAAAAATGTTGAAGGTATTGGTGTAAGATCTCCGCGGTATGCAACTTCTTTACTCAAAACGATTTTTTGATATCTCTCACCGTTTTCTTATTTTGGGGCCCTGAAAAAGTGCATTGTGCGTGACATTTTTGCGTTTAGCTAAGTACTGGTCGCAATTTTCAAGATATTAAGCTGAAATTTGGTACGATGAAAGAATTAGTGACCGTGACAAATCCTGTTGTTGGGCGTTAAAATCGGTGCAGGGCCGGATCTTTTCTGGGGGCCCAGAATTTCAAACTTTTTTTTGGAATCGATATATCTCGGTAACGGTTGATCGTATCGAAAAATGTTAAAGGTATAGGTGTAAGACCTCCGCGGTATGCAACTTTTTTACTCAAAACGATTTTTTGATATCTCTCACCATTTTCGTTTTTTGGGGCCCTGAAAATGTCCATTGTGCGTGACATTTTTGCGTTTACCTAAGTACTGGTCGCAATTTTCAAGATATTAAGCTGCAATTTGGTACGGTGAAAAAGTTAGTGACTGTGACGAATCCTATTGTTGGGCGTTAAAATCGGTGCAGGGCCGGATCTTTTTTGGGGGCCCTGAATTTCAAACCTTTTTTTTGGAATCGATATATCTCGGAAACGGTTGATCGTATCGAAAAATGTTAAATGTATTGGTGTATGATCTCCGCGGTATGCAACTTTTTTACTCAAAACGATTTTTTGATATCTCTCACCGTTTTCGTTTTTTGGGGCCCTGAAAATGTCCATTGTGCGTGACATTTTTGCGTTTACCTAAGTACTGGTCGCAATTTTCAAGATATTCAGCTGCAATTTGGTACGGTGAAAAAGTTAGTGACTGTGACGAATCCTGTTGTTGGGCGCTAAAATCGGTGCAGGACCGGATCTTTTTTGGGGGTCCTGAATTTCAAACTTTTTTTTTGAATCGATATATCTCGGAAACGGTTGATCGTATCGAAAAATGTTAAAGGTATTGGTGTAAGATCTCTGCGGTATGCAACTTTTTTACTCAAAACGATTTTTTGATATCTCTCACCGTTTTCTTTTTTTGGGGCCCTGAAAATGTCCATTGTGCGTGACATTTTTGCGTTTAGCTAAGTACTGGTCGCAATTTTTAAGATATTAAGCTGAAATTTGGTACGATGAAAGAGTTAGTGACTGTGACGAATCCTATTGTTGGGCGTTAAAATCGGTGCAGGGCCGGTTCTTTTTGAGGGGCCCTGAATTTCTAACTGTTTTTTGGAATCGATATATCTCGGAAACGGTTGGTCGTATCGAAAAATGTTAAATGTATAGGTGTAAGATCTCCGCGGTATGCAACTTTTTTACTCAAAACGATTTTTTGATAACTCTCAAAGTTTCCTTTTTTTTGGGGCCCTCAAAATGTCCATTGTATGTGTCATTTTTGCGTTTAGTTAATTACTGGTCGCTATTTTCAAGATATTAAGCTGACATTTGGTACGGTGAAAGAGTTAGTGACTGTGACGAATCGTATTGTTGGGCGTTAAAATCGGTGCAGGGCCGGATATTTTTTGGGGCCCTTAATTTCAAACTTTTTTTTGGAATCGACAGATCTCGGAAACGGTTGATCGTATCGAAAAATGTTAAATGTATGGGTGTAAGATCTCCGCGGTATGCAACTTTTTTACTCAAAACGATTTTTTGATATCTCTCACCGTTTTCTTTTTTTGGTGCCCTGAAAATGTCCATTGTGCGTGACATTTTTGCGTTTAGCTAAGTACTGGTCGCAATTTTCAAGATATTAAGCTAAAATTTGGTACGATGAAAGAGTTTGTGACTATGGCGAATCCAGTTGTTGGGCGTTAAGATCGGTGCAGGGCCGGATCTTTTTTGGGGGCCCTGAATTTCTAACTGTTTTTTGGAATCGATATATCTCAGAAACGGTTGGTCGTATCGAAAAATGTTAAATGTACAGGTGTAAGATCTCCGTGGTATGCAACTTTTTTACTCTAAACGATTTTTTGATATCTCTCACCGTTTTCTATTTTTTGGGCCCTGAACATGTCCATTGTGCGTGACATTTTTGGGGTTAGCGAAGTACAGGTCGTAATTTTCAAATTTGGAGCTGTGAAAGAGTTGGACCCTGTGAGGAAACCAGTTGTCGGGCGTTAAAAACGGCGCAGGGCCGGATCTTTTTGGGGGGCCCAGAATTTCAAACTTTTTTTTTGAATCGATATATCTCGGAAACGGTTGGTCGCATCGAAAAACGTTAAACGTTCAGGTGTAAGATCTCTGCGGTATGCATCTTTTTTACTCATAACGATTTTTTGATATCTCTCACCGTTTTCTTAATTTGGAGCCCTGAAGATGTTATTAAATGTTTTTGGTTAAAAAAAAAATGGGGTCCAAATGTTTATGATAATAGGTAAAAATTTTAACGATGGTCTAATTGAATTCTACTGAAAATTATCTATAATAACCCGTTTTCACCTTTTCAATAAGTTAAATAATGTATTTACAGCTGTAATATACTTTCCATTTCCCAGGACGTCCGGCTTTCATAACCTCGTGATGGTGTCAGCATTGCCTAGAATAACATTTTATAATTTTCCTACATTGCCACACAATCGGGCCAAAGGCCCGAAATGCTAGGCATCAGGCCTTGCCGCCAACGAAGTTGTTGTGTGAGATTATTGCCCATCTTGCTCGCCGCAATGTTGCGCGACCGTCTAATCAAAAGCAGGTCAAAGTGCTGCGTGGACTCCTACTTGTTATGAAAGCCGGATCTAAAGATCCTATAGGCTTTCATATAGCCGTGGTATATTGGAAAAAGTCTGTCTGTATGTATGTGCGTGACGGTTTTGCGTTTAGCAAAGTACAGGTCGCAATTTTCAAGATATCGAGCTGAAATTTGCAACGGTGAAAGAGTTGGGGCCTATGACGAACCCTATTGTTGAACGTTAAAATCGGTGCAGGGCCGGACCTTCTTTTGGGGCCCTGAATTTCATCCTATTTTTTTGAATCGATATATCTCGGAAACGGTTGGTCGTATCGAAAAATGTTGAAGGTATTGGTGTAAGATCTCCGCGGTATGCAACTTCTTTACTCAAAACGATTTTTTGATATCTCTCACCGTTTTCTTATTTTGGGGCCCTGAAAAAGTGCATTGTGCGTGACATTTTTGCGTTTAGCTAAGTACTGGTCGCAATTTTCAAGATATTAAGCTGAAATTTGGTACGATGAAAGAATTAGTGACCGTGACAAATCCTGTTGTTGGGCGTTAAAATCGGTGCAGGGCCGGATCTTTTCTGGGGGCCCAGAATTTCAAACTTTTTTTTGGAATCGATATATCTCGGTAACGGTTGATCGTATCGAAAAATGTTAAAGGTAAGACCTCCGCGGTATGCAACTTTTTTACTCAAAACGATTTTTTGATATCTCTCACCGTTTTCGTTTTTTGGGGCCCTGAAAATGTCCATTGTGCGTGACATTTTTGCGTTTACCTAAGTACTGGTCGCAATTTTCAAGATATTAAGCTGCAATTTGGTACGGTGAAAAAGTTAGTGACTGTGACGAATCCTATTGTTGGGCGTTAAAATCGGTGCAGGGCCGGATCTTTTTTGGGGGCCCTGAATTTCAAACCTTTTTTTTGGAATCGATATATCTCGGAAACGGTTGATCGTATCGAAAAATGTTAAATGTATTGGTGTATGATCTCCGCGGTATGCAACTTTTTTACTCAAAACGATTTTTTGATATCTCTCACCGTTTTCGTTTTTTGGGGCCCTGAAAATGTCCATTGTGCGTGACATTTTTGCGTTTACCTAAGTACTGGTCGCAATTTTCAAGATATTCAGCTGCAATTTGGTACGGTGAAAAAGTTAGTGACTGTGACGAATCCTGTTGTTGGGCGCTAAAATCGGTGCAGGACCGGATCTTTTTTGGGGGTCCTGAATTTCAAACTTTTTTTTTGAATCGATATATCTCGGAAACGGTTGATCGTATCGAAAAATGTTAAAGGTATTGGTGTAAGATCTCTGCGGTATGCAACTTTTTTACTCAAAACGATTTTTTGATATCTCTCACCGTTTTCTTTTTTAGGGGCCCTGAAAATGTCCATTGTGCGTGACATTTTTGCGTTTAGCTAAGTACTGGTCGCAATTTTTAAGATATTAAGCTGAAATTTGGTACGATGAAAGAGTTAGTGACTGTGACGAATCCTATTGTTGGGCGTTAAAATCGGTGCAGGGCCGGTTCTTTTTGAGGGGCCCTGAATTTCTAACTGTTTTTTGGAATCGATATATCTCGGAAATGGTTGGTCGTATCGAAAAATGTTAAATGTATAGGTGTAAGATCTCCGCGGTATGCAACTTTTTTACTCAAAACGATTTTTTGATAACTCTCAAAGTTTCCTTTTTTTTGGGGCCCTCAAAATGTCCATTGTATGTGTCATTTTTGCGTTTAGTTAATTACTGGTCGCTATTTTCAAGATATTAAGCTGACATTTGGTACGGTGAAAGAGTTAGTGACTGTGACGAATCGTATTGTTGGGCGTTAAAATCGGTGCAGGGCCGGATATTTTTTGGGGCCCTTAATTTCAAACTTTTTTTTGGAATCGACAGATCTCGGAAACGGTTGATCGTATCGAAAAATGTTAAATGTATGGGTGTAAGATCTCCGCGGTATGCAACTTTTTTACTCAAAACGATTTTTTGATATCTCTCACCGTTTTCTTTTTTTGGTGCCCTGAAAATGTCCATTGTGCGTGACATTTTTGCGTTTAGCTAAGTACTGGTCGCAATTTTCAAGATATTAAGCTAAAATTTGGTACGATGAAAGAGTTTGTGACTATGGCGAATCCAGTTGTTGGGCGTTAAGATCGGTGCAGGGCCGGATCTTTTTTGGGGGCCCTGAATTTCTAACTGTTTTTTGGAATCGATATATCTCAGAAACGGTTGGTCGTATCGAAAAATGTTAAATGTACAGGTGTAAGATCTCCGTGGTATGCAACTTTTTTACTCTAAACGATTTTTTGATATCTCTCACCGTTTTCTATTTTTTGGGCCCTGAACATGTCCATTGTGCGTGACATTTTTGGGGTTAGCGAAGTACAGGTCGTAATTTTCAAATTTGGAGCTGTGAAAGAGTTGGACCCTGTGAGGAAACCAGTTGTCGGGCGTTAAAAACGGCGCAGGGCCGGATCTTTTTGGGGGGCCCAGAATTTCAAACTTTTTTTTTGAATCGATATATCTCGGAAACGGTTGGTCGCATCGAAAAACGTTAAACGTTCAGGTGTAAGATCTCTGCGGTATGCATCTTTTTTACTCATAACGATTTTTTGATATCTCTCACCGTTTTCTTAATTTGGAGCCCTGAAGATGTTATTAAATGTTTTTGGTTAAAAAAAAAATGGGGTCCAAATGTTTATGATAATAGGTAAAAATTTTAACGATGGTCTAATTGAATTCTACTGAAAATTATCTATAATAACCCGTTTTCACCTTTTCAATAAGTTAAATAATGTATTTACAGCTGTAATATACTTTCCATTTCCCAGGACGTCCGGCTTTCATAACCTCGTGATGGTGTCAGCATTGCCTAGAATAACATTTTATAATTTTCCTACATTGCCACACAATCGGGCCAAAGGCCCGAAATGCTAGGCATCAGGCCTTGCCGCCAACGAAGTTGTTGTGTGAGATTATTGCCCATCTTGCTCGCCGCAATGTTGCGCGACCGTCTAATCAAAAGCAGGTCAAAGTGCTGCGTGGACTCCTACTTGTTATGAAAGCCGGATCTAAAGATCCTATAGGCTTTCATATAGCCGTGGTATATTGGAAAAAGTCTGTCTGTATGTATGTGCGTGACGGTTTTGCGTTTAGCAAAGTACAGGTCGCAATTTTCAAGATATCGAGCTGAAATTTGCAACGGTGAAAGAGTTGGGGCCTATGACTAACCCTATTGTTGAACGTTAAAATCGGTGCAGGGCCGGACCTTCTTTTGGGGCCCTGAATTTCATCCTATTTTTTTGAATCGATATATCTCGGAAACGGTTGGTCGTATCGAAAAATGTTGAAGGTATTGGTGTAAGATCTCCGCGGTATGCAACTTCTTTACTCAAAACGATTTTTTGATATCTCTCACCGTTTTCTTATTTTGGGGCCCTGAAAAAGTGCATTGTGCGTGACATTTTTGCGTTTAGCTAAGTACTGGTCGCAATTTTCAAGATATTAAGCTGAAATTTGGTACGATGAAAGAATTAGTGACCGTGACAAATCCTGTTGTTGGGCGTTAAAATCGGTGCAGGGCCGGATCTTTTCTGGGGGCCCAGAATTTCAAACTTTTTTTTGGAATCGATATATCTCGGTAACGGTTGATCGTATCGAAAAATGTTAAAGGTATAGGTGTAAGACCTCCGCGGTATGCAACTTTTTTACTCAAAACGATTTTTTGATATCTCTCACCGTTTTCGTTTTTTGGGGCCCTGAAAATGTCCATTGTGCGTGACATTTTTGCGTTTACCTAAGTACTGGTCGCAATTTTCAAGATATTAAGCTGCAATTTGGTACGGTGAAAAAGTTAGTGACTGTGACGAATCCTATTGTTGGGCGTTAAAATCGGTGCAGGGCCGGATCTTTTTTGGGGGCCCTGAATTTCAAACCTTTTTTTGGAATCGATATATCTCGGAAACGGTTGATCGTATCGAAAAATGTTAAATGTATTGGTGTATGATCTCCGCGGTATGCAACTTTTTTACTCAAAACGATTTTTTGATATCTCTCACCGTTTTCGTTTTTTGGGGCCCTGAAAATGTCCATTGTGCGTGACATTTTTGCGTTTACCTAAGTACTGGTCGCAATTTTCAAGATATTCAGCTGCAATTTGGTACGGTGAAAAAGTTAGTGACTGTGACGAATCCTGTTGTTGGGCGCTAAAATCGGTGCAGGACCGGATCTTTTTTGGGGGTCCTGAATTTCAAACTTTTTTTTTGAATCGATATATCTCGGAAACGGTTGATCGTATCGAAAAATGTTAAAGGTATTGGTGTAAGATCTCTGCGGTATGCAACTTTTTTACTCAAAACGATTTTTTGATATCTCTCACCGTTTTCTTTTTTTGGGGCCCTGAAAATGTCCATTGTGCGTGACATTTTTGCGTTTAGCTAAGTACTGGTCGCAATTTTTAAGATATTAAGCTGAAATTTGTTACGATGAAAGAGTTAGTGACTGTGACGAATCCTATTGTTGGGCGTTAAAATCGGTGCAGGGCCGGTTCTTTTTGAGGGGCCCTGAATTTCTAACTGTTTTTTGGAATCGATATATCTCGGAAACGGTTGGTCGTATCGAAAAATGTTAAATGTATAGGTGTAAGATCTCCGCGGTATGCAACCTTTTTTACTCAAAACGATTTTTTGATAACTCTCAAAGTTTCCTTTTTTTTGGGGCCCTCAAAATGTCCATTGTATGTGTCATTTTTGCGTTTAGTTAATTACTGGTCGCTATTTTCAAGATATTAAGCTGACATTTGGTACGGTGAAAGAGTTAGTGACTGTGACGAATCGTATTGTTGGGCGTTAAAATCGGTGCAGGGCCGGATATTTTTTGGGGCCCTTAATTTCAAACTTTTTTTTGGAATCGACAGATCTCGGAAACGGTTGATCGTATCGAAAAATGTTAAATGTATGGGTGTAAGATCTCCGCGGTATGCAACTTTTTTACTCAAAACGATTTTTTGATATCTCTCACCGTTTTCTTTTTTTGGTGCCCTGAAAATGTCCATTGTGCGTGACATTTTTGCGTTTAGCTAAGTACTGGTCGCAATTTTCAAGATATTAAGCTAAAATTTGGTACGATGAAAGAGTTTGTGACTATGGCGAATCCAGTTGTTGGGCGTTAAGATCGGTGCAGGGCCGGATCTTTTTTGGGGGCCCTGAATTTCTAACTGTTTTTTGGAATCGATATATCTCAGAAACGGTTGGTCGTATCGAAAAATGTTAAATGTACAGGTGTAAGATCTCCGTGGTATGCAACTTTTTTACTCTAAACGATTTTTTGATATCTCTCACCGTTTTCTATTTTTTGGGCCCTGAACATGTCCATTGTGCGTGACATTTTTGGGTTTAGCGAAGTACAGGTCGTAATTTTCAAATTTGGAGCTGTGAAAGAGTTGGACCCTGTGAGGAAACCAGTTGTCGGGCGTTAAAAACGGCGCAGGGCCGGATCTTTTTGGGGGGCCCAGAATTTCAAACTTTTTTTTTGAATCGATATATCTCGGAAACGGTTGGTCGCATCGAAAAACGTTAAACGTTCAGGTGTAAGATCTCTGCGGTATGCATCTTTTTTACTCATAACGATTTTTTGATATCTCTCACCGTTTTCTTAATTTGGAGCCCTGAAGATGTTATTAAATGTTTTTGGTTAAATAAAAAAAAAGGGGGTCCAAATGTTTATGATAATAGGTAAAAATTTTAACGATGGTCTAATTGAATTCTACGGAAAATTATCTATAATAACCCGTTTTCACCTTTTCAATAAGTTAAATAATGTATTTACAGCTGTAATATACTTTCCATTTCCCAGGACGTCCGGCTTTCATAACCTCGTGATGGTGTCAGCATTGCCTAGAATAACATTTTATAATTTTCCTACATTGCCACACAATCGGGCCAAAGGCCCGAAATGCTAGGCATCAGGCCTTGCCGCCAACGAAGTTGTTGAGTGAGATTATTGCCCATCTTGCTCGCCGCAATGTTGCGCGACCGTCTAATCAAAAGCAGGTCAAAGTGCTGCGTGGACTCCTACTTGTTATGAAAGCCGGATCTAAAGATCCTATAGGCTTTCATATAGCCGTGGTATGTGGGATAAAGTCTGTCTGTATGTATGTATGTATGTATGTATGTGCGTGACGCTTTTGCGTTTAGCAAAGTACAGGTCGCAATTTTCAAGATATCGAGCTGAAATTTGGTACGGTGAAAGAGTTGGGGCCTGTGACGAACCCTATTGTTGGGCGATAAAATCGGTGCAGGGCCGGACCTTTTTTGGGGGCCCTGAATTTCATCCTATTTTTTTGAATCGATATATCTCGGAAACGGTTGATCGTATCGAAAAATGTTAAAGGTATTGGTGTAAGATCTCCGCGGTATGCAACTTTTTTACTCAAAACGATTTTTTGATATCTCTCACCGTTTTGGTTTTTTGGGGCCCTGAAAATGTCCATTGTGCGTGACATTTTTGCGTTTATCTAAGTACTGGTCGCAATTTTCAAGATATTAAGCTGCAATTTGGTACGGTGAAAAAGTTAGTGACTGTGACGAAACCTTTTGTTGGGCGATAAAATCGGTGCAGGGCCGGATCTTTTTTGGGGGCCCTGAATTTCAAACCTTTTTTTGGAATCGATATATCTCGGAAACGGTTGATCGTATCGAAAAATGTTAAAGGTATTGGTGTAAGATCTCCGCGGTATGCAACTTTTTTACTCAAAACGATTTTTTGATATCTCTCACCGTTTTCGTTTTTTGGGGCCCTGAAAATGTCCATTGTGCGTGACATTTTTGCGTTTACCTAAGTACTGGTCGCAATTTTCAAGATATTAAGCTGCAATTTGGTACGGTGAAAAAGTTTGTGACTGTGACGAATCCTATTGTTGGGCGCTAAAATCGGTGCAGGACCGGATCTTTTTTGGGGGCCCTGAATTTCAAACTTTTTTTTGGAATCGATATATCTCGGAAACGGTTGATCGTATCGAAAAATGTTAAAGGTATTGGTGTAAGATCTCTGCGGTATGCAACTTTTTTACTCAAAACGATTTTTTGATATCTCTCACCGTTTTCTTTTTTTGGGGCCCTGAAAATATCCATTGTGCGTGACATTTTTGCGTTTAGCTAAGTACTGGTCGCAATTTTTAAGATATTAAGCTGAAATTTGGTACGATGAAAGAGTTGGTGACTGTGACGATTCCTATTGTTGGGCGTTAAAATCGGTGCAGGGCCGGTTGTTTTTGAGGGGCCCTGAATTTCTACCTGTTTTTTGGAATCGATATATCTCGGAAACGGTTGGTCGTATCGAAAAATGTTAAATGTATAGGTGTAAGATCTCCGCGGTATGCAACTTTTTTACTCAAAACGATTTTTTGATATCTCTCAAAGTTTACTTTTTTTTGGGGCCCTCAAAATGTCCATTGTATGTGTCTTTTTTGCGTTTAGTTAATTACTGGTCGCTATTTTCAAGATATTAAGCTGAAATTTGGTACGATGAAAGAGTTTGTGACTGTGACGAATCCAGTTGTTGGGCGTTAAGATCGGTGCAGGGCCGGATCTTTTTTGGGGGCCCTGAATTTCTAACTGTTTTTGGAATCGATATATCTCAGAAACGGTTGGTCGTATCGAAAAATGTTAAATGTACAGGTGTAAGATCTCCGCGGTATGCAACTTTTTTACTCAAAACGATTTTTTGATATATCTCACCGTTTTCTATTTTTTGGGCCCTGAACATGTCCATTGTGCGTGACATTTTTGGGTTTAGCGAAGTACAGGTCGTAATTTTCAAATTTGGAGCTGTGAAAGAGTTGGACCCTGTGAGGAAACCAGTTGTCGGGCGTTAAAAACGGCGCAGGGCCGGATCTTTTTGGGGGGGCCCAGAATTTCAAACTTTTTTTTTGAATCGATATATCTCGGAAACGGTTGGTCGCATCGAAAAACGTTAAACGTTCAGGTGTAAGATCTCTGCGGTATGCATCTTGTTTACTCATAACGATTTTTTGATATCTCTCACCATTTTCTTAATTTGGAGCCCTGAAGATGTTATTAAATGTTTTTGGTAAAAAAAAAAATGGGGCCCAAATGTTTATGATAATAGGTAAAAATTTTAACGATGGTCTAATTGAATTCTACGGAAAATTATCTATAATAACCCGTTTTCACCTTTTCAATAAGTTAAATAATGTATTTACAGCTGTAATATACTTTCCATTTCCCAGGACGTCCGACTTTCATAACCTCGTGATGGTGTCAGCATTGCCTAGAATAACATTTTATAATTTTCCTACATTGCCACACAATCGGGCCAAAGGCCCGAAATGCTAGGTATCAGGCCTTGCCGCCAACGAAGTTGTTGTGTGAGATTATTGCCCATCTTGCTCGCCGCAATGTTGCGCGACCGTCTAATCAAAAGCAGGTCAAAGTGCTGCGTGGACTCCTACTTGTTATGAAAGCCGGATCTAGATCCTATAGGCTTTCTTATAGCCGTGGTAGGATTAAAAATTATGTCTGTATGTATGTACGTACGTATGTGCGTGACGTTTTTGCGTTTAGCAAAGTATAGATCGCAATTATCTAGATATCGAGCTGAAATTTGGTACGGTGAAAGAATTGGGGACTGTGAGGAACCCTATTGTTGGGCGTTAAAATCGGTGCAGGGCCGGAGCCTTTTTTGGGGCCTTGAATTTCATACTATTTTTTTGAATCGATATCTCTCTGAAACGGTTGGTCGTATCGAAAAAAGTTACATGTACAGGTGTGAGATCTCCGCGAATGCAACTTTTTTACTCATAACGATTTCTTGATATCTCTCACCGTTTTCTTTTTTTTTTGGGCCCTGAAGATGTCCATTGTGCGTGACATTTTTGGCTTTAGCGAAGTACAGGTCGCAATTTTCAAGATATCGAGCTGAAATTTGGAGCGGTGAAAGAGTTGGCCCCTGTGAGGAAACCTTTTGTCGGGCGTTAAAAACGGTGCAGGGCCGGATCTTTTTGGGGGGGCCCTGAATTTCAATTTTTTTTTTGGAATCGATAAATCCTGGAAACGGTTGGTCGTATCGAAAAATGTTAAATGTACAGGTGTAAGATCTCCGCGGTATGCAACTTTTTTAGTCTAAACGATTTTTTTATATCTCTCAACGTTTTCGTTTTTTGGGGCCCTGAAAATGTCCATTGTGCGTGACATTTTTGCGTTTAGCAAAGTACAGGTCGCAATTTTCAAGATATCAAGCTGAAATTTGGTAAGGTGAAAGAGTTAGGGCCTGTGAGGAACCCTATTGTTGGGCGTTAAAATCGGTGCAGGGCCGGACCTTTTTTGGGGCCCTGAATTTCAACCAATTTTTTTGAATCGATATATTTCGGAAACGGTTGGTTGTATCGAAAAACGTTAAATGTACAGGTGTAAGATCTCCGCGGTATGCAACTTTTTTACTCAAAACGATTTTTTGATATCTCTCACCGTTTTATTTTTTTGGGGCCCTGAAAATGTCCATTTTGGGTGACATTTTTGGGTTTAGCGAAGTACAGGTCGCAATTTTCAAGATATCAAACTGAAATTTGGTACGGTGAAAGAGTTAGGTCCTGTGAGGAACCATATTGTTGGGCGTTAAAATCGGTGCAGGGCCGGACCGTTTTTTGCGGCCCTGAATTTCATCCTATTTTTTTGAATCGATATATCTCGGAAACGGTCGGTCGTATCGAAAAACGTTAAATGTACAGGTGTAAGATCTCCGCGGTATGCATCTTTTTACTCCAAACGATTTTTTGATGTCTCTCACCGTTTTCTTTTTTGAAAATGTCCATTTTGGGTGACATTTTTGGGTTTAGCGAAGTACAGGTCGCAATTTTCAAGATATCGAGCTGAAATTTGGAGCGGTGAAAGAGTTGGACCCTGTGAGGAAACCTGTTGTCGGGCGTTATAAACAGTAGAGGGCCGAATTATTTTGGGGGGGGCCTGAATTTCAAACTTTTTTTTGGAATCGATATATCTCGGAAACGGCTCGTCGTATCGAAAAACGTTGAATGTACAGGTGTAAGATCTCCGCAGTATGCAACTTTTTTACTGACAACGATTTTTTGATATCTCTCTCCGTTTTCTTTTTTTTGGGGCCCTGAAAATGTCCATTATGCGTGACATTTTTGCGTTTAGCAAAGTACAGGTCGCAATTTTCTCGATATCAAACTGAAATTTGGTACGGTGAAAGAGCTAGGTCCTGTGAGGAACCCTATTGTTGGGCGTTAAAATCGGTGCAGGGCCGGACCGTTTTTTGCGGCCATGAATTTCATCCTATATTTTTGAATCTATATATCTCGGAAACGGTTGGTCGTATCGAAAAACGTTAAATGTACAGGTGTAAGATCTCCGCGGTATGCATCTTTTTACTCCAAACGATTTTTTGATGTCTCTCACCGTTTTCTTTTTTGATAAATGTCCATTTTGGGTGACATTTTTGGGTTTAGCGAAGTACAGGTCCCAATTTTCAAGATATCGAGCTGAAATTTGGAGCGGTGAAAGAGTTGGACCCTGTGAGGAAACCTGTTGTCGGGCGTTATAAACAGTAGAGGGCCGAATTTTTTTGGGGGGGGGCCTGAATTTCAAACTTTTTTTGGAATCGATATATCTCGGAAACCGTTCGTCGTATCGAAAAACTTTGAATGTACAGGTGTAAGATCTCCGCGGTATGCAACTTTTTTACTGACAACGATTTCTTGATATCTCTCTCCGTTTTTTTTGGGGGGGGGGGGGGGCCCTGAATATGACCATTGTGCGTGACATTTTTGCGTTTAGCAAAGTACACGTCGCAATTTTCTAGATATCAAGCTGAAATTTGGTACGGTGAAAGAGTTAGAGCCTGTGAGGAACCCTGTTGTTGGGCGTTAAAATCGGTGCAGGGCCGGACTTTTTTTGGGGCCCCGAATTTCAATCTATTTTTGAATCGATATATCTCGGAAACGGTTGGTCGTATCGAAAAACGTTAAATGTACAGGTGTAAGATCTCCGCGGTATGTAGCTTTTTCACTCAAAACGATTTTTTGATATCTCTCACCGTTTTCTTTTTTGAAAATGTCCATTTTGGGTGACATTTATGGGTTTAGCGAAGTACAGGTCGCAATTTTCAAGATATCGAGCTGAAATTTGGAGCGGTGAAAGAGTTGGCCCTGTGAGGAAACCTGTTGTCGGGCGTTATAAACAGTAGAGGGCCGAATTTTTTTGGGGGGGGGCCTGAATTTCAAACTTTTTTTTGGAATCGATATATCTCGGAAACGGCTCGTCGTATCGAAAAACGTTGAATGTACAGGTGTAAGATCTCCGCAGTATGCAACTTTTTTTTACTGACAACGATTTTTTGATATCTCTCTCCGTTTTCTTTTTTTTGGGGCCCTGAAAATGTCCATTATGCGTGACATTTTTGCGTTTAGCAAAGTACAGGTCGCAATTTTCACGATATCAAACTGAAATTTGGTACGGTGAAAGAGTTAGGTCCTGTGAGGAACCCTATTGTTGGGCGTTAAAATCGGTGCAGGGCCGGACCGTTTTTTGCGGCCCTGAATTTCATCCTATATTTTTGAATCGATATATCTCGGAAACGGTTGGTCGTATCGAAAAACGTTAAATGTACAGGTGTAAGATCTCCGCGGTATGCATCTTTTTACTCCAAACGATTTTTTGATCTCTCTCACCGTTTTCTTTTTTGAAAATGTCCATTTTGGGTGACATTTTTGGGTTTAGCGAAGTACAGGTCGCAATTTTCAAGATATCGAGCTGAAATTTGGAGCGGTGAAAGAGTTGGACCCTGTGAGGAAACCTGTTGTCGGGCGTTATAAACAGTAGAGGGCCGAATTTTTTGGGGGGGGCCTGTATTTCAAACTTTTTTTGGAATCGATATATCTCGGAAACCGTTCGTCGTATCGAAAAACTTTGAATGTACAGGAGTAAGATCTCCGCGGTATGCAACTTTTTTACTGACAACGATTTCTTGATATCTCTCTCCGGTTTTTTTTTTCGGGGGGGGCCCTGATTATGACCATTGTGCGTGACATTTTTGCGTTTAGCAAAGTACACGTCGCAATTTTCTAGATATCAAGCTGAAATTTGGTACGGTGAAAGAGTTAGAGCCTGTGAGGAACCCTGTTGTTGGGCGTTAAAATCGGTGCAGGGCCGGACTTTTTTTGGGGCCCCGAATTTCAATCTATTTTTTGAATCGATATATCTCGGAAACGGTTGGTCGTATCGAAAAACGTTAAATGTACAGGTGTAAGATCTCCGCGGTATGCAACTTTTTCACTCAAAACGATTTTTTGATATCTCTCTCCGTTTCCTTTTTTTTGGGGCCCTGAAAATGTCCATTGTGCGTGACATTTTTGCGCTTAGCAAAGTACAGGTCGCAATTTTCAAGATATCAAGCTGAAATTTGGTACGGTGAAAGAGTTAGGGCCTGTGAAGAACCCTATTGTTGGGCGTTAAAATCGGTACAGGGCTGGACCTTTTTTGCGGCCCTGAATTTCATCCTATTTTTTTGAATCAATATATCTCGGAAACGGTTGGTCGTATCGAAAAACGTTAAATGTACAGGTGTAAGATCTCCGCGGTATGCAACTTTTTACTCATAACGATTTTTTGATATCTCTCACCGTTTTCTTTTTTGAAAATGTCCATTTTGGGTGACATTTATGGGTTTAGCGAAGTACAGGTCGCAATTTTCAAGATATCGAGCTGAAATTTGGAGCGGTGTAAGAGTTGGACCCTGTGAGGAAACCTGTTGTCGGGCGTTAAAAAAGGTGATGGGCCGGAACTTTTTTGCGGGCCCTGAATTTCAAACTTTTCCTTTGGAATCGATATATCTCGGAAACGGTTGGTCGTATCGAAAAATGTTAAACGTACAGGTGTAAGATCTCCGCGGTATGCAACTTTTTTACTCAAAACGTTTTTTTGATATCTCTCACCGTTTTCTTTTTTTGGGGCCCTGAAAATGTCCATTCTGCGTGACATTTTTGCGTTTAGCTAAGTACTGGTCGCAATTTTCAAGATATTAAGCTGAAATTTGGTACGGTGAAAGAGTTAGTGACTATGACGAATCCTATTGTTGGGCGTTAAAATCGGTGTAGGGCCGGATCTTTTTTGGGGGCCCTGAATTTCAAACTTTTTTTTGGAATCTATATATCTCGGAAACGGTTGGTCGTATCGAAAAACGTTAAATGTAAAGGTATAAGATCTCCGTAGTATGCAACTTTTTTGCTGAAAACGATTTTTTGATACCTCTCACCGTTTTCTTTTTTTGGGGCCCTGAAAATGTCGATTGTGTGTGACATTTTTGCGTTTAGCTAAGTACTGGTCGCCATTTTCAAGATACTAAGCTGAAATTAGGTACGGTGAAGGAGATAGTGACTGTGACGAACCCTGTTGTTGGGCGTTAAAATCGGTGTAGGGCCGGACCTTTTTTTGGGGCCCTGAATTTCATCCTATTTTTTTGAATCGTTATATCTCGGAAACGGTCGGTCTTATCGAAAAATGTTAAATGTATAGGTGTAAGACATCCGCGGTATGCAACTTTTTTACTCAAAACGATTTTTTTATATTTCTCACCGTTTTCTTTTTTTAGGGCCCTGAAAATGTCCATTTTGCGTGAGTTTTTGCGTTTAATTAAGTACTGGTCGCCATTTTCAAGATATGTAGCTGAAATTTGGTACGGTGAAAGAGTTAGTGACAGTGACGAATCCTATTGTTGAGCGTTAAAATCGGTGCAGGGCTGGATCTTTTTTGGGGGCCCTGAATTTCTAACTGGTTTCTTTGAATCGAAATATCTCGGAAACGGTTGGTCGTATCGAAAAATGTTAAAGGTACAGGTGTAAGATCTCCGCGGTATGCAACTTTTTTACTCAAAACGATTTTTTGATATCTCTCACCGTTTTCTTTTTTTGGGGCCCTGAAAATGTCCATTGTGCGTGACATTTTTGCGTTTAGCCATGAACTGGTCGCAATTTTCAAGATATTAAGCTGAAATTTGGTACGGTGAAAGAGTTATTGACTGTGACGAATCCTATTGTTGAACGTTAAAATCGGTGCAGGGCCGGATCTTTTTTGGGGGCCCTGAATTTCTAACTGTTTTTTTGAATCGATATATCTTGGAAACGGTTGGTCGTATCGAAAAATGTTAAATGTACAGGTGTAAGATCTCCGCGGTATGCAACTTTTTTATTCAAA
Organism: Meconema thalassinum; assembly: GCA_946902985.2. Taxonomy (NCBI): domain Eukaryota; kingdom Metazoa; phylum Arthropoda; class Insecta; order Orthoptera; family Tettigoniidae; genus Meconema; species Meconema thalassinum. The sequence goes on from OX336395.1 coordinate 240,905,570, forward strand.
ACGATTTTTTGATATCTCTCACCGTTTTCTTTTTTGGGGGCCCTGAAAATGTCCATTGTGCGTGACATTTTTGCTTTTAGCCATGAACTGGTCGCAATTTTCAAGATATTAAGCTGAAATTTGGTACGGTGAAAGAGTTAGTGACTGTGACGAATCCTATAGTTGGGCGTAAAAATCGGTGCAGGGCCGGATCTTTTTTGGGGGCCCTGAATTTCAAACTTTTTTTTTGAATCGATATATCTCGGAAACGGTTGGTCGTATCGAAAAACGTTAAATGTAAAGCTATAAGATCTCCGTAGTATGCAACTTTTTTGCTCAAAACGTTTTTTTGATATCTCTCACCGTTTTCTTTTTTTGGGGCCCTGAAAATGTCCATTGTGTGACATTTTTGCGTTTAGCTAAGTACTGGTCGCAATTTTCAAGATATTAAGCTGAAATTTGGTACGGTGAAAGAGTTAGTGACTGTGACGAATCCTATTGTTGGGCGTTAAAATCGGTGCAAGGCCGGATCTTTTTTGGGGACCCTGAATTTCTATTGGTTTTTTAGAATCGATATATCTCGGAAACGGTTGGTCGTATCGAAAATGTTAAATGTACAGGTGTAAGATCTCCGCGGTATGCAACTTTTTTACTCAAAACGATTTTTTGATATCTCTCACCGTTTTCTTTTTTTGGGGCCCTGAAAATGTCCATTCTGCGTGACATTTTTGCGTTTAGCTAAGTACTGGTCTCAATTTTCAAGATATTAAGCTGAAATTTGGACGGTGAAAGAGTTAGTGACTGTGACGAATCCTATTGTTGGGCGTTAAGATCGGTGCAGGGCCGGATCTTTTTTGGGGGCCCTGAATTTCAAACTTTTTTTTGGAATCGATATATCTCGGAAACGGTTGATCGTATCGAAAAATGTTAAATGTATAGGTTTAAGATCTCCGCGGTATGCAACTTTTTTACTCAAAACGATTTTTTTATATCTCTCACCGTTTTCTTTATTTGGGGCCCTGAAAATGTCCATTGTATGTGACATTTTTGCGTTTAGCTAAGTACTGGTCGCAGTTTTCAAGAAATTAAGCTGAAATTTGGTACGGTGAAAGAGTTGGTGACTGTGACAAATCCTATTGTTGGGCGTTAAGATCGGTGCAGGGCCGGATATTTTTTGGGGTCCCTGAATTTCAAACTTTTTTTGGAATCGATATATCTCGGAAACGGTTGATCGTATCGAAAAATGTTAAAGGTATAGGTGTAAGATCTCCGCGGTATGCTACTTTTTTACTCAAAACGATTTTTTGATATCTCTCACCGTTTTCTTTTTTGGGGGCCCTGAAAATGTCCATTGTGCGTGACATTTTTGCGTTTAGCTAAGTACTGGTCGCAATTTTCAAGATACTAAACTGAAATTTGGTACGGTGAAAGAGTTAGTGACTGTGACGAATCCTATTGTTGGGCGTTAAAATCGGTGCAGGGCCGGATCTTTATTGGGGGCCCTGAATTTCAAACTTTTTTTGAACCGTTATATTTGGGAAACGGTTGGCCGTATCGAACAAAGTAAAATCTACAGATATAGGATCTCAGCGATTAGCAACTTTTTTAACTCCTATGATTTTTTGATATCTCTCACCATTTTCCATTTTTGGGGCCGTGATTTTCATTCTTTATTTTCGAATCGTTATACCTTGGAAAGCGTCGATCCTATCGAAAAAAGTTAAATCTACAGGTGTAAGATCTCAGTGATTTGCAACATTTCTACCCCTTATCATATTTGATATCTCTCACCGTTTTGATGTTATTAAATGTTTTGGTTTCAAAAAAAATGGGGCCCAAATGTATTTAACATCTGGTAATAATTCAACATATGGTCTAATTGAATTCTACGGAAAATTATCTATAATAACTCTTTTTAACCTTTTCAATAAGTTGAATCATGTATTTACACCAGTAAGATATTTTCCACTTCCGAGGACGTCCGGCTTTCATAACCATGTGATGGTGTCAGCATTGCCTAGAATAACATTTTATAATTTTCCTACATATCCTCGCAATCGGGTCGATGGTCCGAAATGCAATTCGGCAGGCCTTGCCGCCAACGAAGTTGTTGTTTGAGATTATAACCCCTCTTGCTGGCCCCTTGCTGCTGCGCCACCGTCTCATCAAAAGCAGGTCGTGCTGCGGGGACACCTACTTGTTATGAAAGCCGGATCTAAAGATCCTATAGGCTTTCATATAGCCGTGGTATATTGGAAAAAGTCTGTCTGTATGTATGTGCGTGACGGTTTTGCGTTTAGCAAAGTACAGGTCGCAATTTTCAAGATATCGAGCTGAAATTTGCAACGGTGAAAGAGTTGGGGCCTATGACGAACCATATTGTTGAACGTTAAAATCGGTGCAGGGCCGGACCTTCTTTTGGGGCCCTGAATTTCATCCTATTTTTTTGAATCGATATATCTCGGAAACGGTTGGTTGTATCGAAAAATGTTGAATGTATTGGCGTAAGATCTCCGCGGTATGCAACTTCTTTACTCAAAACGATTTTTTGATATCTCTCACCGTTTTCTTATTTTGGGGCCCTGAAAAAGTGCATTGTGCGTGACATTTTTGCGTTTAGCTAAGTACTGGTCGCAATTTTCAAGATATTAAGCTGAAATTTGGTACGATGAAAGAATTAGTGACCGTGACAAATCCTATTGTTGGGCGTTAAAATCGGTGCAGGGCCGGATCTTTTCTGGGGGCCCAGAATTTCAAACATTTTTTTGGAATCGATATATCTCGGAAACGGTTGATCGTATCGAAAAATGTTAAAGGTATTGGTGTAAGATCTCTGCGGTATGCAACTTTTTTACTCAAAACGATTTTTTGATATCTCTCACCGTTTTCTTTTTTTGGGGCCCTGTAAATGTCCATTGTGCGTGACATTTTTGCGTTTAGCTAAGTACTGGTCGCAATTTTTAAGATATTAAGCTGAAATTTGGTACGATGAAAGAGTTTGTGACTGTGACGAATCCTATTGTTGGGCGTTGAAATCGGTGCAGGGCCGGTTCTTTTTGAGGGGCCCTGAATTTCTAACTGTTTTTTGGAATCGATATATCTCGGAAACGGTTGGTCGTATCGAAAAATGTTAAATGTATAGGTGTAACACCTCCGCGGTATGCAACTTTTTTACTCAAAACGATTTTTTGATATCTCTCACCGTTTTCGTTTTTTGGGGCCCTGAAAATGTCCATTGTGCGTGACATTTTTGCGTTTACCTAAGTACTGGTCGCAATTTTCAAGATATTAAGCTGCAATTTGGTACGGAGAAAAAGTTAGTGACTGTGACGAATCCTATTGTTGGGCGTTAAAATCAGTGCAGGGCCGGATCTTTTTTGGGGGCCCTGAATTTCAAACCATTTTTTTGGAATCGATATATCTCGGAAACAGTTGATCGTATCGAAAAATGTTAAAGGTATTGGTGTAAGATCTCCGCGGTATGCAACTTTTTTACTCAAAACGATTTTTTGATATCTCTCACCGTTTTCGTTTTTTGGGGCCCTGAAAATGTCCATTGTGCGTGACATTTTTGCGTTTAACTAAGTACTGGTCGCAATTTTCATGATATTAAGCTGCAATTTGGTACGGTGAAAAAGTTAGTGACTGTGACGAATCCTGTTGTTGGGCGCTAAAATCGGTGCAGGACCGGATCTTTTTTGGGGGCCCTGTATTTCAAACTTTTTTTTGGAATCGATATATCTCGGAAACGGTTGATCGTATCGAAAAATGTTAAAGGTATTGGTGTAAGATCTCTGCGGTATGCAACTTTTTTACTCAAAACGATTTTTTGATATCTCTCACCGTTTTCTTTTTTTGGGGCCCTGAAAATGTCCATTGTGCGTGACATTTTTGCGTTTAGCTAAGTACTGGTCGCAATTTTTAAGATATTAAGCTGAAATTTGGTACGATGAAAGAGTTAGTGACTGTGACGAATCCTATTGTTGGGCGTTAAAATCGGTGCAGGGCCGGTTCTTTTTGAGGGGCCCTCAATTTCTAACTGTTTTTTGGATTCGATATATCTCGGAAACGGTTGGTCGTATCGAAAAATGTTAAATGTATAGGTGTAAGATCTCCGCGGTATGCAACTTTTTTACTCAAAACGATTTTTTGATAACTCTCAAAGTTTCCTTTTTTTTTGGGGCCCTCAAAATGTCCATTGTATGTGTCATTTTTGCGTTTAGTTAATTACTGGTCGCTATTTTCAAGATATTAAGCTGACATTTGGTACGGTGAAAGAGTTAGTGACTGTGACGAATCGTATTGTTGGGCGTTAAAATCGGTGCAGGGCCGGATATTTTTTGGGGCCCTGAATTTCAAACTTTTTTTTGGAATCGACAGATCTCGGAAACGGTTGATCGTATCGAAAAATGTTAAATGTATAGGTGTAAGATCTCCGCGGTATGCAACTTTTTTACTCAAAACGATTTTTTTGATATCTCTCACCGTTTTCTTTTTTTGGTGCCCTGAAAATGTCCATTGTGCGTGACATTTTTGCGTTTAGCTAAGTACTGGTCGCAATTTTCAAGATATTAAGCTAAAATTTGGTACGATGAAAGAGTTTGTGACTGTGACGAATCCAGCTGTTGGGCGTTAAGATCGGTGCAGGGCCGGATCTTTTTTGGGGGCCCTGAATTTCTAACTGTTTTTAGGAATCGATATATCTCAGAAACGGTTGGTCGTATCGAAAAATGTTAAATGTACAGGTGTAAGATCTCCGTGGTATGCAACTTTTTTACTCTAAAAATAAGTTAAATAATGTATTTACAGCTGTAATATACTTTCCATTTCCAAGGACGTCCGGCTTTCATAACCTCGTGAAGGTGTCAGCATTGCCTAGAATAACATTTTATAATTTTCCTACATTGCCACACAATCGGGCCAAAGGCCCGAAATGGTAGGCATCAGGCCTTGCCGCCAACGAAGTTGTTGTGTGAGATTATTGCCCATCTTGCTCGCCGCAATGTTGCGCGAACGTCTAATCAAAAGCAGGTCAAAGTGCTGCGTGGACTCTTACTTGTTATGAAAGCCGGATCTAAAGATCCTATAGGCTTTCATATAGCCGTGGTATATTGGAAAAAGTCTGTCTGTATGTATGTGCGTGACGGTTTTGCGTTTAGCAAAGTCAGGTCGCAATTTTCAAGATATCGAGCTAAAATTTGCTACGGTGAAAGAGTTGGGGCCTATGACGAACCCTATTGTTGAACGTTAAAATCGGTGCAGGGCCGGACCTTCTTTTGGGGCCCTGAATTTCATCCTATTTTTTTGAATCGATATATCTCGGAAACGGTTGGTCGTATCGAAAAATGTTGAAGGTATTGGTGTAAGATCTCCGCGGTATGCAACTTCTTTACTCAAAACGATTTTTTGATATCTTTCACCGTTTTCTTATTTTGGGGCCCTGAAGAAGTGCATTGTGCGTGACATTTTTGCGTTTAGCTAAGTACTGGTCGCAATTTTCAAGATATTAAGCTGAAATTTGGTACGATGAAAGAATTAGTGACCGTGACAAATCCTGTTGTTGGGCGTTAAAATCGGTGCAGGGCCGGATCTTTTCATGGGGCCCAGAATTTCAAACTTTTTTTTGGAATCGATATATCTCGGAAACGGTTGATCGTATCGAAAAATGTTAAAGGAATAGGTGTAAGATCTCCGCGGTATGCAACTTTTTTACTCAAAACGATTTTTTGATATCTCTCACCGTTTTCTTTTTTGGGGCCCTGAAAATGTCCATTGTACGTGACATTTTTGCGTTTAGCCAAGTACTGGTCGCAATTTTCAAGATATTAAGCTGAAATTTAATACGGTGAAAGAGTTAGTGACTGCGACGAATCCTATTGTTGGGCGTTAAGATCGGTGCAGGGCCGGATCGTTTTTGGGGGCCCTGAATTTCAAACTTTTTTTTGGAATCGATATATCTCGGAAACGGTTGATCGTATCGAAAAATGTTAAAGGTATAGGTGTAACATCTCCACGATATGCAACTTTTATACTCAAAACGATTTTCTGATATCTCTCACCGTTTTCTTTTTTTGGGGCCCTGAAAATGTCCATTGTGCGTGACATTTTTGCGTTTAGCTAAGTACTGGTCGCAATTTTCAAGATATGAAGCTGAAATTTGGTACGGTGAAAGAGTTAGCGACTGTGACGAACCATGTTGTTGGGCGTTAAAATCGGTGCTGGGACGGATCTTTTTTGGGGGCCCTGAATTTCTAACTGTTCTTTGGAATCGATATATCTCGGAAACGGTTGGTCGTATCGGAAAATGTTAAATGTACAGGAGTAAGATCTCTGCGGTATGCAACTTTTTTACTCAAAACGATTTTTTGATATCTCTCAACGTTTTCTATTTTTGGGGCCCTGAAAATGTCCATTGTGCGTGACATTTTTGCGTTTAGCTAAGTACTGGTCGCAATTTTCAAGATATGAAGCTGAAATTTGGTACGGTGAAAGAGTTAGCGACTGTGACGAATCATGTTGTTGGGCGTTAAAATCGGTGCAGGGCCGAATCTTTTTTTGGGGCCTTGAATTTCAATTTTTTTTAGGAATCGATATATCTCGGAAACGGTCGGACGCATCGAAAATGTTAAATGTACAGGTGTAAGACCTCCGCGGTATGCAACTTTTTTACTCAAAACGATTTTTTGATATCTCTCACAGTTTTCTTTTTTTAGGGCCCTGAAAATGTCCATTGTGCGTGACGTTTCTGTGTTTAGCAGAGTACTGGTCGCAATTTTCAAGATATTATGCTGAAATTTGGTACGGTGAAAGAGTTAGTGACTGTGACGAATCCTATTGTTGGGCGTTGAAATCGGTGCAGGGCCGGATCTTTTTTGGGGGCCCTGAATTTCTAACTGATTTTTGGAATCGATATATCTCAGAAACGGTTGGTCGTATCGAAAAATGTTAAAGGTATAGGTGTAAGATCTCCGCGGTATGCAACTTTTTTACTCAAAACGATTTTTTGTTATCTCTCAACGTTTTGTATTTTTCGGGCCCTGGAAATGTCCATTGTGCGTGACATTTTTGCGTTTAGCTATGTACTGGTCGCAATTTTCAAGATATGAAGCTGAAATTTGGTACGGTGAAAGAGTTATTAACTGTGACGAATCATGTTGTTGGGCGTTAAGATCGGTGCAGGGCCGGATATTTTTTGGGGGCCCTGAATTTCAAACTTTTCTGTGGAATCGATATATCTCGGAAACGGTCGGTCGCATCGAAAAACGTTAAATGTACAGGTGTAAGATATCCGCGGTATGCAACTTTTTTAATCACAACGATTTTTTGATATCTCTCACCGTTTTCTTTTTTTAGGGCCCTGAAAATGTCCATTGTGCGTGACGTTTTTGCGTTTAGCAAAGTACTGGTCTCAATTTTCAAGATATGAAGCTGAAATTTGGTACGGTGAAAGAGTTAGAGACTGTGACGAATCCTATTATTGGCCGTTAAAATCGATGCTGGGCCGAATCATTTTTTGGGGCTCTGAATTTCATTTTTTTTTTGGAATCGATATATCTCGGAAACGGTTGGTCTTATCAAAAAACTTGAAATCTACATGTGTAAGATCTCCGCGGTATGCAACTTTTTTACTCAAAACGATTTTTTGATATCTCTCACTGTTTTGATTTTTGGGGCCCTGAAGAAGTCAATTGTGCATGACATTTTTGGGTTGGGCGAAGTAAAGGTCTTAATTTTCATGATATCGAGCTGAAATTTGGAGCGGTGAACGAGTTAGACTCTGTGAGGAAACCTGTTGTTGGGCGTTATAATCGGTGCAGGGTCGGATCTTTTTTGGGGGCCCTGAATTTCAAACTTTTTTTTTGGAATCGATATATCTCGGAAACGGTTGATCGTATCGTAAAATGTTAAAGGTATAGATGTAAGATCTCCGCGGTATGCAACTTTTTTACTCTAAACGATTTTTTGATATCTCTCACCGTTTTCTATTTTTTGGGCCCTGAACATGTCCATTGTGCGTGACATTTTTGGTTTTAGCGAAGTACAGGTCGTAATTTTCAAATTTGGAGCTGTGAAAGAGTTGGACCCTGTGAGGAAACCAGTTGTCGGGCGTTAAAAACGGCGCAGGGCCGGATCGTTTTGGGGGGCCCAGAATTTCAAACTTTTTTTTTGAATCGATATATCTCGGAAACGGTTGGTCGCATCGAAAAACGTTAAACGTTCAGGTGTAAGATCTCTGCGGTATGCATCTTTTATACTCATAACGATTTTTTGATATCTCTCACCGTTTTCTTAATTTGGAGCCCTGAAGATGTTATTAAATGTTTTTGGTTAAAAAAAAATGGGGTCCAAATGTTTATGATAATAGGTAAAAATTTTAACGATGGTCTAATTGAATTCTACTGAAAATTATCTATAATAACCCGTTTTCACCTTTTCAATAAGTTAAATAATGGATTTACAGCTGTAATATACTTTCCATTTCCCAGGACGTCCGGCTTTCATAACCTCGTGATGGTGTCAGCATTGCCTAGAATAACATTTTATAATTTTCCTACATTGCCACACAAACGGGCCAAAGGCCCGAAATGCTAGGCTTCAGGCCTTGCCGCCAACGAAGTTGTTGTGTGAGATTATTGCCCATCTTGCTCGCCGCAATGTTGCGCGACCGTCTAATCAAAAGCAGGTCAAAGTGCTGCGTGGACTCCTACTTGTTATGAAAGCCGGATCTAAAGATCCTATAGGCTTTCATATAGCCGTGGTAGGATTTTTCGAGATCTCGGAAACTAAGCGTCGCCCACGGTTCAAACCTATACCAATCGAATCAGAGACGAAAAAAAATAATTCAAAAAAAGTCTGTCTGTATGTATGTATGTATGTATGTAAGTATGTATGTATGTATGTATGTATGTATGTATGTATGTATGTATGTATTAATGTATGTACGTATGTGCGTGACGTTTTTGCGTTTAGCAAAGTACAGGTCGCAATTTTCAAGATATCGAGCTGAAATTTGGTACGGTGAAGGAGTTTGGGCCTGTGACGAACCCTATTGTTGGGAGTTAAAATCGGTCCAGGGCCGGACCTTTTTTTGGGGCCCTGAATTTAATCCTATTTTTTTGAATCGATATATCTCGGAAACGGCCGGTCGTATCAAAAAAAGTTAAATCAACGGGTGTAAGATCTAGGCGGTATGCAACTTTTTAATTCATAATGATTTTTCGATATCTCTCACCGTTTTCTATTTTCGGGGCCCTGAAGATGTCCATTGTGCGTGACATATTTGGGTTTAGCGAAGTACAGATCGCAATTTTCAAGATATCGAGCTGAAATTTGGTACGGTGAAAGAGTTAGTGACTGTGACGAACTCTTTTGTTGGGCGTTAATATCGGTGCAGGGACGGATCTTTTTGGGGGGCCCTGAATTTCTAACTGTTTTTTGGAATCGATATATCTCGGAAACGGTCGGTCGTATCGAAAAATGTTAAATGTACAGGTGTAAGATCTCCGCGGTATGCAACTTTTTTACTCAAAACGATTTTTTGATATCTCTCACCGTTTTCTTTTTTTTAGGGCCCTGAAAATGTCCATTGGGTGTGACATTTTTGCGTTTAGCTAAGTACTGATCGCAATTTTCAAGATATTAAGCTGAAATTTGGTACGGTGAAAGAGTTAGCGACTGTGATGAATCCTTTTGTTGGGCGTTAAAATCGGTTTAGGGCCGGATCATTTTTGGGGCCCTGAATTTCTAACTGTTTTTTGGAATCGATATATCTCGGAAACGGTTGGTCGTATCGAAAAATGTTAAATGTACAGGTGTAAGATCTCCGCGGTATGCAACTTTTTTACTCAAAACGATTTTTAGATATCTCTCACCGTTTTCTTTTTTGGGGCCCTGAAAATGTCCATTGTGCGTGTCATTTTTGCGTTTAGCTATGTACTGGTCGCAATTTTCAAGATATTAAGCTGAAATTTGGTACGGTGAAAGAGTTAGTGACTGTGACGAATCCTGTTATTGGGCGTTAAGATAGGTGCAGGGCCGGATCTTTTTTGGGGGCCCTGAATTTCAAACGTTTTTTTGGAATCGATATATCTCGGAAACGGTTGATCGTATCGAAAAATCGTAAAGGTATAGGTGTAAGATCACCGCGGTATGCAACTTTTTACGCCAAACAATTTTTTGATATCTCTCACCGTTTTCTTTTTTTGGGGCCCTGAAAATGTTCATTGGGTGTGACATTTTTGCGTTTAGCTAAGTACTGATCGCAATTTTCAAGATATTAAGCTGAAATTTGGTACGGTGAAAGAGTTAGCGACTGTGATGAATCCTGTTGTTGGGCGTTAAAAACGGTTTAGGGCCGGATCTTTTTTGGGGGCCCTGAATTTCAAACTTATTTTTGGAATCGATATATCTCGGAAACGGTTGGTCGTATCGAAAAACGTTAAAGGTACAGGTGTAAGATCTCCACGGTATGCAACTTTTTTACTCAAAATGATTTTTTGATATCTCTCACCCTTTTCCATTTTGGGGCCCTGAAGATGTCCAGTGTGCGTGACATATTTGGGAATAGCGAAGTACAGGTCGCAATTTTCAAGATATCGAACTGAAATTTGGTGCGGTGAAAGAGTTAGACCCAGTGAGGAAACCAATAGTTGGGCGTTAAAGACAGTAAAGGGCCGAATCTTTTTGGGGGGCCCTGAATTTTAAACATTTTTTTGAATCTATATATCTCGGAAACGGTTGGTCGTATCGAAAAACGTTAAATCTACAGGTGTAAGATCTCCGCGGTATGCAACTTTTTTACTCAAAACGATTTTTTGATATCTCTCACCGTTTTCTTTTTTTTAGGGCCCTGAAAATGTCCATTGTGCGTGACATTTTTGCGTTTAGCTAAGTACTGGTCGCAATTTTCAAGATATTAAGCTGAAATTTGGTACGGTGAAAGAGTTATTGACTGTGACGAATCCTATTGTTGTGCGTTAAAATCGGTGCAGGGCCGGATCTTTTTTGTGGGGCCCTGAATTTCATTTTTTTTTTGGAATAGGTATATTTCGGAAACGGTTTATCGTATCGAAAAATGTTAAAGGTATAGGTGTAAGATCTCCGCGGTATGCAACTTTTTTACTCAAAACGATTTTTTGATATCTCTCACCGTTTTATTTTTTTGGGGCCCTGAAGTTGTGCGTATGTGCGTGACGTTTTTGGGTTTAGCAAAGTACAGGTCGCAATTTTCAAGATATCAAGCTGTAATTTGGAGCGGTAAAAGAGCTAGAGCCTATGAGGAATGCTATTTTTCGGCGTTAAAATCGGTGCAGGGCTGTATCTTTTTTCGGGGCCCTGAATTTGAAACTCTTTTGGAATCGATATATCTCGGAGACGGTTGGTCATATCGAAAAAAGTTAAATACACAAGTGTTAAATCTCCGCGGTATGCAACGATCTTACCCGTAACGATTTTTTGATATCCCTCAGCGTTGTCTTTCTTGGGGGCCCTGAAAATGTACGTATGTGCGTGACTTTTTTACGTTTAGCAAACTAGAGGTCGGAATTTTCAAGATATCGAGCTGAAATGTGTCACGGGGAAAGAAATTGGGCCTGTCAGGAACTCTCTTGTCGGGCGTTAAAATTGGTGCATGGCCGGACCATTCTTTTGGGCCCTGAATTTCATCCTTTTTTTACCCCTGATGATGTTTTGATATCTCTCACCGTTTTCCTTTTCTGGAGCCCTGAATGTCATCCTTTTTTTCGAACTGTTATATCTGGGAAACGGTTGGCCGTATCTAACAAAGTTAAATCTACAGGCGTAAGATCTCAGTGGTTAGCAACTTTTTCAACCCTTAAGATTTTTTGATATCTCTCACCGATTTGATTTTCTGCGGCCCTGAATTTCTTCCTCTTTTTCGAACCGTTATATTTGGGAAACGGTTGAACGTATCGAACAAAGTAAAATCTACAAATTTAGGACCTCAGTGATTAGCAACTTTTTTAACTCATATGATTTTTTGATATCTCTCACCATTTTCCTTTTTTGGGGCCGTGAATTTCATTCTTTTTTTCGAATCGTTATATCTCGGGTAGCGTCGATCCTATCGAAAAAGTTAAATCTACAGGTGTTAGATCTCAGTCATTTGCAACTTTTCTACCCCTTATGATATTTTGATATCTCTCACCGTTTTGATGTAATTAAATGTTTTGGTTTTTGAAAAAAAAAATGGAGCCCAAATGTATATAACATCTGGTAAAAATTCAACTTATGGTCTAATTAAATTCTACGGAAAATTATCTATAATTACTCGTTTTAACCTTTTCAATAAGTTGAATCATGTATTTACAGCAGTAAGATATTTTCCACTTCCGAGGACGTCCGGCTTTCATAACCATGTGATGGTGTCAGCATTGCCTAGAATAACATTTTATAATTTTCCTACATATCCTCGCAATCGGGTCGATGGTCCGAAATGCAATTCCGCAGGCCTTGCCGCCAACGAAGTTGTTGTTTGAGATTATAACCCCTCTTGCTGGCCCCTTGCTGCTGCGCCACCGTCTCATCAAAAGCAGGTCGTGCTGCGGGGACACCTACTTGTTATGAAAGCCGGATCTAAAGATCCTATAGGCTTTCATATAGCCGTGGTATATTGGAAAAAGTCTGTCTGTATGTATGTGCGTGACGGTTTTGCGTTTAGCAAAGTACAGGTCGCAATTTTCAAGATATCGAGCTGAAATTTGCAACGGTGAAAGAGTTGGGGCCTATGACGAACCATATTGTTGAACGTTAAAATCGGTGCAGGGCCGGACCTTCTTTTGGGGCCCTGAATTTCATCCTATTTTTTTGAATCGATATATCTCGGAAACGGTTGGTTGTATCGAAAAATGTTGAATGTATTGGCGTAAGATCTCCGCGGTATGCAACTTCTTTACTCAAAACGATTTTTTGATATCTCTCACCGTTTTCTTATTTTGGGGCCCTGAAAAAGTGCATTGTGCGTGACATTTTTGCGTTTAGCTAAGTACTGGTCGCAATTTTCAAGATATTAAGCTGAAATTTGGTACGATGAAAGAATTAGTGACCGTGACAAATCCTATTGTTGGGCGTTAAAATCGGTGCAGGTCCGGATCTTTTCTGGGGGCCCAGAATTTCAAACATTTTTTTGGAATCGATATATCTCGGAAACGGTTGATCGTATCGAAAAATGTTAAAGGTATTGGTGTAAGATCTCTGCGGTATGCAACGTTTTTACTCAAAACGATTTTTTGATATCTCTCACCGTTTTCTTTTTTTGGGGCCCTGAAAATGTCCATTGTGCGTGACATTTTTGCGTTTAGCTAAGTACTGGTCGCAATTTTTAAGATATTAAGCTGAAATTTGGTACGATGAAAGAGTTTGTGACTGTGACGAATCCTATTGTTGGGCGTTGAAATCGGTGCAGGGCCGGTTCTTTTTGAGGGGCCCTGAATTTCTAACTGTTTTTTGGAATCGATATATCTCGGAAACGGTTGGTCGTATCGAAAAATGTTAAATGTATAGGTGTAACACCTCCGCGGTATGCAACTTTTTTACTCAAAACGATTTTTTGATATCTCTCACCGTTTTCGTTTTTTGGGGCCCTGAAAATGTCCATTGTGCGTGACATTTTTGCGTTTACCTAAGTACTGGTCGCAATTTTCAAGATATTAAGCTGCAATTTGGTACGGAGAAAAAGTTAGTGACTGTGACGAATCCTATTGTTGGGCGTTAAAATCAGTGCAGGGCCGGATCTTTTTTGGGGGCCCTGAATTTCAAACCTTTTTTTTGGAATCGATATATCTCGGAAACGGTTGATCGTATCGAAAAATGTTAAATGTATTGGTGTAAGATCTCCGCGGTATGCAACTTTTTTACTCAAAACGATTTTTTGATATCTCTCACCGTTTTCGTTTTTTGGGGCCCTGAAAATGTCCATTGTGCGTGACATTTTTGCGTTTAACTAAGTACTGGTCGCAATTTTCAAGATATTAAGCTGCAATTTGGTACGGTGAAAAAGTTAGTGACTGTGACGAATCCTGTTGTTGGGCGCTAAAATCGGTGCAGGACCGGATCTTTTTTGGGGGCCCTGAATTTCAAACTTTTTTTTGGAATCGATATATCTCGGAAACGGTTGATCGTATCGAAAAATGTTAAAGGTATTGGTGTAAGATCTCTGCGGTATGCAACTTTTTTACTCAAAACGATTTTTTGATATCTCTCACCGTTTTCTTCTTTTTGGGGCCCTGAAAATGTCCATTGTATGTGTCATTTTTGCGTTTAGTTAATTACTGGTCGCTATTTTCAAGATATTAAGCTGACATTTGGTACGGTGAAAGAGTTAGTGACTCTGACGAATCGTATTGTTGGGCGTTAAAATCGGTGCAGGGCCGGATATTTTTTGGGGCCCTGAATTTCAAACTTTTTTTTGGAATCGACAGATCTCGGAAACGGTTGATCGTATCGAAAAATGTTAAATGTATAGGTGTAAGATCTCCGCGGTATGCAAGTTTTTTACTCAAAACGATTTTTTTGATATCTCTCACCGTTTTCTTTTTTTGGTGCCCTGAAAATGTCCATTGTGCGTGACATTTTTGCGTTTAGCTAAGTACTGGTCGCAATTTTCAAGATATTAAGCTAAAATTTGGTACGATGAAAGAGTTTGTGACTGTGACGAATCCAGCTGTTGGGCGTTAAGATCGGTGCAGGGCCGGATCTTTTTTGGGGGCCCTGAATTTCTAACTGTTTTTAGGAATCGATATATCTCAGAAACGGTTGGTCGTATCGAAAAATGTTAAATGTACAGGTGTAAGATCTCCGTGGTATGCAACTTTTTTACTCTAAAAATAAGTTAAATAATGTATTTACAGCTGTAATATACTTTCCATTTCCCAGGACGTCCGGCTTTCATAACCTCGTGATGGTGTCAGCATTGCCTAGAATAACATTTTATAATTTTCCTACATTGCCACACAATCGGGCCAAAGGCCCGAAATGGTAGGCATCAGGCCTTGCCGCCAACGAAGTTGTTGTGTGAGATTATTGCCCATCTTGCTCGCCGCAATGTTGCGCGAACGTCTAATCAAAAGCAGGTCAAAGTGCTGCGTGGACTCTTACTTGTTATGAAAGCCGGATCTAAAGATCCTATAGGCTTTCATATAGCCGTGGTATATTGGAAAAAGTCTGTCTGTATGTATGTGCGTGACGGTTTTGCGTTTAGCAAAGTCAGGTCGCAATTTTCAAGATATCGAGCTGAAATTTGCTACGGTGAAAGAGTTGGGGCCTATGACGAACCCTATTGTTGAACGTTAAAATCGGTGCAGGGCCGGACCTTCTTTTGGGGCCCTGAATTTCATCCTATTTTTTTGAATCGATATATCTCGGAAACGGTTGGTCGTATCGAAAAATGTTGAACGTATTGGTGTAAGATCTCCGCGGTATGCAACTTCTTTACTCAAAACGATTTTTTGATATCTCTCACCGTTTTCTTATTTTGGGGCCCTGAAAAAGTGCATTGTGCGTGACATTTTTGCGTTTAGCTAAGTACTGGTCGCAATTTTCAAGATATTAAGCTGAAATTTGGTACGATGAAACAATTAGTGACCGTGACAAATCCTATTGTTGGGCGTTAAAATCGGTGCAGGGCCGGATCTTTTCTGGGGGCCCAGAATTTCAAACTTTTTTTGGAATCGACATATCTCGGAAACGGTTGATCGTATCGAAAAATGTTAAAGGAATAGGTGTAAGATCTCCGCGGTATGCAACTTTTTTACTCAAAACGATTTTTTGATATCTCTCACCGTTTTCTTTTTTGGGGCCCTGAAAATGTCCATTGTACGTGACATTTTTGCGTTTAGCCAAGTACTGGTCGCAATTTTCAAGATATTAAGCTGAAATTTGGTACGGTGAAAGAGTTAGTGACTGCGACGATTCCTATTGTTGGGCGTTAAGATCGGTGCAGGGCCGGATCGTTTTTGGGGGCCCTGAATTTCAAACTTTTTTTTGGAATCGATATATCTCGGAAACGGTTGATCGTATCGAAAAATGTTAAAGGTATAGGTGTAACATCTCCTCGATATGCAACTTTTATACTCAAAACGATTTTCTGATATCTCTCACCGTTTTCTTTTTTTGGGGCCCTGAAAATGTCCATTGAGTGTAACATTTTTGCGTTTAGCTAAGTACTGGTCGCAATTTTCAAGATATTAAGCTGAAATTTGGTACGGTAAAAGAGTTAATGACTGTGACGGATCCTGTTGTTGGGCGTTAAAATCGGTGCTGGGACGGATCTTTTTTGGGGGCCCTGAATTTCTAACTGTTTTTTGGAATCGATATATCTCAGAAACGGTTGGTCGTATCGGGAAATGTTAAATGTACAGGAGTAAGATCTCTGCGGTATGCAACTTTTTTACTCAAAACGATTTTTTGATATCTCTCAACGTTTTCTATTTTTGGGGCCCTGAAAATGTCCATTGTGCGTGACATTTTTGCGTTTAGCTAAGTACTGGTCGCAATTTTCAAGATATGAAGCTGAAATTTGGTACGGTGAAAGAGTTAGCGACTGTGACGAATCATTTTGTTGGGCGTTAAAATCGGTGCAGGGCCGAATCTTTTTTTGGGGCCTTGAATTTCAATTTTTTTTAGGAATCGATATATCTCGGAAACGGTTGGTCGCATCGAAAAATGTTAAATGTACAGGTGTAAGACCTCCGCGGTATGCAACTTTTTTACTCAAAACGATTTTTTGATATCTCTCACAGTTTTCTTTTTTTAGGGCCCTGAAAATGTCCATTGTGCGTGACGTTTCTGTGTTTAGCAGAGTACTGGTCGCAATTTTCAAGATATTATGCTGAAATTTGGTACGGTGAAAGAGTTAGTGACTGCGACGAATCCTATTGTTGGGCGTTAAAATCGGTGCAGGTACGGATCGTTTTTGGGGGCCCTGAATTTCAAACTTTTTTTTGGAATCGATATATCTCGGAAACGGTTGATCGTATCGAAAAATGTTAAAGGTATAGGTGTAACATCTCCACGGTATGCAACTTTTTTACTCAAAACGATTTTTTGTTATCTCTCAACGTTTTGTATTTTTCGGGCCCTGGAAATGTCCATTGTGCGTGACATTTTTGCGTTTAGCTATGTACTGGTCGCAATTTTCAAGATATTAAGCTGAAATTTGGTACGATGAAAGAATTAGTGACCGTGACAAATCCTATTGTTGGGCGTTAAAATCGGTGCAGGGCCGGATCTTTTCTGGGGGCCCAGAATTTCAAACTTTTTTTTGGAATCGATATATCTCGGAAATGGTTGATCGTATCGAGAAATGTTAAAGGAATAGGTGTAAGATCTCCGCGGTATGCAACTTTTTTACTCAAAACGATTCTTTGATATCTCTCACCGTTTTCTTTTTTGGGAGCCTGAAAATGTCCATTGTACGTGACATTTTTGCGTTTAGCCAAGTACTGGTCGCAATTTTCAAGATATTAAGCTGAAATTTGGTACGGTAAAAGAGTTAGTGACTGTGACGAATCCTGTTGTTGGGCGTTAAAATCGGTGCTGGGACGGATCTTTTTTGGGGGCCCTGAATTTCTAACTGTTTTTTGGAATCGATATATCTCGGAAACGGTTGGTCGTATCGGAAAATGTTAAATGTACAGGTGTAAGATCTCTGCGGTATGCAACTTTTTTACTCAAAACGATTTTCTGATATCTCTCAACGTTTTCTATTTTTCGGGCCCTGAAAATGTCCATTGTGCGTGACATTTTTGCGTTTAGCTAAGTACTGGTCGCAATTTTCAAGATATGAAGCTGAAATTTGGTACGGTGAAAGAGATAGCGACTGTGACGAATCATGTTGTTGGGCGTTAAAATCGGTGCAGGGCCGAATCTTTTTTTGGGGCCTTGAATTTCAATTTTTTTTAGGAATCGATATATCTCGGAAACGGTCGGTCGCATCGAAAAATGTTAAATGTACAGGTGTAAGACCTCCGCGGTATGCAACTTTTTTACTCAAAACAATTTTTTGATATCTCTCACCGTTTTCTTTTTTTAGGGCCCTGAAAATGTCCATTGTGCGTGACGTTTCTGCGTTTAGCAGAGTACTGGTCGCAATTTTCAAGATATTATGCTGAAATTTGGTACGGTGAAAGAGTTAGTGACTGTGACGAATCCTATTGTTGGGCGTTGAAATCGGTGCAGGGCCGGATCTTTTTTTGGGGCCCTGAATTTCTAACTGATTTTTGGAATCGATATATCTCAGAAACGGTTGGTCGTATCGAAAAATGTTAAAGGTATAGGTGTAAGATCTCCGCGGTATGAAACTTTTTTACTCAAAACGATTTTTTGTTATCTCTCAACGTTTTGTATTTTTCGGGCCCTGGAAATGTCCATTGTGCGAGACATTTTTGCGTTTAGCTAAGTACTGGTCGCAATTTTCAAGATATGAAGCTGAAATTTGTTACGGTGAAAGAGTTAGTAACTGTGACGAATCATGTTGTTGGGCGTTAAGATCGGTGCAGGGCCGGATATTTTTTGGGGGCCCTGAATTTCAAACTTTTCTGTGGAATCGATATATCTCGGAAACGGTCGGTCTCATCGAAAAATGTTAAATGTACAGGTGTAAGATATCCGCGGTATGCAACTTTTTTACTCACAACGATTTTTTGATATCTCTCACCGTTTTCTTTTTTTAGGGCCCTGAAAATGTCCATTGTGCGTGACGTTTTTGCGTTTAACAAAGTACTGGTCGCAATTTTCAAGATATGAAGCTGAAATTTGGTACGGTGAAAGAGTTAGAGACTGTGACGAATCCTATTATTGGCCGTTAAAATCGATGCTGGGCCGAATCTTTTTTTGGGGCCCTGAATTTTTTTTTTTTTTTGGAATCGATATATCTCGGAAACGGTTGGTCTTATCAAAAAACTTGAAATCTACATGTGTAAGATCTCCGCGGTATGCAACTTTTTTACTCAAAACGATTTTTTGATATCTCTCACTGTTTTGAATTTTGGGGCCCTGAAGAAGTCAATTGTGCATGACATTTTTGGGTTGGGCGAAGTAAAGGTCTTAATTTTCATGATATCGAGCTGAAATTTGGAGCGGTGAACGAGTTAGACTCTGTGAGGAAACCTGTTGTTGGGCGTTATAATCGGTGCAGGGTCGGATCTTTTTTGGGGGCCCTGAATTTCAAACTTTTTTTTTGGAATCGATATATCTCGGAAACGGTTGATCGTATCGTAAAATGTTAAAGGTATAGGTGTAAGATCTCCGCGATATGCAACTTTTTTACTCTAAACGATTTTTTGATATCTCTCACCGTTTTCTATTTTTTGGGCCCTGAACATGTCCATTGTGCGTGACATTTTTGGTTTTAGCGAAGTACAGGTCGTAATTTTCAAATTTGGAGCTGTGAAAGAGTTGGACCCTGTGAGGAAACCAGTTGTCGGGCGTTAAAAACGGCGCAGGGCCGGATCTTTTTGGGGGGCCCAGAATTTCAAACTTTTTTTTTGAATCGATATATCTCGGAAACGGTTGGTCGCATCGAAAAACGTTAAACGTTCAGGTGTAAGATCTCTGCGGTATGCATCTTTTATACTCATAACGATTTTTTGATATCTCTCACCGTTTTCTTAATTTGGAGCCCTGAAGATGTTATTAAATGTTTTTGGTTTAAAAAAAAATGGGGTCCAAATGTTTATGATAATAGGAAAAAATTTTAACGATGGTCTAATTGAATTCTACGGAAAATTATCTATAATAACCCGTTTTCACCTTTTCAATAAGTTAAATAATGTATTTACAGCTGTAATATACTTTCCATTTCCCAGGACGTCCGGCTTTCATAACCTCGTGATGGTGTCAGCATTGCCTAGAATAACATTTTATAATTTTCCTACATTGCCGCACAATCGGGCCAAAGGCCCGAAATGCTAGGCTTCAGGCCTTGCCGCCAACGAAGTTGTTGTGTGAGATTATTGCCCATCTTGCTCGCCGCAATGTTGCGCGACCGTCTAATCAAAAGCAGGTCAAAGTGCTGCGTGGACTCCTACTTGTTATGAAAGCCGGATCTAAAGATCCTATAGGCTTTCATATAGCCGTGGTATATTGGAAAAAGTCTGTCTGTATGTATGTGCGTGACGGTTTTGCGTTTAGCAAAGTACAGGTCGCAATTTTCAAGATATCGAGCTGAAATTTGCAACGGTGAAAGAGTTGGGGCCTATGACGAACCCTATTGTTGAACGTTAAAATCGGTGCAGGGCCGGACCTTCTTTCGGGGCCCTGAATTTCATCCTATTTTTTTGAATCGATATATCTCGGAAACGGTTGGTCGTATCGAAAAATGTTGAATTTATTGGTGTAAGATCTCCGCGGTATGCAACTTCTTTACTCAAACCGATTTTTTGATATCTCTCACCGTTTTCTTATTTTGGGGCCCTGAAAAAGTGCATTGTGCGTGACATTTTTGCGTTTAGCTAAGTACTGGTCGCAATTTTCAAGATATTAAGCTGAAATTTGGTACGATGAAAGAATTAGTGACCGTGACAAATCCTATTGTTGGGCGTTTAAATCGGTGCAGGGCCGGATCTTTTCTGGGGGCCCAGAATTTCATTTTTTTTTTTGGAATCGATATATCTGGGAAACGGTTTATCGTATCGAAAAATGTTAAGGGAATAGGTGAAAGATCTCCGCGGTATGCTACTTTTTTACTCAAAACGATTTTTTGATATCTCTCACCGTTTTCTTTTTTTGGGGCCCGGAAAATGTCCGTTGTACGTGACATTTTTGCGTTTAGCCAAGTACTGGTCGCAATTTTCAAGATATAAAGCTGAAATTTGGTACGGTGAAAGAGTTAGTGACTGCGACGAATCGTATTGTTGGGCGTTAAGATCGGTGCAGGGCCGGATCGTTTTTGGGGGCCCTAAATTTCAAACTTTTTTTTGGAATCGATATATCTCGGAAATGGTTGATCGTATCGAAAAATGTTAAAAGTATAGGTGTAACATCTCCACGGTATGCAACTTTTATACTCAAAACGATTTTCTGATATCTCTCACCGTTTTCTTTTTTTGGGGCCCTGAAAATGTCCATTGAGTGTAACATTTTTGCGTTTAGCTAAGTACTGGTCGCAATTTTCAAGATATTAAGCTGAAATTTGGTACGGTAAAAGAGTTAGTGACTGTGACGAATCCTATTGTTGGGCGTTAAAATCGGTGCAGGGCCGGATCTTTTTTGGGGGCCCTGAATTTCTAACTGTTTTTTGGAATCGATATATCTCGGAAACGGTTGGTCGTATCGGAAAATGTTAAAGGTACAGGTGTAAGATCTCTGCGGTATGCAACTTTTTTACTCAAAACGATTTTTTGATATCTCTCAACGTTTTCTATTTTTGGGGCCCTGAAAATGTCCATTGTGCGTGACATTTTTGCGTTTAGCTACGTACTGGTCGCAATTTTCAAGATATGAAGCTGAAGTTTGGTACGGTGAAAGAGTTAGCGACTGTGACGAATCATGTTGTTGGGCGTTAAAATCGGTGCAGGGCCGAATCTTTTTTTGGGGCCCTGAATTTCAATTTTTTTTAGGAATCGATATATCTCGGAAACGGTCGGTCGCATCGAAAAATGTTAAATGTACAGGTGTAAGACCTCCGCGGTATGCAACTTTTTTACTCAAAACAATTTTTTGATATCTCTCACCGTTTTCTTTTTTTAGGGCCCTGAAAATGTCCATTGTGCGTGACGTTTCTGCGTTTAGCAGAGTACTGGTCGCAATTTTCAAGATATTAAGCTGAAATTTGGTACGGTGAAAGAGTTAGTGACTGTGACGAATCCTATTGTTGGGCGTTGAAATCGGTGCAGGGCCGGATCTTTTTTTGGGGCCCTGAATTTCTAATTGATTTTTGGAATCGATATATCTCAGAAACGGTTGGTCGTATCGAAAAATGTTAAAGGTATAGGTGTAAGATCTCCGCGGTATGCAACTTTTTTACTCAAAACGATTTTTTGTTATTTCTCAACGTTTTCTATTTTTCGGGCCCTGGAAATGTCCATTGTGCGTGACATTTTTGCGTTTAGCTAAGTACTGGTCGCAATTTTCAAGATATGAAGCTGAAATTTGTTACGGTGAAAGAGTTAGTAACTGTGACGAATCGTGTTGTTGGGCGTTAAGATCGGTGCAGGGCCGGATATTTTTTGGGGGCCCTGAATTTCAAACTTTTCTGTGGAATCGATATATCTCGGAAACGGTCGGTCGCATCGAAAAATGTTAAATGTACAGGTGTAAGATATCCGCGGTATGCAACTTTTTTACTCACACCGATTTTTTGATATCTCTCACCGTTTTCTTTTTTTAGGGCCCTGAAAATGTCCATTGTGCATGACGTTTTTGCGTTTAGCAAAGTACTGGTCGCAATTTTCAAGATATGAAGCTGAAATTTGGTACGGTGAAAGAGTTAGAGACTGTGACGAATCCTATTATTGGCCGTTAAAATCGATGCTGGGCCGAATCTTTTTTTGGGGCCCTGAATTTCTTTTTTTTTTTGGAATCGATATATCTCGGAAACGGTTGGTCTTATCAAAAAACTTGAAATCTACATGTGTAAGATCTCCGCGGTATGCAACTTTTTTACTCAAAACGATTTTTTGATATCTCTCACTGTTTTGATTTTTGGGGCCCTGAAGAAGTCAATTGTGCATGACATTTTTGGGTTGGGCGAAGTAAAGGTCTTAATTTTCATGATATCGAGCTGAAATTTGGAGCGGTGAACGAGTTAGACTCTGTGAGGAAACCTGTTGTTGGGCGTTATAATCGGTGCAGGGTCGGATCTTTTTTGGGGGCCCTGAATTTCAAAATTTTTTTTGGAATCGATATATCTCGGAAATGGTTGATCGTATCGTAAAATGTTAAAGGTATAGGTGTAAGATCTCCGCGGTATGCAACTTTTTTACTTTAAACGATTTTTTGATATCTCTCACCGTTTTCTGTATTTGGGGCCCTGAAAATGTCCATTGTGTGTGACATTTTTGCGTTTAGCTAAGTACTGGTCGCAATTTTCAAGATATTAAGCTGAAATTTGGAGCTGTGAAAGAGTTGGACCCTGCGAGGAAACGTGTTGTCGGGCGTTAAAAACGGTGCAGGGCCGGATCTTTTTTGGGGGCCCTGAATTTCAAACTTTTTTTGGAATCGATATATCTCGGAAACGGTTGGTCGTAACGAAAAACGTTAAATGTACAGGTGTAAGATCTACGCGGTATGCAACTTTTTTACTCAATACGATTTTTGGATATCTCTCACCGTTCTCTTTTTTGGGGGCCCTCAAAATGTCCATTGTGCGAGACATTTTTGGGTTTAGCGACGTACAGGTCGCAATTTTCAAGATATCGAGCTGAAATTTGGTACGGTGACAGAGTTAGGGCCAGTGAGGAACCCTATTGTTGGGCGTTCAAATCGGTGGAGGGCCGGATCTTTTTTGGGGGCCCTGAATTTCAATTTTTTTTTTGGAATCGATATATCTCGGAAACGGTCGGTCCTATCGATAAAAGTTAAATACACAGGTTTATGATCTCCGCGGTATGCAATTTCTTTACCCATAACGATTTTTAGATATCTCTCACCGTTATTTTTTCCGGCCCCTGAAGATGTACCTACAGTATGTGCGTGACGTTTGGCGTTTATCAAAGTACAGGTGGCAATTTTCAAAATATCGAGCTGAAATTTTACGGGAAAGAGTTAGGTCCTGTGAGGAACCCTATTATCGGGCGTTAAAATAGGTGCAGGGCCGGACCTTTTTGGGGCCCTGATAATCATCCTTTTTTTGGAATCGATATATCCCGGAAACGGTTGGTCGTATCGAAACAACTTAAATATACAGGAGTAAGATCTCAGTGATTAGCAACTTTTTCACCCGTTATCATATTTTGATATCTCTCACCGTTTTAGTATTATATGAATGCTTTTGGTTTTTGAAAAAAAAATGGGGCCCAAATGTATATAATAATTTGTAAAAATTCAACTAATCGTCACATTGAATTTTACGGAAAATTATCTGTAAAAACCCGTTTTCGCCTTTACAATAAGTTAAATAATGTATTTAAAGCTGTAATATATTTTCCATTTCCGAGGAAGTCCAGCTTTCATAACCACGTGATGGTGTCAGCATTGCCAAAAATAACATTTTATAATTATTCTACATTACCACACAATCGGGCCAAAGGCCCGAAATGCAAGGCATGAGACCTTGCTGCCAACGAAGTTGTTGTTTGAGATTATTACCCCTCTTGCTCGCCGCTATCTTGCCGCACCTTCTCATCCAAAGCAGGTCGTGCAGCGTGGACTCCTACTTGTTATGAAAGCCTGATCTAAAGATCCTATAGGCTTTCATATAGTCGTGGTATATTGGAAAAAGTCTGTCTGTATGTATGTATGTATGTATGTATGTATGTATGTGCGTGACGTTTTTGCGTTTAGCAAAGTACAGATCGCAATTTTCAAGATATTAAGCTGAAATTTGGTACGGTGAAAGAGTTGGGGCCTGTGACGAACCCTATTGATGGGCGTTAAAATCAGTGTAGGGACGGACCTTTTTTTGAGGCCCTGAATTTCATCCTATTTTTTTGAATCGATATATCTCGGAAACGGTCGGTCGTATCGAAAAATGTTAAAAGTATAGGTGTAACATCTCCACGGTATGCAACTTTTATACTCAAAACGATTTTCTGATATCTCTCACCGTTTTCTTTTTTTGGGGCCCTGAAAATGTCCATTGAGTGTAACATTTTTGCGTTTAGCTAAGTACTGGTCGCAATTTTCAAGATATTAAGCTGAAATTTGGTACGGTGAAAGAGTTGGGGCCTGTGACGAACCCTATTGATGGGCGTTAAAATCGGTGTAGGGACGGACCTTTTTTTGGGGCCCTGAATTTCATCCTATTTTTTTGAATCGATATATCTCGGAAACGGTCGGTCGCATCGAAAAATGTTAAATGTATAGGTGTAAGATCTCCGCGGTATGCAACTTTTTTACTCAATACGATTTTTTGATATCACACCGTTTTCTTTTTTGGGGGCCCTGAAAATGTCCATTGTGTGTGACATTTTTGCGTTTAGCTAAGTACTGGTCGCAATTTTCAAGATATTAAGCTGAAATTTGGTACGGTGAAAGAGTTAGTGACTGTGACGAATCCTATTGTTGGGCGTTAAAATCAGTGCAGGGCCGGATCTTTTTGGGGGGCCCTGAATTTCTAACTGTTTTTTGGAATCAATATATCTCGGAAACGGTTGGTCGTATAGAAAAATGTTAAATGTACAGGTGTAAGATCTCCGCAGTATGCAACTTTTATACTCAAAACGATTTTTTGATATCTCTCACCGTTTTCTTTTTTTTGGGCCCTGAATATGTCCATTGGGCGTGACATTTTTGCGTTTAGCTAAGTACTGATCGCAATTTTCAAGATATTAAGCTGAAATTTGGCACGGTGAAAGAGTTAGTGACTGTGACGGATCCTGTTGTTGGGCGTTAAATCGGTGCAGGGCCAGATCTTTTTTGGGGGCCCTGAATTTCAAACTTTTTTTTGAATCGATATCTCGGAAACGGTTGATCGTATCGAAAAATGTTAAAAGTATAGGTGTAAGATCTCCGCCATATGCATCTTTTTTACTCAAAACGATTTTTTGATATCACTCACCGTTTTCCTTTTTGGGGCCCTGAAAATGTCCATTGTGCGTGACATTTTTGCGTTTAGCTAAGTACTGGTCGCCATTTTCAAGATATTAAGCTGAAATTTGGTACGGTGAAAGAGTTAGTGACTGTGATGAATCCTATTGTTGGGCGTTAAGATCGGTGCAGGGCCGAATCTTTTTGGGGGCCCTGAATTTCAAACTTATTTTTTGAATCGATATATCTCGGAAACGGTTGGTCGTATCGAAAAATGTTAAATGTACAGGTGTAAGATCTCTGCGGTATGCAACTTTTTTACTCAAAACGATTTTTTGATATCTCTCACCGTTTTCTTTTTATTTTGGGCCCTGAAAATGTCCATTGTGCGTGACATTTTTGCGTTTAGCTAAGTACTGGTCGCAATTTTCAAGATATGAAGCTGAAATTTGGTACGGTGAAAGAGTTAGTGACTGTGACGAATCCTATTGTTGGGCGTTATAATCGGTGCTGGGCCGAATATTTTTTTGGGGCCCTGAATTTCATTTTTTTTTTTTGGAATCGATACATCTCGGAAACGGTAGGTCTTATCAAAAAACTTTAAATCTACAAGTATAAGATCTGCACGGTATGCAACTTTTTACTCAAAACGATTTTTTGATATCCCTCACCGTTTTGTTTTTTTGGGGCCCTGAAAAAGTCAATTGTGCATGACATTTTTAGGTTGAGCGAAGTGTAGGTCTTAATTTTCATGATATCGAGCTGAAATTTGGAGCGGTGGACGAGTTAGACCCTGTGAGGAATCCTGTTGTCGGGCGTTAAAAACGGTGCACGGTCCGATTTTTTTATGGGGAGGGGGCCTGATTTTCAAACCTTTTTTCTGGAATCGATATATCTCGGAAACGGTTGGTCGTATCGAAAAACGTTAAATGTACAGGTGAAAGATCTCCGCGGTATGCAACTTTTTTACTCATAATGATTTTTAGCCTACTTTCGATTTTTGCAAAAAATGAAAGTAGACTTATGAGATCACTACAGGGCGAAAAAAAAGTGTGTGTGTATGTGTGTGAGTCTGTGTGTGTGTGTGTGTGTGTGAGTGTGTGGTACTCTGAATGTGTGTCCCCCCCCCCCCCTATCAATTCGAACACGGTGAAACCGAATGGAATGAAATTTGGTACAAAGGTAGCACTAGCAAAGGACACCTCAGTGTCATGTTTTATATCGCCGCCATCTTGACGGAAACGTAATGGCGGCCACACAAATGTTCAAAGCTTAAATCAAATTACGACTAACCTAATCATCTGATCTCTACCAAATTTTGCAACAGCATACCTTTATGGGGGAAGCATCCTTTGACCAAACTAATAGGTCATCAGCCTAATAGTTTGCGGATGGCGGCCATCTTTGTGTCACAATCGATTACCCCTATTAATTCGAACACGGTTAAACCGAATTGAACAAAGTTTGGTACAGAGGTAGCCCTAGGAAAGGACACCTCAGTGTCATGTTTTATATCGCCGCCATCTTGACGGAAACGTAATGGCGGCCACACAAATGTTCAAAGCTTAAATCAAATTACGACTAACCTAATCATCCGATCTCTACCAAATTTTGCAACAACATACCTATATGGGGGCAGCATCCTTTGACCAAACTAATGGGTCATCAACCTAATAGTTTGCGGATGGCGGCCATCTTTGTGTGAAAATCGATTGCCCCGATTAATTCGAACACGGTGAAACCGAATGGAACGAAATTTGGTACAGAGGTAGTACTAGTAAAGAGCACCCCAGTGCCATGTTTTATATCGCCGCCATCTTGACGGAAACGTAATGGCGGCCACACAAATGTTCAAAGCTTAAATCAAATTACGACTAACCTAATCATTCGATCTCTACCAAATTTTGCAACAACATACCTTTATGGAGGGAGCATCCTTTGACAAATCTAATAGGTCATTAGCCTAATAGTTTGCGGATGGCGGCCATCTTTGTGTCAAAATCGATTACCCCTATTAATTCGAACACGGTGAAACCGAATGGAATGAAATTTGGTACAGAGGTAGCACTAGCAAAGGGCACCCCAGTGTCATGTTTTATATCGCCGCCATCTTGATGGAAACGTAATGGCGGCCACCCAAATGTTCGAAGTTTAAATCAAATTACGACTAACCTAATCATCCGATCTCTACCAAATTTTGCAACAACATACCTTTATGAAGGGAGCATCCTTTGACAAATCTAATAGGTCATTAGCCAAATAGTTTGCGGATGGCGGCCATCTTTGTGTCAAAATCGATAACCCCTATTAATTCGAACACGGTGAAACCGAATGGAACGAAATTTGGTACAGAGGTAGCACTAGAAAAGGCCACCTCAGTGTCATGTTTTATATCACAGCCATCTTGACGGAAACGTAATCGCGGCCACCCAAATGTTAAAGGCTAAAATGTAATTACGACCAACCTAATAATCTAGTCTCTAACAAATTTTGCAACAACAAATCTTTATGTGGGAAGCATATTCTGACCAAACTGCTAGATCATCAGCCCAATAGTTTGCAGATGGTGGCCAAGTATGTGTGCAAATCGATTCCCCCTATCAATTCAAACACGGTGAAACCGAATTGAACGAAATTTGGTACAGAGGTGGCAGTAGCAAAAGGCACCTCAGTGTCATGTTTTATATCGCCGCCATCTTGACGGAAACGGAATGACGGCCACCCAAATGTTAAAATCTTAAATCAAATTTCGACCATCCTAATAATTTGATCTCTACCGGATTTTGCAACAACATGCCTTTTTGTGGAAAGCATCTTATGACTGACTACAAGGTCATCAGCCCAATAGTTTGCAAATAGCGACCATGTATGTGTGCAAATCCATTCCCCAGATCAATTCAATCACGGTGAAACCGAATTGAATGATTTTTTTTACAGAGGTAGCACTAGCAAAGGGCACCTCATATTCATGTTTAATATCCCTATAGCACGTTGTATTTCAACAAGCTACTACAACCAACATTCAATTATACTCCTTTAAAAGGACAAAGAGTTATAACAATACCCATGCATTTAGGAGAAAGTAGGCTATATGTTCTTTACTGAACATCTTGTTTGATATCTCTCATCGTTTTCCTTTTTGGGGCCCTGAAGATGTCCATTGTGCGTGACATATTTGGTTTTAGCGAAGTACAGGTCGCAATTTTCAAGATATCGAACTGAAATTTGGTGCGGTGAAAGAGTTAGACCCTGTGAGGAAACCAATTGTCGGGCGTTAAAGACAGTACAGGGCCGAATCTTTTTGGGGGGCCCTGAATTTCAAACATTTTTTTGGAATCGATATATCTCGGAAACGGTTGGTCGTATCGAAAAACGTTAAATGTATAGGTGTAAGATCTCCGCGGTATGCAACTTTTTTTTACTCAAAACGATATTTTGATATCTCTCACAGTTTTCTTCTTTTGGGGCCTTGAAAATGTCCATTGTGCGTCACATTTTTGGGTTTAGCGAAGTACAGGTTGCAATATCAAGATATCGAGCTGAATTTGGAGCGGTGAAAGAGTTGGACCGTGTGAGGAAACCTGTTGTCGGGGGTTAAAAACGGTGCAGGACCGGATATTTTTGGGGGGCCCTGAATTTCAAACTTTTTTTTAATCGATATATCTCGGAAACCGCTGGTCGTATCGAAATACGTTAAATGTATAGGTGTAAGATCTCCGCGGTATGCAACTTTTTTACTCAAAACGATTTTTTGATATCTCTCACCGTTTTCTTTTTTTGGGGCCCTGAAGTTGTGCGTATGTGCGTGACGTTTTTGGGTTTAGCAAAGTACAGGTCGCAATTTTCAAGATATCAAGCAGTAATTTGGAGCGGTAAAAGAGCTAGAGCCTATGAGGAACCCTATTTTTCGGCGTTAAAATCGGTGTAGGGCTGGATCTTTTTTCGGGGCCCTGAATTTGAAACTCCTTTGGAATCGATATATCTCGGAGATGGTTGGTCATATCGAAAAAAGTTAAATACACAAGTGTTAAATCTCCGCGGTATGCAACGATCTTACCCATAACGATTTTTTGATATCTCTCAGCGTTGTCTTTCTTGGGGGCCCTGAAAATGTACGTATGTGCGTGACGTTTTTACGTTTAGCAAACTAGAGGTCGGAATTTTCAAGATATCGAGCTGAAATGTGTCACGGGGAAAGAAATTGGGCCTGTCAGGAACTATCTTGTCGGGCGTTAAAATTGGTGCTTGGCCGGACCATTCTTTGGGGCCCTGAATTTCATCCTATTTTTTTTACCCATGATGATTTGATATCTCTCACCGTTTTCCTTTTCTAGAGCCCTGAATGTCTTCCTTTTTTCGAATTGTTATATCTGGGAAACGGTTGGCCGTATCTAACAAAGTTAAATCTACAGGTGTAAGATCTCAGTGGTTAGCAACTTTTTCAACCCTTAAGATTTTTTGATATCTCTTACCGATTTGATTTTCTGCGGCCCTGAACTTCTTCCTTTTTTTTCGAACCGTTATATTTGGGAAACGGTTGAACGTATCGAACAAAGTAAAATCTACAAATTTAGGACCTCAGTGATTAGCAACTTTTTAACTCATATGATTTTTTGATATCTCTCACTATTTTCCTTTTTTGGGGCCGTGAATTTCATTCTTTTTTTCGAATCGTTATATCTCGGGAAGCGTCGATCCTATCGAAAAAAGTTAAATCTACAGGTGTAAGATCTCAGTGATTTGCAACTTTTCTACCCCTTATGATATTTTGATATCTCTCACCGTTTTGATGTTATTAAATGTTTTGGTTTTTGAAATGTATATAACAACTGGTAAAAAATCAACTTATGGTCTAATTAAATTCTACGGAAAATTATCTATAATTACTCGTTTTAACCTTTTCAATAAGTTGAATCATGTATTTACAGCAGTAAGATATTTTCCACTTCCGAGGACGTCCAGCTTTCATAACCATGTGATGGTGTCAGCATTGCCTAGAATAACATTTTATAATTTTCCTACATTTCCTTGCAATCCGGCTGCCAACGAAGTTGTTGTTTGAGATTATTACCCCTCTTGCTCGCCGCTATCTTGCCGCACCTTCTCATCCAAAGCAGGTCTTGCTGCGTGGACTCCTACTTATTATTGTTGGCACGAATAAGTTCCAAATATCTTGAACTAATAAATCTACACCGGCGACGAACAAGTTTCAGCAGTTCCTCAGGACGTATTAACTCTTGTCTTGTCCCTGGCCTGAGAAGATTTCAAATCCCTACTGGTCCTGTCATTTAACTATATTTTCAAACTATCTCCTATTTAATATTTCACCGAGAGGCACGTCAGTCACGATATCGCTAGAAACGCACCCGTAAAACAATACAAAGCATGACCCACCGATAAGTAAATAGGCACGGTGAAAGGAAAAATTCAATATTATGGAAACAATTGGAACGCAAATAAAATACTAATTTCAACCCCAAAATCTCATTAATTCAATTCGTGAGCATAACTTGCCTTAAAACTTCCAAAATTAATGCACTACAGTCTGGGGCTTGAAACACTTACGAACCCCAAGCTATTGTTTAGGCCTAATGCTTAGGGCCGGTTTTCGGCAACTGTTGCAGTACAGTAACTTCTATTTCTAGGAATGTAATCTCTAATTATGTTGAATCCATTACTATATTGAAGTGACAAGCGTTTTTTTTTTAGAAATGACGACAGCGACGTTCGCTCTCAACATGGGAATGTAGGGCAGGCACGGTACCCTATTAATAGCTGAGGTGTAAATCTTGCTCATATTTTCGGTCGGTATAATTTATGCTGTATTAAAAAAACGGAATAACTTTTATGTGTTTGTTTTTCGTGTAAAACCGAATATAGCTATCATATTTTCTTGTACACTTAATAGGCCCGTAGAGTAGGCCTAACCTGTGTGTCTGAGTCTTCAGTCTTTTGACTGGTTTGATGTAGCCGTCCACGCCACCATTTCCTGAGATAACCGTTTCATCTCTACATAGCTTCCACTCCCTACCTCCGAGGCAATCTGTTTAACATATTCTAACCTTGGTCTACCGTACCCCTACAGTTCTCGTCATAGAACCTTCCTTCCATAACTAGGCTTGCTATTCATGGATGCCATAATATGTGTCCTACCTACCTATCTCTTCTCTTCATTAGCAGTCGCCAGAAACATCTCTCCTCTCCCTCTCGTCTTAATACCTCTTCATTTGTTACCCTATCAACCCATCTGATCTTCATCATTTCCCTGTAACACCACATTTCATACGCCTCAATTCTCCTGTTTTCTGCTGCACCAATAGTCCGAGTTCACTTCCATAGGGCGCCACACTTCAGACATAGGTTTTCAAAAATGGCTTCCTAATTCCTAAATCTAAATTCGAAGTCAACAAATTCCTTTTCTGTAGAAACGGTTTCCTTGCCTGAGCCAACCTGCATTTAATATCCCCTTTGCTTCGTCCATCACTGGTTATTTTGCCTCCTAAGGAACATAATTCTCCTACTTAAGCTCTTCACCTACCATAGAGGTTTCTGATTTATTTCGGCTGCATTCAAATATTTTGGTCTAACGGTACAATTTAATAATTTTCTTCGTGAATTCTTCCTAATTAGAATTGCCTACGGTAACTAAATGTCATATGGATCATATAGGCTAAATTACCTTCACGCTGTGCACAAGTCTTCCCTTATTGTAATGTATTCCTGCCAAATGCACAGTATTACTTGCCAAAGACTTCTGTACAGCGTTTGCAAATATGTTGGATCAGCTTTAGTTTAGTTACCCATAACCATTGTCCATAATTTCCCTATCGATGCTAATATTTGCAGAGGATGCATGCAGCTGTCTCATTCAAGTACGTTATTAGAGATACAACGTGGCTTGTGATCGAAGCACCCCGGTTTGGCCCTGGTCCTTAGTTGACATACACCCTACTTGGCTGTGACGTCTACTAGAACACCCAACGTTTGCTATAGTGCGTCTCTACCTTATACTCTGTGAGCTGCCTGAACAGGATTTACATTTGGGCGGAAATTCCACGTCAGTCATTACCCCTCTGCCTCTTGACCAATCCATGTTCGCTTAGTTGTTGTCATAATATTCTGCGTTGCAATATTACAGCCCACGTGCTTCAGTGCCTGGTCAGCTGAAGCTCTGTCTAGTACAGTTTAGCAACCTCGTTCTCAGACCACATGGCCAAGCGAGAAATGTCAATCCCATTCTGGCAGCTCACAGAGTATAATAGACAGTACCAGTGGCGTACGCAGGATTTCCTTCTGGGCGGGGGGGGGGGGGGTTCAATCATAGTAATGTCCTATAATAAAAATGATAATTCGAATATAATTCATAAAAAGCAACAACTCAGTTAAATAAACACTACTGGACCCAAGCGAGAAATCTCGCATGTTCATAAACCACCCTTCCCCGATAGGTTTATAACGAGAGAATTAATTGCAGCATGTTAGAGCTCCAGTATTTGCAAATCGCACAATTCTAAAAAAAATGATATTTATGAAATTAGAATGGAATTCGTCACTGCTAATGTCATTTGTGTGCTGAGTCCATTGATTTATCTTAGCTGTAACACTCACCAGTTATTCGATATTTTTGAAATTATACGATTTGAGTACTCATTCCTTTGACTTACTGTTTCTGAAATCCATGCAAAATGATAAAGGAAAGACCTCATAATGTTAAAATGACACGAAACAGGCGTCACAGCGACCAAATTGTGAAGTGGACAGCAATTACGGAGCATATTTTCCTACAGCAACAGTATCGACAAATCTCACACTTCGTACATTTTTTAAAGTAATTTCTTAAAGAAATTATTGATTTTTATGAAATTAGAGTGCAATTCGTCACTGCTAATGTCTATTATCTTTCATTTGAATGCTCATTTAGCACGATCGGTCGCTTGTGAGCGCCACAGGCGGGATCTACACTAATGAAAGAATATATATATTGAGACCGTTTAGTCGAGTCAACAACCACGATGACTTTCCTAACATCCCATAAGTCGAATAAAATTACCGTGAGGATCAGGTGAACTTCCTAATAGGCTAAGCGGCACGAGACACTGTAGTCCACGGGGATCGTGGTACATGGTGACGATGGTCATAGACTGCCTAAGGAAAGGTTCACCTTAAAAACTAGACTGAGAAATTAAACATCCAGACTTAAGTAAAACACCGTGAAAATTTATTAAAATTCACAAGCCCCTAGCCTAGTTCGGAGGGTTATAATGGGCTAGTCCGCAAACTAATAAACAAAAGAAAATAAAGAGCAGGTTACTGAAAAACCCTCGCGAAAGATCTAACTCACAATAATAAAGCAACAACAGCAACACTAGGAAAATGGTACGACGCAAGTCCCTAGTTCAAGTTACAAGATTAAGCTAATATCAGAATTTACATTTAACAGGGTAGCAAAACAAATCTAAGTTAGGATGATACCATTTCCACATTTACATTTAACGGTAATCATCTAGCTAAGTCCTAACAGTTAATAACAAAATGTACGGCGATGACGTCCGTAACAGAAAACAATTACAACAAATCTAAGTGTACAGCCATGAAAAACATTTAATTATTCTTAATAACTACGTGCTATCAGCACACAATAAGGTAACATGTAGGATTTACACACTTGTACATCATAAATAAGTAATGAAATAGACACAAATCTTTATTAAATTCCTGCCTACACCTTGGTTTACTCTTTGTAAGCCATAGTCATCTAATGTGTGTAATTACGGTGACGAATGCGTAGTTGAGACCACGTCTGACATCGCATGGCCTGAGCCCCACAAGCTACTAACTCTAGGTTCGCGCATGCTTCAGGTCGCTACAAAAGTGTCAACTGTCCTAGTCATTTCCATACAAGGAAATTACCTTCAACTGCACAGCTATGTCAACAGTTCCAAAATGCAACAGAACAAAGTTAGATAGAAAGAATTCATTAGTTAGCTTTTGTTTTACCAAAGTTCTGCGTTTTATTATTAATATGACGGTTTAGGTTTATCGTTGGTTTATGGCGAATAATACTGACAATAGCTCGGGCACGGAGTGTCTACACTGAGATCAGTCTCCACCAAAAAGCCTCGACTCAACAGTCGGAATAAGATCAACGAGCAATAACAACTCGGACACACAATAACACGGGTTACCAGCGGCGCAAAGCTCGCATTCAATAACTCTGGGATAGGCCTGTCCACAACAGTTACCTTCCAACAACATCTAGTCAACGGGAACCCTCCCGGACAAGGTAATCACAAGTACCTTCATACAATAAATTCCTGCATTTAACAGGGTCGCCTGCAACTCACTATAGAAAACCTGACCTAATCGTACACGTCAAAACGGTACACGCAAGAAGTGCGCTCAACTAACAAAAAGCAATCTATAAAACATGTGATCTGAGACAGGGTTGAAAACTGGGTTACATAAGCTAAGTTGCAATGAAAGAAAGAGCGAATACAATCGCAGTCTCTTGTTATGAAAGCCGGATCTAAAGATCCTATAGGCTTTCATATAGCCGTGGTAGGATTTTTCGAGATCTCGGAAACTAAGCGTCGCCCACTGTTCAAACCTATACCAATCGAATCAGAGTCGAAAGAAAAAAATTCAAAAAAAGTCTGTCTGTATGTATGTATGTATGTATGTATGTATGTATGTATGTATGTATGTGCGTGACGTTTTTGCGTTTAGCAAAGTACAGGTCGCAATTTTCAAGATATCGAGATGAAATTTGGTACGGTGAAAGAGTTTGAGCCTGTGACGAACCCTATTGTTGGGCGTTAAAATCGGTCCAGGGCCGGACTTTTTTTTGGGGCCCTGAATTTCATCCTATTTTTTTGAATCGATATATCTCGGAAACGGCTGGTCGTATCGAAAAAAGTTAAATTTACGGGTGTAAGATCTCGGCGGTATGCAACTTTTTTATTCCTAAGGATTTTTTGATATCTCTCACCATTTTCTTTTTTTGGGGCCCTGAAAATGTCCATTGTGCGTGACATATTTGGGTTTAGCGAAGTACAGGTCGCAATTTTCAAGATATCGAGCTGGAATTTGGTACGGTGAAAGAGTTAGTGACTGTGACGAACTCTTTTGTTGGGCGTTAAAACCGGTGCAGGGACGGATCTTTTTTGGGGGCCCTGAATTTCTAACTGTTTTTCGGAATCGATATATCTCGGAAACGGTTGGTCGTATCGAAAAATGTTAAATGTACAGGTGTAAGATCTCCGCGGTATGCAACTTTTTTATTCAAAACGATTTTTAGATATCTCTCACCGTTTTCTTTTTTTGGGGCCCTGAAAAAGTCCATTGTGCGTGACATTTTTGCGTTTAGCTATGTACTGTTCGCAATTTTCAAGATATTAAGCTGAAATTTGGTACGGTGAAAGAGTTAGTGACTGTGACGAATCCTGTCATTGGACGTTAAGATCGGTGCAGGGCCGGATCTTCTTTGGGGGCCCTGAATTTCTAACTTTTTTTTGGAATCGATATATCTCGGAAACGGTTGGTCGTATTGAAAAATGTTAAATGTACAGGTGTAAGAACTCCGCGGTATGCAACTTTTTTACTCAAAGTGATTTTTTGATATCTCTCACCGTTTCCTTTTTTGGGGCCCTGAAAATGTCCATTGTGCGTGACATTTTTGCGTTTAGCTAAGTACTGATCGCAATTTTCAAGATATTAAGCTGAAATTTGGTACGGTGAAAGAGTTAGTAACTGTGACGAATCCTATTGTTGGGCGTTAAAATCGGTGCAGGGCCGGATCTTTTCTGGGGCCCTGAATTTCTAACTGTTTTTTGGAATCGATATATCTCGGAAACGGGTGGTCGTATCGAATAATGTTAAATGTACAGGTGTAAGAACTCCGCGGTATGCAACTTTTTTACTCAAAGCGATTTTTTGATATCTCTCACCGTTTCCTTTTTTTGGGGCCCTGAAAATGTCCATTGTGCGTGACATTTTTGGGTTCAGCTAAGTACTGGTCGCAATTTTCAAGATATTAAGTTGAAATTTGGTACGGTGAAAGAGTTAGTAACTGTGACGAATCCTATTGTTGGGCGTTAAAACCGGTGCAGGGCCGGATCTTTTTTGGGGGCCCTGAATTTCAATTTTTTTTTTGGAATCGATATATCTCGGAAACGGTTGATCTTATCGAAAAATGTTAAAGGTATAGGTGTAAGATCTCCGCGGTATGCAACTTTTTTACTCAAAACGATTTTTTGATATCTCTCACCGTTTTCTTATTTTGGGGCCTGAAGATGTTATGAAATGTTTTTGGTTTTTGAAAAAAAAAATGGGGCCCAAATGTATATAATAATAGGTAAAAATTTAAACGATGGTCTAATTGAATTCTACGGAAATTTATCTATAATAACCCGTTTTCACCTTTTCAATAAGTTAAATAATGTTTTTACAGCTGTAATATACTTTATATTTCCCAGGACGTCCGGCTTTCATAACCACGTGATGGTGTCAGCATTGCCTAGAATAACATTTTATAATTTTCCTATATTACCACACAATCGGGCCAAAGGCCCGAAATGCTAGGCATCAGGCCTTGCCGCCAACGAAGTTGTTGTTTGAGATTATAACCCCTCTTGCTGGCCCCTTGCTGCTGCGCCACTGTCTCTCAAAAGCAGGTCGTGCTGCGGGGACTCCTACTTGTTAAAGTAGTCCTGTTTCACAAACAAATAAAGCGTGCTCTCAAGGGCACTGGATTACAAAACCAGTTTATGTCACCAGCAGGCTACCACATTCCTGCGTTCGGTCGACACAAAACACACATTATTCAAGGCCGGCGATTTAATCAAAATAAAACTATACATCTGGCCTGTTCATAAAAAACTTTACCATAGGTTATGAACCTCTAAAGAGTCCGTGTATAAAAAACACGCAATAAATCTGAATTGAATAATATAATTCCGTCTTTCTACCAAAGACGTCTAAATGATAGTAATCTTACAATTACTGGAGCTCTTTGCTCTCAAAATACAATCCACTAGTTGCTAGTACAACATCAAATAAAAACGTGTCTTACATGACACAAGCAAAATGATAATTGTGGCGCAGATTCACACAAGGACCTGCTTAATGATACGTTGGGAACTGAGTTCGATGCTAGGCAACGAAACATTCCTTCTAGTTGTTAGGTTCAAACTTGACCAAGAATAGCTTCTGAGCTTATTCAAAAATGAAAATATAATGCATTTACAAAACTGGCAATTACAGTCGATTGCCGAAATGATACGACTGTTCTAACGAAAGTCAGGGGTGTATCAAAACTGGCTGCAAAGAATGCAGTGAAATAAATAACCATGACATCTGATTGTCATAACTTAAGTCAGCAAAGACTTGAATAATCACCCCAAACAGGGTTGTACAAAATAGCCTCGAATGACTACGGTCACATCTAGCAAAAGATAGGCTTTGACGTTCTACGACGTTCATCAAGCTGCACCAGGGTTAACCAAAAAGTTAGACCCAACGGTGTCTCACTATACTGAAATAAATGACATTAAATTAAACTAGATACAATCCCTACCTAGAAAAATGGCTGACACAGAGTTTGGTTGATTCACAAACTACATTAAATCTAATATACCACCAGAACTAGAACAAGAGAAGGGATGGTCAAAAACTCACGACATGGAGAAGCTATCACTCAGCCCTCTATTCAATAACCAGGGTTGTACAAATTCCTCTCTGGATCTCTGGAACGGTATTATCCTCATCAGGATTCCCATCTGGACTCCTCCAAAGACCAGGGTTCGATTCGTCCCTGTCGACAACTCCGTGAATATGCTGGATATGCCTGGAAATGGCATCTTGGATTCCTTCCTTCTCGTCCTCGGTTCTGCAAGCTCCATCATCATGCTAGTTCTCGTATAAATATCACCCTCATACCAGGATGGTATTAGCCCATGGTGACTGATTCAAGCATGGTGTGGAATAGTCTGGTCACGTTGACGGTGAAATAAATTATGAAATTCATTCTTTCACTTTCCAAAGATATAATGTTCGTCGTAAGTATTGTAGGCTTTGATAGTAATTGACAACACAGCCTTAATTTCGTGGATGTGAATAGATACGTGAGCTAGCCCTGCTCTATGATTCTGCACGTGCTAAATGACGCTACTTTTCTATCATACAGCATCGGTAAAATGCACGTCGTTTTGGAAATAAAAACTTCACTCTGGCAATCCAAATATGTTACACTATCGTAATCACACTTATTTGAAGTAATTGCAACACATTTACCTGTATATTTTCCACAAGGCATTTGGCCCTCCACAAACACGTGGGTACTAAAATGTCGTGTTCCGGTAAAATTATATAAATCACTAACACTTGCCAATAATTATCTTCAATACGTTTCTGTGGCTCACTGTGCATAAATAACAGTATTTCACAATATGCCAGTGCACGATGGCACCTGATAACCAATACAACGCTAACAAGCGGATATTCTTCTATGTCTTGCAGGACAAATGCTATTACACGCCTATACTGGGTGGATTCTCCAGACGTAGTGCAAGGCACTGGGTGTCTCAAGGAAGTAGGTCGTCAAACCGAAGTCGTTGAGCGACTACTTACGTTCCTATTTGCGTATCTGCAAGGGTATTACCTTACCTTAAGCTAAAATAACATTCTCAAAAATGTTTTAATAATGCAGCATGACGAAATGGAATATTCTGAGTCTTGAGAAAGAATAAAATTTATTAATAAGATCTCAGATAAATAATTAGCAGTTCTCACCAAAGTCAAAAGTGCGATTCAACGCTACTTCAAAGAGTATCGCGTGAGCTCTCAGCTCCACGTGGCTTCCTGGGTGTGTTCAAAGGTACAACATCCCATCATAAATGTTCTGTCATAAAAAATATCACATGAACCATAGCTCAGCGGGTTGATCTGCCTCTCCGTCGTTTCAAATAAAATGTTGGGACGACATTTTTATTTGACTTGAAATTCATTCAAGCGTGATATTTTTTCAGATTGGCTGCATTAAAGGTTCCAATGCGCTCTCCTGTCCTGATGTCTTTTACTACATAACTTCCATTGTTCAAAGGCTGTCGGATACGACTAGGGCCATAATATAAGGGTAGAAATTTCCCATATATGCGGTCTATAGGACTTGAAATTCCGGGTCTCCTCATGAGGATAAGGTCTCCCTCAACTAGTGGTTCTCTAAATCTCTGGCGTCTAGTTCTTCTCAAGCGCTTGGCAGCTTGTCTGTCCATATTTTCCCTTGCAGCTAAAAGTCTGCTGGCATGTGATGGTTGTAAACAAGGTGGATTTACAATCACACGGTCCCATATTCTCAGCGGCATCTGGTTCAAATGCAAGACCATAGGTATTTGACCAGTGCTCTCATGGACTGTTGAATTAATACACTTTGCCATAGTGACTAGGACTTCAGTCCATCGCCAGTGTTCTTCTTGACAATATAATCGGCAGAATTTTGCGATAATAGACATCACGCATTCTGCTGGGTTGCTCTCTGGATGACGAATAGATGATAAAACATGACCTATTTCAAGCTCATTCATAGCATTGGCAAATTCTGCTGAGGTGTACTGTGATCCGTGATCAGTCAACAAGAATTGTGGCTTTCCTGCCTCCGGTATCACTTGACGTCTAATCCTCTGAATAATCTGATGTGCAGTAGCTTTTTGAATCGGATGAAGCATCGTATATTTCGTGAACACATCAATAGTTACAACGATGTATCGGTTCCCACGACGAGCTTTAGGTATTGGGCCATACAGGTCCTGTGCGTATAACTCTCTAGGTTGAGTTGGGAGTATTGGTCTAGGTTGTTCCTTCAACAAGTGTGACGTGTACTTGTTCCGCTGGCATGCGTCGCAAGCACGTAAACACTGTCTAACGGTGGCTCCGAACCATTTCCATGTAAAAGACTCTTTGATGGTTGCAATGGTTTTGTCTGTTCCACCATGACCAATGGATAGATGAACCATAAGAATAACAGATTCTTGGTATCTCCTAGGAATAACTGCACGCAGTTGAGTGTGGTCCTCGTCCACAAACTTGTATAATACACGATGATAAATCAAGTAATTATCTGCAACAGCAGCAATTCTCGCATAATGAGCATCCTGTGGATCCATTCTTCGTTCCAGGAAACGGATAATGTGCCTGAGTTCCTCCTCACGTCGCTGTCCTTCAGGTAGATGACGAAGTCGGCGAAGGTGTTCCTCGCATTCTCCCTCGATGTCTATGGCATTAATAGTAGCTTCAGGATTCCGGCTGAGGATGTCGGTCAACACATTCTCTCTGCCTGGTCGATAAACTATTTCCAAATCGAACTGTTGGAGAAACAGCGTCCAACGTGTGATCCTGTCGCTTGCCAGTCTTGTTCTTAAGATGAAGGTCAGTGCATGGAGATCGGTCCTCACAATAATCCTCTGGCCTAACAGAAGTTTCTGCCAGTATTCAAGTGCGTAAACTATTGCAAGTGCTTCTATCTCGGTCGTGAAGTAGTGAGATTCATGTGCTCTTAAACGTCGGCTTAAGAAAGCGATGTAATGACGTTTCTTCTCATCATCCGCCTGCAGTAAAATGGCTCCTATACCAATGGCAGATGCATCAGTTTCTAGAATAAAGTTCCGGGAATAATCTGGATATTCTAACTGAATTGAGTCTACTAGCCTCTGTTTAGCTCTCCTGAAAGCTATCTCGCATTCATCATTCCAGTTCCACCTGCAGTTCTTTTTCAGTAATCCTTGCAGAGGTGCGACAGTCTCGGAATACTTCTCACAATGAGCAGCAAAGAATTGGAGAATTCCTAAGAATTGTCTCACGTGTTTCACACGGGTTGGCGTTGGAAATGCAGCAACAGTTCCAATCTTTGCCGGATTTGGTCTATATCCTTCTCCATTGATTATGTGTCCTACGAATTTCACTTCTTTCTGAAAGAATCGACACTTGTCAAATTTGACCTTAAAATTCGCCTGTCGAAGATTCTCAAAAACAAGGCGCAATGTCTTTAAATGCTCTTCTTCTGTTTCTGAAGCTATGATTATGTCATCCCCATAACATATTACTCTCTGCTTCACTTCAGGAGTCAGCTTGGCATCAAGTGCTCTGATTAATGCGGCTCCGGCATTTTTCAATCCAAATGGTAGATTTCGGAAGACATAAGTAGTCTGATCAAACAGGAATCCAGTATATTTCTGAGTATGCTCAGATAATCTGATATGGTAATAAGACTGAACCAAGTCCAATGATGAAAATATCCTTTTTCCTTTGAACTTCCTGAGAATGTCCCTAATCTTGGGCGGTCTGTCGTGCTCAGGAGCTAGGCGTTCATTCAAGGCTCTGGCATCAAGACAAAGTCTCAAGCTTCCATCTACCTTAACCACAGGCGTTATGGGAATCAAGAAAGGAGTCGGTGATTTCTTGATTGTGCCTGCTGCTTCCATCTCATGGATCTTCTTAGCAGCTTCTTCACGATGTTTCTCAGGAATCGGGTAAATTTTCTTCTGGAATGGGGAATCATCTAGTAGCACAAGGTCGTATTCGTATTCTAATATCTCACCAGGTGTGGTGTCGAATATGTCCCTGTATTCGTTCAATATTATATCAAGATTCTCTCGTGTGGGTGCTGATAATGATTCTGCCTCTTCGTCGGCATCGAGTGTCTCGTCAATTTCCTTGCCATTCAAGTTTTCGACTACGTCGACTTCGGATAGGAATTCCGATTCTTCTTCAACTAGGTTCATCTGAATGGGTTCGTTCGGCTTGAACTCTACCGTGTTACGGCCCATGTCAATGATACCATGACATTTTCTAATGAAGTCTGCGCCTAGTATGGCGTCATGATGCAAGCCCTTCATTACAAGAAATTCGTGCAAATACACATGATTTGAAATTTTCAGAGTATAAAGAATCTGGATTTTGCACGTCACAACCCGGTCAGGTATGACACCTCTGACTCTTACAGCTGAAACAGGCAGCTCTGTCACGTCAGAGTTGGCCTTTAATCTGGCATGGCAATCGGCGGAAATAACACTAATCATTGCCCCAGTATC
Source organism: Meconema thalassinum (assembly GCA_946902985.2). Taxonomy (NCBI): domain Eukaryota; kingdom Metazoa; phylum Arthropoda; class Insecta; order Orthoptera; family Tettigoniidae; genus Meconema; species Meconema thalassinum. Next base: position 240,948,274 of record OX336395.1, read on the forward strand.
AATGAGAATGACTACGTTGACTTCGTTCAAAGTGGCTACTATCTTGGGCAGACGGGTCAACTCATAATTGTGGTTCGTTGTTCGTCGTTCGTCCAACAAGTCTTCTTGGATTGGCCCCCAGAGTAATATGATAGCAGTTACGCGGTGCTCAACCTGACAAGAATCTGTTAATTTTTCGTTTTTTTTATTATCCTGGCGAGAAGTACTGGGCTGGTTGTGCTCCGTCTCCTGCGCCGAATTTCTGTTTTCCCTCGAAGTTGGGCTCCGTTCTCCCTCTTCTTGGATTTGCAGCTCTCTTAATTGTTGGAGGTATTCACGGCTCTCCCGTGCTCTTCCTTTCCAATCTCTGTCTGGCTGGTATCTAGGGTCTCGATCTTGGTTATATCCTCTAGCGTATCGATAGGCCCTTCGGATACTTCCGTGCTGTTGGTTTCTTCCGTTATTCCCGCGGTGGTAATTTTCGTGACGTTGGTTATCATTCGTCCCTCGGTCGTATCTCCGATTCCAATGACTACGACGGTCATCTTGTCGATCTCGAGCATATGGAGCGGTGTTCCATTCCCTCCTACGATAGTTGTAGTTATCATCACGATGCCCAGAACTCTCTTGTGTTTGCGTTTGTTGCGGAGTCTGGCTTACTTTATCGACAGTGGTGAAGTTTATATGTCTTTCCTCGCGCCTGTCAGCCTTCTGCTGACGGTGTGTCGGGAACTGTTCCGTGTTCGCATCCAAGCGTCGCAGAATCTGGTCACATTGTTGAAACGTGGATGCCCCTGCAGCGATCAACACACGTTGTACATCCGCAGGGTACTGCCAAACAATGGTGTTAACTAAATCTTGTTCAGAAAACGGAGACTGAAGACAACGAAGCTTCGCAAGCTGTATAGCGAAGTAGTTCGCATAACGAGTAGGCGTATTCGAGCTGTATCTACGAGTATACATTTCAGCTTGGATGCTCTGCTGAATGTCACTCGAACCAATACGTCCTTAGTAATGCTTCCTTAAAGTCCTGGTAGCCTGTAAACGAGTATCTAAATGCTCTAAACCAGGTACTGGCTTGCCCCTCAAGCAAACGTTCTATGACTCTGAGTTCCCTCTCTGGAGTTACCATCGTATCTCTCAGATAGCTTTCAACATTGGCTAGAAATTCCACTGGAGTAACACCACTTCCAGTTCCGGAGAAGCGAGCTGGTTGCTCCTCTCTCGAAAGTATTCTCGTCACATTTCCCTGCGTATGCGCGGGTCTAAATGTGTTCTGCGTGTAGTCATGCATAGGTGTATTCATCTCATTATTAGGTTGACTTGGTGCTGGTCGAAAGGGATGGGCGTTAAAGTTCAAAACCTGGCTCGGCGCTGAACCAGTGAATTGTAAAGGTTGTGGTTCTGTAGGTGCGCTGGGCTGAAAATGAGTTGGCATCATTCCTTCAGATTGAGAAACGGGCGTTTCCTGAGATTCTCCCACTTGTGAGTGTAAGTGTCTCTCCCTAGGAGTCGTTTTGAGTCTGTCAAGACGTCTTTCTATGCCTTCAAGTCCTTGAATAGTTCTGGCCGCGACTTTGTTGCCTAAGTCATTCAATTGTAATTCGATTCTATCGACCTTTCCCTTGAGGTTCGCGTCTACCTCGCGTATGGCCGTTCTGAGGTTATGGCTAAGGTCTAACCTTTCGTTTACTGTGACTTCCTCAAATCGCTTTTGTAAAGAATCGATCTCTCCCTCGACTCTTGACATGTTGTCTTTGACCTCGGCTACCTTAGCCTCTACTCTGGTCTTATGTTCGTTGAGGTCCCCTCTTAATAACATGAGGTCAATGTTATGTTCCTCATGATGAACATTCACTGTTTCGCGTAGGCTTGCTACGGTTTCCGTTAGTTCAGAAATGTTTCTCCTATTAACGTTCAGTTCGTCTCTGACCTCTGACATGCCGTCAACGATTGCCCTAACATTGTTGTTCACAGCATTCGCAGCTCCTCTCATGAGAACTAATCCGATATTCATGGTTGCCATGTCCTTTTTTACAGTGTCCATGAATCCCTCGACTTGCGTCAATCGAGTCCCGAATTCTTCCCGAGTGTGTTCCAGGTCAGCTTTCATGTCTATCTGGACTCTATTTATGGTGGTTTGAATTTGAGCCGTGTGCTCCTCCAGTCGGTTTTGCACATCCTCCCTAGCTCTATTCATTTGATCTGTTAGGCAATCTACACGCTGGTTAGCCTCTTGATGATGTCGTATGACATCAACCCTAACTGCCGCTAAACCCGCCGCGAGATCATTTCTGGCTTCGACCCTAAATGCGTCCATATCAGCCCTGACTTGGGTTAAATCAGTCCTGACATTATTAACAGATTGAGTGTTTACCTCTAAATCTAGTCTTACTTGGTCTACATGAGCACTAACATTGTGAACCTCCTGTCTTACTTGGTCTACATAACCACTAACATTGCTTATAGATTGGGTGTTTACTTCCAAGTCCTGTCTTACTTGGTCTACATGAGCACTAACATTGTTTATAGATTGAGTGTTCTGACCTAAGTCACCCCGGACTTCACCTAGGTCAGCAGTAATCTGTTGGAGATTAGCATTCACACCTGCCATCATCTCCCCAAACACACGACGAATCGTTTCCTCATCCATTTGACAAGAAATATATATGAGAAAGTGAGGGATCAATCTCTACTAGAACTTACAGCTATGATTAGTTACTTGGTGGTATAAAGCTTGTTTCATTTATATAAATATCACGAGTACAGCTGGAGTATGCAAACTAAGTGCTTCTACATTTACAAAGACAACGACGAGCAAAGCAAAGAATTACATTTACTCAGGATGAGGCATCATCAAAGAAAACCCTATCCATCATTTATCTAACACTAAAGCCTCACCCCATGGACTTCTATCAAACATGAATGCCATGCGGTCAATTGATCTGCAGTACGACTTCCTAAGTTCGTCCCAGTCCTGTCAATTTACCATTAATCAACATTAAGATCCTCCAAAATAACATGGTACTGACGGTCACCACGTTAACGTCGGCACATGGGTTGGGCGCCATTTTATGAGACCGTTTAGTCGAGTCAACAACCACGATGACTTTCCTAACATCCCATAAGTCGAATAAAATTACCGTGAGGATCAGGTGAACTTCCTAATAGGCTAAGCGGCACGAGACACTGTAGTCCACGGGGATCGTGGTACATGGTGACGATGGTCATAGACTGCCTAAGGAAAGGTTCACCTTAAAAACTAGACTGAGAAATTAAACATCCAGACTTAAGTAAAACACCGTGAAAATTTATTAAAATTCACAAGCCCCTAGCCTAGTTCGGAGGGTTATAATGGGCTAGTCCGCAAACTAATAAACAAAAGAAAATAAAGAGCAGGTTACTGAAAAACCCTCGCGAAAGATCTAACTCACAATAATAAAGCAACAACAGCAACACTAGGAAAATGGTACGACGCAAGTCCCTAGTTCAAGTTACAAGATTAAGCTAATATCAGAATTTACATTTAACAGGGTAGCAAAACAAATCTAAGTTAGGATGATACCATTTCCACATTTACATTTAACGGTAATCATCTAGCTAAGTCCTAACAGTTAATAACAAAATTTACGGCGATGACGTCCGTAACAGAAAACAATTACAACAAATCTAAGTGTACAGCCATGAAAAACATTTAATTATTCTTAATAACTACGTGCTATCAGCACACAATAAGGTAACATGTAGGATTTACACACTTGTACATCATAAATAAGTAATGAAATAGACACAAATCTTTATTAAATTCCTGCCTACACCTTGGTTTACTCTTTGTAAGCCATAGTCATCTAATGTGTGTAATTACGGTGACGAATGCGTAGTTGGGACCACGTCTGACATGGCATGGCCTGAGCTCCACAAGCTACTAACTCTAGGTTCGCCGCATGCTTCAGGTCGCTACAAAAGTGTCAACTGTCCTAGTCATTTCCACACAAGGAAATTACCTTCAACTGCACGGCTATGTCAACAGTTCCAAAATGCAACAGAACAAAGTTAGATAGAAAGAATTCATTAGTTAGCTTTTGTTTTACCAAAGTTCTGCGTTTTATTATTAAGATGACGGTTTAGGTTTATCGTTGGTTTATGGCGAATAATACTGACGATAGCTCGGGCACGGAGTGTCTACACTGAGATCAGTCTCCACCAAAAAGCCTCGACTCAACAGTCGGAATAAGATCAACGAGCAATAACAACTCGGACACACAATAACACGGGTTACCAGCGGCGCAAAGCTCGCATTCAATAACTCTGGGATAGGCCTGTCCACAACAGTTACCTTCCAATAACATCTAGTCAACGGGAACCCTCCCGGACAAGGTAATCACAAGCACCTTCATACAATAAATTCCTGCATTTAACAGGGTCGCCTGCAACTCACTATAGAAAACCTGACCTAATCGTACACGTCAAAACGGTACACGCAAGAAGTGCGCTCAACTAACAAAAAGCAATCTATAAAACATGTGATCTGAGACAGGGTTGAAAACTGGGTTACATAAGCTAAGTTGCAATGAAAGAAAGAGCGAATACAATCGCATTCTGTCTCTTGTTAAAGTAGTCCTGTTTCACAAACAAATGAAGCGTGCTCTCAAGGGCACTGGATTACAAAACCTGTTTATGTCACCAGCAGGCTACCACATTCCTGCGTTCGGTTGACACAAAACACACATTATTCAAGGCCGGCGATTTAATCAAAATAAAACTATACATCTGGCCTGTTCATAAAAAACTTTACCATAGGTTATGAACCTCTAAAGAGTCCGTGTATAAAAAACACGCAATAAATCTGAATAGAATAATATAATTCCGTCTTTCTACCAAAGACGTATAAATGATAGTAATCTTACAATTACTGGAGCTCTTTGCTCTCAAAATACAATCCACTAGTTGCTAGTACAACATCAAATAAAAACGTGTCTTACATGACACAAGCAAAATGATAATTGCGGCGCAGATTCACACAAGGATCTGCTTAATGATACGATGGGAACTGAGTTCGATGCCAGGCAACGAAACATTCCTTCTAGTTGTTAGGTTCAAACTTGACCAAGAATAGCTTCTGAGCTTATTCAAAAATGAAAATATAATGCATTTACAAAACTGGCAATTACAGTCGATTGCCGAACTGATACGACTGTTCTAACGAAAGTCAGGGGTGTATCAAAACTGGCTGCAATGAATGCAGATAAATAAATAACCATGACATCTGATTGTCATAACTAAAGTCAGCAAAGACTTGAAAAATCACCCCAAACAGGGTTGTACAAAATAGCCTCGAATGACTACAGTCACATCTAGCAAAAGATAGGCTTTGACGTTCTACGACGTTCATCAAGCTGCACCAGGGTTAACCAAAATGTTAGACCCAAGGGTCTCACTATACTGAAATAAATGACATTAAATTAAACTAGATACAATCCCTACCTAGAAAAATGGCTGACACAGAGTGTGGTTGATTCACAAACTACATTAAATCTAATATACCACCAGAACTAGAACAAGAGAAGGGATGGTCAAAAACTCACGACATGGAGAAGCTATCACTCAGCCCTCTATTCAATAACCAGGGCTGTACAAATTCCTCTCTGGATCTCTGGAACGGTATTATCCTCATCAGCATCCCATCTGGACTCCTCCAAAGACCAGGGTTCGATTCGTCCCTGTCGACAACTCCGTGAATATGCTGGATATGCCTGGAAATGGCATCTTGGATTCCTTCCTTCTCGTCCTCGGTTCTGCAAGCTCCATCATCATGCTAGTTCTCGTATAAATATCACCCTCATACCAGGATGGTATTAGCCCATGGTGACTGATTCAAGCATGGTGTGGAATAGTCTGGTCACGTTGACGGTGAAATAAATTATGAAATTCATTCTTTCACTTTCCAAAGATATAATGTTCGTCGTAAGTATTGTAGGCTTTGATAGTAATTGACAACACAGCCTTAATTTCGTGGATGTGAATAGATACGTGAGCTAGCCCTGCTCTATGATTCTGCACGTGCTAAATGACGCTACTTTTCTATCATACAGCATCGGTAAAATGTACGTCGTTTTGGAAATAAAAACTTCACTCTGGCAATCCAAATATGTTACACTATCGTAATCACACTTATTTGAAGTAATTGCAACACATTTACCTGTATATTTTCCACAAGGCATTTGGCCCTCCACAAACACGTGGGTACTAAAATGTCGTGTTCCGGTAAAATTATATAAATCACTAATACTTGCCAATAATTATCTTCAATACGTTTCTGTGGCTCACTGTGCATAAATAACAGTATTTCACAATATGCCAGTGCACGATGGCACCTGATAACCAATACAACGCTAACAAGCGGATATTCTTCTATGTCTTGCAGGACAAATGCTATTACACGCCTATACTGGGTGGATTCTCCAGACGTAGTGCAAGGCACTGGGTGTCTCAAGGAAGTAGGTCGTCAAACCGAAGTCGTTGAGCGACTACTTACGTTCCTATTTGCGTATCTGCAAGGGTATTACCTTACCTTAAGCTAAAATAACATTCTCAAAAATGTTTTAATAATGCAGCATGACGAAATGGAATATTCTGAGTCTTGAGAAAGAATAAAATTTATTAATAAGATCTCAGATAAATAATTAGCAGTTCTCACCAAAGTCAAAAGTGCGATTCAACGCTACTTCAAAGAGTATCGCGTGAGCTCTCAGCTCCACGTGGCTTCCTGGGTGTGTTCAAAGGTACAACATCCCATCATAAATGTTCTGTCATAAAAAATATCACATGAACCATAGCTCAGCCGGTTCAATATGATGATTCTCTTTGCATGAAAACTATTTTAACTATATTTTTCAGCACTTTAAACAATATTACAAACACAATTGAAAACATAAAAGATTAATAAAAATTACGGAAAAGAGTTTAGCCCAATATAGATATTGCACTAGATACAAACGGAAAAAAGAAATGTTTAAATTGTCAAGCGGGCTAAACCAAAGAATCTGATTAAGTAGATATTTGCCCTGGAATTTGTTGAAGGACTTAGACAAGTCTACTTCAATCGTATATCAAGCATTCTAGGTTTGACAGACAAGTCATTCAGTACTTCCTCAATTGAAACATCGACAGTATCATGAATGAACATCAAAGCTAATCCATTAAGGCGTTCTTCACTAGTTGAATTCCTTAAATATCTTCAAGAATTTTAAGGACGAAAACGATCTTTCACGCGAGCAGGTTGTGACAGGTAAGGTAGCCATGATGACAAGCAGGTTATACATAACTGGAAACATGTTCTTATTGCATATTGACAAAGCATCTATAGCACTCTTGGGCTTCTTTTCAATATATTTCGGAGTTTGTTTCCAGAGAAGTAGCTCGCCTCTAATATTAAGGGGAAGTCCATAAAATTCAGCTACATTTTCGACTTCAGTTATGCTTTGGTTGGATAGTTCGTCTTCAGTTGTGGTAACTAGCGTTTGCAATGGCTGAAGAGTTTCTTTATGGGAGACAAATTTATCATCAAGTGATGAAATAGTTTCTTCAAGAAATGGGATGAAAATAACCCGCCTATAATACTCTTCCGGATCGTTAGATGAAACGTTGTTCCTCATCGTTTGTCGAACAACAGTTCGAGGCTGAACTACAGGCACTCCAAATTCTTTGCAGAACTCTAAAACCGAATTATATGCACAGAAAAACCTTGCGTCTGCATTTGCTCTCATTTCTTCAAGAGACCTCTTAACATTCATGGAGGCGTTGATTGCTTGAATGAGATCCAAATTTTCAGTTTGAAGGTATTTGCTGAGAGGAAGTGTGATTTGAAATGCTTCATGAATGACAAATACACTTATCAAGAACTCAAATTTGTTGATAGCGCACAGAAGAAGTTGCGCATCTGTAGCTGCCTTCTTATCAACCCATGATGCTATTTTTTCTAATGCCAACAATAACGGTTTCAGAAGTTCAATGAATGAACGAACAGACTCGTGCTTTTCAATCCATCTCGTTGCACATAACTTCTTGAGTTTACTCACTCGGGGTTTCTCTTCCATACTTTCAACTTCATTTGTCAACACAACCTGACTCTTTGGTGAAGTACTAAAAAAGGCATAAGCTCTTTCAATTGTACCCGTACTGTTCCTAATCTCTGCAACACTACACCCTTCAGAAATGGCCTGGTTTAAACAGTGAGCACTACAGTGAACATACTGGGCTTTGGGAAACTGTTTTCGTACAATGGCCTGAGCACCTCTGTAGGATCCACTCATGGCACTAGCTCCATCATAACCTTGGCCTACGAGATATTCTGCATCCAGTCCCACACTTTTCAAACCAGACAATATGTTATTCGCAAGGCCTAACCCAGAAGCATCATTGATAGCAAAAATTGCAGAAACTCCTCATGTACGGAATTATCTTGAACGAAATGGACACATAGTGACATTTGCTGCACACTGCTGATGTCTGTGGTCTCGTCAGCAAGAACAGAAAAGTATTTAGCTTTTTTCACCTGATCGACTATCCTTTTCAATATAATGTCATTCAAAGAAGAAATAATTTCATTCTGAATCCGTGGGCTTACGTATGTTGCATTTAAGGATGCTGTCATCAAATGTTCCTTTAGTATTGTATCACCAGCTTCTGCTCGAAACTTGAGAAGAGACCTGAAATTTCTCTCCCCTTTCTTGAGAGGCTCATCTAAATTTACAGCTCCCGAATCCCTGTGACCACGGAAAGCAATGCCCATTCGAGCAAGGAAAATCACAGATTTAATTATTGGTATGAGTTTCTCCCTGTTGCATAATATATTGGATTGAACACCCCTATCCAAGCTTACGTCAACAGCAGGTTTTGTACCTTTGTAATGGCGAGAAAGTTCGCAGCCTTTTCCGTACATGCCATATGATACTTGGTTTCTTGGTGTATTTTGAAATCCTCCTTCGCATTTTTACAGTTCATGTAAGGAAATTTTACTAGTTTACCTGGCGATGAAGATTGTTTCCCAACAACGGTGCAAAACAACGAACAATATTTACAAAAGGCTCCGTTCTTTGAAGGAGAATAAACTAGCCATTTCCACTCTGATAACCAGTTCAACTGAAATTTCAGATTCCTTGGACCCGATAAAGGGAAATTAAAATTGCTTCCAGGTGTCCAGGCATTTTCCAACAGTTCATTTTTCAGATAATCATCAATCTAAAGAAAAAAGTAAATCACAACATTGAAATAATTAACATGTACCGACACATACGTAGGCCAAGGCCATACAAATACCGGTATAACATAATAGGTAAAGCATCGAAATGCAAATCAGTTACAGAAATAGCGATTATCATGAATCATATTGTAAACACACCTGTTGGCCAGCATAACCTCCTAAGTCTGTTCGATGTATTTGGTCGGAAGCCGGCTTGGTAGTAGCCGATAATTCTTCAAGTTCATTTTCAATGCGTATTTCTTAAACCTCCTGGACTACAGCATACGCCGTATTTTAAGACTTCTGATTGGCGGATATTTGACTGTATGAGAATATTGATAGTTCAAAGTCGTCGACGCTGTAACGCCCTCGGTTGTAAACCAGGAGCATTATTTCAGCCCATATTCTTTGAGCAGTAGTTCAGAGTCGTCCAATTCATCTGCTTTGCGTTTGGGTGTAAAAAATTCATTAGACAAAGTTGAAACATGTGCTAATTAAAACTGTAGTTCCTGGAATGACTGTGTATGTTTTAATATCATTTTAAGATTTGTTTAGTGAGAGCATTTTAACAATAATAAGCCCCGAAGTGAGCGATTATAACCTATATTAGTATTTCTTGCACAGTTTGTGCGCAATAAAACGTTAATAATAGTATTTCGCAAAATGTGCATTGAATGTGTAGTTTGCTATGAACATATTATGATAATGAGTGAGGGAGTTACAAGGGAATGTTAGGCATTATATAATTGCATAATTAGTAGGCAGGCAATGAACAGAAATTAATGTTCCGACTTGGTAGGTCTCCTGGCGATTTAAGACATAGGCTAATATTATTGTCGTTTAAATGTGTAGGTATGTAACTTATATAGCCTAATATAATAAAACAAGGAGATATATATATATTTATTTCCACTGAGAGCATTTTAACACTAATAAGCCCCCCAGGTGAGCGATTATAACCTATATTAGTATTTCTTGCACAATTTGTGCGCAATAAAACGTTAATAATAGTATTTCGCAAAATGTGCATTGAATGTGTAGTTTGCTATGAACATATTATGATAATGAGTGAGGGAGTTACAAGGGAATGTTAGGCATTATATAATTGCATAATAGGCAGACAATGCAAAAACCTATATTTTCAATAATATACCTCGTAAAAGTTCGTAAAGTTACGAAAAGGCAAATTCTCACGGCGTGCAGAATTACCGATTTAAGATATAGGCTAATATTATTGTCGTTTAAATGTGTAGGTATGTAACTTATAATGCCTAATATAATAAAACAAGGAGATAAATATATATATATTTCCACATTTCATATAAGGGTCTCAAATCCCTATCATTGGCTAATTTTTATTTGAATAGGTTTTTGTTATTATCACAGGACAACCACTTTGACTGACAGACTGTTATACGATGCCAAGTCTAGTACTGTACAATAGATAACAATGAAGTGAAAAAGTTTGTGGTAGCGGTTCACTTTAGACCATCCTTTGTATAAATATTTTTAAAAACTGAAATTACCTGATTTAATAGTCGGGAGGATATCAGGAGAGGATTGAGTATTAGATGTTCACTGCTCCGCTGTCATAGACCCACCATCCCGCACAAATAGCGACACGACTTATATAGTTGAAATCGAAGTTCTCACCCCCATCTTTCTCACTGAGTCAGTATTGCCAACCCCATGCGTTTGGTACTATTTTACACGTATGTATGAAATCGCTAAGTGAACTCAATTACAGTGTTTATTTATGTATTTATAATATTTTACATACAAAAACAGACCTAACCTGGGGCTTAAGCCCGGTTCACAATAGCCCGGGAACGAGAAGGAAGTTGAAATGCACGCTACCTTATGGGTCGGTTCACAACCAATCTCCGGGAACGAGAAGCTAACAGTAGCCCGGGAAGGCCAACGGGAAACATGGCCAAGTTTCATGTTTGACGTTCTCGGAGCTTCCCGGAGCCAATCAGAAACGTTGTACATGCACATACGCAGTTCAGAAGGAGTAGCCAGCGATTTAAACATAACTTGTGAATGCGCAATGCACAAAGTGTGTTTAATTAAGTTATTATAACCCTCTGTGTAATTAGTGTTTATTAGTGGGCGCTTGCTGATTGTTTTAATATTATTACGCTATAGCTGATCGCGCGCTCTTGTACAAGTTCACGTTCCTGGGCCAATTGTGAACGGGGGCCCCGGGAAGCTTCGCGTTCTCGTTCCCGGGCCAATTGTGAACCAGTACTTACGCCCCAGACCCCCTTGCTTGTGGTACTAGCATTAATTTTCGACCAGGCAGTACCTAACCTAGTAGCGGACAAAAATTGTATGTTATTAATGTTTTACATTTAAAAAAGAAACTAACCTGGGGCTTACGCCCCAGACCCCCCTTGCTTGTAGTACTAGCAGTAATTTTCCAGAAGACAGTGCCTATCTTAGTAGCGAAGGCATGTGGTGAATTTCTTTATTCAAGTTGGTAACGTGTCACATGATTGTCTTTCGGGTGTCACATGACAGTCAACGATGGCGTCCGTAAGTGAAGAAAAATTGCATTCTTTCCGTGAAATAACTATCATTGCGGTGCAGCAGTGGTTATTGAGTATGTAGAGATTGTGAAACGACTCCCAACAACTCCCCGAAAGGTATGCATATCATAAATGATATATTTTCAATAAGCTAAGGTGTTAAAAGTGATGAAAAGGGAGGATGGTCTAAAGTGAACAATAAAGAAGTTTGTTTTGAAGTCGAGAGTTTCAAGTTCTTTCAAACAGTAGCCTACAAGTTAGGTAAGAAATCACAAGGGGTAACTCTAATAAAGTTGCAGATCGTTGACGTAGTTGTACTAGGTTACACAGTATAGTCCAAGGTTTGAACGTAGCTCATCTAAGAAAAGAGAGAGGCATGGTATTAATAACATAAAATTTTAAGTGTGTTTCTGTTTTAAGTAGCTTAAACTTTTTTTTTTAAAGAGTTATTGCAGCCAAGTGGCCATACAATAATTTTTTTAATACATTTGATTGTTTGAGATGTATCTAACTTATGTCTTTACTCTTCAGAACTAAGTTCCATTAGTGATCTTGTAATGTTCTTGCATAAGAGGATGTGGTATTTGTCGCACTTTTCGTTGCCCTGTATGCACACGCATTTCTCCGAGATGCTGTGGTATGATGTTATGCGGCATGTCTTGTGATGGAAGCCATGGACCGCCAGCCTGATGACTGCGCTTCTCATCTGCTGATTAGCTTTTGCCCAGCTTTGGTCGATCATGGCGCTCATGCCGTAGAATTCTTCTTCTACTTTTTCCTTCTTTTGCTGCCTTTCTGTTAGGAGATTGCTGTATGCTTTCGTGGTTGGTAGTAGTAGAGTATATTTTAGTTCCTCTATCAAGAAAGATTCTCTTGCCAGTAAATATGTAAACCTGGAGGGTGTATATTTTGAGATGCCTAGTTCTTTCTTTAGATACAGTGCTTTTACATTCTCAATTGTTCTTAGATCTCTTGTTTTCAAGTAGTCCCATATTATTTGAAGTCCATATGTCAGGATTGGTACTATTTTGACTCGGAAAATCTTCATTGCGGTGTCTAATGTTAGTGATTGAATTTTTCTGATATCCCTCATTGCAGCGATGGCGGTCATTGTCTTTTGTTTTGTGTGTTTGTTGAAGGAGTTTCCTGATGTTTGGAAGGTGATTCCTAGATATTTGTATTCGTTTACTATTTCTATTTGCTGTTGTAGTTTGTCTGGCTAAGAGAAAGGATGTACCAAGAAAAAAAGGTGATTTCCATGGAGGCTTGGCCTGCTAGGGTCATTACATGCCAAGTGAGGTTTGTGCCAGAGCCGCACATACAGGAGGGGAAACATGGTGTATTCTACAGTGAGGTACTTCTCTATAAAACGGAACCTGCCGTTGTACTTGTGGTCACCCGAGCCGCATCTACAGAAGGGAAAACGTGGCGTATTCTACAGTGAGGTACTTCTCTATAAAACGGAACCTGCCGTTGTACTTGTGGTCATGTGTATTTGTGTTTATTATCATTTTTTGATACTCGTGAGCTTTATTGTTTAGCTCAGGTGCAATATTTTCAATTCAATATAATTGTGGTAGCAGTGCCTAACCAAAATACCTGTAGTAATGGTCAGGAAAATATCTGGAGAAAATGTAGTAATAGATGTTTCCTCCTCCGCCGTCTGTGACCCACCCAGCCTTCCCAAATAGGATCACAACATATATAGCCAAAATTACAGCCGTGACCGCCATTAGTCCAAATCAATCATCGGTTGCGGTAGTTGAGTATTCAGGTCTCTTCGTTTGGTCTGCTGGTCTGTCATTAAAACAGTACTGCCAACCTTGCCCTTACGGCACTATATAAAACAAAGAAGCGCTCAGTTCATTCTCTAGTGCCCATATTCGTGTGCGGCACTCTGTTCAATTGATAGAGTGCTGAATTGAATTATTTATTCACTATGGATTGTCAAGTTGCCAGATAACAATCAGTAACTTCATCGCCGGTTCTATGATCAACCTGAGAAGTTGCTGAAGCTATTGCAACACCACATTTTAGTACCAAAAACACTACCGTGCATGAAATGCCATCGTGAAGCGGAAGTTAGGAGAATAAAACATAACCTATCTGTAACCTACAATGAGAGGGAAGTCGAGGCCGCACCCACACCCGACCATTCTAACCTTTGTTTTGTCCAATTCAATGTTTTTGACAATGGTTACACCCTAATGCGCCCAGATCATTAGTTTTGAGTCAATCTTGCCCCGCTAGCTGCGTACGGTTAAGGCCGCACCTACACCCGACCATTCTAACCTTCGTTTTGTCCAATCCAATGTTTTTTTGACAATAGTTACAGCCTAACGCATCTAGATCAAAGCTTTTGTCAATGGTTACAACCTAACGCATCTAGATCAAAGCTTTTGTCAATGGTTACAACCTAACGCATCTAGATCTATGTTTTTGTCAATGGTTACAACCTAACGCGTCTAGATCAATGCTTTTGTCAATGGTTACAACCTAACTCGTCCAGATCGTTTTTTTTTTTTTTGTCAACCGTGCCCCGAAGGTCTAAGGCTGCACCTATACCAGATCATTCTAACCTTCGTTTTGTCCAATCCAATGGTTTTTGACAATGGTTACAGCCTAACGCGTCCAGATCAATACTTTTGACAATGGTTACAAATTCTATTGTCAATTTTTCGTCATGTCTCGCCCAACTGGAGTGAGCCAACATGGCCACCGTAGTTCAAATTCAATAAGAAAGAACACAAATAATTACATAATTTAGCAAATATTTCCAGTATATTGGTAGTAATGAACCAGAATTTCAGTAGGTATTGTCCCCTGGAACCCCTGAAAAGGGGTAACATTCATATATTATCATTTACCATCTAAGTGAAACTGTAAAAGTCAGGTTCCTGTTTCATGCACTAGTAATCTAAGGCATTTCATATGCTGAGTGCGAACTGTGTACCTGTGAATTGTGTGAAGAAAGGTGTGATAGATATCACCAGGCTTCGGATAATTATGCACTTAAAAATGCCAAAATATGCACTAAAAAGTGTCTAAATAAGCACTAAAATATGCATTAAAAATAAGTATATATCTGATATCAATTAGTGGTTTATATTACAAGAAATTAATGTTACATATTAAATATCGCCAAAATAAAGAAAATTACTTACAGTACTACAATCACTACATAATGTAATAGGTTTTCAAACACAAACTTGCACCTATTTTCACTTAAAATGACTTTGACTCAGAAAACACTCTCTCCACATCACATGCCACAATTGGAGCATACTCCATCTAAACGAAATCAGAGACCTCTAGTATCGATGCACTGTCAATTTTGTCTTTGCCTTGGATAACACCACAAAAGCTTTTAAGTTTGAGGAGACCGGAATTTTTCAGCACTACATTCTGCAATTTTTTCGAGAAAACTTGATTAGTTAGGTTCTTTACGTATCGATCAACTTATTCAACAATTCTAATGCTAACGTGAAGAGGCAGTCCATTTTCTTGCAATTTCTTGATGGCTGAAGGTATGCAACGCAAATTGCAACGAATGAATATAAGTTACTCACGAACACCATCTTTGCTCAAGACTTCCTGAGCCTCTTTAATAGAAGCAGCTTCTTCAGAATCGAGGTCTTCAACTACCTTTTTTACTCCCTCAAAATAATTGGCATAATAAACAGCAGCTTCGAGCCACTTTCCCCATCTTGTATGAACTGGTGAAGGCGGGAGCGGCACATTATGAACTGCATCAATAAAAAATCTTTGCGACTTGGAGCCTTCAGGAATACACTTTTCACTGTGGAGATCAGCGTGTTTACTTCAGGAAAGGAAGCCCGGACTGCTTCAGCGACTCGATGAAGTCCATGTGCTACACATGTGACGTGTATCATCTTGGGATATAATATCCCAAGACCTCCTATGGCTTTACACATGTAAGGTGCGGCATCTATGCAGGCCACGATAACATGATTGTAAAGAATGCCTGATGGCCACAAACAAGAAAGTGCATCATTGAAAAATGCAGCAACTGTTGAGTGATTCACCTTAGGCAACACAACCATAGTTAGTAGATATGATTGGCCTCTCTCTTCTTCTTCTACTAAAATTCCATACATGAAGTTAGCTACATATCTTTGATCTACGTCCGTTGTTTCGTCTAGTGAGACCCAAATATATTTTCCATTAGCTTTTTCCCTTAGTTTACCTAACGTTACATTGTAAAGCTCAGGAACGTAATTCATCCTAATTGTTGATTCACCTGGGACTCGTTGTTTCGTATACTCCTGCAGAAACTGAACTAAGTTTAGTTTAGCCAACGGTAATTTTGCCGAGAGAAATGCTTTACACAGATCTTCATTGAATTTACTACATGTTGGTCCAGGTTTAAATAAAGCAGTGGTTACAAGAACCTGGTGTTTTTGTTTCAGGTTTAGCCTACCTCTTTCAATTTATTGTGTTTCGTTGTTTGAAGATGTTAAATTTGATACGTTTTAGTTGCGTTTACGACTGTGCTATAGTATTTGCAAAACAATCCACTTCCGTCAGTTGAAAGGTCTTGAAACTCTCGTACATGCACTTTCATTACCTCATTAACAGTTCTCTTCTCCTTAGGCATCTCAAATACACTAGCTATTTAACGTTCTATGAACCACAGCCTGTATCAACTCAACGAAAGTAAGACTGACAAGAACTAATTGTGCATGATGGGTAACTAATTTTGGAATGAGGAAAAGATGACCTGCTTTACGGGAAATATCAAGAATCAATCCCACCTAATTGCATTGCAGGCAGACAAAGCTATGGCCGGATATAGGGCTAGTGTTGCTAAATTTAAACACTATGCAAACCCAGCACTGCTCAACATTCCTGTTACCTGAAATATACACTAACAGGAGGAAAACCCTAATATGCACTGTTAAGTTAAAACTGTCCCAAATATGCAATTGCATATGCAATATGCAAAATGCATAATTATCCGAAGCCTGGATATCACACACTAACTTGCCCTGAATGACTTGAATCGTTACGGTACAGTATTACATTTCTGTACTCATATGTAATTGTATCTATGTACATTGTGCGCATTTCTCTTATTATTATTTTAATAATATATATTTCAGCCGAAAGGCCATAGAATTCATACATTGATGTATCAATAAAGATCTATAATTTTCTCTTATTATTATGGGACAGGTTAATAAGTTTACTTCCATTCTATGCACCGGCTTAGCCCCGTTCAATAAACTAGGGCTATGTAAAGGCAGAAGACACAGACATGTAATTAAGCCTCGACTACCCCCACTGTGCATGACAAAATCCAGGGGAGTTTATATTGACTAGGGTCGCGTTGCCTAACAATTGTTGGTCTAGGCAATGACCATTGGGCTAGGGAAAAACCATTGGTTTGGATGAAAATTATTGATGCGTTATAGGTGGTATATAGCCGGCCCCGTGGTGTTGGGGTAGTGTGCCTGCCTCTCACCCGGAGGCCCCGGGTTCGATCCCCGGCTCCATCAGGGATTTTAAAACTGACGTGAAGGTTGGAACGGGGTGCACTCAGCCTCGTGAGGACAATTGAGTAGCTGTCTGACAGTGAGACAGTGCCCCGGTCACGAAAACCAAGATTAACGGCCGAGGGGACCCGACGCGCTGATCACGCGTCATCCCAAAATCTGCAGGCCAATTGGCTGGGCAGCGTCACTTGGTAGGCCTAGGCCCTTCAAGGGCTGTAGTGCCACAGGGTTAGTTTTATAGGTGGTATATGTGAAGAATACCAGGCTTCTTTTCAAGAAATTGCAATGTTGTACTAAAATCATTATAACTTTTGTATTTTTGAAGATATACCCCAAAACCTTTTCCTGGTCATTGAAAATGAGTTGTTTTACCATTCTACTAAGTAATATACTATATTACAATAACTCTACAACATGTAAAAAAATATTTGTTTTATTACTGTGAAAATAAAAAGAGAAAAGTCAAAATTGAGAGAAAGAAACACAATTCAAAATGAAAATTACACACAAACGGTTGTTATTGTCTGCAGTCACATGTTGTTGGTTTACTCTCTGGAAAGTTTCATGATTTTAGGTGCTATAGTTTCTAATTTAAAATATATTTTAATACACCATGCACTGTTCATATTTCACATTTTATGCTGGTTCACTTTTAGCATTTGTGATACCCTATGCAGATACCATGAAGACCTTTCATACACTTGGAACATGCAGTTCGTGACCTTTTTACTGGGCCTCCATCTATTTTGCTGCACACATTGCATGTTTTTAGTAATCTACCACTTAATTTCACCAAACGTTCCCCTTCCCTTGGTGGAAGGTTTGGTTTGTAGGTTTTTCTCCTAGACCCATTCCTATTCTATGTACTCTGTTATGGAGGAAGTAACTTGAGCCGTGTCATAACTTTACTTGAAGTATTTTCTTTGTATATCAAATAGGCATTCAGCACCATTCGATCAAAGATGCAAAATACCACCTTCTTCCAATATTTCAGTGTTCGTCGCTCATCGAAGAACGTGTACAACATCATGTCAGATGGGTTCGAACCGACTGTCACTATCAATTGGAACTTCACTAAACCCTGTATTAGTTAGGCCTACGCAGGCATTATTGTCTTTACCGCCTACACTGTCTTCATTTACGTCACTGTCACTCTCCGAATCAGTAAAATTGTCACTTACACTAATAGTTTAATCAGTTGAAACTTTCCGTCAAATCAATACAAAATATTTTGCGCTATTATTGCGCTAAGTTAGGTACATGTTTCGAACCTTGCATGCCGGACCAGAAATGGCAACTAGTATTCCCATTTGTGTGAGAGGCTGATGAAGGACCGGCATGCAAGGTTCGAAACATGTTCCTAACTTAGCGCAATAATAGCGCAAAATATTTTGTATTGATTTGACGGAAAGTTTCAACTGATTAAACTATTTATATACGTCAATACGGACCAGAAATGGCAACTAGTATTCCCATTACTTACACTAATGACGATACCACGAGATTTATGGTAGGCATACTGCGGAATGTCATCACTGCTCTCACTTCCTGTATCAGAAATAAAATCACCAACATCATTACTACACGACCCTGATATTGCTACATCTTCATCAGACTCAATGTAATCATAAACGGCGCACACTCTATTGATATACTCGTCTAGATCATCATCGTTTACGAACAGATCCCGCGCGGCTGAGGCCATATTCGTACTAGCAACGGTGCGTGGTGGACAAAACAGTAAGCGCTTTCAAAAATATCATATCTCTGTAAATAAAGTTATTACCACGATAGTTGTGATAGATTTAGGGACTGCAGGCTTTGCCGATTCTGGATCATCTGCGCCGTGCTGCAATCTGTGAGAAATCTGAGAACTACAAGCAAATATAAAACTGCCTGCATGAGGAGCGCTATTTTCGCTAACATGCCAAGGAACGCTTTTGCGCTCCTTGGTATTCTAAGTGTTAGGGACCCTGATTTATGGTAAGGCTTCAAAGCGTTGAAATGAATTGTTCAAAGTGGTGAAATAAAATATCCATAGCGGTGAAAAACAAAAGCGAGGTGTGAGTGTGTATTATAACTATGTGTATGGTGCATAGATTTGGTTAAATAATGAACACTATACAAACATTTGGAGGAGTAACAAACAAGCCGGCCCCGAGGTGTTGGGGTAGCACGCCTACCTCTCACCCGGAGACCCCGGGTTCGATTCCCGGCTCAGTCAGGGATTTTAGAAACTGACGTGAGGGCTGGAACGGGGTGCACTCAGCCTCGTGAGGACAATTGAGTAGCTGTCTGATGGTGAGGCAGCACCTCGATCTCGAAAACCAAGATTAACGACCGAGGGGACCCGATGCGCTGATCACGCGTCACCCCAATATCTGCAGGCCAATTGGCTGGGCAGCAGTCGCTTGGTAGGCTTAGGCCCTTCATGGGCTGTAGTGCCAGGGGTTATTATATAACAAACAATTTATTCTAGTTCTTTTTTTTAATTTTTCCGAAAGAACTTTCAAATGAATTTGTGTTCAATACCTAACCTAACATTTACTTCTCCATGACTACCAGTCCTCTTCTTTCTAACTCGTGAAACGTATGTTGTCCCCAAAATTATGCAGAGCATTGTTTCCATGTTTTCAA
The DNA here is from genome assembly GCA_946902985.2 of Meconema thalassinum. NCBI lineage: Eukaryota > Metazoa > Arthropoda > Insecta > Orthoptera > Tettigoniidae > Meconema > Meconema thalassinum. Next base: position 240,968,178 of record OX336395.1, read on the forward strand.
CCAATTGAGTCTGAGAAGGGACTGCGTTATCCCGCATCTTATGAAATGTTTATATTTTTAAGATTTCTTATTTTCAATTAATTAATATTTAAAAAAATCTTATTACCAGCGTTTCGTTGGCATTTAGAACTTTAGGGTGAAAATAATATACAGGGACTTGGTTTTATTTGTGACTGGGATTTTCGCTCGTCCGCATTGCGAGCCTGTCTCCCGCCAAGCACTTGGCCGTAATGCGGCGCTCGCCCAGCACTGAGTCATTGAGTAGAGGAATTTGTACTTACCTAGTTCACAGCTGTAGCTGAAAATGTGCCAGCAATGTGTATCAGTGAATGGTGAACATTTCACCGACCAGGGCTGGTCCTTCATTCAGCGCACCTGATATGATCAAGATAGTGGAGAAGAGGGAGACGGTTCGATGCCATATCTCTCGCCCGCCAGCTAATGGGGTGGCTACTGCATCTTCTGGCCCTTCCGCTCCCACGACCATCAAGCGAAGCCGACAGAAGCCAAACCCCTTACTGTGGAGGATCTTACTTATACCAAGAAGAAATCACCGGCGGAGAAGAGAGAAACGACGTGTTAGGGACGGACACCCAGTCTTCAGAAAGGGGAAGGTCCCTCGACAGCGCTCTCGCTCTTCTCCAAGAGTGAGACAGGTTTAAGTCCGACGAGGACTGTGCGCCATATAAGAAAGCGCTCACTCCTTCATATTCGGATGGATATGTACAGTCGAGGTGTGCTCTCCCACATCATCTCCACCTAGAGATGGGGGTGGGTGGCAAACGGTCAAGTGGAAGTCCACACTATGGCACTATTACAATGGAACTTGATAGCTCGTGTAATGAATTAAGAGTGGCTGGAGGTCCCTTTATATCCTGATGATGAGCATGTGTTTTATATGCCCCTCAATAATATTATTACTTTTATATGGTATTTACAAATTTTGTTCTCTTTGCAGGAATTTTATGTGAATGGATGCGGCCTAGGATTGTTCTTCTGTTGAGCTCTTCGAAACATCAAGATAACTGAAGAGATTAATTTTAAGAATGAACATTGTAATCTCGTCTTCTATTAGCTGTATAGTCAACCAGTCTTTAACATCTCTGTAAATATTTTAGTAAAGTATGCATTATGCAATTAATACCTCTTAACTCATTTAAATTTAATATTTCTCTCTCTTTTCATAATGTTATCATTTTAAACTTATTATAACTTGCAGGTTGGTTGTAACACAGAGAGAACAATGTTTTCTCCGGAGGTGGCATGCATCTGCATAGAGAGATGTCTCATAAGTAATGCCGTTTTTTAAAGAAAATTTTATTTGGGGAGTTTTCTGACAAGAAATTAAACTATTCTATGGTCTTGGGCCATCTTTCAGGGAGGTTTCTTAACCCGTGATGGTACCAGTCTGTGAGTTCTGATGCGAAACATTCTGAGGAACCTACATCCACAGCTTCAATGTTTTTGACATTTTTTCTATGCAGGAAATGGGCCATGGATCTGAAGGCGCAAGACTAGGGCTTTATGCTGGATGTGGTAGCAGTTCAACTCCTCTCAAGAAAATACAGTGGAACGTGGCTATTTCGAACTTCTATAATTCGAAATCTTCTTTAATTTGAATTTTTCTCTTGGTCCCTAGCATTTTATATACAATCAATGCTAAAACATCGTGGTTAATTCGAATTATATTTTGGATAATTCGAAGATTTTACGTGTAAAAAGCCAAAAATGTCGCAGTTTGTGGTGAGCTGACTGACGCAGAAATCATCACCGATGTACTGAACTCCGAAAAAACAAGATGGTGACGACGCATCTGGTGATGAACTCGTGGAGGAAGTTCCAAAAAAAAAACTGTTCCGAATGCAGCCCAAGCAACAAACCACATCACAGAACTTAGACGTTCTTTTGAAAGTAGAAATGACGTAAGTGATTCTGTTTTCCGTTCCTTAAATTTGTTAGATTCTTTTGTGATGGCCGAGTGACTTAATTGGAGCAAACAGGTAAAAATTTCAAACTTTTTTGAAAAACAGTCGATTTCTCTAAGACTTAACTAGATTGCAGGATTACTACTGTCGTTAATTAGGTGAATAGTACATTTTGGTTTTATTTTATCATTTGAAGCTTTGGAGGTTATTCACAGTACCGTTGTCTGTTAATATGCTTTGTTGAACGTAAATCATTATGTGTACGTAATAGACCTAAATAGTATATAAGCACTTGACTTGTTAAAAACCTATGTAATATAATGTTTAATACACGTTCTTGCATGAAAACTTAAATTTGAATATCTTCTCTACCCTTTTCAAAGAACTTTCTTAATTCAAATTTTTGGATAATTCGAATTTTTTTACTGGTCCCTTGAGGTTCGAATTATCCAAGTTCCACTGTATTCTGTAAATGGCCATAAAGGATTACGGCATTTAGGTCAAGGATTTTACAAGTGTACAAACCATGGATGGTAGTAAATTAAAATATTGGACTCATACAGGGACCTCCAGCTTTGGCGTCTGTTACTCTACCTCTGTGCTTATGTCTGTACTAGTGTGTGTACTGTACTTGTCATCAAGGTAGGATGTGGATAGGATGCAGCCGTGGCCTTATGTTAGGTACCAACCTGGTATTTTCCTGGAGTAGAAGTGGAAAACCATTTCCGGGAAGGCTGAGGTAGGAATCGAATCCTCCCCTTCTCAGTTTTGCCTCAAGGGGCTGAGTGTACCAGCCCTCTGACCAGAATTAAATTTCTTGGCAGAGCCACGAATCGAACCAGGGCCTCCACAGTGACTGAGCATATAATGTGCAGGCACCTTTAATTCTTACGTCAAGGTTGCATCTGTGTCATAGGGCTATGCATTAGCATGTCCAACGTATAGGTTCAGAGGAAGGGCAACATCTGTCGGAGTTGGATGTCACAGGTTCGTTTGTTCAACTCCATGTTTTTGCATTGAGGCGGGAAATCTACAGTATTGACCTTGTTCTAGGAATATTCTTATCATTACTAGGCTCAGCCTTGCTTATTACAACAAACCTCTAAGCATGTACCTTGCATAGAAATTCATACTCGGCCTCGGTAGTAATAAGATTTTGCAACGAAGAAGGAAATCTGGCTACCTGGCGAATTTTATTCCCCTCTTAGAGTATCCCGTTTCCTCCTGAGAACACAGCCTGCAAGGTGCCAGGCCAGCTTCAAGACCAAGATCAATAGTGTTGACTTCCTGCCTCAATGCAACCTTTGTAAATAAGGAGTTACGATACTGAATGGAGCGACGTGGATGAAGTGGACTAAGCAACAAAGAACCTACAATGTACCCATTACCAGTGGTGTAGTGGCAAAATTTTTAGTATGGAAACGCTAAATACTGACTTACAATGGGAGGAAGTGGTCTGAGGGGTACCCCCTCCCCCCACCCAGAGAGCGGGGGGTTCGGTTCGGGGGCCCTGTAGCCTATGGAATGGATAAAATTATCACAGGGAAAAAGAAAAAATAGAAGATGTAACATGTTTTTATGTATAAGTTTACTAACAAATTCAAACACAAAGATTAAAAACTGAACATATTCAATAAAATTTTATAATGTATTTACAAATAAATGGCAAATGCATCTTCTTCCTCTTTGTCATCAGGTTGGAGGTTGGCTCGTCGAGTTCTAGTGTCATCAGCTGTGTGGTGTCGTCTTAACGTAATTCTCTGGTTTCCATGTCTGGATACTGGGTCCATTCAACTTGATAAACATTAACGCTGATACGTGCTCGATGGTCAGTTTTGACCGTGTTGGCGATATAATAATATTCATGTGACTGAAGCCACGTTCACACTCTGCTGAACTGCAAGCAATAAGCTTTGTGCAGTTTATCAGAGGGTTTAAGTCCTTCAGAATCGTAGTGCTGTTTTCCAGGTAATCTCTGAAGCTGTTCTTAATTTTGTTGGCATTCAACCTAAATCTTGCACAGAGATGTTCGATTTCTTGTTCACCGTATCCAGCATATTTTTCTGGAGGCCAGTTGTTACTTTCAAGTACTTTCAGTTCTGAAAGGAGAGATTCATATTCTTTTTCATAATCATAATTGTTGGTCCCTGTGGCTGTAGATGGTTCGTTACTGCTTCTTGTTGTGAAAAGTCTCTGTTTAAGGTTGTTGATAACACTTGATAGCAACTGCTGGTCATTAATAGCAGTTATTTTGTTTCTACTTGTTAAGGGAACATCACAAAAATTACCAGTGATTGCAGCTCTCTTGGCCTCAAGGGTCTTAGTTCCAGGTTTCTCTTTAAGGCACTCGAAAAAAGCAATTGACCTTCTTATGAGTTTGTCTGTTAACGACCAGGAAAAAGGACAGACCAATGAGTGGGATAACACTTGGAGGTGGACAGCTGAAGAAGGTGGAAAGTCTCAAGTACTTGGGAAGTATAGTGGAGGAAAATGGGAGAAATGACAAAGAGATTACGGAACGTGGCAGACAGGCAGAAGCATTTCTGAGAAGCATTAGGAGCTTAGTGTGGAATAAAGATGTCCCACAAAAAAGCAAGGAAGTGTTATACAGAAGCTACTATATCCCGATACTGACCTATGCTTCAGAAACGTGGACAATGAAGAAAAGAGACATACGCAGAATACAGGCAGGTGAAATGAAGTTCCTGCGAAGTAGGATCGGAGTAACAAGAAGAGACAGGGTGAGGAATGAAAAGGTCAGGGAAATGGTGAAAGAGGAGCCCTTGCAAGGTAGGATTGAGACATCAAGACTGAGGTGGTATGGACACTTAAAGAGAATGGATGAGAAGAAGATTCCCAAGAGGATACATGAGATGCAGAAGAAACGACCAAGGGGAAGACCAAGAGATAGATGGCTGAAAGGAGTGGAGGAATGTGTCAAGAAGAGAGACGAGGACTGGACCAGAGTGACAGCGGAGAGGTGGTGGGAAGAAAGAACTAAGTGGCGAGGGTTATGTTCCAAACAGACCCAGCCTGGGGCTGGAAACTGTACAAGATGATGATGATGATGAGTTTGTCTGCATAAACAACAGTTGCCTCCCTATTTTGAAGACATTCTGAAACCATTGTTAATTCAGCTAATATGTCGTACATTATCGCCAAATCTGACAGAAACTGAGTTGATGTCAAGCGCTTAATCAACCCACCGTACATTGCTTGTTCGGTTGTTGTTCTGTTCTTGTCTTCTTGGGCCTTCTTAAAATGAGAGTACAATGCTTGATATCCATACCAAACGGCCATAACAGTTTTAAATGAACTGGAAACCCATCTCGTACCCAAAATGCGACCAACTTTCTGTAGTTGCAAATCAAGCTCACTAGCACACTCGGCTAGTTCTCTTTGGCATTTAGGTGATTAACTATACAGAGTGTACAGCTTGTCCATAAACATTTCAAAATGGTTAATAGCCCCAACGTCATTGATAGAATCACTTACAGCTAACTCTATCCTATGGTTCTTGCAATGCCAAGGAACAATGTTGGGAAACTGTTGTAGTAGCTTTTCTACGACGCCAGATTTTTTTCCTAACATGACACTAGCGCCATCTCAGGCAAATACAACTAAGTTCTCTTTTAGGTACTCAAGATCAAACCCATATTTTTTCAAACAACCTAAGAGTGCCTCAAAAATAGAATCAGCAGTTTGGTTAGGCAATTCAATTAGGTCTAAGAATAAGACATTTGGTGGCAAATCTTGGCTGGTTTCACATTTTAAATAAACAATCAAAGTAGATTTATCACTTCTTGTAGATTCATCGATCAAAATAGAAATTTTACCTGAAATGCTTTTAACCTGTTGAGTAATACGTTTTTTCATTTCATCAGAAATGTGGTCAATGATTTCAGTTGCACTAAATCTAGTGTGTAATCCTACACCAATGTCTACACCATTCTTTTTCTGAAGTTGCAAAAGTTTAGAATAATCAGAAAAGGGCCTATCATTTTTTGCCAAATAGTAAGCTGATCGAAATACTTTAATTGTAGATTCTAGATTGGAAAGGTTCATATTATCACAAACTTTTTCAATAGTTTCCTCGTTCGCCTTAGCGGTTATGCTCTCAGCAGTCAAGTGGGCTGATGATTGCTTGTGAAGAAATTTTTTTTTTCTTCGGGAAGTAAGTTGGGCAGACTTACTAGACCCATTGAATGTTATTGCAAATGTGCACCATTCTTTAGAAATTGATGTACGTTCCTTTTTAAAAGCACCATGATGAGAAACGTTGCTACATAATGTACAGCCTAATGAACCGTTTTTGCAACCCAACCATGGGAAGGCTTCATTTTTTGCGTTCCCACATATCAATAGTCCATATAGAAGGCCATTCAGATTTATTTTGTACATCATGCTCATGCATATTCGAAGTCGAACTTACAGAAGAATTACTTTCAGTTCCTGCCTGTAAATCACTTTTTTCATCTGAAGACACACGAAGAGAAGTAGAATTTTTCCCTGAGTGAGATACATCTAAATAGTCATTTACTTCTTCACCTTTATCTTCATTTGGTTGCTTAGAAAAGAACGAAAACAGTGTTTTTTGATTTTTCTTTGACGGCTCCATGTTCGATTGGGATAATTGAGTAATCGCCCTTCAATTCAAGTTCGTCTGAATGTCTGAATACTATTAAAATAACACAACTAATTATTAAAGTAATACACCGCACGATATCCTCACTAACAAACAAAATAAAGAGAACAGTCAAATCAGCGCGTCACCACTTGCCACACGAACGCCAGTAGCGCGATTGCTGGGTGCCGACTGCAGAGGTCAATGACAATGACTTCCCTCCCTCCCTCACCTCTTTCTCTGTCGCACGTGAATGAGGGAGGGGGCTGAACTTGAGCGCCCCGGATACCGGCTAGCACCGCGACGGCAAGGTTGCGACAGCGAACTACCGAATCTTAATCTAAGTAAACAATTAGAATATTGAAATTCGGGTAGGTACGGTGCATGGGTGCTGATGCCTCAAATCAATATATGAGGCACTCACACATTTTTTAAGATATTATTTTATTTACTTACATAAGTGATTTTAATTTTATTTGTTATTATTATTATTTTTTTTACTGAATGAAACCAGCGTGGGAACGCCGTTCCCGCTCCACAACACCCCTGCCCATTACAGAGCCTCCCTTTATGGGGAAAGCAGGATTAGCCAAGAATTGAAAAAGATTTAGAATTTGTGGGCATATAAAATAAGGATAATTATAACTCTCCAATTTTTCTAGGTTTGTGCAGTATCTTATGTGGGGTATCGCCTAGGACACCAAGCTGGCTAATCAGCGGGCTCCTGGTGTCTCCGCCCAGACACCCACAGGGGTAGCGAACTGCGCGCTACCTCCCTTTTTTTTTAAGCGCACCTGCGCCTCTTTACTGCGAGAACTAAATTCGAAAAACTAGGTGAAACCCCACACTAGGCATGGCACAAACCTCGAAAAATTGCTGAGTTATTCACTGGCTGTGAAAGTCAATATACCATTTTTAAGGATAATTAAGTTTCTTCATGATTTTCCCCCTCTCTTGACTGAAAATAAGCATCTCTGTTACAACACACTTTTTTTTTAACATACTGTATTTTTCGAGGTTCCTTGGATGTTGTTATAACCAAATTCAACTGAAATAATACAACAAAAGAATACACAAATGAGGCATCTGAACATGTGATTTCCTTAAACCATTCCATGTAAACCAGAATTTAATAATATATTACATTACATATTAGAACTTCTGGAAACCTCACACAACTCTATTGGAACGCAAGAAAGCTGATGGACTGGAATCCGGGCTAGCCATAGGAAGCAACAACACATTACATATTATTTAAATTACAGTAAATAAACTTAATACATCTACAGTAGGTACAATTAATTGAGGAGTTCAGTGTGAGACTGAAGGATTTCTCAAAAATGAGGTATAAGTTATAAAAATAAAAAAAATGCACAAGTACTAATATTGTCAATGAATTAATTATATGACCAGGTACCAATGAAATTTCTGTTTTCTTGTTGTGTTGCCAATATGTGATAATCTGGCAAAACACCAGAGAACCTTCTTTAGAATCACTGATGTACGAGGTGCCTTCAAATAGTAAGTTAGACATACCGTTCTACGGTAATATAGTTCACGTTCTAGTCTTAATGCAGGCACAGTTCTGCTGCGGTACTGATAACAAAGTTTAAGCACTTAGGACACTTATGATTCTTGTGTGATAACCATGAAATTCTGGTGGTATATATTGACCAAAAGCAATTTTGCGTCCAGCCATAGTAAAAGGCTCCAACAATTTGACCAAGACTGCACGGACGAGGGTGATGCTGATCAGGAAGAAAGGACAACAACATTCACCACAGAAGAGGAGGTCCAGGCCATCAATGAAATTATTTGCATAAATCATAGATAGCCTCTATCACGGACATTGCTCAACAGATGAGCATCCCAATAGGCACTGTTAGTTGTACAGTTCGAGATTGTCTGCAGTATCGTAAATTGTGCGGAACTTGAGTTCCGTGATCAGGACACCAGCGCATAAAGACTTAATGTTTAAGGCTTCTCCGGAATTAATTAATACTGCAACTTTTCAGTTGGCCAACACAGTATTATCCCAATTACCGTGAAACGTAAAAAACAATCTGAAAAAATTACGTGTGATAAAACAAGATTTATTACGGATTACAGAGGAGAAAATTATAAGTTGACATGTGAGCATTATCAGATAGCCAAAGTTCAAACCTACAAGCCAAAATAGTTGTACAGGGTGGCGCACGAAATGCCATACATCGAAAATGGTTTATAAAATGTGTAAATCTGGGCTCACAACCCTGTCCTTTCGTAAACAGAAACCTTATTTCATGCGTGATTCGACAGACAGCAGCACATGTCGCGCATGCGTACCGGCTTCCAGTTATACAGCATGGCAGATAAAGGGAAGTTTATGCATGAACAGAAGGTGAAAACAGTGTTGTTTTATGTGGACACAAAGAGTGTAACTCGGACTCGGAAAGGTTTCGTGTTTATTTCCGTACCCGGTGGGCTCCCTACCGTCAGTCGGTGTGTAGACTGGCCAGCCAATTTAAAACAGAAGGTAATATACTGGAGATTAAACGAACCCGTCTCAAGCCAGTCCGCTCACCGGATAATATTGCGGCTGTGGCTCGGAGCCCCTCCAAATCCACCAGAACTGCCTGTGTTCAGCTGGGCGTCTCTTGTGGGTCAATTCACAGAATACTGCAGTCTGAGCTTGACCAATTCCCATACAAAATGACAACAGGTCATAAACTAACGGCGCTTGACAAGCAACGGCGAATACAGTTTTCTGCATGGGCTATTGCAGAAGGTACTGCGCAACACATGGTTCAGTGATGAGGCACACGTTTATCTCAACGGTGCTGCGAACAAAGAGAATGTCCGGGTTTGGGCGAAAGAACGGCCTGCTATTGTGCACGAGGTTGAAAGTCGTGGAGTGAAAATGTGTGTGTGGGCTGCAATTTCCAGTCATGGAATTGTTGGGCCAATCTTTATCAATGACACAGTCAACAGTGTGCGTTACATGGACATGTTGCAAAACCGTTTCCTTCCATAGCTCTTTGCAACACGACTACCAATAGAGAGACAGTGGTTCATGCAAGATGGAGCTCGTCCGCACACAGCAAATGTTGTTCTGGACTCCCTGCATAAACATTTCTGGCCCCTTGTGATGTCCCATCGATATTCCGAATGTTTTCAATCTGGCCACCACATAGCCCCGATATTTATCCCTGCGACTTCTTTCTGTGGGGATATTTGAAGAATACAATCTACCGCCAGAAACCAGAAAATGTACTGCAATTGCAAGCGGCCATTGTGACTTTCTTCCAAGGGTTGAATGAGGACATTATGTTGTAGAGTGGTCACAAACATGCAGGTTCGTCTCAAAGCTGTTGTACGCCGAGAAGGTGGGCATATTGAACATGTCCTGCCTACTGACTAATCATGCACATTACAATGAATGTTGTAATGGCATTCTTTATTAAATATGTTGTATATTAATTAGTCTATAAGCAATTTCCAGTGTATGACATTTTGTGCGCCACCCTGTAGCTCTACAGAACGATACTAGATCCCACATCAACCATGAATAGCAAAGAAACATGTTAAGGATTGAACCACGATGAATTTCTTGCAGCAGTTCTCGAATGGCTTCGTGACTAAGGAGCAGAATGCTATAATAGAGGAATTGAACAATGGGTAGAACGTGTCGACTGTTGTTTGGAGCAGGGGTTCCCAACCGGTGGTACGCATGGGTGATATGAGTGAGAGGCTAGTAAGGGCCTCTGTGTACGTTACTTCGCAAACTTGACTCTGCTGCCTGTCTGCCGGGCTTTTTTGCTTAGTTTATACTAATTATATAAAATTATGTTTTTAGACCTATGAGTAATAAATGGAACTGTAATTTGCAATAATAGTTTTATTTTTTTCCCTTTATTATAAAAATGTTATTAATATACATATACTGTATCTCTGTATATTTTAGGGGCAGATGACTTCGTAGTTCCGCCCCCTAAAACAACAATAAGTACTACTACTCTATATATTTTAAAATAAAAATTAGCAAGAAAAAATTTATAATAATCTACATATATATATATATATATATATATACAGGGTGAACGTAAAATGCCGCACTTGGAGGTCGGCATGCGATTCCTCATCCAATTGCAAGACAAAAGTTTCTATAGCAAAATCGGATCGGGTGCTGTTTAAAAACCACAAGTATGAAAGCGAGGAGCTGGCAACATTGTCACATACTGAAGTGCACCAGAATGTACACAGAAATGTGTATCATCCCGCAATACCGTACTATTCGTCGCAGCTCACTGAGTAGACTGTTGGGTTATCAAACCCACATGCACCATCGAGCTACGGTTCAAATCTACGTCAGGTGTTTTTTTTTTTTGCTATTTCGTCAGTTCCCGTCTGCGCTTGTAATAAGCATGACATCACATGATTTTCTCACATGACAATATGAGTCACCTCCGTTGCGTAGTGGTCAGCGTGATTATCTCCCACCCCGGAGGTAAGCGGTTCGATTCCTGGCTCTGACACGAAATTTGAAACTTGGTCTGAGGACTGGTATGGGGTCTACTCAGCCTCGGGTGGTCCAAATGAGTGGAGGGGGCTTGATTCCCACCTCAGCCATCCTCAAAGTGGTATTCCGTGGTTTCCCCAAGTCATCTTCGGGCAAATGCCGGGACGGTACCTACCGCAAGGCCACGGCTGCCTCCTTCCCCTTTCCTTGCCTAACCCTTCCACTGTTCCCATCCCTTCATCAGGCCCCCATTCGCTTTGCAGGTGAGGCTGCCTGGGCAAAGTGCTAGTCACACTCCCCAGTTGTATCCCCGACACAGAGTCCCAAGCTCCAGGACACTGCCATCAGTGGCGGTAATGGTGGAATCCTCGCTTAGTCCGTAAAACGATAGTGGAAAAAATAACGCACGGTGTGATCCATTAAACGGCATGCATGAGTCTACTAACCACGCATTGCACAACCATAACTGATCCTGTCAAGTTCATGTAGGGTGGCTTCATGATGGAGTTCACAAATGGTGAATAAGTCGATATGCTTTTAGTGTTGGGTGCTGCTCGTGAGTATGCGGCACGGTAACCTCAAAGGCGCCATCCCGATAAGAATGTTTATCGTCGCCTTGAGCAACGCCTGTGGGAAACCGGTAATCTTCGCCCACAAGTAGTGGACAGAGGTCGTCCAAGGACTAGACGTAGCCTACTCCACAAACGGAGGACGCAATTCTTGAAACCGTTCACCAATCACCTCGGCGAAGTACCTGTGATATTGCAAGGCAGTTCCAGGTATCTCCAACGCTGGTTGTTGACGTGTTGCACGACGAAGAACTAAATCCATATCTTTACACGTTAACTCAACACCAGCGGCCAGAAGACCACATTCAACGAGTACAGTTATATGAATTGCATTTGCAATAAGTTAAATATAACGAATATTTCATCAAGAATGTGCTATGGAGTGATGAATGTAGCTTCACTCGGGAAGGTATTTTCAACCATCACAACAGTCATTGGTCTGACCACAACCCACATGTCACCCGTGAACGTGGCTTTCAGGCACGCTTTGGTATAAGCCTGTGGGTTGGAATCGTGGGAGGAGTGCTTTTAGGTCCTTACCTATTGCCAGACAAGTTTATTAACCCCCTCTATCGTACGTTCCACTTGGTGTTCGGCGACAGCTATGGTTTCAGCATGGTGTTGCATGGCCACACTTTGGAATGACTGTGCGTAACTGTTTAAATGAAGCATGTTCAGGGAAATGGATTGGTCGTGGAGGTCCAATGTTCTGGCCGCCACGTTCCGCGGATCTTTATCCACTACATTTTTATTTGTGGGCACACTTCAAGGAACAAGTTTATAGTACTCCACCCATGGATGTACAAGACCTAATAGCTCGCGTGCATGCTGCATCGGTAATATTGGATGCAGGTGTGTTGCATAGGGCCCGGCAAAGTAGGGCTGCGACAACGCGGTCATGTAGCCCCGTGTACTTTGGGTGTGTGTAGAATATGTCTGATAACCGGTGTTAATTGTGATGACTGTATTAGTGTGTGTATCTGTTTTTTAATTCAAGTAAAGACTGCAACTTTGAATTTTTAAATTAGTTCCTACTTTTGCCGTCAACGACTACTAGGCCTAGTTCAGAACTTAGCTACTAGACGCCACCGCAGTCGGCACTTGGCAACGAACGTAGGAGCCTAAGAGCGTTGTTTACATTCTTAACCTATACAATTTAGCTTCACACAGGTGTAATTTGTGGAAGGTTCTTTAACATGCCATAAATCTACGACCTGGGACTGCCGGCTTTACTTCCCCTCCGAAGGAAGGCATACTGAGGGATTTGTAACGCTCTTAAAAATCCGACGGCTTCGGCCGGGTGTGAACCCGCTCTCTTAGGCATAGCATGGGGGTTTCTATTGGTTATAAGAGGGGGTGGGAGGGTAACGGGACTTTGTGGCCACCCTGTATATTGCCATAACCTTACTTTTCGCCTATTATACCAGCTGCCACCCCACCCCTCGCCCGTCCCCCTAAACCACAATTTTCATTGCTATGCAAAGGAGAATGGGTAGGAAAACAAACAGGAGATGAAAAAGCACACATTTATTCTCTAATTTTTTTTAAAATCACAATCAACAAAATATTTGAGATTAGTCCATATTGCCCACTCATTATACACATGGTCAACACACCAAGTCAAGGATAATTCGCACAAAAAATAAAGAAAATATTCCAATAACAGTGTACAGTACATTCATGCACACCTGTTTTATAACATCACTTTCTCAAACATAGGGCTACTGGTAAGTTAGTTCCATTGCATGTTATTTTGTCACAAATTTCACTGTTGGCTGTAACTCGTTTCCGAGTATAATGTTCTTCCTAATGGTCCTTTCCATCAAATGTATGTACACAAATATAGAACACGCACACAATTTTGAAATATAATTTCAGTGTCATTCCTTAGACAAATGAAAGACTTATTGGAGTACGTATGGATTGCATATTGTATTAAGGCACTTTTTCTTCTCGATTGCAACTCGATACTCATACAACTTTCCATTTCTTTGCCAGCAGCAGGGGCTCCAGAACCTGAAAGAAAATGAAATATGAGATATCTCACTGTAGTTCAGTGGTTGTCTGATTTGGTGGCCCGTATTATCGAGGGGTATATAACTGGAAGGGGGAAGAGGGTGAAATTTCAAGAGTCTTCTATGCTATGCAAATGCATACTATCAAGTTGCCAAAACTTCAGCCTACTAAACTGGCTACCAGGTTGCGCCTTCATGGGTCAGCGAATGCAGATAGAACCAATCTTCGTGCTTCCGTAGTAGAGAGCAATTAATACCTAATGGCACAGACCTGCATGGACTTAAGGGCTTGGAGGGGAAGGTAGTGGTGGGGGCGCTGCTGCTGTGCTACTGGGAGCGAAACAAAACCTCTTGTCACCAGCTGTAGCCACACCAAGTTTAGAGAGTGATATTTTGTCACTTGAGATCTTAACTCACACCAAGAGCTGACGCGAACGTTCCTCTTTTATCAATTATGACGAAGCACGAGGACTTACCTGCATACGAGATTCACTGTGTGCACAGCTGAGGTTTAGCGCCATGAGGTATTAATTTCAGTATACAACAGTTTAAGGGTATGCTTGGAACACACATTATATTATACCATGCCACATGTTGCAGCTACTGTGACAGAACACATCAAGTGGGAGTAACTTGCAGTACTATGCAGTACTGGGGGCCACCAGGTCAGACTAGCACTGTAGAAACAACATATTCACTAGCTTACAAGGGGAGGATACGATGCATGGGTCACCGATTCGAACCATCTTTAGTACATGTGAAGGACATGACCAGGCGTATATCAGGTGCAAGTAGTAAGGTGCGCTTCTCATCCGTTTCTGAGAAATTAATTGCAGTGCGGCGTCTATGTGCGTTGAACGCTAGCAGGAATCCAACGAGCGCGTGGTGCAGCAGTAAGAGCCCTGCTTCGTAAGCATGGGATCGTATCCCACCGGTGAGCCGTTGCAGAGTGTCTTCTTTCTTCTTCTTTTTTTGGTAACCATTGGCAATTTCCAACCAATATGCATAGCATGAGTCACTGCTTGCGGGGTACAGAGTGGTCTGATGGTTCACAGGCGTGCAATGAACGGAACAGCCTGGGACTTCAACGTATAAATGTATACCGGTACATATAATAGAACACACCTGACCGTGTATATTACCAATGTATTTGCAATGCCAATACTGTACATTATGTAATGTGACAAACTTTGACCCCCATCACACTAAGCGGGAAAACGTCGTAACCGAGAACGTGCTAACGAGATTCCACTGTAATTGCAATTGCAGTGCGGTATTGCCTCATATTCTCTGATAGTTATTGACAGTGTAGATGATTTCATCGTGTTTGACGGCGTAGAAGTGGCTATAGCAATGACGTAACACAGGTGACGTGTGTCTCTCCCGCTGCCCTTTCTCTCCTTTCTCAAGTCCCATTTCAGAATCCCTTTTTCCACTCACGTAAAACGTTATTACAATTGACTGCAAAATAAACAATGTTCACGACACCTACATTTGTAAGAATTGCCAATGTTTACAACAACCACAAAAAAAAACACAACACACTGCAAAAGCTCACCAGTGGGATTCGATCCAGCGATCCCACACTTACGAAGCAGGACTCTTACGGCTGCACCACGCACTCGTTGGCTTCTTGCTAGCGTACAATGCACACAGATACCGCACTGCAATTGCAATTACAGTGGAATCTCGTTAGCACGTTCTCGGTTACGACGTTTTCCCGCTTAGCGTGATGATTTTCTCAAGTCCCAGTCCCAATTCTACAAAATACATGTTGATATATCCCCTTAATAAGTTCTCTATTCCCGCTTACGACGATCAAATTTCCAAATATAAAGGGAACAGTACATTTCCGTTGTACTATTTGTACGCGAACCGGATTTTATTCTTATTTCATTATAAAATTCGGCTTCTGGAAAACACGACGCGATATTGCCTCATATTCTCTGATAGTTATTGATAGTGTAGATGATTTCATCGTGTTTGACGGCGTAGAAGTGGCTATAGCAATGACGTAACACAGGTGACGTGTGTCTCTCCCGCTGCCCTTTCTCTCCTTTCTCAAGTCCCTATCCTACTAAATTCATGTTGATATATCCATTCCCCTTAATACGTTCTCTATTCCCGCTTACAACGATCAAATCTCCGTTGAACTATTTGTTAGTGAACCGTATTTTATTCTTATTTAATTTTAAAATTCGGCTTCTGGAAAACACGACGCGATATTGCCTCATATTTTCTGCTAGTTATTGACAGTGTAGATGATTTTATTGTGTTTGACGGCATAGAAGTGGCTATAGCTATGACACAACACAGGTGATGTGTCTCTCTCCCGCTGCCCTTCACCCCCTTCCCTTTGTTTATTTCTCACGTAGGCACATTATTGTCTTCGTGTTCCGCACTATTGTCTTCTAGTTCTTAGTGTTCACGTCCAGTTATGACCTATTTTATTGCGTGTTTCATAATGGATAAGAAGAAAGTACAGCAGATAACTAATGACGAGAAGATTAAATACATTCGAGACGTGGACTGCAATCCTCACAGGAAGCGTGTGGATATAGCGCGAAAGTGGAACATTCCTCCGTCTACACTGAACAAGATTCTCGGCAAAAGGAAGGAAATTGAACGTGCATTTGAAGAAGGGGTGAGTGGCAAAAGGAAACGTGTGCGAGAGGGACAGTTTCCTGAACTAGAAAGCGCTTTATTGAAGTGGTTCAAGCAAGCCCGTGCTTCAAACATATGCGTGCGCGGTCGCCGGCGATAGAGCCGTCACTGGCGGAGCGCGAGTGCGTCCTTGCTGATCAAATATAAAGAAAGACCCTGTATTATATGTGTTTGGAAGCGGATGGGGAACATTTTCAGCATCTACTGTAAATCATGGCCAGTAAAACTGCATGGCAGGCTACTGATTTTAAGCACCGTATTCTGCCGTAGGCCTACATATGCGTGCGCTGTCGCCGGCAACAGAGCCGTCACTGGCAGAGCGCGAGAGCGAGAATGTCCTTGCTAAGCAAAAATAAAGACCCTGTATTATACTGTAGTGTAGAGGTACAGTAATTAATTTTTATGTTATTTATTGCGTGTAAGTTACTGATAACCTATGTTTATGTCGTGACTGTAGTAGTGCATACAATCACTTACTAAGGTCGGCGATTTAACGTCCATATATTCGCCGCGTTCTTTCTTATACGTTGTAAATGCAGTATGGCGTTTTTCGGTAGTACGTTTTCCCGCATATGACGTCCAAATTTTTCAGTCCCTTGAAAAACGTACTAACGAGATTCCACTGTAATTCATTTCTCAGAAACAGCTGAGAAGCGCACCTTACTACTTGCACTTGATACACGCCTGGTCATGCCCGACACACGTACTAAGGATGGTTCGAATCGGTGACCCATGGATCGTATCCTCCCCTTTTAAGAACAAGTCAATATCTTATGTACAGCAACCCTGCAATGAAGGGACATTCTTCCCTCTCAGAAATTTCATCTCCCCTAGCCCTAACTGAGATTAAAGATTAATGAAAGTGCTGGAAGAGAGTGAACTGAGCCCCACAAGGACAATAGAGTAGCTGCTTGATATGAAAAGTAGCCCCTGGGTCAAAATGTAACTGAATGTGTAAAAATCATAAGCATCTCAGTGGTCCTCTTCCTTTCCCCCAAAGGCAATACTGGCCTTATATCACCTGAAAATAATAATAATGAAGATAGCAAGAAATAAAACACATATTTACGAACTTTAGCACATATATGAGGTTCAGTAGAGACCAGGGTTCATAATTTCAATACGTAATATCGCCTAGGGTGTCTGAAATTGTCTATTGGAGGGCACCTTTAAGAATTTCGCTATCCTATCTACCCATTAGAGGTTGTCACATCTGAACAACCATAACACAGAAGTAATCCAGTGCCCCGGGACCGTTACGGTAGCTGTGAAGGTGAAGGTCCTACAGGAACCCTGAAAAGTGACGGCTAACGGGGCTCTGGTGAAGCTACGATAGGCCCAGCAAGCCAGTAGTGGATAAGACTTTTGCTTTCAAGAAGGGAACAGGCCTCGGACAGGACGGATACAATGGACGAAGACCTAGCTGTGTTCATGGACTAAGATTTGGAATTTTAAAAATAAGAACGCTGACGCGGAAGGTGGAGGAGATAGTGGATATGATGGAAAGAAGGAAGTTGGATTTATTGGGATTGGCAGAAACAAAGTGGAAAGGGGAAGGAAGCAGAGAGCTGAGAAAAGGCTATAGACTGTACTGGAGTGGGAATGAAGAGGGAAAAAGGAATGGAGTGGGAGTAGTCGTACGAGATGGTTTAAAAGAAGAAGTGAAGAGAATGAAAGTGAAAGTGCAAGTGTATGCTCCACAAGTAGGCTACGCCTCTGAAGAGGAATTGCAGAAGCAGCTGGGAGGAAGGAACATGATTGTTATGGGGGATCTGAATGCCCATGTAGGAATATAAAGACAAGGGTATGAGAGTGTGCTTGGACCAGAGGGTTGGGGCAGAAGAAATGAGGAAGGAAAGAGACTGTTGGACTTCTGTCAAAAGAACATACAGCCTGCTAGTTGGGAACTCCTGGTTCAAGAAAAGAGAGAGCCACACAATCACATGGTACAGTGATGACTTGACCAGGAAGTCGGTGGTCGACTATATACTGTATGAGAAAGAATTAAATAAGAACATCACGGACATCAAGGTTATACCATTGGAGAACTTGGATAGCGACCATCGATTGCTGGTAATGAACCTGAGAGGGACTAAGGAGAAGAAAGGGACTGAGAACCAGGAAAGACCTATAAGGATATGAAAACTGAAAGAAAGAGACAGAAGGGTCGAGTACCTCAAAATGGTAAAGGAAGGAATTCCAACATATGAAGAAAGAGGAATGGGCTAGATTTAAGAAGACACTAGTAGGTGCAGCAGAAGCAGTATGTGGGAGGACAAGTAGTAAGAAGAGGTGGAAGGAAACACCATGGTGGAATGAGAAGACAAAAGATATGAATAGAGCCTTTAGGAGGTGGTATCAAAATAGGATGGAAGAGTACCAGGAAAGAAATAAGGAGGCAAAGAGAGTAGTGGCTGAGGAGAGAAGAAAGTGGATGGAAGAGTGGACAAAGATGATGGAGGATAGTGAAGGCACAAAAAAGGTCCTGTATGGGATGGTAAAAACTAAGGGGCGGAAGGATCCTACGGATTATGTTAGAATGGTGAACAAAAGGGGACAAGAGACAGAAAAAAGGGAAGAACTGAAGAAAATGTGGAAAGAATATTTTGAAGAACTTCTGAACCCAAATGGAAACCACGGCGAGGAGGAAGAAATCGGGACTGCAAGGAGAAAAGGACTTAACGTGGAAAGAAGTGGAAGATGCAGTGAGGAAGATGAAAGGAGGGAAGGCACCGGGTGTGGATGAGTTAAGTGTGGAGATGGTGAGAGCAGCAGGAGAGGTGGGGATACAATGGTTGTACCGAGTGATGGAAGGAAAGGAAGACCCCAGAGGACTGGAAAAAGGGAATAATTGTCCCGATCTTCAAGAAAGGTAGTAGAACAGAATGCAGAAACTATCGGGGAATAACACTGATGAGACATTGTGCAAAGATGTTTGAGAAAGTTTTGGAAAGGAGAATTAGGACAAGGATAGAAGGAGGGATAGGGGAGAACAACATGGCTTCAGAGCAGGAAGGTCCACAGTGGATTTGATTTTTGCTGAAAGGCAGTTACAAGAACAGCACTATGAATATGGAACAGATCTTCTGATGGCCTTCCTGGACATTGAGAAAGCATATGACAGTGTATGCAGAAACAAAGTACGGAAGTCCCTGGAGGATAGAGGAGTAGAAAAATGGACTATAAGGAGGATAAAGGAGATGTACAAGGGAAGCGTGAGCTGTGTGAAAGTGGGAGGAGAGAGATCGGATTGGTTGGAACAGAGAAACGGCCTGAAACAAGGAAGTGCACTGTCACCGTTACTTTTCATTGTGGTGATGGATGACATAATGACCCGAGTGGAACAAGTAATTGGAGAAGGAAAGATAAAAGCAATGGTGTTTGCAGATGATTTGATGATTTGGGGAAACAAGGAGGAGAAGGTACAGGAACAGTTGGATGTGTGGGATGGAATAATGCAAGGATATGGGATGAAATTTAGCATAAATAAGAGTGAGATGGTGATCACAACAAGGAAGAAGGAAAGAACCACAACGGGAATAACAATTGGTGGGGAACAGCTGAAGAAAGTGGAGAGTTTCAAGTATCTGGGAAGCCTGATACAAGATAATGGAAGAAACTATAGAGAAATAAATGAGCGGGGAAGACAGGCGGAAGCATTCCGGAGGAGTGTGAGAAGCATGTTATGGAGCAACGCTGTCCCTCAGAACAGCAAAAAGATCATACCTGTATATCGGACGTACTATGTCCCTATCCTGACGTATGCCTCGGAGACCTGGGTTATGAAAGGAAGGGAGAAGAGCAAAATACAGGCCAGTGAGATGAGGTTCTTGAGAAGCAGTATTGGAGCTACAAAGATGGACAGAATAAGAAATGAAAGGACCAGAGAATTAATGAAGGAGGAACCATTACAGGATGGTATAGAGAAATCTAGACTTAGATGGTATGGACATGTAAAACGAATGGAGGAGAAGAGGATACCCAGGAGGATACACGAGACGAAGTGGGAAGGAAAGAGACCGAGAGACAGGTGGCTGAAGGGGGTGGAGGAAAGCGTGAAGAAGAGAGGAGACGACAGGACAAGGGTGGAGGCTGAGAGATGGTGGGAAGACAGAAGACGTTGGAGAGGCTTGTGTTCCAAACAGACCCGGCCAGTGGCTGGAAACTGTGCAAGATGATGACAAGTGTGTGATATAGTTGGTAATTGTTTCTGTAACATATGCGTTTTGCTATTTCCTGCTCACGTTCCGAGTTTGGTAAGAAATGCTGGTGACGAACACTGGATGAAAAAATCTCACTTTACCAATGCTCGTCATTTGTGATGAAAACTGGCACACTGTCATTTCTCCTTGTAAGACCTAACTAACAGCGGCAATATACTTATAATGTCGCCCTCATGCACCCTGCATTAATTAAATTGTCGTTTGATCATCGTGCCCAATAGTTGTCATGGCTGACGATCTTTAGAGCACATGCGTGACGAATACTAGTGCATGATAATGTTAAAGTTCGCGTTAACGTTTCAGAACCAATAAACATTTACAGTGTGCCGTTATTAAGTAGATCTGTCTCTTTGACGGACGTAGGTCTACGCTGGCTGCGTGGCTCAGAGGTAACGTTCTCGCCTGCTGTTGCAGGATCGAATCCTGGCGCAGCCATCTGGAATTTGATGGTGCGCAAATGCGAGGGAGCCGTGTCAGTAGATTTAGTGACACGTTATATATCCCCTTAGGGGCAAAGTTACGGCACCCCGGGGTCTCTAAATGTCGCAGTAGTTAAAAGGGACGTGAAACAAATAACATTATTATTATCAGTAGATCTTGGCCTAGGGTTTTTTGCTGTGCTAAAGAGGTTTCTTTTTAAATTGAGATGAAAAATATATTCTAAGATTAAATCTTTGCTTTCAAGCAATATGTCCAAAAGCACACGATATTCAGCAAATGGAAGCTGCTATTAAGGTCGTTGAGGAGGACGGCATGTGTATTACAATGGCCGCGGAGAGGAATGGTGTTCCGAGAAACGCCCTTTCGGACAAAATTAAAGGAAAAACTAGAGAGAGGAAGATGGGCCCACGTTCCTTTTTTACAAAGGGTGTTAGTTCAACGGGTACTCTCACTAGGAAAAGCGGAGTTCTCCGTAACAAAGGACGATTTGCAAAATAGCGTCCAGTGCCTCACAAAAGAATTGAAGAGGGACTCTCCTTTCAAAGATGGGCGGCCGGGGAGAAAATGGTGTGAATCTTTCCTATAAAGAAATCCAAGTCTGTCTTTATGAACCCCTTAAAATTTGACAGTAAACAGTGCTGCAGTTACAGAACTTCAAATTAAAACCTACAGCTATCTGGTGGAAAACGACTTGCAGTCTATCTTGTCAGACCCTCGGCGATTGTTCAACGCAGACGTTATATTATGCCATGGTCTGGTCTCACTTTTTATGTGACTACGTCTCCCATCTTCCGGCAAAAAAAAATAAAAAGATCACGGCATAACAGCCCGGAAATTGACATTTGCTCTTGAACAACAGTCGGGGAAGCCTACATCAATAAATGTTCTTGTGGTTATATTGTTCGAATTTGAATTATTATTAATATTATTTCTGTTGTATTTCTAATGCACTTTAAGAAATATATAAATAAATTATAATAAATGTGTTTAGAGCAGAATTACGATCTTTTCATGCCCGTATGTCTACCCGCCATTCACGATTGCTGATGCCCATTTTTTGTCTTTCCCTTTTTTAAATAATTACTGGCACTGCATTATTCGTAAATGTTAGCCTCCATGTCAATAAATCGGTGCCTTACCCAACAATATTGACAGAAATGCATTATAAACAGCAGATAAGGACAACGAACGATGTGGCGGCAATTGGTGCAAACGGGTGACGGATATTGGAAAAATCTAAATACATCGTGACGATTACTAACACAAAAACCTATATTTCTTTTAATACATAATTTTTCCGAAAATGAATACTTTCGACATTGAGAGTTTCCTAGTGTTTGAGGTTAGGTACAGTGGTCGTGTTGATTTAAATTACCAAAAGGTATAAGATATATATATATTTTCTTGACTAAATCAGTCTTAACATGACGACTATTGGTGCATTTAACTTACTAGTCAAATAGGAATATCAGTCAATTCGGACCAATATGATGTCGAATACTCCTAATGCCTGTCTCTTCTGCCTTTACATAGCCCTGGTTTATTGGAACAGGGCTAGAACGGTACGAAGAATGGAAGTAAACTTATTAAGCCTGTCTCATATTAATACTAAGAGAAATGCGCACAATGTACATAGATACAATACAGAGGAGTACAGAAATTTAATACCGTACCGTAGTGATTCAAGCCATTCAGGGCAAGTTAGTACATGATATCTATCACACCTTTCTTCACACAATTCGCAAACACAGTTCACACTCGGCATATGAAATGCCTTAGTAGCACACTCTTTATGCGCTTTTGTCCAGTCTGTCCCTTTCACATAGGTTAAGTTCATAGCACCCAATACATCATCCTGAAGACTGGTATAATAGATTTCCCTTTAAAGCGTATCCTGATCTATAGAGCGTCTCAACCTTAAAAGACAGTATGGAATTAAATGTAGTAGTTGCCTCTCACTCGCACTCCTATGTCCTGCAATTAGCTTCGTCCACTTCCACCCCGGCAATGTTGACATTTCCCAATAATTGAAAGTGACAAATCTAAGAAACTGTTTGCGTGGTCTTATAGAGAATTTTCCGCTCTTTATGATGATGTAAAAATAAAAGCCATAAATAATTAACACATGGCCCAATTTTCACAATTACGATATTTTAGCTCGAATCTATATTTTTGCAGATATAAAACTTATCACGCCATAGATAATGAACTAATGATCGCAACAGATCAAGAATTTATTTTTAGATTGCCTGATGTTGGTAGAAGATACTCTATTTCTCAGGGCAGTAATTATTTTCATAGTAAGAAAGTTATGAATTTTTATCTTAAATGTTACTTGAAAAATCTGAGATGGTATCACAGGAAAGTCACGTAGCGACAAACTTTTTTGCTATTGACTTTACGTTGGTGACTAAGCGAGAAGAAATGTTCATTAATATGTGAAAAAGTTTTTAAAACAAACCCGAGCTCGATATCAGATAGCATTCATAAGTTATCGCACTTATTCCTCCTGCCCAGCGCTGACGCTGTGTAAGTTTGTTTACTCAGGCCAGTATCTCCCCGACTGATGGTGTGAAGTTAAACTGTGAAATGAAGTGGTCCTTGAGTTCTTTATAAATTGTCCGCTTCGTTGCGTACCGTAGTGGCTAGCATTCCTGGCTGTCACCATGGAGGCCCAGGTTTGAATCCCGGCTCCGCCAAGAAATTTAATTCTGGTCTGAGGGCTGGAACGGGTGTACTAAACTTCATGAGACAAAACTGAGAAGAGGCGGGTTCGATTCCTACCTCAGCCATCCTCTAAGTGGTTTCCGTGGTTTGCCTTTGTTCATCCCCGGAATAACATATTATAATATTATCATATTCATGAATAATTGAAAAATATAAATTGTTATAATGTGTGCATTAAACTCGCGCTCTGAGGTTCGGCGTATCATATCTAAATATCGTAGCGTTGTTCGCTGCAAGGTATGAGTTACAGTTATATAAAACAAACAAATATTTTGGAAATTTCCCGAGTTTTCCGTAAAAGCACGCCTGTATATGAGTTATATTACATCATGTGCCCGTCCTTGCAGAACTTTGTATATGCAGTAGATCTGGCATCAGCGCGCCCCATTTAATGCATACTGTCTTTTAAGGTAGAGACGCACTATAGCCTACCTATTTCGCCTATACAAAACTGGTGTAAAATTAATAGATAAAAGTTTCATCAATAAGTTACCTTTGCCTGATTCCATTGCTCGGATAAGAGTTCAGACAGTTCCAGCCTGTAGGCTTTCCGGTCCCACTACTGGACAACTGTGGTATATAATCTGCTGCCTTTCTTGAAGAGGGTCATGCCCTGTGAAACGAAATGAAATACAATGAGATCAACAGTTTAACCCTGTTCCAATAAATCAGGGCTATGTAAAGGCAGACATGTTATTAAGCCTGTCTCATTCATATAGGTTAAGTTGGGGTCTCACAGTAGACCAACCTACTCTAATACATAATCTAGCTAAAAATTATATTAATTATGAACGACGTATCACATTTTTGTTTTTCGCTTCCATTTCGACAATATATAATTTTCATACCTTATTTTATCTTTTCGGGGGACATTATAAATTTTAATTTCCAACCTTGATCACTTTTGCACCGACTGCACCCGATATATGTGCTAAATCACGTAAATATGTGTTTTATTTAACAACCGGAGCCATGTTCGTCAGATTTGTTAGTATGTGTACTGCTCGGGTCTAAGCTGCATGGACCTGAGAAGAATGTGCATCGCAGACTATGAGTAGTCGTGGTGACGAGTGATGAGGTTTCTCGGTCCTTGCGTAGTAATAGAAGCAAATACATTCGTCGGTGACTCACTCACTCATTCCCAACGCCACACTGGTTTCAGAAAAGACCCTATGTTAACAGTATTGGAATAGACGAGAATGTCAGGTAACACGGCGGCCTGTCGAGAGGCTCGTCAATTCTCGCCAGCTCCTACCCTGCCTCTGCCCTTCATGCCGCAAGTTCACAGAGCTTAGACGCGAGCAGTAACTGCCGCAGCGAGGTCTCACAACAAGGCGCTCACATTGACGTCAGTAGTTGCTAACATGTTCGATACAAAATACAACACGTAACGTAATTATGTGATAAAAGAAATACTTGGGCTTTTTTGTATTAATGTATTTGTAAATATAGATTGTATGAGGCAATGGTGACAACTTCACTATACCGCAATCAAAAACCATCGATCTGGAGGCGTTAGGCTGAAACCATTGGATTAGACAAAACGAAGGTTAGAATGGTTGGGTGTAGGTGCGGCCGCACGCAGCTAGCGGGGCACGGTTGACACAAAACTATTGATCTGGGCGCGTTAGGCTG
Organism: Meconema thalassinum; assembly: GCA_946902985.2. NCBI lineage: Eukaryota > Metazoa > Arthropoda > Insecta > Orthoptera > Tettigoniidae > Meconema > Meconema thalassinum. Next base: position 240,993,499 of record OX336395.1, read on the forward strand.
TAACTATTGTCAAAAACCATTGGTTTGGACAAAACGAAGGTTAGAATGGTCGGTGTAGGTGCGGCCTCGGCCGCGCGCAGCTAGCGGGGCAAGGTTGACACAAAACTAATGATCTGGGCTCATTAGGCTGTAACCTTTGTTAAAAACAATGGATTGGACAAAACGAAGGTTAGAATGGTTGGGTGCAGGTGCGGCCGCACGCAGCTAGCGGGGCACGGTTGACACAAAACTATTGATCTGGGCGCGTTAGGCTGTAACTATTGTCAAAAACCATTGGTTTGGACAAAACGAAGGTTAGAATGGTCGGTGTAGGTGCGGCCTCGGCCGCGCGCATCTAGCGGGGCAAGGTTGATACAAAACTAATGATCTGGGCTCATTAGGCTGTAACCTTTGTTAAAAACAATGGATTGGACAAAACGAAGGTTAGAATGGTAGGGTGCAGGTGCGGCCGCACGCAGCTAGCAGGGCATGGTTGACACAAGACTATTGATCTGAGCGCGTTAGGCTGTAACTATTGTCAAAAACCATTGGATTGGACAAAACGAAGGTTAGAATGGTCGGTGTAGGTGCGGCCTTGGCCGCGCGCAGCTAGCAGGGCACGGCTGACACAAAACTAATGATCTGGGCGCATTAGGCTGTAACCATTGTCAAAAACATTGGATTGGACAAAACGAAGGTTAGAATGGTTGCGTGTGGGTGCGGCCTCGACTTCCCTCTCATTGTAGGTTACAGATAGGTTATGTTTTATTCTCCTAACTTCCGCTTCACGATGGCATTTCGTGCACGGTAGTGTTTTTGGCACGAAAATGTAGTGTTGCAATAGCTTCAGCAACTTCTCAGGTTGATCATAGAACCGGCGATTGAAGTTACTGATTGTTATCTGGCAACTCGACAATCCATAGTGAATAAATGATTCAATTCAGCACACTATCAAATGAACTGAGTGTCGCACACGAATATGCGCACTAGAGAATGAACTGAGCACTTCTTTGTTTTATATAGTGCCATAAGGGCAAGGTTGGCAGTACTGTTAATGACAGACCAGCAGACCAAACGAAGAGACCTGAATACTGAACTACCGCAACCGATGATGATTGATTTGGAATAATGGCGGTCACGGCTGTAATTTTGGCTATATATGTTGTGATCCTATTTGGGAAGGCTGGGTGGGTCACAGACGGCGGAGGAGGACACATCTATTACTACATTTTCTCCAGATATTTTCCTGACCATTACTACAGGTATTTTGGTTAGGTACTGCTACCACAATTATATTGAATTGAGAATATTTCACCAGAACTAAACAATAAAGCTCACGAGTATCAAAAAATGATAATAAACACAAATACACATGACCACAAGTACAACGGCAGGTTCCGTTTTATAGAGAAGTACCTCACTGTAGAATACGCCAAGTTTTCCCTGCTGTAGGTGCGGCTCGGGTGACCACAAGTACAACGGCAGGTTCCGTTTCATAGAGAAGTACCTCACTGTAGGATACACCATGTTTCCCCTTCTTTATGTTCGGCTCTGGCACAAACCTCACTTGGCATTTAATGACCCTAGCAGGCCAAGCCTCCATGGAAATCACCTTCTCTCTTAGCCAGACAAACTACAACAGCAAATAGAAATAGTAAACGAATACAAATATCTAGGAATCACCTTCCAAACATCAGGAAACTCCTTCAACAAACACATAAAACAAAAGACAATAACCGCCATCGCTGCAATGAGGGACATCAGAAAAATTCAATCACTATCATTAGACACCGCAATGAAGATTTTCAGAGTCAAAATAGTACCAATCCTGACATATGGACTTCAAATAATATGGGACTACTTGAAAACAAGAGATCTAAGAACAATAGAGAATGTAAAAGCACTGTATCTAAAGAAAGCACTAGGCATCTCAAAATATACACCCTCCAGGTATACATATTTACTGGCAAGAGAATCTTTCCTGATAGAGGAACTAAAATATACTCCTACTACTACCAACCACGAAAGCATACAGCAATCTCCTAACAGAAAGGCAGCAAAAGAAGGAAAAAGTAGAAGAAGAATTCTACGGCATGAGCGCCATGATCGACCGAAGCTGGGCAAAAGCTAACCAGCAGATGAGAAGCGCAGTCATGAGGCTGGCGGTCCATGGCTTCCATCACAAGACATGCCGCATAACATCATACCACAGCATCTCGGAGAAATGCGTGTGCATACAGTGCAACGAAAAGTGCGACAAATACCACATCCTCTTATGCAAGAACATTACAAGATCACTAATGGAACTTAGTTCTGAAGAGTAAAGACATACAGGGTCTTTCATATAAAATAAGAACGCCAAGCGGCGGGTTTGTTATCCACTAGTGTGGTGGCCTTGACCGAGCTTGTGGCGAGCCGTGGCCCCCTGCTTTAAGCGTGTGTACAATCCTCTATGAAATATTACCTTACAAAAGTTGCTGAAAGTGTCGTCCTTCCTGGATTATACTGGCATTGTATCTAGTAACCACATTTTGGCTGACGCGAGCGAGTCATGCCACTGTATTTTTTCTGATTTTATATTTTGTGTTTTTTATTGAGCACTGAACCAGTAGTGTCAAAGTTATTTACAATTACGTGAATCTGTGCTAGTGAAGGTGGCACTTCATCAGGAAATTGCTGAACAAATGCATCACGTGCCCGCCGAGCCGAATCGTAATTAAAATAAAATTTACATACAAAAATACGATGTTGCAATGATAACTGTCTCAACATGTTAGCAGCTGAGGTTCAGACTGGTGACTGACAACACCTGCACGCTTATTGCAAGGTCAAGTTTGTGCTATGCGCGCTCTTTCAATACTACAGCAGGGGGCCGTGGCGCGTCACAAGCTCGGCCAAGCCGGCTTCAGCGGCGAATGACAAAACCGCCGTTCTTACTTTATATGAAAGACCCTGTAGATACATCTCAAACAATCAAATGTATTAAAAAATTATTGTATGGCCACTTGGCTGCAATAACTCTTAAAAAAAAACAATTAAGCTACTTAAAACATAAACACACTTAAAATTTTATGTTATTAATACCATGCCTCTCTCTTTTCTTAGATAAGCTACGTTCAAACCTTGGACTATACTGTGTAACCTAGTAAAACTGCGTCAACGATCATAAAGTTGCCACTTGCACATAGCCTAAGCTATACCATTTCATTTATTAGAGTTACCCCGTGTGTTTTCTTACCTCACTTGTAGGCTACTGTTTGAAAGAACTTTAAACTCTCGACTTCAAAACAAACTTTTTCACTTCATTGATATCTATTGTACAGTACTAGACCTGGCATCGTATAACAGTCCGTCAAGAGTCAAAGTGGTTGTCCTGTGCCAATAACAAAAACCTATTCAAATAAAAATTAGCCAATGATAGGGATTTGAGACCCTTATATGAAATGTGGAAATAAATATATATCTCCTTGTTTTATTATATTAGGCTATATAAGTTACATACCTACACATTTAAACGACAGTAATATTAGCCTATATGTCTTAAATCGCCAGGAGACCTACCAAGTCGGAACATTAATTTCTGTTCATTGCCTGCCTACTAATTATGCAATTATATAATGCCTAACATTCCCTTGTAACTCCCTCACTCATTATCATAATATGTTCATAGCAAACTACACATTCAATGCACATTTTGCGAAATACTATTATTAACGTTTTATTGCGCACAAATTGTGCAAGAAATACTAATATAGGTTATAATCGCTCACCTGGGGGCTTATTATTGTTAAAATGCTCTCACTAAACAACTCTTAAAATGATATTAAAACATACACAGTCATTCCAGGAACTACAGTTTTAATTAGCACATGTTTCAACTTTGTTTAATGAATTTTTTACACCTAAACGCAAAGCAGATGAATTGGACGACTCTGAACTACTGCTACAGTATAAGGAGCTGGCAGAAATAATGCTCCTGGATTACAACCGAGGGCGTTATTACAGCGAAGGCGACTTTGAACTATCAATATTCTCATACAGTTAAATATCCGCCAATCAGAAGTCTTAAAATACGGCGTATGCTGTAGTCCAGGAGGTTTAAGAAATACGCAATAGGGATGTATAGAACTAGCACCGATAGAGTGCACTGCTGTTGTACTGGGTAAGCGCAAGGCGCTCTTCATTTGTCTCCTGTGTTCTCATGCCGCTAATATGTACGAATTTAAGTTGTTTAAATTGTTATTTTCGTAACTATGCCGAGCTATTGCAGTGTTCCTCTTTGCAAAAATCAGGGAAGCCCGTTTTCGTTTCACCAATTTCCACAAAATAAAGAAATGAGGAAGAAATGGTCACATGCTATTAGAAGGAAAAATTTCGGTGAGAAAAATACGACCGAATATATTAATGTGTGTTTCCATAATTTACAACCCGATGACTTCACGAAAACTGTGCTGGATAAGTGTGACTTACAAAGGGAAATAATTCCTATTTTGTACCTATAAACTGATTAGACATTTCGATAACAACCACTGAATTTATGAGTTTGTATTTGAAGGTGAGAGAGCAAGATTAAAACCGGGCGCTGTTCCATCGCTTTTTCCGTGGACCACAAACACAACAAAAATAATTATTTAGGAAGAGGCCATACACAAGAAAATTGCCGTATTATCACGATAAGCCTACAATATCGGAATCTACAGAAATCATCTCCATTGAAGTACGGGAAGAAATCGCAATATACACGAAGAAATGAAAGTAACATTTCGGTCTCCCATTTTCAAAGACATCAATACTCGGTCAAATACTTCAAGAATAAATGTCGCAACATTAACAGTCACAAACGTATTATGGTTGGTTTCTTGAATCAGAATTAATCGTCAACTTCCATCTGCCCGAAGGAGAATGTGGTAGCGACTGACTTCTAAATTCTTGAGACATAGTCAGATGAATGGAAACAGTTCATGGCCCTAAAGCAGGGATTCTCAAACTATAAAAAAATTGTACCCTGAAGTCCTTCCCCAGGGGTAAGGGAACGATTCTTATTGAGAAATTGACAAAATTACATAAGAACCAAACGTTGCGATGCATTTTCGAGGTACACATTACCGGTATCAACTTTCTTTGATTATGTTTACCTTAAAACACGACAGTTTCATGTAAGCTTTCAACCTAAAAAAACATGAATCGAAGTCTGTAAGCAGGGGGAGCAAGTGAATATTTAAATCTCTATTTATGATTTAAGTCTTTTGGAGATATATTTATCAATATAGGCCTACAATACTCTAGTAATTTTAATCTTTAGGAGAAAGCATGCTGACTCATATTCATTATTTGAATAATAAAGAGTGTTAGAATTTTGTTATTACCCCTGTAGGCTATTCTTCCTTCCTCCCGCTAGTTTTAGTGCCTCTAGTCCGTAGCTCATTTTACAGCTGTTTAACGCTTAAACGCTGAAAATCGTCCATAATATATTAGGAGATATACCTATAGAATTAAATAATTTAGTCTTGGAGTATAATTAGAGACGATATAATTTACTTTAGCTTAGAAAACTCGGTCACAATTTATCATTCCTCACAGCTGACTGGGAGAAACATAAAACGATCGCCATGCGCTTACCCAGTACTACACGAGCGCTATCTGGCGCGAACTTTCTCCCGCTACATCCCTATTCTTAAGTTCACTTTGTGTGTTTTAGTTTGCTGAACATTATGGAGCAACAACCAATCATTAAGAGTGAACCAGATGAATTCGCTAATATTGTAAGTTGTATTTATTATTTATATCGTGTTACATAGCAATCTTAGTGATGTGCATGACAAGCAAGGTTTAGTGACTTAATACCAGGATGTTTAATATTTTATTGTTACACGTAACTTAGTACAGTTATTCTGTCTGTATATTTTATGTTGGCTCATACTTGTACAATACTTTCTAGGAATCATTTGACCAGTTACCCTCTTATAATGCGCTGAATAAATCTGGTGACATGTTTGATGATAAGAGCTGGGCAGTCAAATCGGAACATGAAATAAAGGTGATCATAGGTTCTATATTTTCTCTCAGATAAATATTTCTTATTTTATCAGTGATCAGTTGCTGCTGTTATTGTAATAATGCGGGTTCACTCTGTTGGCACCGTGGCAACACACACACTCAACGTTAGTGACAATCTGCTAGGCCTGCGTTTTGCGAGTGTATACTAACTGAAATGCTTTGTGATATAAATTGCTCAATAATTGTTAGTTTTTTTGCCATGCAGCCATGGATGAAAGAAAACTATGAATGCGGGGTTGAATTACCCTCAGTATGTTATTTTATTCCTTGATTCCTCCAGTGCAAGTTTACAAGCCATCTGTAAGATATAACTCCACCTATGCCAAGGAACATATTTGTGAATCAAGTCATTTCTTTGCAGGACGATACAGACCATCTTACGGATATTAAGATTGAGGAATCTTCTATTCCGGAGATCGTTCCATGCAAAACAGAATCATCATCTTCATATCCGAAAGACGTATCTTCATGCCACTTTACGAGACATCTCTTTATCACGTAATAGCATTTCGGGATTAAGGGTTGTATCTTCACATTTATATTGATGAATATTGGAAGCGTTTGGCTGTTAGGGTGTGTTTTGTATCGCAAGCACAATCGATTTTGATGGCAGGATTGTGAATAAAATTATCTGTCCCGTACATTACTTCCAACCGTGACTGCTGGCTATTGTGCGATATTTTTCTGATCTCTGAGCTACAGGGGAGATGCACCTTAATTCTCATTGGCAGAAGGTATATTGTGTGAAGCCAGCATATGTTAGGCATAATAATGCATTAGTCGCCCAGTGAGGACTTGAAGTCTAGGTATACGGTAACAATTGATTTTGGGTATCTGTATTCTGGTCAGAGATTCTGCCATGCAGAGAGGAGGTGGCTTTGATTACCCTCATTTGTGTTCTTCTGTGGTATTTCACTTGAACTCCAGGCAAATGCTGGAATGGTCCTAACTTATGACAGTGTTCACCTCTTTCTCAAACCTGAGCATCGCTGGAGCATGTACTTGGCCTTAAGCATGAAGATATTAAATAATTGAAGATGTGAGTTAAAAGTAAAAGAATGTTGTGGAACCTTGCGGAGAAAGTAATTCATAATACTCAAATCCACTGACTTGTACTTGTAAGTACGTAACTTAAAAACGTTCTTTCCTACCATCTTCCTTATTTCCTGCAGTTTTTAAGTAGCGTTGTTTTTCGCCTCGGTATTCCTATTTCAGAGGTCAGTGGTGAAATGCGCGTGTACATAGCATTGGTATTTACTGCCGTATACTCTTTTGTCCAGCCCATAGGAGGTGTTAATGAGGATTAAAAGTATGGTAAGAAGTTGGAAGGCTGAGGCCATGGCCTCTTGGGAGGTACTGCTCGGGTCCAAGCTCCGTGCACTTGCGGGGTGAGGGAAAGTGGCAGGCGGGAAGAAACGGGCCTGTCAACAGCCCGCTGTGTTATCTGGAATTCCTGTCTATTCCAATACTTCTAACATACGTCTGTTGTTAAAACCAGTGTGGTGTTGCGAATGAGTGAGTAAGTCACCGACCAAAGTATTTAGATCTGTTACTACGCACGGACCGAGAACACCGCACAACTATCATCTTCGTCCGCGATCCACATTCCTCTCAGGTTCAAGGAGCTTGGACCCGAGCAAAACCGTCCCAGCATTTACCGCGAGATGCAAATGGTGAACTATGAAAAACCGTCAAGGATGATAATGATCATACCCACTCGTCTTCCGAGACAGCTCACGTGACCTGGCGCATTTAAGCTGTGTAATGTGCCCAACTCTTATTGTGTTTTAAGCCGAAACTAAAACGAATGGATTCAGTCCCAGTATGCAGCAAATGATCGACTTCTTTAATAGTACCTACTCCAATCTCATCGTCGGCCCGTACCTCCTTTGCAAACTGTGTGCTCCCGTACACTAGCAGACACATAATGCTTGTAGTTACTAGCTTGCTGTACAAACGACCCCCCACAGAGGCATTTAATTGACTCATACATCCTTCTCTTTAAATATTAAAATATTTATTTACAGCGATTTGTGAAGAAATGCCATATGTAATATTCCGAATGTTGAATGATTTATACCTTTATTCACAAAAGTTATGCTCATATCGATAGTCTAGCTGCTTGTTACTCAATCAAAAGAGCACGTGTTGGACCCTAGGACCTCATATGGTCTTACGGTTAATGAATTAAAGATGAATGTTCATTAGTCTTCAATCCTCAAAGCTATTACTTCCATTAAGGCACTGATCTTAGCATTTTCATTCACTCTAAGTTTAAATTGGTTTCTTAATGTGTATTATGTGTTTTAGAACTGGGGATTATAAGTTTATCTCCAGCATGAGGATGTGAAGGAGAGTAGAAAGTAATTCAGTCAATATATCTGCACTTCAGCTTAGGAATGCTGTACAGTTACAGAGGTTGTCATTTGTGTAGAAGTATAAAGTGATACACTGAAATAAATTATTTCATCTTATCCCCAGGATATAAAATAAAAGAATCTAAATGAAGTAGCAGATGCAAGTGAAAAGCATTTAAATGAGTAAGTGTTAAACATACAAATAACATGTTCATTCGCTTAACGTGTGCATAACTCTAAGTTTTGGATTTGAATGGACTTTGTTTGCAACTTCAGACATGTCCTTTTTGTATTTATCTCATCATTGAAGAAGGAATTGATATAAACTTTCAATTTAGCAGCTCACAAATTATCAATTCACATTGAGTGTTCTCAATGTCTGGAACTTTTTAAGAAACTTTCGCTAGTCTGTTGATGTGAGAAATAATGGTAGCGACTGTAATGTGAATGAGTTTTGTAAGGAACATCCTTTTTTCAAACCTCTCCACTGTGCCTTTAGCCCAATATGATGCTTTTGTAACTAGAACTAAAATCGAAATAATAGCGTCCTTCTCACGCAAAGTTGCGGCAAGTAAAATCGAAATAAAGATCTACTACAACATATACCCTGGCAGGATTTTAATAAATTTTCTGGTATTTAATAACACCACATAATAATGCTGGTCTATTTTTGTTAAATGTTCATTGCTTGTGAACACACATTATGATGTGACAGGGTTTAGTATGTACCATGAAATTTAGTAAATTAGTTTGTCCCTGATTCCCATAGGTGGTTATTGGGTGCACTTTGAAATGGGATTTCTTGTAGAGAAGTATACCTTGGGTAAACTGTTGTTGTTGAGAAGTACACATTGGGTAAACTGTTGTTGTTGAGAAGTACACATTGGGTGAACTGTTGTTGTTGAGAAGTACACATTGGGTAAACTGTTGTTTTTGAGAAGTACTCATTGGTCAGACAGGTATTCAAGAGAACAACAGGCTGGTCTGTCTGAATGAGTTGGGTAACACAACAGTTATAGTTAATGAATTTTCTCATTTTTGCAAACTTTAAATTGTATCACAGTGACGCGTTAGTCTTAGTATATAACTAATAACTTTGTGTATAGAATACCAGCTGATCCAAATAACAATACTGATTAATATAGCTATCACTTGGTACATGCACTTAATATAGTGTATTACAGTACAGCCTAATGCAACCATTGTGCTTTAAATATACACTGACTTAGCATATATCATGGGATAGTCACCTAATAGCGTGTGGGTGCCAGATCCCACATCCCCTGGTACCCATGGTCCTACGGATTAACCACTGCAAGACGTGTCTAACACGGCCAGTGTTGAAATGAGCCATGATTTGTTGCACTGTTGCCCTTCTGTAACTATTGACAATCCGTATCAGATGACATTGGTCACGGTCATCGAGGGCGGCTGGGCGGCCAGCCATACGTCTGCTGAGGACGGTGACACCTGCATTCATACATTCACGATACTCCCTGGACACGGTTGACCGTGTGAAGCCGAATTCCCGCACCACTACCGAAATCGCACTTCCCATTCGCCGGTCACCAAGCACCATACCCCGTTCGAACGGTGTCGGCTCACGATGACGTTACATGTTACACCTGTCACGTGCACAACCACTTCTCACAAGGTCTCCTTTACAACTGCCGCTGGCACAGGGGGCGTGTGCTGCGTAGACAACACACCTGCGCATCAGTGCTCCACTATCCCACGACATTTGCTCAGTGAGTGTAGTATAACAGTATAGCCAGGGAATGTTCTCCGCAGCACCTACTTGCTGCTGTGAGAGCTAGCATCAGCAGTTTAGTTGGCGGCACGGTGTCCTTGACAGGGTAGCGGTACAGTGAAAGGCTGTGCACTGTTGAAATCATCAGTGTGTATCTCTTTGAGTGGAATACGTTTTTCGCAAGGGCGATCGGTTTACAGAAAATATAAACCTTAAATTTCAGTGCGGTTTCCTAATTCAAAGTGTCCAAACCGGAATACCGTTTGGCATTGATACGTAAATTTCTTGTGTTTGGCACAGTTCATGATGTACCGGGGACAGGCAGGACTTCGCTTTTAATAGACGAAAATATTTACTAAATCTCCGATATAATGCTGCGTAGTCCAAGACAGTCAACACGCAAATTAGCTCAGGAATCTTTAAGTAGACAGCCCATAAAGCTGTGAGAGACAAGCTTCAGTTCCCTTATAAAGTTACCGTGGTTCATTAATTACAATAAACTGATTACGAAAAATGAGTTCTGTTCTGTTAGTTGTTCCAAAGATTCGTAAATTGACGTGGACTTGACGTGATAAATAAAACGATTTTTTTCAGATGAAGCATGGTTTCACTTATCCGGCTATGTAAATTCCCAAAACTCATGAATTTGGTCTTCAAACAATATCAAAGCACTAAGACAAACACCATTGCATAGGGAGAAAATTCACGTAGGCCTGTGTGTTTCCATATCACGAGTACGCGTAATGGGGTTAATCTTCTTTGACAGTTCTGTGAATTCTGATGTTTACTGCTCTGAGTTAATTTAGAAGTTCATTTCTCAGTTGAATGAAGACGAATTTAAAAGCTCTTTCTTTCAACAGGACAATGCTACAGCACATATATCCCACCAGTCGCTTCACCTTTTAAATAATTTTTGCGGGCTAGAGTAATAACTAAAGGTCTTTGGCCACCACTGTCTCTTGATTAGAGCCACCAGATTATTTCCTTTGAGGTGCGGGAAAATCTGAAGTGTACAAATCTAATCAAAAACGATTGATGAACATTAAGTGAATATCATTAATTATGTTCAGTCCATTACGCAAGAAAATTTTGTGAAAATCGTCGACAATGTGTGTAGACGTGTTGAAGTCTGTCATCGAACACAAGGAGAAAACTTACAGCATCTGTTATGAATGGCTGTGGTGAGTACAAAGATAACTGTTTTTTTATACAAGTGGCAGCCGTGCTGCCAACGTAACTGCAGCAGCATGTAGTTGCTGCATAGAACATTCCCTGGCGTCCTGTACAACCATCACATGATGCTTGTGCTTAAAATACAGTATTGCACAATAACCTAAACTGCCATTACTGAATACATATATACAATAATATAATAAAGTATAATACAATCTTAATTGATATATGTGCCTTAAGTATAACAGTACAGCGTTGTACAACTATCACTTAGTACTTGTGCTTTTAATACCCTGTTACAGTATTTTCAATTTTATCATTCACTTACCGGTACTACTTGTGATTTATATACAATATTGCAGTGAAGGTTACTACAAACATAACATCTTTAAATACAGTCCAGGCCAATACAATTAATCACTTTATACTGTATCCTTGCAAAGATTCATACATGGTCATGCTTTGGATAGCTCAGCGGTTCTCAGGGGTTGTACGTCCAATCCCCTAGCATGATACACATAATAAGGATCAAAATCAACTGGTCTACACTTCAAATAAACTCAAAATCTACTATTTAACACATATTTAATATTGCAGAAATTTGAAGCACTACAAAAATACAAAAATACACATAAAACTCAAAATATTACATATCAGTAGGGGAGAGCCTACTTTCCTGCGAACATTGTCGATATCACTCGAACGCCTGGTGGGATTTTTACAAATGAGGTGTCGTTGGACTCGAGCTGACGGGGGCTTTGCTATGGACCATTCGTTATATATATATATATTTTTTGAAAATAGACTATAGTTAAAGAACCAAACATGATAGAACGTTGGGCAATAGCTTAACGAACTATCTTTATGTCCTTTATTTTTTATAATAAAACGTTTTAACTTTTTACATATTTTTGAAAAAAGTTCAATTTTGAAATTTTTATATTTTGGAAACTAACGAGTTTACAAAAAAAATGTTTGACATAAATGAATGGCCCTGAACCCCTCTACCCGCAAAATAAATTTCAAGCCTCTAGGACTAAAACTGTGCGGTAGTGGGGTGAGGCGGGTTCTGCTTAACCCCCTACTTTCATATAAACTTTGGCGATATCTCCCGATCGCGTGGTCAGATATTAACGAACGAGGTATTATTGGCATTGGGATGACGTTCTCTTGGTTATGAATGTGTGGTGGTATTTAAAAAATTTTTTGTTTCTTGGATTGGCGCTATTTTGGAAACGGTGAATTTTGGAAAAAAGTTTGTTTTACGTTAAGGAAAGGTGGGTATGCCCTCTAGGTGGGCAGCAAGTTTCGTGTAGGAGGAAAAAAATGGTAGCCTACTTTCTCGCGAACATTGGCGATAATTTGCGAATGGATGGTCGGATTTTACCAAATGAGGTGTCGTTGGACTCGAGCTGACGGACGCTTTGCTCTGGATCATGTATTATATTTTAATTTTTTTTAGAAAATTTTTGATGTTAAAAGTAGACTATAGTTTGAAAACGAAACTTGATAGAACGTTGTGCCATAGTTGAAACGAATGGTCTCTATGACCTTTATTTTTTATAATAATACTTTTTTATTTTTGAGATTTTTTTGAAAACTCTGAGATTTTGAATTTTTACTATTTTGGAAACTAACAAGTTTAAAAATAAGTTTGTTTGACATAAATGAAAGGTCCCTACCCCTTCTACCATGAAAATAAATGGCAAGTCTCTAGGACAAGAACTATGCATTTTAATTTTTTTTAGAGTTCTTTTTAATGAAAGAGTGTTTGTAGACAGAGAGCCGGTAGCGCTTGACACATGTTACAAGGAGGCTATTACTGACCATGGTGGATACAGGAAATGGCTATTTCGAGGGGGCGATGTATGACAAAATGAGGGGTCGCTTTCCGATATTTTCCTATGACAAACGAATGAAGGTGAATATTTTCGAAAATCCCGCATGGTGATCTTTAAACATGTTGGTAAACGGGTCGTAGGTAACATGACAAATGACAATAATTGTATGAGTTGAATGAAAGCGGGAAACGTTTGATAGTTGTTATTAAGAACCTTAAGAAGAAGAAGAACTTGCATTGTATATATGTATGTCTGACTGGCGGCCAGAACGGAAAGAATATCTTCTTGAGGCATGCCTAGTCGGCTAATAGAATGGAATTTCAGTCAAGCTGACAACACTGCTGTCATATGATAACATGTTGGAACCATGTGGCAACTCTGTAAAAAGGTGATAATGGCTAGCCAGGCGAGCCGAGCAGCAGCAGCAGGCAGGGGCCCCGCAGAGAGGAAAGAAGGAGAGAGGGGAAAGACGGGAAACCTCTACACAACAGGAAATCACGTGTCCTCTGCAGAGTGGTGAGAGGGCGGTGCCAGAGGGCCGGAAGAGAGGCGAGGGGAGGAGTGGGAGAACCCTTGACAGCCAATAGCTGAACGAGTTGTATGTCATCATGGAGTGAAGGAGTGAGACGGGGGTGAGGAGAGAGAAAGAGAAACATGTATGGACATGCATGAAGCATGGAGCGCCGTACACAGAGCTCTCGTACAACACGATTCAGTAAAGTAAATAAATAAATAAAAAGTGCACAGATTCATACAACATTGTAATTTATTGGACCAAGAATTAAACGATGAGTTAAATTCTAACCATTTGACATAGTTTATTTCCTTTTTGTTTCAACACTTTTTCCACAAGGTAATGTTTCGGAAATGCTGTTTTCTGAAGTTCATGGAGATAAAATCTACCTTTTATGGGTTGATGGTTGAGGTCGTCGAGTAAATAGGTGACTGGACTGTCCAGGTTGACTTGACGAATTCGAAATAGTTCAGTCCCCCACTGAGGCGTGTAGCCCTTATTGAAGGCAGACTTAAATTTGCTCACACGAACCAAATCCCCAATTTTCAGTTGGTGACGTTTAGGGTCTGCTGTTTTTATGGGGTTAAACAGTTTATCCATTCGCTGAATATTTTAGGTCACGAGGCGTGGCTTGGTCCCAATGGTTCTATGTTTGGTGTCATTGTAACGTGACACTAGCTCAGGTAACATGTCCAACCAGCGATAACTGCCCTGAGCGGTAAACGCTTTCCACATATGGGTTTTCAATGTTCGGTTAAACCGCTCGACCACGCTGGCTTTGAAATTGCTGTACGTGGTGTAATGGTGAATATCCTTAGATTTGAGAAAACTGGAGAAATCCTTGTTGAAGAATTCTTTCCCCTGGTCGGTTTGTAGCAACTGAGGTTGACGTTAGGAGTGTTGAATAATATGTTGAAAGGCCTTGGTAACTAGTGGACCAGACTTGCGATGCACAGGTTCAACAAAGGCCATTTTGGAATAGACATAAATGACGGTCAACATATAGCGTACACCGTCGTTAACGCCAGCATAGGCTATCATGTCAACCAAGTCAGCCTGCCAAAGTTCATCCACACCTCGTGAAATCACCTTGAGTCGCGGATAGTGACGCCTAGCTGGGCGATGGAACTCGTGAGCAATACCCATTTTAATGGGTGAGAGCTTAAACAATAATTTTGGCATTTCGAAGTTCTTGTTCAATTTCTTGAATTCTCCAATCGTGACCGGTATGGCTGGCTTGACGTGAAGCATGCAACAACTGTAGCCGCTGGACGAGCTTATTGGGATTGTGCCAGTAGGTAACATCCACAAGGGGTTTTAATGGTTTAAATGTCACTCCCGAAGCGGACACTTTACGACGAGTACTTTGACTGGTGGGAAACATTTTCAATGATGGTTTTATATTTTTGAGATATATTGGCATTCACTTGTTGAGCTGGATCATACTGTCTTTTGTGGGCATGGGTTTCCAATAAAATGGATTTATATTTGCCAAGGTCCTCTGACGTATAATCACGGAATGAGGGTGTTCGAGAAAAGAGCAGCTTTAACAGTCCTGGCGTAAATTTATAGTTGATGTTCATAATGACAGCTTTAGTACGAGCAAATTTAATGGATGAATCCCCAATTTTAAAACTATCATCTCATGGTATCTGTGTTTCCAATAAATAGATCAGTGAGATAGGGCTCTAGTGTTGATCCATAATATTTTATTAAAATGTTTTTCAGGTGAGCTTTATTTTGAGGAGTGGCCAAGACTTGTGAAAACGGAGACGATCTGGAAGGGCAAGGTGTTTCGACCATGGCCAAGGATTTCTTTTTTCTCAAAAACTCTGCAAAGGGTGCGGTCTTTTTTTTGAGGCGTGAACACTTGTTCCTCGTCATCCTCAACTTCGCTAACACTAGTCAAATCTTCCTGGTCATGTTCCTCTTCTTCAGGGTCCTCGTGCATCGTCTGCGTGGATTGTGAAACGGTGGGTAGCGTTTCAGATGGCTTGAAAGAGGGTTTCAACATGGCTTTTAGCGGAGGTGCTAAATGATGTTGAATAAACAAAGCCTGATCTGCAGGTGATCGTTTCAATTGACGAAACTTTTGGCGAATGGTATTTCTTGCTCTAATAATATGCTTTTTTCATTTGACTCTCTGCTAACGCCATGGTGTCTTGACAATTGACTTGAGAGGGAGTGATTCACTGCCTTAAATAGCAATAAAATGATCAAACCCTAAGCGATACCGTCCTTGGTTGAATTCACTTTGTTTGTCAATCACTAAACAGGCATGACGTTGAGTGTTCCAGCACTTGGCACACAATTCTGTTAACATTTGAAAGGTCATATCCGGATTCACATGTTCATTATAAATGTGACGACTGTGCCTCTCGTCCTGACGAAATAAAACAATGCCATTGGCATTGTCACGAATCAACTGTTTGGACATTTTAGAATACGTTTGTCCAAGATAGAAGCAATCGATATATTTGTGTCGACCCATGCTGAAATAGCTTTGAATGATGCCTTGACGTTCAGTGGATACATCATCGAAAATCATGAGTGAATCGGGCTTTACCTCAACCGGTGAAATAACGTTTTCTTGCATGGAAAAAGTGAATAACCCATATTCTCTTTTTGTAATCCAGACATAACTTGATCCAGGAACACGTAGAGGGGTTGGTAGATAGATTTTGCAAAAATATAAATATTTCGGAAACGCAGACCATTGGGCGCTGTAATGGGTGTTAGCAAAAGATTGGTCTTTCCACAGCCGGAAGGTCCCACAATGATGCAGCGAATAGAAGATGGGAACAGTGAACCATGGCGTTGTTCACGTGATGTGGGACAGAGATGGGAAACCATGTGCCCCACGGGGAATGACTTGCTGCTTAATAATCTTCATATCAACTAAGGCTTAGACAGGCTAGCAGGCTGTCTATATACAGGACACCGAGCCTTGTCATAGAAAAAGTAGACTCGTACTACAGGTTGACGATGGATGTCTTTGGACGTGCGTTGATGACCAAAGCTAGGTCTGTCCCCATACATGATCCTAAACAAGAAACAGATCCTGATAATTAACACTATGTGGATAGGTCAGTAGTGCCACGCACTAATCAGGGAGATTATGACTTTAAGGGAAAGCGGTTAACCCACGCAAAACATCCTCAAGTGTCTACAGACATTACTACGAAAAAGTATGTGGGTAACAAAATGTATGAGTTTTATGACCAAGTACCCCAGCTTACAGTGAATGGCTATAGCGCTAATCACCATCGGATTATTCACGTGGAAGACCCGCAAGACGAAGACGATGTCTGTACCAAGCGTTACGTGACCTATGAAATGAAAAGGCTTTATAAATTTATCCCATCTGTATTTTTAGTGTATCTGACAAATGAAAAACCTGTAAATGACAAAAACCATTTACCGCTAGTCCATGACCAGCACTTGACCTATGTTCTTTCTTCGGGTTTAAGCCACTATCGAATTCAATATGATGGAAACATTCACATCAGTAGTGGTTTTTGGTGTGTTAAGATGCCATCGCCACCACACAAGATGGCGGCGACGCGATATCTCTCGAACGCATGGTCGGATTTTAACAAATGAGGTGTCGTTGAACTCGGGCAGACACCCCCTTTCCAATGGACAACATATTTGACCCCCAAAATAAAACCTAGCCCTACTAGGGGGTGAAATTTTATTTTTTAGAGAATCTCGCTTTCCAAGTGCAACATGTGAGAGTTTGAATGCCAATATGGAATTAAACGTTGTTCTACATAAAGTGCATGTGCACGGTGAAATACCACTATGAATTAAGATGCTTGTTTTTTTGTTTTTGAAGCATGTCCACTCATGGCTTTTGTAAGATGGCGGCTGTAGTGTAACCTAACCCAACCCACGAGGGGTGATCAAAAAGTTTTCCAAGCGACGCTTATCGATAGGAAAACCAATAATCAAAGAGGTCCATGTTAGATCTTGAGGCCAGAGTCCCTGTCATTGTTGATTTCTCCCTTTGGACTGATCCCTATTGACTTGCCCCTTGGACGAGTCCTTGTGGACGGGACCTTGTTGATGAGTCCCTTGTGACTGATCCCTTTGGACTGGTCCCTATGGACTAGCCCATGAATTTATTCAAATTATGTCAAAGGGTCTAAGTGCAAAACTTGGTGAATGAATATGTTCTAGAGCTAGGGCTAATGCACACACACACACACTAGTACACGAGGCACATGCCATTTGAGGGTAGGTCATCTAACTTGGTGGATGGATGTGTTCTAACGAGTCATTTGTAGTTGAAAGAGAATAATACATGTTCTTAAGATGTTAAAACTGAGAAGATGGTACGTGCAGTAAGACGTCTTGTTATTTCCTGTGTCATATTACAGACATGGCAGAGAGCGCACACATCTGTTGCTATGACACGCTGCAGTAATTTGAAACCGCAAGTGTTCATTAAGGCAATGGGTGTTGATCATGCAAAGTTAGCAGTCATTGGATATTACACAGGTGTTCCTTCCGGTGTCATGTTGCTGACATGGCAGAGAGCGCACAGTTCTATTGCTATGACTAACGCTGCAGTAATTTGAAACCCCAGGTGTTGATCAAAACAATGGGTGATGATCATGCATAGTCAGCAGTCATTGGTTACCACACAGGTGTTCCTAGTGTACTTTGGACTCTCAGCTGTATTGGGAAAGGAATTGCAATGATCTGCAAAAACTGCTGACACGAGCGATGAGAGTTTATATAAGAGAGGCGTCATATATTTCCCTACTATCAGTCTTTATTACTCGCTTTGAGTGAACAGTGCTCTATTACTGCTCAAGAGTTGTAAAAAGCCTTTCGGTAGAAAATCATTAAATTATTTTTCAAGGTAAGTACTTATTATTAATGGATTGTAGTCTTTTATTACTAATTGATGTTGAAGTTATTGATTGGAATGTATTTATTGATTGATTGATTTGTTTACAGATAATTGGGTACCTGTAGGTTACCAGATTCCTATAATCTGTTCATTCAGTGGCAGCAGTTGATAAATTATAAAAAGGTAAGTGCCCCTCTAATAACTTTTAAACAGCTAGAGTGATATTTTCCAATGTTCACCACTACATGTCAGTGAAATGGTATGTTTGGCAGTCAAAAGTTGGAACTACTTGACCATGGTGTGTAAAGCTAAATTTGTAGGTTAGATTTTGATTACCGCTCTATTAAGTCTGAATGTTCATTGCTAGGTGTCAGTGACAGAGGGAATATTTAAAGACTTAACCTCAGTTCACTTAACATAACCTAACTTCACGTGACATGTTTTACAAGTTTAGACTTGCTTTATGACTGACTATGACGTCACACTTAGCTCACTTAACTGATGGCTGCTGGTTTCTATCACGTGACCTGTTCTACAAGTTTAGACTTGTTTGAAGACTGGCTATGACGTCACACTTAGCTCACTTAACTGATAGCTACTGGTTTCTATCACGTGGCATGTTCTACAAGTTTAGACTTGTTTTAAGACTGGCTATGACGTCACACATAGCTCACCTAACTGGCGATCGCTGGTTTCTATCACGTGACATGTTCTACAAGTTTAGACTTGCTTTAAGACTGGCTATGACGTCACACCTAGCTCACTTAATTGGTGACCGCTGGTTTGTACCACTCTATCAAGTTCCAATGTTCACCGCTAGGTGTCAGTGACAGTGGTATATAGTAACCCCAGTTATAAATACATGAAGTTAGACTTGCTAGGAGTTCACAGATGATCGATTTAAATACCCTGCTATAACCATTGACTGGAATGCAATTAAACTATTTATATTTTACTTTGTATTATCTTTTTATTAACATTTATGATTTCTTTCTTTTATAGGTAATTTCGGAAGTGATCATCATGTTCAAGTGTGGTGACTGTAAGAAACAGTTCTCAAGACCTGACAGCCTTCAACGTCATGCAAATGCTAAACATGAAATTAAAATATTTGTGTGCAGTCATTGTGCTATGACATTTAACAGACAGGATAGTCTTGGACGACATGTAAATTTAAAGCATGTCAGTACAGCACCTTTCTCATGTTCAGTTTGTGAACTTGGTTTTTCTGCTGTAAAGCGATATCAATCCCACATGGTTGAAGTGCATGGTGAACAACAGGAATTAAAAATTGTAATACCATCAACTAGCATGGAGCCTTGAAACGAATATAATGCTCAAAAGCGTAAACGTTCTCAAGATTGTGAAAATAGTTGTGCAATAAAAAGAAAGAAGAATGGTGAACCTTCGATAACACATTGTAATATATGCGATATTGATATACCTTCTTCATTGATTCAGGGACATTTGCGCAGTATTCATCATAAAAATAATGCTTGCCATGAAAGAAATTCTGCTAATATTCAACAAATTGGTAGTGCTTTTAAAACTCGAATTGCTAGTTACAGACTTCATAGTGAAGAAAAAACTCAAAGTATTGAATCAATTTTAAAGACTGTTCAACCTATTGTGCTTGGCTTGGTAGGTAATTTTTATTAGAGCATAAATCATCAAAAATGAATTTTGAACTCTTTGGACTATATGTAAAAACTGGGAGTGAAGGTGAAATTACAGATATCAAATCTTTTAATACAAAAAACATAATTGTTAGCGAATCAACTAATATTAGTGATATATACCAAAATATTTCAAGTGCTATCATTGTGAAGAGTGAAGAGTTCCGGGAAAGGGAGTCAGGCTGGGCATTGGTTGAAGTACTTTATTTACAAACCAACATGAATAAATACAACCCCCTTCGAGCATCATCGTATGTTGATTTGCCAGCATGGATCAAACGTAAGCATGCTTGTGTAAACGTTATGAATAATGATGACGCATGCTTTGCATGGGCTGTAACCTCAGCTCTCCATCCAGCAGTGAGGGACACGATGAGAACATCATCATATCCTCACTATTCTTCAGTGTTAGATTTAAAAGAAATAGAATTTCCTATGGCGATAAAAGACATTCAACGTTTGAAGAGCTGAACAATGTAAGTATTAATGTTTATGGAATTGAAAATAAGAGAATAGTAGGTCCTCTATATTATACTCAGGAAAAAAAGGATGCTCATGTAAATTTACTGTACATAACTAAAGGTGAAAACGCCCACTATTGTTGGATAAAACATTTAAGTAGACTCGTCAGTAGTCAGCTATCATAAAATAAACTTAAGAAGTGGTTGTGTGATAATTGCTTGCTATGTTTTAGAAAAGAGGATCAACTATCTCAACATCTAAAATGG
Source organism: Meconema thalassinum (assembly GCA_946902985.2). Lineage (NCBI taxonomy): Eukaryota > Metazoa > Arthropoda > Insecta > Orthoptera > Tettigoniidae > Meconema > Meconema thalassinum. The sequence goes on from OX336395.1 coordinate 241,014,435, forward strand.
GGATGTAATCATGTGTGTACGGTATTGCCGACTCCTAAAAAAACATTCTAAATTTTAAGGATTATGAGAAACAGCTTCGAGTACCATTTGTTATATATGCTGACTTCGAGGCTTTGCTAAAACCATTTAATACATGTTCATCGAATCCAGCCCAACCTTTCACCAACACTACTCACATTCATGAACCTTTTAGCTTTGCATATTATATTAAATGTAGTTATGATGATTCTTTAAATAAGTTTGAGCTCTATAGAGGACCTGATTCACCTAAAGTTTTTATGGAAAGGCTTGAGAAAGATACCATCCGTATATCCTCTATTTTAAATACGATCATTCCAATGGAGCCATGAACATCATCACCGCAAATGGGTTTTGAAACTGAAACTAATTGTTTTATATGTGGTGAATGTTTATATGCAGATAGGGTTCGTGATCATGACCATTTATCAGGAAAATATCGTGGTGCTGCTCACCAAGAATGTAATTTAAATTATAGAGTAAGTAAATTCATTCCGGTCATTCTACATAACGGTAACAAATACGATAACAACTTTATCGTTAAAGAATTTGGAGCTTAAGATGTGAAAATTGATGTGATTGCAAATAATAAGGAACAATACATATCGTTCACAAAATACATCAAAACTGTCAATAAAAAAACTATAAAACTGCGATTTTTAGATTCATTCCGCTTTATGCCGAGTAGTCTTGATAAGCTGGCTAGTAATTTAAAATCAGATCAGTTTCATGAAATTCAACGTGTCTTTCCTAAAGAAGATGATTTTAATTTGATTCGTCAAAAGGGTATATTCCCTTATGAATATATTAACTGTGTGGAACGTCTTGAGGAGTGTACTTTACCACCGAAAGATGCATTTTACAGTTCCTTAAACACGTCATATCAGTGATCAGGAATATTTACATGCACAACGTGTATGGACACAGTTCGACATTCAAACTTTAGGAGAATTTTCAGACATATATTTGAAAACAGATGTGTTGTTATTAGCAGATGTTTTTGAAAATTTTCGGAATGTTTGTATGAAAACTTATGACCTTGATCCTTGTCAGTATTTCACTGCTCCTGGGTTAAGTTTCAGTTCAATGATGAAAAAAACGAAAGTAAATTTAGAATTAATGACTGATATAGACATGATCAATTTTATAAAATCATCAATTCGAGGTGGATTAAGCCAATGTAGTGGACGGTACTCTAAAGCGAATAATAAATACATGCCTAGCTACAACCCTTGTGAAGAGTCAAAGTATATTGTCTACCTCGATGCAAATATCCAATATGGTTGGGCTATGAGTCAATATCTACCACTGAAAGATTTTCGCTGGCTGACACAATCTGAAATTGATGTCTTACATGTTAACACTCTAAATGATAACGATGATAAAGGATATATTTTAGAGGTAAATCTTAAGTACCCTAAAGAGATACATGATGATCATAATGATTTACCATTCTGTCTTTAGACTATGAAATCTTCGTACATCACATCAAGAACGAAAATGTTAATTGCTAATGTGAATGATAAATGTAAATATGTAATACGTTATCTAAACTTGAAACAGTGTCTACAACATGGATTGAAATTAACTAAAATTCATCGCGTATTGCAATTTCATCAGTCAGCATGGCTCAAACCGTATGTTGATCTATACAATAATTTAAGAACACAGTCAAAAAACGCGTTTGAAAAAGATTTTTATAAACTCATGAATAATAGTGTTTTTGGAAAGACTATGGAGAATGTTGATAAGCGAGTTAATGTAAAGCTGATTACAAAGTGGGAGAATGTTGGTAAAAGGTATCGTGCGAGCAACTTAATAAGCAAGCCTATCTTTCATAGCTATTCAATTATTCATGAGGATTTAGTTGTAATACAAATGAGTCGTCTTAAAATAAATTACAACAAACCTATATATGTGGGTTACACCATTCTGGAATTGTCAAAAACACTTATATATGAATTTCACTATGATTATGTAAAGAAATACTATCTTGATAATGCTAAATTACTCCACACAGACACAGATTCTTTTATTTATGAGTTTAAAACTGATGATGTTTATGAGGATATCAAAACTGAGCTAAATAGGTTTGACACAAGTGACTATCCCGAGGATAATATTTACCATTTACCTCTTGTAAACAAAAAGGTTCTTGGGAAATTTAAGGATGAATGTGCTGGTGTTATTATAGACACCTTTCTAGGCACAAAATCTAAATCATACAACTATATGACAATTGATGAAGTAGTAGTAAAAAAATTAAAAGGAGTGAAAAAGAATGGTGTTAGTAAAGATTTAGATATAAGTGATTATAAGAATTGTATAGTCAGTAACCCACCTATATTATATAAGAAAATGTGTGTATTTAGAAGTAAAAATCATCAGCTATATACTAATTTGATGAACAAAGTTGCTTTAAGTAATGAAGACAACAAACGATTCATTATACCCAGCTCATTTGATACTCTCGCTTGGGAAAACAGTCGCATTGACGACTATTACTTTACTTAAGTCTGATGATCATTAGATTGTATTATCATTTGTAGTTGTATGTTTATATTGTAATATATTTGTAAAAACTCTTAAGTATAATATATAATGTGAGGCTACTGTAGTTTAGTAAAAAAAGAACATAAGTAATACATTTTAGTGTAAAATGTTTGCTTTTTATATTACGTAAAAGATTTTCAAAAAAGTAGAGAATGTGTGAACTAAACAAGGGGATTGTAAAAAATGTAAAGTGGAAATTGTAAATATCCATATGTGAAAAAATGAAATGGCTATCACCATTTTAAAATGAAAAGACATAGTGATTTGGTAAACCTTGTTTTTATTTCACAACAATAACAATAATGTACAAAATGTGTGTACTAAACAAGGGTAATGTAAAAAATGAAAAGTGGAAATTGTAAATATCCATGTGTGAAAAAATGAAATGGCTATCACCATTTTTATAATTAAAAGATATTGTGATCTAGTGAACCTTATTTTTATTTCACAACAAAAAAAATGTACAGAATGTGTGAACTAAACAAGGGGAATGTAAAAAATGTAAAGTGGAAATTGTAAATATTCATGTGTGAAAAAAAAGAAAAATTAAGAAATGGCTATCACCATTTTTAAAAATAAAAGACATTGTGATCTGGTAAACCTTGTTTTTATTTCACAACAAATAGGGCTTTACAAAATAGAATACAAAGAAATACCAATTCCTCAAACTTTTCATTGTTCATGTCCACTCATCATTAATTTTCCTTTTATAGCCAACCTCTTTCCCACTGAGGCATTATAGGATGTCAACGTTGTTTAGCTCTTTTCAACAATACTTTGTCCGCCACACGTCTCAAAGCAGAATGACTATGACGATAAGAAAGGTCGTGTTCTTTACATGCTTGATCCAAAGAATTAATAGATATTCACTTAGCATAGGGTCTTGCGACCATGATTTTGGTACATGCTGCCAGATTTCTTTCACGGTATTGACTTTCACATAATAAATGAACAACTTGGAGAATACTAATAATTCTTCTTTGGTAAAACTATCTGCATATCGAGGGCAGATAACCTTGTAGTTCTACCCTTAAAACAACAACACTGCCTCTTGCATAGTATGTGATGTTGATGGCTCCTGAGACGTGGAAGATGGATTAAACATAACTTTTACAACAAATTGCTCAATAAACAATGCTCAATCTTCGTGATAGCAAAACACTATTGATTATCATTCAGCATTAGAGTGACCATGCAGTGACCAATAAAACAATGCATCAACTAGAAAGACACCGTTCAGTGGGCATGCAGCAAAGCGGTACATATCTCTGGTGTGCAATAAAGGCTTCTCACAGAGCGGTGACCTCAAGAAGCACACTGTTGTTCATACTGGAGTGAAGTAATACACTTGTAGCACATGTGAGAAGTCATTTGCATGGCGGACAGAACTAATGGAACATTGTCTCGCGCTCTAATTTGAGGAAACATCATCGTGTTCACTAGGGAAAATAACCTTACTGCATAACAAGGAATTCAAAAGGTTCAACTATCTTGCGAAACACTTGTTAATTCGTTCCGGGACCACATGTGTACAACATAGTGAATGATTTGTGGGATGTTAAAGAACGTGTATAGGTATCTGCATCCAAACTAGATGTTAAAACTCCACCGGTAAGGTTTTGTATTGCATTTAAAAAGACCTATTTGAAACGGTTCAATATACGTAGATTTTACTGAAGAGTGAAGACTTGGCAGTTTCTGCCATTGTTCAAGTGCTTAGACAGGGTAAGCTTTGTGCTTAGTGGCAATGGGAAGCTGCCAGATATTGGTTGATGGCTATTATGATTTCCGTAATACCAATGGATATTTGAGGCCATGATATCGCCAGACTCAGAAATGAAGATTGTTGTAGCGAATGTTATGCCATCGTAATATAATTTACTTAATCTTTAATCAGCTGCACATCTATATAGAAGGCCCAATCAGAAAGAATAACCCCGAATGCTCCTCAGGACTTGCTCACCTGATGAGTTAAAACTGAGCAATTCCCTGCAAAGCAGGAGGCCATAGCCCTTATGGGATTTGTAAGGCTATTTATTTATTTATTTATTTATGAAATAGATAAGAAAAGGGCCATACTATACTTTTATATAGGTAATAAACGTGTCGTACTATACTCTCAACTACCCTAGTTTCAACTACATTTCAAGGTCACTCTCTTGAACATTGTCGGAGACTATCGATAAACACCTATGCTCACACGGAACACTCTTGCGGCGCGCGCGGGCCTTAATAATTCAGGACGATGTTAATGGCTTATGTGGATGGCTTAGGTTGGTGGCTTATGGCGGTGGATTAAGGTGGCTTTTGTTGGTGGCTTATGGTGGCTTACGGTGGTGGCTTATGGCGGCTTATGTTGGTGGCTTACGGTGGTGGTTTATGGTGGCTTTTGTTGGTGGCTTAAAAAATTAAAAAATTAAAACATTTTATTATGAAAATAATTATTATGAAAAATAGAGGACATAAAGATAGTTCGTTTAAGCTATTGCCCAACGTTCTATCATGTTTGGTTTTTTAACTATCGTCTATTTTCAAAAACAAAAATTTCCAAAAATAATTACAAAAATATAACGAGTGATCCATAGCAGAGCCCCCGTCAGCTCGAGTCCAACGACACCTCATTTGTAAAAATCCCACCAGGCGTTCTAGAGATATCGACAATGTTCGCAGGATAGTAGGCTGTGGGTTTAAACCCCTCGCTCTCCCCTACTCATATCCTTCATAGTCATTCGCATTTGTTTCAAAATAACAAGGAATCACTTGAATCAACTAACATAATCAATATATGAGGTTCCACTGAACCTTTAATATAGGTTTCAATTCCATAAAGTAGGTAAGAATGTTTGTTTTTCTGATCTCCTTACGGCTCCAATAGTCTTTTATAACTTTATTTGTTATATTCAACATGATTATTTTCTTATAAAATGGAGTATTACACTGTGTCCAATCGACATTTGTTCATAATAATAATAATCGTCATTGTTAAAATTTTGTTTGCGCTCACATGAATCCAAATTTCATTCCCTGTACTGCTTATTATTTTTGGGAAGTTCGCGTTCACTTTGAGCTCACAAGTTACTGAACATGTCAAGTTAAAGCGAAACTCCGTGAATCGTTTAAGACTTGTTTTAGCTACGGGTCACCCACCATTAATCATGTCACACCCAGAGAATATTTTTAACGATGGTAATACACCAACTTTTCATTAATCTGTGGAATCTGAACGTACACATACAGCCTTCATTCAATAATAACACGGGAGCAATTCCTGACCTTTAGAGTGCATTGACACTGGCTTGTTTTTATAACATATCTCGCCTGCTCCCCTAAGAAATTAGTGGCCAGACTGTCTACCCTCGAGTCCTCCAAAAGATTTACAGCTGTCAGACCTACTGTCTGAATTCACAGTTTGCTGGGCTTCCTTTGACTAGCAACCAGCTTGTTCATACTGTCGGGTTTATGAGGATCGAAAACTTTAACATTTAAACCTATTTGTTTAAACCTTAGGCGGATTTCATATCAGCCGATAATTCATTCACGGGGTTAGTTTATTAATGGCAATCATCCACATTGTGAGACTTGAATCGCGTTTTGTCCTTCACTTACGGAGCTCACAACAATTTTTGACACCTTTGTGTCCACACAGTGCTCCATTCCATAGGGCTGATCCCATTTTCGGAAGATTCTTCGAAGTCAGGCAATAGGCAAGGCGGTATTTTAGGCAGACCCTCGCATGCATAATATTTCTAGAGCGGGACTCATGACCCACGACCTCTAGTTTCCATAATAGCTCCTTTCTAACACAACATTGGACTCGCCGACTCCAATCTCTACACAACTCCGATCCCATTAATGATCCCGGATATTTAATATCACAATCTCTTAAACGTTACTTTATCAACGCACTTTAATCAGCGTGTACAACAATATTTCTATAAAGATTTTCGTCATTCCTCATTTTCCCAAGAATGTATTCTTTACTTTTCATTGCTCACTTTTGATTGACTCTTTAATTAATCATTTATCGTCATTCATAAATGTTATCCAGCTTGCCACGGTGGGTGTGTGGTTATAGTGTCGGACTACCAACACCAAGCTTGCAGGTTCGCTCCTGGCCATGGTAAGTGATTTTTGAAAGGCGACAAAAATCACGATACTCATGGCATACGTTGTTGGCATGTTAATTTGAATTCAGTAAGCCGTGTTCATAATGGTAAAATTAATCTCGGGATTTTCCGCCAACACAAAGTTCCTCATTTCTCTACCAGAAAGCGGTATAGCGTCAAGGAGCTTAGATATCTAACCTCCTTGACATTGATAATGCTCCATGGAGCATTAAATTCGACACGCAAACTGCCCTTTGGGTGTCAATTAACAAAGCTTGCACCCGGAATCCGAGGCCATACGATATTGTATAAATGTTATCCGAACACTACTGGTTCTAAACTTTCTTACTTTGATATTTGAAGTAATTTATTCCTCCACACATTGACATTTCATTTCCTTCTATGATACATAATTACTTTACACATTTCAATTTATTTCTCAATTTACTGGTGTACTAAATCCGTTCAGATTCATTCTCGACTTTTCACATAGTTATCTTACCATATACTATTCCTGTCTCTAACTCAATTATTTGACACTTTACACTTAATAATGGGTGCGCGAACTCCCCCCAAAGTACTCATAATTATTTGTGCAGTACTTACATGTCTTTTCGGAATATCCCCGGATCCCAATGGCTGAAGACTCTTTGACCCACCATATTGGGTTCTAGCCCTGCATCTCAACCACTGTTGCACTCATTACGCTTAACCATTTCTCACACATCTTGCACATAATGATTTCACTTATCACCCTTCTATGAGGGTTCTCTAACATATTAATATACACTATAACACTTCAAGAAAATCAATAATTTTTATACACACAAGAAATATCATTATTTTACACTCAAGCCTAATTATTGCTTGATTTACTCTCGTGATTTGATTTATTCTCACGATTCACTCTCCTATGACATTCTCCAAGAATGTAGGTATCAGCGACTCCTGCTATGATCCTAACATCCATCGAAGTTGATTGAGAGTCTGAATACTTCTACCCGTTCTTCCAATGATCACCTTGGTGATATCAATGTTATAGGTTTGTTCCTTATCGGCCCTAATGTCCTGATAACAGGCACGATACTGTCTGAATACGGCTATTCGTTTCGACTCGGCCGAATGTCTCCTATAGGCACTGGTTGCAATATACACGATCTGGTGTCGAACTAGTGCTTATCTAGAATAGTTCTTTGCTGCCTTTTCCGTCCGCAAATTTTATACTGGAATTACCCACAGGTATTCCTTTGCTAAACGATTCTGAAGTCTTACACTTTGCTTCCACGATATTTTTGTTTTTGACTAGAATTTACCTTCGAACACACATCCCTCTAGACTGACTCCCAAAGCATAGGTGAGTTCAGACGACTTCTAACTTTCCTAGTGTTCTTGACTTCCTCCGATACTGGTGAGATATACTACACCTTTTATAGTATTCACTGATTTTAACCTTTACTACACTCTTCGCTGTCAAAGTATGGCACCCCTCTAGGTTCAATAAACTGTTTAAAATTGACGCGGTATGACCTCAACCCGGGTCCTCTGTAGATTTAACGTTGGTCGACGCAGCCTAACACCCCTTACGGATTGGCTCGAACTGAATATCTGGTGAAAGAGTATCACACGCTCCTGTGCTGGTTGTAGACTGAATGAATTCACGGCGAAACAGCACAACACGCTTACAAGCTGTTGCTAGACTGAATAATTTCCGCCTCGCGGCCTCGCTATTTATTCAAAATTAGCTAAAAATAGTATATTATGCTTCTTCTCAAAACTAACTTCTAAACCAAGACTCCTACGCTTGTATAAAAATATCTCCATATTCCTTATCATCTCAATGTCTCAAAACTACCTTCATTTCCAAAAATCGATCGTGGCTTATATTTTTATAAAAATTAATAAGTGCTCTTGCTCTGTGTGGGTTGCAATTCTTTTTATCCATCTCCCTGCGAGCCTCGTTGGTACCTCCCAAACCGATGCCATACTGAATCATCATTCTTATTCTACTCACTTATTAAAGATTTTTATACTTCTTAAAATTCTAATTTCCAGAGTTGTTCATATTGTCGTTCTCAAAATTCAATAATTTTGCGTGGTTCTGGAAAATAGGGTGATTTCACCACGATTTCTGGCACCGCCCTCAAACATCGTTGCCAAATTACTACCGAGTAATCACTCTCAGGTAATTCCCCTTTCCAGCTACTCACATATAAATTTCTTTAATCTCTTGCGCGATGTTGAATCACGAGGCTGGTCATTCTGGCCTACGTGTCCTGTATGACTCACGCCACAGCTGCCTCCAATAAATCTTGATTGTGTGACCAGCTTCCATGCGTCACCTTCTAGCCTTCTTGGTTCTCAGACCAAGTTCTGTATTAAGATCCCATGAATATTCTTACATATCCTGACTCCAATATTACGGGTTCGATCCCTTGTACTCCCCCATACGGGTACAATACATGTGCTTTAAATATCGTATAGCCTGAGCATATTTTTGCATCTGCTTCATATATTGTATTACAGTATAGCCTTATACGTGTGAGAGTAGGAATCAGGGGAATGACGACCAGGCACTGATTTCAGTAAAAATTTCTAATTCATTTTAATACACCAACTTAAAAATCTGTTTGCTCTAGAATATAATAGACATTTGTAATTCAGACACCAATCATACTTAAACTTAAATCTATTTATTAGAATTGATCTTGCTGTTGATGCAGGGTCTCCTTGGGAAGCACTCAAGAACATTGTAGCAACAAACGAGAATAACTGTTCTTCCACAACATTGATTTGTCAGTGTTGGCAGCTAATACAACTGCGGAAACAGATTGAGAGATCTAGTTCATGTTCTCAGCAGAGGTATTCTGACTTTCAATGTGAAATTCAGCACATTTAGCGTCGAGATAACCATAAACTCCGGTACCTAACTAATGATTGAGCAGAGATCGACGTGCATAGCCATCGCAATGAAGCGCGTGATTTTTGCCGTCAAGTTTTGCTGCTAACAAACAAATTTAAACCCTGAGCGTGGCCAAATGAAGATGCTGATGGTGGTAAAATGTACAACTTCAACAATGTATTAAATATATAGACGAATATTGTGAATATATCTAGTAAACAAATCAGTACATGCAAGGGCATTCCTGTGGCATGAATTTGAAATGGAACCAGATGTCCTACCTCTAGAGACCGAAAGAGTAATTACCGTATATCGTCAAGGTTGCATAAGGCATCTGGATGTGATGGCATAACAGCTGACATTCTGAATGAGACAGGTGCCATAAGTCTGCGGAACATTACGGGGTTTGGAGCAAAATATGGAGAAATGGAATATGGCCAACCAATTGGAACTTATCTTTTTTGTTTCTTTGTACAGAAAGGGCCCCACAATCAAATATGATAATTAGACGACATTGACCCTCATTTCGCATGAACGTTAAATCATGTTGGACATATTGAAAGTGAGAATTATGACTGTCTGCATTTCAGATCCCCTTGAAGAAGGTGGGTTTGTTTGAGGTAAAGATACCGGGACACAGATATTAAACATCCGTCAGCTGAGCATTTCGTTCTCCAGACGTTATCTACTTTTTATATTATAAAAAATCCCTTGACTTTGTTCAATAGGAGAAGATGTGGCAAGTACGGTTGGAAATGGGACATACTGGGCAGCTGGTTTTCCTAATACGAAATATTTAAGAAGCTAACTCGACAATAGTTATAATTTATGGTAACTTTCTGAACATATCAATATACCGATAGTTATATAAAATTGTCAACGGTGCTCTTTATTATTTATAGAGAATGCATATCGTAAGAGTTGCACCAGACAGATGGGGTGGTGTCTTTCCTGTTGGTGGTAAGAAATTATTCAACCTTCTTTATGCAGATGGTACTGCACTCATAGTGATAAATGAGACGAACATAACCGATCTCCTTACTCGAGTCAAAATCGTGAGTGCTTATTTGGGACAACCAAAGTTATGCTCATTGATAGAGCCGGGAAATTGTCTTATTAAAATAACTTAAGGGAATTCGATATTGTCTCAGAAATGCTGCAACTTAGTTCAGTTACTTCTTATTCAGGCAGCTGTGCTACCAAAATTAGGAAATTAGGAAACATGTAATGACCAATGTGTCACATTTATGGAAACATCTCTCCATCTCGTTATCGCTAAAGGAGCGGCTTGTACACAGTTTAGTAATTACAGTATTTTGGTGTGGAACTGCACGCCATGTTATAGCCCGCAAAAATATGATTCCTTTGGAATGTGATGCTGGCGAAGGATGTTAAGCTTACTTAGGACGCACGAATGAACCCATTATTACAGTGCTATGTTTTCATCAATGCGAAGTCATAGAGTTACCAAATCTTCGACAAATTATGCGTCATGGAAAGGACAATTGAGAGAAACTGATTATCCTTGGGAATGTCCCATGAAAGAGAGACCGTGGACGAGTGTCCATCCATAGAGCAACATTATCAACATTTATTTCACACTAGCATTGCCCGGCATGCACTGCAATGGTAATCAAAATATAAAGATTTTGTGTTGTAATTTTGTTTGGTATATTGACTTTCACGGCCAGGGAATTAAAACTGAGCAATTTCTCTACGTTTATGCCGTGTCTTGTGTGGTTGCTTAGGAACACCATGCTGGCTCATCAGCGGGCTCTTGTTGTCCGTACCCGGACCCCCACAGGAGAAGCGAACTGCGCGCTACCTCCCTTTTTATGAAGCGCACCTGCGCCTCTTTACTCCGAGAGCTATACGTTCCAGTAGCCTTGAACTCCCTATTATGGCTTCAAAAATTAAGGTATATTGGCTTTAATGGCCAGTGAATTAAATCCAGCAATCTAGCTTTATTCAGGAGTTGTGTCTGCATTGTTGAATTGCTGGGGCTAGGAGGTGCACTATCACCCCATCTATTCTCTGATCTCTTGCCACTATGTGGGAACCGCTACCCTACAATTGCAGACGTCGTGCAGGTTCTCATCGTACCATTGATAGAAGGGCAGTGCCAACGGAATCGAACGACTGGGAACACGTTGTACGCAACGCTAGAGACTACATCGAGGGCCTATGAAAGTTGCCTTGCACCTTTCTGAATACCAGCTTCCCTCTCATGTCCTTTAGTTCGAATGACTGCTGTCTGGTTTCCGTATAGATTGTAAATCACCCTCCCATCCCTGTACTTGATTCCAATCGTTTTCAAAATGTCGAACAATTTAGCCCAATCAACGTTATGAAATGCCTTTGCTAAATTTACAAATGCCTTGAACGTTCTCTTATCTCTCCTTATTGTACCTTCCAAAATCATCCTAAGACTTAGTACAGCTTCCCGGGTTCCTACATTTCGCCTGAAACCAAACTGGCCTTCACCCAACTCCGTTTCTATCTGGCTTTCCATCCTCATGTAAATTATTCTAGGCAGGATCTTTGAAGCATGAGTAATCAAGCTGATTGTACATTAATCTTCACATCTGTCAACTCCCACTTTCTTCGGTGTAGGGATGATAACATTCATCTTGAAATCAAAGGGTACCTCACCCGTCTCATAAATCCTACACACCAAGTGAAATAACCTGATCAGACCATCATCACCTATGCAGTATAGCAACTCGATTGGTATATCATCTTTGCGTGGTGCATTTTTCCTGCAAAAGTTTTCCAATGCTCTGTAAAATTCTGATCTCAATATTAAATCTCCTTTCGCATCCTCAACAAAATCCTCTTGCCTCTCCATTACATGATTCTCAATCTCCTTTCCCTTATACAAACACTCTATGTAAGCTTTCCATCTCTCCTCCTTTTCTTCCCTATCTCTTGGAGGTTTTCCATCTGAGTCCTTAATATTACAGCACTTAGACTTCCTTTCCCCGAAAGTAGTCTTAATCCTTCGATAAGCTGTATCTAGCTTTCCTAATTTCAGACCATTTTCTATGCCTGCAATTTTCTCTTTCAACCATTCTTCTTTCGCTTCCTTGCGCTTCTTGTTAACCTCATTTCTCAGACATCTGTATTCTTCTTTTCTCCTTTCATCTCTTTCGTTCTTGTGCTTCAACCGTTCATCAATTAATTCTAGTATATCCTGCGTGATCCACGGTTTTCTACCTATTATTTCTTTCCTTTTCTTCTGCGGATTTTGTTATTTCATTCTTCAAAAGTGACCATTCGTCTGCAATTGAAGTTTGTTTAGGATGTTTCATTAGTCCTTCCTCTATACTCGTATTGAATCGTTTGTTCACGTCCTTCTCTTTCAGTCTGTCTATTGCCCACCTTCTTCACTTTTGACGTTTCTTCAATTTCTTTAACTTAAGTCTGCATTTCATAACAACCAGATTGTGGTCAGAGTTTATGTCAATACCGGGACACGTTTTGCAATTGAAAATCTGGGTTCGAAATCTCTGCTTGACCATGTGTACTAGGCATATTCTTCTATTAAGGTTTTTGAATAAGGTGTTAGTTATGACCAACTCATGCTCGGTGCAGAATTCCATCAGCCTGCTTCCTCGATCATTCCTTTCACCTAATCCGAATTCTCCTGCTATTTTCCCTCCTCTTCCTTTTCCTACCACAGCATTCCAATCTCCAATTACTATATAACTTTCATCACCCTTGAAATATCTCAAAAATTCACCTATTTCTTCGTAGACCTTTTCAACATCTTCACCATCAGCTTGACTGGTAGGCATATAGGCTTGTACCACTGTGGTACAATATATAAAATTTGTAAGTTATGAATTTTTATGGAAATTACCTGAAGTTGAACATTGGACCTATCAGCACGGGTAGAATTATGTTGGCACGCATGGGTTGTTCGAAATGAATCTGCAAACATATCTTTTATAAACATGTGCCAAATTTTGTACTGTTGCCTGCATGCATTGAGACTAGGGTTCAACATTATGGAGAACATTTGTCAACAGATGGTCGCCGTGATGAATTCAAAGGTATGCCGAGTTAGATCCCTTGAGACATTCATTACCCATACGACATTTGCTTGAAATACACTTATTAGTATGTGTTTACTAGCAGGTAGCCGCGGCTTCGAACGCGTCATAGTCGTGTCATATTGTTATTCAATGAAATGCAGGTTTAACCCCGTTAACACCCCTTTAGAACCTGAATATCCAAAAATCCCTCCTTAGTAGACGCTTTCGACACATAACAAACATATCCCCAAAATTTCATTCTTCTTATTTTAATAGTTGTGGTTGGTCGATGAGAGTGAATATCCAAAAATCCTTCCTCAGTGGACGTTTTTCTTCCAGATTTTCACCCCTCCCCATGGGACTCTTACATTGGATTTATGGAAAAACGGTCGATCAACTATTTGCTTATTTTTAAGCTGTTTTTCCCCTGAGTTTGATGAGTGAGTGAGTGAGTCAATCAGTTAGGACACTTTCCTGTTTTTTTTCAGAATTTCACCCCTCCCCATGGGCTCCTTTAAGTGGATTTATGAAAAAACGGTCGAGCATGTATTTTCCCCCCAAGTTTCCTAGTTTTTGCCTCTTTTGGTTAAGAAATACTTGCTCCCTCAGGAATCCTTCAACTCCCACTTTACACCCATTCACCTCATAATATACACCACATCGAAAAACCCTCAGACACGTGTCTTCCTATTCGTAATGATGATTTTATATGACGACTATCACATCCCCCAATGAAACCAATCGGGAGATATTGTTAATCAATTAAATGAAGGTCTACGCCCTTAACATCCCTTTAGAACCTGAATATCCAAAAATTCTTCCTTAGTGGACGTTTTCGACATACGACGAACATAACCACAAAATTTCATGTTTCTAACTTCCATAATTTTGCCTGGGCGATGATGAGTAAGTGAGTGAGTCAGGACATTTTCTTTCATTTATTTTTCAGAATTTCACCCCTCCCATGAACCCCTTAAATTGAATTTATGAAAAAAAAAAACCGGTCGTACACCTATTTACTTATTTTCAAGCTGTTTTCCCCCCTGAGTTTGATGAGTGAGTGAGTGAGTCAATCAGTTAGGACACTTTCTTTCCTGTTTTTATTTTCCCCAGAATTCCACCCCTCCCCATGGGCTCCTTAAATTGGATTTATGAAAAGACGATCGAACACCTATTTACTTATATTTTAAGCCGATTTTTTTCCGCTGAATGTCAAACTTCTCGTCTATGTCGTAGAGATACACGGTCCGTTAAGAATCCTTCAACCCCCAATTATCACCCCTTTCACCTCATAATTTACACCACAACGATAAACCCTTAGACATACGGTATGTCTGCTAATTTTTAATGATTAGTTAAAATGCCGAACTAGCTGAAGTACCCGCTCTTCGAACGGTCTACGGTATTAATAACCAGACGTTATCAATTAAGCTACTGTTGCAATGGTTAGGGGCTTGTTATTCCTTCATACGTTTATCAGAGCGAAGTTAGTTTTCTGGGAATATCACACACACTGTTAATTTAAGGGCCTTAAAATGTGGTTTTCGGAGACTCTTTATAGACTCCCGAATTTTGTGTCTCACATTGAGAAGCGCGACATATGCTTTGGTCGTCCTTCTAGGATAATTTTTATATTTCGCCTATTTTAGCATGTATTTTGAAAAGTTTTTTCCTATACCAACCCTTCTATGCGAGGTACGATGAAGAGTTTTATAAATGGTTGGTGTATTGACTCATGTTTACCATACCTAATTTTACGATGCTCCAAACATTCGAACACGAGTTATAGGCGTACATTAAAATAGACAGAAAAGCCGAAAATCCCTAAGTATGTCTTACTTCGGAGGGGAAGTAAAGCCGGCGGTCCCATGTCATTGATTTATGGCATGTAATAGAACCTTACACTAACTTCAATTTTGTGAAGCTAAATTTGTAGGTTAGATTTGATTAACGCTGTATTAGTTCCAAAGTTTGCCGCCAGGCACTGGTTGCGGTGACATATAGTAGCCAAGTCACAGCTAGGTGTCGTTGACGGTATCATTTGGTAGCAAATGTAGGAACTACTGGAAATTGATCGTGTGCAGTCCTTACCTGAAATACAGATAACACACACTAATTCAGGTATTTCAGCCTCCAATGGCCCACATTCCTAATAGCCGCAAAAATACTATTTAAATTCAGGAATTTTTGAAAATAATGTTGCTGTTTGGAGATATAATTCTGTACGACATATCACACGTGTAAATCACGTGAAAAAAAATCTAGGGTACCCCTTGACCCCTTTAAGCACATTGATGAATTATTACAGTCTAAGTTGGTTCCGTGATAACCTTATAGCCATTTGCAAACTTTCACAGAAATGTAATAAGTGGAGTGGCATTGTTTTTTACAGAAATAGATGGAAAGTTGGATGTCTCCCCTTTAGAACCTGGTTAGCGGCTTGAATTCCTTCAT
The DNA here is from genome assembly GCA_946902985.2 of Meconema thalassinum. Classification (NCBI taxonomy): domain Eukaryota; kingdom Metazoa; phylum Arthropoda; class Insecta; order Orthoptera; family Tettigoniidae; genus Meconema; species Meconema thalassinum. The sequence continues at coordinate 241,030,502 of OX336395.1, forward strand.
TAGTTTATTACATTAAATTAGTTTTCTGGGAATATCTCAGAAACTGTTGGTTTTAGATACTTAAAATGTAGTTTTCGGGAACCCTCGAGTTTTGTTTCTGCCACCGAGGGGCTAAAATGAGCTTTGTCTCTTCGTTGTTTAACATAATATAATAATGATAATGATAATAATAATAAATACAATATAGGGATAGCGATATAAAAGACCTTCCGTACCACATCCGCACGTGAAAATAGCGTGAAAAATTTCTAGAGTACCCCTTGACCCCCTTAAGCGCATTATACGTATTGATGAATTTTACAGCTTAATTTGGTTCCGTGATAAACTTATAGCCGTTTGCAAACTTCCACAGTAATGTAATAAATGGAATTGCATTGCGTCTTACAGAAATAGATGGTCCTCTGATATTCTGTTGCCACGGTTACCGGCTTGCATTCTTTCATTATATTATAAAATGAGATTAGTTTTCGGGGAATATCTCAAAAACTGTAAGTTTTAGGGCCTTAAAATGTTTTTTTTCTCACATTGAGGGGTTGAAAATAAGCTTTGTCTCGTCCTTCTACGTCTATTTCAGCATCTAATTTAAGGGGTTAGGCCCCTTTTATAAGAGGTACGGAGAATAGTTACATCAAATGATTAGTGTGGCGCCTCTGATGGATATCTGAATCAAATTTTACGTTGATCCACCTAGCCGTTGTCATGTTCTAAGGATTGAATTTATGAAAAAGCGGACGAACAGCTATTTACTTATATTTTAAGCTGATTTTTTCAGCTGAGTTTCCAACTCCATTAGGAATCCTTCAACCCCCACTTTTCCCTCCCTTCACCTTATAATATACACCACATCGAAAAACCCTTAGACACATGTCTGCTTATTTTTAATGCTTTGTTTATATGCCGAATATCACATCCACAAATCAAACCACTCGTGAGATATTGTTATTCAATGAAATGCAGGTTTAACCCCCTTAAAACCCCTTAAAACCTGAATATCCGAAAATCCTTCCTTAGTGGACGGTTTTGATATACAAAGAACTAATCCCCAAAATGTCATGTTTCTAACTTCAATAATTTTGGTTGGGCGATGAGTGAGTCAGTCAGGACATTTTCTTTTATTTATTTTCCAGAATTTCACCCCTCCCCATGAACCCCTTAAATTGGATTTCAGATATAAACGGTCGAACACCTATTTACTTATTTTTAAGCTTTTTTCTCCTGAGTTTGATGAGTGAGTGAGTCAGTCAATCAGTTAGGACACTTTCTTTCCTGTTTTCCCCCCCAGAATTTCGCCCCTTAAATTGAGTTATGTAAAATCGGTCGAACACCTATTACTTATTTTTAAGATGATTTTTTTCCGCTGAGTTTCAAACTTCTCGCCTATGTTGTTTAAGAGATACACGCTCCTTTAGGAATCCTTCAACTTCCACTTTTCACCCCTTTCACCTCATAATATACACCACATCGAAAACCCCTCAGACACGTCTCTTCTTATTTTTAATGATGAGTTTATATGCCGAGTATCACATCCGCCAATGGAACCTATCGGAAGATATTGTTATTCGATGAAATGCAGGTCCATCCCCTAAACACCCCCTTATAACCTGAATATCCAAAAATCCTCTTAGTGGGCGTTTTCGACTTACAACGAACATATCCCGAAAATTTCATGTTTCTCACTTTAATAGTTTAGGCTGGGCGATGATGAGTCAGTCAGTCAACCAGGACACTTTGTTTTATATAATAGACTAGCTATTGTACCTGGCGTTGCCCGGGAGGTGTCTTTATATGTTATATAATGATACTTGCCAATATATTTCGCAGTGTGCATTCATTTTGCCCTTAAGTGAGTTTTGATCATGGTTATCCTCGATTCTGATGTTACTCAAGTTCAATATTAACTCACTGTCGTCGAAAGGTAGCCTGCAGTACTGTGGAGTACAATAACGTAGCGGTGAATGCAACAATAGTAAAAAGGGCTGTATACACACAATTCCTCGAGAACTCAGTCTCACAATTACTTTCCTGATAGTGTATATTTTTGATTTAATGGGGTCTGCTATTCTTATGGCAAGGTATCATTATTTACTGTTTGGTTCTTGTAGACAATTATCGCATAATAATATATATATTCGTAGTTGAATTACCGTATGTTATTGACATGTTATCAACTAAATTCATAATTTGACATCCGGTTCCATTACAAATTAGCATAGTCATAGAGCAGAATAATTACCAATTACAATATAACCCGAATAACAGAAGGAAATAATATCCATAGAACAATCTGCATTATCACGCAAAAGTTACTGTATTACTGATTTGTAATACAAAATACAGCTGGTGTAGACACTGTCAGCAATAAAAGAATGCAGTATAAGGACATTATGAGGAATAAAATATAAACGTCAACATATCAGTAGTAGAACACACCTTATCGGAGAGTATAAAACTTCGATTCTAGTATATATTACATACAATATATTACGCATTATACCTTTCATCATAAGGTAAAGATTCAAAATCTTCCGTAACAGCAGTGGCATTAGAGTATAAGGTTAGACCCAACGACTGAAGGTCACATAAAATTATATATAAAATGCAAAATTCATTTAGACCACCACTTGTATTAGCGGCTAACATTTTGGGCTTTCGCCTTGGAGGTTTGATTTTGAATCCCGGATTTGTCAAGAAATTTTAATAATGGTTACTTGTGCCGGGCTCCCTTCTGTCAACTTTCCTGTCGACCACCCTTGGTCACCTCTCGTTCACTTACGACATTACGACACTCCCCCTCCTTCAGGAGATTACAACTTGTGGCCCGCTGGTTAGCGATCAGGGGGCCCCAGCTGACTTCGCGGTCCTTCCACTAAATTGTGCCGGGGTCGTCTGTGGCATATTTACTGTTGGCCTCCCTTGATCAACTCTTGTTCTCTTCCAACCCTGACGGTATTAGAATATCCGAGGTCTAAGGAGTCTTTCAAATTCCTGCCTTAATTGGAACTTGTTTCATCTTTCCTGATACCCTCATTTTCAAAGGGTCAGATCTCTTGTTTTTCTTTTCATCATATCTCTTGTCTTCTGTACAAGGTCATAAAGAAGGCAGGGTGTGTGTAGCCCCACCACTGGAGGTGCTACACCCTCAAAGAATTAGAGCCCTATAACCTCCATGTTAGGCACTTTAACATCAACTATCATCATCAAATTACAATTTCAGCAATATCTTTTCCGACAATGGATGGATGAATGAATGAATGAAATGTTTATTGCAGCAAAATAGCCAGAGAAAATACATAATACATCTAAAAATAATAGTATTTGCCTATATCTAATTACTGCACAACTTGGTTAGTGATATTAGTCTTTTTTGCACATATTCGCATGATATCGGGAACATTGATTATGACATAATTCACTCTCACAGTCCTCATTTGGGTAATGAGATCTTTTGTTGGTGCATAGCTTGTGGTGGAATCCGTGTACTGCAAATCGTGTGACGGCGTGTCTCAGTTTATAGTTGGCTTGTCTCCAGTTTTGTGTCAGTATGACGTCTGTTGTATAAAACTCTGTCCTAATGTTGTTCCCTTTTCCAAGTAATATTTGAAAGGTTTTCTCATATGCCTTTGTGTTTGGAAGATGCAACTGCAACCTCGTATCTTCTATGAAGAAGTTCTCACTAAGCATATTATAAGTCAGTCTTGATGTTGCTGTTATTCCTATTCCCAGCACTCTTCATGTAGCGGGCCTTGATTTTTTCTGGTGTTTTCTGTGACAGTAAGAGTATCCCATATAATATTGAGTCCGTATGTAGCTATTGGCATTATTACAGTTTGGAAGAGAATCATTCCAGCAATACCTCCGCAATATTGCAAAAATCACGTTTCCGATAATGAAAACTGAATGTCTGGTTTAGGTTGTATTCACAGAGGATAGAATTTCTTGTATGAAATGTTTGGATTGCATTTCTCAGAACTCTAATTCTCTCTACTCATTAACCTCACCGCAGCAGCGGTCTTGCCAGCATCATTGCAGAGAAATTGGTATCACCGATTACGAATATTATTGCGGAAGCCGAAATACCGGTTGCTTCCAAACAACTTCTGTACTAACCACTCAGCAGGAAAGTTCATGAAGTTTTATAAAAATCGAGTGAAACTAATGGAATTCTATTTTCATTAGGTGCGAAGACGCCTGTTTGCCATCTCTTGATGAATGCAGAACATTTGCATTTGTCTGTTGGCACAGGAATAGGGGAGTAAGGGGTGTTCTAACTCACCCATTTTCTTTGTACCCGATTGTACATGTTAAATAATTAATATCTGGTGAACCCATGGTCGGATGTTGACAAATGAGGCGTCGTTGGACTCGAGCTGACGTCCTGTTTCCTATGGACCACTTGTTATATTTTTGAAAAAAAAAAAAAAGAATTGAAAAATTTTGTCTTTGAAAGTAGTCTATAGTTTGAAAACCAAACATGATAGAACGTTGTGCCATGGTTTAAAAGAATGGTCTTTATGTCCTTTATATTTTATAATAATTTTTTTTAATTTTTGATGTTTTTTTAAACAGCCCAATTTTGAAATTCCTATATTTTGGAAACTAGGAAGTTTACAAAAAAGTTTGTTTGACGTAAATGAATGGTCTCTACCCCCAAAATAAATTTCAAGTCTCTAGGATAAAATTTGACAGTATGAATTGGACAGAGCTGCTTCACAGCCTACTTTCCTACGAACTTTGCCGATATATCTCGAACGCATGATCGGATTTTAACGAACGAGGTGTTGTTGGTGTTGGGGTGACGTTCTCTTTGCTAGTGATAGCCTCGTTGTAACACATGCCCAACGGTATCGTCTCTCTCTGTCTACAATCACTCTTTATGTAAAATAAAAAGTTTTAAAATGCATAGTTTTTGTTCTAGAGACTTGACATTTATTTTCGAGGTAGAGGGGGGTAAATACCAACCATTCATGTCAAACAAACTTTTTTGTCAACTTTACTGTTTCCAAAATATAAAAGTTTCAAAATTGAACTTGATTCAAAAAAATGTAAAAAATAAAAAAGTTTTATTATAAAAAGTAAGGGACATACAGGCCATTCTTTTAAGCCCATACAACACTTTTTAGAATGTTTGGTTTTTGAACTATCGCCTACTTTTAAAAATTAAAATTTTCAAAAAAAAATACAAAATATAATACGTGGTACAGAGCAAAGCGCCTGTCTGCTCGAGTCCAACGACACCACATTTGTTAACATCCGACCATCTGTTCGCCAATTACCACCAATGTTCGCGAGAAAGTAGGGTATCATTTTTGTTTCCTCCTACACCCTTAAAACTTGCTGTCCTCCTAGAGGGTATAGCCACATTTCATTAACGTCAAACAAACGTTTTTCTGAAATTCACCGTTTCCAAAATAGCGCCAATCCAAAAAACAAGAATTTTCAAAAATCTTTTTCAAAAATACCAACTCACGTTCTTAGAAAAGAGAACGTCACCTCAACGCCAACAACACCTCGTTCGTTAAAATCCGATCATGCGTTCGAGAGATATCGGCAAAGTTCGTAGGAAAGTAGGCTGTGAAGCAGCTCTTTCCAATTCACACTACTGTCAAGTTTTTATCCTAGAGACTTGAAATTTATTTTGGGAGTAGAGAGGTAGGGACCATTCATTTACGTCTAACAAACTTTTTTGTAAACTTCCTAGTTTCCTAAATATAGGAATTTCAAAATTGTACTGTTTTCAAAAGAACATCAAAATAAAAAAGTTTTATTATAACAAATAAAGAACATAAAGACCATTCCTTTAAACCATGTCACAACGTTCTATCATGTTTGGTTTTCAAACTATAGTCTACTTTCAAAAACAAAATTTTTCAAAAAAATATTTCAAAAATATAACAAGTGGTCCATAGGAAACAGGACGTCAGCTCGAGTCCAACGACACCTCATTTGTCAACATCCAACCATGGGTTTACCAGACATTAATTATTTAACATGTGCAGTCGGGTACAAATAAAATGGGTGAGTTAGAACAGGCTATCGTAAAATGTGGCTTTTCACCGCTGTCTCAGTCTTACTCATAGCTGTGATTATATGGAAGATACTGAGGTATGGGTGGTGTTTAGTAATGGCATTAAGGGCACAGTCAGTGCCTGTGGATGCTGTGAAGGGTTCTACTCGTAGGGTTAGAACTGCTGTTCTGACTCAGTGAGGAAAGCAAACTACCTCACTCCTCATCTTGACTAGTACGCCTCACTATAGTGCTGCCACATAACCTAACGGCGGTACTTTTTGAGGATCCAACCAGCCTTCGGGCTGACTACCTAACAGAAGGTGCAAAGGTATGTTTAGTTTCTGTCATTTAATATCACGCTATTGTATTTTGTCATATAATTTGCGTTTTGATATTGCGGAAATTATATTGAAAAATAGTGTCAAGTCTTTGTTGTGCTATACTGGGTTGACAGTGCTGTGTGAGCAGTTGAGTAACTAACGGAATTTCACGTAAAGAGCCTAATTTTCTATACCGGTAGTGCAGAGCGCAATTCGCATCTAGTCGGCCTTGTCTCGACTTGAGCTATGTTGCCATGGAAACGATCTGCCTTGCCATTCCTTCATAAGTTAATTTATTTTACTTTATTAGCCTTTGCTCGAGTGCATAAGGGCCGAAATCAGAAGAATGAGAAGGACTATCGAAAATTCATGTAGCCAGCCGTTCCTTTTGGGTCCTAAACTATGTGTATGCAACATTTGGTTGAGATTGGTGGAACGGTGTAGATTTGTATACGGAACAAATCCACCCACCCACATACCCACATACTGACTTTCACTTTTATATATAAGATTTGTTGAATCAGTGTATTTATCTGATGTGAACCCTATCTGGTTCTGTTCTGCTGTGCTATGTTTGTGACAAAAGTTATTGCAAATCTTCACGCACATTGTTATTTCCTGGCGCAGACAGGCGCGCAACTGATGTCGCTCATATGCGGAACGGAATATACCGCCCACTTAATTGGTACAATTATACAAATGAAATCAAACGATCAACACATTGAATTAAAAACATTGACTCAATTCCTCTGCAAGCAAGAGTTCAAATGTCAATAGTTTCTTCATCTTCTGAAAAAGGAAGGAGACAGAGCTTCCTCACTGGCCTCTGTATTGTTCCCTTGCTAGTTCGCAAACTAACGACCCGAACCAATCCATCGGCACCGGGATGAACCTTGTCTACGACTGATGTAATCCATACAAGTGGTGGGAGGTTGTCGTCCTTTATCAACACCACAGCCCCAGGCTGAATTTTGGACAGACCTGAAACCCACTCCGGTATTTGCTGCAACTGTCTCAGATATTCTGCAGACCACCGCCTCCATAGCTGCTGCTGGAATCGTTGAACCATTTGCCATCTGGACAACCGGGTAATCTTAATGTTAGTTAGGTCTGGCTCCGGAAGAGCAGTAAGGATTTCCCCAACAAGAAAATGTGCTGGAGCCAAAACAGGAGGATCATTGGAGTCATTGGAGATAGCTAGGACAGGTCTGGAGTTTAGGCTTGTTTCAACTTGACTAGGGAGTGTACTAAATTCCCCGAAGGTCAGACAGGCTGTTCCTTCTGCACGCTTCAAATGATATTTCATTGCCTTGATCCAGCCTCCCACAAACCACCAAAGTGAGGAGCACTGGGTGGTATAAGATGCCAAGTGAAACCAGTTGTGCTGGAACACTGATGAACATCGCCATTGTGATGCTGTGATTGAAAGAGTTTATGTAACTGTTTCAGCTCTTTCCTTGCACCCACCAAATTCTAACCACTGTCAGAGTACAAATTTGCGCAATTTCCTCTTCTCGCAATGAATCTGCGTAGAGCTGCGATGAAGGCATCTGTTGAAAGACTGCTGACCAACTCTAAATGAATAGCCTTGGTGGCTAAACATATAAACAAAGCCACGTAGCACTTGGTTCTGACCTTGGATCTTGTTGATCCTAGCCGAATGAGAAACGGACACCATGATCCACTCCCAAATTTTAAAAAATGGGCGAGATGGTTCCACACGTGGTGTAGGTAATTGTCCCATCAATTTCTGTGATGTTTGTGCCCTTAACTTGAAGCATCTGACACACTTGTGCATGACTTGCCGGACAGTACTTCTTCCCTTAGGAATCCAAAACTGCAATCGGGGTGACGACAATGCTAATTGAACACCTTCATGATGCAGTCGTACGTGTTCATTCTCAATGATGAGTTGAGTCAACTTATGTTTAACTGGCAGAATCAGAAGGTGTCTTTGATCAAAAGGTAATGAAGAATCCTGCAAACGACCGCCCATCCTGAGGTATTGTGATTCATCCACAAACGGATGAAAATCCTTGATTTTGCTCTTATGTTGTACAAAGTGGTGGACTTACCAGTCATGCGATTCTCGAGTAAATTCTTGTTGCTGAACAAGTCTAATGCAAACACGTAATGAGTGTCGCAATTCTTTGTGAGAGAAGATGCCAGTTTCTCCGCAGTGCTTGGAACGTTTGAGGTTAGCTGCAAATCGAAAACAGAAGGTGATTACGAATTGAATTTTCTGAAGTGAAGAAAGTATTTCCAAGATAGTGTCAATTGTAGTTGGTGTGCTCGCTAGCAAGCTGACTGCGTTTGACGCTGTTCTGACAATGCAGGGTCTGTATCCTGGAATGATTCTTGTGGAGGCCATGCTTCTGTAGACTCTGATAGCCTCGCTGGACCTTGCCACCAAGAAGTTTATTGTTTGAGTATTTGTGGGTTTGTTCCCCTTGACAGGATATCTGCTGGATTATTCTTCCCTTAAACATGTCCCCAGTCTAGATCACTCAATGCATCATGTATTTCTGCAACGCGGTTGGCCATAAAAGTCTTCCCACGGTTCAATGACGAGTTAATCCAATCCAGTACGACCGTGGAATCTGTCCACAGATGTGTGCTGTGTATGCTAAGTTGAATGATAGGCTTGTCAGGAGCATTTCTGCACATAACTCTAGGCGAGGAATAGACACTTGCTTCAATGGTGCTACCTTCGATCTGGAGGAGACTAATTTCACCGAAACATCATCCGCCATGTTAACACATCGTAGATATACACAACCACCATTTATGCTGATCGTGAAGCATCCGAAAATCTATGCAATTGTATGTTCACTAGTATACCTGTTCCTATTAGTGAACGAGGTACTGAAACGTTACTTAAATCTGACAAATAATTATACGTTTGACGCCATTCATCTTAAAGACCATTAGGTAGAATTTCATCGCAACCAATTTTAACTTGCCACAACCTCTGACGATCTTGCAGGACACCACGACCGGACTTACCAAACCCAATGGATCAGAAATAGAGGCTGTCACTGCTAGTATTTTCCGTTTTGTCACTGGCGACTGCTCATCGATGTTGAAGGAAAACATGAATTCGTCTGTAGATGGTTGCCACAGAAGCCCTAATGCTCTAATGACATCATCATTGTCCATGGGAATAGGTGAAAAGGTTTCTCGCATGTATTCAGGGACAGCTAATACCACCTCACGACAGTTTGGAGCCCTATTTTCGCAAATGGAATCCACCTCTCTTCATCAACAGAAGTAATTCTGATTGCAATTGTAGTGCGTCTTGTATTGTCTGCCCTCAACTCAATAGGTCATCCACATACATGTCTTGTTGAACAACCTTGGCGGCCTTTGGCAGTTGAGCTTCTTCTTCCACCGCTAATTACTTGTTACACCTGGTTGAAAAGAAGGGTGCTGAGGCTGTACCACGGTAGTCAGTCGATACGATTGAAGTACATCTTGAGGAGATTGTTGCCACAGAATTCTATGAAAATTAGTGTCCCTTGAATCCACTTGTATCTGGCGGTATATATTTGCAATATCTGCAGTAAAAGCTATTGGATGTGGGCGGAACCTTGTAATAATTGAATATAGATCTGGTTGTATGGACAGACCAACCATTAACTTGTCATTCAGTGATATGTTAGTGCTGGACTTAGCTGAAGCATCGAAGACTACGCGTGTTTTAGTTGTTGAACTTGATTCCTTTACCACTGCATGATGTGGCATGTAGTATAAATGTTCGTTGTTTGGATAATTGATGGGTGAGGTACTACTTCCATGTATCCAAGCTCTTCATATTCCTTCATGAATGTCTTGTAGTCTTCTCGAAGCGTGGGATTCACTGTTAGTTTTCTTTCAATTTGCTTAAACCTACGCTTGGTTCCTTGGTAGGAGTCACCTAGCTTCATTGTTGAACTGCGGAATAGAAGTCGCACTGTGAAACGGCCGGTGTCATCCCGTCTTGTGCACTGTTGAAAATGTGCTTCACACCCCTTTTCTTCAAGAGAGATTGACTCACAGTTCAGTTCTTCCAATTGCCAGAATTTCTGTAATTGAAGTTCTAGGTTGTCCTGACTGGACACGAACATAATCACGCTTGATGGTCTATTGCTGATATCGTTATTGTTTCCAGATAATATCCACCCCAGAGAGGTTTCTTGGATCACTGGTAGGCTTGGTGCTTTGATTATTCTTTCTAGCAACATATCGAAGAATAACCCTGCTCCAATCAATATATTAATGGAGCCTGGCACATTGAAAGTAGGATCTGCTAGTTCCAGATGACCTGGAATATCCCACTGCTCAGTATTAAGATGTCTCTTAGGCAGAACCCCTGTGATCCTTGGTAGAATGAAACATGTGAAGTTACTGACTCTGGTTTGTAGATGAACTGACACGCTGTGGGAAGCCTTGGAAATTGAATTGTTAATTCCCCTGATTGGAATAACATTGTTCAGACGTTTCAATCTTAGCCGTTGAATACACGACTCAGATATGAAATCTGATTGTGACCCGGAGTCTAGAAGTGCCCTGCACTGCTGCAAATTACCACTGTGGTCACGTACATAAACAATGGCTGTGGTTAATAGTACCTGCCGTTGAATATACTACTTGTAAGCACAGTAACTATTGGTGAGCGGTATCTGATTGTTGTTTCTTGAAGTTGCATTGACTTCACATTCTAAGCTACCTTCACCACAATTATTGCTGCCGCGATTAGGTGTTGTGGTGATGTTGTCCTTGTGAAGAAGTGTGTTGTGTTTTTGCTTAGATTTGCGACAATGACTAGGCCTACATTGTTGGAAGTGTGACCTGCGGCCATTCAGTTGAAACAAAGTTTATATTTACGAACTAAATCTTGCCTCATGGTAACATCGTCACTATTAAATAGCTTGCAATTGAACAATGCATGCTCTTGCCCACACCTAGGACATGATCGAACCGTGGTAAAAAAAAAGTCCTCTCGGCACGCCGGAAGGCGGAGTAAGATTTCACCGGACAAACTTGGGGATAGGCGAAAATAGGCAGAATATGCAGGTTTTCGTAGAAGGATCAGACCTCATTTATTGCGAGAAGGTATTTTATAATTGGAGCTTAATTAACTTTGTTTTTCGTCATTTTATGCTTATTTTAAACATTTTATTGTCTTATGGGAACGGTAACCATCTTGTCATTTGGGGTCCATTTTTATACTTTTGGTCACACTGTCCTTATGCAAGGTTTCGACACTGATGTGTAACTATGTAACGGTCTGTTACTTCTGACACCGTGGACGGCCAGGGTGGATGGGGCCCTACTTACCTGTATTCAGAGGTCCGCATCGCTTCCACAGCAAAATCACCTCCAGATGACATGCCCCAACAGAAGAGCACCAACAGGGGTAGAAGGAAGTTGGAGAAGGGGAACGCACAGGCTATTCTACAGACACCCCCCAATAACTAATGGAATTGTCGTCGATGAAATAATGCCACAACAGTTGCTTAAAAATTTAAAATAAAAATTTAATGTTAAAATTTAACAAAAAACACCTCCACCAGAAAACAGAACATGCTTGCTTGCAAAGTAAAAAAGAAAAGAATTAAATTAAAACTAAAATGTTAAAGCCCAAAGATAAAAATAAAATTACAGGCATAATTAAATGAGAACGGGCTTGATAATTTAGTAGGACGCAATACCGACCGGACATGCAGAGATCCAGGCCACGATGAAACGAGAAATTTAAAATTAAATTAATAAAATAAAATTGGATCAGAAAATAAATCCATAATTTGCACGACGGAGAAAAAAACACAGGAACATTTACCGAAAACACAAAGTTAAACCAACAAAGTTAAATAAAAAACAAATTAAGCTAACACTACAAAACGTTTGAGTTTCGCGGTCGGCGCCAAGAGACTGACCTCGAGAACAGAATGCATTTCGGCAAAATAAAAACAAACATGGCCAAGAAAAACAGGAGACCGCATGTCAAATCGACATTACGGCAAAGAATTAGCATTAAATTAATTTTAAAATCACCGGAGAAAAAAATAACATGAGGAAAACAATTACACTTTAAATACTATTAACATGAGGGTGGAGCATCGGATCGTAAAACAGATTAATAATATGCCAATCCCAAGATTGCCAAAAGAAAATAAATAATAATTTAAAACGTAAAATAACTTAGAAATGTGTCTCCAGAAGGTACGAAGAAAAATAACAAAATTAATATATATATGGAAACATTATTAAAACATAAATTTTTTTTAGGCCTAACAGGCGAAACAAAACACAAGATCAAACATTCATACAAGGTCAATATTGGAGCTTCCAAAATAAAATAAATAAAAAAACGTACCTTAAAACTTCACAGTGGAGACACAATAAAAATAAAATAATTCACACACAAAGCAAATAACGTAATACGGCACTATATTGCCTGAAAATGGCCCACCCAGCACATGCGCCGTTTTGGTATCAAGCACTGGTCTGCATCGAGATGCGATTTTCATTTCGTACTTCTTCACTGCGAAACGATGAAATAATAGCCTGAAGAGCACAGGCAATTCCCTTCCATCATATATCCACATTTTGTAAAAGCTGGGGGCCAATGCCCCCAGCTGGAGAGATACTCTGTCACACCAGCTGGCTTCTTGCTTCCTTGACGACTGACAATGACGTTCACAAGATGGCGGAGAATCCCGCGTCAAAAACAGCATTGCATACATGTAAGTTGTATTATCCAATCAAGGCTTGACACATCAAACAACAATGTGATTATTAAGTAATTTATTTGGCGGTATCAAGAATACACAGTCCTTTGTTTCATGACGTAGAATCACTATAGCCTTCAAATATGACACGAATAGGATTAGTTTATAAGGCACAACCAATACACTCTAGTGGCGAAGAAGGAACCACGTCAAAAAACCCCGAAGTCTGACAGCAGCTGCCATCTCGTGTTCACAAACGGAACCAAGCGACCAGGCGGTCGTTTCAAAATGTCATGAAGTCACATCCAAGGAAGATACATATTTGAAAACGTTGGGACGGGCTCTTGCACGTAACAACTTCTTCACGCAAAATTATATCTCCCGCAGAGATTTTGGTTGGTTCCTCAGTTGAGGGGCTGCGACAACGCGGTCATGTAACCCCGTGTACTTAGGGATGGCTGTATTAGTCTGTAATTTAGGTAAGGACTGCAGACGGTCAATTTCAAGCAGTAGTTCCTAATGTAGCTACCAGGTACTACCGTCAACGGCACATAGCTGTGAACTTGGCTACTAGATGCCACAGCAACCAGAAACACGCAACGAACGTTGGAACTTCCCCTCCAAAGGAAAGCATACTGAGGGATTTTTAGCGCTCTTAGAAAATCCGACGACTTCGGCCAGCTTTGAACTCGCGACCTTGGGCATAGACATTCAGCATGCTACCAGTTACGTCACCGAAGCCGCTTCACACTTAGTCAGATGGAAATATGAATCTGATCTCGTGCAAGTGCGTTATCTTGGCAACGTCTGATGGCTCATCCCTTGTCAATTTAGTATTGTTGCCATGGCAACCACTGATAGCTCTTGGCATTTTCTTATAATTCCGAAATAATTTTTCTCATCCCTTGGCATAATGGTGGGTCATATCAAAAATTCTTTCAGACAAAAGTTTTAGGAATTATTAGGGGAATATTGTCCATTTTGTACGGTTTTGATATTGTGCCTATTAAGAGAGATATGATTAATGTTTCCCGAAAAACCCACCTTTTCCCACCTCTTTGGTCAATGGTTGGTGCTATAAAAAAACTCTTCAAACATAAATTTTTGGGCTTTATCCGACACATAGTATGAACGTTGAACGGATTCGATATTTCACATATTAAGAGAGTTATAGCAATATTTCATTTTTCCGAAAAAAGCCCCCCATTTTCACCCCATTTGACCGATTTAGCCCAGTAACGAACTCGACCGAGATTTTATAGGTATACATATTCGGTAAAAAATTCAAAGTGATTGGTGCAAAATTACGGCAGTTATCGTGTCCACAAGAAGCTGATACATATATATATATATATATATATATATATATATATACATACATAAATTATATATAAACGTTTGAACTGACGGTGGTTTTGGGGTCTGGGGGATGTGAAACGCGAAGATATGTCGAAATTTTCCGGAAGTCGAAACATGGGACCCATTGCAATAGTTAGCTTTCTAATGAAATCTACCTAAAATGAGTTATACATTTTCTCTGATTTCTCTTTGCCTGAAGCAGGTTTTGGAGAATGGGAAGGCTTGTTGGCCTGACGAAACATTGCCTCTAAAGCAAGGCATAGCTTAACTAACATGTAGTTCCGTGAAGAACTATACAGCCTATTTTCATATATCCTACTTATGTTAATTGCCACTATCAACATACAAAATTTCAGTTTGATTGCTGTAATAGATTCGTAGATATTGAGAACCGACTAAATATTTCAGATGGTAGCCATGTTGGATTTTATATATGTATGTCCTAGAGTTATGAACTGTTACATGAAGATTATTGTGTACGTGTAGCATTCAAACTTCAATCGAATAATTTGAGCACAAGAAGTAACAAGGAGATTTTAAAATTTCGCACACCTGCCATCTTGTGGTTATGGAAACAATTGAAATAAATTAGACGCCAGTGGATTAACATTCGTATAAGGATTTACTTTACCAAGTTTCACTGCACTTGGATGGTTAAATTACGAGAAATGTCCAAGTGAATATTTATAATTCGCGTCGCCGCCATGTTGGATTTGTGATCGTCAGGTTATTTAAAGTCATATAGGTGGACTTAAGTTCATAGCCCCAGTGAACATAAATACATTCAGTTTGATTGATATAATAGATTCGTAGATATTCAGAGCCGTCTAAATATTTTGGATGGTCGCCATGTTGGATTGTTAAATGTATAGGCCATAGAGTCATGTACCATTAAAGGAAAATTATTGCATAGGTTCATTATTCAAACTGTCACTTCGATCGCATGATAACGACACAAGAAATAAAAACTTAATGTTAAAATTCGCAATGCTGCCATCTTGAGGTTATGTAAACAATTGAACTAAATAAGATACCATTGCATTACAATGTGTATAAACATTTCATGTACCAGATTTCATTGCGTTTGGAACATTAAATCGCGAGAAATGTCTATTTTAAATTTTCAAATTTGCTTGGCCGCCATGTTCGTTTTGTATTTAACCAGTTTTTGAAAGTCTTATAGATGAACGTCCAGTAGTGCCCTTTTCTCCGTACAAAATTTCAGGGTGATACCGCTGATAGTTTCAGAGATATAGAATACCGGTGAAATATTTCGCACAGCCGCCATCTTGAGGTTATGAAAACAATTGAACGAAGTTAGATGTCGGTGCATTACAATGTGTATAAACATATACTGTACCAAGTTTTATTGCGTTTGGTTGGTTAAATCGTGAGAAACGTCAATTTAAAAGTCGCAAATTCGCGTGGCAGCCATGTTGGGTTTGTAGTTACCAGTTTTTCAAAAGTCACATAGGTGAAATTCTAGTAGATCCCTTTGTCACTGTAGAAGGTTATATCGGTAATAGTTTCGGAGATATTGAGATCCAGTGAAATATTTCGCACAGCCGCCATGTTGGATTGGTGAGACGTAAGAAAATTTGAAGGGCACGGTCGGGGTCGTCCGGAATAGTGCTATGACTTTACCGAGTTTCATTGAAATCGCTCTAGCCGTTTAGAAGTTATTAGGGACACACACACACACACACACACACACATGCACACACACAGGGACAAAAGGTGATCTCATAAGCCTATTGTTTCAAAATTGAAAATAGGCTAAAACTTCAAACAGTTCTTCAAAGGTCAGCAGCTGCTTAGCCGGATTGTGAAGTTCCTACTCTCACCTAGATGTTGAATCTAATCTATCTGCGATTAATTGCAAAAAAAAAATGGCTTCATTGAATGTATTTTCAACTATATCCTGAGCTTATCATGAGGTCAAATGTCCCTTAAGAATGTCCACCGACGATCGCAACTCACGTGCTGATTCTTTGTGAATTGCATCACAAGCGTTTACTAACCCTTGATGTGCTTGCTTACTATTAGCCTCTTATTGTAGTATCGTGCAATTAATGCCGACCCTGCTGCTTGGTAATTTTCAGAAGATGTTGGAAATTTTTGTACAATTTGGAGTGTCTCTCCCTTAAGTGATGGATGTAGATAGTAATATTTTTGAATGTTGGTTAGATCTTCATTGTTGTGGATCATAGCCACAAATGTATAGTGATATTGAACCCACATTGCTTAGTCACCGTCAACATTAAGGATGTTAATTGGAGGTAATTTCATACATGATTTTAATCTACCTGTTGTGATCCTGCAGAATGCGATGATATACCATCATATACCATCATCAAATGGCTCTACCCATGCTTTAATTCTGGCAACAATATCCCAGTACGTGGATTCGTAACTATCTCTGTGATCTACATGCTCCTCAGTTTTGTCATCGTACACTTCCAAGTCTGACGGAATGACTTTGAAGTCGTTGAAAATTTCCTCGAATGTTTTTAACCTGCCTTTTATTATCTCTATACTCTGAGAGTTATGAAACTGCTCGACATATGACTGAATGCGCGTCAGCCTGCCCTTCAAAATGCCTCGCTTCTTTATCAATACGTTTATATCTGTAGCTTCCATAGTTGGACTATATATAAGTAAAGGAATAGAATGGATTGCTAGACCTAACACATACCTTGACTTGGACTTTATTTCACTGCTTAATGCTCTATAATACTGTAGTACCACTAGTCGGGGTCAATATTCGAGTGCGGAGTACCAATGTTTTATTTTGTAGAAATAATGTATTTGATCTGAACCCTATCTGGTTCTGCTCTGCTATGTTTGTGACAAAAGTTATTGCAAAACTTCACATACATTGATATTTCCTGGCTCAAGGAACTCTCTGAAAACCAAAGAATCAAGGGACGTTCCCGACCAGGCCACGAGAGGCGCAGTCAAGCGCGCAACAGATGTCGCTCCTATACGGAACGGAACAGTATGGGAGTTATATGTAGTTAATCATTGGTCTTGTATGCTAGCATAGAATTATGTTGGTAGCACTATCTCTGACGATTTACTCTAAATATGAGTAAAGCATCCTGAACTTACAGTTTCTTAATTGGTAGTGTATTCCGTACATCTATTACAAGATATTGAATCTAGAGGGCAAATGACGTATTTTTAACATTTTCAGCCCTGCTGATTCTTATATTAAGCACAATTTTTTTATCCTAACGCGCGCATTGCACTTACAACATTTGGACAACATCCATTCCTTAGTATGGATTTTTCTTGAAGTTATACGTTGAACCTATAGGCTTGCATAGAATCATGTTGGCAACATTGCCATGAAATTTAATCATGAATATTGTGTTCTTTAAGTTGCAAAATTCAGATATGTTTGCCTGCATACTCTCTAATCTACTGAGACTATGGCTCATAATTAATGGCACCGTATATCAACAGTTGGCGGACCTGGTGACTCTGAATATATTTAAAGTCCCATCTCATAAGGTACACTATGCACATCCAAAATTTAGTTGAGATTCATTAGTATGCAAGTTACATGTATTTAAATATTGAATTTATCAGCATGCATTACATCAGGTTGGCAACACTGCCATATAAGGGATGCTCAAACTTAAATAGAAATTTAATTATCTATATATATAATGCCACTTTTGAGAGAAATTAATTTATTAGTATGGAAGTTACAAGTGATTAAGCGTTAAACCTATCAGCAAACATTGAATCATGTTGGCAGCACTGTCGTATATTGGCTGTCGAAAATTAATCTATATTTTCGGGTACTATAGGTATGGAATGTTTAGAAAAGTTGGCCTGCATCATTTATGGTATATTTAGATAATTATAAAAATGTATTGAAAGCATTTTTCATTATTTGGCAGCCCTTTTGACACTAAAAAAAATTTATATTAATTTATGCTCCAGTGCTCAAATCACGGTACAATAATTGGTTGAAATCCCATTGATAGCATGAAGTTACATGCATATAAGGATTAGACCTATCAAAAGACATAGAATCATGTTGGCAACACTGTTATGAATGGGTTCTTGGAAACTAATCTGATATAATATTATCCATAATTATGTGTGTCAATTTTGGAGCAGTTCCCATGAATGCCTTCCGAGATATCCAACATATCCAACATAGAGCTTAAAATTCAATTGTGATTGTACAGCAGTTGGTAGCGCTGACTTTATTTACAAATATGGCCGTGAGATACGTGGTTAAATATCTTTACTCATACCAAATTGGGGTTTAAAGCTGCGGCCGTTTATGAGTTGATAGGGACATTCCCTGGATCGATTTCATAAGTCTACCTTTTCCTCTTTTAAAGAGAATGTGAAAGGTAGGCTATTAAGCAAAAAAAAAAAAAATACACACAGTATCACTTTCAAATCTTAGGGCCAGTTGTTCCATCTCCTTTTATACGTCATGCAAACTCCGGTTGGGCAAATCTCCTGTTATCCCCTAAAAACCGTTGCACCATCCCTTGTTGTTGTCATGGCCTGGCAAACTCTTGTTGTTGTGCTTCTAACCGTCTGGTAAACTAACACCCCGAGCGACTTCTGTTAGCCGATAACAGGAGATTTTCATAATCCAACATGTCGTCACGCGAACAGAAGCTTCGGTCTACTCCCTTACAATTACACGCCTTTTAAAAGAATTGACGAGAGTAGTACATGTAAACTATTGTTTTCTGGTAAAGCATAATGGCAACAACATGTGAGTGGAATATATGTCGACTGAATGTGCTGATATTAATTGAATGACAAATTGAGGTTAGAATGACTCGTTCCGTTGCCGCCTTGTTTGTTATGGTTCACGTACGAGTGAAGGATTGATGTCTGTTGAAGCGATGTGTCAAGGGACTGGATAATAATAAATCAGCTCTAATTCCGATGATAGATACGGTATTCGTATATAACAGGTAAGCTTCATTCCCGATACAGTAAATATTAGGCTTGACTACTGGTGTTAACACCGTAAGTAATACAGTACGATTGATGTTGTCCAACCCATTTTATTTCCAGTTTCGTGATTGTGATGATACGGTACTGTGCCTCGGATGACGGAGATAATTCTGTGCTATTAGGCCTAGGTAAGTTTGTCTTGTCTGTACTGGGTGAAACAGTGTCTAATGAGTATGTGAAATTAATCAGTAAGTTAATGCTTATAATGATGTTGGCTTAGGCCCAAAGTTGTGTTGGTAATGTAGGCTATGTTGTATCATAGGATCACATGAGCTTTGAAAGTTTACTAGAGACATGTCCTGATGTTGTTGAAAATAACTTTCATTATTCAGTCAAGTGTTGCCCCGTTACGGTATGTAAAGGGAGGTGAATGTTTGTCGTAGCTCTACTGAATTTAAAGTCACCCAATTAATGTCAGTTTCAAAGACTAGCACCAGTTCAATGGGCTACACGAGTTTAATTTAATTTTACCAATGGAATACTTAACACATATACCCTCCTCAGAAATAAATTACATATATATACATATATGCAGGGCTTGAAAACAATTAACAAACCATTGAGTTGTTATGGAAAGACAATTATATCGTTGAGAGGTTATGTAGGAAGTAGTAGTAGTAGTTATTGTTGTTTTAAGGGGTGGAACTACGAAGACATCTGCCCCTATTATGTACGAATAGTCTGCTTCATGATTTAAAAAATTCCCAGGTAGCATTCATTTTATGAAAGGATATGTTCATTTACAGGGAACCAATTGTTATAATGTTGCATTATAAGGTGCACATAAAAAAAATCTTGAGCAATGCCTTCATTTCAGATATTTTTAATACCTAGGCCTAATGTGGGTTCAGTTTACGTATAATTTCTCAACTTCTGTTTTCCTATTGACAGATACAACATTCACATAGGAAATGAGATGAAGCATAATAGAACTCGGAGAACCTCTGTCTCTTGAGGGGAAATGAATTCTGACCTGCTGGGAATATTAGGCGTAAGGCCATGGGAATCAAGGACATGGTAGACTACATCCAGGTACGGTAATTAACTTACCCCCATCTGTTCCAATATGCAAATTTGGTAACTCTGCATGTATGGTTAATTATTTCCAGTCTCTGGAGGGGTGTTTAAAATGTCCTCCTTGAGACTTCAAGCACAACATCTAGGTCTCTGTATAGTATTGAGATATGCATACTGTAACTTAATAATTGTTTAAAAAATACAGTGCATTTCTGTATGAAGGAGGGTATTATTCTTGCAGTAAGTGACTGATTTATAAGTAACAGTGAAGGAGACAAGAACCCACGATAACATTTTCTAAGTACTGAAATTTGCCACAAATACCTTCTGCAATCATTCAAAATAGATCTGGAATTGCTATAGTTTACTCCTCCAATGTCTAGAACACATTGCCCACTGCCAGGTTAGATCACTGTTTGGTCGAAACCATTGCCCACTGCCAGGTTAGATCACTGTTTGGTCGAAACCATTGCCCACTGCCAGGTTAGATTACTGTCTGGTCGAAACCATTGTCCACTGCCAGGTCACATCACTGTCTGGATGAAATTACTGCTTGTGCTACATGCAAGGGGGTGTAGGGCATAAACCCTAGGTTAGGTTAGTGTTTGTGTGAGAGCTGCAACGGTGTACACTCACGCAAATGCTGGTATGGTTCCTGACTTATGGCTACGGCCACCTCCGTTCCATTCTTATCCCCAATTTATAAATACACACAGTAATGCAGCATTCACAATAGCACAGGTTATCATACAAATTCCACACACACAAATACATGGGGGTATATGACCGCGATGTCGCAGCCCCTAAAATAAACAACTTCTATTTCCCCCTGTAGGTTATTTTAATAATAATGATTTTGGTTTTACGTTCCTTTTAACCACTGCATCTTTTAGAGATGCGGGGGTGCTGGAATTTTACCCTGAAGGGGATCTATAATGTGCCAGTAAATCTTCTGACAAGTCTCCCTCGCATTTCCGCACTCACAAATGCAAACTACCGCACCTGCGTCTGGATTCAATCACGCAACCTTGAGCACAGCAGGCAAGAACGGTACTGCTAGGCCACATAGCCAGTCATAGGTTGTATTCTTGCGATAGGCGTTTAGCTTTGCATATCAGCATTTTGATAGCTCCTCTGTTGTGACTGGGGTGGTGGTTGGATCGTTGTGTAAATAAGTCTATGAGGGTAGGCTTCCCATAGACCTTGCGTGACAGGCTTCAATCTTGGTCCTGACTTCCAACACGTTATGACATGGAAAGCAATGGTTCGATGCTAGTTTCATGGTGAATAGGGATATCTTATGCGAAACTTTTCTGACAAATGTCATGGCTGTTCTATGTGGGACTCCATTTATTTGCCTTCCCTTGGCATTCTAAACGCATCGAATTTGAAGAATAAAAAGTTGATAATACAATAAATTTTCATTCTGAAGCGTGTGTAACAGCCTATTGTATGTTATTTGCAAATGTTATTTGAACTAAAGAGCAAAATGATCCCACATAGTACCTGTGCACTATTTGTTGGTGCTAGTTCAGGTTATCCCCTATTGAATATTGTGGTGGATTATGGTTAGAAGACTGAGGAATTCTGCCAGAGCTACTTTTCCGTGTTTCTCTATCAGGGATTTATCGTCAACGAAACGGAACCAAGTTGTGGCCCTCTATTTTTGGTAGCGTTCTGTAGAGCGGACTTACAGGACTACCCATATCTTATCCGTCTATTTGCACACAGAAACAGTTATTTCATTTAAAATGTTGTAGTTACACAGTGGGGGAATCGTGTGGCAATATCAGGCGATTGATGGTGTCGATGTGACATGTGGTTCCTTTAAGCCGAATCTTAGTTAAAAGTTACACCACGTCTAATCTATTGAGAATGTCTTCTGATTGGATGTTATTTTTTAAATTCATTTTTGCTTGAAGTGAGCTGAATTCCTATATTTATGTGGCAATACGTTTGTCCTACATGTGGTTGTAATAGTTTGCCAAGATATCTTGCCAGGTTGTTTGGCTCACCCTGTTGCTAGCACAACCACTCCGACTGCTGCAGCCCCTAAGTGAATTCTGTATCACTATGTACACTACTGTTTCAGAATTAATTTGGAGCTGATTTTCCTTATTCATGACATCGTGTTTTATTGCCTTCTTGTTATTAGAGTGAACCGTTTAACTATAAGTAAGTGTTAGCTGCCCCTAGCTTCTCTTTCTCCTGCCTAATAATTTGTATTTTGTTACAGAACCACCATTGGATTATTGCTCTCTTGTGGTAAACCCAAATATCTCCTGTTGAAGCTTGCCACCTCGTGTTTCTTTCACAAGACCTAGAGAAACTGAAGAAATACATTTCTTTCGCTGGTGTTTGCTGCTTTGAGGGGTGGACGTCAAGGACATACATTCATTTAACACAGAGTTTATACTTACTGGATAGGAACCAAATATAACTTAAACATAAAAATTAACCGAAATATTAACTTACACACTAGTTTGCATTCAAATTGTAAGATATTTTGTTTTTAAAGTAAAATAATCACTTGTCAGTTATAAACCTAGTCCACTTTCCCTTATAAAGCTGATAATAAGGTCAGCAGCCATATCGTCATTGGCTAATAAGAGAATGAACATTTTTTCATGTTTCTTCATTGAACAGCAAATGTGCAACTGAATTTATTATGATGAGGAAATGGGAATTTTAATAGTGTTGTAAATTTACTATAGAAATGAATAAAATTATTGTTTCCCAGAAATATTGTTTGTTTTTTTGTACTAACAAGGGTAAAACAAATCTATTTCCACAGGAGTGTGCCTTTATTTCTTCCTGATCTCCATATCCAAAAATGAGGTATTATTGATGGCGGCCTTGTGACATTTTTATTTCCTTGTGAACTTTTTAAATTTAAGTCCTCTCATAGAACAAGTACCGGTACAAGAATCTGAGTAATGATGAGGTAAGTCATACTATTGAACTTGTAATGGATTTGTTAATCACTTTTGGTTTTGTGGATATTTCTCTATGTACAGTAGGGTGGGGTCAAAAACGTTTGGAACTTAAATAGTGAAATAATAAGTTTTGTATTTAAGTCATCATTAGCCATCAAGTTCATTCCATATTTTTATGGTGGTGCAAATGATCTAAAGAGTGCTCTTACTGTTTCTTGTGTCGTGTCTGCACGAATACTCACAACATCTTCCACGTAAGGCGGATAGATACCATATCCTTTTAGTACTGAGGCCCTGTGTTAATGGAGGGTGGAGAAATATTCTCACACCTGTCAAGATAGGTACAGGAATAGTATTGTAGAAATGGAAGTCTCCCAAGTTATGTTAAATTTGGAGACTTGAACCAAGCCGGTGGGCTCAACGATTTTACAACACAGGTCGCTTATGGGTATTGCTTTCAAAGGCCTGTGTCAAGCTTCGACTGAGTTTATTGCAGGAAGTGCCGTACTCCAAATGAATGTTTCCAAAACTTATTTTCTGGTACATACATATTTTATAACCTAATTGTTGTTTGAGCATTTGTATTCGAGGCTAATAAATAACTGTCATGGTCTAGCAGTAAGAATGGTAGTGTTCCACTCGGCCTGGGTTCGATTTTTCACGGTAAATTTTAATCTTATGAAAGTTGGAACTGGGTGCATTTAGCCTCATGCTCTCGAATTTCAATTAGGAGCGAACATCGTCTGTAGTGTATGATGACTTCCCGGACTCATACACCAGCAAATGCAAGAATGAAGCATTTACAATACGGCCGCCATGAACACGACCGCCGACTACCAACAGAACCTAGGTTCATAACTTAACACGTTTCATGCGCTGTTTATTTCATCCGTTGCATGTTATTCTTATCCGTCGGCACAGTTTTTGCCAACTTTACGAAATTGCGGAATAAATATCTACGTTCGAGTTAAGGTACAGATTTCTCAGAAAATTTGACAATTCTTTTTTTATAATGAAGTATTCCTTTCGTACGTCATGCTCCGGTTGTGTAACCGCGTGTTCTTCTATTCCTATAGCTTCGGGTCACCCTGTGTTCCGATTTGCGTAGTTATGGTGAAATGAGCATATACAGTTTTGTTCTTGAGAAGGTATAGCCTATTGTTGTTCCTTCCACACTGCTCTGCAAGGTAAGCAAATATTATTTGTCAGTTTCTTTTTATTTAAGGGAGTAGTTATTGGCGTCTTCACAACATGTAACGCATCTTGAAACAGCAATTTAGCCTATCATATCACTTACCGTAGGTATTTACAAACAAGGTTACGTCCCTTCAATTAAAGAGGTTCTCAGTATGACAATGGAACCTGCACGAATTGCTTAATATTTCGAAGAAAGCTACGACAGTGATAGTAAAAGAAGTCGGATTTCAAAACTCGTATGAGAGAACAGAAATAATGCCAACTTTCAAAGCTACAGCTCCAACTATTTTATTAAACAATAACAAATAAATTAAAATTACAAATACATTTCAATCTTGTTGAAATTCTCACTTGGAACTGCAATGAAAAAGCATCAATAGAAAGTAGAACATTTATTAAAAGAAGCACAACGAATTACTAGGCCAACATACAAGAACATTACTGTTCCGTCATTGAACCTGAATCATTATTCTGTCACTTGTATTCTTCAGGTCGTCGAGTTATTATTAATAAAAACACCATTCTTGTTGAAATATCATTGAGTCTTAATAGGTCGAAATCTGTGTCAAGAAAGGAAAGATAAAATTACCGAAAAATATATTGCCAAACAATGTTGTATGTCAAAATTCTTTTACGTGAGAAAAAACTATAGGAGAATGATGAAAATCATATGGGTAGATAGGATTACGAATGAATAGGTATCAAGACGAGTGGGAGAGGAGATATGTATCTGGCGACTGCTAATGAAGGGAAGAGATAGATTGGTAGGACACATACTAAGAAACCCAGGAAAAACTAAGTTATGGAAGGAAGGGTCGAGGATAGGAACTGTAGTGGTAGACCAAGCTTGGCGTATGTTAAACAGATTGCCTCTGATGTAGGGTGTGATAAGTATATAGAGATGAAACGATTAGCTCAGGACAGGGAAGCATGGAGTGCTGTATCTAATAAGCCGAAAGACTGAAGATTCAAACAACTACAGCAAGTGAGAATGACACACATTCATGGTGCAGTTGGCTGTTGGTTCTGCAGCTGCTCTAGCTTCGTGGCAAGTATTTTCAGTTCCACAGCGTGGCATTCCACTTTTAAACGAGCGGCTTCCTCTTCAAAGTCTCTGATTTTTGCTGAAGAGGCAGCATTAAGCTCCCGCTCTTTTGCTGCATATTCGTAGTTCTCTCGTTGGAGTTTTACATCCCACGTTTCTTGAATAGGTCCTGGAAGAAATAAAAAGTAATAGAACATCCTTGTAGGGGCACTTAAGGACGATTCAGATTCATAGTCCTTAATATGAATATGGTTACATACTTTTCCTTCTGGATCGCAGAGCGGCGTGCATGGGTCTCCGAATAACTTGGGGAGTGTTCTGTAGCCAATCTTCCCCATCACTTCCGGAATTTCCAGCACGGATCTCTGTCGGACACACTAGTGTTGCGTTACTGCAACTGGGAGTTGGTGAGGGTGTTAACACTGGAGTAGGTGCCGAGAGACATACAGATGTATAAGTGCCTGGTGCCGAAGAAGAAGGCGATTCCAACGAGGCTGGTATATATATTGTGTCGGGACACAATGGGCCTGAAATAATGAAATTACATTCATCACTGTAGGCCCCACTGTATTTCAATGAAAATAACTTGACATACCAAGACAGGTACGATACCTACTGTCAGAATCAAAGTTCGGGGGAGCTCCAACTTGAGCATCTGTGGTGCCTATCATGACCAGCACCTTCTCGAAGATTTCATTCACGCGATGAGGGGAATGACCACCACCACCTATATATAGAGTGACAAACCATACATCAATGTTCGAAGTGTTGTAAAACCAATGTACCATGAGCTTAAAAATATACAAGATGTAACTAAAGTAATTTGCCACCTTGTAAGGATGTGTTCTGCAAGAAAATTAAAGCCGAAAAGATTTGCTTTTGAAATTAACACGTTTTAAAACTATGTTTGCCTCAGGTGCAATTCCTAATGCTGTGTATTTAATTAATTATGGCTCTTCCTACTCGGGTAGCATTAATGGCAACTACTGGGGCAGGCAAAAAAAATATACATTTCAATGACATGTAATTTCTTCCAGGTTATTTTTTTTTGCATGTCCCAGTAGTTGGGATCATAGGCTATTGTGTTGATGAACTGAAAAGTGTCAATAGCAATATTGGTGAGTGTGTTACAACTGGAGTATGTGCTGAGGTACATACTGATGTGGAAGTGTCTGGTGCCGAAAAAGAAAGCCAGTTCAAATCTACCCTGTAGCATGGATGTATGTTTCTCTCATCACTGGCCAGTATACATCACGATACTTTACAAATAATTAAATTGAATAACAACGAGAGCCGGTATCAATGTAACTGAAGCAGAACTGAAATGAAAGCCAAAGAAGCATGTTTTCACACATATTTCCCAACCAAGTGGGAATTTTAAATATCTATCTTTCATAACATTCCTGGTGTACAGTTTTACTGTACTGATATTCACACCAAACCATTTTTTTAAGCCTACATAGCCACTGTGCTATGATAAAATATTAGGTTTCATTGCAGAATACATCTTTAAAATGTGATGAATTGAGTCACCGTATTTTTATGATTTCCATAGGTTCTGCTAATCAGTAAACAAACATTATTACAAATAAAGTAGGCCTACTGTAATTAAGCCTATCTAACCTGTGGGTGGATATCTCACAGTAATTATTTTCTTATGGTAATATTTCCTCCCCTGACTCCGCAACGTGTCCCATTTCTGTCGGAGAGATTCTACACTTCGAGGCGTAGCAGTCTGAGCTGCAAAATTGGATGCGACTCCAAGCCATGCTCTCTCCTGAAATACAAGAAGTCTTGTTAATGGAAATAATCAGTGGATAGGAACCTAAACATAAAACTGAGAAGAGATGAGATTGATTCCCTTCTTAGCCATCCTGGAAGTGGTTTTCTGTGGCTTCCAAATTCTACCCCTGGCAAATGCCGGGATGGTCCTAACTTATGCCCACGGTCGCTACCTTCTCAATTCTCATCTAAATTACAAATGCAAACATAAATAAACTTTTTTTTAATGCAGCCAATGGCCATGTACTTTTCTTTTCAGGACGGGTCAGGGAAGGGATATTGGAAGGAAATGGGCCGTGGACCTATTGAAAGGAACCGTCCCGGCATTTGCCTGGTGGTGAAAATGGGAAACCACGAAAACCATTTTCAGGGCAGCCGAGGTGGGATTGGAACTCACGCTCTCCCGATGCCAGCGAGGCACGAGGTAGCGCTTTAGCACTCTCGGCCACCGCGGCCGGTTAAATAAACATAAGTGAAACATAACGGGTGACACAATGTGCATTAAATAAGTTGAGCGATTTTTAAAATAACCCTACTTACCTTGTCCCTTATGCTGACTGCATCGGTCCTCTTGTTCTCAATAATATCGAGATTCCTTTCGATGCATGAGAGGAGCGTTTGAATTTCAGCCACACTGTAATTTGTTCCACGATTTTTTTTTAGTGGTCATGGTGATGGTATCGGCACTAGAATCGCGTATCCAAATTGTCGTTTTTGAAATTCCAGCCCGAAGTTCGCCAAAGAGAAGCAATTAATGACAAAATTATCTAAGTAATTGTTCCGTGTATCTTCTTTGTTTATACATTTACGTCATAGAATAAAGAAACGATCATGATATTATTCTTTACTCCTTGCTTCTTACCAAGTTTTAT
Source organism: Meconema thalassinum (assembly GCA_946902985.2). NCBI lineage: Eukaryota > Metazoa > Arthropoda > Insecta > Orthoptera > Tettigoniidae > Meconema > Meconema thalassinum. The sequence goes on from OX336395.1 coordinate 241,058,751, forward strand.
ATTGCCAACAGCTGAAAACATTCTCCAACATGGCCTACTATAAGGTGCAGTGTTTTGTTAGACAAAACTAGTTTTAAATAGCTGGTGCAACACGTAAGATACCAACAGACGGTTAGTAACCAACAGGCTGTTACACAACAGGAGTTTGCAGGACGTATAAAAGGAGATGGAACAACTGGCCCTTAGAGTTTCAATATTACAGACTGCAGTAGGTATGCTCCCAAAAGCGCAGCGCTAGGCCATGGGGCCAAGCTTTCTGTGGACTTGGTGGACTTGGTACACGAGGGTTCGAGCCCCACATTCGGCCGTCCTTGTAATGTTTTTCCGTGGTTTCCGTTTTTCAAATCTTCGGACGGTACCTTCTGACAGAGCACGGCCGCATCCTTACACATCCTTGCCCAATTTAATTCATCTTCATTCATTTCATCTCACAATAACTCCTCTCATGGGGTGGCGTTAGGAAGGGCATCCGGCCGTAGCAACCATCCACCACATGTACTTCAATCGCATCTCACCCCGACCCCGTTGAAACGGGAATAATAAGGGGACGACATACACTACAGAGTTTCAATATTATATAGTTACGTAATGGATAACGTCAATAAACAAAGCAGAAATACTCACCATATGCCATGACATTGAATGGAATGGAATGTGGAATTATGGATTGGGCCTGTCAAAGGAGATTGTCAGGGTACCACCAACCAGGCATGGCCTTCCTGACAACCCCATCCTCCAAACACACAACCTGAGAGGATCGGCTGCTTTTATTTTAGGGGTAGCCGGCACGAATGTCCATTTCCCAAGGAATCAGGTCCTACACGGTAAAATTGCAGGAGACACCCAAAGAAGTACACCCAGCAAAACACAAGGCTATAAATAGAAAAAAATCCAGGCTTGAGTAAAATCCGAAAGGGATAATTTGTTTAAAAAATCAAACCCCTATCCTATTTCGGAGGGTTAAATTCGGCTAATCCGCAAGGTTATAGTAATAAAAGATGAGCAACCCCTAACTGAAATCTAAGTTCAAACCCTCTCGAAGCGTCCTGCTTACAACAAGAAAACAACAGCAAAGCTTGGGACGTAGTACGTAAATAAACCCTGATTGAAGATACAAACAAACATGATGAATCGAGAAAGAAACATCATAAAACAACAAAGTCAAACTTTACTGCAAAATCCATATTAGGTTGGTACTACTCCCTTATTTACATTTAACGTTTACCTAATTGAACTAAAACCTGACTAATAATAAACAACAGCGATTAGCGCTCATAAGAAAAATTAATTCAAGTCTAGGATAACAACGATTGGAATTACAAACAACTTGTACAAAAAATATTACAACAAGAATATTAACCCTGGGGATTGTAAGGTTGAACACGTAAAGAAATATGTTTTACACACACGTGTTCTTATTAATAAAGCCTACTTACACAGAGCAGTTTGCTACCAATTGCCATCGACATCTGTATAGTTACGTTGGCGAATGCGCAGTTAAGACTGCGGCTTACAACACATGTGATCACCCGGCCCACAATTTGCAAACTAATGGTTGCCAGTGATTTCGTCGGTCAAGAAATATGTCAGCTGCATATAGTTTCCGTAAGGAATAATAGTAATGCAATGTGTTGGTCGGCATTCAGAATCATAAGTAAAATTAAGAGAGAGATTATTTAGAAGTCACATGAACATCGTAGATGTACGGCATTTAGGATATTATGATTTAGAGATAGGTTTAAACATCGTCGGTTTAGTTATCATTTTATGACGAATGACCAGTGACACAAGACAGCGAAGAAAAACCTAATCGAAAGTCCACACGGGTTGCTTACGAGGTGTATGACCCGAAAAGTCACAACAACACCTTGAGCAATCAAATGAATTGCTCCAATAACACGTACACTGTGGCTACAAGCTCACGTAAATACACTGGGCTCTAAAGCTCCACTACTGCCGGAATAAGCTCAGAGCAAAACCACTCTGGCAATGCGTCACAAATAGACACTACAATAACAATCACAAAAATACGGCTGGCCTGATACAAAGTATGGTCAATACAATATAAAACCTCTCCTCATGTGTCAAAACATGGCATGAATAACTGCTGTCACTTTCACATAGCGATCTTTCAAATATGGGACTTACTAAACACCCTATACAAAACAATCAGCTCTGAACATCTGTTGACCTAATTTTCAGAAGCCTCCATCTTATCATAGCTTCATAAGAATCCGTACACAAACATGACATTAGAAAGTCATTCAGAAGTCTAGTCTCACTATGAGAAACACTGGTTCAAAGGTAATACAAACGAGTTTCTATGGCCTTGACAGAGTCGACATCGCGACTTTTAACGGTGTGTCACCTTTCCTGCGCTAGGCAAGGTGGTATAAATGTCTTTAACAATATATGTGTCACGCATAAAAACCAGGCGTGTCCCTTATCAAATACACACACAATAAATGAAGCATCCTAGCTTCTACTAGAATGGCCTTAGTAAAATATGCATAAATATCTAACTGTCAATGCAGTACAAATCATCCAAAGCTACAGACATTCCACTTGTTTGGATTTCTTTGACATTCCGAAGATATATTACTCAGCTTTTTCTTTCGAAACTGTATGACTTTCAGAGTGCGGTCTATCTCGGCACAAAATAAAAATGAATTAAATACAATGCAGCACTAACTGGCTGAATAATATAGCTTTTGAAGCTCAATCATTACCATGGGTGCCTGTCATAGGAGTATTACACACAAAATAATTGCAGCAGCATACGAGACGCTATCAGGCGACTCACCAATATTGCAGATCATGATGCATAAGCTGCTAGTCATAAGTATGCATGTAAGAAAAAATGTCTAAACTACAAAATACTATCTAACAATGATTGTCATCAACTCGATGCTAATAACTAATCCACCACAGACATATGACCTGTACAAGAAGGAAATTATGATCAGAACTCACGGCGGATCGTAGTTCACCTTATGGTACCAAAGGATTGAAGGGTAATCATCTCCGGTTGGAGGGTTAAAAACAACCGTCCTGGGCCTATTGGTCCTGCCCTTATTTTCTCCTTTTCTTCCAATTCATTATGCTGACTATGCATCAGACTTATCCCTCACATGAATTGTTTAGGTCATGTTAGACATCACGAAAACGTGGGTGAAAGTGACGTCCACGTCTTAGATTTGAATCATGTCGTGAAGTGGAAAATACATAGATTCACTGAATTTAAGAACGTCGTTAGATTAAACAAACACTGATTTGACACCCTTGCAGACTTTTATACAAAATTGCTCAAGTGTCTGCCACAGAATTTGGGATACTGTACGGATCCGTTTCACAGACTCTATAACTTGTCTCACACTCTATCACCAAATATCTCGATGATCGTGTATTGTACAAATCCGGCACTAAAATGGCTCGGTAAAAATACGTTTTGTAGCGTATTTACTATAATAATCAAGTCACCGTTATCAATGCTTCACACTATTTTACGACTTACAATTGAACTTGGTTTCAGCAGCGTGGCATGTGGAAAATTAGCCACGTGCAAAGAAATGTACAATAACAAAGTCACTCAAATCACTATGGATTTTCTATATAGTTTCCCTCGTGTACTCTGCACGGAGAAATACTTGCAGGCTAGTACTCTAGTGTACTTAACTAGCTCGACGTAACTAGATTACAGTCAAATTCAATGTTCATAAAAAATATGCTTCAGAGCTCCCGTACTAACGTGTGTGCTTGTGTCGAGCTCACAATCAGTAGTAGTTCGTGTCTCGGAAGGATCTTCCAGCTTCGATATTTTCCAAGTCGTGTAGAGACTAGTTACATTCCGCTTCGCATGTCTGCGATGTAATTACATTTACCTTGCATTAAAATGCATTATTAGACTACATTACCGTAGTAGATTAAACAGAATGACTGATGATAAATTCTCGCAGTTTGGATATTGACGAGTCAATAACAATAATCCAGAATAATAACTTTGAAGTTCTCTGCAGAGTCAAAATAATATTATAAGGGTTGTCCATGCTTCCGGAGTACGTTCAGCAAAAATGTACTGTAAAAAAAAACTCCCAAAGAAAATATCACCAGCATAAGTGAATACGGGCTCAGGATAATGTTCAACAGTACTTTAAAGAGCTCACTTTAAAATATAGATGCACGGAAGTGAAATATTTACTTGATAGTAGTTTAAGTAAACATTGAGTTGTACTTACTGTGGTTGGTTGTGAAATGTGGACCAGCGCCCAAACACATGACTGCTTCATATGACAGTTCGTTGGCTAAGGGCGAGGCTTATTGTGTGAGCAGAAGCCTCGCGAACCTTAAATGAGTAGCTAGGAGGAGGGGATAAAACAACATGACAGGGGCCGATAACCTAGATGTTAGGCCCCTTAAAACAACAATTATCATCATCATCATTTTTTAAAACAACATGAATCATCCCTCCCTAAATATTGGTAGAGCCAATAGAAAAGCGGATACAGAGAAAATTGCTATAGTGTTAGAATATAACACCGAGGTAAGTTCAGCCACCACCCAATGAGAAATCAGCCATAAGAAATGTTGTGAATATTGCAACACTTGAGTACAGATTACACATCTTTACATGTATGAAGACGTAGTAACAATATGCAAACAGGCATTACAGAAGAATAATACAGTGTGTTGCATCACATTATCTTATAAAAACAGCGCAATATCAAGAATGGAAGTAAGAGAATGCTGCCTTGAATCTCAAACAACTGCGCCAATAACAATAACTAATTCAATAACAAACACAACAACAATAATTTTGTATCCTTTTGTCAAAGCATTTTAGCCGCCTTTGCGAAACCTCTCCTCAATTATGCGCAGAAATTGACGCTAATACTTTAACATGCGCATCGGGTATCCATGGGTGAAGGTCAAGCAGAGTGGAAGCTTAACACCCTGTCCTCTATTGCACTTGGCAGGTAAAAACGACTTTTGATCGCAAGATTGTGGCGGGTAAGATACAATCCCAATACTCTCCGACAAGATACACTATATTGTGTGTTAATTATGAATAAAATTGTAAAATATTCTGACTGTATCAAATACGTATTAATGGGGAGCGAAAACCCAAACAGCTCCTTGTAATTGAAGCGTATATGGGAACAATCGTCTGTGTTCCATTTACACACAATGTAACATAGATGTTTTTCCCGCATACGCTTCAATTCATGAGGACTTATTTCCTGGCAGTAATATTAATCAAAGCTGCCTCAATTATAATTTAATTACCTAAATCTCTATATATTGACAATATAACTGTTATACTATTGTTACTATTGCTATACTATTTCAGGCTGATATGTCCATATACTTTGAATCCTGCTGCAAGGATGATTTACTCATTAAATAATAGTGGAAGACAATACACTAACACTGCATGCAATGGAAAATTTACTAGTCCAGTCAAAATATACTACCGACCTTGCAAAAGGTCATGTAGTTCTAATTGTTTTATATGTTGTTTGGACCTCTGCCAATAGTAAAACACAAGTTTGTAACTTCGAAAGTCGTGTGCTAGCTGTGTAATAGCCAACAAACGGCCAGATATTTGCACTGTTTTCAGTTTTTGCTCAATATCATCTAAACTATGCGTCTGAGAAAAACATTGTGAATACCTGTTTACAATTATATTACACACATCAAAAAAAGTTTTGCATCACCTCGGTTCCAAGAGTTCCGGAACCGTTAAATACAAAGGGAATAGAGATCAACACAAACAACATTTCAGCTCGTTTTATTGCTCATGAGACCCACACATTGCATGTTGTACCATCATACAGCTAGACTTGCAGCATTTGTGGTCCAGATTGCAGTACACACCACTACCTCTAATACCCAGTAGCACGTCCTCTTGCATTGATGCATGCCTGTATTCGCCGTGGCATACTATCCACAAGTTCATCAAGACACTGTTGGTCCAAATTGTCCCACTCCTCAACGACAATTCGGCGTAAATCTCTCAGAGTGGTTGGTGGGTCAAGACGTCCATAAACAGCCCTTTTCAACATATCCCAGGCATGTTCGATAGGGTTCATGTCTGGCGAACATGCTGGCCACTGTAGTCGAGCGATGTCGTTATCTTGAAGGAACGCATTCACAAGATGTGCACGATGAGGTCGAGAATTGTCGTCCATGAAGACAAATGCCTCTCCAATATTCTGCCGATATGGTTGCACTATGGGTCGGAGGATGTCATTCAGGTATCGTAAAGCCGTTTCGGAGCCTTCCATGACCACCAGTGGCGTACGTCGGCCCCACATAATGCCACCCCAAAACATCAGGGAACCACCACCTTGCTGCACTCGCTGGACAGTGTGTCTAAGACGTTCAGCCTGACCAGGGTGCCTCCAAACACGTCTCCGACGATTGTCTGGTTGAAGGCATATGCGACACTCATCGGTGAAGAGAACGTGATGCCAATTCCGTGGGGTCCATTCAGCATGTTGTTGGGCCCATCTGTACCGCGCTGCATGGTGTCGGGGTTGCAAAGCTGGACCTCGCCATGGACGTCGGGAGTGAAGTTGCGCATCATGCAGCCTATTGCGCACAGTTTGAGTTGAAACACGACGTCCTGTGGCTGAACGAAACGCATCATTCAACATGGTGGCATTGCTGTCAGGGTTCCTCCGAGCGGCAATCCGTAAGTAGCAGTCATCCACTACAGTAGTAGCCCTTGGGCGGCCTGAGCGAGGCCTGTCATCGACAGTTCCTGTATCTCTGTACCTCCTCCATGTCCGAACAACATCGCTTTGGTTCACTCTGAGACGCCTGGAAACTTCCCTTGTTGAGAGCCCTTCTTGACACAAAGTAACAATGCGGACGCGATCGAACTGCGGTATTGACCTTCTAGGCATGGTAGAACTACATACAACATGAGCAGCGTACCTTCGTCCTGGTGGAATGACTGGAACTGATCGGCTGTCGTACCCCCTCCGTCTAATAGGCCCTGCTCATGCATGGTTGTTTACATCTTTGAGCAGTTTTAGTGACATCTATGAACAGTCAAAGGGACTGTATCTTGGATACAATATACACAGTCAACGTCTATATGCCGGAGATCTGGGAACCGAGGTGATGCAAAACTTTTCTTGATGTGTGTATATTGTCTACAATGTGAGTCCTAAGCGAGCTCTGTACGTTTAGTAGTTCCCCAGATACAGGTATTACAAGATTGGATGTTAAAAAAAATTGTAAGTTTGGATCTCATAATTTGATATATATTATTGTCATTTAGACTTTCACGGCCCGTGTTATTATTCATAATGTTGAAATTTGGGCTTATGCGGCATAAGCCCAAAATTCAACATTATGAATAATTGACATATATTGTCCAAAATACTCATCCTATGAGAAATGTCATTGTTAATGAACTTGAAGTTTATTTGTTTACCTTTAATTTGAACATTAAAGGGTATCTGTAGGCCCAGTGCTTCTCTCAAATGTGACATGTAACTGAATATCTTGAAAAATTTAATTTGAGAAAAATGAAAGAGTTCACATAGGTACTATTTTGTTTTATTACAAAAGAAAAAACGCTACATCTAAAATTATTTTACAATTATGAAGCAACAGGTCTCATCGTAGTTTTACTTGTGGGAGCCTGGGTCTCGAAAAATCTTCCTCTGACGAAGGTGCAGGTTTATTGGAGGAATTTTTGAACTGAGCAGCAGGCGCAGGCTCGTTTTGCAGTTCTAGCAATGTAGGGGTGGAGATGTCTTCCTCATCGTACATAACCTCTAGCTGAAGCTATTGCACATTTCGACACATTTTGCCACCACAAAATCGACAAAGGGCTGAGCATTTTAGCCCAGCTTTGCGGCAACTGTAACCGTTTATGCAATTGCAGGAAATCAGGCGCAGTAGGAGCACGTAGTTGTAGTGTGTGGCTGGATAATGGAGTGAAAGCAGAGAAGAGACTGGACTTGGTCCTCTTTCACATTACCTGTTCATTAAACAAAGAATGTGGCCAAGTCATGTTTAAAATGCTCTTTCAGTTCTTCGTTCGATTTTTGGTTATGCACACCCTTTGGAAAATAGTAAGTGGATCGACAACTACTCTCTTGTTACCCACTTTAACAGAGTTGGTGATGGATGACAATGTGGCTACTTTGTCCTTATGTTTAAAGATTACTTTATCAAACGTATTCCCAATGATTTTCTTAACCCCTTCAGTTCCCAGTTGATGGGCCAAGTGGCAATTTATGTTAGGGCCACCAACTATTCCACTACTGATAGATACCAATTTATCAGTGATGGGAAATGAAGGGTGGAGAACAAACCAGTTTTTTAGTCTTTCTGCATCACCATTATCTCGAATGATTCGATAAGGCCCCATAACAACATGATGTTCACCAACAGGATAGGAGATATGGCAGAAACGTTCCAGCTCCTCGCATATGTTTGACATGAACACCATTCCTACGGTCCACCGGACTAGCACTCTGGTGGAGATTCCACGCCCCTGTGTCAATCCACCATAGCTTTTCATAGACCTATCAATTTTTCCTCAGTTTTTAAGTCTGACCATAGGCCAGACCAAAACTTTTCAGATCGGCTGATAGTAAATCCTCCTTGTGTAAACATCTTAAACTCAGTAGGATCCATCCGATCTTCTAGAACCATCATATCTTGCAGATATAGGTGAGCACTCTTTGCGTAGAAATAGTGACTAGTAGAATGAAAAAAGGTAGCATTTAATGGACAGAATACAGGTGAAGGTTCCAATCACCAGCACGCTCTGCCTGAATGAATATTTAATGAGAGTACACATGCAAAAATATTGGACCCACAGCTTATCCAATGCAGTTTTGAATTTGGCTCTTAGGGTTTGGTAAGTCTCGTTTTCCTTTACAAACATGATGAGAGACCGCTCACTTTCTAGTAGGATCATTTCAGTTGCAGTTCTTTCCTTCTCAGTCATTTCTACCTCATCCATAATAATGCCAGCCAGTACTAGCAGAGTTGAAGCATATCGACGCTATGATCACACAAAAATATTCAAACCAAAATAACACAGCAAATGATCGCAAATAAGTACAAGCAATTATAAGTAATATTATACGTACCGGAATCTAACACATCATTTCAGTAAATAATTAATAATTTATTAACAAGAAAACATTCCCATAATTATGAAACCATTGCTAGGTATACTTATCACAATATTAACTCCGATTTAATCAGTACAGGCCCTGTACGTGGTGTCTGATATTCTCAAAACTTGTTTCAATTGATTTCACCCTATTTCTATTTTTCAAGGTTTCCTGTTACATGCCATTTTTGGGAGAAGGCCTAGGCCTACAGGTACCCGTCGAGGCTCAAATTAAAGGTAAACAAATAAACTTTAAGTTCATTATCAATGACATTTATCAAAGGGTGAGAATTTTTGACAATATTTGTTCAATTGTTGTTTGAGTCTTCAGTCGTTTGACTGGTTTGATGCAGCCCTCCACGCCTCCCTGTCCTGAACTAATCGTTTCATCTCTACATAGCTACCACACCCTACATCCGTGGCAATCTGTTTAACATACTCTAACCTTGGTCTACCCCTACAGTTCTTGTCCTCGACCCTTCCTTCCATAACTAAGCTTGCTATTCCTGGGTGTCTTAGTATGTGTCCCACTAACCTATCTCTTCTCTTCATTCGCAGTCGCCAGAAACATCTCTCCTCTTCCACTCGTCTTGATACCTCTTCGTTTGTAACCCTATCTACCCATCTGATCTTCATCATTCTCCTGTAACACCACATTTCAAATGCTTCAATTCTCCTCTTTTCTGCTCCACCAATAATCCAAGTTTCACTTCCATAGAGCGCCTCTCTCCAGACAAAGGCTTTCAAAATTTACTTCCTAATACCTAAATCTATATTCGATGTTAACGGATTCCTTTTTGGTAGAAATGCTTTCCTTGCCTAAGCCAACCTACTTTTTATATCCTCTTTGCTTCGTCCAACACTGGACCAAACCAACAAATTTTGCTTTTCTTTAACAACTTATCTCTAAATAACTGTATCTCGGGAACTACTAAACGTACAGAGCTCGCTTAGGACTCAAATTGTAGACAATATAATATAGCTGTAAACAGATATTCACAATGTTTTTTTCTCAGTTGCATAATATGGACGATATTGAGCAAACACTGAAAAAAGTGCAAACATCTGGCTGTTTTTGGCTATTACACAGCTAGCACGGTTGCAAATTTGCATTTCTACTATTGGCAGAGGTCCAAACAACGTATACAAAAATTAGAACTACATGCCCTTTTGCAACGTCGGGTCCCTTTTTATGTCTTAATTTGACTGGACAATACTATCAAACAAAATTTGAAGCCAAACATTTTAGGTCATGGTGGTATATCTCCATTTTATCTAGTGGACCTACATTTTCGAGAACAGATCGCAGGAGTTGTTATATAATAATAAGTTTATTTCATCCAAACTGGCCATTTAGTGTTGAAGTACAGGGATTACCAGTCTTTTTCACTACTTAATTTCACCAGCGATTCTGTTCTCATCCTACAGTTAAATACATGTTATCTCTCACAATTGTCACCGTACCTCGCTCATATATTCAGTTCATGCAGGGCTCGTGAAAACTCTAGGTGCTGCACGGCTTATGGTGAAATCCGTGGACGGACAGTCTTGTCACAGGGTGGCGAAGTTCGTATCCTCCCTGCGTCCATTCACGGTTGGTCATGGCATCAGTTACTTAGAAGTAATCCCAAATCTGGCGTTTCTTCTCATGTAGCTCCCTCAGTAAGTCATGGTAGGCTGTCGTCGCTGGTAGTAGGAGTTTCAGTCGCAGCTCTTCTATAAGAAAGGGCTCTCTGGTCAATTCATACACGAGCCGTGAAGGTGTGTATTTGGTAGGACAGAGCAACCTTTCCAAGTTTGTGGCCTTCAGCTTCTCTATCCTTTTTCGGTTCGTCCTCTTCAGATATGTCCATTTTTTTCATTCCGTAAATTGCAACTGGCTCACTTTAAGTTCGAACAGTCGTAGGGCTGTTTCCAGAGAAAGTCGCCTATTGACTTGGTATCATTTATTGATATGGTCGCGGCACTGGCTCTGCCTTTTATGTGGCTTGTGAAAACTCTTCCCTATGACTGAAGGGTAATTCCTAGGTACGTGAAGCTGGTGACTGACTAAAGCGATGTATCTCCAGAGTAGAAAGTGCCGGGTCTTCCCATTCTCCAGAAGGCCATGGAGACTGTCTTCTCTCCATTCGATGATACGTAGGTCGTTTTCTTGTGCCTAGTTCACTAACCGATTGAAGGTTTCCTTCAAATCTTCCTCTAAAGCCGAGTTCAATTCCATGTCTTCCGCGTACATGCGTATGTTGACATTGTCGGGTTGTATTGCCTCAACGATGTCTGCCTTAGCTAAGAAGAAGAACAAAGGGCTTAAATGGTCCCCCCTGCAATACCCCAACAGTTTTTTGAATCAGGCTGGACTTATCTATGCCGTCATGTATTTCCACCCAGTTGTTAGTGAGAAGGTTTATAGTGATAGACAACAGGTTATGTCCTTGGCCTAAGGTGGTGTCCAATTTCTTCATTAGGATGGATCTGTTGACGGTGGCAAACGCCCTGGTGTTATCTATAAAAATTGCATGAAATTCTTCCCCACGGTTGTCTATATCGGATCGAAGACACAGTACAGCTTGTGTCGTAGATCTCCCACATCTGAAACCAAACTGTGAATCAGGGAGTTTCTCATCTATGATAACTCATAAGACGCTTGCACATTAGTGTTGTAAGGATCTTGAGTAGTGTTTCCTCCAGTGCAATGCCCCTGTACGCATTTAGGTCAGCATGTACAGCATTATCACGTTCGAGTATTTCCACTGATCCGGTACAATTTCTCGTTTCAGGCTCTCGTATTCCTGTAGCGTATGCAAAGCCAATTTTACCAGCCAAGTCCTGTTAATGAGAGACCCGCTAATTCACAGCAAGGAGAAGCCAAATTTATGTACGGTATGCGATAGAAAAATTACCAGCAATTGTTTAGAAAAAGAAGTGAAACTCCAGACCAGCAAGAAACCACATGCATGTAACGTATGTGAAGCAAATTTTGCCAAATTAGGAATTTAAGGACACACCTGAATATCCATCGCGGACCAAACCATACTCATGTAACGTATGAGAAGCCAATTTATTCAAAAAGGAAATATGAAGGCACACTTGCTAATCCATACCAGCACGAAGCCATACGGATGTACGGAATGCGAAGACAAGTTTACCCTGAAAGGAAATTTAAAGACACACATGCTAACGCATAGCGCCAAGAAGCCGCTCGTATGTAACGTATGCCAAACCAGTTCTTTTTAAAGCATGTTTAAAGGGACACATAACAATCCATAGCATCGAGTGGTCATATGTATGTAATGAATGCGAAGTCAAGTTTAAGCGAAAAGAAAGTTTAAAGGTACACATGCTTATCCATACCGACGTGAAAACACATGCATGTAACGTATGAGAAGCCAAATTTATGCAATTATGCAGTTTGAAAACACACATGAATGGCCATAGCGGCGGAGGGCTTTCACTTGTAACGTATGCAAAGCCGAGTTTAAGGATAAAGGATATTTAAAGAAACATATTATTTCCCATAGCAGCGAAAAGCGTATGTACGGAATGCGATGCCAAGTTTACCCAAAAAGGACATTTGAATGCATACTTGATAATCCATAGTGGCAAGAAACCGCATGTATGTTAGGTATGCCAAGCCTAGTTTACTCATAAAGGAAGTTTAAATCAACACATGCCAATCCTTAGAGCCGAGCAACCATATTCATGTAACGTATGCAGAGCCAAGTTTATCCTAAAAGGTGATTTGAAGATGCACATGCTAATCCATAGCAGCGACAAACCATATACATGTAACGCATGCGAGGCCAAGTTTAAGCGAAACGAACATTTGAAGAGTTACATGCTAGTCCATAGCGACGTGTAGCCTTACGCATGCGAAGCCAAGTTAAAGAAAAAAAAGAGATTAAGGGGATTTCACATGTGAATCCATAGCGGTGAGATGCCATATGCATGTACCAAATGGGGTACTAAATTTAGTAGCAAATGTTTTCTTATAAAGCACATGCGAAGCAAATTAACTCAAAGAGGCAAATTTGATAGCACACATCCATAGCGGCGAGACCCGAATTTCAGGTAGCATACGCGGAACTTAATTTACCATCAGAGGAAGTTTGAAGGCCCACATGCAAATCCATAGTTGGATGAAGCACTTAAAATATCCCCAGGCTGTTTAGCCCATACAGGGCCTAGGCAAAGCATGCGACCACTGCCCAGCCTATTAACCTGCAGATATTTTGGTGATGTGTGGGTAGTGCATCGGGGCTCGTCGGCCGTTTATCTCGATTTTCGTGACCGGGCCACTGCCTCTTTGTCTGACAGCTACTAAATTGTCCTCGTGAGATTGAATACACCGCATTCTAGCCATCGCCTCAGTTTTTAAAATGCCAGACGGAGCCCGATCTTCTGGTTGAGAGGCAGGTGCGCTACCTCAAATCCACGGGACCGGCTGCATATAGCATATGCAAAGCCAAATTTACCCACAGACGATCTTTTAATCGACATTTAGTAATACACTAGCGAAGAAAAGCCATTTGTGGAGTCAAATTTGCTTTGAGAGGAAAATTTAAGAAATATTTAACTTCTGAATGCTGAGTTATCGGTATGCTGTTTGCTGCATTAGTGTTTAGTTTCTTCATTCACATTTGAAATTAAAATTTGTAGATACCATGATTTTTAACTTACCAGGAAGGTAGCAGGCTTAAAATGTATATATTGTAGGTTTCAGGTTTCTATTTAACAGAATCCAAATTAGATATGTTACGTAAAAATTGGTTTTTGTAATCGGAAAATTCAAAATTAAAATGATTGTGCCTACACTTGTATCATCTCCATACGAGGAGAACAGCCCAAACCAAAAATAACTCATGTTGCGCCTTACTAGTGGTTAATAATTCAAGTTTTTTAATCTTTTATCTCAACGTGGCGCGGCGAAAACAAATTGCTTGTTATTTACTTACAGAATGAGAACTACAAATTCACATAGTAGTACTACAGACTGCCCAACAGAGGGTAAAACATGCCAGAGATCGACTTGCTACGACAGAGCGAAAGGCGAATTGAAATAAGAGTTTTCGTGAACCGTCTGTAGATGGGCGTAGCACTCATTGTGTTAGTAGCCATCCTGGTAAATATACCACTAGCAATAGTAAGGCTATTCACAAACAAGGTGTTAAAAATCATCCTTAACCATACAGGCGTGATAAAATTCATATTGTGCCCGTTAGACAAGAGTTTTGGGGAACCATCGGTCATAAACAGTCCTTCCAAAACCCTCCACGAACCAACACACAAATCGAGAGGGATGGATGCTTTCATAGACTAGCTCCACACGGTAAAAGTAATCTGTGGGGTCTCGGAAATAGGAGAGATATTGTCAAAAAACTAGCCCAAAGAACACATCCGTTGGAAGAAGCAACTATGAAAGAATTCGGCCATGTTAACGTTATAATCGCACTTAATTTATTCATTAAAGAAAACAGATCCCTAGTCTACTCCTGGTAGTAAACATTGGCTAGTCTGTAACAATCGTCCAGGAAAGGAAATAATATTCTCCTATCTGAAGTCTAAGTTAAACCTCCCGAAGTTCTATCCACAGAAGAGACTTAATAGTAAATTAACTAAGAGTGTGATACGTGGCAAGTCCCTACGCAATGCAATGGAGAATTACAATAGTAATAATAACATCCATCAATCTACGGCAAAAAATGCACGAATCCAATTTACATCTAATAGCGAGAATATCAATAGCTACTATACGATGGTTACACCTCCAACAATTAGTTTTACGTTATCTAGTTATTCCTACTTGACGTTTGCAAAATATAAAAGAACAAAGCTAAAGCACAATAATATCCTAACGCATAACAATATAACTAATAACACAAATGGATCACAATATAAATAAACTCTCCGATAAGTTGCTCACACTTTTTGTGTGTAATGGTCATAGAGTGTGCGGAGGAAAAAGTAACTGCTATGATGGATCATTACAACTTACGGTGCATTATGATTTAACCCTTTATAGGGCAAAAGACTGGGGGTATAAATTTTTTTTTGCCCGTTTGTAAATGGGGGTGACAGATGAGTAGGAATATGCAACAATTTTATGGGTGTGGATTCTATTTTAGGAAATATGGGGTGGGAAATTATTATCCAACTGCTAACAGTCGACAGTATGTTTTCTTAAATGAGCAATGGTGTAATAATCTCCTACCTCCAAATTATGATGATACTGTGTTTATCACTCAAATCGAGGTTTATTTAACGCTCTATTTTTTTAATGCAACTCCCACGCAAAACAAGGTGAGTGACCGATATCATCTTTGCCGAAAACTGCATAAAAATATAAAAGTGGTTTGGAATGTTAAGAGGTAGTATATTCGAATATAATTCAATAATTTCAAAATAGTATTTACTAAAAACACAGAAAATTAATTTTAAAAATCTTCTATTCTATGGCAAACACCCTGAGCAGGATAATTATTTCCATTCTAGCTGAAATATATTTACTCAGGTGACCAAAACCATTATTAACATTGTATTTCAGTTATATACCAACGTTAACAAATCTCTTATCTTATATCTTATATATATATAAGAACTGTCTGTCTGTTCGTCTTTTATGCGTTTATAAACCATTCATCCGATTACGATCAAATTTTGGTGAGTTGTTGTACACACTTTCGGGAGGTTCATAGGCATAGCAAATCCATTTCACAATAGATGGCGTGCGGTTGGTTCAAACAAATGCGTAATGGCGTTGCGTTCATATAGAATTCATCCTACTGCGATCAAATTTTGGTGAGTTGTTGTGCACAATCCCGGAAAAGTTATAGGCGTAGTAAATGCAATTTACAATAGATGGCGCGCGAGTAGCTTCAACAAAATGGCGTGCGGTTGTTACAAGAAAGTCCCACATGCGTTCAGATACCATTCATCCGATTGCGAAGAAACTTGGGTGAGATGTTCTGTACACTTCAGGTAAGGTTTCTGGCTTAGTAAATCCACTTTACAATAGGAAGCGCACGAGTAGATTCAACAAATGAGTGACAACGGGCGAAGCGTTTCAACAAAGTCCCGTATGCGTTCATATACTATTCGTCTGATAGCGACTAAACTTTGGTGAGTTGTTGTGTACACTCCAGGGAAAGTTTCATGCTTAGTAAATCCATTTTACAATAGGTAGCGCACAAGTAGATTGAACAAATGTGCGAAGACGTGCAAAGCGTTTCAATAAAGTCCCGTATGACTTCATATACCATTCGTCCGATAGCAATAAAACTTGGGTGAGATGTTGTGTACGCTTCAGGGAAGGTTTCTGGCTTAGTAGGCCTACATCCACTTTACAATAGGTATCGCACAAGTAGATTCAACAAATGAGCGACGACACGCGAATCGCTAAAGTCCCGTATGCGTTCATATACCATTCATCCGATTGCTATGAAACTTTGGTTGAATTGTTGTGCACACTCCAGGAAAGGTTTCTGACTCAGTAAATCCGTTTTACAATAGGCAGCGCACGAGTGGATTCAACAAATGAGTAACGGCGCGCATATCGTTTAAAAAAAATCCGTATGCGTTCATATACCATTCATGCGATTGCAATGAAATTTGGAGAAATGTTCTTTCCACTCCCGCAAAGATTTCTGATTTAGTAAATCCATTTTACAATTGGTAGCTCACGAGTAGATTCAATTAATGAGCGACAGCGCGTGAATCGATTCAACCAAGTCCCATATGCGTTCATATAGGCTGCCATTCATCCGATTATGATAAATCTTTGGGGAGTTGAGTACAGTTCTGCGAAGGTGTATGAATTAGTAAATCCGTTTTTCAATGGGTGGCGCACAAGTAGATTCAACAAATGAGTGACGGCACGCGAATGGTTTAAACAAAATCCCGTATGCGTTCATATGCCATTCATCCGATTGCGATGAAACGTTCATGAGTTGTTGTGTACACGCCAGGGAAGGTATTCGACTTGGTAAATCCATTGACAATAGGTAGCGTACGAGTATATTCAACTAATGGGTGACGGCACTCGAATCGTTTCAAGAAAGTCCAATATGCGTTCATATACTATTTATTTGATTGCGATGAATCTTTGTTGAGTTGTTGAGCACACTTCCATTATTTTTTTGAGATAGTAAATCAATTTTACAATACTTTAGAGGTGGTTAACGGAAAAAGAAAAAAATATTGTGAATCCAAAAGCACTTCAACAAACAACGTTACAACGCCAACACTTTCTTTGATTGGCATTGCAACGCATGCCGGGTACAGCTAGTCTTCAATAAAAACACCTTCCTCTGAAAACAATGCATTTCTTTCGATCAACAAAACCGAACTGGCGATCACGTGCACTGTGGAGACCACTGGGATATGCTTCCCACCTTTGGTTTCTGATGACAGTATACATCAAATTAATGGGTTTTCAATATTTATCTGCATCTAGCTTGTGGATGCATGTGGAATTGCTTGAAATGAAAGGGGTGGGAAGATTCTCTCCCTAACACCGTTCTATAAATACATGGTGGGAAGATAGTATCCCAAGGACCTATAAAGGGCTAAGGGGGAGGGGGACCTACACCTATAAGGATCAACATTTTTCATTTTTCAATTAATTTTTTTCTACGTATATTGATCCTTCCTTTTCAAAACACTTCAACAATTTCTTTGATATGTATAGTACTTTTGAAGTTATGACAAAAACGTGCAGGATTGTCACCGTCTCTGTTACCGACGTTTTAGAAGTTTTCTTATACATTGGTAAATTTGTTGCTCGTTTCCCGAAACTTTGGAATTTCTAATCCGTTTCCTTAGTAACTGCCAGAGTATTGAAGATAATGAAGTGAAATTTAGTAAACATATGTATCTTATAGAAAGAACAATAAGACTAAGAACTGGTGCTGTATATGTCATAGTTTCGGTTCTTTTTTTAATATTCAGTGAAAAAACTTGCAACAAAGTTACACTTTAATATAATCGTTTTTAAAAAATATTTTTCTTTAGAGAATCCAATGATTCTGGGTAAATCTTTAGCTACTGCATTAGTTAATACATTGAATTAAAAAAACAATGATATTTGTGTAAAGTATTAAGGAAACGGTGGAACAGTGTACAATATGCAGCCGCCATTTTAAATGCCTAATTTCCTGAAATACATTCGCCATATCACTGGTAAGTACACGAACATATTGGCAAAGCATAGTGTGATTGGCAGACCTCATGACAGATTTTTAGTACTCCCTGTTGCTGAGGAATAAATAAGTGAATTATACATGCTTTTTAGATCCTTATAGGTGTAGGTACCCACTTAACGACCGAGGTTAGCAATTATTACGTCGTTGAATTTTCGTCAAAGTTGTATCCAAATAAGTCGAAGAAAAGCAAGTTCTAATGTTCGTGTACAAAAATTCTGAGTTAATCATTCAGACATTGGATCATATCGTGTCATTTATCATTACTAAACTGCTCCACTATAGAAAACCAACAGCTTTTACTAGCTTTTAAAAAGGACCTACTATGAACCAGTAGCCTTCGGCTAACATACATACAGTACTATTCTTATAGCGCCAATTCAGTCGTCTTTTGAAGTCTACAAAACAAATGAAATGTCCTACACCCCCGCGCTTCTGTGCTCTTCAAAACAGGTTTACAACTCGTAACATTCAATCTACTGAGTCTCACAGCCTTCTTAATACTTCGAAACACAAGGCTACATAAATATTCCTAATTATGCAGCTATATCATCGTACTCAAATAACACTATTCTCTGGTTAACCTTTGGAAAAACATGTTGGCCAGCTCGGCTTATAAAAAACTATTTAAGCTTGCTACAAAGAGCATGCAGAGGAATCACTGCGATTCTCCTGGCATGTGGAAACGGTACGATGTCTAGACAAAACGTGCCATGTCCCTTGCGTAAATAATGATACAATGATCTGCAATGCTAATTACTAAACAAGTTGCCTACCTATGATTGTGCAAAGTATGACCATCTATTCTAATCTGCTCCTTTCCAGCCCTTACAATAATTCTACTGAAGCATGAAGCGGACTAATATTTTGCTGCTTGTAGTAGGAGTTCGTATCCCGCTCATAGCAAGAGACGAGTTAGGGTGGTTAACTCAATCATGCCCACCAGGGTCCTTGTATTCCTAAAATCATCTCCCAATCCTTGGCTGCTTAGCTAATATTACTCGCTCGTCCCAGTGAACGGAATGGGAACACGTAGGCTATGTCTCCATTTTACAACATAGACATGTGGATAAAATGCAGCGTGTTTCACAAGGATTATGTCAGTTGTATTAAATATGAATCATGCCACAGGCTTTACACGATGTGGACGTAATAAATTAATTATTCACTTCCGCCACTGAAGCAACGAATATCGTTTATACGATATTTTCTCACCAAAATCTGTGCACAATTTACGAAGTATACAATAATTTAATAATAATTTTGAAATTGTTCAAGTCCTACAATTTTATATCACAATAATTCTTACTGTTCTGACGTGGTGATAAATGTTTCTACCACATTTATATGGTTAAACCGGCGTCTATGCGGTCGACTAAGTCCTTGGTTCTTAAACCTGCACATGCAAGTTATGCAAAATCACGTACTTTCCATTCACTGTTTACTTCAACTCACAGATAGCTATTCACTGCTTAAAAGTGAAGCAGGAATATTTACGATTCACTTTCTATAATTCAGATACTTACTTGATGATTGCAAATCACAATTTCTGAAATGAGTAATACACTTTTACGTCTACTCGGCATGAGTACACCCAGTCGTAGTAGGAGACAGCAGAACTCAGGTGGTTACAACTTGAATCATGTCTGCATTTAAAGATCATTATTCGCATATCCGCGATGTTGTCGAATGTTTTAAATACTCTATGAAATTCCAAAATAAATGTCTATAATTTTCCAAATGCTCCAAATATCTACAAAATGTGCCACACATGATGAATTCCCCAAATATGAATTTCCGGCGAGACCAAGTCAAGTGTGTGTTCATCAAGAAGATTGCATTACATTTGCGAGCACGGAAAATGTGATTTCGCTGAGCTGGGCGCTGTTCCGGTGCAAATCATGACCAGTCGATCTCGATGTCAATCGATCGCCAAATCGAACATAGGCTGTCAGGTGCATTATTTAGTCCATGCGATGCCAAATTTCCGTAATAGAGAGCTGTTTATCACTTTGTAATTAAAGGCGACAAATGCCAAATATTGATGTAGTAAATGTAAAATCAAATTAGTTAACGGCCATTTGAAGACAAACGTTCTAATCATAGCAGCTAGAGATGCCATGTTCATGTAGTAAAGAGAATTTGCAAACATACGTGTACACTTATTTACATTCTGTCGTTGCCTCAGAAGAATTATTCTGATACATTGGCCATAGAACATTACAAACGAGGAACTCTTGAAGAGGACAGGAGAGATCCACATAAAAGATCAGATTAAAAGGAGCAAATGAGGATGGATAGGTCAGTCTGAGGAATGAGAATGCTATAGAGAAAGAAGAACTTGACGGAACCCACAAGGAACAAGAAAGAGTGGAAGACCTAAGGTGACCTTGAAGAGAAGGGTGGAGGAAGAGAGATGAGGGAAGAAGGCAAATCCTGGGCAGATCTAAAACAGATTGCCAGGAGAAACCCTTTTCTCCGAAAGGGGACACGGGACATAAGTCTAGTAAGTCAAGACATTCTGTCGTCAGCGTTCTCCCCATAACCTCCTGTCAGGAGATAACCGTTTAATATCTACATAATTGCCTCAACTTACGTCCGAGGCAATCTGTTAATCATATCCTAACTTTGGTTTACCTCTACAGATCATTTCCTCGTCACTTCGTTTCATAACTAAGTTTGCTATTCCTGGGTGTCATAGTAAGGTATGTGTGCTACTAACCAAACTCCACTGTCCAATTGCAGTTTTCAGAAACATCTCCCGTTAATACCCCTTTATTTGTTACTCTCTCTACTCATCTGATATTCATCATTCTCTTGTAAAACCAGTTATCAAAAGCTTCTATTCTCCTCTTTTCTGCTCCGCCAACAGTACAAGTGTAAATTCCTCATTGTGCCACGCCCCAGAAACAATAGTTTCATAATGACTTTCTTTATTTAATATAATCACAATTATTTTCTGTATAAATGCATTCTTCGCCCGAGCGAACCTATTTTAATATCTTCTTTGCATCGTCTATCACTGTGGTTATTTATATCGTAAATAGCAAAAGTCTCCTACTTCTGGTAGCTTTTTTCCTGCCTATTTGACGTCAGTAGGGGTGGAGATTTTCATCCTCTGCATTCCATTATTTTAACGTTTATTGATTTTCATCATGATTTTCTTCCTGAAGAGTGAGTACTTACCTTTTACAAATAAAAGTATATCCTCAAATAAATCGGCTGTGACGATATTGTTAGTATTAAATCTCGGAAATGTGATTGTTACTCCTTGAATTTTCTGATTCCCCTCATTGCTCGTACAATGTTTAGATTAAAAGTTATGGGCGATATGTTGCAGCCGTGCCTTACACCTTACTGAATGCCAAATCCTCTCTTATGTCATTGACCCCGTTTAACTATTGTCTGCTTCCTGTGTAGACTGAAGATCACCCTCCTATCCCTGTACTATTTTCGAATCCTTTTTACTATGTCAAACAGCCTACTCCAATCGGCGTTATTTAAAGCCTATTCTATGTCTACAAGTGCCACAAACCTTGTCTTATCTTAATCTGTCTTCCAAGTTCAGTTAAAGACTTATTAGAGCTTCCCTTGTTGCTGCGTTTCTCCTGAGAACAAATTCCCCAACCGACTCGGTTCTTTCTCGTAAATTATTCTAGTCTGAATTTTTGAAGCAATAGTGATCACCCGGTTAGTACGATAATCTTCACATATGTCATCTTCTTCGGTACACGAAAAATAACATTCTTCTTAAAATCAGAGAGTACCTTTCAGTCTCATGAATCCTACATCCATACGAAATAATCTCGACAGCTTTTAATCACCTAAGCAATGTAGCAACTTTATCATCTATTTCTGGTGTTTTGTTGGTGCTTAAAAGCCGCCTACAGTTGTATCAAATTTACATCTCTTACATTAAATCTCCTCTCTCATCCTCATCAATTTCATCTCTTTCCATAACATGATTCTCATACTCTTTACCCCTATTCATATGCTCTATGTAAGCTTTCCGTTTTTTAACCTATTCCTCTCTATTTGTTCTCCATCTGAGTATTTCGATAAGCTGTTACTACTTTTCCATATCCTGTTTTCAGACAATTTTTTACACGTCTACATTCTGCCTCTCCAATTTCATATTTTGCATTCATGTGCTTCCGCCTTTCATCCATTAATTCTAGTTTATACTCAGTGATCCACGGTTTTCTACCTACTCCTTCATAAAAATGTATTTTGGGGGGAATTTCGTTATTTCATTCCTTTGCTTTTGGACAGTGTTTATGGTTCTTCATTAGTCCTTCTATTATAAACCTCTTGAATCCTTCGTTGACTTCTTTCTCTCTCAGTTTATATTTTGCCCACCTTTTTGGCTTTTTATTTTCTTCTGATTTTCCTACATTAATCTGAATTTCGTAACAACCTGATTGTGGCCCTAGTTTACTTCAGATCCGCGATATGTTTTGCAATCCAAAATCTGATTTCGGAATCTGATTGACTAAAATAAATTCGATTTGGGAACGTCCTGTATCACCTAGTGCCATCCATTCATATATTCTTCTGTTGTGGTTAGTGAATTTAGTTCTCCACCAACTCGTGCTTGGTGCAGAATCCCGTCAGCCTTCTTTCTCAATCATACCTTTCACCTAATACAAATTCTCCTTCTATCTTCCCTTCCCGTTCTTTTCTACTACAGCATTCAAATTGCCTATTACTAGAACATTTTTGTCACCCTTGACATACCACGGAATTTCATCTATGTCTTCGTAGATTATATCAATTTCTACATCATAAGCTTGACTGGTAGACACATAGTCTTGCATCACTGTGGTACTCGTAGGTTTTGTATTAATTTTAGCTACAATAATCCCCTCACTATATCGCTCATAATATTCCTCATGCTGTCCAAGTTTTCTAGTCTAACCCCACGTGGCCTTTGTTTGAGTTGCTGCTAATGGTCCTATAGTCACCTGACCAAAAATCCTGTTTTATCCTTCAAGCGCACTTCACTTATCCTACTAAACCCATACTTGACTTTTCTATACCCCTTTCTGAATGTTATAACATTCCACTACCATTCAGACTTCTGATATTCCACGCTCCGATCCGTAGAATATTTGCTGTCTATCAATTTAGGCCATTGGCACCTACGGTAGTATTTCTTTTATTAGTCTCTTCTTACCCGCTTGAGCTATCTGGCGGCGAAACTATCGTACTTCACCCATCATCTCCCTTTACCTTGATGTCGGTCTGACCTCTTTCTTCATTGGTGTTCTCCACATGTAGGATGACACTTTCTACACTTTTGAATTATTTTATCGTTGTGTACTGTTTCATTTGCGTGCACTACGTTATTATATTTTGATGGACACCACACTGCATATACGTGAATCAGGGAAGTTTTTTCCTTATTGTATTTTTGAAAAGACTATGGAGTATGTTGATAAGTAGGTTGATTTGGTGCTGATTACAAAGTGGGAGAATGATGGTAAAAGGTATGGTGCGAATAATTTGATAAGTAAGCGTCACTTCCATTGCTGTTCATTTATTCATGAGGATTTAATTGTAATGCAAATGAATTGTATGAAAGTTGCTTAAACACAGCCATAATTGTGGATACATCATTCTGCAATTGTCAAAAACATTCATTTATTAATTCCACTATGAATATGTAAAGAGAAACTATCTCGATCATGGTAAAATACTCCATAAAGACACAGATCCTTTTATTTATGAGCTTACAACTATTAATTGTTATGGTGATATCAAAATTGAACTAGATAGGGTTAATACAAGTATTTATTCTGAGGATAATATCTTCGCTAGAAAACAAACAGATTCTTGGTAATTTTAAGGATGAATGTAGTAGTGTTGTTATAGACATCTTTGTAGGCACTAGATCTAAATCATATAGCCCCATTGCAATAGATGATCTGGTACTTAAAAAATTAAAAGGAATAAAAATAAATATTGTTAGTAATGAGTTAGATATAATGAAAACTCAGCATTTTTTCTAAGTGTATGACGTGTCTTATGTGGGGTTTCGCCTAGGAACACCAAGCTGGCTCATCAGCGGGCTCTTGGTGTCCGTGCCCAGACTCCAACAGGAGTAGCGAATTGTGCGCTACTTCCCCTCTCATGAGGGGCACCTGAGATTTTTTACTGCGAGAGCTAAAATCTCAAACACCCTTTCACTTCCGAAACCCCACACGAGACATGGCATAAACCTACAAAAATTGCTGGTGTTGTTATAGACATCTTTGTAGGCACTAGATCTAAATCATATAGCCCCATGTTGATAGATGATCTGGTAATACAAATAATTAAAAGGAATAAAAATAAATATTGTTAGTAATGAGTTAGATATAATGAAAACTCAGCATTGGCCGTGGAAACCAATATACAATCTTTTTGGAAGGGAGTCGAAAGGGAGGTAGAGCTCAGTTCGCTACTTCGGTGGGGGTCTAGGCATGGACACCATGTGCCCGCTGATGGGACGGCTTGGTGTTCCTAGACGAAACCCCACACGAGAGTGGGCATAAACCTAGAAAGATTTCTGAGTTTTAATTCCTTGGCCGTGAAAACCAATATACCATCTTTTTAGATATAAATAATTTCAAAAACTGTGTACTCAGTAACCCACCTATCTTATTGAGGAAAATGTATGTTGTTAAAAGCAAAACTCATCAGCTGTAGATTAATTTAAAGAACAAGTCACTGTACGTAATAAAGACAACAGTACCCATCAGATACTCTTGCTTGGAAAACAGTCACGTTGATCAGTATTGCTTTATGTAAGTCTGTATCACATTATTTATTGTGTATTTTAAATTGTAATACATTCGTAATACCGTAAGTATAATTTATCAAGTAAGACTATTGTAGTCTAGTAAATATAATGTGTAATACTGTGCCTGTTAGTCCGGAGACTAACGCCCAGATATGCGTGAATTTCGAAAACAGTTGAGCACGAGACACAAAAATCTCAGGGAAAACTGGGTATGGGCTAATGGTGTGAACTAAATTTGACATCCTCGCTTAAATATAAGAAGGATGAAAAATGACACACATGAATCCTAAAAACCTTCCACTTTTGTGAAATAAAAGAAATAAAAGTCTTGGCATTCCTGTCTAAATCGCTAGGGTAGCTAATAATGGAGTCTCTTGCCCTGAGATTCCTACTATCTATACTAAAATGAATGACATTTCACTCTAAAGAAAAGACAGTCTTATACACAAAATAAAAGTCCAAACGTGTCCATATCACGCATCACACTGATTTTACATACTTGCTAATTATCACACGGTTCATCTCGTAGCAATGTTTAGATTGGGATCAAATTTATCACTAATCAAATATGTTGTCAAAAATATTATGAAGTATCAGATTTTATCGACAAATTAATATTCCAATAAATAATCTCACCGTTTTCACCTTTAGTGACTGTCTCAACCACATGTTTGCTTAAATACTGATTTGACTGTAGAAAACCTTTAGCTCATCATAAAAATAAAAATACTTCTTGCAAATTATATCAACTGATTTTACGTGAGTAGCATGAGTTTAGCAAGGTCGTGACATAATAATCCAGAAAGCTACACTTTCAAAATACTGTGCATTTATATTTCTCAAGAATATTTGCGTATTTACCTTCTAATACTTTCAAAACAACTTCTATTTCATCAACAACACACTCAAGCACCATGCTTGAGGCCTGATGATTATCCAATATTACGGCGCCATGTCCTCGACACGCCCTCTTCAATTGAGGCTAACCCCTGCCTCTACTGTAATATGTTACCACACAAATAAGTGTCACAACTGCTCTGGAATTTTCTACACAAATTATTATTTATGATTAACCACTTTCACTGCATTTGAGAAACAACTTTACTATCACTTTAGAATTCATTAGTCATCCAGTTTATGTGTCACTGGATTTATTTATCAACTCATAAAAATCAATCTGAGATTATTATTATTATTTATTATTATCGGGCATATTACAGATTCGAATCGTTCCACTATTAATTGTCATAGACAAATTAGTCAAATATATCATTATTCCATCATTAACTCAATTATATTAAATTTTAGATAAGCATTTATTTACGAAAAAATCCTGTTCAAAATCACTCAAAATATCCAAAATTATTATTATTTACAAAAATGGCTATGAATCACGAGGCGCTTATAACCCTGCGATGCTCTCCGCAAAAAAGTCGCTCTCGGATGAAAATCCTAATATTAATCAAAATCAAAAGCCTCCTAGTCAAATATAACTATCTAGAACTTCCAATCACTGGCAATGATTACGTAGAAGAATAACTAACTAAAGCTTGGGAATACGTCAGTACGCATGATTAAAGGTTTAAACACTCAAATAAGCATGATTAAAGTTTTGGTATAGAGATGACTACGCTATACACTACATTACCAAGGCGTACACTGCGGGTGTTGAAGGTGTCCACTAGACACCCTATATATTTGTGTTTTTTTTTAACCCTCCCTCGTTAGAAGTTAACTGTATATGATTCAAGAATATATTTAATGTACTATCTTTTAAATTTCAATTGCCTGCTGGCTGGATGAGCACATCATCGCCAGAATGACGAGGAAGCTAATCAATTGGCTACTGCGACCATCTGCCCCCGGCCTGTGTTCTGCATGACTCTGCTCGGCTGTGCTGTCCCTGCCTCGGGACATCTTTGCTTCAAAACACCGCAACTAGCGGGGAGGAGGAACTCGCGCCTCACAAGTGGCCTGGTCGTCCGGCAAACCAGCAGATCAGCTCATGCTCGTTTAACATTATAACCTAAGTACGGTACTGTGTTTAGGTTTGATTGGAGTTTTTAGTTGTCTGTCAGTGCTAGTAGACAACTTACATACAATAGATAGGCCTAGTGTGGATCATCCGAGTTGACACGTATGCTTCGAAATATACAGTATACTGTTGTAGATCTCTTGCAAAAGCCATTCCCTTTCCACGCATTAGAAGATAAATTAGATATTGTGAGTAAGGGTAGACCTACCCCACCCACCACTTCCGAATTTAGTGCAACAATATAAAACAACAAGTGAACAATACATTATACATTTTTCTATTTCACAGTATGAAAATGTAGCCTGGTTAGCGGGTTGTGAACCTTCTAACAGATTATTTTGTTGGCCATGCTTGTTTTCTAACAAAAATGATGTTTGTATTAAGAATGGGTTTGCTTAATTAAATCACTTGTCTAGTGCACAACAGAAACATTCAAAATCACAAACCCATGACGAATGTTTTCTGAAATCAAGACTTTTCGGCAGACAGAAAATTGATACTTTACTTGATTATTTATTTATCGTATGGCTTTTAGTGCCGGGAGTGTCCGAGAACATGTTCGGCTCGCCTGAGTCTGTAGCTTGATGATCAACGTAGAATTGATACCAGCTAACGTAGTAAGAGAAGATATATAAAATTACATTAACTCCGTTTCATTTGTAGCTATAATGCGGGATGAAACGTCTGATATTGAGAATAAATCTCAACTATCTACAGTTCTCCGCTATGTAAAAGGCAGCACTGTCTATGAAAGATTCATGGGCTTTGTTGATGTTAGTGCTGATAGAACAGCAAACGGTTTATTTGCTCATGTAGAACAAGTAGTAAGTTAAACTAGTGGGTCAGACGTCCCGATCGGGCTTCTGTAGTGAGCGGTCATGTGAATGGCTTACAGTCTAACGTCTTATCGGCCTATCCAAACGCAATATTCACCCTCTGTTATGCCCACGTTCTAAATCGTGTTCTTCAGCAGAGTGTATCGGTGATTAAAGAATGGAGAATATTTCTAAATACATTGACTGTACTCTCTGATTTCTTTTCTAAATCATGTAAAAGGACAAATGCTTTGCAAGAATTTGTGCAAAAGAAATTACCCCAAGTAGCACAGACCAGGTGGAATTTTACATCACGACTTTGCCACACTGCGAAAGAATACAGATCCGAACTTTGTGAGTTCTTCGAAAATATCATAGAACATTCGGGTGACTGGGATAGTGAGACAGTCATAAAATCACGAGGTTTTTGACTTTTCTTCAAGATGTCGAAACTATATTTATATTAGAAGTATTTTCTATGTTGCTTGCTAACACAGACATATTGTACAATCTTCTACAAACAAAGGATTTCGATATTTTTTACTGCAGCAAGAAGGTAAATGGCATCAAAGATAAACTTCAGTATGATAGAGAACAATCTTATTCATCAGTTTGGAACAATACAATTTCAAAGAAGGACGAACATTCTCAGATCAAACCAAAGCGGCACTGTCTAGAAAACAATGAACAAGAAAAGCGTTATCGCAGCCTATACGTGGAAATTGTCGATTGTTTAACTCATGAGATTGAATGTACGTTCCCTTACCTTGAGAAATTGGAATATTTCCATTTGCTGTTTCACCATGGGTATATTGCATAAAGGATAACATTTACCGAACCACTGCTACAAACACTTTTGGCTCAATACGGAAATTTATTTGACCACATTGGATTGAAGAATGAATTAAGTGTTCTCTGAAAATCAGCTGAATTTCATGGAAAAGATGTTCACGAACTTTTTAGTTTTATGCCTGAAAATAACCTCGCTTCTGGATTTGGTGAAGTTTATAAACTTGCTAAATTAATACTGATTATTCCTTGTACTACAAGCTCTGTGGAACGTTCGTTTTCTGCAATAAGAAGAATCAAGACTTACTTACGAATTACTGAAACACAAGAAAGACTGAGTAACCTAAGTTTATTACCAATCGAAATGGTGTTAGTACACACAATGAAGGACAAATACTCATTTAATAATGCTATGATTGAGAAGTTCTCTTCTCACGAACGAAGAATACAGTTATGTTTAAATGAAAGAGGTACGTGATTTTAATTTCTAAATTTATGAAATGTACCCGATGTCACTTGTAAGAGTTCTGTCAGGCCATAGATGAACTGTATATTTCTTAACAGCACACCCAATACTTTTGGTCCAGCATACGCCACTGAACTTATCACCCATATTTGTCAATCTTTATCTTGAACAAGCAATGAAGGACATTAGAGAAAAAACAAGTAGTTCCGTGAAGAACTATACAGCCTATTTTCATATATCCTACTTATGTTAACTGCCACAATCAACATACAAAATTTCAGTTTAATTGCTGTAACAGATTCGTAGATATTGAGAACCGTCTAAATATTTCAGATGGTCGCCAGGTTGGGTTTTTATTTTTGTACTATTACATTAAGATTATTGTGTACGTGTGGTATTCAAACTTCAATCGCATGATTAGACAACAAGAAGTAAAAACGAGATTTCAAAATTACGCACAGCAGCCATCTTGTGATAATGCAAACCATTGAAATAAATTAGATGCCAGTGGATCAACATTTGTATAAGCATTTAACGTGCAACGTTTCACGGCACTCGGATAGTTAATTCGCGAGAAACGTCCATTTAAATATTTATACTTCGCGTCGCCGCCATGTTGGATTTGTGCTCACCAGGTTCCTGAAAGTCCTATAGGTGAACATATGTTCATAGTCTCTATGAACTTTAAAAAAATCAGTTTGGTTGCTGTAAAAGATTCATAGATATTGAGAACCGTCTAAATATTTCGGGAGCTCACCATTTAGGAGTGTTATGTGTATAGGTCATAGAGTTATGTACCATTCAAGGGCAATTATTGCCTAAGTTCATTATTCAAACTTTCACTTCGATCGCATGATTACGATACAAGAAATTAAAACTTAATTTTAAAATTTCGTACAGCCGCCATCTTGAGGTTATGTAAGCAATTGAATTAAATTAGATGGCAGTGCATTACAATCTGCAAAATCAATTACTGTACCACATTTCACTGCGCTCAGAGAGTTAAATCACGAGAAAAGTCTATTAAAATATTTTAAATTCGCTTGGTCGCCATGTTCGTTTCGTACTTTACAGGTTTATGAAATATACATAGGTATACCTGTATCAGTACCCTTTATCACCGTACAAAATTGCAGGGTGATATCTGTAATAGTTTCGGAGATATAGAATGTCAGTAAAATATTTCGCACAGCCGCTATTTTGAGGTTATGTAAACAATTGAACTAAATTAGACTCCAGTGCATTACAATTTGTATAAACATTTGCTGTACCAAGTTTCATTACATTTAGATAGTTAAATCGCGAGAAAAGTCTATTTAAATATCTCAAGTTCGCTTGGCCGCCATGTTGGTTTTGTAGTCACCAGGATTTTGAAAGTCTCATAGGTGAACTTCTAGTAGTGCCCTTTATCACCGTACACAATTTCAGGGCGATATCGGTAATAGTTTCGGAGATATTGAATGCTAGTGAAATATTTCGCACAGCCGCCATGTTGGATTGGAGAGACGTAACAAAATTTGAAGGGCACGGTCGAGGTCGCCGGGAATAGTGCTATGAACTTCCCGAGTTTCATTGAAATCGCTCCAGCCGTTTCGATTTTATTAGGGGGGGACACACACACGAATCACACACACACACGCGCGGACAAAAGGTGATCTCATAAGCCTATTTTTTCAAAATTGAAAATAGGCTAATTAAAGCGGGAGTGAATGTTCAAGGAGAAATGATTTCAACTCTGAGATTTTCTGATGACATGTTCATCTTGACCGACACGTCTGAGGATTTCAATGAGTTCTTCAATGGTATGGACTCCGTCTTGAGGAAATAATTCACGATGAAAATTAATTAATGTTAAACAAAAATATTGGAATGCAGCCGAAATTATTTAGAAACTTCTATGGACATCAAATCAGCCGGTTAAAAACTAAAAGAAGTAGGAGACTGCTGTTGCGTAGGAAGCAAAATAACCAGTGATGGACGAAGCAAAGAGGATATAAAAAGTAGGACGTCTCAAACAAGGAAAGCATTTCTACAGAAAAGGAATCTGTTGACATCGAATATAGATTTAGGTTTTAGGAAGTCATTTTTGAAAGACTTTGTCTGGAGCGTGGCACTCTATAGAAGTGAAACTTGGACTATTGGTGCAGCTGAAAAGAGGAGAATTGAAGCGTTTGATATGTAGTGTTACATGAGAATGATGAAGATCAGAAGGGTAGATAGGGTTACAAACAAAGAGGTATTAAGACGAGTGGGAGAGAAGAGATGTTTCTGGCGACTGCCAATGAAGAGAAGAGATGGGTTGGTACGACACACACTAAGACACCCATGAATAGGAAGCTTAGTTATGGAAGGAAGGGTCGAGGACAAGAACCGTAGGGGTAGACCAGGGTTAGAATATGTTAACCTGATTGCCTCGGATGTAGGGTGTGGTAGCTATGTAGAGATTAAAAGATTAGCTCAGGACAGGGAGGCATGGAGGGCTGCAACAAACCAGACCAAACCAGACTGGAGACTCAAACAAAAACAGTTCACTAAAACTGCAAGTAGGCTACAATGGTCCAGCACTCTAAAGGAGCTACAGACTTATATAAGATACTCAATGTAGTCCTACTGTACTCTCAGGGTTCTACATATAACAATCCATTAGACCTACGCCTTGCAGCCGTTGGCTACCGGAGGGAAAATAACACTCAAAATACCTAGTTAATAAAGTCTGTTTTTTAGGACAACTGTATTAGCATGTTCAAGCAAGAACACAAACAATATCAACATACAGACAATCAAACATTCCTTGTCAACTTAACTTCTTCACCCTTGTCGAGGATTGCACAAATCCTTACCATATCTGTTACATTATTACCGTAACTCTCATACTTTGCTTAACAAGTTTATTTTGCCATGTGATCTGTCATATTTATTTTATTGCACTAACAATAATAAGATCAACATAGCCTAAATCGTGGAACGCGATTTACTAAGAAATCATCGACACACGAGATCCTCAGGTATCTCTTTTCATCTACATCGGTTCACTTACATCACTCATTCATAACCTCGCTATCCAAGATTATCATTAGACAAAATCAGTAATTATGCTGGCGTTCGTTTACTTGTGTGCTAAATTTTCCGTAATATTCCAAACACTGTCTTAAAATCTGTTTTTATTTTTAATTACAAATATATCTTTGTAAATAGCCTATTGATCCAGCTTTGGAATTAAGTAAACATTATTATCACTTTAGGAAAGTATTTATCAGATTTGCTTATTTATGGCTCATCAATTCAGTAAAAATTGATTACTGATCCATGTTTTCGAGTGCATTGTTTATATTCGGTTATATATTAGATTCACCCTTAAATGCAACATAATGGTTAATCATGGTCGCACGGTCATAATTGATATAAACCTGTGCATGATCATATCCGTAAAACCATCCACGTGTAGTACAACTCATCGAAAGAAAATATCAACTTTCATTGCATAAGCATGAGTCGAACAGTCAACTACAACTGCACTAAACATTAATTAGACAATGCATTCCTAATTGTACATCTCCTGCAAGAAAACTATCCTGATCTGTTGGAAAATACCGAAGTTAACTTGACCTTCAATGCTGGACTGTACCTTAATAAAACTCTGCCTAGTTAATCAGTAACTAATAATACTAGCGTTGGATTGTCGCAATGATATTCAGAATATCCTGGAGGAAGCTCTAACACCTAATTTATATGACAGCACATGGCATATTATATGTAATATTATTATAAAATGCATCTACAAGATCACATATTTCAGTTAAAACGGAACATGTGTCCCAATATAATTGTAATACTGCATCCATTATAAAATACCTCCAGTTCTTCATTTCTTGAATTTTCCTAAATATTATCGTTTCAAAAAGGCAAGTAGAAATCTCAATCAGTAGTTTTTTGTAGGGATTCAGATGCTTCCACACTCCACAGTGGAATAGAGCCATCTCATGCATAGACCTTGTGCAAGATGACCGCCCATGAGCTGACGCAACTCCTCACCTTGAGGCTTATGTGGAGGATGACCGCGCATGAACTGACGCAACTCATGACCTTGAGACTTATGTGGAGGATGATTGTCCAAGAGCTGACGCAATTCCTGAACTTGAGGGCACACGACAGGGAGATATTTGAACATTGGATTTTTAAAATTGTGTACCCAGCACTATACCACCTGAGCTATGGAAGAGGTGCTTGTTCATAACCCTCTACACTGCCACATAGAGGCTATGGTTTACTTATGGTGCTAATTGGGTAAGGCATTGCGCCCGAATTCACCAATCAGTACCTATATCAGCTGCACTGTAAAGGATTGCAGACACGTAGCTACC
The DNA here is from genome assembly GCA_946902985.2 of Meconema thalassinum. Taxonomy (NCBI): domain Eukaryota; kingdom Metazoa; phylum Arthropoda; class Insecta; order Orthoptera; family Tettigoniidae; genus Meconema; species Meconema thalassinum. The sequence continues at coordinate 241,092,340 of OX336395.1, forward strand.
CAGCTCACAAACTTACCATTGTCTGCTAAGTAAAAATTAGGAATTCCAGGAACACACAGGGTAGATCTATAAAAAAATAGTACTACCAGCGTAGGTACAAATTCCTACTAGCATTTACATTAAAGCAAATCGAGAAACTCCAATCTCGAGGGGTGATTAGGTTTGTCTATAGTGAGCGCCTGTATCTTACCTAGCAGTACTCTTTTCAAGCGATGACAAAATGAAAACGGTGTCAGCTAAGATAAAAATTGGCTAATTCGCTAAAGAGCGTCAGCCGTTTATTGTGCTAAGAAAAATACAGACATATACCGACTGCATGTCTATCAATAGTGTCTACCTGACACTGTAAGAAATAAACTCAAAATAAATTAAAACGTGGCACTAACATAACAAGAAAAATTATGAAAAGGCGTGATTTTAAACATTACCCTATATTATACATTCCGTTTCATATTTGAACCGTAGTTCCACATCTAAATATGTCAAATAAAAATTTACTCAATATTAAATATGTCCGTATATACAATGATTCGTGGTTCGCACAAATATACACTTAACTGTGTTGAAGTGATTTAATTACCTAAAATACAAATGAGTCTTTACCACTCAACTTCCGTAACAAACACCGTAACTCTATCGGTTGAAAGTATAAATACTAGTCTGAATCAATAGAACATAGGTGACAAACATTTAAGTTCAGCACTGTTCTTACTTTGTCTTCTCCCATTTGATCATTAAATCTCGAAGAATTCCTGAAATTCTTTGCTCGGCTTACATTTTCTTTGATAAACGTGAATATTCGAAGTGCATGGCATTTGACCTTCATTACACACTTCTCTTCCAAAATTATACAACAATCACATTATTTCTTAAACACCCTGTACAGAACTTTCCTTGAATACAATTAAACAATGACACATTCGCTGTGATCAAAACTAGAAAAACGAGACTCCTCAGTCTCCTTTCGTGAAAATACGTAACTCATTTACGTCTACGATTCCTTTCTTGCACGGTATTCCAAATTTAAACTCCCATTTCAGTGTATTTTCTCACTCTATGCAAAGAAAATTAGTAACTTTATTGAATATCCACGTCCATTGTGAATATTGTTCAAGAAACAAACATTAACAATCTCCTCTATCCTTATACAAAATTTCATCGTGCCTATAACTTTACTTCTGTAATTACCTTCTGTAGAGTTACTTTTATCTCACCCTGGGATTTAACTTTCTTAACTCCTTTTCACGTATTTAAATTCAGTTTTACATTATTGCAACTTTTAAAGAATTATCTGCAAGAATTCATATTTAACACATGATATAAGTGTGTCCTCCTTGTTTGTGACTATACTAAAGCCTTGACTATCTTCGTGGAATATTTGTTTAACAAATTTATCTAGGCTTTTTAATGCTCTAAATGTTTTATTGGACATATATATATATAAAGATTCTTGAAATACCTTTGTTATTAGGAAATATGGTTTATCACGTTACGGCATAGTTCTACATATCTATCTGTTTCATTACAGTGAATTTGGTATTCATTGATTTAATTATCTATCAAGTATTTGGACTATCTTTTATCAGATTTTGTGTCGTGTAACAATCCATTTTTTTTTGTTCTCAATTAGTTTAAAATAAATTTCTGACACTGGAATCAACATCATGAGTTGTCGAAATATTTGACACTTCGTGACATAACTTTTTGAATATACGGTACTTAAATTGTTCAATATACGTTCCATCGCTGCGCATAAAACAGACTTATTTAATTTAACGCAAGTATCTATAATTCTAAACGATTTTATATTGAAATGATTTTAACGTTAACAACTGCGATACGCAAATAAAATTTCGTCCAAATGACGGAAATTTTCAATGAAAAATAAATAATGACTCATAAGAAAATGCGAAAAATACTAGATCAAAATCTACACAATTTCAAATACAATGACAAAATTATACGGTTGGTCAATTAGGATAAACACAGAACATGACTACAATTCTACCAAATATAAATTAATCTCTTCTCTACCTTGAGCTTAAGACGGTCCCAGATGTACCATGTCTCGTCTGGCAAGCCAAATGTGTGTGTACAGCTATGCGAACCGGTTGTGACGGGGCCAGCTGGACATCTCTCCCAGTGGAACAAGGTCGGTGACATAACTGGGCTAGCGACCTCGCCGTGAAACAGCATGTCTCTTCCGCACTCCCTCGCTCGTCTCCCGCACGTTGTCTGGATCTTCTTACGATACCCCTTCACTGCGCCGACATCGCTTCTCAAGGTTGAAATTCGTTTGTTTTATAAAAGTCTTTTAGAGTATACTGGATGTATATGAACTCGTGTTAAGAAGTAGAGATTTGTTCTGCATTTCTGTGCATCGCGTAGATGTTCCGCTGCGCCGTCCATGTTGTGGAATTCTGGACTCAACTCTTTATTTTTGTAGCTTCTACTTCCCTATGATGTGCACCTTAGCACGTAGTCATACTCATTTTAATGATGACACTTTTACAACTTCCCCGTTGCCAATTCACGAACTGCATTCTGTATAATTTCCAAGTATGAGCTAAATTGTAGAAATAATGAAGCTCTTCTGTAGAAGTGAAACGTTTGCATCTGTCTGCATGCGATGTATAATAGCTTCGTTTTTGGAATACTGTAATATCAAGCTGTGTTTCAAAATCACTGGTCTATATGCTGTGCTGGTCTAAGTTAGAATGTTCCTTGCTCTGCAAGTCACAGCTTCTGTACTTCACACTCGTCTTTCCCACCTTCGTAATGCGTAGCACTATTCTGAAAACTACTTGTTTCTCCACTCGCGGTCTTGTCTCGTCGCGATCTGCATTTGGAAAGAACTCCTCGTCCTTGCCCTCTGTGTACGGCAAGTTCCTCGCTCTGCCTCCCCTCTCGCGGTGTGACGTAGCTCCATAAACTTCTCCTCACTCAGTGTGTCATCAACCTTGATCCCTTCTCCCCCTGCATGCCGTTTCTCTCACTCCTCGTGGCGTGACGCACTCTTACAATGTAGGCCTCCCTACATTCAGATAATAAATATACAACCATATTTAAATCGTTCCTTCTTGCCTTCCGTAATTGTTTAATTATTAATGATGCATAGTATTACACTATTTCAACTCAGGTTTTCCATATCTCACGAATTTTGAGGAATAAAAGATTTTAATTCGTTCTTTTATTTTTCCTGGGTCCCAGTTCATATTCCGTCTGGATCTTTGGTATTGGCCTTAAATAAATTCGGGCGCAATTCCCCGTTGCCAATTTAAAGTAAAGTATAGCCTGTACTTTCTTTAATAACAGTTGGTTTCTCTTTTCTTGGGACTGAATTTATTTATTTTCTGAATCTTTGGGTAAAATCTCTTTAATTTGGAGTGGTTAAATTTTCCAATGGATCTGTTGTCTTCAATCCTTACGATCTTGTAGCAATTGTTACCGTAGACTGTATCTACCTTGAAAGGTCTCCTAAAAAGGCTACTGAACTTGATGTATACCTTCTTCAGTACGTCTGCTTTCACAGGAATCCTGACTAATACAAGGTCACCTTCTCGTAGCGGGCCGCTAAATCTCTTCCCTTGCAAGCGTTTTAATCTTTTCTCGGCCGCTTTGTTTAGCTGGACTCGTGCTGCTTCGATTCTCTGGTCCATCGGGGGTTCATTATCTTCCGGAATGTTGAAGATTCCGTCCCAGGGTCGTATGGGTTTCTCCTCAAAGTGTAACATAACTGGAATTTCGTTAGTGCTCTCATGTCTCGTATTATTTATGCAACATTCTAATAGGGGTACAATCTTCACCCAATTCGCATGATTATCTGCACTATACAAGCGAATGTACTTAGAAAATTCAAGCATTGTTCTTTCAATGGGATTTGTCTCTGGGCTGCGAACTGATGAGAATAGGTGAACAATATCCAACCTATCCATTGCTCCTTGAAATTCTGCAGAGGTAAATTGCGTTCCGTGGTCCGTTAGAAGTCTTTCTGGTTTTCCCAACTTAGGAATAATGTTTCTCTCCAAGTGGTATAAAACAGTTTTCGTTGTGGCTTTTTGCATTGGATTAAGCATTACAACTTTGGAAAACACATCCATCGTGACTAGCACATATTGGTTTCCCCTGTCTCCTTTACGTGCAGGCCCAAAAATATCCTGGCTAAACAGTTCCAGTGGTTTAGTAGGAATAATTGCCTTAGTTTGTTCCTTCAATAGTTCAGAGTTGTATTTGTTTTTCTGACACAGTTCACAAGATCTGACCACTATGGTAATGGATGCTCGCATGTTAACCCAATAGAACTTTTCTAACATGGTATAGTATGTTTTGTCAACTCCTCCGTGACCATTGCTTTTGTGCACTAACCAAATTAGTGGCACAATAAGTTCAGGTGGAATAGCAACTCGCACCTTCGTATGTCTAGCAACGATGTATTTGCATACGATTTCTTCCACGAGAATGTAATGTCTAGCTTTCCTTCTAGTTTCGAAATATGAGGCGTGCCTCCTTGTCATTCTCCCTGACAAGGATCTATAAATGTTCCTAAATGGTGCATGCTTCTTTTGAAAGAGAGGAATCCTTCTTAGTTTATCCAACGTTTCCTGATCTTCTGCGTCCGTTTGGATAACGTTAATTCTTACATTATTTTCAGGAGTCAGATGTCTGGAAAGAATATCTGCCAGTAGGTTGTCTTTTCCAGGAACTTGGACTATCGTGGCATCAAATTGTTGTAAAAACATAGTCCACCTGGTCATCCGATCGCTTGACAAGTCGGACTTAAACATGAACTCCAGTGCTTTGTGATCCGTTCTGATTACAATCTTGTGTCCCAGCAATAATTTTTTCCATTGTTGTAGGGCATTTATGACGGCTAAAGCTTCAAGCTCCGTCGTGAAATAATTTAACTCGTGCGTGCGTAACTTCCTGCTGCTGAAGGAAATATAGTGATGGTTGCCGTCTTGATCCTTCTGATACAAAACTGCGCTAATACCAATTCGTGAGGCGTCAGTTTCTACTATGAATGATCTTTCGAAGTCTGGGTATTCTAATTTGATGTTGTTTTTGAGCATTTCCTTTGCTTGAATAAAGGCGTTCTCGGCAGCTGCATCCCATTTCCATCTATTGTTTTTCTTCAGGAGCTCATGTAATGGTGCCATAATTTCTGAATAACGTGGGCAATGACTACTGAAGAACTGGCAAAGACCCGCAAAAGCTCGGATGTCTTTGATCTTCTTGGGTTTGGGAAACTTTAATATTGCTTCTATCTTGTCTTCATTCGGGTGGTAACCGAATCTGTCTATCGTATGTCCAAGAAAGTTGATCTTTTCTTGAAAGAAATGGCATTTATTTAATTTTACCTTGATGTTAGCACTTCTGAGGTTTTCAAATAGCTTTTTCAAATGCATGAAGTGTTTCTCGGGCGTTTCTGAAGATATGATAATGTCGTCCACGTAGCAAATGGCAAATTGTTTTACTTCATCACTTAACTTATCATCCAAGGCTCTAATGAGTGCTGGGCTTGAATTTACCAACCCGTATGGTACTCTCTGATACACGTAACAGGTTTGGTTAAGCATGATCCCCGTGTAACATATGCTGTCTTCTGTAAGCTCTATTTGATGAAATGCGGCAGTTAAATCAATCACTGAGAAACAGGTTTTATTCTTGAATCTCCTCAGTAGTTCCCTGATTTTTGGTGGCCTGTCATATTCTTTTAACAAAAGAGTATTAATGCCTCTGGCATCTAAGCATAGTCTCAGACTTCCATCTGCTTTCTTTACGACTGTAAGAGGGTTTAAATAATGAGTGGCTTGCTTTCTTATTATACCGTCCTTTTCCATCCTTTTTATTAGCTCCGTCACTTCTGATTGATATTTCTCCGGTATTGGATACAATTTCTTTTTAAAGGGTGTGTTATCTGCGAGCTTGATCTGATATTTATATCCTCTGATAATGCCTGGTTTATCATTAAATACATCTGCAAAAGTCGTGACCAATTCTTCTAATCTCTCTCTCTGATCTTCGAAGTTCTCAATTTTCCTACCATAGTGAGGTATCCCTTCTGCTTCGACTTCCACGACTATTCTTACTAGATTTTCTTCTGTAGTTTCGTCAATCAGACTACACTCATTCTCCTCCTTCTTCGAGTTTTCTGGCTGATATTGGCCTTCATTAAATTTTATGACTCCGTTTCGCAAGTCAATCTCGGCTCCTGTCTTCGTTATAAAATCAATACCTAGAATAGCATCGAAATTTATCTGGTTCAAGACTATGAATATCTGCTCGTATTTATATTCATTGATGGAGAATTCCATTAATGCCTGGACTTTACACTTCATGGTCTTATCATTGAATACACCCCTGACCTTGATAGTTGAAACGGGCATTGCTGTGAGTGAATTACCGTCTTTTAATCTGTGAAAACAGTTCTCCGACACAATTGACGCTGTCGCACCCGTATCTAGGAGTGTTCTCAGGCATTCACCTTCTGAAACTATTTCTATGATGGGTAGCCTCGCTACTCTTCCTGTTTTCGGCTCTTGTCGCTCATACAGGAGATCTTCGTTCGTGGCTTGATACAACTCGTTTATCTCGATTACATGTCTAGTTACGGTCATGTTGTCGTCCTCCTTTACTTTTTGGAATTTGAAGTTTTTTTTGTACCCCTCCTGGGTCTTCATTGCTCCGGTCTCTGCTTGATCCGGGCTGAGATTCCTGATTTTGGTTACGTTGTCCCTGATTTCGGTTTCTTGCGTTCCCTTCCTCCCTTTCTCTAAGGTTCGTCAGGTATTCTTGACTTTCTCTCTCTCTATCATCGTAATACCTCCTCACGTTATTGTTGCTTCTCCATCCTCGGATTTGTTGATTCTGCTGTTGTTGCGGTCTCGAATAGTTGTTTGTGTTCCTCCAGTTTTGATATCCATAATTATTCGTCGGGTTATCTCTATTGTAGTATCCCTCTCGGCGATAATCATGGTTCCTTTGGTGGTAGCTGTTTCTCCATTGATTTTCGTTCCATCGCTGATTCTGGTATGGTCTGCCTTCTCTAGGTCTCTGATAACCAGGTTGAAAGCGATTTTGTCCATAAATTCTCGATCTAGTTGGTCCTACACCATTTGTATTGTCTTCCGTCTGCTGAGTTTGATCAACATGGATGGTGTGGATCTCTCTATGTTCCGGATTTCTGCTTCTTTGGTTCTGGTTTCCGGTTGAGTTGTTGGACACATTGGACGTGTGATCCAGTCTCCTCAAAATTTCTGCCATCCCCTCTAATGTTTTGACGTTTGCCGAAATGAGGTGCCTTCTAACTTCAGTTGGTAACTGGCATGAAATAGCATGTACTAGGTCTTCTTCTGCCAATGGAGGTTGAAGATATTGCAAGCGTGCTAATTGTTTTGTAAAGAAGCTTGCGTACTTCGTCGGATTAGAATAAGCATACCTTTTTGAATAAATTTCGGCTCGTATGTCTTGTTGAAGTTCTTTGCTCCAGAATCGCTTCTGTAGAGCAATAGCGAATTCCTCGAATGTATGGTAAGTATACCTAAAAGCTCTGTGCCACACTAATGCCTCTGCGTCCAAATATTTCTCTACTACCCTCATGTGTCGTTCACGAGGTATTCTGTTATCCTCTAGATACGATCTCATGTCTCTAAGAAATTCCACAGCAGTGATATTTCCTACCCCGCTGAATTTATTGGGCTTTTCGTCGTTACTCTTGATGACGATAAAGTTCGCATTTGACCTACTATGTAAAGGTTCAAAGTCTCCTCCAAGTTCCCCTTTTTCTGCTCGAAATGGCTCTCGAATGAAGTTAAAGTTGGATTTCGGAATCTGCTGTTGACTATCCACGCTTTCCTTATCCTCTTCTATCTTATCTGTCCTAGCCTCTAATTTCCTGATTTCTTCCTTCAATTTCTCATCTCTTGCTTCAAAGAATCTAGTTAAGTCCTTCCTGATGTCCTCTCTGACTTCAGCTCTTAACGTAGATGAAAATGTAGCGTCCCCAATCGTGAGTGACCTTAATTGTTTTTCCAATTCGCTGGTTTCCTTTTCCTGCCTCGACCTCATTTTCGCCAGTTCTATGTTTATGTCATCGACTGTACGTTTAACCCAGTCAAGTTCGTCTGAATTACTTAAATCTGTTTTATTTACAATATCTGTCAGCGTGGCTACGTTATTGATTTGCAGCGTATCTATCCGCTTGGATAGATCTTCACGTACTCTACTAACATTTATGTTTGAACTTAATTCTATGGCCTTAATATCATTAGATAATTTATGATGGATTTCAGATACAATTTTAGTGGTGACGGTTACGACCTCCTCCTTCATGTCCGTAACAGCCTTTACAATAGAGGCATTTATGTCTACATTAATGCCATCTTCAATCAATTTCCTTTGACCTTCCAACTTGACCTGTAATTCACCAACAGTATCATTTAGTCTGCCAAGTTGCTCCTTGAGTCTGTTCTGGGCCCCTGAAATGTGTACATGATGTGTAGTGTTTGCTTCCTTAATGGAGCTAATACTAGCCTGTAATTTTTCCTCTAGCTCTATTATGTGGTTGCTGTTAGCTAATTTCACTTCTAATACTTTGCCTATCATGTCGGATCATAAACTTCCTACTTCTGTTTTAGTAAGACTAATGTCCTGTTTGATTTGGTCAAATGAGGTTTTTAATTCTTCCTGTGCATTTCCTGCCTTTTCTAAAATTTTCTGAGCCTTTTCCTGATTTTTCCTAACCTCATCATGAATTTTCCTGGCTTCTTCCTGCGCTTTTTCCTGATTTCTCCTAACCTCATCATGAATTTTCCTAGCTTCTTCCTGCGCTGCTCTTATTTCGGCTTGGATTTTCTATCTTCTAATCTAGCCTGTTCCTGACTCAATCGGTCCTCTTCACGAGCTTTTTCTTGAGCTAATCTCATCTCCGCTCTTATCCTTTTAGCCTCTTCTTCTACCTTTCTGTCTTCCTCTCGTGCTTTTTCTAATGTTAGCCTAATTTCCTCCTGTGCCTTCTCTTGAGCTAACCTGATTACTTCACGTTCTTTTCTATCCTCTTCTCTAGCTAACCTAGTTTCTTCTTGAGCTCTTTCTAGTGCTAACCTAGTTTCTTCCCTTTCCTTTTCTCTAGCTAGTCTATCTTCCTTTCTGGCCTTTTCTAAAGCTAACTTGGGTTCCTCCTGTGCTAACGTTATACAAGCCTTGGTAAGCGTTTGAGCAACTGACAACTCGGCCTTGACTTCGGATTTCACAGTAGCTACAGATTTCTGAATCTTGGCTTTCATTTGTTTAGTGTTAGAGTGTGTTAATTGGTGGAGGGCTTCAATGTCTTTTGTCAATACACTTTGACCTTCTTTCATATTTTCTAACATCGTTCTTATGAACGTCATGTCGTTCGCTGACATAATTTCTTCATTCTTGAGACTAAGGGAAGTATCAACTACAAAAACTACAAGTGGATATCCAGAATTGACCAACGTATACATTTTATACAAGTGATGTAATGCATTGAACATCTTAATAATACTTAAGTCTATTTAAATCGCGAGTTATTGCGTATATTTTATTGTCCCATTTTACTGAACCGACATCATTGCATTTTATCAGCCGACTTAACTTATGTTTAACAACATGAATTTATTCTTTAATTTAATATTACATGACAAATTGTAGTTAGCTGGTTCTAGAAATATGCCTCACAACTGCGATGTACTCCACTAATCTGCTGATGTTGCGTTCACCTCAACAATCATTAAATTTGGGATCGGCATTTCTTTTATTCCGAAACGTATATGGCCTCACTCTCGAGTGCTTCCAACTGCCTCACTCGAGTACCTCTTTCGATCGCCCCACGGATGGACCGGCCATTTACATCTACTATCTATATGCGCCCGAATTCACCAATCAGTACCTATATCCGCTGCACTGTAAAGGATTGCAGACACGTAGCTACCCAGCTCACAAACTTACCATTGTCTGCTAAGTAAAAATTGGGAATTCCAGGAACACACAGGGTAGATCTATAAAAAAAATAGTACTACCAGCGTAGGAACAAATTCCTACTAGCATTTACATTAAAGCAAATCGAGAAACTCCAATCTCGAGGGGTGATAAGGTTTGTATAAAGTGAGCGCCTGTATCTTACCTAGCAGTACTATTTTCGGCGATGACGAAATGAAAACGATGTCAGCTAAGATAAAAATTGGCTAATTCGCTAAAGAGCGCCAGCCGTTTATTGTGCTAAGAAAAATACAGACATATACTGACTGCATGTCTATCAATAGTGTCTACCGGACACTGTAAGAAATAAACTCAAAATAAATTAAAACTTGGCACTAATATAACAAGAATAAATATGAAACGGCGTGATTTTAAACATTACCTTATATTATACATTCCGATTCATATTTGAACCGTAGTTCCACATCTAAATATGTCAAATAAAAATTTACTCAATATTAAATATGTCCATATATACAATGATTCGTGGTTCGCACAAATATACACTTAACTGTGTTGAAGTGATTTAATTACCTATAATACAAATGAGTCTTTACTACTCAACTTCCGTAACAAACACCGTAACTCTATCGGTTGAAAGTATAAATACTAGTCTGAATCAATAGAACATAGGTGACAAATATTTAAGTTCAGCACTGTTCTTACTTTGTCTTCTCCCATTTGATCATTAAATCTCGGAAAATTCCTGAAATTCTTTGCTCGGCTTACATTTTCTTTGATAAACGTGAATATTCGAAGTGCATGGCATTTGATCTTCATTACACACTTCTCTTCCAAAATTATACAACAATCACATTATTACTTAAACACCCTGTACAGAACTTTCCTTGAATACAATTAAACAATGACACATTCGCTGTGACCAAAACTAGAAAAACGAGACTCCTCAGCCTCCTTTCGTGAAAATACGTAACTCATTTACGTCTACGATTCCTTTCTTGCACGGTATTCCAAATTTAAACTCCCATTTCAGTGCATTTTCTCACTCTATGCAAAGAAAATTAGTAACTTTACTGAATATCCACGTCCATTGTGAATATTGTTCAAGAAACAAACATTAACAATCTCATCTATCCTTATACAAAATTTCATCGTGCCTATAACTTCACTTCTGTAATTACCTTCTGTACAGTTACTTTTATCTCACCCTGTGATTTAACTTTCTTAACTCCTTTTCACGTATTTAAATTCAGTTTTACATTATTGCAACATTTAAAGAATTATCAGTAAGAATTCATATTTAACAAATGATATAAGTGTGTCCTCCTTGTTTGTGACTAAACTAAAGCCTTGACTATCTTCGTGGAATATTTGTTTAACAAATTTATCTAGGCTTTTTAATGCTCAATGTTTTATTGGATATATATATATATATATATATATAAAGGTTCTTGAAATACCTTTGTTACTAGAAAATATGGTTTATCACGTTACAGCATAGTTCTACATATCTATCTGTTTCATTACAGTGAATTTGGTATTCATTGATTATCTTTTATCAGATTTTGTGTCGTGTAACAATCCATTTTTTTTGTTCACAATTAGTTTAAAATAAATTTCTGACACTCGAATCAACATCATGAGTTGTCGAAATATTTGACACTTCGTGACATAACTTTTTGAATATACGGTACTTAAATTGTTCAATATACGTTCCATCGCTGCGCATAAAACAGACTTATTTAATTTAACGCAAGTATCTATAATTCTAAACGATTTTATATTGAAATGATTTTAACGTTAACAACTGCGATACGCAAATAAAATTTCGTCCAAATGACGGAAATTTTCAATGAAAAATAAATAATGACTCCTAAGAAAATACGAAAAATACTAGATCAAAATCTACACAATTTCAAATACAATGACAAAATTATACGGTTGGTCAATTAGGATAAACACAGAACATGACTACAATTCTACCAAATATATATCAATCTCTTCTCTACCCTGAGTTGAAGACGGTCTCAGATGTACCATGTCTCGTCTGGTAAGCCAAATATGTGTGTGTGAGCGCACCGCCCACAGCTATGCGAACCGGTTGTGATGGAGCCAGCTGGACATCTCTCCCAGTGGAACAAGGTCGGTGACATAACTGGGCTAGCGACCTCGCCGTGAAACAGCATGTCTCTTCCGCACTCCCTCGCTCGTCTCCCGCACGTTGTCTGGATCTTCTTACGATACCCCTTCACTGCGCCGACATCGCTTCTCAAGGTTGAAATTCGTTTGTTTTATAAAAGTCTTTTAGAGTATACTGGATGTATATGAACTCGTGTTAAGAAGTAGAGATTTGTTCTGCATTTCTGTGTATCGCGTAGATGTTCCGATGCGCCGTCCATATTGTGGAATTCTGGACTCAACTCTTCATTTTTGTAGCTTCTACTTCCCTATGATGTGCACCTTAGCACGTAGTCATACTCATTTTAATGATGACACTTTTACAACTTCCCCGTTGCCAATTCACGAACTGCATTCTGTATAATTTCCAAGTATGAGCTAAATTGTAGAAATAATGAAGCTCTTCTGTAGAAGTGAAACGTTTGCATCTGTCTGCATGCGATGTATAATAGCTTCGTTTTTGGAATACTGTAATATCAAGGTGTGATCAAAATCACTGGTCTATATGCTGTGCTGGTCAGAGTTAGAATGTTCCTTGCTCTGCAAGTCACAGCCTTCTGTACTTCACACTTGTCTTTCCCCCCTTCGTAATGCGTAGCACTATTCTGAAAACTACTTGTTTCTCCACTCGCGGTCTTGTCTCGTCGCGATCTGCATTTGGAAAGCTCTCCTCGTCCTTGCCCTCTGTGTACGGCAAGTTCCTCGCTTTGCCTCCCCTCTCGCGGTGTGACGTAGCTCCATAAACTTCTCCTCACTCAGTGTGTCATCAACCTTGATCCCTTCTCCCCCTGCATGACGCTTCTCTCACTCCTCGTGGCGTGACGCACTCTTACAATGTAGGCTTCCCTACATTCAGATAATAAATATACAACCATATTTAAATCGTTCCTTCTTGCCTTCCGTAATTGTTTAATTATTAATGATGCATAGTATTACACTATTTCAACTCAAGTTTTCCATATCTCTCGAATTTTGAGGAATAAAAGATTTTAATTCGTTCTTTTATTTTTCCTGGGTCCCGTCTGGATCTTTGGTATTGGCCTTAAATAAATTCGGCGCAGTATGGTTTGCGTTATTACCCCACGAGAGGAGGTCGGGAAACTTAAAACCGATCACCTCGTGGTCTAGTGGCTAGCGTTCTTGGCTAACAACCCGGAGATCTGGGTTCCATCCCCGACTGTCAAGATATTAAATTAGGGTTGAAACGGGATACACAGAGCCACGCGAGTAGAGGTGGGTGCGATTCCCATCTCAAGCATCCTGGAAGTGGTTTTCCGTTCATTCCCCCCGGTCAAGAAAAATGGTAGGATCGTTCCTAACATAAGGCCACGGACACCTCCTTCCCAATCCCCTCCTGAATTAAATATACATAAACTACTACAGACACCACAATAACTCAGGTTAATACACATGCTAGAGCATGGCGATACTTGACAACGATGTCGCAACCCCTAAATAAGCAACAACATTAAAACTTTAAAACCTGAGTGTTAGACATTAACTAATGTTGGTTGGTTGATTATGGGGATGAGAATTGTATAATACAATGGCCCACCTCAAATGTTCGGTTGGAAAACTAAGCTGTTTTTGCCAGTGGTTAAAAGGAATGTATAAGGTGTGAGGAGGTAGAGAGTAGCGCTCTTTAAGAAATCCTAATTTACAAGTTGGCAAAACGTGAGCTGTGCTTTGGCATTGGCTTATCAGGAGAATAGAAGCGATGTATACAAACCAGAACGTAACCTTGGGTAAAGCAGGCGAGGATGTTGTTACGCTACAATTACAGCCGCCTGACACTAGGTAATTATTGTGGGCGGAACAGGGAGGTCATCCGCCCTCGCCAGACACTTGTGTATGCTAAATATTAGAACTCTCTACATACTGGTATAAGTCATTAATGTTTATAGGCCTGTTAAAAATAAGGCATAATGTAGGGAAATAAAATATTCATATTTAATATATTACGAAAGTGTGATGCTCTTCAGTCGGTCAACACGATTGTACCCAAATGAGATCCTGAATTAAATGTACATGAGATTTATAAATACACCTCATCTCATTTGGGCACCGACTGAAGGGCATCACACTTTGATGTTGTAAGCAACATTGAAAATGCTTCAAACACCATATTGTTTATGAATTGCAGCCAATGGCCAAGGCAGGGTATTTCAGTTGAACGCCCGTGGGCTCCCGGCAAGTTCAATATCAAGTAATTTCAACTTTGGCAACTGGATGCCTCTGTCACTGACACTGGCGGCGAACGTTGGAACTTGAAAAGCGTTTTTAATCAACCAAATATAACCTACAAATTTGGTTACACAGCACCAATTGGAGTAGTAGGTTCTTATACATGCCATAAATCTACGACATGAGCCTGTCGGATTTACTTCCCTTCCAAGGGAAGGCATACTGAAGGATTTCAACGCTTCAGCCGAGTTTGAACCCGTGATCTTGGGCATAGCAGTTCAGCAAGCTACCGACCACGCCACTGAAGACGATATTCATGTTTATTAACTAACATTTCTATTCTCACTTATGGCTATAATATAGATTAATACAGTGAACTTGAGACAGTACCGTAGTCCCCAAGTAATGGTATTATTGTGTTACGGATAATGCATATTTCATTATTTCCATTATTTTGTGTGACTTGGTGAATCCATTTAATACAAAACAATGTATTACAGCAAATGCACTACACATTATATTTACTCGACTACAGTAGTCTTACTTCTTAAATTATAATTACAGCTGTTTTACGGTCCTCCTCAGTCCCTCGGTCCACATATGTGGACTCAAGTTCTGTATTTTATTTCTCGCAAGCTATCGCGAGCTTGCGTAACTGAGATGCCTCGACCACACGTGTGAACCTTCTAGTTGCGGAATTTGCTGATGCAGCGTGTGTAACATCCACTCTATCAACTTGACAGTGGCAGTTCTCACAGTGGGTATTGCGATGGCTGGCTCAACCAGACTGCGTCCAAGTAAGTGTACTGTTATTGCATCAAATATTTGTTTTAGTGGTCAGGGTATTTTTTTATGTGAAGTTAACATTATTTACTATACATGGGGACAAGTTCTTATGCATGCGCTGCTTGTATACGTCACCGGAGTGGCCTCAATTGTCGGTCCTCATATGTGGACCTCCGGTGTTTGTTGCGATGAAGTTTAAATGAAGGTCATGTTTGTTTTATAGGAATCAAACTGTTGAATGATGATGAAGTGCAGTATTTCCTTGATCAAAGTGATGCAGAATTGTCAGATGAGGAGGACGAAGAGATTTTTATGTAAAATGAAGTTATGCTACATGGTGAGGACGAAGAATATATCGAAAATATGACCGAAAATGTTGGAAGTGCAGAAACATCTGTCACTCATCAGGATGAACTTGATGGTGTTCAGGAAGATACGGAAACTGAACCAGTACGCCATTCAGCAGCAATTCATGCAAACAAGCGGGAAATGAAATGGAAAACTAAAACGTAAATTGTGACATTAAAATTTTTAAATGGATAACTCTGGGCCTAAATTTTATAAATATGACACGATCAGGCATGTCCATATTTAATAGTTATCTTATCTCTCTTAGAATGGTTCAGCAAGGTCCCCCAACAGCAGAAACATATGAGGCAGATTATGTTGAAAATGGCATATTTGAGTGCTTGTTGGAGTATCTACCTTTGGAGTTCTGGGAGCTACATTCAGAGCAAACAAATTTATATTCAGTTCAGACACGCAACCACAGATCCGTAAATACAACATCTGTAGAAATGGTACTTCTGGCTGGAATTCAAGTTGTTGTGGGGTGTTTGGGTTATCCTCAAGTAAAGATGTATTGGCAGCATGATACTAATACGGCACTGATTTCTAATTGCATGTCACGGGATAGATTCTTTGAACTGAGGAACTGCATGCATTTTACAGATAATATCGCTCAGCGCGATGGCAACGAAAGACTATGGAAAGTGAATCCCTTTCTGGAACCTATTAGAAAGAAGTGCTTAACACTTCCAAGATCCAAACATGTTTCCTTAGATGAACAGATGATACCTTTTTCAGGAAAGTGTGGATTCCGCTAGTATGTTCCCTCAAAACCTAACCCTTTATGACTTAAATCTTTGGCCTTGCAGCACCAGATGGCTTATTATTAGATTTTCAAATTTATGTTGGCAAAGGAACAGTTCCTGCTGATGACATGACACAATTTGGATTTGGTGCAGCTGTTGTGAAACATTTGACAACAAGTGTCCCTCAAGACAGCACCCAGTCTACACTGACAGGTTTTTCACTAGTGTGAAATGTTTAGATTTTCTACTTGATAGGAACACCTACCAAACAGGCACAGTGATGAAAAATAGAGTGGGGTCTGTAAGAGACAAGCTAAAAAGTGACAAACAGCTCAAAAGAGGTGAATGGGATGAAAAGGTGATGGAGGATGGGAAAGTATGCATTGTTAAATGGAAAGATAACAAAAGTGTTCTATTACTTTCCTCATGTGTTGGAAGTGAACCTGTTTCGAAGTGCAAGAGATGGTCTAAAGATGAAGGCAAGAAAGTTGAAATCCCTCAGCCAAAGGTGGTACAATTGTACAATGAAAAGATGGGAGGTGTAGATTTGTTGGACAGGTTTTTATCCTATTACAGGTGCTATATTCGTACTGTGAAATGGACAGTCAGGATGTTCAATCACTTTGTAGACCTAGTCATTGTGTATTGCTGGGTCATGTATCTTAGATGGTGTGTAGGCAACAACATCCCCAAGAATAAGAGATTGCCTTTGTTGAACTATAAGATGCATATGGGAAGAGCGATGATAAATTACAGGAAGACGGACCCTGTAGTTCATGCTAAGAAAAGAGGAACACCTCGTAATTCTGGTCAAGATGAGACAATTACTGATGAAGAAGATCAGGAAGTCATCTAAAGGAAGATGCCTAGGAAGGTTGTAGTGCCACCCATTGCCGAGGTAAGGTTTGATAATGTTGGTCACATACCCAAATATGTTGAAGCAAAGAATGCTTTTAAGTGTCGATATCCTGGTTGTCATTCAAAAACCAGAATCATGTGTGTTAAATGTGATCTGTATCTGTGTGTCGTGAAAAACAATTGCTTTCAGGCCTATCATGAAAAGTAGCCTGCAATGACACACATTTTCAAGAAAATGTGTTCTCACGATAAGACAATATTCCTCTGTATTTCTTTTTATTTGTAATTTTATAAAGCTTAATAGCTAAAGACCTTCACAATTGCTTGCATACTACATTTCACTTATAGTACAAACATCAAATTGTATTGAAAAGCAGTCCTAGTATTTTGAGCAACAGTCATTGAATATTCTCAAGTAAAACCTGAGGTCCACATATGTGGACCTCATATCCCCACCATATGGATGCCGTGAATTTTATATTTTCACGAAAAGAGGTGTTCTGACATGCCGTAGGTCAGAATGGAACCATGGAAATATTTTTATCTCCAAATTTTGTCTCTCAGGACTGAAGAGGTTAAAATATAAAATACACAATAAATAATGTGATACAGACTTACATAACGCAATAGTGATCAATGTGACTGTTTTCCGAGCTAGACTATCTGATGGGTACTGTTGTCTTCATTACTTAGAGCGACTTGTTCAGCAATCTAGTGTACAGATGATGATGTTTGCTTTTTAAAAACATAAATTTTCTTTAATAAGACTGGTTTTGTAATAATTTATATCTGATAAAGAGGTATATTGGTTTTCTCAGCCAAGGAATTAGGACTCAAGAATTTTTTCTATGGTTTGAACCGTGTCTCGAGTGTGGTTTCGCCTAGGAATACCTCCCTTCCAAAAAGATTGCTTAAGCGGCCAAGGAATTAAAACTCACCAATTTCTCTAGGTTTGTGCCGTGTCTCGTGTGGGGTTTCGGAGGTGAAAAGTTGTTTGAGGTTTTAGCTCTCGCAGTAAAGAATCTCAGGTGCGATTCATAAGAAGGGAGGTAGTGCACAGTTCGCTACCCCTTTTGAGGTCGGGGCACGGGCCCCAAGAAACCGCTGATGAGCCAGCTTGTTATTCATAGGCGAAACTTCACATAAGACACTGTGTCCTTCTATCAAAGCTATTTGTCAGAATTCAAGATTGGCAGGATCGCAGAATCTTGAGAGCCCCGGCTGGTTAAACCGCTGAAAGAAATGCCTGACAAATAGGAAATAAACAACCTTTCTACAGTCGTGCTATGTTAACGACGAAAGATAATTTAAAAAATCAAATCAACTCCGATGGAGCGAGAAACTTTAACAACTCGGGGATAAGAGGTCAGAAAAGGTGGACGTCTATTATAGGTCCCATAGTACAACTTTTGTTAATGAATATAAATCGAAAATCGGTATGTTAAATTCTAAAGCAAACGAACGAAAAAGCTCGTGTACGTAAATGTATTCAATGAAATCATGCAATTGAAGTTTGAATACTACACCTACACAATAATCTTCATGTATTAGTACATAACTCTAAGACCTTCATATATAATAATCCAAAATGGCAACCATCCGAAATATTAGACAGTTCTCAATATCTACGAACCTTTTACTATCAAACCTACATTTTCTATGTTGATAGAGGCAATTAACATAAGTAGGATATATGAAAATAGGCTTTAGTTCTTCACGGACGTACTTCTTTTATTACCAGATCATCTATCGCCATGGGGCTATATGATTTAGATTTAGTGCCTACAAAGATGTCTATAACAACACCAGCATATTTATCCTTAAAATCTCCTAGAATCTCTTTGTCTACTAGAGGTAGATGGTAGATATTATCCTCTGAATAGTTACTTGTATTAAGTCTATCTAGTTCAGGTTTGATATCACCATAACTATTAGTTTTAAGCTCATAACTACAAGAATCTCTGTCTGTATTCAATAATTCAGCATGATCAAGATAGTTTTTCTTTACTTATTCTTAATGGAATTAATAAATGAGTGTTTCTGACAACTGCAGAATGGTATATCCCACAAGTATGGCTTTGTTGTAACAACTTTCATACAATTCATTTGTATAACAACTAAATCCTCATAAATAATTGAACATCAATGGAAGTGAGGCTTACTTATTAAGTTATTCACACCATACCTATTACCATCATTCTCCCTATTTGTAATCAGCTTCAAATCAACCTACTTACTTACATACTACATAGTCCGTTCAAAAATTCAATACAGAGAAGATTTCACTGATTCACATATATGCAGTGTGGTGTCCATTAAAATATAATAACGTAGTGCACGCAATGACGAAAGGTAATTAAATAACCAAACACTTGAACGGGATACAATATCTTATATTACGGCAAATAAAACAGTATACAACGATAAAATAATTCAGAAGTGTAGAAAGTGCCTTCCTACATGTGGAGAACATCACATGTAGAAATAGGTCAGACCGACATCAAGGTAGGGGAGAAGATGGGTGAAGTACGATATTTTCTCCGCCAGATAGCGCAAGCGGATAAGAAGAGACTAATAAAAGAAATACTACCATAGGTACTGTACCAGAAATTACCTACCATCAGCTTGTTGAAATCCCTCGAAGATCACTGGATCGAAGAATCTGGAAAATCCCGGCAAAAAAAAACAGATACTACCAACAAGAGACGGGGATAATAGGGCACATGGTAACCAAACGAGGCAACGTTAAGAAAACCCATGGCTAACGAAAGAAGCAACAGAACAAGAGAACACGAGATTTACAAAAGAACGTAATCTCAGGCGTAAGAACACCTAGAAATACCCAGCAATGGCTTTCTTAACGTGACCTCCACTCACTTCTATAAATCACCACAATCGTAGTCAACGGTTGGTATCACCAACGCGGCAGGCAGAAGATCCTGTAAGTGAGGGACAATGGCTGGCGCAAATTATCCCGAGATGGGCTATTGCTGGTGAGGAAGGCAAGGGGAAACCACCTCACCTAATTTCCCAAGAAAATGTCATGAGATGTACATGTCAAAGATACGGTAGCTGGCAACTCCGGAAATCGGCACCAACTGGTAGTCGGGCCCGGCAGGGGAGGAGGCAAGGCTTCCCAGGTCATCATAAAGCGAAAACCTTGCATAAATATTGCCACGTGGAATGTTCGTACAATGCTTAGAGTAGGTAAATTAGAAAACATCAAATTGGAGGCAAAGGGTCACACTATCAGTGTATTAGGATTGTGCGAAACAAGACTGCCTGATCAAGGGGAATTTCAAAGTGATGATTATAGATTGGTGCACTATGGAAGTCTCAAAGGCCAAGGAGGTGTCGCATTCCTGTTGGATAAAAAAGCTACTACTGCTTTGAAAGATGTCATGGTAATAAATCACAGGTTGATGACAATACGACTCAAATCACTTCCTGTAGACACAGTCATTGTCCAGATCTATGCTCCTACGTCTAGTAGTGAAGATCAGGAAGTCGAGGATATGTATGATGAGCTTGTAGGCTTTCTTCAGGAACACACGAGAGCTGGTGACAATGTAATCATCATGGGAAACTGGAATGCCATAGTCGGTGAAGGTTCTGAAAACCCATGTGTTGGACAATTTGGGTTAGGAAGAAGGAATGAAAGAGGCCAGAGGCTAATAGATTTCTGCAAACAAGAAGGATATGTAATAACGAACACCTTCTTTAAAGCCCCACCAAGACGCCTATATACGTGGAAGAGCCCAGAAGATCATTTTCGATGCCAAATAGATTTCATACTGGTGAAATATCGCTACAGAAATCAAACAAAAAAGTCTATGACTCTACCTGGAGCTGATGCCAACACAGATCACAATAGGTTAAAAATCAAACTGTGGTTAAGGTGGAAACTGTTGAGGAAGACCAATAACAGACCGAAGTGGAACACCAGCTCTTTATGTGATGAACTTAAGCGTACAGAATTCAGGGAAGCTATAACTAGGATGCTTGGAGAAGACGATGCTTTGGAAACAGGCACATCGTCACAGGATATCGATACCAAATGGTTGACAATAAAGAACTCCATCACAGAGGCTGCAGAAGAAGTACTCGGAAATCCATCAGTCACTCCCAGACAACCGTGGATAACACAGGATATTCTTTTGATGATCCAAGAAAGGGGGAGACTGAAACAGGTCAATACTAATGAAGGGAGAATAGCATACAGAATGCTTCGAAATGAAATAGATCGAGAATGTAGAAATGCCAAAGAAAAATGGCTTCATCAAAAATGCGAAGAAATCAAAGAACTGTAAAAACATGGAAAGGGCAGCTTGGCAATAAAAACAGCAAGGAAAATATGCCACTTACCAAAAAGAACTCTAACCTCAGTATTGCGTGACAATCAAGGTTCAATTATCACTGATGAAACACAAATAAGGAACCACTGGGAAATGTACATTAAGACTGTACAAAGAAGAATTTGAGTTCGTACATACATAGGAGTCACATACAAGTTTAGTTGCACCTTTATCTGTGACTAAAAGTGAATTTGAGTTGGCAATGAGGTCATTACCAAATGAGAAAGCTCCAGGCATCGATAACATCCCTAGTGAACTAATCAAGTCTGCTGGTGATATAATTAATGAAAAACACTATGACTTAACGCAAACAATCTACGAAAAGGGTATTTGGCCATCTGAATTTCGAAACTCCATCATGGTCCCTTTACCAAAGAAAGCAAATGCGACCAACTGCAGTATGTACAGAACAATTAGTTTGGTTCCTCATGCATCCAAAATTATGATCCAAATCATAAAGAAAAGAGTAGAAGGGGCAGCCTATGGCTACATCCAAGAAACACAGTTTGGCTTCCGTCGAGGAGTTGGTACCCGAGATGCCATTGGCATTCTTAGAATCCTCGGAGAAAGTATGATGAGCAGGAGCCGAAATCTGTATATATGCTTCATTGACTATGAAAAGGCATTTGATAGAGTTTCCTGGCATAAACTATTCCCATTATTAAGGAACATAGGAGTCGAAGAACAACTCATTACACTCATATGGGACCTCTACAATGGTCGAAATGCAATTGTACGTTTAAGAGAAGATCTTACTAATCCAGTTCCTATCAGAAAAGGAGTAAGACAAGGATGTCCTCTCTCCCCAATTTTGTTTAATGCTTTTGGTGAGTTGATGATGGCAGAAGCTTTAGAAGACACAGGTTTAGGTGTGAAGATCAATGGAATTCCCATAAATGTAATTAAGTTCGCAGATGATCAGGCCATTCAAGCTGGTAGCCCATCTACTTTGCAGGCAATGTTGTGAAGAGTTGCATCAACGGTGAAGAAATACGGCATGAAAATAGACACCTCTAAGGCCAAATGCATGACAGTCTCAAAACTCCCAAAACCTCTTCGAATAAAGATTAATAACTCAGACATAAAACAAGTCAAATCCTTCACTTACCTAAGTCAAAAGATTACAGAGGACGGAAGGTGCACCACTGAAGTTAAATGCCGCATTGCTCAAGCAAAACTAGCTTTTATGCAAAAGAGGAGATTACTGTGTACCAGTCGGCTTAAGCTTTCCCTCCGAATGAGAATGCTACATGCTTTTGTATGGGCAGTTGCGTTGTATGCCTGTGAAACGTGGACACTAAATAAAAATGAAAATAACCGTCTTGAAGCCTTTGAGATGTGGTGCTATCGTAAGATGATAAATGTGACGTGGAGAGACAGGATATCGAACACAAGGGTTCTCGACACCGTGAACCAACGGAGATCAATCCTACGCACAATCCGTAAACGTCGTCTCGCATGGTGGGGTCACACAATGCGCCACTCCCAATTTAATGAGAACTGTGGCAGAAGGGTTCATTGAGGGAAAAATCCACGAGGAAGACCTAGAAATACATTCCTTAAACAAATGCTAAACGACACCCAAGCACAGAATTATAATTCAATGAAGGGAGCGACAAATGACAGGACGATCTGGACATTTTTATGGCAACTGACCAGTCTTAGAACTGCAAACCAATGATGATGATGATGACGTAGAATTAAAATTAAACTGAAAATATTTATTCAATAAATTGACATAGCAATGAGTGCTATGTCATCAGACTAAGATCTGAGAAAAACGAAGGGATATCTTGACTAAGTCAAGAATAAAGTACAAGCATGCAAAACACAGACCTCACTGCGTAACTGCATCTTGCTTAAAAATCAGAAATATATTTTACACACACAAGCACAAGCACAAGCACAGAATTATAATTCAATGAAGGAAGCGACAAATGACAGGACGATCTGGACATTTTTATGACAACTGACCAGTCTTAGAACTGCAAACCAATGATGATGATGATGATGTCCCATTCGAAATATCAGTTTGTTTCAATTTCATAGGATATTTTCCTGAATATACATAATTATAACCTTGAATTAAATTTTTATGCACATATACATTAATGTTACAACACCTCTCTGAGTATTATATGAATATACTCGATGATCAAACACCCTCCATGAATGTATTTTACTCTTGTGGTTTCGTGATAAATATTTTGTATTTGATTGGTGTCTCTTAGACCCAATAACCTTTTGCGTATATAAACAAAAATTCAATTTTAAATCAACAAATAGAATTTAATTAACTCGGATCTTCAAATTTACCTGAAGGGAAGATTATGTAACTACGTCAGCATGGTAGTAATTTCCAGAAATAGGATAGTAAAGATCCTCTACTCAAATCGTTAATACTCATGCTTAGAAATGCATGTTTTCAAATAGCATATTATCGCCAATTAGTTCTGTTGCTGTAATACTATAATCAGCCTAAGTCACACTTGACTATTTATCTATTATCCATTCAACAATGGATTTCATTAATGCCATTTCATAATTAATTAAATATTACACACTTCAATGGTGCCATTACATGGTCTTATCCATATTATCAAATATCCTCCACTGAGCATTCATTAACATAATATATTCATTATTAATACATTTACCATTTCTAGTCACCCACCATGGTGAAACGAAGAAATTCATTGCTAATATATTTTACAGTTACAGTTTGGGAATAGATTTGTGTTACTAGAATAATACAAGATCGTAACAATTCATGTAGAATGTTTAAACTTTATCACTAATTTCTCCAAATTATCACTGGAATTATTAATTAAGCTGTACAAAAATATTATTATAATCACACATCTGTTGAAGGATATGCCTCCATTCAGTAATCTGGGATTTTCGTTGATACAAAGAATATGAATGCTTTCAGAATATTGTCAGCTTGAATGCTATTTGATTCATAATGCCTGAAAATACCATTAGGAATGGATTACAATAATCTCAATATTAAATTGACAATCGTGTGTCAAAACTATAAGTTTAATAAGGATCAAAATTTCTCAAGCAAAATCGGAAATAATCCTGCTCGAATGGATTCTAGAAAATAATATTTCTACACCATTGACAATGGTGATCGCAATGATAAACACCTACATAGTCGATTAGAAAACACTACTATCTCTATAGTCCACTAAAACTAGGAATATCTCTTAGCAAAAGAAAAAGAAATCCTAATCTCACACCAAGTCTTTTCTCAATAAATTCAAAATTGCCCATATCAACGTAGAAAATGTTCGACAAACAACTCTCTAGCTAAACAATCAGAAAGATCCCTAAAAAAGTCGATCTAGCGATAAATGAGAGTGCGAAGAAATGTGTCATAAATAGACCACATTAATGATCAAAAAACACTATCTAGAATAGTGTAGAATAACTAAAGTCTTCTCCTACGATGATTCTCTACGATAAAAAGAATTCCCACATAAATTACAATAAGTTAATTTTAATTGTGTAAAAACACACTACAAAAAGGATACATTCCCTTAGTGGAATCTAAATCCAGTCGAGAATAAAATCAGAGATGAGTAAATCGTCATGCCTAAATTCTACCCATCGACTATGCTAATAAAAATAAAAATAAAAATATCACAGCTACTAAAACATTACAATGTCTATGCATTCCTACTTATGTTGGAGCTTGATTTCAGTACCTTCTCGCCAGTCGCAGATGGAATAGAAAGCAATGATATGCCTCCCATATCATTTCTCCTCCAAAGACGGAAATGTTCGGGACCATCCTGGTGAAGCGATGAGATCGAACCCTGGACTCCCAGTCTCCAACGCACGTACTCCAGACGGACATCTGAACGACACTGGTTGTTTCTGTCATTCCACGTATAGTCCATCGCATTCCATAGAAAGTGCTTGTCACATAGTAGCAATTCGCATTCGACCGAAACGATAGTTACATTCCAATGCCATAATATCACAAAGTGTGTACATGCTTAACAGAGTTTAGCATTAGCGACGACACTCGATTTCATGCTATAAAATGTCAGTGTTCGTTCCTCAGAATGTATAGTGTCGCTCACATAGCAGTATTCATGTTTGAAGTATCTAGCCTGCCATAGCTACAAGATAACTAGGCATATGAACTGCTCCTCCCGACATCTGGTTCCCAATCATGTCGTGTGAAAATAAGAGGACTTAATTACAATGTTCATGTAGCTCTGAAGTATAACTATACTTGTGTCCACAAATAAAACACTGTTCCAGAGTTAGTGTTAACTGCGTGTATTTTAAAACACTCGAAATGTCAATGTTCCTTGTTATATAAAGCCTGCCTGAATTCGCATGTGGCATAATCTTGTCTGAAAATTACAAGACACATTTTCAGAGTGTTGGGGCAAATCACTACTGAAAGAAAATACGCCAGAGTTGTTCGACACTAGTAGAGAGGCTGAGGGGGTTCTGCTTCAAATACCGTTATTTATGCAAATGAGGGGGGCGTGGCAAGGTCAATGACCTTGAGGTAGGTCATAGTCAATGACCTTGAGGTAGGTCATTGACCCCCAAGGTCGCCGGGACCCCGGAAGGTAAACAAACCTTGGAGGGTCCAGGAACCGGTTTGAGGGGGTGTGGGTGGAGGGGGAGGAGTGGGGGTGGGGAGGGAGGGTGGGGGGAGGGAGGGGGAGGGAAGGGTGGGGTGGGAGACGAGGGGGGAAGGATGGAAGAGGCTCTGCACGAGACCCTCCTCGACCCAGTCTCTCTCTTGGACTGAGCACCTTCTCTGTTATGGTCTCGTGCTATATAGCTTTGCTTTGTACTTGATGAGATCCGAGTGTTGCCGAAGGTTTCCGAATCTTTGTCGGTGAATGAATCGTCAGATTTGAACGGTCAACTGGTGTGTGTGTGACGTCACAGCAGATTACGGGATGTGAGGTAGGTCATGGACGGGAGTGTTTTGAATGGAAAACATGAATGGTGGTGGGTGGTGGTTGTTAAACCCTGGCGTGCTAGGTTTGCGGGTAAATAAACGTGAATGAAGATGGCACCGTGAATGGAGGTTGCGACGTCACAGCAGATTACGGAATGTAGCACAGGTCATGGATGAGAGTGTTTTAATGGGAAACATGAATGGAGATGGATGGTGGTTGTTGATCCCTGACGTGCTAGGTTGGCGGGTAAACAAACGTGAATGAAGATGGAACTGTGAATGGAGGTTGTGACGTCACAGGCAGAATGTAGTGTAGGACATGGATGGGATTGTTTTTTCTAATACTTAACGGTAAACAAATTGTTAATGGGTGGGGGATACAAAACGCATGGCATGTCGGTTCAGCCAGCTCGACATGAAATAAAAACAAGATGGTGTAATGTCTATTGATGACATTGGAATATTCCATCTAGTTGTGAAGATATGAACTGTGCCGACTGTCGAAGCCTATCGCACTCCTCTGAGCCAGCGATTGAATAAATGACTGATAAAATTAAATGATGGTGGAGAGTGTTGGTAGAATGAAAGTTTGTCTGGAAAACTAGAGTACCCGGAGAAAAACCAGTCTGCTTCTGTTTTGTCCAGCACAGATTTTACATGGAGTAACTGGGATTTGAACCACAGACCCAGCGGTGAGAGGTTGGTATGCTTCTCCCTAAGCCATGGAGGCATAATCACAGAGACCTAGTGCAGCCGAAGGATTTTTTATTTATGCTGACTTGGGAGATTTGAATTTATGTGTTATGGAGCTGAGGATATGGAAGGCGTGCTAGATGGTTAATGGACATGGATGGGTGTTAGAATGAATAATCTGATTTGAACGGTCAACCGATGTGTGATGTCACAGGAGTGAATTTCTGAGATTGACACCTGTCATGTTGACTCGCTCAGCTTCATAAAAAAAAAAAAAAAAAAAGTGGGAATGATAGACAAATAAATCAATTAAAACAAGAATATTTTTATTATTATTGTTTTCTTACATTACTGTTTATTTTCGGAAGCTTCTTCTTCTTCTCCTTCCTCTTCACTATCATCGTCCTCCTCCTCCTCCGTGTCATTATTGGCCTCCATCTGCAGCATCATCTGTACGAAAAACTCGGCGATGACGCGGTCATTCGAAAAACTATAAAATAGAAAAAATGTCTATCAATGTCATTAGAATACCCAATCTAGCGGCGAGGATATAAACTGTCTTGATGGTTGTGTCAGGGAAAATTAAAGTACACAGAAGAAAACCTCCTAAGTTATGGAGGCATACTCCTTGCACTTCTCTGCATCAATGATTAAATGACAGGCAGAAGGAAGGAAATAATGGGAAAAGAAGACTGGCCTCTTGCAGAAGGAGGGAATCAGAATGAAACTTGGACTATTGGTGCAGCAGAAAAGAGGAGAATAGAAGCATTTGAAATGTGGTGTTACAGGAGAATGATGAAGATCAGATGGGTAGATAGGGTTACAAACAAAGAGGTATTAAGACGAGTGGGAGAGGAGAGATGTTTCTGGCGACTGCTAATGAAGAGAAGAGATAGGTTGGTAGGACACATACTAAGACACCCAGGAATAGCAAGCTTAGTTATGGAAGGTAGGGTTGAGGACAAGAACTGTAGGGGTAGACCGAGGTTAGAGTATGTTAAACAGATTGCCTCCGATGTAGGGTGTTGGAGCTATGTAGAGATGAAACGATTAGCTCAGGACAGGGAGACATGGAGAGCTGCATCAAGCCAGTCAAAAGACTGAAGACTCAAACAACATGGAAGTGAAACTTGGACTATTGGTGCAGCAGAAAAGAGGAGAATAGAAGCATTTGAAATGTGGTGTTACAGGAGAATGATGAAGATCAGATGGGTAGATAGGGTTACAAACAAAGAGGTATTAAGACGAGTGGGAGAGGAGAGATGTTTCTGGCGACTGCTAATGAAGAGAAGAGATAGGTTGGTAGGACACATACTAAGACACCCAGGAATAGCAAGCTTAGTTATGGAAGGAAGGGTCGAGGACAAGAACTGTAGGGGTAGACCGAGGTTAGAGTATGTTAAACAGATTGCCTCCGATGTAGGGTGTTGGAGCTATGTAGAGATGAAACGATTAGCTCAGGACAGGGAGACATGGAGAGCTGCATCAAACCAGTCAAAAGACTGAAGACTCAAACAACAACAATTCAACTTTTGCGGTATCCCTACACAGATCTCACATGAAGTGAGTAAGAAGCTTGCATACTAATGCTAATTTACATAACAGCGCAACACAATTTTAATGTATGAGATATTGAAAGCCCGTTTGACATTAGACTGGTATCAAGATTAATGATGTAGGCTATTAACTTTTATTTTTGTTAAAGCGGTATGTCTTGGCAATATAATGAAAGCCATTATATTTGACAGCGGCAATAAATTTAACAGGTCTCTAACCGGTAATGCAATTTGCATTAAATTACAATAAATTAGTCATGTTTCTTAAGTCGGACTGGGAGAAAAAAAGTTGTTTGTTCCATACAATGTAGGAATGCAATACACTGTATTTTTAAAATCGTCAACATGTGTGTGATTATGTAACATAAAATGTAGGTATATATATATGATAGTATTACAAGGCTGAAACGCTGCACTTAGGTCATGAGTCCAAGCTCTCTGCTTACTCGGTAGACGCGTGGGTTCAAGCTCCACCGTCGGCCGTCCTTGAAATGGTTTTCCGTGGTTTCCCATTTTCAACACCAGGCAAATGCTGGGACGGTACCTTCTGATAGGCCACGGCCGATTCCTTCCACATGCAAATGCTGGGACGGTACCTTCTGATAGGCCACGGCCGATTCCTTCCACATGCAAATGCTGGGACGGTACCTTCTGATAGGCCACGGCCGATTCCTTCCTAGGTCATGAGTCCAAGCTCTCTGCTTACTCGGTAGACGCGTGGGTTCAAGCCCCACCGTCGGCCGTCCTTGAAATGGTTTTCCGTGGTTTCCCATTTTCAACACCAGGCAAATGCTGGGACGGTACCTTCTGATAGGCCACGGCCGATTCCTTCCACATGCAAATGCTGGGACGGTACCTTCTGATAGGCCACGGCCGATTCCTTCCACATGCAAATGCTGGGACGGTACCTTCTGATAGGCCACGGCCGATTCCTTCCTAGGTCATGAGTCCAAGCTCTCTGCTTACTCGGTAGACGCGTGGGTTCAAGCCCCACCGTCGGCCGTCCTTGAAATGGTTTTCCGTGGTTTCCCATTTTCAACACCAGGCAAATGCTGGGACGGTACCTTCTGATAGGCCACGGCCGATTCCTTCCACATGCAAATGCTGGGACGGTACCTTCTGATAGGCCACGGCCGATTCCTTCCACATGCAAATGCTGGGACGGTACCTTCTGATAGGCCACGGCCGATTCCTTCCACATCGTTGCCCAGTTTCATCTTCCACTCCATACCGACGTCGAATAGAAAGACCTGCACTTGGCCTCTGAGTAGGTCCCACGACAAAAAAACTAGCTATGAAATTCAATTAAAAGGTTGTCAGGACGGACTCGGTAGACGCGTGGGTTCGAGCCCCACCGTCGGCCGTCCTTGGGCTACACCCGGCTAAGTATATAAAACCTTACCTATCTAAGTGTTCAAAGCTACTTGACCACAATTTGACAAACGCTATTAACATTAACAGCAATAGTGTTAGCCAAGCTTGACATTGCATTTAAACAATAGTGTAATAATTAACTTGACTGTTTATTGCGAGACAAGATACAACTATGTGTTTAGCTGTGTGGCTCAACTATACTGTTCTTGACTGCTGTTAGCCTCTAAACTGGAGGGTCCTGGGTTAGACTTTCGGGAGGTCTGTGGGGATTGTATTTTCTGGTGATAAATTCCCCTGGCTTGGGGACTGGGTGTTTGTATTGTCTTAATTAAAAATATATTCCGGTCCCATGGTTAATTGGTTAGCGTTCTAGGCTTTGATTTAATTTTTTTAGCCTGGTATCAATTTAAAAAAAAAATGAATATTACTTACATGAAAATGTCTAAAGATGAATCCCAATTTGCGGATGCTTCTTCTTCCTCTTCGTGATGGGTGTTTTCATGATCCGATATATCATCAGCAGTGAATGACAATTCTTTGTAAAGTAGCAGGTTCATTTATACTAAATATGGAGGTCATCCAGTTACTGAGAAAGCGGACACTAAATATGGAGGTCATCCAGTTACTGAGAAAGCGGGACAAACCGGCGTGTTGCCTCTGATTGTAAGGGTATATAAGCCCTGACATTATTGTTGCTAGCCAGAGAAGTCCACGAGTTGGTAGTATACACATCGCTTTGCTGCAAAGATCTTCTATCAGGTAATATTGAACACAGTACCTTTAGTTTCTCTAACTGTCGATGGTTATACAGTTGACCTTAAATATTTATCAAGTGGATAATAATATCAAATGGGTATATAAAACTATTATTGCAACTAACAGTCATTACCAGGCTTGACGTCAGTCAAAAGAGATATTACCTTATCTCGCTCTATCCGACTGATTTACTGGGACTGAGCGCTGTTAGGACACTCCTCGTCTTCGCAAATAAGTTTTGTATACACACTTGATGGTTTAGTCTAGAGGTTTGGATGGGGATGCAGGACACACTACTCAAGTGGATATATGAAACTATTATTGCAACTAACAGTCATTACCAGGCTTGACGTCAGTCAAAAGAGATATTACCTTATCTCGCTCTATCCGACTGATTTACTGGGACTGAGCGCTGTTAGGACACTCTTCGTCTTCGCAAATAAGTTTTGTATACACACTTGATGGTTTAGTCTAGAGGTTTGGATGGGGATGCAGGACACACTACTCAAGTGGATATATGAAACTATTATTGCAACTAACAGTCATTACCAGGCTTGACGTCAGTCAAAAGAGATATTACCTTATCTCGCTCTATCCGACTTATTTACTGGGACTGAGCGCTGTTGGAGACTCCTCGTCTTCGCAAATAAGTTTTGTATACACATTTGACGGTTTAGTCTATAGATCAGGGTTTGAGTTAATGTGCTAATAAATAAAGGTGGAGGGTACCTGAACCTTTTTAATAGTTTACCTAAACACTTTATAATTACCTTTCAGAACCAATATGTCTGCTATAACAGTTGCGAATCTCATTGGCAGAGCAACAGGTCTGGAGACTAAACGATTACAGGACCTGCCAGTTAACGAGACCTATTTGGTGACAGCTGTTCGCAAAGTAAACACGAAATATGGCAGAAGAATAATTTGTGAACTAGAAGATTTCGCTGTCTTCTTACCTGCGAGGTTCATGGAACTCAACGACGAAGCTGTAAATGACCTCAACAAAGGAACCATCTACCTAAAATATTTGGGACTAGAAAACAAAAGATGTTTGGTAGAATTTATTGAAGAATCAAATAAAATTTAAAATTTGTTAATGTTAAAACAGAATTTGCAGAGACAATAAACTTTGTTTGTTTTCATTCTCTGCAAACTGTTCAGTGATTTGCTGTTTTTGTAGTAAATGTAATTAATGTAAGTGTCATGATGTCAGCATCAGAACTTAGTTGGCAGAACGTGGATAGTTGTTTTAATAATAAGTTATGTAGCTTAAAAATTAATAATGATGCTAAATTTTTAGACCCAAATGAATTTTTAAACGCTAGCTACAACATTTTTCAAAATAAAATGCAAGACTGTTTAAGAGAACATGTAGCGTTAAAGATTAACGCTGAGTTATTATGTGATTTTGTTATTTTAAAACAAGGTGTTGAAGTAACCAAACCGATTTATTTACATACGAAAATGTGCGAATTGTACCGCACTGATAATATACACAGTTGGTATAGTAAAAACATTGTCGATAAGCTCATGACGCGCTTTGCAGAGTTTCAAGAATTGGAAAGTGGCAAATCGCTGGATGCTATCAATCATCTTAAAATTAATGTATGCACCTTTGATCCCATAAATAGTGGTTCATCTCATGTTAATTTGCCTAAACAGTTGGAAAACCGTCACGCAGTTATCAATGTGGATAATAATGATGTTTTCTGCTTTGTGTGGTCCTTGGCTGCTGGGTTAAGTCCTGCAACTGAAAATGTTCACAGAATGGGAAAATATCACCAGAAATTTATGGAATTAATGATCAGTCTAAATTTAGCAGACATAGAATTCCCAATGGACCTCAACGCCATTTCTCGTTTTGAATCTAAAAATCCGCTTTACTCCATTAATGTATACGGAGTTGAAGGGGACAAAGTTGTTGGGCCACTCTATGTGACAAAGGAAAAAAAAGAAAAGCATTTTAATTTATTGTACATTGAAGGGGAATTGTGCAACCATTATTGTTATATCAAAGATCTTTCCAGACTAGTTCGTTCACAAGTTACAAAGAGTAAAAATAGGGTATATACATGCGATCGCTGTTTGCAATATTTTACTAGCAATCAAAAGTTGACAGCCCATACTATTGATTGCATTACACAACCAGCTGTAAAAATTACATTCCCAGAAAAGGATAAAGCCAGTATGAAATTTCAAAATGTGTCTCGTCAAGAACCGCTTCCATTTACAGTATATGCAGATTTTGAATGTTTAACCACACCCATTGACACATGTAAACCGGATCCAGCACGTCCGTACACTCAACAAGTACAGCAACATGTACCATTCAGTTGTGCTCTAAACGTGATTTGTTCATATGACCCTTCACTTTCATACTTCAAATCTTATCGCGATGCAGATGCTGCTGCTTGGTTTTTAAATGAATTGGACGCCTTGGCAGATCGGGTGTACAATATCCTGCAAAATCCAATTCCGCTTCAAATGTCGGACGCAGACGAGGCGGTTTTTGCAACAGCAACCACTTGCCACATTTGTCAAAAACTGTACCATAATCGGTACACTGGAAAATTTAGAGGAGCGGCTCATAGTGTATGTAATTTGGCGTATAAAAGAGCACGCTATATTTCTTGTTTCTTACACAACATGTCTCGGTATGACAGCCATTTAATTATTAAGGAATTTGCTAACCTTGAAAACCAAAAGTTTTCTTTAATTCCACAAAATCATGAAAATTTTATTTCGTTTTCGAAATGGCGAAATGGAATCAGTATACGATTTTTAGATTCGTATAGATTCCTCGCATCATCATTGGATGCGCTTGTTCAAGGGCTTCACCCAAACAATTTGCATTTTGTACGTCAACACTTTACTGATGCCAAACAATTTGAATTATGCATTCGAAAAGGGGTGTTTCCCTATAATTATGTAAACAATTGGGCATGTTTACAGGAAACTGCACTCCCTTCAAAGGACAAATTTTACAATGACTTAACAAAAAGTCATATTTCTGAAGAAGACTATTTACACGCCCTAAAAGTATGGGACGTGTTCAAGATATCAACTTTGGGCGAGTATGCTGATTTATACCTCAAAATTGATACACTACTTTTGACAGACGTGTTTGAACACTTTCGCAAACTGTGTCTTGAAATCTACAATCTAGATCCAGCCCATTACTACACCCTTGCCGGATATAGTTGGGACTGTATGTTGAAGGTGACTGACATAGAACTGGAACTATTAACAGACATCGACATGTTACTCTTTTTTGAACGCGGAATACGTGGTGGTCTTGTTTCGCTTGTGCAAAAGCACGCCAAAGCAAATAATCCATATATGGATACATACAAACCAAACCAACCTACAACATACCTCACCTACCTAGATTGTAACAATTTATACGGATATGCTATGGAAAAACCTCTTCCATATCAAAATTTTCGATGGTTGACTTCAGATGAAGTTTCAAATTTTAATTTAAAAGATGTGTTGAGCAATGACACGCGTGGCTACGTTCTAGAGGTCGACTTATTATATCCCTGTGAGATACACAATGATCATTCTGATCTACCATTTTGTGTTGAAAAATTACAACCTCCCAGTTCACGTTCCAACAATAAAAAGTTGCTGGCAACGTTAAATTCAAAAAATCGGTACGTCATACACATTGAAAATTTAATGCAATGTTTGAAACATGGTTTGAAACTGCAATCCATTCACCGCATTATTTGCTTTGACCAAAAACCATGGTTACAACCGTACATGCAATTGAATACTCATCATCGGCAGCACGCCAAGACCACATTTGAATCAAATTTTTATATGGCGCACGAAAATATATAGCTATGCCTAATTTCCATTCTGTACGAGTTATTGAAACTGATTTAGTAACCATTGAATTGTCAAAGACAGAAATCATGTATAACAAACCAATTTACTTGGGAATGGTAATACTTGACTTTTCAAAATTTGTAATGTATCAATTTCATTATGAGTTTGCCAAACAAAAGTTTGGAGATGTAAAATTACTGTATATGGATACAGACAGTCTTATTTATCAAACCAATACGATAGATGTTTACTCAGTGATGAGAGAACATCCAAATTACTTTGATACCTCAAACTATGAGGTTAACAATATGTTTGGCATAATTCCCATGAATAAAAAAAAAATAGGTCTATTTAAGGATGAGTGCGCCGGTGATGTTATGACAGAATTTGTGGCTTTGGCGCCGAAAATGTACGCATTTTCAACACAAAAGAATAAAGGTCAATGCAAAGCGAAGGGCGTTCTTCGTAGCGTCACACAATTCCTCAATGTTGAGGAATATCGATGTGTACTCTACGCAAACACCTCTCGCTTATACCAGCAAACACGCATTCTTTCAAAGAACCATAATATTTTTACAGTAAATCAAAATAAAACATCGCTGACAGCATATGACAATAAACGTCTGTGGGATGGTGTAAATAGCTTGCCTTATGGTCATTTCCACACCTTGTAAAAAAGAACACACTTTCATTTTCAATTCTTTTTATTAAAATTGTTGGTTTTTGTACAAGAAGAAAACTAAACCATATTTTGTGTATACTATGAACTGGTGGACTGACTCTCAAATAAATACTTCACAATATTTGATTCATGTTTATTACTTTGTCCTTTTCCTCACTAATCCACCACCAATCAATAGCTTTGACTTCATCGCTCCTGCTACAATCAAGGCTGCAATCTTCTCACCAATAGAAGCAGTAGATGACATCACACGCTGCATGGCCTTTCTTAGAAGAATGCGGTCTGCAACTCGACGTACTTCTATATTCTTGTTGTTGTAAGCAATGTCATGATCTCTACACGCTGCATCCAATATGTTGATTCCAGAGTTCCCTTGTGCTAGACGTTGGCTTAGTTTAGTTCCAGGTCCACAAAATTGATAGCCAGGAATATGCAGTTCAATGGGAAGTAGATCAATGGCCTTGTTAACTAGACCATGACCAGCAAAGGTCTGGCATATCTTTTTCAAGCGTTGTCTTACTTTTTGGTGCTGGTGATACTGCCGCTGCTGTCTCTTCTTCCTCTTCTTCATCGCAACCATGGAATGATGAAGCAAAGTCTTTACAGGACGGTATATTTGTATGGCCGTGGTACAATTTGATGAGCTGACACGTTCCACACTGTCTAATGGATGGCATTTTAGTAATAGACACTTGCTGGTGATGACTAAAGTCAGTGCATGGTTGTAGTTCACGCAGACCAGGATCTCTGCTCCATTCACTAGGTACACTGTGCCAAATATTTTTCACCGCGTTTGAAGCAACATAAAAAAGGAACGCCTTGGGCAAAGCGTTCAATTCCTCATCTGTGAAACTGTCAAGCTTTTTTTTACAGGCAAAAAACTTGACAATAGCTCGCTCTGTGGGGTTTGAGTCCAAACCTTCAATTGCTGCCATATTACTACACGTCCACACTGATCACTGGTATGTCTCACACTGAAGCTGACGTTACAACGCCTTGCACTCAACATGCAAGTTTTGACATGCTCTGCGAGCTAGCCAATCAAAAAGCTTCCAAACATTTTGAAGTGTTTTATTTTGTAGAGGTTCATCAGGCACGGACAGGTTGTACAGTGCAGGACATCCCAGATCATGAAGGTCAACAAGTTGACACGTTGAATTAACATACTGACGCAACCATTCCTTTTTTTCACTTCCCTTTACAAATACAAGGTCAGCACCAAACAAGTGAGCTTTCAGAACAAGTGATAGATGCTGGTAAGGAATGTCACCTTCTTTCCAGACTAGTCCCAAATTGCGTTGCAACCACTCTGTTTGTCTTCTGTCCTCGTCTGACTGCAAATGCAATGGAAACGGTGGTTCAAAGACAAAACTGGTTACTCTTGGTGCCCACATGGTTGTGCAGTCAATAATTCCAACTTCTTTAAATACAAACTTGTTTCCGTTCACCTTGAAACCCTGCACGTCGACAATCAATGTTTTCGGCATGACGACGGATATCACACCTTCCACCACCGCTGCTTCTTAACAACTAACTGATTGGATAGGAGCGGGAAAATAATATACACACAAAAATCAATTACACAATTTTATTCATAAAGTTATCAGTACATCGCTTACAATTTTTTATCATAGGATTTGGACCATCCCAATCACAGTGAGAATCTCCTCGATGCATAAAGTGTCTACGACAAGGACGGCA
This sequence comes from Meconema thalassinum, assembly GCA_946902985.2. Taxonomy (NCBI): domain Eukaryota; kingdom Metazoa; phylum Arthropoda; class Insecta; order Orthoptera; family Tettigoniidae; genus Meconema; species Meconema thalassinum. Next base: position 241,129,290 of record OX336395.1, read on the forward strand.
GGCTGCAACATCCGCCGACATACGGAGGTGTAATGGTAGCTTATCCCAATTAAGGTCAATGTCGTGTGCACCGTACGCGGTCAGAAATCCAGCTGGTAAATAGGCAATCAGATGCTGCGGCATTTCACGAAGAAATTGCGCTTTATGGTAGGCGCGTATTGCTAAACTCACCAGGGTGCGATAAATCTCAAATGCTGCATCAGCGTCTCGACTTGTTGAGCAACGATCGCATTTGCAGTCCATGCAATCTACCCGCTCTCCAACATGACAAGATGAAGCTTTGGCAACACCATCGTCCACATTATTTGTTTGATTAGCGATGGGCTTGTTGTTGTAGCCCCTGTCATGAATACCAAACGTAGACATGAATCCATCTGGTAAATAGTGAACCAGATGCGGCGGCATTCTAAGCACAGTATGATTCTTGTGATAGGCAGTTATAGCTTCACTCACTAGGGCGCGATAAATGGTAAACCTTGAATCTTCATCTGAACCTGGTGAATCACTTTCACATTTGCAGACCCACCTCGCAGAGGGGGTTGTGACTTCATCGTAGCTTTCCATGACTGTGAAGGGCAATGGAGGAAGACATGCTATTTATACTCTGGTCACCATATTGGACAGCGGTTGATAAAACACTTGCGCCTCGTGAACAATAAGGCAATAGGCTGTTGTTTTTTCTGTAGATGTTTCAAATTCTAGTCTGATATCAATTGTTGTTTCCTTCATCGACTCCTCCAAATACGAACAGTCCATCACCACCAGAGGCGCCTTGGACTTGAAGTCTTGTGGTGATAATAGCGGACATGCCTCTTTCTGATAATAGGAAGACTGAAAGTTTACAAACATGTCATAGAGCTTACCATATTTGTTCTTGTTAAAGTTTAAATCCATTCCCTCATAGGGAAAGGTAACTCCGTTCAAAAAAAGTCGTATATTTCGTAATTGGATGTGGTCAAATTTTGATGCATCTTTATTCTGTTGATATTTGCGATCTGTTTGAAATCCAACCAGGACGTAGAGTGGCCGCTCTGTATACCGTGAGGTTTTTATAGACCAAGTATGTGTATCGGAGAGTGGTAATACCGGGTATTCATGCAGCTCCCAACTTCTAAATTGAATGGGTAAAGCTGTATCCTTCTCCACAATCTTGAGCAGACTCAATTTTTTCTGATCTGATAGAGTAACGTGCGGTACTTTCCATAGAATTCGTTGCAGTAGAATTTTTGTATCTATTGGCGCTGTATCAGCTCCCTTTAGCGCATTATAATCACTCCTGTCTCGTACAAGAATCAGATCCTGTCTTGCGTTCACAACAATGCGCTTATGATCCTCTGCAAAGCCTAGTATTAATTTTAGAGGTAAATGTCCAGTAAATGTACCATCATCGTTAATCATCCAGTCGTTGGTTGAGTTGGGACACCAACCAGCCATACAAAAAGCTTTACTCTCTTCGCTTCCGTACGAGGGATAAAGTTTCATGACACTTGTTATGCCAACATTTCGAGTAGTATCCACTTCAATACCGTTGATCACGTAGCGAACCTCAGAAAACAAAAAGGCCAAAGCATTGTTGGCCAACTTTGACGTTGTTGGAATGGTACCATCCAATTTGGTGAGTTGCCCTTCAATCTGGATGTAACTTTCATGTGGAAGCGTGTAGATATCTTGTTGGTTAATAGTAATTCGAATCTCATCATTATTATTTAGTCCCTGAGTATACGGTTGGTAGGAATGGTGTTCAATTCTTACAATACCCTCCTGTACTTCGACAGGGTTTGTCACGTCTAGAATCGAATTCATGACGTAAGGTGTAACCAAGTTGTTGTAGGATCTGCTTGTTGACACGTGTTAACCTGTACACGTGTTGAGCACAACTAACACCTGCTCTTGACAGCGTTGCCGCTTTATACACTTGTTTCATGCTGGTTTCAAATACAGTTTGTAGGTCACAGGTGTATGAGGGTCTAATCGGATGAGACGTTGGTTTCTATTCACCAGTCTTAAGGTAATATTCCTGATGTTGGTCACACTCACAGGATGATAGAGCACCACCGACGGGTTTTCGCGGATGATATAACCACCAGGTGAAGTAACAATAAAATCATAAAGCGAATGCGAGGGATCTTGATTGGTGTAGACGTCTGTAATAATATTACACGTGACAGATACGTGATGATCTTCAATTATTTTCACCGGTTGGTCAGACTTGTGTATCACGTTCGGTACTAACACTTGTGGTGAATAGCCTAACAATGACCCAATCGAATCTGGTTGAGATTTAAAATCAATCCTAAAAGAAGAAAGAATACTGCAGCGATGTGTCACGTTGTTGGCTATGAGTTCAAACTTGCGTGTCCCGTCCAGAAATGCTTTTAGACTAAATTCTTTGGTGAGAGTTGTGTAGATGTGATCGTGAATATCATCTACGGTGTAGCTGCCAGACGGTAGAGTTAACACATAGTCATCGTAGTAGAACTTATCATTGACGTCTTCAATTATGTTGCAGATTCTATTATAGCCTTCAAACGAAACAAGTCCCAGCACGTAGGGTCGTCGTCCCAATTCAATAGGAGGATAAAAGTCAACAGTTACTTCCGCACCTTGTCCGTGCACTGTAAACGTTCTACTTTCTGTTGTCATAATGACCACGTCACCCACCGTGCTCGGTCTTATATAGAAAAGTCAAACATAGACGACCGCACTGTTGCGTGTTAAAATTTTGCACTCGTTTCACATTATAGTGTATTGTTGCACTGCTTCCAAAATAGCGAACAAGCTCTGTCGGAGGAGGAAGGTTTCCAAAACTGTCAAAGTACCACACGGTTCGCCCATGCTTTATGTAGGCCACATAATGCGTTCCCGGTCCATGACTGTCATCCAAATTGACAACTGCACTTTCATGGCTCCGTGGTCGAGACGGTAGTTGGTTGCGCATAAACACGCCTCGAAAGTGGGAGATCTTAAGCTGTTTTGCATATCTTATAACTTCCTCATGCGTCATGGCTCGTCGTGGCAGTGCATCGATTAACCGTTTTTTGGCGACATGTAAATGCCGAGTCCTTTCTTGTAGGGTGCTAGCTTCATGTTCACACCTTTGCCGCGCAGTGCTATGGCCTCCATAGTTTTATTATGCCTTTCACTTTCCTTCAACTGTTGCTTCGCCTCCTCAACAGCTTTCACCGTTCGTGCTACCGCACTTGCTCCTCCAAGAAGTGAACCCAGGGCTGCTAATCCAGCAAACAGTGCAGGTAAAAATCCACCACGTTTCGGCACAGGAATAACTCGGGCACGTTTTCTAAAACGTAGTTTCCTTTTGGGATTCGCATGCAATCGTGCTGCTCGGAGTGCTTTCTTAATAGCCAACTCACTATTTGTTTCTCCGCGCGAAGCTTGACGTGCCGCATGAAGAATAGCTTTAAAGCCTCCCTTTCTGGACAACTTCTTCCTCTTCTTCACCGCATATCTCTGTTTCACCATCGCGACCAAAGAACAAGACAACCTCACACCGCAAAGTATAGAACACAACTAACGCTCCTCAGGAAGGGAACCTGTAGTTATTTATTCAATGGTGGCTGTATATTCAAGTTCTATATACAGAGGAAAATCGTTCATCGTTTTCCCCGCCTCTTTTTCTTCAGACGAGAGTTTCAAGTGAAAGAATAATTTGTCTCCGGCTTTCACCGGTTGATCAATAAGTGGTTGAACACTACCGTTTAATCGTACCTCTAAATGTTTCAAATCTGGTGCATACTCAATTACACGAATGGCACCATCATACATTAAACGGTAATTGTCATACCCCGAACGTAGTATGTAGGCGAGGTTATTGGGATCTTTTACCGGTTGTTGGTTTACAATGTGAAGCAGAAATATAGAGGGTATTGATTTAATAAAAAGCGATAACCGTTGTTCCAAAAATCGTTTGGTCGTCACGTCGTGAGGTTGCACAGGATCAGCAACTTCTGCTATTCGTCTTCGCTTCATCTGTAGAGCGTTCTCCTTAATTTCCCACACCTTTTCCATTTCAGAGTTTAAAAACCGTTTTGTACAAACATCTTGATCATCTTCAGGATCGGCCACATGCACAAGGCGTGCATTATTTGCTGTATAGCCCTTTGCAGTTAGGGTGGGCACAATACTGAGCACCTGTTTCACCTTGTTATCTACATAGTCCTTTCGAGCAGCGTCCGTGTTGTTTGTTGGAAGAGCCAGCTGAGTGATTCGACGTTGGTGTACGTCATAGTCCTTTGCTTCTGTTAACACCACAGCATTGGTTAACATATAGGCTTTGGTGCACACATCTTGATCGTTCACAGGATCTGCAACGCCTGTAATACGTTTATTCTGAGCCTCATAATCTCCTTTGATACGTCGTAATCGGTAATAATCTACATACTTTTTTGAACATGCGTCCGAGGGTAATACGGGTTCTGTTATATTGGTCAATCGCTTTCCATTAAAGTCGTAATTGCCATCTGTAGTGCGTGACAATACATTAGCATCGACATATCGTTTAGTAGCCGGATCTGTATCATGTTTTGGATCGTTTGTCAAAGCAAATCGTTCATTTGTTTTGAGAGTTCTTCCAAAGGCGTCCATGGTTACACTGGAACTGAAACACCCGTTTGCCTCATGTATATAGAGACCAGCTCTTCCCCTTTCACATTTAGTTGATATGCAGATTATTAAGCAACAACATTCACTTCCGGTGGGAGACTTGGTTTCACACCTCTTCTCAACATCGTCCGAACAACGTCATGGATCACTCTTCCCATCCTCCATTCGCTGTCTCATCGCCGGCCCGTCGGGATGTGGAAAAACCAATCTTCTGCTTACCCTCATCACCTCCTTAAACGGAGTGCGCTTTCAAAATATCTATATTTTTGCCAAATCGCTGTATCAACCGCTGTATGTGTTCTTGGAACAGGTCATGTCAGGTCTGCGCAACATGGGCTACTTCACATTCGCAGCACACGAAGATGTCATTTCTCCAGACAATGTTCGCCCCCATTCGCTTATGATTTTTGACGATGTGGCCACAGAACGACAGGGTATTATTCAGGCTTACTTTAGCATGGGACGTCATAAATATATTGATTGTTTTTATCTCGCTCAAACCTATTCGCGAATACCAAAACAGTTAATTCGTGACAATGCCAACGTGATTGTTCTCTTCCGACAGGATGAGCGCAACATGCATCACGTCTACGATGATCACGTGAACCCAGACATGACCTTTCAAGCCTTTACACAGTTGTGTGCCATGTGTTGGAACGCTCATCACCACAGTTGTCTTGTTATTGATAAGCAGAGCAACATCAACAATGGACGCTACCGCATGGGATTTGATCATTTCATTCGTATTTAAGTAGCTGCATTGCTTTTCTGAACATCATTAGTCCAGATGTCATGGCGACAACAGGGAGTCAATTAAAAAAGCACATAATCCGTGCACGAAATAGCATTCGACAAAAGTTTCGCTATCTAAAACGTGCACATGCCGACAGTGAACTGTTTGTCGAAAAACATTTGAAGTCACCTCTGGAAGCTGTGTTGAAAGGAACATCAAAACCTAGTACACGCTCAAAAGAAACACAAACAATTGAAGAGGAGGAGGACGAAAATGATGAAGAACCTGAGGATGTTTTTTCTCCATTGCTTCCGTCTTCTAGCTCCAAAGAATCACCGCTGCCCCAGTTTTTGAAAACATCAATAATTGCTGAAACACCCACTAGAGCCAAAGAAAAGCAGCCTACTCTTAAAGAAATATTAAATACGCCCGAACAATATGTGCGGTTAAAATCCATTTTACTACAAAATTATGGTGCGTTGGTTACTCCCTTCCTTGAAGATCTTTTTACTAAGAAAACTGATACTACCTATGGTGTTCGCTATGAAAACAATAGATTTCGAATTGGCGATTCACCAATCAAGATAAGTGACAATGTTTTGATTGTTAAAACAGTTCGTTATAAATTGACGCGAGGTCTTTTAGAACTTTTATTTTCACGTACACCTTCTACCGAGGACTATGATAAAGAAGATCTTGAAAAGTATAAAGACATCTTGATGGCTACAAATGGTTTTAGACGTAATTATAAACGTTCTGAAGCAGTAAATGCTAATAAGAGCTTCAAATATAAAACCATCATATCAAAATTGTTTCCCACCTATGCAAGTGTTCGCCGTGCAAATTCAGCGTCCGGTATCACGTTTAATACTTTGAAACCATTCATCGATTTCGCCTATTGGAACAATCCAAATAAGTTGGTTAAACGTCTGCAACTGTTGCGTGCATCAGAACAGGCTGGTCATACCGGACACGAGGCGGAAGTTTTAGAAATAGAAGAGGAGCTTCGTCATGCTGGCATTATTGTCTAATGAGTCAACGTGTTCATACACCCTCGCCTGTTAAGGCTGGCATTGCTCGCGAGTTGCATAGACCAGCTCGTCGTCTCTACCATCGTCGTCATGTCATCACACGGGGCGTTGACGATCTTTGGCAAGCTGATCTGGTTGAAATGATTCCCTATGCCAAAGCTAACAACGGGGTCAACTATCTGCTCACCGTCATCGACGTTTATTCCAAAATGGCCTTTGTTGAACCTGTTCGGAATAAATCTGCACAACTGGTCACCGCTGCATTCAAGACCATCGTTCAGCGGTCAAGACGACAACCTCGTTTGCTTCAAACAGATCAAGGCAAAGAATTTTTCAACAAGACTTTTTCCGCTTATCTCAAATCACTTGACATCCATCACTATTCCACTTTTAGCAATCTAAAGGCAAGTGTTGTAGAACGTTTCAACCGCACACTCAAGACGCGCATGTGGGAACAATTTACAGCAAGAGGATCCTATCGCTGGCTTGAACTTGTAGGCGACCTGGTGACACGTTACAACAACACTAAACATAGAACCATCAAAATGAAACCACGCCTTGTAACCAAGAACATTGCGCAATTGGATCGCATTCATCACAAAATCAAAACAGTAGATCCACGACGTCATCAATTACGTATTGGTGATTATGTGCGCATCAGTAAACATAAAACAATCTTCGCCAAAGGATACACACCAAACTGGAGCACGGAAATATTTCGTATTCGCAAGGTAAAACTTTCTAATCCAGTTGTTTATTTACTTGACGACCTCAACAAGCAGCCAATCCAAGGTGGATTCTACATGGAGGAACTGCAAAGGACGCAATATCCCAAGCATTATCTTGTTGAAAAAATTGTACAAAAACGTGGCAATAAACTTTTTGTTAAGTGGCTAGGTTTTAATGCCACATATAATTCATGGATTAATAAATCAGATCTGGTGTACACCTTTTTGTTTTTATTTCATGTCGAGCTGGCCGACTCAACATGCCATGCGATTTGTATCCTACCCCCCACCCTACCATTTACAGGAAATACTACTCCTGATTCATTGACGTTTGTTTACCATTGAGCACATTCAACAACCAGTTCATTCCCCCTCTCTCTCAATTCCATTCACTACTCCCGATACCATTGATGTTTGTTTACCATTGAGCGCTTTCAACCCCATCTTGTTTGTCTCTCAGACCCATTCACACCTAACCAACCTACCACGTCAGGGTCCAAACAACCACCGCCATCCACAGCCATTCATGTTTTCCATTCAAAACACTCCCGTTCATGACCTAGCTCACATCCCGTAATCTGCTGTGACGTCACACACACACACACACACCAGTTACACTAATGTTTTCCATTCAAAACACTCCCGTTCATGACCTACCTCACATCCCGTAATCTGCTGTGACGTCACACACACACACATCAGTTGACCGTTCAATTCTCTGACGATTCATTCACAACCAAGGATTCGGAAACCTTCGGCAACACTCGGATCTCGTCGGGATCAAAGCAAAGCTATATAGCCCAGGATAATATCAGAGAAGGCGCTCAGTCCAAGAGAGAGACTGGGTCGAGGAGGGTCTCGTGCAGACCCTCTTCCATCCTTCCCCCTCATCCCCCAACCTCGCCACCCCCCCCCCTCCCCCTCCCCCCCCCCCTCCCCACTCCTCCCCCCTCCAACCACACCCCCTCAAACCGGTTCCTGGACCCTCCAAGGTTTGTTTACCTTCCGGGGTCCCGGCGACCTTGGGGGTCAATGACCTACCTCAAGGTCATTGAGCATGACCTACCTCAAGGTCATTGACCTTGCCACGCCCCCCTCATTTGCTTAAATAACGGTATTTGAAGCAGAACCCCCTCAGCCTCTCTACTGACACTCAACTTTGCTTTAGTTATTAATCCTCGCGCACGCTCTAACTAGGCCTGTACTAGCGATATGGATTGCGTTGCAAAACACGCTAGATTCTTGTTCCGCCCTCGGCAGAGATATTTAATAATCTGTTCTCTTAATGCAGTCCACAGTTTCACGAAGGGTAAACAGCCCCCTCTCCTGCGCTGTGTAGATCGATAAATCATGTCCTTAGCGCATAATCAAAATGGCTTATATATTTCATAAAATCTTGTAGATGAATATAACTCTTCAGAAACGTTATACAGTATCAACACAACTTGAATATTGCTAAAAAGCATTTATGAACTTCCCTTCCTCGTTATTATCTATAAATAAATCCTTTGTTGGTCAATCAATAACTTAGATCAATACGTAACATATGTTCGTGACTTCGGACTTGTAGCCTAAGCTTTGGTCGCCCTCGGCAGAGATCAGAGATCGGCTAGCGGTTCTTCCAACAGCTGTCGTAACGTGCCTCGCATGCTACATGCCGCTCTGCGTTTCAAAACAAATCTCACATTGCAATGTACTAGAACTTGAGCTTGACGATAATGGTACAGTACCAATAGCCTAAATTGACAGACAACAACAACAAGCTGTTCCGTAGTATAACACAAAAAAGTGGAAATCAGATATTCTACGGATCGGAGCGTGGAATGTCAGAAGTCTGAATGGTAGTGGAATGTTATAAAACTTAGAAAGGGGAATAGAAAGGTCGAGGATGGTTTCAATTAGGATAAGTGAAGTGCGCTTGAAGGATAAAACAGGATCTTTGGTCAGGTGACTATAGGACCATTAGCAGCAACTCAACCAAAGGCCACGCGGGGTGAGTTTCATATTGACTAGATAACTTGGAAAGCGGGAGGAATATTATGAGCGATATATTGAAAGGGATTATTGTAGCTAAAATCAATACAAAACCTACGTGTACCACAGGGACGCAAGTCTATGTGCCTACCAGTCAAGCTTATGATGAAGAAATTGATATAATCTACGAAAACATATATGAAATTCCGCGGTATGTCAAGGGTGACAAAAATGTTCTAGTTATGAGCGATTTCAATGCTGTAGTAGGAAAAGAACGGGAAGGGAAGATAGAAGGAGAATTAGTATGAGGCGAAAGGAATGATGGAGAAAGAACGCTGACGGAATTCTGTACCAGGCATGAGTTGGTGGATCACCAAATTCATTAACCACAATAGATGAATATACGAATGCATGATACAAGGTGATACAGGACGTTCCCAAATAGAATTTATTTTGGTCCATCAGATTCCGAAATCAGATTTTGGATTCCAAAACATATCGCGAATCTGACGTAAACTAGGGCAACAATCAGGTTGTTACGAAATTTAAATTAATGTAGGAAAAACAGAATAAAATGAAAAGCCAAAAAGGTGGGCAATATATAAACGGAGAGAGAAGGCAGTAAACGAAAGATTCAAGAGAAAGACTAATGAAGAACCCTAAACACAGTCCAAAGGCAGAAGAATGAAATAACGAAATTTCCAAAAAAGATATTTTTAGGAAAGAATAGGTAGAAAATCGTGGATCACTCAGTATAAATTAGAATTAATGGTTGAAAGACGGAAGGATAAGAATGCAAACTATGTAATTGGGAAGGCAGAATACAGACGTCTCAAAATTATCTGAAAACAATAAAAGTAGTAACAGCTTATCGAAATACCCAGAAGGAAAACAAATAGAGAGGAATAGGTTAAAAGACGGAAACCTTACATAGAGCATATGGATAGGGGTAATGGGTATGAGAATCATGTTATGGAAAGAGATGAAATTGGTGAGGATGAGAGAGGAGATTTAATGTAAGAGATCTAAATTTGATACAACTCTCGGCAGCTTTTAAGCACCAACAAAAACACCAGAAATTGATGATATAGTTTCTACATTGCATAGAGCTGTCAAGGTTATTACGATTGGATGTAGGATTTATGAGACAGGAAAGGTACTCTCTGTTTTTAAGAAGAATGTTATCATCCGTATACCGAAGAAGCTGACATATGTGAGGATTATCGTACTATCCGCGTGATCGCTATTGCTTCAAAAATCCTGACTAGAATAATTTACAAGAAAGAACCGAGTTGGTTGAGGAACTTGGTATCAGGAGAAACGCAGCAACAAGGGAAGGTCTAATAAGTCACTAACTGAACTTGGAAGGTAGATTAAGAATAAGACACGTTTCATGGTACATACAATTGGCTTTTAATAACGCCGATTGGAGTAGCTGTTTGGAATTGTAAAAAAGGATTCAAAAATAGTACAGGGATAGGAGGGCAATCTACAGTCTATTCAGCAAGCAGACGGCAGTTATACGGGGTCAATGACATAAGAGAGGATTTGGCATTCAGTAAGGTGTAAGGCAAGGCTGCAACATATCACCCATAATTTTTAATCTAAACAATGTACGAGCAATGAGGGTAAAATTCAAGTAGGAGTACAAATTCAAGGAGTAATAATCTCATTTCCTTGATTTAATAATAATAATAATAATATCATCACAGCCGATGTATTAGAGGATATACATTTATTTTTAAAAGGTATGTACTCTTGAGGAAGAAAACCATGATGCAATTCACTAAACGTTAAAATAAATGGAATGCAGACGAAGAAAATCTCAAATCCTTACTGACGTCAAATAGGCAGGAAAAGGGCTAAAAGAAAAAGGAGACTTTTGCTATTTACGAAATAAATAACCACAGTGATAGAAGAAGCAAAGAAGATATTAGAATAGGTTAGCTCGGGCGAAGAAGGCATTTATACAGAAAACAATTGCGATTACATAAAATATAGATTTAGGTATAAGAAAGTCTTTTTTGATACTACTTTTTCTGGGGGCATGGTACACAAAGGAACTGAACCCTGTTCAGTTGGCGGAGCCGAAAAGAGGAGAATAGAAGCTTTTGAAGTCTGGATTTACAAGAGAATGATGAATATCAGATGAGTAGAGAGAGTAACAAATAAAGAGGTATTAAAGGCAGATGTTTCTGAAAACGGCAATTGGAGAGTAGAGTTTGGTTATTAGCACACATTTCTTACGAATAGCAAACTTAGTTATGGAAGGAAGTGTCGAGGAAGTGAATTGTAGATGTGTACTAATGTTAGGAAATGTTTAACAGATTGCCCCGGATGTAAGGTGAGGCAATTATGTAGAGATGAAACGGTTAGCTCCTGACAGGAGGTTATGGGGGGAACGCTGACGACAGAATGTCTTGACTTACGTCCTGTGTTCCCTTTCGGAGCAAAGGGCTGCAACAAAGATCTTCCATTGGCCTATTCTCCAGGCAATTTGTTTTAGATCTTCCCTGGATTTGCCTTCTTCCCTCATCTCTCCCTCCACGCTCCTTTTCCACGTCACCTTAGGTCATCCCCTCTTTCTTGATCCTTGCGGATTCCAGCTAAGTTCTTTTTTCTCCACGGAATCCTCTTTCCTCAGACCGTGACCTATCCATTCCCATTTTCTCCTTTTAATCTGATGTATTATGTGGGTCTCTCCTGTCCTCTTCAAGAGTTCCTCGTTTGTAATGTTCTCTGGCCAATGTATTCGCAGAATTCTTCTGAGGCAACGACAGAAGTAGTGGAAATGATTCGGTTCAGATGCCTCCACCTCCACACCCTCCACACAAGATGGTGGCAGCCCGATAACTCCCGAACCCGTGGTCGGATTTTGACGAATGAGGTGTCTTTGAACTCGGGCTGATACCCCCTTTCCTATGGACAACATATTTCAACCCCAAAATAAAACTTACCCCTATTAGGGGGCGAAATTGTAATTTTTTAGAGAATCTCTCTTTCCAATTACAACATGTGAGAGTTTGAATGCTAATATGGAATAAAAAGTTGTTCCACATAAAGTGCATATGTTTGGTGGAAAGCCACTATGAATTAGCATGCCCACTCATGGCTTTTGTAAGAGGGTGGGGGAGCGGATCCCTATGGATGGGTTATTGTTGACGGGTCATTGTTGGCGGGGTCATGGCTGACGGGTCATTGTGGACGAGTCCTTGTGGACAAGTCCTTGTGGACAGGTCCTTGTGGACAAGTCCTTGTTGACAGGTCCTTGTGGACAGGTCCTTGCTGACAGGTCCTTGTGGACGAGTCCTTGTGGACAGGTCCTTGTTGACAGGTCATTGTTGATGAGTCCTTGTGGACAAGTCCTTGTGGACGAGTCCTTGTGGACAAGTCCTTGTTGACAGGTCCTTGTGGACGAGTCCTTGTGGACAGGTCCTTGTTGACAGGTCATTGTTGATGAGTCCTTGTGGACAAGTCCTTGTTGACAGGTCCTTGTGGACGAGTCCTTGTGGGCAGGTCCTTGTGGACAGGTCCTTGTGGACAGGTCCTTGTGGACGAGTCCTTGTCCCTTTGGACTGATCCCTTTGGACCGGTCCCTTTCGCCTGGTCCCTATGGACTGGCTCATGAATTTATTTAAATTATGTCAAAGGGCCTAACTACATTTGTGTGTGTTGAACTGACGTTGTTCACCAACCCCCACTACTATAATGTGATAATGATATGAAAGGAAAGAGATGAAATACATGTGAACACGTGTGAGATGTCATTATTAGCATTCTCATTGTGAAACAAGTCACATCCTGTTTTGATTCATACGTGAGAAAATGCGAGTTCATTTGTAATATGATCTAACACACAGGTGTTCACATGTGCACGTGCACGATAAGAGCTAACAAGTCACAACCTGTTTTGGCAGTGGTGGGAATAAGGCTAGAGACATGTACGAGTAGTCAAATTACTCCGGCAGACAACCCCTTTACTATGGATAGCTTATATCCACTCAAAAATAAAATCTACCCCTACTAGGGGGTGAAATAATAATTTTTAGGTAAAAGTCGCTTTCCATGTGCAACATGTGGGAGTTTGTATACCAATATGAAATTAAACTCGTTCCACATAAAGTGCATGCATACAACTGAATGCCGCTATGATTTATCATTTTTGTTTTTTGTTTTACGAATGCGCAATTGGGGTTTTTGTAAGAGGGCGGGCTTTTTGAATAATGATTTATAGATACGTTTTTTTTTTACAAATTAACCAAAGATCCAAAAACTAATAGGTCATCGGCTTTTTAATATCTTATGAGCTAAGAAAGCTAGGAACTTGTATGAGGGGTCGTTGGACTTATGGTGACGCCCTGTTTTTGAATGTATTATTCATTTTTTGTCAAAAGGGCCTAACTGCACTTTCGTTAATATCTCGCTAACTAATAATCACAGAGGGTCGAGTGAGGTGTCATAGGACTTAAAATGGCCAACCCCTCCCCATGACCAATGAATTTACCAAAAAAAAAAAAACCAGCAAGGTCATTAACCTAAGATTGTATCAACTAATAATCAGAGAGGGACAAGTGAGGTGTCACAAGACTCAGGATGGCCAACCCTTTTCCATGACCAACGAATTTACCCAAAATAGCAAGGTCATTGACCTAAGATTTTATAAACTTATCAGTAGAGAGGGTCAAGTGAGGTGTCATAGGACTACGAATGGTTAACCCTTTCCCATGACCAATGAATTTACCTCAAAAATTCAAAACAGCAAGGTCATTGACCTGAGATTTTATAGACTAATAATCGGATATCAACATGTGAGGTGTCATAGGACTTAGAATGGTCAACCCTTTCCCATGGCTAATGAATTTACCCAAAAATACCCAATACATCAAGGTCATCGACCTGAGATTTTATAAACTTATAATCGGATATGAACATGTGAAATGTTTACAGTGAGTGATGAAACATAGCTAGGTAGTGAAAGAATTATTGTAGGCTACATGTATGGTGACTGACAAATCTTTCACCATTGGAACTTGTTTTCAGATCAAACTGCAGTACAGAGAGAGTATAGGTTGTAGGTATGGGATAATAAATGACAAATGGTGTATACAAAATCTGATTAATCGATTCAAGAAATAAGAGTAGTCAATCTTTAATTGATTGGTTAAATAGGATAGCTAAAATCCAAAATGGTGACTACATTGAACTAAACTGAACCAAGCTGAATCAAATCCAACCAAACCGAACCAAACTTAATCAAAAACAAGCCAATGGTTTAAGTGTAAAACTTGTGGTTGAATGTGGGCATTGGTAATGTCAGAAAGGAAAGGGATAACGCTCTACCTATAGAGGGTAAGGTAAAGCTAGTGCATGATGCTAATGCACACACACACACACACACACAAGTACATGAACCACACACAACCATTCTATGCAGTTATTATGGGTTGACTGTTAAAACTTGCTCAGTGGTTACTGGGACAAGATGGTCGCTACACACAACAAGCTTTAAATACCTGAGGCTAATAATCTATACACACACTCACACACACTTGTTCTAAACTAAACTGTCTTGCTGGCAGAGCTCACACAGTAGGTAAATGACAGAAATGCTTGGCTAACAGAAATACAATCATTTTCGGTTGTCTAATGTTATCAGCTAAACATTACGTGCTATAGTGGTGAGCACATGTGCCTCTTTCACTGGAGATCTTAACTCGATTTCTAGCTCTAAGGCCTAGAACGAATCAAACTTAGAAAAAAAGGGTATGGTGACGCAGTGGTTAAACTGTTAGCCTTTCACTAAGGTAGACTAGGGTTTGATTTTTGGTTAATATGCATGTCATAAACAATCAAATAAAAGCAGAGATAATGTTTAAAACTGATTACACTTGTCTCTTTTCAAATTATTACTTAGATTACAAATACGAACGTGGACTGGGTTTGACATACAGTTAATGCTTCCTATCACATACCAGACTGCAAGAAAGCCAAACAAGCAAAAGCAGTGGTAAAATCGCTATGTGTAGAGAAATACCTAACGGTTTTATGAACTGGCAAAGGTATGTCGCATAAACAGTGCAGGATACAATCCAGCAACCATAATTTTTATCTCGTGGACAAGAGAAAACATATATATATAGAGAGATAGAAAGCTTGTGTGTGTGTGTGTGTGTGTGTGTGGGTAGCATTGGTTGTTTGACCAGAGAAAATACGGTGAGGTAGGGTGGGGAGAGGGAGAATTAGCACTTATATATGAATGGAAAATAGATTTTTTTCAATCGTTTTGTTTTTCAAATGTAGTGGTAGATAGTCGTTTTTTGTAAAACATTCTTACTTGCAGTAGTAATAAGCCTCTATGGTTCCGCTAACACATAGATAGACTGTATTATTGCCATGGTCAAGCACTCACATTAAGATCATATACAAAATCATAAAATGAAAAATAAAAATCTTGTTTTGGAACTATCGTTTTTCAACATACACACAAAATAAATATATAAAAAATTTGTAAACAGCAAATTGGAAAATCCATGTTTCCATATAGACAAAATTTAAAAACCTTAAACGGACATTTAAGACAATATATGCAAATGGGAAATTGACAAATGTGTAAATATGAAAATGGAAAAATCCATGTTTCCATATCATGAAATTGAAAAACATCAAACTGTCATTTTAAAAAATGCAAATGGAAAATTGACAAATTCCAATGTGTGAAATGTGAAATTGAACAAATGGATATCATTATAAAAAAAAAAAGAACATGGTGCTCTATGGTTGAGGTGTGAATCAAACCCTCTCTACTTATTTGGACCACTCGAGACTGAGTAGACTAGTTTTAGTTGTCATACCACTTTTAAAAGTTTTTGTTAAATCTAGGAATTGAACCCAAGGTTATAATATGTTAAACAGATAGCCTTGAATGTAGGGTGTGGTAGTTATATAGAGATGAGACGTTTCGCTCGGGGCAGGGAGGCATGGAGATCTGCATTAAACCAGTCAAAAGACTGACGACTCAAACAACAACATGTAGAGCTCACCAAAATAATGTTGTGTAACGGTAAATGATAGTCAACGAACAGTAATGCATTACTAAAACCCATGACACGATACCTAAGAGCTTTTCTAAAATTATTTTAAAATGCCTTTAACCCTATATTAAACACCCAGTTCACAAGACTCATAACTGCAATGTTATGGTCAAACAAAACAAAATCTATATTTCAAAACAAACAAGTGGTTTAGTCAATGTATACTGGAAAAAGTTTTATAAACACTCAAGTCCACAAAAATAATTAAATTAGTAACTGTCAGGTTGACCGAGTGGTTATGGTGTTTGACTTAAGTTCAAATTTTCTGTACAAGAAAGCAAGGGTTCGAACACCTTACCTGATATAACTATTGCCTCAACATGACTTGACCACACTGTATTATTGTGTACTCGGTACACAAACCATAGATAGAGTGTATTGTTTAAGGTCACTCTCTTTGCGAACATAGTCAGAGACTGTTGATGGTTAACAATTGCATTAATAGTGGGACATAGGGATAGCAATGAAGAAAAACAGACAATACCCATGCACTTTTTTATTTATTTAATGTAAGTACTTGTACAATAGTTATATACAAACTACAACTCTCTTTTGTCTATTACTATCTAGTCCTTTTCGATCCACTTGCATAACAAGGCAGATGACTTTGTAGTTCAGCCCCTTAAAACAACAACAACACTACCTCTTGCATAGTCTGTGATGTTGATGACTCTTGAGGCGTGGAAGATGGATACAACATAACTTTTACAACAGGGGTTAAACGTTGCTCAACAATCAATGCACTATTTTGAGTAGCAACATCTTTCTCTTGTACTAACTTATTAGCATTCTGATGATTTTTTGCCAACACCATCAGTGTTTTGTCTGGAGCACTACATTGATGATCACTCACACTTAAAACCACACCATTTCTACTTTTCATATTGCCTCGACATTTTGTTGACCTCTGTGTTGAGCATCGCCAGAATATTATTCCTTTTACATTTTGTCGTCTATAGTTATAAGAGTAGCCTTTATAGAGTACACGTTGTTTACCTCGATTAGTTGTAGTAAGTTCCTTAGTAGTAACTAACCTGTTAGTATGATTTGCACACTACAAAGGTTATCTCTGTTTTGGTAATAGAATTATTTAGCGTTGGCTTTTATATTTAATATGTACAGTTAAAAGTGATAGAAAAGTGGTAGAAACGTGGTAGCAAAGTGGTAGACAAGTGGTAGACAATTGGTAACATAGTGGTAGAAAAGTGGTAGCCAAGTGGTAGCAAAGTGGTAGAAAAGTGGTAGAAAAGTAGTAGAAAAGTGGTAGCAAAGTGGTAGCAAAGTGGTAGCAAAGTGGTAGAAAAGTGGTAGCAAACTAGAAAAGTGGTAGCAAAGTGGTAGAAAATATTACATGTATTGTTAAGAAATAGTTTAAGCGGTTATATGGAATCATTACACTATAATTTTAGCATCACGAAGCTCATTTTCTATATCCAAAAGTTCTTCCTCATATTTAGTATGACCAGCCTGTATACAGGTATGCAAGTACTGAAGCCGCCGGATTAGATTATTGGGATTGTTCCAGTAAACAAATTTAACAAATGATTTTTTTTGGTGTAAACCATTATCATCCTCCTCATCATCATCATCATAATCATCATCATCATCATGGTTATCATCATCAATATAATTATTCATCAATATAATCATCATCACTATTACTATCTAATCCTTTTTGTTCATCTTGCAATGCAACAACCTTTGGCATAGTTTGTGTTGTCTTTGATAGTGTTAGAGGTTTCTTAGACGTTAACGACTGTCCTAACATGTCTTTTTCAGGAGATAATAAATGCTCTTTAACAAACAAAGCACTATCTTGAGCCACACTATTTTTTTCTTGGTCTTGCTTTTTTACCTTGGTTAGAGTATTTTGTCCATTTAAATGAGTATTATTTTGAGATTTACAATGATGATCGATTGAAATAAGTATGTTGGAGCCTTTTGTTTTAATCATTCCTCGACACTTTTTAGATCGTTGTTTCGAACAGCACCAAATAACAGTTCCATTTTTATTAGTTCGTTTTACAATATATGCATATCCTTTATAGTAAGCACATGGCTTACCATAGCTAGTCGTTGATACTTCCATGTCGACTGTTGAGCATAAACTAATCTCTAGTAAAGTTAACTCGATAATAAAAATGATAGTTTGTAGTATGTGCAGTTTAAAGTAAGAGCAAAAGTGAGAGTCAAATGGTAGAAAAGTGTTAACAAAGTGGTGGAAGAGTGGTAGCAGTTTATAGTAGTCATGATCTTTTTTACCAGAATGTGATTTGAGTAAATGTAATTTCTAAACCTTAGCAGTGAGTAGTCAGTTAGTCTTGGTTCAGACAAGCGTAAACAGTTCTCCAATGAATCAGAGATCAAGATTTTCATTATGAAACAGTTGTGTGTAACCAATTAGGTATCGGTACTTGATAGCTTCACACATGAACAAAAATTCCAACATATCTGACATCAGATTTTCATTATGAAACAGTTGTGTGTAACCAATTAGGTATCGGTACTTGATAGCTTCACACATGAACAAAAATTCCAACATATCTGACATGAATTACATGATTTGAAAGTTGACAAAGAATATCCAATCAACCATTGTAGTTGCAATGTCAAACACAAAGACAAAATCAGCATGAACTTTTAAGTTAGAGGAAAATTCTATGAAATAGACTATGCATGAAATTTGGAAATACACATTAGAAGTTTGCAACACCATCCTTCTAGCCTATATAAATTATCGACATGGAAAGTGTGCACTGCCCCTAACATTAAACCAATTTATCAATAACGCAAGTCAACAATCAAAACATTTTGTCTTGAGTCTATCATTTAATGCATATATTCTGTCTACATTGAACAGTAGCAAAAAACGCCAATCATAATTAATTAAGTTTGCTTTAATTCGTTATGTAATGATAAATACATATTTAAAGTTTTGGCTGACTGTTCAGAGTGAATCGCCTTTGAACACATAAGAGAGGGAATATTTTAAGACTTAACCTCTGCTCACCTAACATAACCTAAATTTACCTAACCTAACCTTGTCATATAGGTAAGAAACGGGTCAAGCTATGCATTCGACTACCGAGTTTCAGCTACTTTTCAAGGTTACTCTCCCGAACATTGCCGGAGACTGCTGATAAACACCTATGTTCCCACGGCGGCGGCGCGCAACGACTTACATGATGCGCTTCCCCCTTTTCATTGATCCCTGTTGATTTGTCCCTTTGGACTGGTCCCTGTTGACTAGCCCCTTTGGAAGGGCCCTTTTAGAATGGAGTCATTTTTGACGGGTCCCTGTGGACAGGTCCTTTTGGCTGATCCCTTTGGACCGGACCCTTTGACATAATTTGGATAATTGCATGGGCCAGTCCATAGGTACCAGTCCAAAGGGTCCGGTCCAAAGGGATCAGCCAAAAGGACCTGTCCACAGGGACCCGTCAAAAATGACTCCATTCTAAAAGGGCCCTTCCAAAGGGGCTAGTCAACAGGGACCAGTCCAAAGGGACAAATCAACAGGGATCAATGAAAAGGGGGAAGCGCATCATGTAAGTCGTTGCGCGCCGCCGCCGTGGGAACATAGGTGTTTATCAGCAGTCTCCGGCAATGTTCGGGAGAGTAACCTTGAAAAGTAGCTGAAACTCGGTAGTCGAATGCATAGCTTGACCCGTTTCTTACCTATATGACAAGGTTAGGTTAGGTAAATTTAGGTTATGTTAGGTGAGCAGAGGTTAAGTCTTAAAATATTCCCTCTCTTATGTGTTCAAAGGCGATTCACTCTGAACAGTCAGCCAAAACTTTAAATATGTATTTATCATTACATAACGAATTAAAGCAAACTTAATTAATTATGATTGGCGTTTTTTGCTACTGTTCAATGTAGACAGAATATATGCATTAAATGATAGACTCAAGACAAAATGTTTTGATTGTTGACTTGCGTTATTGATAAATTGGTTTAATGTTAGGGGCAGTGCACACTTTCCATGTCGATAATTTATATAGGCTAGAAGGATGGTGTTGCAAACTTCTAATGTGTATTTCCAAATTTCATGCATAGTCTATTTCATAGAATTTTCCTCTAACTTAAAAGTTCATGCTGATTTTGTCTTTGTGTTTGACATTGCAACTACAATGGTTGATTGGATATTCTTTGTCAACTTTCAAATCATGTAATTCATGTCAGATATGTTGGAATTTTTGTTCATGTGTGAAGCTATCAAGTACCGATACCTAATTGGTTACACACAACTGTTTCATAATGAAAATCTGATGTCAGATATGTTGGAATTTTTGTTCATGTGTGAAGCTATCAAGTACCGATACCTAATTGGTTACACACAACTGTTTCATAATGAAAATCTTGATCTCTGATTCATTGGAGAACTGTTTACGCTTGTCTGAACCAAGACTAACTGACTACTCACTGCTAAGGTTTAGAAATTACATTTACTCAAATCACATTCTGGTAAAAAAGATCATGACTACTATAAACTGCTACCACTCTTCCACCACTTTGTTAACACTTTTCTACCATTTGACTCTCACTTTTGCTCTTACTTTAAACTGCACATACTACAAACTATCATTTTTATTATCGAGTTAACTTTACTAGAGATTAGTTTATGCTCAACAGTCGACATGGAAGTATCAACGACTAGCTATGGTAAGCCATGTGCTTACTATAAAGGATATGCATATATTGTAAAACGAACTAATAAAAATGGAACTGTTATTTGGTGCTGTTCGAAACAACGATCTAAAAAGTGTCGAGGAATGATTAAAACAAAAGGATCCAACATACTTATTTCAATCGATCATCATTGTAAATCTCAAAATAATACTCATTTAAATGGACAAAATACTCTAACCAAGGTAAAAAAGCAAGACCAAGAAAAAAATAGTGTGGCTCAAGATAGTGCTTTGTTTGTTAAAGAGCATTTATTATCCCCTGAAAAAGACATGTTAGGACAGTCGTTAACGTCTAAGAAACCTCTAACACTATCAAAGACAACACAAACTATGCCAAAGGTTGTTGCATTGCAAGATGAACAAAAAGGATTAGATAGTAATAGTGATGATGATTATATTGATGATAATTATATTGATGATGATAACCATGATGATGATGATGATTATGATGATGATGATGATGAGGATGATAATGGTTTACACCCAAAAAAATCATTTGTTAAATTTGTTTACTGGAACAATCCCAATAAGCTAATCCGGCGGCTTCAGTACTTGCATACCTGTATACAGGCTGGTCATACTAAATATGAGGAAGAACTTTTGGATATAGAAAATGAGCTTCGTGATGCTAAAATTATAGTGTAATGAATCCATGTAACCGCTTAAACTATTTCTTAACAATACATGTAATATTTTCTACCACTTTGCTACCACTTTTCTAGTTTGCTACCACTTTTCTACCACTTTGCTACCACTTTTCTACTACTTTTCTACCACTTTTCTAGTTTGCTACCACTTTGCTACCACTTTGCTACCACATTTCTACCACTTTGCTACCACTTTTCTACTACTTTTCTACCACTTTGCTACCACTTTTCTACCACTATGTTACCAATTGTCTACCACTTGTCTACCACTTTGCTACCACGTTTCTACCACTTTTCTATCACTTTTAACTGTACATATTAAATATAAAAGCCAACGCTAAATAATTCTATTACCAAAACAGAGATAACCTTTGTAGTGTGCAAATCATACTAACAGGTTAGTTACTACTAAGGAACTTACTACAACTAATCGAGGTAAACAACGTGTACTCTATAAAGGCTACTCTTATAACTATAGACGACAAAATGTAAAAGGAATAATATTCTGGCGATGCTCAAAACAGAGGTCAACAAAATGTCGAGGCAATATGAAAAGTAGAAATGGTGTGGTTTTAAGTGTGAGTGATCATCAATGTAGTGCTCCAGACAAAACACTGATGGTGTTGGCAAAAAATCATCAGAATGCTAATAAGTTAGTACAAGAGAAAGATGTTTCTACTCAAAATAGTGCATTGATTGTTGAGCAACGTTTAACCCCTGTTGTAAAAGTTATGTTGTATCCATCTTCCACGCCTCAAGAGTCATCAACATCACAGACTATGCAAGAGGTAGTGTTGTTGTTGTTTTAAGGGGCTGAACTACAAAGTCATCTGCCTTGTTATGCAAGTGGATCGAAAAGGACTAGATAGTAATAGACAAAAGAGAGTTGTAGTTTGTATATAACTATTGTACAAGTACTTATATTAAATAAATAAAAAAGTGTATGGGTATTGTCTGTTTTTCTTCATTGCTATCCCTATGTCCCACTATTAATGCAATTGTTAACCATCAACAGTCTCTGACTATGTTCGCAAAGAGAGTGACCTTAAACAATACACTCTATCTATGGTTTGTGTACCGAGTACACAATAATACAGTGTGGTCAAGTCATGTTGAGGCAATAGTTATATCAGGTAAGGTATTCGAACCCTTGCTTTCTTGTACAGAAAATTTGAACTTAAGTCAAACACCATAACCACTCGGTCAACCTGACAGTTACTAATTTAATTCTTTTTGTGGACTTGAGTGTTTATAAAACTTTTTCCAGTATACATTGACTAAACCACTTGTTTGTTTTGAAATATAGATTTTGTTTTGTTTGACCATAACATTGCAGTTATGAGTCTTGTGAACTGGGTGTTTAATATAGGGTTAAAGGCATTTTAAAATAATTTTAGAAAAGCTCTTAGGTATCGTGTCATGGGTTTTAGTAATGCATTACTGTTCGTTGACTAACATTTACCGTTACACAACATTATTTTGGTGAGCTCTACATGTTGTTGTTTGAGTCGTCAGTCTTTTGACTGGTTTGATGCAGATCTCCATGCCTCCCTGCCCCGAGCGAAACGTCTCATCTCTATATAACTACCACACCCTACATTCAAGGCTATCTGTTTAACATATTATAACCTTGGATCCCCCCTACAAGCTCTTGGGGTCAATTCCTAGATTTAACAAAAACTTTTAAAAGTGGTATGACAACAAAAACTAGTCTACTCAGTCTCGAGTGGTCCAAATAAGTAGAGAGGGTTTGATTCACACCTCAACCATAGAGCACCATGTTCTTTTTTTTATATAATGATAGTCATTTGTTCAATTTCACACTTCACACATTGCAATTTGTCAATTTTCCATTTGCATTTTTTAAAATGACAGTTTGATGTTTTTCAATTTCATGATATGGAAACATGGATTTTTCCATTTTCATATTTACACATTTGTCAATTTCCCATTTGCATATATTGTCTTAAATGTCCGTTTAAGGTTTTTAAATTTTGTCTATATGGAAACATGGATTTTCCAATTTGCTGTTTACAAATTTTTTATATATTTATTTTGTGTGTATGTTGAAAAACGATAGTTCCAAAACAAGATTTTTATTTTTCATTTTATGATTTTGTAAATGATCTTAATGTGAGTGCTTGACCATGGAAATAATACAGTCTATCTATATGTTAGCGGAACCATAGAGGCTTATTACTACTGCAAGTAAGAATGTTTTACAAAAAACGACTATCTACCACTACATTTGAAAAACAAAACGATTGAAAAAAATCTATTTTCCATTCATATATAAGTGCTAATTCTCCCTCTCCCCACCCTACCTCACCGTATTTTCTCTGGTCAAACAACCAATGCTACCCACACACACACACACACACAAGCTTTCTATCTCTCTTGTCCACGAGATAAAAATTATGGTTGCTGGATTGTATCCTGCACTGTTTATGCGACATACCTTTGCCAGTTCATAAAACCGTTAGGTATTTCTCTACACATAGCGATTTTACCACTGCTTTTGCTTGTTTGGCTTTCTTGCAGTCTGGTATGTGATAGGAAGCATTAACTGTATGTCAAACCCAGTCCACGTTCGTATTTGTAATCTAAGTAATAATTTGAAAAGAGACAAGTGTAATCAGTTTTAAACATTATCTCTGCTTTTATTTGATTGTTTATGACATGCATATTAACCAAAAATCAAACCCTAGTCTACCTTAGTGAAAGGCTAACAGTTTAACCACTGCGTCACCATACCCTTTTTTTCTAAGTTTGATTCGTTCTAGGCCTTAGAGCTAGAAATCGAGTTAAGATCTCCAGTGAAAGAGGCACATGTGCTCACCACTATAGCACGTAATGTTTAGCTGATAACATTAGACAACCGAAAATGATTGTATTTCTGTTAGCCAAGCATTTCTGTCATTTACCTACTGTGTGAGCTCTGCCAGCAAGACAGTTTAGTTTAGAACAAGTGTGTGTGAGTGTGTGTATAGATTATTAGCCTCAGGTATTTAAAGCTTGTTGTGTGTAGCGACCATCTTGTCCCAGTAACCACTGAGCAAGTTTTAACAGTCAACCCATAATAACTGCATAGAATGGTTGTGTGTGGTTCATGTACTTGTGTGTGTGTGTGTGTGTGTGCATTAGCATCATGCACTAGCTTTACCTTACCCTCTATAGGTAGAGCGTTATCCCTTTCCTTTCTGACATTACCAATGCCCACATTCAACCACAAGTTTTACACTTAAACCATTGGCTTGTTTTTGATTAAGTTTGATTCGGTTTGGTTGGATTTGATTCAGCTTGGTTCAGTTTAGTTCAATGTAGTCACCATTTTGGATTTTAGCTATCCTATTTAACCAATCAATTAAAGATTGACTACTCTTATTTCTTGAATCGATTAATCAGATTTTGTATACACCATTTGTCATTTATTATCCCATACCTACAACCTATACTCTCTCTGCACTGCAGTTTGATCTGAAAACAAGTTCCAATGGTGAAAGATTTGTCAGTCACCATACATGTAGCCTACAATAATTCTTTCACTACCTAGCTATGTTTCATCACTCACTGTAAACATTTCACATGTTCATATCCGATTATAAGTTTATAAAATCTCAGGTCGATGACCTTGATGTATTGGGTATTTTTGGGTAAATTCATTAGCCATGGGAAAGGGTTGACCATTCTAAGTCCTATGACACCTCACATGTTGATATCCGATTATTAGTTTATAAAATCTCAGGTCAATGACCTTGCTGTTTTGAATTTTTGAGGTAAATTCATTGGTCATGGGAAAGGGTTAACCATTCGTAGTCCTATGACACCTCACTTGACCCTCTCTACTGATAAGTTTATAAAATCTTAGGTCAATGACCTTGCTATTTTGGGTAAATTCGTTGGTCATGGAAAAGGGTTGGCCATCCTGAGTCTTGTGACACCTCACTTGTCCCTCTCTGATTATTAGTTGATACAATCTTAGGTTAATGACCTTGCTGGTTTTTTTTTTTTGGTAAATTCATTGGTCATGGGGAGGGGTTGGCCATTTTAAGTCCTATGACACCTCACTCGACCCTCTGTGATTATTAGTTAGCGAGATATTAACGAAAGTGCAGTTAGGCCCTTTTGACAAAAAATGAATAATACATTCAAAAACAGGGCGTCACCACAAGTCCAACGACCCCTCATACAAGTTCCTAGCTTTCTTAGCTCATAAGATATTAAAAAGCCGATGACCTATTAGTTTTTGGATCTTTGGTTAATTTGTAAAAAAAAAAGTATCTATAAATCATTATTCAAAAAGCCCGCCCTCTTAAAAAAAACCCAATTGCGCATTCGTAAAACAAAAAACAAAAATGATAAATCATAGCGGCATTCAGTTGTATGCATGCACTTTATGTGGAACGAGTTTAATTTCATATTGGTATACAAACTCCCACATGTTGCACATGGAAAGCGACTTTTACCTAAAAATTATTATTTCACCCCCTAGTAGGGGTAGATTTTATTTTTGAGTGGAAATAAGCTATCCATAGGAAAGGGGTTGTCTGCCGGAGTAATTTGACTACTCGTACATGTCTCTAGCCTTATTCCCACCACTGCCAAAACAGGTTGTGACTTGTTAGCTCTTATCGTGCACGTGCACATGTGAACACCTGTGTGTTAGATCATATTACAAATGAACTCGCATTTTCTCACGTATGAATCAAAACAGGATGTGACTTGTTTCACAATGAGAATGCTAATAATGACATCTCACACGTGTTCACATGTATTTCATCTCTTTCCTTTCATATCATTATCACATTATAGTAGTGGGGGTTGGTGAACAACGTCAGTTCAACACACACAAATGTAGTTAGGCCCTTTGACATAATTTAAATAAATTCATGAGCCAGTCCATAGGGACCAGGCCAAAGGGACCGGTCCAAAGGGATCAGTCCAAAGGGACAAGGACTCGTCCACAAGGACTTGTCCACAAGGACCTGTCCACAGGGACCCGTCAACAATGACTTGTCGATAAGGACCTGTCCACAAGGACCTGTCCACAAGGACCTGTCAACAAGGACTTGTCCACAAGGACTCGTCCACAAGGACCCGTCAGCCATGACCCCGCCAACAATAACCCATCCATAGGGATCCGCTCCCCCACCCTCTTACAAAAGCCATGAGTGGGCATGCTAATTCATAGTGGCTTTCCACCAAACATATGCACTTTATGTGGAACAACTTTTTATTCCATATTAGCATTCAAACTTTCACATGTTGTAATTGGAAAGAGAGATTCTCTAAAAAATTACAATTTCGCCCCCTAGTAGGGGTAGGTTTTTATTTTGGGGTTGAAATATGTTGTCCATAGGAAAGGGGGTATCAGCCCGAGTTCAATGACACCTCATTCGTCAAAATCCGACCACGGGTTCGGGAGTTATCGGGCTGCCGCCATCTTGTGTGGAGGGTGTGGAGGTGGAGGCATCTGAACCGATTCATTTCCACTACTGACAGAATGTACATGAGTGAACACGTGTGTATGAATATACCCATTACTACATGGATATGGCATCTCGAGCTGCTATGATTAGAACGTGTGTCTTCAAATGACTATTAGCTAATTTGTTTTTTGAATTTACTACATCAATACATGGTATTTTATAGCCATGAATTACAAAGTGATAAACTTCTCTCTATTACGGAAATTTGGCCACATAGACTAAATAATGCGCCCAATAGCGTATGACGATTCGACGATCGATTGGCATCGAGATTGAGATCTTCCATTGGCCTAGTGCATTAGTTGCACCGGAACAGCGCCGAGCTCAGCGATATCACATTTTCCGTGGTCGCAAATGTAATGTAATCTCCTTGATGAACTCACACTTGACTTGGACTCGCCGGAAATTCACATTTGGATAATTCATCAAGTTTGGCATATTTTGAAGATATATGGAGCAATTGGAAAATTATAAAATAATATTTTGGAATTTCTGAGAGTATTTAAACCATTGGATAACATCGCGGATCTGCGAATAATGATTTTTAAATGCAGACATGATTCAAGTTGTAACCACCAGAGTTATGTTGTCTTCTACTCGACTGTCTGTACTCGTGCCGAGTAGACGTAAAAGTCCATTACTGATTTGAGAAATTGTGATTTGCAATCATCGTGTAAGTATCTGAATTATAGAATCTGAATCGTTAATATTCCTGCTTCACTTTTAAGCAGTGAATATCTATCTGTCAGTTAAAATAAACAGTGAATCAAAAGTACGTGATTTTGCATAATTTACACATGCAGGTTTAAGAACCAAGGACTTAGTCGACCGCATGGCCAACAGTTTAACCATATAAATGGGGTAGAAACAGTTAACGCCACGTCAGAACAGTAAGAATTATTGTGATAAGAAATTGTAGGACTTGAACAATTTAAAAATTATTATTATATAATTTGTAAATTATGCACAGTTTTTGGTGAGAAGATATCGTATAATCGATATTCCTAGCTTCAGTGGTGGAAGTGAAGAGTTAATTTAATCAACTTAGACTTTAGATAGGAGAACATTATTTCTTTTCCTGGGCAGTTTATTTAGGATTTTTACTACTCCGGAGTAGACTAGGGATCTGTTTTCCTTCATGAATAAATTTGTTGCGATTATAACGTTAGCCTGGATAATTCTTTCTTAGTTTTACCTTTTCCTACAGATGTGTTCTTTGGGCTAGTTTCTTAACAATACCTCTCCTATTCCCGAGACCCCCCCCCCAGATTAATTTTATCGTGTTGAGCTAGTCTAAGAAAGCATCCATCCTCTCGATTAGTGTGTTGGTTGGAGGAGGGACTTCGAAGGGCTGTTTATGACCGATGGTTCCCCGAAACTCTTGTCTAACGGGCACAATATAAATGTTATCACGCCTGTACGGTTAAGGATGAGTGTTAAAATCTTGTTTGAGAATAACCTTCCCATTGCAAGTGGTATATTTACCAGGATGGGTACTAACACGATGAGTGCTACGCCCGTCTATAGACGAATCACGAGAACTCTTATTTCAATCCGCCGTTCTGTCGTACCAATTCGATCTCTGGCATGTTTTACCATCTGTTGGGCATTATGTAGTACTACTACTTGAATTTGTACTTTTCATCACGGAAGTAACTAACAAGCAATTTGAATTTCTCCGCGCCCCGTTGAGATTAGAAAATCAAAAACTTCAATTATCAACCACTAATAAGGCGCACATTTGTAATTTAAGGTTTGGGCTGCTTTCCTCGTATGGAGATGATACAAGTGTGAGCACAAAAAATTTAATTTCGAATTTTCCGATTACAAAAATCAATTTCTACGTAATATATCGAATATGGATTCTGTTTAATAGAAACTTGAAACCTATATACAATTTAAGCATGCTACCTTCCTGGTCAGTTAAAAATTATAGTATCTAAAATTTTAATTTCCCATGTGAATGAAGAAACTAATGCAGCATGAAGCTGACCGGTAACTCAACAATCAGAAGTTTAACATTTCTTAAAAATCCCTCCCCAGGGACTTCACAAATGGCTTTCCTCCGCTTATGTATCACTAAGTGTCAACTAAAAGATCCTCCGTTGGTTAATTTGGCTTTGCATACGCTACATGCAGCCGGCCCCGTGGTGTTGGAGTAGCGCCCTGGCCTTTCATCCGTCGAACCGGGCTCCGTCAGCCATTTTATAAATGAGGCGAGGGCTTGAACGAGGTGCATTCAGCCTCATGAGGACAATTGAGTAGCTGTCAGAGAGTGTGGTAGTGGTCCGGTCACGAAAATGAAGATAAACGTCCGATGAGACCCGATGCACTGACCAGGCGTCACCACAATATGTGCAGGATAATAGGCTGGGCAGCGGTCGCCTTCCATGCCTAGGCCCTTTATGAGCTATAGAGGCAGGACTTATTTGATGCGCTACATGCATATAGCTTCTCCAGCTATGGATTTGCATGTGTGCCTTCAAACTTCCTCTGATTGTAAACCTAGCTTCGCATATGAAATAGGGTTCTTGCCGCTATGGAATATTATGTGTGCTTTCAAATTTGCCTCTTCAGTTAATTTGCTTCGCATACGCCATACGCATGTGCCTTTTCGCCGCTATGAGTAAGCATGTGCTTTTTAAGAAAATATTTCTTGGTAAATTTCATTTCGCACACATTACATGCATATGGCTGCTCGCCGCTATGGATTGGCATGTGTTCCTTCAAACTTACCCTATTAGCAAATTTGGCTTGGCATTCCTTACATACGTGTGGCCTCTCGCCGCTATGGACAAGAATGTGTCTCTTCAAAGCCCCTTTTTGGTTAAACTTGGCTTCGCATGCATTACATGCATAAGGCTTCTCACTGCTATGGATTCGCATGTGTGTTATCAAATTTCCCATTTGGTAAAAATTGGCTTCGCATACGCTACATGAATATGTCTTTGAGCCGCCATGAATATTCATGTGTCTCCTCAAATGTCCCAATTGTGTAAATTTGGCTTCGCATACGTTACATGCATGTGGCTTCACGCCGCTATGATTGAGCATGTGTTGCTTCAAACCCCCTTGATACTTATACTTGGTTCCGCATGCGTTACATGCATACGGCTGCTTACCGCTATGACTTTGCATGTGCCGCTTCAAACCGTATTTTTCCTTGAACTTTGCTTCGCATGCGATACATGCATATGGCTTCACGCCGCTATGGACTTTCATGTGTCGCGTCAAAGTCTCTTTTAGCTTGAAGTTGGCTTGGCATACGTCACATGTATATGGCTTCTCCGTTCTGTGGATTACCAGGTGTCTCTTTAAGTGAACCTTGCTGGTAAATTTGGCTTTGCATTCGCTACATAAATATGAGTGCCTGAAACAGGGAATGGCACCGGATGAGTGGAAGCACTCGAAGGTGATAATGCTGAACAAGTGTAAGTTTAGCTCGGCTGACCTAAATGGGTACAGGGGCATTGCCCTGGAGAAAACACTACTCAACTCGACAGTGCAAGCGTCTCCGGGATATCATAGTTGAGAAACTCCCTGATTCGCAGTTTGGTTTCAGATGTGGGAGATCTACGATACAAGCTGTACAGTGTCTCCAATCCCATATAGACCTGGTCTTTGCAAACCGTGGGGGAAAATTTCATGCAATTTTTATAGATCAAACCAAGGCGTTTGACACCATCAAGAGATACATCCTCATGAAGAAGTTGGAAACCACCTTGAGGCCGAGGACATTACCTGTTGTCAATCCATAGAGACATTCTCACTAACAACTGGGTGGAAATACATGACGGCATAGATAAGTCCAGCCTGATTCAACAAACTGTTGAGGTATTGCAGGGGGGGAGACACACACCAAGCCCCTTATCTTAGCTACGGCAGACATCGTTGAGGCAATAAAACCCGACAATATCAAATTACTCATGCATGCGGACGACATGGTATTGACCTCGACCTACACTGGAGAGACACCGCTTAAGTCAGTCACCAGCTTCACGTACCTAGGAATTACCCTTCAGTCACAGGGAACAGTTTCACACGCCACATAAAAGACAGAGCCAGCGCCGAGATGAGATCAATAAATGATACCAAGTCAATAGGCAAACGTTCTCTGAAAACAGCCTACGACTGTTCGAACTAAAGGTAAACCTGTTGCAACTTACGGATTGGATAACAATGGACATATCTTTTGAAGTCGAACCTCAAATGAAAATAGAAGCTGAAGGCCACAAACTTGAAAAGGTTGCTCTATCTTTCCAAATACACAGCTTCACGGCTCGTGTATTCATTCACCAGAGATCTCTTCCTTATAGAAGAACTGCGACTGAAACTCCTACTACCAGCTACGACAGCTTACCATGACTTACAAAGGGAGCTACATGAGAAGAAACACCAGATTTGGGATGATTTCTAAGTAACTGACGCCATGACCAACCGTGAATGGACGAAGGGAGGATACGAACTTCGCCACGCAATGACAAGACTCTCCGTGCACGGATTTCACCAAAAGCTGTGCAGCGCCCTGAGTTTTCACGACCCCTGCATGAACTGTATATGCGCGAGGTACGGTGACAATTGTGAGAGATAACCTGTATTTAACTGTAGTATGAGAACAGAGTCTCTGGTGGAATAAGACTTGTAATCCCTGTACTTAAACACAACATGGCCAGTTTGGATGCAATAAAACTTATTATTATATAACAACTTGCCGATATGCATTGGCCTGTGTGTTTTCCAGCAATCTGTCCTCGAAAATGTAGCTCCGCTACACAAAAATGGAGATATACATCTATGACCTAATGGCTCGGCTCCTAATTTTGTTTGATAGTAAATTTTCCATTAGATGCATTGTTAGTGTATTGTCTCCCACTATTATTAATGAGTAAACCATCCATAAGCAGGATTCAACGTATCTGGACACATCAGCCAGAAATAGTTAGTACTAACAGTATAATAATAATATTTAAGGAATATTGTCAAGATATAGAGATCTAGGTAGTGAAATTATAGTTGGGGCAAATTTGATTGATATTGCTACCAGGAAATAAGTCCTCAAGAATTAAAGCGTATGCGGGAAATACTTCTATGTTACATGGTGTGTAAATGGAACATAGACGTTTGTTCCCATGTACGCTTCAATTACAGGGAACTGTTTGCGTTTTCACTCCCAATTAATATGTATTTCATAGTCTGAATATTTTACAATTTCATACATGGTATATCGGCTTTCACGGCCAGTGAATTAAAACTCAGCTTTTTTTTCTAAGTTTGTGCCGTGTCTTGTGTGGGGTTTCATCTAGGACACCAAGCCGGCTCATCAGCAGGTTATTGGTGTCCCACCCAGACCCTCCCCCAGGAGTAGCAAACTGCGCGCTACCTTACTATTTATGAAGCGCCACTGCGCCTCTTTCCTGCTAGAACTAAAGGGTCAAGGATCCATAACCTCCCCATGAAGGCTTCCAAAATGATGGTATATTGGCTTCCACACCTACATCTAAACGGCTGGAGCGATTTCAATGAAACTCGGTAAGTTCATAGCACTATTCCCGTCGAACATATGTTTACCTATAGGACTTTCAGTAACCTGGGGAGCACAAATCCAACATGGCGGCGACGCGAATTATAAATATTTAAATGGACGTTTCGCGAATTAACTATCCGAGTGCCGTGAAACGTTGCACGTTAAATGCTTATACAAATGTTGATCCACTGGCATCTAATTTATTTCAATTGTTTACATAATCACAAGATGGCTGCTGTGCGTAATTTTAAAATCACGTTTTTATTTCTTGTGTTCTAATCACGCGATTGAAGTTTGAATACCACACGTACACAATAA
Organism: Meconema thalassinum; assembly: GCA_946902985.2. Classification (NCBI taxonomy): domain Eukaryota; kingdom Metazoa; phylum Arthropoda; class Insecta; order Orthoptera; family Tettigoniidae; genus Meconema; species Meconema thalassinum. The sequence continues at coordinate 241,162,137 of OX336395.1, forward strand.
TCTTAATGAAATAGTACAAAAATAAAAATCCAACCTGGCGACCATCTGAAATATTAAGACGGTTCTCAATATCTACGAATCTGTTACAGCAATTGAACTGAAATTTTGTATTTTGACAGTGGCAATTAACATGAGCAGGATATATGAAAATAGGCTGTATAGTTCTTCACGGAACTACTTGTTTTCCTTATTTTCACATTTTAAACAATGCCATTTGTTAATTTTCCATTTGTTTTATTTTTAAAATGTCAGTTTCAAGTTTTTGAATTTTATAATATAAAAACATAGAATTTCCATTTTATTGTTTACACATTTGTCAATTACCCATTAACGTTTTTTAAAATGTTAGTTTTAAGATTTTTTAATTTCTCAAATATACAAACATGGATTTTCCAGTTTGCTGTTTACACATTTCTCTCATTTTTTGTATGTTAAAAGTTCATATTTGCGAAACATGATTTTCTTTTTTCATTTCAAGTTCTTGTAAATGATCTTAATGCAAGTGCTTGATCATGGCAATAGTGCAGTCTTTCTATGTGTTTCCAGAAACTTAAGAGGCTTATTACTACAGCGTTTTGAGAATAAGGGAAATATACCAAACGAATAGCCTACTTTCTTACAATAAAAAAGATTTATTTAAAAAATACAACATCTACTAAATCTACTAGTTACAAAAAGTCATATCTCTAAACAATAAAATACAAAAAATCACACCTCTTCCTCAAGGTCATAACCCCATGGTAGGCTAATGTTTAGGTCATTCGTCTACACACATTTGTTATTCATCGAGGCAAGAGTGCGTTTTCTCTGTTCCACAAGATACAAATTATGGTTGCTGGATTGTATTCTGCACCGTTTATGCAACATAGCTTTGCTTAATCCAAATGAGTAAAAGAGATTTGATTCCCACCTCAGCCATTCTTCAAGAGGTATTCCGTAGTTTCCACACTTTGTCTTTGGGCAAATGTTGGAATAGTACTGCCCCCGTAAATTGAATTATTTAGGGACAAAATGAGAGTATTTTCCGTCCCCATGATAAAATTTAACTAGCAAATATTATTTCTGGAAGTGTGACACGGGAGTGTAGTGTTACAAGCTCGAGACTGTGGGAGAGCCCGATCACGTGATATGTTGCGCAATGGACGCTTCTAGAAGGCTATATTTAGCATAGCAACAGCGAGTTTGGAAATTAATATTATAAATATTGTTATAAATTATGCTATTGGATCCCAGCCCAGAGCCAATGAGAACATGTCTTATTGAAGACGGGATCAACTTTAATTACACAATATGATGAAATTATGCATTTAAGCCCTTAGAAGAAAATTTTCTTATTTGATAATGAAGAGAATATTAAAAGAAATTATGTCTGGTACTTTAAAAACCACAGATCGGTTAATCTGCGCAGTAATAAGCATTAGTAATCTACGCGCTAAAATTATGGTGGGAGATTGATATGGCCGCCAAAAATTCGACTTGGAGGGGGAGATCCAAGGATCGAGGTTCTTATTCCAGCAGACTTTGAAGAGTGAGGAAGTGTTTTTACTGGGTTAACGGAGATCCCAAGGCTTAGTCCGAGTGCGACGACTGTCGACTTGTGGAGACGCGAGGATAGCTAGGTGGAACGAAGGAGGTCACCGCACTTCCATTCTACGTGAAGTTGCGAGGAACATTGAATTGATTATATCTCTTATATAATAGAGATCTGAAGTTAAATAAGCGAATATATATTAAGAACAGGTCGCATACTATATATTGTGAAAAGTCGAGCGGTTTAAAACTTACCGTTTCGACAATATCAGCCTGTTAAGTTAGATTTCCAAATGTGTTGGAAATAAAGCTGAATATCATTATAAATTGGAACGTGAAGTTGGAGAACGCAGTTCAAGTGAACAGTAGCGGAGAACTTTTAATATTGGCGCAACACATAAACATTAACAGAATGACTGTTATTATTCTTCAAACGTTATCATTCAGCATAATTAACATTGTTGATATGATGAACTAAATAGTCATGCGCCAGAGATATATTCGGTAACAGGAGTTAAGATACAACGATGGAGCATCGTTAGGCAACGTATTCTTGAATACAGACGTAGTGTACGGTCCATCTTGTGCATTTTCGTCAGTCTACGAACACTAATATAACAACAATTAGCAATGAAAATATATCATTCACCATTTATATGAATATTTCCATAATTATATTCCAATTATGAAGCTGATGCATATTTACGACGGAGAATGAAGATTCTACAGAAGAGATTTGTCAAGATGCTAGGGAAAGATAGCCCAGCAACACAGAAGAATTTGCCAGAAGGATGTCGTTCGAGCCCAGGCGAATGTTGGTGAATTCCAGAGAGGGACGATTCTTATCTCTGAGGTCGCAGATCCGAGGTTCGAATGCAGATCCATCTCAGTGTCTTGTACTGAGGAAACATCTAAAGTATTGTGGGAATACTTACATAGATCTTCAAGTTTTCGTCCAAATAAGGTATTAGTGTATCTCAATTGTTATATAGAGCTGGATTAGTAACATTCTGAGCCAGCGATCTTATTCCATATTTCTATATTTTCACATTTCATGTATTTCAGTGCTTTTATGTATTTTACACTTCAGATATGTGTTGAGATTTTTACTTCAATATTATTTAGAAGATGATTGCATGTCATTTATTTTTCAATTTTATTCTACGGATCAGTTGTGGAACTGACATTAAATTTTTTGTTTGAGGAATCATATTGCCTCATAGGAGACTAGTCGTTTCGACTCTCAAATTTTAATAATTTCATTTAAACCAAGTATTCTGACATTGTGTCATAGCTTCAAATTAAATTCTTGTTAAATTTAATTTGAGCACTTTAATGTAACGACATATAACTTCAAGAAAAGAAGAAACATCGAATGATATTGTTATATCATTATTGTACATAAACTATCGACGATCTAAGAAATACTAGTCGTTTGATAAGACCGACAGACGAGTTAACAGTTAATTATCTTGTTGTGGAGTAAACTTTAGGAGGTTAATCACGACTGTCTAATATCGTTCATTACAATTGGAAGTTTCGTTTGAAGAACTTACGCATGTATAATTGTAGTCCAGTAGTCATGTGCAATGATACTGAGGGTCATGCCAGTATTTGAGAGAAGTTCCTACATAAGATATGTTAATAACAATTAATCTTTTTTGGTTATTGTTTAACATAGTAGATGATAATTGTTTATGCCATATATACTCTTATATGAGGATTTGTAGAGCTATAGAGTGCTCATGCGAGGGAATTCCGCATTTTAAGGAAGTCAAAGTATTGTTGTTCTTTGATAAAAAGGCATGTATCGTGATAAGAGCCGTTGTATACAAGTAGTCCAGTTTTTGTGAATTAACGATTTAGCTGTGTTAACAGGAGGGTTTCAGCGGAAATGAAACTTGAGAAAGATTGCCTACTCATGTCTATAATACGATTATTAAATTTTATTAAACCCGAAGTTATGTAATTACGTACAGTTTACCTTAATTAGTCGACTGTATTATACCGACAATGTAATGAAACCTATATAAGACGATGTGTAAGCAGTATATCAAAACTACAGAACGTTAGAGAAGGATGGTTATGTGAAAACCCAGTGTATATATTTAGTTAGGAATTATATTGTAACCGAGAAGTTAGAATCTCGAAAGTGTCGCGTTAGCTACACTAGATAATGGATATTATTATAAACATATAGCATGTAAATAACTTTTGTGGAAATGATTTAAATAGTTAAAAATTTAGTAGGATTTATTAATCAATTGTTTTGGAATAGCGTGTGTTTTATGAGCGGATGTTTTTGGTGTGTATGATTGTTCACTGTTAAGAGTAAATGTGGAACCGAATTGGTCTAGAACAATTACGGGGTGCGAATGAAAGAGTGTATAAAAATTTTTAGAATGATTGTTTAAGAAACAGAGTAGTTATGCGAACGTTTGTAAGATCTAAATGTTAATTTTTACGTGTTTATATAAATGCACACACAAGCAGTCCCTGTGTACTAGCGAGAATGATTCACCGTTATGTTGGAGAGCGATGACATAATATAAACAGGTATACTCCCACCGCCTTCCATATAAATTGTAAAATAGTTTCAAGTACGGCGTGGTGCCAGTATTTCATTGATGAAACAAAGTTACTGCTCGTGCGTTCTTCAAACGCAGGCTTGTGAATGAAACCATGTGTCTGGAATGCCATTGGAGACTTCATTAAACGTTTTTATTTTTACGCAGTGTAGGCCTAGAACAAGCCAAGATTTTATACTCATTATTTTTAATACAGCATTGTAGTAAGATGTAGAGTTGAAAGGAGGTGTGAATGATTGCGTGTTTTTAATTTTAATGTCTATTGTTAAATTCGTTTATTGTTATTTTGTTTATAGTAGATTAGTGTATCTATTGTTAATAAATTTTGTACAGATTGTTTTCCATTGTTGTTGGAGTGTGATTCATTTTAAATATAAGGAGAAGAATATTGTGGATGTAGTGTAGGCGAAGCTGAATTCCCTGTCCCCGAGAGGTAAGTAAAGGCGAGTGCCCCGTGTAGTTGGTTGTTGATCCACAATATTCTGGTAACTGCTGTCTGTAAATCCCTAAAGGCCATGTTGGAAGCGATTTCTTATGTTGTATATGCCGGTGCAATTAGAAATAGGCAATCCAGCGGGGGCAATGGATATTTGAACAGGATTCTTTCCGGATTGTCGGGTACAGTACCTCTCTGCCTCAAGTCGCTATCTTTATTCCATGCAGGCTGTACACTCACTCACCAATCTGCAGGTTGTTTGTTGTTTTGCCGGAAGTGTTATATAATGCTTATTGCACACTCTGCACTTTTGCGATAACACAAAGTGAATTCAGTTATACCTTTGTTGCTGAGAGCCGAGTATGATATATCATAGATATACACACATAATGTACATAAATGTTTCACCATTAATTCTTATTGGAGCGCAGCAGGTAACTGGTAAGTGTAATCCAGGTTCAATTCCCGGTCAATGCATGTTTTCAGATAACCCGTAAGTGTAATCCAGGTTCAATTCCCAGTCAATGCATGCCCTGTGGTTGGCATTTCACATTACCGATTTCCCCTCCCACGCCATGTCAATGTCATGTCTTATAGCTCGGTGGCCATCCTTACACATGTTTTTTTTTCAATCATTACAGTCATGCCTTGAAGCCTCTGTGGCTTAGGCGGCAGCACGCTGGCCTCTCACTGCTGGGTCCGTAGTTCAAATTCCAGTCACTCCATGTGAGATTTGTGCTGGACAAAGCAGAGGCGGACATGTTTTTATTTTTCTCTGGGTACTCCAGTTTTTCCCTGTCACAATTTCATTCTACCAACACTGTATAGTAGTGGTTTTGTAACAGATCTAGCACCTCCTACGGCTTTCCTCCTACAAGATGGCGGCGGCGCGCAACCACGTTCATGGATGGCGCACCTTTTGAAATAAAGCTGGTGAGCATAGCTTAACCTAGCCTATCCTAGTCAAGCTAACCTAGTCTAGTGGACCTAACCAAACCTCGTTGAGAACATGCCAAGGGCCTAAGTGCAAGATTTGGTGGATGGATGTGTTTTAGTGCTAGGGTTAATGAATACACCCTAGTACACGGGGCGCATGCAACCTGAGGATAGGCCAAGGGGCCTAACTCTGTGTATGGATGTGTTCTAACGTGTCATTTGTAGTTGAAAGAGAATAATGCATCTTCTTAAGATGTTAAATACTCAGGAGATTGTACGTGCAGTAAGCTGACATGTTATTTCCGGTGTCATATTGCTGACATGGCAGAGAGCGCACAGTTCTGTTGCGATGACTAACGCTGCAGTAATTTAAAACCGCACGTGTTCATTTGGACAATGGGTGATGATCATGCAAAGTCAGCAGTCATCGGATATTACACAGGTGTTCCTATTGCACTTTGGACTGGCAGGTGTACGGGGAACGAATTGCAATGATCTGCAAAAAACAGCTGACATGAGCGATGTAAGCCTATATATAAGAGAGGTGTCATATATTTCCCTACTGTCAGACTTTATTTCTCGTTACGAGTGAACAGTGCTCAATTACTGCTCAACATTTGCAAAAGCCTTTTAGTGGAAAATCATTAAATTACTTGGCAAGGTAAGAACTTATTAGTAATGGATTGTAGTCTTTAATTACTAATTGATGTTGAAGTTATTGATTGGAATGTATTTATTGATTGATTTATTTGTTTACAGATAATTGGTGTACCTGTAGGTTAGCAGATCCCTGTACCTAGTTCAGTCAGTGGCAGCAGTTGATAAATTATTAAAGTTAAGTACCCCCTCTAATAACTTTTAAACAGCTAGAGCGATATTTTCCAATGTTCACTGCTAGATGTTAGTGGCAATGATATATTCGATAGTCCAAGTTAGAACTATTTGACCGTGGTGTGTGGAGCTAATTTTATAGGTTAGTTTTGATTACCGCTCTATTAAGTCCAAACGTTCACTGCTAGGTGGTAGTGATAGAGGGAATATTTAAAGCTCACCTTACATAACCTAACTTAACCTTTTCACGTGACATGTTCTGCAAGTTTAGACTTGCTTAGGACTGGCTTTGATGTCACACTTATCTCACTTACTGTAACTGGCGGCCGCTGGTTTCTATCACGTGATATGTTCTACAAGTTTTGACTTGCTTTAAGACTGGCTATGACGTCACACTCAGCTCACATAATTGGCGGCCGCTGGTTTCTATTATTTAAAACAAGAGATCAAGTGAAATATGTGTTTAACGCTCTATTAAGTCCGAACGTTCACCGCTAGGTGTCAGTGACAATGGTATATTTAATAGTCAAAGTTGGAACTACTTAAGAATGTTGTGAAGTTAAATTTGTAGGTTAGATTTGATAAACACTCTATTTAGTTCCAACGTTTGCTGCTAGGAGTCAGTGACTTGTTAACCAATGTTGGAACTACTCGACAATTGTGTGAAGCTTAATTTTTAGGTTAGATTTGATTAACGCTCTATTATGTTCGAACGTTTACTGCTAGATGTCACGAGACAGAGACATATCTGCTAACAAAACTTGGAAATACTCGACCATTGTGAAAAGCTAGGTTTGAAGGTTAGATTTGATTAACGCTCTATCAAGTTCCAATGTACACTACTAGGTGTCAGTGACAAGGGTATCTGTTAACCAAAGTTGGAACTACATGAAATTAAACTTGCTGAGAGTCCACATACGTTAAATTAAAATACTCTACTAGGACCATTGACTGTAATTTAATTAACATATTTTTCTTTTACTTTGTTTTATCTTTTATTAATATTTATGATTTCTTTCTTGTATAGGCAACTAGCTGTACCTGGCATGCGTTACAATGCCAATTAAAGAAAGTGTTGGCGTTGTAACTTTGTTTGTTGAAGTGCTTTTGGATTCCCAATATTTTTTTTCTTTTTACGTAAACCTCCTATAACCTATTGCAAAGTTGATTTACTATCTCAAAAAAATCATGGGAGCGTGCTCAACAACTCACCAAGGCTTCATCGCAAAGAAATGAATGGTATATGAACGCATACGGAACTTGGTTGAAACGATTCGAGCGCCATCACCCATTTGTTGAATATACTCGTACGCTACCTATTGTAAAATGGATTCACTAAGTCGAAAACCTTCCCTGGCGTGTAAACAACAACTCATGAAAGTTTCATCGCAATCGGATGAATGGCATATGAACGCATACGGGATTTTGTTTAAACGATTCGCGCCCCGTAACTCATTTGTTGAATCTACTTGTGCGCCATCCATTGTAAAACGGATTTACTAAATCATACAACTTTGCAGGACTCTAAAAAACTCACCAAAGTTTTATCATAATCGGATGAATGCCAAATGAAAGCATACGGGACTAGGTTGAAACGATTTACGCACTGTCGCTCATTATTGAATCTACTCGTGCGCTACATTTTGAAAAATGGATTCACTAAATCACAAATCCTTGCGGGAGTGGAAACAGCATTTCTCCAAATTTCATTGCAATCGCATGAATTGTAAATGAACGCAGTAGTGTGTTTGTGGGAGTTCTGTGACCACCTCCACCTCCCCACCTCACAAGATGGCGGCGACGCGATATCTCTCGAACGCATGGTCGGATTTTGACGAATGAGGTGTCATTGAACTCGGGCTGACACCCCCTTTCCAATGAATAACACATTTCCACCCCAAAAATAAAACCAACCCTACTAGGGGTGAAATTGTTTTTTTTAGAGAATCTATCTTTCCAAGTGAAACATGTGAGAGTTTGAATGCCAATATGGAATAAAACATTGTTCTACACAAGAGACATGTATACGGTGGATAGCCAATATGAATTAACACGCTTGTTTTTTGTTTTTATTCATGCCCACTCATAGCTTTTGTAAGAGGGCGGGCTTTTACAAGATGGCGGCTGTAGTGTAACCCAACCTAACGGGTCATTGTTGACAGTTCCTTGTGGACGAGTCCTTGTGGACGAGTTCCTGTTGACGAGTCCTTGTTGACAGGTCCTTGTGGACAAGTCCTTGTTGACAGGTCCTTGTGGACGAGTCCTTGTGGATGAGTCCTTGTTGATGAGTCCCTTTGGACTGATCCCTTTGGACTGGTTCCTACGGACTAGCCCATGAATTTATTTAAATTATGTCAAAGGGCCTAAGTACATTTAACATGTAAAGCAGTGTGTTGAACTGACGTTGTTCACCAGTTCCCCACGACTATAATGTGATAACGATATGAATAGAAAGTGACGAAATACATGTGAACACGTGTGAGATGACCTTATTACCGTCCTCCTTGTGAAACAAGTCACATCCTGTTTTGGTTCATACGTGAGAAAATGCAAGTTCATGTGTAATATGACCTAACACACAGGTGTTCACCTGTGCACGTGCACGATAAGAGCTATTAAGTCACAACCTGTTTTGACAGTGGTGGGAATAAGGCTAGAGACATGTACGAGTAGTCAAATTACTCGGGCAGGCAACCCCTTTCCTATGGACAACTTATTTCCACTCCAAAATAAAATCTACCCCTACTAGGGAGTGAAATAATAATTTTTAGGTAAAAGTCGCTTTCCATGTGCAACATGTGGGAGTTTGTATGCCAATTTGAAATTAAACTCGTTCCAGATAAAGTGCATGCATACAACTGAATGCCGCTATGATTTATCATTTTTGTTTGTTTTACGAATGCGCAATTGGTTTTTTGTAAGAGGGCGGGCTATTTGAATAATGATTTATAGATACGTTTTTTTTAACAAATTAACCATAGATCCAAAAACTAATAGGTCATCTTATGAACTAAGAAGGCTAGGGACTTGTATGAGGGGTCGTTGGACTTGGGGTGACAACCTGTTTTTGAATGTATTATTAATTTTTTGCCAAAAGGGCCTAACTGCACTTTCGTTAATATCTCGCTAACTAATAATCACAGAGGGTCAAGTGAGGTGTCATAGGACATAAAATGGCCAACCCTTCCCCATGACCAATGAATTGACCCAAAAAAAAAAAACAGCAAGGTCATTGACCTAAGATCTTATCAACTAATAATCAGAGAGGGACAAGTGAGGTGTCATAAGACTCAGGATGGCCAACCCCTTTCCGTGACCAACGAATTTACCCAAAATCCCAAAACATCAAGGGCATTGACCTAAGATTTTATAAACTTATCATTAGAGAAGGTCAAGTGAGGTGTCATAGGACTACGAATGGTTAACCCTTTCCCATGACCAATGAATTTACCACAAAAATCCATAACAGCAAGGTCATTGACCTGAGATTTTATAAACTAATAATCGGATATCAACATGTGAGGTGTCATAGGACTTAGAATGGTCAACCCTTTCCCATGGCTAATGAATTTATCCAAAAATACCCAATACATCAAGGTCATCGACCTGAGATTTTCTAAACTAATAATCGGATATGGACATGTGAAATGCTTACCGTGAGTGATGAAACATAGCTAGGTAGTGAAAGAATGATTGTAGGCTACATGTATGGTGACTGACATGTCTTTCGCCATTGGAACCTGTTTTCAGATCAAACTGCAGTACAGAGAGAGTATAGGTTGTAGGTATGGGATAATAAATGACAAATGGTGTATACAAAATCTGATTTATCGATTCAAGAAATAAGAGTAGACATTCTTGACTGATTGGTTAAAGAGGATAGCTAAAATCCAAAATGGTGACTATATCGAACTTAACTGATCCAAGCTGAATCAAACCCAACTAAACCGAACCAAACCGAACCAAACTTATCAAAAACAAGCCAATGGTATAAGTGTAAAACTTGTGGGTGAATGTGGTCATTGGTAATGTCAGAAAGGAAAGGGATAACGCTCTACCTATAGAGGGTAAGGTAAAGCTAGTGCATGATGCTAATGCACACACACAAGTACATGAACCACACACAACTAACCTATACTGTTTTGAAGGGTTGACTGTTAAAACATGCTCAGTGGTTACTGAGACAAGATGGTCACTACACACAACAAGCGTTAAATACTTGAGGCTAATAGTCTACACACACACACACACACACACACACACACACACACACACACACATAAACACACACTTGTTCTAAACCAAACTGTCTTGCTGACAGTGCTCACACTGTAGGCAGATGACAGAAATGCTTGGCTAACAGAAATACCATCATTTCCGGTTGTCTAATGTTAGCAGCTAACCATTTTGTGCTGCAGTGGCGAGCACATGTGCCACTTACACTAGAGATTTTAACTCGATTTCAAGCTCTAAGTCCTAGAACGAATCAAACTAAGAAAGAAGGGCATGGTGGCGCAGTGGTTAAGCTGTTAGCCTTTCACTAAAGTGGACTGGGGTTTGATTTCAGGTTAATACGCATGTCATAAACATATAAAAAAGCAGAGATAATGTTTTAAACCGATTACACTCGTCTCTTTTCAAATTATTACTTGGATTACAAATTACTCGCCACTGCAGCACAAAATGGTTAGCTGGTAACATTAGACAACCGGAAATGATTGAATTTCTATTAGCCAAGCATTTCTGTCATCTGCCTACAGTATGAGCACTGTCAGCAAGACAGTTTGGTTTACAACAAGTGTGTTTATGTGTGTGTGTGTGTGTGTGTGTAGACTATTAGCCTCAAGTATTTAACGCTTGTTGTGTGTAGTGACCATCTTGTCTCAGTAACCACTGAGCATGTTTTAACAGTCAACCCTTCAAAACAGTATAGGTTAGTTGTGTGTGGTTCATGTACTTGTGTGTGTGCATTAGCATCATGCACTAGCTTTACCTTACCCTCTATAGGTAGAGCGTTATCCCTTTCCTTTCTGACATTACCAATGACCACATTCACCCACAAGTTTTACACTTATACCATTGGCTTGTTTTTGATAAGTTTGGTTCGGTTTGGTTCGGTTTAGTTGGGTTTGATTCAGCTTGGATCAGTTAAGTTCGATATAGTCACAATTTTGGATTTTAGCTATCCTCTTTAACCAATCAATTAAAGATTTTCTACTCTTATTGCTTGAATCGATAAATCATATTTTGTATACACCATTTGTCATTTATTATCCCATATCTACAACCTATACTCTCTCTGTACTGCAGTTTGATCTGAAAACAAGTTCCAATGGTGAAAGACTTGTCAGTCACTATACATGTAGCCTACAATAATTATTTCACTACCTAGCTATGTTTCATCACTCACGGTAAACATTTCACATGTCCATATCCGATTATTAGTTTAGAAAATCTCAGGTCGATGACCTTGATGTATTGGGTATTTTTGGGTAAATGCATTAGCCATGGGAAAGGGTTGACCATTCTGTCCTATGACACCTCACATGTTGATATCCGATTATTAGTTTATAAAATGTCAGGTCAATGACCTTGCTGTTTTGGATTTTTGGGGTAAATTCATTTGTCATGGGAAAGGGTTAACCATTCGTAGTCCTATGACACCTCACTTGACCTTCTCTAATCATAAGTTTATAAAATCTTAGGTCAATGACCTTGCTGTTTTGGGTATTTTGGGTAAATTCGTTGGTCATGGAAAGGGGTTGGCCATCCTGAGTCTTATGACACCTCACTTGTCCCTCTCTGATTATTAGTTGATAAATTCTTAGGTCAATGACCTTGCTGTTTTTTTTTGGAGTAAATTCATTGGTCATGGGGAAGGGTTGGCCATTTTATGTCCTATGACACCTCACTTGACCCTCTGTGAGTATTAGTTAGGGAGATATTAACGAAAGTGCAGTTAGGCCCTTTTGACAAAAAATGAATATTACATTCAAAAACAGGGCGTCACCCCAAGTCCAACGGCCCCTCATACAAGTCCCTAGCCTTCTTAGTTCATAATATATTAAAAAGCCGATGACCTATTAGATTTTGGATATTTGGTTAATTTGTTTAAAAAAACGTATCTATAAATCATTATTCAAATAGCCCGCCCTCTTACAAAAAAAAAAAATTACGCATTCGTAAAACAAAAATGATAAATCATAGCGGCATTCAGTTGAATGCATGCACTTTATGTGGAACGAGTTTAATTTCATATTGGCATACAAACTCCCATATGTTGCACATGGAAAGCGACTTTTACCTAAAAATTATTATTTCACCCCCTAGTAGGGGTAGATTTTATTTTGGTGTGGAAATAATTTGTCCATAGGAAAGGGGTTGTCTGCCCAAGTAATTTGACTACTCGTACATGTCTCTAGCCTTATTCCAACCACTGTCAAAACAGGTTGTGACTTGTAAGCTCTTATCGTGCACGTGCACAGGTGAACACCTGTGTGTTAGGTCATATTACACATGAACTTGCATTTTCTCACGTATGAACCAAAACCGGATGTGACTTGTTTCACAAGGAGGACGGTAATAAGGTCATCTCACACGTGTTCACATGTATTTCGTCACTTTCCTTTCATATCGTTATCACATTATAGTAGTGGGGGACTGGTGAACAACGTCAGTTCAACACACTGCTTTACATGTAAAATGTAGTTAGGCCCTTTGACATAATTTAAGTAAATTCATGGGCTAGTCCGTAGGAACAAGTCCAAAGGGACCGGTCGAAAGGGATCAGTCCAAAGGGACTCATCAACAAGGACTCATCCACAAGGACTCGTCCACAAGGACCTGTCAACAAGGACTCGTCCACAAGGACCTGTCAACAAGGACTTGTCCACAAGGACTCGTCAAAAAGGACTCGTCCACAAGGACCTGTCAACAAGGACTCGTCCACAAGGACCTGTCAACAATGACCCGTTAGTTTGGGTTAGGTTAGGTTACACTACAGCCGCCATCTTTTAAAAAGCCCGCCCTCTTACAAAAGCTATGAGTGGGCATGCATAAAAACAAAAAACAAGCATGTTAATTCATATTGGCTATCCACCGTATATATGTCTCTTGTGTAAGACAACGTTTAATTCCATATTGGCATTCATACTCACACATGTTGCACTTGGAAAGCTAGATTCTCAAAACAAAAAAAACAATTTCACCTCTAGTTGGGGGTAGGTTTTATTTTTGGGGTGGAAATATGTTATTCATTGGAAAGGGGGTGTCAGCCTGAGTTCAATGACACCTCATTCCAATGAATCCGACCATGCGTTCGAGAGATATCGCGTCGCCGCCATCTTGTGAGGTGGGGAGGTGGAGGTGGTCACATAAGTGAAGCTACGGCCGCCATCTTGTTAGGTAAGGCTAGGGTAAGTTGAGCTACGGCCGCCATCTTGTTAGGTAAGGCTCGGTTAAGTTAATCTACGGCCGCCATCTTGTGTGGAGGAATGTGGAGGTGGAGGATATAGAACCCCTGCAAAACCACTACTGAACGCATACGGAATATTTTTTAAACGATACGCGCGCCATTACTCATTTGTTGAATCAACTCATGCTCTACCTATTGTAAAAAGGATTTACAAAGTCAAAAAGCATTTCCACAACAATTCAACCAAAGTTTCATAGCAATCGGATGAATGGTATATGAACGCATACGGGACTTTGTTTAAGAGATTCGCGTGCCGTCGCTCATTTGGTGAATCCACTTGTGTGATATTTATTGTAAATTGGATGTACTAAGCCAGAAACCAACCCTGAAGTGAATACAACAGCTCACACAAGTTTCATCGCAATCGGACGAATGGTATATGAACGCATACGGGACTTTGTTGTAACGCTTCGCGCGTCTTCGCTCATTTTTTGAATCTACTTGTTCGCTACCTATTGTAAAATGGATTTACTAATCCTGAAACTTTCCCTGGAGTGTACACAACAACTCACCCAAGTTTAGTTGCTATTGGACGAATGGTATATGAACGCATACGGGACTATGTTGAAACACTTCGCGCGTCGTCGCTCATTTGAGTAATCTACTTGTGCGATACCTTTTGCAAAGTGGATTTACTAACCCATAAACCTTCCCTGAAGTGTACACAACATCTCACCCAAGTTTCATCGCTATCAGATGAATAGTATATGAACGCATACGGGACTTTGTTAAAACGCTTCGCGCGTCGGCGCTCATTTGTTGAATCTACTCGTGCGCAACCTATTAACATGGATTTACTAAGCAAGAAACCTTGCCTGTAGAGTACACAACCTCTCACCCAAGTTTCATCGCCATCGGACGATTGGTATGTAACGCATACAGGACTTTGTTGAAACGCTTGGCCCGCCGTCGCACATTTGATTAATCTACTCGTGCCGTACCTATTGTTAAGTGGATTTACTAAGCCAGAAAACTTACCTGAAGTGTACAGAACATCTCACCCAAGTTACATCGCAATAGGATGAATGGTATATGAACGCATGTGGGACTTTCTTGAAACAAACGCACGCCATTTTGTTGAAGCTACTCGGGCGCCATCGATTGTAAATTGGATTTACTACGCCTGTAACATTTCCGGGACTGTGCACAACATCTCACCAAAATTTGATCGCAATCGGATTAATTGTATACGAACTCATAGCTATTACGCATTTGTTTAAACTACTCGCGCGCTATATATTTTGAAATAGATTAAATATGCCAATGAATATCCCGAAAGTGTGTACAACAACTCACCAAAATTTGATCGAAATCGGATGAATGGTTTATAAACGCATAAAAGACGAACAGACAGACATTCCTTTGTATATATATACTAGCAGAAGTACCCGTTCTTCGAATGGTGTTCGTTGTTAACACCAGACATTATCAATTGAGCTACTGTTGCAATGGTTAGCGGTATGTCATTCCTTCAAGTTTATCAGAACGAAGTTAGTTTACTGGGAATATCATACACACTGTTAATTTAAGGCCCTTAAAATGTAGTTTTCGGAGACCCTTTATAGATTCCCGAATTTTGTGTCTCACATTGAGAAGCGCAACATATGCTTTAGTCGTCCTTCTAGGATAATTTTTATATTTCGCCTATTTTAGCATATATTGAGAAGTTTTTCTCTATATCCACCCTTCTACTGTATGAAAAGTACGATGAAGAGTTTTAAAAATGATTGGTGTATTGACTCTCATGGTTACCATACCTAATTTTACGATGCAACAAGCATCCGAACACGAGGTATAGGCTTACATAAAGATACACAGAAAGACAGACAGACAATTCTATTGTCTACAACATATTACCCAGATATCCAAATAAGGGCATATCTACCACACAGTATCAAATAAAATCATCCTTACGATGAACCCGTATGTCGACAAAAAAAAAGTTAAAATGTGCTCTCAGACTAAATTCACCTAACGTGTACTTCCTGACGTGAAATACAATTGAAAGCCTTGTAGACGAAACGCAATACACGTCACATAAAAACTGACCCTCTACGTTGTGCTAGTTGCCCATACACAGGAAGACCCCTTTCATAAATTATAAAGGCTTGTGGTGCATGAAAATGCAGGTTCTTTAGCCTCAAATTGCCCAAATTAATAAAAGCCGCAAAAATGCTGGTTCAATTCAGGAATTTTTGAAAATAATGTTGCTGTTTGGAGATATAATAGACCTTCTGTACTATATGTCGAACGTGAAAATTGCATGAAAGAATTCTAGGTTACCCCTTCACCCCCTTAATTGCATTGATGAATTATGCGGTCTACGTTAGTTCCGTGATAACCTTATAGCCATTTGCAAACTTTCACAGAAATGTAATAAATGGAGTGACATTGCTTCTTACAGAAATAGATGGAAAGTTGTATGCCAACCCTTGAGATAATGTTCTCATGGTTACCGATTTGCATTCCTTCATTAGTTTGTTAAATTAAATTAAATTAGTTTTCTGGGAATATTTCACAAACTGTTGAATTTAGAGCCTTATATTGTAGTTTTCGAGGACACTTTAGGGCCCCCGAGTTTTGTTGCTGGCACCGAGGGGCTTTGTCTCGACGTCGTACGCCATAATATAATACTAATAATAATATATTATAGGGAGAAATTATAACTACTATTTTTTATTATATTTTTAATTCAGCCAATGGCCATGTACTCATCTTTTCAGGACGGGTCAGGGAAGGGATATTATCAGAGAAAGAAGCATTCACATCACGCATGAGCAAAATGGAAATGGCCTACCATTTAACTAAGGGCATCTATAAGAAAAGGTCAATATCCTTCAACGCAAAACTAAAACATTACTGCAGTGTCATCCGTCCGGAGGTCTTGCATGCTTCTGAATGCCTCACGATGAACAAAAAAGGCTTGGTCGAGAAACTGGAGGCCAAAGAAAGGAAATTTTTTAGAAAGATATTGGGTTCCATCAAAGACAATGGGGAATACAGAAGACGGCATAACCATGACCTATATACTCATGTGGAGAAGATAAGCGACGTCATCCGGAAGAGAAGGTTAACTTTTTTGGGCATGTGAAACGAATGAGCCCAGCGAGACTGACCAACCGCAACATAACTTACTTTCAGGAGAGGAAAACAAAATCGACCTGGTGCATTGAACTGGATAAAGATCTGAAAGAAGTGGGGATTACACCAACAGACATTCAGGAGCGCGCCTCACTCAAAGGGAAACTTCAAGCTTGTAAAGGTTTCCAAGAAAAACCGAAGCTGAAAACGGGAAAATTTGGACCCAGGAACGGAAGGAAGTCCACCGAGAACGAATGCGGGCGTACAGGGCAAACATCAAAGCCAGTAGGAGACGGTTGGAATGACGCGGTCCATAGAAGGCCTATACGAAATTAATGAATGAATGAATAATATGGGTATAGGAATATAATAGACCTGCCGTACCACACCCGCAGGTGTAAATCGCGTGAAAATATTCTAGAGTACTCCTTGATCCCCTTAAGCGCATTATACGTATTGATGAATTGTATGGCTTAATTTGGTTCCGTGATAACCTTCTAGCCGTTTGCAAACTTTCACACTAATGTAATTAATGGAATTGCATTGCGTCTTCAGCAATAGATGGACCTCTGAGAAAACGTTGGCATGGTGACTGGCTTGCATTCGTTCATTAGTTTATTAAATTAGTTTTCTGGGAATATCTCAAAAACGGTTGGTCTTTGGTCCTTGAAATGTGGTTTTCGGGGACCCGAGTTTTGTCTCTCACATTGAGGGGCTGAAGATGAGTTTTGTCTCGTCCTTCTACGCCTATTTCAGCATGTATTTTAAGGGGGTAGGCCCCCTTTTATGAGAGGAACGGAGAAGAGTTACATCAATGATTAGTGTCGTGCCTCTGATGGATATCTGTACCAAATTTTACGTTGATACGTTCTCGAGTTATAAGGGAACAAATTTGTCCACAGACAAACAAACAAACAAACAAACAAACAAACAGACACACAGATAAAAAATAATATTTTCGCGCGCATCCATCATAAAACAGTATGAAACGTGTAAACAACTCAAATGACCGTAGAAATTCAGAGAAAAACACACAAATTTTCATTTTTATATATAGAGATATATACTGCACCGCTCGGTGTTGACCGTGTTTTATTGCACAGTTTCTGGTTTTACTCGCTAACCGTTGGAGATATACGAAAAGTGATAAGGACCTTTCGGATAGAAAATTAAATGTTAAAGCTCATGTATACCATCAAAAGTTTTCTATTTCTTAGCGTTCTCTTTTTATTTGAAAAGGAAATATGACATTTTGAAACCAAAGGGTGTAGTGACGTCACAAATGTCGGTTTTACTCGCTAACTCTTGGGAGATACACGAAAAGTGATAAGGACCTTTCGGATAGGAAATTAAATTTCAAAGCTCGTTTGTCCCATCAAAAGTTTGCTATTTCCTACCGTTCTCTTTTTATTTGATATGGAAGTATAAAATTTTGAAACCAAAGGGTCTAATGACGTCACTAAAATTGTCGCCATTTTTTAATAGTGTAAAATTTCGAAATCAAAGGTATCCTATATGTAAACCTGGTAAATCAGCTACATCCATGCAAAATTTCATTTAAATCGGACCAGTGGTTCTTGAGTTATTGAGTAACAGACAGACAGACAGACAGACAGACACACACCATCTCATTTTTATATATTAGTATGATATTCTAGCTGAACCTGGCATGCGATGCAACGTCAATCAAAGAACGTGTTGGCGTTGTATTTCGTTTCTGGAAGTGCTTTTGGATACTCAATTCTTTTTTTCAATTTCCGCTAACTGCCTCCAAAATATCGTACAATGGATTAACTAATTTAGAAACATTCGTGGGAACGTCCACAACAAATCACTAAAGTTTCATTGCAATCAGGATGAATGGCATAAGAATACATACGGAATTTCATTTATACGATTCGTGTGCTGTCACTAATTTGTTGAATCAACTCGTTCACTACCTACAGTGAAATGGATTTACTAAGTTAGAAAACCACACGTAAAGTGCACACAACAACTCATCAAAGTTTAATCACAATCGATGAATGGTATATGAACGCATACAGGATTTTGTTAAAACGCTTCAAGCGTCGTCACTCATTTGTTGCATCTACTCGTGCGCTAAATATTGTAAAATTGATTTTTTTAAGTCGAAACCCTTCCCTGGCGTGTACACAATAATTCATCAAAGTTTCATCGGAATCAGATGAATGCCATATGAACGTATACGGCATTTTGTTTAAACAATTCGCATGCCGTCACTCATTTGTTGAATCTACTCGTACGCTACCTATTGTAAAATGGATTTACTAAGCCTGAAACCTTCCCTGGAGTGTACTCACCGATCCACCAAAGTTTCATTGCAGTCGGATGAATGGTATATGAACGCATAAGGGACTTTGTTGATACGATTCGCGCGCCGTGGCTCATTTGTTGAATCCACTCGTGCGCTACCTATTGTAAAGTGGATGTGCTGAGCCAGAAACCCATCCTAGAGCGTACACAACAATTCTTCAAAGTTTCATCGCAATCGGATGAATGTTATATGAACGCATACGAGACTTCCCTGAAACGATTCGCGTGCCATCGCCCATTAGATGAATCTACTCGTACGCAACCTATTATAATATGCCAGTACTAAGTCAGAAACCTTCCATGAAGAGTACACAACATCTCACCCAAGTTTCATCGCTATCGGACGAATGGTATATGAACGCATACGGGCCTTTGTTGAAACGCTTCATCGCTCAATTGTTGAATCTACTCGTGCTCTACCAATATTGTAGAATGGATTAGGTGAAGACCTTCCCTGGCGTGAACACAACCACGAATCAAAGTTTCATCGCAATCGGATGATTGGCATGTAAACGCATACGGGATTTTATTTAAACGATTCACGTGTCGCCACTCATTGTTGAATCTACCCATGCACTACCTATTGCAACAGATTTACTAAGCCTGAAACCTTCCCTGGAGTGTACTCAACGTCTCACCAATGTTTCATCGCAATCGGATGAATTGTTTATGAACGCAACGCCATCACTCATTTGTTTAAGCTACTCGCGCGCTATCAATTGTAAATTAGATTAACTACGCCTATAAATATCCCGGGAGAGTGCGTAACAACTCGTAAAAGTTTCATCGCAATCAATGAATGGTATATGAACACATACAGGATTTTGTTGAAACGCTTCACGCGTCTTCACTCATTTGTTGCATCTACTTGTGCGAAAAATATTAAAAAATGGAGTTGCTAAGACGGAAACCTTCCCTGGTGTGTACACAATAACTCATCAAAGTTTCATCGCAATCTGATGAATGGCATATGAACGCATACGGGACATTATTGAAACGATTCGCATACCGCCACTCATAAGATGAATCTACTCATGCGCTACCTACTTTAAAATGCATGTACTAAGCCAGATACCTTCCCTGGATAGTACACAACATCTCACCCAAGTATCATCGCTATCGGACGAATTGTATATGAACGCATACGGACGTTGTTGAAACGCTTCGCGCGTCGTCACTCATTTGTTGAACCTACTCGTGCGCTACCTATTGTAAAACGAATTTACTAAGCCTGAAACCTCCCCTGGAGTGTACATAATAACTCATCCAAGTTTCATCACTATCGGACAAATGGTATATGAAAGCATATGGTACTTTGTTGAAACGCTTCGCGCGTCGTCGCTCAGTTATTATATCTACTCGTGCCCTGTCTATCGTAAAGTGGATTTACTGAGCCAGAAACCTTCCATGAAGTGTACACAATATCTCAACCAAGTTTCATCGCTATCGGACGAATGGTATATGAACGCATACGGGACTTTGTTGAAACGCTTCGCAGGTCGTCGCTCATTTGTTGTATCCAATCGTGCGCTACCTATTGTAAAACGGATTCACTGAGCTAGATACCTTTCCTGGAGTGTACGCAACATTTCACCCAAGTTTCATCGCAATCGAACGAATCGTATATGAACGCATACGGGACGTTGTTGAGACGCTACGCGCGTCGTCGCTCATTTGTTGAATCTACTCGTGCACTACCTATTGTAAATTGGATTAGCTAATGCAGAAGCCTTCTCTGAAGTGTACACAACATCTCACCGAAGTTTCATCGTAATGGGATGAATGATATATGAATGCATGTGGGACTTTGTTGAAACGAATCACATGCCATTTTGTTGAAGCTACTCGCGCGCCATCTATTGTAAATTGGATTTTCTACACCTATAAATTTCTAGGGATTGTGCACTACAACTCAACAAAATTTGAGCGCAATCGGACGAATTGTATATGAACGCATCACCATCACTCATTTGTTTTAACTACTTGCGCGCTATCTTTTGTGAAATTTATTAACTATGCCTATGAACATCCCGAATGTGTTTTCAACAACTCACCAAAATTTGATCGCAATCGGATGAATGGTTTATGAACGCATAAAAGACGAACAGACACACATTCCTTTATATATATACTAGCAGAAGTACCCGTTCTTCGAACGGTGTTCGGTGTTAACACCAGACATTATCAATTGAGCTACTGTTGCAATGGTTAGCGGTTTGTCATTCCTTCATAAGTTTATCAGAACGAAGTTAATTTTCTGGGAATATCACACACACTGTTAATTTAAGGGCCTTAAATTGTGGTTTTCGGAGACCCTTTATAGACTCCCGAATTTTGTGTCTCACATTGAGAAGTGCAACATATGCTTTGGTCGTCCATCTAGGATAATTTTTATATTTCGCCTATTTTAGCATTTATTTTGAGAAGTTTTTCCCTATATCCACCCTTCTACTGTATGAAAAGTACGGTGAAGAGTTTTATAAATGATTGGTGTATTGACTCTCATGGTTACCACACCTAATTTTACGATGCACCAAGCATCCTAACACGAGTTATAGGCGTACATAAAGATACACAGAAAGACAGGCAGACAGTTCTATTGTCTACAACATATCACCCAGATACCTAAATATGGGTATATCTACGATTAACCCGTATGTCGACAAAAAAAATAGCTCTCAAACTAAATTCACCTAACGTGTACTTCCTGACGTGAAAAAGAATTGAAAGCCTTGTAGACGAAACGCAATACACGTCACATAAAACTGACCCTCTGTGTTGTGTTTGGTCCCATACACAAGAAGACCCTTTTCATAAATTATAAAGGCTTGTGGTGCATGAAAATTCAGGTTCTTTAGCCTCAAATGGCCCAAATTCCTAAAAGCCGCAAAAAATGCTGATTCAATTCAGGAATTTTTGAAAATAATGGTGATATAATAGACCTTCTGTACTATATGTTGCACGTAAAAATTGCATGAAAAAAATTCTAGGTTACTCCTTGACCCCCTTAATTGCATTGATGAATTATACAGTCTACAATGGTTCGTGATAACCTTATAGCGATTTGCAAACTTTCACAGAGATGTAATAACTGGAGAGGCATTGCTTCTTACAGAAATAGATGGAATGTTGGATGCCACATCTTGATATAATGTTGTCATGGTTACCGATTTGCATTCCTTCATTAGTTTGTTAAATTACATTAAATTAGTTTACTGGGAATATTTCAGAAACTGTTGGATTTAGAGCCTTATAATGTAGTTTTCGAGGACCCTTTAGGAACCCCGAGTTTTGTTTCTGGCACCGAGGGGCTTTATCTCGTCGTTGTACGCCATAATATAATACTACTACTACTACTAATAATAATATAATATAGGGATAGGAATATAATAGACCTGCCGTACCAAACCCGCAGGTGTAGATCGCGTGAAACATTTCTAGAGTACCCCTTGACCCCCCTAAGCGCATTGATGAATTTTACAGCTTAATTTGGTTCCAATAATAACCTTCTAGCCGTTTGCAAACTTTCACACTAATGTAATTAATGGAATTGCATTGCGTCTTACCTCTGAGAATCTGTCGCCATGGTTACCGGCTTGCATTCGTTCATTAGTTTATTAAATAACAATAATAATGTTATATAACAAACTCTGCTTTACACACCTAGTCTCTATGGGGTTCTGTAAACAAACTTCAATTCAATCCTTCTAATACTAGAGCCATGTTCGTCACAAGGAGAAGAAAAGTGGAAAAACCCAAAATCATTATGAATGACCACCGAATAACATCAGATGATCAACTTCTTTATTTGGGCGTTGTGCTTGATAAACACCTGACATTCAGAGCACATTTAAATAGATTAAAATAGAAATCAAGCAAGCTTTTACAAGGTCTTGCGATTGCTTGTAGACCTTCTTGTCGTCTGAACTCCGATGTTTTACGAATAATATATTATACAGCTTTTGTGCCTTTGATTCTGTACTGCGTGTTCGCTTTCCGTACAACCCTAGAAAAGAAATGGGCTCGGGTTAAGTTATTACAAATCCAAAGAGGTTTCGCTCTAAGAATTTCTCGAGCATACCACACTACATCTACAGATGCAGCACTTGTAATTGCTGGAATAGAACCACTATTTTTAACAGGAATAGGGAAAGCTGAAATGACATTACTGAAGAAGAATAGAACATCTCCTATGCCGATTTTCGACATTATCGTGGAGCAAAAGTGCCATTTCTTGGAATCTTCTCATCCTAGTCAATTCTATAAACTTCTGCATAAAAATTGTTTCAGCACCCATGACTGTTTCATCTATACTGATGGCTCCCGTACACCAAGCTTTGATGGAAATGACAGTGTTGGCTGTGCCTTTGTCGTTTATGAGAATGATACTGAAATATTTTCAGCTCAGTATAAGCTCTCTCCCAGTTGTTCAATTTTCCAGGCAGAACTTTGGGCCTTTAAGTGTGCAATAGAATGGGTTAAAGCTAACAATAAAAGAGTGAGGATTTTCAGTGATTCACAATCCGCATTGCATTCTATAAATGACAAATATAATTCTAACCCAATAGCTGTCTACATCAGGGCAACAGCCCAGGAGTGCTCACATATATGCACATCGTGGATAAGGGGACACACTGGATTGGCTGGTAATGAAAGAGCAGACCAATTAGCAAAATCAGCGGCTACGACACATCTTGAAATAGCATGTAGTAAGTCTCCTATATGTTACGTTAAAAGCCAGATAAGGAAATACATATTAAACGAATGGAATATCGCATGGCCATGTAGCCTGAAAGGGTCTGTAACAAGAGAAATATTCTTCCCGGAAGTAAAATCGACTGTTATCAAAATTATTAGTGCCAAACTTTGTCCTCACACAATTTTTAACTGGTCATGGAAAATTCAAGTCTTACTTTGAACGTTTTAAAATAGCAACAGACGACTATTCATGTTTATGTGGATTGCCTCAATCGGTGTGTCACCTTGTATTTGAGTGTCCTGTTTTTGAAAAGGAAAGATACAATTTACAATGCCACCTTTATAGCTGTAACCTGGAACTTTCAAAACCGCTGTACCATATTTTCAAGAGGCAGTGCTGTTTAGGACAATTTCTCACATTCATCAACAATTTTTTTTGTAAACTATGTCAGTAATATTTGTATTTGCTTTGTTTTTAATCTATAACCCTAATGTACCTCTGGTAAAATAGGGTTCCTGTATTGTTTTCTGGATATTCAATAATTATAATAGTTTATTAAATGAAATTAGTTTTCTGGGAATATCTCAAAAAGGGCTAGTTATAGGGCCTTAAAGTGTGGTTTTCGGGGACCCTATAGGGCCCCCGAGTTTTGTCTCTCACATTGAGGGGAAAAAATAGCTTTGTCTCGTCCTTTGACGCCTATTTCAGCATGTATTATAAGGGGGTAGGCCCCCTTTAATGAGCGGTACGGAGGAGAGTTACATCAATGATTAGTGTCGTGCCTCTGATGGATATCTGTACCAAATTTTAGGTTGATACACCCAGCCGTTCTCGAGTTATAAGGGAACAAAGTTGCCCACAGACAAACAAACAGACAGACAAAAAAAAATTCGCGCGCATCCATCATAAAACAGTCTGAAACGCGTAAATAACTCAAATATCCTTAGAAATTCAGAAAAAAACAGACAAATGTTCATTTTTAGCCTATTTTCATTTATGAAGAAATAGGCTTATGAGATCACCTTTTGTCCGTGTGTTTGTGTGTGCGTGTGTGATGGTGTACGTCCCCCCCCTAAGAACTTCTAAACGGCTGGAGCTATTGCAATGAAACTCGGTATGTTCATAGCACTATTCCGGACCGCCCCGACCGTGCCCTTCAAATTTTGTTACGTCCCACCAATCCAACATGGCGGCTGTGCGAAATATTTCACCAGCATTAAATATCTACGAAACTATTACCGATATCACCCTGGAATATTTCACTGTGATAAAGGGAACTACTACAAGTTCACCTATGTGGTTTTTGAAAGCCTGATTAACTACAAATCCAACAAGGCGGCCAAGCGAAGTTGCGGCATTTAAATCAACGTTT
The DNA here is from genome assembly GCA_946902985.2 of Meconema thalassinum. Classification (NCBI taxonomy): domain Eukaryota; kingdom Metazoa; phylum Arthropoda; class Insecta; order Orthoptera; family Tettigoniidae; genus Meconema; species Meconema thalassinum. The sequence continues at coordinate 241,187,418 of OX336395.1, forward strand.
CTCACGATTTAACCAACCAAACGCAATGAAACTTGGTACAGTATATGTTTATACACATTGTAATGCACCGACATCTAACTTCGTTCAATTATTTACATAACCGCAAGATGGCGGCTGTGCGAAATATTTCACCGGCATTCTATATCTCTGAAACTATTAGCGGTATCACCCTGAAATTTTGTAAGGAGATAAAGGGCACAACTAGAAGTTCATCTATAAGACTTTCAAAAACCGGCTAACTACAAAATGAATATGGCAGCCAAGCGAATTTGAAAATTTTAAATAAAACTTTCTCGCGATTTAATGATCCAAACGCAATGAAACTTGGTCCAGGAAATGTTTATACACATTGTAATGCACTGGTATCTTTAGTTCAATTGTTAACATAACATCAAGATGGCGGCTGTGCGAATTTAAAAATTAAGTTTTTATTTCTTGTGTCGTAATCATGCGATCGAAGTGAAAGTTTGAATAATGAACCTACGCAGTAATTTTCCTTTAATGGTACATGACTCTGGCCTTTACATGGCGACCATCCGAAATAGTTAGATGGATCTCAATATCTACGAATCTATTACAGCAATCAAACTGAATGTTTTAATGTTCATAGGGGCTATGACCAAAAGCTCACTTATAGGACTTTCAATAACCTGGTGATCACAAATCCAATATGGCGGCGACGCGAAGTATAAATATTCACATAGACGTTTCTCGCAATTTAACCATCCGAGTGCTGTGACACTTAGTACAATAGATCCGTCCACAAATGTTAATCCACTGGCATCTTATTTCTTTCATTTGTTTCAATAACCACAAGATGGCAGTTGTGCGAAATTTTAAAATCTCTTTTTTACTTCTTGTGTCCTAATCATGCGATTGAAGTTTGAATACCACACGTACACAATACTCTTCATGTAACAGTACATAACTCTAAGACCTACAGATATAAAAATCCAACATGGCGGCCATCCGCAATATTTAACCGGTTCTCAATATCTGCGAATCAATTACAGCAATCAAACTGAACTTTTGTATGTTGATAGATGCAATTAACATAAGTAGGATACATGAACATAGGCTGTATAGTTATTCACGGAACTACTTGTTATATAGAGAGAGATATACTGCACCGCTCGGTGTTGACCGTGTTTTATTGCACATATTTAGGTTTTACTCGCTAACCGTTGGAGACACACGAAAAGTGATAAGGAACCTTCAGATAGAAAATTAAATGTTAAAGCTCGTGTATACCATCAAAAGTTTGCTATTTCTTAGCGTTCTCTTTTTATTTGAAATGGAAACATGAAATTTTGAATACAAAGGGTGTAGTGACGTCACAAATGTGGGTTTTACTCGCTAACCGTTGGAGATACACGAAAAGTGATAAGAACCTTTCAGATAGGAAATTAAATTTTAAAGCTCGTATGCGCCATCAAAAGTTTGCTATTTCTTAGCGTTCTCTTTTAATTTGATATGGAAATATTAAATTTTTAAACCAAAGGGTGTAGTGACGTTACTAAAATGGTCTCTATTTTTTAATAGTGCAAAATATCGAAATCAAAAGTATCCTATATGTAAACCTGGTAAATCAGCTACATCCATGCAAAATGTCATTTAAATCAGACCAGTGGTTCTTGCGTTATTGAGTAACACACTGACAGACAGACACACACCATCTCATTTTTATATATTAGTATGATATATAAGATATAAGATAAGATATAAGATTTGGAAAGTGACCATTATTTTTCAAGACCTGGCAACCTTCAACGTTATGCAAGTACAAAATATAATCTTAAAATGTTGCGTGCAGTCATTGTACTACGACATTTAACAGACAGGATAATCTTACACAGCATGCACGTTTAAAACATGTCAGTTCAGCACCTTACTCATGTTCAGTTTGTGAACTTGGTTTTCTACTGTAATGTGATATCAATCCCACATGGTTGAAGTGCATGGTGAACAACAGGAATTAAAAACTGTAAAACCATCAACTAGCACAGAATCTTCGATAACGCATTGTGATGCATGTAATATTGATGCACCTTCATTCATTCATGGACATTTACGCAGTATTAATCATAAAAACAACGCTTGTCATGAAAAAATTCTGCGAATATTCAACAAATTGGTAGTGCGTTTAAAAGTCGAATTGATAGTTACAGACTTCATAATGAAGAAAAAACTCAAAGTATTGAATCATTTTTAAGAAATGTTCAACCTAGTGTAGTGTTGGTAGATAATGTTTTAGTAGAGCATAAACCATTTAAAATAAATTTCGAATTCTTTGGGCTCTATGTAAGAACTGGAAGTGAAGGTGAAATTACGGGTATCAAATCCTTTAATACAAAAACATAATTGTTAGTGAATCAACTATTATCAGTGATATGTACCAAAATATTTCAAGTGCTATCATTGTGAAGAGTGAAGAGTTCCAGGAAAGGGAGTCAGGCTGGGCGTTGGTTGAAGTACTTTATTTAGAAACCAACATGAATAAATATAACCCCTTCGAGCATCATCATACATTGATTTACCCGTATGGATCAAACGGAAGAAAGCTTGTGTAAACGTTTTGAATAGTGATAAAGCATGTTTTGCGTGGGCTGTAACCTCAGCTCTCCATCCAGTAGTGGGGCGTGTAGAGAGAACATCATCTTACCCTCAATGTTCCTCAGTGTTAGATTTAGAAGAAATGGAATTTCCTTTTGAGATAAAACACATTAAACGTTTTAAAGAGTTGAACAATGTATTAATGTGTATGGAATTGAAAACAAGAGTATAGTAGGTCCTCTATATTATACTCAGGAAAAAAAGGATGCTTATGAGAATTTACTATACATACCTAAAAGTGAAATTGCTCACTATTGCAGGATAAAACATTTCAGTAGACTTACCAGCATTCAGCTATCAAAATGCGATGGTAAAATGTGGTTGTGTGATGGTTGTGTGCTATATCTTAGAAAAGAGGACCAACTAACTCAACATCAAAAATGGGGTTGTAATCATGTTCGTACGGTATTACCTACTCCTAAATACAACATTCTGAAATTTAAGGACTTTGAGAAGCAGCATCGAGTACCATTTGTTATATATACTGACTTTGAGGCTTTGCTAAAACCATTTAATACATGTTCATCGAATCCAACCAAACCTTTTACCAACACTACTCACATTCATGAACCTTTTAGCTTTGCATATTATATTAAATGTAGTAATGATGACTCGTTAAATAAGTTTGAGCTCCTCAAGTTTTTATGGAATGACTTGAAAAAGATGCAATCCGTATATCATCATTTTAAATACTATCATTCCAATGGAGCCACTAACTTCATCAGAGCAAATGAGTTTTGAAACTGAAACTAATTGTTTTATATGTGGTGATGTTTATATACAGATAGGGTTCATGATCATGACCATTTAACAGGAAAATATCGTGGTGCTGCTCACCAATAATGTAATTTAAAGTATAGAGTAACTAAATTCATTCCAGTCATTCTACATAATGGTAGCATATACGATAACCACGTTATCGTTAAAGAATGTGGAGCTTCAGATGCAAAAATTGATGTGATTGTAAATAATAAAGAACAATACATATCGTTCACAAAATACATCAAAACTGACAATAAGAAAACTATAAAACTGCGATTTTTAGATTCATTCCACTTTATGCCAAGTAGTCTTGTTAAGCTTGCTAGTAATTTAAAATCAGATTAGTTTCGTGAAATTCAACGTGTCTTTCCTAAAGAAGACGATTTTAATTTGATCCGTCAAAAGGGTATATTCCCATATGAATATATTAACTGTGTGGAACGCCTTGAGGTGTGTTCTTTACCACCAAAAGATGCACTTTACAGTTCCTTAAACACAATTCATATCAGTGATCAGGAATTTTTACATGCACAATGTGTATGGGCACGGTTTGACATTCAAACTTTAGGTGAATTTTCATACATATACTTGAAGACAGATGTGTTGTTATTAGCAGATGTTTTTGAAAATTTCCGGAATGTGTGTATGAAAACTTATAACCTTGATTCTTGTCAGTATTTTACTGCTCATGGGTTAAGTTTCAGTTCAATGTTGAAAACAAAAGTAAATTTAGAATTGATGACTGATATAGAAATGATTAATTTTATAAAATCATCAATTCGAGGTGGATTAAGCCAATATAGTGGACGGTATTTTAAAGCGAATAATAAATACATGCCTAGTTATAACCCTTGTGAAGAGTCAAAGTATATTGCCTATCTTGATGCAAATAACCAATATGGTTGGGCTATGAGTCAATATCTACCACTGAAAGATTTTCGCTGGCTGACACAACCTGAAATTGATGTCTTACATGTTGACACTCTCAATGATAACGATGATAAAGGATATATTTTAGAGGTAAATCTTGAGTAACCTAAAGAGTTACATGATGATCATAATGATTTACCATTTTGTCCTGAGAATATGAAATCCCCGTACATCACATCACGAACGAAAATATTAACTGCTAATGTGAATGATAAATGCAAATATGTAATACATTATCAAAACTTGAAACAGTGTCTACAGCATGGATTGAAATTAACTAAAATTCATCGCGTATTACAATTTCATTAGCCAACATGGCTCAAGCCATATATTGATCTGAACAATAATTTAAGGACACCATCAACAAATGCCTTTGAAAAAGATTTTCATGAACTCATGAATAATAGTGTTTTTGGAAAGACTATGGAGAATGTTGATAAGCGAGTTGATGTAAAGCTGATAACAAAGTGGGAAAATGATGGTAAAAGGTATGGTGCGAGCAACTTATTAAGCAAGCCTAACTTCCATAGCTGTTCAATTATTCATAAGGATTTAGTTGTAATACAAATGAATCGCCTTAAAGTAACTTACAACAAACCCATATATGTGGGTTATGCCATTCTGGAATTGCCAAAAACACTTATGTATGAATTTCACTATGATTATGTTAAGAAAAAGTATCATGATAATGCTAAATTACTTTATACAGACACAGATTCATTCATTTATGAGTTTAAAACTGATGATTTTTATGTTGATATCAAAACTGAGCTAAATATGTTCAATACAAGTGACTATCCCAAGGATAATATTTACCATTTGCCTCTAGTAAGCAAAAAGGTTCTTGGAAAATTTAAGGATAAATGTGCTGGTGTTATTATAGACACCTTTGTAGCCACAAAATCTAAATCATGTAGTTATATGACGATTAATGATGCAGTGATAAAAAATGAGTAAAAAAGAATGTTGTTAGTAAAGAGTTACATATAAGTGATTATAAAAACTGTATAGTCAGTAACCCACCTATATTATATAAGAAAGTGTGTGTTTTAGAGGCAAATATCATCAGCTACATACTAATTTGTTGAACAAAGTTGCTTTAAGTAATGAAGACAACAAACGATTCATTATACCCAACACATTTGATACTCTTGCTTGGGGAAACAGTCGCAATGACGACTATTACTTTACTTAAGTCTGATGTTCACCATATTTCTTGTTTGTAGTATGTTTATATTGTAATATATTAATAAATATTGTAAATATAATGTATAATGTTAGACTATAGTAGTTTAGTGAAAAGATAATGAGTAATACATTTTGGAGTAAAATTTTGCTTTTTTATATTATAGGAAAAATGATTTTTTTAAATGTCTAGAATGGGTAACCAAATAAGGGGAATGTAAATAAAATGTACTATTATAAAAATGTATATATGGGTTGACTGTAAATAAAAAAATACATTATCTTGCATTACTTTTTTAATTTTATATATATTATAACATTAAAAAATACAAAAACAATCCATTATTCCCTTTTTCTTAGGTCCATGCCCACTGAACATTAATTTTCCTTTCATCACCTATCACAACCAGAGCTGCCATCCTCTCTACTACCAAGGCATCAGATGCCATAACACGTTGCTTTGCCTTTATCAACAACACTTTATCTGCTGCACGTCTTGATTCAGGTTGAGTAATACGGAAAGAAATGTGGTGAGCCATACATGCCTTAACAAAGTTTTAATGCCTGCATCGCCACGAGTAAGTCGAGCATCCAACTTTATTCCTGGACCGCAGTACTGATGACCAGGTAAATAAAGTTCAAAGGGGAGTAAATGAATCACTTTATCAACGAGACCATAACCAGTACAGGTTAGACAAATATTTTTCAGTTGGTCTTTTTCCGCTGCTGCAGACATTGTTGCCTTTTCCTACCAATCACACCCGTGGAATGAAGAAAAACAGTCTTTACACTGGGTTTTATGTCCATGATACAGTTTTATGAGTTGACAGGTTCGACACTGGCGCACAGAGCGTATTTTAGCGATAGACACTTGATGATGATGATGCTCATAGTTGTCACAAGGTTTTAATTCCGATAAAACAGGATCACGTGACCAATCATTGGGTACACTACTCCATATTTATTTTACAGCAGTAGCTGCATCGTAAAAACCAAATGCTTTTGGTAATACATTCAATTCTTCTTTTGTGAAACTGTTCAGCTTCTTGTTACATGTAAAAATTCACAATATGTTGTTCTATGGCGTTATCTCCCAACTCCATTATGGAACAAACAGACATGATTGAGGTCTTTATAGCTCACTAGTTTCAATCTCACTACTGGCTGGAGTAAGGGACATTTCAGTTTTAATCAAAGCCATCACTTCCCGGCATGCACCTCATGTCAAACAATCAAACAGCTTCCACACATGAAGAAGAGCTTTGTTATCTACTTCACACGGAGGTGTATCGAGGAGAAGGTTTTGTAGTGAAGGACAGCCCAAATCCATGAGATCTACACATTTACAGGTGGGAGACAGAAACTCTAGAAGCCTATGACGTTTTTCATTTCCCTTGTCTAATACAATATCCGCTGTTGATAAATGCGCATTCATAACCATGGATAGGCATTTATAGGGAATGGTTCCTTCACACCATCGCAACCCCAAATGAGTTTGTATCCAATGGGTTTGTCTTTTGTCTTTAACTGTCTGCAAATGAAATGGGAAAGGTGATTTTAACACAAGAAGAGTTAGTTTAGGTGTCCAAAGCGTAGTGCAATCGATAATGGCCACTTCTTTGAATATAAACTTGTTTCCATTCACCACAAAGCCCTGTACATCAATCACTAGTGTACGTGGCATGTTAACCCTTTTCACTACCACAACCTGTAGTCCACTGTCTTATGTCTACTCTCACTCCTCATACTTAAAGGAGAGGATATCAGTAAGAACAAGTAGTTCCGTGAACTATTTTCATACAGCCTATTTTCATACATCCTACTTAAGTTAATTGCCACTATCAACATACAAAATGTCAGTTTGATTGCTGTAATAGATTCGTAGATATTGAGAACCGACTAAATATTTCGGATGGTCGCCATGTTGGATTTTTATATATTGAACCCTTAATAAGCTACGCATATTAATGATTCTAATTATTCATTTCATTATATTCTGATTTTACTGCCAGAATCATACAGGAAGGCCAGACTGGATTGCGAAATATCAAGCTTATTTGGAGACAGTACGTTTGAACGTGCCCAGTCCTGAAACAAAGGAGTGACGAGATCGGAATGTTTGACAGACACTTTATCAGACAAAGGTGTGTTGGGGTCCTGACTCATTTCAGACCGTAATTTCTTTGTCACCCTAGCGTTACGAGTAAGATAGTTGCTGGATGAGAGAGATGAGAGGAACTTTCAACCAATCATAGGACAGAGGCTTCTGTTCTAAACTGCGATATTGACGTCATGAACTACCAATCAGAGAGGGTCACCAATTTTAGCGCCAAGGGAGCGTCTGACGCCGGCTTGAAGTTGAAAGCGGGAAAGATTGGATTAACGAAATCTATGATCGATTCCAGAGCACGATAGCCCCATTGTGACCTGTATAATTTTTCAAACTGTTTGATACCTGTTGCATGCCAATAGTCGCATTATTATAGAAGTTAGTGATAGATTTCCCTCTCCCTCCGTCCTTTTGCTAAATTCACATAAATACTGTCGTCTGAGTGACGACGAGGTTGATTCTTGGTGACACCGTGAGGTGATCACTTATTCTTTTCCATACCGTGAAGATATACTGTGTTAAATTTATCAGAGATAGGGTCATTATTGAAAACATTATAATAAAGTTGTGTGCGCACAGCTGAGTGTGAAATTTGTGTATCGGTAAGATTTTAGTAGTCTCCCACGACTACAACTATTAGGGAAAGTCTACGTTTAATTTTGCACTAGACAAATGGTGAATAAAGTAACTATTGGCAAAATTTAGATAGAAAAATTACGTGTGACTATAAATAACATTTTATTTTTTTATTTTTTATTCAACGTCAAGATGGAACTCCAGACCCAGAGGAAGACATCGAACCAACGTTTCTACGGCTCCATGTGGTCTGAGATGAGCTAAACACTTTGGAGAGAGAATGTCAGGCGATGTTCGATGAGACGACGCAGAAAGAGGAATAAGTACTAAATAATTTAATTATTTGACAAACTGGTTATGGTTTTGTGGGAACATATTATTTTGTGTAAATATTTTATTTTATTTTTGTCTTCGTGTTTTATTGTAGTTGGTTTGTGGTACTGACACACTTTAGTTTAGTTCATGAGCAACGTGGCATGTATTCTATCTGTATGAAGATTATTTTTTTTGTTGATGTCAAGTACACGGGGCAAGCGTACTCGAGTGCGCTTCGCTACCGTAAAATGCGCGGCTAAGCGACGCAAATTGGGAACCGATATCATAACAGAAGCGAAACTGAATTAACTAGAGTAGGTAATAGAATTGGTGGGAAATCTTTTTAGTGTATAGATTTTTATTGTTACACAGGCTTGTGTGTTAATTGCCGTTTGTTGCATTTTTGTTAAGTGAGGGGTCATATGCCCAATGACTTTATTTGTTGATGAAGTTTCCCTTTTAGTGTCTTGGTACACAAAATCTATGATATTTGATTGGAGTGTCGGCCCGTGGTAGATTTGTGTTGTGTTCTGCCCTAAATGCTTTGTTGAGTCTGCAAATATGTGTTTTTTTGGGATAGGAGTTTTCGGGAACCCTGGTTTCTGTCTGAAGCTTTGGCCAGGTTAAGCATTTAATCCTTGCGAGGAAAATGTTGGAATCCCCTTCTACGATGTTCTTGCAATTCTTTGGAATTGACAAGAAGTGTGTGAATTTATATGTCGCGATTAACAGGTGGCGTATCGGGACTGTCTAGTCTCTTGTTATAAATAGCATGACTCAAAGCTTCGACAAGGAGGGCTGGTTTTGAACACAGACGCTAATGAGTGGTAAGTGAAGGTATTTCTACCCGGCGCACTCCATCAGATAAGGAGCAAGCTGTGCTCATTAGTATCCACGGACCAGGTCTCCGTTCTTCGTAAATGTTTATCTTATATTAAAATAAAGCCTGTTTAATGATAAAAGAATTGTAATCGGTAAATGGGTGCTGTTCGCGTTTTGATTGATCGAGTCCCAGCGTGTTAGCTTATTCATGCTTTTATTTCATGTAAATATCATCGGATTTTAGGCATCTTATTTCTTGTTTAATTATTGTCATGTTCTTTGACCTCGGGTGGTCTCGATGTTCGGCCACGTTGTTGTCATGTATATGTTGAGCAATTGAGCCATTGGGCAAGCTTCTGTTTTGCTGGGAGTTTCCTGACTCACTGCGATCTCGATGGAGATCAATTAGTTTATAAATTTTAAATGGTTGCGTGTGTCAGTAAAATTTTAATTGTTGGTAAGTTATTCTACGAGTGTGTCCCATAAAGCCATAATAATGGTTTGCAGTATGGGGGTTTGCAAGCATATTGGCTGTTCCATCTGTGAGCAAATCTCCATCAAAAGTACTTATTTCTTCTCTAGCGTAGTTATACGCGTGCATACATATTAATCAGACAAGTGGATTTTGATCCACAATTTTATTTCTTTGGAGTGGACCTTTCTAGGCCACTCAGATCTGTGTAAATTATTGTACTATGGGAGTAAAGTTAAGGGTGGACTTTGTTTATATTATTTTTTATGTTTTGTTGTTTTTATTCAGTTATTAAATGGTGGTAATTTTATTTGTTTTTCACTCATTTCTTAGTTTATAGTTTTGCATATGGTCCTTGTAATTGTAAGCAGCCGTCTGGTATTTGAGCTCTAGTGAAAGCATATCCGGACTGAACGCTCCCCGAAGTTTGATTCTCGTATATACGACGCTGTTATATACAAGGGCACATAGGCAACGCTGGCATTACCCAACGTGGGGCATTTCACTGTTTTAGGCTTTTCTAGCGCATTTTTTTGATAAACTGACACGCCACAAGTGGAGGCAGAATGTGACAGTATTTGAATCACCGAATGTGATAATTTTAAGTAATGTAGTTATGGCGAAGGTATTACCGCCAAGTGAGTGAATTATACAGTAAAATCAGGAGTTGCAATGTAAAATACAGTACACGTTTTTATTTCTTGCATTAATTGTAAAGATAATATCGTGAGACTGGGCGCCCATATTAATGATAAAAATTAGCTTTGCATAGAAAGACAACTCCATGTATGTAATAGGAAGGCGTGTCGCCTTTCCAAGACAATTAATACTTGCTTAATTAGTCTGTTCTTGTAGCGTTTTGTAAGGCTAGCATTTAATAACTGAATGTGTGGGTTAAGTTTTAAATTATGTAAAATGAAGGATACTCAGGGATGCTATTGGATTAATGGGATTGTGTTTATAAATTTAAACGAACTGAGTATGTGTAAATTGATATAAATGTGTGTTAATATGTATGCACGTATCGGAGAACATCGCCATTTGGCATTTTCTCTATTTTCTCAAGTGTATTGTGGTGATGGCTTCTTTAGACGAAATAAGACAGGTTGTAGAGAGCGCTGCGGCACGCACTCAGCAGCAAATTGTGTTGTTACGGCAGGAGATGACGGCTGAATTTAAGACACAAATGGACAGTAGCAGGGCTGAACAATCAGCGGAATTAATAGCACAGAGTGAAACATTTAAGGCACAAATAGACAGTAGTAGGGTTGAACAGTCAGCGGTGATCAAAGCCCAAATTAATGAATCTATTGGCACACAATTAGCGCTTCAAAATGATAGTATTAATACACAATTAGCTCTACAGAATGATAATATTAGTTCTCAATTGACACAACAAAGTGAATCAATAAACTCTCAACTAGACGCGCAAAACAGTCGTAACACTGAGCAACTCGATAATGTAGTGGTTGAAATGAAAGAACATACAAGGAAACAGCTTATACTACTCGCCTTAGATGTAAGTAAGAACAATGAGAAGCAGGTTAAACAGATAAAACAACTTGAGGACCAGTTTAACGCTAAACTTAATAACTTAGACGATACAGTTCTGGCAAAATTGGCACAGATTGAATTGGCATGCACAACTAAAAATAGCGAAATTATAACTGCACAGGACAGGTTACAAAACAGATTTAATAAAGTGGAGAAAATAACCGTAGTTATACAGGAACAGATAAAGGCGGTAGATGAAAACGTGACCGGCCTTATAAAAGACATAGACCGTCTCGAAAACCAATCAACAGATCGCTGGAAAAATGCAGAAGTAGACCGGGAGGGATTAAAAGCCACTATTGAAGAAAACAATGTTCGCATGGAGGATCGCTTGGAACGGATCGAAGTGAGCCAGGACACTAATAATCTGAAGATAGAAAACGTTAGAAAGGATTGGCAAAAATTATGTAAGGACTCCAAGGAAGAAAGGTTGGCGGTAATTAAGAAGCTGGGGGAGAACCACACACGGATACATACGTTAGAAGATGAGATAAAAGCAAAATTTAAAGAACAAGGTGACAGGCTGATAAAAGCAGAATTATTTTCTATGGAACATAATGCAGGGTCATTAGGCGTGAAGGGGAGAGATGGAGACAGAGATAGCCCGGGGGCGACTCATTCAACTGGTAGTCAGGTTGACACGGAAAGTCCAATTGCTCGGAACACGGAAGAATTTCGTAATCACATAGGGAGAAGTTCTACACCACATGACGGTAATCAGCACCCTCAACTTGTACAAATCATCCGTTCTAATGAATTCAAACCGGCTAAGTTTATGGAAAATTCTGGAGTCACACCCAAGGCATTCTTGCGGGAAGTCAAACATTATTATAATGATAATGATATAGCTCCCGCCCGGCAACTGCGCATGATGGAAAAATGTTTAACTGGAAATGTTTTAACGTGGTACTTGAGCTTCAAATACACGTTTGAAAGCGTAGATGCATTCAAGCATGCTTTCCTTCGAAAATATTGGTCGTCTTCATATCAACAGGGGTTAAGAATGGAATTGTACTCCAGAAAGTACCAATCTACTCAGCAAACTAAGTATTCAGATTTTTTTTCATCACAGCTCCTTAAATTTAAAGATCTGGATAATCCTTTAAGTGAGGCCGAGCTAGTCATGACTATCGGACGCCAGCTTCCCGTTAACGTTCAGCAGGTATTGGTCGCAGCTAACGTTTCAGACGCGGTACACGCTGAACAGATCCTGCGCCAGATAGATGAAACCACGTCCCACTTACACAATAGAGTTGGAAGACAGGTCAAAATGGTAAATACAACCGAGGTGATTAAGCCGAGCCAGATAAACACAAGATCCCAGGCTACCAATACAAATACAAACATTTCAACACCCGTGAGAGGTCAGGATGATGTCGAGAAAAGACAGCGCCAACATTACGATAACAACCGTAATAACAACTGACAGTTCCAAGGACAGAATAGATTCCAACAACGAGGATTTCAACAATGGAGGGACAATCGGAGACAAGATGTACCATACAGGAGATGGGGAGATCGGAATGAAAATCAGAGATGGCAAGACCGCAGATTTCAGAATCGTGAGGACTCTAGAAGCTACCGAGACGACTGGAATGATAGGCATGCTCAATCGCAGAAATACTTAGAGGAAGTTCATACAAACGAGGGAAACGAACAAGGACGTTGGAAACAGGCAAATGACAAGCGGAAAAATCCCGACACATACAATGAGGAAGGCAGAACAAATCAAGGGTTTGAAGCCATGCACATAGAGACGCAGAGATACTTGGATCAGCTGCATGAAGAACAAGCAAATAGCGAAGCCAGCAAGGAAGACGAACAAAGATTAGCGGCACGGGGCATTAGAGAACGCAGCCCGGTGGGGAAGAGAAACACCGGTGCGATCCGAAAAACTGGTCACTACTAAAGGAAGAAGATGGCAACACGCGGGAGAGAGGACGAGGATGGCAGCATGGAGGAGTGAAAACCGTTCAGCATAGTGAGGAATCTTGGAAGTAATGCAGCGATTTAAGTACGTGATCGGCCAACATCATGCAAGTAAACGGGGGGCAAGCAGAAGCCAGCACGACATCGAGGAAGTGATTAGCGTCTGGCCTGTTAACATCTTGAAGCAAGCAGAATTGACAGGTATGTCGACAGACGAGAAACAGAGAGGGGAATAGTCTTCAAGCAACAAATAGCCCCAGGCGAAGCGCTGGGCAAGTGAGCAGCAGACTGGTACTGTCCTAATGAATGGGCGAGAATGTAAACATTGGAACGAGGAAAACACTTGTCAACTAGCAGAGGCGGACTGACTGAGCACTTTGAAGGGAGGCTAACCCAGTATCTGCACCATGTGACTTAGGGAAAAAAATCGACTTTATCTCTAAGTTCGATTTTTTCCAACTAAGGGAGTTGTGAACCCTTAATAAGCTACGCATATTAATGATTCTAATTATTCATTTCATTATATTCTGATTTTACTGCCAGAATCATACAGGAAGGCCAGACTGGATTGCGAAATATCAAGCTTATTTGGAGACAGTACGTTTGAACGTGCCCAGTCCTGAAACAAAGGAGTGACGAGATCGGAATGTTTGACAGACACTTTATCAGACAAAGGTGTGTTGGGGTCCTGACTCATTTCAGACCGTAATTTCTTTGTCACCCTAGCGTTACGAGTAAGATAGTTGCTGGATGAGAGAGATGAGAGGAACTTTCAACCAATCATAGGACAGAGGCTTCTGTTCTAAACTGCGATATTGACGTCATGAACTACTAATCAGAGAGGGTCACCAATTTTAGCGCCAAGGGAGCGTCTGACGCCGGCTTGAAGTTGAAAGCGGGAAAGATTGGATTAACGAAATCTATGATCGATTCCAGAGCACGATAGCCCCATTGTGACCTGTATAATTTTTCAAACTGTTTGATACCTGTTGCATGCCAATAGTCGCATTATTATAGAAGTTAGTGATAGATTTCCCTCTCCCTCCGTCCTTTTGCTAAATTCACATAAATACTGTCGTCTGAGTGACGATGAGGTTGATTCTTGGTGACACCGTGAGGTGTTCACTTATTCTTTTCCATACCGTGAAGATATACTGTGTTAAATTTATCAGAGATAGGGTCATTATTGAAAACATTATAATAAAGTTGTGTGCGCACAGCTGAGTGTGAAATTTGTGTATCGGTAAGATTTTAGTAGTCTCCCACGACTACAACTATTAGGGAAAGTCTACGTTTAATTTTGCACTAGACAAATGGTGAATAAAGTAACTATTGGCAAAATTTAGATAGAAAAATTACGTGTGACTATAAATAACATTTTATTTTTTTATTTTTTATTCAACGTCAAGATGGAACTCCAGACCCAGAGGAAGACATCGAACCAACGTTTCTACGGCTCCATGTGGTCTGAGATGAGCTAAACACTTTGGAGAGAGAATGTCAGGCGATGTTCGATGAGACGACGCAGAAAGAGGAATAAGTACTAAATAATTTAATTATTTGACAAACTGCTTATGGTTTTGTGGGAACATATTATTTTGTGTAAATATTTTATTTTATTTTTGTCTTCGTGTTTTATTGTAGTTGGTTTGTGGTACTGACACACTTTAGTTTAGTTCATGAGCAACGTGGCATGTATTCTATCTGTATGAAGATTTTTTTTTTGTTGATGTCAGGTACACGGGGCAAGCGTACTCGAGTGCGCTTCGCTACCGTAAAATGCGCGGCTAAGCGACGCAAATTGGGAACCGATATCATAACAGAAGCGAAACTGAATTAACTAGAGTAGGTAATAGAATTGGTGGGAAATCTTTTTAGTGTATAGATTTTTTTTGTTACACAGGCTTGTGTGTTAATTGCCGTTTGTTGCATTTTTGTTAAGTGAGGGGTCATATGCCCAATGACTTTATTTGTTGATGAAGTTTCCCTTTTAGTGTCTTGGTACACAAAATCTATGATATTTGATTGGAGTGTCGGCCCGTGGTAGATTTGTGTTGTGTTCTGCCCTAAATGCTTTGTTGAGTCTGCAAATATGTGTTTTTTTTTGGGATAGGAGTTTTCGGGAACCCTGGTTTCTGTCTGAAGCTTTGGCCAGGTTAAGCATTTAATCCTTGCGAGGAAAATGTTGGAATCCCCTTCTACGATGTTCTTGCAATTCTTTGGAATTGACAAGAAGTGTCTGAATTTATATGTCGCGATTAACAGGTGGCGTATCGGGACTGTCTAGTCTCTTGTTATAAATAGCATGACTCAAAGCTTCGACAAGGAGGGCTGGTTTTGAACACAGACGCTAATGAGTGGTAAGTGAAGGTATTTCTACCCGGCGCACTCCATCAGATAAGGAGCAAGCTGTGCCCATTAGTATCCACGGACCAGGTCTCCGTTCTTCGTAAATGTTTATCTTATATTAAAATAAAGCCTGTTTAATGATAAAAGAATTGTAATCGGTAAATGGGTGCTGTTCGCGTTTTGATTGATCGAGTCCCAGCGTGTTAGCTTATTCATGCTTTTATTTCATGTAAATATAATCGGATTTTAGGCATCTTATTTCTTGTTTAATTATGGTCATGTTCTTTGACCTCGGGTGGTCTCGATGTTCGGCCACGTTGTTGTCATGTATATGTTGAGCAATTGAGCCATTGGGCAAGCTTCTGTTTTGCTGGGAGTTTCCTGACTCACTGCGATCTCGATGGAGATCAATTAGTTTATAAATTTTAAATGGTTGCGTGTGTCAGTAAAATTTTAATTGTTGGTAAGTTATTCTACGAGTGTGTCCCATAAAGCCATAATAATGGTTTGCAGTATGGGGGTTTGCAAGCATATTGGCTGTTCCATCTGTGAGCAAATCTCCATCAAAAGTACTTATTTCTTCTCTAGCGTAGTTATACGCGTGCATACATATTAATCAGACAAGTGGATTTTGATCCACAATTTTATTTCTTTGGAGTGGACCTTTCTAGGCCACTCAGATCTGTGTAAATTATTGTACTGTGGGAGTAAAGTTAAGGGTGGACTTTGTTTATATTATTTTTTATGTTTTGTTGTTTTTATTCAGTTATTAAATGGTGGTAATTTTATTTGTTTTTCACTCATTTCTTAGTTTATAGTTTTGCATATGGTCCTTGTAATTGTAAGCAGCCGTCTGGTATTTGAGCTCTAGTGAAAGCATATCCGGACTGAACGCTCCCCGAAGTTTGATTCTCGTATATACGACGCTGTTATATACAAGGGCACAATATGTAGGTCCTAGAGTTATGTACTGTTACATGACGATTAGTGTACACGTGTAGCATTCAAACTTCAATCGCATGATTAGGACACAACAAGTAAAAACGAGATTTTAAAATTTCGCACAGCTGCCATCTTGTGGTTATGGAAACAATTGAAATAAATTAGATGCCAGTGGATTAACATTTGTATAAGGATTTTCTCTACAAAGTTTCACCGCACTCGGATGGTTAAATTGCGAGAAACGTCCATGTGAATATTTATACTTCACGTCGCCGCCATGTTAGATTTGTGATCACCAGGTTATTGAAAGTCCTATAGGTGAACTTATGTTCATAGCCCCTATGAACATTAAAAAATTCAGTTTGTTTGCTATAATAGATTCGTAGATATTCAGAGCCGTCTAAATATTTCGGATGGTCCCCATGTTGTATTGTTAAATGTATGGGCCATATAATCATGTACCATTAAAAGAAGATTATTGCGTAGGTTCATTATTCAAACTTTCACTTAGATCGCATGATTACGACACAAGAAATAAAAACTTAATTTTTAAATTCGCACAGCCGCCATCTTGAGGTTATGCAAACAATTGAAAAACTTAGATACCAGTGTATTACAATGTGTATAAACATTTCCTGTACCAAGTTTCATTGCGTTTGGAACATTAAATCGCGAGAAAGGTCTATTAAGAATTTTCAAATCCACTTGGCCGCCATGTTCGTTTTGTAGTAAACCGGTTCATAAAAGTCTTATAGATTAACTTTCAGTAGTGGCATTTACCTCCGTTCAAAATTTCAGGGTGATACCGCTAATAGTTTCAGAGATGTAGAATGCCGGTGAAATATTTCGCACAGCCACCATCTTGTGGTTATGTAAACAATTGAACGAAGTTAGATATCGGTGCATTACAATGTGTGTTAACATATACTGTACCAAGTTTTATTGCGTTTGATTGATTAAATCGCGAGAAACGTCTATTTAAAAGTCGCAAATTCGAATGGCCGCCATGTTGGTTTTGTAGTTACCAGATTTTCAAAAGTCACATATGTGAACTTCTAGTAGTTCCCTTTATCACAGTGAAATATTCCGGGGTGATATCGGTAATAGTTTTGTAGATATCGAATGCTGGTGAAATATTTCACACGGCCGCCATGTTGGATTGGTGAGACGTAACAAAATTTGAAGGGCACGGTCGTGGTCGTGGTCGTCCGGAATAGTGCTATGAACTTACCGAGTTTCATTAAAATCGCTCCAGCCGTTTAGAAGTTATTAGGGGACACACACACACCATCACACACACACACGGACAAAAGGTGATCTCATAAGCCTATTTTTTCGAAATTGAAAATAGGCTAAAAAAATTAACAACAGATGGTTTATACTATTTTATTTATAAACAAATCAGAACAAGGTTTACATTTTCTAATTTTAGGATAGGGTCTATACCAATCCATACAACATAGTCTTCAATGTCTATATCGTCCATGACATCTATGTTGACCGAATGTCTCAAATGGTAGCGTTTCTACATTAATTCCATATGGTCCGCATGTATCATAATTTTCACAATCACTCTGAGGCACTAAGGATGGGTAATTAGGATTCCATGGTATATTAACCACATCCATTTGACGAAGATATGGACATGTTGGCGACCAGCGCTGATGTTCTTGCATAGGTTCATCATTCTCTTGCCACTGAACTATTGCAATAGGACAGAAAACACATTTCACTTCATCACATCTTTATAAATAATAGAAACCTGCTGCTGCCAAGGCTTGAGGGTTAATGAAAGGCACAGGCCATGTCGCAAATGTATTGAAACGCTGTTCCTCAGATTTTAAATTGAATGGTGTGACACCTTTTGCTGCATTGAGACAATCCATAACTGAGCTGCATTCCTCTTGTTCTCCTCCTATTTATACGCTAGTCACTTGGTTCGAGAGTGGATGATAATACATATGTTTCATGTGAATAATGAGACAATAGGCTGTCGTGTTTGGTGGAATGTTACCATGAGTTTCAAAATCTAGTCGGATGTCAATATTAGTCACCTTTACAGCCTCATATAAATAGGAACAATCAAACACCACCAGTGGAGCCATTACCTTAAACTCTTGAGGTGTTACCATTGGACATTCCTCTTTCTGATAATAGGATGGTTGGAATTTTGAAAACATGTTGAGTTCACCAAACTTATTCTTTGAAAAGTTTAAGTCCAAACCTTCATAGGGAAAAGTAGCACTATTCAGTAAGAGACGTGTATTTCTCAATTGTATATGATCAAATTGAGATGCATCTTTAGATTGTTGATACTGGCGATTGGCTTGAAAGCCAACCAAGACATAGAGGGGTCTCTCTGTGTAGCGCGCAGATTTCACACTCCAACTGTGTGAATGAGCAGTTGGTAAAAGTGGGTACTCATGTAGCGCCCAGCTTCTAAATTGTATGGGTAAAGCCAAATCCTTTTCTACAATCTTGAGCATGTCCAGATTTTTACGATGTGCAAGGGTAACATGTGGTACTTTCCATATGAGGCGTTGCAGCTGAATCTTTGAATCCTCTATCCCTGTATTAGCACCCTTGAGCGCATTATTATCACTCCTGTCTCTAACAAGATAAAGCACCTGCCTAAAGTTTACCACAATACGTTGGTGATCTTCAGCAAAGCCTAAAATTATATTGATTGGTAAAAATCCTGTAAATGTTCCATCAGTGTGAATCATCCAATCATTGCTGGAGTTGGGGCACCAACCAGCCATACAAAGTGTTTTACTTTCTTCACTCCCATAAGAGGGATACAATTTCATGAGACTTGTTATGCCCACATTTCGAGTACCATCCACCACAATATCATTAATCACATAGCGTACCTCAGAAAAAAGAAAGGCTAAAGCATGGTTGGCTAATGTTGATGTTGTTGGTGTGGAACTATCTGCTTTTGTGAGGCGACCATCAATTTGAATGACACTTTCATGGGGTAGGACGTAAATGTATTGATTATTAATAACAATTGAATCTCATCATTGTTATTTAGTCCCAGTGTCTGGGGTTGATAGGAATGAGGTTCAATCCTCACGATGCCCGCTTGTTCTTCGATAGGGTAGACCACTTCTAGGATGGAATTCATGATGTTGCCGTATAGACCAGGTGTTGTAACAACTGCTCGTTGACACGTGTTAACCTATACTCACGTTGTAAACAATTCACACCTTTCTTAGACGGTGTTGTTACTTTATACACCAACTTCATACTGACTTCAAAACCAATTTATAGGTCACAGTCGTGTGAGGATTTAACTGGATGAGTTGTTGGTTTCTTTTCACCAGCCTTAAAGTAATATTACTAATATTGTTCACACTCACAGGGTGATAAAGCACCACTGAAGGGTTTTCACGAATGATATAGCCACAGGGTGATGTGACAATAAAATCGCAGAGTGAATGGGATGGTTCTTGATTGGTGTAGACGTCAGTAATGATATTACACGTACCAGAGACGTGATGGTCTTCAATTAATTTCACCTCGTGATTTGATTTATGTATCTTGTTCGGTTCAAGAACGTCAGGCAAAAAGCCTGGTTATGGTCCAATAGAATCTGGTTGTGATTTAAAATCAATCTTAAAGGAGGATAAAATACTGCAGCAATGAGTCACGTTGTTAGCTGCAAGTTCAAACTTGAGTGTTCCCTCGAGAAACGTCTTTAAACCATAGTGTTCCACAAGCACTTTGTAGATGTGTTCGTAAATATCATCGATGGTATACCCACCACGTAGTAGGGTTAACATAAAATCATCAAAGTAGAACTTGTCGTTGACGTTTTTACATATCTTGTAAATTCTATTATAGCCTTCAAAGGATGTTAGTCCTAGTACATAAGGTCTTGGTCCCAATTCAATAGGAGGGTAAAAGTCAATGGTAACTTCAGGACCATGCCCATGCACAGTGAACGTTTTACTTTCTGTTGTCATAATGCACACGTTACCTCATGGGTTGGGTCTTATATAGAAAGGTGAGGCATAAGCGACCGCACTGTTGGGTGTTAAACTTTTGCACTCGTTTTACATTATAGTATATTGATGCACAGATTCCGAAATAGCGAACAAGCTCTACAGTGGGAGGGAGATATCAAAAACTGTCAATATACCACATAGTGGAACCATGTTTTACGTAGGCCACATAATGTGTTCCTGGACCATGACTATCATTTAAATTAATGACATCATGTTCCTGCTTCCATGGAGGTAACGGTAATTGGTTACGCATAAATACACCTCTAAAGTGTGGAATCTTCATGAGTTTTGCATATTTTGTTACTTCTTCATGGGTAATGGCTCGTCGAGGCAGTGCATTTATTAAACGTTTTTTGGAGACAAATAAATGCCGAGTCCCTTTTTATACGAGGCCAACTTGCGTTTAACTCCCTTTCCATGAAGGGCTATGGCTTCCATAGTTTTATTATGTCTTTCACGCACTTTCAATTGTTGCTTTGCCTCTTCAAGGGTCTTAACTGTTCGTGCTACTATAATAATAATAATAATAATAATAATAATAATAATATCGTATGGCCTCGGGTGCCGGGTGCAACCTTTGTTATTTGACACCCAGAGGGTAGCTTGCATGTCGAATTTCGTTGTTCCTTGACTATGACAGTCAAGGAGGTTAGATGTTATATATCTAATCTACTTGAACTCTATTGCGCTTTCTAGTAGAGAAATGAGGAACTTTGTGTTGGCGGAAACTCCCGAGATTAATTTTGCCATTATGAACTCGGCCACTGAATTCAAATGGGTTCTTTGACATGCCAACATCGTATGACATGCGTATCGTATTTTTGCCGCCTTTCAAAAATCACTTACCACGGCCAGGAGCGAACCTGCAATCTTGGGGTTAGTAGACCGACACGATATCCACTCACCCACCGTGGCAAGCACTGCACTTGCTCCACGGAGCACGGATGCCAAAGCAGCTAAACCAGCAAACAAAGGGGGTAAAAAATAGTTTAAAAGCGTTTTAAAAATAGTTTTTTACTTTTGGGATTAGTATGTAATTGTGCCGCTTGAAGCACTTTTTTAATTACCGACACTTTATTCTTTCCTCCTCGTGAGGTCCCACGTTCAGCATTAAGTATAGCTTTAAAGCCACCCTTTTGTGATGGCCTTTTTGACTTTTTCACCACGTATCTTTGTTTCACCACGGTGAACAACCTTTCACATGAAAGTTTCAATCACAACTAACACTTTTCTACAGGAAGAACCCATTGATTTTTTAACTCAACGAGGCTCTATATTCAAGATCTATATACAGCGGAAAACCATTTACGTTTTTTCCCGCTTCTTTTTCATCGAGCGTAATCATGAGTTAAAAGGATAATTTATCATCAGCTTTAACTGTCTGATGTATGCATAATGATATAGCACTACCGTTTAATCGTATCGATAAATGTCTTATATCCGGCATATATTCTATAATACGAATGGTTCCATCATATAGCAAGCGGTAGGTGGTTGATCCCGAAGGTAGAACATAGGTAAGTTCTTAAGTGTCGTCTCTGGCAATCGGTTTGTAATGTAAACTAGAAATAGGTGAGGTCGTGATTTAATAAATGAGGATATATATTGTTCCACAAATTGTTTGGTTGTTACGTCATGAGGATGTATGGGGTCTAAAACGTCGGCTAGTCGTCTTCGCTTCATCTGTACAGCGTTCTCCCCGATTTCACACACTTTTCCCATTTCAAAGGTTAAAAACCGTTTTGTGCAAACATCTTTATCATCCTTAGGATCGGCTACGTGAATGATGAGATTATCATTAGCTGTATAACCATTCACAGTCAGGTTTAGCACCCTGTCATATAACCCTTTTACTTTATTATCCACATAGTCCTTTCTAGCAGCATCTGTATTAGACGTGGGAAGAGGTAGCTGTGTTAGTGGACGCTGCTGAACATCAAACTCATTATTCTTGTTCGCCATTAGAGTGTAAACAAACATTGCGGATTCAGTGCAGACATCTTGATTATTCACGGGGTTAGCCACGTTAATTATTCATTTATTTTGCACGTCATAATCTCCTTTGATACGTCGTAAGCTGTATATATCAACATACTTTTTAGTACATGCGTCTGTAGAGACTTGTGGATGTTTCACATGGGTTAACCGCATTCCTTTAAAGTGATAATCACCCTCCTTAGTGCGTGGCACCACTGACATGTCCACATAGTGTTTATTAGCAGGATCTGTATCCTGTTTTGGATCATTTAATGAGGCGACCGTGGCCTTAGTTACTAATGCTCGTCCAAACACATCCATGGTTAGACTGTTCCCATCATCAGGCTTGGTTCCATATATGTAGACTACCTACTAGCCTTTTTATGATCAGTCGCTATGAAGATTATTAAGCAACAACACTCCCTCCCTCCCAGTGGGAGACTTGGTTTCACACCTCTTTTCAACATCGTCTGAACAACGTCACGGCTCACTCCTACCGTCTTATTGTTGGACCCTCAGGATGTGGAAAGACAAATCATTTGCTTACCCTCATTACTGCTTTAAACGGCGTGCGCTTTCAAAATATTTATATTTTCGCCAAATCTCTCTACCAACACCTCTATGTCTTTTTGGAACAGGTGATGATGGGTCTTCACCACGATAACATGAGCTACTTAACCTTTACAGCACATTAAGATGTTATCTCTCCAGACAGTGTTCGCCCTGATTCACTCATGATTTTTGATGATGTCTCTACAGAATGACAAGCCATTATACAAGCCTACTTTAGCATGGGACGACATAAGCATATTGACTGTTTCTATCTCGGTCAAACCTATTCACGAATACCTAAACAGTTAATTCGTGATAACGCAAATGTGATTGTTCTCTTCCGTCAAGATGAACGAAACATGCATCACGTGTATGATGATCATGTGAACCCTGATATGACCTTTCACACCTTTACTAAGTTGTGCGCCAAGTGTTGGAATACTCACCATCATTCCTATCTTGTTATCGATAAACAGAGTGATTTCAACCAAGGACGCTCCCGCATGGGGTTTGACCATTTTATTCATATTTAAAGAGCTACATCTTTTATGATACATTCATTCATTCATTCATTTATTTGCAATGGGGGGTGTGTCCCCCGGTGGCAAATTGGATATACATAACAAATAAATAATTATACATAACAATTCAATAACAATTATACAACAATTAAACTGGAGTATTTACACAAATAGTCAGTCTTTTCTTAAACGCACCTATATGTTTGGGAAAAGGCTCTAAGACTGCGGCAGGTAGAGAGTTCCAGTTATCAATGGCACGGTTTACAAAAGAATATTTACCATAATTTGTTCGCTGTGGTCGGCCCTTAACTTTGAAAAGATGATCGCTCCTACCCATGTAAGTGGGCTTTCCCAATCGTTTGCTAAGCTCACCCCAAGCTGGTTGATTTGTATACGTGTTGTACATAGCGCAGAGTCTAGATTTCATCCTCCTAGCCGCCAGTGATTCCCACCCAATATCTTTAACATACGGCTCACACTGCTCATGGGATTAAAGTCACTGAGCACAAATCTAGCAGCCTTTCTTTGTACCATTTCCAACTCATTGATGAGCCCTACTTGATATGGATCCCAAACCTCCGAGGCATATTCCAGAATAGGTCTTACAAGTGACAAATAGCCTAATTCTTTAGCAGAGGTACTACTTCCTTTTAACACCCTCATTACAAAGTGCAGGGATTTGTAAGCTTTTGAAACTACACATCCTACATGACTACTCCATTTCATATCATTCCTTACGTGAACGCCTATATATTTGCAAGAATCTTCTTCTACAAGTATTTCCGAGCCAATGTTATATTGAAAATCCTGCCTTCGCACTTTCCCTATTTTTAAGAGACTACATTTTCTTGTGTTTATTTTCATTTTATTTTCAATCGCCCACTTATAGACCAGGTTCAGGTCCTCTTGAAGCACTGCATTGTGTTGTGAAGCATGTATCTTTCGATATATTGCACAATCGTCCGCAAACAATCAACAGTCACTGCGAATCCCATTTGGTAAGTCATTTATAAACGCCAAAAATATCAAAGTTCCGATTACGCCACTTGTTCTAACACCATGGCATCAACGGAGTGTCAGTTAAAGAAACACATTATCCAAGCTCAGGATAATATTCGCCGCAAGTTTCGTGAAAAAAAAAGGTTCACGTGCTGATAGTGAGTTGTTTGTTGAAAAACATTTAACACCTCCTTTGAAAGCTATATTCAAGCACTCTTCCACATCCCAAAAGCCTACAACACTATCAAAAGTAACGCAGACCATCCAAGAAGTTGCAGTGGAAGAGAAAGAACAAGAGTATGATGATGATGATGATGATGATGAAAATGAAGTGTTTACACCGGTAAAACCATCACCACTCCCTCAGTTTCTGAAAACATCCGTGTTTGCAGAAACACCTTCATCTTCTAGAGAATCAACCCTATCAGAAATCTTGTCTACACCTGAATATATAGCTCAGCTAAAACATTCTGGTAAAGAATTACGGAGCTTTAGTGTCACCCTACCTTAAAGATCTATTTACTAAAAAGACAGATACTACCTATGGTGTTTACTATGAACAAGATTGTTTTCGAATTGGTGATTCTAATATCAAGTGTAAAGGTAATGTGCACAGCATCAATTAAGAAGAGACGGCTACTATTTTACGGTCACCATTTGAGGATGACTGATGATCGATTAACCAAAAGAATATGGAGTTTCATCAAGTCTAAGGCAACAAAGCCGAGAAGGTTCGAGGAATGCGAAAAAGATCTCAGGCAAATTGGTATTCTAGACCGAGAAATTCGTGACAGGAACATATTTAGAAGATTGGTGAACAACTACCAAGGTTTTAAAATGGCATCAACTTCCGGAAGACGTAGAGGACCTTTGTCCGAAGAACATAAACAGGCACACGTCGTTGGGGTCAGAAGATACTGGCAGGAAGTCAAAGCCGGAACAAGAACAAGACCTAGACACTAAAGTGAAGTTGGTTGTTACCACACAGTCCATAGAGGCTCAACTCGATGTATATACAAAAGTGCTTATTATTAAAGGTGTTAACCATAAATTATCATCAGGCCTTTTAGAGCTGTTATTTTCACGTACCCCTCTTTTAGATGACTACACCCATAATGATCTCATAACGTATAAAACCATCTTAATGACTACAAATGCTTATAGATGGGGATATAAACGATCAGAATCAGTCAATGCTAATAAAAGCACCAAGTATAGAAACATTATATCAAAATTGTTTCCAACCTCTGAGAGTGTTCGCCGTAAAACATCAGCCTGAGCTGTTATGTTTAAAAAATTAAAACCACTCATCGGTGTAACCTACTGGAATGATCCTAATACATTGGTTAACCGCCTACAGCTCTCACATGCCTCTAAACAAGCTGGTCTTACTGGTCATGAAGGTGAACTATTAGAAATAGAAGAAGAGCTTCGTCATGCTGGTATTATCGTGTAATGGGTCAACATAGCAATATCCCATCGCCTATCAAATCGGCCATTGCTCATGAGTTACATAGACCAGCTCGTCGCGTCTACCGTCGACGACATGTCATTACACGAGGAGTTGATGATTTGTGGCAAGCTGTTTGATTGAAATGATTCCCTATGCTAACGTTAACAATGGTGTACGCTATCTGATCACCGTTATTGACGTCTACTCAAAAATGGCATGAGTCGTTAGTCAGGTCCTCTAGTCACTGCTGCATTCAAGAATATTATCCAACGGTCTCAACGACAAACTTGTCTGCTCCAAACAGATCAAGGGAATAAGTTTTTCAACACTTGTTTTCTAGCTTTCTCAAAACATGTGGTATCTACCACTATTCAACCTATAGTAATCTAAAGGCAAGTGTAGTGGAACGTTTCAATCGAACACTAAAGACTAACATGTGGCGGGAATTTACAGCAAGAGGAACCTATCACTGGCTTGATCTTGTAGACATCTTAGTGAGTCAGTATAATGATGCTAAACATGGAACCATCAACATGAAACCACGTCTTGTTACAAAGAATATTCCACAGCTAGATAAACTTTTAACCCCATAAAAACTGCAGATTCACGACGTTATCACTTTCAAGTTGGTGATTATGTACACATCAGTAAGCATAAGTCTGTTTTCGACAAAGGATACACGCCTAACTGGAGCTCTGACATTTTTCAACTTCGGAAAATAAAACTTCACAATCCAGTCACCTATTTACTCCAAGACGAAGCAGGACAACCTATACAAGGTGGTTTCTATGTGGAAGAATTACAAAAGAAAGCGTTTCCAAAACACTTTCTGGTGGATAAAGTGATTAAAACATACGGAAAGAAACTACTTGTAAAATGGTTGGGGTTT
Organism: Meconema thalassinum; assembly: GCA_946902985.2. NCBI lineage: Eukaryota > Metazoa > Arthropoda > Insecta > Orthoptera > Tettigoniidae > Meconema > Meconema thalassinum. The sequence goes on from OX336395.1 coordinate 241,214,381, forward strand.
AACTCTACCAAATATTCTTGGACCTATAAATCTGATTCAGTATAAACATTATCATTTATTAATATCCTTTATCTTTTGTATGTTTACCCATTAATATCCCTCCTCTGATATCATTCACCATCTCAACAGGTTTGTTCTTGTTTTGAATATTGACTTAACCTTGAGCTAGAATCATTTGTAAAATGATTAACGCTTGCAAACGCCTGCACCACGTGATGTCATACATCTGCAAGAATCATGTTTCGCACACTTCCATACCCTAACGTTGACCTTGCATTTGGTTGTAACACCTACATCGCATGACGTCATACGCTGCAAGGGTGTGCTTGTTATCTGCAAGAATCTTGTTTCACACATTTCCTTACCCTAACGCTCACCTTGCATCTGGTTGTAACTCTTGCATCGCGTGACGTCATACACTGTTAGAGTGTGCTTGTTTTTAATTATACATCACAGGCTTGTCTCATCCTCCATAAAAAACAACATGAGAGAGTTGCATGTACCCCATATACTTGGGTGTATGCATTATCCCCTGCTCAGGAACACATTCACTCACCGGTTCGCTTCAATCCTGGTTTAGTTCGGTTTAGTTCGGTTCGGTTCCGGTTCGGCTTAGTACGGTTCGGTTTAGTTCGGTTCGGTTCCGGATCGGCCTAGTTTGGTTCAGTTCCGATTCCGTTCGGTTCCGGTTCAGTTCCAGTTAAATAGACTAGACTAGGTTAGCTTGACTAGGATAGGCTAGGTTAAGCTATGCTCACCAGCTTTATTTCAAAAGGCGCGCCATCCATGTACGTGGTTGCGCGCCACTGCCATCTTGTAAGAGGAAATCCGTAGGAGGTGCTAGAACTGTTAGAAAACCACTACTCTCTATCCACTCTCATTTTATTTCATCTGTCATTCATTTAATCATTGCTCTAGGCAAGTGTGACAGGCTTCAGCATCCGGCATCGTTTCATATCCTCGCTGCTAAATGAGGACTTAATTCATTCCATTCTCTGACCCGGTTGGTCAAGCAACACTTTACACTATCATTTCATTTGTTATTCATTTAATCATTGTCCCAAGAAAGTGCGATAGGCTTTAGCAGCCTGCACGGTTTCATATCATCGTCGCTAAATGGGGGGTTCATTCATTCCATTCCCAGATCGCTCAGTCGAGCAACACTTTCCACTATCATTTCATTCCATATGTCGTTCATTTAATCATTTCCCCAGGAGAGTACGACAGGCTTTAACAGCCGGCACTGTTTCACATTCTATAGCTAAATGGGGGGTTCATACATCCCATTCCCTGATCGTTCAGTCACTTTCCACTATCATTTCATTTCATCGGTCATTCATTTAATCATTTCCCCAGGAAACTGCGACAGGCTTTAGCAGCCGGCACTCTTTCACATCCCACAGCAAACTGGTTAGCGCGCTAGGTTTTGGCTTAAAGTATCTCGGGTTCGATTGCCTGCGACAAACCATGGCATAAACCTCTGCGATTCATGGTTCATTCAAATATCGATTCATGCATTTGCAAGCAAGGCTATCATGGTTCGCCACATCGGAAAAAAACGAATCGTCGTATTACGTCCAGCCGTTTCATCGAAATAGCCATGGATTTTTTTGAGGGGGGGGGGGACCGCATGGCCACCGTGACCGGATAATATTTCTTTTTATTTTCCCCCCCAAAAAAGATTATTTTTTTTTAGTTTCAAAATTAGGTATTTTACAAAACAATTGGTTTGACATAAATCCATGGTCTTTACACCACTCTACCCCATACCAAATTTCAAGTCTCTAAAATAAAAAATAAAAAATCGATTTAAAATGGGCGATATTTCCAAAATTTTAAATTTTTAAAAATAGTTGGTTTGACATTAATCCATGGTCTGTATCCCCTCTACCCCCATACCTAATTTCAAGTCTCTAGGATAAAACTTTTTTTTTTGAAAAATGGGCTATAGTTCCAAAATTAAGAATTTTACAAAAACGTTTGTTTCACGTCAATGAAAGGTCTTTACTCCCTCTACCCTCTTACCAATTTTCAAGTCTCTAAAATAAAAAATATAAAAAATCAATTTTCAAAATGGATAATAGTCGCAAAATTTGAAATTTTACAAAAACGTTTGTTTGACATAAATCCATGGTCTTTACCCCGTATAACCCCATACCAAATTTCAAGTCTCTGGGATTTTTTTTGAAAAATGGGCTATACTTCCAAAATTACAATTTTTTAAAAAAAGTTGGTTTCACGTCAATAAACGGTCCTTACCCCTCTACCCACAAACCGTGTTTCAAGTCTCTACGATTAAAACAAAAGATTTCCATTTTCAAAATGGTCGATATTTTGAAAACAATTTTTTTAACCAAAAAGTGTGTTTCACAAAAGGTCCTTACCCCCTCTACCCCCAAAATAAATTCCAAGTCACTAGAACGAAAATTAGTTCATACTAATATTTCACCCCCTAGTAGGGGTAGTTTTTAGTTTCGGGAGCAAATACGTTCTCCATAGGAACGAGGGCGTCACCCCGAGTCCTACGACTTGTCACACATGCATTCGTGAGATATCGGCAAACTTCGTAGGAAATTAGTCTTATCATCCAGCTTTCCCACTGCCCCCTACTGCACAGGTTGTGTCCTAGAGACTTGAAATTCATTTTGAGGGTAGAGGGGGTAGGGACCTTTTATTTATGTCAAACACACTTTTTTGTAAAATGCTTAGTTTCCAAACTATAAGAATTTCAAAATTGAACTTTTTTCAAAACAAAATTAAAAAAAAAATGTTTTGTTCTAACAATAAACGACATAGAGGTCGTTTGTTTGAATCATTGCACAACGTTCTATCATGTTTGGTTTTCAAAATATCGCCTACTTTCAAAAACAACAATTTTCTAAAAATTTTCAAAAAGTATGAGTGGTCCATAGCAAAGCCCCCGTCAGCCACAGTTGAACAACACCTCATTCGTGAAACTCCGACCATGGGTTCGAGAAATATCGGCTCGCATTGGGAGTAATGGTGGGGGGAGTTAGAAACCGCCTCACTCCCCTACTGTTGTTGTGTTTGTTATTGAATTTATTATTGTTATTGGCGCAGTTGTTTGTGATTCAATGCAGCACTCCATTACTTCCATTCTTGATACTGCGCCGTTTTAGGTAGATTTCATTAGAAAGCTAACTATTGCAATGGGTCCCATGTTTCGACTTCCGGAAAATTTCGACAATCTTCGCGTTTCATATCCCCCAGACCCCAAAACCACCGTCAGTTCAAAAGTTTATATATAATTTATGTATGTATGCATATATATATATATATATATATGTATATCAGTTTCTTGTGGACACGAAAACTGCCGTAATTTTGCACCAATCACTTTGAATTTTTTACCGAATATGTATACTTATAAAATCTCGGTCGAGTTCGTTACTGGGCTAAATCGGTCGAAGGTGGTGAAAATGGGGGGCTTTTTTCGAAAAGTGAAATATTGCAATAACTCTCTTAATATGTGAAATATCGAATCCGTTCAACGTTCATACTATGTGTCGGATAAAGCCCAAAAATTTATGTTTGAAGAGTTTTTTATAGCACCAACCATTGACCAAAGGGGTGGGAAAAAGTGAGTTTTTCGGGAAACATTAATCATATCTCTCTTAATAGGAACAATATCAAAACCGTACAAAATGGACAATATTCCCCTAATAATTACCTAAAACTTTTGTCTGAAAGAATTTTTGATATGACCCACCATTACGCCAAGGGATGAGAAAAATTATTTCGGAATTATAAGAAAATGCCAAGAGCTATCAGAGGTTGCCATGGCAAAACTACTAAATTGATGAGGGATGAGCCATCAGACGTTGCCATGACAACGCACTTGCACGAGATCAGATTCAGTATTTCCATCAGACTAAGTGGGAAGCGGCTTCGGTGACGTAACTGGTAGCATGTTGAATGTCTACGCCCAAGGTCGCGGTTTCAAAGCCGGCCGAAGTCGTCGGATTTTCTAAGAGCGCTAAAATCCCTCAGTATGCTTTCCTTTGGAGGGGAAGTTCCAACGTTCGTTGCGAGTTGCTGGTTGCGGTGGCATCCAGTAGCCAAGTTCACAGCTAGGTGTCGTTGACGCTAGTACCTGCTAGCAACATTAGGAACTACTGCTTGAAATTGACAGTCTCCTGTCCTTACCTGAATTAAGACTAATACAGCCATTACAATTCACACCGGTTATCAGACAGATTCTACACTCACCCAAAGTACACGGGGTTAGATGACCGCATTGTCGCAGCCCCTAAACTGAGGAACCAACCATAGGTAGATTTCATTAGAAAGCTAACTACTGCAATGGGTACCATGTTTCGACTCCCGGAAAATTTCGACATATCTTCGCGTTTCACATCCCCCAGACCCCAAAACCACCGTCAGTTCATAAGTATATATATATATATATATATATATATATATATATCAGTTTCTTGTGGACACGATAAGTGCCGTAATTTTCCACCAATCACTTTGAATTTTTTACCGAATATGTATACTTATAAAATCTCGGTCGAGTTCGTTACTGGGCTAAATCGGTCGAAGGTGGTGAAAATGGGGGGCTTTTTTCGAAAAGTGAAATATTGCAATAACTCTCTTAATATGTGAAATATCGAATCCGTTCAACGTTCATACTATGTGTCGGATAAAGCCCAAAAATTTATGTTTGAAGAGTTTTTTATAGCACCAACCATTGACCAAAGGGGTGGGAAAAAGTGAGTTTTTCGGGAAACATTAATCATATCTCTCTTAATAGGAACAATATCAAAACCGTACAAAATGGACAATATTCCCCTAATAATTACCTAAAACTTTTGTCTGAAAGAATTTTTGATATGACCCACCATTACGCCAAGGGATGAGAAAAATTATTTCGGAATTATAAGAAAATGCCAAGAGCTATCAGAGGTTGCCATGGCAAAACTACTAAATTGATGAGGGATGAGCCATCAGACGTTGCCATGACAACGCACTTGCACGAGATCAGATTCAGTATTTCCATCAGACTAAGTGGGAAGCGGCTTCGGTGACGTAACTGGTAGCATGTTGAATGTCTACGCCCAAGGTCGCGGTTTCAAAGCCGGCCGAAGTCGTCGGATTTTCTAAGAGCGCTAAAATCCCTCAGTATGCTTTCCTTTGGAGGGGAAGTTCCAACGTTCGTTGCGAGTTGCTGGTTGCGGTGGCATCCAGTAGCCAAGTTCACAGCTAGGTGTCGTTGACGCTAGTACCTGCTAGCAACATTAGGAACTACTGCTTGAAATTGACAGTCTCCTGTCCTTACCTGAATTAAGACTAATACAGCCATTACAATTCACACCGGTTATCAGACAGATTCTACACTCACCCAAAGTACACGGGGTTAGATGACCGCATTGTCGCAGCCCCTAAACTGAGGAACCAACCATAGGTAGATTTCATTAGAAAGCTAACTACTGCAATGGGTACCATGTTTCGACTCCCGGAAAATTTCGACATATCTTCGCGTTTCACATCCCCCAGACCCCAAAACCACCGTCAGTTCATAAGTATATATATATATATATATATATATATATCAGTTTCTTGTGGACACGATAACTGCCGTAATTTTCCACCAATCACTTTGAATTTTTTACCGAATATGTATACCTATAAAATCTCGGTCGAGTTCGTTACTGGGCTAAATCGGTCGAAGGGGGTGAAAATGGGGGGCTTTTTTCGAAAAAGTGAAATATTGCTATAACTCTCTTAATATGTGAAATATCGAATCCGTTCAATGTTCATACTATGTGTTGGATAAAGCCAAAAAATTTATGTTTGAAGAGTTTTTATAGCACCTACCATTGACCAAAGGGGTGGGAAAAAGTGAGTTTTTCGGGAAACATTAATCATATCTCTCTTAATAGGCACAATATCAAAACCGTACAAAATGGACAATATTCCCCTAATAATTACCTAAAACGTTTGTCTGAAATAATTGTTGATATGACCCACCATTATGCCAAGGGATGAGAAAAATGATTTCGGAATTATAAGAAAATGCCAAGAGCTATCAGTGGTTGCCATGGCAACACTACTAAATTGATGAGGGATGAGCCATCAGACGATGCCAAGATAACGCACTTGCACGAGATCAGATTCAGATTTCCATCTGACTAAGTGTGAAGCGGCTTCGGTGACATAACTGGTAGCATGCTGAACTTCTATGCCCAAGGTCGCGGGTTCAAAGCCAGCCGAAGTCGTCGGATTTTCTAAGAGCGCTAAAAATCCCTCAGTATGCTTTCCTTTGGAGGGGAAGTTCCAACGTTCGTTGCGAGTTGCTGGTTGCGGTGGCATCTAGTAGCGAAGTTCACAGCTAGGTGTCGTTGACGGTAGTACCTGGTAGCAACATTAGGAACTACTGCTTGAAATTGACCGTCTTCAGTCCTTACCTGAATTACAGACTAATACAGTCATCCCTAAGTACACGGGGTTACATGACCGCGTTGTCGCAGCCCCTAAACTGAGGAACCAACCAAAATCTCTGCGGAAGATATAATTTTGCATGAAGAAGTAACAGACCGTTACATAGTTACACATCAGTGTCAAAACCTTGCATAAGGACAGTGTGACCACAAGTATAAAAAATGGACCCCAAATGACAAGAAGGTTACCGTTCCCATAAGACAATAAAATGTTTAAAATTAGCTTAAAATTACGAAAAACAAAGTTAATTAAGCTCCAATTATAAAATACCTTCTCGCAATAAATGAGGTCTCATCCTTCTACGAAAACCTGCATATTCTGCCTATTTTCGCCTATCCCCAAGTTTGTCCGTTGAAATCTACCTCCGTCTTCCGGCGTGCCGAGAGGACTTTTTTTTATAAGATAATGTGATGCAACAAACTGTAGGCTACTATTTTTCTGTGATGCTTGTTTGCATATTGTTACTATGTTTTCATGCATGTAAACATGTGTAATCTGTACTCAAGTGTTGCAATATTCGCAACATTTCTTATGGTTGAATCGTCATTGGGTGGTGGCTGAAATTACCGTAGTGTAATATTCTGATACTATTGCAACTTTCTCTGTATCCGTTTTTCTATTGGCTCCACCGGTATTTTGGGAGGGATGAATCATGTTGTTTTCCCCCTCCTCCTAGCTACACATTTAAGATTTGCGAGGCTTCTGCCCGCTAATTAACCCTCGCTCTTAGCTAACGAACTGCCATATGAAGCAGTCATGTTTTTGGGCGCTGGTCCACATTTCACAACCAACCACTGTAAGTGCAACTCAATCTTTATTCAAATTACTCTCATGAAAATATTTAACTTGTGTGTATCTATCGATACATTGATTTTGGTATGTGCTCTTCCATGTACTGTTGAACATTATCCGTGAATCCGCATTCCGTTCCATTCAATGTCATGACATATGGCGAGTGTTCTGCTTTGTTTATTGACGTTATCCTTTACGTAATGAACCCATATTTAAAAGGACCTAAGTGAAGGCAGGGGTCGGGAGTCGAACCGACAACTCTCAAGTACGGAGGCGCGAAGGCTATGCCCTGGAAAATTAAAACTAACAGCATAGGGATGTGTATTAAGATTGCAGCTATTGCCAGAATAAATGGGAAGAGTTTTCGTTTATAAATAGCGAGGTTATAAGAAGAAATATAAAACGCTATTTTATTAGCATGGAGAGGAATGAGATTTATAGACATTGGAAACTGGCCAGAACGACAAGTTCTATGAAGACGGCAAATGGGAAAATCCAGTTTATGGATGGCACGAGCCCAAGGTGACTTTGAAGCGTGGCAAAAAGGAAATCTGACCGTGTAAATGAAACAGGTTCATCATGTGACCACTTAGTAACCAATAGCAATATTATATATAGGCGGTCACCAACATTTTACAAGGTCGAATGCCAGAAACGCCATTTTTTATAATTGCTATTAGAGCAGGGCAGGAGGCATTCTCTTCAAGTATTCGGAATCGACAAGACGTATATTTCTGAAGCAGCGAAAGTTACATACAAGATTGAGAACGGGAAGAAAATATTATTGCGTGAATACATAGAAGATGAACACCAATGAAGCAATTACTATGAAAGCAGAAACAAGAATTAATATATAAAACCAATAATTACGGCAGGAGAAGATATATGGAAAATCTTTGATAAATATACCAGCATTCAGAGGTTACTAGCTATCCATCTAGCAAGGATCCGTTGATCTTTTCTAGCTGGGTATCAACGCCCTGTGCGATCCCTTCCATCCCTTACGATAATAGGAGGTGGCTACGTCAGCTTCGGGTGCATAAGAGTATATTTAATTAGCTGTACCCAAATCGTAGGGCTCGATTTGATATTTGCACATGTAGGCAAAATCTAATCGTGGGGTCATTAGGAGTAACGATCACTCAGAGATGAGGGATAATAGTTTTATTGCAAAAATTATTTATTTTCCAATCCCGATGATGGTATATGTTAAAGTGAATTAATGTAACCATTAGTGAGGAATGTTTGAGGCACATTGTTAAACCAGCTGATGAGATTTTTAGTCATCGTCATTTAAAGTCAAGTAATAGTTAAATTGTTAATTTATGGTAAAGATTATTAGAGAAGAATGTTCGGGATGTTATGGTAGCGAATACGATGATGTAGGAAGGTAAATTTCAAGGTAATTTATTTTACGTCGTTAAGCTCTCGTAGTTTAAAATGATCCACATATCAATAATGCTAGAAAACTATGGTCACTCAAGGAATCCACATTGTTGTGAGTAGTGATGTTTCCCTATTTCACCAAGAAAAATGAATGGCGTCAAATGACATGGAATCAATCAAGAAGATGTTTGGGCAACTGAAGGAGTCCCAAACACAAATTTCAACAGACTTAGAGGTATTCCATAAATTTACACATGACAACTCTTAAGAAAAAACAGGAGGAAATAAAACAATCTGTAGGGGAAGCTAAATCAGTTTTAAAAGCAGAACTTACACTTGTACGAACACGCACTAAGGAAAGTATTGAGGCAGTACAGAAGGAATGTAAGCTAGTCCAAGAGAGACACAAAATGAAATTAAGAAAGCTCAGGAGGAAAGTAAGAAAGCTCAGGAGGAAAGTAGGAAAATCCAGGTAGAGAGTAGGAAAGCTTTAGAGAAGGCTGAAAAAGCCCAGGAGGAGACCCAAAACGAAATAAGGAAGGCTCAAGAAGAAATTAGGAAGGCCCAAGAAGAGAATAAGAGAGCACAGGAGGAAAATAGGATAACAAAAGAGGAAATTTAGAAAGCATTGGAAAAAGCACAGAACGAGGGTACAATCTCCCAAGAAATGAGTAAGTTGGCTCAGGAAGAAAGTCGACTAGCCCAAGAACAAAGTAGAAAAGCCTTAGAAGAAACTAAAGCTAAAATAGAAGAAGCCCAGAAAATTAGTAAGAGTAGTGGTGAGAAAATAGATCAGGTTTCTACAGATTTAGGTGCACTAAGAGAAGAGGTCACTAAAAGATTAGTAGCTGCACAGGTAGAAAACAGTGAAAACATACTTACCGTAACCTAAAAGAGAAATTGCAAAAGAGCATAGATAGAGTAAAACATGAAAACACAACACATTATAACAAAATTACAGAATCACATGCTGCATTGAATGTTATGGTAAATGGTTTGAATAACACTGTGTATGAATTACAAAGTAAACTAGAAGATCAGAAAAGACTGATTGAAGATGGTATCAACATCGATATAACCACTAGTATTGTAAAAGCTGTTGGAGTTATGAAAGATGATGTTATTAGAACCAATAGAGAATATATTCAGGAAATGCATGCTAAAGTTTTATAAGAAATGGGTAAATATGAAATAAGTACTAACAAGGATATATCCAGTTTAAGAGAAGAGTTGACTAGACGTATTGATGAAGTACAACAATCTAGCGTTACTCGGATGTCAGAATTAGCAAACAATTCGGATACTGGTAGATTAGATGAACTCGATAAAATGAAAAAGACTGTAGATGAGGTAACGATTGAAATCGCGAAAATTAGGTCTTGTCAGGAATCGGAACTATCTGCACTAACAGAACAGATGAAAAACGTGAGCGTTAGAGAAACAGGTCATCGTGAAGTCTTAAGGACATATATACGGAAGGATTTAAGGGAAGATTTGAGTAAATTCTTTCAAGATCAAGAGAATAGATTACGAGAAGAACGCACGACACAGGAGAGTAGAAGAGATAGAAATGCAGGAATAGAAAGACAAGAGGAAGAAGATAGTCAAGAACACAGAGATGGAATAGAATTCAGGCCCAACATAAAAAGAATTAGGAGAGACTATGAAGACGGAGCAAGATATTATGATCCAAGAGAGAACAGAACAACACAAAACATTGTCTTCTTGAAGAACATAGATGACAAGCCTATACGTTTTAGTGGGACCGCAAACGTGACAACCGTAGAATTTCTCAAGATATGAAATGCTACCTAGATGATAATCGCATTCCAAAGGATAGAGAAATGAGGGTCGTGGAGAAGTATCTTGAACAAGAGGCACTTCTTTCGTATCGAGCCTTCAGATATACATGCGCTAGTTTCGAACAGTTTGCCGAAGCTCTGCAAAAAAAGTTTTGGAGTGTGGAAACTCAGCAGGATATACGAGCGGAGATATATTCCAAGAAATACGCATTCTCAACTACAACTAGATACGCTAGCTTCTTCACAGAACAGTTATCAATGTTGCAGTATCTTCAACCACCATTAGCAGAAGGAGAATTGGTCCACGCAATCTCTAGACAGCTTCCTACAGAGGTAAGACGTCAACTGATAGCAGCAAATGTAAAATCATTAGAGGGAATGGCGGAACTTTTGAGACAACTTGACCATACAAATTTAAATGAGAATACACCTAGTATTAGGAGAAGACCCGAGAATAGAGAGGTCTATACTATCCAGGTAGATCAAAATCAACAAACTGAAGGACAGAGAAGTAATGTAGGCCCTACAAAATAGGTATGAGCCAAGCTACAGAAACGGAAGAGAAGGAAGACCACACCAGAGCAGGTATTGGAACGGTAACCAGCGTAGAACCGGATTTCACCGGAATAATAACAATTTTCAGAAGAATAGTTATTATAACCGAGAGGCTAACCAAAATAGATCAGGCAATAGAAGGTACAAAAATTGGAACGATGACAACTTCAATCGTCAGAGGCAGCAACAGCAGCAACAGCAGCAAAAACAGTCCAACAACAATAAGAGGCTGGAGAAATAATGACAACGTACAGCAGTACTATGATGAAAGAGAAAGAGAACGTCAGGAATACATAGAAGAACTAAGAGAGAAAGAAAGAAAGGATGCAGAAAGCCAAGCAGAAGAAGAAATCGAACCACAACCTTCGACGAGTGGACAAAACCGTGGAAAAGACTCGAAGAAGGGGGTACAAAAAAAGTCATTCTCCCGACGGAATTAAATGACAGTAATATTTCTACTTCAAACCAGATAGTCATTAATGAAATATACCAGGTCACAGATGAAGATCTCTTATATGAAAGGGAGGAGCCAGTGGCAAATAAAACGGCACGATTACCGATTATTCAAATTGACGTAAAAGGAGAGAGCCTTAAAACACTGTTAGATACAGGGGCGACGGCTTCCATACTGTCTGAGGAGTGTTATGAAATGCTGAAGGATGGAAAGTCAATTGTAGCAATGCCTATTTCAGCTGTGAAAGTTAGAGGGATTTTCAATGACAAGGCAATGAAATGTAAAATTCAAGTCATGCTGCAATTCAGTATTAATAGTTGCATATACGAGCAGATATTCATTGTATTAGGGAAGATAAGATTCGACGCGATCCTTGGTATAGATTTTATTACCAACACAGGAGCTATTATCGACCTAAGGAAAGGAGTCATTAGATTTGAAGAAGAGGAGAATAGTCCAGGAAACGGAAAGGAGAAGAATGGTGAATATTCCCTAGAAGGAGAAGTAGAAGAAGAAGTCAAGGAAAATATGGTAATGGAAGTCGAAACGGAAAAACCAAGTCAGTTCTACAACATCTGGAGAGGAATAAAATTCCGAAATTGGGTAAACCGGAACGATTATTAACTGATCACGGAACGCAGTACACCTCAGTTGAATTTCGAAATGCAATGGAAAGTTTGGGAATAAACCACATATACAGTTCAATCCGAAATCCGGCCTCGAATCCGACAGAACGCCTAATGTTGGAGGTGACCAAATACATAAGATTGTATAGTTCAGACAACCATAGGAACTGGGTAAGAGTAGTGCCGTTGATTGAGTACTGTATGAACAATACCAAGCACGAGAGTTCAAATGAAGTCCCGGTAACACTTCATTTCGGAGAAAAACCTATTAGACCATGGGACGGGATATTTAATATTCCGGATGATATTGATCTGCCGAGGGAAAGAAGGATTGAAAGAGCAAGAGACCATCTGAACAAACAGGCGGAGAAAAGGCTGAAGAGAGGGAAAGATAAACGCTACAGCAGGCCACTGAAGGAAGGAGTTCTTGTACTCATTAGAACTAATGTAAAAGCTGATGTTGCTAAGAAGATATTTATTAAGTTCTCAAAACTCTATAAGGGACCCTTTAAAGTTGACCATGCCTATGGAAATAACTGCTATAGAATAGTAACTTTGGAAGAGAATCGCCTTATGGGTAACTTCAACCATTCCAAGTTAAAATTATTCGTCCCAGAAACACACTGAAGCTTTTAAATTAGTGTTTTGTTATGTAATGAAGAAGACCAGTAAATAAAGTACATTCTATACTTTATTTATGGGGTCAACGAAGAGCTGAACCCATATTTAAAAGGACCTAAGTGAAGGCAGGGGTCGGGAGTCGAACCGACAGCTCTCAAGTACGGAGGCGCGAAGGCTATGCGCTGGAAAATTAAAACTAACAGCATAGGAATGTGTATTAAGATTACAGCTATTGCCAGAATAAATGGGAAGAGTTTTCGTTTATAAATAGCGAGGTTATAAGAAGAAATATAAAACGGTATTTTATTAGCATGGAGAGGAATGAGATTTATAGACATTGGAAACTGGCCAGAACGACAAGTTCTATGAAGACGGCAATTGGGAAAAACCAGTTTATGGATGGCACGAGCCCAAGGTGACTTTGAAGCGTGGCAGAAAGGAAATCTGACAGCATAAATGAAACAGGTTCATCATGTGACCACTTTTTAACCAATAGCAATATTATATATTGGCGGTCACCAACATTTTAATTATATTTGGAAATAACTTATAGAAAAGAATATGTGGTAAAAATGGAAAGCTGACGGTAAATGAAAATTGATGGTATAAATTATATGTTGAGATCGTCACCAACAAATTACGAAAATTAATTAAAATTAATTTAAATCACAAGTTATATAAATTCCAGGTATCACCAAAATCATTTCAAATCCAAAACTCTAGAAACGATCATCAATTGAAATATGAGAATATATTACGTAGCTCAAATTCGAAATTCAAATCCTAAATGAAAATCCACTTCAACAATTAAATTTAAATAATATCAACAATGACGAAAATAGTAAAAGAAATCCTAAATGCAAGAACTAGATTCTACAGCCAGGTGTCGAAAACGCTACTTCAGATATTTTCAAAGCATGCCTACATTCAAATACTACATGGATTTCTTCTATCTTGAGTTGAACTGCAGATGGCAAAATGAGGTCCGACTTCCTTTCTGAGGAATTGGAATAATACTTGGATAGCACCATTACTCCTCCTTTATTTTCCAAGATCGCCGTCATTGCAACTGAGAACTCGCCAAACCTCGTGTGGAACAGGAAATTTTTCTCCGTCAAATCACCTTCCCAGACACCGTTAACTCGTTCCGACTGCATTCCCAGGTTCGATTCCGGTCTCTGCCCTTCCTTCATCTTCTCACATTGGAACACCAGACAACTTCGTGTGCTAATAAAATCATCGAATTCCATTGCAGTATATCGTGAAATGCATCCTCGTCTTAATATCCGATGAATTTCAAACATGGTCACGGTCTTCACCATCTCCTTCTGAGTCCAGCTAATGCACATATAATGTCTTCTGCATCTTGCATGTTACATCCCCTTATAGAATTTAGACAGCCATTATATCAACTCCGACGAAGTTCCGCATCACCTCTCCCAATTCCAATTTGGTAATATCCATTATAATATGGCGGAATATTAGCATCGTGACTTAATATGACAATGTCTCCTTACTAGTTTGGTTATTCACTTCACGTGGCTAAATTTCAATAGACCAATGACTGTTATCTCGTTCCCTATGTGTATGGTATAATGGCCGACAAACAGTCGTCACTTTCGCTTTCCGAAAAGAACAATTTCGAGTGCATATTCCTTCGTCACAATTCACGTCTATTCAACTGTATTCAATGGCACAATGTCCTTTCAAACTCGTTCAAGTATTTCCTTTCCGAAGAATATAACACTTCGCGAACTCGTCCACGAATTTTTCTGTTCACTGTACCACTCCCGCACGAACATAAGTTCAATTTTAAGAGCGCGACCTTCGTCTCCGCGTTACCGATTCATTTTCCCGGCTCTCGGTAAACAAACTGACGCACATTCCGTACGCTCGGAATCACTCGAGAATGACATATCCAATCATAGACTCGCTTCCGCATTTTCTTTCCCTACTCTTCAACTCTTAATGGCGACCTTCTCCACAGAGCGCGTGTTCTTCCAAACATACAGTTGTCTGTCTTAATTTCCAATTACAAATAAAAGTTACAGTTCCAATAATTATCATAATTATTTATCCCATCGTTCAACTCCACAAATTTCCTTTTAACGTGCTTGTTAATAAAACATGAGCAACTTTTTCTTACTGGTCAGCATGTCGTGGAATATCAATTATCTCACGTCATAGTTGAATGGATTGCCTACAACTCCTTGCCTAATACCATACGTATTACGAAGCCTCGCTCCTATTGGGTCGTTATTCCTGGATCATTTAACCTTGACTGCTACGCCTAAACTCTCTCGTTATATAATCTCTGATTGGACCGGCACTTCCTTCTATGAGAGTAGGCCTACTTCGTTCTTCCCTCTGATACAATCTTTAAACACCAAAATGTCGACATCACAAATTCTCTTCTCATCTCTGTCAGAAATTCAATTCATACAACAATAAAATTCGAGTAAAGTACGGTGAAAGGGTTATGGCCTGAGAGGAACCCTCTTGTTGCGCGTTAAAATCGGTGCAGGCCGGACCTCTTTTTGGGGCAGTGAATTTCATCATTTGTTCGAAACGCTGTATCTCGGAAACGGTCGGTCTTATCGAAGGTGGTTAAACTACAGATGTAAGTTCTCAGTGATTAGCAACTCTTTTACCTCTCATGTTTTTTTTTATATCTCTCACCGTTTTCTCTTTTAGGGGCCCTGAATTTTATCCTTGTCTTTCGAATCGTTATATCACGGAAACGATCGGTCCTATCGAATAAGTGAAATATACAAGTGTGAGATCTCAGTGATTAGCAACTTTTTTACCCCTTATAAAGTTTTGATATTTGTCACAGTTTTCATTCTTAGGGCCCTGAATTTCATCTTTTTTTAAATCTCTCACCGTTTTCTTTTCGGGTGCCCTGAATTTCATTCTTCTACTTGAATTGTTATATCTCGGAAACGTTCTGTCCTATCAAAACAAAATCTACTAGTGTAAGATCTCAGTGATAAGCTACTTTCTTACCCCTCATGTTTTTTTGATATCTCTCACCGTTTTCTTTTTTGGGGCCCAGAATTTCATCGCTTTTTTCGAATCGTTATATCTCGCAAACGTTCGGTCCTATCGAAAAAGTTAAATCTAAAGGTGTAAGATCTCAGTGATAAACATACCTTTTACCACTTATGATTTTTATATCTCTCACCGTTTTGATATTATTAACTGATGATTTTTTTAAACTTGGGGCCCAAATGTATATAAAAAAAATAAAAATTCAAGGGATTGTCTAAGTGAAAAAAGTCATAGAGCCGTTTTTTGTAGGCCTCAATGAGTTGCATTATTGAGTGTAAAAAAGTCCAGGACCGAACCAGTTTTGTGGGCCTAAATCTATATAAAAATTCACGGGATAGTCTAAGTGAAAAAAGTCATGGAACCTTTTTTGTAGGCCTCAATGAGTTGCATCATTGAGTGTATAATAAGTTCAGGACCGGACCAGTTTTTGGGGCCTAAATCTATATAAACATTTGGAGTATTTTTGATGTAGCATAAGCCATGTCGATATTCAAATGTTGAAAATGGACGTTGAAAATCGAAATTTTGGAAATTTGGAACGCTGTACTTCCAAGACAGTTGACATTTGGGGAAAACGGCTTGCATGTTCCTTTGTTAGGTTTCATTGATCTATCTGATGTTCATGTTTTAAAATTTGACAGCAGCAAAGAAATGTATACTAAAACAAAATTGCTGCTGCCAAGTTTGAAATTTGGAATTACAGCGCTCCAAAGTTCCAAATTTGCGATTTTCAACGGCCATTTTGAACAGTTGAATATCGACATACGATATGCCACATAAAAATACTCCAAATTCTTCGTCGAGTCCAAAAATTCAATAATATATTAGGTGTTCTATTTTAAATAAGAAAGTTGTTGTCTGCCGAGGATTTCTGAACCAGGTACACTCGAAAATAGGTTTAGGTTGTAGCAGTCACGAAAATGAAGGCACTTTGTATTTAAACTTCTTTTCTACCTCTATCCGTTCTCGAGCTCTCGTCCATTCCCGCACTGTTGGGACACCATGTATAATAAATATAAAAACAGTGATATACGAAATACTAACTTTGCCATTGCCAACCACTTATTGGAGACGAGGCACACAGCGTCAATCCCCGAAAGTGTGAAAATGTTACATCATTGTGAAAAGAGTAAGAGGTTGGTTCTACCTGAAAAATTGCAGATAACCCGCGCCAAAAAGAGTCTGATTTTGACATGTGTTGATGACGTCTTTAATTTCGAAAATTATCTTATCTAATATATCAAAGTGAAAGTCTGTATGTATGTGGATTCTTTCCGTATACAAATCCACACCGTTCCACGAATCTCAACCAAATTTTGCATACATATAGTTCCGGACCCAGAAGAAACCGCTGGCCACATGAATTTTAGATAGTCTTTCTCATTCTTCTGATTTCGGCCTATTTCCACTCGAGCAAAGGCTAATAAATTCGGAAAATAAACTGATGAAAGAATGACAAGGCCGGCCGTTTCCATGGCAACAGTAGCTCAAGATGAGACCAAAAAGTTTCCATCTACTGTATCTCGGTAAGAGGCCATGCCAGCTAGATCTCATCCTTCCAAGCTGCTTTAAACTGCCTGTCCATTCAACGCAAGATAGTTTGCAGCAACAACCACTGTGATCACCGCGGCTTTTTCAGTGCCAGCTGGATCGCATCCTTCCTGACTGCTTTAAACTGCCTGCCCATTTGACACTCAGATGCGTTATACTGTATATTAATTCACGGCTAAGTTGCAGCGCCAACCTACGACGGCTTTTTAAGGGGGAGATACTTGAAACGAAAGGTTGTTAAGTTTGGAGGCTTAATATCGAGATTGAAAAAACGTGAAAACATGGCACTAAGTTAATTCTTTTGTTATTCAATCAACATAAAGTATATGATATTAATTCAGATATTTCATAATTGTGTGAGGGTTTAAAGCATTATCTATGAATTCTCAAAAAATGTGTGGAGTAATGACTTTACATTTGTTAGATATTTTCCATTTCCGAGGACGTCCAGCTTTCATAACCACGAGATAGTGTCAGCATTGCCTAGAATAACATTTTATAATTTTCATACATTTCTACGTAATCGGGCCGAAATGCATGGCCGCATACAAATTATCTTCATGGGTCTTCTCACCTCCATCCTTCTCAGAAACTGGCAGACCTTAACAAGAGACAGCAGTGCCAATGTAAAAAAAAAACCAGGAAACTCCATAAGACGTACAGACTGACATAGGATTACTAGAACAAAATAGTCATATCGCGTAATGCAAAATTACGACACTACAAGACAGTTGTATTGCCGGAAGCTCTAAAAGAAATCGTTTATCCTATAAATTTTCTAGAGTAGAAACATGGTAATTTTCCTTGTGTCCTAATCATGCGATTTAAGTTCGAACACTGCACGTGCACAATAATATTCATGTAATAGTGCATAAATCTAAGACCTACATATATAAAAATCCAGCATGGTGACCAACCGAAATATCAGACGGTTCTCAATATCAACGAATCTATTAAAGCAATCAAACTGAATTTTTTTATGTTGATAGAGGCAATTAACGTAAGTAGGATATATGAAAATAGGCTTTAGTTCTTCACGGAACTACTTGTTTTCTTGCATGAGTTCATTTCAAGGTAATTTTGAGTATTTTATTTTTATTTTAAGTTTCTTTTGTCTCAACATTGATGTCGCATAACTTTGTTTTAACCCTTCCTCTTACGCCCCTTCTCTTTCCACCTCACACCTCCGCCTCTCCTACGATGTTTCATAACAACATCCAAGCACACATTTGTTTACACTTTTAATTCTTGTCGAATCAGTTTCGAGGATGTGCTTTTCATATTTCAGTGTGTTGACATTTTAATATCCATATTGAGTTAATTGTTTGTATTATTATTAAATTCGTGTTTTAGAATTTAATTTTATGAATATGTATTTTGCACAACATTTGTGTTCATTTTCAATACAGCCCACGTAATGAGTTTTTTTTTCGCCTTTTTCATTATTAAATTTAAACACCCTTATTTCCTTGTTGTGATCTTCCCATTTCGTCGATCTCTGCTCTTTTTTTGTTACGGAGTCACGACTATCACACCTCTGGTATTATTATTTATATTTCATGAGATTTCTCTCTTCTGATTTTGCCTTAGGCAATTTTATCAATTTTATTTTATTTAAAGAAATCTTTCTTTTTTTCAATTTACAAACCCGGGACCAGCGGTAAATCAAGCGAGATCTTTATTTACCAGTTTGTATTTCTTCCCCAGAAGATATTCCACTGCAACTGCACTTACCTCATTATCGTATCCGAACAACTTCTCGACCATACCTGTCTATCCAAAGTGTGCCTCTCTACAAGACCTGACTACCCAAAGTGTGCCTTTCTACAAGGCCTGACTACCCAAAGTGTGCCTCTCTACAAGACCTGACTACCCAAAGTGTGCCTCTCTACAAGACCTGACTACCCAAAGTGTGTCTTTCTACAAGACCTGTCTACCCAATGTTCACTTCTCTACAAGACCTGACTACTCAAAGTTTACTTCTCTACAAGACCTGTCTACCCAATGTTCACTTCTCTACAAGACCTGTCTACCCATGTGTATTTCTCTACAAGACCTGTCTACCCAGCTACTCAATGTGCACTTCCCTAAAAGACCTGATACCCAATGCGTATTTCTCAACAGGACCTGTCTACCAAAGTTTACCTCTCTACAACACCTGACTAACCAATATGTACCTCTCTAAAAGAGCGAAGTACCACAAAAACACCACTGTAACACAAGGAAGGGGCAACACTCCGAAGGGTCTTGAAACAGGTGCATTGTATTGTGCATACTAACCTACACCCTACCAATAAGTACTTTCACAAACTTTGCAGATCGAGTTAACTTGTAATCATAAGCAATATACAGCCTACAACACCCCAGCACCATTATATGGGATGCGTTGTTACCTGGCAGGTTAAATTGGATTTTACTTGTAGCAGCCCCGGGTGAGGAGGAAATTATTAATGCTCACAATATTTTGGTTACAAAGAGTCATTGGGGTCTAAGGACACAGAACACTCTGGTGTAGTTTAAAGTAGTGTCTCTTCCTTACAAAACTCATCAATGTTCTTATCACTTTGGCATGTGTATTTCCAACAAGCAAATAGGAGTGTTTCAACTATAATAGAAATACGGTATATTGGCTTTCACGGCCGGTGAATTAAAACTTAGCAATTCTTCCAGGTTTGTACCGTGTCCTGGGTGGGGTTTCGCCTAGGACACCAAGCTGGCTCATCGGCGGGCTCTTGGTGACCCCGCCCGGACCCCCACAGGAGTGACGAACTGCGCGCCACCTCCCTTTATATTAGGTACAACTGCACCACTTGACTGCGAGAACTAAAAGCTCAAACAGCCTTAACCTCCCTATGAAGGCTTCCAAAAAGACGGTATATTGGCTTTCACGGCCGGTGAATTAAAACTTAGCAATTCTTCTAGGTTTGTGCCGTGTCTTGTGTGGGGTTTCACCTAGGACACCAAGCTCGCTCATCGGCGGGCTCTTGGTGTCCCCGCCCGGACCCCCACAAGAGTGACGAACTGCGCGCCACCTCCCTTTATATTAGGCACAACTGCACCACTTGACTGCGAGAACTAAAGGCTCAAGCAGCCTTAACCTCCCTATGAAGGCTTCCAAAAAAGACGGTATATTGGCTTTCACGGCCGGTGAATTAAAATTTAGCAATTCTTCTAGGTTTGTGCCGTGTCTTGTGTGGGGTTTCGCCTAGGACACCAAGCTGGCTCATCGGCGGGCTCTTGGTGTCCCCGCCCGGACCCCCACAGGAGTGACGAACTGCGCGCCACCTCCCTTTATATTAGGTACAACTGCACCACTTGACTGCGAGAACTAAAAGTTCAAACAGCCTTAACCTCCCTATGAAGGCTTCCAAAAAGACGGCAAATTGGCTTTCACGGCCGGTGAACTAAAACTTAGCAATTCTTCTAGGTTTGTGCCGTGTCTTGTGTGGGGTTTCGCCTAGGACACCAAGCTGGCTCATCTGCGGGCTCTTGGTGTCCCCGCCCGGACCCCCACAGGAGTGACGAACTGCGCGCCACCTCCCTTTATATTAGGCACAACTGCACCACTTGACTGCGAGAACTAAAAGCTCAAGCAGCCTTAACCTCCCTATGAAGGCTTCCAAAAAGACGGCATATTGGCTTTCACGGCCGGTGAATTAAAACTTAGTAATTCTTCTAGGTTTGTGCCGTATCCTGTGTGGGGTTTCGCCTAGCCTTCATAGGGAGGTTACGGCTGCTTGAGCTTTTAGTTCTCGCAGTCAAGTGGTACAGTTGTACCTAATATAAAGGCAGGTGGCGCGCAGTTCGTCACTCCTGTGGAGGTTGGCCGGGGACACCAAGAGCCCGCCGATGAGCCAGCTTGGTGTCCTAGGCGAAACCCCACACAAGACACGGCACAAACCTAGAAGAATTGCTAAGATTTAATTCACCGGCCGTGAAAGCCAATATACCGTCTTTTTGGAAGCCTTCATAGGGAGGTTAAGGCTGCTTGAGCTTTTAGTACTCGCAGTCAAGTGGTGCAGTTGTGCCTAATATAAAGGGAGGTGGCGCGCAGTTCGTCACTCCTGTGGGGGTCCGGGCGGGGACACCAAGAGCTCGCCGTTGAGCCAGCTTGGTGTCCTAGGCGAAACCTCACACAAGACACGGCACAAACCTAGAAGAATTGCTAAGTTTTAATTCACCGGCCGTGAAAGCCAATATACAGTCTTTTTGGAAGCCTTCATAGGGAGGTTAAGGCTGCTTGAGCTTTCAGTTCTCGCAGTCAAGTGGTGCAGTTGTACCTAATATAAAGGGAGGTGGCGCGCAGTTCGTCACTCCTGTCGGGGTCCGGGCGGGGATACCAAGAGCCCGCCGATGAGCCAGCTTGGTGTCCTAGGCGAAACCCCACACAAGACACGGCACAAACCTACAAGAATTGCTAAGTTATAATAGAAATAGCTCCTATCAACAGACTTTCAAACTTTCCTTTACATCAATTCAGTGGAAACGCTGAATGAGAATGGGTTATATAGGGCCTGCTAAACAGAAAGTTAATAATAATAATATGTACTTCAATGCTGAGACACATATAAAAAGAGCCATATAAGGCGTTGCAAACAGAACTTATTTGTATCCAAAGCATACAATTATGCACTCATAAAAGTGAAAGAACATGTTGTTCACTTACTCATTTAAATGACTTCCACTTGCATCACCGCACTCAACCTGGGTTTCTTCCTTTATATCCTAGAGATAAGGCAGAATAATTTATACCTTTGCTATCAGCTTCAAACTTTTGTGCAAATCACAAGCAATATAATTGCACAGCACAGCTCACGTGAAGTGAATATATTTTCACTGACCGTCTTTCATACTGTACATCACACACTACTGCTGCAATGAACATTATACAGATAAATGGATATAAGTCTTCCCTAGTTATGGAACGTGTAATTAACTATCGTATTTAAAGACCAGTGAATCATAGAGCGAGAGGATGTACTGAGATCAGTGCCTTAAAGCTTGGAGGATTCAAGACAGATGAACAATTATATTTCAAACTAAGTTATTAGATATATAGCCATCACAGGTCATTGGATTTTACAAGTCCACGTAACATTGTGTAACAATCCACTAGATCACCAATACTTGTACCAGCACATATTTAGAGGATGAATATATAAATCATTCAGACATTCCTTCCATAGTAATATTATACAAGACATTTTTTACACAACAAAGCAATTAAAGCTATAAACTAAACTAATGAAATGCCTCTATTGGAGCAATATTGCAGCCACATAATGCTAGTAACTACAATCATGATAATGTCTACTGGTGTGCGGGAACACATAGTTCGTAATAAAGATACAGGCTAAGGAAGATGTTGAAGTACTTACAAAAAAAGTCTACTGCAGATGTTTTTATGATTGTTCTCACATCTCACTTAAAATGCTTTCAACGAGGGCCTCTCTGGCATCCATTGTTATACGAATACCCCAATTCCCATGTGGGCAACAAAATCAAAGTGATTGCGCCAATCATAGGCAAGTTAACGTAATATACGAGTACATATTTTCCCATGAGTATTGAGGTGCAACCCCCTTAGCTCAGTGATGAGAGTAAGTATGTGGTAGCGGGTTGAAGTCCTGCATTGGTCACATATTCCATTTTCATCAAAATAGCTTGTGCTTTCTGTACTACACAACACCCAACAACCAAAAACTTCTGTTTTTTTTTAAATCAATTCGGTCGTGAAAATGCAACTCTTAATCCTGAAATGCTATTAGGTGATAAGGATATATCATGTCCTACCTCTTCCAGATCTGAAGATGGTGTTTCTGTTTTGATGGATTGATCGATCCCCGGCATCAGACATTCTTCAAAAGTACTATCCCTGGTATCAAAAGCATCCTCCTGAAGAGAAATGCCGTGTATCACAAATATGTTCCTTTGCAGAAGTGAAATAGTAGGATACCTCATACATAACTTGTAAAACTGCACTGAAATATAATAACATATTGAAATTAATTCAACTTCATAGTTTTCTTACATCAACAAAACCACGACCAAAACACACACCTCAGGGCACTTTTTTTTTTTCAGAAAACATTTGCGTTCGTAAAAAAGCGCTAAGTGAAAGTCTAACAGATTGTAAATTTCATGAATAAGAGACGAGCAATGTTGATAATGGTCAACAGTGATTTCGGTGCCGGGGATTTTTAAGCTGATTTTATATGAACTTGATGCCCTGAATTCAAATATGCCATTAGTTTTTGCCGAGCAGCTCTAGTCATCCTTGCAACAAGTATGGATGATCTACGAACACTACTGGATTCTATTTCTGAAGAGAGCAATGCCATGGGATTACATTTAAATGTAAAAAAAACGAAGTGGATGGTTGTTAGTAGAAAGAAAGATGAAATTCAGGGCATTCTTACACTTGGTAATGAAAGAATTGAAAGGGTTTCATCATATAAATATTTAGGACGTCAAATCAATGATAACTGGGACTTAAGTCAAGAAATTCGCTGTAGAATTGAGCAGGCCAGAAGTTCTTTCATGAAAATGAGTCAAGTTTTGACCAGCCGTGATTTAAGTCTGTCATTACGCGCCCGACTGCTTCGATGCTACGTTTTTAGTGTCCTACTCTATGGAGTTGAATCATGGAGTCAGGTTTTAAGTAAGAAACTGATAGCATTTGAAATGTGGACGTATCGCAGGATTTTAAGGATATCATGGACAGCTCAAGCCACAAATGTGGAAGTACTGCGGCGTATGAACTAAGACTTGGAAATTATCAGTATCATCTAAAGGAGAAAACCAGAATACTTTGGTCATTTCATGCGCAACAACAAATACCAAGATTTGCAATTAATTGTCCAAGGGAAGATTGATGGCATTAGGGGTCCAGGACGCAGACGAATATCCTGGCTAAAGAACTTACGCCAGTGGTTCGGACTTAATAGAGTGGCACTGTTTAGAACAGCTATGGACAAACAGCAGATCATGCTACTGATCGCCATTGTTCTCGTAGGACGAGGCACATGAAGTAGAAGAAGAAGAAGCTCTAGTTTCTGAGATATGACATCTTTGTGAAATATACATTACACTATCGCATGCCAATAAAAAACTAAACACGGAATTTTCATTATTATATTATACAAATATTATTATATACAAACATAGAGGAAAAAGTCATGAATGAAACCAACCAGTCATTGGACCCTTCGGAAGCATCTTTTCCGTGACATTCTTGACTGTATTTTGGAACAGTCTCTTTTTAAGCTCCAGCAGTAATCTGCCATTATGTGTATGTCCCACCATCCTTGGTAACGGTCCTCCACAGTTTTAATATCCTGGTGAAATCTCTCACCTTGTTCCTCACTGTTGTCTGCTAAATTTTCAGGAAAACGGTCTAAGTGGCTGTGTAAATAGTGCACCTTAATATTCATGTTGCATCCAAAAGATTTGATACTATTAAGCATCTCGTATACCAGTTCAACATAGTTTTCAGCTTTGCGTTTGCCTAGAAAATGTTTTACAATTGACACAAATGAAGTCCAGGCTTTTAGCTCAGATTCATTCACCGAATTTACGAAGTCAGGATCCTTAATAAGTTGTCTTATTTGTGGGCCATCAAATATCCCTGCTTTAAGTTTTTCCATACTCAAGTGAGGCATTTTATTTCCTATAGATGCAAAGCATGATCCGTTCTTCTCAAGAGCCTTCACAAACTGCTTCATAAGGCCTAGCTTGATATGCAGTGGAGGACGTATGGTTTTCTCTCGTACAACATTTTTCCCCAACATCCATGCTTTCTCTCTTAGGCCACTCTTTTCTAACCCAGTGGTATGTTTTGCCTCTGCTATCCCATAGGCACAAGAAGCAAGGATATTAGACTGACGATATGACACAATATACATGACCCAGTCCTTGTATATTTTGATTGAGATTTGCACAAAATAAAGTTAGAGCTGCACATTTTGTGTAAAACTGCACTTAAAAAACACCATAGATCTAACAAATAGAGGTGATAGAGGAAAGCTCATATCTAACAAAAATAGAGCTGTTAGAGAAAAAATTATTTCATATTTAGATTCAGAGACTCAAGTATACCTAAAATAAGTTACAAAATCCCCGTAACCAAAAAAATAAATAAATTTTTGTGCACAGAAATATTAAACTCACGAATACTCAAGATAGGGAGAAATGTAAAGGGAACGAAAAATAAATTGAGTTCTCATTGTAAGTAAAGTGTTAGCTACTTAGAATCAATTTCAGACTAATTCACAAATAGGACATAATACTTGAGTACATCAAGAGAGTTAAGCAAGGTATTGTATCATACTGAACTTAATATGAATAGCTGTCTGCACAACATTTCTAGAGGGCTTATCCGACCGTCTAAAAAATGGCTCAAATCCACTGTCATTGAACATCTCTGAGCAATCTTAGCTAGGTGAATTCATGCCAGGCTAAATGGAAACACATCCCTCTTTCTCGCACGTTTAATGCTCCAACAAGGACAGAGGAATCCTCACCATGAAACAAAATATCTGCTACATTGGAAGCCGTCACCATACTGTCAGCTACAGCTATCAGGTGAGGGTGTCAGCAAGAAGAAGGGTGAGCTAACACCACACTGTCAGCTACAGCTAGCAGGTGAGGGTGTCATCACGATGAAGGGTGAGCTAACACCACACTGTCAGCTACAGTTAGCAGGTGAGGGTGTCATCAAGATGAAGGGTGAGCTAACACCATACCGTCAGCTACAGCTAGCAGGTGAGGGTGTCATCAAGATGAATAGGGAGCCAATACCATACTGTCAGCTACAGCCAGCAGGTGAGGGTGTCATCAAGATGAATAGGGAGCCAATACCATACTGTCAGCTACAGCTAGCAGGTGAGGGTGTCATTAAGATGAAGGGGGAGCTAATACCATACTGTCAGCTACAGCCAGCAGGTGAGGGTGTCATCAAGATCAAGGGGGAACCAATACCATACTGTCAGCTACAACTAGCAGGCGAGGGTGTCATCAAGATGAATAGGGAGCCAATACCATACTGTCAGCTACAGCCAGCAGGTGAGGGTGTCATCAAGATGAAGGGTGAGCTAACACCACACTGTCAGCTACAGCTAGCAGGTGAGAGTGTCATCAGGATGAAGGGTGAGCCAACACCTACAGCTAGCAGGTGAGGGTGTCATCAAGACGAAGGGGGAGTCAATACCATACTGTCAGCTACAGCTAGCAGGTGAGACTGTCATCACAATGAAGGGTGAGCTAACACCACACTGTCAGCTGCAGCTATCAGGTGAGAATGTCATCACAATGAAGGGTGAGCTAACACCATACTGTCAGCTTCAACTATCAGGTGAGACTGTCATCACAATGAAGGGTGAGCTAACACCACACTGTCAGCTACAGCTAGCAGGTGAGTGTGTCATCAAGATGAAGGGTGAGCTAACACCATACTGTCAGCTACAGCTAGCAGGTGAGGGTGTCATCAAGATGAATAGGGAGCCAATACCATACTGTCAGCTACAGCCAGCAGGTGAGGGTGTCATCAAGATGAATAGGGAGCCAATACCATACTGTCAGCTACAGCTAGCAGGTGAGGGTGTCATTAAGATGAAGGGGGAGCTAATACCATACTGTCAGCTACAGCCAGCAGGTGAGGGTGTCATCAAGATCAAGGGGGAACCAATACCATACTGTCAGCTACAGCTAGCAGGTGAGAATGTCATCAAGATGAAGGGTGAGCTAACACCACACTGTCAGCTACAGCTAGCAGGTGAGGGTGTCACCAAGATGAAGGGTGTGCTAACACCACACTGTCAGCCACAGCTAGCAGGTGAGGGTGTTACCAAGATGAAGGGTGTGCTAACACCATACTGTCAGCTACAGCTAGCAGGTGAGGGTGTCATCACGATGGAGGGAGAGCTAACACCATACTGTCAGCTACAGCTAGCGGGTAAGACTGTCAACAGAATAAATGGTGAGCTAACACCATACAGTCAGCTACAGAAAGCAGGTGAGACTGTCATCAATATGAAGGGGGAGCCAACACCATACTGTCAGCTACAGATAGCAGGTGGGGGTGTCATCAAGATGAAGGGTGAGCTAACACCATACTGTCAGCTACAGCAAGCAGGTGAGGGTGTCATCAAGATGAAGGGTGAGCTAACACCATACTCTCAGCCACAGCTAGCAGGTGAGGGTGTCATCAAGATGAAGGCATAATTTACAAGAATATGTCTAGCGAGATAATCCTACTCATTATATTCATTTCAGACTCCACTCTAAATATTTAAGCTGTGCTGGTCGCACCTTACTCGAAACTATTGAGTTATGTGACCAGTATAGCCTTCGCGAAATTGAAGTGAAAGGATAATAACTTTATAGCTGCATAAGCCATAAACTCCCCTGAGCTAAATTTAGAATAATGGAATGCTGTCTTCAGGTACAGGGCGCCAGGAAATGTTCCCCGCAGTGCCAACAAGGGCCTGCAGTAGTTATGTTGGCAGCACGACAGTCGCTTGTAAACTAACTTTGTGCTCACCACAGTCATTCATAACAGATGCTGGAAGTACTGATGACACACACGCTCACTTATTGCAATACACACTGACAATTTCGACAGCCTACAACCCACACGTATGGGATTCACCTGTCAAGGACACTATGCTGCCATCTAATTTGCTGATGCTGGCCCTGGCAGAAGCCAGCAGTCGCTGCGGGGAACATTTCCTGGTGCTCTGTATATTGTGAGAACATAGGGAAGGCCCATCACCTATGTTGACCGCTTTAATACAGTTATTCTTCCCACAAGCACTTTGTAAAGGAAAATATTGTCCTCCTGACAATATATTTCCAATCCTTGTAACATTGTACACAGACAGTTCATTGCTTTCACCAAGGGATTCTCTGGCATCAATTGTTATACCAAAAGCCCAAGTCCCAAGTGGGCATCTAATACAAAGTGACTGTGCCAAACATATGCTCACATAATAATCCGTTTTCCAATGATTATTGAGATAAGCTCAGTGATGAGAGTAATTAGGCTGTTGCGGGTTGAAATCCTGCATTCGACAAATATTTAATATCTCCTTCCTTTCATCAAAATAGCTCGTTTGTGTTTTCTGTACTACACTACACCTTACAACCAAACACTTCCGGTTGTCATCAATTCCTTTGTGAAAATGCAACTCTTAATCCCAAAATACTACTAGTTGATAAGGAGATGTCATTTCCTACCTCTGTCAGATCTGAAGATGGTGTTTTTAATTTGATGCATGGATCGATCCCCGGCATCAAACATTCTTCAAACTTAATATCCCTGGCATCATCCGTATCGTCCTGCGGAGAAATGACATGTTTCACAAATATGTTCTTTTCAGAAGTGAAATAGCATAATATACATAACTTGTGAGACTGCACTGAAAAATAATAACATACTGAAATTATTTCAACCGAATAGTTTCCTTATGTCTACAAAGCCATGGCAAAGACATAAACATTAAGTGGAGATTATATCAGAAACCATTTCAGTTCATACACACTCACTAAATGAAGGCCTTAACAGATTGTCACTAGTGTTGAGCGCTGGGGGAGTTAGGCCTACCAATAAACCTTAATTTGTATCATGAATAAGCGACAAGCAACATTTGTTAAATCTCGTGTGCAGCAATATTGATCTCACAAACACTCAAGATAAGGAGAAATTTAAAGAAAACGAAAAATAAGATGAGCTCCCTTCATAGTACAGTTTTACCTACTTAGAAAGACATAATTTCAGACTAATTCATAAATAAAACATAATACTTGACCCCATGACCACATCAACATCGTTAAGATCTGTAATAGAACATGCAGAAGTGAATATGAATAACTGTCTGCAGAACTTTTATAAATATCAACCCGCGGTCTAAGATAGGCTCAAATCCACTGTCATTGAGCACATCTGAGAAGTTTTAGCTCGGTGAAATAATAATTTTATTAATGCAGCCAAAGGCCATGTACTTTTCTTTTCAGGACGGGTCAGGGAAATGATATTGGAAGGAAATCGGCCATGGACCTATTGAAAGGAACCATCCCAGCATTTGCCTGGTGGTGAAAATGGGAAACCACGAAAACCATTAGCTCGGTGAAATAGTACCAGGCTAAATCAAACCTCATCCCTCTTTCTCCCACACTTAACACTCTAAGAGGGACTGAGGAAGCCTGTGTTACATTGGAAGCTGTCATCAAGATGAAGGGTGAGCTAACACCATACTGACAGCTACAGCTAGCAGACAAGGCTGCCATGAACGTAATAGTTGGACCATCAATAACGTTTAATGGGAAAATCATTCATATTTTTCTAGAAGAGATTAAGAACCTATGAAAACCTGTATTTAATGTTCCTTTCAAGATCATACAGCAAGTTATCAGCTGATCACTCCTCATTTGATTCCTAAAAAGTGCTACACAGGTATGTTGGAATGTAATGCATACAGTACCAACCTACATGTAACATAATGGTGAAAGTTAACATTTCTCGGTTGGCCACCTTTTTGGTTGCAAGTATTATATCAGTAAATCATGCTTGTCATAAATATTCGACTACTAATATTGTAATGTTACACCATATGCGCATTAAAACACAACTTACAATGTTAGGGAAGTCATCTGGCTCACTCTTGATTATTGGTTGTCCCTCCATGATATTCAAGAAACTAGAACACATAAAAAGTGCGCATTATGAACAATTCAGGCCGTACTTACACCTGTAAGCCAAATCATTCAGATAATTACTTCTATTGGCTATACAAAAAGTCAAATGAGTTAATTTCAGTTCTATGAATGGAAAATAATTCTGGTAATGTGAAAATAACCCTCTAGGTGCACAGTGCGAAGGAGATGTTAAAAGCAGCCTATAACTTATTCGACAATGACGCTCGGCTTGATAAGATATGAGTTAAGATATAATATCGAGTAAAATCCCGATGTCTAGCATAGCGATAAAATGAGGAATTACATCCGATTTTTCTTTATATCACTGTCCAACAACTTATATCACAGGCCGAGTAAATATAATTGTTTGACGCTAAAGTACAATACAAACCTATCACCACGTTAGATTAGGCAACGTGAAGGTTAACTCAACGTTTTACAACAGTAGGCCTATTTACAGATTGGCAGGATCAGGATACAGCGAGTTGCTGAAACCAACAAGACTTTCCTTCCACCTTGTGTTACATGAAACCCACTTCAAATCAAAACCAACGTACCATCCTCATTGAACCAATATTTGACGGTTGTGACTAAAACGATGTATTGATCATTACACACTTGTTATTGTTGGCGCCAATAACTTCCTAGATACAGTTCCTTTGTATCTTGGAAAAATAAATATTGTTAATTAACTTACACAGACGACTAACAAGTTTCAGCAGTTTCTCCGGACGTAACTGTTGTCTTGCCCCTAGCGTGAGAAAGATTTCAAATCTCTACAGGTCCTGTCATTTAACTAAATTATCAAAATATCTCCGATTTTAATATTTTACCGCGAGGCACGTCAGTCACGATATCGCTAGAAACGCACACGTAAAACAATACCTACAAAACACGACCCACCGATAAGTAAATAGACTCGGTGAAAGGAAAATTGAGTCGGTCAGTTCCAAAAAAGAGTTTTGTCCAATTTTCAAAACATTTAGGAAATCATGAAAAACGTTTTACGCTCAAATTTTTTGAAAATTATTGTTGGGCCTGGTATTATTATAATGCAGTCACACAACAGATTCACTTTTAAAAACTATTTTTGCTCTATGGATCATAAATAATGAGTAATTAACAAAAATAAGGTGGACAAGACTTGCTTTGGAACGGTCATAAGGACAAAACCTCATTTGGAGCAATTGAACTTGGACAAGACTCACTTCGGAAATGCAGGAGGAGATTGTGGGGAATGTCATTGGTATGTAATCTCGGTATGATATTTTTCAAGAAACGTTTATTCAAAGCTCTAAACTCTAAAGTAATAAAACATGGATAACACAACTGAAAAATGGCATATTGTGAGCTACAATATTTAAAGAAAGGAAGAAATAACAGTTTAAACAAATAGAGAAACATCAATCATTGGTTCATCTTTATCTGGGTTTTCATTTTCAACCATGGATTGTCTTCCTAATGCTTCTTTATACCAACGAAGCTCTGCACGATCCCTCCATGCAGTCCCAAAGTGTTTTTAAGAAGAGTCGCCACATGTTTTATTTTTGCCAGATTAACTTAGATGCCCATAGGAATGTCTTGTGGAACAATGATCTTAGCTGTACAATTTTTTTTTTGCTAACACGTTTTGAAGCACCCAGATCTATTCGATAAGTGGGTTCACCTTGTACAAGTGTATCACCCTTCTTTGATTTAGTTATGATAAATCGCTTTGTTTGCTGGAATTGAAAATGCCACTTTGATGTTGGTTTTAAAACTGTTTTAAGTTACCTGCTGCTTTCCAATCACTAACGTGAAACTCTTCACCCATCTTCAATACCGTACCAATTTGGGAGTATATATCTAAATAATCGTCAAGGGAGATGATGGTATCCTTTTTTCGAACAACTTGTTCTATTCTTCCGAATATTCTATCCGGCGGAATATAAGAATGGCCTGGCACAGGGAATATTATCTGAACAGATTTCACGTTCTGAGTCACACACTAGCCACTTCATTGCCATGCCTACCATGGTTGTGCTTTTATTCTGTCCCCCTGCTCCATCCGCTAATAGCTTAACAGTATCAAACTGTAATAAATCTGAGTTCTGTAGTCGATGGTGAATAGATGAGACGATATCGTTGGACCCTTTATTTCTCTGATCCTCGGCCCATGTATAAGTGAAAGTGTTATCTTTAGTTTGCTTTGTTTTAGATGAACCTACGCACACCGTAAAGTTATATAAGTTAGCCTAAATATAGTTGCCTGCTATAATATGCAGACTGATCGGGGATGTTATATCGTGGGAGATACAAGATAAATAACATACACTTGTTAATATAACACAACGGTTTATTAAACACTAGTCGATACACAACGATACACAATGTGAACTAACTTGAGCGGAACTGATGTCTACAGTACGCGGGTGCATATATACATAGTAGCTGGAAAGTTCCAGAATCGAATGTTCCAGATTGGAATGTTCTGGGCATAGTGACTAGAATGTTCGTGTTAACTCAAGTAGCCTAAATACACAACAATGACTAGAATGTTCATGTTAACATAGCACTTTCTAGAATGTTCATGTAAATACACAACATTTCCTCCCTCTTTTAAATGGATGATTTAGGAATCAGGAGAGAATCCCAACGGTGTTCGGCGCTGGCGAGTACTCCTGCGGGGAATAAAAGGGGTTTGGGAAATAGGTGATGTCCTGTTTACAGGTGTAGCTGGTGTGGCTGGAGGTGTCTGGACTGTTGCTGGTGTCTCGGTGAAGCGAACTCGTCTCAGGCTCGGTGGCTTGGTCGGTTGTGCGGTGGCTTCGTCGGTTGTGCGGTGACTCCATCGGTTGTGCGGTGGCTTGGATGGTTGCACGGTGACTTGGTCGGTTGCACGATGACTTGGTCGGTTGCATGGTGACCTTGTCGGTTGCACGGTGACCTTGTCGGTTGCACGGTGATTTGGTCGGTTGCACGATGACTTGGTCGGTTGTGTGGTGACCTCGACGTGGCCTGGTCAAGTTGAGTCTCGAGCGGAGATGAGGGTACCTTTGCTCCGTTGCTGTCATCGTTCGACTGGCGTAAGCGATTGGACGTTCTCGCCCTTTGCTGAGCCGGTGTGACAATACTGCGCCCAGGCCGGTCTTGCTGGCGTCCGTGGCCAACAGGAGTGGTAACGCTGGGTCATACTGCATGAGTACCTGGGGCGAGGTTAGGGCGTTCTTGATGTCTTTGTATGCCCTGTCGCCTTCTGGTGTCCAGATGAGAGGGTCCTTGAGCAGCATGTCTCTGAGTTGTCTGTCTCTGGTGGACAAATCGGGGATGAACGAACTGTAGTAGGTCGCTTTACCAAGAAACAGTTGGAGTTCTTCTGGTGTAGTTGGTTTCGGTGCATCACGTACAGCTCGGATGTGTGCATCCGACTTATGGATGCCTGACGCATCGATTTTGTGGCCAAGGGCTTCCTGAGAGAAAACGCATTTGGCTCGGTTGAGCTTGAGGTTGTGTTGCCGAAACCGTTCCAGAGTGGTGCTGAGGGCCTGCATCAGATTTTCAAAGCTATCAGCAAAAACTATACTGTCATCGAAAAAATTTACGACGTTTGGGAGACCATGCAGGACAGTAGTGTGGTAGTGGGAAAGCTGCCCACTAACATATTGAACCCTCCTCGTATTTGCCCCGAACCTGATATCTTGCTAACCAATCATGGGATTTGAACATACAGGGTGTCCTAGCACTTGTAGTGATGCCCCCTACTTTCCTATAGGCTCTTTATTTAATTAAACGACCAAAACTAAAAGGTCATTCGCGAGTAGTGGGGTAGTGTTGGTTTTCTCAAGTCGTGCTCGTGCTTGAATATGTATGCCTATGTTGGGAAAGGGTTAGGTGGTGGGGGAGGAGAAGGGTCGAGTGAGGGGTCGTTTAGATGGTATTTTTTCCGCTCTATGTGATGGTGAGGTTAATTTTTAAAATGGATGGCATTTGGAAACGCCATTTGGGGTAAACATATTGTTTTGACATTTTGGCGATGAGTGTTTTTTTTTGTATGCCTGCCACTTGAGAGGTTTTGTAAGAGAGCGGTTTTTTAAAATGATTATTTATAAATGATTGTTTTTTAATATTTATTTAAATAAACCCAAAATACTAATAGGTCATCGGCTTTTTACTATCTCGCTAACCAATAATCGGATTTAAACCTATGAGGTGTCGTAGGACTCGTGGTGAACTCCCCTTTTCTATGGACGGGATATATCCACCCCAAAATAAAAACTACCCTTACCCGGTAAATAATATTTTTGTATGTGCGCGCACGGACGGCTTTTGTCAAAAGGACCTAACTACACGTTTGTTAACATTTTCTGAACGCCTGATGGGATTTTGCGATAGGCAGTATCCTAACCCTGGGGGTGACGCCCCGTTTTTGAATGTATGATTCATTTTTGTCGAAAGGGCCTAACTACACTTTTGTTCATATCTCGCGAACCAATCATGCTAGGGACTTGTATGAGGGTTCCTAGCACTTGGGGCGACGTCCCCCTTTGTGGGGTGAAACTACCCCCCAAAATTGAAAAATCCACATCTTGGATACGAAGAATCCTAAAATTAGGTGTGATAGCTTAAAAAATAGGGGATGATATGGGCTTTTACCTCGATTGGTCATTTCACCCCTATAACAGTAAATAGTCATTTCCGGAGAAAAAAAACTGTTAAACACCTAAAAATGATAATTGAACCTAAGATCTTTTGTTTTTGATGATAAATAGCAGGGGGTGGAAACTACCCCCCAAATTGAAAAATCAATATCTCGGAAACGAAGAACCCTAAAATTAGGAGTGATAGCTTAAAAAAATAGGGGATGATATAGGCTTTTACATCGATTGATCATTTCACCCCTAAAACAGTAAATAGTCATGTTATGGGGTAAAAAGGTGTTAAACACCTAAAAATGATAATTGAACCTACTGTCGGGCAATAAGTATAGATACTCGAGTTTAGAGGTCAATAAATCCTTTACCCTTAGTCTTACATAAGAACAACCTACACCAACATTTTCCTTGTTTTATTTGTCGTTTAACAATATAGAGTAAATATTTGCATTGTATCTCGTTAAAATTTTATAGCAGATTGAACAAAAAAGAACCGGTTTTTCTTACCAAGTTTACGGAGCACTCACTTAGAAAAATCATTACGTTAAAAGTTTTGATCTGATCGTTACGAAACTTTAATACGTCTTAAAGGAACTTATTGTTAATGCGTATATGAAGTTTTAATCTGATCTGACGTTTCTTAAAATAGTTGTTGTGAATTTTGTAAAACAACTTTTTCTCGGGCCTGGGTGGTCATAGCAGTATGAAATATGGCTTGTTATGAGGCTCATAGCAATGCAAGGCTTAACGTAAAACTACATTTTATCTACTTGTGATTATCGATTTTATATGGATTGATATTTAATCGGACCATTGAGGGCGGTGATAGTACCGCAGCAGCCTGGCAATGTTGCCAGTTGCTGCGCGCTCGTTCCTACGCACACCAAACTCTGATCTTTGTTCTTCGTTGAGTCATTAGCAACAAGCAGCAACTATCACTGTCTGTATTATCTATTGCTTGCACATCGATCAAGATGCCAGCTAATCCGCAGTTAACGGAGGGAGAATTTGCCATGATTATAATTGCAATATGTTTTTTAGATGCGAGAGAGAAAGTAATAATGATAAGAGGGTTTAGCAAATAGTATCCAAGTGTATTGGAAGGTCGATAGCCACGGTGAAGAGATGTGCCGCTGCAATTAAATATATTCCTCTTCCTCCCAGAATGCAAAAGTATGAAAGTATGACGAAAGCAGAGCTAATTGTTCACGCCAAACCTCACTTCAGGGCACCCAAAAAGAAGCTGGAAGAGATAATCAAGAATGTTCGCCCTGATGTCGAACTCGTCTGGTTGCCAGTTGCTCATTGTGAGCTCAACCCCATAGAGCTGGTTTGGTCCTACGTGAAAAATAAAATAGCTAAAGTGAATATGAGTAACCAGGCGGAGAGAGGAAGATCAATGGAGGTGATGCGAGATCTCTGTAAAAAAGCCTTGAGGTGTGTAACACCGGACCTATGGAAACAAGAAGTTCCGTAACGAACTAAAGAGCCTACGTTTCTTAAAATTTAAGATCTATGCCAATGATTAATCTATATGGATCTATCTAGAATAATGACGAAATTAAGTTGGTAATATCGAAATTTCTAATTAGTTCGAAATACTGTATACCTGGCATATTGTAGCCTAATAGAGAACTACAGTTGGCAGCCCTGGTGACTGAATATATTCTTAGTTCCATCTCTTAAGGTACAGAATACAAAATTTGGTTGAAGTCCAATGGATAGCATGGACGTTACATGCAGTTAAACATTGGATCTAACAGCGCGCGTAAAATCATGTTGGCAACAATGACATACATGTATTGGTCAAAAATAATCTGAAATAATATGATCTTTTGTTGTGTCAATTTTGAATAAAATCCATTAGTTAGTATAGAAGTTACATGCATTTTAAAATTGGATCTATCAGCAGGCTTAGAATCATGTTGGCAGCACTGGCGTAGGTCTCTATTAGTTACTCCAAATTAATCCAGAATGCCAGGTACTATACGTGTGCAAAGTTTAGAGCTATTGGCTTGCATACTTTCTGATATATTGATATTAGGGTAACAAAAATAGAGACAGTATTTACTAACAGTTGGCAGTCCTGGTTACTCTTAAGAATCGGCATATATATATCTGTTATGGTACACATAGCACACACGAAATTTGGTTGAAATCCAAATGATAGTATAGAAGTTACATGTATTTAAAGTTGGACTTCTCAGCAGCCATAGAATCATGTTGGTAGCACTGACGTATATAAGTTTCTCCAAATTAATATTGAATGTCAGGTACTATTTTGAAATTTTGAAATTGCTCCTATTCATACCTTCCAAGATATCCAACATGGAGCTCAAATTTCAATTGCGATTTTCCAGCAGTTGGTAGCACTGACATCATTTTCAAATATGGGCGTGAGATATTCAGGTATAGATCTTTACTCCTACCAAATTTTGTTTCGATTACTTCAGCCGTTTAGGAGTTGATAGGGGGGGGGGGGGGACACACACAGCCAGACAGACAGACAGAAGGACAGACAGACAGACAGAAGGACAGACAGGACAGACAGACAGACACACATTTGCCCGATCTCATAAGTCTACTTTTTCCTCATTTTTGAAAAATCTAAAAAGTAGGCTAAAAATGCATCGAACACACTAAAAAATAGAGAAACATTACTGGGAAAAGGATTGGCTAACAGAAGACGTCCCCGTTGTTGAGCCACTTGTTATAAACTTAAATGACAATTCATCTGATTCATCGGGCAGTGATTTTTCAGACAGTTAATAAGGGAGCAGTTTTATTATCTTATAATCTCAAAGTGTAAATTACTTCAAACAATTAATCTTATAATAATAGCTTTTCAGCTGACACACCATTTTTAAACCTGCCAATGGAGGAGGTCCAAAGCCCTCATTAAAAAAGGTGTTGCGGAAATGAAATATAAGACACGTTTCTC
The DNA here is from genome assembly GCA_946902985.2 of Meconema thalassinum. Classification (NCBI taxonomy): domain Eukaryota; kingdom Metazoa; phylum Arthropoda; class Insecta; order Orthoptera; family Tettigoniidae; genus Meconema; species Meconema thalassinum. The sequence goes on from OX336395.1 coordinate 241,251,949, forward strand.
TAACTTCTAGGTAAAATTAGCAGAGGCTATTAGCGCTGTACATAAGGGACGCATATTTCAGGATATAAAGAAGAATGAAATAGTTAAGTTAAATCGACGTGAGTGATAGTGTATTTTTTATTTTTTTTCTTAATCGTATTACCCTCCAAGGTTGGCTATTCCCTCGGACTCAGCGATGGATCCCACATTTACCGCCTCCATATTGAAACTTCGGGATCGGGTATACAACTGCGGTGTGTAACCAGCACTTCGCCCAGGTTGCCTCACCTGCAAAGCGAACAGGGACCTTATGAGGGATGGGAAGATTGGGAGGGATAGGCAAGGAAGAGGGAATGAGGCGGCCGTGGCCTTACGTTAGATATCATCACGGCATTTGCCTGGAGACGAAGTGGGAAACCACGAAAACCACTTCAAGGATGGCTGAGGTGGGAATCGAACCCCCCTCTACTCATTTGGAGTACCCGAGGCTGAGTTGACCCCGTTCCAATCCTCATACCAATTTTGAAATTTCGTGGCAGACCCGGGAATCAAACCACGGACCTCCTGGGTGACAGCTAAGCACTCTGACCACTACACCACGGAGGCGAATATATATTATAATTTTTGTATTATAATTCGTCAATTTCACGTATGGTTTTTAATTGATTTTAATTAATGTCATTTTTCAAGTCCTCGTACAGTAGCTCCTTCACCAAAATTTTACTCGTATAGAATAATATCTTCCTTGTCACGTGAGCGACCGATGGTTTAACCCATAGACATTCACTTTATCTTTCTGTTTCTTTTATATACCGGTATTGCCACCACAGAATTTCAACTACCATAATATAGTTAAGTGAACACGGAAGTGTCCTTCATCCATTTTGCTGAATTATGATAAAATAATAGATGTAGTGTAATGGTGTGATAACTGCTTTGTATAACTTTGATAAAAGTTCAGTTTTATAAAATATTTGATAACATTTATTTGACACATTTCTTTAGCAGTCTAATACGGCCTAACACAAATTACAATACAACAACAGAAATTCCCAGACCTTACGGCTTGGAACGCGCGCGTATTATGTTTCACAGGGCAACGTGGCACGAGTTTCCTCGACCGAGCGCATCGTTCCCGTCGCTTGCTACGATACATTCATCTCACATAACCACCCGATTAAATATCAATCGATATAAAAGCAATTATCAAAAGTAGATAAAATGTAGTTTTACGTTAAGTCTTGCATTGCTATGAGCCTCATAACAAGCCATATTTCATACTGCTATGACCACCCAGGCCCGAGAAAAAGATGTTTTACAAAATTCACAACAACTACTTAAAGAAACGTCAGATCAGATTAAAACTTCATATACGCGTTAACAATAAGTTCCTTTAAGACGTATTAGAGTTTCGTTACGATCCGATTAATACTTTTATCGTAATGATCCTTCTAAGTGAGCGCTCCGTGAACTTGGTAAGAAAAACCGGTACTTTCTTTGTTCAATCTGCTATAAAATTTTAACGAGATACAATGCAAATATTTACTCTATATCGTTAAACGACAAATAAAACAAGGAAAATTTTGGTGTAGGTTGTTCTTATGTAAGACTAAGGGTAAAGGTTTTATTCACCTCTAAACTCGAGTATCTACACTTATTTCCCCGACATTAAGATCTTTTGTTTTTGATGAAAAATAGCAGGGGGTTGAAACTACCCCCCCCCAAATTGAAAAATCAATATCTTGAAAACGAAGAACCCTAAAAATAGGTGTTATGGCTTAAAAGATAGGTCAAGACATATGCTTTTACCTGGATAGGTCATTTCACCCCTAAAACAGTAAATAGTGATTTTACAGGGGGGGGTAAAAAGGTGTTAATCGGGTAAAAATGATAATTGAACCTAAGATCTTTTGATTTTGAAGAAAAATAGTAGGGGGTGGTGAAAACAACCCCCAAATTGAAAAATCAATATCTTGGAAACGAAGAACGCTAAAATTAGGTGTGATAGCTTAAAAAATAGGTTATGACATATGCTTTTACATGGATAGGTCATTTCATCCCTAAAACAGTAAATAGTGATTTAACAGGGGGGTAAAAATGTGTTAAACGGGTAAAAATGATAATTGAACATAAGATCTTTTGTTTTTGATGAAAAATCGTAGGGGAGTGTAAACAACCCCAAATTGAAAAAAATCGATATCTTGCAAACTTAAGAACCCTAAAAATTAGGTGTGATCGTTTAAAAGTAGGTGATGACATACGCTTTTACCTCGATAGATTATTTCACTCTTAAAACAGGGAATAGTAATGTTACAGGGGAAAAAGGTATCAAACACCTAAAAGCACAAGCGTTTTGTGAAACCATGCTTTAATGGGCATGTGTATGGAGGATGATTGTTATTATTATTATTAGGTAATTATGGATTAATATGTGGATAGATAACTAACCAGTGGGGAACGTGATGTCGCAGGTGCTTAGCTAGTCGTCTTTACCCGGACGGCTGGGGTTCAAATCCCGGTGACAGCGGGGATGAATTTTCACCTGAAAAATCACGTGGCGTCAGGAAGGGCATTCGGCCTTAAATCCCCGGCCAAAACCAAAAAGAGCCTGCTTGGCTCCGGCGACTCAAAATAATTGGGAAAAAAACAAGAAAGCAAAGAGGAAGAAGAAAAAATGGTAACTCACCAGTAATAGTAAACATTTGTTTGAGGTGTTGAAGAAGTCAGGATGGCCAACCCATTGCCTTGGTTCACGAATGGACCCCAAAAGGTTTTACCTGTCAAGACTCAGTGTACCCTGTTGCAGCCTTTAGAAAAAAATCGATCCGGGGCATCTGTGGTGACAGTGGAGTTATATTCATGATGCTTTTTAAACAAACATACGCTTGCATACTACCGCTGGGTTGAATCTGCACAGAGACACTGCCTTTGGTTTGTGTAGTGTGCCTTGGATATAACAGCACGGCGATCTTGTCAGCAAGTTTCATATTACTCGTCTTCTTGATAGTGGACGTACTCTGCACCGTGTTATCATACAGGACATGACTAGATAGTGGTTAGGTAAAGGTTTGACAAAGGCTTAGTGAACCTTATTGCAACCTTGAAATGAATGTCTTGGTATAGTCGGGGTCGGAAGCCAAGACCTTAGGGTTGACAACCAAGTAGGTAAACCACTACACGATGAGATGGTCAAATATTAATGTAACAGAACAAATAGAAACGTTTTCTCTAGTTTAACGAATTGACTAAGAGCCATACCATGAGAGGTGTAGGTAATGGAAATTGAATCCTTAGCTGATGACTATACTACTTGTAATCTATAGCCATGCCCACGTATAAGCTATCATGTTAGAAAAAGAATTGTATGGCTTGTTTCAAACGGAGAATAATTGTGTTTACTGTGAAACACAAATCTGAATTTAAGAATAGTTTATGTCCTACATGATGTTTGAACTCTTTTTTATTTATACTTTAGACAAACGCTAACATAGTTGTCATTCAGAAACCATGGCCGCCTCTTTTCAAATCCTACACCGTACGCTGAAGTTAAAATGAATAATGATCACGTTACAGACAGCCAGTTACAAAGCCATGAGAACTAAGTGAACAAAGAATAAAATTCATGAGCCAGTGAGGAATTCAACATGCTGTCCTTTGAACAAAAAGAGAAGCGTTCAACAAACTTAACGACCAAGCTGTCCTATCGACCCTCAATGGTTTGGGTCATCGTAAAGATGAAAATTAAATCTAAGCTATAACTAAAACTAACTACACTCTTATATACTATAAGAAGAAATGGAAAACAAAAGGACAATAGTTGGAAGGAAGGAGAGCCATGAAAGGCAGATATAAAAGTATAATAGGTGAGGCTCTGCCCCAGAGGTAATGGATAAAGAGGAGGAAAACTGGACTCAGCTCAGAAATCAATTGGGGTCGCCAACTTCCAAACTGATCAGCCGTAAGCCCCTTGAGGGTGTAGCTATATGCAGAGTGCACCGCAGGTGGTGGGGCTATATACACCCTACCTTCTTGATGGGCTTGAGCAAAAGACAGGAGATTACATGAAAATAAAAACAAGGCTGCCACCTCACACTAGTAGGATATCAGAAAAAATAAATAAACAAGGGCCAATTAAGTTGCAAAAGGAAGAGACTCCCTAGGCCTCGGATACCCTAATCATGTTGGGGTCGGTAGAGAACAAGAGTTGAGCAAGTGTGGTCGACAGGAAATAAGACAGAGAGGATCCTAGCGCAAGTTAGTGGAAGCAATGACGGACTCAGCTGGGACTCCATGATCGTCAACCTACATACACTAAATATGACGCCCAGGGGTGGAATTAAATACCTCTTTTGTTTCATAACACTGGCTTTTAAGGACGGTAACACATGGCATGCCTTATAATGCAATACTGGTCCTAGGGTATGCAAAATTGTATTAGAAACTCAGCTAATAATAGTGTGCATGTCCATGATTATTTTCCCAAGTATAGTACACGGGACTGATAACCATGATTTCCAAGCCCCTAAGTAAGACAAAAACAAATGATTTTCATTTTTCCAATGAGTTGGGGTGAGGTGAGGTGAGATTTCTATACACCAAACTGATGTGGTTTCCACTTCTACTCCAGGCAAATGCACATTTGATGTTAAGAATAGTGAAATGGTTTGCAACTGTCCAATGCTAGGACCTGATTAGTGCCTTTAAAATGGAATTGAATGGAGTACACTTCCTCCAAATCCAACAAGAGGAGTGTTCGATCCCCCCACAAGAGCCATTCTTAAAGTCAATATAAATGGCTATGCACTTCAGGTCATGACGGTCTCCTCTCTCCAATCCTACCCCTTGGTGGTGAAAGGCACACTCTAATACAACCATAAGTGACAGATTATCTGTTAAATAACTAACTATCCCTGATTTACCTTGAATTTTCCTAAAATCCACTACATTTTCCGCAAATTGACCAAATGACACAAAATTCCAGCAAAATTCAATAAATGACTGCCAGATTTATTGAAATTCCATTGATTCACCTAAGAATGGTTCAAACTACCTCAAATTCATATAAAATTAGCTGAATATAGATGAAAATTCACTAAAATTTACCGAATTTAGCCAAGTGGTGTACAAACCATGAAATTTAACCAATTTTTTTTAAATTGACTACATGTACTCAAAAATTCCATAATATTCCCTTTACATGTATCCTTTTTGTTGTTGTTGTTGTTGTTGTTGTTTCGCTTACCACACTCCCTGCAGACAAATAACTCAACATGACTTTCTCCTAGACTAGGAGCTCCACATTCGACATGATAGCTGAGTTTCATCTCCCATAAACTTGTCTCTGAGGTGGGTGTCAGGAAAAGGCATTCAGCTGTATAAACCACACCCTCACATAGACTTTCATAACCTCTTACGTTGAGATTCCTAACACTAACGACATTGAATGATTGAACGGTTTCCTTTTCACAATTCCTGTCTATACTTTCCTCTTTAAGGTTGCGAGATGTTTGCAAGATTCCTAAAATGCAATTAAACATAATAAATACCTTAAGATGGTTTGATTTGTTTAAAGATAATGGTGTTGATGATTGTTATATACGTGAAGACTAATTTTTAGGTCGTGACTGGCCTTGAAATAAGAATTGACTAACCGAACATGAGTTACCTATGAGGGAAACATTTTAGCCCACTATGTTGGTTATTGACCAGTGAGTACAGTTGTAGAAAGCTGTTTATTATTATTTTTTGAAATCATATACAACAGAGGCTTAAACCTATAGACAAACCATGTGACCATGTTTGTTAAACATGACATTATACCAGAGACAATTAGGATACTTATGTAGAGCTTACCAAAAATAATGTTGTGTGACAGTAAATGCTAGTCAACAAACAGTTATGCCATACTAAAAAAAATCATCATACAATACCTGAGAGAGCTCTTCTAAAAGTATTAATGCGTAACCTGTTTCCACTCGCTTGGTATATATTTTTCGGCGTGGGAATGATTCTCAAGAAATGAAATGCAAATGGAACTGAAATGCAACACAAACAAACAATGAGCGCGTGCGGTGACTGAGATTGATAACATGACGTACTGTCGGTTATGTAGCTATGTGGAATGTTTATCACATATGGTTTACTTCATGGTTTGGATATCCCATTAAAGATATTCCTACAATAAATGATCTTGAAATGGTCATTCTTTGGGGTGAAAATATGTATTCATCATCATCTTTCTTCGGCTTTTCCCAATTAATTGGGGTCACCGGAGCCAACCAGGCTCATTTTGGTTTTGGCCGGGGATTTAAGGTCGGATGCCCTTCCTGACACCACGTGATTTTTCAGGTGAAAATTCCACCCCGCTGTCACCGGGATTCGAACCCCGGTCGTCCGGGTGAAAGACGAGAAGCTAAGCCACTGCGCCATCACGCTCCCCGGTGAAAATATGTATTATATGATATTTAATGAAAACAATTATGATTTATTAAATGTTTATACGTTTACTGAATTCTTATTTAATGTAAGCACTCGAGGCACTATCGACCAAAATACGGCACTATCAGGAATATATATTGCATACTTGAAGGTTTGGTGATCCCATTAAAGGTATTCCTACAATAAATGATTTTCAAGTTGTCGTTCTATGGCGAGAAAATATTTAATATATGATATTTGCTAACAGGATTTACCACATGAGTTATTTTACAAGTATTTATTTTAATGACCAACAGAGTTCACTGTTAAGATGGTAGAGCCCTATGTGGAATGTAGGATAACATGTAACATGTTATACATGATACGTGACAACTGTAAGGCTTGTGATTTTTAAGATGCCTTTATCCCTATATTAATCACCCAGTTTACAAGACTCTTAACTGTAATGTTCCGAATAAATTGATACAAAACAAAAATCTTCATTGAAAAAGCAAGAAGTGATTGAGCAAATATATATACTGGGGAAAAAAAGTTTTCTAAACACTAATGTCCAACAAGACTAATTAAATCAGTAACTGTCAGGGTGGCCGAGTGGCTAAGGCGTTTGACTTAAGTTCAAATTTCCAAATATATAAGGAAGCAAGGGTTCGAACCCCTTCCCTGACTTAACTATTGCTTGAACATGCAAGAAAACAAGAAATATATACAAACTATGTTTATCAATTTAATATATATATATATATATATATATATTACAATAGATAGACACATAGAATACAGCTCTTTTTGTTTATCATTTCTTTTAAACATAACACTTGTTGAAATTTATTTTTAGTGGATGGGGGTGTTGCTGCGTTGACCCATTACTCAATAATAGCAGCTTTACGAAGTTCATTTTCTATATTTAATAGCTCTTTCTCATAACCAATATGACCAACCTGTTTACAGGCGTGCAAGAGCTGTAGACGTTCGTCTAATATATTAGGATCGTTCCATCTGCTATTTTTTATGAATGGTTTCAAAAACTCGGGAAGCAGTTCATCATTATCACCATTATCATGATTATCATACTCATTATTATAATCATTTTCATAATGATGATCATTATCATTAATATCATTACCATTATAATTTCCACCTATGTCCACAGTCTGTTCAATGGTTTGAGTTGCCTTTGATAGTGTTGAAAGCTTCTTTTTAGATGTGCTAGAATGCTTTAACATTGTTATGTTATTATTATCACCATTACTTTTCTCACTAACTTTTTGATGGGGTATATTGTCTCTGATAGGGTTGAGGGCTTTTGAGATGTGGGTGCGTGTCTGAACATGGGTTTCACAGGAGGTGTTAAAGGTTTCTCATTAATCAACTCGCTAACAGCATGAGTGCGTTGTAGTGTATTAAACTTGAGGTTAATATTATCTTGATCAGCACTATCTTTTACTTGGACTTGGTTTTTTGCTTTGGTTTGAGTTTTCCTCACATTTAGACTAGCGTGATTATTAAGTTTACAATCATTATTGTTTGAAGAAAGTATGTCCAATTGTTTTGTCTTAAGCATTCCTCGACACTGTTTCGATCGTTGCTTTGAACAGCGCCAAATGACAGTTCCATTTTTAGCCTATTTTCAATTTTGAAAAAATAGGCTTATGAGATCACCTTTTGTCCGTGTGTGTGTGCGTGTGTGTGTGTGTGTGTGTGTGTGATTCGTGTGTGTGTCCCCCCCTAATAAAATCTAAACGGCAGGAGCGATTTCAATGAAACTCGGAAAGTTCATAGCACTATTCCCGGCGACCTCGACCGTGCCCTTCAAATTTTGTTACGACTCACCAATCCAACATGGCGGCTGTACGAAATATTTCACCAGCATTCAATATCTCCGAAACTATTACCGACATTACCCTGACATTTTCTATGGTGATAGAAGGAACTACTATAAGTTCACTTATGTGACTCTTGAAAACCTGGTAACTACAAAACCAACATGGCGGCCAAGCGAATTTGCGACTTTTAAATAGACGTTTCTCGCGATTTGACCAACCAAACGCAATGAAACTTGGTACAGTATATGTTTATATACATTGTAATGCACCGACATCTAACTTCGTTCAATTGTTTACATAATCACAAGATGGCGGATGTGCGAAATATTTCACCGGCATTCTATATCTCTGAAACTATTAGCGGTATCTCCGTAAAATTTTGTACGGAGATAAAGGGCACTACTGGAAGTCCATCTATAAGATTTTCAAAAACCGGTTAACTACAAAACGAACATGGCGGCCAAGCGAATTTGAACATTTTAAATAGACCTTTCTCGCGATTTAATGTTCCAAGCGCACTGAAACCTGGTACAGGAAATATTTATACACATTGTAATCCACTGGTATCTAATTTAGTTCAATTGTTTACATAACCTCAAGATGGCGGCGGTGCGAATTTTAAAATTAAGTTTTTATTTCTTGTGATGTAGTCATGCGATCGAAGTGAAAGTTTGAATAATGAACCTACGCAATAATTTTCCTTTAATGGTACAAGACTCTACGGCCTATACATTTAACAATCCAACATGGCGACCATCCGAAATATTTAGACGATACTGAATATCTACGAATCTATTTTAGCAATCAAACTAAATTTTTTAATGTTCATAGGGGCTATGAACTTAATTTCACCTATAGGACTTTAAATAACCTGGTGATCACAAATCCAACATGGCGGTGACGCGAATTATAAATATTCACATGGACGTTTCTCGCAATTTAACCATCCGCGTGCAGTGAAACTTGGTACAGTAAATCTTTATCCAAATGTTAATCCACTGGCATCAAATTTATTTCAATTTTTTCCTTAACCTCAAGATGGCAGCTGTGATTTTTTTTTTTAAACTCCTTGTTTTTTCTTGTGTCCTAATTATGCGATTGAAGTTTGAATACTACACGTTCACAACAATCTGCATGTAACAGTACATAACTCTAGGACCTACATATATAAAATCCAACATGGCGACCATCCGAAATATTTAGTCGGTTCTCAATATCTACGAATCTATTACAGCAATCAAACTGAAATTGTGTAAGTTGATAGTGGCAATTACCATAAGTAGGATATATGAAAATAGGCTGTATAGTTCTTCACGGAACTACTTGTTATTGCTGCGTTTCACAATATATGAATATCCTGTATAGTATGCATAAGGCTTACCATACCTAGTCACTGATACTTCCATATCAACTGTCAAACACAAAATAATCTCTAGTAAAGACAACTTGGTAATGACAACAATAGTTTAATGTGGGAGCATGTATACATGCAGAAAGTGGGAGAAAGGTGGGGGATAAAAAGTGGGAGCAAAAGTGGCAGCAAATGTGGGAGCAAAAACTGTGAGCAAAAAAAAAGTGGGAGCAAATATGGGATCAAATGTGGGAACAAAGCAAATATAAAAAGTGGGATCAAATATGCTAGCAAATATGTCAACAAAAATGTCAGAAAAAATAAATACACAAGTCAAGATAGTTTAAAGTGCAAAGAAAATATGGAAGCAAATATGAGAGCAAAAGTGGTGTTTTTCTAAAACAACTAGACATAACAAACTTAGTCATAACCTAACCTATCCTAACCTCACAAAAACCTCACCTCACCTAACCTCAACTAACCTAACCTAACCTCACCTAACCTAACCTCACCTAACCTCACCTAACCTCACCTCACCTCACCTAACATAACCTCACCTAACCTAACTTGACTGAACTTTACCTAACCTAACCTATCATAACTTCACCTAACCTAACTTTACCTAATCTAACTTCACCTAACCTAACCTTTCAACTCTCAGAGAAAAATTAAATTCTGGGCATAATTGAGTTGGAACCCAAGACTTCAGGGATAACACCCAAGTATACTAGCCACTACACCACAAGATGGGAAAATTATCATGCAACACAACATAAAAATACAAGTTTCCTCTAGTGTAACTCATTGGCTGACAACCATAGTTGGGAATTCAAACCCAAGACCTCAGGACTTTTGTTTTGAACATTATCAGAAATATTATTTCATTTACATTTTGCTGCTGCTTATAGTTTGAAGAGTTGGCATTAATATAGGGAGTAAAAAAGTGGGAGAAAATGTGGGAGTCAATATAGAAGCCAATGTGGGAGCAAATGTGGGAGTAAATATGTGGACAAAAGTGGGAGCAAATGTGGGAGTCAATATGGGGGGAAAATATGGGAGCAAATGTGTGAGCAAATCAGCTCACCTCGGACATCACCAGTGAGTACTCATATCCACCGCTAGATAGCGGAAACATACTTTCTGTGTTGTATGTAACTATCTTACAAAGTTTGACTGCATGCAAAACGTGCTTGTATAAGCTGCGCATATAATTTTAATATACAATTAACACTAAGTGTTTCGAACTAACATGTATAGCCTTGTCTAGGGTATATAGAGGATCCTTAGCAAGAAAGACTGACCAACCCAGGAATGTAAAGCCTTGCCGTCTGCAGTAAGCACTTGTTGGCAGAAAATGGTTCCTAATAACAACGGACTTAATGAATAAGAAACGTGCTTTGAGTGTCGTCTTAAATCCTATTTTATACGTTGTGATACGTGTAAGGATTTAAGACGATACTCAAAAGACGACACCCAAAAGACGTTTGTGTCGTCTTAAATCCTTACACGTATCACAACGTATAAAAGAGGATTTAAGACGACAATCAAAGCACGTTTCATATTCAGTAAGTCCGTTATTATTAGGAACCATTTTCTGCCAACAAGTGCTTACTACAGATGGCAAGGCTTTACATTCCTGGGTTGGTCAGTCTTTCTTGCTAAGGATCCTCTATATACCCTAGACAAGGCTATACATGTTAGTTCGAAACACTTAGTGTTAATTGTATATTAAAATTATATGCGCAGCTTATACAAGCACGTTTTGCAAGCAGTCAAACTTTGTAAGATAGTTACATACAACACACAAGGTATGTTTCCGCTATCTAGCGGTGGATATGAGTACTCACTGGTGATGTCCGAGGTGAGCTGATTTGCTCACACATTTGCTCCCATATCTGCCCACATATTGACTCCCACATTTGCTCCCATATTGGCTCCCACATTTGCTCCCATATTTGCTACCACTTTTGTCCACATATTGACTCCCACATTTGCTCCCATATTGGCTTCTATATTGGCTCCCATATTTGCTCCCACTTTTTACTCCCTATATTAATGCCAACTCTTCAAAATATAAGCAGCAGCAAAATGTAATGAAATAATATTTCTGATAATGTTCTAAACAAAAGTCCTGAGGTCTTGGGTTTGAATTCCCAACTATGGTTGTCAGCCAATGAGTTACACTACAGGAAACTTTTATTTTTGTTGCATGATAATTTGCCCATCTTGTGGTGTAGTGGCTAGTATACTTGGGTGTTATCCCTGAAGTCTTGGGTTCCAACTCAACAATGCCCAGAAATTAATTTTTCTCTGAGAGTTGAAAGGTTAGGTTAGGTGAAGTTAGATTAGGTAAAGTTAGGTTAGGTGAAGTTATGATAGGTTAGGTTAGGTAAAGTTCAGTCAAGCTAGGTTAGGTGAGGTTATGTTAGGTGAGGTGAGGTGAGGTTAGGTGAGGTTAGGTGAGGTTAGGTTAGTTGAGGTTAGGTTAGGTGAGGTTAGGTTAGGTGAGGTTAGGTTAGGTTAGTTGAGGTTAGGTGAGGTGAGGTTTTTGTGAGGTTAGGATAGGTTAGGTTATGACTAAGTTTGTTATGTCTAGTTGTTTTAGAAAAACACCACTTTTGCTCTCATATTTGCTTCCATATTTTCTTTGCACTTTAAAATATCTTGACTTGTGTATTTATTTTTGCTGACATTTTTGTTAACATATTTGTTAGCAAATTTGCTCCCACTTTTTATATTTGCTTTGTTCCCACATTTGATCCCATATTTGCTCCCACTTTTTTTTGCTCACAGTTTTTGCTCCCACATTCGCTGCCACTTTTGCTCCCACTCTTTACCCCCCACCTTTGCTCCCACTTTTTGCATGTATATATGCTCCCACATTAAACTATTGTAGTCATTACCAAGTTGTCTTTACGAGAGATTAGTTTGTGTTTGACAGTTGATATGGACGTATCTGTGACTAGGTATGGTAAGCCTTATGCATACTATAAAGGATATTCATATATTGTGAAACGCAGCAATAAAAATGGAACTGTTATTTTGCGCTGTTCAAAGCAACAATCGAAACAGTGTCGAGGAATGCTTAAGACAAAACAATTGGACATACTTTCTTCAAACAATCATGATTGTAAACTTAATAATCACGCTAGTCTAACACTACAACGCACAAATGCTGTTAGCGAGTTGATTAATGAGAAACCTTTAACACCTCCTGTGAAACCCATGTACAGACACGCACCCACATCTCAAAAGCCCTCAACCCTATCAGAGACAATATACCCCATCAAAAAGTTAGTGAGGAAAGGTAATGGTGATAATAATAACATAACAATGTTAAAGCATTCTAGCACATCTAAAAAGAAGCTTTCAACACTATCAAAGGCAACTCAAACCATTGAACAGACTGTGGACATAGGTGGAAATTATAATGGTAATGATATTAATGATAATGATCATCATTATGAAAATGATTATAATAATGAGTATGATAATCATGATAATGGTGATAATGATGAACTGCTTCCCGAGTTTTTGAAACCATTCATAAAAAAACAGATGGAACGATCCTAATACATTAGTCGAACGTCTACAGCTCTTGCATGCCTGTAAACAGGTTGGTCATATTGGTTATGAGAAAGAGCTATTAAATATAGAAAATGAACTTCGTAAAGCTGCTATTATTGTGTAATGGGTCAACGTAGCAACACCCCCATCCACAAAAATAAATTTCAACAAGTGTTATGTTTAAAAGAAATGATAAACAAAAAGAGCTGTATTCTATGTGTCTATCTATTGTAAAAAAAAAAAAATTGATAAACATAGTTTGTGTATATTTCTTGTTTTCTTGCATGTCCAAGCAATAATTATGTCAGGGAAGGGGTTCGAACCCTTGCTTCCTTATATATTTGGAAATTTGATCTTAAGTCAAACGCCTTAACCACTCGGCCACCCTGACAGTTACTGATTTAATTAGTCTTGTTGGACATTAGTGTTTACAAACCTTTTTTTTCCAGTATATATATTTGCTCAATCACATTTTGGTTTTTCAATGCAGATTTTTGTTTTGTTTCAATTTATTCGGAACATTACAGTTATGAGTCTTGTAAACTGGGTGATTAATATAGGGATAAAGGCATCTTAAAAATCACAAGCCTTACAGTTGTAACGTATCATGTATAACATGTTACATGTTATCCTTCATTCCACATATGGCTCTACCTTCTTAACAGTGAACTCTGTTGGTAATTAAAATAACTACTTGTAAAATAATTCCAGTGGTAAATCCTGTTAGCAAATATCATATATTAAATATTTTCACGCAATAGAACGACAACTTGAAAATCATTTATTGTATGAATACCTTTAATGGGATCACCAAACCTTCAAGTATGCAATATATATTCCTGATAGTGCCATATTTTGGTCGATAGTGCCTCGAGTGCTTACATTAAATAAGAATACTGTAAACGTATAAACATTTAATAAATCATAATTGTTTTCATTAAATATCATATAATACATATTTTCACCCCAAAGAATGACCATTTCACGATCATTTATTGTAGGAATATCTTTAATGGGATATCCAAACCATGAAGTAAACCATATGTGATAAACATTCCACATAGCTACATAACCGACAGTACGTCATGTTATCAATCTCAGTCACCGCACGCGCTCATTGTTTGTTTGTGTTGCATTTCAGTTCCATTTGCATTTCATTTCTTGAGAATCATTCCCACGCCGAAAAATATATACCAAGCGAGTGGAAACAGGTTACGCATTAATACTTTTAGAAGAGCTCTCTCAGGTATTGTATGATGATTTTTTTTTAGTATGGCATAACTGTTTGTTGACTAGCATTTACTGTCACACAACATTATTTTTGGTAAGCTCTACATAAGTATCCTAATTGTCTCTGGTATAATGTCATGTTTAACAAACATGGTCACATGGTTTGTCTATAGGTTTAAGCCTCTGTTGTATATGATTTCAAAAAATAATAATAAACAGCTTTCTACAACTGTACTCACTGGTCAATAACCAACATAGTGGGCTAAAATGTTTCCCTCATAGGTAACTCATGTTTGGTTAGTCAATTCTTATTGCAAGTCCAGTCAAAACGTAAAAAATTAGTCTTCACGTATATAACAACCATCAACACCATTATCATTGAACAAATCAAACCATCTTAAAGTATTTATTAAGGTTAATTGCATTTTAGGAATCTTGCAAACATCTCGCAACCTTAAAGAGGAAAGCATAGACAGGAATTGTGAAAAGGAAACCGTTCAATCATTCAATGTCGTTAGTGATAGGAACCTCAACGTAAGAGGTTATGAAAGTCTATGTGAGGGTGTGTTTTTTACAGCTGAATGCCTTTTCCTGACACCCACCTCAGAGACAAGTTTATGGGAGATGAAACTCAGCTATCATGCCGAATGTGGAGCACCTAGTCTAGGAGAAAGTCATGTTGAGGTATTTGTCTGCAGGGAGTGTGGCAAGCGAAACAACAACATCAACAACAACAACAACAACAACAACAACAAAAAGCATACATGTAAAGGGAATATTATGGAATTTTCGAGTACATGTAGTCAATTTTAATAAAAATTGGTTAAATTTCATGGTTTGAACACCACTTGGCTAAATTCGGTAAATTTTAGTGAATTTTCATCTATATTCAGCTAATTTTATATGAATTTGAGGTAGTTTGAACCATTGTTAGGTGAATCAATGGAATTTCAATAAATCTGGTAGTGATTTTTTGAATTTTGCTGGAATTTTGTGTCATTTGATCAATTTGCGGAAAATGTAGTGGACTTTAGGAAAATTCAAGATAAATCTGGGGATAGTTAGGTATTTAACAGATAACCTGTCACTTATGGTTGTATTAGAGTGTGCCTTTCTCCACCAAGGGGTAGGATTGGAGAGAGGAGACCGTCATGACCTGAAGTGCATAGCCATTTATATTGACTTTAAGAATGGCTGTTGTGGGGGGATCGAACATTCCTCTTGTTGGTTTTGGGGGAAGTGTACTCCATTCCATTCCATTTTAAAAGCCACCAATCAGGTCCTAGCATTGGACAGTTGCAAACCATTTCACTATTCTTAACATCAAATGTGCATTTGCCTGGAATAGAAGTGGGAAACCACATCAGTTTGGTGTATAGAAATCTCACCTCACCTCACCCCAACTCATTGTAAAAATGAAAATCATTTGTTTTTGTCTTACTTAGGGGCTTGGAAATCATGGTTATCAGTCCCATGTACTATTCTTGGGAAAATAATCATGGTCATGCACACTATCATTAGCTGAGTTTCTAATACAATTTTGCATACCCTAGGACCAGTATTGCATTATAAGGCATGCTATGTGTTACCGTCCTTAAATGCCAGAGATATAAAACAAAAGAGGTCTTTAATTCCACCCCTGGGCGTCATATCTAGTGTATGTAGGTTGACGATCATGGAGTCCCAGCTGAGTCCGTCATTGCTTCCACTAACTTGGGCTAGGCTCCTCTCTGTCTTATTTCCTGTCGACTACACTTGCTCAACTCTTGTTCTCTACCGACCCCAACATGATTAGGGTATCCCAGGCCTAGGGAGTCTCTTCCTTTTGCAACTTAATTGGCCTTTGTTTATTTATTTTTTCTGATATCCTACTAGTTATAGGAGGCAGCCTTGTTTTTATTTTCATGTTATTTCCTGTCTTATGCTCAACCCCCCTCAAGAAGGTAGGGTGTATATAGCCCCACCACTTGCGGTGCAGTCTGCATATGGCTACACCCTCAAGGGGCTTACGGCTGATCAGTTTGGAAGTTGGCGACCCCAAGGGATTTCTGAGCTGAGTCCAGTTTTCCTCCTCTTTATCCATTACCTCTGGGGCAGAGCCTCTCCTATTATACTTTTATATCTGCCTTTCATGGCTCTCCTTCCTTCCAACTATTGTCCTTTTGTTTTCCATTTCTTCTTATAGTATATAAGAGTGTAGTTAGTTTTAGTTATAGCTTAGATTTAATTTTCATCTTTACGATGACCCAAACCATTGAGGGTCGATAGGACAGCTTGGTCGTTAAGTTTGTTGAACGCTTCTCTTTTTGTTCAAAGGACAGCATGTTGAATTCCTCACTGGCTCATGAATTTCATTCTTTGTTCACTTAGTTCTCATGGCTTTGTAACTGGCTGTCCGTAACGTGATTATTATTCATTTTAACTTCAGCGTACGGTGTAGGATTTGAAAAGAGGCGGCCATGGCTTCTGAATGACAACTATGTTAGCGTTTGTCTAAAGTATAAATAAAAAAGAGTTCAAACATCATGTACGACATAAACTATTCTTAAATTCAGATTTGTGTTTCACAGTAAACACAATTATTCTCCGTTTAAAACAAGCCATACAATTCTTTTTCTAACATGATAGCTTATACGTGGGCATGGCTATAGATTACAAGTAGTATAGTCATCAGCTAAGGATTCAATTTCCATTACCTACACCTCTCATGGTATGGCTCTTAGTCAATTCGTTAAACTAGAGAAAACGTTTCTATATGTTCTGTTATATTATTATTTGACCATCTCACCGTGTAGTGGTTAACCTACTTGGTTGTCAACCCTAAGGTCTTGGCTTCCGACCCCGACTATACCAAGACATTCATTTCAAGGTTGCAATAAGGTTCACTAAGCCTTTGTCAAACCTTTACCTAACCACTATCTAGTCATGTCCTGTATGATAACACGGTGCAGAGCACGTCCACTATCAAGCAGACGAGTAATATGAAACTTGCTGACAAGATCGCCGTGCTGTTATACCCAAGGCACACTACACAAACCAAAGACAGTGTCTCTGTGCTGATTCAACCCAGCGGTAGTATGCAAGCGTATGTTTGTTTGAAAAGCATCATGAATATAACTCCACTGTCACCTCAGATGCCCCAGTTCGATCTTTTTTCTAAAGGCTGCAACAGGGTACACTGAGTCTTGACAGGTAAAACTTTTTGGGGTCCATTCGTGAACCAAGGCAATGGGTTGGCCATCCTGACTTCTTCAACACCTCAAACAAATGTTTACTATTACTGGTGAGTTACCATTTTTTCTTCTTCCTCTTTGCTTTCTTGGTTTTTTCCCAATTATTTTGAGTCGCCGGAGCCAAGCAGGCTCTTTTTGGTTTTGGCCGGGGATTTATGGCCGAATGCCCTTCCTGACGCCATGTGATTTTTCAGGTGAAAATTCCACCCCGCTGTCACACGGATTTGAACCCCAGCCGTCCGGGTAAAGTCGAGCAGCTAAGCACCTGCGTCATCATGCTCCCCACTGGTTAGTTATCTATCCACACATTGATCCATAATTACCTAATAATAATAATAACAATCATCCTCCATACACATGTCCATTAAAGCATGGTTTCACAAAACGCTTATGCTTTTAGGTGTTTGATACTTTTTCCCCTGTAACATTACTATTCCCTGTTTTAAGAGTGAAATAATCTATCGAGGTAAAAGCGTATGTCATCATCTATTTTTAAACGATCACACCTAATTTTTAGGGTTCTTAAGTTTGCAAGATATCGATATTTTTCAATTTGGGGGTTGTTTTAACCCCCCCCCCCCCCTACTATTTTTCTTCAAAAACAAAAGATCTTAGGATCAATTATCATTTTTACCCTTTAACATCTTTACCCCCCTGTAAAATCACTATTTACTGTTTTAGGGGTGAAATGATCAATCGAGGTAAAAGCCTATATCATCCCCTATTTTTAAGCTATCACACCTAATTTTAGGGTTCTTCATTTCCAAGATATGGATTTTTCAATTTTGGGGGGTAGTTTCACCACACAAAGGGGGACGTCGCCCCAAGTGCTAGGACCCCTCATACAAGTCCCTAGCATGATTGGTTCGCGAGATATGAACAAAAGTGTAGTTAGGCCCTTTCGACAAAAATGAATCATACATTCAAAAACGGGGCGTCACCCCCAGGGTAAGGATACTGCCTATGGCAAAATCCCATCAGGGGTTCAGAAAATATTAACAAACGTGTAGTTAAGTCCTTTTGACAAAAGCCATCCGTGCGCGCACATACAAAAAATATTATTTACCCCCGTGTAAGGGTAGTTTTTATTTTGGGGTGGATATATCCCGTTCATAGAAAAGGGGAGTTCACCACGAGTCCAACGACACCTCATAGGTTTAAATCCGATTATTGGTTAGCGAGAGAGTAAAAAGCCGATGACCTATTAGTTTTTTGGGTTTATTTAAATAAATATTAATAAAACACTCATTTATAATTAATCATTTAAAAAGCCCGCTCTCTTACAAAACCTCTCAAGTGCGCAGGCATACAAAAAAACACTCATCGCCAAAATGTCAAAACAATATGTTTACCCCAAATGGCGTTTCCAAATGCCATCCATTTTAAAAATTAACCTCACCATCACATAGAGCGGAAAAGTACCATCTAAACGACCCCTCACTCGACCCTACTCCTCCCCCACCACCTAACCCTTTCCCAACATAGGCATACATATTCAAGCACGAGCGCGACTTGAGAAAACCAACACTACCCCACTACTCGCGAATGACCTTTTAGTTTTGGTCGTTTAATTGAATAAAGAGCCTATAGGAAAGTAGGGGACATCACTACGAGTGCTAGGACACCCTGTATGTTCAAATCCCTTGATTGGTTAGCAAGATATCAGGTTCGGGGCAAATACGAGGAGGGTTCAATAAGTTAGTGGGCAGCTTTCCCACTACCACACTACTCAGGACTGTGTCCATTCGCCGCTGCCAGATAGCGGGGATGTTAGCTGCTTCATATACTGCTCGCGTTGGGCGGATCAGATCGTGAGTTGGCGTGTTAAGCGTGAGAGCATGGCTGAACTCATCGTCGACCTCGAGATGAGTGTACGCGTCGAAGATATCCAGATGGCAGAAGAGAGTGGCACCGCGCATTCGGTTGAACAGATGTTCCACCTTGGGAATCAGATGTTCATCGATGATGATCCGCGGGTTGAGAGTAGGCTTGTAGTTGCCTGTGATCCTCAGTTTGCCATTCTTCTAGGCGACGACGTGCGTTGTTGATGCCCACTCAGAGTAGTCCACTCATTTGTCGAAGCCAGATGCAATTTTCTTGTCGATTCCCTTGGCATAGGCATCGCGAAGGGCAACTGGTACGTCTCGAGCACTGGCGAAAACAGGTGTGGCTCCAGCCTTCAGGTGCATCTTCGCTGGGGGACCTGAGATCTTCCCGGGGTTGTCGCTGATCACATTCTGGTAGCGAGACAGAATGTTGTCATGCTGCTTCTGTTGTTCCAAGGTCAGAGCCTGCTTGTCTGAGAGCTTGTGGATTGGGTCGGGTTTTGCGAAGAGGTGACCAAAGGCGATCTCCCGAACAAACTCTGTAATCCACTCTCGGCCAGAAAGCGATTCGACTTCATCGTCAGCCACGTAGAGATTCAGGCAGGTTCCTGGTTGTGGTTCCGATGGTGGTGCACACTGACGTTTTGCCAATGCATTTAATCGGATGGCCAGTGTAACTGACGAAGTTACGATCGTTTCTCTGCAACACAAAACCTGGTTTGATCATACTTAGCTTTGATTTGCTCATGGTTGAGCAGGGGGCGCCGGTGTCGAGTTCCATTTTGACGGTGGTTCCCTCTATGTTGACATCAACCAGTGGCTTAGGTGCTGCGTTGACCGGTCCGATGACCTCGATTTTGCTGAGGTAGTCCACAACGTCGAGGTTTTCTGCTGGAAGCTCTTCTTCGGTCACATGGTTTGTTGTTCGATGTTTCCTCGATTTTGATCGGCAAACTTTTCTGATGTGACCTTTCTTGCCACACTTCAGGCACTCTGCGTTCAGGAACCTACACTGACTACGAGGGTGAGCTTCACCGCACCCTGCACATGTTGATTGGTTGTCCTGGGATGCACTCTGGTTTGCCTGGTGTGGCCATTGGTGCTGTCTGGTTAGGTTTTTAGACCCTTGACTTCGATGAGCTGACTTGCTGCGTGGCGGCTGCTGGTTGATGTTCCTCCTGGACAGAGGCTTCTCGTATCCAATCCGATTGGTTGATTCAGACTTAGCGGCAGCTGTTTTGACCTCGTCGGTGGTAATGCGAGTAGCTTCGAGTGCGTGCGCGATTTCATATGCTGTGGTGAAGTTCTTTGGTTGTTTTGCAATAATCTCGTCGCACATTTCTCGTGATTCCAAATCTGCGAGCATTTGTTCAATTAACATGCGATCAAGAAATGTGCCATACTCACAAAACGTTGCAGCCTGCCGCAGTCTTAAGGTGAAGCTGGCGATGGTTTCTCCTTGCTTCTGCATTACACTGCGAAATGTGATGCTCTCAGCAAACTTGTTGCGTGTGTCGTCAAAGTGGCCTTTCAGTTTAGATTGAATCTCGTTGTATGACAGAGTTTCCGGATCATTAGGACTCACCAGGATCTTCAGGGCATCATTGAGTTCAGATCCCATGTAAACCCGTGCAAAGTTTGCATGCTGTTCCGCGGGTACCTTGCTGAGGTTGAGCGCCCTGGTAAAGCGAGTGAAATAGTCGGCTACAGTCGTTCCGTCGGTAGTGCGATACGGTTGCATTGTGAACTTTGGCGGTCGAGGTTCTGATGACGTTGTTGACCCTATTGTCTGTCGGATAGCGTCGGCAATCATTGCCGAGAATTGTTGGAGTTGCTCAGAGGTTAAGTCCGGCATGGTGAAGATGAGTGGAGAACAGTATATCTAACACGTACTTGCGATGAACTTAGTTCGGTGCAAACACTTGCGTTGAGGTTAGAAAGTTCACTCGGTTTAGTTTCCAACACGCACTGCGATGAACGTCGTTCGGTGCAACACTTGCGTTGAGGTTAGTAAGTCACTCGGTTTCACAACGTTATTTATCTTATCCCACTTCTGACACCACTGTTATATCGTGGGAGATACAAGATAAATAACATACACTTGTTAATATAACACAACGGTTTATTAAACAAAAAGGAAGCTTGTAGTTTAACGTAGGTTTATTTAACACTAGTCGATACACAACGATACACAATGTGAACTAACTTGAGCGGAACTGACGTCTACAGTCCGTGGGTGCATATATACATAGTAGCTGGAAAGTTCCAGAATCGAATGTTCCAGATTGGAATGTTCTGGGCATAGTGACTAGAATGTTCTTGTTAACTCAAGTAGCCTAAATACACAACACTGACTAGAATGTTCATGTTAACAGAGCACTTTCTAGAATGTTCATGTAAATACACAACAGGGGACTTTTGGTAGAGCCATGTTCTTTTGACAATCAAACGATAATATAAAATCACCTTCATTTCCTTTCCGGAGAGCTTTAGCTCTCTAAGTTTGTGGATCTGTAGTTTTGTCAGTAGATTTTGTTTTTCCACAGAATTAGACAAACATGTCTTAAGTTCTTCTCTGTGTTGAATACATGTAGAGCAAGCATCAGTTGCCGGTGTTCCGAAACTAATATTGTAGTCATTTCCGAATACCTATCTCACGAAAATAATTGTATTTCACCCGTAACAATGGGTTTTCAATACTGTTGTGAGCCCTCCAGAGCTTTCTAATAGACAAGTCACTACTGAGATTATTGCCTATTTGATTTTTCCCTGCAATAATGGGATTCAATCGGCACTAGTTTGTCAATTAACTGTTTAACTTCAGCTTTTCTACTGTAGTTGCGTATTTCATCGATCGGGTGTCTGCTCCGCGTTTATCCGTAGGTGACATTCCTGTTACGAAATGGTGACGTCCGAGACGTCTTTTCCACAAGGGGAATACATAAGTAGACCATATTATTCTATATACTACAGCCCGCACGCTAGCCCAGGCGAGAACTGTTGAGGAAGTCGAATCCACGGCCAAGACACACAGTCAAGTGGCTTCTCGAAAGATCGGCTGAACACCTGTCAGCCAGGGTAAGGGGAAGGGGGGGGGGGAAGTTGCTTCACGGGCCCATAGCATTTATTCACACACAAGTACCAACTTATACATATGAATAATACCATATACAAGGAGTACACACAAACAGTACATATATTACACTCCTCCTTCTTAAATAACAAACATATACAAAGAAGAATCAATCAATAATAATCAACTTACAACTAAGAACATTTTTTTTTTACAAATAAAGACAAATCAGATCACAAATTAAGACGTTCAACGGGTTTCCTCTCGCGTACAGGGTAACGTCTCTGAGAACACCCTGCAGGAGAACTAATAATAGGTTGGCTAACCGGACTCGATGTAGGAGTTGACTGTCTAGAAATAGACTGTCTAATACAAACAGCTGATGGTGAAGCTGTCAATTTTGAACGTACATCAACCTGCTCAGCTGACTGAGATGATAAACTTTCAGCTGATTGGCCTAAGCACTCCTTAGCCGGCTCGCTCACCTGAGCATCAATAGCAATGAGTTGATCAATATGCCTCTTCCAAATAATACCAGATCCTATTCTGACTAGATACATGGTAGTACTTAGTTGTTTAATCACAGTACCCTCAATTCATTTACCTTGTGAAACATAATCTCTAATTAGTACGGATTGATTAACATGAAAGACACGTGATTTACTACCCTTGGCATAAGCTTTCTGCTTATCCTGCTTAGCCTCCACTACCCTCCTGACGCTTGGTCGTAAAAGATCAAATCTAGTTCTTAGTGATCTATTGAACATTAGTTTGCCTGGGGTCTCATTAGTAGTGGAATGTACAGAATTTCGATAATCGCAACAATATTCTATCCAAAGCTACTGAAACATCTGACTCTAAAAGCACATTTCAGTTTAATTTTAGCATACTTGACTGAGTTTTCAGCCTGACCATTGCTCTGAGGGTGGTATGGAGGAGAAAAAGTATGTTTAATACCATTCTTAACCAAAAATTCGTTAAACTCTGCCGAATTAAATGGAGGTCCATTATCACTATGGACTGACACAGGTAAACTAAAACGGGCCAAAAGATGGCGTAAATTAACAATAGCTAAGTGTGCAGAAGTTGAACTGGTCTCAAATACTTCTAACCACTTAGAATGAGCATCTACAATTATTAGGTACATCTTTCCTTTAAATGGCCCCAAATAATCAAGATTTAGTCTTTCCCACGGTTTATCAGGATAATGCCAAAGATGTAGTTCACTTTTGGGTGGATTACATCTCTCCAATAGGCAGGAAGAACAGCTGTTGGCAAGGTTTTCTATTTCCTGATCAATATTAGGCCACCAAAAATATGTTCTCGCTACAGATTTCATTTTACCCATGCCTAAATGACTAGCATGGAGATCTCTCAAAACAAAGTTACGTAAACTACCAGGAATTATTACCATGTAACTCCACATTAAAATACCTTGTTCAATAGCTATTTCCTATCTCCTTTGGAAAAAACGGTGATAAATCATGGTCAGAAGGAGACAAATAAGTTGGCCATCCATACATTACGTAGCCATAAACTCGTTTCAAACGTGGATCGTTCTGAGTTTCCACTCGGACTTGCTCACAAGAAATAGGTACTGAACTCCCATGAATAAAATTTAAATATGTACCCAGGGGTGACAGATCGGAAGTAGTTTACACATCAGGAACTTGCAAAGGCAATCCAGATAGTGCATCAGCTACATTATCAGTGGAATTTACATACTTGATATCAAAATCATAACCAGACAAAAATAATGCATATCTCGGCAATCTGCTTGTTGCAAACACAGGCAACCCCTTTTTGGGCCCAAAAATACTCAATAATGGCTTGTGATCACATTTCAGGGTAAAGAGTCTGCCATACAGATATTGGTGAAACTTTCTCACACCATAAACAATCGCTGTTGCTTCCTTATCAATTTCAGAATAATGAGATTCTGCTGAGTTAAGTGTTCGTGAGGAATGGCTCACTGGTCTTTCTATACCTTCTTTAGTAATTATGCTAAGAACACAGCCTAACCCATAACTAGACGCATCAACAGTTAACACTATGGGAGCATCTGGGTCGTAATGTGCAAGTATTTGAGCTGAAGACAAACGCTTCATAATCTCCTTAAATGCTTGCATGCATGTGTGATCAAATACAAAGCCTGAATCTTTTTAACAGGTTATAAAAAGGTGTTAACACCGTAGACAGATTAGGCACAAACCTGCCATAATAATTTACTAATCCCAAAAAGGATTTAGTTTCAGTCACATCCTTAGGAACAGGTGCATCTACAATGGCTTTTACCTTAGCTTCCGAAGTGTGAAGACCATTATTGTCTATAGTGAAACCCAAAAATTCTGACTTCGGTACAAAAAACTGACACTTATTCTGCCTAACTGTAAAACCATACTGTTTTAGTCTGTACTATGACGTCCGAGACGTCTTTTCCTCAAGGGGAATAAATAAGTAGACCATATTATTCTTTAAACTACAGCCCGCACGCTAGACCAGGCGAGAACTGTTGAGGAAGTCGAGTCCACAGCCAAGACACACAGTCAAGTGGCTTCTCGAAAGGTCGCCTGAACACCTGTCAGACAGGGTAAGGGGAAGGGGGGATTGCGTCACGGGCCCATAGCATTTATTCACACACAAGTACCAACTTATACATATGAATAATACCATATACAAGGAGTACACACAAACAGTACATATATTACAGAAATGATTCTTACCAATTCTTTGGACTTTGGTCTTGGAAACTGATAATATGCCAATGAACACTTTTGGCACACTTGAACTAAAGTGGACCCTGTAGCACTCCTAAAACTTGGTATAAAATATTTAATATGTACAGTTATTGCTGGCCCATCCTTCCTTGGTTGTTTCCGCTGAAGTTTGTCGACAGTAGTGAACTTCAAAATAAAAGCATCTTGCATAAGTTTGTTTTGACTAGCATAAAAGGCACAGTGAAATCGCCTCACATCCTGCATGTTCACTTTCCAGCACATGAAAGTATGTTTTCCATTAAGAGTATGTCCACAGTCTGGTAGCTTAGGCAGAGCTGGAGATGAATACTGGAAACAAAACAAAACGAACAGTGGAATGACAGTAGGTATTTCTGTCTATGCATATGCTCACATTGTTTGTGCTAGGGTAGGTATGGTTATGGTACATTTGGTGAGTACCATATGCTCTTATTCAGATTTACCTGACAATATTAAGGTTAGGTGTTACGAAAGTGAGATAATGAAGTCACAGGTTTTAATCGATCACTATGTGTACTATGTTAGTGTGAACTACATGAGTCACAGGCCGCAATGTTTTTAAAAGCATTGTTTTCTGCCATGTAGGTACCTATAGACTAAAAGTTTTAAGGTTACATGTAATGAACATAACTTCTTACCTTCTTAGCTTTAAAATGTTTTTCTTCCATGTAGATTTATCTCTTTGCCGGTGTCTACTACGTCCTGGTTCTGCAGGAACTATACACGGACCACTTTGTATAACTTCTTGTTCCATTATATAACTTGAACCTTGATACAAATCTTTGCTAAATATTGAACAAATGGCTCAGTAGTTTGAGTTTGTTCCTATTAATCAGGGTAAACAACAAAACAACATAAATGTATTGCAGGGTTGCAACTGCTGCATGTTGTACCAGGCTTGACAACAGGACAATACTTCATATGGAGCATCAGCCATAGGACATGACTTAATATGGAACGGTAGCCAATGGACAAGACTCAATATGGAACAGACACGGATTTCTAAACTTGTTTTTCACAGGGACAAGAATTTTTTTTGGCACATATCCTACACACCACCAGAAAGATGTAACATTTGGATTGTAGTGATGTGCATAACTGAATATCGATTTTTGGTGGACAAGACTCTTTTTGGAACTGACCGACTCAATTACAAGATACGTAATGGAAAAAATTGAACCCAAATAAAATACGATTTTCAACCCCAAAATCTCATTATTCAATTCGTGAGCATAACTTGCGTTAATGCTTCCAAAATGAATGCACTACCGGTACTATAATCAGGGGGTTGAAACTCGTATGAAACGCTAGCTATTGTTTACTGCTTGGCACCGGTTTTCGGCAACTGTTGCAGTTTTCTCCATTTTTAGGATTGTAGTCCCTAATTATGTTGAATCCAGTACTAAATTGATGTGACAAGCGGTTTTATTTGAAATGGCGACAGCGACGTTAGCTCCAAACATGGGAATGTAGGGCAGGAACCCTAAGTTAAGGTGTAAATCATTTTCATAGTTTCGGTCTGTACAATTATGCTGTAATAGGCCTAACAATTTACGGAATAACTTTTATTTGTTTGTTTTTTGTATAAAATCCGAATATAGCTATGATATTGTCTTGTAGCCTACACTTAATAGGTCTATAGGGTAGCCTAGGCCTGACCTGTGTGTTTGAGTCTTCAGTCTTTTGACTGGTTTGATGTAGCTCTCCATGCCTCGCTGTCCTGAGTAAATCGTTTCATCTCTACACCGCTACCACACCCTACATCCGAGGCAATCTGTTAAACATATTCTTACCTTGGTCTACCCCTACAGTTCTTGTCCTCGACCCTTCCTTCTATAACTAAGTTTGCTATTCCTGGGTGTCTTAATTAGTGTCCTTCCAACCTATCTCTTCTCTTCATTAGCAGTTGCCAGAATCATCTCTCGATTCTCTCCTCTCCCTCTATTCTTAATACGTCTTTATTTTTAACCCTATGTACGGTACCCATCTGATCTTCATCATTCTCCTGTAACACCACATTTCGAACGCTTCAATTCTCCTCTTCTCTGCTGCACCCATAGTCCAAGTTTCACTTCCATATAGTGCCACGCTCCAGACATAGGCTTTCAAAAATGACTTCCTAATACCTAGGATCAAAATTAGATGTCAACAGATTACGTGTTTGTAGAATTGCTTTCCTTGCCTGAGCCAACCTACTTTTTATATCCTCTTTTCTCCGTCTATCACTGGATATTTTGCCTCCTAAGTAACAGAATTCTCCTACTTCCTTTAGCAATTCACCTGCCAATTAGTGTCCATAGAAGTTTCTGATTCATTTCAGCTGCATTCCAATATTTTCGTCTTACATTTATTAATTTTCATCGTGAATTCTTTCTAATTAGAGTAGCCTACTGTAAATAAATGTTATATGGATCATATAGACTAGGCTACAGCACCTACACACTGTGTATAATTCTTCCCTTATTGTACGGTAATGTATTCCTGCCAAATGTACAATATTACTTGCCGAAGACTTCTGTGCAAGTCTTTGTAAATATGGTGGATCAGCCTTAGTTTAGTTACCTATTCCCATTGTCCATAATTTCCCCATCGATGCTATTACTTACAGAGGATGCACGCAGCTGTCTCATTCAAGTACATTATTAAAGATACAACGTGGCTTGTGATCGAAGCACCCGGGTTCGGCCTGGTCCTTTTTTGACATAGCCTACACCCTACTTGGCTGTGACGTCTACTAGAACACCCAACGTATGCTATAGTGCGTGTCTACCTTATACTCTGTGAGCTGCCTGAATAGGATTGACATTTGGGCGGAAATTCCACGTCAGTCATCACCCCTCTGCCTCTTGACCAATCCATGTTCGCATAGTTGATGTCATAATACTCTGCGTTGCAATATGTACAGCCCACGTACTTCAGTGCCTGGTCAGCTGTAGCTCTGGCTTGTACTGCTTGGCAAACTCGTTCTCAGACAACATGGCGTAGCGAGAAGTGTCAATCCCATTCTGGTAGCTCACAGATTATAAAAGACAGTACGCGTTAAATAGGCGCGCTGATGCCAGATCTACTGCATATACAAAGTTCTGCAAGGCTAGGCACATGATGCTACGTAACTCGTAAACAGGAGTGGTTTTACGCAAAACTTTGGAAATTTCCGAAATAATTGTTTGTTATTTATAACAGACCCTAATGACTTGCAGTGAACGACGGTAGTGGTGTTAACCCTTCCATAAATTCCTTCGTGTCCCTGGATGGTCCAGTTTCATCAGAATCGGAACCAGTAGGCGAAGTAGTGGAATAAGACGAAGATGATGATGAAGACAAGCGTATCAAAAATTGTTTCTCGTGATCTTGAATCTTATCTGCTTTCCACAGTTCACTTTCGACTTTTTTTTGGTGTGGTTCACGTAGTTTGCCAAATTTTGTGTGGTCACGTGGTGGTATGCAGCCGAAATTGAATTCTTCATCACTTATATTTTTGAATTAGACGTTGTTGAATTTTATATAAGGCAGTTCTTCACTTGCGCCCACATAAGTTCGATGGGATAAAGATCACAGCTGTATGTATGGTGGCAAGCGAAGAACGCATTATCCTACTGATTTGCCCATCTCGTCAATGATGTACTTATCGTATCTCTCAGTGTTTTGAATTACAATAAAAAGAAGCTCCCGGTTTAGGATACCATTTCGGAAAGTGATCCCCTTTTGAGTGAGCCAGTCTACAATCCGGTCTTTTCTCCAAGACGTTGTAGGTAAAAGTTCGCTTTTCCGACTGTGATAGTCTGCATTGTCTATTTCTAGGATAGATCCTTCGGGAACATTGGGCAACAATTGCTCGGCAAACCACTTTTCATACAGTTCAATTGCCATTTCATCGTGGACGTCTGCCGTGTTCCCTAGGCACAGAAAAGTTAACTCAGCACCATTAACGAACCCTTGTTCAGTCCCGGCATGAACAAACGCGAACCTCGACCCACGAGCCCTAGGTGGCATAAGACCTGTGCTAACGCCCTCAATTGCTACCTGACGAGCACTTTTAATTTTGGTATCTCTTCATTCATTTGTCACGGTGTGGCCCATGTTCACCCAAGACTCGTCAGTAAAAACAATAGATTTGCCTTCATTCCTAAATCTTTTCAAGTCCTTAAGATACTTACAATGCCACCTGATTATATCATCCCTTTC
Source organism: Meconema thalassinum (assembly GCA_946902985.2). Lineage (NCBI taxonomy): Eukaryota > Metazoa > Arthropoda > Insecta > Orthoptera > Tettigoniidae > Meconema > Meconema thalassinum. Next base: position 241,281,410 of record OX336395.1, read on the forward strand.
AATCAGGGCACATTTGTTGGCCCTTCTTGCATATTCAAACCCTATGTCATGATGAAATGTATTTAAAGTGGACCTCGAAAAATTTGATAGAGTATCATCACTGTTTACCCTGCTGAAAACTATATTTAATGTTGGTGGTATGTTTTCAAAGAACAGTGAATGAACGATGCGACGGACTGCGATTTGTACTGTTCCTTCATACTTTATTAACCTAGCATTTATTTGCTTATTCGCTCTATTAGGTTTTGATTTTGCTGGCGTTCTCAGAGGACCTTCGTTTTTTTTCCTTTCTAATTCTTTAAACCAAATGTTTTGAACACCCGGTAGCTTCTGCTGTCTTTTCAACTGCCTCGGTAACGTTCATATTTTTTAAGAAATAATTTAATATATTCAGTATTATAATTCGTTCTCTACTGTGCAATTTGCCAATACTACGATGCTTTCTATAGGTAGTTGCTGTAATCATAGTGAATATTATAATAATAAATATAACAATGACTTAATAATATTTAACACAATTTATAAATAACACAAGGACCACTTCACTTCAATTTTTAACTTCACACCACAACAAATTTAATAACAGTGAGCTCTGGGATAGCACAGAATCGTTTCCTGCCATCATCAAACGCTGTCGTGGAAATAACGAGGCCGCCTGAATAAACAAACTATCGCTGCGTCAATTAGTGCTGAGCGGGGGCATTACGCGAAGTGCGATAATTTATGAATGCTATCTGATACCTTGCTATGGTTTGTTTTAATAACTATGTCAATCATTAATGAACATTTCTTCTCGCTTAGTCACCGACGTTAAGTCGACTGCAAAAATATTTCACACTACCTAACTTTTCAGTGACACTATCCAATAATTTTCCAGTAACGTTTAAGAAATAAAAATATTATGAAACAAATTACTGCCCTGGGAAATATGATATCTTCTACCAACATCGGGCAATATAAAAATGGAATATTAATCTGTTGTGATCATTAGTTCATTAGCTATGGCTTGATAAGTTTTATATGTGCATGAATTTAGATTCGCGCTAAAATATCGTAATTGTGAATATTGGGTCATGTGTTAATTATTTACGGCTTTCAATTTTACATCTACATAATGAGTGGAAAATTTCTCTAAGTCCACGCAACATTATCTTAGATTTGTCACTTTGCATTATTAGGAAATGGCCGGGGTAGAAGAGGACAAAGCTACTTGCAGGACATATGAGAGCGAGGGAGAGGCAAATAATACATTTAATCCCATTCTGTCTTTTAAGGTAGAGACGCTCTACAGAAACTTAGCATCATATTCAGAACCTAGTATTTGTTCTGGTTGCTATAATAAAGATAATAAAAATAGCCTAATGAGGTGCAAACAATAATTTTAGAAGTACGGTATATCTTAAGTTGAGGGATGACAATCTTGAGAGCCAAGTGGAAGAGGTGGTGATCATTTGCATACATGTCTACCGTATTGGCGTACAGTGTTAACTCGGTTTGCGTCTCCAGCAAGAAGTCAACTGACGACACATGGGAAGACGATTCGTATTCTTTCAGTGTGGAACTCTTTGGAATCAACATTTTAAAAATTAAGAATGTAATTTTAATCCTCAAGAAATTGACATGCATAGTAATTAGTAAAGATGAATTGCTCAAATTCATTTTCAGTAATGTTCGTAAATTGATGAATGGCTCATACCAGTAAGTTATTCCAAGCAACGTAAAGGACTTTCAGCGTACCTTGGTCCTCCTACTGTCAGTAGGTCGTGGTTACCTTCTGAATTTCGAGGCTGCGTGTCGTAACCCTTCAAGGATCTCTCAGCTATAAGCTGCCACTTTCTCCTACTCACATTCAACTTTACCCAAGAAAAGAATAACTACGGCTGACAGATAAACAATTACCTGCTTAATGGGATTCAAGCATCACGTAATTTCGTCTTCTTACTCATCGTCCATGGCATACGTCAGCTTAAACAAATCATGTTATAATAAAGAAAATACCAACACTTTTTTACTCTGCTAAGAGAGTTCGTTTTGAAAAAACTTCAGCGCCTCATGATAAGAGTATACTGCAATTATTACGTGCCATGCGTACGGAAAGAGTTTCGTATGCGAGCAAGTCCATGTGCTGCAGCGGGAGCGAGAGGGAGGGATTATCCACTTTGCTAAAGAAATGTTCACATCGGCTCCAACTGTAACATTATTGCACGTGAGTGCGTCTCCCACAGCAGCTGAGACCCTTTCCAACACCTTCTTTCTCCTTCATTTATTAATTCATAATTTTTGCAACTGAAGGTGTGACCCCTGCTGACCAATTTGGGTATACTGTGCCCATTTTCGATGATGTGGTCTGGCGTGAATTCTAAGGGAGCGCGCTATGAGATCAGCGAGCAGGTTCCAAGCTGTCGGCCCACCAGAGTTTGAACCAGCCGCGTGTTTCACGTTGAGCCAACGGATGTTGAAAGCTGTTATTCTTATAAAGCTTTTGTTAGGGAAGAAGGTTATATCAGCATTTCAGAGTAACGTTAGGAGTAATTCACCAGCTTATTCCTTATGTTTTATTGGAAATTACCAACCTTCTGGATCCTTCTATGGATATAGCCAATGGGACGTAAAATCCAGCATTACGTAATGCGAGTTCACCGATCGATATGTGTTCTTGGGACAGTATAAATGCCAGCCCTGGTAGAGGTCAGGTACACAGTCATCGAACAGTCAACGAGTCGACATACTTGTACTCGGGTGTGTGTGTCCACGAAGATAGAATACGCCGTTATTCTGAACGAGCGCTCCTTGGAGCTAGGCCTCTTATACAACGCTACTATGCGCAAGTAGACATAGACTTTGTGCTACGTTTGTGGTAACATAACAGTGCTTCAAAACTTATAATATTCGCTGGTTGAACACTTCAACAAATTCCAAGGTTTGTGAGTGACTTGTTACACAAGTATTTGACTTTGTCTTGTGCTATTCCCACCACTTAAACCAAACGTTAGAACTGGGACCACATTGAACATTTGCAAGTGATAGTGGCCTACCCTACCAACTTACATTTTTAAGGGGAATTATCAGGCCAGATTCCGCCCTTGATTTATAAAAGACATTATCACCAGGAATTGTTAATATTTACTTGTCCAGTCAGACCACTGGATTACATAAGTTGACTTCATTATTGGCAATGGGCCACGCTAGTAACATGCCTTGTATGCATGAAGAACAGTCCCATGATTGAATAACTTCACTGCCCCAGTTAGTGAATATGGTTAGCAGCTAAGGCGGAGGGATGTGAGAAGATCATGCCAGGATGACCCAATAGGAACGAGGAGCAGGACCACCTGCGGCATATTTCTGTGGATGACAGGAGAGCGGAGCGCTATAAGCATATCCCATGCCCAGCGTGTAGAATTCTCAGATCCGTGGTGCCCGTATTCGATCTGCACCGAGGGACTTGAATGCTTTAACATGTCCCATGTCCAGCATTGTAGACTTCTCAGATCCGTGGTGCTAGGATTCGATCTGCACCGAGGGAGGTCAACTCGCCACAGAAATCATGATACCGTAGACTTCCGAAAAGCCTAAATAATTTCTAGAGCCTTGAATTTCCCGCCGTTCCGATAAAACCAATTCACTTTCTCTATTATTAAGAAGCGCATTTGTATTTAAATGATTGTACATTTTTAGGAGTAATTTTTCCTTGCAGTCAAGTTAGACTTGTAGCTGAAGTGCATCCTCAATAATTCATCTTTGATATTGCAGTAATAAGATGGGAAGTCTTACCTCATTCAGAACGCAGCAGATTTACGACACAGTTTATGAATTAATAATTTTTCTTTTGTATGACAGAATATATTTTTCCAATAGTAATAATAATAAACGTCTATGAATTAATATTGATAAATACTGAATTATATGAACAGCTATGGAAGTAATATTCCTTCAGAATGATAAATATGAAAGACTATGATAAAAGTGTTGAATATGATTAAACAATTAATTGTTAATGTAAAAATTGAGAGCTTGCGATTTGTTATTGTCTAGAGTATTGTTAAATGAAGCAGAATTGATGTTATGTTGTGCCAATGCACTTTCTGAAAGAGGTAATAGAGGCTTTGATCCTCGTGTTTAGTGGACGTAGCTTTTTAATAGGAAATAAAATGGGAGATTTCGGGAGTCAGATCCTGTCCCATAAGCTTCAATATGTTTCAAATCCTAAAGATTTCCGCTATGTCATTATCAGCACCAATGATTAATTTTTACAAGCAATGTTGTCCTGCCAATTTTTATTATGGCCATCTGAATTCATGTCCAGTGAATTAAATCCTGAAAATTATAAAAGGACATTCCAAGCTAACTTCAACGTAACCAAACATTGTATGTCTACCCCTTATTATTCCCGTTTTCCAACGGGGTTGGGGATGAGATGCGATGGAAATCATTGTGGCGATGGTTTTTACGGCCGGATGCCCTTCCTGACGCCAACCACATGAGAGGAGTTAATGAGAGATGAAATGAATGAAGGTGAATGAAACTGGGTAAGGATGTGGAAGGAAGCGGCCGTGGCCTGTCAGAAGGTACCGTCCCAGCATTTGCCTGGTGTTGAAAATGGGAATCCACGGAAAACCATTTCAAGGACGGCCGACGGTGGGGCTCGAACCCACGCGTCTACCGAGTCAGCAGAGAGCTTGGCCCCATGACCTAATGCTGCGCTTTAGCCAGCGTAGCCACTACTGTCGGTTCAACGCAACCAAACTTAATTAGTATTATTGTTATAAAATGTCTGATGTAAAGATTGAACTGCTGTGCCCAATAATAGTCACTATGATGTGTATTTACCTGCGTTAAAAATCGTGTCGTTTCCTAAGAAATTCTAGAATAAAAATGTGAAACTTCGAGTGTGAAACTAATCCATGCTAGTGTCAGGATTGTAAATAAGTGAATTGTAAATAAGTGAATAGGATGATTGAACAATACAACTTTATAAGGTAAAGTGAAATATAATTTTAAGTCGTCTCTAAAGTGTATAGATTAGCGAATGAAAGTGTAATTCATGAACATAGTCTAGCCCATCGGACAATCTTAAATGATACTAGAGTTTATTTTTATTTGAGAGACATAAAATCCAAGAGGGAATGCGTGTGCTATTTTTTTTGCTTCTGCCAGTCGGCAGATATTTACTGAAAACAATTTCTTTGGTGAATTGGTTTATTTTGAAATACGTTTTTAATTCTCTTATTATATGTGTGACGTCTTTCCTTTCCCTTTACGGGGAGCAAGAATACAGTGTCTAGTAATTACAGCCCAAGCCCAGAACGCCCCGAGAGAGCTCTCATGCTAACACTGTATTTACTGCTACCTCGCATGTGGTTGTCTGTCACTCCAGGTGTACAGACGGGCACATAAGGAAGAGAAAGATATGTCGGCCAACCTGTGGAGCTTCGATAGGCTTCGATCGGCTTCGATAGGCCTCGTTAGGAGGAAGATAGCTCACTTGTTTGAGTATTGTTGTTTTTGGATTTTGATCCAGTTTTTAGATTTTTGTTTTGGTGACATATATCAGAGGTTAATGACATTTTTTGTTATCATTGTCATTTAAGTATATTAATTTTACGTTTTTCGGAAGGAAATTCATGGCTCTGAAATACTAAACAACCTACTGTTAGCACTAAGTTCCTTGAGTTGGTGATGGTTCTTCTCACTAATTGCCATTGATTATATTGTGTGATTATGTCTGGTATAGAATTGAAAACTTTACTGATGTCTCTGAATGACAAAATGGCAGAGAACTCTCTAGTTTTAGATTCCTTGCAAAAAAAAAATGAAGGAACCTCTGATGCGCTCTCAGCAGCAGATGAAAATGTTAAAACCAATACAAAGACATTAGAAGATAGGATTAATGCTACTTTGGAAACTATCCAAGTCACTTCTAAAGAACATGAGAATAAAATGATTGAAAGTTCAAAAGAACTTGAGAATAAAATGGACGAAAATTCTGAATCCCTTGAAACTAAATTTTCTGAATCCCTTCAAAATAGTTCCAAGGAACTTGAGAAGAAAATTGATGAAAACTCTGAATCCTTTGAAACTAAAATTCAAAATAGTTCCAAGGAACTTGAGAATAAATTTTCTGAATCCCTTAAAATAGTTCCAAAGAACTTGAAACTAAACTTTCAGAATACCTTCAAAATAAAATTCAAAGTTGCTCCAAATAACTAGAAGGTAAAATTCAAAGTAGCTCCAAAGAACTTGAAGGTGAAATTAAAAGTAGTTCCAAAGAACCTGAAGGTAAAATAGAGGGTAAAATTCAAGGTAGTTCCAAAGAGCTTGAAACTAAAATTGCCAGTAACTCAAATATGTTAGAAAAGAAAATTTTGGAGAATTCTGAATCTTTTGAAAAACAAATAAAGTTAGTAGAAGCCAATTTAGAATGTCAGATTATTGATAATCCAGCTGCACTCATCTTGGTAGAGAATAGGGTCAAAAGTAACTACTTAGCTCATGAAAAGCAAATTCCTTCTATTGAAAAGAAAATTCAGGAACATTCTAGTACTTAAGAAGCCCATATCGGATCGGTGGAGAGTCGGGTTCTTGAAAAATGTTTTAAGCTAGAGGAGAACGTGGCTAAAACTCGTGAAGAGATAGAGCAATTAGAAGAGGCGGTTCTTAAGAAAGCCCAAAGATACGTTGCTAAATTAGAAGATGAGTCTAGCTGTATGGAAGAGAGATTAGAAGAAAAGATTAATGATGTCACGGATAGTGTTGTAACCCAGATACAGTCTAGAATTTCTGTCGACCTCAAAAATTCTATTTTTGAAAATATGCAGAAACAGATACTGACATGCGTAGGTAAAGAAGTAGAAGAAGATTTGAAAGATGTTCATAAAGCCATCAGAACACGCTATTACCACCTTAGAAAGGACGTGGAATTAATTCAAAAAGATGCAGCCAACATAGAAAAAATAGTCATGAAGAATTTGACCAAAAGAGTGTCGGTTTCCGCGAAAATCTTGAGTCGCATAGAAACCATGACGATTTTAATAAAATAAAAAATATCGAGACCGAAACAGTTACTACCACAGAGTTACAGTTTGTTCAGGAGCAAATGAAATCTGAACTGGTAGAACAGCTGAAGGTCGGAGTTGTAGAAACACAACTTGAACGGTTGAACACTTAAATATCCCAAGTTCGGGCGGAAATTTCTAAATTTCAGCCAGAAATATCCCAAATCAGAGAGGAAATTTCTAAATTTTAACCTGAACTGTTAAAGACCGAAATGATAGAGCAAATCAAAGTAGAAGTCTCTAAAATTCAGCAGAAACAATCTAAGACGGAAATTCAGCCGCACCGCTTGAAAGCCGAAATTTTGGAACAGTTAAGGGTAGATATTTCCAAATTTTCACCTGAACGATTATTATCTGACAGCAAGGATTATATGAAGATAGAAAGCGAGAAAACGCGCTCTAATGATCTTAAAGCAGCTGTTTCTGCATTAGAGAACAAAATGAGGTCTATGGAAATGGAATGGAATACCAATCAGGAATAAGATCCAAAGATTCCAACATGACAAATACCAAGACACCTTATTCTCACTTCAGTCCAACACCTGGTCGTGATTCAGTGATGGAAGTCATTAAAAGCAAAGATGAAAAACCAGCCAAGTTTAGTGGTGTAGGTACCATTACCCCGGTAGAATTTCTTAGAGAAGTCCAGGATTATCTATCGGAAATGAGTGTTTCACCAGCTAGGGAGGTGAAGGTGATAGGCAAACTCTTGAGGGTCCCGCTCTTTTATGCTATCGAGCTTTTAGGTACACCATGACAGATTTCGAAGATTTTTCAAGATATCTCTTGAAGAAATTTTGGTCCCCAGAAATACAGCAGGACATTCGTTCTGAGGCTTATTCGAAAGAGTTTTCTAACACCCAACCTACGCAGTATTCAAGTTACTTCGCAACCCAGTTGTCGAAACAGAAATTTTTGCAACTCCATTGCCAGAGTCTGAATTGATTACGGCATTGACACGTCAGTTCCCTTTAGAGGTCCAGAGAACTTTTATAGCTGCTGGAGCCGAAAATCTGTAAGACCTGGACGAAGTTCTTCAACGAATAGATCACGTCAGCAACCAACATTTTCGGGAGAGGAACGTTAGGTCAGATCCTCGAACCATTAACCTGATAACGACAGACCGACATTGTCAAACGCAGAATGGTGATAATCAGAGGAATTACCAACCACGTGACAATTTTGAGGGAAGGCCACGACAGGAATCCTATGGAGTGAGATACCAAGGACAATATCCCCAATATGAGAGAAGAGGGAGATATTGCCGTGGGAGACAGTACGACTATCGAAGGAATAACCCAAATTGGAGAAACGCGGATGATAGGAATAATCCAAGATCCCAGAATCAGGAAAATCGAAACTCCAGAGATGCCAACAATCCCCAGTACTTAGAAGAGAGATATAAAGAAAGTATGAAATACTTAGAGGAGCGTAACCAATCGATCGAGAAGGAAGAGCCTAAACCTGGAACTTCTAAGGAAGGCAAAGTAAAGGAAAAAGCGCCGCTTTACGGCAGATTGACATAGAGCCAGGAGGATGTTTCACATCGATTGTCTTATGGAAGACCACTCAAGAGGATATGATGGAGGAAGAAATTAGATGGAACGAGATCATCCAAGAAGAAGTAGATGTCAGGGCGAAGGACGCCATATTTGACCGAAAGGAGGAACCGCACGAACTGGAGAAGTTCAGAGCACATTTTCTTAATGCAGCCAGCTTGATTGTATCACGCCGAATAAGAAGTGGAAACATCGAGGGCAATGAATAATATAAACTCGAAGATTTTTAATTTTGAAGACGTAGGCGGCGTATGTGCCCGTTTACAAAGATGTGGTCTGGCGTGAATTCGAAGGGAGTGCGCTATGAGGTCAGCGGGCAGGTTCCGAGCTGTCGGCCCACGAGAGTTTGAACCAGCCACGTGTTTCACGTGGAGGCAACGGATGTTGAAAGCTGTTATTCTTATAACGCTTTTGTTAGGGAAGAAGGTTATATCAGCACTTCATAATAACGTTAGGATTAATTCACCAGCTTATTCCTGATGTTTTATTGGATATTACCAACCATCTGGATCCTTCTATGGATATAGCCAATGGGACGTAAGATCCAGCATTACATAGTGCGAGTTCACCGATCGATATGTGTCCTTGGGACAGTATAAAAGCCAGCCCTGGCAGAGGTCAGGTACACAGTCATCGAACAGTCAACGAGTCGACATACTTGTACTCGGGTGTGTCCGTCCACGAAGATAGAATACGCCGTAATTCTGAACGAGCGCTCCTTGGAGCTAGGCAACTTATACAACGCTACTATGCCCGAGTGGACATAGACTTTGTGCTACATTTGTGGTAACATAACAGTGTTTCAAAACTTATAATATTCGCTGGTTGAACAGTTCAACAAATTCCAAGGTATGTGAGTGACTTTTTACACAAGTATTTGACTTTGTCTTGTGCTATTCCCACCACTAAAACCAAACGTAAGAACTGGGACCACATTGAGCATTTGCAAGTGATAGTAGGCTACCCTACCAACTTACATTTTTACGGGGATTTATCAGGCCAGATTCTGCCCTTGATTTATAAAAGACATTATCACCAGGAACTGTTAATATTTACTTGTCCAGTCAGACCACTGGATTACATAAGTTGACTTCATTATTGGCAATGGGCCACGCTAGTAACATGCCTTGTATGCATGAAGAACAGTCCCATGATAGAATAACTTCACTGCCCCAGTTAGTGAATATGGTTAGCAGCTAAGGTGGCGGGATGTGAGAAGATCATGCCGGGATGACCCATTAGGAACGAGGAGCAGGGCCACCTGCGGCATATTTCTGTGGATGACAGGAGAGCGGAGCGCTATAAGCATATCCCATGCCCAGCGTGTAGAATTCTCAGATCCGTGGTGCCCGTATTCGATCTGCACCGAGGGACTTGAATGCTTTAACATGTCCCATGTCCAGCATTGTAGACTTCTCAGATCCGTGGTGCTAGGATTCGATCTGCACCGAGGGAGGTCAACTCGCCACAGAAATCATGATACCGTAGACTTCCAAAAAGCCTAAATAATTTCTCGAGCCATAATTTTCCGCCGTTCCGATAAAACCAATTCACTTTCTCTATTATTAAGAAGCGCATTTATATTTAAATGATTGTCCATTTTTAAGGAGTAATTTTTCCTTGCAATCAAGTTAGACTTGTAGCTGAGGTGCATCCTCAATATTTCATTTTTGATATTGCAGTAATAAGATGGGAAGTCTTAACCCATTCAGGACGCAAAAGATTTACGACACAGTTTATGAATTAATAATTTTTCTTCTGCATGACAAAATATATTTTCCAATAATAATAATAATAATTGTCTATGAATTAATATTGATAAATACTGAATTATATGAACAGCTATGGAAGTAATATTCCTTCAGAATGATAAATATGAAAGACTATGATAAAAGTGTTGAATTTGATTAAACAATTAATTGTTAATGTAAAAATTGAGAGCTTACGTTTTGTTATTGTCTAGGGTATTGTTAAATGAAGCAGAATTAATGTTATGTTGTGCCAATGCACTTTCTGAAAGAGGTAATAGAGGCTTTGATCCTCGTGTTTAGTGGACGTAGCTTTTTAATAGGAAATAAAATGGGAGATTTCGGGAGTCAGATCCTGTCCCATAAGCTTCAATATGTTTCAAATCCTAAAGATTTCCGCTATGTCATTATCAGCACCAATGATTAATTTTTACAAGCAATGCTGTCCTGCCAATTTTTATTTTGGCCATCTGAATTCATGTCCAGTGAATTAAATCCTGAACATTATAAAAGGATATTCCAAGCTAACTTCAACGTAACCAAACATGATTATTTTTATTGTTATAAATTGTCTAATGTAAAGATTTAACTGCTGTACCCAATAATAGTCGGTATGATGTGTATTTACGTGCGTTTAAATCGTGTCGTTTCCTAAGAAAATCTAGAATCAAAATGTGAAACTTCGTGTGTGAAACTAATCCATGCTAGTGTCAGGATTGCAAAAAAAGTGAATTGTAAATAAGTGAATAGGATGATTGAACAATACAACTTTATAGGGTAAAGTGAAGTATAATTTTATGTCGTCTCTAAAGTGTATAGATTAACAAATGAAAGTGTAATTCATGAACATAGTCTAGCCCATCGGACAATCTTAAATGAGGCTATAGTTTATTTTTATTTGGGAGACATAAAATCCTAGGGGGAGTGGGTGGACAATTTTTTTTGCTTCTGCCAGTCGGCAGATGTTTGCTGAATAGATTTTTCTTTGGTGAATTGGTTTATTTTAAAATATGTTTTAATTCTCTTGTTATATGTGGTGACGTCTTTCCTTTTCCTTTACGGGGAGCACGAATACAGTGTCTAGTAATTACAGCCCAAGCCCAGAACGCCCCGAGAGAGATCTCATTTAACACTGTATTTACTGCTACCTCGCATGTGGTTGTCTGTCACTCCAGGTGTACAGACGGGCACAATACATAAAACGTAAACGCTTTTACGAAACAATTAAACAAAAGTATTCACACAAAACCTCAATTTTCTTTTACTCACTTCTATTAGTTTGGGAAAAGACTCTAAGATTGCGGCAGGTAAAGAGATCCAGTTATCAATTGCACGGTTTACCGAATAATATTTCGCATAGTTTGTACGCTGTGTTTGAACCCCTACTTTGAAAGAATGATCACCCCTACTCACGAAGGTGGCCTTCCCAAACGTTTGATAGGTTTACCCTATGCTGGTTGTACATTGCGCAGAGTCTACATTTGATTCTTTTAGCCTCATGTTTTGTTAACATACGGGTCACATTGCTCCTGGAATTAAAGTAACTGAGCACACAACTAGTGGCCTGTCCTTGGTTCATTTCTAACTCATTTACGATTCCTACTTGATATGGATCCCATGCGAATTACAGAATACAAGTGACAAAATATATCCTAATTCTTTAGCAGTTGTACTTCTTCCTTTTTAATAGCCTCATTACAAAGTGCGGGGATTTGTAAACTTTATTGACCGACTGAATAATAACAGTAGAATTTTAAAAATGCAGTAAATTCACTGCTCAATTGAAAAGTTAAAATAATTACTAAACACGAAAATTGTATGTTCCAAGACCAATCTACACTAAAATCCAAAGCCATTATATCGGATGAAGAGAGAAAAGAAGATCAGGAAGTATGAAGAGATACTGCGCACAAAGGAAAGTGCAACATCCCAAGGAGGGTGATACGAAATAATAACTATGATAATCTCTACATATCATTCCCCATTTTTCGGAATGGGAGACAAGGTCAGGAGAAACATTTCAAGAGGGCTGACGGTGGGATTTGAACCATTGGCCTTACAGGTTACGCGCGTATCCGTTCAGGTCAATAATGACAGTTATATTTCTAATAGTTATATATTATTGTTATTTTGAACAGTCTGAATGGGAGAAAGTATTTTGTATTTTGAAATGTATTTTAAATACTATTTTGTATTTTCCGGAAATTTATCAGTGCACCGGTATTTTGTATCTAAAATCCTTTTTGTGAGTAGTTCTTCCAGCTCTGTAAAGTCTGAACTAGTGTGTGTGTTTGCAATTGAGGTACGATCAGAGCAGGAGGCGGACGTGGCCTTCGGTTATGTACTACCCCAGCATTGGCATTGAGTAGGAGTGGGAAACCACGGATGGCAGAGTCCTTCCTCACTAGTCCACAGAGCAGAATTAAATATCCTTTGGCTGAGCCAGGAATCGAACCCGGGCCCTCGCGATGACAGCCAAAAAGTTTCACGGTACGCAACGAGACGGCCAGGTACCATCTAGTTTGATGATCAATTTACCGGCACGGTATCTATTTTTCGGTGTACCGGTATGGCTGGGCATTTCATATTCCATGTTCCAAACCACTGTTCCTTAGGGAGAAATAAAGAAAAGGGTTTGGTAATTGGGGCATAAGGAGTTAGGTGCCAGTTTCCGGGAAAGAAGATGCCAATTAAGGGATAAAGATTTAATGTGGTATTTATTTATTTATTTATTTACAATTTAACATCAAGTTCCGAAACGTAATGAAGTGCCTGTGGTGTCCCTAGGAAGAAGTCGCTGAAGTCACCACCGTATGATGTTTGTGGGCATTCCTGAACTAGGTGCCGAACAGTCTGTCTTTCAGCACCGCACTCGCAACATGACGAAGACTTTTTCCTCCACTTGTACAGGAGATCGCCGCATACACCGTGATTGGTCCGGATTCTATTTAATTTTGACCAGGTCTTTCTGGGCTGAGTGAACCCTGGCACCTGCTCAGTTATGCAATGTGGTATTTAAGCGGCATTAAGGGAGAAGTATGTTGCAATAAAAATCAACTGTTCACGGCATTTTCATAGCTGTTTAGTGAGAATAAATGGCTCAAAATGCGCTCAGTTGTTTTATCCGACTTGGCTGCAGACTTTCCTTCCACGTGGGATAATATACATGCGATGGTGGACGAGGCAGCTTCTTTATGAAATTAAACTGTATGAGGAAGGATTTATTATTCTGCAATTTCTCCCAAATTAGATTAAATCACACTATTAAGGGGGGACAAGGTTAACCCTAGAGTGGTCGGGTGGAAAACGTAACGTGAACGGTCGGGCTGCATCTGGCAGATCCAATGTAAACACTGATATATAAACAATTTTTGAGATTCACTTTCACTAATACACACTTATTTTACAATACAAAAGTTTGGTGCTTTTCTGTCAGTCAACACGAATGTACCCAAAATGGAGTTGGGTTATGTCCTAACCCTGAAATAAATTACACGAGATTAATAAATACACTAGGATGACCAGTTTCGATCGTCAAGCGATCATCATCAGATCCATTACACTTAGGCTATAACATCTATGTTTGAGAATACAGGTGAAAAATATTTACAATATGTACAATTATTTAGTTGCTGTATTGGTAAAACCAGTTTCGTCCAGTTAACACCCGGGTTAGTCGACCAAAACTGGTGCTAGTGTGAACACGCAACTGCTCGAAGTTCCAGTCAGGAAGACAACCGGATAAGTATCAGCCTGTATTATTACAGTTTAACCATAGTTGATTTTTTATAACCATATAATCACCCCAAAGAGACAAACTCCGGATTTTTATCACTATTTTAGCATTTCACCTAACATTAGATATACTACATTTGGCATACACCGACAGTTGCATTACCAATACTGCAACTAAATAATTGTACATATTGTAAATATTTTTACCTGTATTCTCAAACATAGGTGTTATAACCTAAGTGTAAAATAGATCTGATGATGATCGCTTGAGGATCGAAACTTGTCATCCTAGTGTAATTATTAATCTCATGTAATTTATTTCAGGGTTAGGGCATAACCCAGCTCTTTTAGTGTACATTTGAGTTGACCGACTGAAAAGCACCAAACTTTTGTTTACTTAGGCAACACTGAAAAATGGCTTCAAACCTCACAACATTATACAATAGTTATAATATCAATAGTGGCGAAGATACATTCATGCAACTGGGTATTCTAAAGTTCACACCTTATAAGATTTTGTAGATAAACTCCAGTCGTCATATTTTCCGCTCAGCGAAGATATCAATTATGCGTTCTTTGAAGATGTCATGCCTAGAAAGATAGTTCAACAAACTCTTCTCAATAGCAAGATTGAAAAAAATGCTCAGTCTAGAATCTCACACGGAAAATTTCTTAACTCTTTCCAATGCACTCATACTTCGTTCACTCGAAGCAGTAAAACCCGGAATGGTAAGAATCAGTTTTATGAGGCGCACTGTGTCTTGATATATTTTTTCTAGGCCGTTATTCAAGAAATATTGTCTTCACAGGACAACGAAGAAAATGGTATTGATTTTAAATACACTATTAAATCACTACACTGATCCATGTTTTAAAACTCACAAACGAACATACACGCGCTGAAATACCGCCCGCATCACGAATGCACTGCTTGGAGCCTAGGCTCTCTGCTGACGCATCCAGATATAGACCTTCCGCTTGACGCATGAGCAATTGCCTACTCTGCCCACAGAGACTTGAGCCAGTTTTAAATTAGACTAACTAGCTGCTCAGTCATGCGCTGAGAAGCTGGCGTCAATCCCATCATGTTCACAGAGAATAATACCAAAATCTAGAGATTTAATTTGCCTATGCCAATTAAAAATAGGAAAATAGAAATGTGCATATTCCTTGAGAATGAGGCTCAAAGATCCCCCCCCCCCCCCAGCTTCGCCACTGAATATCAATACCCTGAAAATGGTTTTAGAATCCGACATTCAATTTATTCAAAAAAGTGAATTGAATATTAGTCTAACATTTAGAGGTCCAAACAGACACTAAATGTTCTGGCATTTAGAGACCCAGGGGTGTTGGAATTTCGCCCTGAAGGGGATCTTTAACATACCAGTAAATCTGGTGACATGGCTCCCTCACTGAGTGCGCCAGGAATCGATCCTGCAACCTTGGACTCAGCAGGCGAGAACGTTACCGCCGAGCCACGCGTTGATAGCATATTGCTCATATCGGTATGACGAAAATAACTGACAGAAAGTCAGATTGTTTTAGGTTCAGTATATTTCAAATTACAAATCTTATCAATGGAACAATAAGGGATGTGAAAATATTCTTGATACTGTACTTTTCGAAAGATGCTATTTAATGCCTACCGGTATAAGTAATGATCCTGTTTGTTTTTAGATATGAAAACGAAAATAGCTTTGAAACCTAAACCACACGAAAATAAACTTGCAAGCGTGCTGCACAGAATTAGTTCCTGGTACGTAAACGGTTGGCCTGACCAGAGAAACCCACTGCTACTTTGCGCAAGTGACAGAGTAACCTAGGTAGATAAGAACTGCAGCGCACCCTACCACCATTTGAGGAAGGTACAGAGACGATTAGCACTCCAAGTGTTGTGACCTTGAGCTAATTGAAAAATTCCTTACTGCAGGGTCTCGGAGGCCACAATCTGTCGGCTATCATCAGCGGGGCGAGGTTTGTACTGTTGCTAGCATTATCGGCACAGATTTTGTGTCTTCCATGTACCTTGTGACAAAATATTATGTTCTAAATATTTTGAGTTCAATGTAGTGATATTTGAATTATACTTTGCAGACGTGACTAAATTTAATGATTAATAGGCTAATTCTTGCAACCTGAGTTCTGCTTGGAACTGTTCGTGCCCTGTGTAAATCAATTCACAACATTTGACTGTCGAGGATACATGGGTTTAAATGTGTAACAAGAGACTTCATTATGACGACAGTTATACAAGTTACCCAGTCATGATATTTAGAAGCAGGGCCCAGATAATTATGTACCTAATTTTTCAGAAATATTTCTTTTATGTGCTTAAAAGAGGAAAATATGTGATTAAGTTTCCAAAATATGTTCTTAATTTTGTATCAAATGTATGTCCCCTAGTTACAGTACTCGAAAAATAGTTGAAACGTCTAGCTGCTTGAACAATCCATAATCTTGACTACCGACAGTACTAATGTTCCCGCGTAATAGGCCGGGGCTAGCCTCAGTTTCCGAATCCTACAATACTGTTGGACTTGGACTCTAAATGTCAACAGATTAGTGAAGTGAATTCAAATATCCTAAGTATTTATACTTTTTAAATAGATGGGGCATTTTGCCAAATCCCCGTGGGCATCAGTTATGAAAATGGCTGGAGAAAAAGCATGGTGTACTGTATTAAAAGTGAAAGAATAAATTATGTTTTGTAAGTGGAAAGAATAAGACGGGTAGTCAGGGGCGTTGCTAGACCTAAAGGGGCCCTGGGGCAAGAAATCGAAATGGGGCCCCCTCACTATATTTTGAAAACCTGGCCTGACTGCAGGCCTTTAATATTAATACTGTTTGAAGATAAGAACCTATCAAAGTGACTTTATGCACTTTTTGAATTCGTCCCCCCACCCCTTGCCACTTCCCTTTTTCTAGAAATATTTAATTTATACTTTGGCTGTTGGCTCCATAAAATGTGCTAAATAATTATGATAAATAATAGCTATAGCTTTTCAATTTGTGAAATTGTGATATCGTAATAAGAAAACTACGTCTACACAAATATCAATTAGGAAGAGAAGAAAACTGCATGTAAGTATATATTATAAGTACACATATTTGTCCTTTTATTACTGACAACAATGAAGCTAGAGTAGAAAACAAAAGGGAACAGATAGGATCGTCCATGACATACTTGGCTTTAAAAATAAAATACACACCAGGTTGATAGCTCAAAATTATAAATGCATTATACAAATAACTTGAAATTAAATAAATCTATAAATGTTTATTCATTGTTTACAATGTTTTTGTTGAGTTATTATTATTATTAAACAAACTATTTAAAATAAATAAACTTATCAACTAACCTAATTCACACAAAACTTTTTTTCCTACTCTTTGCGTCTGCAAACATATTAATTACATGTGAGAAGTTAAGTTTTCGTGCTCTTTCATTTTCAATCGATAAAAGGGCCAACCCACTTAAACGTTCTTGGCTCATTGTGCTTCTTAGGTAGGACTTGATAATGTTCAGCTTGAAAAAAGATCTTTCTGCCTCAGCCACTGTGATAGGTACAGTCAAGAACATAAAACAAGCAGTACACACGTCAGGGTAGCTTGCAACCAGAATGTGATTTTTAATGTAGAGGAGGTCTATCAGTTGCTTAACAGTCGACATTTTCTAATTTTAGAGGAAAAAGATGCACGCAAGCTGGAAATTTGTGCAGGAAATGTTGGCGACACATCATCAGAAAAAGTCTCGGCGAAACCTATTGCCTCTTTAATCAGTTCGTCATCTGAAGCATTGTTCAAGAAATAAGGCTGAACAACTTTGTAGGCATTAATAACTGACTTCATGCCTTCAATTCTGCTGCTTAACTGAGCCATAATTGTATCAATCATGGGGTAAAACACAGATACCCGAAATCTAGTTTCAGGATTTAGAAATCGGTGGTCTACACTCAGTTCATCAAAATGCTTTTTAAATTGCTTTAGTCTTTTCTCAGAAAACTCACAAGGTATTCCGCACTTGGAGCCCATAGTTGAAGCTTCTTTTACAAGGTCCTCAAATGAATTCCTTAGTTCTGTAACACCTAAGAAAGCATCACCTAATAGATCAAAAGCTGAAACAATATCCATATTTTCAGTTGGGAGACATTTAGATACGATGTTCAGTTGCTGCAAAATCTTTGTTTGTACAACTAACAGAAGCACAAATTCAAAACTTTCAATTTTCTTTATCAATCCTATTGCATCATTCCTTTCTTTTGCCTTATTACTTGTCAAAATAAGTTTGGATAGCTCTCTTAATACATCGCCAAACCTCTCCTTTAAAGAAAAAACTGCTTCGTACCTTCCCGACCATCTTGTTGGGTTGAGTGTTTTTAACGTTATGTTTGCATTTTCAGATTCATCTTGCAGCCCCAGCCAGTGTTTAATATTGTGTCCAAAAAAGTTGTAGACATTTTGTACATCCTCAAAAGACTGTGATATTTCTCGATTGGTTTCTACAGCGTCTTTCAGCACCAGATTTAAATTGTGACTTGCACAATGTACAAAATATGCATGTGGCGCAACTTCTTGAATCTTTTTCTGCACTCCATTGTATACTCCACTCATTACGCTTGCGCCATCATAACCTTGGCCACGACATTTTTTCAATTCAAGACCTTTATCTTTAATAGATTCCACTATTTTACTTGCCAAACCAAATGCACTTTGATCTTCAACTTTTGTAAAAGAAGTAAACGTCTCGCAAATCATTATTTCTTTGGGTTTATCTTTATCATCATTTACCACTTTGACGTACCTGAAAACTTCACTTAACTGATCAACTTTACTTATATCCTGAGTTGTATCCATAATAACAGAAAAAAAAGAAGAGCTCTGTATTTCATATTTGATTTCTTTCAGTACTTCATTTGCCATCAATGAAATAAGTTCATATTGGATGATAGGGCTTAAATAGTTTACACTTCCGGCTGGCTTCTGCAAAAGATTTTTTAGTACAGGGTCATAGTCAGACAGAAGTTCTATTATAGACAAGAAATTTCCTTTATTTGGATCTTCCATTTTACTACTTCTTCCACGGAAAGCAAGGTTACAGGTGGCCAAAGTTAATGATACATTAACTATTCTTTCCAGAACGTTCCTCCAGTAATGTTTCTCTTCTTTTAACTGTTTTTCAAAAGCATCACTCATTGTGTCATCATTCCTCCATTTCTCAAATATAACACAAGAAAATATATGGTCATCCGATTGTTCATGAGTTTTAATTCTATCAGAAAGATGTTTCCAGTCGTTTAGTCCCGTACTCCCGAAAGTGTTGTCTGAATGTTGTGGGAACAGCCAACATGGTTGACAGTAGACAAGGTCTAAGTTTTGCGAATAGCAAAGCCAGAGTCTGTTACATTTCATCCCAGAACCTGGTATAAAACTGTAGTAATTAGTTGAAAATGATCTTTTACTTCCACGCCCATCAGGCTGTTTTGGAAAGGGACCACGAGGTTGACAAGGTCCTGATGCTATGATTATCCTTTTCATTTCTGGATTATTGATGGGACTGGGAAATTCAATTTTGTCTTGCAAAACATAATTTTCAGCGTGTCCAGTTTCAGTCAAGCTTACTGCGTCCATGTTGTTATCGACTGGCTGATCAAGACATGAAAGGCCACTATGAGTGGTCAGAACATCGATTTTATGTACTTCAGACTGTTGATGAGCGTCATCATCTGAAAAAAAAAAATACATAGTGAATAATATTGAGCAATAAAATTTAGTGTAGTGGTTTATAGTTGATTGCAGTGTTTTATTTGTAGAAACAGATTCAACTAACTCTTGAACTAAGCCAACTAACCGATTATTGGTTGTTAAAGGAGAACACAACACAAGAACACATATTTATTGCTAAACATGTAACATGGAAATTTAATTGTATCTTATTGACTCTATAAAGGCAAAACATGGGCATTCAGTTTTGCGTCTCCCGGTGTACCATCCAGACCTCAATCCAATTGAACTAATATGGAGGGGGATATAAAACAATGGGTTGCTTCAAGAAATGTTACTTTTAAATTGGACTCTGTTAACAGCGAGTGAGAGAAATCAATGCCGAACAGTGGGAGAAAGTATGCAAGCACACAGAAGGCATTGAAAATAATTATTTCGAACAGGAGGGAATAATAGAGAATGCAATCGAACAGCTTGTTATTCAGGTCAACGGCGACAGTAGTAATGGCAGCGGCTCCGAAGATGAATCATCTGAGAGTAGTGGATTGTCAGGAATAGATTTAATACAAGATTAAATAACTCTTGAACACATTTGGGTTTGTGTTGTGTATTATATACTGTAGAGTGGCAAATTATATACTGTCCTCGCATAATATTTCTGCCGGTGAGCTACGTCATTACTTCCAGGAAAGGCATACCGACTGTACAAGCCTCACCAAAGACATTTCTCAAATTAGCACACGAATTGTGTGGCAATCACTAATGAGTGTGCCGACTGCATTATGCTAGGTCGGCCGTCAGAACTCCCGAGCCCCACATTGTGAGGTAATGTCTTATGAAAAGGAGTAGAAGAGTTGACAGCTTGAATTCTCAGAAATATAACGGTCCTCACCGGCAGATATATAATGTGAGGACAGTACCTATGTAATGGAACAGTGTCTGAGCGTTATTAATGGACTACGCGACATCTGCAGCGCTGAGTTGACATGATTGTTTATTAACTTGCTGACAGCTTTAAGACTGCTCTTCATCCGCCAGAATTGGGATTACTATTACTACTGTTATGTAAAACAACCTTTCCTGAATTGATTGCAGTTCGATAATTAGAGTGTCGAATAGGCTACTCCGTGAGTTAGCATGAAGAAGATTATATTATGTAGTCTGTGAAAGCAAGTGCCTTAGCCAGCCAGCTGGGGCGCCCAGAATCAGCTGCGTAGTAGTAGACTCGCTTCAATGTGCGAGTTTCACGGCCACCGGACAAAATTAAACGTCTGACCTGCACATTGATTCTGAGGCAAGTTGACTTTTGTGTTTTGGTCTCCTTGAACGGAACAAAAAGATTGTGTCACCAATGATAGTTGTCCGTTGAATCGATGCATACTGTATACCCGATACAGTGTGATTTTTTAGCCTACTTTTCACATTTTGCAAAAATGAGGAAAAAGTAGACTTATGAGATCGGGCAAATGTGTGTCTGTCTGTCTGTCTGTATGTCTGTCTGTCAGTCAGTCCTTCTGTCTGTCAGGCTGTGTGTGTGTCCCCCCCTATCAACTCCTAAACGGCTGGAGCAATCGAAACGAAATTTGGTAGGAGTAAAGATCTATACCTGAATATCTCATGGCCATATTTGAAAATGGTGTCAGTGCTACCAACTGCTGAAAAATCGCAATTGAAATTTGAGATCCAAGTTCGATTTCTTGGAAGGTATAAATGGGAGCTGTTTTAAAATTGGCACACATATAGATAATAATATTGCAGTTTAATTTCCAGGAGGCCATACATGGCAGTGTTGCCAAAATTATTATAAGCCTGCTGATATGTCCAATTTTTAAATGCATATAACTTCTACACTATCAATTGGAATTCAACCAAATTTCGTATGTTGTATGTGTACATAACCAGATATGACTGAGCGTATTCTTAAGAACCACCAGGGCTGCCAACTGTTCATAAATGCTCTTAATTTCTTTTATCCAAATACCAATATATCAGAAAGTATGCAAGCCGACAGCTTTAAACTATGCACACGTATAGTACCTGACATTCTATATTAATTTGGAGGAACTTATATACGTCAGTGCTACCAACATGATTCTAAGCCGGCTGAGAAGTCCAAATTTAAATACATGTAACTTCCATGCTATCATTTGGATTTCAACCAAATTTCGTGTGTGCTATGTGGACCATAACAGATATGACTGTGCGTATTCTTAAGAGTAACCAGGGCTGCCAACTCTTAATGTGTGCTGTCTCTATTTTTGTTACCCTAATATCAATATATCAGAAAGAATGCAAGCCAATAGCTCTAAACTTTGCACACGTATAGTACATGGCATTCTAGAAGAATTTGGAGTAAATAATATACGTCAGTGCTGCCAACATTACTCTAAGCCTGCTGATAGGTCCAATTTTAAAATACATGTAACTTCTATACTAACAAATGGATTTCATCCAAAATTGGCACAACAAGAGATCATAATATTTCAGATTATTTCTGACCAAAACATGCATGACATTGTTGCCAACATGATTTTACGCGCGCTGATAGATCCAATGTCTAACTGCATGTAACGTCCATGCTATCCATTGGACTTCAACCAAATTTTATATTCTGTATCTTAAGAGATGGAACTAACAATATATTCAGCCACCAGGGCTGCCAACTGTTTTGCTCTATTAGGCCACATTATACCAGGTATATTTCGAACTAATTAGAAATTTCGATATTACCAACTTAATTTCGTTATTATTCTAGATAGGTCTATATAGATTGGCATGAATCTTACATTTTAAGAAAAGTAGTCTCTTTAGTTCGTCATGGAACTTCTTGTTTTTTTTTAATGTGAAGTGAATCACAAACAAATGTGCTCAATCCAAGTAAAGTAAATCAACCGTCACAATTCGCAAACCACTTCATTGTTTGTTTTTATCACACATTCTATGCTTTTTATAATATTAACGTAATAGGATATTAGTTTTTTTTATAAAATATTACGTCCTGACCAAATTGTTAATGGAACTCTTAATGACAATAGTTTTACTCTGCTTAAAGACTTATAACTAGGGTTCGGATTTTTAGGTGCTAAACATCGGGAAAATATTTATTTTTTATGTGTTGAAAATTTCTGAAATATGTGACAAAAAAGTAAAAATAATTCATTATAATTAAGTTTATCAACAATATGCAGTATTCACGAATGCAATGTACTGTCCGTCCACCAGCTCATGATCTCAGGGGACTGAAGGGGAGCGGAGAGACATTCCAGCTGCGTTGATTGAGTGGACGTGCCGCTGCAGATATTGCCAACTTAGCACCTATGTTATTCACGCTGTGCTTAATCACTGCTACTTGCGTTTAGTTTCAATTGTGAAATCGTACACGTTCAATAATATTGTCAATCAAGACCTTCAATATCACTTACATCAATCTACATCAATATTCCACAATTCGCCGTGAAGCCTTGTCGAGCATTACACGCTCAATATTATTGTCAATACTTGCCTTCAATAAAAGCTAACCATTCATCCCCCCCCCCCCCGCCAGGGTCTCACATCTAGTGGGACGTGGGTTGGCGACCACGGGACCCCAGCTGAGTCCGGATTTGCTTCCACTTACTTGTGACGGGATCCGCTCCGTCTTATTTCCGGTCGACCTCCCTTGGTCAACTCTTGTTCTTTTCCGACCCCGACGGTATTAGGGTAACCGAGGCCTAGGGATTCTTTCACTTTCCCGCCTTAATTGGCCCTTGTCTCATCTTTCCTGATCTCTCCTTCTTCGGGGGCTCAGACCTCTTGTTTTCTTGTCATTATATGTATCCTTTTCTCTTTAAGATTCCTGCACTGTTTTTGTTAATTGGATTCCCGTGTAGCTAAATTCCCTTTAGTGATTTTTTGCATCTACGTTGCATTTTGTAGGCCATTTCCATCTAAATTGCTTTTTAGTAAGTCTTTCAATTTAGGCGGTGGAACTTTTGTGAGTACTTTGAATTTCCATTACATGTTGTAGGTATTTTCAACCTAAACTGCTTTTTGCAAGTATTTTCAATCTAAATTGCATTTTGTGGGTATTTGGAATCTAAATTACATTTTGTAAGTATTTTCAATCTAAATTGCATTTTGTTGGGTGAGCATTTTGATTACCAGTTGCATATTGCAAGCACTGAACACACTGTGGATTGATGCGATATTGAAATGAGCGTCCTCACACGGCCAGTATTATTGTCAATATTCCCTCCACTTACCAGTATTGATGCTCTGATATCCAAATTTCCGGATTTTCATCAATACGGCTTCAATCCAAACCATCAATCCATTTTTCTTAACCTTACACGGTCAATATTATTGTCAATACTGGTCAGTATTGACAATATTATTGAACGTGTAAGGGCTGTATGGGTCAGTAGTGTTATGTCGGATGTGAAGAAGAAAAGAGTGA
Organism: Meconema thalassinum; assembly: GCA_946902985.2. Taxonomy (NCBI): domain Eukaryota; kingdom Metazoa; phylum Arthropoda; class Insecta; order Orthoptera; family Tettigoniidae; genus Meconema; species Meconema thalassinum. The sequence continues at coordinate 241,305,663 of OX336395.1, forward strand.
TACATTCTGAGGGTAGGGAAATAATTAGGAAAGTGATTGAGGGATGTGATGAAGAAGCACCGCTCGGCTGTCAACTGCATCCGCCCCACATCCGCACGACTGTTATCCGCATCCGCCCCACATCCGCACGACTTTTATCCCAATTCGCACGTTTGTTATCCAAATCTAATGACATTGCAATAATATTTTCGTTCCATGTTTAAAATGAATGTTATAGGCCTACAGCCAGAATTGCAACCCTTTTCAGTTCGGAGTGTTAATTGTCCTTGACATAATTTTAATGAGATTAGCGTAAATCATCATCTTACATTTGCCATGAGAAAAAAAAAACATAATAGAAAAATTTGCTATGTCATAAACAACCGGGTCCTAGAAATGATATTCAACAAGTTCGGATTGTATTCTAAAATCTATCCGCCAATTTATTCCAAACATTGTCCGCAGCTTTTCCGCTATCCGCACAGCCATGCAAACTATATCCGCATGGCGAAAACGTTTGCGGATATCCGTAGGTTTGTCCACACAGGGCTTTAGTTATAACCTAAACAGCATGAACTGAATAACGTTTAATTTTCACAATTTTCAGCGACCTCTTTGCTTTCATCTTTAATCTAAGCGTGAATACACATTTTAAACTACAGTAGTACGATAATATTACTTAGAAATCTCACTGTGCTGTGTCAACACCATCCACATAAAGAAACGTGTTTGCCACACAGCCTGTGGTGAGTAGGGCGCATAATTATCTGAGGTTGGCATCATTGTCGTTCACGCAGAGGCCAGCTGTCTACTGCTGACTCGTCGCATTCCTGCCACGGATCTTAAGCTGGTGGACGGACAGTATGTTATGCCTCGCTGACTGCTGAAGAATTACAATACGCAACGAGATACATCTTCAGGTTGTCCATCACAAATGACCGACGATTATCGCGAAACACTTCTTCTGAAGGCGCGGGAAACTGCGACAATATGTGTCTTGCTCTTGGGGTTTTGTGAAACATGAGATCACTGTTCAGGCACGATTGCTATCCCACATGGTTGGCAGGACAGAACGGCGCCATAAGAAGTAAAATTATCTTTAAATTCTGCAACATACTGCTGAAGACGATACCTTGTAGTTGCTTTTACCTTAGGCATCCCCAGCTTCCACAGGGAGTGGAACTGGGCGACAACATAAGAAAAACACTGCAAGCTGACATACACTCTGCATGAAGATTAGATCGCTCACAGGTTTTTCTCCGTTGAAGTAACACAGAATAAAAATGCAATAAACTGAAAGATCTAGCATACTGAATTTAAAAATGTGAATATTATGTCTTTTGATGTGCTAATAAGTGAAAAGCAGGAATTTATATAATTATAAACAAAATGTTTAAAATATGTATTTACATAAAAATCCGAGCCCTACTTATAACACTTTTACAATACAGATAACTTTGGTTTCTTCTTACCTTCTTTATTTTCATTTTCTTCGTTTTGATCTTGTTTCTGCACCGAAACGTACTCGAAACCTGATTGAGTTTGAGGGTGCAACCATGCAGTTAACGATTTAGTACAAGCACGAACCGGCTCCTCTTTTTAGCCTATTTTCAATTTTGAAAAAATAGGCTTATGAGATCACCTTTTGTCCGTGTGTGTGCGCGCGAGTGTGTGTGATTCGTGTGTGTCCCCCCCCCCCCCTAATAAAATCTAAACGGCTGGAGAGATTTCAATGAAACTCGGTAAGTTTATAGCTCTATTGAGGGCGACTCCGACTGTGCCCTTAAAATTTTGTTACGTCTCACCAATCCAACATGGCGGCTGTGCGAAATATTTCACCAGCATTCAATATCTCCGAAACTATTACCGATATCACCCTGGAATTTTGTATGGTGATAAAGAGAACTACTAGAAATTCACTTATGTGACTTTTGAAAACCTGGTAACTACAAAACCAACATGGCGGCCAAGCGAAGTTGCTACTTTTAAATGGACGTTTCTCGCGATTTAACCAACCGAACGCAATGAAACTTGGCAAAGTATATGTTTATATACATTGTAATGCACCGACATCCAACTTAGTTCAATTGTTTACATAACCTCAAAATGGCGGCTGTGCGAAATATTTCACAGGCATTCAATATCTCCGAAACTATTTATGATATCAACCTGAAATTTTGTACGGTGATAAAGAGCACTGCTACAAATTTATTTATGCAACTTTCAAAAACCTGTAAACTACGAAACGAACATGGCGGCCAAGCGAAGTTGAAACATTCTAATACATTTTTCTCGTGATTTAATCACATGAGTGCATTGAAATGTGGTACAGAAAATGATTATACATATTGTCATTCACTGGCATCTAATTTAGTTCAATTGTTTACTTAAACTGAAGATGGCAGCTGTGCGAAATTTTAAAATTAAGTTTTTATTCTTGTGTCGTAATCATGCGATCGAAGTGAAAGTTTGAATAATGAAGGTACGCATTAATTTTCCTTTAATGGTACATAACTCGATAGGCTATACATATAACAATCCAAAATGGCGAGCATCTGAAATATTTTGACGGTTCTCAATATCTAAGAATCTTTTCCAGCAATCAAACTTTTTTTTAATGTTCATAGAGGCTATTAACATAAGTTCATCTATATGACTTTCAGTAACCTAGTGAGCACAAATCCAACATGGCGGCGACGCGAAGTATAAATATTTAAATGGACGTTTCTCGCGATTTATCCATCTGACAATGAGTGCAGTGAAACTTTGCACGTTAATGCTTATACAAATGTTAATCCACTGGTATCTAACTTATTTCAATTGTTTTCATAACCACAAGATGGCAGCTGTGCGAAATTTTAAAATCTCGTTTTTACTTCTTGTGTCCTAATCATGCGATTGAAGTTTGAAAACCACACGTACACAATAATTTTCATGTAATAGTACCTAAATAAAAATCCAACCTGGCTACCATCTGCAATATTTAGTCGGTTCTCAGTATCTACGAATCTATCATAGCAATCAAACTGAAATTTTGTATGTTGATAGAGACAATTAATATGAGTAGGATATATGAAAATAGGCTGTATAGTTCTTCACGGAACTACTTGTTTTCTTTTATCCTTCCTTTTTTTAGCTCCTCATTTATAAGTACGTTTCATAGCGTCGTTAAAAAATAGCACAATGCAAGCCACAACTTAATTTCAGCCACTTAACCGGGAGACGCGGTGGCTACTATTATACTCTGCTATTGTGCATTGCTGTGGTGTGATGTCGCAATGGAGGGGGGAAGGGGTTGAACGATGAGTCATGTTCATGCGCTGAAAGGTGTCAGGCGCCTGGGTCGGGCGCCCGGCTATCAAAAAATACTCATTACCGCACGAATGGATGGATATATCTTACAAACAGATTGCACTTAACGTGACTAGTTTCAAAACACAAGTTTAGACTGGTAGTTCCGTGCAATAGGGGCCCCTGAGCTAAATTGAATTCTTAAATATGTTTTCTAGTACTACTTTTAGTTATTTATTATGATTTATTTAAAAAAATATTTTAGGGTTTGAAGGCCCCCTAACCTTGGGGGCCCTGGGGCGGTGCCCCGCTTGCCCCATTGTAGCTACGCCCCTGCGGGTAGTCCTATTTCAGTTCCTAAAAAATACTTAGCCTACTGCGGATGCGCGATAAGAAATCATGTATGTGATGATTTAGAATTTGATTCTGAAGAGGAGAAGAAAAGGTCACTTCAAAAATTTTCATAGCACTCCAATGTAACTTTAAGTAAAATTTCCTGTCAAGGTAAGGTCTATTGGAGGCTTTAATGAGACTGTTGACTCCAGCTATAGGCCTAGTTAATGATAGAGGAATACCACTACTACATACAGGTACAAGGGTACATTCACGGAATAGAAAAGCAAATTACTGGAATTGCGAAGGGTAGAAAATGTGGGCAGCAGTCATTTAAGGAGTAGGCCTACAACATATCACCAAATTTAGGAAATATTTACTGATGAATAAATTCGCCAGAATGTACAATTATTTTTAAAAACAGCAAAAATAAATAGAAAATATTTAGTAAAATAAAAAAAATATTTAAACCGATAACTTTCTGGGTCTTGTTTGCGGTTTTGTAAGGACTAAATAATACATCTTTCAATCCCTTTTGTTCAAATCGTTGGTTCAATAAGAGTCGAGGGAGAAATGCTGTGTTTCGTTTGTAGTGGGTTGCTTGTAACACGGGACGGAATTATTGTGTTGTATTTTCTGACACTCCCTGTATCCAAATACTGCCAATTTCTTGGTAACGAACTCGTGGTGTGACTTGAGTTTACATTTACGTTGATAGGTTTGTAATGCACTGCCCCAACGTATTGTGCTGAGGTTTGTGTGAAACCATATAAATGATTTTAGTGCTACACAATTTATTCCTCATTCTATTGTATTGTTAGCCATTGATATTTTACTCGATATTGGTACCCGAACTTATATCATATAAAGTCTAGCGCCATGGTCGAATATGTTTTATAAATTTATGTTTGTTTTTACCCTTTGCCTCCTCTTTTCACTGTGCACCTGGAGGGTTATATTTTCATTACCAGTAGCCCTACTTTAGTTCTGAGTTCTGAAATTACCTCATTTGATGTGTTTGTGATTGGGCGTACTGGTACTGGTACTGGTACGGCCTCTTATAATTCTTAAGTTCACTTTGTGTGTTTTAGTTTGCTGAACATTATGGAGCAACAACCAATCATTAAGAGTGAACCAGATGAATTCGCTAATATTGTAAGTTGTATTTATTATTTATATCGTGTTACATAGCAATCTTAGTGATGTGCATGACAAGCAAGGTTTAGTGACTTAATACCAGGATGTTTAATATTTTATTGTTACACGTAACTTAGTACAGTTATTCTGTCTGTATATTTTATGTTGGCTCATACTTGTACAATACTTTCCAGGAATCATTTGACCAGTTACCCTCTTATAATGTGCTGGATAAATCTGGTGACATGTTTGATGATAAGAGCTGGGCAGTCAAATCGGAACATGAAATAAAGGTGATCATAGGTTCTATATTTACTCTCCGATAAATATTTCTTATTTTATCAGCGAGCAGTTGCTGCTGTTATTGTATTAATGCGGGTTCACTCTGTTGGCACCGTGGCAACACACACACTCAACGCTAGTGACAATCTGCTAGGCCTGCGTTTTGCGAGTGTATACCGTACTAACTGAAATGCTTTGTGATATAAATTGTTCAATAATTGTTAGTTTTTTTGCCATGCAGCCACGGATGAAAGAAAACTATGAATGCGGGGTTGAATTACCTTCAGTATGTTATTTTATTCCTTGATTCCTCCAGTGCAAGTTTACAAGCCATCTGTAAGATATAACTCCACCTACGCCAAGGAACACATTTGTGAATCAAGTCATTTCTTTGCAGGACGATACAGACCATCACACGGATATTAAGATTGAGGAATCTTCTATTCCGGAGATCGTTCCATGCAAAACAGAATCATCATCTTCATATCCGGAAGACGTAAATATCTTCATGCCACTTTACAAGACATCTCTTTATCACCTAATAGCATTTCGGGATTAAGGGTTGTATCTTCACATTTATATTGATGAATATCGGAAGCGTTTGGCTGTTAGGTTGTGTTTTGTATAGCAAGCACAATCGATTTTGATGGCAGGATTCTAAATAAAATTATGTGTCCCGTACAATACTTCCACCCGCGACCGCCGGCTATTGTGCGATGTGTTTCTGATCTCTGAGCTACTGGGGAGATGCATCTTAATTCTCATTGGCAGAAGGTATATTGTGTGAAGCTGGCATATTTTTGGCATAATAATGTATTAGTCGCCCACTGTGGAATTGAAGTCTAGGTACAGTATACGGTAACAATTGATTTTGGATATCTGAATTCTGGTCAGAGATCCTGCCATGATTACCCTGTAGAGGGGAGGTGGCTTTGATTACCCTCATTTGTGTTCTTCTGTGGTATTTCACTTGAACTCAAGGCAAATGCTGGAATGGTCCTAACTTATGACAGTGTTCACCTCCTTCTCAAACCTGAGCATCCTGGAGCATGTACTTGGCCTTAAGCATGAAGATATTAAATAATTGAAGATGTGAGTTAAAAGTAAAAGAATGTTGTGGAACCTTGCAGAGAAAGTAATTCATAATACTCAAATCCACTGAATTGTACTTGTAATTACGTAACTTAAAAACGTTCTTTCCTACCATCTTCCTTATTTCCTGCAGTTTTTAAGTTGCGTTGTTTTTCCCCTCGGTATTCCTATTTCAGAGGTCAGTGGTGAAATGCGTGTGTACATAGCAGTGGTTTTTACTGCCGTATACTCTTTTGTCCAGCCCATAGGAGGTGTAATGTGGATTAAAAGTATGGTAAGAAGTTGGAAGACTGTGACTCTCACCTCTTGGGAGGTACTGCTCGGGTCCAAGCTCTGTGAACTTGCGGGTTGAGGGGAAGTGGCAGGCGGGAAGAAAAGGGCCTGTCAACAGCTCGCTGTGTTATCTGGAATTCCTGTCTATTCCAATACTGCTAACAGAGGTCTGTTGTTAAAACCAGTGTGGTGTTGCGAATGTGTGAGTAAGTCACCGACCAAAGTATTTAGATCTAATACTACGCACGGACCGAGAACACCGCACAAGTATCATCTTCGTCCGTGATCCACATTCCTCTCAGGTTCAAGGAGCTTGGACCCGAGCAAAACCGCCCCAGCATTTACCGGGAGATGCAAATGGTGAACTATGAAAAACCGTCAAGGATGATAATGATCATACCCACTCGTCTTCCGAGACAGCTCACGTGACCTGGCGCATTTAAGCTGTGTAATGTGCCCAACTCTTATTGTGTTTTAAGCCGAAACTAAAACGAATGGATTCAGTCCCAGTATGCAGCAAATTATCGACTTCTTTAATAGTGCCTACTCCAATCTCATCGTCGGCCCGTATCTCCTTTGCAAACTGTGTGGTCCCGTACAATAGCAGACACATAATGCTTGTAGTTACTAGCTTGCTGTACAAACGACTCCCCACAGAGGCATTTAATTGACTCATACTTCCTTCTTTTTAAATATTAAAATATTTATTTACAGCGATTTGTGAAGAAATGCCATGTGTAATATTCCGAATGTTAAATGATTTATACCTTTATTCACAAAAGTTATGCTCATATCGACAGTCTAGCTGCTTGTTAATCAAAAGAGCACGCATTGGACACTAGGACCTCATATGGTCTTACGGTTAAAGAATTAAAGATGAATGTTCATTAGTCTTCAACCCTTAAAGCTATTACTTCCATTAAGGCACTGATCTTAGCATTTTCATTCACTCTAGGTTTAAATTGGTTTCTTAATGTGTATTATGTGTTTAAGAACTGGGGATTATAAGTTTATCTCCAGCACGAGGATGTGAAGGAGAGTAGAAAGTAATTCAGTGAATATATCTGCACTTCAGCTTAGGAGTGCTGTACAATTACAGTGGTTGTCATTTGTGAAGAAGTATAAAGTGATACACTGAAATAAATTATTTCATCTTATCCCCAGGATATGAAAGAAGAGAATCAGAATGAAGAAGCAGATGAATGTGGAAATCATTTAAATGAGTAAGTGTTAAACATACAAATAACATGCTCATTCGCTTAACGTGTGCATAACTCTAAGTTTTGGATTTGAATGGACTTTGTTTGCAACTTCAGACATGTCTTTTTTGTATTTATCTCATCATTGAAGAAGGAATTGATATAAACTTTCAATTTCGCAGCTCAAAAATTATCAATTCACATTCAGTGTTCTCACTGCCTGGAACTATTTAAGAAACGTTCGCTAGTGAGCAATAATGGTAGTGACTGTAATGTGAATGAGTTTTGTAAGGAACATCCTTTTTTTCAAACCTCTCTGCTGTGCCTTTAGCCCAATATGATGCTTTTGTAACTCGAACTAAAATCGAAATAATAGCATCCTTCTCACGCAAAGTTGCGGCAAGTAAAATCGAAATAAAGATCTACTACAACATATACCCTGGCAGGATTTTAATAAATTTTCTCATATTAACATAGCACCACATAATAATGCTGGTCTATTTTTGTTAAATGATCATAGCTTGTGAACACACATTATGATGTGACAGGGTTTAGTATGTACCATGAAATGTAGTAACTTAGGTTTGTCCCTGATTCCCATTGGTGGTTATTGGGTGCACTTTGAAACAGCATTTCTTGTAGAGAAGTATACCTTGGGTAAACTGTTGTTGTTGAGAAGTACACATTGGGTAAACTGTTGTTGTTGAGAAGTATACATTGGGTAAACTGTTGTTTTTGAGAAGTACACATTGGTCAGACAGGTATTCAAGAGAACAACAGGCTGGTCTGTCTGAATGATTTGGGTAACACAACAGTTATAGTTAATGAATTTTCTCATTTTTTCAAACATTAAATTGTATCACAGTGACGCGTTAGTCTTAGTATATAACTAATAACTTTGTGTATAGAATACCAGCTGATCCAAATAACAATACCGATTAATATAGCCATCACTTGGTACATGCACTTAATATAGTGTATTACAGTACAGCTTAATGCAACCATAGGGTTTTAAATATACACTGACTTAGCATATATCATGGGATAGTCACCTAATAGCGTGTGTGGTGCCAGATCCCATATCCCCTGGTACCCATGTTCCTACGGATTATCCACTGCAAGCCGTGTCTAACCCGGCCAGTGTTGAAATGAGCCATGATTTGTTGCACTGTTACCCTTCTGTAATTATTGACAATCCGTATCAGATGACATTGGTCACGGTCATCGAGGGTGACTGGGCGGCCAGCCGTTCGTCTGCTGAGGACGGTGACACCCGCATTCATACATTCACGATACTCCCTGGACACGGTTGACCGTGTGAAGCCGAATTCCCGCACCACTACCGAAATCGCACTTCCCATTCGTCGGTCACCAACCACCATACCCCGTTCGAACGGTGTCGGCTCACGACGACGTTACATGTTACACCTGTCACGTGCACAAGCACTTCTCACAAGGCCTCCTATACAACTGCCGCTGGCACAGGGGTCGTGTGTTGCGCAGACAACACCTGCGCATCAGTGCTCCAGTATTCCATGACATTTGCTCAGTGAGTGTAGTATAACGGTATAGCCAGGGAATGTTCTTCGCAGCGCTTACTTGCTGCTGTGAGAGCTAGCATCAGCAGTATAGTTGGCAGCACGGTGTCCTTGACAGGGTAGCGGCACAGTGAAAGGCTGTGCACTGTTGAAATCATCAGTGTGTATCTCTTTTAGTGGAATATGTTTTTCGCAAAGGCGATCGGTTTACAGAAAATATAAACCTTAAATTTCAGTGCGGTCTCCTAATTCAAAGTGTCCAAACCGGAATACCGTTTGGCATTGATACGTAAATTTCTTGTGTTCGGCACAGTTCACGATGTACCGGGGACAGGCAGGCCTTCGCTTTTAATAGACGAAAATCTTTACTAAACCTCCGATATAATGCTGCGTAGTCCAAGAAAATCAACACGCAAATTAGCTCTGGAATGTTTAAGTAGACAGCCCATAAAGCTGTGAGAGACAAGCTTCAGTTGTTCCCTTATAAAGTTACCGTGGTTCATTAATTACAACAAACTGATTACGAACAAGAAGTTCCGTGACGAACTAAACAGCCTACTTTTCATGCCAATGATTATTCTACAGCATATGGACCTATCTAGAATAATGACGAAATTAAGTTGGTAATATCGAAATGTCTAATTAGTTCGAAATATACCTGGTATAATGTAGCCTAATAGAGCATTACAGTTGGCAGCCTTGGTGACAGAATATATTCTTAGTTCCATCTCTTAAGGTACAGAAAAAAAAATTGGTTGAAGTCCAATGGACGTTACATGCAGTTAGACATAGGATCTATCAGCACACGTAAAAGCATGTTGGCAACAATGTCATGCGAGTGCTGTCCAAAAATAGCCTAATCTGAAATATTATGATATCTTGTTGTGCCAATTTTGGACGAAATCCATTTGTTAGTATAGAAGTTACATGTATTTTAAAATAGGACATATCGGCAGGCATAGAATCATGTTGGCAGCACTGACTTATATTAATTATTCCAAATTATTCTAGAATGTCAGGTGCTATACGTGTGCAAAGTATAGGGCTGTTGGCTTGCATACTTCCTGATATATTGATATTAGGTTAAAAAAATATAGACAGCATTTATTAACAGTTGGCAGCCCTGATTGCTCTTAAGAATACTTATAGTCATATCTGTTATGTTACACATAGCACATACGAAATTTGGTTGAAATCCAAATGACAGTATAGAAGTTACATGTATTTAAAAATTGGCCCTATCAGCAGGCTTAGAATCATGTTGGTAGAACTGAAGTATATAAGTTACTCCAAAATTAATCTAAAATGTCAGGTACTATACGTGTGCATAGTTTAAAGCTGTCGGCTTGCATACTTTCTAATATATTGGTATTTTGATTAAAGAATAGAGAGAGCAATTATTAACAGTTGGCAGCCCTGGTGGCTCATAAGAATACGCTCAGTCATATCTGTTTATGTACACATATTACATACAAAATTTGGTTGAATTCCAATTGATAGTGTAGAAGTCATGGCATTAAAAAATTGGACCTATCAGAAGGCTTAAAATTATTTTGGCAACACTGTCATGTATGGCCTCCTGGAAATTAAACTGAAATAGTATTATCTACATGTGTGCCAATTTTGGAATAGCTCCCATGCATACCTTCCATGATATCCAACATGGAGCTCAAATTTCTAGTGCGATTTTTCAGCAGTTCGTAGCACTGACATCATTTTCAAATATGGCCGTGAGATATCCAGGTATAGATCTTTACTCCTACCAAATTTTGTTTCGATTGCTGCAGCCGTTCAGGAGTTGATAGGGACACACACACAGACAGACAGAAGGACAGACAGACAGAAGGACAGACAGACAGACACACATTTTCCCGGATCGATCTCATAAGTCTACTTTTTCCTCATTTTTGCAAAATGTGAAAAGTAGGCTAAAAATGAGTTCTGTTCTGTTAGTTGTTCCAAAGATTCGTAAATTGACGTGGACTTGACGTTAGAAATAAAACGATTTTTTTAGATGAAGCATGGTTTCACTTATCCGGCTATGCAAATTCCCAAAACTCATGACTTTGGTCTTCAAACAATTCCAAAGCACTTAGACAAACACCATTGCATTGGGAGAAAATTCACGTAGGCCTATGTGTTTCCATATAACGAGTACGCGTAATGGGGTTAATCTTCTTTGACAGTTCTGTGAATTCTGATGTTTACTGCTCTGAGTTAATTTACAAGTTCATTGCTCAGTTGAATGAAGACGACTTTGAAAGCTCTTTCTTTCAACAGGACAATGCTACAGCACATACATCCCACCAGTAGCTTCAACGTTTAAATATTTTTTTTGGGGGTGGAATAATAACTAAAGAACTTTGGCCACCACTGTCTCCCGATTAGAGCCACCAGATTATTTCCTTTGAGGTGCGGGAAAATCTGAAGTGTACAAATCTAATAAAAAACGATTGATGAACATTAAGTGAATATCATTATTTATGTTCAGTTCATTACGGAAGAAAATTTAGTGAAAGTCGTCGACAATGTGTGTAGACGTGTTGAAGTCTGTCATCGAACACAAGGAGAAAACTTACAGCATCTGTTATGAATAGCTGTGGTGAGTACAAAGATAACTGTTTTTTATACAAGTGGCAGCCGTGCTGCCAACGTAACTGCAGCAGCATGTAGTTGCTGCATAGAACATTCGCTGGCGCCCTGTACAACCATCACATGATGCTTGTGCTTAAAATACAGTATTACACAATAACCTAAACTACCATTACTGAATACATATATACAATAATATAATAAAGTATAATACAATCTTAATTGATATATGTGCCTTAAGTATAACAGTACAGCGTTGTACATCTATCACTTAGTACTTGTGATTTAAATACCCTGTTGCAGTATTTTCAATTTTATCATTCACTTACCGGTACTACTTGTGATTTATATACAATATTGCAGTGAAGCTTACTACAAACATAACATCTTTAAATACAGTCCAGGCCAATACAATTAATCACTTTATACTGTACCCTTGCAAAGATTCATACATGGTCATGCTTTGGATAGCTCAGCGGTTCTCAGGGGTGGTACTTTATACTGTACCCTTGCAAAGATTCATACATGGTCATGCTTTGGATAGTTCAGCAGTTCTCAGGGGTGGTACTTTATACTGTACCCTTGCAAAGATTCATACATTGTCATGCTTTGGATAGCTCAGCGGTTCTCAGGGGTGGTACGTCCAATCCCCTAGCATGATACACATAATTAGGATCAAAATCAACAGGTCTACACTTCAAATAAACTCAAAATCTACTATTTAACACATGTTTAATATTGCTCAAATTTGAAGCACTACAAAAGTACACATAAAACTCAAAATATTACATATCCTTCATAGTCATTCACATTTGTTTCAAAATAGCAAGGAATTACTTGAATCAACTAACATAATCAATATATGAGGTTCCACTGAACCTTTAATATAGGTTTCAATTCCATAAAGTAGATAAGAATGTTTGTTTTTCTGATCTCCTTACGGCTCCAATAGTCTTATTTGTTATATTCAACACGATTATTTTCTTTTAAAATGGTGTATTACACTATGTCCAATCGACATTTGTTCATAATAATAATAATAATAATAATAATAATAATAATAATAATAATAATCATCATTGTTAAAATTTTGTTTGGGCTCACATGAATCAAAATTTCATTCTTCTCTCTCTCTCATTCCTTGTACTGCTTATTATTTTTGGGAAGTTCGCGTTCACTTTGAGCTCACAAGTTACTGAACATGTCGAATTAAAGCGAAACTCCCTGAATTGTTTAAGACTTGTTTTAACTACGGGTCACGCACCATTAATCATGTCACTCCCAGATAATATTTATAATGGTGGTAATACACCAACTTTTCATTAATCTGTGGAATCTGAACGTACACATACAGCCTTCATTCAATACTAACTTGGTCACGGGAGCAATCCCTGACCTTTTTATTTAACAAAACCTCTTTAGAGTGCATTGACACTGGCTTGTTTATATAACATATCTCGACTGCTCCCATAAGCAATTAGTGGCCAGACGGTCTACCCTCGAGTCCTCCAAAAGATTTACAGCTGTCAGACCTGCAGTCTGAATTCACATTTTTCTGGGCTTCCTTTGTCTAGCAACCATCTTGTTCATACTGTCGGGTTTATGAAGATCGAAAACTTGAACATTTAAACCTATTTGTTTAAACCTTAGGCGGCTTTCATATCAGCCGATAATTCATTCACGGGATTAGTTTATTAATGGCAATCATCCACATTGTGTGACTTAAATCGCGTTTTGTCCTTCACTTACGGGGCTCACAACAATTTTTGACACCTTTGTGTCCACACAATGCTCCATTCCATAGGGCTGATCCCATTTTCGGAAGAGTCTTCGAAGTCAGGCAATAGGCACGGCGGTACTTTAGGCAGACCCTCGCATGCATAAAATTTCTAGAGCTGGACTCATGACCCACGACCTCTAGTTTCCATAATAGCTCCCTTCTAACACAACATTGGACTCTCCGACTCCAATCTCTACACAACTCCGATCCCATTAATGATCCCGGATATTTAATATAGCAATCTCTTAGACGTTACTTTACCAACGCGCTTTAATCAGCGTATACAACAATACTTCTATAAAGATTTTCGTTATTCCTCATTTTCCCAAGAATTTATTATTTACTTTTGATTGCTCACTTTCGATTGACTTTTTAATGAATCATTTATCGTCATTCATTAATGTTATCACGGTGGGTTTGTGGTTATAGTGTCGGACTACCAACCCCAAGCTTGCAGGTTCGCTCCTGGCCATGGTAAGTGATTTTTGAAAGGCGACAAAAATCATGATACTCATGGCATACGTTGTTGGCATGTTAAAGAACCCTTTTGAATTCAGTAGGCCGTGGTCATAATGGCAAAATTAATCTCGGGATTTTCCGCCAACACAAAGTTCCTCATTTCTCTACCAGAAAGCGGTATAGCGTCAAGGAGCTTAGATATCTAACCTCCTTGACATTGATAGTGCTCCATGGAGCATTAAATTCGACACGCAATCTGCCCTTTGGGTGTCAATTAACAAAGCTTGCACCCGGAATCCGAGGCCATACGATATTATATAAATGTTATCCGAACACTACTGGTTCTAAACTTTCTTACTTTGATATTTGAAGTAATTTATTCCTTCACACATTAACATTTCCTTTCCTTGTATGATACATAATTACTTTACACATTTCAATTTATTTCTCAATTTACTGCTGTACTAAATCCGTTCAGATTCATTCTCGACTTTTCACATAATTATCTTTACATATACTATTCCTGTCTCTATCGGTGTGACTTTCCACTTAATAATGGGTGCGCGAACTCCCCCAAAAGTACTCATAATTATTTGTGCAGTACTTACATGTCTTTCCGGATTGTCCCCGGATCCCAATGGCTGAAGTCTCTTTGACCCACCATATTGGGGGTTTTAGCCCTGCAACTCAACCACTGTGGCACTCATTACGCTTAACCATTTCTCACACATCTTGCACATAATGATTTCACTTATCACCCTTCTATGAGGGTTCTCTAACATATTAATATGCACTGTAACACTTCAAGAAAAATCAATAATTTTTATACACACAAGAAATATTATTATTTAACACTCAAGCCTAATTATTGCTTGATTAACACTCGTGATTTGATTTATTCACACGATCCACTCTCCTATGACATTCTCCAAGAATGTAGGTATCAGCGACTCCTGCTATGCTCCTAACATCTATCGAAGTTGTCTGAGAGTCTGAATAATTCTACCCGTTCTTCCAATGATCACCTTTGTGATATCAATGTTATAGGTTTGTTACTTATCGGCCCTAATGTCCTGATAACAGGCAAGATACTGTCTGAATACGGCTATTCGTTTCGACTCGGCCGAATGTCTCCGATAGACACTGGTTGCTATATACACGATCTGGTGTCGAACTAGCGCTTATCTAGAATGGTTCTTTGCTGTCTTTTCCGTCCGCAAATGTTATACTGGAATTACCCACAGGTATTCCTTTGCTAAACGATTCTGAAGTCTTACACTTTGCTTCCACGATAATTTTGCTTTTGACTCGAATTTACTTTCGAACACACGTCCCACCGGACTGACTCCCAAAGCACAGGCGAGTTCAGACCACTTCTAACTTTCCTAGTGTTCTTGACTTCCTCCGATACTGGTGAGATATAAACACCTTTTATAGTATTCACTGAGTTTAAACTTTACTACACTCTTCGCTGTCAAAGTATGGCACCCCACTAGGTTCCATAAACTGTTTAATATTGACGCGGTATGACCTCAACCCGGGTCCTCTGTAGATTTAACGTTGGTCGACGCAGTCTTACACCCCTTACGAGCTGGCTCGAACTGAATATCTGGTGAAACAGCATAACACGCTTACAAGCTGTTAGCAGACTGAATAATTTCCGCCTCGCGGCCTCGCTATTTATTCAAAATTAGCTAAAAATAGTACATTATGCTTCTTCTCAAAACTAACTTCTAAACCAAGCCTCCTACGCTTGTATAAAAATATATCCATATTCCTTATCATCTCAATGTCTCAAAACTACCTTCATTTCCAAAAATCGATCGTGGCTTATATTTTTTATAAAAATGAGTAAGTGCTCTTGCTCTGTGTGGGTTGCAATTCTTATTTTTTCCATCTCTCTGCGAGGCTCGTTGGTACTGCCCCCGTAAATTGAATTATATTGAGACCACGATGGCTGTATTGGCATAAATGAATAAAGTTATGGATGTCATAGTTGTGACGTGGATATTCATGACGTAGGCACGGATGACGTAGAATTCATGCAAGTAGGCTGGTTGAGCTGAGATTCTTGGTGACGTCATGATTTTGTTCGAGAAAGATCTGAGATTTACGACGCAGTCGCAGGAAACAAGGTATTGTGCTAAGGAAGAAGTTACGCTATTGGAGGAAAGGCTTGAACCAATGAACGATAGTTTGGAAGGAAGACGGAGATTGCTGAAACTACGATATTTAATTACTTTTGGCATGCAGAATTGTGGAAAACTATTTTCAGTTATGGCATTGATTTGGAATTTTGAAGAAATTAATTTTGAGTTTTTGAAATTTGAAAATCCGTCAAGTATAGCCAAAGTTAAAACTTCTAGCAATGACGGAGGAACGAACTATGGAAGGGATGGATACGCCCCTTAAGAAGTTGATAAAAGGTCGTGCACAGGATAGAGGAGCTCTCATATCTCTCATACCGCTGATACCGCATATATATTTCAGATGTTATAAAGTCATTTTTCGAGTGAATAAGTGAAGCAAGTCATCTTTAGCGTGTGGTTAAAGCCCGGCGCATCGAACGAACACGGAGCAGTTCCATTTTACGCTGTTCGAAACTAGGTGAAGTTAAAACGCTCACATTAACGTTTCTACCAGATAAGATATAAAGAGTTAACTATTGCCTTTATTATAATTCAATTGGGCAGTACAACATTGAGGTGTGTAGAACATTTGAACAATTTCACAGTTATACTTTGAAAGATATTGACACTTTAAGGCTGCAGCCAAAAGTGATTTTCTCGCCACCTGAGAAGCACTTTTAAAATTCTACATTTTACACTACGGCTGACACGTGTTACAACCGTGATATTGGAGAATACGTTCGGTAATACAACGATACATTCTACTATGGAACATTATAATCTCGCAGTGCTTTCAATGATTATAACAGAAGTTGAGATGGAAGGCTAAGGCTTTAATGCAATTGGGACATATATCGATGGAGTGAAGTAACAGCATGGAACTTCGTTAATCGTCATTCTACAAAAGCGAGCATGTAGTGAACATCCAACTACACTCATGCATCGTGAATCCATCGCTGAATTATATCAAATGACAGTGGAAATATCATCATACTCCACGATTATGAATATTTCTGCGGAAATAACTGCAATAAACTTCATGGCGAATTACGACTGGAACTTCAGGGAACTTTCAAGAGAGGCCAGGGTTGACCCGGCTCATAAAGAAGAGTTTTGCCAGAAGGATGTCTTTCGTATACATGGAGCAGTGCAATTTCCGGAGAAGGAAGCAGTTCGATTCTCCGAGGACGCTGATTCCTGGTTCGAGGACGGAGCACATCTTTACGCTGGTGAAATGGAACCAACAGCAGTTTTCTTTGAAAACTTTCCTCTAGAACTTCGATCAACAGATAAGGTAGTCGTGAACGTTTCTTGTATTATTTGAGTCATGTAGCGATATCTGAGCAACCCTTTTCCCATATTTTTTTTGTCCTATCTTTTGCTCCATTTTCTTGATTAACATTTCTGTACTCAGTACACTTCGATGATTTATGCCTTTTTCTACGATTTGTTGAGACATTGTTATGTCATTGGCATAGTTAAATAATTTTGGATCAGTTGAGACTGATAATTTAGATTCTTTCAGTAATTTGCATATTTTTGTAGTCACGATTTGACTGTAAAGTTAACGATTTGCTATGGCAGATTTGAATTCAGACAGCGTGTCATTTTATTAAAGTAATTCTATTCAGTAAATTACTTTGACCAATTTTCTGTCATCCTCAAGAAAGAAGAATGATTAAATGATTTTAGAGCGTTAAAATCTAATACGTTATCGACGATCTTTGAAATACTAGTCGTCTTATGAACATGATTGCAACATAGACATTTATCATTGCATTATAGACAATTTTATGAAATATGAACTTTGAATACGATTTATTGAATACACTATAGTAATGAACATTTGATAGGAGTTTTTCTCAATTATAGATTGGAACAATAATGTTTGCATTCCACAGTCTAATTGTATTCTATTCGACTATTTATGCAGTTTAGATGAACTTTGATTGAAGATAGTATTTTTATACTGCGTTACTTTGAAGATATCTCAATTTTGATAGACCAGGGAGGAGTGTCTAATCGTATTTGCTATTAAATTTATTTGTGATTGGCAAATTTTTACTTCATATCGATTCATGAATGGAACCCACGAAGGTTAAATAATAACAGTTATTAATACAATTGATGAATATAAGAATTTTTGAAGAGGAACAATGGATGTATAATCTAATCGTTAGTTCAGTGGACCTGTAAAAGTCGCTGATGAGTAATGCCCTTGAATAATGAAGGAGGTTCCCACAGTAATAAATTAAGTTGTTGAATTTATGAGTGGAGGTTTTTGTATGTAATTTGGAAGATTTTGATGCCATATATATGAAGATATATGATGAATTCTGGGCCTATTGTTGAGCAATTTTGTGCGTTTTGAGCGAAGTATTTTTCCGCTGAATGTATTGTCCTGGTTCTTTGAAAGTTATTCATGTGAAGATACTGTTAAAGTTAACAAGAGTGTTAAATAATTTGAGATGAAGATTTTGAATGGAGGTTACCGTCACAATATTAGTAATAATTATTAAACCTTATTAAACCTGAATTTGACATTTAAATATAACTAACCTTCATTGGTCGATTATATCAACACAATTTGAGTAATTATCAACCGGATAAACGTGTGGTTTAATGTATTTCTTGTATAAATAATATAAACAATATTAATATTGTAAATAATTTTGTAAATATCTTTGATAACAATTTGTAATGAAAGGGATTAATAGAGGCGTGTATAAAATTTCCAATTGTCGTTTGACATTGTTATAAACAATTTATTATTGTTATAAATAATTAATGAACTTTTGTTATTAACATTTGGAGTTTTGTTTTTATACTCTAAACAACGCTAATTAAGCAAGTGGATTGAACAATTAAACATGATTTGGGATTGTTGGAGTAATCCACTGGTGTTTGAATGGAGCATTTAAAACATTTGCGTGATAATATTTCAGTTGAGATGTGGACATTTAACGTGTTTTGAAGGGAGAGCTAAGCTCTGATGTAACTCGCTTATGCTAGGGTTGAACGGACAGGTGAGTCCACTTTGACGATGCAGGTGCATTGCAGCTGGCCCGGACAACTGTATAATAGAGGCCAAGGACGTCTCCATAATAGCCTTGTGGCTATAAATAAAATGTGATGTGTATAAACACGCAAACCAATTGATATATGTGTCTCGTCCCAAATCCCGTTTCCATTCCAAGTGCATTATTATTTTTACGTTATTTTGAGCTTGAGAAAGCTGAAACATTGTATGTAGAGTATACTAGTCCTACAGGAGGACATGGTTATGTGGTCGATGGCTTCTGATTGCCACGTGGATTTTGTTGTTTTATTTTTGTTAATTCATTCTTTATGTGAAATAAATTATTGTGCAGTTTAAAGTTTCTCGTCTTCGTTATGGTTCAATTTTAATATCATGGTGGAGGTTATTGTGTGGGCACGCTTTAAGTGATCCAGTTGACAACCCAGTCCCCGAGATAAATTTAAGAGGTAAGTAAAAGGTAAGTATGAAACCCCGTATATTTTGGTGTGTTCCACAATAATTTCTTGTTAACTATTGTGCTCTAATCTCGATAGTATCTGTCAGTGCCATTTTCATTGATGTAGCTGTGCCGGTGCGTTTGATTATTGGCAATCCGATTGAGGGGGCGGATATCTGACAGCCTACTATCCTGATAACGGGGGCAGTAGGATTGGCGCAATCAACGTGTGGGGCACGATTGGCTCGATTGGCTCGATCGACTGAATAACATTGGATTACCAAGTTATTGCAGTAGAATTGACACCGCAATTTTTGTGGAAGTGTTCGAATAACATTGGATTACCAAGTTATCGATGTCAAAGGGATTGTGAAGACTCAAATAAAGAGGTTGATTCTTTGTTAGATGTCTTAGCCAATTGTAGAATTTGAGAGTGTGATTATATAGGGATTAAATGTTGTGTTGTATTAGGAAAATTACACTCAGAAAAGATCAGATCTTATACAATTTGAGAGAGGTTAAATAGGCTGGAAACTTAGAAAAATCGCCTATGATCTGGAATCTTATTTTATTTGACGGCTTATGACATGTGTAGTCATATTAAAGTTAAAATTAAATTATTTGGATTGTAAATGTAAATTATTTGTGTTAGGATATTTTAAAATGAACCAAAGAAACTTGAACATGTGCTTGAGTTTATTTCAACATGAAGTGTCTACGAAAGTTAATTATAAGGTAATTATAAGTTAGATTTAAGACAGAAAATTGCTCAAACTTATATATGGTGAAAAATGTTGCTCAGATGTTGTTATTTTGCTCTGTTTGATGTATGTCCCTAAAGCAGTTTATTATTGAAATATTATTGAAATGGCAGATGAGAGTCTGAGAATGATGTTGGAAGAAATGAAAGCTAGCATGAATGAAAGTGCGAGGGAGATGGAAGCTAGGAGTGCTAGTAGAATGAAGCAGATGATGGAGGAGAATGCTAGTAGTTTGTCTGCTAATATGTCTATTAGGCTGGATGAAAGTGCGAGGGAGATGAAAGCTAGCATGAATGAAAGTGTAAAGCAGATGCTGGATGAAAATCTGAAAGTTCTTCAGACCAGTTCTGCAAACCTAGAAAATAATGTGTCGCGTTTACAGATCAATACCCAGGGAATCGAGAATGCTGTAACTGACATGCGCACAGACGTGTCCGATGTCCATAAAGATTTATCCAATGTGCATAAAGATGTGTCTGATGTTAAAATAGATGTGTCTAAGGTAAAGAAAGATCTTACTATGTTGAATCTTGATGTTGCTAATGTCCGGGGTGATATTTCATGTGCTAGAGCTGAAGTAATTGTTGTTAGGAATGATGTTGCTACTGTACAAGACAAAGTAGAGGAAATTCAAAGAGAGGTTAGAAATGCTCGAACTGATGTGTCAAATGTTCAAGTTGACATCAATAATATTCATTCAGATGTTAATGATATGCAAAGCGATATCAATAAGATACAAGTAGAAGTCAATACTGTTTTTGTAGACATTGCTAAAGTTCAAACTGATGTTAACAAAGTTAGGGAAGAAATTGAAACTTCAAAAACACTTTGTACTCGTAACATTAGTGCATTAACAACTCGGTTAGTTGACGAGTCTGTTAGGACAACAGCTTCTTTAGCTGGTTTAAAATACGATGTAGAGGTCATGAGAACCCAAGTATTAGATCACAATCGTTTACTTAAGGAAGACATTGAGGTAGATATCGCGGAAATGTTAACTGCAAATGTAACGGTGTGGAAAGATGAATGGAACAGGTCAAGTGGGGAACATGTAGATCAGATTCAGGAGCGAATTGAAAGAAAAATTGCCAGTACACAAGTAGACATTAATAATGAAGTAGTCCAGATTAGGAAAGACTTGAATGTAAGGATGGATTCGCTATCCGAAAAGCAGGTAGAGGATAGAACTCAAATAGGTCAGGACGTGCAAGCATTAAAAACTGCGTTAGAGGAACAGATTCATAAGGTTGTCTCTGATGTTAATGAAACTACGAGCAAACTGCAGAATTTGAAACTAGGAGAAGCTAGCATGATGGAAACCTATAAGGAAGAGTTGATTAGGAAAGTCATCACGGAAATCACAGACAAGGATACTGAAGGATTGACTGGGGAAGAGGATAGAAATTACGTGAGAAGATATAACCTCGCTACAGAAGAGAGAGATATTAGTCCTGAGGAACGTATATCCAGATTCAGGGAAGAAGAAGAGGATCGGAATATTGAACCTGAATGGAAGTATCGTGATAGTGGGAAACATTATATGGATTCATATCCGAGAAATGTGACAGTCATCCGGAATTTTGAAGACAAACCTCAAAAATTTAGCAACACTGATAGCCTCACACCGATCGAATATATCAGGAATCTTAAAGACTATTTCATAGAAGCCCACATTCCTAGAGGGAGAGAGATGAGAATCGTAGAAAGATTTCTAGCTGGAGGACCCCTTGAATGGTTTAGAGCATTTCGGTACACTTTCAGCAATTTTGACGAATTTGCAGAGGCACTGATAAAACGATTCTGGTCAATAGAAGCTCAGAATTCATTAAAAGCTGAGGTATACTCGAGGAAATATTCAGGTAATCTTCCAACACGGTACGCTGATTTCTTCACGAGTCAGTTATCACGCTTGAGATTTTTGCAACCCCCATTGTCAACAGGGCAGTTGATAGATGCGATTTCACGTATGCTGCCTGTGGAAGTAAGAAGACTGATCATATCGTCAAATATCAGAGATTTGACCAGTATGGACGAATTATTGAGAAGGCTTGACTAAACGAGTCCAATGCCAAATTTGGTACAAAAAGGTCAGAGGCACGAATTCAAAGACGTTAATACAGTCTACATGGATCAAGTGAAGCAAACTGATAAGCCTGATGAAAAAAAAACTGAAAATGTAGGTCCTCACAGGAATAATTATTTCCGCAACAACAGATCCCAAGGTTACCGTCCATATCAGCAAAGACGAGGCTGGAATAATAATAGAGGGAATTACAACAACGGAAGAGGTAGATGCTATAACAATGGTTATAATAGAAACTACAATCGAAATAACCAGTATCAGAATCAGAATCAGAATTCTCAAGGTCAGGTTATGACACCCGACAAGTATCAAGAAAGAGAGAAAGAAAGTCAGCAGTATCTGAAGGAATTACGAGAAAAGGAAGCTGAAAACCAAAAGAAAAGACAGGATGTAGTGATCGATCCTGGTCCTTCTACAAGTCAGCAGAACTTGGAAAACAGAAATACAGGACAGAAGAGAAAGTAGAGAGGAGAGAATGCATTAGCCACACACAAACCAGAGAAGAAGAGACTTATGATTAAGGAACATAGAAGAAATATTATCCAAGAGTAAGCCAATAATAATTCAATTTCGTGTTCAAGTGAATTGAGATATTTATAACACAGAGTTTAAAAACAATTTGCAACTGTTTTTAAAACGTGGTGAAGGGAAAATGCCCCCGTAAATTGAATTATATTGAGACCACGATGGCTGTATTGGCATAAATGAATAAAGTTATGGATGTCATAGTTGTGACGTGGATATTCATGACGTAGGCACGGAGGACGTAGAATTCATGCAAGTAGGCTGGTTGAGCTGAGATTCTTGGTGACGTCATGATTTTGTTCGAGAAAGATCTGAGATTTACGACGCAGTCGCAGGAAACAAGGTATTGTGCTAAGGAAGAAGTTACGCTATTGGAGGAAAGGCTTGAACCAATGAACGATAGTTTGGAAGGAAGACGGAGATTGCTGAAACTACGATATTTAATTACTTTTGGCATGCAGAATTGTGGAAAACTATTTTCAGTTATGGCATTGATTTGGAATTTTGAAGAAATTAATTTTGAGTTTTTGAAATTTGAAAATCCGTCAAGTATAGCCAAAGTTAAAACTTCTAGCAATGACGGAGGAACGAACTATGGAAGGGATGGATACGCCCCTTAAGAAGTTGATAAAAGGTCGTGCACAGGATAGAGGAGCTCTCATATCTCTCATACCGCTGATACCGCATATATATTTCAGATGTTATATAGTCATTTTTCGAGTGAATAAGTGAAGCAAGTCATCTTTAGCGTGTGGTTAAAGCCCGGCGCATCGAACGAACACGGAGCAGTTCCATTTTACGCTGTTCGAAACTAGGTGAAGTTAAAACGCTCACATTAACGTTTCTACCAGATAAGATATAAAGAGTTAACTATTGCCTTTATTATAATTCAATTGGGCAGTACAACATTGAGGTGTGTAGAACATTTGAACAATTTCACAGTTATACTTTGAAAGATATTGACACTTTAAGGCTGCAGACAAAAGTGATTTTCTCGCCACCTGAGAAGCACTTTTAAAATTCTACATTTTACACTACGGCTGACACGTGTTACAAAAGTGATATTGGAGAATACGTTCGGTAATACAACGATACATTCTACTATGGAACATTATAATCTCGCAGTGCTTTCAATGATTATAACAGAAGTTGAGATGGAAGGCTAAGGCTTTAATGCAATTGGGACATATATCGATGGAGTGAAGTAACAGCATGGAACTTCGTTAATCGTCATTCTACAAAAGCGAGCATGTAGTGAACATCCAACTACACTCATGCATCGTGAATCCATCGCTGAATTATATCAAATGACAGTGGAAATATCATCATACTCCACGATTATGAATATTTCTGCGGAAATAACTGCAATAAACTTCATGGCGAATTACGACTGGAACTTCAGGGAACTTTCAAGAGAGGCCAGGGTGGACCCGGCTCATAAAGAAGAGTTTTGCCAGAAGGATGTCATTCGTATACATGGAGCAGTGCAATTTCCGGAGAAGGAAGCAGTTCGATTCTCCGAGGACGCTGATTCCTGGTTCGAGGACGGAGCACATCTTTACGCTGGTGAAATGGAACCAACAGCAGTTTTCTTTGAAAACTTTCCTCTAGAACTTCGATCAACAGATAAGGTAGTCGTGAACGTTTCTTGTATTATTTGAGTCATGTAGCGATATCTGAGCAACCTTTTTCCCATATTTTTTTTTGTCCTATCTTTTGCCCCATTTTCTTGATTAACATTTCTGTACTCAGTACACTTCGATGATTTATGCCTTTTTCTACGATTTGTTGAGACATTGTTATGTCATTGGCATAGTTAAATAATTTTGGATCAGTTGAGACTGATAATTTAGATTCTTTCAGTAATTTGCATATTTTTGTAGTCACGATTTGACTGTAAAGTTAACGATTTGCTATGGCAGATTTGAATTCAGACAGCGTGTCATTTTATTAAAGTAATTCTATTCAGTAAATTACTTTGACCAATTTTCTGTCATCCTCAAGAAAGAAGAATGATTAAATGATTTTAGAGCGTTAAAATCTAATACGTTATCGACGATCTTTGAAATACTAGTCGTCTTATGAACATGATTGCAACATAGACATTTATCATTGCATTATAGACAATTTTATGAAATATGAACTTTGAATACGATTTATTGAATACACTATAGTAATGAACATTTGATAGGAGTTTTTCTCAATTATAGATTGGAACAATAATGTTTGCATTCCACAGTCTAATTGTATTCTATTCGACTATTTATGCAGTTTAGATGAACTTTGATTGAAGATAGTATTTTTATACTGCGTTACTTTGAAGATATCTCAATTTTGATAGACCAGGGAGGAGTGTCTAATCGTATTTGCTATTAAATTTATTTGTGATTGGCAAATTTTTATTTCATATCGATTCATGAATGAAACCCACGAAGGTTAAATAATAACAGTTATTAATACAATTGATGAATATAAGAATTTTTGAAGAGGAACAATGGATGTATAATCTAATCGTTAGTTCAGTGGACCTGTAAAAGTCGCTGATGAGTAATGCCCTTGAATAATGAAGGAGGTTCCCACAGTAATAAATTAAGTTGTTGAATTTATGAGTGGAGGTTTTTGTATGTAATTTGGAAGATTTTGATGCCATATATATGAAGATATATGATGAATTCTGGGCCTATTGTTGAGCAATTTTGTGCGTTTTGAGCGAAGTATTTTTCCGCTGAATGTATTGTCCTGGTTCTTTGAAAGTTATTCATGTGAAGATACTGTTAAAGTTAACAAGAGTGTTAAATAATTTGAGATGAAGATTTTGAATGGAGGTTACCGTCACAATATTAGTAATAATTATTAAACCTTATTAAACCTGAATTTGACATTTAAATATAGCTAACCTTCATTGGTCGATTATATCAACACAATTTGAGTAATTATCAACCGGATAAACGTGTGGTTTAATGTATTTCTTGTATAAATAATATAAACAATATTAATATTGTAAATAATTTTGTAAATATCTTTGATAACAATTTGTAATTATAGGGATTAATAGAGGCGTGTATAAAATTTCCAATTGTCGTTTGACATTGTTATAAACAATTTATTATTGTTATAAATAATTAACGAACTTTTGTTATTAACAATTTATTATTGTTATAAATAATTAACGAACTTTTGTTATTAACATTTGGAGTTTTGTTTTTATACTGTAAACAACGCTAATTAAGCAAGTGGATTGAACAATTAAACATGATTTGGGATTGTTGGAGTAATCCACTGGTGTTTGAATGGAGCATTTAAAACATTTGCGTGATAATATTTCAGTTGAGATGTGGACATTTAACGTGTTTTGAAGGGAGAGCTAAGCTCTGATGTAACTCGCTTATGCTAGGGTTGAACGGACAGGTGAGTCCACTTTGACGATGCAGGTGCATTGCAGCTGGCCCGGACAACTGTATGATAGAGGCCAAGGACGTCTCCATAATAGCCTTGTGGCTATAAATAAAATGTGATGTGTATAAACACGCAAACCAATTGATATATGTGTCTCGTCCCAAATCCCGTTTCCATTCCAAGTGCATTATTATTTTTACGTTATTTTGAGCTTGAGAAAGCTGAAACATTGTATGTAGAGTATACTAGTCCTACAGGAGGACATGGTTATGTGGTCGATGGCTTCTGATTGCCACGTGGATTTTGTTGTTTTATTTTTGTTAATTCATTCTTTATGTGAAATAAATTATTGTGCAGTTTAAAGTTTCTCGTCTTCGTTATGGTTCAATTTTAATATCATGGTGGAGGTTATTGTGTGGGCACGCTTTAAGTGATCCAGTTGACAACCCAGTCCCCGAGATAAATTTAAGAGGTAAGTAAAAGGTAAGTATGAACCCCCGTATATTTTGGTGTGTTCCACAATAATTTCTTGTTAACTATTGTGCTCTAATCTCGATAGTATCTGTCAGTGCCATTTTCATTGATGTAGCTGTGCCGGTGCGTTTGATTATTGGCAATCCGATTGAGGGGACGGATATCTGACAGCCTACTATCCTGATAACGGGGACAGTACCTCCCAAACCGATGCCATAATGAATCATCATTCTTATTCTACTCACTTATTAAAGATTTTTATGCTTCTTAAAATTCTAATTTCCAGATTTGTTCATATTGGCGTTCTCAAATTTCAATAATTTTGCGTGGTTCTGGAAAATAGGGTGATTTCACCACGATTTCTCGCACCGCCCTCAAACATCGTTGCCAAATTACTGCCGAGTAATCACTCTCGAGTGATTCCCCTTTCTACCTACTCACATGGAAATTTCTTTAATCTCTTGTGCGATGTTGAATCACGAGGCTGGTCATCCTGGCCTACGTATCCTGTATGACTCACGCCACAGCTGCCTCATATAAATCTTGATAGTGTGACTAGCTTCCATGCGTCACCTTATAGCCTCCTCGGTTCTCAGACCAAGTTCTGTATTAAGATCCCATGAATATTCTTACATATCCTGACTATAATATTACGGGTTCGATCCCTTGTACTCCCCCATACGGGTACAATACATATGCTTTAAGTATCGTATAGCCTGAGCATATTCATTGCATTTGCTTCATATATTGTATTACAGTATAGCCTTATACGTGTGAGAGTAGGAATCAGGAGAATGACGACCAGGAACTGATATCAGTAAAAATTTCTAATTCATTTTATTACACCTACTTAAAATCTTTTTGCTTTAGAATATAATAGACATTTGTAATTCAGACATCAATCATACTTAAACTTAAATCTATTTATTAGAATTGATCTTGCTGTTGATGCAGGGTCCCCTTGGGAAGCACTCAAGAACATTGTAGCAACAAACGAGAATAACGGTTTGTCTACAACATTGATTTGTCAGTGTTGGCAGCTAATACAACTGCGGAAACAGATTGAGAGATCCAGTTGATGTTCTCAGCAGAGGTATTCTGACTTTCACGGTGAAATTCAGCACATTTGCCGTCGAGATAACCATAAACTCCGGTACCTAACTAATGATTGAGCAGAGATCGACGTGCATAGCCATCGCAATGAAATGCGTGATTTTTACCGTCAAGGTTTGCTGTTAACAAACAAATTTTAACCCTGAGCGTGGCCAAATGAAGATGCTGATGGTGGTAAAATGTACAACTTCAACAATGTATTAAATATGTTGACGAATATTGTGAAGATATCTAGTAAACAAATCAGTACATGCAAGGGCATTCCTGTGGCATGAATTTGAAATGGAACCAGATGTCCTACCTCTAGAGACCGAAAGAGTAATTACCGTATATCGTCAAGGTTGCATAAGGCATCTGGATCTGATGGCATAACAGCTGACATTCTGAATGAGACAGGTGACATAAGTCAGCGGAACATTACGGGGGTTTGGAGCAAAATATGGAGAAGTGGAATATGGCCAACCAATTGGACCTTATCTTTTTTTGTTTCTTTTTACAAAAAGGGCCCCACAATCAAATATAATGATTAGACGACATTGACCCTCATTTCACATGCACGTTAAATCATGTTGGACATATTGAAAGTGAGGATTATGACTGTGTGCATTTCAGATCCCCCTGAAGAAGATGGGTTTGTTTGAGGTAAAGATACCGGGATACAGATATTAAACATCCGTCAGCTGAGCATTTCGGTTTCCAGACATTATCTACTTTTTTTATTTTAAACAAGAAGTTCCGTGACGAACTAAAGAGCCTACTTTTCTTAAAATTTAAGATTCATGCCAATGATTAATCTATATGGACCTAGGCTATCTAGAATAATGACGAAATAAAGTTGGTAATATAGAAATGTCTAATTAGTTCGAAATATACCTGGCATTATGTAGCCTGATAGAGCACTACAGTTGGCAGCCCTGGTGACTGAATATATTCTTAGTTCCATCTCTTAAGGTACAGAATACAAAATTTTGTTGAAGTCCAATGGATAGCATGGACTTTACATGCAGTTAAACATTGGACTTAATGCAGCGTGCGTAAAATGATGTTGGCAACAATGTCATGCATGTGTTGGTCAGCAACTAATGTATGTCAGTTGCTCCAAATTAATCTAGAATGACAGGTACTATACGTGCGCAAAGTTTAGAGCTGTTGGCTTGCATACTTTCTAATAGCCTATATTGATATTAGGGCTAAAAATATAAACAGCATTTATTAACTGTTGGCAGCCCTGATTGCTCTTAACAATACGCATAGTCATATATATTATGGTACACATAGCACATACGAAATTTGGTTGAAATCCAATTGATAGTATAGAAGTAACATGTATTTAAAAATTGGTCCTATCAGCAGGCTTAGAATCATGTTGGTAGCACTGACATACATTAGTTGCTCCAAATTAATCTAGAATGTCAGGCACTATACGTGTGCGAAGGTTAAGGCTGTTGGCTCGCATACTTTCTGATATATTGGTATTTGGATAAAAAGAATGGAGAGAGCATTTAATGACAGTTGGCACCCCTGGTGGCTCTTAAGAATACGCTCAGTCATATCAGTTTATGTACACATAGTACATACGAAATTTGGTTGAAATCCAATTGATAGTGTAGGAGTTATATGCATTTAAACATTGGACCTATCAGTAGGCTTAGAATCATTTTGGCAGCACTATCATGTATGGCCTCCTGAAAATGAAACTGAGGTATTATTATCTATATATGTGCCAATTTTGGAATAGTTCCCATGTATATATTCCAAGATATCCAACATGGAGCTGAAATTTCAATTATGATTTTTCATTAGTTGGTAGCACTGACATCATTTTCAAGTATGACGTTGAGATGTCCCGGTATAGATCTTTACTCATACCAAATTTGGTTTCGATTGCTGCAGCCGTTTAGGAGTTGATGGGGACACACACACACACACACACAGACAGACACATTTTCCCGGATCGATCTCATAAGACTACTTTTTCCTCATTTTTGCAAAATGTGAAAAGTAGGCTAAAAATCCCTTGACTGTGTTCAATAGGAGAAGATGTGGCAAGTATGGTTGGAAATGGGACATCCTGGGCATCTGGTTTTCCTGATACGAAATTTTTAAGAAGCTAACTCGACAATAGTTATAATTTTTGGTAACTTTCTGAACATATCAATATACAGACAGTTATATAAAATTGTCACCGGTGCTCTTTAATATTTACAGAGAATGTATATCGTGAGAGTTGCACCTGACAGATGGGGTAGTGTCTTTCCTGTTGGTGGTGAGAAATTATTCAACCTTCTTTATGCAGATGGTACTGATTTCATAGCTATAAATGAGACGAACATGACCTATCTCCTTACTCGAGTCAAAATCGTGAGTGCTTATTTGGGACAACCAAAGTTATGATCATTGATAGAGCCGGGAAACTGTCTTATTAAAATAACTTAAAGGAATTCGATATTGTCTCAGAAATGCTGCAACTTAGTTCAGTTACTTCTTAATCAGGCAGCTGTGCTACCATTATTAGGAAGAGAATGCTATGGCCAAACATGTAATGACCAATGTGTCACATTTATGGAAACATCGCTCCATCTCGTTATCGCTAAAGGAGCGGCTTGTACACCGTTTAATAATTACAGTATTTTTGTGTGGAACTGCATGCCATGTTATAGCCCGCAAAAATATGATTCCCTTGGAATGTGATGCTGGCGAAGGATGTTGGACTTACTCAGCGGCGGCTCGTGGGGTAAAAGTTCGGTGCAGCCCAACACACGCTCGTGTGCTGGAAAAGCATACATTTTGAATAGGTGTGTTGGGTCATCTAGCTAGGAGGAAATCTGGTATCGGGGTGATGCATTGGGAAGACAATGGCACACAAATCAACCGCTGTATTATTTTCATGCACTTACTTTAAATAGCACAACTTAAGTATAAAATTAACTAAAAGAGCAAATATTAATCTCATTCGGTCTCGTCTATTGCTTGTATGTTAAATCTATTCTTCGGTCCTTTGAAGCAGCGAACTTGTCTATGATGTCATCGTAAAAGGGCATTGTATTCATCAAGTCGTTGAGCAGTGACTTCTCTAGGGATATGGTTGCCAGCGCAGTCAGCCTCTCCTGGGATGTTGAATTCCTTAAGTATGTTTTAATCCGCTTAAGGCATGAAAAGCTTCTTTCTACTGAGGAACTGGTAGACGGTATAGTAAGTATTAAACAAAATAATTTATACGCTTCTTTGAACACATCGTTAAGTTCATTCTTTTTGAGCGACAAAATTATTTCCTCCAAACTGGTATTTTTGTAGGTAGAATCAGAATAGATGTACTGAAGTTCGTTTTTTAACCTGTGTGTGTCAAATATCGTGGGATAAGAGTTTTTTAAGTTCTCTAGAGCATCAAGAGGGAGGATTTTAGAATATTCTTCAAACTTAGAGCTATCTCCTAAGCAAAGAAACTGGAGATTCTGCATATCTTGAAATCTTGTATCAATTTCTACGGAGACTATATCCAATATCTCAAAATACATCACTCGATACTTAAGGAAATCCTCGTTTTCTGTTTTTAAACCAGAATGTCTTTTAAGTTCAATTTTAGTTTTCTTCTCAGCCATTTGAAAATAGGTTTTAAACGTTTCTTCATTCCTTTTACCTAGTATCAGTTGCCGCGTAGTGTTTATTTTTGAGATGCAGAAGTAAATGTCCAGAGACTTCTTTTGGAGCACGTTAAATAATATATTAGCAAGCTCAAAAATGGCATTGAATACTATTGATAAAAATGTGAATTGGAAGCTATTAAAGTTATTAAACAACCCCTCTGATTGACGAATGGTCTTTTCGTCTGACAGAGGGTCGTGCATAAGTCTTTCAAAAATATCTCTCAATCCCTCCCACTCCTCGACAACCAAGTTTAAAAGTTTTTCATGTGACGACCAACGTGTATCCACACCAGATGGTATTCGTTTCGCAATTACTGAATCAGCGACGAAAGTTCTTTTGGCGGATGAATGAAAAAATGAGGGTATACCACCCAGACTCGCAAAAAAAATACGGCACTCTGATATGTTGCTAATACTTGCTTTACCACTAGATTTAATCGGTGTGCCAAACAATGTACAAATAATGCTTGAGGGGCATCTTCCTTGACCTTAGTTTGAAGACCGTTTAGATGACCTGCCATGACACTAGCTCCGTCATAACACTGGGCAATCAGTTTAGTTCTGTAAGAAAATTCACTCAAAACAGTCTGAAGCAAGTGGAACAAAGTAATCGCTGTACGGTCCGAACTAACATCATAAAAGCCAAGAAACCGTTCAACTAGCGCACCTTTGTAAGTAATATACCGAAGTATCACCGAACACTGCGATTTCTTTGTGATGTCAGTTGTATCGTCGACCTGAACTGAAAAGAAAGGGGTTTCTAAAATTTCTTCTTTCACAGCATCCCTAATGAAGGTATAGATGCAGTCTATTAGCTCACACTGTATGGTTTTCGATTCTCCGCTAAAAAACTTTCTTTATCGAAGCATAATGCTGTTGCATTTCTAATGAGCTGCTGCAGACTAGAAGTTTCAACAGTTCTTTGAAATTCCCTCTATTTAAGGAGGAGTCGCTCTCATCATGGCCTCTAAATGCCATTTCCTGTTTAGACAGAAATAAAACTGCATCGATTGGTAATCGCATGAAAAGCCTGTTAAGCCTCACATTCTCATTAAACTTTGTGATGTAAAGACGAGCATTTTATCTTAAAGCGTCAGCAATTTGATTCTGATTCTTTTTAAGTTGTTTAAATCCCACGGCACTTTTTATATGCTCCGAGGAACCTTCGTGCTTTTGGAAAGACCTAGTAGCACAGGACATATTTTCAAATCCTGTGTGATTCCAGACTCCCTGTTTCACTCCTACAATAAGACAAGGCCAACAAAAGAGTTTCTGCAAATACTGACTACCGCATACCCACGGATAACTACTATACCAAGATACCTGGAAATTTCGCGTGTGCACCTTTCCGGAGGCAGAACCAGTTTTTTGTGATATGCCAAAAGTGGTTGGGGTTGATTGTTTGATAAAATTTCTTTTTTATCCTCCTCCTTCCATTTAGAAAACGGAATTTCTCTTAAAATATAAACTAAATCTACGGACGGTTCCATGTTAAAACACGCCTTGGAAGGAACATTATTATTTCACATTATAAGAAAATATTTAAATACGACCTCTCACTCTACATGGGTACGCGTACTTATATTTATAACATAACTGAATTTCAAACGCACTTCCTCCCCAAACATACACCAATAATTATGTTAAGCTTAGCACAGTACGGTAACTCTAAAAACGCCACTGCTACTGTATGCTCTTCAAAAGCGCTTGTTCTATTTACACTTC
The DNA here is from genome assembly GCA_946902985.2 of Meconema thalassinum. Taxonomy (NCBI): domain Eukaryota; kingdom Metazoa; phylum Arthropoda; class Insecta; order Orthoptera; family Tettigoniidae; genus Meconema; species Meconema thalassinum. Next base: position 241,338,944 of record OX336395.1, read on the forward strand.
ACTCACAATTAATGCGCCACACGGCCACGAATCACAATTTAACAGCACAATTTTTACTGTAAAAGAATACTTCGTACACCACACGTTGCTTCTTGTTGCAACTGTTCCCAAACAGTCTATCAGCGGGGAGCCAGAGTTATATTCGGGTGCGTTCGGATAATATCGTTGCAGCTCGTGTGAAGCAGCCCAATATCCCGCTTGCTCGAACGGCTGCACCAAGCCACACCAAGCGGAATAGTTCCGCATACATACTGCAGGCGGTATGGCGCGTTGTCATGGCAACCGTTCAGGTATACGTCACAAGTCAGCCCATACTGCTGTGAGCATTAGCAGGGCTGCACTCATCCCGCAAGGCGCAATCGTAAGGAAACCGACTGCGGGGCTTGCTTAATTTACTAGTAAGTATGAGCGCTACGCCGGTTGTGTAATCACAACATATAAAGTGCACTCTTCGTTCTTATTAACGAATACGGTAGGTTTTAAAGAGAAACTATAGGGATTCAGAAAATTATAAGACAATTGGTTTGAGAAATGTTAGTACAGCCAGGCTGTACCTGATGCACCCGAAAAGCCGCTACTGGGCTTACTTAGGACGCACGAGTGAACCCATTATTACAGACCTATGTTTTCATCAATGTGAGGACATGCAGTTACCAAATCTTCGACAAATTATGCGTCATGGAAAGGACAATTGAGAGAAACTGATTATCCTTGGGAATGTCCCATGAAAGAGAGACCGTGGACGAGTGTCCATCCATAGAGCAACATTATCAACATTTTATTTCACACTAGCATTGCCCGGCATGCGTTGCAATGGTAATCAAAAAACAAAGATTTGTGTTGTAATTTTGTTTGGTATATTGACTTTCACGGCCAGGGAATTAAAACTCAGCAATTTCTCTAGGTTTATGCCGTATCTTGTGTGGGGTTTTGCTTAGCAACACCAAGCTGGCTCATCAGCGGGCTCTTGTTGTCCGTGCCCGGACCCCCACAGGAGAAGCGAACTGCGCGCTACCTCCCTTTTTATGAGGCGCGCCTGCGCCTCTTTACTGTGAGAGCTGTACGCTCAAGTAGCCTTGAACTCCCCATTATTGCTTCAAAAATGATGGTACATTGGCTTTCATGGGCAGTGAATTAAATCCAGCAATCTAGCTTTGTACAGGTGTTGTATCTGCATTGTTGAATTGCTGGGGCTAGGAGGTGCACTATCATCCCCTCTATTCTCTGATCTCTTGCCACTATGTGGGAACCACTACCCTACAATTGCAGACGTCATGCAGGCTCTCTTCGTACCATTGATAGATGGGCAGTGCCAACGGAATCGAACGACTGGGAACACGTTGTACGCAACGCTGGAGACTACATCGAGGGCCTATGAAAGTTGCCTTGCACCTTTCTGAATACCAGCTTCCCTCTCATGTCCTTCAGTTCGAATGACTGCTGTCTGGTTTCCGTATAGATTGTAAATCACCCTCCCATCCCTGTACTTGATTCCAATCGTTTTCAAAATGTCAAACAATTTAGCCCAATCAACGTTATCACAGGCCTTTTCTAAATCTACAAATGCCTTGAACGTTCTCTTATCTTTCCTTATGCTACCTTCCAAAATCAGCCTAAGACTTAGTACAGCTTCCCTGGTTCCTACATTTCTCCTGAAACCAAACTGGCCTTCACCCAACTTACGTTTCTATCTGACTTTCCATCCTCATGCAAATTATTCTAGGCAGGATCTTTGAAGTATGAGTAATCAAGCTGATTGTACAGTAATCTTCACATCTGTCAACTCCTACTTTCTTCGGTGTAGGGATGATAACATTCATCTTGAAATCAAAGGGTACCTCACCCGTCTCTTGAATCCTACACACCAAGTGAAATAACCAACACCAAGTGAAATAACCAACACCAAGTGAAATAACCTGATCAGACCATCATCACCTATGCAGTGTAGCAACTCGATTGGTATATCATATTTGCCTGGTGCATTGTTCCTGCATAAGTTTTCCAAAGCTCTGTCCAATTCTGATCTCAATATTAAATCTCCTTTCGCATCCTCATCAAAATCCTCTTGCCTTTCCATTACACGATTCTCAATGACCTTTCTCTTATACAAACACTCTATGTAAGCTTTCCATCTCTCCTCCTTTTCTTCCCTATCTCTTGGAGGTTTTCCATCTGAGTCCTACTTTCCCCGAAAGTAGTCTTAATCCTTCGATAACCTGTATCTAGCTTTCCTAATTTCAGACCATTTTCTATGCCTGCAATTTTCTCTTTCAACCATTCTTCTTTTGCTTCCTTGCGCTTCTTGTTAACCTCATTTCTCAGACATATGTGTTCTGCTTTTCTCCTTTCATCTCTTTCGTTCTTGTGCTTCAACCGTTCATCAATTAATTCTAGTATATCCTGCGTGATCCACGGCTTTCTACCTATTATTTCTTTCCTTTTCTTCTGCGGATTTTGTTATTTCATTCTTCAAAATTGACCATTCGTCTGCAATTGAAGTTTGTTTAGGGTGTTTCATTAGTCCTTCCTCTATACTCGCATTGAATCGTTTGTTCACGTCCTTCTCTTTCAGTCTGTCTATTCCCCACCTTCTTGACTTTTGACGTTTCTTCAATTTCTTCAACATAAGTCTGCATTTCATAACAACCAGATTGTGGTCAGAGTTTACGTCAGCACCGAGACACGTTTTGTATACGAAAATCTGGGTTCGGAATCTCTGTTTGACCATGTGTACTAGGTGTATTCTTCTATTGAGGTTTTTGAATAAGGTGTTGTCATAGATTTATGGCATGTAAATGATCCTTTCACAGACTAAACTTGTGTAAAGCAAAATTGTTAGGTTAGATTTCGTCAGAACGCTCTATCAAAGTTCCAACGTTCACCACTAGGTATCATTGATATCTGGTGGCGAAAGTTGGAACTACTAGAAATTGAACGGAACTTGTAGCTCACCCTTTAGGGTGTCCGCTGGAAGCAGCTACAGACTCAGGCGAGCCGAATATGTCCTTGCAGACTCCCGGCACTAAAAGCCATACGATAAATAAATAAATAAGTTGTTAGCTATGACCAACTCATGCTCGGTGCAGAATTCCATCAGCCTGCTTCCTCGATTATTCCTTTCACCTAATCCGAATTCTCCTGCTATTTTCCATTTTCTTCCTTTTCCTACTACAGCATTCCAATCTCCCATTACTATATCATTTTCATCACCCTTGAAATACCTCAAAACTTCACCTATTTCTTCGTAGACCTTTTCAACATTTCATCATCAGCTTGACTGGTAGGCATATAGACTTGTACCACTGTGGTACAATATATACAATTTGTAAGTTATCCATTTTTATGGAAATTACCTGAAGTTGAACATTGAACCTATCAGCACGGGTAGAATTATGTGGGCACGCATGGGTTGTTCGAAATTAATCTGCAAACATATCTTTTATGAACATGTGCCAAATTTTGTACTGTTGCCTACATGCATTGAGACTAGGGTTCAACATTATGGAGAACATTTATCAACAGATGGTCGCCGTGATGAATTCAAAGGTATGCCGAGTTTGATCCCTTAAGACATTCATTACCCATACGACATTTGGTTGTAACACACTTGTTAGTATGTGTTTACTAGCAGGTACCCACGGCTTCGAACGGGTCATAGTCGTGTCATATTGTTATTCAATGAAATGCAGGTTTAACCCCGTTAACACCCCTTTAGAACCTGAATATCCAAAAATCCCTCCTTAGTAGACGCTTTCGACACACAACAAACATATCCCCAAAATTTCATTCTTCTAACTTTAATAGTTATGTTTGGTCGATGAGAGTGAATATCCAAAAATCCTTCACCAGTGGACGTTTTTCTTCCAGATTTTCACCCCTCCCCATGGGACTCTTAATTGGATTTATGAAAAAACGGTCGACCATCTATTAACTTATTTTTAAGCTGATTTTCCTCTGAGTTTGATTAGTGAGTGAGTCAGTTAAGACACTTTCTTTCCTGTTTTTTTTTTTTTCCAGAATTTCACCCCTCCCCATGGGCCCCTTTAATTGGATTTATGAAAAAACGGTCACATCCCCAATGAAACCAATCGGGAGATATTGATAATCAATTAAATGAAGGTCTACCCCCTTAACATCCCTTTAGAACCTGAATATCCAAAAATTCTTCCTTAGTTGACGTTTTCGAAATATGACGAACATAACACCAAAATTTCATGTTTCTAACTTCCATAATTTTGGCTGGGCGATGATGAGTATCTGAGTGAGTCAGGACATTTTCTTTCATTTATTTTTCAGAATTTCACCCCTCCCATGAACCCCTTAAATTGGATATATGAAGAAAAAAAATGTCGAACACCTATATACTTATTTTCAAGCTGTTTTCCCCCCTGAGTTTGATGACTGAGTGAGTGAGTCAATCAGTTAGGACACTTTCTTTCCTGTTTTTTTTTCTCCCAGAATTTCTCCCCTCCCCGTGAGGTCATTTAATTGGATTTATGAAAAAACGGTTGAACACCTATTTACTTATATTTTAAGCTGATTTTTTCCCGCTGAATGTCAAACTTCTCGCCTATGTCGTAGAGATACACGCTCCGTTAAGAATCCTTCAACCCCCAATTATCACCCCTTTCACCTCATGATATACACAACAACGATAAACCCTTAGACATATGTCTGCTAATTTTTAATGATTAGTTTAAATGCCGAACTAGCAGAAGCACCCGCTCTTCGAACGGTCTTCGGTATTAATAACCAGACGTTATCAATTGAGCTACTGTTGCAATGGTTAGGGGCTTTTTATTTCTTCATACGTTTATCAGAGCGAAGTTAGTTTTCTGGGAATATCACACACACTGTTAATTTAAGGGCCTTAAAATGTGTTTTTCGGAGACTATTTATAGCCTCCCGAATTTTGTGTCTCACATTGAAATGCGCGACGTATGCTTTGGTCGTCCTTCTAGGATAATTTTTATATTTCGCCTATTTTAGCATGTATTTTGAAAAGTGTTTTTCCTATACCAACCCTTCTATGCGAAGTACGGTGAAGAGTTTTATAAATGATTGGTGTATTGACTCTCATAGATACCTACTTTTACGATGCTCCAAACATTCGAACACGAGTTAAAGGCGTACATAAAGATAGACAGAAAAGCCGAAAATCCCTAAGTATGCCTTACTTCGGAGGGGATGTAAAGCCGGTGGTCCCATGTCATAGATTTATGGCATGTAATAGAACCTTCCACTAACTTCAATTTTGTGATGCTAAATTTGTAGGTTAGATTTGATTAACGCTGTATTACTTCCAAAGTTTGCCGCCAGGTACTGGTTGCGGTGACATCTAGTAGCCAAGTCACAGCTAGGTGTCGTTGACAGTAGCATTTGGTTTCAAAAGTAGGAACTACTGGAAATTGATCGTCTGCAGTCCTTACCTGAAATACAGATAACACACACAAATACAGCCATGACAATTAACACCGGTTATCAGACAGATTCTACACACACTCAAAGTACACGAGGCTACGTGAACACGTTGTCGCAGCTTCTAAACTGAGGAACTAACCAACCTACTACATATCACCCAGATGTCCGAATATGGATATATCAAAATCATCCTTACGATGAACCCGTTTGTCGAAGAAAAAAGGTAGAATGTGCTCAATCTAAATACACCTAACATGTACTTCCTGACGTGAAAATAAAATTGAAAACCTCGTAGGCGAAACGCAATACACCTCACATAAAGACTGAACCTCACCGCTGTGTAAAGTCCCCATCCACAGGAAGACACCTTTAACAAATTATGAAGGCTTGTGGTGCATGACCATTCAGGTTTTTTAGACTCCAATGGCCCAAATTCCTAATAGCCGCAAAAAATACTATTTCAATTCAGGAATTTTTGAAAATAATGTTGCTGTTTGGAGATATAATTCTGTACGACCTGTCACACATGTAAATCACCTGAAAAAGTTCTAGGGTACCCCTTGACCCCCTTATGCGCATTGATGAATTATTACAGTCTAAGATGGTTCCGTGATAACCTTATAGCCATTTGCAAACTTTCACAGAAATGTAATAAGGGGAGTGGCATTGCTTTTTACAGAAATAGATGGAAAGTTGGATGTCTTCTCTTGAGAACCTGGTTACCGACTTGCATTTTTCATTAGTTTATTAAATTAAATTAGTTTTCTGGGAATATCTCAGAAACTGTTGGTTTTAGATCCTTAAAATGTAGTTTTCGGGAACCCTCGAGTTTTGTTTCTGCCACCGAGGGGCTAAAAATGAGCTTTGTCTCGTCGTTGTATGCCATAATATAATAATGTTAATGATGATAATAATAATAATAAATACAATATAGGGATAGGGATATAAAAGACCTTCCGTACCACACCTGTACGTGAAAATCGCGTGAAAAAATTCTAGTGTACCCCTTGACCCCCTTAAGCGCATTATACGTATTAATGAATTTGACAGCTTAATTTGGTTCCGTGATAAACTTATAGCCGTTTGCAAACATCCACAGTAATGTAATAAATGGAATTGCATTGCGTCTTACAGAAATAGATGGACCTCTGATATTCTGTTGCCATGGTTACAGGCTTGCATTCTTTCATTAGATTATTAAATGAGATTAGTTTTCTGGGAATATCTCAAAAACTGTTAGTTTTAGGGACTTATATTTCTTTCTCACATTGAGGGGTTGAAAATGAGCTTTGTCTCGTCCTTTTACGTATATTTCAGCATGTATTTAAGGGGTTAGGCCCCTTTTATGAGAGGTACGGAGAAGAGTTACATCAATGATTAGTGTGGCGCCTCTGATGGATATCTTTATCAAATTTTACGTTGATCCACCCAGCCGTTGTCATGTTATAAGGACACAATTTGTGCACAGACAGACAGACAGATATACAGACAGACAAAAAATTATTTTCGCGCGCATCTGTCATAAAACAGTCTAAAACGCGCAAATAACGCACATTTCCGTGGAAATTCAGGAAAAAACAGACAAACTTTAATTTTTATATATATAGAGAGATCACATCCCCAAAGGAAACAACTCATGAGATATTGTTATTCAATGAAATGCACGTTTACCCCCTTAGCACCTCTTTAGAGCCCGAATAAACAAAACTTCTTCCCTAGTAGACGTTTTCGACATACAGCAAATATATTCCCAAAATTTCTTGTATCTAACTTCAATAGTTTTCGCTGGGTGATGATTTTGACCAGAATTTCACCCCTCCTTATAGGCCCCTTAAATTGGATTTACGAAAAAACCCTCTAACACCTATTAACTTATTTTTTAAGCTGTCTTTTCCCCCTGAGTTTGGTGAGTGAGCGAGTCAGTCAGTCAGTTAGGACACTTTCTCTCCTTTTTTTCCCTCCAGAATGTCACTCCACCCCATTGGCCCCTTAAATTGAATTTATGAAAAAAAAAACGGACGAACTCCTATTTACTTATATTTTAAGCTGATTTTTCCGCTGAGTTTCCAACTTCTTGCCTATGTCGTTTAAAAGGTACACGCTCCGTTAGGAATCCTTCAACCCCCACTTTTCACTCCCTTCACCTTATATTATACACCACATCGAAAACCCCTTAGACACATGTCTGCTTATTTTTAATGCTTCGTTTATATTCCGAGTATCACATCCACAAATCAAACCACTCGTGAGATATTGTTATTCAATGAAATGCAGGTTTAAACCCCGTAACAACCCTTTAGAACCTGAATGTCCGAAAATCCTTCCTTAGTGGACGGTTTTGACATACAACGAACATATCCCCAAAACGTCATGTTTCTAACTTCAATAATTTTGGTTGGGCGATGAGTGAGTCAGTCTGGACATTTTCTTTCATTTATTTTCCAGAATTTCACCCCTCCCCATGAACCCCTTAAATAGGATTGCTGATATAAACGGTCGAACACCTATTTACTTATTTTTAAGCTTTTTTTTCTCGTGAGTTTGATGAGTGAGTGAGTCAGTCAATCAGTTAGGACACTTTCTTTCCTGTTGTTTCCCCCCAGAATTTCACCCCTAACGATGGGCCCCTTAAATTGACTTATGTAAAAAACGGTCGAACACCTATTACTTATTTTTAAGATGATTTTTCTCCGCTGAGTTTCAAACTTCTCGCCTATGTTGTTTAAGAGATACACGCTCCGTTAGGAATCCTTCTACTGCCACTTTTCACCCCTTTCACCTCATAATATACACCACATCGAAAAACCCTCAGACACGTCTCTTCTTATTTATAATATGAGTTTATATGCCGAGTATCACATCCCCCAATGTAACCTATCGGGAGATATTGTTATTCGATGAAATACAGGTCTATCCCCTTAGCATCCCTTTATAACCTGAATATCCAAAAATCCTCTGTGGGCGTTTTCGACTTACAACGAACATATCCCAAAAATTTCATGTTTCTCACTTTAATAGTTTAGGCTGGGCGATGATGAGTCAGTCAGTCAGTCAGTCAGTCAGTCAGTCAGGACACTTTGTTTTATATAATAGACTAGCTATTGTACCCGGCGTTGCCAGGGAGGTGTCTTTATATGATATAGAATGATACATGCAAATATATTTCGCAGTGTGTATTCATTTTGCCCTTAAGTGAGTTTTGAACATGGTTATCCTCGATTCTGATGTTACTCAAGTTCAATATTAATTCACTGTAAATAGTCGAAAAGTACAGTACAGTGGAGTACAATACGTAGCGGAGAATGCAACAGTAGTAAAAAGGGATGAATACACACAATTCCTCGAGTACTCAGTCTCACACTTACTTTTCTGATAGTGTTTATTTTTGATTTAATGGGGTCTGCGATTCTTAAGGTAAAGTATCATTATTTACTGTTTGGTTCTTGTAGAAAATTACTGCATAATAATATATATTCGTAGTTTAATTACCGTATATTATTGACATGTGGGTAGATTATTAGCTTGGGAATAACCTAACCCCCAAGGGAAGATGATAAAGAAAATAAAGTGGGTTTCGGACTGGAGAAAAAGGATGGAGAAATAGGACGAGAGTCCAAAAGAAGTTATAATTTTAACTTTAAATGTACCCAAAGGCGGCTGCCACTGCAAATCCGCTCTCCGATACCTAAAGTGAGTAGGGACCTGGGCAAAGCTAACGGGAAACGCAGCTGGAACTTGGGCGGTTTGCAACAGAGTGGCTTTAGTGTATTCCCTCTCAAGCATACATATGCCTACTATGGGGAAGGGTGATGGTCTGGCAAGACAAAGAGTAACAGATTTATTGTGTATCTGTTCAAAGGAGTTTGTTATTAAACAAGTAATTTGAAGAATGCCAATAATTTGAATCGGTTTCGATATTTTTAGTTTTGAAATTGTATAATTTCTAAAGAGCGACCAAATGCTTCCAAGAAGAATAGGGATAAAGCAATTATACCTTTGGGAATAATTTTGGTAAGTACACCAATAGTTGCATTCATAAATGACTAAGCTTTTACCCAGCAAGGAGCCGACAAAAAGTTTAGACAATGAGAAACACTTATATTTTGAATAACAAACCATAAGTGTTGGAGAGAATCTCCAAAAGCAGGAAGCTGGCGTAGCGAGCTATGCTTGCCTTACTGGCCAGTTAGAATTAGCTATTAAAGCTAAGAGAGACTTTACTGAGTTACCAACTAAGAGTTTTTGCTCAAATGCAACAAGTGGTGAAAACCCTACCAATAGATTTATTTGCATTAAGTGGGAAGAGTCAAGGAAGACAGGATCTTGCCTAACCGTTATGTTAGAGAAATGATAAATCCAAAAAGAACTCTTGAATTTATTTAAGAATGTTGGGTAGTAGTTTTTGTAACAAATATATAATTTTGATTTTGTAACAAATGGGGTCACAGACCTCCGAAAACATCTAAAGCTTGCGCCAGGCAATTAACAATTCTTTTGGTTTCAAACCTTTTATATACTTTAAAATCTTCGTAAAATTTTGAAATCACGAAGATATAAATGAAAAATTTAAAGATAACTAACGTAATTAATGTTAGACAATAAACCAAGTACAAGGTGTGTACTTTAAGGAATTTCTATGTAAATATCTTAGAAAGAGTAACAACTTCGAATGTAACAACAACAAAAAGCAGGATGAATAAAATAGAAGTTTCTATAACTTCTTATATTAATGCTGAATTACTTTTAATTATTATACAAATAGGGCAGGTCACTTATTGTGAAACCTGAAGAGAACAATCGAAAGGAAGTTTCTAGGACTCCTATGTTTAAGTAGGGATCACGAGACAAATGGGACAAGTTTCCCTTTCGTGAAATATAGAGATAACTCACTTATGAGCTGAAAGAATTGTATTCCCAAATTAGAAGGGGGAAACAATATAATTTAAGGTGTGTACTTGACACATAGTTTTACAGACATTAATTCGTGATAAATAAAGCAAAAAAAGGGAGGGCACTAATTGAGACTGACACCTCATTGAAGAAAAGACCTAAAGTAACAATTTTATTATTTTGGTTTGTTAGTAAAGGGTTTGGGAGAATCCTCCGTGGCTTAGGCGGCAGCACGCCGGCCTGTCACCGCTGGGTCTGTGGTTCAAATTCCGGTCACTCCATGTGAGATCTGTGCTGGACAAAACGGAGGCAGACAGGTTTTTCTCCGGGTACTCCGGTTTTCCCTGTCAAAATGTCATTCCAGCAACACTCTCCACTATCATTTCATTTCATCTGTCATTCATTTAATCATTGCCCCCAGAGGAGTGCGTCAGGCCTCGGCGGCCGGCACAGTTCATATCCTCGCCGCTAGATGGGGGCTTCATTCATTCCATTCCTGACCCGGTCGGAGACTGGAAGCAGGCAGTGGATTTTCATTTTTCAGTAAGGGGTTTGGGAAAGATCAAATGGGATTGAGGATAAGTGTTCATGGCCGTATTTATAGTATTCGGACGAACGCGACGCGGATGAAAGAATGAACAAGCACTGTTTTTCACTATAGTCGGTTAAATAGATGAAAAGTTCACTGTAGTAGCACAAAAAATTTATGGCAAAGAAAGTTATTGCAATGATGGAAAATAACTAGTTACATTAGATATGCGAGAGTCAATTGCTTGAGAAAGTTGTAGATTATAGTTGAATGCGCCAGAGAAAATCCCAACGGAGGAAGAAAATTTAGATATTGATTAGTAGTTCATAAGGAAGATTCCTTAGTTTGAAAAAGTATTCCCACATGTGAGTGGAAAATACATGACAGTATAACTGGTAGATAGAGTGCAGATTCTGGAAGGTTCCAGAGCAATGATGACTTGTTTAAATTGGGTAGAGAATCCCTCGGCGGAAAGCTAGATTATATAGACAGTGGATATTTTGGAAATATCCCTCGATGTGAGATAGCATCTCAGAAAATCTTTCATGTTGAAAGTTAGACCTGATAGTTTAAGTAAGATCAAGAAGATCTCTTGAAAGCAGTTATTTTCACATAGCAACTATCACTGTCTATAAAATCCAAATAAAAGCATTGAGCCATTAAAAGACGATGAGAATGAGGATAAAACCTCAAGTCGGTACTTATCTTTGCTTCATGTAGAAGGCGATGATCCTTTTGACGGTTGATACTAAAATTCTAACATGGCGTAGAATTTGAAAGGTTGCCTCTCGAGTTGAGGAGGCGAGCTTGAGTTAAGCTCTAACTGACCGAGTCAACTTCCGACGTACAAGTGAGACACGCTCAGCGAAGCACGGAGGGACCAGGGAAGGGAAAAGAGTGGGGGTAGGAGACAAAAGGAATACATATAAGAATAGACAACATAACAGAAATAAATTTTCTCTTGATGAAATAGTCGTCAAAGAGTTGATAGTAGGCGACATTAGCGCAGCCTGTTGGGTGAAAAGTAGACGAAGTTCTCTTGATCACGGAGATGATAGCTGGCGATAGCGACGAGATCTGGTGGCTAGATTAATAAGAAAGTCCTCATGTACAGGGAAGAATTGAGGAACTTCAGAGATTCGCTGCTAGATGACGCTAGGTGGGTCATGGAAGATATATCTCTAGAACAGACTCACAGATAACATGAGAACCATAACCAACAAGGAGAAATCAGAAGATCACTGTTGGTGTTTGAGAAAAAGGAAGGAATGAACTATAGCAAAGAGAAGTAAAAGTTTACTCTATCTTACCGTGTATTCCAAAGAATACACCAAGCTGGGACGGAAAAACACCAACAGAGAACAAGACGGACAATTAAAAGTTTAAAGGTAATGGAGCAATTAAAGACAGTGGTCTTATGATGTGACCGTTAGTGGTCAAGATCCTGGCTACCCTAACTCTCCCATCCCTTCAAGGATAGCACTCGGTCACTCTACCAGAAATCCAGACCAAGGGAGGAGAAACATCCCTAACCAGGACCAAGTCCCCCACTTTGATGTCGGGATTGGAAAGAAACCACTTCTGTCTCCGTTGTAGGGAAGTTAAGTATTCCAAATTCCACCTCTTCCAGAAAGAATTGCGGAGGGCTTCAAGTTTACGCCAAACAATAGGTAAATTAGAATCCCTGTAAGAGTTGGGAAGGGGAGGAGGGGCAGAAAGAGGAGTGCCTATAAGGAAGTGACCAGGTGTAAGTGGAAGCAGGTCATCAGGGTCATTGGAAAGCGGAGTTAAAGGGCGAGAATTAACAACTCCTTCAATCAGAACAGACAGCGAATTAAATTCTTCATAAGTCAGAATGCGATTGCCTAAAACCTTTCTTAAGTGACGTTTAGTGAGCTTTACGCAGGATTCCCACCTACCACCGTGATGAGGAGCGTAAGGAGGTATAAAACGCCATTTGAAACCCTTTGAGTGGGAAAAATTAGAAATCTGTTCCATGGCAGGAGAAGATGTGAGAGCTTTCTTCCACAAGGAAGCTGCGCCTTGAAAAGTGGAAGCGTTATCAGAGAACATCTCCGAAGGAACACCACGCCTAGCAGCGAAGCGAGAGACAGCTGATAAAAAAGTAAGAAGTAGAGGCATTCGTTACTAGTTCCAAATGGATCGCGCCAGTAACCATGCAAACAAAGAGAGAAACATAGAGCTTACCAAACAATTTGCGTTTAGCTTCAGGGGAATTGCGTTGATATTGGAACGGACCCATATAGTCCACACCAGTTAGAGCAAATGGACGTATAGGAGAAGAGCGAAAGGAGGGCAGATCGCTCATTAATTGAGTATTGACTTAATGTTTCGCTTTGAAGCAAGGAATGCACTTGTGAATTACCGAGGAACCTTCATGAATTCCATTTATAATCCAGTACTTTTCCCTTAAGAGGCAAATCAGTGTGCGTGTACCAACATGCAGATTGCGATAATGAAAGTCACGTTTGATTAAGGAAGTTACGTGATGTTTAGAAGGCAAGATAACAGGATGCTTTTTGTCCTCAGAAAGCAAAGATTGCGAGAGCCTACCACCTACCCTGAGTAACCTATTGTCATCAAGGAACGGGGCTAAGGCACGAAGACGACTGGATTTGGGAAGATCCCTTTTAGAAGAAAGTAAAGACAATTCAGAAGAAAAGGCTTCTTGCTGTGTTAGTTGCAAAATCTTAATGGTAGCGAGATTCAATTAATGATTGGTAAGGTGTGGTTTGGGGAGAAGAGGTTGTTCAACCACAAGATATTTCCATCCGAGAAGATAGGCGACAATTCGAATTAATTTGTGAAAAGAAGATTAGCGTGACAACAAGGGATAAGAAACGTTGGAAACAAGACACGAAGCAATAGCTATAGATACTTTAGCGTCACGCAAGTTGAAGTTTGTAGCTGGAGGTTTCGAAGGCCAACAAGAGGAGTCTTCGATTAACCACGAGGGCCCATGCCAGTAGAACTGAGAAGCTGCCAATTGAGAGGGTGAACATCCACGAGAAATAATGTCGGCAGGGTTGTCAGCGCTGGGCACATGCCCCCATTGACATCCCGAAGAAAGAGTTTGAATTTTGGAAGCCCTGTTTGCAACAAAAGTTTGCCAATGAGAGGGGTTTTTGGCGATCCAAGAAAGGGTGATCATGGAATTGCTCCAGAGATAGATTTGCGAGAATTCGACTTTTAATACTTCCCGTAATTTCTTAACAAGTTCTGCAGCCATGAGTGTAGCACACAATTCAAGCCTAGGCAAAGTGATAGTTTTAAGAGGAGCCACCTTCGATTTGGCACAAACAAGGCTGGAAACTGAAGATCCATTTAATGAACCGCGATAAACCAAATATGCACAGCAACCGTAAGCTTTTTCGGAACTGTCCGCGAACACATGAAGGAAAAAACATGCATTAGGATGAGCGTTAATTAAATTCCTGGGAATTTCAATAAGGGAAAGATCAAGCAAATTACTGCGAAAAGAGAGCGACCATAGCTCTTGCATGAAAAGTTTGGCTATAACGATAACTGGGGCAAGGAATTGAAGCGGATCAAATATTTTTGCAAATTCAGAGAACATTTGTCTTTTTGTTTTAGGGAGCTCTTCTGCGAGTGAAACTTTATAGATAAGAGTGTCAGTGCTAGTGCACCAATGAACTCCAAGAGTTTTTATGGATTCGGAGTTGCCACAAATTTCGACGGAGGAGGGATCTACATCTTCAATAGGAAACTGGGCGAGAAACTCATTCCACTTATGAAGTGGGAAACCTCCATTCCTTAGCAACGCCTGAAGTTCTAATGACACGAAAGAAGCTTCTTCCAGAGTGGGGAAGGACTGCAAATAATCGTCAACATAGAATGATGTAGTTAGTGCTTCGGAAGCTTTAGAATAAAATAAATGACCATCTTGAGAGGCTAACAAGTGTAGGGATCGGATAGCAAGGAAAGCGGAAGGTTTTAAGCCATAAGTAACCGTCTTTAAGCGAAATACCTTAATGGGCTTGCTGATTTCGACGCGCCACAAGATTCTTTGGAGATCTCGTTGTTCAGGCTGAATTAAAACTTGACGGTACATCTGTTTTATATCTGCTATAACAGCTATGGGAAATAATCGAAAGTTTAAGAGTATAGCAGATAGATCTGACTGAATAGCAGGACCAGAGTAAAGAGTATCGTTAAGACTGTTGCCATTAACGTCAGGTGATGAACCATTGAAAACAACTTGGATTTTATCCTTTACAAGAGGGTTTTTCCACACGGGATGATGATTTAAGAAAACCGTTTCAATTGGGGGGGCAAATTCGTCATCAGATTTGTTAACAACTTCCATATGATCTAAGCTTTCATACTCATCCATGAAGTCAGTGTACTGCAATTTAACGAGAGGTTCTTTTTTGAATTTGCTCTCGATAGCAAAGAGAGCTTTTCGAGCTTTGGGTTGAGAGTTAATAAATTTAGGGGGATTATGTAATCTTGGCATCTGAACAATGAACCGACCATCAGAAGAGCGAGTGGTGGTGTTCAGAAAAAGTTGCTCACAGAATTCGTTTTCTGAAGAGGTCACGTTAGGAGAGTCAACGCATTCGAGCCTCCAGAACTGTTCCAAATCAGTATTAGCGAAATAACATTGCGATGCGGGTTGAGGAGAATATTGGGGAAGTTGACCGGTGACGATCCATCCAAAATTAGTGTCTCTGGCAACCACGTTTGAGGATAACTTGCGAACCTGTTTACGAAGGCAGTTCCAGAAAACATTGGCACTAAAGAGTATGTCAATGGGGTTTTGTACATTGCACTGAGGATCGGCTAGCCTTAAATGCGAGGGAATGTTTAACCCTGAAATATCCACAGAGTGAATTGGAGTATCTTCTCCTATGCTATTGAGAATGAGACAATTAAGTTTGAGAAAGTTGTTTCTGTGACAAATGTCTCTTATGGTTAGCTTTGAGAACTGTAAAGCTTGCGATTTTGAGCTGTTAATGCCCGATACGTTAATAGAAGTGGGGTTTACAGGTAGGCCTAGTTTTCTAATCAAAGAATTAGACACAAAATCATGAGTTGCCGCTGAATCAAGAAGACCGCGTGCACGGACCCAGTTGCCAAAGTTATCCTGAACTTCGATTTGGACAGTAGACAATAGTACTTGGGCACTACGTATGGACTTGGCATTTTGAATGTACGATGAAGCATTGGAACTGTTAGCATTGTCACTTTTCTGAGAAGTAGATGCTGTCTATGACCTTGCCTGATCATGACGATGTAGTAAAGTGTGATGAGCTTTTTCACAATGGAAGCAAAGTCTTGTGGACTTGCAATTTGAAGCAGAATGCGTGGGTGCTAGGCAGTTGAAGCAATGTTTATTCCGGGAAACTAATTTTCTTCTGTCGTCGACTGACAGTTCTTTAAAAGATCTACATAGATATAAGGCGTGGGAATCTTTACAAAGTATGCACTTTAATGGTTCATTTAAACTCTTACGGGGTTTGCTTTGAGTGTTTAAAACGAGAGAACTAGCAATGCGGCGTTCACTAGACCTAGTTGGGTAACCAGTGGTGTTTGACTTGAGTTTAGATGAGCTGGACCCAGGTTTTTGAGTACTAGACACTAAGCGTTCGCTTTTAGGTTTAAGAGACATTAATTCAAATTTAGAACTCGGGGATGAGGGTTCACTTTGATTAGCTAAGGCAGTTAAGAGTTGGCATCTAGCATTTATGAAAGTGACTAAATGCTCGTAAGAGTAATCGTCTTCTCTAGAAAGTTCAATCTCCCAAGCTTTGAGTGTAGCAACATCAACTTTAGAAACCACTAAATGTATTAAGAAAGTGTCCCAGTGTTCAGTGGGTTGATCTAATTGGGACAGAGCTTTAACGTGAAGTTGTGTAGTATCAATGAGTGTACGCAAACTAGTGACGTCATTGTGCTGTGACGCGGGTAGGTTGAATAGAGCCTTCATATGGCGTTGAATACGTAACCGTAAATTTCCGTATCTTTCTTTCAATAAGTTAAAGGCAATTAAAGGGAGTGCTTCAACTAACTGCAGAATCCAAGTAGATTCGTCTCCAGAGAAATGGGGTAAATCAATCTGAGGTAGAATTGGTTTGGGCTTGTGAGTACCATCGCGAGAAGAGGTTTGTTGTTCGTGAAGGGAATCAAGAGCAGAACCATCTTTTTTCTGTTCTTCTTCGAGTTGGCGTATTATTTTAAAAGCAGAACCTATACCTTCGTAATATTGCTTTTCTACTTCGACTCGATCTTCGGTTTGATTGAGCATACAAGTTTCTATTTCAGTTTGGATGTTACAATAATTTTCATATGAACGTTCAAAATCCTTTACACGATGTTTTAACAAATCTAATTGAGCTTCTGAGGGATCTAGCTCTTTGATGTATTTCCGGAATCGGGTAATTTGCCCTTTATAGGATGCTCGTTTTTGAAGTAAGTTTTTCATCCTTATCCTTTTCAGTAGGAGCCATGACAAAGTAGGTAAATTAAAGTATAACTTATGAAACAGTGGAACCTTGGAAATGCTGACAGGCTGGCAGCAGCAAATAAGTTGAATGAAAGGGACACACTAAAGGAGATAGGAGCGGCCTCTTTCCACTTCACAGGCTTTGCACGATGTAGTTATAGCTGAAAAATTCAAAGAAGATATTAATGATTTGCAAAATATTGTCAAATAACCCTTGACAAAATAGAAAATGCGATAAATGGACTCTCCCGGGTTTCGGCACCAAATTTTGGGTAGATTATTAGCTTGGGAATAACCTAACCCCCAAGGGAAGATGATAAAGAAAATAAAGTGGGTTTCGGACTGGAGAAAAAGGATGGAGAAATAGGACGATCGTCCAAAAGAAGTTATAATTTTAACTTTAAATGTACCCAAAGGCGGCTGCCACTGCAAATCCGCTCTCCGATACCTAAAGTGAGTAGGGACATGGGCAAAGCTAACGGGAAACGCAGCTGGAACTTGGGCGGTTTGCAAGAGAGTGGCTTTAGTGTATTCCCTCTTAAGCATACATATGCCTACTATGGGGAAGGGTGATGGTCTGGCAAGACAAAGAGTAACTGATTTATTGTGTATCTGTTCAAAGGAGTTTGTTTTTAAACAAGTAATTTGAAGAATGTCAATAATTTGAATCGGTTTCGATATTTTTAGTTTTGAAATTGTATAATTTCTAAAGAGCGATCAAATGCTTCCAAGAAGGATAGGGATAAAGCAATTATACCTTTGGGAATAATTTTGGTAAGTACACCAATAGTTGCATTCATAAATGGCTAAGCTTTTACCCAGAAAGGAGCCGACAAAAGTTTAGACAACGAGGAACACTTATATTTTGAAAAACCAACCATAAGTGTTGGAGAAAATCTCCACAAGCAGGAAGCTGGCGTAGCGAGTTATGCTTGCCTTACTGGCCAGTTAGAATTAGCTATTAAAGCTAAGAGAGACTTTACTAAGTTACCAACTAAGAGTTTTTGCTCAAATGCAACAAGTGGTGAAAACCCTATCAATAGATTTATTTGCATTAAGTGGGAAGAGTCAAGGGTGACAGGATCTTGCCTAACTGTTATGTTAGAGAAATGATAAATCCAAAAAGAACTCTTGAATTCATTTAACAGTGTTGGGTAGTAGTTTTTGTAACAAATATATAATTTTGATTTTGTAACAAATGGGGTCACAGACCTCCGAAAATATCTAAAGCTTGCGCCAGGCAATTAACAAATCTTTTGGTTTCAAACCTTTTATATACTTTAAAATCTTCGTAAAATTTTGAAATCACGAAGATATAAATGAAAAATTTAAAGAAAACTAACGTAATTAAAGTTAGACAATAAACCAAGTACAAGGTGTGTACTTTAAGGAATTTCTATGTAAATATCTTAGAAAGAGTAACAACTTCGAAAGTAACAACAAGAAAAAGCAGGAAGAATAAAATAGAAGTTTCTATAACTTCTTATATTAATGCTGAATTACTTTTAATTATTATACAAATAGGGCAGGTCACTTATTGTTAAACCTGAAGAGAACAATCGAAAGGAAGTTTCTAGGACTCCTATGTTTAAGTAGGGATCACGAGACAAATGGGGCAAGTTTCCCTTTCGTGAAACCTAGAGATAACTCACTTATGAGTTGAATTGTATTCCCAAATTAGAAGGGAGAATCAATATAATTTAAGGTGTGTACTAGACACGAAGTTTTACAGACATTAATTCGTGATGAATAAAGCAAAAACAGGGAGGGCACTAATTGAGAGTGACACCTCATTAAAAAAATACATAATGTAACAATTATATTATTTTGGTTTGTTAGTAAAGGGTTTGGGAAAGACCAAATGGGATTGAGGATAAGTGTTCATGGCCGTATTTATAGTATTCGGACGAACGTGACGCGGATGAAAGAATGAACAAGCACTGTTTTTCACTATAGTCTGTTGAATAGATGAAAAGTTCACTGTAGTAGCACAAAAAGTTTATGGCAAAGAAAGTCATTGCAATGATGGAAAATAACTAGTTACATTAGATATGCGAGAGTCAATTGCTTGAGAAAGTTGTAGATTATAGTTGAATGCGCCAGAGAAAATCCCAACGGAGGAAGAAAATTTAGATATTGATTAGTAGTTCATAAGGAAGATTCCTTAGTTTGAAAAAGTATTCCCACATGTGAGTGGAAAATACATGACAGTATAACTGGTAGATGGAGTGCAGATTCTGGAAGGTTCCAGAGCAATGATGACTTGTTTAAATTGGGTAGAGAATCCCTCGGCGGAAAGCTAGATTATATAGACAGTGGGTATTTTTGGAAATATCCCTCGATGTGAGATAGCATCTCAGAAAATCTTTCATGTTGAAAGTTAGACCTGATAGTTTAAGTAAGATCAAGAAGATCTCTTGAAAGCATTTACTTTCACATAGCAACTATCACTGTCTATAAAATCCAAATAAAAGCATTGAGCCATTAAAAGACGATGAGAATGAGGATAAAACCTCAAGTCGGTACTTATCTTTGCTTCATGTAGAAGGCGATGATCCTTTTGACGGTTGATACTAAAATTCTAACATGGCGTAGAATTTGAAAGGTTGCCTCTCGAGTTGTGGAGGCGAGCTTGAGTTAAGCTCTAACTGACCGAGTCAACTTCCGACGTACAAGTGAGACACGCTCAGCGAAGCACGGAGGGACCAGGGAAGGGAAAAGAGTGGGGGTAGGAGACAAAAGGAATACATATAAGAATAGACAACATAACAGAAATAAATTTTCTCTTGATGAAATAGTCTTCAAAGTGTTGATAGTAGGCGACACTAGCGCAGCCTGTTGGGTGAAAAAGTAGACGAAGTTCTCTTTGTCACGGAGATGATAGCTGGCGATAGCGACGAGATCTGGTAGCTAGATTAATAAGGAAGTCCTCATGTACAGGGAAGAATTGAGGAACTTCAGAGATTCGCTGCTAGATGACGCTAGGTGGGTCATGGAAGATATATCTCTAGAACAGACTCACAGATAACATGAGAACCATAACCAACAAGGAGAAATCAGAAGATCACTGTTGGTGTTTGAGAAAGAGGAAGGAATGAACTATAGCAAAGAGAAGTAAAAGTTTACTCTATCTTACCGTGTATTCCAAAGAATACACCAGCATGTTATCAACTAAATTCATAATTTGACATCCGGTTCCATTACAAATTAGCATTGTCATAGAGCAGGATAATTACCAATTACAATATAACCCGAATAACAGAAGGAACTATTATTCATAGAACAATCTGCATTATCACGCAAAAGTTACTGTATTTCTGATTTGTAATACAAAATACAGCTGGTGTAGAAACAGTCAGCAATAAAAGAATGCTGTATAAGGACATAATGAGTAATAAAATATAAACGTCAACATATCAGTAGTAGAACACACCTTAACGGAGAATATAAAACTTAGATTCTAGTGGATATTACATACAATATATTACGCATTATACCTTTCATCATACGGTAAAGATTCAAAATCTTCCGTAAAAGCAGCGGCATTAGAGTATAAGGTTAGACCCAACGACTGAAGATTACATAAAATTATACATAAAATGAAAAACTCATTTAGATCACCACGTGTATTAGCGGCTAACATTTTCGCCTTTCACCTTTGAGGTCTGATTTTGATTCCCGGATCCGTCAAGAAATTTTAATTATGGTTACTTGTGCCGGGCTCCTTTTTGTCACTTTTTCTGTCAACCACCCTTGGTCACCTCTCGTTCACTTACGTCATTAAGACACTCCCCCTCCTTCAGGGGCTTACAACTTGTGGGACGCTGGTTAGCGATCAGGGGGCCCCAGCTGACTTCGCGATTCCTTCCACTAAATTGTGCCATGGTCGTCTGTGGCATATTTACTGTTGGCCTCCCTTGATCAACTCTTGTTCTCTTCCGACCCTGACGGTATTAGAATATCCAAGGTCTAAGGAGTCTTTCAAATTAACGCCTTAATTGGAACTTGTTTCATCTTTCCTGATACCCTCATTCTTTAAAGGGTCAGATCTCTTGTTTTTCTTTTCATCTTATCTCTTGTCTTCTGTACAAGGTCATAGAGGTGGCAGGGTGTGTGTAGCCCCTCCACTGGAGGTGCTACAGCCTCAACGGCTCATGGCTGTTGAGTTTGGGATAATACCTGAGCTGGATCTGTTTTTTTTCCCTTTTTCCAGTGATTCTGAGGTGGACTCTCTTCTATTTCTCTTCTTATCTGCCTTCCATGTCACACCTTTCCAAATCCGTCAATTCCCATTTTTTGAGGGTTGAGAGCCTTTCTTTTACCTGCATTTTATTTCCCTTATTTCTTCCTTTTTGTCCTTTGGTTCTGCTAATCCGTAATTTGGTTAAGTTGTTGTTATTTTTAGTTCTAGTGTTCATTTTATCATCAGTTTTCATTTTTACCACCAAAGAATTAACCTCCATGTTAGGCACTTTAACATCAACTATCATCATCAAATTACAATTTCAGCAATATCTTTTCCGACTATGAATGAATAAATGAATGAATGAAATGTTTATTGCAGCAAAATAGCCAGAGAAAATACATAATACATCTGAAAATAATATTATTTGCCTATATCTAATTACTGCACAATTTGGTTAGTGATATTAGTCTTTTTTGCACATATTCGCATGATATCGGGAACATTGATTATGACATAATTCACGCACACAGTCCTCATTTGGGCAATGAAATCTTTTGTTGGTGCATAGCTTGTAGTGGAATCCGTGTACTACAAATCGTGTGATGGTGTGTCTCAGTTTATAGTTGGCTTGTCTCCAGTTTTGTTTCAGTATGACGTCTGTTGTATAAAACTCTGTCCTAATGTTGTTCCCTTTTCCAAGTAATATTTGAAAGGTTTTCTCATATGCCTTTGTGTTTGGAAGATGCAACTGCAACCTCGTATCTTCTATGAAGAAGTTCTCACTAAGCATAATATAAGTCAGTCTTGATGGTGCTCTTATTCCTATTCCCAGCACTCTTCATGTTGCGGGCCTTGATTTTTTCTAGTTTTTTTTTCTGTGACAGTAGGAGTATCCCATATAATGCTGAGTCCGTAGGTAGCTATTGGCATTAGTACAGTTTGGAAGAGTATCATTCCAGCAATACCACCGCAATATTGCACCAATCACTTTTCCGACAATGAAAACTGAAAGTCTGGTTTAAGTTGTATTCACAGAGGAAAGAATTTCTTGTATGAAATGTTTGGATTGCATTTCTCAGAAATCTAATCCTCTCTACTCATTAACCTCACCGCAGTAGCGGTCTTGCCAGCATCATTGCAGAGAAATTGGTATCTCCGATTAGGAATATTATTGCGGAAGCCGAAATACCGGTTGCTTGCAAACAACTTCTGTATTAACCACTCAGCAGGAAAGTTCATGAAGTTTTATAAAAATCGAGTGAACCTAATGGAATTCTATTTTAATTAGGTGCAAAGAGGCCTGTTTGCCGTCTCTTGATGAATGCAGTACATTTGCATTTGTCTGTGGCACAGGCTATCGTAAAATGTGGCTTTCCACCGCAGTCTCATTCTTACTCATAGCTGTGATTATATGGTAGATACTGAGGTATGGGTGGTGCTTAGTAATGGCATTAAGGGCACAGTCAGTGCCTGTGGATGCTGTGAAGGGTTCTACTCGTAGGGTTAGAACTGCTGTTCTGACTCAGTGAGGAAAGCAATGACAAACTACCTCACTCCTCATCTTAACTTGTACGCCTCACTCTAGTGCTGCACATACCCTAACGGCGGTACTTTTTGAGGATCCAACCAGCCTACGGGCTGACTACCTAACAGAAGGTGCAAAGGTATTTTTAGTCTCTGTCATTTAATATCACGCTATTGTATTTGTGATATAATTTGCGTTTTGATATTGCGGAAATTATATTGAAAACTAGTGTCAAGTCTTTGTTGTGCTATACTGGATTGACAGTGCTGTGTGAGCAGTTGAGTAACTAACGGAATTTCATGTAAAGAGCCTCATTTTCTATACCGGTAGTGCAGAGCGCAACTCGCATCCAGTCGGCCGTGTCTCGACTTGAGCTATGTTGCCATGGAAACGATCTCTTAGTTATTGTTGTTTTTAGGGGCAGAACTACGAGGTCATTTGCCCCTAAGGAAACGATCTGCCTTGCCATTCCTTCATGAGTTAATTTATTTTACTTTAATAGCCTTTGCTCGAGTGCAAAAGGGCCGAAACCAGAAGAATGAGAAAGACTATCGAAAATTCATGTAGTCAGCCGTTCCTTCTGGGTCCTAAACTATGTGTATGCAACATTTGGTTGAGATTGGTGGAACTATGTATACGGTACAAATCCACCCACCCACATACCCACATACAGACTTTCACTTTTATATATAAGATTTGTAGAATCAGTGTATTTATTTGATCTGAACCCTATCTGGTTCTGTTCTGCTGTGCTATGTTTGTGACAAAAGTTATTGCAAAACTTCACATACATTGTTATTTCCTGGCTCTAGGAACTCTCTGAAAACCAAAGAGTGTAGGGATGATTCCAACCAGGCCACCAGAGGCGCGGTCAGGCGCGCAACTGATGTCGCTCATATACGGAACGGAACATACCGCCCACTTAATTGGTACAATTATACAAAAGATAAACGATCAATACATTGAATTAAAAACATTGACTCAATTCCTCTGCAAGCAAGAGTTCAAATGCCAATAGTTTTCTCATCATCTGAAAAAGGAAGGAGACAGAGCTTCCTCACTGGCCTCTGTATTGTTCCCTTGCTAGTTCGCAAACTAACGACCCGAACGAATCCATCGGCACCGGGTTGAACCTTGCCTACGACTGCTGTCTTCCATACAAGTGGAGGGAGGTTGTCGTCCTTTATTAACACCACAGCCCCAGGCTGAATGTTGGACAGAACTGAAACCCACTTTGGTATTTGCTGCAATTGTCCCAGATATTCTGCAGACCACCGCCTCCATAGCTGCTGCGGGAATCGTTGAACCATTTGCCATCTGGACAACCGGGTAATCTTAATGTTAGTTAGGTCTGGCTCCGGAAGAGCAGTAAGGATTTCCCCAACAAGAAAATGTGCTGGAGCCAAAACAGGAGGATCATTAGATTCACTGGAGATAGCTAGGACAGATCTGGAGTTTTGACATGTTTCAACTTGACTAGGGAGTGTACTAAATTCCCCGAAGGTCAGACAGGTTGTTCCTACTGCACGCTTCAAATGATATTTCATTTCCTTGATCAAGCCTCTCACAAACCACCAAAGTGAGGAGCACTGGGTAGTATAAGATGCCATGTGAAACCAGTTGTGCTGGAACACTGCTGAACAGTGCCATTGTGATGCTGTGATTGAACGAGTTTATGTAACTATTTCAGCTCTTTCCTTGCACCCACCAAATTCTAACCATTGTCAGAGTACAAATTTGCGCAAATTCCTCTTCTCGCAATGAATCTGCGTAGAGCTGCGATGAAGGCATCTTTTGAAAGACTGCTGACCAATTCTAAATGAATAGCCTTGGTGGCTAAACATATAAACAAAGCCACGTAGCACTTGGTTCTGACCTTGGATCTTGTTGATCCTAGCCGAATGAGAAACGGACCACCATAATCCACTCCCAAATTAAAAAAATGGGCGAGATGGTTCCACACGTGGTGCAGGTAATTGTCCCATCAATTGCTGTGATGTTTGTGCCCTTAACTTGAAGCATCTGACACACTTGTGAATGAATTGCCGGACAGTACTTCTTTCCTTAGGAATCCAAAACTGCAATCGTGTTGACGACAATGCTAATTGAACACCTTCATGATGCAGTCGTACATGTTCATTCTCAATGATAAGTTGAGTCAACTTATGTTTAACTGGCAGAATCAGAGGGTGTCTTTGATCAAAATGTAACGAAGAATCCTGCAAACGACTGCCCACCCTGAGGTATTGTGATTCATCCACAAACGGATGAAAATCCTTGATTTTGCTCTTATGTTGTACAAAGTGGTGAACTTGCAAGTCATGCAATTCTCGAGTAAATTCTTGATGCTGAAGATGTCTAATGCAAACACGTAACGAGTGTCGCAATTCTTTGTGAGAGAAGATGCCAGTTTCTCTGCAGTGCTTGGAACGTTTGAGGTTAGCTGCAAATCGAAAATAGAAGGTGATTACGAATTGAATCTTCTGAAGTGAAGAAAATATTTCCAAGATAGTGTCAATTGTAGTAGGTGTGGTCGCTAGCAAGCTGACTGCAATTTGACGCTGTTCTGACAATGCAGTGGCCGTATCCTGGAGTGATTCTTGCGGAGGCCATGCCTCTGTAGACTCTGATAGCCTCGCTAGACCTTGCCACCAAGAAGTTAATTGTTTGAGTATTTGTGGGGTTGTTCCCCTTGACCGGATATCTGCTGGATTATCCTTCCCTTAAACATGTCCCCTGTCTAGATCACTCAATGCGTCATGTATTTCTAGAACGTGGTTGGCCACAAATGTCTTCCCACGGTTCAATGACGAGTTAATCCAATCCAATACGACCGAGGAATCTGTCCACAGATGCGTGCTGTGTATGCTAAGTTGAATGATAGACTTGTCAGGAGCATTTCTGCGCATAACTCTAGGCGAGGAATAGACACTTGCTTCAATGGTGCTACCTTCGATCTGGAGGAGATTCATTTCACCGAAACATCATCCGCCATGTTTACACTTCTTAGATATACACAACCACCATTTATGCTGATCGTGAAGCATCCGAAAATCCATGCAATTGTATGTTCACTAGTGTACCTGTTCCTTTTAGTGGACGCGGTTTTGAAATGTTACTTAAATCTGACAAATAATTATACGTTTGACGCCATTCATCTTGAAGACCAGTAGGTAGAATTTCATCCCAACCAATTTTAACTTGCCACAACCTCTGAAGATCTTGCAGGACACCACGACTGGACCTACCAAACCCAATGGATCAGAAATGGAGGCTGTCACTGCTAGTATTTTCCGTTTTGTTACTGGCGGTTGCTCATCGATGTTGAAGGAAAATATGAATTAATCTGTAGATGTTTGCCTCAGAAGCCCTAATGCTCTAATTACATGATCATTGTCCATGGGAATAGATGAAAAGGTTTCTCGCATGTCTTCAGGGACAGCTAATACCACCTGACGACAGTTTGGAGCCCTATTTTTGCAAATGGAATCCACCTCTCTTCATCAACAGAAGTAATCCTGATTGTAATTCTAGTGCGTCTTGTATTGTCTGCTCTCAACTCATCAGGTCATCCACATACATGTCTTGTTGAACAACCTTGGCGGCCTTTGGCAGTTGAGCTTCTTCCTCCACCGCTAATTACTTGTTACACCTGGTTGCCAAGAAGGGTGCTGAGGCTGTACCATAAGTCACGGTAGTCAGTCGATACGATTGAAGTAGATCTTGAGGAGATTGTTGCCTCAGAATTCTATGAAATTAGTGTCCCTTGAATCCACTTGTATCTGGCGGTACATATTTGCAATATCTGCAGTAAAAGCAATTGGATGTGGGCGGAACCTTGTAATAATTGAATATAGATCTGGTTGTATGGTCAGACCAACCATTAACTTGTCATTCAGTGATATGTTAGTACTGGACTTAGCTGAAGCATCGAAGACTACGCGTGTTTTAGTTGTTGAACTTGATTCCTTTACCACTGCATGAGGTGGCATGTAGAATAAATGTTCGTTGTCCGGATAATTGATGGGTGAGGTACTACTTCCATGCATCCAAGCTCTTCATATTCCTTCATGAATGTCTTGTAGTCTTCTCGAAGCGTGGGATTCACTGCTAGTTTTCTTTCAATTTCCTTAAACATACGCTTGGTTCCTTGGTAGGGGTCACCTTGCTTCATTGTTGAGCTGCGGAATGGAAGTCGCACTGTGAAACGGCTGGTGCCATCCCGTCTTGTGCACTGTTGAAAATGTGCTTCACACTCCTTTTCTTCAAGAGAGATTGACTCACAGTTCAGTTCTTCCAATTGCCAGAATTTCTGTAATTGATGTTCTAGGTTGTCCTGACTGGACACGAACATAATCACGCTTGATGGTCTATTGCTGATATCGTTACAGTTTCCAGATAATATCCACCCCAGATAGGTTTCTTGGATCACTGGTAGGCTTGGTACTTTGATTATTCTTTCTAGCAACATATCGAAGAATAACCCTGCTCCAATCAATATATTAATGGAGCCTGGCACATTGATAATAGGATCTGCAAGTTCCAGATGTCCTGGAATAGCCTCCTTCTCAGTGTTAAGATGTCTCGTAGGCAGAACCCCCGTGATCCTTGGTAGAATGAAACATGTGAATTGTGAAGTGAAGTTACTGACTCTGGATTATAGATGATCTGACACGCTGTGGGAAGCCTTGGAAATTGAATTGTTAATTCCACTGATTGGAATAACATTGTTCAGACGTTTCTATCTTAGCCGTTGAATACACGACTCAGATATGAAGTTTGATTGTGACCCGGAGTCTAGAAGTTCCCTGCCCTGCTGCAAATTACCACTGTGGTCACGTACATAAACAATAGCTCTGGATAATAGTACCTGCCCATGAATACCCTGCTTGTAAGTACACTAACTGTTAGTGAGCGGTATCTGATTGCTGTTTCTCGAAGTCGCATTGACTTCACATTCTAAGCTACCTTCACCACAATTATTGCTGCCGCCATTAGGTGTTGTGTTGATTTTGTCCTTGTGAAGAAGTGTGTTGTGTTTCAGCTCACATTTGTGACAACAATGACTAAGCCTACATTATTAGAAGTGTGACCTGCGGATATGCCGTTGAAACAAAGTTTATATTTACGAACTAATTCTTGCCTCGTGGTAACATCGTCACTCGTAAATAGTTTGCAATTGAACAATGCATGCTCTTGCCCACACCTAGGACATGATCGAACCGTGGTAAAAAAAAGAGTTATACATTTTCTCTGATTTCCCTTTGCCTGAAGCCTGTTTTGGAGAATGGGAAGGCTCGTTGGCCTGACGAAACATTGCCTCTAAAGCTAGACATAGTTTAACTAACAAGTAGTTCCGTGAAGAACTATACAGTCTATTTTCATATATCCTACTTATGTTAATTGCCACTATCAACATACAAAATTTCAGTTTGATTGCTGTAATAGATTCGTAGATATTGAGAACCGACTAAATATTTCGGATGGTAGCCATGTTGGATTTTATATATGTAGGTCCTAGAATTATGTACTGTTACATGAAGATTATTGTGTACGTGTAGCATTCAAACTTCAATCGCATAATTAGAACACAAGAAGTAACAAGGAAATTTTAAAATTTCCCACACCTGCCATCTTGTGGTTATGGAAACAATTGAAATTAATTTGATGCCAGTGGATTAACATTCGTATAAGGATTTACTTTACCAAGTTTCACTGCACTCGGATGGTTAAATTGCGAGAAACGTCCATGTGAATATTTATACTTTGCGTCGCCGCCATGTAGGATTTGTGATCACCAGGTTATTTAAAGTCCTATAGGTGAACTTAAGTTCATAGTCCCTGTGAATATAAAAATATTCAGTTTGATTCCTATAATAGATTCGTAGATATTCAGAGCCGTCTAAATATTTCGGATGGTCGCCATGTTCGATTGTTAAATGTATAGGCCATAAAGTCATGTACCATTAAAGGACAATTATTGCGTAGGTTCATTATTCAAACTTTCACTTCGATCGCATGATTACGACACAAGAAATAAAAACTTAATTTTAAAATTCGCAATGCCGCCATCTTGAGGTTATGTAAACAATTGAACTAAATTAGATACCAGTGCATCACAATGTGTACAAACATTTCCTGTACCAGATTTATTTGCGTTTGGACCATTAAATCGCGTGGAAGGTCTATTTGAAATTTTCAAAATCGCTTGGCCGCCATGTTCGTTTTGTATTTAACCGGTTTTTGAAAGTCTTATAGATGATGTTACGTGCCTCGCCCTATTGGCACTTCCGTTAACTGGATTACGGTGGGTAGAAACACAACAAAAATTGTTCCTTTAAAGAAAACGTATTAGCTTTATTGCGGGCCAGAAAGATACACCACACAAATAGCAAGTACAAGAAATTAGTATCCCACTCTAGTTTCCTCTTGTAGGGAACACTTGCCTTTCACTTATCAATAAGCCACGGAAGTTAATCCCTCCTAATGAGTCTGGTAGCCTCGACAGAAGTATCAGCAACACTTCCTTGAAATACGCACGCTACAGTTATTTACGATAGCCGGTCACTCAACACTACGCTCTGCTTCGCTGTCCGCCGGTTAGGGAAACGGCCCCCGGTGCTTTCGCAATTCACCACACTAACAACTGCTGCACTGGAAAACACACTCGCTCAAGACACAGTTTCTCCGTAGGCTTCACACTCCTTCACCCACAACTGTCGCTCAAAGTAAAAGCTCGCACTAGCTCGAAAAACACTGTCCACCCCGCTTGCCAGGTCGCTCTTATATAGCAGGCTAGTAACTCAATAAATGCTTTTAGACCCGTCCAGGATTCACGGCTTTTCGAGGTTTCCATCCCTGGCTGGGTCACGAATATTCTGGACCATCCCTTTGTCCTAGTAGCCCTGTTGCGTAAGGCGCACGTAATACACTGAGGCAGAGCACAGCCCGGGCCAGCTGTGACTCATCCGGCAGGTGACGAAACAAATTCACAGCCGTAACACCACCCCCTTCCTAATAGGTTGATCGTCCCGATCAGTCATTGGTCCGTCTGTGTCCCTCCGTAGGCTGCCAGGCGATCTCGATGCACGATCTTCATCTTCGCCCTTGGGCCCCACTGGATCCTGTAGATGACATCGTTGATCCGTGTCACGATTCGGTACGGGCCTTCCCAGGACTTCTGCAGTTTGGGTGACAGGCCTTTGTTCCGTGATGGGTTGAAGAGCCAGACCAGGTCGTCCTCGTGGAATCCGCCGGCATCCGTCTGCTGATCGTAGCGGGTCTTCATTCGGTCGGTCTCGATCCGCAGTTTCCTCCCCGCGAACGCGTGCACGTCCTCCAGTTGGTCGACCAGTTCTTGACAATACTGGCTTAACGGGACCGGATCATTACCAGGTCGGCCGAAGGCTAGATTGACAGGTAGACGGAGTTCCCTCCCAAACATGGCGCGGGTTGGTGTGCACCCGGTGGATTCATGCACGGCGGCGCGGTAGGCCAGGAGAAATAGTTGAAGATGTTTGTCCCAATCCCTCTGGTGCTCACTTACTTCTCTATGGTGCGATTGAATCGCTCTACCAGCCCGTCTGACTGAGGGTGTAGCGTCGTCGTCCTCGTCTTCCGGATTCCCAGCAGCTGGCATAGGTTCTGGAACACCTGCGACTCGAAATTCCTCCCTTGGTTGGAGTGCAGCTCCAGGGGTACTCCGTACCGGCTGACGAATTCCTTCACCAGGGTCTCTGCGATCGTCGCGACTTCTTGGTTAGGGAGCGCATTCGCCTCCGGCCATTTGGTGAAGTAGTCGCTGACGACCAATATGTAGCGGTTCCCTGTTTCCCTCAACGGGAATGGCCCAGTAACATCGATGGCCACTCTCTCCATGGGGCCGCCCACGTTGTAGGTCTTCAGTGGACCCCGTCGTCTTCGTCCTGGGCCCTTGCTGGCTGCGCAATCGTGGCACCTCGCGCAGTGGTTCTCCACGTCTGTTCGGCATCCGATCCAGTAGAACCGCTCTCTCAGCTTCTCCAGGGTTTTCTTTATCCCCAGGTGTCCACCAGATGATCCTCCATGGACTTCCTTCGGGACTTCCTCCGTCATAGCCTTTGGAACGACGATTTGTTCCCGTGATTTCTTCCCGTCGGTGCTCTCCCAGGTACGGCAGATGAGGCCATCCCTTACAACCAGCGAGTCCCACTGCGCCCTGTAGTACTTAAACTTTGGGCTGCAGTCACTCACAATGTTCCACCCGGGTCTGGGGACACAGGCCCTCTTCCATTCGGCTATCAGTCCCAGGTCATCATCTTCCGCTTGCGCCCGCGTGAAAGATTCGCGGCTCCAGCTCCCTTGTATTTCCACGGTAGTCCTTCTGCACTGTATCCCGGTGTTCCCCTCCCTTCGGGCACAGAAGGTGCAGTCTTCGGGGCACGGTCTTCGTGACAGGGCGTCGGCGTTAGAATGCAGTTGGCCTTTTCTGTGCTGGATCTCAAAGTTGTACTGTTGAAGCCACCGCGCGAGTTGACCCTCGGGCTGCTTGAAGTTCAGGAGCCACCGCCGGGATGCGTGGTCGGTCCTGATGAGAAATTCTTGCCCGTACAGCTACTTGTGGAAGTGTTCAATGGTCTTCACGATGGCGAGCAGCTCCTTCCTGGTGACGCAGTAATGTTCGGGTCCAAGCTCTATGAACTTGCGGGGTGAGGGGAAAGAGCAGGGAAGGGTCGAGCGAGAAGAGAAGGATCTGTCAACAGCCCACCGTGATACATGGTATTGCTTTCTATTCCAATACTGCTGACATCGGGCCGTTGCTCAAACCACTGTGGTGTTAGGAATGAGTGAGTAAGTCACCGACCAATGTATTTGGTTTGTACTATGCACGGACCGAGAAACCTCATCACTCGTCAACACCACTACTCAATAGTCCACGATGCACATTCCTCTCAGGTTCACGCAGCTTAGACTCGAGCAGTAGTTCCTTTCTGGCTTTGACAAGGCTATGCTGAAGTAGGCCACTACTCTCTCCTCGCCGTCCACTATTTGCGACAGGATTCCCCCTATACCAAAGTCGCTGGCATCGGTATCGACGACGAACCTTGTTCCAGTTCTGGGGTAGGCCAGAATAGGCGCGGTGCACAGAGCCTGCTTGAGTTGTTCGAAGGCACTGTGGCATTCTGCTGTCCACGTGAAGAGTAGGTCCTTCTCAGTCAGCCAATGCAGTGTTTTGACGATGTCGGCGAATCCTCTCACGAAGCGACGGTAATAAATGCAGAGTCCCAGGAAGCTTCGTAGTTGGGACTTGTCCTTCGGAACTGGCCACTCCCTCACAGCTGCGGTCTTTTCTGGGTCGGTGCGCACCCCTTCCTCGGAGACAATATGCCCAAGGTACTGAACCCGCTGAGCTAAGGTTCATGTGATATTTTTCATGACAGCACATTTATGATGGGATGTACTACCTTTGAACACACCCAGAAAGCTGCGAGAAGCTGAGAGCTCATACAATTCTCTTTGAAGTAGCGGAGAATCGCACTTTTGACTTTGGCGGTCTGCTAATTATTTATCCGAGGTCTTATTAATCAATTTTTCCTTTCCACGAGACTCAGAATATTCCATTTCGTCATTCAGTATTATTGAAACATTTTGGAGAATGTTTTTTTCACTTTAAGGTAAGGTAATATCATTGCAGATACGCAAATAGGAATGTAAGTAGTCGCTCAACGACTTAGTTTGACGACTTGCTTCCACGAGGAACGCAGTTCCTTGCACTACGTCTGGAGAATCCGCCCTGTGTAGGCGTGTAATTATATCCGTCGTGTTAGACGTGGCAAATATCCGCTGTTTAGCGTGGAAATCATTATCAGGTGCCATCGAGCACAAATACACTACGAATCACTGTTGTTGATGTGCAGTGATCAACACGAATTGTATAGTGAATTATATTGCACTACGTCTGGAGAATCCGCCCTGTGTAGGGGTGTAATTATATCCGTCGTGTTAGACGTGGCAAACAGTCCGCTCTTCAGCGAGGAATCATCATCAGGTGCCATCGAGCACAATTATACTACGAACCACTGTTGTTGATGTGCAGTGATCAACACGTACAGTAAAGTGGATTATTTGGCAAGTATTGTGAAATTTACGACATTTCTGTAGCACCACATTTTTACACCCACGTGTTTGTGGAGGGCCGAGAGCCTGGTGCGAAAATATACAGGTAAATGTGAAATTATTACTTTGAACAAGTGTGATAATAAAAGTACATTATATAGAAATTGCTACGGTGAATTTATCTATAATAAAACGACGCCCATTTCACGGATGCCACGTGATAGAAAAAGTAGCGTCTGTACACGCGTGGAACCGCAGAACAGTGCATGGCCATTTATCATTTACATCTGCAAAGTGTAAAGGCTGTGTTACCAGTTATATTTAAAGCCTGTGATATCTACGACGAATACTATAATTTTCAAGTGATAATAATGAACTACTACGAGTCTTATACTACCGCCCACGTGGTCAACTTTTTCAACACCATGTTCGATACCGAGACCATGGGCTAATACCATTATGGTATGAGGGAGATGTCTCGGATGGGACCAGCATGATAATGGAACTTCAGAACATCGAACGAGAAGGAAGGAACCGAGGATGGCTTTCCTAGGCATGTCCAGTACATTCACGAGGTCAACTACAGGGACAGACCGATCCCTGGTCTTTGGGGGAGCCAAGATGGAAGTTCTGATGAGGACGATGCCAATCCTAAAAGCCAGAGGGGCTTTTGTTCAACCCTTGTTGTTGGACAGAGAGCTAAGTGTGGGCTCCTTCATATCGTGAGTTTGTACAACCCTTCCTTGTTCTAGTTTCTGGTGGTATAGTTAGATTAGTGTAGTTTGTGAACCAACCGAACTTAGTGACAGCCATTTCATAGGTAGGGAATGTGAATTAGTCTAATTAGATGTCATTTATTTACAGTGATTGTGAGTCATCCTTGGGTCTGACATTTTGGTCAACCCTGGTGAAGCTTGATGGACGTCGTAGGACGCCAATTTCTGTCTATTGCTAAACGTGACCGTAGTCATTTTGAGGCTACTTTGTTTAACCCTATCTGGGGTGATTTTTCAAGTCTTTGCAGACTCTAGTTATGGCAATCTGATGCCATAATCATGTTTCTTTAGCTGCACTTTTTGCAGCTAGTCTATGTTACACCCCTGACTTCATTAGAGTAGTCGTATCATTTGGGTAATCGACTGTAATTACCAGTTTTGTAACTGCATTATATTTCATTTGAGATGAGCTCAGAAGCCATCCAGGTCAAGTGTAGACCTTATGAGTAATAGGGATGTTTCGTTGTTGTCTAGCATCGAACTCAGTCCCCAACGTATCATTAAGCAGATCCAGCAGAGTGGTATTTGCGCCACGATTATTATGTTGTTAGTGTCAAGTGTGTTGACACGTGTTTATTTGATATTTGATACAAGCAACTACTGAAGAGTATATTATCTTTGAGAGCAGAGAGCTCCAGCAATTAGTGACATTGCTACCTTTTAAATGTCTTTGTTGTGAAAGACAGAGTTACATGTTTATATTCAGATTTATAGCGTGCTTTTTATGCACATATTCTTCGAGGTTTATAACCCATGGTAAAGGTATTATTATGAGGCCAGTTTTACAGTTATTATCTTGCTTAAATTGCCGGCCTAGTTAGTGTGTTGTGTCCTACAGCGCAGGAATCTTGTAGCCTGCGGCGACACGAACAGGTTTGTGACTCAGCGTCCGCGTGAGAGCGCATGCTTCTAAGTGAGACGGACTGATATTAACATAGGACAGAATGCTTTTAGCATTCACTTTCCCTTTCATTGCAGTTATAGCTTATGGAACCCAGTGTCCATTCTTGTATCTGATCATATGTTCTGTAGATTGTCATTTGTTAGTTAAACGCTGTTGCGTGTACCGTTGTTTTGATGAGTACAGTTATGTCAGGTTTCTATAGTACGTTGTAGGCTAGCCCCGCTAGGGAGGTTTTTCATGTACGAAGGTATTTTTGTGTACCATGTCCGGGACTGTTCCCGTGGACCAGATATTTAGGGAGGGTAACTGATTGTGTCCAGGCCCGTCCCAGAGTTATTGAACGCGAGCTGTGCGCCGCTGGTAACTTGTGTTATTGTGTGTCCGAGTTGTTATTGCTCGTTGATTGTATTCCGACTTTTGAGTCGAGGCTTTTTGGCAGAGATGATCTCAGGGGAGACGCTCCATGCCCAGGCTTGTCAGTATTATTCGCCATAAACCAACGATAACCTAAACCGACATCTTAATAATAAAACGCATAATTTTGATAAACAAAAGCTAACTAAGGAATCGTTTCTGCTTAACCTTGTTCATTTGCATTTGGAACCTGCTGACATAGCCGTGCTAATGAAGGTATTTCCTGGAGGAAATGACCTTTAGACCAGCTGACAATTTTTGTTGTGACTGAAGCTTGCTCGAACCTTGAGTTCGTAGTTGGTGGAGCGCAGGCCATACTATGTTAGACGTAGTCTTCACTACGCAGTCGTCACCGTAACTACACACAGTAGATGACTATGGCTTACAAAGAGTAAACCAAGGTGTAGGCAGGCATTTGAATAAAACTGTGGTCTTTTATTTATTTACTTATTATGTAAAAGTGTATGAATCTTCTATGTTACCCTTTTGTGTACTGACTAGCACCTAGTTGTAAGGATGTCTTAGATGTTTTTTATGGCTGGTCACTTAGCTTTGAAAGTAATTGTTTGATATTACGGACGTCTCCGCCGTAAATTTTGTTATTAATTGATAGGACTTAGCTAGATGAATTAACGTTAAATGTAAATGTGGTGATGGTATCATCCTAACTTAGATTTGTTTTGCTACCCTGTTAAATGTAAATTCCGATATTAGCTTGATCTTGTAACTTGACCTAGGGATTTTTGTCGTACCATTTTCCTAGTGTTGCTGTTGTTGCTTTATTATTGTGAGACAGATCTTTCGCGAGGGTTTACTGTAACTTCTCAGGTAGGGACCTGCTCTTTATTTTTGATTATTTATTAGCTTGCGGATTAGCCGATAGAAACCCTCCGAACTAGGATAGGGGTTTGTAAAATTTACAATAAATTTTCACGATGTTTTACATAAGTCTGGATGTTTCTTTTCTCAGTCTAGTTTTTAAGGTGAACCTTTCCTTAGGTAGTCTATGACCTTCGTCACCATGTACCACGATCCCCGTGGACTACAGTTTCTCGTGCCGCTTGGCCTATTAGGAAGTTCACCTGATCCTCTCGGCAGTTAAGTCCGGCGGATGAGATGTTAGGGAAGTCATTGCGGTTGTTGGCTATCCTGGCAGCTCCTGTGACGTTCTCATAA
Organism: Meconema thalassinum; assembly: GCA_946902985.2. Lineage (NCBI taxonomy): Eukaryota > Metazoa > Arthropoda > Insecta > Orthoptera > Tettigoniidae > Meconema > Meconema thalassinum. The sequence continues at coordinate 241,375,347 of OX336395.1, forward strand.
ACTTATCTTATTTAAATGGCGCCCAACTCATGTGCCGACGTTAACATGGTGACCGTCAGTTCCATGTTATTTAAGAGGATCTTAATGTTGATTAATGGTAAATTGACCGGACTGGGACGAACTTAGAAAGTCGTACTGCAGATCAATTAACCGCATGGCATTCCTGTTTGATGCAAGTCCATGGGGTGAGGCTTTTGTGTTAGATAAATGATGGATAGGATTTTCATTGATGATGCCTCATCCTGAGTAAATGTAATACTTTGCTTTGCTCGCCGTTGTCTTTGTAAATGTAGAAGCACTTAGTTTGCATACTCCAGCTGTACTCGTGATATTTATTTAAATGAAACAAACTTTATACCACCAAGTAACTAATCATAGCTGTCAGTTCCATTAGAGATTGATCCCTCTCTTTCTCAAATAATTTCTTGTCATTGATGAGGAAACAATTCGTCGTGTGTTTGGGGAGATGATGGCAGGTGTCAATGCCAATCTCCAGCAGATTACTGCTGACTTTGGTGAAGTCCGAGGTGACTTAGGTACCCTAAGGACTGATTTAGGTGAAGTCCGAGGTGATTTGGGTGAGAATACCCAAGCTGTCAACACTGTAAGTGGTCATGTGGACCAAGTCAGAGATGAAATCAATAATGTTAGGGATGATCTAACGCAGGTCAGGGCTGACATGGACGTTCATAGGATAGAGGCTAGGAATGATCTTACGGCAGGTTTAGCAGCTGTTAGGGTTGATGTTATACGACACCATCAGGAGGCTAACCAGCGTATAGATAGTTTAACTGATCAGATGAATAGAGCTAGGGAGGACGTGCAGACCCGATTAGAGGAGCACACCGCTCAGATCCAGACGACGATTAACAGAGTCCAGATTGATATGAGAGCCGACTTGGAGCACACTCGAGAAGAATTTGGGACTCGGTTAACTCACGTCGAGGAATTCATGGACAACGTCAAGGACATGGCCACCATGAATATAGGTCTCATACTGATGAGAGGTGCAGCGAACGCCGTCAACAACAACGTCAAGACGATCGTCGATGGTATGATCGAGGTCAAGGACGAGTTGAACACAAACAGAAAGAATATTACGGAGTTAACTGAGACAGTAACAGGGCTACGTGAAACGATTGATGTTCATCGAGAAGGGAATAAGATCGATGTCATGCTATTGAGGGGTGACCTCAATGAACATAAGACCACTATGGAGGCAAAGGTAGCCGAGGTCAAAGATGACGTTGGTAGGATCCAGGACAACATGTCAAAAGTCGAGGAAGAAATCGACTCCCTACAGAAACGATTCGAGGAAGTCGCGATAACCGAGAGGTTAGACCTCAGTTACAACCTGAGGACGACTATTCGCGAAGTCGACACCAACCTCAAAGGCAAAGTTGAAAGGATTGGGTTACAGCTCAACGATCTGGGGAATAAGGTCGCAGCTAAGACTATCCCAGGGCTCGAAGTTATCGAGAGACGTCTCGACCGACTGGAGACGCATCCAAGAGAGACACACTACCTTCACAGATGGGAGACTCTCAGGCGACGCCAGGATCGCAATCCGCAGGGATAATGCCTGCACATTTTCAACCGAGCGCACCCATGGAACCGCAACCATCTCAATTTACCGGTTCAGCGCAGAGTCAAGCGTTAAACTTTGACGCACATCCTTTCCAACCCGCACCCAATCGACAAAATCAAGAGACGTGTACGCGAACGCATAATTATATGCCGAGTTCGTTTAGAACCGCGCACACGCAGGGGAACGTAACAATCATCCGTTCGAGAGAGGAGCAACCAGCTCGATTCTCAGGCACTGGAAGTGGCATCACTCCAGTAGAGTTCTTGGCAAACGTGGAAAGCTACTTGAGAGACACAATGGTAACTCTGGAGAGAGAGCTCCGAGTTATTGAGCGCTTGCTTGAGGGGCAAGCCAGCACTTGGTTTAGAGCCTTCCGTTACTCATTTGTAGGCTACCAAGATTTCAGAGAAGCCTTGTTGAGGACTTACTGGTCAAGCGACATCCAGCAGAGTATCAGAGCTGAGATGTACACTCGCCGATACAGCTCAAACACTCCGACGCGCTATGCGAACTACTTCGCAACCCAGCTTGCAAAACTCCGTTGTTTACAACCCCCACTGTCAGAGCAAGACCTGGTAAACACCATCGCCTGGCAATACCCTGCAGACGTGCAACGTGTATTGATCGCTGCAGGAGCATCAACTTTTCAGCAGTGCGATCAAATCTTGCGACGATTGGACGCTAACACCAAACAGTTTCCGACACACCGTCAGCAGAAGGCCGACAGGCGAGAAGAACGACATGTTAACTTGACAACTGTGGACAAAGTGTGCCAGACGCCACAGCAGACACAGACTCAAGAGAGCTCTGGACAGCGCAATGACTATAATCGTGGTCGGAGAGAATGGAACAACACTCCATATGCTAGAGACCAGAGAGATGACCGTCGTAGTCACTGGAACCGGCGCTTCGATCGAGGGACGAATGACGACCGTCGTCACGATAACGACCGCCGAGGGAATATTAACCGGAACCCACAACACGGAAGTATCCGTAGGGATTACCGCTATAGCAGAGGTTACAATCGAGATCGAGACCCCAGATACCAGACCGATCGAGACTGGAGAGGAAGAGCACGGGAGAGTCGTGAATACCTTCAGCAACTCCGAGAACTCCAAGAAATACAAGAAGAGGGAGATCAGAACCCGACTTCGAGGGAAACACGTAATTATACGGCGGAAGAAACGGAGCGAAACCAGCCCGGTACTTCCCGCCAAGAGCGAAAAAAACGCCGAAAAACCAGTAGATTCTTACCCGATTGAGCACAGAGTAACTGCCACCATCCTACTCTGGGAGCCAATTCAGGAAGATCTATTAGACGAACGACGAACCACAACTGCGAATTGACGCGTCTACCGAAGATTGTAGCTACCCTGAAAGGATGTAACGTAGTCATTCTCATCGATACTGGGGCGATGGTAAGTGTCATTTCCGCCGATTGCCATGCCAGACTGAAAGCAAACTCTGAGGTGACAGAGCTGCCAGTTTCTGCAGTAAGAGTCAGAGGAGTCATACCTGACCGTGTTGTAACGTGCAAAATCCAGATTCTATGCACTTTGAAGATTTCGAGCCACGTGTACTTGCACGAATTTCTTGTGATGAAAGGCTTGCATCATGATGCCATATTGGGTGCAGACGTCATTCGGAAGTACGATGGAATCATTGATATGGGACGTAATACGGTGGAGTTTAAGCCGAACGAACCCATTCGAATGAATTTAGTAGAGGAAGAACCGGAATTTGAATCCGAAGTCAACGTTGTTGAGAATTTAAATGGCAAGGAAATTGAGGAGACACAAGATGCCGACGAAGAGGCAGAACAATTATCAGCACCCATACGAGAGAAACTAGATGCAATATTAAGCGAATACGAGGATATATTCGACACCACACCTGGTGAGATATTGGACTACGAGTACGATCTTGTACTACTGGGTGATTTCCCATTCCAGAAGAAGATTTATCATATCACAGAGAAACACCGCGAGGAAGCTGCTAAGAAGATCCATGAGATGGAAGCAGCAGGTACAATCAAGAAGTCACCGACTCCTTTCTTGAATCCTATAACACCTGTGGTTAAGGTGGATGGAAGCTTGAGACATTGTATCGATGCAAGGCCCTTAAATGAACGCTTAGCTCCTGAGCATGACAGACCGCCCAAGATTAGGGACATCCTCAGGAAGTTCAAGGGAAAGAAGATATTTTCGCCATTGGACTTGGTACAATCCTACTACCATATAAGATTATCTGAACATACTCAGAAGTATACAGGGTTTCTGTTCGATCAGACCACCTATGTCTTTCGAAAATTACCCTTTGGAGTGAAAAATGCCGGAGCTGCATTAATTAGAGCACTTGATGCGAAGCTGTCTCCTGAAGTGAAACAGAAGGTGTTATGTTACGTGGATGACATCATCATAGCTTCGCAAACGGAGGAGGAACATTTAATGACTTTACGCGTTGTTTTTGAGAATCTTCGACAGGCCAATTTTAAAGTGAAATTCGACAAGTGTCGATTCTTCCAGAGAGAAGTCAAATTTGTGGGACACATAATTAATGGAGATGGATACAGGCCGAATACAGCAAAGATCAGAACCGTTGCTGCATTTCCAACGCCAACCCATGTGAAACACGTGAGACAATTCCTAGGAATTCTCCAATTCCTTGCTGCTCATTGTGAGAAGTATTCTGAGACTGTCGCACCACTGCAAGGGTTACTGAAGAAGAATTGCAGATGGGCTTGGAATGACGAGTGCGAGACAGCTTTCAGAAAAGCTAAACAGATGCTGGTTGATTCGATTCAGTTAGAATATCCAGACTACTCCCGGAATTTTATCCTAGAGACTGATGCATCTGCGATTGGAATAGGTGCCTTCCTATTGCAGGAGGATGATGATAAGAAACGGTATTACATCGCTTTCTTAAGTCGACGCTTGAGAGCGCATGAATCTCATTATTTCACCACTGAGATTGAAGCACTTGCGATTGTCTACGCACTTGCGTACTGGCAGAAACTTTTGTTAGGCCAGAGGATTATTGTGAGGACCGATCACCATGCGCTGACCTTCATTTTACGAACAAGACTGGCACGCGACAGGATCACACGTTGGACGCTGTTTCTCCTACAGTTTGACTTGGAATTGTTTACCGACCAGGCAGAGAGAATGTGTTGGCTGACATTCTCAGCCGGAATCCTGAAGCCACTGTGAATGCCATTGACATCGAGGGAGAATGCGAGGAACACCTTCGCCGACTTCGTCATCTACCTGAAGGTCAACGACGTGAGGAGGAACTCAGGCATATTAGTCGTTTCCTGGAACGACGAATGGATCCACAGGATGCTCACTATGCGAGGATTGCTGCTCTTGCAGATGATTATTTGATCTATCATCGTGTCTTGTATAAGTTTGTGGACGAGGACCACACTCAACTGCGTGCAGTCATTCCGAGGAGATATCAAGAATCTGTCATTCTTATGGTTCATCTATCCATTGGACATGGTGGGACTGACAAGACCATTGCAACCATCAAGGAGTCTTTTACTTGGAAAAGGCTAGGAACCACCGTTAGACAGTGTTTACGTGCTTGCGACGCATGCCAGCGGAACAAGTACACGTCACACTTGTTGAAGGAACCTCCTAGGCCAATACTCCCAACTCAACCTAGAGAGTTATACGCACAGGACCTTTATGGCCCAATACCTAAGGCCCGTCGTGGGAATCGCTTCATTGTTGTAACTATTGATGTGTTCACGAAATATACGATGCTTCATCCGATTCAGAAAGCCACCGCACACCAGATTATTCAGAGAATTAGACGACAAGTGATACCGGAGGCAGGAAAGCCACAATTCCTGTTGACTGATCATGGATCACAGTACACCTCCGCAGAATTTGCTAATGCTATGAACGAGTTGGAGATAGGTCATGTTTTATCGTCTCTTCGCCATCCAGAGAGCAACCCAGCAGAATGCGTAATGTCTACTATCGCAAAATTCTGTCGACTGTATTGTCAGGAAGAACACTGGCGATAGACCGAAGTCCTAGTTATCATGGCGAAATGTATTAATTCAACAGTCCATGAGAGCACTGGTCAAATACCCTTGGTTTTGCATTTGAACCAGATGCCGATGAGAATATGGAATCGTGTGATTGTAAATCCACCTTGTTTACAACCATCACACGCCAGCACACTTTTAGCTGCAAGGGACACTTTGGACAGACAAGCTGCCAAACGTTTGAGGAGAACTAGACGCCAGAGATTCAGAGAACCACAAGTTGCGGGAGACCTTGTCCTTATAAGCAGACCCGGAATTTCAAGTCCTATAGACCGCATATATGGGAAATTTCTGTCTTTATATTATGGCCCCAGTCGTATCCGACAACCTCTGAACAATGGAAGTTATGTGATTGAAGACATTCGGACAGGAGAGCGCATTGGAACCTTCAACGCAGCTAATCTTAAAAAAATATCACTTATGAATGAACTTTGAGTCAAATAAAAATGTCGTCCCAACATTTTATTTGAAACGATGGAGAGGCAGATGAACCCGCTGAGCTAAGGTTCATGTGATATTTTTCATGACAGCACATTTATGATGGGATGTACTACCTTTGAACACACCCAGAAAGCTGCGAGAAGCTGAGAGCTCATACAATTCTCTTTGAAGTAGCGGAGAATCGCACTTTTCACTTTGGTGAAGTCTGCTAAGTATTTATCTGAGGTCTTATTAATCAATTTTTCCTTTCCACGAGACTCAGAATATTCCATTTCGTCATTCAGTATTATTGAAACATTTTGGAGAATGTTTTTTTCACTTTAAGGTAAGGTAATATCATTGCAGATACGCAAATAGGAATGTAAGTAGTCGCTCAACGACTTAGTTTGATGACTTGCTTCCACGAGGAACGCAGTTCCTTGCACTACGTCTGGAGAATCCGCCCTGTGTAGGCGTGTAATTATATCCGTCGTGTTAGACGTGGCAAATATCCGCTATTTTGCGTGGAAATCATTAGCATGTGCCATCGAGCACAAATACACTACGAATCACTGTTGTTGATGTGCAGTGATCGACACGAATTGTATAGTGAATTATATTGCACTACGTCTGGAGAATCCGCCCTGTGTAGGCGTGTAATTATATCCGTCGTGTTAGACGTGGCAAACAGTCCGCTTTTCAGCGAGGAATCATTATCAGGTGCCATCGAGCACAATTATACTACGAACCACTGTTGTTGATGTGCAGTGATCAACACGTACAGTAAAGTGGATTATTTGGCAAGTATTGTGAAATTTACGACATTTCTGTAGCACCACATTTTTACACCCACGTGTTTGTGGAGGGCCGAGAGCCTGGTGCGAAAATACACAGGTAAATGTGAAATTATTACTTTGAACAAGTGTGATAATAAAAGTACATTATATAGAAATTGCTACGGTGAATTTATCTATAATAAAACGACGCCCATTTCGCGGATGCCACGTGATAGAAAAAGTAGCGTCTGTACACGTGTGGAACCGCAGAACAGTGCATGGCCATTTATCATTTACATCTGCAAAGTGTAAAGGCTGTGTTACCAGTTATATTTAAAGCCTGTGATATCTACGACGAATACTATAATTTTCAAGTGATAATAATTAACTACTACAAGTCTTATACTACCGCCCACGTGGTCAACTTTTTCAACACCATGTTTGAGACCGAGACCATGGGCTAATACCATTATGGTATGAGGGAGATGTCTCGGATGGGAATGATAATGGAACTTCTAGAACATCGAACGAGAAGGAAGGAACCGAGGATGGCTTTCCTAGGCATGTCCAGTCCATTCACGAGGTCAACTACAGGGACAGACCGATCCCTGGTCTTTGGGAGAGCCAAGATGGAAGTTCTGATGAGGACGATGTCAATCCTAAAAGCCAGAGGTGCTTTTGTTCAACCCTTGTTGTTGGACAGAGAGCTAAGTGTGGGCTCCTTCATATCGTGAGTTTGTACAACCCTTCCTTGTTCTAGTTTCTGGTGGTATAGTTAGATTAGTGTAGTTTGTGAACCAACCGAACTTAGTGACAGCCATCTCATAGGTAGGGAATGTAAATTAGTGTAATTAGATGTCATTTATTTACAGTGATTGTGAGCCACCCTTGGGTCTGACATTTTGGTCAACCCTGGTGCAGCTTGATGGACGTCGTAGGACGCCAATTTCTGTCTATTGCTAAACGTGACTGTAGTCATTTTGAGGCTACTTTGTTTAACCCTATCTGGGGTGATTTTTCAAGTCTTTGCAGACTCTAGTTATGGCAATCTGATGCCATAGTCATGTTTCTTTAGCTGCACTTTTTGCAGCCAGTCTATGTTACACCCCTGACTTCGTTAGAGTAGTCGTATCATTTGGGTAATCGACTGTAATTACCAGGTTTGTAACTGCATTATATTTCATTTGAGATGAGCTCAGAAGCCATCCAGGTCAAGTGTAGACCTTATGAGTAATAGGGATGTTTCGTTGTTGTCTAGCATCGAACTCAGTCCCCAACGTATCATTAAGCAGATCCAGAAGAGTGGTATTTGCGCCACGATTATTATTTTGTTAGTGTCAAGTGTGTTGACACGTGTTTATTTGATATTTGATACAAGCAACTACTGAAGAGTATATTATCTTTGAGAGCAGAGAGCTCCAGCAATTAGTGACATTGCTACCTTTTAAATGTCTTTGTTGTGAAAGACAGAGTTACATGTTTATATTCAGATTTATAGCGTGCTTTTTATGCACATATTCTTCGAGGTTTATAACCCATGGTAAAGGTATTATTATGAGGCCAGTTTTACAGTTATTATCTTGCTTAAATTGCCGGCCTAGTTAGTGTGTTGTGTCATACAGCGCAGGAATCTTGTAGCCTGCGGCGACACGAACAGGTTTGCGACTCAGCGCCCATGTGAGAGCGCATGCTTCTAAGTGAGACGGACTGATACTAACATAGGACAGAATGCTTTTAGCATTCACTTTCCCTTTCATTGCAGTTATAGCTTATGGAACCCAGTGTCCATTCTTGTATCTGATCGTATGTTCTGTAGATTGTCATTTGTTAGTTAAACGCTGTTGCGTGTACCGTTGTTTTGATGAGTACAGTTATGTCAGGTTTCTATAGTACGTTGTAGGCTAGCTCCGCTAGGGAGGTTTTTCATGTATGAAGGTATTTTTGTGTACCATGTCCGGGACTGTTCCCGTGGACCAGATATTTAGGGAGGGTAACTGATTGTGTCCAGGCCCGTCCCAGAGTTATTGAACGCGAGCTGTGCGCCGCTGGTAACTTGTGTTATTGTGTGTCCGAGTTGTTATTGCTCGTTGATTGTATTCCGACATTTGAGTCGAGGCTTTTTGGCAGAGATGATCTCAGGGGAGACGCTCCGTGCCCAGGCTTGTCAGTATTATTCGCCATAAACCAACGATAACCTAAACCGACATCTTAATAATAAAACGCATACTTTTGATAAACAAAAGCTAACTAACGAATCCTTTCTGCTTAACCTTGTTCATTTGCATTTTGAACCTGCTGACATAGCCGTGCTAATGAAGGTATTTCCTGGAGGAAATGACCTTTAGACCAGCTGACACTTTTTGTTGTGACTGAAGCTTGCTCGAACCTTGAGTTCGTAGTTGGTGGAGCGCAGGCCATACGATGTTAGACGTAGTCTTCACTACGCAGTCGTCACCGTAACTACACGCAGTAGATGACTATGGCTTACAAAGAGTAAACCAAGGTGTAGGCAGGCATTTGAATAAAACTGTGGTCTTCTATTTATTTACTTATTATGTAAAAATGTATGAATCCTCTATGTTACCCTTTTGTGTGCCGACTAGCACCTAGTTGTAAGGATGTCTCAGATGTTTTTTTAATGGCTGGTCACTTAGCTTTGAATGTAATTGTTTGATATTACGGACGTCTCCGCCGTAAATTTTGTTATTAATTGATAGGACTTAGCTAGATGAATTAACGTTAAATGTAAATGTGGAGATGGTATCATCCTAACTTAGATTTGTTTTGCTACCCTGTTAAATGTAAATTCCGATATTAGCTTGATCTTGTAACTTGACCTAGGGATTTTTGTCGTACCATTTTCCTAGTGTTTCTGTTGTTGCTTTATTATTGTGAGACAGATCTTTCGCGAGGGTTTACTGTAACTTCTCAGGTAGGGACCTGCTCTTTATTTTTGATTATTTATTAGCTTGCGGATTAGCCGATAGAAACCCTCCAAACTAGGATAGGGGTTTGTAAAATTTACAATAAATTTTCACGATGTTTTACATAAGTCTGGATGTTTCTTTTCTCAGTCTAGTTTTTAAGGTGAACCTTTCCTTTGGCAGTCTGTCACCTTCGTCACCATGTGCCACGATCCCCGTGGACTACAGTTTCTCGTGCCGCTTGGCCTATTAGGAAGTTCACCTGATCCTCTCGGCAGTTAAGTCCGGCGGATGAGATGTTAGGGAAGTCATTGCGGTTGTTGGCTATCCTGGCAGCTCCTCTGACGGGCTCAGTACTGGACCTGCTTCTGGAAGAGCTGACAGTTCTAGGGGCTCAACTTCAGCTGGGCAGCCGGTAGCTTCATCAAGATCTCCTTCAGTTTGCTGCAGTGCTCCTCGAAGCTTCTCCCCAGAACGATGACGTCGTCTCGGTAGACCAGGCAGGTCTTCCGGTGTAGTCCCCTCAGAATGGACTCCATTAGCCTTTCGAAGGTCGCAGGGGCGTTGCACAGACCGAATGGCATGACGGTGAACTGCCAGAGCCAGCTGCCCACAGAGAACGCAGTTTTCTCGCGGTCCTTAGGGTGGACTTCCACCTGCTAGTAGCCACTCTTCAAATCCAAGGTGGAGAACCATATTGACCCTAATATGGTGTCCAGGGTGTCGTCGATCCGGGGTAGAGGGTAGCTGTCCTTCTTCGTGACGTCATTCACCCGCCTGTAATCCACGCAGTACCTGGTGGAACCGTCCTTCTTCTTCACTAGCACGACCGGAGAACTCCAAGGACCTTGTGATGGCTCGATCACCCCATGCTCCTTCATCTCTTCTACCATCCGGTCGACTTCAGCTTGCTTGGCGAGCGGGACAGGTCGGAAAGGGGCCCTAATCGGTGCGCTGTCCCCAACGTCGATTCTGTGCTGGACCAAGCTTGTCCTGCCGAAGTCATTGATCTCCTTGTAGATACATCCTGAAATTCATGTAGCAGGTCCCGAAGTTGGCGTGATTGTCCCTCGTCTAAGTGGTCCTGGGATCCCTGGTACAGCTTCTGTAGTTCTTCTGGCAGGGCGCGTCTTCCTCGGTTGTCCGTCTGCAGGTGTCCGTCTGTCGTGTCTGTGATGCGGGAAATTCAGGTAACGGGCTCGCAGACTCCTAGGTTGGTGTCCCGGTGAACCGTAATGTCGTAGTCGTTCAGGTTGGACAGGCGGACGTACGGTCGAGACGTCGTGTTGATGAGAGTCTTGGCAATTAGCAATCCTTTTGTCTGGATGACCTCATATTTTGGCTCGACGATAGCCGCCACTCCCTCAGCAGTTCCGTCGAAAATTATGGCAGCGCTAACCTCCGTCCTGGCGGGAACGATGACGTCCTCTCTCAGCCTTACTCGTCGCGCAGTGACGGCCTCGTGTGCTGGTTGCAAAGCAAGTTCCTCACCTCCGAAGTGCAGAGTGTTGGTACTCAGGTCCAAGATGATGATGTTCTGGTCCAGGAAGTCCAGTCCGATGATCACTTCGTTTCATACATCAGCCACGAGCACTGGATGCTTCACCGCCCGTCGACCAATGACGAACTCCAGAGATGCTTTGCCATGTACCCGTGCGGTCTCTCCAGTCGCGGTTATTAGCTGGAGGTTCCATTGCGTGGGTTGCACTCTCCACTTCGGGATCACGGTGGGATTGACGATGGTCCTCGACGCTCGCGTGTCGATCAGCATGGGCCTGCTCACTCCGTTGACGACTCCGTCGACCATCAGGCTGATATTATCCCTCCGTAACTGCGTCACACGAACTTGGACTGCCGGGGCTTGACGACTGTCACAAGCCAACCTTTGTCCCCCAAGGCTGGCTAATACTTGCTTTCCTGGGCCGCGCGGTTACCCTACGACTGACTGTCCCGACGGAACCCTTGGCGGCGGCGATCACCGCAGTCCTTGCTCAGGTGGCCTCTCTTACGGCAGGTCCAGCAGGTCGGTAGTCCTCTTCCGTGCCGCCTCTCCGGATGTATTTCGGCTGTGTCGTTGCTGGTCGTGCTGCGACTCTTGAAGAACCGGCCTAGCGCCTCCATCAGTTCATCGGCCAGGGGCTTGGTCTCGTTGGCTTTGGCTGGTTCGTCGACGTCCACTTGACGAACCCTTGCGTGCGTTCTGGATACCTGCTTTGCCGTCTCAGCGCATCTGCAAGTGTCTTATTGCGCGCAAGTCGCAGTGCCAGTTGAGTATCCGAGTTCCGTAGCCCGTCGGTGAAGGTCTGCGTCGCAATCTGTTCCAGAAAGTCGGCCGGCGCTGTTGGATAAGCGAGCCTTACGAGGCGTGCGATGTCCATCTCGAACTCCTGCAGGGTTTCCGCGTTCTTTTGTACCCGGTTCCGGAGCTGCATCTGGTAGGCCTGCTGAAGATGTCTATCTCCATATTGGGACTCCATATGGACGATTAGTGAAGCGTAGTCCTGGGATCCAGTCGGGATGGCCTGAAGGACGTTAATGGCGTCTCCTCTCAGCGCTACAATGAGAGCTGTAGCCTTTTCCGTGCTGTTCAAGTTGTTTATGGAACAGGCTGCCTCCAACTGACGTAAATAGTTGCTCCACGGGCCCTTTCCGTCGAAGGTTGGGGGCGTCACTCTGGTCTGTCCCGTTCCTGATATTCCCGGTTTACCTGTGGACGGGCGTCGGTGCAGCTCGGCAACTTCCTCTTGAAGAGCGTTGAATCTCGCTTCCATCTCCGTCGGCGGGCGTTGGCTCAGCTCAGCAATTTCCTTTTGTAAAGCGTTGAATTTCTCTTTCACCCACGTCAGTGGGCGTTGGCGCAGCTCGGCAACTTCCACTTGTAAGGCGTCGAACTTCTTTTCCACTGCCGTGATTTCCTCACGTAGGTCCTGTTCTAATTTCCTTTGGCTTTCCTGTAATTTCGTCAGCAGACACTCTTCCAGATTTTTCTGGCCATCCAGAAATTTGGCGGTTAGGTCTTCTGCTAGCTTATTCTGACCATCCTCTAATTTGGAAGTTAGGTCCTCGGTTAACTTCTTCTGGCCGTCCTCCATCTTCTTCTGGCCGTCTTCCACCTTCTTCAGGCCGTCTTCTAATTTGGCAGTTAGGTCCTTGGTTAAATTCTTCTGGCCGTCTTCTAATTTTGTTTCCATGCCACATAACTTTTCTAGCAATGCTGCCAGTTGCGCTTCCATTTTAGTTCTTTGTCTTGTAAAGGGCATGCACTCACAGGAAAATTAGAGAACTGTAGTAAAATGACCTGCTCGGGTTTTGAAACCAGGACCTTCAGGTGTTGTGCTTGTGCTTGAGTTCGTAATCCCACTTCTGACACCAGTTGCTACGTGCCACCCCTTAGTGGCACTTGCGTTAACTGGATTACGGTGGATAGAAAACACAACACAAATTGTTCCTAAAAAGAAACGTATTAGCTTTATTGCGGGCCAGAAAGATACACCACACAAATAGCAAATACAAGCAATTAGTATCCCACTCTAGTTTCCTCTTGTAGGGAATACTTGCCTTTCACTTATCAATAAGCCACTGAAGTTAATCCCTCCTAATGAGTCCGGTGTCCTCGACAGAACTACCTGCAATACTTCCTTGAAATACGCACACTACAGTTATTTACGATAGCCGGTCACTCACCACTACACTCTGCTTCGCTGTCCGCCGGCTAGGGAAACAGCCCCCGGTGCTTTCGCAATTCACCACACTAACAACTGCTGAACTGGAAAACACACTCGCTCAAGGCACAGTTTCTCCGTAGGCTTCACACTCCTTCACCCACAACTGTCGCTCAAGGTAAAAGCTCGCACTAGCTCGAAAAACACTGTCCACCCCGCTTGCCAGGTCGCTCTTATATAGCAGGCTGGTAACTCAATAAATGCTTCTAGACCCGTCCAGGATTCACGGCTTCTTGAGGTTTCCATCACTGGCTGGGTCACGAATATTCTGGACCATCCCTTTGTCCTAGTAGCCCAGTTGCGTAAGGCGCACGTATTACACTGAGGCAGAGCACAGCCCGGGCCAGCTGTGACTCATCCGGCAGGCGACGAAACAAACTCACAGCCGTAACAATGAACTTCTAGTAGTGCCCTTTATCTCCGTACAAACTTTCAGGGTGATACCGCTAATAGTTTCAGAGATATAGAATACCGGTGAAATATTTCGCACAGCCGCCATCTTGAGGTTATGTAAACAATTGAACGAAGTTAGATGTCGGTGCATTACAATGTGTATAAACATATACTATACCAAGTTTTATTGTGTTTGGTAGGTGAAATCGCGAGAAACGTCTATTTAAAAGTCGCAAATTCGCGTGGCCGCCATGTTGGGTTTGTAGTTACCAGTTTTTCAAGAGTCACATAGGTGACATTCTAGTAGATCCCTTTATCACCGTAAAATGTGCAGGGTGATATCGTTAATAGTTTCGGAAATATTGAATGCCGGTGAAATATTTCGCACAGCCGCCATGTTGGATTGGTGAGACGTAACAAAATTTGAAGGGCACGGTCGGGGTCGTCCGGAATAGTGCAATGAACTTACCGAGTCTCATTGAAATCGCTCATGCCGTTTAGATGTTATTAGGGGGACGCACACACAGACAGACACAAGGTGAACTCATAAGCCTATTTTTTCAAAATTGAAAATAGGCTAAAAATGCAAACAGTTCTTCAGAGTTCGGCAGCTGCTTAGCCGGATTGTGAAGTTCTTACTCTCACCTAGATGTTGCATCTAATCTATCTTCGATTAATTGCAAAAAATGGCTTCGTTGAATGTATTTTCAACTATATCTTGAGCTTCTAATGAGTTCAAATGTCCCTTAAAAATGTCTACCAACGATCGCAACTCACGAGCTGATTCTTTGTGAATTGCATCAGCTTCTAGTAAACCCTTGATGTGTTTGCTTACTGTTAGCCTCTTATTCTAGTATCGTGCAATTAATGCTGACCCTGCTGCTTGATAATTTTCAGAAGATGTTGGGAATTTTTGTACAATTTGGAGTGTCTCTCCCTTAAGTGATGGATGTAGATAGTAACATCTTTGAATGTTGGTTAGATCTTCATTGTTGTGGGTCATAGCCACAAATGTATCGTGATATTGAACCCACATTGTGTAGTCTTCGTCAAAATTAGGGATGTTAATTGGAGGTAATTTCATACATGATTTTAATCTACCTGTTGTGAACCTGCAGAATGCAATGATATACCATCATCAAATGGCTCTACCCATGCTTTAATTCTGGCAACAATATCCCAGTACGTGGATTCGAAACTATCTCTGTAATCTACATGCTCCTCAGTTTTGTCATCGTACACTTCCAAGTCTGACGGAATGACTTTGAAGTCGTTGAAAATTTCCTCCAAGTTTTTAACCTGCCTTTTATTATCTCTATACTCTGAGAGTTATCAAACTGCTCGACATATGACTGAATGCGCGTCAGCCTGCCCTTCAAAATGCCTCGCTTCTTTATCAATACGTTTAAATCTGTAGCTTCCATAGTTGGAATGTATATAAGTAAAGGAATAGAAAGGATTGCTAGACCTAACACATACCTTGACTTGGACTTTATTTCACTGCTTAATGCTCTATAATACTGTCGTACCACTAGTCGCGGTCAATATTCGCTTGCGGAGGACCAATGTTTTATTTTGTGGAAATATTGTATTTGATCTGAACCCTATCTGGTTCTGCTCTGCTATGTTTGTGACAAAAGTTATTGCAAAACTTCACATACATTGCTATTTTCTGGCTCAAGGAACTCTCTGAAAACCAAAGAATCAAGGGACGTTCCCGACCAGGCCACCAGAGGCGCAGTCAGGCGCGCAACAGATGTCGCTCCTATACGGAACGGAACAGTATGGGAGTTATATGTAGTTGATCTTATATGCTAGCATAGAATTATGTTGGTAGCACTATCTCTGACGATTTACTCTAAATATGACTAATGCATCCTGAACTTGAAGTTTCTTAATTTGTAGTGTATTCCGTACACCTATTACAATATATTGAATCTAGAGGGCAAATGACATTATTTAAAACATTTTGCAGCCCTGCTGATTCTTATATTAAGCACAATTATATATCCTAACGCGCACATTGCACTTACAACATTTGGACAAAATCCATTCCTTAGTATGGATTTTTCGTGAAGTTATGCATTGAACCTATAGGCATGCATAGAATCATGTTAAGGCTGCTCCAAATTTAATCATGAATATTGTGTTCTTTAAGTTGCAAAATTCAGATATATTTGCCTGCATACTCTCTAATCTACTGAGACTATGGTTCATAATTAATGGCACCGTATATCAACAGTTGGCGGACCAGGTGACTCTGAATATATTTAAGTCCCATCCAACATAGAGCTTTAAAATTCAATTGTGATTGCACAGTAGTTGGTAGCGCTGACTTAATTTACAAATATGGCCGTGAGATATGTGGTTATATATCTTTACTCATACCAAATTGGGGTTTAAAGTTGCGGCCGTTTATGAGTTGATAGGGACATTTGTCCGGATCGATTTCATAAGTCTACCTTTTCGTCTTTTAAAGATAATGTGAAAGGTAGGCTAATAAGCAAAAAAAAAACTCACAGTATTACTTTCAAATCTTAGAGTTTCAATATTACAGACTGCAGTAGGTATGCTCCCTAAAGCACAGTGCTAGGCCATGGGGCCAAGCTTTCTGTGGACTTGGTGGACTTAGTACACGAGAGTTCGAGACCCACCTTCAGCCGTCCTTGTAACGTTTTTCCGTGGTTTCCCTTTTTCAAATTCTGCGACGGTACCTTCTGACAGGCCACGGCCGCTTCCTTACACATCCTTGCCCAATTTCATTCATCTTCACTCATTTCATCTCACAATAACTCCTCCCATGGGATGGCGTTAGGAAGGGCATCCGGCCGTAGCGACCATTCACCACATGTACTTTAATCACATCTCACCCCGCCCCGTTGAAACGGGAGTAATAAGGGGACGACATACACTACAGAGTTTCAATATTATATAGTTACGTAATGGATAACGTCAATTAACAAAGCAGAAATACTCATCATATGCCATGACATTGAATGGAATGGAATGGAATGCGGAATTACGGATTGTGCCCGTCAAAGGAGATTGTCAGGGTACCACCAACCAGACATGGCCTTTCTGACAACCCCACCCTCCAAACACACAACCTGAGAGGATCGGCTGCTTTTATTTTAGGGCTAGCCGGCACAAATGTCCATTTCCCAAGGGATCAGGTCCTACACGGTAAAATTGTCAGAGACACCCAAAGAAGTACACCCAGCAAAACACAAGGCTATAAATTTAAAAAATCCAGGCTTAAGTAAAATCCGAAAGTGATAATTTGTTTAAAAAATCAAACCCCTATCCTACTTCGGAGGGTTCAATTCGTCTAATCTGCAAGGCTATAGTAATAAAAGATGAGCAACCCCTAACTGAAATCTAAGTTCAAACCCTATCGAAGCGAACTGCTTACAATAAGAAAACAACAGCAACACTTGGGACGTAGTACGTAAATAAACCCTGATTGAAGATACAAACAAACAAGATGAATCGAGAAAGAAACATCATAAAACAACAAAGTCAAACTTTACTGCAAAATCTATATTAGTTTGATACTACTCCCTTATTTACATTTAACGTTTACCTAATTGAACTAAAACCTGACTAATAATAAACAACAGTGATTAGCGCTCATAAGAAAAATGAATTCAAGTCTAGGATAACAACGATTGGAATTACAAACAATTTGTACAAAAATTATTTCAACAAGAATATTAACACTGGGTATAGTAAGGTTGTACTCATAAAGAAATATGTTTTACACGCACGTGTTCTTATTAATAAAGCCTACTTACACAGAGCAGTTTGCTACCAATTGCCATCGACATCTGTATAGTTACGTTGGCGAATGCGCAGTTAAGACTGCGGCTTACAACACATGTGATCACCCGGCCCACAATTTGCAAACTAATGGTTGCCAGTGATTTCGTCGGTCAAGAAATATGTCAGCTGCCTATAGTTTCCGTAAGGAATAATAGTAATGCAATGTGTTGGTCGGCATTCACAATCATAAGTAAAATTAAGAGAGAGATTATTTAGAAGTCACATTAACATCGTAGATTTACGGCATTTAGGATATTATGATTTAGAGATAGGTTTAAACATCGTCGGTTTAGTTATCATTTTATGACGAATGACCAGTGACACAAGGCAGCGAAGAAAAACCTAATCGAAAGTCCACACGGGTTGCCTACGAGGTGTATGACCCGAAAAGTCACAACAACACCTTGAGCTATCAAAAGAATTGCTCCAATAACACGTACACTGCGGCTACAAGCTCGCGTAAATACACTGGGCTCTAAAGCTCCACTACTGCCGGAATAAACTCAGAGCAAAACCACTCTGGCAATGTGTCACAAATAGACACTACAATAACAATCACAAAAATCTGGCTGGCCTGATACGAAGTATGGTCAATACAATATAAAACCTCTCCTCATGTGTCAAAACATGGCATGAATAACTGCAGTCGCTTTCACATAGCGATCTTTCAAATATGGGACTTACTAAACACCCTATACAAAACAATCAGCTCTGAACATCTGTTGACCTAATTTTCAGAAGCCTCCATCTTATCATAGCTTCATAAGAATCCGTACACAAACATGACATTGGAAAGTCATTCAGAAATCAAGTCTCACTATGAGAAACACTGGTTCATTGGTAATACAAACGAGTTTCTATGGCCTTGACAGAGTCGACATCGCGACTTTTAACGGTGTGTCACCTTTCCTGCGCTAGGCAAGGTGGTATAAATGTCTTTAACAGTACAGGTGGCACGCATAAATTCCAGGCGTGTCCCTTATCAAATACACACACAATAAATGAAGTGTCCTAGCTTCTACTAGAATGGCCTTAGTAAAATATGCATAAATATCTAACTGTCAATGCAGTACAAATAATCCAAAGCTACAGACATACCACTTGTTTGGATTTCTTTGACATTCCGAAGATATATTACTCAGCTTTTTCTTTCGAAACTGTATGACTTACAGAGTGCGGTCTATCTCGGCACAAAATAAAAATGAATTAAAAACATTTTCCATTCCTAGTATTCTGTATAATGATACGCTGAAAGCTTCTGGGTTTGAGCTGAGCTAAACTGCACTGCTCTTTTACTCCTTTGATTCCATCTACTGAGAATATTGTGGCTACATTGACCCACACAAAGCTTAACAAAAATTCATAAGGTGATGATTATAACTCCTATCATCAAATGATACGCTATTAGAAGTCTTCAATATTACCCATGTAACTTGACACAGGGTGTCTAATAAACTTGAACTAGGGAATTCACATGTTCCTTCACATTGCAGCACTAACTGGCTGAAAAATATAGCTTTTGAAGCTGAATCAAAACTATGGGTGCCTGTCATAGGAATATCTCCACACAAAATAATTACACCAGCGTACGAGACGCTATCAGGCGACTCACCAATATTGCAGATCATGATGCATAAGCTGCTAGTCATAATTATGCATCTAAGAAAAAATGTCTTTACTACAAAATACTTTCTAACAATGGTTTTCATCAACTCGATGCTAATAACTAATCCACCACAGACATATGACCTGTACAAGAAGGAAATTATGATCAGAACTCACGGCGGATCGTAGTTCACCTCATGGTACCAAAAGATTGAAGGGTAATCATCTCCGGTTGGAGGGTTAAAAACAACCGTCCTGGGCCTATTGATCCTGCCCTTATTTTCTCCTCTTCTTACAATTCATTATGCTGACTATGCTTCAGACATCTCCCTCACATGAATTGTTTAGGTCATGTTAGACATCACGAAAACGTGGGTGAAAGTGACGTCCACGTCTTAGATTTGAATCATGTTGTGAAGTGGAAAATACATAGATTCACTGAATTTAAGAACGTCGTTAGATTAATCAAACACTGATTTGACACCCTTGCAGACTTTTATACAAAATTGCTCATGTGTCTGCCACAGAATTTGGGATACTCTACGGATCCGTTTCACTGACTCTATAACTTGTCTCACACGCTATCACCAAATATCTCGATGATCGTGTATTGTACACATCCGGCACTATACTGGCTCCGTAAAAATACGTTTTGTAGCGTATTTACTATAATAATCAACTCACCGTTATCAATGTTTCACACTATTTTACGACTTACAATCGAACTTGGTTTCAGCAGCGTGGCATGTGGAAAATTAGCCACGTGCAAAGAAATGTAGAATATCAAAGTCACTCAAATCACTATGGATTTTCTATATAGTTTCCCTCGTGTACTCTGCACGGAGAAATACTTGCAGGCTAGTACTCTAGTGTACTTAACTAGCTCGATGTAACTAGATTACAGTCAAATTCAATGTTCACAAAAATATGCTTCTGAGCTCCCGCACTAACGTGTGCGCTTGTGTCGAGCTCACATTCAGTAGTAGTTCGTGTCTCGGAAGGATCTTCCAGCTTCGATATTTTCCAAGTCGTGTAGAGACTAGTTACATTCCGCTTCGCATGTCTGCGATGTAATTACCTTTACCTTGCATTAAAATGCATTATTAGACTACATTACCGTAGTAGATTAAACAGAATGACTGATGATAAATTCTCGCAGTTTGGATATTGACGAGTCAATAACAATAATCCAGAATAATAATTTTGAATTTCTTTGCAGAGTCAAAATAATATTATAAGGTTTGTCCATGCTTCCGGAGTACATTCAGCAAAAATGTACTGTAAAAAACTCCCTAAGTGAATATCACCAGTATAAGAGAATACGGGCTCAGGATAATGATCAACAGTGCTTTAAAGAGCTCACTTTAAAATAAATATAGATACACGGAAGTGAAATATTTACTTGATAGTAGTTTAAGTAAACATTGAGTTGTACTTACTGTGGTTGGTTGTGATATGTGGACCAGCGCCCAAACACATGACTGCTTCATATGACAGTTCGTTGGCTAAGAGCGAGGCTTATTGTGCGAGCAGAAACCTCGCAAACCTTAAATGAGTATCTAGGAGGAGGAGATAAAACAACATGAATCATCCCTCCCTAAATATTGGTAGAGCCAATAGAAAAACGGATACAGAGAAAATTGCTATAGTGTTAGAATATAACACCGCGGTAAGTTCAGCCACCTCCCAATGGGAAATCAGCCATAAGGAATGTTGTGAATATTGCAACACTTGAGTACAGATTACACATGTTTACATGTATGAAGACGTAGTAACAATATGCAAACAGGCATTACAGAAAAATAATACAGTGTGTTGCATCACATTATCTTATAGAAACGGCACAATATCAAGAATGGAAGTAAGAAAATGCTGCCTTGAATCTCAAACAGCTGCGCCAATAACCAGAACTAATTCAATAACAAACACAACAACAATTTTGTATCCTTTTGTCAAAGCATTTTAGCCGCCTTTGCGAAACCTCACCTCAATTATGCGCAGAAATTGACGCTAATACTTTAACATGCACATCGGGTATCCATGGGTGAAGGTCAAGCAGAGTGGAAGCTTAACACCCTTACCTCTATTGCACTCGGCAGGTAAAATGACTTTTGATCGCAAGATTGTGGTGGGTAAGATACAATCTCAATACTCTCCGACAAGATACACTATTGTGTGTTAATTATGAATAAAATTGTAAAATATTCAGACTGTATGAAATACTTATTAATGGGGAGCGAAAACGCAAACAGCTCGTTGTAATTGAACCGTATATAGGAACAATCGTCTGTGTTCCATTTACACACAATGTAACATAGATGTTTTTCCCGCATACGCTTCAATTCTTGAGGACTTATTTCCTGGCAGTAATATTAATCAAAGCTGCTTCAATTATAATTTAATTACCTAAATCTCTGTATATTGACAATATTATTGTTATACTATTGTTACTATTGTTACTATTGCTATGCTATTTCAGGCTGATATGTCCATATACCTTGAATCCTGCTGCAAGGATGATTTACTCTTTAAATAATAGTGGAAGACAATACATTAACACTGCATCCAATGGAAAATTTACTAGTCCAGTCAAAATATACTACCGACCTTGCAAAAGGTCATGTAGTTCTAATTTTTTATATGTTGATTGGACCTCTGCCAATAGTAAAAAACCAAATTTGCAACTTCGAAAGTCCTGTGCTAGCTGTGTAATAGCCAAAAAAACGGGCAGATATTTGCACTGTTTTCAGTTTTTGCTCAATATCATCTAAACTATGCGTCTGAGAGAAAACATTGTGAATACCTGTTTACAATTATATTAAATTTCCTATAATGTGAGTCCCAAGTGAGCTCTGTACGTTTAGTATTTCCCCAGATACAGGTGTTACAAGATTGGATGTTTAAAAAAATGTTAGTTTGGATCTCGTAATTTGACAAACGTTGTCCAAAATACTCATCCTATGAGAAATGTCATTGTTAATGAACTTGAAGTTTATTTGTCTACCTTTAATTTGAGCATTAAAGGGTATCTGTAGGCTCAGTGCTTCTCTCAAATGTGACATGTAACTGAAAACCTTGAAAAATTTAATTTGAGAAAAATGAAAGAGTTTACATAGGTACTATTTTCTTTTATTACAAAAGAAAAACGTTACATCTAAAATTATTTTACAATTATGAAGCAACAGGTCTCATCGTAATTTTACTTGTGGTAGCCTGGGTCTCGAAAAATCTTCCTCTGACGAAGGTGCAGGTTTATTGGAGGAATTTTTGAACTGAGCAGCAGGCGCAGGGACGTTTTGCAGTTCTAGCAATGTAGGGGTGGGGATGTCTTCCTCATCGTACAAATCCTCTAGCTGAAGCGATTGCACATTTCGACACATTTTGCCACCACAAAATCGACAAAGGGCTGAGCATTTTAGCCCAGCTTTGCGGCAACTGCAACCGTTTCTGCTATTGCAGGAAATCATGCGCAGTAGGAGCACGTAGTTGTGATAGGGGTAAACTATTGATCATCAAGCTTCCATCCCCAATCTGTAGGAATTTTGTTGACCCCCAACCACTTTGGAACTTGGTGGTAAGTTCTGTAAGCATGGTGGCTTGCTGCATCCACTGTTGGGGGCAGGCGAGCAAGATTGATTTTGTTGTTGGATGCAGATGTAATAAAGAGTTGGTAGCAAAGGCTATTCTGGGAGTCTGTTAGGAAATCACCCCCTTACAAATACACAAAGCACTTCTTCCCAGATTTTACTATGGTTTCGTTACAGGAGTCTGACAGCAGTTCTGCCAGTTCTACACGTTGGTGATATTTTTTATGTATTACCCAACGTGGTTTTACCATGCTCATAAGGGGCTGAAGTGATATCACACCCACTGAATGCATGGATAAAATGCCACTGTACCTGGTGAGTGTTGAGCAGATCGATGAGTGAAAGAGGAGCTTGAGTAATGGGCACAGCCGGCTTCACCTTTGCTACTCTTCTGAAGGTAGATCTTAGTTGCACCTGAGCCTAAACCATTGAGGAGTACGAGGAGGTCAACATCTTCTCCTACTACGATCACACTGTCGAATGTAGGATAGCAATGATCTCCCGATCAGCATGTTCCTCGGCTACTTATTCTTGTATGCCATGCTGCTCGAATGAATCGCAAAGATGTGGGATTAGGCACCTTTTGTTGTTCTCATTGGCCAATACTTTTTTCTAAGGTAGTTGGACGATGGTGGATTCTTCAAAAATGATGTCATTGCAGAAGTGAGTAGCACAGCGTCGGAGTCGTTCAGCACTTTTTGTGTTTTTGTTAGTGACCTCTTCAGGATAACCGTCAAAATCTACCGAGACGTTGCTACCAAATTGGTTTTTAATGTAGCTGATGTAACCTGAAAGAATGGCTGTCACAGACGTTTGGCCTTGCCAGACCATCTTGTGTAAAAGATAGCCCCCATCCAAAACAACGTAAGTATTGAAGTCAGCTAGTATGTGGCTGGATAATGGAGTGAAAGCCGAGAAGGGACTGGACTTGGTCCCCTTTCACATTACCTGTTCATTAAACAAAGAATGTGGCCAAGTCATGTTTAAAATGTTCTTTCAGTTCTTCGTCCTATTTTTGGTTACGCACACCCTTTGGAAAATAGTAAGTGGATCGACAACTACTCTCTTGTTACCCACTTTAACAGAGTTGGTGATGGATGACAATGTGGCTACTTTGTCCTTATGTTTAAAGATTACTTTATCAAACGTATTCCCAATGATTTTCTTAACACCTTCAGTTCCCAGTTGTTGGGCCGAGTGGCAATTTATGTTAGGGCCACCAACTATTCCACTACTGATGGAGAACAAACCAGTTTTTTAGTATTTCTGCACCACCATTATCTCGAATGATTCGATAAGGCCTCATAACAACATGATGTTCACCAGTAGGATAGGAGATATGGCAGAAACGTTCCAGCTCCTCGCATACGTTTGACATGAACACCATTCTTACGGTCCAGCGGACTAGCACTCTGGTGGAGATTCCATGCCCCTGTGTCAATCCACCATAGCTTTTCATAGACCGTATCAATTTTTCCTCAGTTTTTAAGTCTGACCATAGGCCAAACCAAAACTTTTCAGATCGGCGGATAGTAAATCCTCCTTGTGTAAACATCTTAAACTCAGTAGGATCCATCCGATCTTCTAGAACCATCATATCTTGAGGATATAGGTGAGCACTCTTTGCGTAGAAATAGTGACCAGTAGAATGAAAAAGGTAGCATTTAATGGACAGAATACAGGTGAAGGTTCCAATCACCAGCACGCTCTACCTGAATGAAGTTACTGTATTAACAAATTAATTATTGTTTTTTTAAATTATTTATTATGTTATAAGATGCTTTCCTTCTATATAAAAGTGTCAAATTTTTTACTTATCATTTAAAAAGGGGCTTAGTTGCGCCTACAGAATATGTTTACATCACCAGTTGCACCGGCTTTGAGAAGCCCCCCTCCTCGGCGCGCCACTCAACGAGTTGCATGCGCATGTTTGACAACTTCTCACACCCGTAATTTTTGGATTACGAAAGTGCTGATTACATATTGTTGTGCATTTTGATGTGCTTAACAACATTTATTTCGGTACGTTTTTCAATCCCATGAATGTAAAAGGTGAAAAATCGACATTGAACATCAAGATGGCTTTTAACGCTAACTTATGAGAGTTTGTTTTTTGTGATTTATAATAACTATTTCGATTGTTATCTAGGTAAAGTAGTGTCAAAATGATAGCCTGCATTCTAGTAAGTTATCCTGACCAAACCGCGTGTCCCTATCACCGTTAGGTATCGAGTTATGATGTTCAATGCGATGCTGGACACAAAATCCAAGATGCCGGCAATTTTTCCAAAATGGCGGCATGTTCCCAAAGAGGGATTTTTTGGGACTTTTAGTATTTCGATCCAGGTTATTCAAGGAACCCCTCTACCTTTTTTTAGCTTGATAAACTAATTTTCCTCACTTTGCCCAAATTCTGTCTAATATTCCTGCACTATTAATGACAAATGCTCCAGAAGGTAGCATTGGTTTAGCAAAAAGTCCCAGAAGTGGTGGGATGAAGGGCATCTGTACTTACAAGTACTTGAGTACATAAAGGAATATGCAAGGTGTAATAGGAAGCATCCCATACTAATTTTAATGGACAACCCTGAACCACATTGCTCACTGGATGCTTTTTTGTACGCTAGGGACAATGGGATGATCTTACATACCTTTCCTCCTCATTTCTCTAACCACCTGCAACCCCTGGATGTTGTAGTGTTTGGACCGCTCAAGGTAAAGTTTTCAGTATGTTTAAACAACCCTGGGAAAACAATAACTGTTCCTAATTTAGCTGGCAGAGCTAAGGATACTTCTAATATTTCTTTCACCAGAAAGAACATAATAGCAGGTTTTGAGAAACCAGGAATTTAGCCATTTAGTTCAACATTATTTTAGGATGAATATTTTAAGTGTTGTGCTGTCACTAATAAAGATGTTGTAGAAGCTCAACAAACAGGTCACTGTGTCGATAACAATATCAGTAATGCAGGTAACAGCCATTCTGTCCGAAGGCTGATGATGATACTGTCCAGATCGTGCAGCTCGAAGCTACTTATTCCAATGCTCATAACTTTGGAAACACTACCTCTACCAGTGAACTTGTGCATGAATCTATTCCTTCCTGTTCCAATGTTTATGACATTCCAACCCCTGCATCTACCATCGAACATCTGCAGGAATCTCTTCCTTCATGTTCCACTGCAAGCCCTGTAGTCCTGTCTCCTGAAAGCATTCGACCATTTCCTAGAGCTGCAGCAAGAAAATCATTGAGTAACCGGGGAAGAAAAAGAGGTAAATCCAGAATCTTAACAGATACACCAGAAATGATCCGCATCGAGACAGAAACTCAAGAAGGTATCAAGAAATAGCAGCCAAAACAATATTCGAAGAAACAGAAAGAGATTGTTTCAAAATTTGTTCCTAGTTCAGATTCAGAAGTGTTTCCCCTTCATGATGATAGTGACACCTACGTCCTTCACTCTAGTGATTATGAAGAGGGGAACTTAGATAATTTTGATTTAGAATCAATGGAAGAAAAAGATTTTATATTAGTAAAATTCGAAACCAAAAAGTTACCTTTGCACTTTGTAGGACAGCTACAAGGGAATGTAGATTCGCATGAATGGAATATCTCCTTCATGAAGCAAGTGCGGACCACAAACACATTTGTATTCCCAGATAAAGAAGACAGATGGCCGACATTATCTGGAAACTTACAAATCCTGTCTCATCTGGAGCAACAGCACAGGCTAATAAGATGTTTGCATTCAATTTCAAATTGAGCGAAATATAACGGTATTCTGTTGAAAATAAAGTATGTGTTCAAATGTACCCCAGCAAAGTTCAATAGTACCCCACCTCTGTTTAACTCTACCCCTTTCTGGGGCACCGTTGAACGGTCATTTTACACACTGCGTAATTATCAGTTTTGTAATATATGTTATCATAATTATTGCAAAAGAAAACATTAGAATTAATTGTCAAATTGTAATGGTGTTATTTGGCCGTACAGAAGAAAAGAATGTAGAAGCCTAAACTACAGCTCAAATGTGCCCCCCCCTCTCCCCTATATACTGTAATATATATGGCAATATGCACTAGCCAACCATACTTACGAATAATTTATAATAATCTTATGAATTATGTATTTGTGGTTTACTTGCGCGCTCTGCCGTGCAGTGGCTCTGTATTGGAATGATGTAGTTGCTTCTAAGGGGGTTAGATGGCAGCATCATGCAGAGACTCCTGCTAGAAGCGAATTTAAATTTGACCATAACATGGCGTTTGTCATATAAACAATTGAACTCTTAACACTAAAGAGTGTCGTGTGCAGTATGAACTAGTGTGCCATTGTTAAGTAGCTCGCCAATTACGCTGATTGGTTTAACGTCAAGAAGAGTGACGGGGGTGATATCTAAAACTCTCCAAAAAAGCGTCAGCCGTCTTGCAAATACGATTGACTAGCCTGATATCGAAGACACAAGAGGTGTTTTGAGAACTGCTCTGGGGGAGTTCCCCTGAGATAATTGTGTGTGGATCTATTATTATTGGAATATCTTGGAAGAGCGACGATCTGAAAAAGACCGAGGTAATGAAAACTGACGGAGAATGATGTGTGGTCTGGCAACCGCTTGTGGATTGTGATGAGATCGGAAGGTCAGGCATCAGTTATTTCATCATGAGGGAAGGTGAACAGGCGTGAGTAGGTACTGTACTCGATGTGACCTGAGTCGAATCGGCTACGCTGACCATGTTGGGAAGAACGTGCTAGAAAAGAGGCGAACTATGGGAACCTGACGTCAGGAATGAAGGGGGAATGTCTTTCAACATCGAAGCAACGAGAATGCCGGGACCCAGCGAATATGATTTCATTTCAAGGTGATGAGAAATAATAATACTGTGTGAGAATCTGTTAATAACGTTAAGATAACACTTTATGGATATATATTTTACTTTATGTGTCTGGATGACCAATAAGAATGTAGGGGAGTTTGTGACGTCACCACTCCAAGCGGGAGCAATTCAGCGTGTGACAGCGATCAATAACGACATAAACAGCGCAGTTTGTGACGTCACCCCTCCAAGCGGGAGCAGTTCAGCGTGTGACAGCGATCAATAACCACATAAACAGCGCAGTTTGTGACGTCACCCCTCCAAGTGGGAGCAGTTCAGCGTGTGACAGCGATCAATAACCACACAAACAGCGCAGTTTGTGACGTCACCCCTCCAAGCGGGAGACAAAACCCGCCAGTTAGAGTTCAGCGTGTGACAGCGATCAATAACCACATAAACAGCGCAGTTTGTGACGTCACCCCTCCAAGTGGGAGCAGTTCAGCGTGTGACAGCGATCAATAACCACACAAACAGCGCAGTTTGTGACGTCACCCCTCCAAGCGGGAGACAAAGCCCGCCAGTTAGAGTTCAGCGTGTGACAGCGATCAATAACCACATAAACAGCGCAGTTTGTGACGTCACCCCTCCAAGCGGGAGACAAAGCCCGCCAGTTAGAGTTCAGCGTGTGACAGCGATCAATAACCACATAAACAGCGCAGTTTGAAACGTCACCCCTCCAAGCGGGAGCAGTTCAGCGTGTGACAGCGATCAATAACCTCATAAACAGCGCAGTTATAGTCCAGCCGGTGCTTGCGAAAAGTAATCATGAGGGCTCGGATGTCGATGCCGTAAAAAGTTTAAACAAGATGTTCAGTAAAGAATATATAGCCTACTTTCTCCTAAATGTATGAGTATAGCTATAACTCGTTGTTTTTTTTATCAAAGAGTATAATAGAATCATTTCTTGGTTGAAGACCTTAGAAACTATTTACCTCTACCAAACGCCACAACCTAAAAAAACTGCTACCATCATTGAAGGAAGAAAGAAAGAAAGATAAGAAGTATCTCATGAATGTTATGGATCTGGGGACATAATCGACCGGACTGGCTGCGTGGCTCAGCGGTAACGTTCTCGCTTGCTGGGTCCTAGGTTGCAGATTCGTATCCTGGCGCAGTCAGCTGGCATTTGAGGGTGCACAAATGCGAGGGAGCCGTGTCAGTAGATTTACTGGCACGTTAATGATCCCCTTCGGGCCAAAATTCCGGCACCCCGGCGTCTCTAAAAGCAGCAGTAGTTAAAAGGGATTTAAAACCAATAACATTATTATTATTACATAATCGACCTGCCGTGGGCAACATCCAACTTTGAGTTGAGGCATGTCTTTACACGTCTGGTTGTGTATGGCTTTCACAACCCTAATTGAATTAACAAATCTTTCCATGACCCGACAGAGACGAGTGTATACAAAGTATGTGGATAATTTCGATTGCTATTTGCCTGAAATAAAAGTATTAATTAATAACCTGAACTAGCACCAACGGCTAGAATTCAGTTACTATGTGAAATCGTTTTGTTCTTTACTTCAAATAACATTTTCAAATAACGCACAATAGGCTGTTACAATCCCTTTAAAATAAAAAGTTAAAATGTATCGTGGTATCATCTTGTCATTCTTCAAATTCGATGCGCATAGAATGCCAATGGTATACTAATCAATGGAGTTGCACGTAGACCAGTCATGACATCTAGTGGAGAAGTATCGAACAATATAATCCTAACAGAACGAGTGCATTCTAGCGGCCATAAGAAGAAACTTTTCAATAAAATCTGGAAGTTATAACTCGTTGTTATTATCAAAGAGTATAATTGAATCATTTCTTGGTTGAAGACCTTAGAAACTATTTACCTCTACCAAACGCCACAACCTAAAATAAACTGCTACTATCATTGAAGTAGGCCGGCTTGCAATTACCTTTTTGGCTGCTAGATGTCTCGAGCAAATCTGCTGGCGAATTATGTTTTAATTAAATATATATTTTCCACCGTAATATGCACAGTGTAACGCTTAATTTTAAAACGTATGAGTCATTACAAAACAATAAACATATAAAATTTCAAGCAAAAAGGCCTAACTCTGATGGGGTTTGAACCACAGGCATATGAGTGATAGTCCAACGCTTTACTACGGAGCCAATTGTGCCAACGAACATCGTATATATATATATATATATATACAGTGTGGTCCGCCAGCCCCTTATTTTTTTTGGAGGAAGGCAACCCAACTAACGCGTATATCACAGTCATCCTAAAAACATTAGTACCTGTTCCTTTACGTCCATTGTACAACTTTACCGTTGAGTACATCCTCGCGAATATAGTAGAAATTAATAGTGGCAGATTTCTTTCAATGACCTCAAATATAATGCATGATTGAAACGATTAGAGCTCCGAATAACACATGCTTACGTTTTGACAGGAAGTGTCTACGAATAGATTCAATGCGTGCCAGCAATATACCATGGTTTTCGGTAGCTATGGTGGCTAAATCAAGAGTAGCGTCAAAGAAGTCGCATTGTAGTAGGTTCGAATCTTGAACTAGTACTTTTTGTTTTGCTTAATGTCGTTTATTGTGGATGTATTATGGACGCATATCTATCTGTTCCAACGAGTGATTTTTATTTGGTCCTCAAAAGGACCGTACTTATCCGATGGTACGCAGCCATATTGGACGACGACATAATGATCTGTAGAACGAAAGCAAGGTATCCTGTATATTCAAGGTAGCAAGTGTTCGAAATTTTTACCACCTTTGTTTAAAGGAAAACTCCGACTCACTCAGACGACCCACATAACAAATAAATAAATACATCAGACCGAAACTATAATTCCTTTCAACGGTGTCTGTGCGAAATACGCTTGCTATACACTTACAGTAATAGTTAGTTAGTTAGTGAGGTTTTAAGGGGCGGAACTACGAGGTCATCTGCCCCAAACCTAAAGTAAATACAGATAATTATGACATTATTGGTTTTACGTCCCTTTTAACTGCTCTGGCTTTTAGATACGCCGGGGTGCTGGAATTTTGCTCGGAAGGGGATCTTCAACGTGCCAGTAAATCTACTGACACGGCTCCCTCGCATTTGCGCCCCCTCAAATGCCAGCTGACCGCACCAGGATACGAACCTGCAACCTGCAACCTTAGGCACAGCCAGCTGAGCCTCGCAGCAAGCCAGTAATTACAGAACGTGTCATATTATTATAAATATTGAACTATTAAAATTATAATTATCACGAATAGAGTCGCCTCCGTTGCGTAGTAGCCAGCGTGATTAGCTGACACCCCCGGACGTCCTGGGTTCGATTCCCGGCTATGCCATGAAATTTGAAAAGTGGTATGAGGACTGGGACGGGGTCTACTCAGTCTCGGGTGGTCTAAATAAATAGAGGGGGTTCGATTCCCACCTCAGCCATCCTCAAAGTGGTTTTCCGTGGTTTCCCACTTCGCCTCGGAAGGGGATCTTCAACGTGCCAGTAAATCTACTGACACGGCTCCCTCGCATTTGCGCACCCTCAAATGCCAGCTGACTGCACCAGGATACGAACCTGCAACCTTAGGCACAGCCAGCTGAGCCTCGCAGCAAGCCAGTAATTACAGAACGTGTCATATTATTATAAATATTGAACTATTAAAATTCTAATTATCACGAATAAGGTCGCCTCCGTTGCGTAGTAGTCAGCGTGATTAGTTGCCACCCCGTTCGTCCTGGGTTCGATTCCCGGCTTTGCCATGAAATTTGAAAAGTGGTATGAGGACTGGGACGGGGTCTACTCAGTCTCGGGTGGTCCAAATAAATAGAGGGGGTTCGATTCCCACCTCAGCCATCCTCAAAGTGGTTTTCCGTGGTTTCCCACTTCGCCTTCGGGCAAATGCCGGGATGTTACCTACCGTACGGCCACGGCTGCCTCATTACCTCTTCCTTGCCTATCCCTCCCTATCCTCCCCACCTTTCCCATCCCTCAAGATGTCCCTGTTCGCTTTGCCGGTGAGGCCGCCTGGGCGAGGTGCTGATCCCATCTCCCCAGTTGTATCCCCAGTCGAGATGTTTCAAGCTCCAGGTCACTGCCCGTAGAGGCGGTAATGATGGGATCCCTCGCTGAGTCCGTGGGAAAACCTAACCTAGAGGGTTAAATCGACTAAAAAAATATTAATTATAACGAATAGTATCCATCCATGGTTTAGAACAGGTTTTTTTAAAATTTTATTTAGTCAATTTACCCTCTAGGTTGGTGGTTCCCACGGACTCAGCGAGGGATCTCACCACTACCGCCTCGATGGGCAGTGTCCTGGAGCTTGGAACATCTGGTCGGGAGGGATACAACTGGGGAGGTGTGATCAGCACTTCGCTCAGGCGGCCTCACCTGCAAAGCGAACAGGGGCCTCATGAGGGATGGGAAGGGATGGAAGATTGGGATGGATAGGCTAGGAAGAGGGAAGGAGGTGGCCGTGGCCTTACAGTAGGTACTGTACCCGATATCCGGATAGTAGGCTGTCAGATATCCGCCCCCTCAATCGGATTGCCAATAATCAAACGCACCGGCACAGCTACATCAATGAAAATGGCACTGACAGATACTATCTAGATTAGAGCACAATAGTTAACAAGAAATTATTGTGGAACACACCAAAATATACGGGGGTTCATACTTACCTTTACTTACCTCTTAAATTTATCTCGGGGACTGGGTTGTCAACTGGATCACTTAAAGTATGCCCACACAATAACCTCCACCATGATATTTAAAATGAACCAGAACGGAGACAAGAAACTTTAAACTGCACAATAATTTATTTCACATAAAGAATGATTTAACAAAAAAAAATAACAACAAAATCAACGTGGCAATCAGAAGCCATCGACCACATAACCATGTCCTCCTGTAGGACTTGTATTCTCTATATATAATGTTTCAGCTTTCTCAAGCTCATAGCAATGTAAAATAATAATGCACTGGGGATGGAAACGGGATTTGGGATGAGACACATATATCAATTGTTTTGCGTGTTTATATACTTCACATTTTATTTATAGCCACAAGGCTATTATGGAACGTCCTTGGCCTCTGTAACACAGTTGTCCGGGCCAGCTGCAATGCACCTGTATTGTCAAAGCGGACTCCCGTTCGTTCAACCCTAGCATAAGCGTGTTACCACAGAGCTTGGCTCTCCTTTTCAAATACGTAAATGTTCACATCTCAACTGAAATATTATCACGCAAATGTCTTACATGCTTCATTCAAACACCAGTGGATTACTCCAACAATCCCAAATCATGTTTAATTGTTCAAACCACTTGTTTGATTAGCGTTGTTTAGAGTGTAAAAACAAAACTCTAAATGTTAATAACAAAAGTTCATTAATTATTTATAACAATAATAAATTGTTTATAACAATGTCAAATGACCATTGAAAATTTTATACACGCCTGTATTAATCACTATCATTTCAAATTATTTAACAAAGATATTTACAAAATTATTTTACAATATTAATTGTTTATATTATTTATACAAGAAATACATTAAACCACACGTTTATCCGGTTGATAATTACTCAAATCGTGATGATATAATCGACCAATGAAGGTTAGTTATATTTAACTGTCAAATTCAGGTTTAATAAGGTTTAATAATAATTATTAATATTTGTGACGGTAACCTCCATTCAAAATCTTTATCTCAAATTATTTAACACTCTTGTTAATTTTTAACAGTATCTTCATATGAATAATCTTTCAAAGAACAAGAACAATATTCAGCGGAAAAATACTTCGCTCATAACGCACAAAATTACACAACAATTGGCCCAAAATTCATCATATATCTTCATATATATGGCATAAAAATCTTCCAAACTACACACAAAAATCCTCCACTTATAAATTCATCAACTTCATTAATTATTGTGGGAACCTCCTTCATTATTCAAGGGCATTATTCAACAGCGACTTTTACACGTCCACTGAACTAACGATTATACATCCATTGTTCCTCTTTAAAAATTCTTATATTCATCAATTGTAATAATGACTGTTATTATTTAACCTTCGTGGGTTTCATTCATGAATCGATATGAAGTAAAAATTTGCCAATCACAAATAAATTTAATAGCAAATACGATTAGACACTCCTGCCTGGTCTATCAAAATTGAGATTAACATCTTCAAAGTAACGCAGTATAAAAATACTATCTTCAAACAAAGTTCATCTAAACTGCAAAATAGTCGAATAGAATACAATTAGATTGTGGAATGCAAACATTATTGTTCCAATCTATGATTGAGTAAAACTCCTATCAAATGTTCATTACTATAGTGTATTCAATAAATTGTAATCAACGTTCATATTTCATAAAATTGTCTATAATGCAATGGTAAATGTCTATGTTGCAATCATGTTCATAAGACGACTAGTATTTCAAAGATCGTCGATATCGTAATAGATTTTAACGCTCTAAAATCTTTTAATCATTCTTCTTTCTTGAGGATGACAGAAAATTGGTCAAAGTAATTTACTGAATAGAATTACTTTAATAAAAAGACACGCTGTCTGAATTCAAATCTGCCATAGCAAATCGTTAACTTTACAGTCAAATCGTGACTACAAAAATATGCAAATTACTGAAAGAATCTAATATCAGTCTCAACTGATCCAAAATTATTAAGTATGCCAATGACATAGCAATGTCTCAAAAATGGAAGAAAAAGGCATAAATCATCGAAGTGTACTGAGTACAGAAATATCAATCAAGAAAATGGGGCAAAAGATAGGACAGAAAATATGGGAAGAATGGTTGCTCAGATATCGCTACAAGACTCAAATAATACAAGAAACGTTCACGACTACCTTATCTGTTGATTGAAGATCTAGAGGAAAGTTTTCAAAGAAA
Organism: Meconema thalassinum; assembly: GCA_946902985.2. Taxonomy (NCBI): domain Eukaryota; kingdom Metazoa; phylum Arthropoda; class Insecta; order Orthoptera; family Tettigoniidae; genus Meconema; species Meconema thalassinum. The sequence goes on from OX336395.1 coordinate 241,410,003, forward strand.
ACTGCTGTTGGTTCCAATTCACCAGCGTAAAGATGTGCTCCGTCCTCGAATTTGGAATCAGCGTCCTCGGAGAATCGAACTGCTTCCTCCTCCGAAATTGCACTGCTCCGTGGATACGAAAAACATCCTTCTGGCAAAACTCTTCTTTGTGCGCCGGGACAACCCTGGCCTCTCTTGAAAGTTCCCTGAAGTTCTTGCAGGAATTCGCCGTGAAGTTTATTGTAGTTATTTCCGAAGAAATATTCATAGTTGTGGAGTATGAAATTATTTCCACTGTTATCTGGTATAATTCAGCGATGGATTCACGATGCATGAGTGTAGTTGGATGTTCACTACATGCTCGCTTTTTTTAGAAAGACGATTAACGAAGTTCCATGCTGTTACTTTACTCCAACGATATATGTCCCAATTGCATTAAAGCCTTAGCCTTCCATCTCAACTACTGTTATAATCATTGAAAGCACTGCAAGATTATAATGTTCCATAGTCGAATGTATCGTTGTAATACTAAACGTATTCTCCAATATCACTGTTGCACTCCACGTGTCAGCCGTAGTGTATAATGTGGAATTTTAAAAGTGTTTCTCATGTGGCGAGAAAATCACTTTTGTTGGCATCCTTAAAGTTTCAATATCTTTCGAAGTATAACTGTGAAATTGTTCAAATCTTGTACACACCTCAATGTTATACTGCCCAATAGAATTATAATACAGGCTGAAGTTTACGCTTGATATCTTGACTGTTGGAAACGTTAATGTGAGCGTTTCAACTTCACCTAGTTTCGAGCAGCATAAAATGGAACTGCTCCGAGTTCGTTCGATGCGCCGGGCTTGAACCACGCTAAAGACAACTATCTTCACTGAGTCACTTGAAAATAACTATATATCACCAGAAATATATATGCGATCTGACATATGAGATCTGAGAGCTCCTCTCTCCTGTGCACGACCTTTTATCAACTTCTTAAGGGGCGTATCCATCCCTTCCATAGCCTGTTGCTGCGTCATTGCTGGAAGTTTTAACTTTGGCTATACTTGACGGATTTCAAATTTCAAAAACTCAAAATTAATTTCTTCAAAATTCCAAATCAATGCCATAACTGAAAATAGATTTCCACAAATCTGCATGCCAAAAGTAATCAAATATCGTAGTTTCAGCAATCTCCGTCATCTTTCCAAACTATCGTTCATTGGTTCGAGTCTCTCCTCCAATAGCGTAGCTTCTTCCTTAGCACAATACCTTGTTTCCTGCGACTGCGTCGTAAATCTAAGATCTTTCTCGAACAAAATCATGACGTCACCAAGAATCTCAGCTCAATCAGCCTACTGGCATGAATTCTACGTCATCCGTGCCTACGTCATGAATATCCACGTCATAACTATGACATCCATAACTTTACTCATATTTTCCAATACAGCCACCGTGGTCTCAATATAATTCAATTTCCGGGGGAATTCTCCCTTCACCACGTTTTAAAAACAGTTGCAAATTGTTTTTAAACTCTGTGTTATAAATATCTCAATTCACTTGAACACGAAATTGAATTATTATTGGCTTACTCTCGGATAATATTTCTTCAAGTTCCCAGCATTGAACTTGCCATAAACGACATTATTCTCATCATCGTAAAGTTCATAACAGTTGTTTCCATAAGCATTCGTAATTCTGAACGGACCCATGAATACTATTCCAAACTTGGGATAGATTTTCTTACCCACGTCAGCCTTGACAGGTCTGCGTAATAATACCAGATTTCCAATTTCTAAGGGAGCACCAAAACGTTTTCCAGCTACTCTTTTCAGTCGTTTTTGTGCTGCTTTCTGGAGTTGTTCCTTCGCTCTGTCTACTCTCTGCTGCCTTCCTAAGTCGGGATCTCTAGGAACGTGGTTAAAAAGATTATCCCACGGCCTTTCTGGGTTTCTTCCTAGATGAATTCTCAATGGCACCTCTCCTGTGCTCTCCTGCACTGTAGAATTTAGACATTCCTCAATAAGGGGTACAAATCTCACCCAACCAGAATGATCATTTGGACAGAAAATTCGACAGAATTTCGAAAATTCAGCCATATATCTTTCCGAAGAATTCGATTCCGGATATCGCACGCTTGAAAATATGTGCTTAATACCAAGCCTTTCCATATCTGCAGCAAATTCTAAGGATGTAAACTGAGCTCCATGATCCGAAAGTATATATTCTGGTTTACCAGCTTTTGGAAATACAGCATGTTCCAGTCTGCTTACAACGTTCCTCGTGTTAGCTTTTTGCATGGGACTCATTGTTACAAATTTTGAGAAGACATCCACGGTAACCAACAGATACTGATTACCCTGATATCCCTTCGGACAAGGACCAAATATGTCTGTCGCCATGAGTTCATTCGGTTTAGAGGGAATCATCGCCTTAGGTTTTCCTTTTAATAGAGCGGAAGCATACTTTGCTCTTTGACATTTATCACATGAACGAATGACATTAGCAATGCTGGAACGCATGTTAGTCCAAATAAACCTCTCTTTAAGAGTATCAAGAGTTTTATCTATACCCGCATGTCCAGTTGCGTGATGAGCTACCCACACTAAATTGACAAGAAGTTTAGGTGGCACGACTATTCGAAGCTTTTTATGCGCAGAGTCAGCATACTTACATACGATGTCTCCACTCAAGACAAAGTGTCGTGAATCTCTCTGTGTAGCTGCATAGTCAACATCAGTATTGTCCATGTAACCCTTAAGGAACCTGTACATTTTCCTGATTGGAGCGTGTCTCTTCTGTGACACACCGATTCGGACTAACCTCCTAACGGTCTCTTGATCTTGCTGCTCCAATTGTACATGGTGTATCTGCACATTTTTGATAGGGTTACGTGATAAAGCATCAGCCAGTAAGTTATCTTTCCCAGGCTGATGGATGATAGTGACGTTAAACTGTTGGGTGAACAAAGCCCAACGTGTCAATCTATCACTAGACATGTCAGTTTGCAGCATAAACTGAAGTGCTTTGTGATCTGTAATAATGATAACCTTGTGTCCCAGCAACATTTTTTTCCAAGCTTGCAAAGCTGTTACAAAAGCTAACGCTTCTAGTTCTGTCGTAAAGTAATTTTCCTCGTGTTTCTTTAACTTCCGACTAGTGAACGCAATGTAGTGCTTGTTGCCTGCCTCGTCTTTTTGGTATAAGACTGCACTAATGCCTATTCTAGATGCATCAGACTCTATATAGAATACCTTCTCAAAGTCTGGGTACTCCAGTTTGACGTTGTTTCTGAGCATCTCCTTTGCTTTCTCAAAAGCCTCGTCTGCTGCGGTAGTCCATTTCCATCTATTATTTTTCTTGAGTAAATCATACAGAGGAGCCATAATTTCAGAGTATCTCGGACAGTGGCTGCTAATGAATTGGCAAGCGCCTACAAATTCTCTGACTTGTTTCACCTTAGTTGGCTTTGGGAATCTAGTGATCGCATCTACTTTCTGCATGTTTGGATGATATCCATCTTTATCAATGGTATGCCCCAAGTAATTGATCTCCTTCTTCAAGAATTGACATTTTCCAAAATTGACCTTGATATTGGCCTCCCTTAAATTTTCAAACAACTTTCTCAAGTGCACTAAATGTTCTGCGGCGTTGGGTGAAGATACAATTAAATCGTCAATGTAGCAGATTACATTCTCCTTTACTTCGTCAGTGAGCTTGCTATCAAGTGCTCGAATGAGTGCTGGTCCACTGTTGACCATTCCAAAAGGCATTCTCACAAAGACCCATGACGTCTGGTCAAATAGGAATCCAGTGTACTGCATACTTTCTTCCTCCAGTTGAACTTGGTAAAACGAAGATGTCAAGTCAAGAACACTGAAACATGCTCTCCCTTTGAACTTTCTAAGCAGATCTCTTATCTTAGGTGGTCGGTCATTTTCTGGAAGAATCTTCAAGTTGATGGTCCGAGCATCGAGACAAAGACGTATCTGACCATTACTTTTCTTCACCACAGTGATGGGGTTTATGTAAGACGACGCCTGTTTTTAATAATCCCGTCTACCTCCATTTTTCTGATCAACCCTCGTACTTCTTGATAGTATTTCTCAGGTATGGGGTATATTCTCTTTTGGTAAGGGGTTTCATCGGTCAGCCTTATCTTATACTTATAGTCTTTAATCAATCCAGGCTTTTCATCAAAAATATCTTGGAATTCCTTTATCAAATCTTCAAATTCCCCCTGAATTTCTTCAAATCCTTCAGTTTTTCTACTGGGTATTTCTGTTATATTCTCTACGTCGTTAATAATGGTATTTAAAATTTCTTCCCTAAGGTCTATCTCCAGATTGTTTTTCACGTCCTGTTCTTCGATCTCTTCTGTGATCATGTACCCATCATTAAAGCTAATACTTCTATTCTTCATATCAATAATGGCTCCAACTTTCGATATAAAATCGATTCCTAGCACAATATCGAAATGGATCTTGTTAACCACAATAAAGATCTGTTCATAATTCCTTCCATTAATTTCAAAGTTCAACAGCACTTGGATCTTGCATTTCACTGCCTTGTCTTGGAAAATTCCTCTCACTTTGACGGTAGAAACTGGTAAAACTGTCATGTTTTCTCCTTTTAGCAGACTTTGATAGCATTCATCAGAAATGATAGAAATAATTGCACCAGTATCCATAAGAGCTTTATACTGTTGGCCATCTATCAGTACAGAAATAATAGGTAATGCACATGGTCTTTCCTCTTTGACGATTCCCCTCTCTTCTAATAAATCCTCATCAGTTACTTCGTAAATTTCGTTAATGGTAATCAGGTGTGGTGTGGCAATGTATTCATAGTTTCTCACTGTCGTTGAGAAATCGGCGTTTTTTTTTGTGTTACCAATCTCAAAGTTCCCCTGCTGACTTGTAGAAGGACCAGGATCGATCACTATATCCTGTCTTTTCTTTTGGTTTTCAGCTTCCTTCTCTCGTAATTCCTTCAGATACTGCTGACTTTCCTTCTCTCTTTCTTGATACTTGTCGGGTGTCATAACCTGACCTTGAGAATTCTGATTCTGATTCTGGTACTGGTTATTTCTGTTATAATTTCTATTATAACCATTGTTGTAGTATCTACCTTTTCCGTTGTTGTAATTCCCTCTATTATTACTCCAGCCTCGTCTTTACTGATATGGACGGTAACCTTGCGATCTGTGGTTGCGGAAATAATTATTCCTGTGAGGACCTACATTTTCAGTTTTTCCTTCCTCAGGCTTGTCAGTTTGCTGCACTTGATCCATGTAGACCGTATTAACGTCTTTGATTTCGTGCCTCTGACCTTTTTGTACCAAATTTGGCATTGGACTCGTGTAGTCAAGCCTTCTCAACAATTCGTCCATGCTTGTCAAATCTCTAATGTTTGACGATATGATCAGTCTTCTTACCTCCACAGGCAGCATACGTGAAATCGCATCTATCAACTGCTCTGTTGACAATGGGGGTTGCAAAAATCTCAAGCGTGATAGTTGACTCGTGAAGAAATCAGCGTACCGTGTTGGAAGAGTACCTGAATACTTTCTCGAGTATACCTCGGCTCTTAGTGAATTCTGAGCTTCTATTGCCAGAATCGTTTAATCAGTGCCTCTGCAAATTCGTCAAAATTGCTGAAAGTGTACCGAAATGCCCTAAACCATTCGAGGGGTCCTCCAGCTAGAAATCTTTCTACGATTCTCATCTCTCTCTCTCTAGGAATGTGGGCTTCTATGAAATAGTCTTTAAGATTCCTGATATATTCGATCGGTGTGAGACCATCAGTGTTGCTAAATTTTTGAGGTTTGTCTTTAAAATTCCGGATGACTGTCACATTTCTCGGATATGAATCCATATAATTCCTCCCACTATCACGATACTTCCATTCGAGTTCAATATTCCGATCCTCTTCTTCTTCCCTGAATCTGGATATACGTTCCTCAGGACTAATATCTCTCTCTTCTGTATTAAGGTTACCTCATCTCACGTAATTTCTCTCCTCTTCACCAGTCAATCCTTCGGTATCCTTGTCTGTGATTTCCGTGATGACTTTCCTAATCAACTCTTCCTTATAGGTTTCCATCATGCTAGCTTCTCCTAGTTTCAAATTCTGCAGCTTGCTCGTAGTTTCGTTAACATCAGAGACAACCTTATGAATTTGTTCCTTTAATGTTTGCACGTCCTGACCTATCTGTGTTCTATCCTCTACCTGCTTTTCGGATAGCGAATCCATCCTTACATTCAAGTCTTTCCTAATCTGAACTACTTCGTTATTAATGTCTACTTGTGTACTGGCAAGTTTTCTTTCAATTCGTTCCTGAATCTGTTCTACATGTTCCCCACTTGACCTGTTCCATTCATCTTTCCACACTGTTACATTTGCAGTTAACATTTCCGCAATATCTACTTCGATGTCCTCCTTAAGTAAACGATTGTGATCTAATACTTGGGTTCTCATGACCTCTACATCGTATTTTAAGCCAGCTAAAGAAGCTGTTGTCCTGACAGACTCGTCAAATAATCGAGTTGTTAATGCACTAATGTTACGAGTACAAAGCGTTTTTGAAGTTTCAATTTCCTCCCTAACTTTGTTAACATCAGTCTGAACTTTAGCAATGTCTACAAAAACAGTATTGACTTCTACTTGTATTTTATTGATATCGCTTTGCATATCGTTAACATCTGAATGAATATTATTGATGTCTACTTGAACATTTGATACATCAGTTCGAACATTACTAACCTCTCTTTGAACTTCTTCTACTTTGTCTTGTACAGTAGCAACATCATTCCTTACAACAATCACTTCAGCTCTAGCACATGAAATATCACCCCGGACATTAGCAACATCAAGATTCAACATGGTAAGATCTTTTTGTACCTTAGACACATCAATTTTAACATCAGACACATCTTTATGCACATTGGATAAATCTTTATGGACATTGGACACGTCTGTGCGCATGTCAGTTACAGCATTCTCGATTCCCTGGGTATTGATCTGTAAACGCGACATATTATTCTCTAGGTTTGTAGAACTGGTCTGAAGAACTTTCAAACTTTCATCCATTCTACTAGCATTCTCCTCCATTCGACTAGTATTCCTAGCTTCCATCTCCCTCACACTTTCATCCAGCCTAATAGACAAATTAGCTGACAAACTACTAGAATTCTCCTCCATCATCTGCTTCATACTGCTATTCATGCTAGTTTTCAAATTAGCAGACATCTCCTCCAACATAATTCTCAGACTTTCATCTGCCATTTCAATAATATTTCAATAATAAACTGCTTTAGGGACATACATTAAACAGAGCATAATAACAACATCTGAGCAACATTTTTCACCATATATATATTTGAGCAATTTTCTGTCTTAAATCTAACTTATAATTACCTTATAATTAACCTTCATAGACACTTCATGTTGAAATAAACTCAAGCACATGTTCAAGTTTCTTTGGTTCATTTTAAAATATCCTAACACAAATAATTTACATTTACAATCCAAATAGTTTAATTTTATCTTTAATATGACTATACATGTCATAAGCCGGTCAAATAAAATAAGATTCCAGATCATAGGCGATTTTCTACGTTTCCAGCCTATTTAACCTCTTTCAAGTCGTATAAGATCTGATCTTTTCTGAGTGTAATTTTCCTAATACAACACAACATTTATTTCTATATAATCACACTCTCAAATTCTACAATTGGCCAAGACATCTAACAAAGAATCAACCTCTTTATTTGAGTCTTCACAATCCCTTTGACATCGATAACTTGGTAATCCAATGTTATTCGAACACTCCACAAAAATTGCGGTGTCAATTCTACTGCAATAACTTGGTAATCCAATGTTTTGCTGATCGTGCCAATCGAGACAATCGAGCCCCACACGTTGATTGCGCCAATCCTACTTGGTAATCCAGTTTTGTAGAACAAGCCCCACGTTTTAGGGTCGCCAATCCTACTGTACCCGATATCCGGATAGTAGGCTGTCAGATATCCGCCCCCTCAATCGGATTGCCAATAATCAAACGCACCGGCACAGCTACATCAATGCAAATGGCACTGACAGATACTATCGAGATTAGAGCACAATAGTTAACAAGAAATTATTGTGGAACACACCAAAATATACGGGGGTTCATACTTACCTTTACTTACCTCTTAAATTTATCTCGGGGACTGGGTTGTCAACTGGATCACTTAAAGTATGCCCACACAATAACCTCCACCATGATATTTAAAATGAACCAGAACAAGAAACTTTAAACTGCACAATAATTTATTTCACATAAAGAATGATTTAACAAAAAAAAATAACAACAAAATCAACGTGGCAATCAGAAGCCATCGACCACATAACCATGTCCTCCTGTAGGACTTGTATTCTCTATATATAATGTTTCAGCTTTCTCAAGCTCATAGCAATGTAAAATAATAATGCACTGGGGATGGAAACGGGATTTGGGATGAGACACATATATCAATTGTTTTGCGTGTTTATATACTTCACATTTTATTTATAGCCACAAGGCTATTATGGAACGTCCTTGGCCTCTGTAACACAGTTGTCCGGGCCAGCTGCAATGCACCTGTATTGTCAAAGCGGACTCCCGTTCGTTCAACCCTAGCATAAGCGTGTTACCACAGAGCTTGGCTCTCCTTTTCAAATACGTAAATGTTCACATCTCAACTGAAATATTATCACGCAAATGTCTTACATGCTTCATTCAAACACCAGTGGATTACTCCAACAATCCCAAATCATGTTTAATTGTTCAAACCACTTGTTTGATTAGCGTTGTTTAGAGTGTAAAAACAAAACTCTAAATGTTAATAACAAAAGTTCATTAATTATTTATAACAATAATAAATTGTTTATAACAATGTCAAATGACCATTGAAAATTTTATACACGCCTGTATTAATCACTATCATTTCAAATTATTTAACAAAGATATTTACAAAATTATTTTACAATATTAATTGTTTATATTATTTATACAAGAAATACATTAAACCACACGTTTATCCGGTTGATAATTACTCAAATCGTGATGATATAATCGACCAATGAAGGTTAGTTATATTTAACTGTCAAATTCAGGTTTAATAAGGTTTAATAATAATTATTAATATTTGTGACGGTAACCTCCATTCAAAATCTTTATCTCAAATTATTTAACACTCTTGTTAATTTTTAACAGTATCTTCATATGAATAATCTTTCAAAGAACAAGAACAATATTCAGCGGAAAAATACTTCGCTCATAACGCACAAAATTACACAACAATTGGCCCAAAATTCATCATATATCTTCATATATATGGCATAAAAATCTTCCAAACTACACACAAAAATCCTCCACTTATAAATTCATCAACTTCATTAATTATTGTGGGAACCTCCTTCATTATTCAAGGGCATTATTCAACAGCGACTTTTACACGTCCACTGAACTAACGATTATACATCCATTGTTCCTCTTTAAAAATTCTTATATTCATCAATTGTAATAATGACTGTTATTATTTAACCTTCGTGGGTTTCATTCATGAATCGATATGAAGTAAAAATTTGCCAATCACAAATAAATTTAATAGCAAATACGATTAGACACTCCTGCCTGGTCTATCAAAATTGAGATTAACATCTTCAAAGTAACGCAGTATAAAAATACTATCTTCAAACAAAGTTCATCTAAACTGCAAAATAGTCGAATAGAATACAATTAGATTGTGGAATGCAAACATTATTGTTCCAATCTATGATTGAGAAAAACTCCTATCAAATGTTCATTACTATAGTGTATTCAATAAATTGTAATCAACGTTCATATTTCATAAAATTGTCTATAATGCAATGGTAAATGTCTATGTTGCAATCATGTTCATAAGACGACTAGTATTTCAAAGATCGTCGATATCGTAATAGATTTTAACGCTCTAAAATCTTTTAATCATTCTTCTTTCTTGAGGATGACAGAAAATTGGTCAAAGTAATTTACTGAATAGAATTACTTTAATAAAAAGACACGCTGTCTGAATTCAAATCTGCCATAGCAAATCGTTAACTTTACAGTCAAATCGTGACTACAAAAATATGCAAATTACTGAAAGAATCTAATATCAGTCTCAACTGATCCAAAATTATTAAGTATGCCAATGACATAGCAATGTCTCAAAAATGGAAGAAAAAGGCATAAATCATCGAAGTGTACTGAGTACAGAAATATCAATCAAGAAAATGGGGCAAAAGATAGGACAGAAAATATGGGAAGAATGGTTGCTCAGATATCGCTACAAGACTCAAATAATACAAGAAACGTTCACGACTACCTTATCTGTTGATTGAAGGTCTAGAGGAAAGTTTTCAAAGAAAACTGCTGTTGGTTCCAATTCACCAGCGTAAAGATGTGCTCCGTCCTCGAATTTGGAATCAGCGTCCTCGGAGAATCGAACTGCTTCCTCCTCCGAAATTGCACTGCTCCGTGGATACGAAAAACATCCTTCTGGCAAAACTCTTCTTTGTGCGCCGGGACAACCCTGGCCTCTCTTGAAAGTTCCCTGAAGTTCTTGCAGGAATTCGCCGTGAAGTTTATTGTAGTTATTTCCGCAGAAATATTCATAGTTGTGGAGTATGAAATTATTTCCACTGTTATCTGGTATAATTCAGCGATGGATTCACGATGCATGAGTGTAGTTGGATGTTCACTACATGCTCGCTTTTTTTAGAAAGACGATTAACGAAGTTCCATGCTGTTACTTTACTCCAACGATATATGTCCCAATTGCATTAAAGCCTTAGCCTTCCATCTCAACTACTGTTATAATCATTGAAAGCACTGCAAGATTATAATGTTCCATAGTCGAATGTATCGTTGTAATACTAAACGTATTCTCCAATATCACTGTTGCCAGAAGGATGTTTTTCGTATCCACGGAGCAGTGCAATTTCGGAGGAGGAAGCAGTTCGATTCTCCGAGGACGCTGATTCCAAATTCGAGGACGGAGCACATCTTTACGCTGGTGAAATGTAACCAACAGCAGTTTTCTTTGAAAACTTTCCTCTGGAACTTCAATCAACAGATAAGGTAGTCGCGAACGTTTCTTGTATTATTTGAGTCTTGTAGCGATATCTGAGCAACCATTCTTCCCATATTTTCTGTCCTATCTTTTGCCCCATTTTCTTGATTGATATTTCTGTACTCAGTACACTTCGATGATTTATGCCTTTTTCTTCGATTTGTTAAGACATTGCTATGTCATTGGCATACTTAAATAATTTTGGATCAGTTGAGACTGATGATTTAAATTCTTTCAGTAATTTGCATATTTTTGTAGTCACGATTTGACTGTAAAGTTAACGATTTGCTATGGCAGATTTGAATTCAGACAGCGTGTCTTTTTATTAAAGTAATTCTATTCAGTAAATTACTTTGACCAATTTTCTGTCATCCTTTGAAGATGTTAATCTCAATTTTGATAGACCAGGCAGGAGTGTCTAATCGTATTCGCTATTAAATTTATTTGTGATTGGCAAATTTTTACTTCATATCGATTCATGAATGAAACCCACGAAGGTTAAATAATAACAGTCATTATTACAATTGATGAATATAAGAATTTTTAAAGAGGAACAATGGATGTATAATCGTTAGTTCAGTGGACGTGTAAAAGTCGCTGTTGAATAATGCCCATGAATAATGAAGGAGGTTCCCACAATAATTAATGAAGTTGATGAATTAATAAGTGGAGGTTTTTGAGTGTAGTTTGGAAGATTTTATGCCATATATATATGAAGATATATGATGAATTTTGGGCCAATTTTTGTGCCATTTTTGTGCGTTATAAGCGAAGTATTTTCCCACTGAATGTATTGTTCTTGTTCTTTGAAAGATTATTCATATGAAGATACTGTTAAAATTAACAAGAGTGTTAAATAATTTGAGATAAAGATTTTGAATGGAGGTTACAGTCACAAATATTAATAATTATTATTAAACCTTATTAAACCTGAATTTGACAGTTAAATATAACTAACCTTCATTGGTCGATTATATCATCACGATTTGAGTAATTATCAACCGGATAAACGTGTGGTTTAATGTATTCCTTGTATAAATAATATAAACAATATAACATTGTAAAATAATTTTGTAAATATCTTTGTTAAATAATTTGAAATGATAGTGATTAATACAGGCGTGTATAAAATTTTCATTTGTCATTTGACATTGTTATAAACAATTTATTATTGTTATAAATAATTAATGAACTTTTGTTCTTAACATTTAGAGTTTTGTTTTTATACTCTAAACAACGCTAATTAAACAAGTGGTTTAAACAAATAATCATGATTTGGGATTGTTGGAGTAATCCACTGGTGTTTGAATGAAGCATGTAAGACATTTGCGTGATAATATTTCAGTTGAGATGTGAACATTTACGTGTTTGAAAGGGAGAGCCAAGCTCTGAGGTAACACGCTTATGCTAGGGTTGAACGAACGGGAGTCCGCTTTGACAATACAGGTGCATTGCAGCTGGCCCGGACAACTGTGTTACAGAGGCCAAGGACGCTCCATAATAGCCTTGTGGCTATAAATAAAATGTGAAGTATATAAACACGCAAAACAATTGATATATGTGTCTCATCCCAAATCCCGTTTCCATTCCATGTGCATTATTATTTTTACGTTGCTATGAGCTTGAGAAAGCGGAAACATTATATGTAGAGAATACAGGTCCTACAGGAGGACATGGTTATGTGGTCGATGGCTTCTGATTGCCACGTTGATTTTTTTTTTGTTAAATCATTCTTTATGTGAAATAAATTATTGTGCAGTTTAAAGTTTCTCGTCTTCGTTCTGGTTCATTTTAAATATCATGGTGGAGGTTATTGTGTGGGCATACTTTTAAGTGATCCAGTTGACAACCCAGTCCCCGAGATAAATTTAAGAGGTAAGTAAAGGTAAGTATGAACCCCCGTATATTTTGGTGTGTTCCACAATAATTTCTTGTTAACTATTGTGCTCTAATCTCGATAGTATCTGTCAGTGCCATTTTCATTGATGTAGCTGTGCCGGTGCGTTTGATTATTGGCAATCCGATTGAGGGGGCGGATATCTGACAGCCTACTATCCGGATATCGGGTACAGTACCATCCCGGCATTTGCCCGAAGACGAAGTGGGAAACCACGGAAAACCTCTTCGAGGATGGCAGAGGTGGGAATCGAACCCCCTCTACTCATTTGGGCCACCCGAGGCTGAGTAGACCCCGTTCCAGTCCTCATACCACTTTTCAAATTTCGTGGCAGAGCCGGGAATCGAACCCAGGACCTCCGGGGCGGCAGCCTACCATGCTGACCACTACGCTACGGAGGCGACATGGTTTAGAACAGTATTTAGCGAAAATAACCATTTAAATGAGACAAGAAAATAACTTTCCCTATCGTCTTCGTAGATAATGTGAACAAAACCAAGTTGAAATCTTGCTGTACGAGGTAGGGAGGGTATAATAAAATAGTTAAAAAGAATTTAAAAAATCTGCCGTTGGATGGTCTTGAACCCGGGATCTTCGAAAGAGCGAGCGGGCGCAATAACACTTGCACTCATTTCCAACACACTCTAGAGGTTTTTGTTGCGCATCTTATTAACGCGTATGGTAAAATATTCAATTATTACAGTTAGACCTTAAATATTGATTGGAATGCATTCGTTCAGTACCTGGCAGGTTTTCTAATTTACTTAAAGCAATTTTCGCGACCGCTTTGCGTTAATAAGGCGAAAGAACAGCAACTAATGCCCTCAAACGACAGCCCTTCGGTTTTATTTCATACAACTTAGCGTCCAAAATGCTAGCGTGTGATACACTTCGGTCATACAAGCAGGTGTACTGACGAAGAGAACAGAATTATACAGGATTTTGTACCAGCGATCACACCAGCTTCCTTGCCAGCGAGTGTCGTGTGATACGGGCCTAAAGATATGCTAAGACTTTTTGTTAAAATTTAATAACAAAACAAGATGTTCGGTAAAGAACGTATAGCCTACTTACTCCTAAATACATGGGTATGGTTATAACCCTTTGTCCTTTTCAAGGAGTATAATTGAATGTTGGTTGTAGTAGCTTCTTGAAATACAACGTGCTTTACGGATATTATACATGAATATGATGTGCCCTTTGCTAGTGCTACCTCTGTAAAAAAAATTCATTCAATTCGGTTTCACCGTGTTTGAATTGATAGGGGGAATCGATTTGCACACAAACATGGCTGCTATCTGCACATTATTGGTCTGATGACCTTGTAGTGTGGTCAACAGATTCTCTATACATAAAGGTATGTCGTTGCAAAATTTGGTAGGGATCAGATTATTAGGTTGGTCATAACTTGATTCAAGCTCTTAACATTAGGATGGCCGCCATTACGTTTTCGTCAATATGGCGGCGATATAAAACATGACACTGGAGTGCCCTTTGCTAGTGCTACCTCTGTTCCAAATTTCGTTCAATTCGGTTACCCCTTCGTTTAATTGATAGGGGGAATCAATTTGCACACATACATGACCGCCATCTGCAAACTAATGGGCTGATGACCTTGTAGTTCAGTCAAACGATGCTCGCTATACAAGTATACGTTGTTGCAAAATTTGGTAGAGATAGGATGATTAAGTTAGTCGTAATTTGATTTAAGCTTTGAACATTTGGGTGGCCACCATTACGTTTCCGTCAAGATGGTGGCGATATAAAACATGACACAGAGGTGTTCTGCGCTAGTGCTACCTCTGTACCAAATTTCGTTCAATTCGGTTTCACCGTGTTTGAATTGATAGGGGGAATCGATTTGCATACATACTTGGCCGCCATATGCAAACTGTTGGGCTGATGATCTTGTAGTTTGGTCAAAATATGCTTCCCACATAAAGGTATGTTGTTGCAAGATTTTGTAGAGATCAAATTATTAGGTTGGTCGTAATTTGATTCAAGCTCTTAATAATAGGATGGTCACCATTACGTTTTCGTCAAGATGGCGGCGATATAAAACATTACACTGAGGTGTCTTTTACTACTGCTACCTCTGTACCAAATATCGTTCAATTCGGTATCACCGTGTTTGAATTGATAGGGGGAATCGATTTGCGCACATACATGGCCGCCATCTGCAAACTATTGGTCTGATTACCTTGTAGTGTAGTCAAAAGACGCTCGCCTTATAAATGTATGTTGTTGCAAAATTTGGTAGAGATCGTATGATTAGGTTATTCGTAATTTGATTTAAGCTTTGAACATTTGGGTGGCCGCCATTACGTTTCCGTCAAGATGGCTGCGATATAAAACATGACACTGAGGTGCCCTTTGCTAGTTCTACCTCTGTAACAAATTTCGATCAATTCGGTTTCACCGTGTTCGAATTGATAGGGGGGGGGGAGGGAGGGGCAGACATTCAAAGTACACACACTCACACACACACAACGTCACACACACACAGATAGACACACGATTTTTTGCTAATAATACAATGGGAATTTCTACGGAATACGTATACTTCGATGCAAGCACTGGCGATCAGAATATCATTCGATATGTTGTTGTTTTGTTTCATTTGAGGGCCTAGAACATTTAGCCATGTTTACTTGGGTGTGTGTGTGTGTAGAATTTGTCTGATAACCTGAGTTATTGCGGGCTTGTAATGATGTGTGTATTTGCAATTAAGGATTGGGAAGGAGGCGGCCGTGGCCTTAAGATGGAATCCGTCCCGGAATTTGGAAACCACGGAAAACCATTTCCAGGGTGGCTGAGGTGGGAATCGAACCCACTTCATCTCATATTTGCTCCACGAGGCTACGTGTGCCCAATTTCAGCCCTCAGACAAGTATTACATTTCTTGGCAGAGCTGGGAATCGAACCCGGACTTCCGGAGCAACACTTCGAGATGTTATGTTAATATTCATGCCAGTTTTTTTAATTTTCTGCCATAACAGGTCACGTGGCATAACGTACCAATTCGATCGTGTTCTCTTTATAAATCATCAAAATTCAACGAACTCTTCACAAAAATTCGTCGTAAGGCAATAAATGTGGCAATGTAGTTACATCCCGACTAAAATGGAATGTGGGCTTTCGTTCAAAAAAAGTATGCCTACTACTGGATTCGAAGCAGCATTCTACCCGCTCGCGCCCACCAAGTACGGTCAGGCTTTAAACCTCGCAGCCACCAAGACATGGTAAGTACCGCACGCTAAACGTGCTTTAGTTACTGTAGCCGTCCCACCTCAAACGTTTAAGTCCATCTCAAAGTCTTCAATCACGGTTTGTGATGTTGATTTAACTTTCTACTATTACAGATCACGTGGCGTAAGCTATTAATTCGATCGTATTACGTGTATGTGTGTTATTTCAAGGAGAAGAAAGTCATATGTTAGTAGAATGGGCCGTAGTATTTGGCGGGGAAAAGTTTAAGGTCGGTTTTCCTTTGCTAGACCCATGACCCAATTACATTTCTGTCACACAGTCAGAGCGCAGAGCAATATCGACCATCGGGAGAAATGCTATGTTAGTTGGGTTTCATAAAACTAAATAATAAGGGGCGGTTGGACCACACTGTATATAAAAATCAATGTTACGTGATAGTTTGTCTGTCTGTGGGTATGTCTCCTATACGTTCATATACCTTTCGTCCGATAGCGATGAAACTAGGCTGAGATTTTGTGTGCACTCCAGGGAAGGTTTCTAGCTTCCGATCTCTCCGGAAAGAAGCTGTGGTACTCTGTCGACTCCGGATCGGCCATGGGATTGCTACGCACTCCCACTTGCTAAAGAGAGAAGAGCCTGCTTTGTGTACTTGCGGTGCCCATCTCACTGTGGCACACATTCTCTTGGAGTGTGTGGATCTGGCGGATCTGCGAAGGACTCTTAAACTGCCTGATACCCTCTCCCTTATTCTCCGTGATGACGGGCCGTCAGTAGACCTCGTCATCCGGTTCATGAGGGAGAGTGGTTACTTTTTTAGGTTTTAATGTAAGTTAAGACTTTTAGGAAAAGTAGACACAGCTTATCGAAGGATTAAGAATACTTGACAGTCTGTCTGTGTGTGAGGGTGTGAGTGTGTATATGTGTTCCTCCTTATCAATTCAAACACAACGAAACCGAATTGAACGAAATTTGATGCAGAGGTAGCACTAGTAAAGGGCACTACAGTGTAATGTTTTTATCGCCGCCATCTTTACCAAAACTGAATGGCGGCCACCCAAACGTTCAAAACGTAAAATCAAATTACGGCTAAACTAATCATCCGATCTCTTCCAAATTTGCTAACAACATGCCTTCATACGGGACGTGTGTTGCGCCCAAACTACAAGGTCATCAGCCGTACCATTTCGAGATGGTGGCCGTGAGAATTATTAAAGCATTATAACCCATAACTTTGAACCCACCAATTCCGATTATCGAACCGAGAGCGGTTTAAGCTATCCTAAGTGACCTACCTAGAGATCTCGGGTTCGAATCCCGGACGGGGTAGATATTTTTGCTACCAGATTATCATTTTAAATTTTGTAAATATTGTCAATTACAGTACAGTAAGTATGTAGTTAGTTTTAGTTGTAAGTATGAAGTTAATTTGTTTATTAGATATATGTCATTGTTCTATTAGACTGTGGTGTGTGAGTGTGTCTGGTGAGGGTGCATGTGAGTGGGCCTGGTGACAGACTGTTTTAGTGGTAGTATTTGTTGTTGGTGAAAATTTAGTATTTTTTCGTTAGTAGAATTTTGGTATTTAATTGTTAGTAGAAGGTTAGTATTTTGTAGTAGAATTGCTCTTTACTTATTCTGAAAGGGAGTAGCAGCCTTTCAGAATAAATCAATTCTTTACTAGTCTAATAGACGGTTAAGATATTGATAATATAAGCCAACTAATGGCTACACTGCGTTCTGCTGCACGGCTGAAAGCAACGGGAAACTACAGCCGTAATGCTATTCCCGAGGATATGCACCTCTCTAAGCATAATTACATGTGATGATGGCCTCCTCCCTTGTAAAATTTCAATCCGGAGGTAAACTAGTCCCCCGTTCGGATCTCCGGGTGGGGACTAATCGAGAGGGGGTTAACATCACAGAAGTGACAGAGGAAATCTGACATTCTACGGATCGGAGCGTGGAATGTTAGAAGTCTGCTAGGAAGTGGAAAGTTAGAAAACTTAGAGAGGGAAATGGATAGGTTGAGGTTGGATTTGGTTGGGATTAGTGAAATGCGCTGGCAGGAAGAACAGGACGTTTGGTCAGGAGACTATAGGGTCATTAGCACTAAATCAAACAATGGCCAAGCAGGAGTTGGTCTCATATTGAGTAGGAAACTTGGACAGCGGGTGGAATATTATGAGCAATACAGTGAACGGATTATTGTAGCAAAAATCAATACTAAACCTACGTGCACCACAGTGGTACAAGTCTATATGCCTACCAGTCAAGCTTATGATGAGGATGTTGAAAAGGTCTACGAAGAAATAGATGACATTCTGAGGTATATCAAAGGTGATGAAAATGTTATAGTAATGGGAGATTGGAACGCTGTGGTAGGAAAAGGGAGAGAAGGGAAGATAGTAGGTGATTTCGGATTAGGTGAAAGGAATGATCGAGGAAGCAGGCTGATGGAATTCTGCACCGAACATGAGTTGGTCATAGCTAACACCTTATTCAATAACCACAATAGAAGAATATACACATGGATGAGACCAGGAGATAAAGGGCGTTACCAAATCGACTTCATTATGGTCAAGCAGAGGTTTCGAAACCAGATTTTGGATTGTAAAACATATCCTGGTGCTGACATAAACTCCGACCACAATCTGGTTGTAATGAAATGCAGATTAAAGTTGAAGAAACTGAAGAAAAGTCAAAAGCCAAAAAGGTGGGCAATAGACGGACTGAAAGTAAAGGATGTAAACGAAAGATTCAAGAAGAGTATAACGGAAGGACTAATGAAAAATCCTAAACGGACTTCAATTGCAGACGAATGGGCACTTTTGAAGAATGAAATAACAAAATCCGCAGAAGAAAACATTGGTAGGAAAGAAAGAATAGGTAGAAAACCGTGGATCACTCAGGATATACTAGAATTGATGGATGAAAGGCGGAAACACAAGAATGTAAGAGATGAAAAGGGGAAAGCAGAATACAGACGTCTGAGAAATGAGGTTAACAAGAAGTGCAAGGAAGCGAAAGAAGAATGGTTGAAAGAGAAATGTGCAGGTATAGAAAATTGTCTGAAATTAGGAAAAGTAGACACAGCTTATCGAAGGATTAAGAATACTTTTGGGGAAAAGAAGACTAAGTGCTGTAATATTAAGGACACAAATGGAAAGCCTCTAACAGATAGGGAAGAAAAGGTTGAGAGATGGAAAGCTTACATAGAGTGCTTGTATAAGGGAAAGGAGATTGAGAATCATGTAATGGAAAGGGAGGAGGAAATTGATGAGGATGCAAAAGGAGATTTAATATTGAGATCAGAATTTGACAGAGCATTAGAGGACTTAGGCAGGAACAAAGCACCAGGCATAGATAATATACCGATTGAGTTGCTACGCTGCATAGGAGATGAAGGTCTGATCAGGTTATTTCACTTGGTGTGTAGGATTTATGAGACAGGTGAGGTACCCCCTGATTTCAAGAAGAATGTTATCATCCCTATACCAAAGAAAGTGGGAGCTGACAGATGTGAAGATTACCGTACAATCAGCTTGATTACTCATGCTTCAAAGATCCTGTCTAGAATAATTTACAAGAGGATTGAAAGCCAGATAGAAACGGAGTTGGGTGAAGACCAGTTTGGTTTCAGGAGAAATGTAGGAACAAGGGAAGCTGTACTAAGTCTTAGGCTGATTTTGGAAGGTAGAATAAGGAAAAATAAGAGAACGTTCATGGCATTTTAGACTTAGAAAAGGCTTTTGATAATGTTGATTGGACTAAATTGTTGGACATTTTGAAATCTATTGGAATAAAGTACAGGGATAGGAGGGTGATATACAATCTATACAGAAACCAGACAGCAGTCATTCGAGCTGAAGGACATGAGAGAGAAGCTGGTATTCAGAAAGGTGTAAGGCAAGGCTGCAACTTATCACCCATACTTTTAAATCTTTACATTGAACAAGCAATGAAGGAAATTGGAGAAAAATTTAAAGTGGGAGTGAAGATTCAAGGAGAAATAATTTCAACTCTGAGATTTGCTGATGACATCGTCATCTTGGCCGACACGCCTGAGGATTTTAATCAGTTTTTGAATGGTATGGACTCCGTCTTACAGAATGAATATATGATGAAAATTAATAAATGAAAAACAAAACTACTGGAATGCAGCCGAAATAAATCAGAAACTTCTATGGAGATCAAATTGGCAGGTGAAAAGCTGAAGGAAGTTGGAGACTTCTGTTACTTAGGAAGCAGAATAACCAGTGATGGACGAAGCAAAGAGGATATAAAAAGTAGGTTGGCTCAGGCAAGGAAAGCCTTCCTACAAAAAAGGAATCTGTTGTCATCGAATATAGATTTAGGTATTAGGAAGTCATTTTTGAAAGCCTATGTTTGGAGCGTGGCGCTCTATGGAAGTGAAACTTGGACTATTGGTGCAGCAGAAAAGAGGAGAATTGAAGCATTTGAAATGTGGTGTTACAGGAGAATGATGAAGATCAGATGGGTAGATAGGGTTACAAACGAAGAGGTATTAAGGCGAGTGGGAGAGGAGAGATGTTTCTGGCGACTGCTAATGAAGAGAAGAGATAGGTTGGTAGGACACATACTAAGACACCCAGAAATAGCAAGCTTAGTTATGGAAGGAAGGGTCGAGGACAAGAACTGTAGGGGTAGACCAAGGTTAGAATATGTTAAACAGATTGCCTTGGATGTAGGGTGTGGTAGCTATGTAGAGATGAAACGATTAGCTCAGGACAGGGAGGCATGGAGGGCTGCATCAAACCAGTCAAAAGACTGAAGACTCAAACAACAACAAATCCCTTTAAATATAGGTAGAGCAAGAGTAGAATCAACAAATGAGCGACGACGCGCGAAGCGTTTCAAGAAAGTCCCATATAATTTCATATACCATCCATCCGATAGCGATGAAACTTGGGTGAGATGTTGTGTACACTCCAGGGAAGGTTTCTGGCTTAGTACAAACATTTTACAATAGGTAGCGCACCAGTAGATGCAACAAATGAGCGATGACCCGCGAAGCGTTTCAACAAAGTCCCGTATAAAGTCATATACCATTCGTGTGATAGTGATAAATGTTTGGTGAATTGTTGTGTACACTCCACGAAAGGTTTCTGGCTAAGTAAATCCATTTTACAATACGAAGCGCACGTTTATATTCAACAATTGAGTGACTACGCTCGAAGCGTTTCGACAACGTCCCGTATACGTTCACATACCATTCGTCCGATTGGTGAGATGTTGTGTACACTCCAGGGAATGTTTCTGGCTGAGTTCATCCATATTACAATATGTAGCGCAAGGGTAGAATCAACAAATGAGCGACGACACGCGAAGCGTTTCAACCAAGTCCCGCATGCATTCATGTACCATTCGTCCGTAGCTATGAAACTTGGGTGAGATGTTGTGTACACGTCATGGAAAATTTCTGGCTTAGTAAATCCACTATACAATATGCAGCGCACAAGTTGATTCAACAAATGAGGGACGACGCGCGAAGCGTTTCAACAAAGACCCGTATAAGGTCATATACCATTCTGCCGTTAGCGGTGAAACTTGGGTGAAATATGGTGGACACTCCAAGGAAGGTTTCTGGGTTAGTAAATACATTTCACAGTAGGTAGCACACTAGTAGATTCGACAAATGAACGACGACACGCGGAGCGTTTCAATACAGCCCCCTATGTCTTCATATCCCATTAGTCCGATAGCGATGAAATTTGGGTGAGATGTTGTGGACACTTACGTGACGGTTTCTAACTTAGTAAATGCATTTTACAGTAGGTAGCGCACGAGTAGATTCAACAAATGAGTGACGGAGCGCGAATCGTTTAAACAAAATCAGGAATGCGTTCATATACTATTCATCCGATTGCGATGAAACATTGATCAGTTATTGTGTACCCGCCAGGGAAGGGGACTTAGTAAATCCATTTCACAATAGGTAGCGTACGAGGAGATTCAACAAATGAGTGACAGCGATGAAACTTTTAAAGTTGTTGTGCACGCTCCCACGAATGGTTCTAAATTAGAAAATCCATTTTACGATAGCTTACAGGCAGTTAACATGTTGTGTATCCAAAAGCACTTCAAGAAACAGAATTTCAACGCCAACATTTTCTTTGATTGGCATTGCAATGCATGCCGGGTACAGCTTGTTCTATATAAAATGACTTACATAGAACTTGTTAGCAAATAATGATTTGGACTAAACGCTTTCATCAGTGGAGTATATTATTTATCTATAAAGCATTTCATAAAAAGTTTATTTATTTTGTATCATTATGCTATATTGCATGCAATACTCAAATTAGTGAAATATAAGTCAGGCACAAGATATCCGCTGCCATCTTATCTTGTTACTGAGACGGCTCAGCTTTTTAAAATCACTTCTGCACTATAGTATTACTAAATAAACTTTTAACTTCGAACGTGCCTCTTCCTTTAGAACAGTTAAAGCGATTCTCGGCTCGATAATCGGAACTGGTGGGTCCCATGATATGGATTATAAAGTTTGCATAATTCGCACGGCCGCCATCCTGAAATGGAACGGCGGATGACCTTGTAGTTTGGTCGCAAGACGCGTCCTTTACGAAGGTATGTTGTTACCAAATTTGGTAGAGATCGGATAATTTGGTTAGTCGTTATTTGATTTTACGTTTTGAACGTTTGAGTGGCCGCCATTCAGTTTTGGTAAAGATGGCGGCGATTAGCTTGGATTCAATATCATTAGGGTGAAGCGATGAGACTGAATTATGTGTTAATGTGGGGGCTGAAGGATTTCACAATTAAACATAATAGGTAACACATATGCAATTTATTAATATACTGTTTAAGTAAACAAAACATCAATTAAAAAGACTGAAGAAAATACTCGAGCTACTTATTAAAAAGTTCATGGTAAAGATCAACTTTGTCTTCTTAAAATAGAAGAGGCAGTAAAAATGTTCTATAAATGAGTGCTAAAAAACTTATCTTATCTTTGGCGACACTTTAGTGGAGGGTATGTCCGGAGTGAATCATCCCTCGAGCGAAGAAATGTATGCAAAGACAGTCACGTATAACCATTTGTCAGTCCCAGTAGGCAACCCACTCCACACATTTGAGAGGTATCACTTCGGTTGTTGTGCACTGAAGAGATTGGAGTATATTTACAAACTTGGTTGGTCCTGGCTGACCATGGCGCATAGCAACTACTGTTGACATTCCTTCCTTGTGCCTTTCCTCACTGCGAGATAGTGCACCATGAAGATTATTATTATTGGTGGTAGATGATGACTCACTGCGTTACTTGAAAAGTCTTGCGAGAATATTTGAAGCTTACTGGTCTCAAGTGGTGACCAAAAAGCAAATTGACACATGTTGACAGTAGAATGTTGGCCGTAGAGTAAGCCCAAAGAATAGCGGCCCAGAGTGGCCCGTAAAGTCGTGGCCGAAGAATGGATGAAGAGAGGACCGTCACCCAGAAGATGACTCGAGGTTTTATAGCGGCGAAAACCCGCCGAGGAAGGCAGCTGACCAGAAACACCGCTGCTATTGGTTGGCCAAGGAAATGACGTCACGAGCTCGAGGCGACAGCAGGCACTCAGCAGACAAGCTCAGTGTAGTGGTTGTAATGATGTGTTGCGGAAGCCTTAAACACTTAGGTGAGTAACTATAATATCGATGAGTTAGGTGATTAATAACAAGGTTATGCATATAGATTAAGCAATTAATACATTTCCAAAGAAATAATTATCATTCGAGGATCTCGGTAACAAGAAACAAATTTGACCGACAAATGGGCCAAGCTTAACATTGAAAGTGACACGAAAAGTGATCATGCTCCGAGAACTCCGAATGAAAACAGAAAAAAGAATCCGTCAAAACAAACATGGATAACAGACGAGGAGTAAACTAAGACTCGAAAGGCAAAACAGAGATTACAGAGATACGTCTAGTGTAATGACCTTTATTAGTTAAAACATCAACAAC
Organism: Meconema thalassinum; assembly: GCA_946902985.2. Classification (NCBI taxonomy): domain Eukaryota; kingdom Metazoa; phylum Arthropoda; class Insecta; order Orthoptera; family Tettigoniidae; genus Meconema; species Meconema thalassinum. The sequence goes on from OX336395.1 coordinate 241,434,180, forward strand.
TCTGACGCGTTTATCACGGCCAACGTGGCAGTGAATAACTCTGCCTAGGTTCCACACGAGAGGCGGTGATGGGTCTCGAAGAAGAACCATGTCCCCCACTCGTACATCTGGTTGAGGAAGCCGCCATTTCTCACGCCTATTTAGCAAGCTGAGATACTCTAACTTCCATCGGCGCCAAAAAGAACAGCGCAAAGATTCTACTTTTCTCCAAAAGATAGGTAGGCTAGGAGCACAGCGTCGAACCAGCAAAGGCGGAGTAGCAGTAAGCGAACAGCCAATCAGGAAGTGACTGGGTGTTAAAGGTAAAAGATCCTTAGGATCGTTAGAAAGAGGAGTCAGAGGTCTGGAATTTACGATACCTTCGACTTGAATAATTAAAGAGTTGAATTCCTCATAAGAAAGTATGGCAGGACCAAGAGTTTTCTTAAGCTGTCTCGTAGTAAGTTTGATGCAGGACTCCCATCGGCCCCCATGATGGGGAGCATAAGGCGGGGTGAAATGCCATTTGAACCCTTTAGAATAGGAAAAGTTGGAATTTTTTTATTTAGCAGAAGGGGAGCTTAACACTTTTTTCCAGAGATCAGAAACACTTACAAAAATTTTTGCATTATCTGAAAAGACTTCAGATGGAACACCACTTCTAGCAGCAAATCTAGAAAAGGCGGCCAAAAAATAAGATACAGAAGCGTTCGTAACCAACTCGAGGTGGATAGCTCCAGTCACCATGCATACAAATAACGAGATGTAAAGTTTACCTAAAATTTTGCGCTTAGATGAAGAGGGATTGGTCTAATATACGTAAGGACCGGCGTAATCAATCCCAGTAAGAGCGAAGGGCCTGCTAGGTTCTGAACTAAATGGAGGTAAGTTACCCATAATCTGAGTGGCAGGGCGTGGTTTAACCTTAAAGCAAGGTATACACTTTTTAACAACAGAAGAAACCTCATGAACGCCATTAATGACCCAGTAGAGTTCACGAATTAGACAGAGCAAGGTGCGAGTGCCAGCATGAAGGTGTTTATAATGAAACTTTTTTATTATAAGTGTAGTGATAGGATGCTTTGAAGGAAGGATGATGGGATGTTTTTTCCCATCCTCAAAACTAGACATAGCTAATCTTCCACCCGCACGTATTATGCCGTCCTGGTCTAGAAAAGGAGTGAGTGGAGAAAGCCTGCTAGACTTGGGTAAGTCTTTACCACTTATAAGAGCTTGCTTTTCAGGAGCAAATACTTCCAGCTGAACAAGCAACAAAATCTTGCGAGTAGCAAATTCTAACTCTACTCTGGTGAGAAAGGGTTGAGGCTTCAATGGTTGATCAATTACTAAATATATCCACCGGAATATATAAGACAATACACGAATCAATTTATCAAATGAAGAGTATCTCTGAAAAAGGCTAGTAGAAGTAGAAGTAAGATGCGACGTGACAGGGTCAGCGCGGGCATCAGGTACTTCTTCTACAAATTGATTAGCTAAGCGAAGCCAGCAAGATGATTCCTGACTTAGCCAAGGAGGACCATTCCAGTACAGGTCTGAAGAAATCAATTTTTTAGGCATGCAACCACGTGATATTATATCCCCGGGGTTTTCACGGCAAGGAACATGTCTCCATTGTTCAGAATGGGAAACTTCATGAATCTTAGAAACGCGATTTGCTACAAAGGTATTCCAATGAGAAGAAGGCTTGGAAATCCAAGCTAGTACAATAGAAGAATCGCTCCAAAAAATGTGCGGGAAAATTTTAACTTTAAGCTGACATTTAGTTTAGTAGCTAATTCTGTTGCCATTAAAGCAGAGCATAGTTCTAATCTCAGCAATGATACCGTTTTAAGTGGAGCAACTTTTGATTTAGCGCACACTAAATTAGAAAATCCAGGGAAAATAGCTGAGGAACGTCCTACTATGTATGCACAACAGCCATAAGCCCGTTCTGAACTATCAGAAAATACATGCAGGTCATACTGCTGGCATAAGGGATTAGAAATTAAAAGGCGGGGTATAGAAACCTTGGAGAGATCCAGCAAACTACTGCGATACTCTAACCATTCTTCTAAGAGAGGAAAGAGGAGCTTTTCATCCCAGTCAGATTTTAATGACCAAAGCTTTTGCAGGAAAATTTTTGCAACAATAACTATAGGAGCAATATATTGCAATGGGTCAAAGATCTTTAGGGTTTCTGACAGAACTTGTCTCTTAGTTACAGGGGGAGATTCTGATAAATGTACCTGATAAGAGAAGGTATCAGAAGAAGGACACCAAAAAACACCCAATGCTTTTACGGCTGCTTCATCAGTAGGAATAACAACAAATTCATTAACTGGGACCTCTGATGAAATTTTTTATATAAATTCAGTAGAATTTGAAGTCCATTTAAGGAGCGGAAAACCACCTCCTAGGAGCAGGGATTTAAAATCTTCGCACACAAGGAGTGCTTCAGAAATATTAGGGAAAGAATACAAGAAATTGTCAATATAAAATGCCGTTTTTAATGCCTCAGAGGCCAAAGGATGATACAGACAGGGGCGGATTTAACTTTTTGGCGCCCCTAGGCAAAATAAAAATTGCCTCCCCCCATTTTTTAGGTTTGTGAGAAAATTAAGTTGTATTTAGTATGGCAACCTATTAAAAATTCGAATTTTTTTACACATGGCGGCTGTGCGAAATATTTCACCGGCATTCTACATCCCCAATACTAGTACTGATATCACCCTGAAATTTTGTACAGCGATAAAGGGTACTACTAGAAGTTCAGCTATGAGACTTATAAAACAAACATGGCGGCCAAGCGAAGGTGAAACATTTTAATAGACTTGTCTCACGATTTAACCAGCAGTGAAATATGGTACAGTAAATGTTTATACACATTGTAATGCACTAGAGCTCGAGTCAGCCGGGAAGGCGGTGCGCAGAATGCGACGCTTCCATTACGTCATGCCTCACTTCCATCCCACCTATCACTGTCAGTGATTTTATCGTAATATTTAAGGATTCCGAGGAAGCGATTGTGTACATTTCGAGTGCTATGAAAGCATAGACAAAGTGTACGAATACTTTAAAAGTGTACAGCCTCGATGTGCTAAGCGGTGGTGTTGCCACACAGCAGGAACTCACAGCAGCAGCCTGCGGTGTGGGGACTCGGACATGGTTGACCTGTTGCAACAGTGGACATGTATCTCTGTCTCTCTCTGCACAAATCCCAGAGAGCCGGCTGACGGGAGCTCTAGCATCTAATTTAGTTCAATTGTTCACATAACCTCAAGTTGGTGGGTGTGCACAGTTTTAAAATTAAGTTTTTATTTCTTCTGTATTAATCATGCGATAAAAGTGAACGTTTGAATAATGCACCTACGCAAAAATAGTCATCTAATAGTACATAACTCTATGGCCTACATATACAAAAATCCAACAATGGCGACCATCCAAAATATTTAAACCGTTCTCAATATCTACGAATCTATTACAGCAATCTAACTGAAATTTTGTGTATTGATAGAGGCAATTAACATAAGTAGGATATATGAAAATAGGCTGTATAGTTCTTGACAGAACTACTTGTTTAAATCAAAACTTAACTTAGAAACTTCTGTACAATTTTACAAATGGAATGGCTGAATTACAATAAAATACAAATACTTTTGGAATGGCTGAATTGCAATAAAATCCAAATATTTTTGTTCTTATTTTGTGTTTTTCATCTCTCCTCTACTGAACCCTTCGATCAATCAATCTGAAAGAGAAGAAAAAAAATCAAAATCAAAGCAAGCACCTGGTATATCTTATTGCTCATTAAAATTGAACTAGGACAGAAGTAGAATGTTAATGTTAAATAAATTAATGCAGGGGCACACTGTTCCAATGTAGAAATCAGCATAGAAAGGAGGAGATCATTATGTATGTGGGATAGGTAGGGACACTGATTAAAGAAGACAATAAAGAAATAAGTACAAGTTATTCGGCTTGTAGGCCGTGGTCCCGACGTTTCACCGGAAACTGCGTCCGGCATTATCAAGGGTTCCGCTCCTTTCCACTGCTGACCAAGGAAAGGAGCGGAACTCTGATAATGCCGGACGCAGTTTCCAGTGAAACGTCGGGAGATATCCTGTCTGGACCATGGCCTACAAGCCCGAATAACTTGTACTTAATTATGAACGCCGGCTGTGAAAGTCTAAGCTTCTATAACAATAAAGAAAGCTTTTCAGCCAGTCAACACAAATTTTTGTGCCCAACACTACACAAGATATTTATCACAAAATAAGATGCTTTTATGTACAAAAATGGGGGGGGGGGGGGGGGGTACTTAAAATCGATGACATGTTTCGAACATCAAGCGTTCATCCTCAGATCCTGCTCACTTAAGGCTTAATCAAGATGTTTATGAATTACACTAGTGGACAAATATTATCTACGTTTGTAAAAACTTGTGAAACGCATCAACCTTATAGACGTCATTGTTCACTATTATGGTTGCTGCATTAATGTTGATGTACTTAAAATATGTTAACCTGTGTTCTATTGAACAATTATTATTATTATTATGACCAGATTCAGAAATGATGTCTACACTATTTTGTTAATTATGTTCTAAATCAACCGTTCCTGATTTAAATTGGTGGCCTAATTGTGTGTGGTTATAATGCACAAATTATACACAAAGAAATGAACCATAGCATTGGGAATTTGTAACCAATTTTACCGTACATAAGTTTCAATTTAAAATGAAGTCTGTGTGACTTACGTTTTGAAATAATTATTGATCAGGCTCCTCCGGACAGGATTGATGTCTCTCTGCTGGACCAGCCCTCTTTGCAGTCGTTGCTCTCTTATCTGCCCTTCTTGAATTAATGCTTCCCAAGGAGCAGGGAGTAAGAGTTCTGGATCATCTGGTGGTGCATCTTCTCCCAATCTCCGTAAAATATTGTGAAGCACACCAGTTGCGACAATGACTGGCAAACAATTGCCAAGTGCCATCTGCATTCCCACAGCTAAAATGGGAAACCGACGCTTCCAGACTCCAAATAAGCATTCCACCTTATTTCTTGATCTCGCTTGAGATTCATTATACAACCTCTCTTCAGCAGTGTGAATTACCTCAAGCGGTGTCATGATGTAGGGTCGGTTCATGTACCCACTATCGGCTAGTAAGACAGCATCTCCATAGCGTCCATTCTCAAACAGGAGATTTCTATACGACGCATTAAGAATGGTTTGGTCGTGTGTACTGCCAGGCCAACGAGCAACTAGGTCAATTATTTCCAAATTGGCATTGCATATTGCCTGGACATTAATGGACATATAACCTTTCCTGTTCCTATAAAATTCTGCATGGCCACCACCTGAAAAAGGGAAGGATCAGTATTGTAATGGGACAAGACATTGCATCTGTGCAGTCACTTTGAATTAAGGTGAGATGGCTTATAACTTATAACAAAATTAAACAGTCTGTTTATTTTAATGTATTATTTATCCTTGTCCTCCAATTATAACTAAAGGTGTTAATATTTTTCAAAAGTTATATTGTTTGCTGTAATTTTGCACCCTTTCATAAAATTCCAAATATCTTCAGTTCTATTTCAGTTAGAAAGTTTTCTGAAATAATTTGTGCTTCATAGATTGGCTAAACTGCCAGTGCACTGATTGATATTAATTTGTCAACAAAGGCTATATTTGTGCAAAAACATGAATGAGAGTTGTCATACATAAAAATGTTTTAGAATAAGGGTGTCGGATGCTGTGATGACATTAAACAATGGAAAACATGCTCAAAATCAGTTTGGTAGGCCTACATTACCTGGGCAGACTACCACTACATTTAACCAAACTTGACAGCTTTCGTACCGGTATCACCGAGTCAGATTATGCTACGCTCCAAATGTCAAAATAGGCAGGATAATCCCACAGAGGATGAGGACCCTGATTATGGCGCTGACTGCTACCCTACCAAGGATGTCACCATTTTGTTTTGTTTATGTATCGAGACCCATCATACTACTCCCGGCTAAAAATGAACATGTTTGATAAGGCTGATCATATGAGCTGTCCCAGATGATGGGGGGTCATGTGATGAGAATGAGGAAGGAGAGATTACCTAAGAGGTTAATGAATTCGACTGTAGAGGGTAAGAGAAGCAATGTGTGCAGTGTTTAATGATTTCAAGGTGAGGAGTATAGAAGCAGAGTGCTAACAGATAATAATGGAGGGGACTTTTCACACAGAGACTTGTAGACTAGACTGGGTGCTGAAAGGCAAAACAGTCTGAAAATGAGTGTTAAACATGGTTGGTAAAAGGCCTACCACCATCTCACTTTAAACAGGTTAAACTAAAATTATAACCCTTACCTGGAGAGCGGATTTTCACATGAGTGCAATCTAAAGCACCCAGAACTTTCGGGAATCGAGCTATTTCATAAAATTTCCCCTGTGTTTGCCTGATTTCATCTTCAGTCCCAGGGAATCGGATGTGATGGCGGCTTAACTGGGCTATTGCTGTACTGACCCTATGTACAATTCTGTTCGCTGTTGCCTTGCTCGCTCCAATGAAATCAGCCATGACAAGCTGTTGTGCACCGGTCGCATAAAATCTTAATGTCATCAACAACTGGTTAATGGGTGCAATAGACTGATTTCTGTAACAAAAATGAATAAAACAATTTATCAATTTTCCATTTACTTTAGTTTTGATAATTTCACTATAAAATAAGAACATGCAGTACTTTTCTTCTGGGTCAGATGACTTCGATGTTCAACCCCTTTAAACAGCCACAATCACCACAACCCTGCTTTGCTCCAGACACATTCCTTTCATTAGACTTGTTTTATAATTTCAATACCACACTAATTGTAACCAGAATGTAGATACACGTGCAAAGACACAAACCCATGGGGCCAGAGTATCTCCAGACTTGGAAGACACTTGGGGTCATCTGTGGAAATATTATCCTTGGTTATCCGTTTTCAACTCCAGGGAAATGTTTGGACGGTAACTTCTTAGAGGCCACGGCCGCTTTCTTCCAACTCATTCATCTTTATTCCTTTTATTTCTGTGGCCTCAGAACTGTCATTTACTTGTAAAAACCATCCACCACATAGCAACTCATGTCACAACCCCGTATAAATGGAATAGAGGTAGAGGTGGGCTTGATTCACATCTCAGCCGTCTTGGCAGTTTTCCGTGGTTTCCTACTTCTACTCCAGGCGAATGCTGGTATGGTTCCTAACTTAAGGTACCGTAACTGCCGCCTCTTTCCCAATCCTCGCCTGAATTACAAATAGGCTAAATATAGCCATCACACTAACACAGGTTATCAAACAAAATTTCCACACTCGAGTACACGGGGTTAAATGACAACGATGTTCAAGCCCCTCAAATGAAACATCATCATGAGGCCACTTGAGTTGTTTCCATATTTCGCTGAAATATGTTTGCAAAATAATAATTCTAGCCATGAATATCTGTATCCTGAATATTTACACCTTATATAAATTGCATTACTGTATTTCAATGGCAAAAATGTAAACCAAACTTCCAGAAATATGTGTTAAATAATGTTATCATAACATAAGCATTCACGCACATAGTCCTGCTAGCCTATGTCTGATGGAACTGTCAAAGAGAAGAAAAAATAAAATTATTTATGTCATTGACTTGATTACCACAAAAAAATGTGGTCATAATATTTTATGCATTGGTGTGGTTGTTAAATGAAACTGTCTGGGGGCAGATGGGGTACAGGCAGGTACCGAGGGCCTAAAATATGAGAAAGATACCGGTACAGTACACTCAGGCAGTGGAGTGGTGGGGGTAGCCTATGTATGTGAACAACTATCCGTGATCTACACCCATACGCTAGCTCTGCTATGGACCTATGGTAGATGTAGAATTGAAATATTCACCCAGGTTATAGAAATGAGAATAATTTGATTACAAGAGGAACGGATCACAGTTGATGGAAAAGAAATTACAATGGAGGCAGTTCAGAATGTTGTTTGTAGTCAAAAGACATTTCAACACCTGAGTATATCATGTATTGAGTGGCAATCATCAAATTGTCTTGTGTGCATTTATTATTGTGGTGTGGTCCAAGAATACACAGTTGCTATCCATCAAGACAATTCTGGTTCCATTCTCACCTATGCCATCTCTATCGATTTAATTTTATTGTCCCAACAAGTCGAATGAGATTATTATAAATGAACCTCCAATAATCTGACCCACAGCTGTTGTTCCTTTACTTTATGCCAATTTGCATATCGGTTTTCAATGTCTCAGGAAATTTGTTTCCCCTAAACCTATAACTACTGTATATTGAACTGAGAATATTTTCAATTTTTTCACAGCACAGCTGGTGACATAACTTATAATAACCTACAGAAGCCATTAAAAGCTGCACGCTAATTTACCACTACAGGTTTTGGGGGCAATTTGCAATAAAATAAGATAGTGAAAAGTTGTAGCCATATGTTGGGTCTCATACCGGTAATAATTAATTGTGTTTATAGTTTTTGTTGTTTTACGGGGTGGAACAGAGAGTCCATCTGCCCCTAATTGTGTCCCACCGGGTAGCCATGCTCTTTGGCACCAAGACCGCAAGGGCAGCTGTAGCAAGTTCGTATCCCGGCGCTGACAGCGGCTGGACTGGTTGTGGTTTTCCCACATACCTTCCAGGCAAATGTCGGGATAGTACCTAACTTCAGGTTCCGGAGCACCTACCCCAACCCCGTCCTTAATACATGCACTACTACAGTCACCACAGGAGTCAAGGTTATCAGGCATGCTAAACACACACCCAACTAGGCTACATGCGGACTGATAGCCAAAGATAACCCAAGCTCCTAACATAAATTAATGGAACAACAATAATTAATAGGAATCTGGAGTAAAGTAATTACAGGTACCTAATTTGTATTATAGGTCTATACACAAATTCTCTTATAGAGGAGATTCCAGTTCATATTGCAATTTAAAAAAAGTAAGGTTTAGGTAGACTTTTATTAAATTTAACTTCATGTGTTAAACCGCGATGTATCACACAATACCACACATAAATATAAGAATTGGTACATATCTTACCTGTCAGATGGGAATTCCAGGTTAGGTTCTATCATCTGTAGAACATTCAACACGGAAGGTTTTGACAACCGAAATCTCGTAATAAATTCAGTGTCGTCACATTCATCGAAGTAATTCCTTCGTTCTTTATAAGTTCGTGGTCGACGAAAATCTAGCATTTCTTCCAAAACGTCGTCATCGTTCAGAATGAAGTTTAATGCACGCTCCATTTTGGATTTGATGCTACGTAAATCGACCGTCAAGTCGTTAATTCCATGTTGACAGACCAATTAGATTTGACGGCTTGTCAGGGAAGCTAATGGATTGTTAAAGTTTGGTGAACCACGACTTTTCGGTAATCGTCCGTCAACTGCCTTAATTGGTTTGTTAACATTTTAACGAACCATGGTGAAACCGGCCCTAAGTTGTTTAACCATCATCAGTTTGACCAAACACATTCAAGGATGCACTTACAAATTGCACACTTCAGTGTAAAATAACGAAGGGGATGGCAAGATTTGCTCACCATTTGTTCATCTTCTGACTCGAAATTAAATCCTGGTTCATACTACATAATAAGCAGGTTTATCAGTGCACATTTCATACAATTTAGTGTTAGCATATGCTAATAATAGCGCAGGCTTATTTTTCAGGTTGGTTCAGTCTGACCAGCTAATTGTGTCTTTCAACAAAACACTGTCCATCTGTATATCCTATGAGTGATTTACTTCAAGATCAAGACTTCTGTTTAACATCACAGAAACCAAAATTTAAAAAAATACGACCGATCCATAATTCGACCAAGAAGAAGGTGAATTTAATGACAAGTACCCAAATTGTTTTCACAGAAAATACTCTGTTAATGTTATCATGAAAGCTGAAGCTGCGAAATTACAAATCACTCCTGCAGTATTAAGATATAGGCTACAGTAGTTAATATCCTGAAAAAAAAAACTCAATCCTATCTGATTCAAAGTTTAGTTGTAATTCACCTTTGATAAAGTTGCTACATGTAGCACTATCAGGTGAAGAGGAAGAGGTTACATTCACAGTTTTAGGTTAGTCAAAGAGAGCAGATGCCCTGGATACAGGAACACAATAGAGGAGGTTTTAAGTAGTGGATCTTCCTTTAATAATAAACATAATAATAATATCGTATGGCCTCGAGTGCCGGGTGCAAGCTTTGTTATTTGACAACCAGAGGGTAGCTTGCATGACGAATGTTGTTGTTCCTTGAACCACTATGAACGTCAAAGGGGTTAGATATCTAAAACTCCTTGAACTCTTTCGCGCTTTCTAGTAGAGAAATGAGGAACATTGTGTTGGCGGAAACTCCCGAGATTAATTTTGCCATTATGAACACGGCCTACTGAATTGAAATGGGTTCTTTGACATGCCAACATCGTATGATATGCGTGTCGTAATTTTTGCCGCCTTTCAAAAATCACTTACCACGGCCAGGAGCAAACCTGCAAGCTTGGGGTTAGTAAACCGACACGTTAACCACTCACCCTCCGTTGCAAGCTATCTTCATTTAAAAACTCTATCACAAATATTTCCTGGCCTTAGCTATATGAGAGTAGGTTTTCCACACATCAGAAACAGTAAGCATCACTTATAGGTTATAAGTGTAGAGGACATCTCATTAATATTAATACTTGATATCATTAACAGAGTAGCACAACTTAATTTAATACTTCCAACAGTGGGAATTCGGAGTGAGATACTGGATATCATTAACAGAGTAGCACAACTTAATTTAATACTTCCAACAGTGGGAATTCGGAGTGAGAATAGATAATTTGTGGGCTGCTTAGTAAAAAATTAAACCACTGCAGACAGGCAATAACTGAATCCAATATGTTCAGTGACAGATATAATAAGAGGATATCTAATATTGACAACAAACCTCTTTCACGTCCAACATTTCTAGTTTACATGTATCAATGAGAAAGAATGCTTTTTCTTATTATGTTGTTCACTTACTCATTTTGTTTATTTCCACTTGGATCACTTTCTTCATCCTGGGATTCTTCTTTTATATCCTAGTGAAATGAATGAACCATCAATTTCTCTGCTATTATCTTATGCTTCTACACAAAAAATATTAGCTCAACTGAAAATTAGGATATAACAGCTCAACTGAAAGTAAGGATATAACAGCTTTACAACTGACTGAGATAAAGATCCTTTTCCCCAACCAAAAACTGGATTATACTAGTCTTCCCTTGATCTGATACATCAAAGCCATCAGTCCTTTATACCGTAATTTAAGTAAATCCAAGTGTGAAAGGAAAAGCTTCTAACAGTGCTATAAAGGAAGTAATAGGCTTAAGGATTGAAGAAAAATCATTTATTTTGAAATTTCTAGCAGTAACTATGTAAAAGGATTTTACTTAACTAGTCCGAGCGTTTGTTCCACTTCAGACACAGCACCTAATACATATCCTTATAACTATCAAGTGACTTGGCCCTTAAAATTTGTACCCGCAGAGCTTTTGACAATGAACTTACAAATCACTCATATATGTTAGACAAGCAATATTCTACACGAACTTTCCCACTAAACACAGCACAATTTTTGATTAAGGCTAATAAATTAAGAGAGAAAAAAAACAAGATATTTGAGTAAGCGAATGATGTGCCTCTCCAGAGAGTATATTCTAGACTATATAGTCATTACATAATGCTACTAACAGCGGTCAGTAGGCTTACTATATTCGCATTATACATCGACAGCAGTTATAAAACTGATTGGGGTAGCACGAATTAGGACTTTTTCTTCTAAAACTCAGCACCTCCCCTTTTATCCGGGTCCCCTACAGAGATAAATTGTAATATTACAAGCCTACATGAATTATAGTGTGTTATTCCCTTAAGGCTGACACAGGCCTAAATAGTGTTTTACTTTTCTATTTTAATTGTAATACTTAGTTGTAAGTTGTTGTATTTATAGAATTAAGTTTTCATATTGATATACTAGAGTAAGGTATAAATAGTTGCCGAATGACATTGTATCTCTTAAGGTGTATTATTATAATCTTATATCTTATCTTATTATCAAAACTTTTGCTGAAAATAAAGCACGGGAAAGATTTTTGTTAGCACACCAAGATCTTAAGTTATACCTACATATAAAATTTAATTATACGTGTAAAAAAATTCGAATTTTTAATAGGTTGCCATACTAAATACAACTTAATTTTCTCACAAACCTAAAAAATGGGGGGCGGCAATTTTTATTTTGCCTAGGGGCGCCAAAAAGTTAAATCCGCCCCTGTCTGTATCATCCTTTGGCCTCTGAGGCATTAAAAACGGCATTTTATATTGACAATTTCTTGTATTCTTTCCCTAATATTTCTGAAGCACTCCTTGTGTGCGAAGATTTTAAATCCCTGCTCCTAGGAGGTGGTTTTCCGCTCCTTAAATGGACTTCAAATTCTACTGAATTTATATAAAAATTTTCATCAGAGGTCCCAGTTAATGAATTTGTTGTTATTCCTACTGATGAAGCAGCCGTAAAAGCATTGGGTGTTTTTTGGTGTCCTTCTTCTGATACCTTCTCTTATCAGGTACATTTATCAGAATCTCCCCCTGTAACTAAGAGACAAGTTCTGTCAGAAACCCTAAAGATCTTTGACCCATTGCAATATATTGCTCCTATAGTTATTGTTGCAAAAATTTTCCTGCAAAAGCTTTGGTCATTAAAATCTGACTGGGATGAAAAGCTCCTCTTTCCTCTCTTAGAAGAATGGTTAGAGTATCGCAGTAGTTTGCTGGATCTCTCCAAGGTTTCTATACCCCGCCTTTTAATTTCTAATCCCTTATGCCAGCAGTATGACCTGCATGTATTTTCTGATAGTTCAGAACGGGCTTATGGCTGTTGTGCATACATAGTAGGACGTTCCTCAGCTATTTTCCCTGGATTTTCTAATTTAGTGTGCGCTAAATCAAAAGTTGCTCCACTTAAAACGGTATCATTGCTGAGATTAGAACTATGCTCTGCTTTAATGGCAACAGAATTAGCTACTAAACTAAATGTCAGCTTAAAGTTAAAATTTTCCCGCACATTTTTTGGAGCGATTCTTCTATTGTACTAGCTTGGATTTCCAAGCCTTCTTCTCATTGGAATACCTTTGTAGCAAATCGCGTTTCTAAGATTCATGAAGTTTCCCATTCTGAACAATGGAGACATGTTCCTTGCCGTGAAAACCCCGGGGATATAATATCACGTGGTTGCATGCCTAAAAAATTGATTTCTTCAGACCTGTACTGGAATGGTCCTCCTTGGCTAAGTCAGGAATCATCTTGCTGGCTTCGCTTAGCTAATCAATTTGTAGAAGAAGTACCTGATGCCCGCGCTGACCCTGTCACGTCGCATCTTACTTCTACTTCTACTAGCCTTTTTCAGAGATACTCTTCATTTGATAAATTGATTCGTGTATTGTCTTATATATTCCGGTGGATATATTTAGTAATTGATCAACCATTGAAGCCTCAACCCTTTCTCACCAGAGTAGAGTTAGAATTTGCTACTCGCAAGATTTTGTTGCTTGTTCAGCTGGAAGTATTTGCTCCTGAAAAGCAAGCTCTTATAAGTGGTAAAGACTTACCCAAGTCTAGCAGGCTTTCTCCACTCACTCCTTTTCTAGACCAGGACGGCATAATACGTGCGGGTGGAAGATTAGCTATGTCTAGTTTTGAGGATGGGAAAAAACATCCCATCATCCTTCCTTCAAAGCATCCTATCACTACACTTATAATAAAAAAGTTTCATTATAAACACCTTCATGCTGGCACTCGCACCTTGCTCTGTCTAATTCGTGAACTCTACTGGGTCATTAATGGCGTTCATGAGGTTTCTTCTGTTGTTAAAAAGTGTATACCTTGCTTTAAGGTTAAACCACGCCCTGCCACTCAGATTATGGGTAACTTACCTCCATTTAGTTCAGAACCTAGCAGGCCCTTCGCTCTTACTGGGATTGATTACGCCGGTCCTTACGTATATTAGACCAATCCCTCTTCATCTAAGCGCAAAATTTTAGGTAAACTTTACATCTCGTTATTTGTATGCATGGTGACTGGAGCTATCCACCTCGAGTTGGTTACGAACGCTTCTGTATCTTATTTTTTGGCCGCCTTTTCTAGATTTGCTGCTAGAAGTGGTGTTCCATCTGAAGTCTTTTCAGATAATGCAAAAATTTTTGTAAGTGTTTCTGATCTCTGGAAAAAAGTGTTAAGCTCCCCTTCTGCTAAATAAAAAAATTCCAACTTTTCCTATTCTAAAGGGTTCAAATGGCATTTCACCCCGCCTTATGCTCCCCATCATGGGGGCCGATGGGAGTCCTGCATCAAACTTACTACGAGACAGCTTAAGAAAACTCTTGGTCCTGCCATACTTTCTTATGAGGAATTCAACTCTTTAATTATTCAAGTCGAAGGTATCGTAAATTCCAGACCTCTGACTCCTCTTTCTAACGATCCTAAGGATCTTTTACCTTTAACACCCAGTCACTTCCTGATTGGCTGTTCGCTTACTGCTACTCCGCCTTTGCTGGTTCGACGCTGTGCTCCTAGCCTACCTATCTTTTGGAGAAAAGTAGAATCTTTGCGCGGTTCTTTTTGGCGCCGATGGAAGTTAGAGTATCTCAGCTTGCTAAATAGGCGTGAGAAATGGCGGCTTCCTCAACCAGATGTACGAGTGGGGGACATGGTTCTTCTTCGAGACCCATCACCGCCTCTCGTGTGGAACCTAGGCAGAGTTATTCACTGCCACGTTGGCCGTGATAAACGCGTCAGAGTTGTTGATGTTTTAACTAATAAAGGTCATTACACTAGACGTATCTCAGTAATCTCTGTTTTGCCTTTCGAGTCTTAGTTTACTCCTCGTCTGTTATCCATGTTTGTTTTGACGGATTCTTTTTTCTGTTTTCATTCGGAGTTCTCGGAGCATGATCACTTTTCGTGTCACTTTCAATGTTAAGCTTGGCCCATTTGTCGGTCAAATTTGTTTCTTGTTACCGAGATCCTCGAATGATAATTATTTCTTTGGAAATGTATTAATTGCTTAATCTATATGCATAACCTTGTTATTAATCACCTAACTCATAGATATTATAGTTACTCACCTAAGTGTTTAAGGCTTCCGCAACACATCATTACAACCACTACACTGAGCTTGTCTGCTGAGTGCCTGCTGTCGCCTCGAGCTCGTGACGTCATTTCCTTGGCCAACCAATAGCAGCGGTGTTTCTGGTCAGCTGCCTTCCTCGGCGGGTTTTCGCCGCTATAAAACCTCGAGTCATCTTCTGGGTGACGGTCCTCTCTTCATCCATTCTTCGGCCACGACTTTACGGGCCACTCTGGGCCGCTATTCTTTGGGCTTACTCTACGGCCAACATTCTACTGTCAACATGTGTCAATTTGCTTTTTGGTCACCACTTGAGACCAGTAATCTTCAAATATTCTCGCAAGACTTTTCAAGTAACGCAGTGAGTCATCATCTACCACCAATAATAATAATCTTCATGGTGCACTATCTCGCAGTGAGGAAAGGCACAAGGAAGGAATGTCAACAGTAGTTGCTATGCGCCATGGTCAGCCAGGACCAACCAAGTTTGTAAATATACTCCAATCTCTTCAGTGCACAACAACCGAAGTGATACCTCTCAAATGTGTGGAGTGGGTTGCCTACTGGGACTGACAAATGGTTATACGTGACTGTCTTTGCATACATTTCTTCGCTCGAGGGATGATTCACTCCGGACATACCCTCCACTAAAGTGTCGCCAAAGATAAGATAAGTTTTTTAGCACTCATTTATAGAACATTTTTACTGCCTCTTCTATTTTAAGAAGACAAAGTTGATCTTTACCATGAACTTTTTAATAAGTAGCTCGAGTATTTTCTTCAGTCTTTTTAATTGATGTTTTGTTTACTTAAACAGTATATTAATAAATTGCATATGTGTTACCTATTATGTTTAATTGTGAAATCCTTCAGCCCCCACATTAACACATAATTCAGTCTCATCGCTTCACCCTAATGATATTGAATCCAAGCTAATCGCCGCCATCTTTACCAAAACTGAATGGCGGCCACTCAAACGTTCAAAACGTAAAATCAAATAACGACTAACCAAATTATCCGATCTCTACCAAATTTGGTAACAACATACCTTCGTAAAGGACGCGTCTTGCGACCAAACTACAAGGTCATCCGCCGTTCCATTTCAGGATGGCGGCCGTGCGAATTATGCAAACTTTATAATCCATATCATGGGACCCACCAGTTCCGATTATCGAGCCGAGAATCGCTTTAACTGTTCTAAAGGAAGAGGCACGTTCGAAGTTAAAAGTTTATTTAGTAATACTATAGTGCAGAAGTGATTTTAAAAAGCTGAGCCGTCTCAGTAACAAGATAAGATGGCAGCGGATATCTTGTGCCTGACTTATATTTCACTAATTTGAGTATTGCATGCAATATAGCATAATGATACAAAATAAATAAACTTTTTATGAAATGCTTTATAGATAAATAATATACTCCACTGATGAAAGCGTTTAGTCCAAATCATTATTTGCTAACAAGTTCTATGTAAGTCATTTTATATAGAACAAGCTGTACCCGGCATGCATTGCAATGCCAATCAAAGAAAGTGTTGGCGTTGAAATTCTGTTTCTTGAAGTGCTTTTGGATACACAACATGTTAACTGCCTGTAAGCTATCGTAAAATGGATTTTCTAATTTAGAACCATTCGTGGGAGCGTGCACAACAACTTTAAAAGTTTCATCGCTGTCACTCATTTGTTGAATCTCCTCGTACGCTACCTATTGTGAAATGGATTTACTAAGTCCCCTTCCCTGGCGGGTACACAATAACTGATCAATGTTTCATCGCAATCGGATGAATAGTATATGAACGCATTCCTGATTTTGTTTAAACGATTCGCGCTCCGTCACTCATTTGTTGAATCTACTCGTGCGCTACCTACTGTAAAATGCATTTACTAAGTTAGAAACCGTCACGTAAGTGTCCACAACATCTCACCCAAATTTCATCGCTATCGGACTAATGGGATATGAAGACATAGGGGGCTGTATTGAAGCGCTCCGCGTGTCGTCGTTCATTTGTCGAATCTACTAGTGTGCTACCTACTGTGAAATGTATTTACTAACCCAGAAACCTTCCTTGGAGTGTCCACCATATTTCACCCAAGTTTCACCGCTAACGGCAGAATGGTATATGACCTTATACGGGTCTTTGTTGAAACGCTTCGCGCGTCGTCCCTCATTTGTTGAATCAACTTGTGCGCTGCATATTGTATAGTGGATTTACTAAGCCAGAAATTTTCCATGACGTGTACACAACATCTCACCCAAGTTTCATAGCTACGGACGAATGGTACATGAATGCATGCGGGACTTGGTTGAAACGCTTCGCGTGTCGTCGCTCATTTGTTGATTCTACCCTTGCGCTACATATTGTAATATGGATGAACTCAGCCAGAAACATTCCCTGGAGTGTACACAACATCTCACCAATCGGACGAATGGTATGTGAACGTATACGGGACGTTGTCGAAACGCTTCGAGCGTAGTCACTCAATTGTTGAATATAAACGTGCGCTTCGTATTGTAAAATGGATTTACTTAGCCAGAAACCTTTCGTGGAGTGTACACAACAATTCACCAAACATTTATCACTATCACACGAATGGTATATGACTTTATACGGGACTTTGTTGAAACGCTTCGCGGGTCATCGCTCATTTGTTGCATCTACTGGTGCGCTACCTATTGTAAAATGTTTGTACTAAGCCAGAAACCTTCCCTGGAGTGTACACAACATCTCACCCAAGTTTCATCGCTATCGGATGGATGGTATATGAAATTATATGGGACTTTCTTGAAACGCTTCGCGCGTCGTCGCTCATTTGTTGATTCTACTCTTGCTCTACCTATATTTAAAGGGATTTGTTGTTGTTTGAGTCTTCAGTCTTTTGACTGGTTTGATGCAGCCCTCCATGCCTCCCTGTCCTGAGCTAATCGTTTCATCTCTACATAGCTACCACACCCTACATCCAAGGCAATCTGTTTAACATATTCTAACCTTGGTCTACCCCTACAGTTCTTGTCCTCGACCCTTCCTTCCATAACTAAGCTTGCTATTTCTGGGTGTCTTAGTATGTGTCCTACCAACCTATCTCTTCTCTTCATTAGCAGTCGCCAGAAACATCTCTCCTCTCCCACTCGCCTTAATACCTCTTCGTTTGTAACCCTATCTACCCATCTGATCTTCATCATTCTCCTGTAACACCACATTTCAAATGCTTCAATTCTCCTCTTTTCTGCTGCACCAATAGTCCAAGTTTCACTTCCATAGAGCGCCACGCTCCAAACATAGGCTTTCAAAAATGACTTCCTAATACCTAAATCTATATTCGATGACAACAGATTCCTTTTTTGTAGGAAGGCTTTCCTTGCCTGAGCCAACCTACTTTTTATATCCTCTTTGCTTCGTCCATCACTGGTTATTCTGCTTCCTAAGTAACAGAAGTCTCCAACTTCCTTCAGCTTTTCACCTGCCAATTTGATCTCCATAGAAGTTTCTGATTTATTTCGGCTGCATTCCAGTAGTTTTGTTTTACATTTATTAATTTTCATCATATATTCATTCTGTAAGACGGAGAGGTTTGTTGTCAATATTAGATATCCTCTTATTATATCTGTCACTGAACATATTGGATTCAGTTATTGCCTGTCTGCAGTGGTTTAATTTTTTACTAAGCAGCCCACAAATTATCTATTCTCACTCCGAATTCCCACTGTTGGAAGTATTAAATTAAGTTGTGCTACTCTGTTAATGATATCCAGTATCTCACTCCGAATTCCCACTGTTGGAAGTATTAAATTAAGTTGTGCTACTCTGTTAATGATATCAAGTATTAATATTAATGAGATGTCCTCTACACTTATAACCTATAAGTGATGCTTACTGTTTCTGATGTGTGGAAAACCTACTCTCATATAGCTAAGGCCAGGAAATATTTGTGATAGAGTTTTTAAATGAAGATAGCTTGCAACGGAGGGTGAGTGGTTAACGTGTCGGTTTACTAACCCCAAGCTTGCAGGTTTGCTCCTGGCCGTGGTAAGTGATTTTTGAAAGGCGGCAAAAATTACGACACGCATATCATACGATGTTGGCATGTCAAAGAACCCATTTCAATTCAGTAGGCCGTGTTCATAATGGCAAAATTAATCTCGGGAGTTTCCGCCAACACAATGTTCCTCATTTCTCTACTAGAAAGCGCGAAAGAGTTCAAGGAGTTTTAGATATCTAACCCCTTTGACGTTCATAGTGGTTCAAGGAACAACAACATTCGTCATGCAAGCTACCCTCTGGTTGTCAAATAACAAAGCTTGCACCCGGCACTCGAGGCCATACGATATTATTATTATGTTTATTATTAAAGGAAGATCCACTACTTAAAACCTCCTCTATTGTGTTCCTGTATCCAGGGCATCTGCTCTCTTTGACTAACCTAAAACTGTGAATGTAACCTCTTCCTCTTCACCTGATAGTGCTACATGTAGCAACTTTATCAAAGGTGAATTACAACTAAACTTTGAATCAGATAGGATTGAGTTTTTTTTTTCAGGATATTAACTACTGTAGCCTATATCTTAATACTGCAGGAGTGATTTGTAATTTCGCAGCTTCAGCTTTCATGATAACATTAACAGAGTATTTTCTGTGAAAACAATTTGGGTACTTGTCATTAAATTCACCTTCTTCTTGGTCGAATTATGGATCGGTCGTATTTTTTTAAATTTTGGTTTCTGTGATGTTAAACAGAAGTCTTGATCTTGAAGTAAATCACTCATAGGATATACAGATGGACAGTGTTTTGTTGAAAGACACAATTAGCTGGTCAGACTGAACCAACCTGAAAAATAAGCCTGCGCTATTATTAGCATATGCTAACACTAAATTGTATGAAATGTGCACTGATAAACCTGCTTATTATGTAGTATGAACCAGGATTTAATTTCGAGTCAGAAGATGAACAAATGGTGAGCAAATCTTGCCATCCCCTTCGTTATTTTACACTGAAGTGTGCAATTTGTAAGTGCATCCTTGAATGTGTTTGGTCAAACTGATGATGGTTAAACAACTTAGGGCCGGTTTCACCATGGTTCGTTAAAATGTTAACAAACCAATTAAGGCAGTTGACGGACGATTACCGAAAAGTCGTGGTTCACCAAACTTTAACAATCCATTAGCTTCCCTGACAAGCCGTCAAATCTAATTGGTCTGTCAACATGGAATTAACGACTTGACGGTCGATTTACGTAGCATCAAATCCAAAATGGAGCGTGCATTAAACTTCATTCTGAACGATGACGACGTTTTGGAAGAAATGCTCGATTTTCGTCGACCACGAACTTATAAAGAACGAAGGAATTACTTCGATGAATGTGACGACACTGAATTTATTACGAGATTTCGGTTGTCAAAACCTTCCGTGTTGAATGTTCTACAGATGATAGAACCTAACCTGGAATTCCCATCTGACAGGTAAGATATGTACCAATTCTTATATTTATGTGTGGTATTGTGTGATACATCGCGGTTTAACACATGAAGTTAAATTTAATAAAAGTCTACCTAAACCTTACTTTTTTTAAATTGCAATATGAACTGGAATCTCCTCTATAAGAGAATTTGTGTATAGACCTATAATACAAATTAGGTACCTGTAATTACTTTACTCCAGATTCCTATTAATTATTGTTGTTCCATTAATTTATGTTAGGAGCTTGGGTTATCTTTGGCTATCAGTCCGCATGTAGCCTAGTTGGGTGTGTGTTTAGCATGCCTGATAACCTTGACTCCTGTGATGACTGTAGTAGTGCATGTATTAAGGACGGGGTTGGGGTAGGTGCTCCGGAACCTGAAGTTAGGTACTATCCCGACATTTGCCTGGAAGGTATGTGGGAAAACCACAACCAGTCCAGCCGCTGTCAGCGCCGGGATACGAACTTGCTACAGCTGCCCTTGCGGTCTTGGTGCCAAAGAGCATGGCTACCCGGTGGGACACAATTAGGGGCAGATGGACTCTCTGTTCCACCCCGTAAAACAACAAAAACTATAAACACAATTAATTATTACCGGTATGAGACCCAACATATGGCTACAACTTTTCACTATCTTATTTTATTGCAAATTGCCCCCAAAACCTGTAGTGGTAAATTAGCGTGCAGCTTTTAATGGCTTCTGTAGGTTATTATAAGTTATGTCACCAGCTGTGCTGTGAAAAAATTGAAAATATTCTCAGTTCAATATACAGTAGTTATAGGTTTAGGGGAAACAAATTTCCTGAGACATTGAAAACCGATATGCAAATTGGCATAAAGTAAAGGAACAACAGCTGTGGGTCAGATTATTGGAGGTTCATTTATAATAATCTCATTCGACTTGTTGGGACAATAAAATTAAATCGATAGAGATGGCATAGGTGAGAATGGAACCAGAATTGTCTTGATGGATAGCAACTGTGTATTCTTGGACCACACCACAATAATAAATGCACACAAGACAATTTGATGATTGCCACTCAATACATGATATACTCAGGTGTTGAAATGTCTTTTGACTACAAACAACATTCTGAACTGCCTCCATTGTAATTTCTTTTCCATCAACTGTGATCCGTTCCTCTTGTAATCAAATTATTCTCATTTCTATAACCTGGGTGAATATTTCAATTCTACATCTACCATAGGTCCATAGCAGAGCTAGCGTATGGGTGTAGATCACGGATAGTTGTTCACATACATAGGCTACCCCCACCACTCCACTGCCTGAGTGTACTGTACCGGTATCTTTCTCATATTTTAGGCCCTCGGTACCTGCCTGTACCCCATCTGCCCCCAGACAGTTTCATTTAACAACCACACCAATGCATAAAATATTATGACCACATTTTTTTGTGGTAATCAAGTCAATGACATAAATAATTTTATTTTTTCTTCTCTTTGACAGTTCCATCAGACATAGGCTAGCAGGACTATGTGCGTGAATGCTTATGTTATGATAACATTATTTAACACATATTTCTGGAAGTTTGGTTTACATTTTTGCCATTGAAATACAGTAATGCAATTTATATAAGGTGTAAATATTCAGGATACAGATATTCATGGCTAGAATTATTATTTTGCAAACATATTTCAGCGAAATATGGAAACAACTCAAGTGGCCTCATGATGATGTTTCATTTGAGGGGCTTGAACATCGTTGTCATTTAACCCCGTGTACTCGAGTGTGGAAATTTTGTTTGATAACCTGTGTTAGTGTGATGGCTATATTTAGCCTATTTGTAATTCAGGCGAGGATTGGGAAAGAGGCGGCAGTTACGGTACCTTAAGTTAGGAACCATACCAGCATTCGCCTGGAGTAGAAGTAGGAAACCACGGAAAACTGCCAAGACGGCTGAGATGTGAATCAAGCCCACCTCTACCTCTATTCCATTTATACGGGGTTGTGACATGAGTTGCTATGTGGTGGATGGTTTTTACAAGTAAATGACAGTTCTGAGGCCACAGAAATAAAAGGAATAAAGATGAATGAGTTGGAAGAAAGCGGCCGTGGCCTCTAAGAAGTTACCGTCCAAACATTTCCCTGGAGTTGAAAACGGATAACCAAGGATAATATTTCCACAGATGACCCCAAGTGTCTTCCAAGTCTGGAGATACTCTGGCCCCATGGGTTTGTGTCTTTGCACGTGTATCTACATTCTGGTTACAATTAGTGTGGTATTGAAATTATAAAACAAGTCTAATGAAAGGAATGTGTCTGGAGCAAAGCAGGGTTGTGGTGATTGTGGCTGTTTAAAGGGGTTGAACATCGAAGTCATCTGACCCAGAAGAAAAGTACTGCATGTTCTTATTTTATAGTGAAATTATCAAAACTAAAGTAAATGGAAAATTGATAAATTGTTTTATTCATTTTTGTTACAGAAATCAGTCTATTGCACCCATTAACCAGTTGTTGATGACATTAAGATTTTATGCGACCGGTGCACAACAGCTTGTCATGGCTGATTTCATTGGAGCGAGCAAGGCAACAGCGAACAGAATTGTACATAGGGTCAGTACAGCAATAGCCCAGTTAAGCCGCCATCACATCCGATTCCCTGGGACTGAAGATGAAATCAGGCAAACACAGGGGAAATTTTATGAAATAGCTCGATTCCCGAAAGTTCTGGGTGCTTTAGATTGCACTCATGTGAAAATCCGCTCTCCAGGTAAGGGTTATAATTTTAGTTTAACCTGTTTAAAGTGAGATGGTGGTAGGCCTTTTACCAACCATGTTTAACACTCATTTTCAGACTGTTTTGCCTTTCAGCACCCAGTCTAGTCTACAAGTCTCTGTGTGAAAAGTCCCCTCCATTATTATCTGTTAGCACTCTGCTTCTATACTCCTCACCTTGAAATCATTAAACACTGCACACATTGCTTCTCTTACCCTCTACAGTCGAATTCATTAACCTCTTAGGTAATCTCTCCTTCCTCATTCTCATCACATGACCCCCCATCATCTGGGACAGCTCATATGATCAGCCTTATCAAACATGTTCATTTTTAGCCGGGAGTAGTATGATGGGTCTCGATACATAAACAAAACAAAATGGTGACATCCTTGGTAGGGTAGCAGTCAGCGCCATAATCAGGGTCCTCATCCTCTGTGGGATTATCCTGCCTATTTTGACATTTGGAGCGTAGCATAATCTGACTCGGTGATACCGGTACGAAAGCTGTCAAGTTTGGTTAAATGTAGTGGTAGTCTGCCCAGGTAATGTAGGCCTACCAAACTGATTTTGAGCATGTTTTCCATTGTTTAATGTCATCACAGCATCCGACACCCTTATTCTAAAACATTTTTATGTATGACAACTCTCATTCATGTTTTTGCACAAATATAGCCTTTGTTGACAAATTAATATCAATCAGTGCACTGGCAGTTTAGCCAATCTATGAAGCACAAATTATTTCAGAAAACTTTCTAACTGAAATAGAACTGAAGATATTTGGAATTTTATGAAAGGGTGCAAAATTACAGCAAACAATATAACTTTTGAAAAATATTAACACCTTTAGTTATAATTGGAGGACAAGGATAAATAATACATTAAAATAAACAGACTGTTTAATTTTGTTATAAGTTATAAGCCATCTCACCTTAATTCAAAGTGACTGCACAGATGCAATGTCTTGTCCCATTACAATACTGATCCTTCCCTTTTTCAGGTGGTGGCCATGCAGAATTTTATAGGAACAGGAAAGGTTATATGTCCATTAATGTCCAGGCAATATGCAATGCCAATTTGGAAATAATTGACCTAGTTGCTCGTTGGCCTGGCAGTACACACGACCAAACCATTCTTAATGCGTCGTATAGAAATCTCCTGTTTGAGAATGGACGCTATGGAGATGCTGTCTTACTAGCCGATAGTGGGTACATGAACCGACCCTACATCATGACACCGCTTGAGGTAATTCACACTGCTGAAGAGAGGTTGTATAATGAATCTCAAGCGAGATCAAGAAATAAGGTGGAATGCTTATTTGGAGTCTGGAAGCGTCGGTTTCCCATTTTAGCTGTGGGAATGCAGATGGCACTTGGCAATTGTTTGCCAGTCATTGTCGCAACTGGTGTGCTTCACAATATTTTACGGAGATTGGGAGAAGATGCACCACCAGATGATCCAGAACTCTTACTCCCTGCTCCTTGGGAAGCATTAATTCAAGAAGGGCAGATAAGAGAGCAACGACTGCAAAGAGGGCTGGTCCAGCAGAGAGACATCAATCCTGTCCGGAGGAGCCTGATCAATAATTATTTCAAAACGTAAGTCACACAGACTTCATTTTAAATTGAAACTTATGTACGGTAAAATTGGTTACAAATTCCCAATGCTATGGTTCATTTCTTTGTGTATAATTTGTGCATTATAACCACACACAATTAGGCCACCAATTTAAATCAGGAACGGTTGATTTAGAACATAATTAACAAAATAGTGTAGACATCATTTCTGAATCTGGTCATAATAATAATAATAATTGTTCAATAGAACACAGGTTAACATATTTTAAGTACATCAACATTAATGCAGCAACCATAATAGTGAACAATGACGTCTATAAGGTTGATGCGTTTCACAAGTTTTTACAAACGTAGATAATATTTGTCCACTAGTGTAATTCATAAACATCTTGATTAAGCCTTAAGTGAGCAGGATCTGAGGATGAACGCTTGATGTTCGAAACATGTCATCGATTTTAAGTACCCCCCCCCCCCCCATTTTTGTACATAAAAGCATCTTATTTTGTGATAAATATCTTGTGTAGTGTTGGGCACAAAAATTTGTGTTGACTGGCTGAAAAGCTTTCTTTATTGTTATAGAAGCTTAGACTTTCACAGCCGGCGTTCATAATTAAGTACAAGTTATTCGGGCTTGTAGGCCATGGTCCAGACAGGATATCTCCCGACGTTTCACTGGAAACTGCGTCCGGCATTATCAGGGTTCCGCTCCTTTCCTTGGTCAGCAGTGGAAAGGAGCGGAACCCTTGATAATGCCGGACGCAGTTTCCGGTGAAACGTCGGGACCACGGCCTACAAGCCGAATAACTTGTACTTATTTCTTTATTGTCTTCTTTAATCAGTGTCCCTACCTATCCCACATACATAATGATCTCCTCCTTTCTATGCTGATTTCTACATTGGAACAGTGTGCCCCTGCATTAATTTATTTAACATTAACATTCTACTTCTGTCCTAGTTCAATTTTAATGAGCAATAAGATATACCAGGTGCTTGCTTTGATTTTGATTTTTTTTCTTCTCTTTCAGATTGATTGATCGAAGGGTTCAGTAGAGGAGAGATGAAAAACACAAAATAAGAACAAAAATATTTGGATTTTATTGCAATTCAGCCATTCCAAAAGTATTTGTATTTTATTGTAATTCAGCCATTCCATTTGTAAAATTGTACAGAAGTTTCTAAGTTAAGTTTTGATTTAAACAAGTAGTTCTGTCAAGAACTATACAGCCTATTTTCATATATCCTACTTATGTTAATTGCCTCTATCAATACACAAAATTTCAGTTAGATTGCTGTAATAGATTCGTAGATATTGAGAACGGTTTAAATATTTTGGATGGTCGCCATTGTTGGATTTTTGTATATGTAGGCCATAGAGTTATGTACTATTAGATGACTATTTTTGCGTAGGTGCATTATTCAAACGTTCACTTTTATCGCATGATTAATACAGAAGAAATAAAAACTTAATTTTAAAACTGTGCACACCCACCAACTTGAGGTTATGTGAACAATTGAACTAAATTAGATGCTAGAGCTCCCGTCAGCCGGCTCTCTGGGATTTGTGCAGAGAGAGACAGAGATACATGTCCACTGTTGCAACAGGTCAACCATGTCCGAGTCCCCACACCGCAGGCTGCTGCTGTGAGTTCCTGCTGTGTGGCAACACCACCGCTTAGCACATCGAGGCTGTACACTTTTAAAGTATTCGTACACTTTGTCTATGCTTTCATAGCACTCGAAATGTACACAATCGCTTCCTCGGAATCCTTAAATATTACGATAAAATCACTGACAGTGATAGGTGGGATGGAAGTGAGGCATGACGTAATGGAAGCGTCGCATTCTGCGCACCGCCTTCCCGGCTGACTCGAGCTCTAGTGCATTACAATGTGTATAAACATTTACTGTACCATATTTCACTGCTGGTTAAATCGTGAGACAAGTCTATTAAAATGTTTCACCTTCGCTTGGCCGCCATGTTTGTTTTATAAGTCTCATAGCTGAACTTCTAGTAGTACCCTTTATCGCTGTACAAAATAGGCTAAAAATGACAATATTACATAATTAAAGGATTTGAGTGTAAACAACGATAAGAGATGTTCCGAACAATCTGGCGGAAGCAGTAGGGTGAATATTTGTATCTATAGTAACTACTGCTTTGCTGAACGTGCACTATGGTATGTGAGAGATTTGTTACTTACCATGGTTTACAAAATACCATGGCTTACGATTGCGAGATTAACAGTTGTGTACAACTACAGGTTTCCTTCATTTTTAAATTGTTCATTTCATATGTTGAAATGTTTGCTCAGTAATGATGTAATCATCACAGGATCGTTCCTCTTAATATTGTCAACAAGGAAACGACTGATCCATCAACGACGGTACAACAGCTAGTTAAGATGTAATTACTAAGTTGGTATTGTGGTATCTTTTCTACTGCTGTTCCCTGAACTCTTGGAAGGTCTCTCCGAGTTTTGACCTAGGCCTATACAAGTTATAATGAATATTTTAAAAGTTACGTTTCTAGATGTTTCACCCCTTAAACCAACAATGTTAATGGATGTAAAAAAAGACTTCTCTTTAAGAAATGTGAAAATTAACAGTTAATTACCATCACAAATGTTGTGAAGAATCCATAACATAAATTTCCTCCTATATGAGTTATTGACAGCTTGATCTATCATATCAGCAAATAATTCCTGTATGGATGAGATTGTAAATTAGTTTTATAAATGTAAGGTGTTCAAAAATTTATTTTAGGTAGGCAATATTATATTAAAAAAATCAAGTTATAATGGAATGGCTAAAATATGAATTAAAAATAAAAATTAAAAAAATAAACATAATTCCAATGAAGCCTTTTTCTCCTTCAACTCGAGGAGCAACAATTCAGTCCTCAATTTCTCCTACCTTAATTTTTCTTCTAACAGTTCTTTGTTGAGACGGGCCTCTTCTTCGTCATGCCTCTTCATGGCTTCGATAAGCTCGATTTTTTTTTTATTAGCAGCTCTGAAGTGAAGCCTGACAGCACTGGTCTCCTTCTCCTTGTCCAGGGACCTGGCTTTTGGCTTCTACCACCTATTAGTGAGCGACCCACCGAGGGTGTTACCACGTCTAGGTCCCTCCTTTCGGTGGGAGGAGACTGCAGCGGCTCGGGACCAGGCTTCTGGTAGCAGTGTTCTGAAGATGGCGTTACCGGCGTTACCGAATGGTCCCTTACTTCTGCAGGTTCACACCGCAGGGGTTCCGCAATTGGGGTCCTCAAAAGAGATGGGGACCATACATCCCAGCCATCCTGGAACAGACATAAATATGACTTAAGATTCAATTGTAGAAACAGTTTTAAACCATGACACAATAGTGTTGTTCATTTATATCATGTCCGATCTTGTGGCAATGTGGTTAGCATGTTCGGCTTTCAAATCCCAGCAAGATCATATAGATTTTCATATTCAATGGTAAACTACCCTGGCTCAAGGACTGGGTGTTTGTGATGCCTTGATCATTTTTTCATCCTGCTCGACACACAGACTTATACCTGACATCCCCGGTGGAGGGGGTCACATGCCATTTTTATTATGATGATGATGATGATCATGAGACAATTATAACATCCTCAAATGTATTAGACCTTTGAGAAAGAAAGCAAGGCTTGCTAACGCACCTGCCTCAAGTTGATTGACGGCTAGAAACCTTTTGGAACCCAGGTGCTTATTGTGACAGAATCAGACAGAGAGGTACAGTCAGCAGCTTAAAACAAATCAGCTCATTGCCAGTGCAGATTCTTACCCTTCGTACACAAAGTGAGTGATGCCTGTTGTTCTTAAGAAAAAAATAGGCAGAAAATTGTAAGAACAGCACTGATGATAAATGAGCATGTTGTAGTTGCTGCGGGCACTGAGTGTACTCCTAATGATTGACGGCTGCACCCAGCAACCTGACTAGCAGCGGGCATAAGGCATCGTGAAGTAAGCAGGGATAATCGATCTTCAGCTTGTTATGGGACGATCTCCAGTGCCAAATTGTTCTGAGGCAGTATTAACATAGCACTTGGTTACACTGCACCGCACCCCATTATAACAATGTACACTGATATTCGTTAGGATAAATTGAGTTAAGAGTGAACCAAAATAAAGGTGTAGTTGTAGAATTCCATGTATCACAAGCAACCTCCCTACTCATAAAAAATTAGGTATGTCATTGAAAATCGCCCTTTCTTCTTCCACTTTTTTTTTCTTTGCATTTTTCATCATTCAAAGAAATAACCTAGAACTATTTAATAATGAAACCCCTCCACCAAAGAGATCAATAGACTAATCAACAGATTAAGTAGCACAGCCATGGACCGGCAGTAATATTGGTAATACTGAATGACGTATCACTTGTTGATAACAACTACCGAAATTAGCCAAAATACCTTTTCTAATGATGAAGGAGAAATCAGGAATTGATGTAGTAATAAATGTTGACTACTCCAAAGTCCATAACCCCTTATTTAGATCACGACTAGTACACTAATGCCAACCCTGGTCTTACAGTACTATTGTGTATATTTTTATAATACAGTAGTCAAAATTTGTGGAATCCAGATCAATGGGTTTTGAAAATGGTTTCAGCCTAACATGTCATCAACAGTGCCCTGCTAGCTTCCAGCGGCCAAGGCCGCACCTCAACTTGACCATTCTAACCTTTGTTTAGTCAAATCCAATGATTTTAGCCTGCGGGCCGCGTTAGAAATATTTATGCCCCTGGTCTTAGTCACGCACAGCGGAGTCGTCGTGGTGTAATTTGTATGCCACACATTGGCGACTAGCGACGTCAATGTGTGCGCTTTGGTGGCAGTTTAACATACTAAACATGCTGTCGAACATGGCTGCCCTTGTTAAATAAGCAATAAATAAAAACACATACTTATGCAACTTAGAACATATATCCAGTGCAGTTAGTGCCGAATTGACCAAGGTTAGTAATTACAATTGATAATGTCCCCCCAGAAGATGAAACAATGTATGAAAATCATAAACTGTCGAAATGAAAGCGAAATAGAGTGATACTTCAATCAGAATAAGTGTCATTTTTAGAGGATGTAATTATTTTTTTTCTTTTACAACACCGTGTGCAGGATAATAGCAAGCATAATTACTGCACTTTGCACGGGACTAAACTTTATCCTCTGCTCGCTTTGCTCCGCATATTGGAAACTTGAGAGACCAATGATTTTACTATCAATCATACCTAACTAATGGAATTAGTATCCACGGATCATGGAAAGCGACTTTATTCAGTAATTGTTCAGGAGCGATGAACCTAGATTCTACATTTGCACTTGGATATGTCATTTTCATGATTTTCAAACCTTATTTCATATTCTGGGAGTCATTACCAATTGAAATTTCTGTACATTATCACTACTGCACTGGAAATATGTGATTTTGTTTCTTGCTCATTCAACGACAACTGTTACTGATGCGCACACATTGACATAGCATTACTGTTACCAACATAATGGGACACAAAATACACCTTGTAATTAAGAGAAAAGCATTAACTGGCAAAATGATTGGTCTGGATAAAGCTTATTGATGCGAGAGTACTCCCACTGCGCGCGACAAAAACCAGGGGCGTATATATAGCGGGCTCCGCTACCTAGCAATTATTGGTCTAGGCGAAAACCATCGGTCTGGAAAGAGATTATTGATGAGTAGTACCGTATGTGCAGGGTTGGCAATATTGTACTTGTCCTCTAATTCACGCGTATTTTGATGGATGCAACTACAGGGCGCCAGGAAATATTCTCCGCTGTTGCTGCGTGTTGCTGGGAGAGGTAGCGACATGAATTTAGTTGGCAGCACGGTGTCCTTGATAGGGTGAATGCCATATGTGTGGGCTGTTGAAATCGTCAGTGTGTATAGTTAGATTATTGAAAGAGTGCAACAGTATGTTATGAATGGCTGTGGTGAGTAAAAAGTTAACAGTTTGTTTCAATACAAGCGACAGCCATATGCCAACGTAACTAGTGACGCTATCTCTCACAGAAGCATGTAGGCACTGCGGAGAACATTCCCTGTATATTTGAGTCGTGATCTAAAAAGGGGACAGTGGGTTGGTCTATAGACAGAGGAGAAGAAAACACAGCATTTCCACAATTATTGTTCATCACAAAAGATATTTCAGCTAATTTAAGTAGTTTTGTAGTTTTGTACTGAACTGAACTGTTACCCATATTCTTCCTGTGGCAGTGTTTGCTAATGTCACATCATCTTAACGTAGCAATGCTTCCTTAGTGGCTCGTGAAGCAGTTCCAATATATTCACTGCTATCAACATGTGATCCTGCTTGCAAGACAAAATTCTCATGTCAAATTAACTAATTTCTGTGGAATGGTATTCACAATGGAGAAGATAAGAACATTATGAAAAATATGAAGGAAGCTCATGCTGCTAAAGAAATCGATAAGCACTTGCTCCGAGTGAGACAAATGGAAATCAATGTCAAAACCCAAGTGCTGTTCAACGATCCACATCTCATTCACGATATGTGTGTGTGTGGATCATTTTGAGTGAGAGCCTTCCCTACAGTACGGAGCTTCGCCTAGGCTGTGTAATGGGTGAAGTATAATGAGTCGGCACTAGACGACTAGCATTTGCCGATTACACAAGAGCCGGTCGGGAAGTTGGCGAGATAAATTAAGTTAGTTGAGAAAATTAAGACTTGTGGTGAAGTGCCATAGCCTGTCTCGTATCCAGTGAACATGATTAGGTATAGAACATCGAATTTTCCTAGTGGAAACTTATCTTCTCAAGAAGAAGTCTTCCAGTAAACGTGTTCGTATGTTTTTTCCTTGTGGGGGATCTCAAACGAAAGGTATACAAAAACAATCCGCAATTCTGCGTAGGCATTAGAGAAGGAAATAACTGCACTAAACCAAAATATCAGTGAGGATGAATTACAGGAAGTGTACGAAAACTTCCTATGTTGGCGCAATGTGTGTTTTGAAAATAAAGGACAGCATTTCCAGCAACTATTCTGAAATTCACTAAAGTAATGATGCTTATTAAATACGTTATAAATCTAAATGTACTATACTAGTTGGACGCTACGCTGCTGCTAACACCTTGCTAGCCTCAGCAGTCACACAGCACATGCGATGATCAGTTCTATAAATGATGATGATGATAATTGTTGTTTTAAGGGGCCTAACATCGAGGTTATCGGCCCCTAGTTCTATAAAGAAGGCTCTCGCTGTATATACAGTCGAGCAACGCTGAAACTTCAAGTAACCTTCGTGGCAACAAATTACATAATTTGGCTAGTGAAATAAGATGTATACTTATTACATGTTTGAGTCATAACAAATCTCTGAAAATTACCTGGCTATTTCCAGCTTCTGAAGAGACAACCTCGACACAAGCAACAGCAGCTGTTGATGGATTGGCAGACTCTTCAAATACAGCATCGCCATCAAAAGGATTGTAAAGTCCTTCAGCCGATGGCCCCAAAAGACTGAGGACTCGCTCTTGGATGGCCCCACTTGGCGAGGGATGTTTACTACCTCCTCCTGCGCAATAGTACATAAATTAAGTCAATATCATCTGAAATCCATCACTACAAAAAGTATTGCAAAGAGTTATATAATGCCACAGTATAATATGTTAGTTAGCAACAGCATAGATTACTTTCATTACTAATAATAGTAATAAAAGCGATAACATAAATAAAATAGCTATCTAAGCTGTTATACGCCCAATCGAATTGAACACCTGAAACAGGTTAGGCCTACACCAACTTACACTTAGGCTACATTCATTTTATATGTTTTAACACAGTAATTGGCATGACATAACGTAACTCCGTAATAAAATATAATTTAACTTACCTGTAATAAATATAAGTTTCTTTTCGGCCGTTTTGGATTGCCTCGTAGTCCTTTTTATGTTGTCCCAACACGTTTTGAGTTGGTCGACGGACCGGAAAGCATAGCTGCTTGACGAATTAAAGTCGTCAGCCAGCTTCTTCCAGCCCGCCGCCTTACAGGCTGAAGTTACTGCATCAGTACGCTTGTTTTCTACAACCTCACGACACTTATCCACCAAGTGGATCAGCACGTTTCTCTCATCCAAAGTAAAATTTGGCCCACGGACTTTTTTCCTTCTCTCCTCATCAACCATGTTTCTGCTTCTGCTTCTTGGTAGAGAGGAATTGGACCAAAGGATTTTGGGGTTAGCTATTATATAAGCGACTTTCTACAGGTACACAATCACTAGGCGTAACACAAAGAATCACTCAATGGACAGTCGTGAAGGGATTGTAAGGAGCTGTAGGGGATACCATGTTTGTTTTATTCAAGGAACAAGTAACTTTTAAGCCTTATTTCGTTCACGGCCAGCCTGATTACGCCAAAGAATATACAAATACCGCCACAATCTTCATCATTCAATGAGTTTTGTACAGCCCTTAAAGATAACAAGTCGTTTGCTAATGCTGATCGGTGAATGTGCTGGTGAAACGGAAACAAGCTTAATGCCGATGTTAAAGTTAACAACGCATTTACTGACGGTCTGTTAACGCTGCGTTGGTGAACCCGGCCCTTAAGATCAACTTTGCTTAATATATAACAAGGCACACCAAACTAATGACTTCAATGTTTCATAATAAGCAAAAATATTTGCCATAATAGCAAATTGTGTAGATCCGTGTTGATAGAATAATTAAAAACACTTATCTCTACTTAGTATAAAACAAAGTCCCCGATTCATGTTTGTTACGGGTAAACTCGAGAACCACTGGACGGATTTTTATGCGGTTTCCACCATTCTGTAAAGGATATCTCGAGGATTATTTCTGTAGAAAATAATTTATGTATGATCAAAGAAAGCCGAGCAGTAAGGATTTCAGTGGAAAAATCGAAAAAGAAACTGGCGTCCGAGTGCTTTGTAAGCTTACGCGGGGCAAACCGTTAAAAATATCTAAATACTATG
The DNA here is from genome assembly GCA_946902985.2 of Meconema thalassinum. Taxonomy (NCBI): domain Eukaryota; kingdom Metazoa; phylum Arthropoda; class Insecta; order Orthoptera; family Tettigoniidae; genus Meconema; species Meconema thalassinum. Next base: position 241,468,102 of record OX336395.1, read on the forward strand.
AGTGCAAGAATTGTTCAGCATGAAAAGTTCTACAAAAAAGTCCGCGAGAGCATATGTCTATCTTCAATACATCGCCCACTATAAGCGTTTTTACGTTTGTTTTTCTTCCGACCATGTCCATTCAAGTACTGAGGCGACAGAGTACGAGCTAGCTAAGGGCGAGTCTATCATCTCTGTTACAGCCTAGCTAGCGGGCGAACCTATTGGCAACTCCAGCTATCTGTTATGACATCTAGAGGTAAAATTGAGAAACTTACCAAGTAGGGTACATTTGTCACGTGGTGACTGTTTGTATATGGTTTCTTGTATTGGTAAACAGATCGTGGTAAATTGTTCGTGTCTTTATACATAAGTAATAAGTTTTACTCGTTGATAGAGTAAAAAATGAGTAAAAGCAAAGTGTATTGCTCAGTTTACGGCTGTAAGTCGATGTATAAGAGGGCTGCGGATATACGTTTTCATCACTTTCCAAAAGATGCAAATAGCAATAGCCGAAATTTGATGATTCCTAATAATACCTAACAATAATACCTTTTCACCCCGGGAAGGATCTAACACTTGTCGAGGTAGACAGACAGAAGACCTGCGACGTAAAGCCAGCGAAGGTTATCCAGTTTAAAAACAGCTGTTACGATGGGCGCGCTGGTAAGATTGAAGTTACTTGAATAATTAATTAAATAAGTAATTATTGGCTGCTTGGTAGGGAAAAGGGATGAATTTAACTTGTATTAAAACTCGGGGGGGGGGGGGGGGGGACAGGAATTGCTTGATTTGGATAGTTAAAAGGTGGGTTTGGTGTTGAATATTTGAATGGTAGCGGAATCACTCATTCTACAGTGTTACCATGGGGAGGCAAATTAGGCCTATATGACTCGTAGTGGAATAGCTCAAATATCGAAGAACTTGGCGATTACGAGGTGTAGGCTTGGCGGAAAGGCTAGCGGATCATCAGTTTGACATCAATTCACGATATAAGTCGGAGCTTGGAGCAGTGGCGTCTGGTTTGCATGGATGCTAGTCTCGGAATGATAAAAGTAGCATAGCTTCGGTATGTTATTTATTTATGTGCCGTATTTCTCTATTTGAATGTCCTCGGCGTTGACTCAGGATCGACATTTCCATTATATTGCGCATAATAATACCGAAATAATGTCCGAAGTGTAGCCCTGTGTATATTTGAATCAGCTGATCTACATCAACCATAAAAACTGATGCTTGATAATATGCAATTGACACAAACAAATCCAGTGGAACACACACATTAGATCACGTGTATCGCACAGTTATACATATATACAATTAAAAATAAAACTGTCATTATTTTAGAGACCACATTTACTGATTATAACCGAAAAATAAAAAGTGTTCCATATCAAACGCGTGTTATTGAGTATTTTAAACCCTACTTATCCAGACCGACCGCAGCGCCCCAAGTGTTAGTTTGAGTTGCCAATTGCCCCAGATAGAAGCCAGCAGCAAACCGTCCAGTCGAGTTGAGTTAATACTCCTGACAAGGGTGGTTGTGTTTGGAGTTTCCCTGGAAGTGTAACTCGGGTTTTCTTCCTTTCGCCTGTGAAACACAGTCAAGTTAAGATTGGACGGAAGGGGGATTTGAGTTTCATTCTCCTCGCCATTCCCTGGAAGTGCAACTCTCATTTCGCCTGTGAACTATTCGTTCCGCAAAATTCACAGTCAATTTAGATTGGACGGAAGGAGGATTATATTATATTAAATTATACTGATTGGCGTATAATTTAATATAATATAATATAATATAATCAGTACGAATATCTACAAACATTTGTGCTATCAATGGCAAATGCATTTGCATTCTAGGAAGGGGGATTTGTGTTTCTTGCACCTCGCCATTCTTGAATTACGCCTGAAGAATTCCTTATATTTAATAGTCTAGTCAGTGATTTTAAGTCATCATGCCAAGACGTAAAACGGATATAGGTCAAAGTTCATTGACATCGAAAAAAATGCGCTTATCACGTAGCAATGAAAGAGAGCAACAAAGACTTTCTCGATTGTCACAAGAGAGAGAAAGAATGACTTCACAAAGACAAAGGGAGTCAGTCGCACAAGTTCCTTTGACACAGGGAAGAAATGTTCATGGTTTGTGGTCCGATAAAGAGAATTCTGCTATGAATTATGATTCCTCCATAAATTATATAAATGATGCTTCAGTATCTTTTGGTACAATGTCTGTTGTCTGCCAATACTGTTCAGCTCAAAAATGGAAGAGGAATCAAAAGGTATATGTTGTTTGCAGGGAAAAGTAAAACTAGATGGAATACTTCCCCCTCCCGAACCTTTGCATTCCCTTCTTACAGGAAACCACCCTAAGAGTTAAGAATTCATGAAGCACATACGTCATTATAATAATGCATTTCAAATGACCTCCTTCATGAGTACACAAGTAATCTAACGTGGCTTCATGCCGACATTTAAGGTACAAGGACAAGTGTACCATTTGGCCAGCAGTCTGTATCCTCCTGAACCTAATGATCATAAGTTCCTACAGATTTATTTCATAGCGGACCCATAAATACAAGCTTCTACTAGATGTAGCATCATTACACAACCCCTTAATAATGGCTTAGTGAGGTTTTTGCAAGAAATGTTACACTGTCATGATAAATACGTTCAATCTTTGAAAGCAGCGATTGATAGTGTCCCGCCTAACGTAATGGATTTCGATATTGTTATCCACGCCGATAAAATTCCTGTCAGTGAACATCGCGGCCGATTTAATGCACCTACTACGAGTGAAGTAGCTGTTGTAATAGCTGGGCAACAGTTTGACAGAAGGGAGATAGTATTACGTAGTCCAGATAACAGCCTTCAGAAAATTCCTGAAATTCACAGATCGTATGATAGCTTGCAATATCCTTTAATATTATGTAGAGGCGAAGACGGCTATTCCATTAATATTTCGCAACGTGACCCGATCAATGGACAACTGATACGTAAAACGGTGTCATGCATGAATTATTACCGTTACAGAATAATGACGAGACTTAATGATTTCAATACAATCTTAGATTTGGAATGCTTCTAAACCAGTATTTGGTATATATGTTTGCTAAAATTGAATCGGAACGTTTAGCCTACATACGGAATAATCAGACATAACTACGAGCGGAAAATGTCATCCATTTGCAAGATGCTTTGCGGGAAAATGAACATGTTGGAAATATCGGTCAGTTGGTCATATTGCCGTCTTCATTTACAGGAGGGCCAAGATATCTTCATGAAAGAACACAAGATGCGATGACTTATGTCAGAAAATATGGTAAACCTGATTTGTCCATTACACTTACCTGTAATTCTAACTGGATTGAAATTAAAGTAAATCTCCCCGAAATTTCATCACCACAAAACAGATACGATATAGTGAACAGGGTATTTCATTTGAAAATTCAAGAAATAATGTTCCTAATTAATAAAGAGAAAATTTTTGGCCAAACTCGCTGCTACATGTACACTGTCGAATGGCAGAAACGTGGCTTGCCTCACATCCATCTTCTACTATGGTTGTGTAATAAGATTAGACCAGAACAGGTAGACAGTGTAATTTCTGCAGAGTTACCCAATAAACAATCTGATCCGACATTACATGATATCGTGTCAAAGCACATGATTCATGGTCCATGTGGTGCTTTAATTGTAAATTCGCCTTGCATGCGTGAAGGAGTTTGCACCAAAAGGTATCCAAAACATTTCCAAAACTGCACATATACTGGTAATTATGGTTATCCCAAGTACCGTAGGTTATCACCTGATGATGGCGGAGAAACTGCAACTCTCAGGAACAATGAAATGGATAACCGATGGGTGGTTCCCTAAATCCGGTTCTCCTTAAAATTTTTGACGCGCACATCAACGTCGAATTATTAAATTCCGTCAAATCCATTAAATATGTGTGTAAGTACATAAATAAATGCAGCGAACAGGCTAATTTCAGCGTTCAATCTACAAATGAGGTTCAACAATATCAATCTGGAAGATATATTTCCACCTCCGAGGCAGTGTGGCGAATTTTATCGTTCAGTGTACATGAAAGAGCACCTACAATCACTCACCTTGCAGTCCATTTAGAAAATGGGCAACGCGTATATTTCACTGAAAATACTGCCTCTGATATTGCCAATATCCCTCGTGATACTACGCTAACGGCATTCTTTAAGTTATGTGCAGGTGACGATTTTGAGAAGAATTTTACTTATGACGAAGTTCCAAGTTACTACACTTGGAATCAAACTAACAGAAAATTTCAACGTTGGAAACAGGGTGAGCCGGTTGATGGTTACGATGACATTAAAAGAACTGATGCACTTGGACGAGTGTACGTAGCCCATCCCAACAACAGTGAATGTTTTCATCTAAGGATGTTACTTCATAATGTCAAAGGTCCTACTTCTTTTCATTATTTAAAGACTGTAGAAGGAATCACTTACGACTCATTTCAGGAAGCATGCAGAGTCAAGAGATTGTTGGAAGATGGTTCTCACTGGGAAAATACATTATCAGAAGCTGCTCTGTGTAGTTCGGCAAGTTCACTTAGATATTTGTTTTCCATCATTATCGTCTTTTGCCAAGTTCTGGATCTATTAGGTCTTAGGAATAATCACCGGGAGAGCATGTCAGAAAACATATTGATCAGAAAGCGAAAAGAGGCACCATTACAAGAATTAAACTATGACATACGTGTGTTCGATGAAGGGCTGACTGAAGTCAACAAAATAGTGCAATCCATTGCTACCAAATCTATCAAAGATTTTGGACTTCCACTCCCAAATAACTATAACTTACAGCCAAATAATAATAAGTACGGTACTTCAGCGATTGTCCTCTGCTCCTTCAAACCGTTGCTCAAGAAGAACACCGTCTGAACCACGATCAGGAACAAGCTTATGACACCATCATATCTAGCATCACTGAGAAGGAAGGTAAGATATTTTCTCTCGATGCCCCTGGAGGCACAGGCAAATCGCTCTTGTTTAATTTGTTGCTCGCCAAATTGAGGTCTGGTGGTAATATTGCTCTTGCCGTCGCGTCATCTGGAATTGCAGCCACTCTTTTGGTAGGGGGAAGAACAGCACATGCAACATTTAAACTTCCTTTGAAAGTCAGCAGTAATGATGGAAGCGTATGTAATATTTCAAAACAAATTAACACTGCCATTTAATCCAAAATTGCTCTTTAGTAGTATGGGATGAGGCTACAATGTCGCACTAAACTTCCATTGAAGCTGTAGACAGACCTTGCGAGATCTAAGGAATCGGAACACAGCTATGGGTGGCTGCACAGTTTTGTTCGCTGGAGATTTTCGTCAAATCTTACCAGTTGTTACCAGAGGAACGAGAGCCGACGAAGTGAACGCTTCATTAAAAAGATCATACATCTGGCCGGATATAACAAAATTGGCACTCAAAACTAACGTGAGAGTACTCTTATCTTCAGAAGATAATAGTCTGTTTGCTAATTCGTTACTTAGAGTCGGAAACAGAGATTTACCGGTCATTGACGGGAAAATTACCCTCAGTCATGATTTCTGTGTTTTAGTAAGCAGCATTCAAGAATCGATTGATAGCGTTTATCCTCAAATCCATGACCTATCTAACAAGCCTCATTCATGGTTTAAAGAAAGAGCAATATTATCGCCGACAAACGAACAAGTTGTGAAAATTAATGACTTGGTGTTCTCGAAATTCACTGCCCAGCCTCAAGTATATTACACAGTTGACGCAGTAGTCGATAGTGAAGAAGCTGTTCATTACCCTACAGAATTCCTAAATACTTCCCTCTGGCTTGCTACCACACAAGCTTATTTTAAAAGAGGGAGTGCCTATTATATTGTTACGTAATTTGCATCCACCAAAGTTATGCAATGGGACGCGATTGGTTGTGAAAACTTTGAAAAACTGTTTCATTGAAGCAAATATCTAAACTGGCTGTGGTACAGGAGAAATGGTCTTAGTACCCAGAATTCTTATGATTCCCTCAGATTTGCCTTATCATTTCAAACGAGTACAATTCCCAGTAAGAGTCTGCTTTGGCATGACTATAAACAAAGCTCAGGGTCAGACACTTAGCGTGACTGGAGTTGATCTCAGTGGAGAATGTTTTTCTCATGGACAGCTTTACGTGTTTACTCTTTTCGTGTTCAATGCTGGAGGGAAAATGACTAATGTCGTATACTAGGAAATCTTCTGAACCACGATCGGAAACAAGCTTATGACACCATCATATCTAGCATCACTGAGAAGGAAGGTAAGATATTTTCTCTCGATGCCCCTGGAGGCACAGGCAAAACGTTCTTGATTAATTTTTTGCTCGCCAAAGTGAGGTCTGGTGGTAATATTGCTCTTGCCGTCGCATCATCTGGAATTGCAGCCACTCTTTTGGAAGGAGGAAGAACAGCACAGGCAACATTTAAACTTCCTTTGAAAGTCAGCAGTAATGATGGAAGCGTATGTAATATTTCAAAACCAAGTAACACTGCCAGTTTAATCCAAAATTGTTCTTTAGATGTATGGGATGAGGCTACAATGTCGCACAAAATTTCCGTTGTAGATGTAGACAGGGTCTTGCGTGATCTAAGGAATCGGAACACAGCTATGGGTGGCTGCACAGTTTTGTTCGGCGGAGATTTTCGTCAAATCTTACCAGTTGTTACCAGAGGAACGAGAGCCGACGAAGTGAAAGCTTCATTAAAAAGATCTTACATCTGGCCGGATATAACAAAATTGGCACTCAAACTAACATGAGAGTACTTTTATCTTCAGAAGATAATAGTCTCTTTGCTAATTCGTTACTTAGAGTCGGAAATGGAGATTTACCGGTCATTGACGGGAAAATTACCCTCAGTCACGATTTCTGTGTTTTAGTAAGCAGCATTCAAGAATTGATTGATAGCGTTTATCCTCAAATCCATGACCCGTCTAACAAGTCTCATTCATGGTTTAAAGAAAGAGCAATATTATCGCCAACAAACGAGCAAGTTGTGAAAAGTAATGACTTGGTGTTCTCGAAATTCACTGCCCAGGCTCATGTATATTACTCAGTAGACGCAGTAGTCGATAGTGAAGAAGCTGTTCATTACCCTACAGAATTCCTAAATGCTTTACTTCCCTCTGGCTTGCCACCACACAAGCTTATTTTAAAAGCATGAGTGCCTATTATATTGTTACGTAATTTACACCCACCAAAGTTATGCAATGGGACGCGATTGGTTGTGAAAACTTTGAAAAACTGTTTCATTGAAGCAAATATCTTAACTGGCTGTGGTACAGGAGAAACGGTGTTAGTACCCAGAATTCCTATGTTTCCTTCAGATTTGCCTTATCATTTCAAACGAGTACAATTCCCATTAAGAGTCTGCTTTGGCATGACTATAAACTAAGCATATGGTCAGACACTTAGCGTGACTGGAGTTTATCTCAGTGGAGAATGTTTTTCTCATTGACATCTTTACGTGGCTCTATCGCGTGTTACATCAAACCGAAAACTTTTCGTGTTCACTGCTGGAGGGAAAACGACTAATGTCGTATACAAGGAAATCTTGTAAGACCTCGGTTAAAAGTAGCCTATCACTTTGCATTCATCACTGTTCCCGGGCGAAGCCGGGGAGGGTTGTTAGTGTTATATATTCTCCAAATTAATTCTAAAAATAAATAATTTATGATTCACATAGGCTACCTTTCTGGGAGTGAATAGGAATTGCAATTACTATCAATTGTCAATGCTGCACCGGAAATATTTGTTTCATTACGTAAATAAATGTTATTATCTTTTGCTCATTCAACGACGGCAGCCATGTTTGATGCACACACATTGACGTCATATCACGTCCTATCACTGTTTCCAACATGTGTGATTGAAAAATACACCAGATTATTATTATTATTATTATGTTTATTATTAAAGGAAGATCCACTACTTAACGTTGAAAGGTGAGATGACTGAAAATTACTGATAGCACTACAAGCAAGTGGGGCGGAGGCCGTGTCTTGTGCGGGGATTCGCCTAGGAACACCAAGGTAGAAAAATTGCTGAGTTTTAATTCCTTGGCTGTGAGCGCCAATATGCGATCTTTTTGGAAGCCTTTATAGGGTGGTGAATGGCTGCTTGAACTCTTAGCTCTTGTAGTAAAGAAGTGCAGGTATCCTACATATGAAGGGAGGTAGTGCACAGTTCGCTTCTCCAAGAGCCCGCTGATGAGCCTACCAACTGAGTTGCTATGACTGAAGATTTGGTCAGTTATTTCGCTTGTTACTACGTAGGATTTTTGGACAGGTATGTCAAGGGTTATAAAAAGTTCATATAAACAGTATGTAATCATCCGTATGCTCAACGAAACAGCAGCTGACATGCGGGTCTGATGACTCACGCCTCAAAGTTTCTAAATAGGATTATAAACAAGTGGATGGGATGGCAGCCGACTTAGGTGAAGACCACTTTGCTTAAACATCTTGGGAACAAGGGTTGCTGTATGAGGTATTAGACTGATCTTAGAAGGTAGAATAAAGAACAAGAAGAAAACTTTCGTGGCATATTTAGTCTTAAAAAAAACAGGTGATAACGTTGATTGGAGAAAAATCGGGGATGGGAGAGTGTCTGCAACCAGTTAGTAGTTATTAGATTCGATGGATATGAAAGAGAGAATGCTAGTTAGTAACACATAAGGAAAAGCTGCATTTTATTTATTAATTCCAAATACTTACAAATTGTGCGAATTGCAAAAGATACAATAACCTGCGTATTGATCAATGGTGGATTTTCCACGGCTTGTGCAGTTAATCACATGTTAGCGTTCACAATTCACATCAGGTTGGGTTTGTGGAAGCATTTCGACTTGCACGTGAAGTGGTGATAGCTATGCTCCGCTAGTGAATTGACAAAATGTTTCAATTCTTGGTTAGCTTCTGTCCCGGCTCTGTTGAGTAAATCTCCATCCAAATATCATCTCTTTTTAAGGTGCTGTCTTCTCCTCCAGGTGTCCGTTGATGGCAGCTCCTCTAATAAGAAGGGCTCTCTAGCAAGTTCGTATACGAGCCTTGAGCGGATGTATTTAGAAACCTTCTCAAGTGTTAGGAAATCTCCAACGCTTAGTTTGTGCCAAACCACCTCAATCCTATAATTGAGTATTGGTATGATTTCGGCGTCAAACAGTAGTATGGCGGACTTCAGCGATAATTTGGTAATGGCTTTGATATCAAATATAGCTTTAGAAACTGCTACCGCTCGTTGTCTTGTATGAATTCTGAAAGAGTTATTGTCGTTTGCAAGGTCAAGCCTAGGTATTTAAAGCTATTTATATTCCGTAGGGGTTTTTGTTTGCTAAACACCGCGTGTTCTTGAGCTATCCGCGCATCTTTCCTGAAGATAATGTAATCCGTCTTGTCTGTGTTGACTTGTAAGTCGTCATCTAGCCATATCTCTAGTGCACGTATTGCCGTCTGCAGTTCTGTAATGTCATGAGATCCCAGAACTAGGTCTTCAGCATAGATGTATATCCTTGTTTCCTTCGAAACTTATCTGATTGCTCAGACGATGTCGTACGTGGCTGCGTTATAATGCAGGGCACTGGTTGGATCACCCTGTAATACTCCGTGGGTCTGTATAATTTCACTTGATAACATTACATTATCGGAAATTTGAACATTGATACCCCTCTACATGTGAATCAGAAAAGTGAGATCTTTGTTTCACTGGACTAACGAGTCTAGTTTCGTGGCGATGATGGCCCTACTAAAGTTATCAAATGTCTTCGTAAAATTAACGAACACAGCATGGAATTTACCTCTATGTGTTCAAAGGACTTCATCTATGTCATCGGAGAGATTTTTGATTGCCTGTATCGTGTTTCTTCCACTTCTAAAACCAAAATGCTCGTCTGGAATTTTAATATTTATTTCTTCTGTTATTCTATTTGTCACAAGCTTTGACAGAATCTTCAACAGGATATTCTCCAGGGCTATCACTCGGTAAGAGTTTGGAAGGCGCGTGTCTCCTTTCCCTTTGCATAGTATTTTTATAGTGGAGGTTTTCTATGACTCTGGTATGCCCCCTGTTTGCAGGCATAGATTTATGAGATATGTATATGCTGAAAGTAACTAGTTAGCTGCTGTCTTGATATGTTCATTAAAAATGCTGTCGGGACCGGGTGCTTTCCCGTTTCTCAAGCTCATTACAGCATCGTGAAAGTCCCTTTTCGAGAACGCTCTGATATTCGTTTCTTTTGTAGTGGGAATTTTCTTTTGGTATGCTATCGTGGTTCACTTCCGGTTAAAGATAGCATAGAAGTGTTCCTCCCAGGCGGTCATGTCAATTTTACCCGTGATTTGTGTTTTCCTAGGTTTCAAGGCTTGTACGGGTTATTCTTGTCATCTTCCACCATCCTGGCCGTTTCGAGTTCGATGAAATCCTTTCTTGTTTTCTTGAAGGAGTTCCTTGTATTTCTTCCTTAGATGACTGACCATAAGTAGCTAAGTTTTCCATGTTTTTGCTGGCTTTTGCTATATGGAGGGCTTGTAAGACTCGTTGTTTCTCTATGTAGCAGGTTTCATTGCACCATTCTTGAGATTTTCTTGCTGTGCTTGTGGGAGTTGACGATCTAATGATATCTAAGATGCGGCTGGTTCAATGTCGTTTGCCTTTACCGTGTTTTTTAAGAGGATAAGCTTGTCCATATTTTGCATTAGCATGTTCTCGATTTAGCTTTCGAGAGATGCTATTCGAAAAGATTATCTGGTTCCTGTGCATGGCTAGCTATTGTGAAGCTGGCTATGACAGGGCAATGTTTCTTAATTGGTGTTTCTGCTCTTGAGGAGCATACTTTTCAGTCCTTGAGCGCAATTCCGGCCTCCTTGAAGAATATTAAATAAATTGTGCTACTGCCGTTGTAAGCGAAATATGTCTTGTCTTCCGGCAAATTGACTAAGGCATAACCTTCTTCTTTCCTTAAGAGTAGTAGCTCTTTACTCATATGGTTTTCCACTTCCAGTCTGCAGTTGAAGTCCCCGTCGATGATTATATTGCTACAGGTTTTTACTGCCTTTATTGCAGTTACAATTGTTGTTAGGACATCCTCTATTGGTGTAGAAGGCTCGAAATAAAGGGCAATTATTGTTAACTCTTCAGATTTTAGAATCATAGTGTCTGTATCTCTACGTACTAGTGATCACTTACCGACCCCCTTTGGGTCTTCCTTTTGGCCCTTGGGTGGCAAAGATATGTTCTGAGTAGAATCCTGTTATGTATAGTGTCTTTGTAGTAAGAGTTTCAGTTAATATATGGATGTCTTGATTTTTAGGAGATTTCCCGGGGCTATGGCGAGAGTACCTTTTAGGCCTTCCATGTTCCAAAGAAGGATGTTAATCTTCAATCTTTGTTCCTTCTCGCTGGGGGCAAAAAAGGCGATATCGTCTAACGATGGCCTCCTTTGGCCAAAGTTGCGGAGCGAAGGTTCTCAAGGGGTATTCCGAGTTTGAATGCTCTGAGTAAACCTTTAGATTGGAGTTGTTCACATTCCAGTATATCCGTTACCTGTATTTCCTTTAAGTGTCTCTCAATCTTCTCTGTGGTTGTGCTCGGCCAATGTAGAGCCATGCTCTTTGTGAAAATGCTTGAAGTTTGGTACGGTTTACTTAATTTTAATTTCTTATGAGATTGGGCTTGGTCCCTATAATTGTTGGTGTTTGAACTGTCGAGTTTCTCGTTCCGCGTTTTTGCTTAACGACATCGGTCGAGTATTATTGCCATCATGCGACTGTGTTCTGTGAACTATTCCATTATCTACTTGATTTGAGAGATCCCTAGTTTCTGTTGACGCTACTATCTGAACTGTCATTTGGTTTCTTCCTTCTCCATGTCTGACTTGCCTAACTGGAATTGTGATTTCCTGCACTGAGTCCACTTGTGTCTTTTGGTATTTCTCTCTTGTGTGATCTCCAAGAGATCTTGAGCTTCTTGCTACTGGTGATATCTTTTCTTGCCTGTGAGTGTCGCTCTTTGTTTGACACTGCATGTGCGAAGTCACAAAATTCGTAGTTTGCTCAGATGTGTTGAGGCTTTCTGCATTTCGAGCGATGTCATACTTCGTTTTGGCGAAAGGCTTATCAATGTGAGACTGTTGTGTTGGGATCTGGGTAATCTTTTGATCAATCTTGAAGTCCATGTTGTTGTCAAGAAAGTGTATTATATGCTCTAATTTAGCATTATCATCTCTATGTTTCCTGATGTTTGGCAAGCGCCTCCCAAAATATTGTAAGTGTGAATTAGAAGAAGTTTGCGTTGCAGTGGTAATTGATCTTTGTCAAGCAACTCACATACTTCCTTGTTGCATGCCAGAGCGGGTTGAGAACTGTCTTGTGGTTTGCCAGATTTTGCGATAGAGGGTGTTTCATCAAAATTTTGATTGCGCATTTGATTGGCACTGTTTGCCGTTGTTCCCTGAAGATTCTAGGAGTGGGTCAGCAGATGGCGCACATTGTGAATTTGGTGTTGGTTGCTGTGTAGATTTTTTTCGTTATTAGACATTTTATGTTGTTTGTGAGTACATCCATCATTTGATTCATCTTCTGCATGACGTTATCTGTGATATTCTCTTGTAATATGTTGTAGGCCATGAGTGGGCTGCTGGGATTGCTTGCAAGGCATCCAGTAAGTCGTGGTTAGGATTTATTAGATCCAGGTTGCTGTCGCCAGACTGTGCCACAAGTCCCGTTACACTTCTGTCTTCCCCCTCTATGGTAACGATATCTTTACTTATGTTAACCTCATTCCTTGGTAACATTGTATCTTGTATCTTAACATTTTCACTGTTCATAACCTTTTTCACTGCAATGAAATAATCTAAGATATTCACCGCGTTAGTTATGTCTTCCTTCATTTCTTTTCTTAGATATCCACCTATTTACACTATATTGTTTAGCTTTTGTTGAGCATATACAATTCGTTCGTCTAGTACAGTATATCCGCCATCTGTACCGAGGCTGCGTTTTATCACTCGCACTTTTCAATCTATACATTTAGCAAGTTACGGAGTAAACTATAATGAAAGTCGAATTAAAGGATCAAGGTAAAGTAATTTTGCCTCAGTGATTTCCTGACGACATTGTAACTGGTCTGTTCACCAGAGGAATTGCATGAGTTACTAAACGGCGTGTACTGGCTGTTGAGGAAAGAATTCATGATTAAACCATTGTTTTAAGAACATAACCAGTAGACCCGTGCTGCTCCGCAGCATTAACTTCAACAATCCTAAAGCACTTCAATTTTTATGACAATTGCTGTTCTCATGTCATCATGCTAGTGACCCGAACATACAGTTACGGTACCGTCGCTTTTTAAGTTTTAGTGTACTTTTCCCATTTTGGAAAAATGATGAAAAGGTAGACTGATGAGATCAAAAGTGTGTCTGCGCAACGTTCTTTGTCTTTGAGTTCCCCACCCTATCAACTCCTAAGGGGCTGTAGCTGTCAAAACCAAATGTGGTATGAATAAAAATCTCTTCCAGAGTTTCAGGCCATATTTGAATACAATGGCAGTGCTACCAAATGCTAAACAATTAATGTTGAAAATTGACTCTAAGTTGAATATCTCAGAAGATATACGTGGGATCTGTTCCAGAATAGGCACACATATAGACCATATATTTCAGATTAATTTTCATGAGTCCATATATCACAGCTCTGCCAACATGATTCTACGTATCCTGATAGGTCCAATGTTTAACTGCACGCAATCCAAACTAAGAAAAAATCTTCCAGAATTGGCACATTTGTATCTCATGGTATTTCAGATTAATTTTAACAACCCTTACATGGCCATGTTGCCAACATAATTCTACGCATTCTGATAGGTTCAATGTATAACCGCATGTAACGTCCATATCTACAAATAGATTTCATACAGGTTTTGTATGTGCGATGTATGCTGTGGTTCATAAGACAGTGCTTATAATAAGAGTTACCACGGCTATCAACTGTGTATTAATATTCTCAAGTCTTTAGAACCCCACATTCAATTTTTCTGAATAAGTGTGTGAAACAAACTTAAGACTAAGCACACTGTAAGTTCAAGATATTTTAGACTTAATCATATGCACGTTTATAATTTTCGATGTTAAACTCCATGCAATTGCCATACTAGTTTACGGACCTATGCATATTTTTTTTCACTTACGACATGTGCCTTAGCAGTCATCATTTCGCTTACTTACAGAGTCCACGGGAATTCCAACTGCCTAGTAACATTCTAAGAACATTTGAACTCTGGACTCAATATCGTAGAATCTGTACACGTAAACATGATGATGATGATAATTGTGTCGCCCAGTTCCATAACACGTTATGTCCAAAAAAATGAAATTCCTTTTTATTGCGCCATTTTGTAGAGGGCATTCATATGCATGTCTTCAATATGCCAAACTGTTCCGTAAGTCGCTATTTCACGCTTAAATTGAGCATTGAAAATGGAGTACTGTTCCAAAACTCGTCATGTCCACAGCAGAAACTGTTCCATAACCCGTTATGTCCATTACCAGAGCACAGAAACAAAACTCGTCATGTCCAACTCATTTCCCACACTTGGCAAGTGTTACAGTTCCATACATCGTTATGTCCGACAAATTAATTCAGCTGGTTTTGCCAACATATTTCGGGTATTAAGGTGTTGTTCCGTTTCTACAACTGAACAAATGAGGTTAGGGAACTTTATGGAGGTTGGTACACTTGTTTTGTTTTGAAAGGGGACTGTAGTAAAGCCATAACCTGGCATTCTGCTTGTGTGTTAGTTTTCAGCTGTGAACGTTTAATTTTTCTCTGTTATACAGTGTTTGAAAGTGTTTTAAGGCTAATTTAAACATGGGGAATGACGAAGGGATTGTTGAGGGTGACGTTATTACTCCGGCACGACCAGGTCAATCAAGGAAAAGAAAGAAAAACCAGGAAGCATGGACAAAAGTTGTAGCCAAGAAAATGAGGTTAGTGCTATAGCCTAGACAATTTATGAGCCTTTTTATTAAAGAATGTATTAATTTACTTCATAAATCTAATAATGGGGTTTCTCTTTCAGGTATTCTTCAAAAGGTCCACCATCCATGCCTACATGTGGTCATGTAGGGGGAGTTTTTAAATGTAGTGAACTAGGAATGCAAGACATCCGACGAATGAACCAACATTTTTATTCAACACAAAACCGCCAGGTTCAGAATGAATACATTTTGAAATATGTAACAGTTGAAACTCCACACCGCAGCAGATCACGAGTAAATATGCAACAGAAAAATGTGACCATCAAGTATTTCTGCAATAAGCAACGAGATGGAGTTGTAACGAGGTTGCAGATATGTAAGAAGACCTTTATTAATATCCTTGGTGTTAGTCGGGATCGTGTTCAAAATGTATGCAGAAAGTTTTTTGAATCAGGAACCACACCTGTGGAAAAACGGGGAGGTGACACAAGATCAGGCCACTTTCAAAGTAGGCGAGATGCTGTCAAATCCTTCATTCTATCAATTCCTCCGCTTGGGAAACATTATTGTAGGTCCAGAAATGTTCATAGGTACTATCTACCAAGTGAGCTGTCAATAACAAAACTATATCGCATGTACAATGAAAAAGCTACTGAGGATTTGAAAGTTAAGTATGAATTTTTCCGAAACATTTTTGATAACAACTTCAATATTGGATTTGGGTCCCCGGCAACTGACGTTTGTTCCTTTTGCCTAATGCATCAAGAAAAATTAAAACGTCTGCCTACCGGAGAGGAAAAACAAACGGTGCAAGCAGAACTAACAGTTCACAAGGCAAAGGCCAAGGCCTATTACGATAATCTTCGAACCGAGATAGAAGGTGTCAAAGTTATTAGTTTTGACTGTCAGAAGAATCTGATATTACCAAAACTACCAGATCAGTCATCCTACTACTTAAGACAGTTGTATTACTATAATTTTACTGTTTGTGAAGGTCTATCAACTGCAAGTCAAACCAAAGATAACACGTTTTGCTATGTATGGCTCGAGCATGAATTTCCCAAAGGTTCTTGCCAAATTGTGTCTTCAGTTTACCACCGTTTGTGTAACACTGACTTGAAGGAAGTAACTACCGTTAAGCTAGTTTCTGATGGTTGTGGTGGACAAAATAAAAATTCAACCATGGTTGGAATGATTTGTATTTGGCTTGCACAAAATGCTCCAGATAGTGTAAAGAAAGTCATCCTTTTGTTTCCAATAGTAGGCCACTCCTACATTCCACCAGACCGAATATTCGGACGTATTGAGAAAGAAGTTAAGACCAAAGCTTCAATTTTAATTCCAGAAGAATATGAAGCCCTGTTTGACTCAATTGGGACCGTGTTTAAAGTTGGGACCGATGTAAACGTATATGATTGGAAAACTGCTGCAATGGGTGCTCCTAAGAAAGGTGAGATCCCTGCCATCCCAGGGACTGCCAAGCCAATAGGTAAGTGGCACTTCAAGTTCCAGCCCAGCAAACGAATAATTATCACCAAAGAGTCTAACAAAACCATAAAAGTACGAGGTGAAGTAGCCTACAACATGAATTTGGGGAGTTCCCGAAGTATCTGTCGAAAGGGCAAGTCCTGGACCGAAACCACACCCAATCTCATAGCCAAAGGTGTCCTCATCAAGCCTCAAAAATTGAATGATGTAAAATCACTGCTACAAACCCACTTCGGGTCAGATTGGAAGATGGATCCAACCCTTAAGTTTTATTCTCAACTTTGTGCCGATCAGCAAGCTCTTGTCGATCAAGGTGATACACTTCGACAGGAAGAGGAGGATTATGTCGGGGAAATTGCTATGGAGAGTGAGGACATTTTGGGAGTGTAAAATGTTGAGACTTTAGAAAACAAGTTACATTGCTCATTTTCATGAATATGTTGGGGAAATTGCTATGGACAGTCAGGACATTTTGATATTGTAAGATTTTGAGACTTAAAGAAAACAAGTTAAATTTTTCGTTTTTATGATTGTATCCGAATGAACATTTATTTCATTGTAACAATAAAACATTTCCTTACAGAAAGCAATATTTGCATCTTATTAAAACCAAAATTAAAAACTTCCATCCTAAAAACCTGTTCCAAAACTCGTTATGTCCATTTTCCAGTTCCATAACTCGTTATGTCCAACACAATTATGCATTTTTAACAGAAACCTCCATGTACACATTTTGTAGAGTGAGACAGCCTAAATCTGTACGGCTTAATGTATAACTAGAACGAAAATTCGGTAAAAAATCTCTCATAGGAGAGAAGATACGAGTTTTTCGTGTCTCCTGTAAAATTTTGGTAAATGGACATAACGAGTTATGGAACTGGACGACACAATTGTTGCTTTAAGGGGCCTAACATCGAGGTTATCGGCCCCTGTACACGTAAACAGTTTGAAGCTCTGTATGATGATAGATTTTGAGCAGCATGCTTGCACACTGGATATATATCAGTGTTTTTGTTGTTTGAGTCTTCAGTCTATTGACTGGTTTGATGCAGATCTCCATGCCTCCCTGTCCTGAGCTAATCGTTTCATCTCTACACAGCTACCACACCCTACATCCGAGGCAATCTGTTTAACATAATCTAACCTTGGTCTACCCCTACAGTTCTTGTCCTCGACCCTTCCTTCCATAACTAAGCTTGCTATTCCTGGGTGTCTTAGTATGTGTCCTACCAACCTATCTCTTACCTTCATTAGGAGTCGCCAGAAGCATCTCTCCCACTCGTCTTAATACCTCTTCGTTTGTAACCCTATCTCTACTAGACCATTCGATCGTGATAATCCATTTGTAATGAGCACATGTTTAATGTTTAATGTTTTCAGTTCTCAGTAATCTTCAAACTCCTGAGATGTGAAGGCTGATCCTCGGTCAGATATTATTTCTTCAGAGCTTCCATAGATTTCCTGATGTGCTTCAAATATCGCAGTGACTTCTTTTGCAGTGGTAGACTTTGTTGATTACTGCCAGACAAACTTTTTAACATTATCAACAACTGAAAATATGTGACGATATCCTTTATGACTCAATTCCAATGGTCCAATATGATATACGTGATATGTATGTAATGGCACACTTTTCTTGCGCAAAGGATGCTGGAATCCTTCCTGTTTTCAGTCTTTCTATTAATTAAGAGACCATTTACACAATTTGATATGACACTTACGATTTTCTTCTGATATCTTGACAGAGAAATGACCTCTCCCGTGAACACTTTTAATAATTTCATGTACAACAGGTACAACTCAAACTTCATGACCTTTACAGAATTTGAAAAGTATGTCATCTCGAATCATATGGTCCTTGTAAGGTTGCTCCTTGCATATCTCCTTGATGGCGTTAAGACCTTAATCTTCTTCTTGTGCTTTCCTCACTCGGACAACCGAAGAATCAGGAACTGCTTGTAAGACAGGATGGCGACCCAGAGCATCGACAAGTCGCATCCTCATTCCACTTCTGTCTTCGATGGTATATCTGTTCGCCTCCAGCATCAAAGCCAATCTCGCACCGTAGGTGTTAGATCTTTCTTATGCATCGTATTTTGGAAAGCAGCTTAATGTGTGATTATATTGAAATCTATTCCCAGAAGATACACTCGAAACATCTTCAATGCAACAATGATGGCTGATACTTCTAGCTCCTAACTGTGATAGTTTTCCTCTGCGAAGTTGTCATTTTGCTCATGTAATGAACAGGTTGTAGTTGATCATCCTCAGGTGATCTCTGCATCAGCACGGGTACATATCCAAGCTTCTTTGCATCAGCATGTAGTTTGGTCTCATATGAAGAATTGTAGATGTTTAAAACAGGATTCATTGATAAAGATTCCTTCAATTTCTCAATGGAAATTCTCTGTTCTGTAGAAAATTGATTTGCTTCATCCTGCTTCAGCAAGTTGGTCTCTCAGTAACAGAGTGTTCTGGTATGAATTTCCTGAAGTAACCAGTTAAACCAAGGAAAGATTGCACTGTTTCACATTTCTTGGTTCCGGAAATTTCATTACAGCATTAGTTTTCTTTGGTGACGGATAGAGTCGTCCTTCCTCTACCACGTGTCCCACGAACTCAACCTTCCTCTTCAGTAGATGACATTTTGCTCTTTCAGTTCAACGTCATAATCTTAAGCTACCTCTAGCACCGTATTCAAGCGGTGAAATGCCTCTGCTTCATCTTTAGCTGCAGTTGTCAAGTCATCCATTAACGTAAGTTCTATGCCTTGAATCACCAACGATCGGAAGACACAGTTAATGAAACGTTGGAACACTACTGGTGAGTTTCACAATCCAAATGGTGTTTTTGGAACTGGAATTGACCGGCGTGTGTGACAAAATCGGTATATTTTCTAGCTTGAAACCCCTCTGGCACATGGAATAATCCTTTTTTTAAAGTCAAGTGTACTGAATACTCTTGCTCTTTGCAACCTAAAAAGATATTTTCGATGAACGCAGCGGGTAACGATCCTTTAGGATGATCTTGTTTATTTTACGATAGTAATTACACAAACGAAGAGAGCAATCTTTCTTACGCACAACCACTACAGGACTAGCGTATTCTGAATAATTCGGTTCAATGATACCTATTAGCCATTTCTTCACTTGGTTGTCAACAGCATCTTTTCCTGAAGCTGCAAGTCGTCGTGGTCTACTGAAAACTGGATGCTCATCCTTAAGCGTAATGATCCACTCCACTTCTGAACTTTTCGTTTTGGCTGGTTCATAGGAGGAAATCATTTCTTCTACTTGTTGCTTCTAGTCATCACTTGTAGACTCAGCTATATCTAATGGGTGCTCTTCATGAACATTGATCTGCATGAGAAATCTATCTGATTTTGGCAGAGATATTCGAATACATTTTGATTTATCACTGCTTGTTGTAGAACATCACTTCCAATTATTGCCTGCATCTTCATTGTATGAAAAGTCACAAGTTAAATGGCAACCTAAAATGCTTCATCATCAATAAAGACGTCGATGTGGAAGTAGCCTTTAGGTGCGACATAATTCCTTACAAAACTTGTAAGGATAAGGTCAATATTTCTTAGTGGAGGAGCTCCTAAATCTGCATAGATGTCTTCATGGATTAAACTAACGCTGCTTCCTCATCTACTAAGGCATTTATCGTGGTACTAGCAATCCTTTATTTAGTGGTGAGACGGGTAGGTGCAGGTTTCGTTAATCTGTTTACTGCGTTGCCCATACCTGCCTTACCATCTATTGACTTGCACTCCACAGACTTATGACCAAATTTATTACATTTATAACATTTCAGGCTGTCTTTGTGACGGCTACTTGACGATTTATGGCCTGCTTCATCGTAGTTAAAACATATCTGTGCTTTATGTTGTTCTTCAACAGCCCCAGCAGTCTTGTCTATCGGAGTAGGTTTCTGTGTTCCATCTTTTTCAAAACCAGTTCCGTCTTTCAACTATGCACTCATAGTCTCGCAGCTTTTCCTTAAAATTCTTGGAATTCTTTTCCCCATAAGAAATCAATTTACTTTCAGAGTCGTCTTCTATATCGTCGGTAATGTACTGTATCAAGCAGTCACCTTCAACTTCACCTCGATGTGCAATCTCTTTCATTACAAACAGGTACCCTTGAAATATTTTTTCTTTCATATTCTTCCGCCTAGTCAGTAGTCTATCTACTTCTGCACTGCTCATCTTGACATCAAACTCTTCTATTAACGCGTTCTTTAAATTCTTCCATGTTGATAAACCAGTTACTTTTTGAATGAATAGTTTTGCTATACCATACAATGTTTTCTTAGCAAATACCAACTTCTGCATGTCGTCCCATCCCATCAGAATAGCTGTTTCTTCAAAATCTGTAATCCATTTACTGACTTGATAATCTCATTTACCATCAAAGGTGCGAATAGAATCTTCCACATCTCGAAATGTTAGCGCAAATTTGCGGCCTGATTTTCCCGTTTTCTTGATGAGGAATGGTCCGTAAGTAGGTCATCTTCTTCACTCTCTTCTGCTGATGTGTATGTCTTGTATATTACTTTCTTCTTAATTCCAGTGATCTGTCTTGAATTCCCTTTAGCTTTCAAGCGTGAACTGCATTGGACAGCATATCCATCATCTCTCTCGTCACTTTCTGCATCTTCATCTCGTCATCGTCTTTATCATCCCCGTCGTACTCAAGTTCTGATGTATATAAACTCATGCAGAGTTTAAACTGCAGACACAGATGCTGTGGAAATGTTCCTGCATATACTTTGAATATCTCCTAACAATTTGATTCTTGATTGCAATTGGCGTATTTACTCAAACCTTGCGCCGTTTACTTACACGTTATTGTCAACACTCATAGTAGTTAAGCATCGTCGTCATTGACTTTTACAAAGTATGTCTTCATTCTTGTTTAACGTCGTTTATTTAGATAACATACAGTGCACCATACGCAACGAATTTCCGTCTAGTTATATTGGTCTGCGTCAGCTTTTTTTTATTGCATATTACCGTCGTATCACTATTTCGGCACGTTCCTGTTCATCCATTAGTACTCCATCCCGGACGAGCCCCCAAGCTGTGGGATTTTAGGGAGATATTTATTTATTTAGAAATCAAATAAAATCACTACATAACAGCTGAACTGCAACACTCATGATTACAACACAACATCTACTTCGCAAACGTTTCTCTCTGATTTCTTCTTTTTTTTAATAAACTCACAGCCTTGCTGGAACACATGGATATATCGATGAAAGCTATGACTCCAAATACTCCGACATGACCCTCCATAATATATGAGTAATTTAAAAACATCTTTCTGTGTCTGATTCTAATTAAATATGCTCGAATCATCATTACAGTAGTTATATCTCTGGATCTTGAAAGTTTTATTCGCATTTTTTCAGATTTCAATTGAATTAGTAACGAAGTGCAATACATTTATACCAATGATTTCAGGGTAATGTGTCAAAATACTTCGAACCCTGTTGTCAGGAATAGGTACATATTATGTAATAATGGAGGACATTCGACTCCAACTGTATCTGGAGAAAAGAATAAAAGAAAACATTACACGAATACCATCCTGCTTATCGACAGCAGAGAGAGGCCTTGCTCACTTAGCATATGTGACACCAAGTTTGCTCAGGGAGATCGATTGAAGTCTCACATGTTAACGCATACTGGTGAGAAGGCGTATCCATGCAGCATGTGTGCAGCCATGTTTCCTCGGAAAGGGCAGTTGAAGTCGCACATGTTATTGAATACTGGTGAGAAGCCTTATTCATGCAGCATATGTGAAACCAAGATTGCTCGGAAAGGAGACTTGAAGCGGCACATGCTATTACATACTGGTGAGAAGCCTTATTCATCCAGCATGTGTGAAGCCAGGTTTCCTCGGACAGGGCAGTTGAAGTCTCACGTGTTATTGCATACAGGTGAGAAGCCTTATTCATGTCGCGTATGTGATGCGAAGTTTTCCCGGGGGCAACATTTAAATCGGCACTTGTTATTGCATACTGGTGAGAAGCCTTATTCATGCAGCATATGTGAAGCCAAGTTTTACTCGGAAAGGAGTCTTGACGCGGCACATGATATTCCATACTGGTGAGAAGCCTTACTCATGTAGCATATGTGAAGCCAAGTTTTCTCAGGGAGATCGATTAATGTCCCACATGTTAACGCATACTGGTAATAAGCCTTTCTCATGCAGCTTATGTGAAGCCAAGTTTGTTCGGAAAGGACAATTGAAGCCGCACATATTAAAACATACCACCCAGAGGCCTCAGATTTAAACTATATGTGTGTCCAAGTTTCACGGAAGGAACAATTGAAGTTGCACATGTTATTGCATACTGGTAAGAAGCCTATGTTATGTAGCATATGTGAAGCCAAGTTTGCTCGGAAAGACCAATTGAATTCTCACATGTTACTGCTTACTGGTGACAATCCTTATTCATGCAGCAATTGTGAAACCAAGGTTAAGGCTTACTGGCAGAATGCCGTATTCAAGTGCCATATGTGGAGCAGTGTTTTGCCGCAAACAACATTAACAAGAAGTTCCGTGACGAACTAAAGAGCCTACTTTCCTTAAAATTTATAATTCATGCCAATGATTAATCTATATGGACCTAGTCTATCTAGAATAATGACGAAATAAAGTTGGTAATATAGACATTTCTAATTAGTACGCATTATACCTGGCATTATGTAGCCTGAGAGAGCACTACAGTTGGCAGCCCTGGTGACTAAATATATTTTAGTTCCATCTCATAAGGTACAGAATACAAAATTCGGTTGAAGTCCAATGGATAGCATGGATTTAACATGCAGTTAAACATTGGACTTAATTCATCGTGCATAAAATAATGTTGGCAACAATTTCATGCATGTGGTGGTCATAAATAATTTGAAATATTATCATCTATTGTTGTGCCAATTTTGGACGAAATCCATTTGTTAGTATAGTAGTTACTGGTATTTTAATATTGGACCTATCAGCAGGCTTAGAATGATGTTGGTAGCACTGACGTACATTATGTGCCCTTTCAGCAAGAAATATGCAAATCACAGTATGCCAGCATTGCTCAATTCGGGAATTTCGGGGTTGTAGTATGTTCTCCCACTCTGTGACTTACACATTTTGGATTAAATAGAGGCTACCCTTGCAAAAAAATAACAACAAAATCAACTCCTATTTTAAAACATTTAATTAACCAAAATTATGGCGCTACAAACAATAAAACAATTAAACTACTGACCAATATCTTTCTACTTGTTCAAAGTGAACAAGGAATCACATAAGAATTAAACAAATATTATATTAAAACACATGGTTTCCTTTAAAACCAACAATTCATAATTATTTTTACTTCCATAAAGTATCTATCTTAAAGTTCCATATAACCACGAGCTCCCTTGGCTCGATACTTTCCAATAATAACGGAGTTATTCCTTTGTACACCTCAAATACTATTTTTATATTTTCTTATCATCAAAACAAATATATAATTACATTTAAAGTACATGTTAATTCTTTACTTAAATATTTGGGCACTTCACATGTTCTCAGCATTTACCATCTCTCTCAAGTTTTACAAATTCACCATAGTGATCGGGAAAATACTTGTGTACTCCAGAGTTATAAAGATTACTTGACAAAGTCAAAAACTATGATTACTCCCGGAATCTAGTTACCTTCATTTAACTCGTGGAATCCTACTTCCATACAACATTACAATAGGGATTGTTATTTATTTTATTTGTCTCATAAGACCATTATCACATAAGAAAACTACGATCTGAACTGGCAAGCGATAATTTCATCTACAAGAACCTCGGTTCAATTCCCGGGTCATTAACAACTTTAAACACTCACGGTGTATTCATTCCTTCTTACAGACGGCCTTCACCAACACTCCTGCTATTAGGGTCAGACCGTATACTTGAACGAGATTTATGACTGGGAGGGTGACTTCCAGTCTAGTCTGCGGTTGGAGCTCTCTTCAATGCTTTTAAAACAAATCTTCCTTTCTTTCAGTTCTCTGGAGAGACCTGGCATTTTACTTCTCTTTTACTTTCAACAATATTATTGGGCTCATAAACCACTTTCGTAACCTTGGCATTTATTAATTATGAAAGGTCCTCATTGATTGGGAAGAGTAATACACATTCTACGACGAATAATTAGGGGCTTCAACAACGAGAGGATTCTAGGTTCGAATCTCTTAACATGCCTCGGGAACCATTCCCACATTGGAGGACTTATACAAAATGCGATTTAGGGTCGGCCGTGGCCTACATGACCTACGCTCAATAATACCATACATTTGCTCCCTTTTATAATAATAACAGACACATGGCCTCGTGATCTCTGTCACTATTGGAGGACTTACAACATATCTCAATTACCGCAATCAACTACCCCTCATAAGTAATTTACCAAGTACATTTAACTTTTACGCATTCCTAGCGTGACATTTTATTTTAATTGCGCTCCATTGCGCTATACATTATTTACGGCCTAGCGTCATCCAAAGAACTGATAAATTCCATATTAACAATTGATACATATCTCAATTTTTATATTAATCTTTTCCTTTGACAATAATCGATCTATTTTTAAGAACATGCATTAACATCATGTCTTATACCTTTATTAATGCTCCAATGCTCTTATTTTTATATCATTCAATTTAATCTTTATTTATATTTCCTTTATATTATTATTATTATTATTATTAATACGCTTGCTTTTATAACATTCGTCAAATACACTGACATTTTATTCATACATTTCCTCTACAGGATTTTATTCTTTCACATAATTATTTATAATTTCTCAAATTCTATTTTTGTTCAGACCGCGTCCTTATTCTGTAATTAGTTATTTAGAAACATCCCTTTTACTCAAAAACTCCGGTGGATTTGTACACAATCACTTCCCCGACACCAAAACATAATGAAAATCTTTACTCACATGTTTAAGGTCGTTTCTTGACCTTTCTCCTCGTGCGATGCGTCATTTTAGCCCACTTTTTTAAATTACTCCATCTTGTACAAATTCATTGCATGTACAGACATATCTTGACACATATTTAACACGTATACATTTAACACTAATAAAATTTTAAATACACTGGTGTATCCGTTTAGAACACACAATAAAAACACTAAAAATATATTACTTTTAACACAAAATCTTGATATATTTACACTTCACAAATTTTGATCACTAGGCCGCTATTTAAGCCTATCACACGTGACCTCTTGACCTCCCATCTCCAAGGGTGAAATTTAGAAATGTCGGCTTCCTATCCTCTCTGAATATGAAAGTCTCGAATCATCTACTTCCTCCCTGCAATAGCACTTCTTCGAATCTCGTTCCTGACGATCTGCTATTTCTCTAACTTGAACGGCTCCCCTTTTAGATCCTATTTATTGATCTTAGCGAAAGTCTGTTCTGTTCACGGTCCCCTTGATAATCTATCGGTGACCTATGGATTTTTAGCAACTAATACTTCTCGAGTCTTAGTGCTTTTGAATAGTTCGTCTGCTTACTTGAAACAATGTCTATAGTTTCCTTCACTTCTTCGCTTATTCGGTTCTCGCACTTCTAATCTTCTAGAATACTCTGCGAACCTTATTTTCTCTGTCTTTCCCTGCTCGGGTTCTTTAAATTTGATAAACTGTTTATCTCGCTGTTCCGGTACTTCCGTACGTTATAATACTCTTGGTCGTTTACTTAAAGACCTATCGCCCTGAGTCCTAAGTTCGCAGCCTGCTTTGACTGTATTTTATGAACTTTTCACTGTAAATTTTATACTGTCGGACCTAAATCCTGTAACTAGGATTTTCCTAATTTTTCAACACGACGATACTGTAATTTTACTTCTTTACAACTCCTTACGGATCACGTAAGTTATTGATACCGCGACGCCCGTGGCTGTCGGATATTGTCTATGCGATGTGATGCAGCGTTTTTCCCCTCAAGGAAAGCTTGTATACTGTCTTCGGTGTGTTACAGTGTGACGCCCCCTCACGGACTGTCGGAATTCGGTGTCTGATGTAGCACAGTGACGCGCCCTCAGGCCGTTTGATAACTGCATGTACTGATACAGCGTGACGCCCCCCTGGGCTATCGGAAACTGCATGATTGGTCTGGCTTGGCCTGGACTTTTATACTATTTAGTCACAAAAAGATAAAACTCCAGTCCTTTTCGTGACCAACTTTTGAAATAATTGTCGTACAATTATAAAAATTACATCTCCAGAAAGCTCGTCTTCTCAACGTCAAATGATCTCACTGCGCATAAGAATCGATCGTGCAATTCTGAGATATTAATTAATTTGTAGTCTTCAGCTGCGTGGGTGGTGCTGTTCATTTTTAAATTCCCCACTCCTCTGGTATCAGTGAATCCCCGATGACGTATGCTGCGTTTGCAGTTCTTTCCTGTGCAATTATTACAAGCTATTTCTTTACACAAAAATCTCTAATCCGAAATGATTCACAGTACTGTATTCATTTACTTATTTTTATTCTTGCAAATGGGTTAAATTTAATTATTCTTCTACTGGCACAGCGGCGCTGTTGCCATTTTACTGCAAGCTAAGCTGGATTTCCGAGTCACACTTCTCTGTCTTACAGTGAAAACTTCCCACTCGTTCTATTAATATCCATGACCCGCTCCTCTCAAGGAGTCAAGAGGCATGATCTCATCTCTTGAACACCTGGTCCTGCGGCTTGCGCAACGTTATGCTAGAATTCTTGCTTGAAATCTCTCTATGTTCCATTAGAGACTGTATGTATCTTTCCTTCCTTTCACAAAATACAAGGATTCGACCCCCTTTGAGCCAATGGTACATGGGTTCAATTAGTTGCTCCAAATTAATCTAGAATGGCAGGTACTATACGTGCGCAAAGTTTAGAGCTGTTGGCTTGCATACTTTCTGATAGCCTATATTGATATTAGCGTAAAAAATATAAACAGCATTTATTAACAGTTAGCAGTCCTGATTGCTCTTAACAATACGCAGTCATATATGTTATGGTACACATAGCACATACGAAATTTGGTTGAAATCCAATTGATAGTATAGAAGTAACATGTATTTAAAATTTAGTCCTATCAGCAGGCTTAGAATCATGTTGGTAGCACTGACATTCATTAGTTGCTCCAAATTAATCCAGAATGTCAGGCATTATAGGTGTGCGAAGGTTAAGGCTGTTGGCTCGCATATTTTCTGATATATTGGTATTTGGATAAAAAAATAGAGAGAGCATTTATTGACAGTTCGCAGCCCTGGTGGCTCTTAAGATTACGCTCAGTCATATAAGTTTATGTACACATAGCCCTTACGAAATTTGGTTGAAATCCAATTGATAGTGTAGGAGTTATATGCATTTAAACATTGGACCTATCAGTAGGCTTTGAATTTTGGCAACACTGTCATGTATGGCCTCCTGAAGATTAAACTGAAGTATTATTATGTATATATGTGCCAATTTTGGAATCGTTCCCATGTATATATTCCATGATATCCAACATGGAGCTGACATTTCAATTATGATTTTTCAGCAGTTGGTAGCACTGACATCATTTTCAAATATGACGTTGAGATGTCCCGGTATAGATTTTTACTCATACCAAATTTGGTTTTGATTGCTGTAGCCGTTTAGGAGTTGATAGGGGGCGAGAGACAGACATTTTCCCGGATCGATCTCATAAGACTACTTTTTCCTCATTTTTGCAAAACGTGAAAAGTAGGCTAAAAATCGGACATGTTAACGTATACCGGCCAGAAGCTATTGACGTCCGAAACGGGGGAGGAGCTTACGGTCAGCTGTTTGCAATATGGCGGCGATATAGTGACGTGAAGTAATTGGGTGTGCGTTTGTTATGGCTTCAAATTTGTGATGGCAAAATACTACATATTTCCTTTCATTGATAGAAATATTTTTATAATCAATTTAAATGCAGTGCCTAATTACTACCAGTTAAACATATTACCCACATGTAGATAGTTAATTTACTGTCTGCTGTTACATATATGAAGCCTGTACTTGGGAGCCTAGCGGTATCGATGTTTTTATTAATTTCAATATATATATATATATATCTCACATAACACAAAGGACGACTCCCTGATAATAAATTGAATCAATCAACCCTGAATTTGCATGAATGTTTTGGGTTCAAAGAAGCGTTACTTGGGATGCTCAAATCATACTTCAATATTGCAAATATTGACCTACATACTTGCTGTTCAAAGGCAAGAATGTTAATTTATTAATCTCTTGCCACAGGCAAGTTAAAATGGAGACATCCTCTTTATCAATATATTTAATTAAATATTTAAAATACAGATATTTAACAAAGCTGGAGTCTCCATTTTAACTTGTCATAAGCAAACGGAACAGATCAAAAACTACACTTTAAGCCAAACCAAATTCACTCCTCAGCTCGACATAAACTATAATACCAATTAAAACCTATACAAAACATACTCTCCTTACTGTTGTACAACTTTCAAACGAACTATTCGCACTCAAAACTGTAAAACCCTGAAATGGGAACTAATTAAAGTTAGAATAGCCTAGGCCGATCCGGTCTCCTGCTACATTACCGCATATGTATACTTAACATCACTATAACTTCAAAATTACGGCTAAGTGGCCTATCTGCCTGAGTAGTATAGGTGTTGCCGGCCAGCCTGGGATGATGGGTCACCAAACTGATACTTAAAACTAAGATTTTACATTTTAATTAACTAAATTCAACAGTAGGGAGATCATAGCCAAAAACACAATTTAAGCCAAATCATACTTCAATGACCTACATACTTGCTGTTCAAAGGCCAGAATATAAATTCTCTGGCAAATTAAGGCTAGGAACTGCATTTTTCTTAAGTTTTATAACCATTCGGCTATTGTCAATCGGAAGAACCCCTAAAATAAGTTTACGAAGAGCGGATTACATTCTTTGTACGGCACAGAAATAATAGGCTATAAGTTTATCAGTATTTTTGATGTAACTAAATCCATGTGATTACAAATTAGAGACAATAACTATCAATAATCAACAGTACCGGTGGAAAGAAGTCGTCTTCACAAAAATGCAGACTGCACACTGTCATGTAACATGTAATACGTTTTCCAATTGACAGCGCCGAAGCCCATCTTTCTCTCTGAACTTTTTGTACAGGAAAGTAGTGAAGATATTTCGAAGCCGTTTAATACGATTTTCAACCGTATACAGAGCAGTACCTCCTCGAATTTGACAAATTTATTTCTGTTTCCATCACGACGTCAATGCTTCACCATCTAAATAAATCTCACCAGTCACAATGTTACAGCTTCAACATTCTGCCGCGTGGCTGCGCCATCCAACTTTTCTGACGTCAATAGACATGCAATATATATATGTAGCCAAGTTATCACGGACAAATCGTCGAAAGTCTCACATGTTAACGCATACCGGCGAATAACCTCATTCATTTAGCATATGTGAAGGCATCTTAACTCACACAGGGCATTTGAAATCTCACCTGCTAACGCATACCGCCGAGTAGCCAAACTCGTGTAGCACATGCGAGGCCAAATTTGCTTGTAGGGGGCTTATGAAGGCTCTCATGTTATCGCATGCCGGTAAGGAGGCATACTTCTAATGCCATGCCAAAAAATATTTCTCAGAAAGGGAATGTGATAAAACAGATGTAAAGGAGCATTTGCTCCGGTATGGCGAATATCCCATAACTCACATCGTCTCGTTTTAACATTCAAACAGGTCAAGTTAATGCATACTATACCAATATAACAAACGGATAGCAAATAATTGCAATATGCTCACATATAACTTATTTAATTGGCACCAGTTTTATACAATTGTAGTCTAACGTACGTAATACAGCTGCCGTTTGAAATGTGCAAATCGCACACTTTTTCGGTAAACAGTTTGTTATGGTCGTTTCTTAATTTTAGAACTCATTAAGTTCATTCTGGTTCCGTTTTGGTAAACTAATCAGTATTAACACGTTAAAGGTTCAGCCTGATCAATACTTATATTAAATATGATCACTGTGTGGTTATTAGTGGGACATGTTTCGAGGCCTAGTTATTAGTTTTTGCCCCTTCATCAGCCGATATGAAAGAATCTTTAGATCTTATACTTGTATGGTGCGTCTTTATCTACGTTAGCCTGGCTCGCTTCATTGATTTTAGAACAGTTCTTACTAATTAGTTTATCAATATGGAACCAGAATGAACTTTTTAAGTTCCAAAATCAAGAAGCTAGCCAGGTTAACTTAGCTAAGAAGCACGATACAAATTTTAAGAACTAAACATTCTTTCATATCGGCTGATGAAGGGGCCAGAACTAATAATTAGGCCTCGAAACATGTTCCACTAATGATCACACAGAGATCATATTTAATAAAAGTATTGATCAGACGGAACATGTAACCTGTTTATACTAATGGTCGTTTCTGTTGCGAAGTTATACTGATTACTCTTTTAGGAGACACTTGTCTCTGGAATATTCAAGAAAGGCCAAACCTCTACTTCTTATTTCAAACGTTGAACGACTGAAAACAAAACCACAATTCAAAATAATAATGAAAATAATCACGGACGATTCATTGCCAATGAAAATCAAATTGATATTCGTGGACCGGATGTGATCTGTGCATAAGCTTCGGCTCCATTTTAACTCGTGAAGGCCCTATCTGGGAAATCAATATTTATCAGAGAGTTGGTTGAATTTAAAAAATATTAACTTATTACGGTCCGAAGCCATGTTCATGTAGCATATGCGAATGCAAATAGGTCACAGAGGACTATTCAAGAGTCACATTCGAATGTTTAAATCAAGTTTTAAATACAGTAAGGGCACTCAGACACTAGAGGTCTAGTTTAGCAAAAACTTAAATTAAACTACGGTATTTTAGCATTTGTTACGAAAGTTAAAAAACTAGAAGACTTGTAAAAGATAAGACTGGGTGTTTGAAGAGCGCTATCTCCTGTTCTTCGGTCGTTTGGGCTACCTATAGACCACGGTGCTTGTGCTTTAGCTGTTATATGCCACTTCTGATGTTTTTGGTGGATTGTTTGGCGACTGTTTTTTTGCTGAAACCTTGAGCTTTTCTGTTCGACCAGTAATCTTTAATTTTCTTGCTGAAATGTATCGTAGGTACCTCGGACCATTTCCTGGACGCGTTGTTGTGAACTAATTTCAACTGTCAGACGGTTGCGATTCCTGTCATTTATTGTGTCTTGCTGAATATTACGTTCAGCATGATCCTTCTCAATTTGTATGATTCACCAGGACCCAGTGGCTTTACCCTTCTTGGCTAACTAAAAAGATCTTATTAGACAGCCTGCGGTTGTCCATTCTGTACAGGTGGTCGTAGAAAGCCAGACGTGACCTGAAGGCATCGGTGAGGTTTGTCTGGTGTTTGTAGAGTTCGCAATTTGGTTTGTACTGTACCCATATTGCCTACCATTACCCGTTGAAATCCCTCGATGACAGCTGGATCGTAGAACCTGAAAATCCCCGGCTAGAAAAACCCCCAAGTCCTACCAACAAGTAACGGGATAATAGGGTAGCCAGTAATTCTAACAGGTTCCATTAAGTATGACCATGGCTGAAAGAAAATTAACTAGCTCAAAGAACACAAGATTCATCCAAAAAGGAATATCACAAGGGAGTGGTATACCATAGAAATACCTAGCGATGGTCTTCTTAACGCGACCTTTCAAACCTCTATAAAGCATCACGCGATAAATTAAAAATCAGAAAATCAAAAATTTATTCAGCGAATAAACAAGATTTATACACTTCATTGTGAAAACAATCTTAATTCTTTCTTTCAGTGGTTCATCCACAACATTCGCATCTGTTAATGTTAATTTCGAATAGCAATGTGGTTTAATCCAATCCTGGTTAATTCTAACGAGCGATTAAGGTTAGTGAAATGTTAAGTTATATTCAACATTTTTAAATATATACTGTATATCATGATTTCTATATAAATGTTCTGGCATTACTATCTAAACTTCAGCTGCATTATTAAATTGATTATTCACTTAATTGTATCAATACTGTGCTCAGAAACATTATATTCACCACATAGGTCTATTCTGACATTACTAAACAGCTGATTTTGTCACCTGGGACATCAATTACAAATCCACACTTGGGTTTAATTCCACCAAACATCTAGTGTGAGATTTCACTAAGTCTTTTTATGATTGGCACTAACTGGCTCAATCCTCAACATGATAAAACTTGAATAAGCATAATATCATAAACAACCAGAATAATCAGCACTATCCATTGATATGCCTGATATACGAAATACGTGCACCCATAATCAGTGATTATCCAACATTATTTTACTGATTTATTAAACAGATTATTATCATAATAATTAAAATTGTGCTTGAAAAATAATTAGAGCTGTAGCACTTTACTGAAATTCATTATTGTGGTTTTTCAAAAATATACCACAAAAGCCTAGAAATCTTGCCGTACAATTGTATCATACATCATGTGTTATAATTAAATCACTTGACTTGTAGTAAGTCCTCCCTGGGATTTGCAAGCCGTTAGTGCGATAAACACATATTAACCGTTATAATGGATTATATAACCCCGTGAATGTCTTCAGAATACTCCTAAATTATGATCTCATGTCGTACATCCTCTCTGTAAAAGTAGGTTTTATATCGTGGTTGTACCGCATCCATCCATCTTGTGAACAAATTCGTCCTTCGAAAACATATGCGACCAGGGTCACCGTAGACGGACTAGAGCCGTAATGCTGCTGCAAAGCAGGGTTGCATAAGCAATTTCCCCTAAGCTCGCGTCATGCTGGCGGTAATTTGCAACCGGAAGTTGAAATCTCCACACTATAGTGTAATAATCGCTTCTTATAAATCCATGTTATCTATAGATACAGAAAATGCTGGTACAGTACTGTACCAGTATTTTATGTAGCAACAGATCATATGTATGTATAAGAAGCGTATATTTCACTTTTATGTGGACATTCCAACTTCCAGTTGAGAATTACAGCATGCGACATGCGAGCTTAGGGGATTGTATAGGCAACCCAGCTTCGCATAAGCGATGACATGCTAGTCTGCTCACTGAGACACACCGCACATATGTTTTCGGAGAACGACGTCATTCAGAAGATGGATACTCTACCACCGCGACATGAATCATGCAAATATTAACATTTACATAGATCACAGAGGGGATCTAAGACATGGGATTATAATGATATATAATGAGGAGTATTTTAAAGACATTTACGAAGTTACAAATGCATTTATAACGTTAACATGTGTTTATCGCATTAACGGTGTGCAGCTTCGATTTATATCGACCGGAAAGCAGTGGATTATGGGAGAATCCAGGACAGCTGAGTCAAGCTCGGTATTAAGACAGACACTCACATCTTGATTCTGTCACACAACAGTCTCAAATACGATTGAGATTGTGCGTTTTGTAAAGTCCGCACGAGAACAGTACTTTACTGCATTCAGGCAGGCACGACCGCGAAGTACACGGGACGTTCGCATATCCCAGTTTTAGCGCAGTTCGGTCTAGAAAAGTGTCGCGAATGAACATTGTACTTCTGATAAACTTTTCGTTAGCTTGTACGCTACTTCGAATAAACTTGTATTATTATCCAGTTATCAAGGAACTATACAGTACTGCGTTAAGGGGAATAATCAACCAGTATAATTAATGTGTAGTAATTAATTGCTAAAGCATTCATAAGGAATGCAACGCATAAAGCAGGATAGAAATTATAATAGTGACCTATGCTGATAATGGATTACAAAAGCATACGACTATATAAGAGAAGACTGAAGGAATTTATGGAATGATACTGAGATATATTGCTACTACAATTATGGATCTTCAAAACAACAGTGGAGGTGTCGATTGCCTCATCGCTACAGACTTATTCGAGGCAGTTAACGTGAGAAGGTTTTTGAGTTACGGACAGCTGTTTCGAACGAGCAGAGGACGCGGTTCGAACACCTGAATTACGGACCAATACTTCAACTTCTCAACGCCAAGGATGACGGTTCGGTATCTATAGTGATGTATGTTCTTACATGCATTTACTCATATCAGGACAACATAAAGTTGCTGGGAGAATGCCTTATTAGTAAACGGTATGAATCATATATCTGTAGATTGCCCTTTTCACCATATTTTCTTTCAAGTATGTTGAAAATGGAGTTGAAGATTAGACTTGGCGTTTCTGTCATTCCTGTTTGATAGTCTATTTTAAGTTTTGATCCGACAACGGACGCACTTAAGTAGTAATTTTTTTGTAGATAATCTCTTTGTAACTTTAGTTTAGCAACTTTGCTATTAAATTTTGGTAATAAATCACGAGCATTATAATTAGTTGAGAAGAAATACTTATCAAGAAGAAGCATTTTAGGAAGAAGACTACGATATCTTTGTATAAGAATAGGAATTTGGAAGATGATGACCTACTACGATATTATGAACATTTTAAAACATTAATTATTTTATTTCATGAACTTCGAAACAGAATTACTTCGACGTGTTATACAGCATTACATTTTTATGACTGTATTATTCTACGTGAATCTAGATACATGCATTTCAATCTAATAACATTTTTAAAGTGAACCTTTGCATCATTTATGGATTAGGTAATATTATAGCCAGTTTTCGAGTCAAGTTCTTGAGTAGAAATATTTTGTTAGGATTAGAGTAAATTCAGTTTTTATTTTATTTTATAGAACATTTTGGTTCAGTCATTTTCTGATATCGTATGATTCTAATGGTTTATATCGCAACCTATTTACATTAGGCATTTTCCATTGTGTAGGAATGTACGATTTTATTAAGAGGCAGACCTATTTTGAATTGTTTTATCGGATCTGAATTAAATCTCGACTTCTATTAAATTGTAATCTCTTGTAAAATATTTTTGTAATTGTGGTCATTCATAATGAAATGAATAATAATTGAGAAGTAGATCTCAATATGAAGTAAAGTATGTTCTGTCATGAATAGATATGACATTGTTGGAATTTACAGATGTAATGAATTATATTGGAGAATTATAGAACTATAATGATAGTTTTTCTAAGAGTGGATTGACACTTTGGTAGTCATGTTAATTATGAAACATGATATTTATT
This sequence comes from Meconema thalassinum, assembly GCA_946902985.2. Classification (NCBI taxonomy): domain Eukaryota; kingdom Metazoa; phylum Arthropoda; class Insecta; order Orthoptera; family Tettigoniidae; genus Meconema; species Meconema thalassinum. The sequence goes on from OX336395.1 coordinate 241,503,790, forward strand.
GATGGTTAATTAAAAATTTAATAACTTTATTCAGGTGTGGAAAAATTATATACAGCTATTAAGCGCTATTATTCGTATTGAATTAAGCAATACAGGTATTAATGTCATAATTTGGATACATTTCGATATCAGTGGATATTCAGAAATAGTAATGAAGTTTGTATTAGGAATCTCGAGTGTGGAGAGATTGCCACCTATGTAATGAAGTTTTGGGAATTACGCGAGCTAATATGCAGTCGCTGAACTGTATAAGATGATGAGTTTTATTCGTGAATAGAACACGATTATTCAAGCCACAATGCTGAAATTAAATATAACCCACCATTTAAATGTTAATTAAAGAGAAAGTTATTTGTCATGAATTAAATTGTTTAAATTAACGAATGTCTAGTGTGAAGCAATAATTGGAAACCACACGATAATGTTGTAATGTATTGAAAATACTATTGAAATGTACTTAAGAAACACTACGTTCGATGAACTTTACTGTTTGTTGAATAAGACAGAATATGGATAATAATAATGTCAAAATAATAATGTCAATGGATAAAAAGAGAATCATAGCAAAATTCGGTGAACGAACAAGACTGTAAAATTTTGTATATAATTCATAATTAATATTTTCTGGGGTATTTTTGTATATCTAATTGACGATATTGTTATATTGTGTATGAACGTTTTCATGGACAAGAAACATTGCATGTCGATGCAATTCGATGATATTCGTCAGTATTAAAGACGAACCATTTATGTTTTGTTATGCTGATAGTAGATTCTGATCTACATTATTCTTCGTAGATTTTGATCTGCAATATTCTACTTTTACAGTCAATAAACGGAATAATTCGTTTTAAAATATCAAATGATTTCGTGATTTATAATAGGAACAGGATGTGTTAGGAGAACCTGTGGGGCAAATTTCCAACGTTCAGCCATATGCCCGAGATTAATTTTAGAGTTTTTTGAGTTCACTTTGAGCTAGTTTCTATTTGTACTTTGACAACTGGGACTTTCGTAACACATTCTTTTATAGTGATGTGTCCTTATCCCAGGTTGATCCATGTTGGTAGAACTTTTGGGGGTTTATTTCAGCCGGGTACTTCCCGATTCTACGATCCAGTTGTTCCATCGGATTTCAACAGGTAAGGCCATGTGGTTACGGGTACACATTATATGGCGGCCCCAACATAAGGGGCTATAGAATTGGCATTCTCGAGTACCCTAGTGGTTGGGCGACATTATATGGCGCCGCAACGATTAAGGGCCTCGATTTGTGAATTCGGATGTTCTTGGAGGTGCGCCAAGATTTTATTTGACGACACAACCAAGTGGCCTTCTAATGGAAATTTCGAATGATTGAGTGGTTCGGCAACAGAAATTTAATCAGTTCCAAATTCGTTGGGAATTTGCGTTTTTATAAACGTGAATATGAGTTTTTCTCAACCTGCATGGTATACATATAGAATTACTGCCATTACAGAATATAACGTCCGCTTTACAAATAAAGGTTAATTATTATCATGTTATGTAATGATACTGTCGATTCCCGATAAGGTAATAATACAATGCTGTAGTGTACAATACCTCAATGCCCCAATATCTTTCTGCTATGCTCACTGCCGTCACTGACGCGCTCAGAAACATTATTTAAAACTATTCTAACGAAATTAGAGACTGCCTTAGATAATAAATTCGGTGAAAATCGGGAGAGGTACCGGTATCTTTGGTACAAAAGTACTGAAAGTAACCAAATTACTTGAATTAATGGTTGGGAAAATATCTGTAGATGATGTGGTAATAGATGTTTACTTTTCCGCTCTCTGTGACCCACCCAGCCATCCCAAGTATAAAACACGACTTATATACGCAAAATTCCTGCTAATTCAGCCATTTTGAGCATCACGTACCTAATTCAGCCATTTTGAGCATCACGTACCGTGTTGCCAACCCCACGCATTCTGTATTATATCGCATCCGGCAGACCAATAAATGTTAGGTAGCGCGGGGCCGCTTTAGCTAATATAAACACCCCTGGTTTTTTTCACGCACATTGGGGGTAGTCACACATCAATAACCTTTATCCAGGCCAATGGTTTTGCCTTTTATTTCTTTATTCTCGTGTCGTGTGGTGTATTTTGTATCGGTCATATTGGCAACGGGTATGACGTAGTGTAGGACGTCCCTGTATCCTGGCCGCCGTCGTCGATTGAGCAAGAAGTAAAATCATGCAGAGTTTAAACTGCAGACACAGATGCTGTGGAAATGTTCCTGTATATACTTTGAATATCTCCTAACAATTTGATTCTTGATTGCAATTGGCGTATTTACTCAAACCTTGCGCCGTTTACTTACACGTTATTGTCAACACTCATAGTAGTTAAGCATCGTCGTCATTGACTTTTACAAAGTATGTCTTCATCTTGTTTAACGTCGTTTATTTAGATAACACACAGTGCACCATACGCAACGAATTTCCGTCTAGTTACATTGGTCTGCGTCAGCTTTTTTTTTATTGCATATTACCGTCGTATCACTATTTCGGCACGTTCTTGTTCATCCATTAGTACTCCATCCCGGACGAGCCCCCATGCTGTGGGATTTTAGGGAGACATTTATTTATTTAGAAATCAAATAAAATCACTACATAACAGCTGAACTGCAACACTCATGATTACAACACAACATCTACTTCGCAAATGTTTCTGGTGGCTCTTAAGATTACGTTCAGTCATATAAGTTTATGTATACATAGCCCATACGAAATTTGGTTGAAATCCAATTGATAGTGTAGGAGTTATATGCATTTAAACATTGGACTTATCAGTAGGCTTAGAATTTTGGCAACACTGTCATGTATGGCCTCCTGAAGATTAAACTGAAGTATTATTATGTATATATGTGCCAATTTTGGAATCGTTCCCGTGTATATATTCCATGATATCCAACATGGAGCTGATATTTCAATTATGATTTTTCAGCAGTTGGTAGCACTGACAGCATTTTCAAATATGACGTTGAGATGTCCCGGTATAGATTTTTACTCATACCAAATTTGGTTTTGATTGCTGTAGCCATTTAGGAGTTGATAGGGGGCGAGAGACAGACATTTTCCCGGATCGATCTCATAAGACTACTTTTTCCTCATTTTTGCAAAACGTGAAAAGTAGGCTAAAAATCGGACATGTTAACGTATACCGGCCAGAAGCTATAGACATGCAATATATATATGTAGCCAAGTTATCACGGACAAATCGTCGAAAGTCTCACATGTTAACGCATACCGGCGAATAACCTCATTCATTTAGCATATGTGAAGGCATCTTAACTCACACAGGGCATTTGAAATCTCACCTGCTAACGCATACCGCCGAGTAGCCAAACTCGTGTAGCACATGCGAGGCCAAATTTGCTTGTAGGGGGCTTATGAAGGCTCTCATGTTATCGCATGCCGGTAAGGAGGCATACTTCTAATGCCATGCCAAAAAATATTTCTCAGAAAGGGAATGTGATAAAACAGATGTAAAGGAGCATTTGCTCCGGTATGGCGAATATCCCATAACTCACTTCGTCTCGTTTTAACATTCAAACAGGTCAAGTTAATGCATACTATACCAATATAACAAACGGATAGCAAATAATTGTAATATGCTCACATATAACTTATTTAATTGGCACCAGTTTTATACAATTGTAGTCTAACGTACGTTATACAGCTGCCGTTTGAAATGTGCAAATCGCACACTTTTTCGGTAAACAGTTTGTTATGGTCGTTTCTTAATTTTAGAACTCATTAAGTTCATTCTGGTTCCGTTTTGGTAAACTAATCAGTATTAACACGTTAAAGGTTCAGCCTGATCAATACTTATATTAAATATGATCACTGTGTGGTTATTAGTGGGACATGTTTCGAGGCCTAGTTATTAGTTTTTGCCCCTTCATCAGCCGATATGAAAGAATCTTTAGATCTTATACTTGTATGGTGCGTCTTTATCTACGTTAGCCTGGCTCGCTTCATTTATTTTAGAACAGTTCTTACTAATTAGTTTATCAATATGGAACCAGAATGAACTTTTTAAGTTCCAAAATCAAGAAGCTAGCCAGGTTAACTTAGCTAAGAAGCACGATACAAATTTTAAGAACTAAACATTTTTTCATATCGGCTGATGAAGGGGCCAAAACTAATAATTAGGCCTCGAAACATGTTCCACTAATGATCACACAGAGATCATATTTAATAAAAGTATTGATCAGACGGAACATGTAACCTGTTTATACTAATGGTCGTTTCTGTTGCGAAGTTATACTGATTACTCTTTTAGGAGACACTTGTCTCTGGAATATTCAAGAAAGGCCAAACCTCTACTTCTTATTTCATACGTTGAACGACTGAAAACAAAACCACAATTCAAAATAATAATGAAAATAATCACGGACGATTCATTGCCAATGAAAATCAAATTGAGATTCGTGGACCGGATGTGATCTGTGCATAAGCTTCGGCTCCATTTTAACTCGTGAAGGCCCTATGTGGGAAATCAATATTTATCAGAGAGATGGTTGAATTTAAAAAATATTAACTTATTACGGTCCGAAGCCATGTTCATGTAGCATATGCGAATGCAAATAGGTCACAGAGGACTATTCAAGAGTCACATTCGAATGTTTAAATCAAGTTTTAAATACAGTAAGGGCACTCACACACTAGAGGTCTAGTTTAGCAAAAACTTAAATTAAACTACGGTATTTTAGCATTTGTTACGAAAGTTAAAAAACTAGAAGACTTGTAAAAGATAAGACTGGGTGTTTGAAGAGCGCTATCTCCTGTTCTTCGGTCGTTTGGGCTACCTATAGACCACGGTGCTTGTGCTTTAGCTGTTATATGCCACTTCTGATGTTTTTGGTGGATTGTTTGGCGACTGTTTTTTTTTGCTGAAACCTTGAGCTTTTCTGTTCGACCAGTAATCTTTAATTTTCTTGCTGAAATGTATCGTAGGTACCTCGGACCATTTCCTGGACGCGTTGTTGTGAACTAATTTCAACTGTCAGACTGTTGCGATTCCTGTCATTTATTGTGTCTTGCTGAATATTACGTTCAGCATGATCCTTCTCAATTTGTATGCTTCACCAGGACCCAGTGGCTTTACCCTTCTTGGCTAACAAAAAGATCTTATTAGACAGCCTGCGGTAGTCCATTCTGTACAGGTGGTCGTAGAAAGCCAGACGTGACCTGAAGCATCGGTGAGGTTTGCCTGGTGTTGGTAGAGTTCGCAATTTGGTTTGTACTGTACCCGTATTGCCTACCATTACCCGTTGAAATCCCTCGATGACAGCTGGATCGTAGAACCTGAAAATCCCCGGCTAGAAAAACCCCCAAGTCCTACCAACAAGTAACGGGATAATAGGGTAGCCAGTAATTCTAACAGGCTCCATTAAGTATGACCATGGCTGAAAGAAAATTAACTAGCTCAAAGAACACAAGATTCCTCCAAAAAGTAATATCACAAGGGAGTGGTATACTATAGAAATACCTAGCGATGGTCTTCTTAACGCGACCTTTTAAACCTCTATAAAGCATCACGCGATAAATTAAAAATCAGAAAATCAAAAATTTATTCAGCGAATAAACAAGATTTATACACTTAATTGTGAAAACAATCTTAATTCTTTCTTTCAGTGGTTCATCCACAACATTCGCATCTGTTAATGTTAATTTCAAATAGCAACGTGGTTTAATCCAATCCTGGTTAATTCTAACGAGCGATTAAGGTTAGTGAAATGTTAAGTTATATTGAACATTTTTAAATATATACTGTATATCATGATTTCTATATAAATGTTCTGGCATTACTATCTAAACTTCAGCTGCATTATTAAATTGATTATCCACTTAATTGTATCAATACTGTGCTCAGAAACATTATATTCACCACATAGGTCTATTCTGACATTACTAAACAGCTGATTTTGTCACCTGGGACATCAATTACAAATCCACACTTGGGTTTAATTCCACCAAACATCTGGTGTGAGATTTCACTAAGTCTTTTTATGATTGGCACTAACTGGCTCAATCCTCAACATGATAAAACTTGAATAAGCATAATATCATAAACAACCAGAATAATCAGCACTATCCATTGATATGCCTGATATACGAAATACGTGCACCCATAATCAGTGATTATCCAACATTATTTTACTGATTTATTAAACAGATTATTATCATAATAATTAAAATTGTGCTTGAAAAATAATTAGAGCTGTAGCACTTTACTGAAATTCATTATTGTGGTTTTTCTAAAATATACCACAAAAGCCTAGAAATCTTGCCTTACAATTGTATCATACATCATGTGTTATAATTAAATCACTTGACTTGTAGTAAGTCCCCCCTGGGATTTGCATGCCGTTAGTGCGATAAACACATATTAACCGTTATAATGGATTATATAACCCCGTGAATGTCTTCAGAATACTCCTAAATTATGATCTCATGTCGTACATCCTCTCTGTAAAAGTAGGTTTTATATCGTGGTTGTACCGCATCCATCCATCTTGTGAACAAATTCGTCCTTCGAAAACATATGCGACCAGGGTCACCGTAGACGGACTAGAGCCGTAATGCTGCTGCAAAGCAGGGTTGCATAAGCAATTTTCCCTAAGCTCGCGTCATGCTGGCGGTAATTTGCAACTGGAAGTTGAAATCTCCACACTATAGTGTAATAATCGCTTCTTATAAATCCATGTTATCTATAGATACAGAAAATGCTGGTACAGTACTGTACCAGTATTTTATGTAGCAACAGATCATATGTATGTATAAGAAGCGTATATTTCACTTTTATGTGGACATTCCAACTTCCAGTTGAGAATTACAGCATGCGACATGCGAGCTTAGGGGATTGTATAGGCAACCCAGCTTCGCATAAGCGATGACATGCTAGTCTGCTCACTGAGACACACCGCACATATGTTTTCGGAGAACGACGTCATTCAGAAGATGGATACTCTACCACCGCGACATGAATCATGCAAATATTAACATTTACATAGATCACAGAGGGGATCTAAGACATGGGATTATAATGATATATAATGAGGAGTATTTTAAAGACATTTACGAAGTTACAAATGCATTTATAACGTTAACATGTGTTTATCGCATTAACGGTGTGCAGCTTCGATTTATATCGACCGGAAAGCAGTGGATTATGGGAGAATCCAGGACAGCTGAGTCAAGCTCGGTATTAAGACAGACACTCACATCTTGATTCTGTCACACAACAGTCTCAAATACGATTGAGATTGTGCGTTTTGTAAAGTCCGCACGAGAACAGTACTTTACTGCATTCAGGCAGGCACGACCGCGAAGTACACGGGACGTTCGCATATCCCAGTTTTAGCGCAGTTCGGTCTAGAAAAGTGTCGCGAATGAACATTGTACTTCTGATAAACTTTTCGTTAGCTTGTACGCTACTTCGAATAAACTTGTATTATTATCCAGTTATCAAGGAACTATACAGTACTGCGTTAAGGGGAATAATCAACCAGTATAATTAGAGTGTAGTAATGAATTGCTAAAGCATTCATAAGGAATGCAACGCATAAAGCAGGATAGAAATTATAATAGTGACCTATGCTGATAATGGATTACAAAAGCATACGACTATATAAGAGAAGACTGAAGGAATTTATGGAATGATACTGAGATATATTGCTACTACATTATGGATCTTCAAAACAACAGTGGAGGTGTCGATTGCCTCATCGCTACAGACTTATTCGAGGCAGTTAACGTGAGAAGGTTTTTGAGTTACGGACAGCTGTTTCGAACGAGCAGAGGACGCGGTTCGAACACCTGAATTACGGACCAATACTTCAACTTCTCAACGCCAAGGATGACGGTTCGGTATCTATAGTGATGTATGTTCTTACATGCATCTACTCATATCAGGACAACATAAAGTTGCTGGGAGAATGCCTTATTAGTAAACGGTATGAATCATATACCTGTAGATTGCCCTTTTCACCATATTTTCTTTCAAGTATGTTGAAAATGGAGTTGAAGATTAGACTTGGCGTTTCTGTCATTCCTGTTTGATAGTCTATTTTAAGTTTTGATCCGACAACGGACGCACTTAAGTAGTAATTTTTTTTGTAGATAATCTCTTTGTAATTTTAGTTTAGCAACTTTGCTATTAAATTTTGGTAATAAATCACGAGCATTATAATTAGCTGAGAAGAAATACTTATCAAGAAGAAGCATTTTAGGAAGAAGACTACGATATCTTTGTATAAGAATAGGAATTTGGAAGATGATGACCTACTACGATATTATGAACATTTTAAAACATTAATTATTTTATTTCATGAACTTCGAAACAGAATTACTTCGACGTATTATACAGCATTACATTTTTATGACTGTATTATTCTACGTGAATCTAGATACATGCATTTCAATCTAATAACATTTTTAAAGTGAACCTTTGCACCATTTATGGATTAGGTAATATTATAGCCAGTTTTCGAGTCAAGTTCTTGAGTAGAAATATTTTGTTAGGATTAGAGTAAATTCAGTTTATTATTTATTTTATAGAACATTTTGGTTCAGTCATTTTCTGATATCGTATGATTCTAATGGTTTATATCGCAACCTATTTACATTAGGCATTTTCCATTGTGTAGGAATGTACGATTTTATTAAGAGGCAGACCTATTTTGAATTGTTTTATCGGATCTGAATTAAATCTCGACTTCTATTAAATTGTAATCTCTTGTAAAATATTTTTGTAATTGTGGTCATTCATAATGAAATGAATAATAATTGAGAAGTAGATCTCAATATGAAGTAAAGTATGTTCTGTCATGAATAGATATGACATTGTTGGAATTTACAGATGTAATGAATTATATTGGAGAATTATAGAACTATAATGATAGTTTTTCCAAGTGTGGATTGACACTTTGGTAGTCATGTTAATTATGAAACATGATATTTATTGATGGTTAATTAAAAATTTAATAACTTTATTCAGGTGTGGAAAAATTATATACAGCTATTAAGCGCTATTATTCGTATTGAATTAAGCAATACAGGTATTAATGTCATAATTTGGATACATTTCGATATCAGTGGATATTCAGAAATAGTAATGAAGTTTGTATTAGGAATCTCGAGTGTGGAGAGATTGCCACCTATGTAATGAAGTTTTGGGAATTACGCGAGCTAATATGCAGTCGCTGAACTGTATAAGATGATGAGTTTTATTCGTGAATAGAACACGATTATTCAAGCCACAATGCTGAAATTAAATATAACCCACCATTTAAATGTTAATTAAAGAGAAAGTTATTTGTCATGAATTAAATTGTTTAAATTAACGAATGTCTAGTGTGAAGCAATAATTGGAAACCACACGATAATGTTGTAATGTATTGAAAATACTATTGAAATGTACTTAAGAAACACTACGTTCGATGAACTTTACTGTTTGTTGAATAAGACAGAATATGGATAATAATAATGTCAAAATAATAATGTCAATGGATAAAAAGAGAATCATAGCAAAATTCGGTGAACGAACAAGACTGTAAAATTTTGTATATAATTCATAATTAATATTTTCTGGGGTATTTTTGTATATCTAATTGACGATATTGTTATATTGTGTATGAACGTTTTCATGGACAAGAAACATTGCATGTCGATGCAATTCCATGATATTCGTCAGTATTAAAGACGAACCATTTATGTTTTGTTATGCTGATAGTAGATTCTGATCTACATTATTCTTCGTAGATTTTGATCTGCAATATTCTACTTTTACAGTCAATAAACGGAATAATTCGTTTTAAAATATCAAATGATTTCGTGATTTATAATAGGAACAGGATGTGTTAGGAGAACCTGTGGGGCAAATTTCCAACGTTCAGCCATATGCCCGAGATTAATTTTAGAGTTTTTTGAGTTCACTTTGAACTAGTTTCTATTTGTACTTTGACAACTGGGACTTTCGTAACACATTCTTTTATAGTGATGTGTCCTTATCCCAGGTTGATCCATGTTGGTAGAACTTTTGGGGGGTTTATTTCAGCCGGGTACTTCCCGATTCTACGATCCAGTTGTTCCATCGGATTTCAACAGGTAAGGCCATGTGGTTACGGGTACACATTATATGGCGGCCCCAACATAAGGGGCTATAGAATTGGCATTCTCGAGTACCCTAGTGGTTGGGCGACATTATATGGCGCCGCAACGATTAAGGGCCTCGATTTGTGAATTCGGATGTTCTTGGAGGTGCGCCAAGATTTTATTTGACGACACAACCAAGTGGCCTTCTAATGGAAATTTCGAATGATTGAGTGGTTCGGCAACAGAAATTTAATCAGTTCCAAATTCGTTGGGAATTTGCGTTTTTATAAACGTGAATATGAGTTTTTCTCAACCTGCATGGTATACATATAGAATTACTGCCATTACAGAATATAACGTCCGCTTTACAAATAAAGGTTAATTATTATCATGTTATGTAATGATACTGTCGATTCCCGATAAGGTAATAATACAATGCTGTAGTGTACAATACCTCAATGCCCCAATATCTTTCTGCTATGCTCACTGCCGTCACTGACGCGCTCAGAAACATTATTTAAAACTATTCTAACGAAATTAGAGACTGCCTTAGATAATAAATTCGGTGAAAATCGGGAGAGGTACCGGTATCTTTGGTACAAAAGTACTGAAAGTAACCAAATTACTTGAATTAATGGTCGGGAAAATATCTGTAGATGATGTGGTAATAGATGTTTACTTTTCCGCTCTCTGTGACCCACCCAGCCATCCCAAGTATAAAACACGACTTATATACGCAAAATTCCTGCTAATTCAGCCATTTTGAGCATCACGTACCTAATTCAGCCATTTTGAGCATCACGTACCGTGTTGCCAACCCCACGCATTCTGTATTATATCGCATCCGGCAGACCAATAAATGTTAGGTAGCGCGGGGCCGCTTTAGCTAATATAAACACCCCTGGTTTTTGTCACGCACATTGGGGGTAGTCACACATCAATAACCTTTATCCAGGCCAATGGTTTTGCCTTTTATTTCTTTATTCTCGTGTCGTGTGGTGTATTTTGTATCGGTCATATTGGCAACGGGTATGACGTAGTGTAGGACGTCCCTGTATCCTGGCCGCCGTCGTCGATTGAGCAAGAAGTAAAATCATGCAGAGTTTAAACTGCAGACACAGATGCTGTGGAAATGTTCCTGTATATACTTTGAATATCTCCTAACAATTTGATTCTTGATTGCAATTGGCGTATTTACTCAAACCTTGCGCCGTTTACTTACACGTTATTGTCAACACTCATAGTAGTTAAGCATCGTCGTCATTGACTTTTACAAAGTATGTCTTCATTCTTGTTTAACGTCGTTTATTTAGATAACACACAGTGCACCATACGCAACGAATTTCCGTCTAGTTACATTGGTCTGCGTCAGCTTTTTTTTTATTGCATATTACCGTCGTATCACTATTTCGGCACGTTCTTGTTCATCCATTAGTACTCCATCCCGGACGAGCCCCCAAGCTGTGGGATTTTAGGGAGACATTTATTTATTTATTTAAAAATCAAATAAAATCACTACATAACAGCTGAACTGCAACACTATTGATTACAACACAACATCTACTTCGCAAATGTTTCTGGTGGCTCTTAAGATTACGTTCAGTCATATAAGTTTATGTATACATAGCCCATACGAAATTTGGTTGAAATCCAATTGATAGTGTAGGAGTTATATGCATTTAAACATTGGACTTATCAGTAGGCTTAGAATTTTGGCAACACTGTCATGTATGGCCTCCTGAAGATTAAACTGAAGTATTATTATGTATATATGTGCCAATTTTTGAATCGTTCCCGTGTATATATTCCATGATATCCAACATGGAGCTGATATTTCAATTATGATTTTTCAGCAGTTGGTAGCACTGACAGCATTTTCAAATATGACGTTGAGATGTCCCGGTATAGATTTTTACTCATACCAAATTTGGTTTTGATTGCTGTAGCCGTTTAGGAGTTGATAGGGGGCGAGAGACAGACATTTTCCCGGATCGATCTCATAAGACTACTTTTTCCTCATTTTTGCAAAACGTGAAAAGTAGGCTAAAAATCGGACATGTTAACGTATACCGGCCAGAAGCTATAGACATGCAATATATATATGTAGCCAAGTTATCACGGACAAATCGTCGAAAGTCTCACATGTTAACACATACCGGCGAATAACCTCATTCATTTAGCATATGTGAAGGCATCTTAACTCACAAAGGGCATTTGAAATCTCATCTGCTAACGCATACCGCCGAGTAGCCAAACTCGTGTAGCACATGCGAGGCCAAATTTGCTTGTAGGGGGCTTATGAAGGCTCTCATGTTATCGCATGCCGGTAAGGAGGCATACTTCTAATGCCATGCCAAAAAATATTTCTCAGAAATGGAATGTGATAAAACAGATGTAAAGGAGCATTTGCTCCGGTATGGCGAATATCCCATAACTCACTTCGTGTCGTTTTAACATTCAAACAGGTCAAGTTAATGCATACTATACCAATATAACAAACGGATAGCAAATAATTGTAATATGCTCACATATAACTTATTTAATTGGCACCAGTTTTATACAATTGTAGTCTAACGTACGTTATACAGCTGCCGTTTGAAATGTGCAAATCGCACACTTTTTCGGTAAACAGTTTGTTATGGTCGTTTCTTAATTTTAGAACTCATTAAGTTCATTCTGGTTCCGTTTTGGTAAACTAATCAGTATTAACACGTTAAAGGTTCAGCCTGATCAATACTTATATTAAATATGATCACTGTGTGGTTATTAGTGGGACATGTTTCGAGGCCTAGTTATTAGTTTTTGTCCCTTCATCAGCCGATATGAAAGAATCTTTAGATCTTATACTTGTATGGTGCGTCTTTATCTACGTTAGCCTGGCTCGCTTCATTGGTTTTAGAACAGTTCTTACTAATTAGTTTATCAATATGGAACCAGAATGAACATTTTAAGTTCCAAAATCAAGAAGCTAGCCAGGTTAACTTAGCTAAGAAGCACGATACAAATTTTAAGAACTAAACATTTTTTCATATCGGCTGATGAAGGGGCCAAAACTAATAATTAGGCCTCGAAACATGTTCCACTAATGATCACACAGAGATCATATTTAATAAAAGTATTGATCAGACGGAACATGTAACCTGTTTATACTAATGGTCGTTTCTGTTGCGAAGTTATACTGATTACTCTTTTAGGAGACACTTGTCTCTGGAATATTCAAGAAAGGCCAAACCTCTACTTCTTATTTCATACGTTGAACGACTGAAAACAAAACCACAATTCAAAATAATAATGAAAATAATCACGGACGATTCATTGCCAATGAAAATCAAATTGAGATTCGTGGACCGGATGTGATCTGTGCATAAGCTTCGGCTCCATTTTAACTCGTGAAGGCCCTATGTGGAAAATCAATATTTATCAGAGAGATGGTTGAATTTAAAAAATATTAACTTATTACGGTCCGAAGCCATGTTCATGTAGCATATGCGAATGCAAATAGGTCACAGAGGACTATTCAAGAGTCACATTCGAATGTTTAAATCAAGTTTTAAATACAGTAAGGGCACTCAGACACTAGAGGTCTAGTTTAGCAAAAACTTAAATTAAACTACGGTATTTTAGCATTTGTTACGAAAGTTAAAAAACTAGAAGACTTGTAAAAGATAAGACTGGGTGTTTGAAGAGCGCTATCTCCTGTTCTTCGGTCGTTTGGGCTACCTATAGACCACGGTGCTTGTGCTTTAGCTGTTATATGCCACTTCTGATGTTTTTGGTGGATTGTTTGGCGACTGTTTTTTTTGCTGAAACCTTGAGCTTTTCTGTTCGACCAGTAATCTTTAATTTTCTTGCTGAAATGTATCGTAGGTACCTCGGACCATTTCCTGGACGCGTTGTTGTGAACTAATTTCAACTGTCAGACGGTTGCGATTCCTGTCATTTATTGTGTCTTGCTGAATATTACGTTCAGCATGATCCTTCTCAATTTGAATGATTCACCAGGACCCAGTGGCTTTACCCTTCTTGGCTAACAAAAAGATCTTATTAGACAGCCTGCGGTAGTCCATTCTGTACAGGTGGTCGTAGAAAGCCAGACGTGACCTGAAGGCATCGGTGAGGTTTGCCTGGTGTTGGTAGAGTTCGCAATTTGGTTTGTACTGTACCCGTATTGCCTACCATTACCCGTTGAAATCCCTCGATGACAGCTGGATCGTAGAACCTGAAAATCCCCGGCTAGAAAAACCCCCAAGTCCTACCAACAAGCAACGGGATAATAGGGTAGCCAGTAATTCTAACAGGCTCCATTAAGTATGACCATGGCTGAAAGAAAATTAACTAGCTCAAAGAACACAAGATTCCTCCAAAAAGGTATATCACAAGGGAGTGGTATACTATAGAAATACCTAGCGATGGTCTTCTTAACGCGACCTTTCAAACCTCTATAAAGCATCACGCGATAAATTAAAAATCAGAAAATCAAAAATTTATTCAGCGAATAAACAAGATTTATACACTTAATTGTGAAAACAATCTTAATTCTTTCTTTCAGTGGTTCATCCACAACATTCGCATCTGTTAATGTTAATTTCAAATAGCAACGTGGTTTAATCCAATCCTGGTTAATTCTAACGAGCGATTAAGGTTAGTGAAATGTTAAGTTATATTCAACATTTTTAAATATATACTGTATATCATGATTTCTATATAAATGTTCTGGCATTACTATCTAAACTTCAGCTGCATTATTAAATTGATTATCCACTTAATTGTATCAATACTGTGCTCAGAAACATTATATTCACCACATAGGTCTATTCTGACATTACTGAACAGCTGATTTTGTCACCTGGGACATCAATTACAAATCCACACTTGGGTTTAATTCCACCAAACATCTGGTGTGAGATTTCACTAAGTCTTTTTATGATTGGCACTAACTGGCTCAATCCTCAACATGATAAAACTTGAATAAGCATAATATCATAAACAACCAGAATAATCAGCACTATCCATTGATATGCCTGATATACGAAATACGTGCACCCATAATCAGTGATTATCCAACATTATTTTACTGATTTATTAAACAGATTATTATCATAATAATTAAAATTGTGCTTGAAAAATAATTAGAGCTGTAGCACTTTACTGAAATTCATTATTGTGGTTTTTCTAAAATATACCACAAAAGCCTAGAAATCTTGCCTTACAATTGTATCATACATCATGTGTTATAATTAAATCACTTGACTTGTAGTAAGTTCTCCCTGGGATTTGCATGCCGTTAGTGCGATAAACACATATTAACCGTTATAATGGATTATATAACCCCGTGAATGTCTTCAGAATACTCCTAAATTATGATCTCATGTCGTACATCTTCTCTGTAAAAGTAGGTTTTATATCGTGGTTGTACCGCATCCATCCATCTTGTGAACAAATTCGTCCTTCGAAAACATATGCGACCAGGGTCACCGTAGACGGACTAGAGCCGTAATGCTGCTGCAAAGCAGGGTTGCATAAGCAATTTCCCCTAAGCTCGCGTCATGCTGGCGGTAATTTGCAACTGGAAGTTGAAATCTCCACACTATAGTGTAATAATCGCTTCTTATAAATCCATGTTATCTATAGATACAGAAAATGCTGGTACAGTACTGTACCAGTATTTTATGTAGCAACAGATCATATGTATGTATAAGAATCGTATATTTCACTTTTATGTGGACATTCCAACTTCCAGTTGAGAATTACAGCATGCGACATGCGAGCTTAGGGGATTGTATAGGCAACCCAGCTTCGCATAAGCGATGACATGCTAGTCTGCTCACTGAGACACACCGCACATATGTTTTCGGAGAACGACGTCATTCAGAAGATGGATACTCTACCACCGCGACATGAATCATGCAAATATTAACATTTACATAGATCACAGAGGGGATCTAAGACATGGGATTATAATGATATATAATGAGGAGTATTTTAAAGACATTTACGAAGTTACAAATGCATTTATAACGTTAACATGTGTTTATCGCATTAACGGTGTGCAGCTTCGATTTATATCGACCGGAAAGCAGTGGATTATGGGAGAATCCAGGACAGCTGAGTCAAGCTCGGTATTAAGACAGACTCTCACATCTTGATTCTGTCACACAACAGTCTCAAATACGATTGAGATTGTGCGTTTTGTAAAGTCCGCACGAGAACAGTACTTTACTGCATTCAGGCAGGCACGACCGCGAAGTACACGGGACGTTCGCATATCCCAGTTTTAGCGCAGTTCGGTCTAGAAAAGTGTCGCGAATGAACATTGTACTTCTGATAAACTTTTCGTTAGCTTGTACGCTACTTCGAATAAACTTGTATTATTATCCAGTTATCAAGGAACTATACAGTACTGCGTTAAGGGGAATAATCAACCAGTATAATTAGAGTGTAGTAATGAATTGCTAAAGCATTCATAAGGAATGCAACGCATAAAGCAGGATAGAAATTATAATAGTGACCTATGCTGATAATGGATTACAAAAGCATACGACTATATAAGAGAAGACTGAAGGAATTTATGGAATGATACTGAGATATATTGCTACTACAATTATGGATCTTCAAAACAACAGTGGAGGTGTCGATTGCCTCATCGCTACAGACTTATTCGAGGCAGTTAACGTGAGAAGGTTTTTGAGTTACGGACAGCTGTTTCGAACGAGCAGAGGACGCGGTTCGAACACCTGAATTACGGACCAATACTTCAACTTCTCAACGCCAAGGATGACGGTTCGGTATCTATAGTGATGTATGTTCTTACATGCATCTACTCATATCAGGACAACATAAAGTTGCTGGGAGAATGCCTTATTAGTAAACGGTATGAATCATATATCTGTAGATTGCCCTTTTCACCATATTTTCTTTCAAGTATGTTGAAAATGGAGTTGAAGATTAGACTTGGCGTTTCTGTCATTCCTGTTTGATAGTCTATTTTAAGTTTTGATCCGACAACGGACGCACTTAAGTAGTATTTTTTTTGGGTAGATAATCTCTTTGTAATTTTAGTTTAGCAACTTTGCTATTAAATTTTGGTAATAAATCACGAGCATTATAATTAGTTGAGAAGAAATACTTATCAAGAAGAAGCATTTTAGGAAGAAGACTACGATATCTTTGTATAAGAATAGGAATTTGGAAGATGATGACCTACTACGATATTATGAACATTTTAAAACATTAATTATTTTATTTCATGAACTTCGAAACAGAATTACTTCGACGTATTATACAGCATTACATTTTTATGACTGTATTATTCTACGTGAATCTAGATACATGCATTTCAATCTAATAACATTTTTAAAGTGAACCTTTGCACCATTTATGGATTAGGTAATATTATAGCCAGTTTTCGAGTCAAGTTCTTGAGTAGAAATATTTTGTTAGGATTAGAGTAAATTCAGTTTATTATTTATTTTATAGAACATTTTGGTTCAGTCATTTTCTGATATCGTATGATTCTAATGGTTTATATCGCAACCTATTTACATTAGGCATTTTCCATTGTGTAGGAATGTACGATTTTATTAAGAGGCAGACCTATTTTGAATTGTTTTATCGGATCTGAATTAAATCTCGACTTCTATTAAATTGTAATCTCTTGTAAAATATTTTTGTAATTGTGGTCATTCATAATGAAATGAATAATAATTGAGAAGTAGATCTCAATATGAAGTAAAGTATGTTCTGTCATGAATAGATATGACATTGTTGGAATTTACAGATGTAATGAATTATATTGGAGAATTATAGAACTATAATGATAGTTTTTCCAAGAGTGGATTGACACTTTGGTAGTCATGTTAATTATGAAACATGATATTTATTGATGGTTAATTAAAAATTTAATAACTTTATTCAGGTGTGGAAAAATTATATACAGCTATTAAGCGCTATTATTCGTATTGAATTAAGCAATACAGGTATTAATGTCATAATTTGGATACATTTCGATATCAGTGGATATTCAGAAATAGTAATGAAGTTTGTATTAGGAATCTCGAGTGTGGAGAGATTGCTACCTATGTAATGAAGTTTTGGGAATTACGCGAGCTAATATGCAGTCGCTGAACTGTATAAGATGATGAGTTTTATTCGTGAATAGAACACGATTATTCAAGCCACAATGCTGAAATTAAATATAACCCACCATTTAAATGTTAATTAAAGAGAAAGTTATTTGTCATGAATTAAATTGTTTAAATTAACGAATGTCTAGTGTGAAGCAATAATTGGAAACCACACGATAATGTTGTAATGTATTGAAAATACTATTGAAATGTACTTAAGGAACACTACGTTCGATGAACTTTACTGTTTGTTGAATAAGACAGAATATGGATAATAATAATGTCAAAATAATAATGTCAATGGATAAAAAGAGAATCATAGCAAAATTCGGTGAACGAACAAGACTGTAAAATTTTGTATATAATTCATAATTAATATTTTCTGGGGTAATTTTGTATATCTAATTAACGATATTGTTATATTGTGTATGAACGTTTTCATGGACAAGAAACATTGCATGTCGATGCAATTCCATGATATTCGTCAGTATTAAAGACGAACCATTTATGTTTTGTTATGCTGATAGTAGATTCTGATCTACATTATTCTTCGTAGATTTTGATCTGCAATATTCTACTTTTACAGTCAATAAACGGAATAATTCGTTTTAAAATATCAAATGATTTCGTGATTTATAATAGGAACAGGATGTGTTAGGAGAACCTGTGGGGCAAATTTCCAACGTTCAGCCATATGCCCGAGATTAATTTTAGAGTTTTTTGAGTTCACTTTGAGCTAGTTTCTATTTGTACTTTGACAACTGGGACTTTCTTAACACATTCTTTTATAGTGATGTGTCCTTATCCCAGGTTGATCCATGTTGGTAGAACTTTTGGGGGTTTATTTCAGCCGGGTACTTCCCGATTCTACGATCCAGTTGTTCCATCGGATTTCAACAGGTAAGGCCATGTGGATACGGGTACACATTATATGGCGGCCCCAACATAAGGGGCTATAGAATTGGCATTCTCGAGTACCCTAGTGGTTGGGCGACATTATATGGCGCCGCAACGATTAAGGGCCTCGATTTGTGAATTCGGATGTTCTTGGAGGTGCGCCAAGATTTTATTTGACGACACAACCAAGTGGCCTTCTAATGGAAATTTCGAATGATTGAGTGGTTCGGCAACAGAAATTTAATCAGTTCCAAATTCGTTGGGAATTTGCGTTTTTATAAACGTGAATATGAGTTTTTCTCAACCTGCATGGTATACATATAGAATTACTGCCATTACAGAATATAACGTCCGCTTTACAAATAAAGGTTAATTATTATCATGTTATGTAATGATACTGTCGATTCCCGATAAGGTAATAATACAATGCTGTAGTGTACAATACCTCAATGCCCCAATATCTTTCTGCTATGCTCACTGCCGTCACTGACGCGCTCAGAAACATTATTTAAAACTATTCTAACGAAATTAGAGACTGCCTTAGATAATAAATTCGGTGAAAATCGGGAGAGGTACCGGTATCTTTGGTACAAAAGTACTGAAAGTAACCAAATTACTTGAATTAATGGTCGGGAAAATATCTGTAGATGATGTGGTAATAGATGTTTACTTTTCCGCTCTCTGTGACCCACCCAGCCATCCCAAGTATAAAACACGACTTATATACGCAAAATTCCTGCTAATTCAGCCATTTTGAGCATCACGTACCTAATTCAGCCATTTTGAGCATCACGTACCGTGTTGCCAACCCCACGCATTCTGTATTATATCGCATCCGGCAGACCAATAAATGTTAGGTAGCGCGGGGCCGCTTTAGCTAATATAAACACCTCTGGTTTTTGTCACGCACATTGTGGGTAGTCACACATCAATAATCTTTATTCAGGCCAATGGTTTTGCCTTTTATTTCTTTATTCTCGTGTCGTGTGGTGTATTTTGTATCGGACATATTGGCAACGGGTATGACGTAGTGTAGGACGTCCCTGTATCCTGGCCGCCGTCGTCGATTGAGCAAGAAGTAAAATCATTTATTTACGTAATAAAACAAATATGTCAGGTACAGCAGTGAAAATTCAAATTGAAATAAACTTGTAATGACTTCCAGAAAGGTATATGAATCATAAATAGTATTTTCAATAATCTGCTTCGTTAAAGTTGTTAAAAGAGAAAAGTACCTCTTCCATACAATTAATATAAATTGTTAACTTTTTGCCCAGAGATGCACTCATCATAGTCACAATAGGCCTCCAAGTATAACGTTGACAGTCTTACAATAATCCTTCACTGGTCACTTAATTTAAGCACTTGCCAACTGAGTCAAGTTCATAATGTACTGGAGTATGGAGGGAGGCTACATCAAGGTATACTGTGTACCAAAACTAAATTACTAGGCACTAAAAGTCCTCCATGCTGTAAATGATCGAAACGAAGTGATATAACCAGTTATTTTAATAGTGCTACCATAATTTGACTCACAGCAAGGCACACAACACTTCCTAGGCATCTGAAATATATTGTAATGAATTAAATACTAATTTTTACAACTTTTAAGGAGCTCTGATTTAGCACGAGGAACTTCACGTGTGTTGAAATAGTAAATACGAACTGATTTTAACCC
The DNA here is from genome assembly GCA_946902985.2 of Meconema thalassinum. Taxonomy (NCBI): domain Eukaryota; kingdom Metazoa; phylum Arthropoda; class Insecta; order Orthoptera; family Tettigoniidae; genus Meconema; species Meconema thalassinum. Next base: position 241,524,623 of record OX336395.1, read on the forward strand.
TAAAATACTAACATACGTAAAATTTACGTGTATGAATAATGTAACTGCTTAGAATTCCCTCTCTGTCCCCACCCTAGCATCTTCCAGCAGTGCTTCTACTGGTCTATGGTGGCGAGGTCAATGCTTTTGTTATTAATGCCAGTCAGTTCTAGAGGCATAATCATGGGGCCAAGAATTGCCTGGAAACTATCCTTGAATTAAACAACATATTTGTTTACCTCTTCCATACAATTAATATAAATTGTTAACTTTTTGCCCAGAGATGCACTCATCATAGTCACAATAGGCCTACAAGTATAATCATGGTGTCCACAGGCAGGAAAAGCCAGGAATAGTCAGGAAAAGTCAGGAATTTTGTTTTTGGTCAGGAAAAGTCAGGAAAAAGCGAGAAAAATGGCGTGAGTCAGGAAAAATTGGCGAAAAGTATTAGAAAGTCAGGAATGTTATATTAACCAAAGCAAGCTTGTAGTTTAACGTGACCGTTAATCGCGAGATCATGAGCCACGGGACCTCCTTTTTACGTGGAATCCGAACCACAGGACATGGCATTTCACTTCGAAAATCTCACATGAATCGAACCCGGTGGACCTTGGTGAGAGGCATACACCTTGACCGCTGCGCCACCACGCCCCGTTTATACATACAGTATTTTGTGTTTTACAGCCATATTTTGATGTTACTAATTCAACTAATATCTGAAGATAAAAAGCAATCACTCGCTGGACATTATGGTAAGTTTCCATTTTTACAGTACATCATAGTAAAAACCTCTTTTACCTATTTTTTGTCGTTGGCGTAGGAATGTGGCTATAGTTTAGGTTATTAAGTACGGTACTTTAATTTATGTACTATTGCATTATAATTTACTTTATTTTGTATTTTAAATGAGTAAAGAGGCAAGCGTTGGGCAGCTATGGGGATGGTAGAGGCTGCAAATAAGATATAGATATATTTGCTCAATAAACCATTTTTCCGATGTTATGATGACTTCGCAAGTCAGGAATTTTGTTAAAAATGGTCAGGAATAGTCAGGAAAAGTCAGGAAAATTAACATTGAAAATTCTGTGGACACCATGATAATGTTGACAGTCTTACAATAATCCTTCACTGGTCACTTAATTTAAGCACTTGCCTACTGAGTCAAGTTCATAATGTACTGGAGTATGGAGGCTGCATCAAGGTATACTGTATACCAAAACTAAATTACTAGGCACTAAAAGTCTTCCATGCTGTAAATGATCGAAACGTAGTGATATAACCAGTTATTTTAATAGTGCTACCATAATTTGGCTCACAGCAAGGCACACAACACTTCCTAGGCATCTGAAATATTTTAATGAATTAAATACTAATTTCTACAACTTTTAAGGAGTTCTGATTTAGCACGAGGAACTTCACGGGTGTTGAAATAGTAAATACGAACTGATTTTAACCCTAAAATACTAACATAAGTAAAATATACGTGCATGATTAATTTAACTACTTAGAATTCCCTCTATATCTGTCCCCACCCTACCATCTTCCAGCAGTGTTTCTACTGGTCTAAGGTGGCGAGGTCAATGCTTTTGTTATTAATGCCAATCAGTTCTAGAGGCAATATCATGGGGCAAAGAAATGCCTGGAAACTATCCTTGAATTTAACAACATATTGGTTTCTCCATGGCAGTAACAAAGAGGTGGAGAATTTGATGTAGATATGTCACATCACTTCAGAGGGATTATAAAAACAACCTCATAAAAACCAGAGACAGAATAAGAGGCTGGAGAGATTACGTACTGCTATTTACGTCAAAGCAAACGACTTCTGTATTTGTTGTATTTAAGATGGAACTTGGCGTATTAAACTTGAAAGACCACAGAGAATTCGTTGTATATAAATAGTGTTACATATGAAATATATATTAATTTCAACCATTTAACTAATTGGTGCCTTAGCACAAATTTCGTAATGCACGTAAATTTAACGTATTGTTAGTATTAAGCATCAACTGAATTATGTTATTATTCTAGGGATAAATGCTGTCTTATCAAAATAAACGATATCTATTAACACAAGTTAGCATGTGAGATTAGCTCGTATACATACCTCAGAGCCTAGGTCCAGTGTTGCCAATTCTACTAACAGCACGGCTTGAGAATTATAGACGACGATGCTAGTAATGCCAGATACATTTAAGTGTGTGTTTAACCACAAAAGCTCAGCATGAAAATAAAGAAATTGAAGTAACTGCTAATAACAAGACAATGAAGACAGGAATCACTTCAATAGCTCGCAACGACAGAAGTTAACGATTCTAGAAGGTTTCATTCTTAAACTCTGGAATTGTTGTACCGTAACAATAAAAGTAAAACATTAGAAGTGTAACAGAATAAGAATATGCCTAAGTGAGCAGGCCCTGATAATGTTCGCTTCACGAACGAAACTAGTTATCCAATTTCTCCCCCCATTTATATGACAAGTGTTTATAACGTGTATAATTAACTCATCTAAGTTAATATATTTCATGTACTAGGAAATTAATAAATTGCAATCCACCGCCGAACCTAATTCGGTTACACCCGTGGTGGCCGACTGTTAATCTTCAAATAATATGGTGTGAATATAAATGAGTAGTTTATTGTTGTTCCAATTGCCCGATCTGGTAACTCTCTCTTTTTTCTTTTTTACTGAAAAGTACGCAAGGTTGGATTTTGAGATGCAACCGCTTCTGCTATCAAGTATCGCGTTCTTCCAATACATGAATTATGTATATGATTGTAAAATAGTTATAGGGTACATAATTACCTTCTTCTTGATCGTTTACCCTCCACGGTTGGTGGCTTTTCCCAGAGACTAAGCGAGGGATCTCACATCAACCGCCACTGAGGGCAGTGTCCTGGAGCTTGAGACTCCGAGTCGAGTATACAACATTATTAATTGCTGCATCTCTTTTCCGCTCGGGAGCTATGTATGGTGTTGACATTCCTAGTCTCGCCGTGTGGTCGGAGAACAAGGTTACCATACTACTTCCTCCTTGCTGCGCAGGAAAATGCGTTACTTCATTCTAATCATTATATCAACACAGTTTCCAACCAAAGGCGACGGCGTAGCCGTGCTCGTTAAATTGTGAACCACAACAAAAGTGACGCTGAAAGCTGGAAAGACTAGCACGAAATAGAGAATGGAAAAACAACGTATACGAATGTAGGAATTGAGGACCAACAAGCTCAAAATAAATAGTTGAAATGACAAGCTACTTCGTGGGCCCGCTGGTTCTTTTTCTTAATAATTCATACTTAAGGATTCGGACAATTTGCTCATGAGGCCCGCTTATTTTAGCGTGTGTGGAACTTGTTTCATAACCTATATCTTGTGATGACTGTAGTAGTGTGTGTAACTGTTATAGAGACAGTGAAGAGGTAGGAGCCCTGGGAGTGGAAGTAAGGTACTATCCCAGCAGTAGCCTGTAGTAGTGTGTGTAACTGTAATAGAGACAGTGATGAGGTAGGTGCCCCAGAACATTTTATTTTAGCGTATGGCTTTTAGTGCCGGGAGTATCCAAGGACATGTTCGGCTCGCTAGAGTTAGTAGCTGCTTCTATGTGGACACCCATGGGGTGAGCGACAAGTACCGTCGTGTGTGGAGTGTTGTGTGGGGAGGAAAGTGTGATTGTAAGGACGAGGAATTGGAAGCTAGCGGCTGTGGCCGCTAGTTAGGGACCAACCCCGGCATTTGCCTGGAAGGAAGATGGGAAACCATCTTCAAGGTTGACGGCGGGGGGATTCGAACCTCCTGGCCTCTGGATGTGAGCGACTTCCTGCAGCCACACCGTAACAACCACGGATAACTCACCCGGCGCCCCGGGACTAAAAGTAAGGTACATTTGACTAGAAGGAGTGTGGAAATACCCGGGGGGAAAACCACACTAAGGATAGCAGCTGCCAGCGCCGGGATTCGAACCTGCGAACTCCGGACTTGCTGCAGCTGCCCTCACGGGCATGATTCAATGCTACGCCGCGGAACACTCCGTTGTCTCTGGTTGGATACTCTGTTGATTTTGGAGTTCTTTGTTAAGCTGGTATCGTCGCATTATTATTATTATTATTTTCGTTCCGGTCGTCCAGGGACCACGAGCCTATTTCAATGCTTTGACCGTTGCTGTTCCTTCTTCTTCCTCCAAAAGTCCTTCATCATCTCACTCTGTTTCCTATTCCTTTCCTTGAACCATTTTGAGCCTGTTTTCTTTCCCTTCCACCCTTGGAATCCTTCCATTTTTAACACTTTTTGCATAAGAATATCTCTCTGTGGTGTACCTTCTTCTGTGATATTGTAATTATTATTATCATTTATTTTATTTTATTTTACACGTTATAGAAGCCGGCCCCGTGGTGTTGGTGTAGCGCGCTTGCCTCTCACCCGGAGGCCCCGGGGTTTGATTCCCGGCTCCGTCAGGCATTTTGGAAACTGACGTGAGGGCTGGAACGGGGTGCACTCACCCCCGTGAGGACAATTGAGTAGCTGTCTGACAGTGAGGCAGCGCCCCGGTCACGAAAACCGAGATTAACGGCCGAGGGGACCCGATGCGCTGACCACCCGTCACCCCAATATCTGCAGGCCAAATGGCTGGGTAGCGGTCACTTGGTAGGCCTAGGTCCTTCACGGGCTGTAGTGCCAGGGGTTATTATTATTATTATTATTACACGTTACATACCCTTTGTCAGACCACGCGAAGCAATCATGACTACTTGTTGTTCCTGTTTTACCAGTACCCTTTCATTCGTGCACTAAAGGCCCTCTTCCTTTCTCCGGTCCACTTTGGTCTTTGGGTTTTCTCTGACATCACTTCCTACTTGTGTAGAAAGATGGTTTTGTCCATGATTTTTTCTGGGTTGACCTGTGCTTTTTCCAGATCAATTTTGACTTGCATCATCCAGGGTGTAGTAGTCTTGAGCCGCTATATGAATTTAATAATTTCGTTCCTGAGTCTGGTTTGTGGGAGTCTGCTGATGTGGCCGTAAACTTTTAGCCACCTCTTTCTGATGTCTTCTGCGATGTTGAACAATTTCTCTGTGGCGCCTCTGGAGTGAAGCCTTAGTCTGTGTGTTTTGGTCCAATAAATTTCCTTATTATGTTTCTTTCCTCTGTGAGGATCTTTTCCAAGTCACCTTTTGTCAATGTCTCCCTGGCGTAAAGTACCTCAGGTTTAATAACCGCGTTGTAATGACGAAGTTTGGGGAATTTGGACCGGCATTTTTTGTTGTAGACACCCTGTGCTCTCTTCATTTTCTAGTGTTTTGCGCGATTTTCTCTTATTATTATTATTTTATTCCTATATGATCATGCTTGGTGTCAAATTGACATCTGCAGTTATAACATTCGTTTAAAATATTCGTTATAAAGTAGGCCTAACGTTTTCTTGTGTTGTGACAGTAAGACTGTAGTTGTTCAATAGGGGCTATGGATACCCTAAAATGACATGAGAGTTAATTCATTTTAAATACGCAACTGCGTACAGAGTAATCACTGTGGAGACATGCAGTACAACTTAAAGAAGTCATACTGTAAAGTTGTGCGAAAAAAACATCGACGCTTTCTTGGAAGTCCATGAACATCTTTGTTTTGTTTCGAAAGCGGTGTGAGACAGGTTACGTCTGAAACAAGGAGAGACAGTAAAAGGGAGAGCCCTTTCATAGTTGACACGTGTGGATGTGAGCCTGTCCTCAAATTGGACCCCTCAATCACCGAGCACAGTGATGCAGCTTGTCATTATTAAGATGGCTAAACATTACAAAATTTGAGGGGCAAATTAACATCTCACGAAATATTGAAGCTTTGGAAAACGGAATCAGAAGAGTGTCAGTATAATTATTGACAACTGTATCTCTTTAATTTTCAGCCAATTTAGATGAACTGCCACTGTTCCCATGTTAAACACGCAAATACTTGTCACTACTTTCTACAAGTCAATGATGGAGACATATCCCTTGATTGAGGTTTTGTTTCGATATGTGTAACTATTAGTAAGTGTATAATTCCATATCATCATTAGGTTCTTAATAGAGATAGAGGACCAGAAAGTAAGCAGCGAGGAGAAGATGAAGAGTAAGCAGGAAGTGACCCAAGCATCAGCCTCGACTCCCCAACTCGGGACGAAATACGGACAGCGTTGAAGCAGATGAAGAGCGGGAAGGCACCAGGTCTGGATAATATCCCAGCGGAAGTACTGAAAGCAGACCTGGATATTACGATCGATCTGCTGCACCCGCTGTTGGAGAAAATCTGGAAGGAGGAGAAAATACCAACCGACTGGAAGAAGGGGTTGATAGTCAAGTTGCCGAAGAAAGGGGACACCACAAACTGTAACAACTGGAGGGTTATCACCTTGCTGTCCATTCCAAGCAAAGTGCTGGCGAGAGTCATCCTGAATCGTATAAAAGACTGCGTAGAAAAAAGGCTGCGGAAGGAACAGGCTGGATTTCGACAACATCGCAGCTGTGTGGATTTCATCAACACCCTCCGAATCATCCTGGAGCAGAGTGTGGAGTGGCGGAATACACTTTACCTCACATTTGTTGACTTCGAGAAAGCCTTCGACTCCGTAAATCAAAGAATCATGAGGAAGACCCTCGAGCAATATAAAATTCCAACAAAGATCATCAGAATCATGGAAGAGATGTACGAAGGGTATGAGTGCCAGGTTCTTCACGAAGGCAAATTAACAGAAAAGATAAAGGTCAGTTCCGGAGTGAGACAGGGGTGTGACCTTTCCCCCACTCTGTTCCTGTTGGTCCTGGATAGTGTGATGAAGAAGGTAATGGGAGGACAGAAGAGGGGTATTCAATGGGGTATAAATGACAGGCTTGAAGATCTGGATTTCGCAGGTGACATTTGTCTTATGGCACAACGGTACCGAGACATAGAAGATAAGCTGGGGAGGTTGCAGAGAGAAGCAGAACGTGCAGGACTGATGATCAACACCAACAAGACCAAAGAGATGAGGATAAATTCTGACATCACGACTAGCTTGACAGTCAACGGATAGGAAATTGAGCGAGTTGAGTCCTTCCTCTACCTTGGAAGTATAGTCACAAATGATGGGGGAGCAGAGGAAGATGTTCGAAGCCGTATCAGGAAGGCAAATGGTGCCTTTGTCCAGCTCTACCCCATCTGGAGAAGTAGACACATTTCCAGGAAGACCAAGCTCCGCCTTTTCAATAGCAATCTAGCGGCGAGGATATGGACTGTGCCGGCTGCCGAGGCCTGACGCACCCCTCTGGGGCAATGATTACATGAATGACACATGAAATGAAATGATAGTGGAGAGTGTTGCTGGAATGCAATTTTGACAGGGAAAACCGGAGTACCCGGAGAAAAACCTGTCTGCCTCCGTTTTGTCCAGCACTGATCTCACATGGAGTGACCGGGATTTGAACCACGGACCCAGCGGTGAGAGGCCGGCGTGCTGCCGCCTGAGCCACGGAGGATTCCTATGATTGAAAATACCGGTGCAAATATTTACAATTTGTACAATGATATAGTTGGTAATGCAACTTGTTAGTTGTGGTCTATATGGTGTTTTAGTGAGATGCTGAAGGCATTCCAGGATGATTCCTCAATTTAGACTGTAGCAGCTCTGGAATATGATGAAAACAGACGTGGAATCCCCAGAAACCACGCTCTGTCCAACCAAAATGAACCGTAACAATCTATACACGATGAGACCACGACGTGACGCTCTGACATATGAGGTTCTGATGCATCTCAAATGTGAAGTTGGGTTTTGCTCAATTCAGAGACTCACGTCAGTGTACTGTAAATATTGTGTAAATACACTAATAAATGAATATGAAATTAAATGATGACCTCTACCACCTTGAACCACTATTCCAACGGCGGCCAACCGCCCACTGCCGAATGATATGACAACAGGGTGAGAAGATGTAGGTTAGGACCGACTAGCGACAGAAATCCCACCGGAGGAGTCTGAGGTCTTCGTGCATGAAACATTAATGGTAGTTAGAATTGGAAGCAGTTCTGAACTACACCTCTTTCCGTTACAGGGCCAAACTGAAGAGCGAAAATTTATTGACTTAAAATAATTAGCTGGATAACTTCGAGAGAGTAGAGAAGAAAGTGCTAACATTTCCAATATATTATATTTCCGTGTCCGGGAGACACACTAAATTCTTCCTTTCCATAACTCTGCAGCTCTTATCCCTCAGTCTGTGGCCAACATAAGGTCTTCCTGGCTGCAGGTGTTATTAGGATCTTGGCACGTGAGCAGGTTTTGTGGAGTCCGGATTTCTCCACAGTCACATCATGGATCTTCTGCATAACCCCCACTTCACAAGGTTGCTAGGACACTTAGGCACTTCTGTTCTCATCCGGCTTAAGGACCTCCAGGTGGTATTAGGCAAATGACTACCACTGCTCAGTTCTTCTTTAGGGGTAAACCCCTCTGGTACTATTTGTTTCCAGAGTGACACACGCCAGACGTCCGGTTTGGTATGGAGGGGTACTGTTCTCCCAATAAAACTCTTCCTGGATCTTAGGCGAGGAGTGATCACGTTGTGGCTGAACATAGAATGTCTGGGATCTGTCTCAAGCTTTTGTCTCTCTTTCTCTGCTGCCACCTCGCGTCGAATAGCTGGAGGTGCATTGCCAGCGAGAGGATAGATCTTCTTCACTGGAGTAGGTCTAAGACATCCAGTGGTAATTGACGTAACCAGCCCCTTGAGGCAGCATTCCAACTGTCATTGTTAACTTGTGCAAGAGACTGGGAATCCATAAATCCACCGTTCTACAAGCAGCAAATTCCGGACAGAAGGGACAGAATACCATGTTACGTAATTATTAACATGGGTGTTATTTTTCAATTTTATCACTCAAATTGTTCTCTATTACTGGTATCCAATTTTTTATGTGATTAATGTGGATAGATTTGGGAATGTTAGGGAATTGGGGTCAGGATTTGAAGGGATGAATCAGAACGAACTAGACAGATTTTGAGGCACTGAGTGATGTAGTAGTGAGAATTTACAAAGAACTAGGATAAGAAATAGGAGTGAGTGGAATGAGAAGGTATTGGGTAATTGTGGTGAGGGTAATAAAGCGAACACTAATGAGAAATGGTCACTGGACTTCTGTGGTCACTTGGGATCCGTTTCGAACCCCTTCCCAAAGCATCTCCTTAGGCTAGAGAAACCAGGTCAAATAATGCCTACATTAATTAAGTACAAGCCTGAACAACTTGTACTTCTGAACGCCGGCCGTGAAAGCCAAAGGTGTTATAATGGCTACATTATCATTATTGACATTCAGTTTAGGAAATAGATAAGAAATTTTAGGGAATTGGCGTTTTGTTATGAAACAGATCACACATCGATCTGCAGGGAATGAAGCATTGCTAGATCTAAACTAACGACTGTTAGGAGACGGATTATACCTCCAGGATATGCAACTAAGTGAGAGATATGCAGAGAAGTTCGATGAAAAATTGCAAGAAGTAGATGGTAAACAATTGACCTATAAACAGAGTGGCCAGATAGAGGGATACATTAAAGGAAGTAGCAATGGCATATCTTTGGACAACAAAGTCTAAAGACCAGAAAAACCTCGCATCCTGGTTGAATGACGTACTGAAGTTGGCTTGTGAAGATTAAAGATAGCGAACAAACATGGTTTCAAACAAGGAATTTAGAAGACAGAGAGCTTTATGTATTGGAAAGGCACGGAACCAAACAGGTAATAGCAGAGCCAAAATAAAAATGTAGGGGAGGAATGTGGAGATACATTAGAAATTTTAGGTCAAGCAACAGGAAACCATTTTAGAGTGTTACAAAATCTTATAAACGGAAGACAAAGTGTAATGAGAAGTATTTTGGATAATTCATGGAAACTACAGTGGATTAGAACTCATACTCGTACAGAATCGGTATTTAGACAGACCATGCTCTATGGAAGTGTGAACTGGGTGGATTCAGGATACATCATGCATAAGCTAGAGGTAACTGATATTATAAGAGTAGCACAGTGGAATAGTACTCATACTCGTACAGAATCGGTATTTAGACAGACCATGCTCTATGGAAGTGTGAGCTGGGTGGATTCAGGATACCTCATGCATAAGCTAGAGGTAACTGATATTATAAGAGTAGCACAGTGGAATAGTACTCATACTCGTACAGAATCGGTATTTAGACAGACCATACTCTATGGAAGTATGAGCTGGGCGGATTCAGGATACCTCATACGTTAGCTAGAGGTAACTGATATTATAAGAGTAGCACAGTGGAATAGTACTCATACTCGTACAGAATCGTTATTTAGACAGACCATGCTCTATGGAAGTGTGAGCTGGATACCTCATACGTAAGCTAGAGGTAACTGATATCATAAGAGTAGCAGGAATCATCGCTAGTACAAATAGATGGGAGCCATTCCAGGACGATCTCATATTGAAGAGATAAGGGCTAGATAAAGCTATGAGCTGACTCAGATGATGGCGACTTGTTAAGAGAATGGGGGAGGGGAGATTACCTAAGAGGTTAATGCGTTCGTCTGTGGAGCGTAAGAGTAGCAGAGGTAAACCTAGGAGGCAATGGTTAGATTCAGTGTTGAACGAATTCAAAGCGAGAGTATTAGAATCAGAGGAGGCCGCAGTGCTATCTGCTAATAGGGGAACATGGAGGCGACTTGTTCGCAAACAGAGGCTTGCAGGCTAGACTGAACACTGGAAGTCAAAAAAGTGTCGAATGAAAATGTATGTATGCATGTATGATGTATCCAAATTTATAGAAGGCTGTAAAAATTTGTCTCGGATGACGGCATTTTAAAATTCCTCAACTCTCACGTGTTTGAGATACAAGTGCCGCTGGCTGTGGCTGCGCTAGCGTTTGCTGACTAGCGAGGTAAACGGGGATTTCCTGGGCTATTACAAGCTTAGCTAGGATATAAACAATGTTTCGTTCCATACTGACTCGTCGACATTCTATCCTAAAGGGGTATTAGCTTGAAAATGCTGTAAACTTTTCCGTCCGATTGACCCAGTTATTCCACCGGTTTTTCTCCTTGATTTTGCCTCTCATCAAGACGAAACGAAACCCTGAGAGATTTTAGGCTAACCTAGATTCTGTCTCTTACACCCCAGCTCTATTGAACACCCAGCTGGGTCCGAGTAACGTTCTCTTCTACGAAGGTTCGGCGGGTATTCTATTTAACACTCTGAGTCCTTGCTGTCCTTCAAGTCATATGTTGGAACAGAATATAAATGATTCATATGGTTAGTTGTAGCATGAGTGAAATACCACGATTTTGTGTTGATAGTAAACATTCATACATTTCGGTGATCTGTGATTAGGCAACGTGGTCAGAGATTTTTTTTACAACTGGCATCGATAATGATTTTAACTCTAAACGGATTCAGTTTTCCTAATCCAGCTCACAACCATGCTTCAAAACTGTAGTAATCTCGTTTTTCTTGACCTTTGGCTGAATGTAAATAAATGCATTAGAAACAGGATTTCCTTTCGGATGTTGTTGTTTGCGTCTTCAGTCTTTTGACTGGTTTGATGAAGCCCTCCACGCCTCCCTGTCCTGAGCAAATAGTTTGATCTCTACATAGCTACCACACCCTACATCCGAAGCAATCTGTTTATCATATTCTAACTTTGGTCCACCCCTACAGTTCTTGTCCTCGACCTTCCCTCCCATAACTATGCTTGCTATTCCTGGGTGTCTTAGTATGCGTCCTACCAACCGATCTCTTCTCTTCATTAGCAGTCGCCAGAAATATCTCTCCTCTCCCACTCATCTTAATACTTCGTCATTTGTTTCCCTATCTACCCATCTGATCTTCATTATTCTCCTGTAACACCACATTTCAAACGCTTCAATACTCCTCTTTCCTGCAGCTCCAATAGTCCAAGTTTCACTTCCATTTAGTGCCACACTCCAGACAAGGGCTTTCAAAAATGACTTCCTAATACCTAAATCTATATTCGATGTCAACAGATTCCTTTTCTGTAGAAATACTTTCCTTGCCTGAGCCAACCTATTTTTATATCATCTTTGCTTCGTCCATCACTGGTTATTTTGCTTCCTATGTAACAGAAGTCTCCTACTTCCTTTAGATTTTCACCTGCCAATTTGATATACATAGAAGTTTCTGATTTATTTCGGCTGCATTCCAATATTTTTGATTTCCATTTATTGATTTTCATCATGAATTCGTTCCTCAAGACGGATTCCATACCATTCAAAAACTCATTCAAATCCTCTGGCGTGTCGGTCAAGATGACGATGTCATCAGCAAATCTCAGAGTTGAAATTATCTCTCCTTGAATCTTCACTCCCACTTTAATTTTTTCTCCAATTTCCTTCATTGCTTGTTCAATGTAAAGATTGAAAAGTATGAGTGATACGTTGCAGCCTTGCCTTACACCTTTATGAATACCATGTCCTTCAGCACAAATGACTGCTGTCTGTTTTCTGTATAGTTTGTAGATCACCCTCTTATCCCTGTACTTTATTCCAACCGTTTTCAAAATGTCAACGAATATAGCCCAATCAACGTTATCAAAAGCCATTTCTAAGTATACAAATGCCATGAACGTTCTCTTATCTTTCCTTATTCTACCTTCCAAAATCAGCGTAAGACTTAGTACAGCTTTCCTTGTTCCTACATTTCTCCTGGACCAAACTGGTCCTCACCCAACCCCGCTTCTATATGGCTTTCCATCCTCTTGTAAATTATTCTAGTCAGGTTCTTTGAAGCATGAGTAATCAAGCTGATTGTACGGTAATCTTCACATCCCTGTCAACTCCTACTTTCTTTGGTATAGGGATGATAACATTCTTCTTGAAATCTGAGCGTACCTCACCTGTCTCATAATTCCTACACACCAAGTGAAATAACGTGGCCATACCACCATCTCCTATGCAGCGTAGCAACTCAATTGGTATAGCATCTATGCCTGGTGCTTTTTTCGTGCTTAAGTCCTCCAATGCTCTGTCAAATTCTGATCTCAATATTAAATCTCCCTTCGCATCCTCATCAATTTCCTCTTCGCTTTCCATTACATGATTCTCAATACCCTTCCCCTTATACAAGCACTCTATGTATGCTTTCCATCTCTCAACCTTTTCTTCCCTATCTGTTAGAGGCTTTCTATCAGTGTCTTTAATATTACAACATTTAGTCTTATTTTCCCCAAAAGTATTTTTAATCCTTCGTTAAAATGTATCTACGTTTACTAATTTCAGACAATTTTCTATACTTACACATTTCTCTTCCAACCATTCTTTTTTCGCTTTCTTGCATTTCTTGTTAACCTCATTTCTCAGACGTTTGTATTCTGCTTTCCCCTTTTCAACTCTTACATTCTTGTGTCTCTGCCTTTCATTCATTAATTCTAGTATATCCTGACTGATCCTTGGTTTTCTACCTATTCTTTTTTTTTCCTACCAATGTTTTCCTCTGCGGATTTTGTTATGTCATTCTTCAAAAGTGCCCATTCTTCTGCAGTTAAAGTTTGTTTAGGTTTTTTCATTATTCCTTCCTTTATACTCTTCTTGAATCTTTCGTTTACATCCTTCTCTTTCAGTCTGACTATTGCCCTTTTTTGCTGTTGACTTTTCTTCAGTTTCTTCAACTTGAATCTGCATTTTATAACAACCAGATTGTGGTCAGAGTTTATGTCAGCACCGGGATATGTTTTTGCAATCCAAAATCTGGTTTCGAAATCTCTGCTTGACTATTATGAAGTCGATTTGGCAACGCCTAGTATCTTCTGGTCTCATCCATGTGTATATTCTTATATTGTGTTTATTGAATAAGGTGTTAGCTATGAACAACTCATGCTTGGTGCAGAATTCCATCGGCCTGCTTCTTCGATCATTCCTTTCACCTAATCCGAAATCTCCTACTATCTTCCCTCCCCTTCCTTTTTCTACCACAGCACTCCAATCTCCCATTACATTTTCACCAACCTTGACATACGTCAAAATTTCATCTATTTCTTCGTAGACCTTTTCAACATCTTCTTCATCATCAGCTTGACTGGTGGGCATATAGACTTGTACCACTGTGGTGCACGTTGGTTTTGTATTTATTATTGCTACAATAATCCGTTCATTATATTGCTCATAATATTCCACCCACTGTCCAAGTTTGCTACTTAATATGTGACCTACCCAGTGAAGGAAGTGGGAAAAAAACAGAGGCGGTATGCTATCCGAAGAAATTTCCCTGTCATACCTCAACTTCAAAAAAGCATAGCCCTCCCTTACAACGTAACGTGATATGCAGGAAATTGTTCTATTCACTCAGAATTGCATCATGCTCAAGTAATAAATGTTATTTTTCACTTAAAGAATATACTGTATGTGTGAATTATTATTTAGGCTATATAGATAAATAAAATTAAATGAGTGAAGTGGGGAACTAAATTAATTTTTGTTTGTTTGTTACTGACATATAATTAGCATCCGTATAATAGGAAACATTAACAGTAAATGTGTCATAAGTCACAATAGATTGGTCTAAAAATCACACAAAGATAGCATCTGAAAATACAGTACAGCAATATAAACAGTAAAGTCTATATTGTAAAAAATACATAAAATTAAGGCTGATGGGCCTAACTTAAATAGGAAAAAATTATTAAATGCACATATCATTAACTTAACGAAAAATAGTGTATCGAATTTTGTGCTTTGCAGAAAGGTTCATTTTATTGTAGCCTACCATTTTATTCCTGTAGAAACTTCCAGACTACTTTTAACCCTGGAGGAGAGACATCTGGCATGTTTCGCTTCATGCAGTTGTTGTCATCAGCACTGCGACGTCCCTTACCTAGCCATGCCTTAACATATTTCTCAGGCTTGAACTTGTGAATTGGGGTCCCAACCAACTTCAAAAAAAGTAAGTTTCCAGCAGTTTTCAAATGAAGCTCCGTGTCAGTAGATTTACTGGCACGTTAAAGATCCCCTTCGGGGCAAAATTCCGGCACCCCGGCGTCTCTAAAAGCCAGGGTAGTTAAAAGGGACGTAAAACCAATAACATTATTATTATTATCAACTGAAGCTGATTCCTTTCAGGTGAATATATTACGTTCATGGCACTAAAAGATCGTTCACATTCTGCTGTGGATATGATTATGGTTTTCACAGCCTTAAGAAGTGGTTTCATATCATCAGATACTGTTTTGTCTGATGCATACAGCCTGAAACCAGTTACACTTTCCCTGATGGAACCGATACAAAATTTCTCACACAGATATTTTATTTTACTGTCTCCAAAACAAATATCATTGGCCACATCTTCTAGCCACTTTGTTTCATCAAACACTTCTAAATTACTTAGAAGTTCTTGATACTTTGCTGCAAGAGATTGTGCAGTAGAAGCGGAAGATCTCGAAGACTGGCTTTTAGCATTCGTTTTTCCATTTCTTCCACAAGTAGACTGTAGAAGGCTTGTTCATCAATTCTGCGCACTCTTCCAGGTCCATGTAAGTTCATACCATTTAGTTCCTTACACTCGGCTGCAGTTCTTGCTAATTCTGTATACTCCCCAGGTGGGGTTTGTAAAGAGTGGAAAATTTGAAGTTTTTGGAGTACTAGCTTATGATCCTGAATAACAGACATCTCCCTCTTCTGCAATTGAAGCGACAGATCCTCTAATTCATTCAGAGCATCTATCATCAAACCCATATTCAGGATAAGGTTTATATCAGTTAGACGATCCAGCAGTCCTTTGTACTAGGCCCTTTCTTTAGAGTCTCTTGTTTCATCCTCCATGGCGCTTTTAAAATGGAGGGAGAGGGCTGCAGAATCTTTCCAAATGGCCCTAACTGATCTAGCACTTGACGAAACCCATCTAACTCCTAAAATTCTTCCTATAACCTGAATTTTAGCACTCAGATTTGATGCACAATGTTGCAATTGGTTTTTGTTCTTTGGTGATGCATGGTATAGGGAATACAATTTATCAAAAAAGTTCCTCATGTGGTTGATAGCTGTCAGCTTGGAAACAACATCACCAACTGTTAACTCGAGACGGTGGTTAGCACAGTGCCATATAAAAAGCTGATGGAATTCTTGCTGGAGTCTTACTGCCAATCCTGATACACTCCCTAGCATATTAGATGCACCATCACAAGCAAATGATATAAAATTGCTGGCTAGAAACTCTTGTGAAAAATGCTGAAGAAGATTAGACTTTAAGGAATCATATATAAATTGAGCTGAGGTGTTTGGAAGTTCAACTAGATCGAAAAATATGCTGCTGGTTTCTTCAGAATTATTAAAATTCACCCGAAGACAAATACAAAGAACATATTTTTGACCCACTGAAGTTGACTTGTCCACCATCATACCAATCTTGAGGTCGTTTTCAACAATTTGTTTAACAGTCTTCCTCATTTCTTCACCAATCAGATTGGTAATGTCAGCACAGGAATGTTTGGAATGCAAAATCTGTCCCATATCTAAACCATTTGCTCTTTGTGCATCAATCCAGGATGGTAGATCAGAAAATGGCCTTCCTAGCTTTGCAAGATTGTACACTGAGCAAAAAACTCTGCATATATTCTCGTGGTAAACCCCTTCTTGTTTTGCAGTTGTGTTTTGAAGAACTTGTTTCTTGGCCTCTTGGCCTCCTCAAGAATTTTAACACACTGACCATGGACATGGGAATTCTTGTGATCAGAGATTTTTTTCTTATTGCCTGACGCATTTTCACATCACTATCACCAAAAGCCTTTACAGAATAAGAACAGCACCCATTTGATAAGCGAGTTTGTTCTGATTTAAAAGCACCCAATGCGCCACGTGCTCTGACGCATACTTTGCAACCGAATCCTTTTGTTTCGGTTTTGTAGGATAACCATTCGTGTTCTTTGAATTTAGATTTCCACTGAGAAGGACTCAGAAATGTTGGCAAACATTCAAAATCTACATTATCTAGGCCTACATTGTTGGTTTCTATTTCACTTGTGCTTTGTTGTCTGTGAGAGGTGAGAGACAAAGCCGATTTCGTCAAATTTTTCACAGACCGATTATCTTCAACACAATCACCAGTTTCGCTGAAATTTCTCTTTTGTACTCTTACGGCAAATTTATCCATGATATCAGCTCTGCAGCCGATGCTGATAAGAATACTTTAGTTGTAATGATGCTACTTGATACACAATCGTACTGACCATACACCACAACACTAGTTTTTAACCCGACAACGAGGCGGGAGACTATCGTCTTTTTAATTAAGTTCCTCCACGAGTAACCAACCTTGATTTATAGATTTTCGCCAAGCAGGAGCCCAAAAGTCAAGAATATTATGTCTTGTCGATTGACAGTAGATATTTTGAAGATATTTTAAAAGTAAAGATCTATTTAAACAATGTAAAAGTTATGATATTATCTTACTGAGAAATATGTTTAAAACATCAGATGTAGCGGTATATTCTTAAGGTGGAGACTATGGTCATCACAAGTTACCCGTCAAAGCCATGTTTTCTTTTTAAGCGCTCTGCTGCAGCGGTGGTGAAGAGATCTCGCTTTATGAGTTTTGCTGCATGGACGGCTTTTTCCACTCTAGTTTCCTGCAGCGATGCTAAAGCGTTTTACGGGTTGGCTTTAAAAAGGAACGCATGGTTCTATATTGGCGATGTCTACAGGGGAATGTTTATCGGTGAAGGTAGCTTGGTACCAGTGGATGAATGATCATGAAAAGTAATTATATTAATTCCTACGGCGCAAACAAGTTTAAGATCCACTCGTTTTCAGTGGCGGTATGCTATTTGACATTGAAAGTAGTGACGGTATGCCATTGGGCCTTTGAAAGCAGTGACCGGCGCATACCGCCTCACTTCCCTCCCTGGACCTACCCCCACATAGTCCTGTTTTCTCCCAGCCAGCGCATTTCACTAATTCCAACCAAATCTAACCTCAACCTATCCATTTCCCTTTCTATGTTTCCTATCCTTCCACTGCTTAGCAGACTTAAAACATTCTACGCTCCGATCCGTAGAACGTCAGATTCCCTCTTTGTCACTTCAGTGATGTTAACCCCCTCTTGAGTAGTCCCCACCCGGAGATCCGAACGGGGGACAAGGTTAGCTCCGGATTGGAATTTTACCAGGGAGGAGGCCACCATCACATGTAATTATGAATAGAGAGGTGCATATCCTCGGGAATAGCATTATCCTTTAGGATCTATTGGACAAATTGATTTCATTACACCAATAATTTCTAAACCAACAATCTCCTTGCATATCTGTTTCATGTTCTTTGTCATTGTGAAATTTGTACTGCATGGTTTCCAACTGATAGCTTTCGTTTGGACTTGTACACAATAATCTATTCCTTTCCTTTACCTGTCTGTGTTTCTGTTTTATTTTTAAGACCCAACATCACCACTGGTTCCCTCCTTACTTATAACCACCATTGACGACACTGTGTCAGTTTAAATAACCTACTAACAGAGGATATTTTTGGAATGGAACGAAAGGATACAAAATTATGATATGTGTAAAATACAAATCGTCGACTACCGACACAGTGGTGGCAGAAATCTGCGGTCTGACGACAGCGCTATCTTAAAAGGGAGGTACCAAAGTACGTTATAGTGGGAATCAAAATACACACTCAGCTATCGAGACTACACTGTCATTGGGCAGATGACCTCGATGACAATACAATTATACACTGATATTGACTCATTACTAGGCCGTGGTGGCGCAGTGGTCAAACTGCTGCTCCGTCCTGAGCGACTGGAAACAATTGCCTGAATGTTGTACGTGCATCAAGAAGATCAATACTATGTGAGACATGGCATCGGTTCTAGACGACTGTGTACAATATTAAATCATCGGTCTTACTTTGATTGTGAAGCTGTCGCAGAAGATGTATGTCAACAGTGTCTAAAGTAGGTATTGAACACGTGTTTCAACATTTTAACAGCATGGGATCAATAAATGCTCAAGACGTCTATTTACAAGCCCTCATTTCAGCATGACCCATCCAAGGAAGGATATCCCACATACCTGACAGTGAAAATAGAGTCCATGCACGCCAATATTATTATAATGTGTGCTTCGTTACAAAATAATATAACATTATTAATGTAAAGATGAAAGTAACAAGAGAGTTAATAATAAAATTCCAAAGCTACCATTTAGAACCCCTATAATTGTTCATTTAACTTAATACTTCACGCATATTATCAACTATTATGTTAGTAAAACTTTCTGGATGTGATATTTCAAAGTACAAGGCATGTATATTTGTTTGGCAAGGACACAATCGCTCACGCGCTCCACCAGTGAAGGCTCAGTTGCCGGCGACCGCGCGCGCGTATGTACGGCAGAATGCTGTGCTTAAAATCAGTACCATACATTGTTACTCACCATGTTTACAGTAGATGCTGAAAATGTTCCCCATCCGCTGCCAAACATAATCGGCATCTCCTTATGAAGATTCCGGTTAATCCGGTGGATTTAGCTGCAGTAAGGAAATAACGACCGTTACGCCTATTTTTCGTCTTTACTGAACCTGTACGTTTGAATCTCTTAGCCATTTGTTTTATTGTGATTGTGTATAGTGCTGTAATGCCTGATGTGAAATATTCGTTACTTGAACGTGTGTATCTGCACAATCCGTACATAAAGTGCAGGAAATCGTGCGCTAGAACAAGACAAAAGTTTCGAGTGAAATTTCCAGGGAGACCCATTCCAATAAATCGGACAATAAAACAACTGGCTAAGAGATTCAAACGTACAGGTTCAGTAAACAATAAAAATGTCAAGGTCATTATTTTCTTACTAAATTAAGCGCAGTAACCACAAACTTGATAAGGAGATGCCGATTATGTTTGGCAGCGGATGGGGAACATATTCAGCATCTACTGTAGGCATGGTGAGTAAAAATGCATGATACTGATTTTAAGCACCATATTCTGCCGTACAAATGCGCACGCGGTCGCCGGCAACTGAGCCGTCACTGGCAGAGCACATGTGCGAGAATGTCCTTGCCAAGCAAACATAAAGACCCAGTGATATTAATCAAACTGATTTTATATCTTCCATTTTCTATACAACTAGCGTACAACTTATTCATTTTCACTGTTTCCTTAACATTCACACTTGTGTAGTAAAATAATATAATAGAAATCAATGTTAACCAATCATCATTCTATTTATTGTTTTATTGTGATTGTTTATAGTGCTGTAATTGAACACGTGAGTGTACATTGTCATTCAGAGTGCCGTACCGTACCCGTTTAAACCATTTGAGCTGCTTGTCGAATCCAAAGATCAGCTGGATTGCAGAATCTCGAGGTCCCCGGCTAATAAACCTGAAAATCCTACCAACAAGAGCTAAATGGGGGATGCACACTTCCTAAGATCATGTTTTGGTAATGCAGAACTGGGTGGATAAACTGAATAAACGAAGAATACGAGAAACTAACCATTCTCGGTTAAGTGGGCGTAACTAGTGGTTCAATAAAACCTCAAATGCACCAAAACATAAGCCTTCTCCATAATTTAAATAAATCATCAAAGACGTGGTAACAAAAACGAACGAATTAATATATTAAAAGAATGATAATAATAATAAAAATTTATTTAACAAATAATCCCTAAATGTTTACATATGATCCGTAAAATGATTATTCAAAAATATCCAATAATCAGATATTAAAATAAAATCACTGTCCAATTGACGTTAGAAGTAATTCACATCTCATTAAAAAAATTAAATAAATAATCAATCAGCTGTTAGCACAACTGCACTTAAATTCACATTTGTTCTCATACTAAAATCTGAACAAATATCATTGTTAATACAACCAATGTATTCCAATGTCATTCCTGCATACTGTTACAAAATCATCCATTCATAAAAATAATGAAAATTATTTAATACTGATCTTATCATAAGATCACTTTTGTTCAACAATAAACATCCTTGATGTAGTCAATGAACGTCGTCACGTTCTTTGAACATCACTCCTGTTAATGGTTTAAACATTTAAAATGTTATTAATAAATTAAACAAAAGTTTAATTGTCAACTAAAATTCTCTAAATTATTTAATTAATAATAATTGAAATTATTATTAAATGTTTAAATAAAAAGTTATTAATATTTTCTGAATATTAATTAAGTTTGCAAAATAATTATTATTTAAATATTTATTAATTATTAGAAATAGTTATTAATCATATCAATACAAACAATAAATAATATTACTATTTACTTAATATCAGCTGTTTATCAAGTAAGTTATTTAGATAAATTCGTTATATTATTAAATTCTCCTATCTATTAGTAATAGTATGTTTAAATATTATTTATAAAATTTTATACTTCTCAACTCAATTCCTGACAATCCTTATTCTTAAATGAAGCGTCACTTTTACAAAATCACATCATATTATTGTCATCATATTATCATGGTTTCATTTCATAATTGGGCATATATGTATAGCCGAACGATTAAGTTAAGCTCATATAAATGTAGTCTTATTATTGATAGTGGTTTAATAATAATAATTAACAACATTGTTATTTTCAATCCGTTTCCCAAGTATTTTCCGCCAATAGAACCAATCAATTCAACTGAAAGTCGTTTCATTATAGTTATACACACCAAAGGTCTTTCTTAATTCTTTACTGTAATGTAGTTACTTATATTTTTCAAATAAGCGCTTACAATGCGTATAATGACCTTCTCTTCATCTCAATATCTCCACTGAATACTTGAACAACGACTTCTCTCGATTATACAGGTAAATTCCGTATAACATTTCCATAAACTTGCTATTAAACAAATATAGCTGCGATAATTCTTCACTTCAACCTCTTAATACAGAATTCTTGCGTAACAACTTATTTAAATTGCATTTAAGGCCTTGCTTTTGTTAATATATTCATATATAATAATTACAGTGTATAACTCTTCCAGATGTTACAATAATTCACAATAGTCGACTCTAATTAACAGCGATGACGTAATGGTTTACTAATACAAGTTACTATAGATTTTAATAATTGTTGTTAATATTTATAAATATAAACATTCGTTACTCCTTTCTGATCTTTCCAAAATATTGCTTTTATGCAATCAATAGCCAACAACAATCTCAAATAATGTTGCAAAAGTTTTGTAGAATCCTCAAATGTGTTAATATGTCATAGTCGATGAGATTTCTTGAAATAAAATAATTTATCCATCGATAAATTATTATTAATTATTAATAGCCAAAGTTGGAATGTCTAAATAATGTTTCGTTCTTCAACCAAGTCAAAATGTTCGATTAAATAATTGTTCGAGAAGCTTCGAACTCGACGTTAGCTACTACAAGAATAACTATTTTCCAAAATAGGACAACTGCTCCTAAGATCTGCAATAAAATCTTGGAAATGTCCAAAAGAACAATTCCTTTCCAAAAAAGATATTTTCCTGGTCTGGGTTGCTTAGATAAATTAATATTAAATACTATAATATTAAATAAAATTCAATAAAATTCCCAAAGAAATTTACGATTCGAAATAAATTCGAAAAAGGAAATAATTTAAGAACTGAGCTTAAATATCGAAGTATAAAAAGGTCGAAGATCCAAACGTTGGTATCCAAAATCTCACTAAAAGAAATTTGAAATTTAAATATTCATCATGGAAAAATAATTCCTAAATTTAAAATAAGTCACTCACAATAAAACTGAATTAATGTTGAAATGATGCTTTGCTCATTGATATTTTATCTGCATCTAACTACTTAAAACCAACAACTACGAACGAAGATTTCTCTCTCTACCTTGCGATGACATCTTGAAGAATTAACATGGTGGAAATTACTGTAGGCACCAGTAATTCCACGCTCGATACACTTCCTCTTCTTCCTCCGGAAAACTGCCTCGCCACGTCTCGAACCCTGGCCTGCGATCGCTAATCGCCCTGCCTGGTCACGAACACGGACATCGTCTCCATCAGCAACGCCACACGGACTTCCAAGTCTTGAAGTGTGATGGACTACTTCGGTTCGGGTTTGATAGTGTTTCGCCATGACACGACAATATATTTCCGTTTCGTATAGTTGGATCGTAGTTCGGTGATAGTTACACCTCATCTTGACAATTACTTTTAGTATCGGTTGCCTGATATTCTAGACTGTCAATGTAATATCACGTTCCCTGCGCATATCTGGCTTAAATCAACATCACAAATGCGTTAAATACTTAGTCAGCTATTTCCCTTAACGCTTGCATGTCTATCATCTCGACAAAAAGTTGATCACTGAACGGAACCTTCCTATAGTTCTGCGCCACTGTCCTTCAAATGTACTCAAGCGAACACGCAATGGGCCTTCCCCTGCACTCGCTACCGTTCCCACTACACCGCGTTCGCAATGCTGCCTCGCACAATAAGAAACGTGCTTTTAAAACTTTTGAATGTCTCCAACAAAGAAAACTATCTTTAATCTTTCGAATTTCTTCCTGTAACTTTTATAAAATGTATATATAATGTTCCTCTTTAGTTTAGTCGAACTCTCAAGGCTTAATTTTACTCGAGAACTGTTATTTGAACGACTTTGTATTTCCACACGATCAGCGGACTTCCTATGCTATACTTTGACCGGCAGCACTGCTCGTGTAAGACCCCTAGCTTGCACACGCTTGTTACAGGACCAGAGTGTCGCAGGTCCATCCTCTATCACTCTCGCAACACAAAGACCTCGATTTGACTCGCGTCATCCTGCTCTTCGACAGCCATTCGACGGCACCTCATCAGAAATGAGCGGCAAACCAATCTTTACTTATATCTTTATACAGGGATCTCAAACTTCCTTTCCTGAGTGACAAACATCATTCTTATTAATTTAGAATCCTTTCTCAATATTTTTAAATGTGCAGATACTCTCTCCTTTAACAAATGGCAATATTAATTACCGATCAAGCTTCTCATTAGGCGCTCTCAATTTCTCCTTCCTCTGTATCCAATAATTTGCTTAGCCAATCAGCGCATTTCTTCTCCAACTCTCCGAGTTGCTATGAGCCATCAAGAGAAAATATGACACAGGATTGCCTAACGATGGCTTCGGTCGCCATTTTACTGTCGTCAAATACATCCTCTTCATCCTGAATCGTTTAGAATTCGAGTTCAGTACCACAACCTACCACTGTGCAAATATTTACTAGTGTTAGTGTTATGACTCAAAACATGTATTCTTTTTCTTCTCCTTCGAAAAAATATACTTCTCTTGAATACTGTCCTTACTAGACTGACCACCTGCATTTTTTAAAACTTGATCACTGTTTATTCTGAACAAGAGTACCTTAGTATCACTATAATTTAATTTGCGGCAGTTATTCCAATTTGCGACAATAGGTTTTTTATAAGCTTGCGTTTTTCTCCTTCTGTGGGAAATAAGTGATCGTTTTAAAGGTCCATTAACGAAACAGTCTTCTCGGAAGTAGTGAAAACCAACCCATTCTTACCGCTATCGCATACCATGGAATTCTGTAAACAACCTCCAAAGTCTCCCCAAATCCGTCATGGGCATGTGTTATTTTTATACAAGGACAAAATGAAGATATTATTCAATTTCCTATTCACAGTGAAATCTCTTTTATATCCTTCAAAAAAGATGTAGTCTGGCGTCACTATGAAAAAAGCGGGTGTTCCTTGTAATTATTTTTTCCAGTAAATTACTTCATATATATTAAACGAAGAAAAGCCCCTAGGGCTTTACGAATAATCATGATATTATCGGTATTCAATTTATTGGCAAAGATCTATCCAAAATTTCACAAGTGACTCCGTTATCCCTTCATTATGGAGTTGCATGCCTTATTTAATTACATACCAGTGTGTTATTCTTTTTAACATATTGAGCAAGGGTTTACAAATCACAAGTATTTTCACGTTTCACAAGCAAATTAATATTTAGGAGATATTCAAATATATTTTAAAAGGAAAGGCCATTTCTCAAGGTTTGCAACTGTCTTCTGTCTTGCCAGAATGGAGCAACATGTGTTTTTTCATATTCCTCTTCCGAGTAAACGCCTTGTCACATGTCTTACAAACGTATGGTTTAATGCCACTATGACTTAATGTATGTCATCTAGTCATTTCTTGCTGAAAAAGACCTATTACAAGTTTCACTAACGAAACTCTTTAAGCCGCTATGAATGAGAGAATGTTGAACCAAGTAAGACTGTACAAATGGCTCCTCCGAGCGAAAGCCCTGTTTCATATTGTACAAACATGTGTTTTGACACCACTGTGAACTAACATATGTCGCTTCAAGTCATATCTTGCTGAAAACCCTCGCTGACATATCTCGCAAACGAAGGCTCTTACCCCA
Organism: Meconema thalassinum; assembly: GCA_946902985.2. NCBI lineage: Eukaryota > Metazoa > Arthropoda > Insecta > Orthoptera > Tettigoniidae > Meconema > Meconema thalassinum. The sequence goes on from OX336395.1 coordinate 241,549,971, forward strand.
GTATGACTGAGAATATGTTGATCCAAATAACTTTTTTTTGAGGCAAAGTCCCTTCCACATGTTTCGCAGATGTGTTCTTTCTGGCCGCTATGAATTACTGTGTGCCTCTTCAAACTACTTTTCCGTGAAAATGTCCTGTGGCAAGTTTCACAAACGTGTGGTTTGTGGTCAACTTCAACTAACAATTGGTGTTTTAAACTCATTCCGTACATTTCTTGGACTGCAGGATCCGATATATTCGTGAATATATCCCTAGAAATAAACGAAATATTAAGACGAGTGGGAGAGGAGAGATGTGGGAGAGGAGATAGGTTAGTAGGACACATACTAAGATGCGCAGGAATAGCAAGTTAAGTTACGGAAGAAATGGTCGAGGACAAGAACTGTAGGGGAAGACCAAGGTTAGAATATGTTAAAAAGATTACCTCGGATGTAGGGTGTGGAAGCTACGTAGAAATGAAACGATTTGCTCAGGACAGGGAGACGTGGAGGGCTGCATCGAACCAGTCAATAGACTGAAGACTCAAACAACAACTATGTTAACGACAAGGCATCGTGGTGAAACGTACAGGAAGTTATACCCACCATCTCTGATATCAAAAGATGCAACCTTAAACACACTTCATGAATTAATTATATTCCCGTGGCTCATGATCTCAAGATTAACGGTCACGTTAAACTACAAGCTTCCTTTTGAATTAATTATAATGATCATTAAAACCTTTGTCAGATTTAAAAAGTGAATTAAATGGACTTAACAGGAAGGCTAAATTAAGCTGGTAGTACTCTTCCTTCAGAGAAAGGCAATTGAACAGTTTCGAAGTACAGGTCATTCCTAGTCTCTTTAGCTAGTGTCGACAAAGTTTTAGTGTGACATGTATTTTAGAACATTTTCAAAATTGTCAAGGGAATTAGTAATATCGGTGTTATTTTCTAATATAGTATTGAACCATTATTAATCTATCGATGAATAAGTATTCATGATTTTATTATTATTACTGATGCCCAGGCAGTACATGTTGAAATTGACAAAGGGGGAGCCAAGGTAGTGTGTTGCAATGATTACAACAGAAGCAAGCTTGGTAGTTATTCTTGAAGACGACCGGTTAAGTCGAGTTCAAGGACAAATTTTGTAACAGCGCGCACCTAAATTAGAGTCATTGAGGGAGTGTCATTAGTAATGTTTCAACCGACCCAGGATTTAATCACCCAATCAGAAGGGACCACGCCAAAGCCACGCGGCAATTTGCGTACCCTGGAAAAACGCGCTAAAACGTGTATCTAAAGAACCGCCGATCCGAATTAAATCCGCAATAGTGCACTGAGACGTTTGGATAACATGATGAAGATTGATACTAGTCCCAAGTTTGTGTGATGAAAACTCCAGATTATTTTTTCAAATTCTCCCCACTCTACCTCATTCTGTCAGTTTCCAATAAATTGATCGGTGAGAAGCTGTTTCGAGGACAACTTTATTGAGCTCTGGTGAGCAAGGTTCACGTCACTCTGCGTCACGATTTTCAAGCGCTAATGAGCGTACTTTACTAACATTTTACTTTGTGCTCAGGTGAGCAAGGTTCACGTATAGCATTGGAGATCTCTAGGCGAGATAAGGACTGCAAGATAGACATGTTTAAGACTTGTTTTCAAGCCAGTGGCGATGAGTTTAAAGTGTGTAATTTTATGTAAATTTGTATATAATATTTTTGAGTGATATTTGTGCGTGTGTTAAGCAAATGCTAAAATAGGGCAAGTCTACGATCAGTAATCGCATTAGGACATATTCGTGAGTAAAAGTAGTAGCTCACAGCGATTATAGCTAGGCAATATTATTAACATTGAACATTTCTGTCCAAGAAACTTCGCCAAGATGTCCGACGTTTGGTCATGTGATGGATTGATGTGCATCGCTTCAACAACGACGTCGACGATGGAGAGCTAAATTTCCCGTAGGGAAATGCACCGGGACGGAGGTTAATGGTCTGCAAGCTGAAGCGGTGATGTACAAAAATTGATTTACTCAATATGTAGTTAGATAATGCGCGGGAACATTGTAAATAGTTCATTCATTCTTTTTCTTGTGTTTAGATTTTTTGTGCTGACACTATCATCTTTAAATGTACGTTGGCGCGTGGCCAAATTTGTTTGTTGTATATTTTTCTTTGGAGTCATATTTAGTGTACACGGCGCGTGTATTTGATTTTATCCATGCGAATGAGAAACTCGTTACATTCGATAAGTGGTGCTTTATTAAAGTTCATTTTGTTATAGGAAAGGGAGGTAAATATTGTAGATGTTTTTATGAACAGGTTATTACTCATACTAGGATTGCCGAGCGCAACAAATTAAGATGTAACTGTAGAACACCTTAGTTCTAATTTTTTTTAGCATTTTTTGGAGTCCTTTTCAGGTTTGTTAGTCACGGACTAGAACGGAAGCGCAAGCTGGTGGAAAAATATCTATGTCATTTATTTCAGGTTTCTGTCAAACCCATACGTGAGATTCTGTGTGTGTTCATGTGTTAGGTGTGTGTGTATTGATTCTTCGTGATGAGGGGTAGGTGGTGCTACCGCCCTCATATTGTTGTTGTTGTGGTATTCTTTTGATTGAAAGGCAGGGCGCTCCTTGGAGGCTACTGTACCTTGTCCAGTATTGATTTTCTTGGATTTCCTAGGGGAAATGCTGAGATATTTTATTCTGACACACACACGTATATTGTGCTTTGGGAGCACGCTTCTTCGAGACTCGATCCCGTGCCACGGGAGGTCGAGGTTATTGACACGTGGGTTGACAGATGTGCAGATTTCCACTTAGCGCCCGTCTGGGTTCGGTGACTCTTTGTTAGGCAGTCCTGTTGACCGACTGACCCCTATAAGCTATCATTAACAAACCTGTTCTTTTGTGATGGTCATTTGGACCGTAATTAATTGGGGAGTTCGCCATGTCTGTTGCGAATTATCGCATATCGTATGAATGGAATTTTGTTTTAATGATGTAAATGTTGGCTTTGAGCCTAGTGATTTTCTATGACTCAGGTCATGTTAGTTTGTCTGTTGTGGCACCCGTGTGGTGTAGTTGTATTTACTTGTAAAAATGACAGGCGGTCATATGTGTATTTCTTTTGTTGGTCACGTGTTAAGTTACTTGTGTTGATTTTGAAAAGTCCTAATTTTAGGCATTAATGTTTTTGCTACGGCAGTTCTTGACTCCAATTTCAAGCGGAAATTATTTGTTGTTTATTTAGAGTAGGAAGTGTCGGTTTAATTTAAGTAGTGTATAGTTGGTTCCCCGCGTCTGTCTAGCTCTAAACAATGCAGATTCGTCCTCTGAAGGTTTACCGGATGATGACGAATCTCGCATTTATTTGTACTCATCGTTAAGCACGTAGAACAGCCGCACACATACAACAATGTCATTGAAGTCATTTGGGACATTTGGTCCAAGTTATAATCTCTCCTGAGATTAAGCCTAGTTATGGCAAGTAATTTATTCAGTTGGGAGTCATTTGGGAGTTTTGTTTTGTTTATTTTTTACTTGTAAATAGTTGATCTGTTATTAAATTCATTTTGTTATAACCCTGGTATTCACTTCTTCCTGCATGCTATTTTGTTATGTGTTACCCTGCATGTTAATGACGCGCTTTAACAACAACTTACGAAATGGACCGTTACACCCCCCCCACCCCCCCCCCCCCCCCCCCCCGAAACTGAGTCTCATAAGCTTCTTTGCAAGGGTTCAGTATTAACTTAAATACAAGACTATTTCCACCAATGAGGTGAAAATTTACATGAGAACTATGTTGTTTATAGCAAATTAAATAAGTGTGGATATTATATAACAAATTCGAAGATATTGACTTATACTCAAATGCCGTAGCAAGTCTTTTTGCTAAGGTTAAGTAAACACCCGAGGATAATAATACATATATCTATCCAAATGCAGATATATTGCAATTGCCAAAAATAAGCAAAACATACGATTTTGTTAATATTCATACGCATTTCTTTTATGTCTAGTGTGAGAGATGCAACGATTCAAATTAAGAAAGAATTGGCATACCCACTTGAGTAGCATTAGCAAATCCTTAACTTTTTCAGGACTTATAGCCCTGACGATATGTTATGTAGCATGAAGCATAGCAGGCCATACGTCCCCTCTTATTTGCCATTGTATATCAATCTCTTAAAATGTATCACCTAATAATGGAACTTTAAATCGCCACTAGTACCTGAAGGTGTACAATTTGGAAAACTAACTGCCTGGTTAACTAGGTTGTTGCCAATTTCAATGTGGTATTTGAGGAACATGTGCTTTGGGCTAGTTTATTGACAGCATAGACCCGATCTACCAAATATCAGTAATCCTTTTCTACAAGAATTAGCAGTTCATCTCCTCGAGATAGGGAACACCCTCGAGATTATCAAAAGAAAACAGGGAATCATGCAAAAAGTACTGTTCAGGTCTGGACAGTCATGAGTCCATATCTTCAGTTTCAGACATATTAGCGAGAGCCCATTTCACTAACCAAGATGAACACGGTTTCACTCCAATACTTAAGACTTGCATCTGCATCATCCTATAAACGACTAAACCAAACTATGTTCTGTAGCTTTAAGAATTGTCAAACTATAAAGTCACGACATTTCTGAGGTGAAATTCATAGTAGTTAGCAACATTTCTGAAGGTTGAAAATAACCACTATTGGTTTAAGTCGAGGTTGTATTGCATTATTTGTATCAAACACCTCCTTTATATCTGCCTTATACAAGTAAGGGTTTATGTCGCTCTTTATTACCGTGGCCTAAGTGTAAAGTCTGTTGAACAGTTTGAATTGGCATGATATCCAACCATCTCTATGTCTGAAATTAAGGGGATATAGGGAATACGTCAACCTTTCGTGATATTTTACGAGGGAGGGGGGTAGTGTATAAAACACAAAACACTTATGATACTCTATACACTTATTTAATGCCCATTTTGTTAATTATAAGGTTATGAAGAAAAATTCCTAGGTTTAAGATTTCTAAGTCAGATTTATATCCTTTATTTACAAAAGATCATTTCACTTTTTCCTTTTTATTTTGCCTCAACTTCTTTATTCACCAGCTAATGAGTGTGCGTAATGTTGAAATTAGAAGGTTTGAATGTCATTGACATATTTCAGTTCAAAATGGATTTACCTCTCGTGTCCCAACTTAACTTCATCTATGACCTTGGTTGTATTGATGGCTGTTTTACAAGGAAAAAACAAGGCTACATCTTTCAAGGAACGAATTTATCAGCCTACGAAATATCCCTTTCTTGTCAGAAATACATTCCTAAATATCAGACAATAGGTCTGGCGAATTCCGATCATATAAGGTCAATCAAATTCATACTGGGTGTCCTACCATTTCTGAAGGATTATACGTGTGAACCAGCGACAGGTACTGCAAGTGCTGGATCTCATTGTTACATTAGCTCATTATAGAATCTACAACACAACATTCTGCAAAATGTGTTTGTACCACTGTGCATGGTGCTTGCCATCAAATCGAGGAAGCATCCCTACCCCATCAATATCATGCCGTATTTGGGTTACTCTGCGGCCTGCACAAAATCACACAATGCATAAAATATGCCACTCTGAAAGGTTCATGTTATTTCTATCGTGTTATTCATTGATGTCGTTAGCATCCTGTTTACAGTTCCTTCGTTCCACAGCATTAGGATTCGATATCCTCACCAATACTCTAAACTTCTAACCTATATTCAGTATATTTGACGACATTAAACAAAATTACATCCGGACGTAATCTTAACATACATATGGTACTTCATAATAGGAAAGAGGTGTATTGCTGTATTGTGCCCGTTTAGACCGAAGTCCGGACGACAACATCTGCATTTCACCAAAAATCAGTCAGCACGAGAATCAAAATATCCCGGGACGCCAGATGGGTTAAAGTGCAAATTTAATTGTCCTTCCTGATTCCTATCTTATTTGAGTATTCACATATTGAAATGAAAAAGAATTTATCACTCGATGAAAAATATATCACTGTTTCAGTTTTTCAAAATTATAGTAGCAAATTAACTAACACTTCAGGATTCAGTTATCTCAAGATTTGTTCAAATACGAAGTTATTCATAAGGAATACAACACAATATCATTAACATGGACACTCGAGCATTTGGATTCGAAGAACTTCGATAAACAGAAAATATTTATTGAATCATCCGTTCTCGATCCAAAATCTATTCAGAGCTTTTGACTCAATTATCAATATAATAGTCAAAATATTATTATCCACAAAATATAAATTCAATTCAATATGGATTCAACCATTCAATCAATTAACTTATCACTTGGAAATATTATTTAGAAAATTTATCATAAAACAATATCATTTGTTATTATCAAAATTACAATTATTTGACAAAATGTCAAATATGTTAATCATTAAATTTATTTGCAAAATGTTTATATTTTTACGGGATCACAAAATCTTCTCAGTTTGTAGAGGTTGTTAAGAAGTAACAGTTTTAAATAATTTACAGCATCGGCCCATTCGATTTAAATGCGTCAAAAATCACATAATCATAATTAGCATGCAGACGACGGTAAAGTCTTTTCATAATGAAAGGTACAAGTTTAAATTGTGCTCTGAAAGAAGTTCATTTTCCGTATTGACAGATTCACTATATAACAAAGGAGAAACTGTTCCGCCTAGTCAATACATTTATTTACAACAAGTTATAAACTTGCTACTATATGGTTCATGTTTCGGGGCCTCTAGTACTGGTCCCTTCTTCAGCCATAAATTAAGTTGCAAAATCCAGCATAATTAAAGATATCATAATAAAAAATACATAAAATGATGAGTGAATGGATGAAATGAGGCGAAAAAGAACATATTACTCATGAGAAGTAATGTGAGTGCACATCAGTAAAAATTAACACCATTGGTATTGCTAGGTTCTTGTGAATACACTTATATAGCACTGTTCTAATGTTTGTGCATGTGGAAATCACTTCACTTGGGATTTATAGCCTGTTGTTTACTATGCTGTTGACTGAAACTTGTTGTTCAAGCTGGGGCTTCTGAGCTTATAGTCTTGCATTAGAGGGAAAACATCGAATGTCATGTAATGAAATACATCATCATGATGAGGAGACGTCCAAGTATGGAAAAAACATATTTTACTTAGACCAACTAAAACAATTTCCTTTGTTGATCTAATTCACAGAATCTCAATTTACTTCATGGCCCCATTATTGCTTCATCCAGTTGCTTAGATACCTTGGATCCAAGGCTTCTAGATTATATGCATTGCCTAGGTCATGAAGTATCTAAATTTGTAACCATTGCACTCTCACTATTAATACATTATTAAATTTAAAAAAATAATAATGACAATAAAAAAAAACAAAATACAATATGAGATTTAAATTAAAATAAGGTGAGGTAATATAATATTATATCTTTGTGACCTGGAATTGTTATAAATGGAATATAGAAAGGTAGATGGGGTTATAAGGGTGAGAGGAAATGGAAGAGGGGGGCATATTGGGGGAGTTTGTGTTGGGGAATTCACGGTGGTTTGTTGTTGTCAACAATTTTATTCTTTATATATTCCGTTAGGGTGTTGTACAGGATATTCGTTTCAAAATTTATTTCATTAAGATTATGAAGAGGAGATAGTTTCTGTGCGGTGGTAATTTCTATCGCTTCTAGTACATTCATAGAGGTCCCCTTTCCTGTAAAATGGAGGATTTCTAGGTCTTTCTCGATGTTGGTGAATTTATGATGTGACTCCTCCATGTGTGTTGCCATTGCTGAGAATCTTCTGTATTTTGTGGCATTAAAATGTTCGTAGTATCTGATTGTGAATGCTCTACCCGTTTGTCCCAAATAATTCGCATCGCACTCGGAACAATTAAGTCTATAAATGCCTGATCTATGGAATTTGTCTATAGAATTTACTTGGTTCGAATTAAAGAAGAAATTGGCATTGGTGTTGGATGTTTTATAGGCCATTTTTAAACCGTGTTTTTTGAATATGTTAGAGATGCTGTATGTACGTGCATTAAAATACGTGAAAACCGCTTATACAGGTTTTTCTTTATGATCTGGTGTTAAATGGGTGGGAGGTCTATTTCTTATTTTGTTTATAATGTTGGAGATGAATTGATAGTTAAAACCATTAACTTTAGCTATTTGGCGTATGGTCTTTATTTCACTGGTGAGGTCATTTTTTGAAAGGGGAAGGTTGAAAGCTCTGTGAATCATACTGAAGAAGGCTGCCTTTTTGTGGTTGCCAGGATGATTAGAACTATTGCTTATGGTAGTATGAGTTTGTGTTGGCTTTCTGAAAATTTTATAGGAAAGTCTATTGTTCTTTATGGAAACTGTGGTATCCAAAAAATTAATCGAGTTATCGACTGCAGATTCTGGGACGAACTGTATATTGCTGTCAATGCTGTTAAGTTTCTCTACAAGTTGGTCAATTTTCTGTATTGTGTTATCAATGATGATGTAAATGTCATCAACATATCGACCCCAGTATGTCAAACCTGCAATTTTTCCATGTATTTTTGTGTATTCCATATGATCCATATAAATATTTGCTATAATGCCAGATAAAGGGGAGCCCATGGGAAGGCCTTCCTTCTGCCTGTATATTTTATTATTGAAGGTGAAATAATTGCTATTAAGGGTGAATTCCAACAATGATATGAATTCGTTGATTTCAACATTTGATAGTTTGCTGCTGGCTGAAAAATTTTGTTTAATAATTTCCACATGCACAAACATTGGAACAGTGCTATATAAGCGTATTCTCAAGAACCTAGCAATACCAATGGTGTTAATTTTTACTGATGTGCACTCACATTACTTCTCATGAGTAATATGTTCTTTTTCGCCTCATTTCATCCATTCACTCATCATTTTATGTATTTTTTATTATGATATCATTAATTATGCTGGATTTTGCAACTTAATTTATGGCTGAAGAAGGGACCAGTACTAGAGGCCCCGAAACATGTACCATATAATAGCAAGTTTATAACTTGTTGTAAATAAATGTATTGACTAGGAGGAACAGTTTCTCCTTTGTTATATAGGTACAAGTTTAACAATAACAATTTTTGGGCTAGCAATTTCTAGGAATATTTCTAGAACACGTGGGTAAAATGTGAATTGACAATGATGGCTCAACAAAATAACCTTTGGTTATATCTCGACGAAAGTGTGGCTAAATTCAACTCCTCCACTAATGTCAAAGACATCCAACCTACAATAAGGTTGATGCTTCATTTCAACAACCTCATTCCTGCGACTTATTTGCACAATCAGAATGGCAACTCTTTGCACACACAACAATTATTTCTTCCCAAATCATACAGAATAATGAAGCCTTTGCTTGTTACGACAACTTGAAGATTTATAAGTTAGTAAACTCCCCCAATGAGTTTACAATAATAATTTTACCATCAGTTTAAAACATGAATAACTCCACACCATGTCTATTTTTAGCCAAACGTTTTATCAAAAGACGCTGCTCAATAATGATTTTATATTTATACAAACTCTAGCAAAAACCCTGTTTTATACATGCTTTTGGCTTTCCGTGTCTTCTCAAAGATTGAAATGCATAATGCAAGCGTAAAATACTTCCACTGAATTAATTTATGTTATTTGTTTGTGGGCTTGTGTTAACCACTAACCTTCAGAATCAACAAGTATCCGATCTTAGAAAATTGTTTTAAATGTCAAATGTATAAATCACACTACTTGATAATGATTATTAGAAATCACAAGTATTATTATTATCTCAGAAAATTGTAAATAATAATTATTATTAAATGAACATTATTATTAATATTTCCTCAACAAATGGATTTAAAGTTGTTAAACTGTTCGGGGAATATCATCCTCGACTTCTTAATAATGGATAAATATCCATACCTGAACTTAAATTTATTATTAAATTTTCAGTTGTGACGGCTGATGACCGTGATTAGAAAAATATCAAAATTAAATAAATGCTCGTTCTGCTCGTCCATAAATTTCGAATCATTGACTTCTGAGTGTAAAAACTGCTCAGATCAAAGCTTCTATTGCAAAAAAATATTTGCAACAGCAAAAACATCGATGAAAAGAAATATGTGTTGGTAAGACTGTAGAAAAATTGAGAAATTACAGCTAACTACGCATAAAAATAATGCAAATTGTAGCTAACATTCCTATAGATCTTGATGCTGGTAATCTGGTCTGAACCAGATTATTTCAGTATTCTTGTCCCCATTAGGACACGTATTTAAAATCTTGTATCGGCCTCCATTTTATACCCACAATGGTCTTAGTCAGATATAGCGGTATTCATACTTGTAGCCTGAATATCTTGATGAAAATAGTTCGTAAAATGTGCTGCTTCAACAGCTGAAGTAATCTTGACTGGGGTTAGATCGAAAAGATCCATGAAGAAGAATTACTAGTTTTAACTCGACCCAACAGTAATGCCTTCAATACTGTCACTACTCTTACAATCTTATGCAACACATGTTCGAGTTCTGAAGATCTGTTCCCTGGGCAGAGTTTCTCACTCTCCAGACAATCATGCTATGCATGCTGGTTTCCCTATGTCGGCTAGTAAACTGAACTGTGCAAGACTGGTAGGTGAACAGTACTGACTTATTTTGGTTGGTCGAAAGTTATTAAGTCCAAGACTTATTCTGGTTGTTTGGATGAAATAATCCAAGTTAAATTTTAGTGGACAGTGGAAAGCAAAATATAGACTAAGTCTATTCATATGTCCGTTGTAGCAGTAAATAATTACCAATGCCACAAAGCCTATCACCTCGGTGATAACTTTTGAAAAGTTCGAAGATCACTATAATGTTAAACACTTTTATAAAACCAGTAACCATGTACTGTCGTCGAAATCACTAAGTCCCAGCAACTGTGTGCTAGTAATAACGTAGATGTTGCAACCATGTGCACGAAGATTATTTCTACAGTATAACAGTGTTCGGAGCGACTTAGAGTGTTTAGAGACAGAGCTCTTGCGAAGAAGTGATTGTACTAAGTTCTTGCGAAGAAGTGACTGTACTAAGTTCTTGCGAAGAAGTGACTGTACTTAGCTCTGGCACGCAGGCTTTATATACCCCGCAATTGGACTCCTCGAGGTCAATGCGTGAAATATACTGAAACTAAAACATCTCATATCTCAGCTTCCGCTCAATCAATTTCCTTCAAATAAAGCACATTCTTCCTCCCTTGTCCGTGCCAGTAATCTGATGTTAGTCTCAAGATTCTACTCCATCGGGAAATATTGTATGTCAATTTAGCCTCGACTATGACGCTCTCGCCTACGTCACTTAACCATTTCTTGGCTGCACAAAGCTTCTATTTCCTGCTTAGAAGGTTCGGCGCGCTCTATTCAAACTTTCAATTCTGGACTTAGCATTGTGGCCTGTGCTCTCAAATATAGGCAACTGGATTTGGGCACAGTAGGTCGTGTGGAAAGGAGTTTATGCAGAGGAGAGATTTGACTAGTCCCATTGGAACACGCTTTATTACAAGTATTTCACTCACAACGAAATTTGATGAATCAGGAATTAACCCATACTAGAGTAACGTAATTTGTTCCTAGTGATAGGCTAGAATAGAATGCGAGGGCTTTTTTTTTGTAAGGGCCGTGGAAAAGGGTATGCTGCACCCTTTTAGGGATTTCGAAAATATGTAAGGTTTCGGACACAGGGATTGAATCTTGGGTGATGGAAGAGACCAAGATTAGAATTTGCCTTTGCGTTTATTAAAGTTTTTAAACAGCATATAAAGTTACTTCTAATAAATATAGCTTTAAGAATTAACAAGAAGAAGAATAAAAATGCAAATTCAAAATGCAATATTTTTTAAACAGCGTATAAAGTTACTCCTAATAAATATAGTTTTAAGAATTAACAAGGAGAATAATAAAAATGCAAATTTTCAAGTTTCTCCAGGAAACGGAAACGGTTAACAAAATTCCCTTATGAGGGATTAAAAATTTATATTGTTCATAAAAAGAGAGACATAATTATAAATACCTAAACGAGGAACTCTTAATGATTAACCATGATGAATATGATACCACCTTTCAATGAGGTGAAAATTTCTTTAGGCCAGCAAACCCTTGGCTGGAAACAGTTGGTTGGTCCGCAAGGGGCTGATGCTTTGAAGTGGCAGTTCTATTTGCCCGCACAGGGCTGATGCTCGTGGTTAATGCGCCCACACTCCAGCAGCGCTGGTTCAGAGCCAAGGTTTTGGCGATGTTCAGTCGTGATGACGAGAGTTGACCAGCAGTGAGATGTTTCTTGGTATTAACATCTCCGCTGGTTCGAGAAGTTGTCTTTTCCTTAGGCAGACCTTGAACTGAGTACAGCGTTTGTAGAACATGCCCAGCCGCCAGCTGGAGCAAAGGTTGGCCTGGAGCCTAACTCCGTGATGACGTGACGCAGGGCCTTCGGCAAGACCGTGCCACCAGAGGGTAATGACCCCCGGCAAGCTTGTGGTAGCAAGTGAGTGAAGATGGAGAGTCAACTCATAGGCCGATGGACCTACGGTTATATAGCGGTAGTGACGTCAGCGCGCCGAATCTTCCAGAATGAAGGAGGAGTGAAAGAGCAGCCAATCAAAGCACAGCCCCATGCACATTGCGAGCGTTGCCGCTGGGGCAAGCACAGTACCTCGTGAGAAAATGTGACGGTATGGTGCGTCTAGAAAGACACTTCAAAAAAAAGGTAAGTACATGAATAATAAAGAACAACAATTCAGATGAAACATAAGTTAAATAAATAAATAAATAAATAATCAGAACACCGCGTTCATACTGCAATTATAAAGGAAAAAAATAATGGGGCAGAAATTGAACGTGTTTTTCAAACCGTGCGGGAAACATAGCCTACAAAAAACATTCGCAAAAGCGAACATGCTGGGAGGGGCGAGAAAAAATTGCAGTAAGAAAGCGCAGAAGTTAGGCCTCGCGTGGCAAAGGAGCAATCATAGTGATTGGCCTAAGAAAATGGCCAGCAGAAGTCTGCAGTTTTACCACGCGAACCCTACCATCTCTGCCAGGAAAGCACTCAACAACCCTACCCAAATTCCAGACAAGAGGAGGACTAGGGTCTTTCAAAAGCACCAAGTCCCCCACCTGAAGGTTAGAGCAGGAAACAAGCCATTTACCACGCTGCTGAAGCAAACTGAGGTATTCCAACCTCCAGCGGCGCGAAAAATTATTGCGCAAACTTTCAATTTTGCGCCAAGAAATGGCTAAAGAAGATTGAGAATTAGAATATAACAAAGGGGGAGAGGCAGTCAAAGGACCACCGATAAGAAAATGGCCTGGCGTTAATGGCAGAAGATCTGAAGGATCATTAGATAAGGGTGATAAAGGACGAGAATTAATTATGCCCTCAATAAAAATGATTAAGGAATTAAACTCTTCATGAGAAAGGGGGGTGTGGCCACAAACACGTCTAAGGTGCTTCTTGGTGAGTTTCACACAAGACTCCCACCTCCCACCTTGATGAGGTGCATAAGGGGGGATGAAGTGCCACTTGAAATTTCTCTGGTGAGCATAATCAGTAATCCTTTCCAGCGCTGAATTTTGAGTAAGAGCTCTCTTAATTTGCGCAGAAGCTCCGATAAAATTTTTAGCATTGTCTGAGAATACTTCTGAAGGAAGACCTCTGCGAGCAGAAAATCTGGCAAAAGCTGCCAAAAAGTAAGCAGTAGAGGCGTTGGTAACTAGTTCTAAGTGAACTGCTCCGGTGACCATACATACAAACAGCGAAATATAGAGTTTTCCAAAAATACATTTTTTGGCCTCAGGAGAATTTCTTCTGTAAACAAAAGGCCCGGAATAATCCACCCCCGTAAAGGTAAAGGGTCTAGCAGGCGCGGATCTAAAGTTGGGAAGATCACCCATGAGCTGAGCGGTAACTTTAGGGTTGGATTTAAAACATGGAATGCACTTCCGGATGACAGAGGTAACTTCATGGACTCCGTTTATGGGCCAATACCTTTCACGAATGATAGAAAGTAATGTACGAGTTCCAGCATGAAGATGCTGGTAATGATACTGACGAATGATTAAGGAAGTGACATGATGCTTTGAGGGAAGAATAATTGGATGTTTTTTATCCTCAGAAAGATCAGCCAAAGATAAACGTCCTCCTACTCTTAATAAACCATCAGTATCCAAAAAGGGGGCGAGTGAGGAAAGCCTACTCGATTTCTTAAGGGATTGACCTTGGGACAACACCAGACATTCTTCAGAGAATATTTCTTGTTGAGTAAGCCATAAGATTTTTGTAGTGGCTAAACCTAATTCAGAAGGGGTTAAATATGGCTTAGAAAAAAGGGGTTGTTCTACCACAAAATATTTCCATCGAAGGAGATAAGCCATAACCCTCACCAATTTATGGAAAGAGGAATATCGCTGCAAGAGAAGGGGAGAGTCAGAAACGAGAAGAGAAGATCCAGTAACCTTACCAGCATCCGGCAAGTCTGATAACTCCGGAAGAGGAAAATTTGGCCAAGCGGAGGGTTCTCGCAGAAGCCAACGGGGACCTCGCCAGTATAATGTCAGGTTAGCCAACATAAGAGGGGAACATCCCCGAGAAATGACATCTGCAGGGTTCTCCTTGCCAGATACATGATGCCATTGTTCAAGGTTAGACAATTGTTGAATTTTAGACACTCTATTAGCTACAAACACCTGCCAATGCGAGGGAGGTTTGGCAATCCATGCCAACGTGATGGCTGAGTCACTCCAAAAGTAAGTTTTAATAAATCGGATTTTCAGATTGACGGATTTTGACCGATAATTCAACCGCCAAAAGAGCAGCACAAAGTTCCAGCCGTGGCAAGGATAAAGATTTAAGAGGGGCCACCTTTGACTTAGCGCAAATTAAATTGGAAAAGAAATATGACTGGACAAAATTACGGCAAACAATATACGCACAACATCCATAAGCTTTCAATGAGCTATCGGCAAAGATGTGAAGTTCATATCCTCCACAGGAGGGAGAGGGAATAATCACTCGCGGGATAATAACATTAGAAAGATCTTCTAAACTATTTCTATAAGAAATCCATTTTTTTTGCAACTCGGAAGGAACTGGTTCATCCCAACCAGTTTTCAAGGACCAAAGGTCTTGCATGAAAAGCTTTGCTGTGACGATGATTGGCGCCAAAAATTGGAGAGGATCAAATATCTTTGCAATCTCAGACAAAATTTGCCGCTTAGTTTGCGGTTTGATGTCACTGAGATTAATTTTGAAAAAGAAAAAATCCTTTTGAGGACTCCAATAGATGCCTAGAGTTTTGATGGAATTACTTTCCTGAAGAAGCTCTACTGAGTCGTTATAGACTGAAGTTAATGGAAATTTAGAAAGAAATTCTTCCGAATTAGAGTTCCACTTGCACAAGGAAAATCCGCCTCCCAAAAGCAAGGCTGTCAAATCTTTAGAGACCTGCAGTGCTTCAGATACTGACTCAAATGAATGAAGAAAATCGTCAACGTAAAATGATGATTTTAACACTTCAGAAGCCTTAGGAGAATACAACGGGCCATCCTGTTCAGCAAGTAATTTCAACGTACGTATGGCTAAAAAAGCAGAGGGCTTTAGTCCATAGGTTAATGTTTTTAGCCGAAAAATCTTGACAGGTTTAGTAGGCTCGTCGCGCCAAAGAATTCTCTGAAGGTCGCGCTGTTGTTGATCGACCAAAATCTGCCTATACATCTGCTTGATATCAGATATCACTGCGATAGGGAACAAGCGAAAATTCATCAAAACAGAAGAAATGTCAGATTGAATTGGAGGGCCTGATAATAATGTGTCATTCAGAGAAGTTCCATTTTCCTTTAAAATCTCATTCTTCCAAACTGGATGATGATTGAGGTAAATGACTTCAGATGGGGTATAAGAAGCATCATCTTTCTTGGTAACAACCTCCATGTGATCAAGTGCCTCATATTCCTCCATAAATGTGGAGTATTGAGTTTTAACAACAGGGTCACGTTTAAATTTGCTTTCCACAGCATAGAGTGCTCTAAGAGCCCTAGGGTGTGTTTCAAATAAAAGAGGTGGATTATCCACTCGGGGCATTGTTACGACAAATCTACCCTCTGAATTGCGTTTGGTTGTTTCGCGAAACAGTTTTTCACACATTTCATTTTCAACTGAGGAAGGTGAAACTGAATCTATAGTTTCGATTTTCCAAAATCTTTCTAAGTTGTAATCGAGACTTGTATTGTAAAATGACATTGTGAGAAATTTTGAAATGACTTACGAGGGACCTGACCCGTTACTAACCAACCTAGCTTGGTATGATGAACAAACACTCCTGGTGATATTTTAACCTTAGAGCTAAGGAGACATTGCCAAAATACTTGGGCACTGAGAAGTATGTCTACTGGAGCGCTCGTATTAAATGTTGGATCTGCCAACTGAATGTTATGAGGAAATTGCCAATTTCTAATTTCAAAAGAAGTACTAGGGGTATTACTGCCAATTGTATCAATGGCAAGACAATTCAACTGAAATGTTGTGTTACAATTAACAGCATCTTTGATGTGAACACGAACAAAATGCAAAGATTTAACATTGCTATTGTTAATACCGGTAACCTGAATTAATGTAGGTTGCTTGGGAAGACCAAGTTTCTTAATGAGACGCTCACTTATGAAGTCATGGGTGGCGGCATTATCTAATAAGGCACGTGCTTCAAGCCATCTACCAGAGGAATCTTGAACTTTTAATAACACGGTTGATAGTAGCACCTGGGAACTACGAATAGAGCTAGAGCTCTGAGTATAAGATTGCGCATTGGCTCCTGGGGATGTATCTTTAGAACATCCAGGGGAAGGAGCCTGACGTGGCTTTTCAAACCTATGAAGCAAGGTATGATGTTGAGCCTTGCAATGGGAGCAAGTATTTTTAGATACGCAATCAGGCACCATATGCCTAGCTGACAGACAGTTGTAGCAATATCTTTTTTGAGCTATTAATTTGCGTCTTTCGTCGGTAGAAAGGGCTTTAAAGGCAACGCAGGAATATAACCTGTGAGGCGCTTTACAGAGAATACAATCTGTTGAATTATGTTGAACAGTAAAGACAGCAGATTTGTTTATTTTAGTACCGACTGGCTTCACAACATTAGATTTGTTACCTGCACTTCCTGACATATGACAGGCTACGGCTGATAAAACCTGACATCTATTATTTATAAACGTAAGCAATGAGCCATAGGTATATGAAGTGTCATTTGTTAGTTCCCTCTCCCATGCCTTTAAGGTTAATGAATCAAATTTAGAAGTAACCAAGTGAACTAAGAATAGATCCCAATGCTCGACCGGTTGATTCAACCGTGCCAATGCTCTGACGTGTAGTTGGACCGTGTCACTTAAGGCTCGCAGTGTTGACAAGCTGTCAGCTCGCAATGCGGGCAGGTTAAATAAGGCTTGAATATGCCTCTGTAAGCATAATTTTTCGTTGCCATAACGGCCTTTAAGAAGCTCTATAGCAATGTTATAGTTTTCTCCTGTTGAGGGGAGTTCTCTTATAAGTTGGAGGGGTGGTCCCTGCAAAATGGATTTTAAGTAATGAAATTTCTGAATTTCTGGAAGTGTGGCATTATCATGTACTAATGAACTGAACAATTCAAAGAATGATTGCCACATCTCTTCCTTTCTTGAAAAATGCGGAATTTCAATTTTAGGTAGCAATGGTTTGATACCATTCCCATGGTCGCTAATTCTTCCTTGAGTTTCCTCTACCTTCAACGCCAGGGTCAAAGTTCTAACTAATGCCACAGCCTGAGCGTGTGTATCAAAGTAATTACTCTCTACTTCTTCCCTATCTGATTGATGTTCTGGACTTTTGATTTCAATTTCAAGTTGCACGAGATCATATTTCTCGTACGCCTGTTCAAAAGCTTTTAAACGCTGAGATATAATGTCAAGGTTTTGTTCCTCTTTCGGTAGAGTAGCTAAATATTTTTGAAAACGGGTGAGTTGACCTTTGTAGGCCGCCCGAGAGTTTAACAGTTTATCATCTATTATTACTGGCATGGCTGGACAGTTGGAACAACTCACTTACCAAAGCTGCTTGCGGCACCAGACAGACCTGCTTTCCAGAAAGAAACCAGTTGTGTAATATGCTGGGATTGTTTCCGCTTTCCCGCAGATCTCCTGCGCTAGCCACGATATACTGAAATGTATAAGACAAATATTAGATTGCACAGGTTTTTTTTTTTTTTAGAATAGAATTTGTGGTCTCAGAATGAAGGTTCTGGGTTCGATCCGGGGTTGAGGTACCATGGAAAAGGGTATGCTGCACCCTTTTAGGGATTTCGAAAAGATGTAAGGTTTCGGACACAGGGATTGAATCTTGGGTGATGGAAGAGACCAAGATTAGAATTTGCCTTTGCGTTTATTAAAGTTTTTAAACAGCATATAAAGTTACTTCTAATAAATATAGCTTTAAGAATTAACAAGAAGAAGAATAAAAATGCAAATTCAAAATGCAATATTTTTTAAACAGCGTATAAAGTTACTCCTAATAAATATAGTTTTAAGAATTAACTAGGAGAATAATAAAAATGCAAATTTTCAAGTTTCTCCAGGAAACGGAAACGGTTAACAAAATTCCCTTATGAGGGATTAAAAATTTATATTGTTCATAAAAAGAGAGACATAATTATAAATACCTAAACGAGGAACTCTTAATGATTAACCATGATGAATATGATACCACCTTTCAATGAGGTGAAAATACATAACCCTTTCTTTAGGCCAGCAAACCCTTGGCTGGAAACAGTTGGTTGGTCCGCAAGGGGCTGATGCTTTGAAGTGGCAGTTCTATTTGCCCGCACAGGGCTGATGCTCGTGGTTAATGCGCCCACACTCCAGCAGCGCTGGTTCAGAGCCAAGGTTTTGGCGATGTTCAGTCGTGATGACGAGAGTTGACCAGCAGTGAGATGTTTCTTGGTATTAACATCTCCGCTGGTTCGAGAAGTTGTCTTTTCCTTAGGCAGACCTTGAACTGAGTACAGCGTTTGTAGAACATGCCCAGCCGCCAGCTGGAGCAAAGGTTGGCCTGGAGCCTAACTCCGTAATGACGTGACGCAGGGCCTTCGGCAAGACCGTGCCACCAGAGGGTAATGACCCCCGGCAAGCTTGTGGTAGCAAGTGAGTGAAGATGGAGAGTCAACTCATAGGCCGATGGACCTACGGTTATATAGCGGTAGTGACGTCAGCGCGCCGAATCTTCCAGAATGAAGGAGGAGTGAAAGAGCAGCCAATCAAAGCACAGCCCCATGCACATTGCGAGCGTTGCCGCTGGGGCAAGCACAGTACCTCGTGAGAAAATGTGACGGTATGGTGCGTCTAGAAAGACACTTCAAAAAAAAGGTAAGTACATGAATAATAAAGAACAACAATTCAGATGAAACATAAGTTAAATAAATAAATAAATAATCAGAACACCGCGTTCATACTGCAATTATAAAGGAAAAAAATAATGGGGCAGAAATTGAACGTGTTTTTCAAACCGTGCGGGAAACTTAGCCTACAAAAAACATTCGCAAAAGCGAACAGGCCGTTTCTTTTTTAAAGCCCGTAGTTAGTGCGCACGCCGCAACAAGCATGCGCGCTACCTCCCGGCATCCTTTGCGAACAAGCAGGCGTCAGTTGCAGCTGTATAGCTAACCTGTACGCTGAACTGTGCATCTTTACAATGTTATATTATTATATTATTGATTCGCCCGCCGCGTGTGAGGTACGATCTGTGATACGTTTTTTGAGTGCAGGAAACAGACATTCATCGTCGGTTGTGTGAGGTGTGTGGTGATAATGCAATGACTGAAGGTAAAGTACGAAAATGGGTCCGCGTGTTCAAAAGTGGCCGTGAAAATGTTCATGACGATGATCGCTCAGGTCTGTGATCACAGATGACTTGGTGACTCCAACTGACACGAAAATTCACGAGGACCGAAGATTCATGATAACCCCTCTATCAATGGATTTTCCTCAAGTGTGAATTCTTGGTTGTCAGAGCAGGCGGAAAACTTTTATGCAGAGGGATTTCGAAACTTAGTTTTAAGGTATGACAAGGGCCTAAATAAACAAGCCAACTATATAGAAAAATAGAGGAAGGTATGTAAAACCTAAAAATAAACGTGGTTTCAAAATAAAATGTTCGGTTGATTAAAAAAATAACAGCCCTTACTTAAAAAAACAGCCCTCGTAGAAACCTATGTTAATTGTGACGAACGGAATGTGTCAGCAAGGATCAAAGCAATTATTATAGTTTCTAAGAAGCCACAGGTGATCTCTGCAATAAGTAAATGCCCATTCGCCTGAAGTTTTAGATTTACTGAACAGTATTTTGTGGTACCGAGAGTTGAACCACGTCAAGATATACTGAGAACTCGCTGCTTGACACTGTAATACGAAAGTTGCAAAGAACAAAGGAGATTTCTCTACTGAAACAAAACAACAATACATCCAACAGGGAATTAGCTGGTTCGCAAAAAAAATGCGAGTAGGGAACTCCATAGGGACGAGTACATCATAGAATAACCATGTTCTACCTTGGTGTTAAAGGTTAGAGGCAACAAGGAAGCACCAACTATAGATAGTAGGATACCTCAACGCTCACCCAAGAAGCAGGACTACGCAAAAGACAGCCGGAAGTGACGTTCATTGTTCCGAAATATGGATTTCACCCCGGTGAGAAGAATAAGATTCCTGAATATATGGCACAATCTATGATCAAACAACAATAAACTTAAAAATTATTAACAGGAATATATAAATCAATGTATGCCTTGACTACTTACACGTATCAATAAAGAACACATCAGAGAATTAACTGGGTCGTACGAAAATGGAAGAAGGGAAACTCCAATGGTACGGCTACATCTTAAAAGAAGAGATTCCTCTTATGGTATCGTTTAACTGAGTTAAAGAAATTCGTTTTCATATCGTGTACCATAGACAATTACAAATTGAAGATTTATACATAGGAATTGTAAACCTAATGTACTCCTATACTTATTAACTTTATTGGCCACATTGGACCACTTGAGTCTTCCATGTACACTTTTTCTTTGAAGGTTGTATTGATTGATTCTTCTTTTCTGCCCTGTACTTCTTCATTCGTTCTGAACGCAGTGTTCTTATTCGTCTGATATCTCTACAGGCCGTCTCTGCATCATTTCTACTGAAAATTTGTGATTCTTAAGAAGGGTGGCAATTTTATTCTTCTTCTCTGCATCTGTAATTTCGAGTCCAACTGTTTTGAGATCCTCTAGAATTTCTTTGATCCAATGCCCTCCACTATTCTTTCCCAGATATAATATAAAAGATTTTACTAAAATCGAATTAATCCACAATAAGTTCATAAAGTGTATATAATGGGAGTCAACATGCGCACATTCCATAATTTAAAAGAAATACACTTGAACATTATACACAGGGATATTTATCAGATGGTGTAGATTAAGTATACTGGATTTTCGTGAAAATCACTGGATGTGTTACTCAGATCACAGACACCACTGTTGCAAGCAATTGACAGTGTTTTCTACAAGTCAGAAGTGTGACTACTTTGGGCCAACAATGTTAATCCTGGGGACAAGCAAGAGCATATCTTCACCTATAAATGTTAATTATAATGGGATATGTGTGAGCTACTAAATATAAATGATAACACAGCTAGAGCTCAGCAACTTGAAGTGCGACCCTGTGCTTGTAGTTCACATTCTTTTCCGGGGTTTCAGTTAGAGGTGCTGAGCTCTAGTAACAACTTCAATATTTCATTGACAAATACAATAAGAGAGACATCCAACCCAAGTTGTTAACCAGCATACTCTTGTTAGTAGGAAAGGTTAATCACTTACTCATTGAAATGATTTCCAGTTGAATCGTCATTCTTGTCTTGGGTCTCTTTGTTCTCATCCTTAGAAAGAAAGGAACGATTAATTTTTTACAATAATCTTACATCTTCACAGAAAAGGCATAAGGAGGCATTTCAATACATGAACATTCCCGCTAATACTCTTGATAGCTTACTGTCATAGATGAGTATTATACAACAAGAACATAACAAGAGCACCTTAACAATGATTTCCCTAGTTCTATAACTTTTAATGGCCCATCTTATTAAAAAAGATAAAATGTATAAAAAGGAAAAAAATATGAATTAAAAAAATTGAAATCAGTGCTTAAATCTTTACAATAGCCTCCAATCGTTTTGATAGGTTGACAGGACAGCAATGTTCACTCTACTGTTCATACTACATAAACAAGAAGTAAGTATTTAGTCGAACCCCACAATGGAAACCTATTTTCGTTTATTTTTGTGTGTAATTAATGAGAGTAGGGTGTGACAATCAGGGGCGGCCCTAGGACGGTGCGAACGGTGTGACCAAACCAGGCGCTGTCATATGGTGGGGAGCAGAAAATGCAACGACAGTTTGACAGCGCCATAAATGAAACCCAGTCACCTTATATACCTACTTGTTAACCCTACCCGTCAAAATTTATTATATATATATATAAGAGAGCTGGGGTGCGTGCATTTCAAAAGTATACACATATAGCGTGAAATACACATTTAAAGTTGTATAAATATAAACGAGTTGAAACCAATATCTATACATCTAGGGTTTCGTCCGCTACCCGTTTCCTTGCCATTCGATTGCATGTGGATTGTGATTTGTGTCTGTGCGGCAACCTACGAGTGAAATTGAAACTTACTTACAGTTAGAACGCTACTACTATACTAAGTGTTGTTATGTAATGTGAAATATCAGACATATCTTTTTTGTGTAGATAATAACTATGCCTAGCTCTACTATAAGCGAACAATATTGTTTAATATTAAGTAATATTTATGTGCGTTCTAGGAATATTCTTTTAATATTCACATAATAGTTATTAGCTTGCCACGGTGGGTGAGTGGATAGCGTGTCGGTCTACTAACCCCAAGATTGCAGGTTCGCTCCTGGCCGTGGTGAGTGATTTTTGAAAGGCGGCAAAAATACGCCACGCATTCATACGATGTTGGCATGTCAAGGAACCCATTTGAATTCAGTAGGCCGTGTTCATAATGGCAAAATTAATCTCGGGAGTTTCCGCCAACACAAAGTTCCCCATTTCTCTACTAGAAAGCGCTATAATGTTCAAGGAGCTCTTTGACTTCCATAGTGATTCAAGGAACAACGAAATTCGACATGCAAGCTACCCTCTGGGTATCAAATTACAAAGCTTGCACCCGGTAACCGAGGCCATACGATATTATTATTATTTATAATAGTTATTAATAATGTAAAAAAATGTTTGGTATATTAAGTCTCTACAGGGGAGGGGGCGCCACGATGAAATCTCGCACCAGCTGAAAATATTGCTAGGGCTGCCTCTGGTAACAATCATATGATAAATTGAAAATCCATCTTATCAATACTTCGCCAAGTGTTGATAAGGCGGACTTTATCAATCAATAAGGATAATATCTATTTACCATTTTCAAAATGGTTAATGTTGACGCATTCTCTGTAACAATCATGTCGAATCATCTATTCATTACCATTACAGATAACGAGATTAGAAACCACTGCTGTGAATTTCGAGTACAATACACCTCTCATTACTTATTTTCCTGAATGCACTCTATTCTCACCCTAAAATCAAACTCTGATCCCCTTGAAGAGCCAAGAATTAAACCAGGGCCCTGTTGTCATTCTAATTCTTGTATTAAATTCATTATTTTCTGAGCACTGTAGAAGAACAACAGCTCATATAACATTGCAAAAGAAAATAGAATTAAAATAAAGATTTATAAAAAATAGGTACTTACATCTCTCAAATATCGATCGTTTGCTTCAACTGGTAAATTCTCTGGGGTTATGGGCTCGTCAATGGTGGTATCCACGTTTTCCACAAATTCTTGCTTGAGACAAACTCCCTATACAGAAGGAACAATTTGTAGAGATTGTTAAAATGCACCATAGGAAGCCAAGAAAAACAGATCTTTAGAAAGGTATGCATTCGAAACATTCACCTTGCTTTGCATATCTTGGATTATTTCAAAATTTAGTGCATATTTTTGAAAATAGAATATTTTCCCCTCAGAATTGCAATTCCAAAACTCAATTTTTCAGTGTGGTGTATGTGTTCATATCCTAACTTCAATATTATTTATATCATTATGGCATGTCAAAAGATTGCTTTGAAGCCATTTTTCAGTGTTTTATTAACTTTCAGTCGGTCAACACAAAATAATTCCAATTACTGGAATATGTGGGGGGGAATGCAAGCCTTACAGTAGTCACATATGATGTGTAACATATGACATGTTATCCCTTGTTAACAGTGAACTCTGTTGGTCATTGAAATAACTACTTGAAATACTCCAGTGCCAAATCCTGACCGTAATAAATCGTAATTGTTATTTACTAAGACGTTGCATCTTAATCGATTGAAAACATATTGTGCAATTTGCAATGGAAAATTTAAAGTATATATTGTAATATTATAGTGCAGAAGTGGCATTAAAAAGCTGAGCCGTATCGGTTGCAGACAAGTAGGCAGCTGATCTCTCGTTCTGAACTATATTTCACTGAGCGCAGCTCGCATCCGGTCGGCCTTGCCAGAAGCAATCCACTGCGTACTTGATGCGAGCTGCGCTCTATACCGGCGAGTTAGTGAACCCATGCCAGCGACGTCATTGAAATTGGCCTCTTTTTGCCGATAGAGGGCACTGCCAAGTATAGGCGCGATTAAAAATTAGGTGTGCAGAAGGTATATGAAATGTGTTTCTCCCAGTGATACGTTTAGACCAACGAAGTTTCAATTATTGTTAGTAGTCAGTGTTAATATACTAAATACCTACGTTATTTGGAGTGTTTGTTGATGCGATATAGATTCCACATAGCCACATGGCCGACAGTTCATCGAGTGCTTACATTAAATAACAATACAGCATAAGTATGAATATTTAATAAATCGTAATTGTTTTCAGCAAATATGATATAATGAATATTTCCACATCAAAGAACGACAACTTGAAGCTCATTCATTGTAGGAATATCTTAAATGGGGTCTCCAAACCTTGAACTAAACAGTATGCGATATACATTCCCCATAGCCACATGGCCTACAGTACGTCGTTGTACCGATCTCCGCCACCACGCGCGCTCATTGTTCGTCTTATGCAATTCCGTCCCTTTTCCAAAATCACTCCCACAAAAATGTACATCTACCGAGTGCCACAAAAATATCCAGATACCGACTGGAAAGATGTTACACATCAATAACCTGATTGAACGACTGATACAGTATCAATTATGTTAAAAGGCTTGGAATACTAGACATGACAAAGAAACAAAATTCTATGTCTAATACTTATGATGTTTATTCCCAAGCTTTCATGCACCTACTCTGTTATAAATTCACCAAGATTTAAGAACTTCAAGCTACATAACCAGACATAATCTATAAATCTTAGTGATTTACAATAACTATCTTTCATCATTATATTCTAAAACAATCACTGAAATCAGATGTTCCTTCGTCTACTCTAGAGAATTGAGGCAAAACTCACATTGTCATAACCAAGAGCATATTGGAGTCCTCTTTCTCCAGTGCCCTGGGTTTACTTACACACACTTAAAAACATGCTGTGAATCCATAAAATGAACTTCAATAAAATAACAACATACCCTAAAATTTAAGATTTTGGAAAAAATTACTCCATGCATATTTTATAAAATACAATAAACAATTACTTTCATTATCAAATTTCAACAACACAACATAAGCATCGGCATTATCCACGATACGACCTATGCTGTCTTACTAGCTAAATATGGATTAAGAATAAGATATACTAAAAAAATCTATTTTCTAATATTCAGTACCAAAACAGAAAATCATGTTTATTGAAATACTGAGTAACATTTAACAATGTATTTCATTGGAAATTATGCCGAGACAGGATATAGTGACTTGAATTACCTGTACTTCTTCTCTAACGGTGGAACTTTCATCCTTCAAAATTGTATCTTCAGATACATCATCAAGTACTTCAATCTTCACTTCCACCAAGCTCTCAGGGAGTGGGTGCTCAAATGACTCCTGGAGAGTAATAATCAAATATAACACTCAATGTAAAATGTACAGATGTACTGTAAGCAATATAGGAGTTAACTTATTGTCTCAAAAATCATTAATAACATTGTTGTTTATATTTAAAAAATGTAAATTATTGTGAAGTATTACAGATCGATTTGATTAAGAAATTGATTGAAAATTGTAAAAAAACATCAAGCAGTTTTGTCAATAAAAGGAATTAAATTCTTTATGATTAGGAGGAAGTGGTTATCAACTTGATTGAGATTTGGGGATTACTTTGGCATGGGGGATCTCATTGGGTAAAGGACATGAGTTTAACAAGGTAGACAAGTCGCAGGTAAGGAAATTCGGAAAGGGGCTTAACTGTCTCAAGTAAGACCTCAGCTGGAATATGCTGCAGGTACACGGGATCGACATCAATGAAACTTGATCAACAGGTTGTTAGGGGTGCAAAGAAAAGTCGCAAGGCAAGTACGTGGGGACCACAGGTGAATAAGTAGTGTGCGTGAAATGATACAGGACTTGATTTAGAATGTTTGGCTGATGCCGACATTCTAGAAGAAGATTGAGGAATGAGATTACATGGTTACATCCAAGTTATAAATTGGGAATGGTGAGGTTATATAGGGGCCAATCTCATCATTCAAATATTCCTTTGTGGGGAGAGGGAAAATAGAATGGAAAGGTTTGTTAGACGATATTTTCAACCCTGGCGTAGTTGCTAATGGATCGGGCATACACTGAGCCATTGTAATGAAGCCATTGCAAGAGAGGCATTGGAATGGAACCCGCAGGGGACAAGGACGAGAGGGAGAACCAATCAAACATGGCGAAGATCAGTAAACAAGGAAACAATGGAAGAAGGAAAGACCTGGAGCAAGGCATAGAGCTTGGCTGTCAATAGGACCAGATGGGGATTCTTTGTTGATGCCCTGTGATCCATGAGGGACAAGAGGAATTAAGCCAAAAAGTGAGTCAAGTGCCTTTATACGTCCAGAGGTTTAAGATGTCAGACAAACAATGCCAACTAAACAGGAAATTGTGATTAGATTAGTGCAGTTACATCAAGCATGTTGGAGGGGTGGGGTAAGAAGGGTATTTCAGAATTATTAGATTGTTGATTTTATAAATGTTATCAATGTAGCCAATGGCCATGCATTTTCATTTCAAGATGGGTCAGGGAAGGGATTGTGGAATGAAATCGGCCTTGAACCTACCGAAATGAACCGTCGCGGCATTTGCATAGTGGTGAAAGTGGGAAACCTCGAAAACCAGTTTCAGGACGGCCTATGTGGGATTCAAACCCACGCTCTCCGATGCCTGCGAGGCAGGATGTAGCGCGTTAGCGTTCTCAGCCACCATGGCCGGTTTTATTGCTCTTATGATTCATTTCTGCAGCAAAAAATACTGTTTTTCATAATCTTTGTTTTTAATGTTTTTAATGTAGTTTTGGTGCATCTTTGCCAATGGGCACTATGTCTTCATTCAAATTGAATCTACCTACAATACAAGCCTCAAATTATTATTAGCAACATAACTAGGCAGATCTTGGTTACTATCTGGCAGTCTAAGTTGTATCGACTACTGAGAAATCTGTCATTATCCTAAATAAGACTGGAATGTTACATAATACATGGAACTAAAATATAACTTACCATCATAGATATATCTTCTGGATCACATTTGATAACTGGTTGCTCCTCCATGATGCTAAGGAATCTAGAAAATATACTAAGTAAAAATAATTGGTCATCAGAATATAACCCTGATGGTACATTATCAGTGTTGTAGAGGTAATTTTTGTTATAGAAAGTGAATTTAACCGGATAGAGATTGTGATTCTCAATATCGACCTGACAAACACGAGACCCAACTACACAAACATGAACGAAACAAGGCAACCCTCACATAATACCCTGAAGATCCTATCTCAATACACTGCACCACAACTATTTTAAATTTACACACATAGAAGCTCAAACAGAAAGCTCTAATTTAAAATAGACTCTCTACTTTTACTTCAAACTTTGCAGCCAAAATAAACTCAATGAACACTCAAAGTGATGAAGACCGAACGACGGAGTCACGTATCAAAAGCCAGTTCAAGATGCTGATAATGATCATCTTCATAAGTGATAACACTTCAGCCAACATCAAAGCAATTTTACCCTAATTCCTTGATATTTTGTCCTAATTACATCATAGTCTGTGGTATTTTATAATAGTCTTCAACGATTTTTCCAGAATTTCAATTTATTTTCCCACTATGTACGTTCAGTGAAATAATCAGTACGGTATCTATTTTCATCACTGCAGTCATAATCCAATTCCAGTTCTTTTAATCTTATACTGAAAATAAAGAGCACGCTTACTTATACATTACTTTTCGGAATGCCAATAAATCACATACTATATATTCATATCGCAATATGTCACCTAGTTATACTCTAAATTAATACCAAAACTCAGATGTCCTTTCAGTAATAAAGTTTAATTACAAAATTCCACAAAATTAGCTGCTACTGTATTAGAAGATTTTTACCCTATTTTTCAAATTTTGCAAAAATGAGGAAAAGGTAGACTTATGAGATCGATCTGGGCAAATGTCTACCTGTCTGTCTGTCTGTCCTTCTCCCCCCCCCCCTATCAACTCCTAAACGGCTGCAGCTATCGAAACAAAATTTGGTATGAGTAAAGATCTATACCGGAATATCTCAATGCCGTATTTGAAAATGATGTCAGTGCCACCAACTGCTGAAATATCGCAATTGAATTTTCAGCTCCATGTTGTATATCTTAGAAGGTATGCAAGGGAGCTATACCAAAATTGGCACATATATAGATAATAATATTTTATTTTAATTTCCAGGAGGCCATACATAACAGTGTTGCCAAAATGATTCTAAGCCTGATGATAGGTCCAGTTTTCAAATGCATATAACGTCTTAACCATCAATAGGATTCAAACCAACTTTCGTATGTACTATGTGTACATAGTCAGATATGACTTAGCGTAATCTTAAGAGCCACCAGGGCTGCCAACTGTTAATAAATGCACTCTATTGCTTTTATCCAAATACCAATATATCAGAAAGTATGCAAGCTGACAGCTTTAAACTACGCACACATATAGTACCTGACATTCCAGATTAATTTGGAGTAACTAATGGACCTCAGTACTACCAACATGATTATAAGTCTGCTGATAGGACCCATTGTAAATACATGTAACTTCTATACTATCAACTGAATTTCAAACAAATTTCGTATGTACTATGTGTACATAGACAGATATGACTGAGCGTAATCTTAAGAGCCACCAGGGCTGCCAACTGTTAATAAATGCACTCTATTGCTTTTATCCAAATACCAATATATCAGAAAGTATGCAAGCCGACAGCTTTAAACTACGCACACATATAGTACCTGACATTCCAGATTAATTTGGAGTAACTAATGGACCTCAGTACTACCAACATGATTATAAGTCTGCTGATAGGACCCATTGTAAATACATGTAACTTCTATACTATCAATTGAATTTCAAACAAATTTCGTATGTACTATGTGTACATAGACAGATATGACTGAGCGTAATCTTAAGAGCCACCAGGGCTGCCAACTGTTAATAAATGCACTCTATTGCTTTTATCCAAATACCAATATATCAGAAAGTATGCAAGCCGACAGCTTTAAACTACGCACACATATAGTACCTGACATTCCAGATTAATTTGGAGTAACTAATGGACCTCAGTACTACCAACATGATTATAAGTCTGCTGATAGGACCCATTGTAAATACATGTAACTTCTATACTATCAATTGAATTTCAAACAAATTTCGTATGTACTATGTGTACATAGACAGATATGATTGAGCGTAATCTTAAGAGCCACCAGGGCTGCCAACTGTTAATAAATGCACTCTATTGTTTTATCCATATACTAATATATCAGAAAGTATGCAAGCCGACAGCTTTAAACTATGCACAGGTATAGTACCTGACATTCTAGATTAATTTGGAGTAAATAATGGATCTCAGTACTACCAACATGAATGCTCATAGGATCAATTGTAAATACATGTAACTTCTATACTATCAATTGGATTTCAACCAAATTTCGTATGTGCTATGTGTACTATAACATATATGAATATGCGTATTCTTAAGAGCGACCAGGGCTGCCAACTGCTAATAAATGCTGTCTCTATTTGTATACTCTAATATCAATATTCCAGAAAGTATTCAAGCCAATAGCTCTAAACTTTGCACACGTATAGTACCTTACATTCTAGATTAATTTGGAGTGACTAATATACTGTATGGCAGTGCTTCCAACATGATTCTAAGCCTGCTGATTGGTCCAATTTTAAAATACATGTCACTTCTATACAAATAAATGGATTTCATCCAAAATTGGCACAATAGATAATAACAGTTCAGATTATTTCTGACCAACACATTCATGACATTTTTGCCAACTTGATTTTACGCCGCGCTGATAGGTCAAATGTCTAACTATATGCAACGTCCATGCTATCGATTGGACTTCAACCAAATTTTGTATTCTGTACCTTAAGAGATGGAACTAAGAATATATTCAGTCACCAAGGTTGCCAACTGAAGTGCTCTATTATGCTACACAATGCCAGTTATATTTCGAACTAATTAGAAATTTCGATATTACCAACTCAATTTCGTCATTATTTTAATTAGGTCCATATAGATTAATCATAGGCATGAATTTTACATTTCGAGAAAATTAGGCTCTTTAGTTCGTCACGGAACTTCTTGTTAAATACATGTTTATCAATAACAAATGAATATTTTCAGCTGAACACATATATTGCATGCCATATTGAGGAATATTACAGAATCAAAAGGTGGGGTTCAAACCTGCGACATCCGGCAGTCTAGGTCAGTGCTCTGGACGCTGAGCTATTCTCACGTGGTAATGACACACCTATGACGCTGGCCAGCACCTGCCTTCATACTGTTATTGTTGCCCATTGATGGCTATCTATATAATCTAAGAATTTGATTTCAACGACCGCAATGGTGAGAAAAGGAAGCTTTAAGCTGTGTGATGCACAAATAGTACAAGCCATGTTGATGGAAGATACAGTACCCAGCCAATTTCTTAGGCTCTGCATGACAATCTAACATAACTGAAATAAATATGACACATGAATATAGGCATTCTTGAATTGAAATGTCTTTACAAATGCTGTTTTACGAGGTCGTGGGACTTTCCCATACTTGTTCCATCAATGAAATCATCTTTAATCCCTTTCGGATCACTACACCTATGAAATTGCTGTTGTTATCACGCAGTTGAGAAAAAATCTAAAATATATCAACATTAACAATAATTGCCCAATAATACCTAGTTACGTCCGGTGAAAATTTTACTGGTAGTGACAATTACAATAATAATAATACGTGTTTTGTGTTTTATTTGAAGTCTACTTGTCTACATTGCTTGGCAAGCCGTAAAGGCCCACCGCGTCCAAGATGGCTGCTACCCAGCTCAAAGCCTGCAGAGGAATAGAGGTCATGTGGTCAGCACAACGCTTCCCTCAACCGCAATTCTCGGTGTCCTGACCGTTGCTGGTACTCACTGTAGTTCCACTATTGTCATTACGACGCTAGGTACAACGCCGTTCCAGACCTCCTGGCCTGTACTGATAATACAACTTAAGACGCTGCACCGAGATCACGGCAGTGGACATCAAAGTCTACTGAACGTAACTAGTTTAGAGATCAATAGTGCAGGCGGCAGTCTCTTTAACAGTTTCACTTAAATGGTAAAATTTAATATACGATCTCATAGCTTTTCAGGGGTTTCAAGGAACAATATCTATTGAAATTGCAGTTCATTCTTGTAGGATTTGAACTACGGCGGCCATGTTGCTCACTCCAGCTGGGTGAGACTTGACGAGACATTGATGTCACGGCAGTGTGCCCAACATGTAAGATAAAAATACACCACCACTAGGCAAAACCCATTCGTCTCCGGCGGGAAGCTAGAATCTGGACACGTTAGGCTGTAACCAATGTCAAAAAACATTGATCTAGACTCGTTAGGCTGGAACCACTGTCAAAACCATTAAGCTGGGCGCGTTAGGCTGTAACCATTGCCAAAAACCATTGGATTGGACGAACGAAGGTTAGAATGGTCGGGTTGAGGTGCGGTCTATGGCCGCGGGAAGCTAGCAGGGCACAGTTGACAACAAACAACATCGATCTGGACGAAGAACCGTCTATACAAATATACCGTATGCGTGGGATTGGCAATACTGTTATAACGCCGATAATGCCCGACACAGATGGAATTTTTACTACATAAGTCGTGTTATACAAGTAATTTGAGACGGCGGGTGGGTTATAAGCCGAGAAGTGAACTACATCATTCCCAAATCAATTTTTAGCCTATTTTCATTTTATAAAAGAAATAGGCTTATGAGATCACCTTTTGTCCGTGTGTGCGTGTGCCCCCCCCCCCTAATAACTTCTAAAGGCTAGAGCGATTTCAAAGAAACTCGGTAAGATCATAGCACCATTGTGGCCGACCCTGACCATGCCCTTCAAATTTATTCTGTCGCACCAATCCAACATGGCGGCTGTGCGAAATATTTCACCAGCATTCGGTATCTCCGAAACCATTACCGATATCACCCTCAAATTTTGTACCGTGATAAAGGGCACTACTAGAAATTTACCTATGAGACGTTCAAAACCTTGGTAACTAAAAAACCAACATGGTGGCCAAGCGAATTTGAGACTTTTAAATTGACTTTTCTCGCGATTTAACCATCCTACCGTAATGGAAGTTGGTACAGCAAGTGTTTATACACATTATAATGCACTGGCGTTTAATTTAGTTCAATTGTTTACATAACCTCAAATGGCGGCTGTGCGAAATATTTCACTGGCATTCTATATCTCCGAAACTATTACAGATATAATCCTGAAATTTTGTACGGTGATAAAGGGCACTGCTACAAGTTTATCTATGTAACATTCAAAAACCTGTAAAGTACAAAACGAACATGGCGGCCAAGCGAAGTTGAAACATTTTAATAGACTGATCAAGTGATTTAACTCTCTGAGCGCAGAGAAATGTGGTACAGTAAATGATTATACATATTGTATTGCACTGGCATCTAATTTAGTTAAATTGTTTACATTACCTCAAGATGGCGGCTGTGCGAAATTTTAAAATTAAGCTTTTATATCTTGTGTCGTAATCATGCGATCGAAGTGAAACTTTGAATAATGAAGCTACGCAATAATTTTCCTATAATGGTACATAACTCTATGGCCTATACATATAACAATCCAAAATAGCGAGCATCCGATATATATTGACGGTTCTCAATATCTACGAATCTTTTACAGCAATCAAACTGAATTTTTTATGTTCATAGAGGCTATGAACATAAGTTCACCTATAGGACTTTCAGTAACCTGGCGAGCACAATTCTAACATGGCAGCGACGCGAAGTATAAATATTTAAACGGACGTTTCTCGCGATTTGACCATCCGAATGCAGTGAAACTTTGCACGTTAAATGCTTATACAAATTTTAATCCACTGGCATCTAATTTATTTCAATTGTTTTCATAACCACAAGATGACAGCAGTGCGAAATTTAAAAATCTCGTTTTTACTTCGTGTCCTAATCATGCGATTGAAGTTTGAATACCACATGAACACAATAATCTTCATGTAATATTACATAAATAAAAATCCAGCCTGGTGACCATCTGAAATATTTAGACGGTTCTCATTATCTACAAACAATCAAACTGAATTTTTTATGTTGATAGAGGCAATTACCATGAGTAGGATATGTGAAAATAGGCTGTATAGTTTTTCACGGAACTACTTGTTAATCATTAGCAAAGGTATTTATTGCAACTTTCAAAAGTTAATTTTCTTTTCCTATGTTCACGTCTTCTGCACCGCTACCGTTAAGAGTTTGTATTATCAGATCGGCGATCAGTTGGTGGTTCATATTAACGATAACAATTTAATTTATTTTCGACTCATATATTTTGTAGAGGAAAAGAGGCACACTCTTGGTATCAAACAGCGATGTC
This sequence comes from Meconema thalassinum, assembly GCA_946902985.2. Classification (NCBI taxonomy): domain Eukaryota; kingdom Metazoa; phylum Arthropoda; class Insecta; order Orthoptera; family Tettigoniidae; genus Meconema; species Meconema thalassinum. The sequence continues at coordinate 241,584,254 of OX336395.1, forward strand.
TGCCGGGACCGTTATTATTAATAGTAAACTGAATTCAGTGCTTGAATGATATTTGACAATGGTCACCCATCACACGGTGACCACGCCCAATGTGGCATGACTGTAAGTTAAATAAAATTTGCTTGTTATTATTTAGCCTACATTTCACATATTGTAAAAAGGGGAAAAAGTAGACTTATGAGATCAATCCGGGCAAATGTGTGTCTGTCCTTCTGTCCCGTCCCCCTCCCCTGTGTCAACTCCTAAACGGCTGCAGCTATTGAAACCAAATTTGATATCAGTGAATATCTCACGGCCATATTTCAAAATGACATGAGTGCTACTAACGGCTGAAAAATCAGAATTGAAATTTGAGCTCTATGTTGGATATCTCAGAACTTATGCATGTGAACTGTTCCAAAATTGGCACACACAGCGATAATAACATTCCAGATTAATTTTCAGGAGCCCGTACATGACAGTGTTGCCAACATAATTTTAAGCCTGCTGAAAGGTCCAATATTTAAATGCATGTAACTTCTATACTATCAATTGAATTTCAACCAAATTTGGTATGTGTCTTGTGTACCGTAAAAGATATGACTATGCGTATTCTTGAGAGCCAGCAGGGCTGCCAACTGTAAATAAATGCACTTTTTAATATTTTTACCCCAGTATCAATATATTACAAAGTACGCCAGCCAACAGCTCTAAACTTTGCACGCGTATAGTACCTGACATTCTAGATTCATTTGGAATAACTGATACATGTCAGTGCTGCCAATATGATTCTAAGCCTGCTGATAGGTCCAATTTTTAAATACTTGTAATTTCTATGGATTTCATCCAAAATTGGCACAATAACAGATCATAATATTTTATAATTCTGAGCAACACATACATGGCATTGTTGTCAACATGATATTTACATGTGCTGGTGGACCCAATGTACCAGTTCATTCCTGATATATTGCTTAATCATTGGCATGAATCTTAAATTATAAGAAAAGCAGGCTCTATAGATGGTCACAGAACTACTTGTTAGCAGCAACATCGTAACTGAAGTGAAATAAAAAATAGAGAGGCCTCTAGTGGATTATCTGAATTAGTAGGAGTTGAAATTATAGTACGGAAGGAAGTTGGTAGTTTTGCGTGACCGGTATTCTCACGATCATGAGACACGGGACCTGCATTTAACGTTGAATCCGAACGAGAGGAAGAGATATCTCAGTTCCAAAATCTCACATGCATTGACCGGGAATCGAACCCAATCCACCTTGGTGAGGCTTGCCACGGTGGACGAGTGGTTATTGTGTCGGACTACCAACCCCAAGCTAGCTGGTTCGCTCCAGGCCTTGATAAGTGATTTTTGAAAGGAGACAAAAATCACGACACGCATGTCATACATTGTTGGCATGTTAAAGAATCCTTTTGAATTCAATAGGCCGTGTTCATAATGGCAAAATTGTTCTCGGGATTTTCCGCCAACACAAAAAGTTCCTCCTTTGTCTACTAGACAGCGTTATAGTGTCAAGTAGCTTAGGTATCTAACCTCATTGACTTTCATAGCGCCCCAAGGAGATATAAAATTCGACATTCAAGCTGTCCTCTGGGCGTCAATTAACATAGCTTGCACCCGGCTTCCGAGGCCATACAATATTATTATCATTATTATACCTTGGTGAGAGGCAAGCACAATCACACCCCCTGAAATTTTAGTATTATCGTAGGTTTGGCATTGGTCAGCAATTAAAATTGCAATATAAGAAAACTTCACGTTTGAAGCAATGAACGGAGGGCTTTGAGTGTTGTAGTGGTGTTCCAAAAATGCTGATATGGGAGAGTGTAACTATAAGAACATTTGAATGAGTGTCTTGTTAGCTGACAATGCGAGCTGTATCATTCCCTTCCCATACGAATACAAGGATACGTGTGCACTCCACACAGAAACCGATGCTGCAGCTTCATCCACAGGTGTGAGACTGCCACGGGAGCACTAACCGTTGCTCTTGTGAGCTTTCAATGAGGTTTACTCCACTCTTTTACTTTAGTTAAACATTATTATACATATTTTAGGAATGATAACGGTCATTAATTGTTTTTCATGCCACTGGGGAGTGACATGCACCATGTCACTGCTCTTAACCCTCTATAGGATAGTGGTATTAACCACCTGCTATACAAAGAGCTTGTAGGCTATTATCAAAGGTGCTAATAGTTGAAACTTTCAGCCTAATTACAACAACATTTCTTGTAGATATAATATTTCTGATAAGCGAAATCTCAAACAGTAAATATAATCAGAAATATTTAAATAAAACAATAAAATAAAACATAAATATACAAATTAAAATAAAATACACTGCAAATTAAAATGAAATCATGATTATAAAATTAAAAATAATAAATAAATATATAATTTTAATATTTATTTAAAAATAATAATATTGAATAGACTATTATAAGTAAAAAAAAATTAGAGCCGAAATGAAAATTTAAATAAAAGAAAAGAAATAAAAGGGTTAAAGCCGCCACTGAAAATGTGGATCTGAAGATAAAGTCGTACAACATGTTGGCTTATATCTTAACAATGAAATGTGATGTGTTTTAATACACTAAGTTGATTAAAGGGAGTAGGTTTAATATATGATAATTATTGCTAAGGATGTTGTCAAACAATGTACCAGTACTGCATGTCTCACGCACCCTTATGTCGGGTAGTGCAAACTATAATTGGTTTGTACAATCTAGTAATATGGCCAGATTATCTAGACCTAGAGAATTAAAAATCTGACCCCAGCGGTATTGCAATCCGTGGCCTGCAGGTTTGTAGGCCGGTGCTCTGACCACTTGCGTATGATTTGTGAACTACACTTCGTGAGATAAATTATGGCATCTGCTGCTTACAGAAACTCGGTATTTACAATCAACTTCCAGCTTGTGTTGCAGTATGCCCATTTCAAAACCAAACTCTCTTTATCCCTCATAGTACGGAATCGAAATAAGAAGATAATTTCTCATCCACAACTGTATTTTTTATTCCAATATGATGCGGTGGGCAAATTCATATCACTCACATCACACCTATGTATCCTGGACAATTGAATATTGTGAATTATTACTTATAATCTGTCTGGACACAAACTTGTTTATACACTTCTTTTCTCTAAGGGCTTGTTTTACTTATATTCTTAGGCACGTCATTTGTAGATGACGACGTACTATGATTTTATAGCAGCCTAATCGCAAAAATGACTAACACTACCCTACAAGCCACATGCAAAACAAACGTTTTCCTTTTTCTGAAGCAACACTAGCCTGCGCCACAAAGGAGTGGAAACAAACCGTAACCCACTTTCAGTACCTACCAAAGAATTTCCTAACTATTGAAAGAACATTGCATCAGAATCTGCAAAATGCCCACTTGCCTACTACTAACGGTTAAGGGAAAGAATATGGTTAATCAGTGTTGCGTTAGGGGTATATATTCTTTCCTTTCTTCTGCTACTTCTCCAAATTTGTCTTTGAGCTCTGCCTTGCACAACGAGCTAGAGAAAGGTATATAGAGAGGCAACGAGCCGCGTAGCAGCGCTCTGGGCGGAGGCAACCTGAGTTAAGGCGGCCATGATTCAGAACGTCGTCTGACAAGAGCTTGTTGCGATTATTCGGGCTGTACAGGAACATGCGTTGAATGAAATTTATTTAATAATACATAGACCATGCCGTCAGTGTGTTCGTCATTCAATTGTACGAATAGAAGTAATAAGACAACAGGAGTGTCTTATTTCAGATAAGAAATGCCATCCAAATTCATAAATTAATGAGGTAGACTCTTGACGAAAGCGTGATGCAGCAGTTTAAGTTTGTGTGATATTTACATTTCAGATTCCCTTTGCAGAAGCAGGAACTAACATTTCCACTCTATATATACCTTTCTCTAGCTCGTTGGTGATGTTGATGATAATTGTTGTTTTAAGGGGCCTAAACCTAGGTTACCGGCCCCTAATGGTTTGGGTGATCGTGAAGATGATAATGAAATGTAAACTATAACTAAAACTAACTACTAACTTATATACTCGAAGAAGAAACGGAAAATAAAAGGATAATAAGGCAAATAAAGGACAGGAGGAAAAGAAATGCCCTCAACACTCGAAGAATAAGGATTGAGGGACTTGGAAGGAAGGAGAGCCATGAAAGGCAGGTAGGAAAGTGAAAGAGGAGAGGGTCCACCCCAGAGGTATTGGATAAAAGGGGGAAAACCGGACCCAGCTCAGGAATCCCTCGGAGTCGCCAACTCCCGAACTCACCAGCCGTGAGCCCCTGAGGGTGTAGCAATATCCAGGGTGCACCAGAAGTGGTGGGGCTACATACACCCTGCCTCCTTGAGGGCCTTGAGTAGAAGGCAGGAGATAACAGGAAAAGAAAAAGAAGGCTGACCCCTCGCAGAAGGAGGGTATCAGAAAAAATGAGACAAGGGCCAATTAAGGCGGGATGATTGTGTTAGTTATCGTTCAATGTACAAATTAAATTGTCAGGTCTTGCGTAGGCCTAATCTTATATTACGCCTCGTTAGACACGCCTCTCCCTCCCTGACTCCCACCCTCTTGACAGGGTATATCATGGCGGCTGCCAGTTCAACCTGCTTCCAAAATGGCGGCGCCATTTCCACTCTATATACCTTTCTCTAGCTCGTTGGCCTTGCACCAAATAGCTTATAAAGATAATAGCGGAAACTCGGCCGTAAAAGCATGCGCTCGTTTGGAGACAGCGATCACAGTGCCATCTCTTGGTGCGAGTTGACAGCATTACTCGCCTTGCCACCCACAGCTAGCACCCGACAAAAATTGCATTGCGAAGTCAACATATGTCTCGGCTTGATATCTAATTGGGCAGCAAATAACTTAAAGATTAGTGTTAAAAGAAACAAAAGATACTTGGTTCTGTACAATATTTATATAGAATTCTAAAAAATACTGGACTGTTTCTGCATATGGTTTGCTTTGCCATAGGCAGTAGAACTGAAGGCACTGCACCAGGCCAAATACTGATAATTACAAGGAAATATTAGCACATTGGTTTTAATCTATCCTTTTTGACATACTGGTATTTAAAAACGAGTTGTACACGCTTAATTACATTAAAAGAAAACAGTTACCTTCTTATATATTTCCTAATAAAGTCAGTAAAATTAAAATTTGTGTTTCTGAACTTGTTAGATTACACCAACCTCCTTAGCTTTAATAGTGCAATACGTACACTTTAGAGGCAGATGACCTCGCTGTTCCGCCCCTTATAACAACAATAAATAACTACGTACACTTTCAATCGGAAATATTGAAGCATGTTGTTAAATGTTAGGCCTACTGTACCGTAGAGTCACCACGTTTTATAAAGGCTGTTATTTCAATATTAACATTAGGCCTACAACCTACAAAGATCTTACCCTTGACATAACAAGTTTTTGTTCCTGAAATCTTTCTCCACAAAGTGGTCTGAGCATACAACATGAGTTCTGTTTAAATGTTCTGGGCCATTCCTTTTCAATACGTCATCTAAGTCAGCTCTTCGGCTTCGAATAACCCACAGCGTGCATCTATAAATATATAAAGAACAGGCTAAAATATGCTAAATTATATTGTAAAAGCATTCTGTATTAAAAGAAAACCGAACTATTAGTGTAATGGTAGGCTACTTGTTTACAATAATTTCTTGGGAACCTGAAGAAAGATTATGGGTCACTTTGTTGTTTATAATTATTACAGCCATATATGGCACCTTCGAGCATAAATACAATAGAGTGCGCATTGCCACACTGCGCCTGTACTGTGACGTGAAACCAACATCTGGATCAGCTGACTAAAGGGAAAACAGAGGAACTCGTAATGGAAGGTGATAGAAGTTGGTGGGGAAATGATTTTTAATGATGGTTTAAACACACATTTTCGTAATTTATACGACATTGGGAAAAGCATCGCATGTTTCTTTACGCACCGGAAGGTAGCAAAGGTTAAGAATGTAACATATTTGGTGTTAAAAGTGGCTGTCGTGTTCCGTAATACTCATACATCCAGAATCCCCTCTTGTAAATAATTAATAACAAATCCAATTCTGAATTAGGCCTACTAATTTTTGAACAGAATTGTGTTAGTGTAAAAAGTGGCTGTCGTGTTCCGTAATATTCATACATCCAGGATCCCCTCTTGTAAATCATTAATAACAAATCCAACTCTGAATTAGGCCTACTGATTTTTGAAGAGAATTGTGTTTGTGTAGCTGGTCATTTTTAATTGTACGCCCGAGAGCTCCAAACAAGTTCAATCTATTACTACATCATTTCCTAATTTATTTGTCTTCATTAGAAAATGTATTTTGGCTAATTTCAGTACCGGTGCATTACTTTACAAAATGTTATCGTACGATTAGCTCTTATTCAGCGTTACTTTCCACTTCATTATTTTATGAAGGTGAACAAAACATAGGCAAATGGAAATAAGGAAGTCTATTGATTTAGTAAGCGTTGCTTTTTAACAACTATGCATTACATTTGCTACAACGGAAATCATTACAAGCAATGAACTGTTTCCTTTTAAATTCCATTTTCCACGAATCATAGAAACCTTCACAGTAATAATCCAGAACTTTGAAATCCTACGAATTGACTAATTTAGGGCTGCAATGTATCCTAGAAGGATCTGAAAATTTCCTCAACCAAACGCACTGTCCATACGTTTAATAAGATGACGAATATTACCTCAGCGTATTTATTATCGAAGACTACATCGTCACATCAGTAGCATAACCCGCAATTTGACACTGAACATGATTGAAAAGGAAGGCTATTTGATGTTGTGATGGTCCTAATTTTGCTTCATAGGCCTGTTCAGAGGAGTAAGGGATAGAGTAAATTTTAATAATTTGTAATAAATTTACAGATTAAATTATTTTTCTTTCATGTCTCGGAGTTAAGAGGAAACGTAATGAACTGCAAGTAGTGAAGTCAAGAATTTTAGGGTTATTTTACAATGAATTAATTTAGGACTACCTATAGAAAGAAATGCCCGATCTTTTCCTAAACGTCTCCTTACATCCATACGCTGCACAGTAATACACCATTCTGGCTTAGTACGGTAATGAATAGAACAGAATAGCCCAATTCTATCGTCACGTGTAGTATTTCAGTGCTCCAAACTATCCGCAGTTCCCTTCAGTCAGCTGATTGAGATGTTGGTTTCACAAATGTGACGTCATCAGCCATCTATTGTATTTATGATCTAAGTATGGCACAAATACTCCCAGTACCAACCATTACAATTGGATAATTAGATCATCCACAGGTGAATAATTTCTTTAATTGTTTGGTTCTATCTCACGGTTGTAAGTCAGCTGGTCTTACGTTGCCAACTCGGACCGCTAGGCAGTGCTGGGGTGCGCTGTCTCCTGTTTTGGCGAGGAGTTTCCGCTATTATCTTTATAAGCTATTTGCTTGCACTGCACCTTGTCACCAAACTTCGCCGTCTAAGCTCTAGGAAGGTGGTTGGTCGTTTATTTTTTATTTATACAAAGTAATCGTCATTTAGTGATGCTACTGTTGGGAAGTAATGTGACAAATTTAAAGGCACGCTCAGGTATAAATTACGGCATTTTTAAAACCATATACACTCCCAGGCATTTCGATTACCGGTACTACACAAGATAGCCATGGTGCTATTGACATGGAAATGTTACCATTGTACTGAATAGTCTGTAAAGTTAAAAGTGCATGTGCCTTTTTCATTTATATCCTGAGTGTGCATTCGACCACTAAATAAGACATAACAATTGACGACGAGATAGAATAGTCGAAATATGAAATAGCCTACTACGTGATACACACCAGTGGCGCAGGGAGGTCCATTCCACTACCCCAGCTACATACATAATTTAAAAATCCATATACAGGTGGCTATCCCCCTACCAAACCATGCAATTGTGTAAATTGTTACAGCAATGAACAGTAAAGGACAATATTTAAACGGGAGCTTGGTTCCATAAAAAGAAAAACAAGAAGTTCCGTGACGAACAAAAGAGCCCACTGTCTCTCCTGTAGTATACGTTACCCGGTTCGAAAGTGCGTTATTTTACAAAGAAGCACTCTGAAAATGGTTTGCAATTACTCTGCCACGTTATTAAAGCTATTTCCCATTAACAAACACCGCGTAAACACGTCCAAAATAAGGAAATTGTCAACATAAACTTTCAAGTCATGAACTTACCGAAATACTGTGCGCCATGTTGGATTATCAATGCTGGCGCAATGCTGCCAACTTCACTTCACCAAAATCCCCTGTTGCGAGGTTTGGCGAATAGACGAAAATTGCACTATGACTGTCTGGACGAAATTCACATTGACGGAAATTCAGATTGACGAAAATTGCACTATGACTGTCTGGACGAAATTCACATTGACGGAAATTCACATTGACGAAAATTGCACGATGACTATCTGGACGAAATTCACATTGACGGAAATTCAGATTAATGAAAATTTCACTATGACTGTCTGGACGAAATTCACATTGACGGATATTCAGATTGACGAAAATTGCACTATGACTGTCTGGACGAAATTCACATTGACGGAAATTCAGATTGACGAAAATTGCACTATGACTGTCTGGACAAAATTACTGATGACGAAAATTGCACTATGACTGTTTGGACGAAATTACTGATGACGAAAATTAAGATTGACGAAAATTGCACAATGACTGTCTGGACGAAATTACTGATTGTACTGGACGAAATCTAGATTTATAAAAATTCCACTATGACTGTCTGGACGAAAATTACTGATTGCACTGGACGAAATTCGGATTGACGAAAATTGCACTATGATTGTCTGGACGAAAATACAAGCAATACAAGCAAGAGGGTCTGGGGTGGACGAAACATCGTAGGTAACGTAACGTTAGGTTAGGTTAGGTTAGGTTAGGTTAGGTAAGGTTAGGATAGGATAGGATAGGTTACGTTAGGTAAGGTTAGGTTAGGTGAGGTGAGGTGAGGTGAGGTGAGGTGAGGTGAGGTGAGCTGAGGTGAGGGTAGGATAGGTTAGGTTAGGTTGGGTTGGGTATTCACCACGTTATTGAGCGCACTATTTCCAACAGTTTGTTAGGGACATGCTGATCATCACGTTTGCACTGCTGGCGAAACATGTAATCAGCCAAATAAAAAACGAACTGAGACTTGCTTCTGTGGTATGTAGGGAGTGTGGCTTTTACATGTCGCCATGTGGATTCAATGGTGTTGGTGTGGGCTTGGGTGTTGGGGTCCACAAAATTGTATGAATGGTTGACAGTCAGGTGTTTGAATCCTTCTTCATCCAATTTCGAGTAGGCCTTCCAACAGTCCGAAATGATGGTCGTTCCGGGAAAAATCCACTCCTTGATTATAGCAGTCAGTGTTGGTGCTGCTCTATCTTCCACGGCAACAAGGAAGCACCGACCGGATTCCCGGTCAATTCCACCAAACACCCATTGGCCCTCCACAGGGTACCCCTTGTTGTACTTGCGCATCCCAAATTTGCTTTCGTCGATTTCGATGGTTTTCCCAGGCCCTCCCACCTGTTCACTGTTCCTTTCCACATGGTCGCAGATCACCTCAAAAATGAACTGTTTCCAATCGGCGATGGTATGGCTGGCAAACCTATAATTCTCGGTGATCGTACCGGTTGATGTACTGTTGGCGATTTGCACTGTCAACAGCAATATTTCGTCTAGTGTCAACTTAATTTTACTGAACCACGATCCGTGTCGAATGGATTTGGTTTTACGGCATTCTGATTTATTACTGTTGCAAGTCCATGTAATTCCGTCACGTAAATCAGCACGGTTCCTGGTGTGCATTTCTGCACCGCACTCACACCGCATGGCAGTTTTGATTAAGCCAAATTCCCGCAAGAAATCTAGAAAAATTCCCTTGTTAGAAGGGTTATAAAAAATATACTATTGCCGATACCTTCTCGCCCCACAACTTGATCAGCACTGATATTTGGTAATGAAAGCTCGTTTTTCAATCTCGCTTGAAAGCGCGACACGACAGACCGCAAGGATTCCATGTTTTGCACTGGCGCCAAGACCAGCGCCAAGCGATAATGTTCGCACTACTGAAAAAGTCAGTAACACCCTCTAGCGACAAAAAATTCAACTCCTGTATACTAGAGATATTGGCCATTTCTATAGAAAATTTTTCGTATTTCGATGGCGGTGGGCAACGTATATTACTCGAGTTCCCCTACTTTTCTTAAATTTTAAGATTCATGCCATTGATGAATCTGTACTATCTATTGTGCCCAATTAGACACGGCTGACTGGCATCGAACCGGGGTCTTTATCACAAGGAAGGCCAGGCCCATGATTCTGCGCAGAATCGAATCATTGATCTCTGAGGGGGAACAGCCACAATGAACCCGAGGAACAACGAGTTATAACTGCATATAATTATAATATCAGGATTTCACGGCCAGAACGGGAATATTATAGCTTTAAAGGTGGATTATTGCAGAAAATACAAGCCTATGTACGTTTAAGATGCTAGAGCTCAAGAAAGCGAGCCAGCTTGATATTTTGACAAAGCGAAGTTGAATGTGGGCGGAGAAGATGTGGCGCCTAGGCACTACTTTCGGCGTGGCTGGAGGCTGAAGGCCGTGATTAACGACTAAGAAAATCCCCCTTCAACAAGGCGAAACTGTGGAGTGGGTGTGGTCGCCCACAGAAATTAATTAATTACGGCCAAATGGAGCAATGAATTGAGATGCAACTTACACCCAAATGCATGTATTCTAGGAAAGATAATTTAGGAGTGTTCTCACGCCTAAATTAAAGCCTGCATCTATAAAGGAACTTATGCACAGACCTAATCCGGGGCAGAGTCAGTTTTTTTAGAGGAGCCAGGGGGGAAAAACCGGGGTAGCATCATGACGCCGTGGAAGAAAGCAATTAATTATAATTAATTGGCCGAAGCAATTGCCTGCACGCGAGTGAATTTGGAACCTCCATGAATAGACAAATAAGGATCATACTTCACTTTGTCTGAAAATGCATTATTTTAAGAAGAGAGTCGCTCCTGGAAATCCAGTGAACTATTTTTCATCAGGAAGCTTTATATGGGGAGAAGCTGGAGCGGAGGTCAGTTCGTCTTGACTCAACTCGTGTGGTAACACGCTGTCGGATCACGCAAGGAAGTGCGCGGAATTTATAAAGTATTGACGCTCAAATGTACTAGCGGTGAACAATGAAAGGCGCATCATGCAGCTTAATAACAGTAATTCTGCATCATATAATAATTAATCTACAGCAGACGTATAAGCAACAGTATACGCGAGTATAGAATCAGTACTGCGTAGAGATAATTTAGGATGATGTTTACAGACAATGAACATACCCATGAAGTGTTATCATGGGTAAAATGAAACATACTATTGTAATGAACACTACGGTTACGGGAACCTGGAAGGCATCACAAGTAGTTGTGACCTAGGATTGAACAACTTTGCAGTAGAGGAGACATAAACTGTAGGTGACGGGAGACGAACACACACACGCAAGATAGACTTTCAAGGAGACCAGCGGTTGTCAGGAGTTAGCTGCATCGCATCTCTGAGGTCAGGCGATAGTGGGAATCCGATGAAGGATCCGTGTGTGAAAATTGTGCGAGAATTATGTATAAAGTTACATTACAGTGATCTTTAGGAGGGTTTATGTTTATATGGTAATATAATGTGTATTGTGTCAAAGTGAAAATGCCAGTAGGGAAAAATATAATTACCATGTGTAAAGTTTATGCAATGTGTCGTGTGAAAAATATCATGATGGCTTAAAACAAGCATTAAGGCAGGCGAGTGGCTAACATGCTGGACCAACCCAGCTAAAACGAAAGTGAGTACATATTTAATATGTTGATATGATTTAATAGCTCACCATACAACGAAGCATTCCCTCAACGATTAAGAATTAACAGACATTTCTGTACGAGATCATATCCCTCGTATTTTGGTAAAAATATGGCTTTGAGAATGACATGCTTAAGGTCATTTAGGCGTAAGACATTGATGAAAATAACGGTAACGTTAAATAATAATAATAATAATAATCTGGGGTCGGTAACAATAATAAATAAATAAATCGGCATGTCAGGCCTATAGTACGTGCAAAGTGTGTCATATCTAGCGTAGGAATACTGTGTTATTGTGAAAAGTAAGAAAGAAAGTTAAATATCGAGATAAAGAGAGCTTTTCAGTGTCATTGAAATGTTAAATAAATGTCTTATTATGGTATATTCTACAGGGTTGTATTTGAGAGCCATTAAGATAGTTAATGTATGCCAGTAAATTTATACTTGTTTTGGAGCTACGTAGAACTTTGGCTTATGAAATGTATAGAGGACGTGAGTGCTTTGAGAATTGATTCATCTGTAAGAAATATTGTTTGAGCTGCGATCAGCGAGCATGTAACGTAGAATAAAGAGATATACGTCAATAAGTTGCGGGGATCATCCGAAAATAGTTTGCGCGTTGTCGAATCTAGTAGGCAAAATCTTCGAAGCTACGATATAGTATTGCCTTAGAGCATACATGTGTATTCGCAACAGAGTTGGGACAGAGTCTGTCTATATCCACTGTTAGCAGAGCCTTCGCCACCAGGGATAACTGCTAGAGACCCTAGGTAGGCCGAGATGTTAATTGATCTGCCCTGAGAGGTAAGATAATTGGTTCTTCGTGTAGGAAACGTCGATTTCCTCTTGTTATATGCATGCCGCCCAGTGAGATAACAGTGAAAATCACCTGAGACGCGCGCAAAAGCCACTGATGACCACAGAACGGCAAAACTATTTCGTGATCCATCCCTTGCCTTGAATAGCAATTAGGAGCCGAGATGAGTCCATTAAATACTCTAAATGTAGGTATTAAATAATTAGATTGACTCAATTCGTAAGGACACGACCCATTCAGGGTACCTCTAGCACAGCTGCACCATTGAATGAACACTTGACCATGCGTGGAGTCAGGCGGGTAGCAGGTATAATCCACTAACCCGGCAGCCATCTTGCCGAGGACGGCCCATGACTAATCTATTGTTCGCACGAAAGGAAGTCAATAGACCTGATCCTTTTATTTTAAGATTGTAGTGGGACACTGAAGAATCTCGATATTTCGAAAAGTAATTAAGATGTGCTTGATATGATGGTGTCAATTGAATTAGATGCACTATTTCCATACACATGCAATGTTGGTATGCAGTAATCGGATAACATTTGGCCCAGTTATTCTCTGAGGAGAGATTAACTGCACCAAATAAATAGAAGCATTTTTGTAAAGAGTATTTACCCAGTTCACACTAATTTATTCATACGGATAACGTAATTTGAATGAGATGACACGTTTGTAACGATAATGTTTTGACCAGACCCAGAAAGTCGTTGTATGGTGAAGCTATAAAATATCTATATCTATGTGTATTTTTGAGGGGAAAGTGTACCACTTCAGCGTTTGAAACTTATGGGAAAAGAATACGATTCGCACGAGATGACACTTATTAAACAAGGCATAAGCTAATGAATTAATGTTATTTAAAGTAAATGTCCCGTGTAAAACGGATAAATGTTTCATAATTTCAGATTTAATATCATTTAAATATAATTTGTGTTTATTGTGTTGTGATATTCCAATTTGTGTTAAATTGTGCCACGCGAAGAACAATATGGACACTCGCAAATGTCGAAGAGTATCAACAATAGGATGTTTAGGATAGACTTGAGTGCGGTGGAGCTCCAATCTTGAGGAGAAGAGACTCACAGATAATTTTGATTTTTGTAGTGGGAAATAAATGTAAAGTATTTTTTTGTGTTTTATATTGTTTTGCCATGAATTACTACCATTAAATGTTATACTTAGGAATATGTTGTTTCTTTCAAGTAGAGTAGTCAACTGACAGACTCAAATCCTGAATATGTGCTCGTATAGTGGTTTTTTTTTTCGTGTAGCCTCCTGAGAGGCCGAGTGCAGGTCTTTCTAGTCGACGCCCGTGGGCGACCTGCGCGTCGGGAGGAGACATGGAATGGATGAAGATGAATGAAACTGGGCAAGGATGTGGGAGGAAGCGGCCATGACCTGTCAGAAGGTACTGTCCCAGCATTTGCCTGGTGTTGAAAATGGGAAACCACGGAAAACCATTTCAAGGACAGCCGACGGTGGGGCTCGAACCCACGCGTCTACCGAGTCAGCAGAGAGCTTGGCCCCTTGGCCTAACGCAGCGCTTTAGCCCGCGTAGCCACTACTGTGGGTGTATAGTGGGTTGAACGCCCCATACCTCGAAAGACCGCGAGTTACCTGGGATACGAACACATGTTCCATATGATGACGATTGGGTACATGGAGGACAGTTATTGTACTAGGATTGAGTCACAGGTACTACTAAAAGTCGGCCAAGGTATTAAATGGTAGAGACAAGAATAGCAGCAAAGCTAGGGTATGTTAGAAAAAGGCAGAGTCCCAGTGTTAATAAGCTTTCACGTTTGAAATAAATGTTGATAATCCTCCATAAGACATGCTTAAATGTAAATGTAAGAGCAATGATCTCTTTTATTTATCATGGCATGGCCCAGTGTGGTGCATTCGGCAATAAAAACCACTCCCTGGACGGTTTTACTGATAAATCAGAACTTGGCCGATGTCTTGCAATGGGGCAGCCATCATCCTCGTTTATTTATCATGGCGCCCAGAATAACATGAGGCTTATGGGATTCAGAAAACCCCATAATAATGGTATGGTTTCCATGGGGGAAAACCATAATAGTATATTTTTCCTAAAACTGTGTTTGAGCGATTGTGAGTCTTTTTAGGTGATACTCAGACATTAGACATTGTTGTCAGACGAGTGAATGTACAAACGGGTACGAGGGTCTAAACCCATTCCATAGGTGGTCACAGCACTGTGCTAAAATGAATGTTGTTGTTCTCGCGACATCGAAATTCTTTTCCCAATATAACGCACCAGCATGCACAGCGAAGGCCTGCCTATATCTCAAAGATAAGAAATACGGGATGGCCACTACTGAGGGGATACTAAAATGTATCGCAGAGTTGAAGGAACATTTCGATACTACTCATGCCAAGAGTAGGGAAGATGCTAAGGCATTTCAAGATGAAATAACGGGTAGATTGGATGCTAATCAAAATGAAATGAGCCAGATGTTGGCTACAGTAAACACTCAGTTAGATTCAAATTTATTAGAGGTCAATAAAAAATTGATGATGTTAAAGAATCTATTAAACAAGAGGTAACTATAAAGATTGTTAGCGTGGTTTCCGAGATGCAAGCAAATAACGACAAACGCTTTGAGTCAATAGAAGTAAAGCTCGAGAATAATCTGCAAGCGTGCAGAGAATCGCAACGTGAGGTCAATGATAGATTAAACGATATGTCCGTAGAGCTTAAAGATATTCAGAATCAGAACGAAGCGAACACTAAGCGGCAGCAAGAGCAGTTTAATACGTTCACTCAGACCGTTGATCAAAGGCTTGAAGACAGCGACGAGAAATGGAGTAAACGTATGGCGGGTTACGCAAAAGCTGTAGATGAAGCGTTAAGGAAGCAGGATCAGAATATCCTTGACCAATGTAAGGAGATCAGTGAAATAAAAACTTCCGCTAAAGAAAATAAGGGAGTAATCGTAAATATGAAGACGCAGGTTGGAAAAGTTCAAAGAGAGTTAGAACAAACTCAAAACGATCTAGCAGTCATTCATAAAAGGCAAGATGAGGACCAGGGAGAAATTATCAAAATAAGGACCGAAATCTCCAATATGCATGGTCAGATCCAGAAAGAGGTAACAGGTTTACGAGAGGATTGGAACTTCGAGAGGGCTTGAAAAATGAAGCCAGTGATAAAACGCTTCCCGAGGTAAGACAAGGTTTAGCGGGGGAAAATTTCTCACATAAAAGAGAGCCTTAAAGATGACAAGGAGAAAATCTTTTCTATGGCTGAGGAGAATCGTGATCGCCTGAAAAAATAGAACGAGAAGTATTAGCTCGTTTAGAAAGAGCGGAAAACAGGCACAGCCAAATGGAAACCAGAATGATCACAGATGAGGAGTCCATATTGCGAAATCCTAGATCTAATGAAGGAAGCATGGATGAAAATAGGAGAAATAGAGGGGCAGATATAGAGGTACAGCCCACTCCGAAAATTACAGGCATGCCAAGTGACAGCCCGTACACCACACCTGGTATACCTATTGCTATGTCCACACCGCATGAAAATGCTGCACAAAATCAGATAGTCACTGTTGTAAGGGCTAATGACGAGAAACCGAGGAAGTATTCTGGGAGTAACTCAAATATGACACCCAAATACTGGCTCAAAGAGGTTTCCGAATACTTAAATGACGCAAAGGTACCGCCAGAGCGAAGATTAAGAGCTATCGAAAAACTGACTGAAGGTGAATGCGCCTTATGGTTCAGAAGTTTTCGTTACACGTTCGACACCGTAGAAGAATTTCGCCAGGCATTTTAAGAAGGTACTGGGATGCAAACATCCAGCAGAATCTAAGATTGGACTTGTACTCCAGACGCTATAGTACAAATAACCCAACGAAATATGCTGAATTCTTCATAGCACAATTATACCGTTTTAAAGAGCTTGACGAGGCCCCTAGAGAACTAGACCTTTGTATAACGATAGCCAAGCAATTACCATACGAAGTGCAAAGACTATTAATCTCGGCAAACGCCAAGACAGCGATTGAAATGGAGGACGTACTCAGACAGCTCGATCTCACCACAACGCAGCATACGAGGCAGAGTCGGAACACGGAACAAGTCCACATGACTAGGGCACCAACCGAACCGACTAGGGTGCAGACCAAAAGTAAATCTACTAGCACAGAAACTGAGAAGTCAGACTGGCAACGAGAAGAAAGGGAAAACCAGAATTGGAGGCCAGCGTACAGAGGGAGATCGAACCACGGACACCGAGGAAGGAAAACCTGGAATCAGCGCGATACAAGAAATCAACAGCCTGATTAAAGGAGAAATTACGGCCGAGATGGGAATAATCGAGACTGGAGATCCCAAGAACAGAGTCGCGGGTTCGACGAAGAAGCAGAAGAACGTTATCACGCATCATTAAGATATATGGAGGAGCGTGGAGATGATAACAGAAAATCGCAAGTGCATTGAGATGAAGCAATTAAAAATAGGTCACCCGACATCTATAAGGATGATGACGGAGCCAAGAGTCTGGAGATGCAACAGCACGAAGACAGACAGAAGAACTCCATAAAAAAAGGAGCCATAAGAAAAACCAGCCAATTATGACTCGGGGAGAAGGAGATACACGAAAGTCAATGCAAGGTTCACAGGCCACTACTCGTGGGAGAGTACGTCTTATTGAAAAAACCAGCTAGTTCAGACCCAGAGAACAGGAAATAGAAAAAGTTTCAACGTAATTATCACGGGCCCTATCTGATTATAAGGGACTTGCAAAATAATGCCTACAGAATTAAAGATGAAGGAACAGGCAGAAGGAACGCTGCCAACCTCAAATTGTATAGTCAACCGGAGGAGTATGAAACCACAGGGGAGCAAGCCATGCACACCCAAATGTACGGGGAGTCATTATATATGCACGCAGAGAGTCCTCAGAAAAGCCTACACCAGGGTGAAAGGAAACAAGACAGCCAGCTCGTAGACCCAAGGGGAACGAGGGAAGAATGCCGCTGTCAGTTGGAAGAGTTCTACAACGAGTTACGGGATGCAGCGAGAGAACTCCAAGCGATGAATGAACGGCCAAGGAAAGAAAACAACGAAATACGAGACGGCAGACATAGAGGAGTGGGGGAACGAGACGACCCACTGCTCGGGAGCACCGACCGCCTAACGTAAACACTGTCTACAGAGTCGATGCCGTCTGGAGGTTCGAAAGAATTCACTTTTAAAATGAATTTTTCGAACTTAGCAGGGGAAAAGTGTGCCCAATTAGACACGGCTGACTGGCATCGAACCGGGGTCTTTATCACAAGGATGACCAGGCCCATGATTCTGCGCAGAATTGAATCATTGATCTCTGAGGGGGAACAGCCACAGTGAACCCGAAGAACAATGAGTTATAACTGCATATAATTATAATAGCAGGATTTCACGGCCAGAACGGGAATATTATAGCTTTAAAGGTGGATTATTGCAGAAAATACAAGCCTATGTACGTTTAAGATGCTAGAGCTCAAGAAAGCGAGCCAGCTTGACATTTTGACAAAGCAAAGTTGAATGTGGGCAGAGTAGACATGGCGCCTAGGCACTACTTTCGGCGTGGCTGGAGGCTGAAGGCCGTGATTAACGACTAAGAAAATTCCCCTTCAACAAGGCGAAACTGTGGAGTGGGTGTGGTCGCCCACAGAAATTAATTAATTACGGCCAAATGGAGCAATGAATTGAGATGAAACTTACACCCAGATGCATGTATTCTAGGAAAGATAATTTAGGAGTGTTCTCACGCCTAAATTAAAGCCTGCATCTATAAAGGAACTTATTCACAGACCTAATCCGTGGCAGAGTCAGGATTTGAAGAGGAGCAAGAGGGGAAAAATCGGGGTAGCATCATGACGCCGTGGAAGAAAGCAATTAATTATAATTAATTGGCCGAAGCAATTGCCTGCACGCGAGTGAATTTGGAACCTCCATGAATAGACAAATAAGGATCATACTTCACTTTGTCTGAAAATGCATTATTTTAAGAAGAGAGTCGCTCCTGGAAATCCAGTGAACTATTTTTCATCAGGAAGCTTTATATGGGGAGAAGCTGGAGCGGAGGTCAGTTCATCTTGACTCAACTCGTGTGGTAACACGCTGTCGGATCACGCAAGAAAGTGCGCTGAATTTATAAAGTATTGACCCTCAAATGTACTAGCGGTGAACAATGAAAGGCGCATCATGCAGCTTAATAACAGTAATTCGGCATCATATAATAATTAGTCTACCGCAGACGTATAAGCAACAGTATTCGCGAGTATAGGATCAGTACTGCGTAGAGATAATTTAGGATGATGTTTACAGACAATGAACATACCCATGAAGTGTTATCATGGGTAAAATGAAACATACTATTGTAATGAACACTACGGTTACGGGAACCTGGAAGGCATCACAAGTAGTTGTGACCTAGGATTGAACAACTTTGCAGTAGAGGAGACATAAACTGTAGGTGACGGGAGACGAACACACACACGCAAGATAGACTTTCAAGGAGACCAGTGGTTGTCAGGAGTTAGCTGCATTGCATCTCTGAGGTCAGGCGATAGTGGGAATCCGATGAAGGATCCGTGTGTGAAAATTGTGCGAGAATTATGTATAAAGTTATATTACAGTGATCTTTAAGAGGGTTTATGTTTATATGGTAAAAGAATGTGTATTGTGTCAAAGTGAAAATGCCAGTAGTGAAAAATATAATTACCATGTGTAAAGTTTATGCAATGTGTCGTGTGAAAAATATCATGATGGCTTAAAACAAGCATTATGGCAGGCGAGTGGACCAACCCAGCTAAAATGAAAGTGACAAATTTAATATGTTGATATGATTTAATAGCTCACCATACAACGAAGCATTCCCTCAACGATTAAGAAATATCAGTCATTTGTGTACGAGATCACATCCCTCGTATTTTGGTAAAAAAAATATGGCTTTGAGGATGACATGCTTACGGCCATTTATGCGTAAGACATTGATGAAAGTAACGGTAACGTTAAATAATAATAATAATAATATTCTGGGGTCGGTAACAATAATAAATAAATAAATCGGCATGTCAGGCCTATAGTACGTGCAAAGTGTGTCATATCTAGCGTAGGAATACTGTGTTATTGTGAAAAGTAAGAAAGAAAGTTAAATATCGAGATAAAGAGAGCTTTTCAGTGTCATTGAAATGTTAAATAAATGTCTTATTATGGTATATTCTACAGGGTTGTATTTGAGAGCCATTAAGATAGTTAATGTATGCCAGTACATTTATACTTGTTTTGGAGCTACGTAGAACTTTGGCTTATGAAATGTATAGAGGACGTGAGAGCTTTGAGAATTGAGTCATCTGTAAGACATATTGTTTGAGCCGCGATCAGCGAGCATGTAACGTAGAATCAAGAGATTTGCGTCAATAAGTTGCGGGGATCATCCGAAAATAGTTTGCGCGTTGTCGAATCTAGTAGGCAAAATCTTCGATATAGTATTGCCTTAGAGCATACATGTGTATTCGCAACAGAGTTGGGACAGAGTCTGTTTGTATCCACTGTAAGCAGAGTCTTCGCCACCAGGGATAACTGCTAGAGACCCTAGGTAGGCTGATATATTAATTGATCTGCCCTTAGAGGTAAGATAAATGGTTCTTCGTGTAGGAAAGGTCGATTTCCCCTTGTTATATGCATGCCGTCCAGTGAGATAACAGTGAAACTCACCTGAGATGCGCGCAAAAGCCACTGATGACCACAGAACGGCAAAACTATTTCGTGATCCATCCCTTGCCTTGAATAGTAATTAGGAGCCGAGATGAGCCCATTAAATACCCTAAATGTAGGTATTAAATAATTAGATTCACTCAATTCGCAAGGACACGACCCATTCAGGGTACCTCTAGCACAGCTGCACCATTGAATGAACACTTGGCATGCGGGGAGTGAGGCGGGTAGCAGGTATAATCCACTAACCCGGCAGCCATCTTGCCGAGGACGGCCCATGACTAATCTACTGTTCGCACGAAAGGAAGTCAATAGACCTGATCCTTTTATTTTAAGATTGTAGTGGGACACTGAAGAATCTCGATATTTCGAAAAGTAATTAAGATGTGCTTGATATGACGGTGTCAATTGAATTAGATGCACTATTTCCATACACATGCAATGTTGGAATGAATTAATCGGATAACATTTGGCCCAGTTATTCTCTGAGGAGAGATTAACTGCACCAAATAAATAGAAGCATTTTTGTAAAGAGTATTTACCCAGTTCACACTAATTTATTCATACGGATAACGTAATTTGAATGAGATGACACGTTTGTAACGATAATGGTTTGACCAGACCCAGAAAATCGTTGTATGGTGAAGCTATAAAATATCTATATCTATGTGTATTTTGGAGGGGAAAGTGTACCACTTCAGCGTTTGAAACTTATGGGAAATGAATACGATTCGCACGAGACGACACTTATTAAACAAGGCATAAGGTAATGAATTAATGTTATTTAAAGTAAATGTCCCGTGTAAAACGGATAAATGTTTCATAATTTCAGATTTAATGTCATTTAAATATAATTTGTGTTTATTGTGTTGTGATATTCCAATTAGTGTTAAGTTGTGCCACGTGAAGAACAATATGGAGACTCGCAAATGTCGAAGAGTATCAACAATAGGATGTTTAGGATAGACTTGAGTGCGGTGGAGCACCAATCTTGAGAAGAAGAGACTCACAGATAATTTTGATTTTTGTTGTGGGAAATAAATGTAAAGTTTTTTTTTTTTTGTGTTTTATGTTGTTTTGCCATGAATTACTACCATTAAATGTTATACCTAAGAATATGTTGTTTCTTTCAAGTAGAGTAGTCACCTGACAGACTCAAATCCTGAATATGTGCTCGTATAGTGGGTTGAACGCCCCATACCTCGAAAGACCGTGAGTTAGCTGGGATACGAACACATGTTCCATATGATGATGATTGGGTACACTATCAAGAATAATGACGAAATTAAGTTGGTAATATAGAAATTTCATATTAGTTCGAAATACTGTATACCTGGCAAAATGTAGCCTAATGTAGCCTAATAGAACACTACAGTTTCGCAGCCTTGGTGACTGAATATGCTCTTAGTTACATCTCTTAAGGTACAGAAGACAAAATTTGATTGAAGTTCAATGGATAGCATGGTCGTTAAATGCAGTTAAACATTGGATCTAACGGCGCGCGTAAATTCATGTTGGCAACAATGTCATGCATGTATTGGTCAGAAATAGTCTGAAATAATACGATCTATTGTTTAGCCAATTTTGAATGAAATCAATTAGTTAGTATGGAAGTTACATGCATTTTAAAATTCGACTTATCAGCAGGCTTAGAATCATGTTAGCAGCACTGACGTATATTAGTTACTCCAAATTAATCTAGAATACCAGGTACTATACGTGTGCAAAGTTTAGAGCTATTGGCTTGCATACTTTCTGATATATTGATATTAGGGTAACAAAAATAGAGACAACATTCATTAACAGTTGGCAGCCCTGGTTGCTCTCAATAATAGTGATATCAGTTATGGTACACATAGCACATACGAAATTTGGTTGAAATCCAAATCATAGTATAGAGGTTAGATGTATTTAAATTTGAACCTCTCAGCAGGCTTAGAATCATATTGGTAGCACTGACGTATATAATATTACTCCGAATTAATATAGAATGTCAGGTACTATACTGTGACCATTTGACCGAAGTCCCACAATCACATGAGCATGAATTTCAATATCCGCCGAGCAAAAGACTCAAAACAATAACTCGGGGTCCATCTGGGCTAAATAGAAAAAATTACGAGCCTTACAGTAGCCAGCTGATGCCACCTCGTCCGATCCACTTCCGTCCCATTTTTCAAAATCACTCCCACAAAAATATCCAGCAACCGAGTGCAAATATGTTACACATCAGAAATAAAACAAAACTAGCCTGATACCGAAATTCACACTCCTTGAAGGAATGGAAGGTAATGCAAATAACTCGTGAATGACACCAATTTCTCTAAACACCTCCGTATAATTGAACTGTCCACTTGTCCTTTTGAAATAATTTTGTATGTGACCAGAAGAAGGCATACACCTCGATAATTGTTTGTGTCAGTTTTACGTCCTTTTTGTGTAAGGGATGGATTTTTTCCGTTTGCCAAATGTCCAACATAATTTCGTGCAATTTTATGATACAATATTCTCCTGCATTTTTCCACAATTTTGCAGTTATCCGATCCTACCCTGAGGTCTTGTTATTTTTGTGATCGGATGAATTCTTTAATCTCTTGTACAGTCGGTGGGGTTGAAACTTGAATAATTTTATAAGAATTGATGAACTTAAACTTTTCTTGTGGTAAGTCACTGTTAAGTAATTTAGAAAAGTATACTGCAAGGATTGTACAGTTGGCATCTATAGTAGGCTATAAGCCAATATTCCATTTTCATTAACAAAATGGAGGGTTGGTGAAGAATACTTTGTCAACTTTTGCTTGAAAATTCTATAATAGATTCGTGACTTATGTTGCTTAAAGTACTCTTCTATTGATTGTAATTTAAAATCTTCACTTTGCTTACGAATTCTCCTTATTGATTTTGTAACTATCTTCCGAACGTTTTGAAGTTCTTGAAATGTGGTTGGAGTTTTATTGCATGACCAATTATGCCAGGTTTGCTTCCTAAGTTGTATTAACTGGTCACATTCATCTGTCCATCACGGGTGTTTTCTTGTTCATGTTAACGGGGCTATGTTTACAGCTGTTTGTAAGAGTCCTGCATGAAGTTGCGGCCAATTTTGTGGATGTATTTCTTCAGTTCCTTTCATGAAGTTTTCATTACCTTTAATATTCTCTATATCATATTTACTTTGAGGAACTCGTTTTGTAAATTTTCGTTTCTCAGGGATCACCATCAAGGGAAAGTTTTGTTGGATAATGATCAGAATCTAAATCCAGGCCTTTCAGTACTTTAAGTTTCATGATTTCTGCAGTATACAAACGGGAAATAAGTACATGATCCAGTTGATACTCACCCATTAAAGAATTAGGTGAGACCCAAGTCCTAGTTTTAGAAGGGAGTTTCTTAAAGAAGGTTGATTTAAAAATAAATCATGACTTCTGCTTAACTCGATGAGTCTCATGCCGTTCTTATTAGTTTGCTTATGGCCAGACCATTTCCCAACCCAATATCGATATTTCATCTCTTTGCCAATTTGTGCATTGAAGTCACCCATAAGAATTTTAACATGATGTTGTGGAATTCTTTATAAAACATTATCTAATTGATTCCAAAATTGTTCCGCTTTCTCGAGTGCTTCCTTGTTAGTGACGTTAGTTGGTGCATGACCATTAATTAGAATATAGATTTTGTTCCCTGATTTTATCGTTATGGTGGAAAGACGTCCTGAGTAAGACTTCAATGTCACAACTTATTCAAGTATTGATTCATCCACTAGGGGATTTGAGGTACTCCGACTTACCTCCTTGCACATGCACCCATCTGTGGTCTCCTCAGAATAAGATAGACCACTCGGGGACTGAAACACCTGGGGTAAATTATTGCTCAAGAAGGTGCACTATTCATGTTGATTTAATTGATGTTTTGACTGACATGTTGTTTTATGCTATAGTTTCTCTGTTTTATGATATGATATTGTTGTGTTACTAGGCAACAGCTTATAAGGAAACAGCCATTACTGCTGGGGAGTTTGACTGCTCTTACCATAAAGAAATTGAATTCCTACTACAGGAATGCCCTGAAAAACAACATTCCAAACGTGCAGGAAATTGTATCCACAGTGTATGCTACATTATACCACTACATGAGCACAGATGACAATCCTCGTCACTTCAAATGCCCCTCAGGGATTAGCATATGGTGCTTCTACAATAGGACAATTGCGAAGAAAGAAAAATCAGCAAGTCACAAAGACATAGAATCCAAGGTAGAGTCTGCTGTGGTAGTAAAAATCATCTCTTTACCAAAGGATGGCAGCAAATTAACTTCTTACCAGGTGTGTTAGTGGGGGACTCTGAATGCTAATGAGAGTCTTCACAGCTCTGTGTGGTCAAAATGTTCTAAAACAAAATTTGTGTCCAAGAAACGACTGGAATATGCTGTTGTATCAGCTGTAAGCCAGTTCAACATGGGGTGCTAAAGTAGCTTGGAAGTTCGAAAAGTTGCCTCCGGAAGAGAAATAAGTGATATTGCAAGGAACGTCAGTGGGCAACGAGACAGGCAACGTATGTACCTATCCAAAGCTAGGTGTTCTGAGCAGTCCAATAAAGTGAGGAGGAAACTGGAACTTCAAGAGAATAAGGGTAGAAGAGCTACTGAAGAAGATGGAAGGGTCTACATAAGGTGCAGGCGAGTTTTAAGCAGCTTATAAGTGTCTTGGAACTTTAAACTGCTTTTTCTCCAAAACATTTTTTCAACATTTTTTCATTTTTAAATTCCTCCTAGCAGAGCAGTTCTTACCCAATTGTCCTGTAAACCTGCACAGTTATTTCTTGATAGGTTATGTAAAGATTCAAAGAGGGTTTTCAAGAAAAAATTGATACAAGACCTAATTTTCATTAACCATAAATAAAGATGAACATTTTTGTGAAA
This sequence comes from Meconema thalassinum, assembly GCA_946902985.2. Lineage (NCBI taxonomy): Eukaryota > Metazoa > Arthropoda > Insecta > Orthoptera > Tettigoniidae > Meconema > Meconema thalassinum. Next base: position 241,609,623 of record OX336395.1, read on the forward strand.
AATTAAGTAACCCATAACTTATTAAATAATTAATAATTCTGTATGTATCATCATAATTTAAAAAGCCTCTTTGAAATGCTTGACAATTTCAAGGTGAACTCGTATAAAAAGTGCCTACAATGAAAACAATAATGCTAGGAGCTTTTTCACTACTTAACCATTTTGTTGAAAATTTTAATGCAAACATTAATTATCTGAAGAACAATTCAATTTACTGGTTCCAAATTTTGTATTGTAAGTAGGATAAACCAACTTCAAGAGTGTGCAAAGTTTCAAATGTGTAGCTAATGAGATACCCAGAATTTGGTATTTCCACCAGACTATCTCGTTACAGTAAATGGCAGCAATTCCATATGTATGCCAGATAGATTGAGTAAACTCATATTTTGCAAGTTGCCAAGAATTATCAACCATCATATTTTATAAGCTAACTTATTCAGCATATATATTTTCACATACCGTACACACAGTTACTTCTCCTATACCACGCAGAAGAAGGTTACAATGAGACTGAAACGCGAGTACTCAGCAGTAATGCTCGGAGCACGGTTGGAGAGGGACTGGGGGTGATAGCCAAAACGTCACTGGGCGAAGGTCTTAGTTCAAGTCCATGGGCTTCCTGCCAATCTTGATGTATCCACCGCCCTTACAGCGGAGCTGTATTGCATTTACTCACACAAGGTGGCGAGTACTCAGCTGCTCACGGGCGAGCTGTTCGGCTGGAAAAGCCTGACTTAATGTAATAAATAATTTGTTATAATTAATGCGTCAATAAGGAATCGGGCTATCATGGTAATTTTTATGTCATTTTATGCTAAGTATTATTTTAATTCGAATGATTTGGGCAATTTATTTCCGCTTGGGCTTTCTCATCTCTGTTCATCACCTCCATCTTCTCCTTTCTTCTTCCCGCCCCGTTCCTCTGCTCCCTTGATCTTGGACCACTTCCCCACTGCAATTGGCCGACACCGCCCTCTCCCTGTCTTGCTTACACTTAAATCTCTCACTTCCCATTGCGCTCTCTCTTTATTCTCTCCTTCCATTCTGTAATCCCTTGCCTTTTCTGGCCCTCCAGAGTTAATACTTCTCCTCGAATCACGCCCTCCCATCTCATTCCTCTGCCATTACATGCATTCTCACCATCTCCACCAATCTAACGCACCTCCGCTCGCCCCCTGTCGACTCAACTCTTCCGTTCTCCAAACGTTTATTACATTCTTTCCCCGTGTGCCGTTTTTCATTTATTCTAATTCTTTTTACGGATTTTGGCCTTAAATGGGGGGCGGCCAATTATAGGGATCCATCTACCCTTCGTGGGTCCTTTTCTGCTTGCATGTTCTCTCCTCATATTATTCTTGGGCCACTATAGGATTACTGAATAGCGGATGCCTTAGGAGGGGTGGTCGGTTCTGCAATCGAAATTAAACTTAGTTTCGGTATTGAAAACTTCATAGTCGACTGTTAACTTACGGTACCGTATCTATGAATATAATAGAACATTTTCTAACTCCGCTATACCGGTCGCAAGCCCGGGGCCTCTTCTTGCAAGAGTCGAGGAAGGAGGAGCGGGAGGAGTAACAACCTCGTTAAAAAACCGGGGTTCAGCTGGCCCGGCTGATAGCACCCTGTAAGGGCCCCTGCCTAGGGTAGATGTGAAAACTGGACAACGGCTTCTGAGGCGGATGAAGATGGTTGGCATCATCTCAACGGTAAGGAAGGCGGAAGAACCAATATGGGGAAGATTGGTCTCCTCAGCCTTGGAAGGCAACCAATCTACGGGAGACAACCCTAATTCAAACCTATTGGAGCTCTCAACCTCAGTAGTAAATTGATCAGGGGGTTAAACCTCTGATCCCCCTAACCAATCTTCAACTAAAGCATGGAAAGTAAACGCACGGAATTAACTACCCCAGGTGGTATCAAATCCACCTCCGCTGTCGGTGGTGTTAGTGGGCCTTTGGAGTCTGGGGAGCCCACACCAACATGCTTTAAGGACGGGTTGGAGCGTCCTGGAACCACTAACAACAAGATCAGACATAAACAACAGAAATACTTCGCCACACTGAACATCAACTCGCTACTTAAGATAGGCAAACTGAAGCATTTAACAGACACTTTGATTAATCACAAGATACTGCTCACAGCAATACAGGAAACCAGATATACTGATGAACATGCCTTTGACTCCCAAGGCTACCGTATTTTCAAAGGAAAGGTAGAACGTAGGAGAATGAAGAACGTACCACACCTGGGGACTGGTTTTATTGTAAGCCATAAGATACTGGATTCAGTTATTGACTTCAGCTCTCTCAATAGTCGAGTGTCTTTAATAACCTTCCGGTGCACAAACAAGGTCTACACTGTAGTAAATGTCCATGCACCCATCAATGAGGACAATAAGCGTAACCCTGAAAATACTGACAAGTTTTGGGAAGAACTAGAGGACATCATATGCAAGGTCCCAGAGCGTCATACAATCATCTTACTCTGTGACTTCAACGCCCAGCTAGGGAAAGAACGCAAGTACAGAGACATTGTGGGAGATTTCCCGGCCCACACAAGGACAAATAGGAATGGAGAGCGCCTAGTAGGACTTTGTAAGGCCTTCAACTTGGTAATGAAATCAACGGCTTTCAAGAGACTGCCAAGGAAGCAAAAGACCTGGACATCACCTAACTGTCTCTTGGGAGAATTCCAAATAGACCATGTTGCCATCTCAAAGAAGTCCCATAGAGAGATCCAGATTGTTCGAGTATTAAGAAGAGCAAATTTGGACTCCGACCACTATCTCTCCAAGGTCAAGCTAAGATTTCTACCTCGGAATACTAAAAAAACAAAGTCACACAAACTTACTAAGTTTAATTTTGAAAAACTTTCAAATTGCAACCAGTTCACGGAGAAAATGGAAACCCTGGAATGTAAAACCTGGGATGAAGTGAGGGAGAACCTAGTGAAAGTTGCCACGGAGATTGCGCCATTACAGAAGCAGAAGAAGCATGCCTGGTGGACGACTACCTGTGATGAAGCGGTGACACAGAGACAAGCAGCCTGGCCTAAGTGGAACTCACAGAAGACACAAAACAAGAGGGATAAGGTCATAGAGCAACGAAAGTTAACTGCCAGGATCATCCGACAAGTAAAACGGCAGTTAACAAAGGACCAACTGACTCAGTTGGATGACGATTTCAAGAAGAACAACACCAGAAATTTCTACAGAGGCTTTAAACGGAACCTCAGCCGTTATAATCCTCCCAGCCTCCACTTCAGAGGACTGGATGGACAGATAGCCTATAATGATATGGACAATTGCCACCTTCTGGCCAAGTACTTCGAGAATCTCCTTAACTGTGAATCACCTGACACATTCTTCACTTATCAAGACACCAACAGGCAACCAATCTCTCAACCACCAACCAAAGAAGAAGTGATAGACATCATCAAGTCCTTGAAAAACAACAAAGCATCAGATGAAGACTCAATTGTAGCGGAACTATGGAAACAAGCTGGGAATAGGACTAAAGGCAAGTTGACAGAAATCTTCCATGACATTTGGGAGACTGAAACATTGCCTAGTGACTGGACCTCTGCTTTGATTCATCCCCTACATAAAAAAGGAGACTTGACCGACATCAACAACTATCGAGGAATCTCGTTAGTACCTGTGACATACAAGATCTTTTCTAAGGCCTTATTAAACAGAGCTGAACCCCAGCTAGACCCTCGACTAGGAGAATACCAGGCAGGATTTAGAAAAGGACGCTCTTGTAAGGAACTGATACTGAACTTGAAATCAGTGCTACGGCAAGCAAAAATGGGTAGTAAGAAATATGTCATCATTTTTGTTGATTTTAAGAAGGCGTATGATTCGGTTGACAGACCTACTCCCATGAAGATCCTGCAAGAACTAGGACTAGACGAGAAGACACATAACCTTATCCAACAGACTTTAAAGGACACCATGTCACGAGTGAAGTTCAGAGGAACCCTCTCTGAAAGTTTTGAAATTAAGTCAGGAGTAAGACAGGGAGACGGTCTCTCACCTCTCCTCTTTAACTGTGCCCTGGAAAAGGTGATAAGGGAGTGGCGAAAGGAGCTAACTAGTCAGGGGGTACCAAGTGGTATCACTTTGGGACAAAAGTGCAATGGGCTCAGTGTTGATTGCCTGGCATTTGCCGACGACCTGGCACTTCTATCTCATTCAATAAAAACGTCTGTGAAACAACTTAATGTTCTCATGCAACAAGCAGCTAAGGTAGGACTATATGTGTCACTTGAAAAAACACAGTACATCACAAACATCAGTGAATCTCCTTGTACACTGCATTTGGACCAGGGAGAGATCAAGAAAACTGACAGATATAAGTACCTAGGAGAATGGCTTGAACCGAATCTCTCGGAAGTAAGGGCATTATCAACTCGAGTTAACAAGTTAGAAATGGCTTATCAACTAACCAAGAACACATATAATAAGAAGTGTCTCTCCCGAAAGACTAAACTGAGACACTACCAGACAGTTATACGTCCTGAAGCCTTATATGCATCAGAATGTCTAGTATTCAACCGGAAGGGACTCACGGACAAACTCGAAGTACAGGAGAGAAAGATAATGAGGAAGATATTGGGACCTGTTAAGGAAGGTAATGAATACAGAAGGCGGCCTAATCAAGAGCTCTACACGTACTGTGAAAGAATCACGGATGTTGTTAGAAAACGACGTCTAGCATTTTATGGACACGTCTACAGGATGCATCCTACCAGGTTGACCAAGCAGCTCCTCGGTTACTGGAAAAAGCGGAAGACCAAGTCACCATGGTTGTGGGAAGTGAGCAAAGATCTGCAAGAACTTGGAGGGACGGAAAGAGTATTAAAAGACCGGACATCTCTCAGGAAGATGCTTCAGCAATTGAGGTTACAGGACAAACCGCCAAGAAAGAAAACAGGTGCCCTCTGGACCCAGGAGAGGAGGGAACAACACAGCCAGAGGATGCGTAACTACTGGGCAAACATCAAAGCCCACTCCAAATGTAACAGTTGAACGTCGTGGTCCATAGATGGCCTATTCGAAACAAGAAGAAGAACATTTTCTGTAGCGGTAGGCCTATGTGTTACCTGGTTTTGTGTTCCATTAGCGTAAGGAGTTGTTAAGATGGATAAATTCAATGTGTGGACTCATGCCACTCTTTCCCTATAGTAGCATCATTAATTTAGGAACAAACAGTTTGTAGCCTAGGCCTACAACTAAAAGAACAACCTACCACCTGTGTAGAGCATTGATCTCAAAGCTTCGTGAATGAGTGATGTACGGTATAAGGCTTAGCTAAAAAAATACATTGAGAAGCAGCAGAAGAATGGAAGGAATTAAATACGGCATAGACCTCGAAAAAGAACTCATTGATAATCTTACTCTATCGCTTAGTCTCTATTAGTAGTGTGACCGATCCAGTCAGGGTCATTTCCAGGCCCCAGGGTTATTCGAGAAACGACGAGACCGGAAGGTCAGCATGACGTCATGGCGTGACGTAGCGAGGTAACCGCTTGAGTAGGGTGAATGCTCCAGAAGTTTCCAACCCCTTCCCCCTTTTTCTCGAGAGGAGTCCAACACGGTTCCGGAAAGTTCAGTTATTCGGCGTAGACCAGACAAGTATGCCACGTGGGCTGAAATTCGTATCGAGTGCTCGAACAGTTTTATGTGTAGTCAGTGCTCGTGGCCATTTGATATGAGAAGTATGTCGGGAGTGGACGGAAATATTTTTTTTGAAGTGCGCTGGAACAGTATTCAGTAATGTGTCGCTATAACGATAATCGAGAATTTCCAGACGACACCGGAATCGTTAGTATGTGAAGAAATAGTCAGAACTGATAAACGAAGGTCCGTTAAATTCATGTGAAGGCTGCAATTGATTTGTGAAGACACGTGGAATATTATAGAACACTTCGCCATTTCGACTAGGGAGTTTAATGCACGTGGTCTTGTTAAGTTAGCAGATATTAAAATATTGAAGGCGTGTACTGTGGTCATAGCATGATAACTTTGTGCGCATTTAAATATCTGAGTGGAGGCCGTAATAAAAAACAGAATTATTATACCGACAGTTTATGTTAATTAATGGTGAATATCCGGAGTGGGTGGTTTTTGCTAAGAATTAACCTTACCCACAAGGGAAGATGAATAAAGAAGTAATGGGAAGTGGGTTTCGGACAGAGGAACATGTGTGGATAATAGGACGAAAGTCCAACATCAAATACCAAAAATTTTTGGAGAAAAGTGTCACCGCAAAGCCCGTGAAATCACTAAAGTGAGTGGGAACCTGAACACAGCTAACAGGAAACGCAGCTTGAGCTTGGGCTATTTGCGGGCGAAAGGAGGTGGTACCTTCCCTTCCAAGCCAAGATTCGGCTACTATGGGGAAGGGTGGTGGTTTGGCAAAGAAAGGAATGATGAGTTTCCTAGGTATATTTTCAAAGGAGTTTGTTTTAAACCATTATTTTGAAGAATACAAATAGTTTGAATTGGCCGTGATGTTTTAATTCTTGAAATTGTAGAATTTCTAAAAAGCGACCGAATGGTTCCAAGAAGGATAGGGATAAAACAATTATACCCTTGGGAATAATTTTGGTAAGAGCACCAATAGTTGCATTTAGGAATGACTAAACTTTTACCCAGCAAAGCGCCGACTAAAAGTTTAGACAATGAGAAAAACTTTAATATGGAAAACCAACCATAAGTTGTAGAGAAAATCTCAACAAGCAGGAAGCTGGCGTAGCGAGCTATGCTTGCTTTACTGGCCAGTTAGAATTAGCTATCAAAGCTAAGAGAGGCTTTAATAAATTTGTGACTAAGAGTTCTTGCTCAAATGCAACAAAAAGTGGAACCGTTATTAATTTTATTTGTAAGGTTTTTAAATATAAGCCCATAGGAAGAGTAGGGGAAGACAGGATCTTGCCTAAACGTTATTTTAGAGAAATGATACAGCAAAAGGTAAATTTGGACTTATTTAACAATGCAATAAGTGTAATCAATTTGACACATATGTAATTTGATTTTATAAACATTTGGGGTCGCAAACCTCCTAAATCATTTAAAGCTTGCACCAGGCAATTGACAATTTTTTGGTTTTGGAACTTTTTATAAGCACTAAAATTTTCATGAGATTTTGAAATGGTGCTAAGGTTAATAAATAGAAAATTTAAAGATAATTAACGTAATTAAAGTTAAACAATAAATCAAGTACAACTGTATACTTTAAGAATTTCTTGATGGGCATCTTAGAAATATGAACAAATAACAACTTCGAAAGTAACAACAAAAACAGGGAGAAATGAAATAGAAGTTTCTATAACTTCTTATAATTATACAGAATTACTTTTAGAGGTTATACAAATAGGGCAGGTCACTTATTGTGAAACCTGAAGAGAAAAATTAAAAGGAAGTTTCTAGAACTTCTATATTTAAACAGGATCACGAGGAAAAAGTTGGGGCCAGTTACCCTGCCATGAAACCTGGATTAAAGAGATTAATGAAAGGTTTGGTAGACAATAACCAATTCTTGTGATAGCAAGAAAAGAAATAAATTAATAAGCAGCTTCTAACTGCTGATATTTATACAGAGTGAATAAGTGGAAAGTGGAGAAAGTTGGGAGGGCGCCTATGGTTTGGCGAGGCCTCGTTGCAAAATACATAAATTTAAATATTAACCTAATTTGTTAGTAAAGAGGGGTTGAGGAAGAGGAAATAGGAACTCTGTAGAGAAAGTTCTTGGCCTAATTTATTTGTTTCGGACGAGCGCGACGCGGATGAGAAATTGAACGAGCACTGTTTCACTATAGTCTATTGACGTGGTTGAAAAGTTCACTATTGTAGCACAGAGAGTTTATAGCAAGGAAAGTTATTGCAATGGTGAAAATTAACTAGTTCCACTAGATTTGCGAGAGTCTATTGCGTTGAAAAGCTTGTAAGTTATAGTTGAATGCAGCAGAAAAATTCCAACGGAGAAAGAAAAATTAGGTGATGATTAGCAGTTCATAAGGAAGATTCCTTAGTTAGAAAAAGTATTCCCATATGTGAGTGGAAAATACTAAAAGGTTTAACTTAGAGATGAATTATTTGGCATGGAAAATTCCAGAACAATCATAACTGTTGAAATAGGCAGAAAAAGTCCAGCGGGGGAACGAGCTAAGTTTTCTACAGACAGTGAGTAATTTAACGATGTCCTACGTTGTGAGAAATTATCTCAGTTAATTTGCATAAGAAATGCTGCTTCATGTTAAGATTAGCTTCGATAGACAAAGCTCAACCTCGAAAATCCCGCGAAGATGGTTATTGCCCCACATTTAGCAATTTCACACTGTCTGTAAAATGATGGTTAAAAGCATGTAGCTATTTAAAAGCAATTAAAATGAGTTGAAGAACGTTGAAGTAGTACTTAGCTCATTTGTGATGAACGGCGGTTCTAGCTGACCATTAGTTACGATCTGGACATGGCGTCCAATTTGAAAGTTTGTCTCTCGAGGAGAGGAGACGTGCTCTAGGTAAGCTCTAACTGGAAGTCTTGATGATTGTAGCACAAGTGAGGCCAGCTCAACGAAGCGCGGAGAGACCAGGGGAGGGAAAGGAGTGGGGGTAGGAGACAAAGGAATATACATAAGAATATCCAACATTGTAAAAATTAATTCTCTTGATGAAATGGTCTTCAAAGAGTTGATAGCAGGCGTCACTAGCGAAGCTTGGTGGATGAAAAAGTAGACGATGTCCTCTTGATCAGGGAGATGATAGCGGGCGATGGCGACGAGATTTAGTTGCCAGATTGGTAAGGAAATCCTCTTGTACATAGAAAAATTGAGGAACTTCAGAGATTCGCTGCTAGATGACGCTAGGTGGGTCATGGAAGATATATATCTAGAACAGACTCACAGGTAGTATAAGTAAAGTATACCAACAAAGAGAAACCAGGAGATCACTGTTGGTGTTTGCGAAAAAAGGAAGTAATGAAATAAAGCAAAGAGAAACACAACCTTACTCTGTCTTCCCGTGTATTCCAAAGTATACACCAATTTGGGAGGGAAACACCAACAGAAAACAAAAAACAAAATATTAAGAATTTAAAGGTAAAGGAGCAATGAAGGACTGTGGTCTTATAAAATGCCCATTAGTGGTCAAGATCTTGGCTATCCTAACTCTCCCATCCCTTTCAGTGTAACACTCGGTCACTCTACCAGAGATCCAGACCAAGGGAGGAGAAGCATCCCTTACCAGGACCAAGTCCCCCACTTTAATGTCGGGATTAGAAAGAAACCACTTCTGTCTCCTTTGCAAGGAAGGTAAGTATTCCAAACTCCAACTCTTCCAGAATGAATTACGGAGGGCTTCAAGTTTACGCCAAACAATAGGTAAATTAGGATCTCTGTATGAGTTGGGAAGGGGAGGAGGGACAGGAAGAGAAGTGCCTATAAGGAAGTGAACAGGTGTGAGTGGAAGCAGGTCATCAGGGTCATTGGAAAGCGGAGTTAAAAGGCGAGAATTAACAACACCTTCAATCAGAATAGACAGCGAATTAAATTCTTCATAAGTCAGAATGCGACTACCTAAAATCTTTCTTAGATTACGTTTAGTAAGTTTTACGCAGAATTCCCACCTACCACCGTGATGAGGGGCGTAGGGGGGTATGAAACGCAATTTGAAACCCTTTGAGTAGGAAAAATTAGAAATCTGTTCCATGGCAGGAGAAGATGTGAGAGCTTTCTTCCACAAGGAAGCTGCGCCTTGAAAAGTGGAAGCGTTATCAGAGAACATCTCAGAAGGAACACCACGCCGAGCAGAGAAGCGAGAGACGGCTGACAAAAAGTAAGAAGTGGAGGCATTCGTTACTAGTTCCAAATGGATCACGCCAGTAACCATGCAAACAAAGAGAGTAATATAGAGCTTACCAAACAATTTGCGTTTAGCTTCAGGGGAATTGCATTGATATTGGAACGGACCCATATAGCCCACACCAGTTAAAGCAAAAGGACGTATAGGAGAAGCGCGGAAAGAGGGCAGATCGCTCATTAATTGAGTATTGACTTTAGGTTTCGCTTTGAAGCAAGGAATGCTTTTGTGAATTACAGAGGAAACTTCATGAATTCCATTTATGTACCAGTACTTTTCCCTTAAGAAGCAAAGCAATGTGCGTGTACCAACATGCAGATTACGATAATGAAAGTCACGTATAATTAAAGAAGTTACGTGGTGTTTAGAAGGCAAAATAACAGGATGCTTTTTGTCCCCAGAAAGCAAAGATTGCGAGAGCCTACCACCTACCCTGAGTAACCTATTGTCATCAAGGAACGGGGCTAAGGCTCGAAGACGACTGGATTTCGGAAGATCTCTTTTAGCAGAAAGCAAAGACAATTCAGAAGAAAAGGTTTCTTGCTGTGTTACTTGCAAAACCTTAATGGTAGCGAGATTCAATTCATGATTGGTAAGGTGTAGTTTAGGGAGAAGAGGTTGGTCAACCACAAGATATTTCCATCTAAGAAGATAGGCAAAAATTCGAATTAATTTGTGAAAGGAAAAATAGCGGGACAACAAGGGATGGGAAACGTTGGAAACAAGATACGAAGCAGTAGATTTAGATACTTTAGCGTCAGGCAAGTTGGAGTTTGTAACTGGAGGTTTAGAAAGCCAACAAGAAGAGTCTTCAATTAACCACGAGGGCCCATGCCAGTACAACTGAGATGCTAGTAATTGAGAAGGTAAACATCCACGAGAAATGATGTGGGCAGGGTTGTCAGCGCTGGGCACGTTTCCATTGACATCCCGAAGAAAGAGTTTGAATTTTGGAAACCCTGTTTGCAACAAAAGTTTGCCAATGAACGGGGCTTTTGGCGATCCAAGAAATAGTGATCTTGGAATCGCTCCACAGATAGGTTTGCGAAAAGTGGACTTTTAAGACTTCCCGTTATTTCTTAACAAGTTCTGCGGTAATGAGCGCAGCACACAATTCAAGCCTAGGCAAAGTAATATTTTTAAGAGGAGCAAACTTCGATTTGGCACAAACAAGGTTGGAAACTGAAGATTCATTTAACGATCCACGATAAACCAAATATGCACAGCAACCGTAAGCTTTTTCGGAACTGTCTGAAAACACATGAAGGAAAAAAGATGTATTAGGATGAGCGTTAGTTAAATTCCTAGGAATTTCAACAGTTTCGTCCCATTCACATTTGAGCGACCATAGCTCTTGCATGAAAAGTTTGGCTCTAACAATAACCGGAGCAAGGAATTGAAGCGGATCAAAATTTTTTCCAATTTCAGAGTGAATTTGCCTTTTTGTGTTAGGGAGCTCTTCGGCAAGCCAAACTTTATAGACGAGAGTATCAGTGCTAGTGCACCAATGAACTCCAAGAGTTTTTATGGATTCGGAATTTCCACAAATTTCGACGGAGGAGGGGTCAACATCTTCAATAGGAAACTGGGCGAGAAATTTCGCTGATTGGAATTCCATTTATGAAGCGGGAATCCTCCATTCTTTAGCAATGCCTGAAGTTCTAGTGACACGAAAGAAGCTTCCTCCAGAGTGGGGAAGGACTGCAAGTAATCGTCAACATAGAATGATGTAGTTAGTGCTTCGGAAGCTTCAGATTCAAATAAATGACCATCTTGAGAGGCTAACAAATGTAGGGATTGGATAGCAAGGAAAGCGTAAGGTTTTAAGCCATAAGTAACCGTCTTTAAGTGAAATATATTAATGGGCTTGCTGATTTCGTCGCGCCACAAGATTTTTGGAGATCTTGTTCTTCAGGCTGAATTAAAACCTGACGGTACATCTATTTGATGTACGCTATAACAGCTACGGGAAATAATCTAAAGTTTAAGAGTATAGCATATACATCTGACTGAATAGCGGGACCAGAGTAAAGAGTATCGTTAAGACTGTTGCCATTAACTTCAGGGGATGAACCATTGAAAACGACTCGGATTTCAATTGGGTGTGCAATTCGTCATCAGATTTGCTGACAACTTCCATATGATCTAAGCTTTCATACTCATCCATGAAATCAGTGTACTGTTGTTTAACAAGAGGTTCTTTCTTGAATTTGCTCTCGATAGCAAAGAGAGGTTTTCGAGCTTTAGGTTAAGAATTAATAAGTTAGGGGGGATTGAGTTATCTTGGCATCTGAACAATGAACCGGCCTTCAGGAGAACGAGTAGAAGTGTTCAAGAAAAGTTGCTCACAGAATTCGTTTTCTGAAGAGGTTACGTTAGGAGAATCAACGCTTTCGATCCTCCTGAACTGATCCAAATCAGTATTAGCAAAATAACATTGATATACGGGTTGAGGAGAATAATGAGGAAGTTGACCAGTAACGATCCATCCAAAATTAGTGTCTCTGGCAACCACGTAAGTAACCGTCTTTAAGTGAAATATATTAATGGGCTTGCTGATTTCGTAGCGCCACAAGATTTTTGGAGATCTTGTTCTTCAGGCTGAATTAAAACCTGACGGTACATCTATTTGATGTACGCTATAACAGCTACGGGAAATAATCTAAAGTTTAAGAGTATAGCATATACATCTGACTGAATAGCGGGACCAGAGTAAAGAGTATCGTTAAGACTGTTGCCATTAACTTCAGGGGATGAACCATTGAAAACGACTCGGATTTCAATTGGGTGTGCAATTCGTCATCAGATTTGCTGACAACTTCCATATGATCTAAGCTTTCATACTCATCCATGAAATCAGTGTACTGTTGTTTAACAAGAGGTTCTTTCTTGAATTTGCTCTCGATAGCAAAGAGAGGTTTTCGAGCTTTAGGTTAAGAATTAATAAGTTAGGGGGGATTGAGTTATCTTGGCATCTGAACAATGAACCGGCCTTCAGGAGAACGAGTAGAAGTGTTCAAGAAAAGTTGCTCACAGAATTCGTTTTCTGAAGAGGTTACGTTAGGAGAATCAACGCTTTCGATCCTCCTGAACTGATCCAAATCAGTATTAGCAAAATAACATTGATATACGGGTTGAGGAGAATAATGAGGAAGTTGACCAGTAACGATCCATCCAAAATTAGTGTCTCTGGCAACCACGTTTGAGGATAAATTACGAACCTGTTTACGAAGGCAATTCCAGAAAACATTGACACTAAAGGGTATGTCAATGGGGCCTTGTACATTGAACAGAGGATCGGCTAACCTTAAATGCGAGGGAATGTTTAAACCGGAAATATGGACAGAGTGACTTGAAGTGTCTTCTCCTATGCTATTGAGAGTCAGACAATTCAGTTTGAGAAAGTTATTTCTGTGACAAATGTCTCTTATGGTTAGATTTGAAAACTGTAAACCTTGCGATTTTGAGCTGTTAATGCTTGATACATTGATAGAAGTGGGGTTTACAGGTAGGCCTAATTTTCTAATCAGAGAATGGGACACAAAATCATGAGTTTCCGCTGAATAAAGAAGACCGCGAGCACTGACCCATTTGCTGAATTTGTCCTGGACTTCGACTTGAACAGTGGATAACAATACTTGAGCACTACGCAAAGACTTAGCGTTTTGAATGTAATAAGACGCACTAGGATTGCTGGTATTATCACTTTTCTGAGAAGTAGATGCTGCTGATGACCTCAATTGATCATGACGATGCAGTAAAGTGTGGTGCGATTTTTCACAGTGGTTACAAAGTCTTGAAGACTTACAATTAGAAGCAGAATGCTTGGGTGATAGGCAGTTAAAGCAATGTTTATTCTGGGAAACTTATTTTCTTCTGTCGTCGACTGACAGTTCTTTAAATGATTTACACAGATACAAGGCGTGGGAATCATTGCAAAGTACGCACTCTAGTAGTCCATTTAAACTTTTACGGGGTTCGCTCTGAGTGTTTAAAGCGAGAGAACTAGCAATGCTGCGTTCACTAGACCTAGTTGGGTAACCAGTGGCGTTTGACTTAATTTAGACGAGCTCGACCCGGGCTTTTGGGTACTAGATGCTACGTGGTCGGTTTTAGATTTAAGAGACAGTAATTCAAGTTTAGAGCTTGGAGAAGAGGGTTCACTTGGATTAGCTAAAGCAGTTAAGAGTTGGCATCTAGTATTTATGAAGGTGACTAAATGCTCATACGAGTAATTGTCATCTTTGGAAAGTTCCATTTCCCAAGCCTTGAGGGTAGCAACATCGACTTTAGAAACAACTAAATGTATTAGGAAAGTGTCCCAGTGGTCAATGCGTTGATGTAATTGGGACAAGGCTTTAACGTGAAGTTGTGTTGTATCGATGACGGTACGCAGACTAGTGACGTCATTGTGCTGTGACGAAGGCAAATTGAATAGAGCCGTCATGTGGCGTTGAATACGTAGCCGTAAATTACCGTATCTTTCCTTCAACAAGTTAAAGGCAATGGGGTAATTTTCGGCACTTAATGGGAGTGCTTCAACTAACTTCTAGAATAGTTCGCAAATAATGAAATAATGAATAATGAATGAAACTTGTAAATGATTAGAATATCTTCATTTTCATGAACTAGAGAACAAAATAGTTCGTAAAAAGAATCCCAAGTAGATTCGTCTCCTGAGAAGTGGGGTAAATTAATCTTAGGAAGAATTGGTTTGGGCTTGTGAGTGCCCTCACGAGAAGAGGATTGTTGTTCGTGAATGGAACCAAGAATGGAACCATCCCTTTTCTGCTCCTCCTCAAGTTGTCGAATTAATTTGAAGGTGGAGGCTATACCGTCGTAGTATTGATTTTCTACCTCTACTCGATCATCAGTTTGATTGAGCATGCAGGTTTCGATTTCGGTTTGGATAGTACCGTAGTTTTCATACGAACGTTCATGGTCCTTTACGCGATGTTTTAACAAATCTAATTGAGCTTCTGAGAGATCAAATTCCTTGATGTATTTTCGGAATCGGGTAAGTTGCCCTTTATAAGAAGCTCGTTTGGAAGTAAGTTTTTGATCCTTGCCGTCCTTATCTTCATCTGTGGAAGGCATGGCGAAATAGGTAAATTGAAGTATAACTTCCGCAACTGTGGAACCTTGGAAAAGCTGTCAGACTGGCAGCAGCAAACAAGTTGAAAGGGAGAAATGCACCAAAGAAGACAGAAGCAATCTCTTTCTACCTCACCAGCTTTGCTCTGCGTAGTTATAGCTGAAAAATTCAAAGTAAATATTAATGATTTGCAAAATATTGACAAATGGACTTTCCCGGGTCTCGGCACCAAATTTTGGGTAGATTTTTGCTAAGAATTAACCTTACCCACAAGGGAAGATGAATAAAGAAGTAAAGGGAAGTGGGTTTCAGACAGAGGAACAAGTGTTGATAATAGGACGAAAGTCCAACATCAAATACCAATAATTTTTGGAGAAAAGTGTCACCGCAAAGCCCGAGAAATCACTAAAGTGAGTGGGAACCTGAACACAGCTAACAGGAAACGCAGCTAGAGCTTGGGCTATTTGCGGGCGAAAGGAGGTGGTACCTTCCCTTCCTAGCCAAGATTCGGCTACTATGGGGAAGGGTGGTGGTCTGGCAAAGAAAGAAATGATGAGTTTCCTAGGTATCTTTTCAAAGGAGTTTGTTTTAAACCAATATTTTGAAGAATACAAATAGTTTGAATTGGCCGTGATGTTTTAATTCTTGAAATTGTAGAATTTCTAAAAAGCGACCGAATATTTCCAAGAAGGATAGGGATAAAGCAATTATACCCTTGGGAATAATTTTGGTAAGAGCACCAATAGTTGCATTTAGGAATGACGAAGCTTTTACCCAGCAAAGCGCCGACTAAAAGTTTAGACAATGAGAAAAACTTTAATATGGAAAACCAACCATAAGTTGTAGAGAAAATCTCAACAAGCAGGAAGCTGGCGTAGCGAGCTATGCTTGCTTTACTGGCCAGTTAGAATTAGCTATCAAAGCTAAGAGAGGCTTTAATAAATTTGTGACTAAGAGTTCTTGCTCAAATGCAACAAAAAGTGGAACCGTTATTATTTTTATTTGTAAGGTTTTTAAATTTAAGCCCATAGGAAGAGCAGGGGAAGACATGATCTTGCCTAAACGTTATTTTAGAGAAATTATACAGCAAAAGGTAAATTTGGACTTCTTTATCAAGGCAAATGTGTAATCAATTTGACACATATGTAATTTGATTTTATAAACAATTGGGGTCGCAAACCTCCTAAATCATTTAAAGCTTGCACCAGGCAATTGACAATTTTTGGTTTGGAACTTTTTATAAGCACTAAAATCTTCATGAGATTTTGAAATGGTGCTAAGATTAATAAATAGAAAATTTAAAGATAATTAACGTAATTAAAGTTAAACAATAAATCAAGTACAACTGTATACTTTACGAATTTCTTGATGGGCATCTTAGAAATATGAACAAATAACAACTTCGAAAGTAACAACAAAAACAGGGAGAAATGAAATAGAAGTTTCTATAACTTCTTATAATTATACAGAATTACTTTTAGAGGTTACACAAATAGGGCAGGTCACTTATTGTGAAACCTGAAGAGAAAAATTAAAAGGAAGTTTCTAGAACTTCTATATTTAAACAGGATCACGAGGAAAAAATTGGGGCCAGTTACCCTGTTATGAAACCTGGATTAAAGAGATTAATGAAAGGTTTGGTAGACAATAACCAATTCTTGTGATAGCAAGAAAAGAAATAAATTAATAAGCAGCTTCTAACAGCAGATATTTATACAGAGTGAATAAGTGGAAAGAGGAGAAAGTTGGGAGGGCGCCTATGGTTTGGCGAGGCCTCGTTGCAAAATACATAAATTTAAAGATTAACCTAATTTGTTAGTTAAGAGGGGTTGAGGAAGAGGAAATAGGAACTCTGTAGAGGAAGTTCTTGGCCTAATTTATTTGTTTCGGACGAGCGCGACGCGGATGAGAAATTGAACGAGCACTGTTTCACTATAGTCTATTGACGTGGTTGAAAAGTTCACTATTGTAGCACAGAGAGTTTATAGCAAGGGAAGTTATTGCAATGGTGAAAATTAACTAGTTGCACTAGATTTGCGAGAGTCTATTGCGTTGAGAAACTTGTAAGTTATAGTTGAATTCAGCAGAAAAATTCCAACGGAGGAAGAAAAATTAGGTGTTGATTAGCTGTTAATAAGGAAGATTCCCTGGTTAGAAAAAGTATTCCCTTATGTGGGTGGAAAATACTAGAAAGTTTAACTTAGAGATGAATTGTTTGGCATGGAAAATTCCAGAACAATCATAGCTCTTGAAATTGGCAGAAAAGTCCAGCGCTGGAACGAGCTAAGTTTTCTGCAGACAGTGGGTAACTTTAAAGATGTCCCACGTTGTGAGAAATTATCTCAGTTAATTTGTATAAGAAATGCTGCTTCATGTTAAGATTAGCTTCGATAGACAAAGCTCAACCTCGAAAATCCCGCGAAGATGGTTATTGCCCCACATTTAGCAATTTCACACTGTCTGTAAAATGATGGTTAAAAGCATGTAGCTATTTAAAAGCAATTAAAATGAGTTGAAGAACGTTGAAGTAGTACTTAGCTCATTTCTGATGAACGGCGATTCTAGTTGACCGTTAGTTACGATCTGGACATGGCGTCCAATTTGAAAGTTTGTCTCTCGAGGAGAGGAGACGAGCTCTAGGTAAGCTCCGACTGGAAGTCTTGACGACTGTAGCACAAGTGAGGCCAGCTCAACGAAGCGCGGAGAGACCAGAGAAGGGAAAGGAGTGGGGGTAGTAGACAAAGGAATATACATAAGAATATCCAACATTGTAAAAATTAATTCTCTTGATGAAATGGTCTTCAAAGAGTTGATATCAGGCGTCACTAGCGAAGCTTGGTGGATGAAAAAGTAGACGATGTCCTCTTGATCAGGGAGATGATAGCGGGCGATGGCGACGAGATTTAGTTGCCAGATTGGTAAGGAAATCCTCTTGTACATAGAAAAATTGAGGAACTTCAGAGATTCGCTGCTAGATGACGCTAGGTGGGTCATGGAAGATATATATCTAGAACAGACTCACAGGTAGTATAAGTAAAGTATACCAACAAAGAGAAAAAGGGAGATCACTGTTGGTGTTTGCGAAAAAAAGGAAGTAATGAAATAAAGCAAAGAGAAGCAAAAGCTTACTCTGTCTTACCGTGTATTGCAAAGAATACACCACGGAGATGTTGAACACTACGAGTATCGGGGAAAGAACAATAATAACGATTGTCGAGGCGAGGCATTATCACGAGGCCCCTATATTGTAACATACATTCAAACATAGCATAGCATTTAAGAGACGCAGTGAGAATGTGACGGAAGACTACATCTGCTTTAAGCTTGTGTTGGAGGACTCCAGGCCGCAGGCAACTTGACATGTCGGTCAAGGCCAGGTCGAAATAGCTTCTCGCTGGAGGAAGTGTTTCACTGACTGACGAATGTGAGTACATATAATTCGAGTAAACAAAGAACTGGATGTTGTAGTGCGTGGACGTGAAGGTGCTCCGATCTAGTGAAATGTAACATTGCTACACGGCAACATGAACCTAATAATCATGGACTCAAATATGCTAGGAATCAACATGGATATGAATACGCAAATTAAGCTGCACTAAACCTATAAAGGGGCCGCCATGGGATGAACGGTCGTGACGAGATGGACGCATGAACCAGGAATGGGATGTCAGGAGACGCCGTCACTGAGGGTGACGAGACGCAACCAGTGGGAGGACATTTGTGTCGCCAGGAGATCGAGAGGAGCCGGGGGCGCATACCTCTACTAGGACGTTGGGAGACCACATCGCGGAGACGCTGGAGGAACGACGCCGCCCAATCCCCGCAGAAGACGCCGACGCCGAGGATTTCCGAGGACGCCGGATATAAAGTAAGACGTTTCATTTTCATTCCTGATTCATCGTGAAGAAGAGAAAATCTACTTCGAATAGCCATGCCATGAGATTACTTGAGATCGTGTAGCTTAACGCCATTCGTATAACTTAACGCCATTTATAATTATTTATCCATGATTAAATAAGAGCATCATTTTTTTCTCATTCTCTTAGGGTGGTACAGATATATTTTTACTTCGAGTCGTTTTGACTTTCATGAATTAACAGCATCGATGTTAGGAATAGGACATACATTTGTTCTCTGAGACATGATATATAATAGGGGAGACCGTTGTACCTTTGAACACTTTTGTAATTTTTTAAAATAAATCACATTTTTTTCATATTTAATTACACAATATGTAAGATTACCATGTTTTTTTGTTAAATCATATGCCACATATTTAAATTGGACCACACATTTTCTATTAATTAAAAACAATTATTGAGAACAATTGTTCAAACGTACAAGATGGTCGTGTACTTTTGAACCTCCCTCATGTACCTTTGAACAATGGTCACCAGTCAGATATTGAGAGTGAAGATATCATATTTCTTCACAGGAATATACTTTACTTAAACAATTAAGTTCTAAATAGCTCTGAAACGTGAAGCGTAAAACAATAAATTCACAATTTTACTCATGTACCCTCACTTGACATTATATTTACTGCTACAAAAATTAACTTCAAGAACAAGCTGCTCATTGTGTCTTCGTGATGTGCCAAATTGCATTGGTTTTGGTAGTTTCATTACTATATCAGATTCACTAACTTCAAAAATTTCCTTCTCCTCGTAAAAGAATTTATTCGTTTCCCTGATACGTTCCAAATATTTCACTTGATATTCATAAATTGCAGAGTCACAGCCGACTATTTCTGCGACAAAATAATCAGGATTGCCTTTCTTTTTCAAAAACTGAACCAACACGAATTCACCAACAATGCAGTCATTCATTTCAAATATCTCCTGTTCCTTCAAATCATCTAAATCTCTCAAAATATAAGCCACCATGTCATCACACTCATCACTGTTGTCTTCCAAATTCTCAGGCCCTAATTCTTCATCCTCTGAATCACTCTGCAAAACTTTCTTGCTACTTTTTCTTGACCTCACTGACTTTGCTTTTCTCATACTAATCTCCTCCTTTTCTGGTGTGTTCGTGATTATCCTTGTTCGTCCCTGTTTTCTTCCTCGTTTGCTAGACTTTCTTGGAGCAGCTTTCGGATAGGGTTGAATTTCCACCGGAGAAACTGGAATTGGTGTTTCATGCGACACCTGACCCACAGGACTTGATGGACGTGGAGGACCTTCTGATGATGATGCATGTGGAAAATTACCAAGCAATTGTGAATTCGAACAATGTAATTTTGTTACTGGGGGTGTCTGATGATTTAGGGTTGTTTTTGAGGTGCCAGGGAGAGAATTTTGCATAGTTGTGTCTGGCGTAGAGCTTTGTGTGAATGGGCGGTCGGTTACGTATGATCCCAGGAAGTCATCTTCTGTAAAAACACCAGGATCTAATGGGAAGATACCAGTAGCTTTGAAACCACTGATTATATTGCTTGTGCTGAAAGCACGCTAATAGATTTTACCAACAAGTTCAGCAACTCCATAAATGTCAAAAGTCTTCCCAGGATTATTTGGATGCCAGGAATCTAGAGCCTGATAGTAGAAGGTCTTAAAGGGACCAAACACTGCGCGATCAAGGGGCTGCATTTTATTGGAAGTATGTGGAGGGAGAGTCAGCATAACTATTCCTACTTCTCTGGCACGTTCAATGGCTGGTAAACTTAGATGTGTCATGATTGTCAAAAATCATCAGAACAGGCTTTTCCTTGGAAGGATTTGTGTGTTTAATGAAATACTCCAAGAACTGTAGAAAGCACTCCTCATTAGTCCATCCAGAGGGATTTGCTACACCAATAGTTCCACTAGGGGAACCTTGCAGCATGAAATGCTTAAAGTTGACTCTGGGGAAAATTGGAGGAATGTGGTTCCCGATGGCATTTATTGCAGCTATCATAGTCTCGGTGGTTCCACGTTCAGCAGAAGTGGTAGCACCTACTTGCTTCATGCCCTTTGGAGCCAGAACACTTGAAGGCTCTTGCACAGTTGATAAACCTGTCTCATCTACGTTGTAGATTCTTTCTGGTGGTATTGGCCCAAACATAGCATGAACATCTACTACATTATTATAAAAGAGGCCAACATTTGTTCGGTTGAAGCTGATAGCTCGTGAGAGACTTGTTGCCTCAGGTTTCCTTAGAGAAAGTTTCTCACAGTGACGCTTCATAAAAAGATGCATCCACTCTTCTCCTGCTATTTCATTAGTTTTCCAATGACATGGGATTCGTTTCTTGTTAGCAACAGCATACTTGTATGCTAATTCTCGAGCAGCCTTTTTACTTAAGCCATAATTCATTTTGGCAGATGTCTGCAAATAGTCAACTAAAGCTTTCATATTCATTCATATTCATTCATTTATTTGCAATGGGGGGTGTGTCCCCCGGTGGCAAATTGTATATACATAACAAATAAATAATTATACATAACAATTCAATAACAATTATACAACAATTAAACTGGAGTATTTACACAAATAGTCAGTCTTTTCTTAAACACACCTATATGTTTGGGAAAAGGCTCTAAGACTGCGGCAGGTAGAGAGTTCCAGTTATCAATGGCACGGTTTACAAAAGAATATTTACCATAATTTGTTCGCTGTGGTCGGCCCTTAACTTTGAAAGGATGATCGCTCCTACCCATGTAAGTGGGCTTTCCCAATCGTTTGCTAAGCTCACCCCATGCTCACCTCAGAAAAAATTTTCTTGGTATCATAGCGAACATTATATGAAAATGGTTTGGTTGATCCGGAGTTCCTGTACAGCTTTAAATGCTTGTGTAGAGCACCCAATTTCACACCATAAACTTTGCAAGCATCACGCAAGGAAATACGTTTGCTTGGGGACGCCGTAATAGCAACCATTGCTGCATTCATTGAATCTGCATCAATGAGATCTCTCTTCTTGCCCGTTTTACTCCTTGGCATTATTACTGGAATAGAAGGAATCCGTAACAATAATTAACCATTACTATACGTAGGCTACGATACTTCAATCCCTGATATTTAGATAAAGCGCAATCATATTCATAATATCGTGTACCTTTGAACAGTGTTCAAAGGTACAATATGCACTAGTGTTCACAGGTACAAGATGCGGTGTTAGTGATTAAAAGTCATGCTACTGAATTTTAGGTTAAGTTAATCATGTAAAATTTTGTGCCAGCATACTCACCAATTGATATATAACCACACTGTGTTGCTATAATTTGAGTAACTCAGATATATATGCACTTATTAAATGAAACTTTGATGACTAAAATGTACGTTCACAAGACCAAAAACACCCAGGGTTGTTTGCAAAGAAAACATGCCATGGTAACAGACTTAACAAGCACAGATGGTCTATCTGTTATCTAATTTGTGAACTAATGCAACTGGCAGCCACTAGATGTCTCTGTAATTCCCACAAAACACCGGTGTTCAAAGGTACATTGTTTCAAAGGTACAACAGTCTCCCCTAATAATAATAATAAGTTGGAATTTTGAAACGATGATAAGAGATATCCATTTTGCTTGGAGATTTTAGCATTTCAATTTCTGGGGCATTATGATGGAAGGTTGATCAATACTGCTATAGTCAATATAAGTAATATGTGATAACGTTCATGCATAGTTGTGAGATAGAATTGTCGACGGTATAGCTGTACATTGAGGTCATGAAATGAATTTAATTCTGATAGGATTATCATGAATTGCAAAGAATTTGATAGCAAAATTATATGATGGATTTGGTTGAAAATTGTCAAGTAGGATTTCATATTATCATACGACCTCGTTGTCCAGATAAAGTTGACACGCTCTGATAAGTGTGGGTTTCATGAGACATGCTAATAATGCATGATTTTTGTAACGATGTTGTATAAAGTTATTCCGTCAAGTGTGACGAGGTTGATCAAAATGGTATTATTCCGTCAAGTGTGACGATGTTATTCACGGGGCGACGTAGCCTATGTCCATGAAATTGAATTTGTGAGGACAGGGTCCTTTATTCTTGACGAATGTGTTACATTTATCGATAGAGCAGTAGTGTAATTGATGGTACGGTCTACAGTTAGGTTGTTCGGCAGAATGGTTGCGATTAAATGTTCGTCATGAAATACTTGGGCGCCATATTACGGGGTTCTAAACCTTTTCCTAAACGTCAGCCAATGCTATAATTTAATTACAATAACGAATATGACAGCGAGGATCAAGGTTGTTGGAACGGTGAATATAAATCGGTAATAATAATAAGAAATAGTGGTGTAAATGTTTGAACATAATCTTCAGTGTTAATAAATTATGATAATTAGTTATTGAATTGCATATTATGTGAGGCTGATTTGTTGTTGGGAAATCATTTGATGCGATGTTTGATGCTCTTTTGTTATTAATTTACTTTCGATTAAGAAGATCTGTCCATAGCTGTATAAGGATATGCAGCTGGGATATACACAGATATTCTATATTTTCTTGAGTTCCTTACTTTTTCTAATTTTACAGGAAGTAAAAAAAAGAAAAAACTCTAATGTACGGTATGTAACTAATGGAATCTCTACGAGATTTTCCACTATTTTGTTGCAGGCTATACTTAATTACACTACTATGTTCCATTATTTTTATTAATTTATCTCAAAAATAGGTTTTAATTATGGAGAATGTGACTTTTGCATCCAAACATAGGAGACTGTGAGTTTTGTGTCTGAACAAGTTGGAGAATGTTACTTTTGACACTAAACATAATTAATTACTTCAGACAAAACAATAGACAAGTTGGTCAGATTTGTGAAAAATTTAGACAAATGAAACCAATTGCATTGTTGGAATATACTTATATTATTTATTTATTACCGTACGTAGAGGTTACGAGTTGAACATACAATAATAATATTAGCTTGCAGCTGTAGATAATCACATGACCAGAAGCTGTTTTGTGATTGGCCAACAGGGAGAATGTGCTTTTGGCTACCAATCAATTTGGCGAATGTTAGTTTTGTATCTAAATTGAGTTCTTGGCATTTAAAAACCACTGGATATTGTGAGTTTGGCATTTCAGCACTAAGATAGTCGTGTGTAGTTTGGAACGAAGATTAACAATGCCTTGCTAACTCAATTTCGAACAAAAGTTTGGCATCTAGACCCCTCATATGGATTGTTCCTTACACAAGGGAGGAATTCCGTCTTGTGAAGGCTTGAGTAAGTTGTTTGTTAGACATAATAACTTGAAATTACGGCGTCAGCCACCATGGATGAGCGTGCTTACTAATGTAAACAAGAGTGTTTAGAGGAAATGGACACAGGCTAATATTTTGTTCGTGTCGAGTGCAGATTATCTGTACCAATTCACAATATTAGACTGTACGGGGTACACAGGTGTGGTGTGTGTTTTATGATAATGTTTGTGCATGTTTGCCCTTTGTCTCATATTACTGGTTGTAGATGGAAAACCTCTTATGTCGATACCGTGCAACTGTAAATGGGAAATAAGTTTGTTTTTGAAGTAGGAGCAGTGCAACAAATAGCAGTTACTGAATATCTCGAACAAGCAGACTATGAGCAGTTGTCGTATCTAACGACGTGTAATGAACAAATATCTCAGTGGTCAGCGAACAGGCTTACAAAGCCGGGAGCCACAGATTCGAATACCGCCGAGGTCAGGTAATTTATATCTCCACAGTACCTGGCCATATTAAATGGCTGAAGAACAGTTCTTAAAACATGCAACAGTAGTTTCAATGATTGCTCACATAGAAAATGCTCTGTGAGGTTTTCATTATATGACTGAGTTGGTAATAATGTTATAGGCTTTACGTCTATTTTAACGACTACAGCTTTAGAAGACGCCAGGATGGCATAAGTTTGCCCCAGGGTATCTTTAATGTGCCAGTATATCTACTGACTTGGTTACCTCACGTTTGCGCACCCTCAAATGACAGGTGATGGTTGGTCTCTCAGTTTAGGTGCTGCAACAATGCGGTCATGTAGCCCCGTGTAGGCCAACTCTGGGTGTGTGTAGAATCTGTCTGATAACCGGTGTTAGTGTGCGTTATCTGTAATTCAGGTAAGGACTGCAGGCGATCAATTTCAAGTAGTTCCTACTTTTGCTACAAAATGATACCGTCAACGACACGTAGCTGCGAACTTGGCTACTAGACTGGCACCTGGCGGCAAACGTTGGAACTAATAGAGCGTTAATCAAATCTAACCTAAAATTTTAGCTTCACACTATTGTAATTACTTAGTGGTAGGTTCTTTTACATGCTATAAATCTATGACGTGGGCCCGCCGGCTTTACTTTCCCTCTGAAGGAAGGGATTTTTAACGCTCTTAAGAAATCCGATGACTTCGGTCGGGTTTGAACCCACGATCTTGGGCATGGAAGATCAGCATGCTACTGACTGTGCCAGGATTCGATCCTGCAACTTTTGGCGTAGCAGGTGAGAACGTTATTACTGAGCCACAATATCATGCCATTGAACATACTCTGGCTCTAAGAACTCGCCTTTTTCAACTAATGGCCAAGATCCATTATTTCTAAATGGGACAAAGTTCATTTTATTGATAAAATAAATAGGTCTACGTTATTGGAATGTCCCACGGCCTTTACTCTCATAAAATAACATTTGTAAAGGGGCGTCATTTAGACAATATTTGCACACAACGAGAAATAGCAGTCATTTCAGGCATATCTCCGACTTCTGTGAGTCACATTTCATTCAATAATGTTAGATTTTGTCTGTGTATTTCACGAGAGAGTGAAGCACCTCTACATGGTTTGCACACGGCCAGTTGAGTATTCTTCAGAACGTTTTTTGGGAGAAGTGTATCATGATATTTTATACTGCAAAATTCTCCAAGACACAAAATGGCAACATGCATGACGTCATAGATGACACGAAAGGTTTAAACTATGCATACATGTTAAATTCTATGAGTTAATAAGGCATTTACATACAAACACAAACCTAACAAGCAGTAAGTTTTAAAATTTTTGTTTAGACAATGGTCCAACCTAGTAGCGGTCAATGGTTTCGCCCAGATCATCGACTATCCTAGTAGTGACCATTGGTTTTGTCTCGCCAGAGCTTTAGATGAGTGCTGTGCGACTCTTCAATGAAATTGAACAACTTAACATTATTTATGAACATTCGTAACTCACGACCAAACTCGCATTTAACACATGACGCTACATCCGCATGTAAAGACGCACTGTTTAAAACCCAACGCAGCTGAACAATATGGTGGCAATCTAAGCCACACCATCAAGCAAACAAACATCAACGTCTGTGTGTCATTTCTGATGTCAAAATATACACTTAAACATTCAACTAATTACATATGTATCGAGGTGTGTACTTGAAACCGTTTTTTAAGGTTAATAGTCGGTGTATAACGTTTCTTAGTACTGTCGTAACTTAGGAACCATCGCATTTGCCTGGATCAAAGTAGCTTTAATAGGATTGTATCATATTGTAGCAATCCATATGAGCTTGAATAATCAATATATAGTCATTTATAATATTTACATTCTTTGGTACTAAGAAGATATAAGTTTGAACTATTCTGAAGAGGAAGACGTATTGATGGGAAACGTTGTTATTTTCCCACTGAGGCCGCCTTCAAACAAAAACTGGAGCATTTCACTTGAAATGCATAGTAAAAAATAAATCGAAATTCTAGAAAATTCGTGGAAGACTATTTTAAAATACCACAATATATACTTTGATGTAATTAGGAAAACAACTGAATGAATTTAAGTAAATTTACTTCGATTTTGGAGTGTTAGCCATAGTAAAGATGATCATCGCCAGCAGCTGGCTTTTGGGAGGTGGTTTCCATTGTTGGGTCTTCATCTCTGTCGGTGTTGCCACATTTGGGTTTGTTTTGGCCACAAAGTCCGATGGAGTGAAAGTAGACTGTAGTGTGTGTATTGTAAATGAAGCCTATTGGTTTATGCTTAGGTCTGTCAGTTGTAACTCTTCAGTCTGCCCATGACTGGGCATGGTACAAAAACCAAACTCCTTGGCATTACAGCCCATGAAGGGCCTATGCATACCAAGGGACGCTGCCCAGCCCAGCGCGGGTCCCCTCGGCCGTTAATCTTGGTTTTCGTGACCGGGGCGCTACATCACTACCAGACAACTACTCAATTGTCCTCACGAGGTGGAGTGCACCCCGTTACAGCCCTCACGCCAGTTTCTAAAATCCCTGATGGAACAGGTAATCGAACCCGGGCCACCATGGTGTGGCGTAGTTGGTAGCATACCGAACTGCTGTGCCAAAGATAGCGGCTTCAAACCCGGCCAAAGTCGTGGGATTTATTAAGAGCGTTAAAATCCTTCAGAGGAATTAAAGCTGGCGGTCCCATGTCGTAGATTAATGGCATGTTAAAGATCCTTCCACTAACTAAACTTGTATGAATCTAAATTTCTAGGTTAGGTTTCGCTGAAGCGCTCTATCATAGTTCCATCGTTCACAACTAGGTGTCAGTGACATCTATAAGCGAAAGTTGGATCTACTTGAAATTGAACGGAACTTGTCCTCGGACTCTCCCGGCACTAAATACGCTGAATAAATAATAACACAATATAATAAATAAAGTGAAAATAACATTAGAGCCGCACATCTGTTACCCTATCGCTTGCCTCAACACAGTGATCACGGTCTAATGAAGACTATTTGAATATCCATACGCGTAATCCTAAAATTGCCCATTTATATTAGTGATCATAACTCATACATGTATTTTATTCCAGCAGTGTTAATCTCTTATATAAAAACAAGTGTCCTGACTGACTGACTGACTGACTGACTCATCATCGCCCAGCCAAAACTATTGAAGTTAGAAACATGGAATTTTAGGAATATGTTCGTTGTAAGTCGAAAACGCCCACTAAGGAAGGGTTTTTAGATATTCAGGTTCTAAAGGGGTGTTAAGGGGGTAGACCTGCGATTGATTCAATAGCAATATCTCACGTATGGTTTCATTGGGGGATGTGATACTCGGCATAGAATCTAACCATTAAAAATAAGCAGACACATGTCTAAGGGTTTTTCGATGTGGTGTATATTAAGAGGTGATGGAGGTGAAAAGTGGGGGCTGAAGGATTCCTAACGGAGCAAGTATCTCTTTAACGACACAGGCAAATAGTGTGAAACTCGGGGGAAAATCAGCTTGAAAAATAAGTAAAGAGGTGTTCGACCGTTTTTTCGTAAATCCAATTTAAGGGGCCCATTGGGAGGGGTGAAATTCTAAAATCTATTATATAAGTAAAGTGTCCTGACTGATTCACTAACTCATCATCGTCCAGCCAAAGCTATTAAAGTTAGAAATATGAACTTTTGGGGATATGTTTGATGTTAGTCGAAAACACCCACTCAGGAAATTTTTGGATATTCTGGTTCTAAAGGGGTGTTAAGGGGGTAGACCTGCATTTCACTAAATATCAATATCTCACGATTGGTGTCATTGGGGGATGTGATACTCGGCATATAAACTAACCATTAAAAATAACCAGACACTTGTCTAAGGGTCTTTGGAGGTGGTGTATATTATGAGGTAAAAGGGGTGAAAAGTGGGGGATGAATAACTCGTAACAAAGCATGTATCTCTTAAACGACATATTCGAAACGTATAAAAAACTCAGGGGGAGAAAATCAGCCTAAAAATAAGTAAATAGGTGTTAGACCGTTTTTTCATAAATCAAATTTAAGGGGCCCATGGAGAGGGGTGAAATTCTGAAAGAAACAAAATCCATTAAAGAAGTACAACCACTGCTCACCCTTAGAGTTCCCTCTATGCGTGTGTGTCATCACGGGGATGGTGACCTGCAGCATCGGCAAAGCATCATTAATTTACAATACGAGCTGAACAAATATTATTTGAATTATTAGAAATTTCTTTGAATAATCTATTATATAAAACAAAGTGTCCTGACTGACTGACTGACTGACTGACTGACTGACTCATCCAATTTTGCGGATATGTTCGTTGTATGTCGAAAACGTCCACTAAGGAAGGATTTTTGAATATTCAGGTTCTAAAGGGGTGTTAAGGGGGTTAGACCTGCAATTCATTGAACAACAATATCTCACGATTGGTTTCATTGGGGGATGTGATACTCGGCATTTAAACTAATCATTAAAAATAAGCAGACACGTGTGTAGGGTTTTTCGATGTGGTGTACATTATGAAGTGAAAGGGGTGAAAAGTGGGGGATGAAGGATTCCTAACGGAGCATGTATCTCTTAAACAATATAGGAGAAAAAATATGAAACTTGAGGGGGAAAAATAAGCTTAAAAAATAAGTAAATTTTTCATAAATCCAATTTAAGGGGCCCATGGGGAGGGGTGAAGTTCTGAAAAAAAAACGTCCACTAAAGAAGGAGAACCGCTGCACAACCTTAGATTTCCCTCTATACGTGTGTGCCATCACGAGGATGGGGACCTGCAGCTGAAAAAAACAGACACGTGTCTAAGGGTTTTTTGATGTGGTGTATATTATGAGGTGAATGGGGAGAAATGAGGGTGTAGAAGATTTCGATTTGTGTAATTTTATGATGTGTACTTTTTTTCATAATATATCTCATTTATTTTATATTTACGTTTGAGGTCTGAAACCATGTTGTGATTTTGAGTCGAATTTTTTACATGCGATGCGAGCGTTCGTGATAACATGATATTCATATGCCATTGTTGAGTTGTATTGCCTTTATTGTCTGATTGTTTACGGTCTTTACCAAATTATTATCAAAATTTTTCAAAATTAAATGATAACTAACTCATAACATTCACGTTTAAGCCCTTGCTAAGTGTACTCTTTACAACTACCAGTACAATATTCGCGGGTGAAGCCGCGACGGGTAATGCTAGTTATATATATATACAAGCTGTACCCGGCATGCGTTGCAATGTCAATCAAAGAAAGTGATGGCGTTGTAATTTTGCTTCTTGAAGTGCTTTTGGATACACAATACGTTTTTCAATTTCCATTAAGTGCCTCTAAACTATCGTAAAATCGTTAAACAATTTAGAAACATTCGAGGGAGCGTGCACAACAACTCACCAATGTTTCATCGCAATCGGATGAATGGTTTATGAACGCATACGGGATTTTGTTTAAACGATTCGCGTGCCGTCACTCATTTGTTGAATCTACTCGTACGCTACGTATTGTATATGGATTTACTAAGCCAGAAAACTTCCCTGGAGTGTACTCAACGATTCACCAAAGTTCAATCGCAATCGGATGAATAGTACTGTATATGAACGCATACGGGACTTTGTTGAAACAATTTGCGTGCCGTTGCTCATTTTGTTGAATCTACTTGTGCGCTATCTATTGTAAAATGGTTTTACTAACTCAAAATCTTCCCTGGCGTGTATACAACAACTCATCAAAGTTTCATAGCAATCGGATGAATGGTATATGAACGCATACGCGACTTTGTTGAAGCGATTCGCGTGCCGTCGCTCATTTGTTGAATGTACTCGTGCGCTACCTATTGTAAAATGGATTTACTAACTCAAAACCTTCCCTGGGGTGTACATAACATCACACCAAAGTTTCATAGCTATCGGACGAATGGTATATGAAAACATACGGGACTTTATGGAAACGCTTCGCGCGTCGTTGCTCATTTGTTGAATTACTCGTGCGCTACCTATTGTAAAGTGGATTTACTAAGCCAGAAACCTTCACTGAAGTGTACACAACATCTCATCCAAGTTTCTTTGCAATGGGATGAATGGTATATGAACGCATACGGGACTTTATTGAAACGAATCGCACGCCATTTTGTTGAAGCTGTGCCAAAGGGCCTAAATACAGGAAATTGAGTGGTCTGTCCTAAATTTAAAGTGGATAGTGTTACTCGCAGGCTTCCAAAGGGTAAGAATACGAAGTTTGATTTAGATCGGTGAAACGGTGTAGATTTGTGTAAATAACAGACAGAAAGTGAAACCAACATTGAGCTTTATATATAGACTAGCACCCACCCCGGCATCTCCCGGCCTTTTTGAAGGTTTACCCAGCGTAAGCTTAA
The DNA here is from genome assembly GCA_946902985.2 of Meconema thalassinum. Classification (NCBI taxonomy): domain Eukaryota; kingdom Metazoa; phylum Arthropoda; class Insecta; order Orthoptera; family Tettigoniidae; genus Meconema; species Meconema thalassinum. The sequence goes on from OX336395.1 coordinate 241,640,606, forward strand.
AAGGCTTATTGACGGCAGGTCCCGGACGCAATTCAGAAAAGTCGAGGTGAAAACGGAAACCCAAACACATACTGTATAGTCTTCTCTGAAGTCTTAACTTGGCACGACTCGACAGCTTGATGCTGGCCAATGCTCGCTCGCTGGCTAGCTCCTAAACTTCCTCCGAAGCTAGTAATTTAAATGTCCACTGAATGGAGATTGTTGGAAAATTACAACGTAAAGGAACTATGGGCGATGTATTTAAGAGAGAGAGAGATGCTGCCGAGGGCGATTTTATAGAACCTTTCATGCTGAACAATTCTTAACTCGTAGTACATACCCGTGGCGGCTGGTAATAATTATCTTGGTGGTGCCAGGAATTTCAAAACTTGCATTCAAATCATTCTAGCGTTGCAAGTACACAGACTGCATATTTTAAGCTATAGGCCTATGTTTCAGAATTACAGTATTTACTGTAAGTGTGTAACTGTACAAGACCCGAAATATATCTTTGACACGATTTCAGCTGCCACCGCGAAATAAACAGGTAAAATAAAATGAACAAGATGACGTACCATCAAGACTAGCTTACATACAGATATGGCCTGAACTTGGTAAGGATATCCGCTGTACTCGATATAATTCAACACAAAAGTAATTTAACGACGCTACTATTTATCCCCTGCAATGCCACCAGAAAAGTTACCAAACCTGATAATTTGTATCTGCGTTCTGGTAGGCGTAACTGAGTCTCCAACTTAAGCCAACGGAACAAAGCAAAATTTACTGCAAAAAGTCCGGATTGTTACATTATAAATAGAGAAATAAGTATTCCTGCCACCAATATGAGTGTGAAAAAGTTGCTAAATGTCTAACAAGAAAGAAGTAAAAGCATCTTGTATATATTTAATAGTCGCCAGATATAGTGACAAACCATTAAATTGGGAACCCTGGATCTGCGTCCTCTGCATTGTGCTGCCATATGGTGGTTGAAATATAAATCACTTCAAGCAATTCTAGCTTGTGCTTGAATGCTGCACTCTGGTGAATGCGCCACGTGGCTGTTGGCTCTACCTAGGGTAATCTGTGGCCCAACACAAAATAATACTACACATGCAAAGCAAAGCCAAACTAGCCTTTATTGGTGCTGAGTCTTATTTTCCTGGGTGGAGCTCGTATGGCCTGGCTCACTCATTCACAAAAGCGCCGCCAGAGCGTACTCAGTTCGCGTGCTCGATCAGATGAATGCATAATAAGATATGCTTGCCGTTTCCTTGAAGTTTATATTTAATATAAACTGTTATTGTGAGTACATATTGGTGGTGCCATGGCACACGGGCCGCCCCTGGTACATACTGCAGCTATTTTAATCTGTTTACCCAGCGTAAGCTTAAAAGGCGCACGAAAGGCAGGGTGTGTTTTCCAACTGGATTCACTGAAGTCGTTACTGATTGACTTCCTTTGGTCGAAATGAATGTTTTTCTACTGAAACCTTTATCGAGAAATCCTTTATAGAATGGTGAAAACTGCATCAAAATCTATCCTATGGTTTTCATTTCATCCGGGAATTGGGGACTTTGTTTCATGGTATGTGGAGATACTGGACATTGGACCCCGCCCAGTCATTGGGCAACTTTGTATTGACCGACTGAAGAGTTACAACTGACAGTTTGTGTTGGCAACACTGAAAGAATGGCTTCAAAACTTTACATTTATATTTAGGTGGTATCATTTGTGTGTATAATGCGGGATTTGTTAATTCCTCATTTATCAGTGAATAATATTATTTAATGTAATTCTTTTCAGAATAGTGTGTCCTATATATAGCTACCCTGCTTAATTTAATTGATCAAAACGCTATGACCAACTGAAAAGTGTAAAATGATAATTTGCTTGATTACCCTGTTTCCTTAATTCGAGTGATGTTGTACTTGTGTTTGTCAGGTCAATATTTTTGAAAATCACAAACATAAGTCCAGTTAATATCACCCTCAGTAACGAATACAACCTCTACGGTTCTAATTACAGTGTATTTCGAGGGGTATGCCCAGACAACCAATGATTTATACTTATTATATTTTCTAGATTCCTCAGAAATATGGAGGAACTTTCGTTCATAAACTGCGGACCTGTTAATTTATCTACGATTGTAAGTAAAATTTTAGCTCCGGATATTGTGTAACATTGTAAACTTACTTATGAACTTGACAGATCTTTCAAAACTTGATAAAACTTTATATGACCTACTGTAATAGTAACCAAGATTGTCTTGCTTTTTATGTTGTTAATTATAATAATAATAATAATAATAATAATAATAATAATTTGGAGCTAATTTTGTAGATAGCTGAAAAGATAGCTAGAGCAATCTGCAAATGAGGACATAGTCCCTGGTGGCGAAACTACAATAATAGCACAATTTAAAACGTATACCGTACTCAAAAATAATTTTAAATAATGTAATTTTGCTACGGAAACGAATAAAAAATAACATTTTTGAAATAACTGAATGCTAATCTTTCTTGAGCCTCTGAACACTTTGAGTAGAGGCCTGAAAATGTCCTCTGGCAAACGGTTTCCTCTCACCACGAAGGAATACTTGCTCAGTTATTATTCTTTTGACTTAGATTTGCTTAACAAGAGTGATCAAGTCAGCTCCTATTTATAACACCATCATTCCAAATTTGTCACACACATCTTCCCATGGATTCTCACCTTTATAACCTAAGAACGTACCTCCAAGCTTCTTTTAGAATCTCCCATCCCGATCTTTTCCAAAATAAATCCTGAGTAATTTTATGCACACTATTTGTCCCCCTGTACTTAGCGGGTGACCTTCGCTTGCACACTTTCCAACTTGTTTATCAAATTTCATTGATATTGATCCCATACACCTGCAACTCCAGCTGAGGTCTTGCTTGAGACGGATAAGCCCTCTCCCATTTACTCACCCACAGAATCATGTCCAGAGATTTGTCTGCCTTGTTAACTCTTTCCCTTATTTCTCTGTGCAATAGTAATCCCTAAATACTTACAATATCAATCAAACTGAACTCTCCCTTCTTAATATGGTACTTCACAATTACTAATATCCTTATTTGTTTATAGATAATGTCCTCAGCAAATAATCTTATCTCAGATGATAAATTTACTCCTGTATCTTTTTCATCTATATTCTACATTTAGTGATACGCAGTATTTGCTTATAACTTTCCAGGAGTTATTTGAGCAGCCCCAGACTGAGAGTTTGGTGGAGGTGAAGGCTGAGCAACCTGATGATGTGTTTGAAGACGCAATGGACAAGGATGAAAGTTTCATTATTAAAGAAGAACTAGATGAGCAGGTGAATCTTGACACATTATCCTATTCGTGGCATAATTTTCTAGGATTTCACTAATAAATGTTATTGTTTTTTGAGTCTTCAGTCTTTTGACTGGTTTGATGCAGCATTCCATGCCTCCTTGTCCTGAGCTAATCATTTCATCTCTACATGGCTACCACACCCTACATCCGAGGCAATCTGTTTAACATATTCCAACCCTGGTCTAGTCCTATCGTCCTTGTCCTCGACCCTTCCTTCCTTAACTAAGCTTGCTATTCCTGGGTGTCTTAGTATGTGTCCTACCAACCTATCTCTTCTTTTCATTAGCACTTGTCAGAAACACCTCTCCTCTCCCACTAGTCTTAGTATCTCTTCGTTTGTAACCCTATCTACCCATGTGATCTCCATCATTATCCTGTAACACCACATTTCAAACACTTCAATTCTCCTCTTTTCTGCTGCACAAATAGTCCAAGTTTCACTTCCATAGAGCGCCACGCTCCAGACAGAGGCTTTCAAAAATAACTCCGTAATACCTAAATCTTCATTCGTTAAATATAGGCAGTTATTTCAATCAATGTAATGTTTTGCTATGGTACTCAATGTTAGAAATTATAGTAGTTTATTACTAAATCTTATAATGAATCCTTATTTGGATGGCTAGGCATCCCAGGTTCAAACATGGATAATGCAAGCAATACGTTATGCAAATATGTTATGTTAAAAATTCATAATGACAGTAATTTTATCATAGCCCACTTTATCACACACTTACAATATTTTTTTGCAAAACCTACAGTTTTTAGGTATGTAATAAAGTTATTTTAGTGATGAAGATTCTATGTATTTTTGGTATATTTCTAAGGTAGTGTAAGCAAACCCAGGATACGGCGAAAAGGTTACTAATTTTCTCTGAGTCATGCCCAATTAACTTCTCTCCCAATTCACTAGAATAGATGAAGAAATATCTATTCTCAGTGAATGTTTTAGAAAATGTTGTTAAGTGCTATGCTAAATTATCACTTAATTTATAAATTACACCTGGTAATTTTGCTTTGAAGTGGCTAAATCGACCTCCATTTGTTTCATGAAGTGAAAGTGAATAGCTGCTATAACAGGGTAAATACATGGCTGTATTGGATTTGGATTTGAACTCGAACATCATAAGTAGCAGACCTTTTGATCTTTCTTACTATTGCCATGTTTAGTACTCCAAGCCTTAAAACATAAGTCTCAAACATATAAGTTATACAATGAGCACATCTTCATGCTGTAAAATTTGTGCTTCATAAGTGCAGTTCTCTGGGTTATTTCTGATTTTAAAAATTATTCAGTAAGTTTTGAAATAATCTTAAGTATGTGAAACAAGGTAAATGTTTCAAATACATACATTTTTACTGTTAACTTTTCCTGTGGCCTCTGTGGTGCATTTTAACCAGCTGAATCCATGGTTCCTTTTGTGTAGGAAGCATATCTTAAGCAAGAAATTGAGGAGAATGAGGATATTACAATTGACGAGAATGTGACTTCTTCCATTGTTCTAAACGTCAAAAGCGAATCACCATCTGCATCAAAGCACGAAGATTTGAGAGATGTAGGTACCTTTTGTTATCAACCTGTATTTCAGTTATTTTCCCCTATGCAGTAATACAAGATATGAACTGTTGTACTTTCCTATTGCCCAAGAAATACATTATTTGATACAAGAATTAAAATGGTCCAGTTTTGGCATTCGGAGCCTTTTTCAATTGGGCTCTTGATTGAGTTTTGGTTCTTCAAGGGGTAAAATCTTTATTTCAGGGCGAGAATAGGGTGCATTGAAGAGAAGTAGTAAGGAGGCGAGGATTCAGAATTCACCCTCTGTTGTTTTATTCACTATATCTGTATGCATCTACACGGATGGTTCTTAACATATGGCTGCCGCTGCTCTTTCGGTGTCCATATCTCAATTACCAGAGTATTTGTAGAAATGTAATTTTTTGCTTCAAATTATGCTGGCATGAGCTAAGCCTCCTTGAAGGGTGTAACTTCCTGGCTTGTACCCTCTTTAAACTGGTAATAATAAAATAATATCGTACTGCCTCGGGTGCCGGATGCAAGCTTTGTAATTAGACACCCAGAGGGTAGCTTGCATGTCGAATTTCGTTGTTCCTTGAATCACTATGGAAGTCAAGGAGGTTAGATATCTAAGCTCCTTGAACACTATAGCGCTTTCTAGTAGAGAAATGAGGAACTTTGTGTTGGCGGAAACTCCCGAGATTAATTTTCCCTTATGAACACGGCCTACTGAATTCAAATGGGTTCTTTGACATGCCAACATCGTATGACACTTGTAGTAAAGAAATGCTCTGCTTTCACATTTATCACATATTCTACCATTACAGCACTTAGAATAATTTTTCTCGTTCACTTCTCTCACGTGCCCAACTTCATATTTAATTTTCTGTCACATATATCTGATTTTATTTGAGTAATCATGCCTTCAAGGCATACTAGAATTAATTTACGGACTACACCAAATAATTCTGAACAATATTTGAGCTCTATGTTGTCGATGTAGCATTTTCCGGTTTTATGATATGTACTCAAACTATCGCACATTGACCTTGCACTCGACAGATCGCAAAATTCAATAAATACACAAATCCTTTTTTCAAATAATTTAACGCGTATTTTTAGCATATTCCACACTAACGAATATGTGCACTCTGTTTCACTAATACTCAATTATATACACCGTAGATTACCATGGGGTTTGATGCTCGAATTTCCGTATGCACCCTCTCAGTCGTTCGACAAGTTCTGTTGTGTGCGTAGAAGAGCATTTCCGGTTTCTTCGTTCTGCAGCCAATCATCTTCTTCCTATTTATTCCGGGTTGTTCGAAGTATTTACGTACAATGCACGATGAATTTATAACTCAATTTATTGTATTGCCAATCTTCATACCACTAATTTTGATATCGTGTTTCCAAGGAATTACACGGCTGGCTCGATCCTTTCGCAGCCTTAACAAGTATCGTTTTCTGCGCCCTGTCTTCATAATTGTACTGAGCTTACAATCTCAGAGAATGACTCTGTGTTGTCACATGGTCTGACATGAAATCCAGATCTTGGCGCGGTTTGAGAACAAGTGAACGGGGACAATAAATCTACGGAGATCAACAGACGAAGTTACCCAAGTCCGGGATGATAACTCTGAAAAGAGAACTACTCTTCTGTTCAAAATTTTAGATCTAGGTCTTGTATGTCGCATTATGTTAGGAAGGTACTCAAATCAAAGGAAACATGTGTAAGATTTAATTCCACCTACGGAAAGGAACATGTTTGTGAAACAAGTAATTTCTCTGCAGGATGATACTGATCTCACTGAGGATATTAAGATAGAAGAAATCTTCATACCTGAGTATGTTCCAAGGATCAAAACAGAAACTCCATCTTTATCGAGTGGCGGAGATTTCATAGAGGTAAGAAGCTGATTGGGTTACTTCTTGTTGTATATTATAAAGGACATGTCCTGATCACCATGTCCTTCTTGACAATCCTATTTAGGGATTATAGAATTGTGTATTCTGATTGTAGTGATGACGAATGAAAGGTGTCTGCTGTTAGGTTGTGTAAAGTACGTAAAGTAAAAGATGTCTAGATTGATGATAAAGGATTAAATTGCCCGACTAGTGCTGGAATCAAACCAATGATCTTGGTCTATTCACTGACGTAAAGGAGGATATCTTAATTCTCAGAGGTGAAGAGTACATTACATGAAGCCAATCACGTTGTATTAGTTGCTTGTTGTGAAGTTTGTATTTTTGTATGAAGAAGTTACAGTATTTTCATGGACGAGATTGATGGGCTATTATATTACCATTATCCACTGACACTAAATTATGTGGCTTACTTTTCGTAAATCATAGGGCACTTGCATTAGACTTTCTAAAAACTAATATCCATGACAGAAAGATGCCATGTCTTTGGATGAGTCTTAATCACCTTTACTGAAAGTTAAAAGTACAGCGCATTATTTCTCAACTCAATGGTATTGGTGGAGACAGGTCGTATAGCAAATGCTATTTAGTACATGATATGGAATATCTTTTTTCTTACTGGAGAGCCTTCAATGGAAAATATCAGTGGGATATATGAAAATAGGCTAATTATTTCTACTTGTTCAGATTCCCTTCTTAATCTTGCTCAGTATATTAATTTCGGTGCATTCTCTGAGCAGTTGTGCTGCCTCAAGGCAATGGGCGTCTTTCTCTTTTTCCCTCAATGTGCTGTTTTGTACATTCCCATTGACCATAAAATAACCCCTCTCATTTCCGTTTTCATTTAGCCTTCTGGGTTGGCTCTTATAGGAGAATTATTGATATTATTCCCGTATATCTTCGAGACCCCACAGTGTCGAAGGCCAAAATCAACCCCCATGAAATCCCATCACACACAAACACATACCACCACAGATATGGACTTGAGCTAGTCACAACTTGAGAATGTTACTCTCAGGGCATCAGGTAAGGATTGGGTGGAGTAAGCTCAAAATACATGTTAATTAATGAAAAGGAAAGTTCTAATACTGCAAATCACCAACCATTTCAGATCCTCAAATACTGTAGTCATCAACGATCCCTAGCCTACAGTTTTTGACGAAAAATGATATTTATTTTGAGTTGATTGCAAGTGATATTACAAAGCCCTCTTAGCTGCAATTAATTGCCACTTTAATACATGTTTCCTTTAAGAATAGACCTAAATTAACAAAATTAGTCTAAGTACTAAGGAAGAAGGTGAGACATCAGGCATGCAGAGAAATTACGCTAACAGCCAAAACGGTGGAGGAAAAAGCGAAGAAGATCCAGACATTACTATGGCAGAATTGGAATTGGCAGTTAAGAAGATGAAGATGGAGAAAGCTGCGGGAATTGACGAAGTGACAATAGACATGATCAAGGCGGCAGAACCAGTGGGACAGCAGTGAACATACAGACTTCTCAGGAGTGTGTGGAGAGAGAAGAAAGTTCCTGAAGACTGGAAAAAGGGAATAATATTGCCAATATTCAAGAAAGGAGACAGGAAGGTGTGTGTTAACTACGAGGTATCACCATCATCTCGCATGTTGCCAAAGTGAAAATGAAAATTCACGGCCTGCTTTCAGTCGACCGACCGGGTCAGGGAATGGGATGAATGAAGCCCCCATCTAGCGGCGAGGATATGAACAGTGCCAGCTGCCGAAGCCTGTCGCACCCCCTGGCATGTTGCCAAAGTAATGGAAAGAATTCTAGAAAGAAGAATTAGAGTAAAGATGGAAAGACAAATAGAGGTGGAGCAGTTTGGATTTAGAGTGGGCAGGTCAACAGTGGAACACATTTCTATTATGTGACAGAACATTGAAAAGATTTGGGAATATATAAAGCTTACGGTAGTGACTTTTATTGATCTAGAAAAGGCCTATGATATCATCCTTAGAACTAACGTTTGGGAAAGCTTAACAAATAGGGGGACATGATAAAAGGAATGTGCATGGATTGCTACATTAGTGTGAAGACTAGAGTCGGGACATCGGAATGGTTTAAAATTTACACTGAACTAAAGCAAGGAAGTGTGTTGTCACCATTATTGTTTTTAATGGTGATGGATGACATCATGAAGGCAGCAATGCAAGACTATAGTGGGGCAAAGATGAAGGTAATGTTGTTTGCAGACGATGTTGTGATCTGGGGCGAGGATGAGATGGAGGTACAAGAACAGTTAGACGTAATAAATGAAAAGATTGAGCAATGGGCATTGAAGATAAATGTGGAGAAGAGTAAAAGAGTGGTGATGAGTAGAGGTAAGAAAGAAGGAAAAGGAGGAATCAAAGTCGGAGATAAGGAATTGGAAGTGGTGAAACACTTGGGAAGTGAACTGACTGAAGATGGAAGACTAGATTTGGAAATTAGCAGAGGAGAACATCTCTGGAGTGCTTTCTACTGTACCCGTTCGTCCTGGGGATGCGATGACCCATCTGCTATTACATCGCATTCCTGGATTTCCAGGACAGAGCGGAGTTAAATGAACATGAAGTCAAATAAGGAATGTGTCGGAAATTCAGTTGAAATATCATAAAAGCAGAGGGTAACACGAGATAAAGTATCTCCAGGGTCGTTACGGGTTTAAATTTAATAAAAAAATGCAAATATAAATGGGCGCCATCAACTGAATCCCTAGCAAACCACATCCTTCCTGGTTAAGCCTTAATTAAGACAAGGAAAGAAAAAAGAAAATCACATCATCATCAGATCACAACTAAGATAAAAACAAATTTATTCAACTTTGATAGTCAGACAGACATATTAAACACTCATCCTACCTAAGAGCATGGTCGAATGCCAACGTTAAATTGTCATTGTCCAGAAAATCGAACCATCTCTATTCTACTCAAAGTGTATTTAATCCACATAAAATAGGAACAATTTCTAAAGTTCTCTTGGGTTCTCAGGATCACCGTAGCACTATGTCTTTGCGTCACTGACATTCGTGACAAATGAGACCTAACTTCTCTTTAAATTAACATCATGAATGTGGATGTAAAAATATAATTAATCTGTCTAAACACATATATTCTAATCACATATTTAAATATCACATAATTTATGGCTTGCATGGCATTATTCAAATGCAGAATATGTTAGTAAAATGCTCCTAAACATCGAATAATTAATTTACACTATTTACACTGTCATTAATAATTGCTTGTTTGTGAATCACAGAAAATCCACTACTCATTGGTTATAATCATCATCATCATCAAAATTAAATATTTCTCACTTTAGTTCTCATCTCAAAATTCAATATTTTCATGTCAGAATAATTAATTCATTATCATCAAATCATTTAAATGAATATTATAATCATCAATTCTTTATGCTCTCTAATTATTCACACACTCTCATTTCATCATCTCCTTTAGATTAAATCATCTTAAATCATCAATATAAATTGTTTAATTCATCAACTCAAGTTGCAATTCTTCAAATCATATCTCTCAATTAAATTTATTTAAATCCATTCAAATTTATTAATCATCAGCTTCTTTAATTAATTATCACCTTCTAATTCAGTTATTCATAATCTATTCAATCATCTATTAATTCATTTAAATCAGCTTATTTATTCAAACTTTAATTCATCCATTTATTTACTTCATTGATCTATTCCAAAATTTAATTTATCAATTTATTTAAATTTTATTCTTCTGGTTATTTAGATTTTTATTATTTCATCTAGTCATTCTGATTTTTATTTCATTAGGTCAGATCATTAATATGCTTAAATTTCAGATTATTATTTCTTTAATTATTATTATCAGAAAATCTTGTATTATCAACATTATTTATTTGTTTAATTTCATAACATTGTTTAATATGGTTTATAGAACGTTGTCTTACAGTGTTATCACTTCCAAGTTATATCTCGTATTCAATTATCATGCCAAAAAATATTATTGCCTTCACAAATTCACGTTGGATCTCACTATCCACAACTACATTATTTATTCTCACTTTATCAAATATCACATTTGAATACCACAATTATTCCACAAAACTTCATAAATATTCAGCGCACAGCATGAATCTCAAAAATTATGCTAGACTGGGTTCGACAACCTCATGTCTGCTTCAAAATACATTAGCAATATTGCAACTTCCACTTGGCAACTTCCACAAAATGCCTATCACAAACTTCACTTAATCACGTTGCATGATCTACAAAATTTATATAACTGGCTTCAAATTATCAACGCACACAATCTCCAATAACTGTAATTAATCTGATCACATCTAGACAACTTCTTAAACAATTAGGAAAAATATTACCTTAGTAATCGACATCAAATTCAAAATCTGCTTTCAAATAGCATGAATTCTCTTAAAATTCTCATAATTCACTTCACAGAAAAACACTAATGTGTCATAATCTCTCATATCAAAATATGCAATACTGATCTGCCTTAAAATAAATCTGACCATTAATGATTCATCTTACAAGATTCAATTACTTTAAATCCTTCTCAAAGGTATCAAACTCAACCATAAAAATTATCAAAAGCATCAGCTGTATCAGCTGATAACTGAAAGTACTCTCAAAAGAGTATAGCAACAGATATTGGATTGGCAAACAAGAATTACAAAATGTTACCCTGCTGACATTTATTTCTAATTTATTTAACACAATTCGACTGATATGTGACTAGTAGTTTCTTGTTTGATCCTCTTACAATCTCAAGTACACTCGGATGATAAAAATGAGTTCCTCAATGGCGAGTAAAGATGTGTACCACAACGCAATCGTATAAATACGAAAGGCCCCATCTCGTCGTCTAATGAGTGAATGTACCAGATTGGAATCAACAAGTCTCTAGTTGTCACATAAAAGCGATATTCATTCACTTGAGTGAATAACATCTTAATATCTCCAAACAATCCAATGGAAAAATCCCTACTGATGAATAATACACACTCGCTAGTATGCAATGAACTGACGAAGTAATTTAAATAATCCAATTGCAGATCACGAGTCCGAAATACTCGCCACAAAAAAATAACTATCCAAGAAAAACTATCCTTACTGGAAAATGTCTAAAAGACCAAACATCTGCTTAATAAAGCCAACCAATGGTGAGAATTTCGTATAATGGTGCCTGCCATATCATATGGTAACGCCATATTCTAGCAAAATTTGGAGCAAATAATGTCTAAGCCATGTCTAAATAATCGTAGAACTCCTACTAGAAATATATACAAGTATGCCCAGTGTTCATGGAAAAATCATATCAGAAAGTCATAACTCTTACAGTACCTTCTCATATCAGCTGTTAATATATTTCAAAGATCGTCGATTATCCTTGTGTGTAATAAATTTCTCGAAAGATCGACGGGAATATCGTATCACCCACGCAAAAACGATCGCCTTCATATCCCAAGTGAATCAGCTGTAAGACCTCCTCTTCTTCAGGAACCGAATCCATCGCTCCGTGGTGCCATCGCGTCTCTGTCTTCGTTTACTCCGACATGATGAACTGCATGTTATCCATAGCGGATACTGTCCAAATTCTTACGTAAAAGTTCATAAAAGCAGCGTACCCCATATTCTCCTTCTATGTTTCGCCACTGTCCCATATAATGTTCGGTTCGCTTGTTAAAAGTTCAATCTCCACAGCGGTTAAGTCTCACTTGCAGAAAATAAATTTTATTTATGGGAGTGTATAAGTTTTTGAAACACCCTGTAGCTGTGTTCGTACTCGATATATTATAATAATTCATGAAAAAAAAAGAATTATGTTAATGCACGTGCCAATGTTCATAAGTGCATATGCTTGTAACATTTCGTTTGCTTAAAAGTGTTAATGTTAGCTTGACCCCATGGTCGCTCTACATGTTCCGTTATGAAATGCATAGTCGTAATGTCATTTGAATATCTAAGTTCATTTGAAGTTCACAATTGCAGTATATTATAACTATCTGCCTGCACAATTCGATTACTGAACACAAGTCCCAACTCAATGTTGTAACTGAATGTTGAAATGAAGTTCAGCTTCTTTAATTTTGCCTGCGTATAAAAGTCGGAAACAGCACGCTCTGCTCTACTGCACTGTTCCAGAATGATCTACGCTTAAAGCCGGCCTCGCCATGCCGCTTCGGTGTGCTGTTCAGCGTTACAAAATGCAGCTCGAAATAAAGTTCTCAATCTCGTATTATAATGCTGTTCTAACCCCGGTTCTTCTCCTGCTTACACGGCCCGTACAGCTTGCCTCGTAACCGGTCCTCTCGCCGTCTACCGTGCGTTGCTCGCCTTGACTCACTGACCTAATTTCCGCTCTCCGCTTGGTGAAGTAATACTGTCGCTTTCACGCCACGTAACAAGTGCTGTGCACCGCTCAACTTTGCCGTACTCTCTGCGCATGTGTTCTACTCAGCCTTGATGACTGAACTCGACTGATGTCTGTAGACTGCGTTGAGGAGCTCCTACCTGGCGCTGTCACGTGATGCTCCCCCACCTTCTGTGGTCATGCGTCACAAGTATAATCTCGACCACCATCATCTCGGCTATTAAGTTATACAATAACTTAAGGGATTATCTGTCTTTCTTCAAGTTATTACCATATATATTGCTTGACATTTCTTCTCTTCTGAGATGATATAATATCATGTTCCATATAGATCTTAATAATACTGCAATATTCCTCCCATAATTCCATCTGCTTGACTGGCAGTGCCTTCTTAATCCTTGGCCTTCTACGTCATTTCCAAACATTCTTCTCGACTCGATGTGAGCGCTATCTTTACAACTTTTCCCATAAATCTCAACTACGGCTCAATGTCAGCTGGCGTAGCCGATAGCCTCAACTAGGTATCGGGTACATCTCTCCCGTACCTCTCCTTTTTTAATCAGGTTTGGGAAAAAAAATACTCTCAGGCATTCTATACACAACATATGTACACGATAGCTCTACAATCCTCTTACTCAGCATAATGATACTTTCTAATGCTAGCTGCGTTAAAAGTCCCCACAACTTCATTAGTATCCATTCCCTGGATGTACTATATCGCCTTAAATTAGATCCTCTTCTTTGACTTGCTATCTCTCAACAATGATGATTGATTTCCAATGATTAGTATTCTAATTCTGCCTTACTTTGTCGTTTATTTCTTCCTTCTGCACTCGTGCTTGCTCGATTGATATCTCTAGTTATCTCTTCGGGTGGTGCACTATGCTGTCTACTTTCTTGCCTTGATCTCCCATATTCTCGATTGTCTTGTCTTTCATTTGGATCATTTCTTCTGCTATCCTGCCTATCGTTCTGATTAGACTGTTGACCTTGGTTCCAGTTGTATCTACCACGATATCTATTATTGTATCTATTCCTATTTTGGTATCTGGAATTCTGATCATAGTTCCTGTATCTACTGTTTCTTGCGTCCTGATCGTATGGCCTCTCATATGGTCCTCGATATCGATCATTCCCTCGAACGTTGTGAATATTACCTCTATTCCCTTCGTTCCTTCTGTTTCCCCAGGAATCTCTTCTATCCGTCTGAGCTGCGTTATCGACAACTACCGCATTCACCTCTTGCGTGTTTCGATTATCGTTCCTTGCAGTTCTGGGTGTAATTTGAGCGCTTGTATAATCTAATCGGCGTAAGATATCGTCATAGTGCTCAAGTGTGTTCGCTCCCGATGCTATGAGTGATCGTTGTACCTCAATTGGCAACTGTCTTGCTATAGCTTGCAAAAGTTCTTCTTCTGGCAATGGAGGAATCAAAAACTGTAATTTAGCCAATTACGAAGTAAAGTAATTAGCATAATGCGTCTGATGTGACGTAGAGTAACGTTTCGAATACATTTCTGCTCTTACGTTCAGCTGATCCTCTGCACTCCAAAATCTCCTTAAGAATGCTATGGCAAATTGTTCCATATTCGCAAAATTGCTCCTGAAAACGCGAAACCAAGTTAACGCTGGCCCGGCTAAGGCGCGTTCGACTATCCTTAGTTCTCATTCCTTGGCTACTCTATGTTCCGCCATGTAATCGCGAATATCCCTCAGAAATTCGACTGGTGTGACTCCTGTGTTCCCTGAAAGCTTCCTTGGCTTATCATCCAGATTTCTGATGATGGTCACTGAACCTGAGTATCGTTCACTCGTACCAAACGTACTCCTATTCGAATTCGGATTATCTTGAGGGGTTGAACTAGCCCTTTCGAATGTTACATTCTGTTGCGTTTGACGGTCTTCTCCCACGCTAACCTCTTGACTGTTCATATTGCGGTCTATCGGTGTCTGATTTATCGATACTTCCCCCGTTGTAACATTTTGACTTGTGAAACTATTTATTGTAGATTCTATTTTAGTCATCCTATCTTCTGTTCGTTTTTCTACGGTCTTGACCTTAGTCTCCAAATCATCTAACGACGTAACATTCTGCGTTCTGTTACTCTCTTCTAAATCGTTCTTTAATTTGTCTATCTTATCTTCGCATGTAGTCTTTACTGACGCGACTTGTTCCTTTAACTGATCAACATCTGTCCTAAACTGATTTGAATCTATCTTCATCGCTTCCTTATTCTCAGTAAATCTCGCTTCCAAGTTCGCCATACCTGCGATTAATTTCTCATCCAACCCTGCAGGTTTTTCTTTTGCTTCGGCATCGACCTCACTATACCGTTCTTCTACTATTGCACCGACTCTATTTTTGAATAAAGCTAAGTTTTCATTAACCTTTTGCTCTATATCATCATCAATTTTCCTAATGTCTATCTGCAATTGGTTTTCTAAGGATTTCAAGTTAGAATTAACCTCTCCTAAGACTTCCTCTTTAACGGTCCCAATTACTGACTTTAAACCTTTGATTTCATTACCTAGATTCATTTCTAGACCTTTGATTTTAGTTTCGAAAGATACTTCGGTAGACCACTCTTGTATTTTGCCTATATCTGCCACTAAACCATCAATGTCGAATCTCAACTTCGATACATCGGATTTGATATCTTTCTGTATAGACATAACATCTGTTCTCAAATTAAGAATATTTTCTTCTTCTCTAATTTCTAAATCTATAATATTTTTTCTTAACATTTGCACATTTTCCTCTCCTTTCATTTCTACAGCTTTTATATCTAATTGTAAAGCCTTAAATATTTCATGATTCTTTAATGTTAATCTATTCTCCAAACTAGTTAAATTGTTTTTCAACTCTGTGTTATTCTCTTCATTACGAGCTTGTAATCTAGTTTCTAATAATTTAAAACTATCCTTCAAGTTAGCTTCACTAGCTTTCAAATTGCTTTCAGTACTGGTCTGTAATCTAGTCTCTAATGACTTCAAATTATTTTCATTGCTAGCCTGTAATGATCTCAAATTTTCTTCATTACTAGTCTGTAATAATTGCAATTCATCTTTACTATTTGACTGTAATCTAGTCGCTAATGACTTTAAATTATCTTCATTACTAGTCCGTAATAATTTCAAATCTTCCCTATTACTAGTCTGTAAAGCTTCTTCATTTTCTTTACATCTGGCTTCTAACCTAGCTTCTGACTCATTTATCTGCTCTTTAACTTCTGTTTCCATTTTAGAAATAGTTACTGCAATACTAGACATGCCATTCTGTAACTCTCCTAACACCTTAGCTAAAACTTCCGGTAACATAATTATATCTTTCAATAAACGTTTTATTCAGAGACGTTAGACAACAACACATCACAATGTATCAATTCCTGCATTTCACTTGGGTATAAGAAAAATGACTTATAACTAAACATGATATAACACTAATATGATTAACATGATCACTGGAATGGGCATACAAGTATATTGTCTGACTAAGTTTAATACATTTTATAACACCTTTAAATGAAATTGAGATCAATCTCTTCGTAATCTAAATCTGATGTGATTCCATAGAATAAACAAAATCGAAGCCCCACGGATGGGTAAAGCCAATTCTCCCTCTCTCTCTGTACCCGTTCGTCCTGGGGATGCGATGACCCATCTGCTATTACATCGCATTCCTGGATTTCCAGGACAGAGCGGAGTTAAATGAACATGAAGTCAAATAAGGAATGTGTCGGAAATTCAGTTGAAATATCATAAAAGCAGAGGGTAACACGAGATAAAGTATCTCCAGGGTCGTTACGGGTTTAAATTTAATTAAAAAAATGCAAATATAAATGGGCGCCATCAACTGAATCCCTAGCAAACCACATCCTTCCTGGTTAAGCCTTAATTAAGACAAGGAAAGAAAAAGGAAAATCACATCATCATCAGATCACAACTAAGATAAAAACAAATTTATTCATCTTTGATAGTCAGACAGACATATTAAACACTCATCCTACCTAAGAGCATGGTCGAATGCCAACGTTAAATTGTCATTGTCCAGAAAATCGAACCATCTCTATTCTACTCAAAGTGTATTTAATCCACATAAAATAGGAACAATTTCTAAAGTTCTCTTGGGTTCTCAGGATCACCGTAGCACTATGTCTTTGCGTCACTGACATTTGTGATAACTGAGACCTAACTTCTCTTTAAAATAACATCATGAATGTGGATGTAAAAATATAATTAATCTGTCTAAACACATATATTCTAATCACATATTTAAATATCACATAATTTATGGCTTGCATGGCATTATTCAAATGCAGAATATGTTAGTAAAGTGCTCCTAAACATCGAATAATTAATTTACACTATTTACAGTGTCATTAATAATTGCTTGTTTGTGAATTACAGAAAATCCACTACTCATTGGTTATAATCATCATCATCATCAAAATTAAATATTTCTCACTTTAGTTCTCATCTTAAAATTCAATATTTTCATGTCAGAATAATTAATTCATTATCATCAAATCATTTAAATGAATATTATAATCATCAATTCTTTATGCTCTCTAATTATTCACACACTCTCATTTCATCATCTCCTTTAGATTAAATCATCTTAAATCATCAATATAAATTGTTTAATTCATCAACTCAAGTTGCAATTCTTCAAATCATATCTCTCAATTAAATTTATTTAAATCCATTCAAATTTATTAATCATCAGCTTCTTTAATTAATTATCACCTTCTAATTCAGTTATTCATCATCTATTAAATCATCTATTAATTCATTTAAATCAGCTTATTTATTCAAACTTTAATTCATCCATTTATTTACTTCATTGATCTATTCCAAAATTTAATTTATCAATTTATTTAAATTTTATTCTTCTGGTTATTTAGATTTTTATTATTTCATCTAGTCATTCTGATTTTTATTTCATTAGGTCAGATCATTAATATGCTTAAATTTCAGATTATTATTTCTTTAATTATTATTATCAGAAAATCTTGTATTATCAACATTATTTATTTGTTTAATTTCATAACATTGTTTAATATGGTTTATAGAACGTTGTCTTACAGTGTTATCACTTCCAAGTTATATCTCGTATTCAATTATCATGCCAAAAAATATTATTGCCTTCACAAATTCACGTTGGATCTCACTATCCACAACTACATTATTTATTCTCACTTTATCAAATATCACATTTGAATACCACAATTATTCTACAAAACTTCATAAATATTCAGCGCACAGCATGAATCTCAAAAATTATGCTAGACTGGGTTCGACAACCTCATGTCTGCTTCAAAATACATTAGCAATATTGCAACTTCCACTTGGCAACTTCCACAAAATGCCTATCACAAACTTCACTTAATCACGTTGCATGATCTACAAAATTTATATAACTGGCTTCAAATTATCAACGCACACAATCTCCAATAACTGTAATTAATCTGATCACATCTAGACAACTTCTTAAACAATTAGGAAAAATATTACCTTAGTAATCGACATCAAATTCAAAATCTGCTTTCAAATAGCATGAATTCTCTTAAAATTCTCATAATTCACTTCACAGAAAAACACTAATGTGTCATAATCTCTCATATCAAAATATGCAATACTGATCTGCCTTAAAATAAATCTGACCATTAATGATTCATCTTACAAGATTCAATTACTTTAAATCCTTCTCAAAGGTATCAAACTCAACCATAAAAATTATCAAAAGCATCAGCTGTATCAGCTGATAACTGAAAGTACTCTCAAAAGAGTATAGCAACAAAATATTGGATTGGCAAACAAGAATTACAAAATATAACCCTGCTGACATTTATTTCTAATTTATTTAACAAAATTCGACTGATATGTGACTAGTAGTTTCTTGTTTGATCCTCTTACAATCTCAAGTACACTCGGATGATAAAAATGAGTTCCTCAATGGCGAGTAAAGATGTGTACCACCACGCAATCGTATAAATACGAAAGGCCCCATCTCGTCGTCTAATGAGTGAATGTACCAGATTGGAATCAACAAGTCTCTAGTTGTCACATAAAAGCGATATTCATTCACTTGAGTGAATAACATCTTAATATCTCCAAACAATCCAATGGAAAAATCCCTACTGATGAATAATACACACTCGCTAGTATGCAATGAACTGACGAAGTAATTTAAATAATCCAATTGCAGATCACGAGTCCGAAATACTCGCCACAAAAAAAATAACTATCCATGAAAAACTATCCTTACTGGAAAATGTCTAAAAGACCAAACATCTGCTTAATAAAGCCAACCAATGGTGAGAATTTCGTATAATGGTGCCTGCCATATCATATGGTAACGCCATATCATATGGTAACGCCATATTCTAGCAAAATTTGGAGCAAATAATGTCTAAGCCATGTCTAAATAATCGTAGAACTCCTACTAGAAATATATGCAAGTATGCCCAGTGTTCATGGAAAAATCATATCAGAAAGTCATAACTCTTACAGTACCTTCTCATATCAGCTGTTAATATATTTCAAAGATCGTCGATTATCCTCGTGTGTAATAAATTTCTCGAATGATCGACGGGAATATCGTATCACCCACGCAAAAACGATCGCCTTCATATCCCAAGTGAATCAGCTGTTAGACCTCCTCTTCTTCAGGAACCGAATCCATCGCTCCGTGGTGCCATCGCGTCTCTGTCTTCGTTTACTCCGACATGATGAACTGCATGTTATCCATAGCGGATACTGTCCAAATTCTTACGTAAAAGTTCATAAAAGCAGCGTACTCCATATTCTCTTTCTATGTTACGCCACTGTCCCATATAATGTTCGGTTCGCTTGTTAAAAGTTCAATCTCCACAGCGGTTAAGTCTCACTTGCAGAAAATAAATTTTATTTATGAGAGATTATAAGTTTTTGAAACACCCTGTAGCTGTGTTCGTACTCGATATTTTGTAATAATTCATGAAAAAAAAAGAATTATGTTAATGCACGTGCCAATGTTCATAAGTGCATATGCTTGTAACATTTCGTTTGCTTAAAAGTGTTAATGTTAGCTTGACCCCATGGTCGCTCTACATGTTCCGTTATGAAATGCATAGTCGTAATGCCATTTGAATATCTAAGTTCATTTGAAGTTCACAATTGCAGTATATTATAACTATCTGCCTGCACAATTCGATTACTGAACACAAGTCCCAACTCAATGTTGTAACTGAATGTTGAAATGAAGTTCAGCTTCTTTAATGTTGCCTGCGTATAAAAGTCGGAAACAGCACGCTCTGCTCTACTGCACTGTTCCAGAATGATCTTCGCTTAAAGCCGGCCTCGCCATGCCGCTTCGCTGTGCTGTTCTGCGATACAAAATGCAGCTCGAAATAAAGTTCTCAATCTCGTATTACAATGCTGTTCTAACCCCGGCTCTTCTCCTGCTTACACGGCCCGTACAGCTTGCCTCGTAACCGGTCCTCTCGCCGTCTACCG
Organism: Meconema thalassinum; assembly: GCA_946902985.2. Taxonomy (NCBI): domain Eukaryota; kingdom Metazoa; phylum Arthropoda; class Insecta; order Orthoptera; family Tettigoniidae; genus Meconema; species Meconema thalassinum. Next base: position 241,661,267 of record OX336395.1, read on the forward strand.
TGCGTTGCTCGCCTTGACTCACTGACCTAATTTCCGCTCTCCGCTTGGTGAAGTAATACTGTCGCTTTCACGCCACGTAACAAGTGCTGTGCACCGCTCAACTTTGCCGTGCTCTCTGCGCATGTGTTCTACTCAGCCTTGCTGACTGAACTCGACTGAGGTCTGTAGACTGCGTTGAGGAGCTCCTACCTGGCGCTGTCACGTGATGCTCCCCCACCTTCTGTGGTCATGCGTCACAAGTATAATCTCGACCACCATCATCTCGGCTATTAAGTTATACAATAACTTAAGGGATTATCTGTCTTTCTTCAAGTTATTACCATATATATTGCTTGACATTTCTTCTCTTCTGAGATGATATAATATCATGTTCCATATAGATCTTAATAATACTGCAATATTCCTCCCATAATTCCATCTGCTTGACTGGCCTTCTACGTCATTTCCTAACATTCTTCTCGACTCGATGTGAGCGCTATCTTTACAACTTTTCCCATAAATCTCAACTACGGCTCAATGTCAGCTGGCGTAGCCGATAGCCTCAACTAGGTATCGGGTACACTACCAACAGGTACGGGGACTAGTATGGAACAAGGATATACCAATTAAGGCTAAAGAAGTTATGTACAAAACGTATTATTTTCCTATATTGACATATGCAGCAGGAACTTGGACAATGACTAAGAGGGATGAGAGCACAGTACAGGCAGCTGAGATGAGATTCCTGAGAAATATGATCCAGAAAACGAAGAGAAACAGAGTGAGAAATGAAGATATACGGAAAGAACTGGGAGTACAGAAACTAAATGACAAACTGGAGCAAAACAGATTGAGATGGGTTGGACACGTCAAACGGATAAATGGAGTAAAGCTACCAAGACGAGTACTGGAACGACTGATGACAGGGAAGAGAGGACGAGGGAGACCAAGAATGCGTTGGATAGTCTCGGTGAAGTATAGCGTTAGAAAACGTAACCTGGATTGGTACACCGTGTCGGAAGATGAATGGTGGAACGACAGAGCAAAGTAGAGAGGAACCGTATTTGCTCCCACCCAGTGTCAGCTGGAAAAGGGGAAATGAAGATGATGGTATTGTTGACTTAGGAAGAAATATTTTCAAATCAGTTAACCGACTTATCGGCTCTCCCTAGCCTTTGCCTGTTTGCATTTCAAAATAGTATCAAAATGCTCTTAACACCTGCACCTCAAACAAGTTTTCAAGGTCACTGGAGCACCGCCTCCTGGATTATACTGGACATCGGTTACATCTCAATTCAACATTTCCAACTCCTGAAGCCGGTGCTTTGAATTTGGTTGAACTCTTCTTCTAGGAGAATATAGTTCCTCATAATGCTGGTGGAATTTATCTTCTCTAGAGTGTCAGATTTCATTATAATTGTATCACAGCTTCTTCTCTTGTTTCAATTGTAGTAAAAAAATGCACTGCTTTCAGATTCACCGCGGATTCTATTATTTTAGCACTCGGAATAATTTTTCTCGTTCATTTCTAACTCGTACTCAACTTTATGTTTAAATCACTGTTACGTATACCTGATTTTATTGGAGTAATCGTGCTTTTAAGCCTCCTAGAATTAATTTGTGCACTACAACACATAATTCTGAAGAATATTTTAGCTCCCTCGTGTCGGAGTACAAGTTTCCAGTTTAACCCACAACGCGACACGTGAGTCTACCAGACTCATACGATTTATTTCATGTCAAGTACTGTCTGCCCTGTGCCTCATGGTGGTCAGAAAAAACCTATGTACATTCGCTACAGCCAGTTGCCGTGCTGCTGTTGAATATGACTGTGCGGTTGACAGCAGCCGATGCATATAAGGGAAATATATCTAACACCTAGGGAGCCTCACAGGCTGACGTGTCACAACGGGCTATACTCGCGTGTCATCACGGGATGGTGACAAACTGCAGTTACGTGTACATGTGTGTTTCTTGACCGTGAATACGTTTCTTTTTCCTGCTAATTCACATTTTTGATGTGTAACATCTTTCCACTCGGTTGCTGGATATTTTTTGTTGGACTGATTTTGGAAAATGGACGGAAATGGGACAGAAATGTGTAATTTTGCATATGGTTTCCTTCAAGGTTTGGAGGCCCCATTTAAGATATTCCTAGAACAAATCATCTTCAAGTTGTCGTTCTTTGGTTGAAAATATTCTTTATATCATATTTTCCGAAAACAATTATGATTTATTAATTATATCTTCATACTTTTCTGTGGAATGTACATCGCATACGGTTTACTTCAAGGTTTTGAGGCCCCATTAAAGATATTCCTACAAAAAATCATTAGTACCACGACGTACCTCGCGCATGTGCACCGGTGAGGATTTGGCACTGTAGTTTTACAATTAGTTATTTCAATGGCCAACAGAGTTCACTGTTAACAAGGGATTTACGCTTCCGGCAAAACTAATAGGTCATCGGCTTTTTAGTATCTCGCGAACAAATAATGCTAGGGACTTGTATGAGGTGTCCTAGGACTCGGGGTGACACCCCCCTTTTTCCTATAGCTCCCTCAATTTAATCAAATGACCCAAAACTAATAGGTCATCGGATTTTTAATTTCCTGTGAACCAATAATACTAGGGACTTTTATGAGGTGTGCTAGGACTCAGGGTGACGGCCCCTAATTTCCTATAGCTCCCTAGTTTAACCAAAGGACCCAAAACGAATAGGTAATCGTCTTTTTAATATCTCGCGAACCAATAATGCTAGGGACTTGTACGAGGTGTCCTAGGACTCGGGGTAAGACCCGCCGATTTCCTATAGCCCCCTTAATTCAACCAAAGGACCCTAAACTAATAGGTCATCGGCTTTCTATTTCTCGCGAACCAATAATGCTAAGTACTTGTATGGGGTGTCCTAGGACTCGGGGTGACCCCCCCCCCCGTTTTCCTATTGCCCTCTTAATTTAACCAAAGGACCCTGATCATCGGCTTTTTAATATCTCGCGAACCAATTATGCTAGTGGCTTGTATGAGGTATCCTAGAAGTCGGGGTGATGCCCCCTGTTTCTGTATCCCTCTTTTAATTTAACAAAATGACCAAAAACTATTAGGTCATCGGCTTTTTAATATCTCGCGAACCAATAATCCTAGGGATTTGTATGAGGTGTCCTAGGAGACGGGGTGATGCCCCTCGTTTTTCGATCCCCCTCTTTATTTAACCAAAGGACCCAAAACTAAATGGTCATCGGCTTTTTAATATTTCGCGAACCATTAATGCTGTATGAGGTGTTGTAGGACTCGGGGTGACGCCCCTTTTTATCATGATTTTGTGATTTGCAGAGATGGGTATATCCCGAACAGAATATATGCGAAATTATCGACAAAAGAGTCGTGAGCAAAAAATAAAACCTGGAGGAGTACAGCCGAAAAAAAATGACTTCACAGATATTTCATCTCAGTTGGTTGTAGTAGCTTGTTGAAATAAGTGACATACCGATATTAAACACGAATATGAGGTGCCCTTTGCTAGTGCTACCTCTGTACCAAATTTCGTTCAATTCGGTTTCACCGTGTTTGAATAGATAGGGGGAATCGATTGGCACACATACATGGCCACCAGCTGCAAATTATTGGGCAGATGACCTAGTAGTTTGGTCAAAAGATTCTTCATACATAAAGGTATAATTTTACAAAATTTGGTAGAGATCAGATAAAAAGGTTGGCCGTAATTTGATTTAAGCTTTGAACATTTGGGTGGCCGCCAATACGTTTCCGTCCAGATTGCGGCGATATAAACCATGACACTGAGGTGCTCTTTGCTTGTGCTACCTCTATACCAAATTTCGTTCAAATCGGTTTCACCGTGTTTGAATAGACAGGGGGAGTCAATTGGCACACATACATGGCCGCCATCCGCAAATGATTGGGCAGATGACCTCGTAGTTTGGTGAAAAGATTCTTCATACATAAAGGTATAACGTTGCAAAATTTGGTAGAGCTCAGGTGATTAGGTTGGTCGTAATACTATTTAAGCTTTTAACATTTGAGTAACCGCCATTACGTTTTCGTCAAGATGGCGGCGATATAAAACATGATACTGAGATGCCCATTGCTAGTGTTACATCTGTACCATATTTCGTTCAATTCGGATTCACCGTGTTTTAAAAGATAGGGGGAATCAATTTGCACACAAGCATGGCCGCCATCTGCAAATTATTGGGCAGATGACATCGTAGTTTGGTCAAAATATTCCTCATACATAAAGGTATAATGTTGCAAAATTTGGTAGAGATCAGATAAATAGGTTGGTCGTAATTTGATTTAAGCTTTGAATATTTGGGTGGCCGCCATTACTTTTCCGTCAGGATGGCAGCGATATAAAACATGACACTGAGGTGCCCTTTGCTAGTGCTACCTCTGTACCAACTTTAGTTCAATTTGGTTTCACCGTGTTTGAAAAGATAGGGGGAATCAATTTGCACACAAATATGGCCACCATCCGCAAATTATTAGGCAGATGACCTCGTAGTTTGGTCAAAAGATTCTTCATACTTAAAGGTATAATGTTATAAAATTTGGTAGAGATCAGATGAATAGGTTGGTCGTAATTTGATTAAAGCTTTGAACATTTGGGTGGCCGCCATTACGTTTACGTCAAGATGGCGGCGATATAAAACATGACACTGAGGTGCCCTTTGCTAGTGCAACCTCTGTACCAAATTTCGTTCAATTTGGTTTCACCGTGTTTGAAAAGATAGGGGGAATCGATTTGCACACAAATATGGCCACCATCCGCAAATTATTAGGCAGATGACCTCGTAGTTTGGTCAAAGGATTCTTCATACTTAAAGGTATAATGTTACAAACCTTGATAGAGATCAGATGAATAGGTTGGTCGTAATTTGATTTAAGCTTTGAACATTTGGGTGGCCGCCATTACGTTTCCGTCAAGATGGCGGCGATATAAAACATGACACTGAGGTGCCCTTTGCTAGTGCTACCTCTGTACCAAATTTCGTTCAATTTTGTTTCACCGTGTTTGAAAAGATAGGGGGAATCGATTTGCACACAAATATGGCCACCATCCGCAAATTATTAAGCAAATGACCTCGTAGTTTGGTCAAAGGATTCTTCATATTTAAAGGTATAATGTTACAAAATTTGGTAGAGATCAGATGAATAGGTTGGTCGTAATTTGATTTAAGCTTTGAACATTTGAGTGGCCGCCATTATGTTTACGTCAAGATGGCGGCAATATAAAACATGACACTGAGGTGCCCTTTGCCAGTGCTACCTCTGTACCAAATGTCGTTCAATTCCGATTCACCGTGTTCGAATTGACAGGGGGGGGGGGGGGGTGACACACATTCAGAGTACACACACTCACACACACACACAGACAGACACACAATTTTTGGACCTGTAGTGATCTCATAAGTCTACTTTCATTTTTTGCAAAAATCGAAAGTAGGCTAAAAATACCAGAATGCATTTTAATGATCCTAAGCAATTTCAATTGTGCATTCGGAAAGGTATATTCCCGTATGATGGGACGTGTTAAAGCAAACAAAACTAACACGCAGTACCGTTTCCGAAGAAGACTATGCACATGCATGTCAAGTTTGGCGAGTGTTTGACATTAATACTCTAAGTGAATACGCTATGCAATACCTAAAACTGGATTGCTGCTCACAGATGTGTTTCAAAAATTCCGTGAGTTGTGTCAGCACATTTATGGTCTTGACCCGGCTCACTATTATACGAGTCCTGGGCTCTCGTTTGATGCCGCTTTGAAATACACTCAAGTGGAATAGGATTTACTCACTGATGTAGACATGGTTCTATTTTTTGAAAAGGGCATTCGCAGTGGCTCTGTGCCGCTTAACCAGCGCCATGCCGGAGCGAACAATGTCTACATGACCGATTATTCACCAGGCAAACCAGGATCGTACTTAATGTACTATGACGTGAATAATTTGTACGGCTACGCCATGAGTCAGCCTTTGCCCTATGGGAAGTTTGCTTGGCTGACAGAGAAACAAGTGTCAGAATTTGATGTGAACATTGGTGCATTCTTGGAATGCACGGTACCTGAGATTATAATTTTGAATGCTTTTGCACGTTCTTTCCTTCCCTTTTGTCAGACACCAACAGTGATCTTCTGTTCTCTCTTAGGAGTTCAGGTTTCTTATATTTTGTGTGAGTCTGTTCCAGATATATATTCTGTGACCCACCTAGCGTCATATAACAACAAATCTCTGAAGCTCTTCCACTCTTCCTCGCGCAAGAGGAATTCCACATCCATTTGGCTACCAGATACTGTTGTCAACTCTTTGAAGACCAGCTCAGCAAAAGAAGATTATTTTCTTTCTTTAAAGTTGGCAATGTTTATATGTATACCTTTTGTTTCCTACCCCCACTCTCTCCCCCTTCCGTGGTCTCTCCGTGCTCCGCTGAGCTGCTCCCACTTCTACGTCTGCAGTTGACTCGTTCAGTCAAAGCTCCGCTCGAGCTTAGCCTCCTCAAACCAAGAGGCACACCCTCTTCTACGCCATGTTGGCTAGATAGTCTTCATAAGGAACTCCGACTTCAACATGAAATCGAGATAAGTACCATTTTTAAAAAGTTTTAACCTCATCTTCATGGTTTTAACTTTCAAGTGCTTTTAATTGTGGGCAGTGTGAAATTATTTACTTGGGGCAATAATCATTCTTCGTGGGTTTTGCCATGTTGAGCTTTTACTTGTATAAGCCAACCTTCCTATAAAAGAGCTTTTCTTAAGCGATTTAAACGAGAAATCCTCTCGCTACGTGGGATATTATCTAATACCCGCTGCCCATAATTTTGAAACTATTTCCTCCGTTGGATTTTTTCAAACCCCATTTTCTGCTAAGGTCGTTCTGGAACCTTCTAGAACTTGTTCTCTATCTGCGAGTCCTGCCATCATGCATTTCTCACGTACTTGGGAGAATCCTGTTTAAAACTAAATTACTACAATAGTGAATTTTCGTCCTCCGCTGGAACCTCTGGAAAATTCTACGGCGCATTTGATTGTAAATTACAGCTTTTTCAAGAAATAGACTTTCACCTACATAGTGCAATCAGTTATCTCCATAATTGCAATAACTTTTTTCTCATAAACTTCAGTGTTTCTCTAGTGAACTTTGCATCCATCTTTACAAACTATAGTGTTAATCAGTGCTTGCTCCACTTTTCTACCGCGTCGCGATCGTCCGGTTACATTAAATACGGCCATGAACATTGTTCCTACATCCCAATGATCTTTCCTTAACCTTCTACTAACAACCATTATTTATAAAAATGTAACTTTCTATAAGGTGTTACTTACGAAGTGCCCTTCCAACTTTGCTAGTTTAACATTAATTAAATTCTGCATAATTTCTTGTGTGATACAAGTTTTAAATTTACACTGTTCCTCCCTTCAAAAGCAGGGAAAACAATTCTTTCAACTCCTGAGTGAGTTATTTTTTGGTCTCGCTAAATGAAAACTGCCTCATTTAACTGGCGAGTCTTATTCAAAGTATAAAAGGTCTAGAACCTTCCTTCTGATTAACTTTTCAGGTTCACAGTAAGTGACCTGCTCTCTTTGTATAAATCTCACAAAGTAATTCTGTTTAAATATAAGAAGTTGTAGGAACTTCCTTTTTATTCTTTATGTTTTCCATTTTGTTATCTTCGAAGTTGTTATTCTCGTTAGAATGTTCTTTCAGAGGTTGCATATAGTACACTGCTTGTACTCCTGTAAATGTTAAAACTTTAATTATTCCATTTTGCCTATTTATGAAATCTTACCAAGATTTTAATACACGGTTTAAAAAAACTTAAAAATTGTCAATTGCCTGGAGCAACCGATTAATGTTGTTGGAGGTCTGCGACCTCAAATTGCTAATAAGATTAAAACCTATTTATTTGTTAAAAAGATCAATTAATCCTGAATTGTTAAATAAATTAAATATTTGTTTTTGGATTCATCATTTCTCTGATATAAAGTTTAGGCAGGATCCTGGCTTTCCTAGCTCTTCCTAGGTTTATGCCCTCGTTAACGCTTAATAAAGCTTTTACTATTTGTCTGGCCAGAACATCACCCTTCCCTATAGTACTTTCATTCGTGCTTGGAAGGAAACACACTAAAGCCTCTCTCTGGCAAACTGCCCAAGCCTTAGCTGCGGTTCCCGTCAGCTTCGACCAAGCTCGTACCCACTTTAGGTATCCGAGCACATATTTGCAGTGGCAACCACCTTTAAGTGTGTTTAACACTAAACTTCTTACTTTTGTGGGACTCTCCTCCTATTCTTCTATCCTTCTTTTCAAATCCCAAATCTACTTCCTTCTCTTAATCATCTTCCCTTGGTGGGTGGGTTATTCCCTAACCTATAATCTACCCAAACATGGCTAGTCAAGAAACAGGCCGTGGATATGCGCTAGAAGTGGATATTAAATATCCCTCATCCTTGTATGATGAACATGCCGATTTTCCATTCTGCCTTGAGCAAATGGTTCCCCCTGACAGTAAAGTGAAAATTGAAAAACTTATGGCCACACTTTACAACAAAAATCGGGATGTGCTACATATCCAAATGTTGGTGCAATGCCTAGCCCAAGGTTTGGTGTTGAAGAAAATGCATAGGGGTATTTCTTTTGCTCAAAAAGCATGGCTTGAGCCATACATGCGAATCTACACAGAGCACCGACAAATGGCAACACAGCAGTTTGAAATTATTTTTAAAAATTAATGTTAACTGCATCTATGGCAAGTCAATGGAAGATGTGCGCAAATACCGTTACATTAAATTGGTCAATATTTGGGAAGGACGTTACGGTGCCCGGCAGTACATTGCCAAGCCAAATTTCAAATCGATCAACATTATCGATGAGAATTTGGCTACTATTGAATTGAGTAAGACCAGCGTGACCATGGAAAAGCCCATTTACTTGGGCCAGGTCATTTTAGACTTTTCTAAATCGGTCATGTATTGATTTCACTATGAGTTTGCCAAACGCCATTTTGAGGACGTCTCTCTTTTGTGTATGGATACGGACTCATTTATTTACCACATTCACCACTTCAACCCCTATGACGTCATGAGGCAGCAAAGCGACTGGTTCGACACCTCATCCTAGAGCGCTGACAACGTGTTTCAGCTACCCAAAAAAAACAAGAAGGAAATGGGCGTTTTAAAAGATGAATGCGGAGATTCCGTTATGACGGAATTTGTAGGTTTGGCCTCGAAAATGTATGATTATCGCACATTAGACCTTAAGGAAGCCAAAAGAGCAAAAGGTGTAGGTAGGGCAGTGGTAAAATCGCTACGTGTAGACGATTACTTAGCGGTTTTACGCACTGGCAAAGCTATGTCCCATACACAGTGCAGGATACAATCCAGCAACCATCATTTGTATCTTGTGGAACAGAGAATACGCACCCTCGCCTCCATGGATAACAAACGTGTGTGGGCTGATGACTTGCTCACCAGCCTGCCCTGGGGTTATGATCGCAAAGAGGAGGAGGTGTGATATTTCTGTTTGTTCGTTTAGGAACATGCCTTTTTGTAACTTGTAGACATAGTATTTTGTAAATATTGTTTTTTGTCATTCTAAATAGTAGATTTTGTAAATAGTGACAACCCACTTGCACCTTTTGCTCTTTTAAAAGTTCTATGCAACCTTATTTTTATTTTTATTTTAAATTTAACCGAGTTGGGAATTGGAAAATGGTATATAGTTTGATTCTTTTAAAGCTCTACAAAGTTGTAGTGTTCGTAAATATGAAATAAGTAAATTTTTTTAGTAACTTTAATTATTTATTCTTTGTAATGGTAAAATGTTAAACTTTAAAAAATGTTATTTTGGGATCAGTGTGCATGTCGAGAATGTGCTTTTGGGAATAAATAAAGTGGTTGTGTTTGTTCCCAGAAAGACAGGTATGGTTGTGTGAGTAGAGAGAAAGCTGGTGTGTATGTATGACCAGAGCAAACACGGTGAGGTAGAGTGGGTGGGTGGGGGGAAATTGTTACTTATATATTAAATGATCAATAGTCATTTTGTTTTCAATAGTTTTGTTTTCTTTAAATGTAGCGGTCAATAGACATTATTTTTGTAAAAACAGTCTTACCTGCAGTAGTCGTAGACCTCGACGTTTCTCAAAACACACGTAAACACATTGCAGCATCATCATGGTCAAGCACTCCAATCAACATCATTGACAAATCTCATCTTTCAACATACACCAAATGGAAAAATGTGTAAACAGCAAAATGGAAAATCCATGTTTCGATATCACAAAAATTCATAAACGCAAAACTTGAAACGGACAATTTTAAAAACAGGAAATGGCTATGTGTGAAATATGAAAATTGAAGAAAACCTGAAACGTACATTGTTTAAAAAGTGTAATCAACAAAATGGAAAATCCATAACATGAAAAACACAAAACTTGAAACGAACATTATTAAAAACTGTAAATTGCAAATTGGCAAATGGCAATGTGTGAAAATGTGAAAATGAAAAATCAGCCCATCAACATCAAGATTTTTTTAAATTAAAAAGAAACATCGTGTTCTGGTAAACCTTTGTTTTTATTTCATAACCAAAGGGATTGACAAAAGAAAAAATAGAATACAAACAAATCCCAAATCCTCAAACCTCAATTCGTCAATGTTTATGTCCATGCATCATCAACTTTCCTTTCATAGCACTCATCACAATCAGGACTGCCATCCTTTCACTCACTGAGGCATCACAGGATGTGAAACGTTGTTTAGCTTTTTCAATAACAATTTATCTGCCACATGACTTAAACCAGGATGACTATGGCGATATGATAGGTCATGTTCTTTGCATGCTTGATCCAAAAGATTAATGGGTACATCACCACGCTGCAAACGTTTTTCAAGATGCGTTATAGGGCCACAAAAACGATAACCTGGAAGATGGATTTCGAAAGGTAGTATTGAATCACTTTGTCAGTGACGCCATTGCCAGTACAGGTCTGGCATATGGTGAAAAGGTTTGGTCTTCCTCCTCAACTTTGGACGAAGTTTGTGTTTGTTGTTTTTGTTGCTTTTTCTCGCCATGACACCCGTGGAATGATTCAACAAAGTCTTTACACGGACTTTTATGACCGTGATACAGTTTCACTAGCTGACAAGTCGCGCACTGACGCATAGAAGGTATTTTTGCCATGGCCACTTGCTTATGGTGATCGTAATCCGTACAGGGTTGCAATTCACTGAACACAGGGTCTTGAGTCCATGATTTTGGTACATGTTGCCAGATTTCTTTCACCGCGTTGGCGACCACATAATAAATGAACGACTTGGGCAGCGCTAAGAGTTCCTCTTTGGTAAAACTGTCTAGTTTCTTTTTGCACACAAAGAACTTCCCGATGGCATTGTCCGTAGCATTGTCTTTCTCCATGGTATCACGTGTTGTAGATGTTAACACGTCGCTTGTAGAAACCTCACTGGCGTCATTCACAGGTAAATCTTGAGTTATAATTTTGTTCAACAACTCCCAGCAGACGTGGATGGTTGACCAATGAAAGAGATGCCACGCATGTACTAGGGCTGTATGGGTAATGTTGCCACAGGAAGAAGTATTCATCAGCGTTTGCAGGGTTGGGCAGCCCAAGTCCATGAGGTCGATACATTGACAGTAAGACGCCAAAAATGGTTGCAACCATTCACGTTCTTCATTACCTTTCACAAATACCACAATGGCCGAGGACAAGTGTGCTTTCATGACCACGTCCAAATATTTATAGGAAATGGTTCCTCGATTCCCGTCTAGTTGCCTATGATTTTCAATCCACTCGGTTGGTTTACGATCTTTTTCACACAACAAATCAAAAGCCTGGGGCGGTTTAAATAGCAAATGCGTAGCTTGCGATATCCAAAAAGTGGTACAATCGATAACGGCCACTTGTTTAAATATAAATTTGTTGTCACCAATTTTAAACCCTTGGCAATCCACAATGGGTGTGCGCAACATGTTGCCGCTTGCCTGGACCAAGTTCAACTGACGACTGACTGACATTCATTGACTAAGGTGTGGTCATGACATGGACTTACCTGCCATGCTGGTTTGAAAAAAAAATGAGGTTAGGGTAGGACAGGGGGACATTAAAAAATACGAATTTAAGATTTACATCATTTTATCATCATAACACGTCTTACAGGCTTTTGTCATTTTGGGATAAGGACGACACCAACTGATACAACAATATAGTCTCTTGTGTTCGTAACGTCCATAACACCGATGTTGTCCCAATGTCTCTAAACTAGGCGTTTTCGATGGTGAGCTACTTACTGAAGCACCATGGACACCATACGGTCCACACGTATCGTAACTTGATTTTTCATCACTCAGGTACACGAGTGAGGGATAGCTTGAATGACAGGGTATATTTCCCACCTCCATTCTGCACAGGTAGGATCAGGCAGGTGACCAGCGCTGCATGGGTTCATCGCTCTCTTGCCATTGGTCTGTGATGATGGGACAAAAGGCACATTTCACTTCATCTCTAGTTTTTAAATAGTAGAATCCAGCGGCCGCCAAGGCTTGAGGGTTTATGAAAGGCACTGGCCACGTTGCAAAAGTCTTGAAACGTTGTTCCTCAGAGTTTAAATTCATGGATGTGACGACTCTTGAGCCTTTAAAGCAAGACATGACTGAGCGGCTTAACGTGGGTTGACTTGTTATTTATACACTCGTCACTTGGTTGGATAGTGGATAATAGTTGACTTGTTTGTGTTGAATAATCAAACAGTAGGCCGTCGTATTGGCTGGTATCATGCGTTTCAAAATCTAGTCGAATGTCGATATTGGATGGCTTGACAGACTCTTCCAGGTTATTTATTTATTTATGTATTTATTTATATATTTATTTATCGTTTGGCTTTTATGCCGGGAGTGTCCGAGGACATGTTCGGCTCGCCTGAGTCTGTAGCTGCTTCCAGCGGACACTCTAAAGGGTGAGCTACAAGTTCCGTTCAATTTCAAGTACTTCCAACTTTCGCCAACAGATATCAATGATACTGTACAGCCTCCCAGGGGTATGCACCCCTTGGAGTCCATCCCCCCGGCATCTGGCTAAATCCCCTAAATGGCAACCCTTGGAAAGCCGGCCCAACATCCATAAAACGTAGCAGGGACAGCTTGCCACTCTAAGAAGCAGCTCAGTCCTTGCACAATGGTTACACATACCGACATACTAGTAACTGGGCCAACACATTGCTGACAACATAGCGCCAGAGAGTATAAGAAGGCATCCTAATGAGGTCAAAGGATCTCTCCATTATCAGTGCTTCATCGAGACGGCCGGAGGCTACGCTGGTGTCAACCGAGGTGAGTCAGTCAATCGTGTTCAGAGTTCCTACTTTTGTAACCTGTAACCCAACACTTGTACTACATTGTGAACATAGTTACATTCCCTACAAGGGACTCATACTCAGAACTGCAGACCAATAAAACACTTGGTCCACACTCTACACTAGCATTACTGTTTATACGCCTCTTTACATCCCAACGCCCTTCCTTATTCCCGTCGCGTAAAGACGTGACAGACGGTAGGCTAATAGCGCTAGCCCAGATACCATTGTATTCCCCGAGCCGGCCCGGCTGCCAGCAAGCAGCACGTGCCACTCGGCTGATACGAGCAGATTCAATTACATAATAAGCAGTCAGCTGAGCGACTAGCACAGTGACTCTTACATTGGGTCCCATCCCTTCAAACACTACTACATTATTTATAGGAACGCCCCCTAGTTCCTAGCACACCACAACACTCTACACTGGTCAGCTTGCCCTGCCAAGGGAAGCTACCCTTTTTAGGCACAACCTTATAAATTAGTACAATAACTCTCCCTTTTAGATCCACCCCCAAATAAGGGATCTAAAACACTGGTGGAGGCGCAGAGTACCGTGACGTTGTTTTAGAACAACGCCCTAGGGGTACAAACAACGTATCCCTGCGGTCAAGACGATCCTAACCGCATGCAGCCAAGCAAATAGTGAATTTTTTTTTACCTCATATTGCGTCACACATTTTTATTCAATTAAATGTCCACATTTAGAACTACATTAAGAGACTTTGCACACCATTTGTCGGCTAGTACGACTCCACTCCTGCCGAAGCTAAAGATTAAGAACGGTGACTTAATAACTGACCAGACTGCAGTACAACTTCTCAGGGACCTTGAATTCCAAACAGCAAAGATCCGTGCTCAACACCCTGCCGCTGCAGCACAAGTTATACATTTTACACGGTCCCAGGCCAGTGAACACACACAAGATTCACCAGTATCCAGCGCTAGTGAAGTAGATTGCCTGCCAACACTCCATCCCCTATTGTTGCAGCAACTGCAGATCACAGAGCAGAAAGCCAGTAACCTGCTCGAGCGCATTTCAGAGCTATTAGAGACAGACACTATTAAAGCCAATAATCACACGACAGAAGCGGTTCTTGACATCCACACTATTTTGGAAACAGTAAAACAGGATTTAGACAGAACCGTACACATAGTCGAATCCACACAGTACGACAATACACCATCCATCAGCACAGACATATCAGGTGACGAGCCACCTGGTAACGTAACACAGGTGTCGTACACGGGAAGCGAGGCTAATTCCCCTCTAAACAGCCCAAATACCTCAGCACACGACAGCGGGGTGAACGGCACAAACAGACCCGAAGCACTACACAGCCAACGAGACACAGCTGAAAGCGAGATGAATAGACACACTGAATACCCCATGATCCACCCCACAAAGTTCACGGGGGAAGGCCAGGATCCCGAGGAATACCTCAAGGCCTTCAATAGAACGGCCCGGATCAATGGTTGGAGCGAGGAAGTTAGGAAACGGCTCCTTCCTGCCTATCTCACAATGGCGGCCATGACATGGTATGAGCTCCATGAGGACGCACTAGAGGCTGCCACATGGGAGGAAACCGCGGTAATGTTGAAGGATGAGTTCCAGCTTATACCAGACGATGACGATCTCTATGACCAGATTAGACAGAGGTCACAGGGACCCAAAGAGAGCGCCCAGGCATACATCAATGTTAAATTGATAATGTGCGAAAAGTACAATGCAGCAATGACAAATAAACAGAAAGTCAAGCTGTTAATGCAGGGCCTCAGACCAGCCATAGTAGAAAAGCTATGCATCATGAACAACCTCACGGTCCAACATATGTTGAATAACATAAAGACCATAGAGGAGGGGAGAAAGATCACGGAAAAGGCTACGGAAAAAGCCGTGGATCTGCACTTCAAAACTCGGAAAGACGACACTAATGACAAAATAGACGAATTAGTGGACAGGATGGAGAAACTGACCATAGCTGCCATCCAAGCGGGCGGGAGACCGCCAAGGGATGAGCAAGCAGACAAACGAGAACACTATCATACAGAGAGGAGACGCTACGGGAGGGAAGAAAATTACTACCCTCCACAGCGGCCAACAACACCTCCCCCACAGGATAGGCCACACTACCCTCCTCGGTACTCACCGATAGCATACACGGACACAGAGCCGACATACCCCTCAAGGCGGTCACCATCTCCGTACACACGGGAGTACTACCCTGAGGAGTACGACCACGACATCCCCCGACGAAACAGCCCGTCACCACATAGACAGTCCTACGCTGCCCCACAATACAGGGCAGACAGGGAGTACCGGGATAACCCGCCCCCACGCGGGCAAGGTTATGCAGCCCCGCAGTACAGGGGAAATGGGGAGTACCGGGAATATTCGCCCCCACGCGGGCAAGGTTATGCAGCCCCGCAGTACAGGGGAAATGGGGAATATCGGGAGAACCCGCCCCCACGCAACCAAGGTTATGCAGCCCCGCAGTACAGGGGAAATGGGGAATATCGGGAGAACCCGCCCCCACGCAGCCAAGGCTATGCGGCCCCGCAGTACAAGGGAAATTGGGAACAGCGAGAAAACCCACCCTCGACCAGACAGGGGTATGCAGCTGACCAATATAGCGAAAAGGGGAACCGACGGAAACACCCGCCCCAGCAGCAGCAGACATACACCCCACCCTGGCGGAGACAGAATAACGGACAACAGGGCAATAACCGACAAGGAAGAAAACCCACTAGAGAAAGGGACAACATAGACAAACACACGAAGGGCCCAGAACACTACCCCCTCCCCGACGAATACCCGAGGGAGTTCAGGGATGAAACACCCCACAGGACAGACAGGGGGGCAATACTCCCTACGCCTAGACACACACCGCAAGCGGGGAGCTGGCGCAGCCACCCCGAGGGGGGGCGCACATACATTACAGGCAGGCGTACACCCACATTTTCAAAAAACGCCTAGACGGGGAGGTTCGGCTAGCTGATGAAGCAGCTGAGGTTCCTCCCCCAACACAACACAAGAAAGGCCCTTCCCCCAAGAAAACTCGTAAGAGTAAGGGGAAGAAGCAGCCAGCTAAAACTAAGGCTGACGATCCGCCCCCGGACCGTTTCCAAACACACCCCGTGCAAGGAGACGGCAACTGTCTGTTTAGGGCCATGAGCTTTCTAATCCGGAATACCGAGGATTATCATGGGGACTACAGACAGAAAACGGTCAAACATATCCTGGCCAACTGGAAAGAGTACCGGGCCTTTGTTTCGGACGAGCGGGAAAACCCATTCCAGACCGGGGCGGATTACCGAAAATACATGGGTAAGGACGGCACCTATGGCAGTGCCGTAGAGGTAACCGCTCTCGGCCAAGTGCTCAAAGCCAACATCCATGTATATACGGATGTGCACTCGCCTCCGCTATCCTCAACTGCGGGATTCAATAGGGACCTACACGTACTTTTTACAGGAAACCCTAAGGCGGGACATTACACACCCCTCACAATCAGAAGCAAACAGCCCGAGAACACGCCCACACCCTCCAAACAGGAAACCCTACCCCCTTCACCACAACACAGGGGGGGAATTGACCACACACAGGCGCATGACGCAAGCTCGCTCGGCATGGGGAAGCCAGCAACAGGAGTCGAACTCGCGACCGCCTGGAACAAAAGTCGGGGTAACAAGGGCAAGCTCAGGGTCACATTTGCAGACACACCTTCCCGAGAGGAAGAAACCAACAACAACACAACTACACAAAGGCTGGGAACGATTAATACATTAAACGCTCGCCAGCAGACTCCTAGTCTCACAGCAAGACCGGTTAAAGGAGATGGCAATGTACTTGGCAAACGCACTTTGCTGACCGGGGCAAAGTATTCAGGACAGGAAGTAAGCCGAGAGGCGAAGCGTGCCAGGTACGATAAACGGACAGACCCATGCCTGCCCAGCACAAATGTCACTCCGGCAACAACAACAACAACAACACACATCTTACACAACACATCGGTGCAGGGCAGTGGATTTCAGGTATCGGCCCTCACGATACACGCCACCATAAATGGCCACAGAGTGCAGGCCCTAATTGATACCGGGGCAGCCGTAAGTTGTGTTAATAGACGACACATTGCCGAGGCGCAAATACAAGGTGTCACGGGAAACATTCGGTTGGTAGCGGCCAATGCTCAGGCGCTGGAAAACATGGGGGTAGCGAACATACATATTAGGATAGACCATTTTGCCACAACGCACCCCATGTTCGTTATCGAACACCTTTCTGCGTCAGCCATAATAGGCATGGATTTTCTCGCTAGATATGAGGCTAGCATAAATTTCGCTAGTGGTCAGATGCTTTTAAAGCACGACCAGAGGCTCACCACACATCCCATGGTATACACCAGGAACAGAGATGGGATTCGAGCGGAGCGAGAAAACCACGAGCATCAGGCCCCTACACTGCACACTATCAGCCAATACACAAACACACACACTGATAAGGCGGCCAACCAGAACCACAGGCAGGACCTGACTCCGGAGCAAAATAAATGGCTCACGGAGCTCCTGGAGACCAACAGAGATATTTTTGCCCACTCAATGAAGGATCTCGCTGTGACAGACCTCATTGAACACCACGTCACACTCACTAGTGACCGACCAGTACACCAGCCTCCCTTCAGAGTGAGCCAGAAGGAGAGACATGCCATCGATGCCCAGATCTCAGAGATGCTCGAGGCAGGGGTCATTGTTCCAGTTATTTCTAACTATTCCTCTCCAGTTCTGCTGACCAAAAAAAAGGACGGATCGCACCGATTTTGTACTGACTACAGGAGGCTCAATAAGTTAGTCGAAAATGATAGTTATCCACTACCAAGGGCAGACACCTATTTGGACGCCCTTGGTGGAGCTAGCTGGTTCAGTTCGATGGATTGCTATAGCGGATTCTATTCAATCCCCGTCTATGAACCAGATAGGCACAAGCTGGCGTTCGTTACAGAGAACGGACTATTTACCTACACCCGTTTACCGATGGGTCTCCGTAACGCCAGCCAAACCTTCCAAAAGCTAGTGGATAAGACATTTTCAGGGCTTAAATGGCGTTCCATATTAGTGTACGTGGATGACATAACGGTCTTCTCCAACACTTTTGACGAACACATCGTACATTTGGAGGAGGCTTTCGCAAGGATCAGAGAAGCTAAACTAAGGCTTAAACCTGCGAAATGTCAATTTGCCAGACAGCAAATTAACATATTGGGCCATATTGTCAACCGGGAGGGCATTATTCCCGATCCAGCCAAGACTGACGCAATAACGGGCATCCCAATGCCCACAAATTTGAAACAATTGCGCAGTTTTATTGGCTTGGCTTCGTACTATCGCAAGCATATCTATAGGTTTGCACACATCGCCCATCCCCTAACTGAGCTCACACGGGAAAAAACGCCCTTCAGCATCACGCAGGAACACATAGATGCCTTCAACACACTGAAGCAACTATTGACCTCACCTCCATTGCTGCAACACTTCCATAGTGATAGGCCCACATTTTTACACGTGGATGCCAGCCTGTATGGGTTGGGAGCAGCCCTATTGCAGGAAGACGCCGAAGGGCGCAAACGGCCCGTCGCCTACGCTAGCAGGAAGCTAACGGCCGTTGAGACTAGATACTCTGCCACAGAGCGGGAAATGCTGGCATTTTCGTGGGGAGTGAACTATTTTAGAGTATACCTCTATGGTATCAAGTTCACGGTAGTGACTGACCACGCGAGCTTGCTTTTTTGGGACAAATTTAAAAACCCAAATTCGCGACTCAACAGGTTTATATTCCGCCTGTATGAATATGACTTCGTGGTCAAACACAAGAAGGGCGCAACGCACCTAGACGCAGATGGGTTGTCTAGGCTGCCAGTAGCCGAGCCCCCGGATGACAGTAAGGACCACGACTGGGACGATATGCCCACCTTTGCCCTGACGGTGGTTGACATCAAACAGGAGCAAGAAAGTGATCCGCACCTGAAACAGATTCTATTGGCACTAGAAGACTTGGATAAAGTGGACTCCAAGACAGCACGGATGTCTAGGCGATTTTTTCTAGACAAAGACGGGGTATTGAAATTTAAGCCCACAGCCATACACGATAGCGCACCTATAGCGGTTCCGGAATCATTGAGAGAAAATATCATGGTCGGACACCACAATAGCCCACTGGCAGGGGCACATTTAGGTACGCATAAAACATACCTTAGAATCCGTGACAAGTACTATTGGGTAAACATGAAGGCCGACATAGATACCTTTGTAAAGACATGTCACACTTGCCAACGATTCAAAACAAGACCTGGCAAGCCTCATGGACTACTCAACCCAATTCCCGTGGGAGAGTTATTTCACAGAGTCGGGATAGATGTGAAAGGCCCCATTACAACAAGTCAGAAAGGCAATAAATATATCCTGGTGGCCACCGAGTATCTCACACGATACATGATTACAAAGGCTGTTCCCAAAGCAGACACGAACAGCATAGCCGAATTTCTATTTGATATAATTACACGATATGGCCTATTCCAAACCTTATTATCCGACAGAGGTACTATTTTCACCTCGAGAGTGCTCCAACAGTTTCTGGAGATACTCAGGATTAAGGCATACACTACCACGAGTTTTTCCCCGCAAACCAACGGACTCACGGAGAGTATGAACAAAATACTTGGAATAGCGCTGGCTAAATTTACAGAGGACGCAGGAACAGACTGGGTGAATACCTGCAAAGCATTACTTTTAGTTATAATACCTCTGTATCTATGGCTACGAAACACTCTCCACACTTCCTACTGCACGGATACACACCCAGAAGTCCCATAGACAATATATGTATCCCACAGGACGCCCACACAGACAATGTGGCTCGGCTAGAGCATTTGCAGATAGCCCGCATGGACGCTAGAAAAAACATAGCCGAGGCCCAGAAAAAGCAAAAAGAGCGGTACGATCGGAATAGAAAGATCGTGGAATACACACCCGGGCAATTGGTCATGGTCTCCAATTCTGCCCGTAAGAAGAACGTGTCCGAATTCCTCCTGCCACGATGGGCAGGTCCCTTCAAAGTCTGCAGGAAGGTATCTGACCTAAATTATATAGTGAGCGTGCGCCATGGGAGAAAACTCATAAAGGACACTATTCACGCCCGCCGGATGAAGGCATATCATACACGTAAAGCTCACACACCTACACGTACAGGAAGGCACACTACTAAGAGAAAAGGAAACGGTCCCGCTGGCAGACGTGGGAAGAAAGCCAAGAAATAGCCCACTGACCGCACCGGGATACGATCCTAACACCCCACAGAACTGTCCCGGAGACACGCGGGCATAATGACTTTTCGTACCATTGTAGGGACATAATCGAACCACGGCACAATAACACAAAATCTGGGGACACAAATGTAGTCAATGGAAGGTTCTTCTACAGTACGGCCAACGCATATGGGATTTCCGAAGTGAAATGCCATGGCCTGTGGTTTGGATTCCAAGTAAAACGGAAATCCCGTGGCTCATGATCTCCAGATACGGTCACGTCAAACCACAAATTCCCCTCTTTTCGTTCACAATGCGAAAAGCAAGGATCACAGTCACAGAGAGTAAGCGATTAAAAACACATGTGCCGGACACACAGCGTTATCAGGACAAGTAACAAGCGAGCGCGCAAGACATTGTAATCCGATACCACCATACTCAGCAACAACGCAGGCCTCAGTGATAACCTGCAAGCTTACAGACAACAGCTCTCGGAGCAGAGCGCACGGCATCATTCACGCCCGATTTAGAGACCCTATATCTTCCAAAATTACACTACGAGGGGAAATCAAAAACATACAAACTCTACACAGGTATGCATGCTTTCATATGCGCATTGCACATCCACGGGAACGTGCCATATTATATGCGGCACGGAAATGATCACACCAAGTCTTTACAGACAACCGGATTCGAACCCATGACCACACACCACACGCGTACCAAAAACTAACTGTCCAATGGTATTTTTGGCACACGGAACACAAGCAAAAACCACACTGGGAAAGCCCCAAGCCCTGGAACACAACGCAAACATAAAACACAGAGAATGACATAAGGTCACGGGTCTGAGTTCCAGTAAAAATTTAGACACAAAGGAGAACAGCTATTCAGGCGTCCAATCATACTGAAATTGGCCCATACAGGTGCATGAACAGGGAATACTACATTTCCTCCCACCAAAAGCCAGACATAAAATTTCGAATTACACCAGGCATAGAGGATACATTTCACAGACACAGGTAGGAAAATTTCACAAGACACAAGTCTTAGGGAACAATGGCCACACGACGTCATTACCTAACTAGGACGTATTGCTACATTAGGCCGCTGGGAATCCAAAACAATGACCACACTTGCATTCGTGCAGAAAGGCACATGCCAGCGGATGACAAACAGTAACTTCCCAGCCTGGCATTACACATATCAACTGCTGACTGCGGACTATTCACACTGCAATACTGCGGTGACGAGACACTATTGCGTATCGCCAGTGACCGTGAAATTACACACACATAACAATTATAACACCATACATTTTTTTTCCACACTGCAAAAACATTTGGCAATGGACAAGACGTGACACAGCGGAACTTATCTTGGGCCTATAGGGCACATTCGCAAGGACGTTGGCAAGCCACGGGCGCCTTCTGCCCACACAGGCGATACATATTACGACTTGGCCTGCAACAGACCAACCGTCCGCGTGGTGTAGCGGTACATAGTCACACACACGCACACGCACTCAACAATTAGGAGCAAACACAGACAAGATCTCCCCCCTAATAACTTCTCTTATCAATCGCAAGGCATAGGAGTCATTACAGATGACTAGCACATGACCAGTCGCACTACGACCACTGGCCACATCTACACTACAAATGGCAGACCAGATTAGGTCATGCAGCTCTACTATCCCAAGGCGCGGATAGAAAGCCAACATGGACCAAGGGAGGATGACAGGAGAACAGGCTACCAGCGTACCACCTTACTCCCTTCCCATAACCTTCTCACGCCCAACATAAACAACGCAGACACATCTACACGACCAAAAACAGCTACACTACATTACAAAATACACACAAGGGGTTGATGGACTTCATGCGTCTAAAGAGCAGGCATGCTACGCCTTGAGCCACGATGCTACCACCCGAGTATTAGGGGTGGCTCAGCAAACATTAAAGAAGCATAATGCGCCTCTCCAAATGAGAGAGGAGGCCATAGATATATATTAACCATTCTTTAGTACTTAAACACTCCCGCATGAAAGGAATATATTGGTATTATGCCCCACCCTACACCTATCCGTACATGAAGGCAGAAACTTCATATCCAGACACATGCATGAGTATCCCATCCATTTACCAGGGATTTTAATATCAAACCTGCATGAATTTTCGTATCTTTGCAATCCCGGGAATTACCTCCCCACTCCACTCACTATAGAAGCATCCCAGTGGCATCACCGGTTTCAGGCCACCACTAACGTGGAACCCAAAGGTGCGCAAACCCTTCCTACCATACTTTAAGCCCACTCAACAAATAACTACCCCCAAATCCTACTAACAGGGTACCTGACATTACAGACCCTACTAACACCTCCATTAAGGTAAAGAAAGCATTATTGCTGGAAAGCTGACGTAGCAATGGTAGGCCAGAAGTAGCCTATGTACTTAGAAGATCTACAACCCCGCAACACTGGAAATATTTTACATTTTACACAGAGATTAAACTATTTACACAGGTTACGACACATTTTTTTTTCTTACAAAGGAATCTGATACGATCTGATTGATGACAACGGTGTAAGCCGAAGGTCGGGAGAACCACACTTTGAGAGCTGGGGAAGGCGATGTGGACCCTTACCCCAGTTGGCCGACAGCGCAGCGACCTCACTTAACTGACGACTAGACCAAACAGACGAACTACGTAAGGTCAAAGCATTCGGGACCGGACACGGGCAAACATCGAGATCTAGGGGTGCATATTAGCCCATCCCCCTTGTCGGAGAAAGTTACACCCACTATGTGTCACGATCATCGAAGCCGAGACCTGCAGGGAGACTTTCTGAGACTGGCGGGAGAAATAGCTCACTCACCGCCGGCCTCGGGAGCTATCCCTAGAGACGACCCCATATTATGACTAGACTGTTAGTTAAATTTACGTAAGTAGGACTTCCATGGCGGGGAGTCAGACTCCTATTCGTCAGGAGTGAAGCAGGATCCAAGGGTTCAGCAGGACCAATCCTAGATCCGACAAGTCCTTACCCCGCGAGGTGAAGGTGAAGACCACGACGGTAATCAATAATGAAGAATGAAATATGAATATATATATATGGAATGTACGCGCTCATTCGGTCCTGCGCCCACGTAAATGGACGACAACGGGTCGCCAGAGTTCTTAAATGAGTAGCATAGCGGGCACTCAAAGGGGTTCAGTGGGCCAACCCAGCAATGCCGATTAAGGCGAAGAGGATTCCCCGGACGCTCACTTCCCGGAGGACACATGAATATAAATATTGCGGCCGACACAGGCGAAGAGGATTCCCCGGACGCTCCCTTCCCGGAGGACACATGAATCATTACTATTGCGGCCGACACAGGCGAAGAGGACTCCCCGGACGCTCACTTCCCGGAGGATATTATGCCATTGGACCACAATGTCCAATGCGCACATAAATGGCGACGCATCGGGCAACCAGAGGACATTAAGAGAGGGGCAGTGCGCGCACCTCACAGGAGCCAAGTGGGCGGCTCAACTACGATAAATCGGAACAGCAAACGGTCATGAACAAGGAAGTTACAGCGGGCGAAACGGTTAGCTTAGTGGCACCGTAAGCCGCCTGCGAATAGATTAGTACTAGTAATAGACGTCGACACCTAGAATTAAGGGGACGGAATCTAGCGACCCTAGAGACAACCGGTGTTTCTGGGGCTCGTGCAGGTGGTGTCCTGGGGATTTAATTGCCCCAGGCGATCGTCCTAGGCCAAATTTAGTTGTAAGACGGTTGCATTTGACACGCAACCTAGGATTAAGCAAATTTATTCACCGCTGTTGCCAGGTATGGCGCAGCACATTTCGGCAATAGATTAAGGCAACCCTCTCGGCTTAGAAATAGCATTTTTTTATTATTAGACCATAATTAAGATAGATAGTATTAAGTAACGCCGGTCGGCTCCTGATGACCGCCAAACCCGGCATCAGGGTAAGTCCGACAATACACTATAATATAGGATAATATATAATATAGTACAATAGGCATAATCAAAGTGGAATATATCGGCACCCGGTAACCACAATTCCGCTACCGGGGTAAGACCAACTACATATTATTTACAGCATTACGGCACCGTATAGGGTAAGCCCGGTCATGCAGCGAATTAACATTAATCATGCTATTTTTTTTTCAGAGAAAGAAGAGCTTCAGCCAGTAAAAACTATGACACAGGAAGCGACATAGAGAATATGTCATACTAATATGTTTTTTCTAAACCTCGCCATTTTTTCACAGGCATCGTCACCAGATACAGGAAACTGGTGACAGGAATTTCACTACCATATAGCAGTGTCATATTATTTGCGGCATGCCATGATGGTGTACTATTTTTTTATTTTTTATACGTCAACTTGCACTAATCCCAACACACTCTCAAACACTCACCACATTTTTCTTTTTCAGCTACACACTCCAAAAAAAAAAATCTGCACAGCAGGACTGGTGCCTGTGGGGTACCAGGCTTACTGGCAGATCAACTAAATAGAAACACATAAAGCGTCAAAATGCGACGCAGATTACGACAATGAGGGCGCAACCGATTTGTGGCAGTGACTCTCATTGTCAAGTGTGAAAGCATTCACCCACAGAGGATGCTTCACAGATTAAGTATTAAGAATACATGCAAGCGGTACGACCACTATACCGTACCAAGAAGTGGCCGTACAGGATCAGCCGTGAGACGGCAAGCGTACGTACAGACGGGTAGCGTGCACGCGAGGTACCTCACAAAAACTAGAATTATAAGGGATTAGCGCACTTAAGTTAGACATAAGGTCACTGTAATTCATAATTTTTAAGGATAAACTTCATACAATTATTCCACTAGACATAAGGTCATTGTAATTCATAATTTTTAAGGATAAACTTCATACAATTATTCCACTGGAAAGCGACAATATTCCTAAATGTCAGAATCGCAACATAGTACATTAAACACTATATATTTTTGTTTGTTTATCAAGATTCCAATGTACATAATGTGTATGATTTGTTTTCTTTCATTTTTCCTTCTTCTAACTTCCCCATTTGTCAGGGTGTTCCGTTTTTTCCCAAACAAATTAATACTTTGAATATATCCCTTAAATTATCCCCTGGAACACCCATTTTTCTATTTTCTTCTACCTTTCTTATTGCAGGGAGCACTTTTTCCCTAAGATAGGGCGGACGACGCAATCATCCGTTCGGCCCTGGGTTTTTCCTCCCTGCACAACTATGTAACGAATCACCATCAGAAACCATGTTTTTTTTTTGAAACTAGCAATATGCCAGCAACAGCAAGGGCAATTTTTTTTTACATGTCGAATTTCTTTTAATGTTAAATTTTTCTCAAATGTCAATTTTTTTCCCAATGTTAATTTTTTTCTCGATATCAAATCTTTCGCAATGTCAATTTTTTGTTTGTTTTTTCACAATGTCAATATCAGTGTATACATATATCTGTACATCCCATAACCCTCCCCTCTGAACACGGGCTGACCTCACACCCACACTTCGATACGACACCACCAGGAGATACGAGGGGGTTTCAAGGACCACTACGTCAACGCCCCAACCTCCAGTTCCGTTCCCGTTCGCGAGGACGCGAACAAATGAAGGAAGACGCTTGTACAGCCTCCCAGGGGTATGCACCCCTTGGAGTCCATCCCCCCGGCATCTGGCTAAATCCCCTAAATGGCAACCCTTGGAAAGCCGGCCCAACATCCATAAAACGTAGCAGGGACAGCTTGCCACTCTAAGAAGCAGCTCAGTCCTTGCACAATGGTTACACATACCGACATACTAGTAACTGGGCCAACACATTGCTGACAACATAGCGCCAGAGAGTATAAGAAGGCATCCTAATGAGGTCAAAGGATCTCTCCATTATCAGTGCTTCATCGAGACGGCCGGAGGCTACGCTGGTGTCAACCGAGGTGAGTCAGTCAATCGTGTTCAGAGTTCCTACTTTTGTAACCTGTAACCCAACACTTGTACTACATTGTGAACATAGTTACATTCCCTACAAGGGACTCATACTCAGAACTGCAGACCAATAAAACACTTGGTCCACACTCTACACTAGCATAACTGTTTATACGCCTCTTTACATCCCAACGCCCTTCCTTATTCCCGTCGCGTAAAGACGTGACAGACGGTAGGCTAATAGCGCTAGCCCAGATACCATTGTATTCCCCGAGCCGGCCCGGCTGCCAGCAAGCAGCACGTGCCACTCGGCTGATACGAGCAGATTCAATTACATAATAAGCAGTCAGCTGAGCGACTAGCACAGTGACTCTTACATTGGGTCCCATCCCTTCAAACACTACTACATTATTTATAGGAACGCCCCCTAGTTCCTAGCACACCACAACACTCTACACTGGTCAGCTTGCCCTGCCAAGGGAAGCTACCCTTTTTAGGCACAACCTTATAAATTAGTACAATAACTCTCCCTTTTAGATCCACCCCCAAATAAGGGATCTAAAACAATACCTAGTGGTGAACGTTGGAACTTTGATATAGCGTTGTGACGAAATCTAACCTACCAAATTTTGCTTTACACAAGTTTAGCCTGTGAAAGGTTCTTTTACATGCCATAAATCTATGACATGGGACCGCCGGCTTAACTTCCCCTCCGAAGGAAGGCATACTGAAGGATTTTTAACGCTCTTAAAAAATCCGACGACTTCGGCCGGGTTTGAACCCGCTATCTTGGGCATAGCAGTTCAGCAAGCTACTGACTACGCCACCGAAGCCGCTATTCCAGGTAAGAACAGTCAAAGACAATCAGTGGCGCCCTTGCCTTAAACGCTTGGGGTAGCAGCATGGGGCTGTTCTCTTTTTGATAATACGACCATCTAAATTTACAAAACAAGTCGTACAGGGTGCCAGACTTATTTTTTGAAAAATTTAAATCCAGTCCTTCATAGGGGATCACTGATCCGTTGAGGAAAAGACGTGCATTTCTCAATTGCAGGTGATCAAATTGCGTAGCATCTTTGGATTTTTGATACTTGCGATTCGTTTGAAAACCCACGATCATGTAGAGAGGTCTCTCTGTATAGCGGGCTGTTTTTATAGACCAACTGAGTGTGTTGGTGGTGGGCAATAGCAGATACTCATGGAGTGCCCAGCTTCTAAATTCCATGTGTAGAGGCATATCTCTCTTTACCATCTTGAGTATGTCCAGTTTTTTGCTATCTTAAAGGGTCACATGGGGCACTTACCATAACAAGCGTTGTAGTTGAATTTTTGAATCTATGGGGGCATTGTCAGCTCCCTTGAGTGCATTATTATCACTCCTGTCTCTCACCAAATAAGGCACTTGCCTTGCGTTGACCACAATGCGCTGGTGATGTTCGGCAAAGCCTAAAATCAGTTTAAGAGGTAAATATCCAGTAAAGGTACCATCGGTGTGCACCATCCAGTCATTGGTCGAGTCAGGGCACCAACTCGCCATGCAAAGCGTTTTACCTTCTTCCTCACTATAAGAGGGGTATAGTTTCATGACACTGGAAATACCCATATTTCGAGAGCTATCCACCACGATATCGTTAATCACGTAACGCATGTCAGAAAGCAGAAAGGCAAAAGCATGGTTGGCTAATTTGGATGTGGTGGGTGTAGAGCCATCGGCTTTGGTGAGACGACCTTCAATCTGAATGACACATTCATGCGGTACGGTGTAAATATCTTGGTTGTTGATAACAAATTGAATTTCATCATTGTTATTGAGTTCAGGTGTTTGAGCTTGATAGGAATGGAGATCAATTCTTACCATCCCTGGTTGCTCCTCGATGTGGTTCGCTACCTCTAGGATAGAATTCATCATGGGGGTTGACGTGGTAACCCAAATGTTGTAAAATCTGCTTGTCTTGAGATGTTAACGTGTATTCACGTGGCAAACAACTAACACCACTCCTAGACGGTGTTGTTGCTTTATATACAAACTTCATAGTGGCTTTAGCACATACTTGTAAGCCACTGGTGTGGTAGAATCTAGATCAATGAGTTGTTGCTCTCTATTGATCAGTGTTAAAGTTATATTACTAATACCATCGACAGCCACACAATGAAAAAGCACACCTGGAGGGTTTTCACGGATAATATAGCCATAGGGCGATGTCACAATAAAGTCAAAAAGCGAATGCGATGGTTGTTGATTGGTGTACACTTGCCTAATAATATTACACGTCACCGACACATGATGGTCCTCAATGAATTTCACTTCAAGGTCTGATTCGTGTTTTTTGTTGGGCTCCAACACGCGTGGTTTAAATCCTAGTAATGGACCAATGGAATCGGGGTGTGTTTTAATGTCAATGTTGAATGTAGAGAAAATACTGCAGCGATGAGTGTTGGTATTTCCTACAAGTTCAAACTTGCGCGATCCATCGAGAAATGACTTTAAACCATATTCATTGATCAACACCACATAAATGTGTTCACAAATATCATCGATCGTATATCCACGTGAGTTCAGGGTGAGCACAAAATCATCATAGTAAAACTTGTTGTTTACATTTTTACGTATGTTGTATATTCGATTGTACGTTTCAAGTGAAACAAGTCCTCAACCATAGGGTTCTTCACTCAATTCGATGGACGGGTAAAAGTCTAGGCTGACTTCTGGTCCACGTCCATGCAGTGTGAACGTTTTACTTTCTGCCGACATACTGTTGACGTTTTTGCATATACTGTGTCTTATATAAAAAAATAAACACAAACGTCCACACTGTTGGCTGTTAAACGTTTGCTCACGTTTCACATTATAATATATCTTGATCCTGTTTCCAAAATAGGTCACTAGTTCCACCGGCGGGGGCAAATCCCCAAAACTGTCAAAGTACCATACGGTGGATCCCTCTTTGACATAAGCTACATAATGCGTTCCTGGTCCTCGGTGATCATCCAAATTGACAACAGCACATTACTGTTTCCCGGGTCGTGGGGGTAATTGGTTTCGCGTAAACACACCTCGAAAATGAGAAAGCTTTAGTTGTTTAGCATAGCTTTCCACTTGTTCATGCGTTAGGGCATGTGTTCCTATGGCTGAGGTTAATTTTTTTTAATATTTCGAAATGGTGAAATCCCAAATCCTTGTTGATAAAAGGCTGGCTTTAAATTGGCATTACTAGCCCCCATTGCAATCGCTTCCATGGTTTCATTATGTCGCTGACTTTCCTTGAGTTGTTGCTTGCCCTGCTGAGGGGCTTTGATGGTTTTCGCCACTGCACTGGCACCGCCCAAAAGTGAACAAAGAGCAGCCAAACCGGCAAATACAGCTGGTAAAAATCCCGCTCGTTTGGGGACAGGAATCACTCGACCTTGTTTTGGACTCTGTCGCTGACGTTTTGGAATAACACGTCTCTGTGCTGCTCGAAGGGCTTTTGTTATGGCCTACACATTATTTGTTATTTATTTTTCGCAAGGGTTTGTCCACGAATGTCGTAAGCCCAGGCTTTGCCTAGGACAGGGTCTTATTTTTAGTCTTTTTAGACTTTTTTACCACATACCTTTGTTTCACCATGATGATAATGACCAACAACCTTTCACAAGAAAGTTTAAGTCACAACTAACGTCAGATTGTTATTTCATGGCTGTATATTCCAATTCCACATAAAGTGGGAAATCGTTAATGGTTTTTCCCGCTTGCTTTTCATCCCATGTCAACATGAGATGAAAGGATAATTCGTCACCTGCATTGAACATTTCATGATTATGGATCAACATCCTATGACCATTTATCTTTATTTGTAAATGAATCTCATCAGGTATGGCATATTTGATGTGAATGGTTCCATCATAGTGTAATCGATAGTGGCTTAAACCCGAAGCAAGCACATAGTTCAAGTGCTGGTCATGAACTAGCGGTATATGGTTTCTCTCATTCACAGGTTTTTCATTTGTCAGATACACTAAAAATACAGATGGGATAAATTTGTAAAGCCTTTTCAATTCATAGGTCACGTAACGCTTGGTACAGACATCGTCTTCGTCTTGCGGGTCTTCCACGTGAATAATACGATGGTGATTAGCGCTATAGCCATTCACCGTAAGCCGAGGCACTTTATCATAAAACTCATACACCTTGTTATCCACATACTTTTTTGTAGTAACGTCTGTAGACACTTGAGGATGTTTTACATGGGTTAACCGCTTTTCCTTAAAGTCATAATCTCCTTGTTTCGTGCGTGGCACTACTGACCTATCCACATAGTGTTTATTAGCAGGATCTGTTTCTTGTTTAGGATCATGTATGGGAACAGACCTAGCTTTGGCCATCAACGCACGTCCAAAGATATCCATCGTCAACCTGTTGTACCAGTCTACTGTTTCTATGACAAGGCTCGGTGTCCTGGATATAGACAGCCTGCTAGCCTGTCTTAGCCTTGGTTGAAAAATGAAAATTATTAAGCAGCAAGAGTCATTCCCCGTGGGGGACATGGTTTCCCATCTCTGTCCCACATCACGTGAACAACGCCATGGTTCACTGTTTCCATCTTCCATTCGTTGCATCATTGTGGGACCTTCCGGCTGTGGAAAGACCAATCTTTTGCTGACGCTCATCACAGCGTCCAAGGGTCTGCGTTTTCAAAATATTTATATTTTTGCAAAATCTCTCTACCAACCCCTCTACGTGTTTCTGGATCGAGTCATGTCTGGATTACAAAATGAGAATATGGGTTATTTTACATTTTCCATGCAAGAAAATGTTATTTCACCGGATGAGGTAAAGCCTGATTCACTCATGATTTTCGATTATGTATCCACTGAACGTCTAGGCATCATTCAAAGCTATTTCAGCATGGGTCGACACAAACATATCGATTGTTTCTATCTTGGACAAACGTATTCTAAAATGTCCAAACAGTTGATTCGTGACAATGTCATTGTTTTATTTCGCCAAGACGAGAGGAACAGTCGTCACATTTATAATGAACATGTGACTGAAATATGCACTGAAAACTTTGAAATATGAATCCGGATATGACCTTTCAAATGTTTACTGAATTGTGTGGCAAGTGCTGTAACACTCAACGACATGCGTGTTTAGTGATTGACAAACAAAGTGAACTCAACCAAGGACGGTATCGCCTAGGATTTGATCATTATATTGCTATTTAAGGCACTGTCTCATTCCCTGTCAAGTCATTTGTCAAGACACCATGGCGTTAGAACAAGTCAATTGAAAAAGCATATTATTAGAGCAAAAAATACTATTCGCCAAAAGTTTCGTCAATTGAAACGATCACGTGCGGATCATGCTTTGTTTATTCAACAACATTTAGCACCTCCGCTAAAAGCCATGTTGAAACCCTCTTTCAATCCATCTGAAACGCTACCCACAGTTTCACAAGCCACACAGACGCTGCACGAGGACCGTGAGGAGGAGAAAGAGGAACAGGAAGGTTTGACTAGTGTTAGCGAAGTTGAGGATGAGGAACAAGAGTTTACGCCTCAAAAAAAAAGTCCTCACCCCTTGCAGAGTTTTTGAGAAAAAAGAAATCCTTGGTCATGGTCCAGATCGTCTCCGTTTTCACAACTCTTGCCCACACCTCAACATAAAGCTCAACTGAAAAACATTTTAATAAATTATTATGGATCAACACTAGTACCCTATCTCATTGATCTGTTTATTGGAAACACAGATACCGCGTATGGTGTTCGCTATGAGGATGATAGTTGTAAAATTGGAGATTCATCTATTAAATTTGCTCGTACTAAAACTGTCATTAAGAACATCAATTATAAATTAACGCCAGGACTGTTAAAGCTGCTCTTCTCTCGTACACCCTCTTCCCATGATTATACACCAGAGGACCTAGGCAAATATAAATCCATTTTATTGGACACCCATGCCCACAAAAGACAGTATGATCCCACTCAACAAGTGAATGCCAATGTATCTCAAAAATATAAAACCTTCATTGCAAAAATGTTTCCCACCAGTCAAAGAACTCGTCGTAAAGCATCCGCTTCGGGAGTGACATTTAAACCATTAAAACTCTTGTGGTGTTACCTACTGGCACAATCCCAGTAAGGTCGTCCAGTGACTACAGCTGTTGCATGCTTCACGTCAAGCTGGCCATACCGGCCACGATTGGGAAATTCAAGAAGTTGAACAAGAACTTCGAAATGCCAAAATTATTGTTTAAGACCTCACCCATTAAAATGGGTATTGCTCATGAGTTGCATCGCCCAGCTAAGCGTCACTATCCACGACTCAAGGTGATTTCACGAGGTGTAGATGAACTTTGGCAGGCTGACTTGGTTGAAATGATACCCTATGCTGGCGTTAACGACGGTGTACGCTATATGTTGACCGTCATTGATGTCTATTCCAAAATGGCCTTTGTTGAACCTGAGCGTCGCAAGTCTGGTCCACTAGTCACCAAGGCCTTTCAACATATTATTCAACAATCCAAACGCCAACCTCAGTTACTGCAAACTTACCAGGGGAAAGAATTTTTCAACAAGGATTTCTCTAGTTTTCTCAAATCTAAGGATATTCACCATTACACCACGTACAGCAATCTCAAAGCCAGCGTGGTCAAGTGGTTTAACCGAACATTGAAAACCCATATGTGGAAAGCGTTTAACGCTCAGGGCACTTAGCCCTGGTTGGACATGTTACCAGAGCTAGTGTCACGTTTCAATGACACCAAACATAGAACGATTGGAACCAAGCCACGTCTCGTGACCAAAAATATTCAGCGACTTGATAAACTGTTTAACCCCATAAAAACAGCTGACCCTAAACCTCACCGACTGAAAATTGGGGATTTTGTTCGTGTGAGCAAATTTAAGTCTGCCTTCAATAAGGGCTACACACCTCAGTGTGGGACTGAACTATTTCGAATTCGTCAAGTCAACTTGGACAGTCCAGTCACCTATTTATTCGAGGACCTCAACCATCAACCCATAAAAGGTAGATTTTATCTCCATGAACTTCAGAAAACAGCGTTTCCTAAACATTATCTTGTGGAAAAAGTGTGGAAACCCAAAGGAAATTAACTATATGTCAAATGGTTAGAATTTAACTCTACCTTTAATTCTTGAATCAATAAATTACTTGTCGTGTGAACCTGTGCACTTTTTTATTTATTTATTTATTTATTTATTTATTTATTTTATTCAATCATGTAGTACGAGAGCTCTGTGTACGGCGCTCCGCGCTTCGTGCATGTCCATACATGTTTCTCACTCCACACCCGCGTCTCACCCCTTCACTCCATGTTGACATACAACTCGTTCAGCTATTGCCTGCCATGGGTTCTCCACTTCTCCCCTCACCTCTCCCCGGCTCTCTGGCTCCGCCCCCTCACCGCTCTGCAGTGGTCACGTGATTTCCTGTTCTCTTTTTGTGTTCACCCTTTCCCCTCTCTCCCCTTTCTTCTCTGCGGGGCCCTGCCTGCTGCTGCTCTGCTCGCCTGGCTAGCCGTTATCACCTTTTTACAGAGTTGCCACATTGTTCCACCTGTTATCATATGACAGCAGTGTTGTCAGCTTGACTGACATTCCATTCTGTTAGCCGACTAGCCATGCCTCGATAAGATATTCTTTCCGTTCTGGCCGCCGGTCAGACATACATGCACAAAGCAAGTTCTGCTGTTGTCGACTATAAAAGCCTTGCTTTTATTCGTCTAATACCATTATGCATTTGTCAGGTTACTGGTCAGTGTTTACTAACATGTTTTAAAGATCACGATGAGGTATTTTTTGAAAATATTCACCTTCAATCGTTCGTCATATAGGAAAATATCAAAAAGCGCTCCCGCGCTTTGTCGCCCCGTCCAAATAGCCATTACCTGTATTCACCATGGCCAGTCATAGTCTCGTTGTAATATACGTCAAGCGCTACTGGCTCTCTGTCTAGAAACACTCTTTTATTAAAAAATGCATAGTTTTTGCCCTAGAAACTTGACATTTATTTTCATGGGCGAGGGGGTAGAGACCTTTCATTTATGTCAATCAAACTCTTTTGTAGAATTACTAGTTTCCAAAATAGTAAAAATTCAAAATTTCAGTGTTTTCAAAAAATTAAAAAAAAAGTTTTATTATAAAAAAATACAGGTCATAGAGACTATGCAACAACGTTCTATCATAGTTGGTTTTCAAACTATCGCCTACTTTCCAAAACTAAATTTTCCATTATTCTTTAAATATAACAAGTGGTCTATACGAAAGAGGACGTCAGCTCGAATCCAACGACACCTCATTTGTTAAAATCCGACCATCCGTTCGCCAATTATCGCCAATGTTCGCGAGAAAGTAGGCTATCATTTTTTCCTCCTAAACCCTTGAAACTTGCTGTCCACTTAGAGGGCATAGCCCCGTTACATTAACGTCAAACAAACTTTTTCCCAAAATTCACCGTTTCCAAAATAACGCCAATCCAAAAAACAAAAAATAAAAATAAAAATACCAACACACATGCTTTGCAAAGAGGACGTCACCCCAACGCTAACAATACCTCGTTCGTTAAAATCTGACCATGCGTTCGTGAGATATCGGCAAAGATTATGTGAAAGTAGGGGGCGAGTCAGAACTCTCCCCATGTCACGACTACCTACTGTCAAGTTTTTATCCTAGAGATTTGAAATTTATTTTGGGGTTAGAGTGGTAAAGGCCGTTCATTTACGTCAAACAATCTTTTTTGTAAACTTGTTAATTTCCAAAATAAAAAAATAAAAAAATCAGTGTTTTCAAAGAACATAAAAAATAAAAAAGATTTATTTTAAAAATAAAGGACATAGAGACCGTTCGTTTGAACCATGGCTCAACGTTCTATCATAATTAGTGTAAAAACTATCGCCTATTTTGAAAAAAAAAAAAAATTTAAATATATAACGAGTGGTCCATAGCAAATCCCCCGTCAGTTCGAGTCCAACGACACCTCATTTGTTAAAATCCAACCATGGGTTCGAGAGATATCGGCAATGTACACAGGAAAGTTGGCTATGGGTTTTAAGTACCCTTGCTCCCCTACTAACCTGGAAATAATTCCAACAGAAATTAAGCGTCGTGGAAATTTGCTTTTGAAAATTGAAGACGATGCTGTCCCATCTTCGGCTAAAACAAGCAAGATGGGCCGCTGTCACATTTGCGGACGACAACGAAACAAGACAACCAGTAAAACCAGCCATGTATGCACCAACTGTGTGTGTCCTGACCACCAGCGTCCTGTATGTGACACTTGCCGTGATACAAATAATGCATTGCAAGAACTTCCCTGAGCACCGACTGCGAGTGAAGTTTAACATTTCCTCCGAATTTTTTGTACCATTATATTTGTATATTAACTGCAATACAGTGATCACACCTTTTGTTGCATATTCTCCTTATAAATGATCACTTCGTAATCTCTTCTCTATATATAAAAAAATGAAAGTTTGTCATTTTTTTTAATTTCCACGAAAATTTGCGTAATTTCCGCGTTTCAGATTGTTTTATGCCGGATGCGAGCAAAAATAATGTTTTTGTCTGTCTGTCTGTGTGTTTGTTTGTCTGCCTGTCTGTCTATGGACAACTATGTGTCCTTAAAACTTGACAGGGACGCATGGAGAGCTGCATCAAACCACTCAAAAGACTGAAGACTCAAACAACAACAACAACTGGAGAACGGCTGGGTAGATCAACGTAAAATTTGATACAGGTATCCATCAGAGGCACTGGGTAGGTTTTGGCCAGGGTTAAACGCTACTCCCAAGGGAAGATGAAGAGAAAAGGAAAGGGAAGTGGGTTTCGGACTGAAGAACAAGTGTGGGTAAATAGGACGAGAGTCCAACACCAAACAAAATGAATTTGAACAAGTATTCAGTGACTAGTGTCACCGCAAAGCCCGTGAAGCACCTAAAGTGGGTATGGAACTGGCCGCAGCTAACGGGGGATGCGTCTGGAGTTTGTGCTATTTGCAAGCAAGCAACGATAGTACTTTCCCTTACAAGCCTATATTTCACTACTATGGGGATGGGTGGTAGTCTGGCAAGGCAAAGAAAAAAAGGAGTCAGGTTTAATCGAAGGTTTTGAAAGGCGCAAATAATTTGAATTTGCCCTGATAATATTAATTTGGGTATTGTTGGATCTCCGTTAGACCAACCAAATACTCCCAGAAAGGGAAACGATGAAGCAATATGAATGCTTTTAGTAAGGATTTTATTTCTTCTTGATGAGTTGGAAGAAGGCCAATTGTTGCACGTAAGATAAGTTGAGATTGTAACCAGCGGAGTGCCGGTTAAAAGTTCAAACCGGAGGAAAACTATGAATTTGGAAAACTAACCATGAGTTATAGAGAAAATCTCGACGAGCAGGAAGCTTGCTGAGCTAGCTATGCTCGCCTCGATGGCTTATTAGAATTAGTTATGACAACTAAAAAGAGCTTTAAACAAGTTTTTTTGAAGTTTCAAGTTAAATGCAACAAGTAACGAAATTTTAATTACTTTTTAAGTAATTTTCTTAAAGAGAGCATAAGCCAAGGAAGAGTTAGGGAAGACAAGGACCTGCCTGACCGTTATTCTCTAGGAATTTATAAAACGAAAAAATGGAATTTAATTTATTTAACAGTACTTAGAGTTGACGTAACAACCCATATAAAGCTGATTAAGATTCCAATTAATAACAATGAACAATTTCACATTCAAAAGTCTGAGACTTAATGCTAACAAATTGTATATTTTTTAACGATGTTAAAGGGGATGCAAGTTCAAAACTTGCTTCGAGCACAAATCTGAATAAGATTTTAAAAGTTGTGCTAAAAATAGCCAACTGCAAAGTTTATAACGAGGATTATAAATAATTAAAGCTATGACAGAGAATCAGTACAATATATGCACTTTGAGAATTCCTATGTGGAAATCTTAAAGTATGAATAAATATTAAATTGGAAATTATAACAAGAAAAGAGAGAATTAAGAAGAAGTTTCTATAAATACTTGTATTGAAGCAGGGATCACGAGAAAGCTGGGGCCAGTTACCCTTTCGTGAAACATGGAAAAAGGAAAGTTCGAAAACTCACTTGTGAGTAGAAATAATTGAATTCCCTAATAAAAGAGGAAAAACAATATGATTTAAGGTGTGTACTAGACACAGATTATACAGAGATTACGATGGAAAACAGTACAAAGATGGGAGGGCACTTCTATAGAGCGTCACCTCATTGAAAGGAACCTAAATTTTACAATTATTATAATATGTTTAAGAGGAGTTTGAGAGGAGGAAATAGGACGATTAGGAGAAAGTCTTGGCCATATTTATTGCTTTCGTTTGAACGCGACACGAATAGTGGTTGAACTGGTACCGTTATGCACTGTATTCTGTTGAAAAGTTCACTATTGCAACACGGAACGTTTATGAGACGAAAAGTTATTGCAATTGTGGAGATCAACTAGTTGAATTTTAGATTGGGAAAGTTTATTGCGTTTTGACGTTTATAGATTGTAGTTGAATGCAGCGGATAATTTCCAACGAAGGAAGACAAATTATATGCTGATTAGAGGTATTTTCAACATAAATTCCTCACTGAGGAACAAGCATTCCCATATTTAGGTGGAAAGTACTTGACGGTTTTACTTGTAGAAAGATAAATTGATGTAGAAAGTTCTAGAGTTGTGATAACAGTAGAATTGGGCAGAACATCCCGCGGATGAAAAGAGCTAAGTTTTTATAGACAGTAAGTTTAATAAATCTCCCATGGAGTGAGAAATCATTCCCAATTAATTTGTGCAGGAAGCACTAATTTTCCAAGTTGGAAATCAGCTTAGATGGATGGAGCATGACTAGAATAGTCCCTCGAGGGCGGTTATTATGTTGTTGGTAGCAATACCGCACACTGTCTATAAAATCTTATTTAAAAACCATTAAAACCATGTAAAATCTTTTAAGATTAGTACTTAGCTCATTTCTGAAGAGTAGGCGATCCAGGCGACCGTTAGCTTAAATCCACATCATGGCGTAGATACTTAAAACATGTCTCACATGAACAGGAGACGAGCCTTAGTGAAGCTCCGACTGTGAGCTTTGAAGACTTACACACAAGTGGGGACCACACAACGAATCACAGAGGCACCAAGGTGGGAAGGGGGTGGGAGAAAAAACAAAGGAACATACATACGAAATAGCAACTTTAGAAATAAAACTAAAAGTAATCTTCAAGGAGTTGATAGTAGGCGTCAATAGCGAAGCCTGGTGGAAGGGAAAGTTGTAGAAGTTCTCTTGAGCATAGAGATGTTAGCTGAAGATAGCGGCGACATCTTGTGACTGGATTGGGAAGGAAGACCTCTTGAGCATAGAGATGTTGAGGATCTTCAGCAGTTAGCTGCTAGATGCCGCTAGGTTGATTATGGAAGATATATCTACAACAAACTTTTAAACAGAGTGAACAAGGTGCACAAATAAAAGGAAAGGTAAGAAATCACTGTTGGTGTTTGAGAAAAAGGGAAGAAATAAGTTAAGCAAAGAGCAGCGAAGGCTAACTCTGTCTTACCGTGTATTCCAAAGAATACACCAAGCTGTGAGGGGAAAACAACAACAGAGAACAAGAAACACAATGTTAAAGATTCAAAGGTACGGGTGCAATTAAGGACAGTGGTCTAGTAATATATTTGTTATCAAGATCTTCCCCACCCTGACTCTTCCGTTCCCTCCCGAACAGCAATCGATCATTCCTCAGGAGATCCACGCTAGAGGGAGAAAGGAAAAAAGCGGAGGTGCCTATAAGGAACTGACCAAGGGCTAAGAAAAGTAAGTTATAAGAATTGTTGGAATGCGGGGTCAACGGGCGATAATTAACAACGCCGTCAATCAAAATGTAGCTAGAAGCTGCGAGAAACAAAGCTTCAAAAAAGGTCACAAAAAGATGCGAAAGGAGAATTAACAAATGTAAACAAAGCGTGTAGAAACAAGTATATGGATTAAGGCTAATAATATACCAAATAAGCAAAGAAACTATGCAAGAAGAAGGCAAGAACTCCATAGGTAACAATAATCAAGTAGCTATAAACAATGACCTTAAGTTATAATAAGCACCAAAAGGGTTAACTAGAAAAGTAGTTTAGTCATCAAGTAACGTGACGTAAAACAACAAACCACAAAAGTGCGAAATAGTGGCGCAGGTTACAATACATGCGCGCAGTAAAGATATGTAACGATGTTATGAAACGAGGATCAAAACAACCATAGTGTACAAGTGTGAGCGAGCGATGAAAGTAAATAAGCAAATCCTTGACCCACATAGTACAGCAAGATAACGAGTATGAATAGCTGGAAAAGTCAGTGACCTGAACCAGTTTATCTGATGGGGCAAGTGGACGACTTCCTGAATTACGGTAGCAACCCACATAAAAATAGTTGGCAGACAGCCCGAGTTGAGATAAGAAGAACCCGTCATGACCTTTGTCATATATAGAGGAAGTAATCAACGGCTTGGCCTTGCCCGAGTTTGTGTACAAACAAGATTGCCAAACAAGTAATTCAAAATAACCATAAGGGGTAGACGCAACCAGCTCAACATTAAAGAGGAACTTCCAGTAACACGTCATGTAGTCATACGTAGCTTGGACATGAATACCCAATTTAAGGATATATGAAACAAAGCAATTAAATAATTTTACATACTTTTGAGTATCACGGAATCCAGCAATTGCCAATAGAAAAAAGCTTAATTCTTCTAAACAACGAAGAAAAGCTGGGAAGTTGAGGTAGTAATTATGCGTAAGGATTGTTATTCTTGCTGCCAGAGAACTCAGATTGACAAGCGGTTTCGAATGCTGCTTCCACGTGTGAGGAAGAGGGAAGGAGGCGGCCGTGACCATCCTACTAAACAGCGAGAGAAGTGAAACACAGCTTACAGCAAAGTGTTGGTGACTGATAGCCATGGTTTTACACAGAGAGAAGATATTTTTCGATAAAAGGTTTAACCAATTACCAACTACAAGGAATGACAAAAGACAATGAACCAAGCGACTCAAAGCGAGGCGGACTTGAACTGCCATTTTGTGCGAGAATGAAACAAAACACATGAAGTAGCTTACGGCAGTGGCGTAGTTGCTGGCACCAAGACATTGTTTCGACAAGCTGCTTTGAAACGTGCTGAGATCGGAAACATAAGTGTCCTCTATTTTAGAACAGGAATTTGAATCAGCGTTAACAAAATAACATTCCGAGTTGGTTTGAAGACCGGGATGTTGGATTTGACCAGTAACAACCCAACCAAAATTGGTGTCTTTAGCGACCACGTTTGTAGATAGTTTGCGAACTTGTTTACGAAGGCAATTCAAACAAATATTGGCACTGAAAAGTTTGTCAATGAGATTTTGAACATTAAACTGAGGATCAGCTAACCTTAAATACGAAGGAATCTTTAAACCGCAAGTGTCGACAGAGTGACTTGGGGTGTCTTTACCAATACTGTTAAGAATGAGACAGTTTAAGTTAAGATCGGTGTTTCTTTGACAGATGTCTCGGATTTTTAATTTTGAAGACTGCTCAGCTTGAGTTTTCAGATTTTCAATGCCGGATACATTGATGGAAGTAGGGTATACAGGTAGGCCTAGTTTTTTGATTAATGATTGTGAAACAAAGTTGTGAGTTGAAGCTGAGTCGAGAAGACCGCGAGCTCGGACCCATTTTCCTAATTTATCCTGAATTTCGAATTGTACATTGGACAACAGGACTTACGCACTGTGAAAGGTTCTGGCATTAGAAATGCGGGAAGAAACACTAGTTTGTTCGGAGCTGCTCTGCATGGAGTTTGAAGAAGCAGGTACTACTGACCTTGATTGGTCATGGCGGTGCAGTAAACTGTGATGCAGTCTTTCACAGTGGAAACAAAGTCTGGCGGACGTACAATTTGAAGCTGAATGTTTTGATGACAGGCAGTTAAGGCAATAATTATTATTGGAGACAAACTTCCTTCTGTCTTCAACAGACAATTCTTTAAAGGATTTACATGAATATAAAGCGTGAGAAACCTTACACAATGTGCACTTTACGAACTTGTTGAGAGGCCTAGTATTCACTCCTGGACGGTTGAAAGCGGTGGAACGAGTTTGCTTGTTCTCGACAGATGGGGGCTTATGACCATTTGAAGAAATAGATTTGGTATCCAAGATGTTGTGACACAGGGGACTAATTTTAGCACTTTCGCACTGAAATGAGAGTGTGGTAAGGAATTGGCACCGGCTGTTAAGAAACGCGATGAGATGCTCAAAGGAATGCTCATCCTTGTGAGATAATTCTATTTCCCAGGCTTTAAGAGTGGAATAATCATATCTGGATGTAGCTAGATGAATTAAGACAGTGTCCAAAGTTTGAACTGGTTGTTCAAGCTGATATAAGGCTCTGACATGTAGTTGCATTGTGTCAAACAAGTTCCTTAAAGAAGAAACGTCATTATAGGC
Organism: Meconema thalassinum; assembly: GCA_946902985.2. NCBI lineage: Eukaryota > Metazoa > Arthropoda > Insecta > Orthoptera > Tettigoniidae > Meconema > Meconema thalassinum. Next base: position 241,703,358 of record OX336395.1, read on the forward strand.
CAGTCAGCGTAGACATAAAAATCGCGTTAGGTCGCAAAAAATTAAAAGGTTTTGATTTTTGGTATGTTGTTAGGATAGATACCAATAGTGTTAAACCAAGTTTGCAACCTCGAAAGACCTGTGCTAACTTCGTGGTGCTCGAAAAACCTCGAAATTTTCAGACTTTTTCGGTTTTTATCCTACAACTTTCAAAATGTGCTTTCGATGGCAAAGTCACACATTACCCTTTTTAAAGAAGATAACATTACCGACAATTTAAGCGCATCTCCAGCTCTGTATGTTTTATAGAACTCGAGATACAATACTTCAAACATGGGTCATTTTTACCAAAATGTTCGAAATTTGTAGTAAGATAGTCTTTCGAACAAAATACAGTCTAAAATACTCATTCTACGAGGAAAGGCATGGGAAGTAAAGATGTAGAGCAGTTATTTCCCTTTACTTTAAGTATACGCAAAACGCTCTAAGACTAATAGTTCTCTTGTTATCAGGTAAAAAGGAAATAAGGAAATCGGATATTTCCAAAAATAGGGCTTCGAATGTACATTGTTATCAATATTGCACAGTTATCTATTAATGTCATGGGGAGCGTGATGGTGGAGTGGCCTAGCTGCACGTCTTTCACCTAGACGGCCGTGGTTCGAATCCCGATGACAGGGGGTGGAATTTTCAACTGAAAAATCACGAAGTGTCAGGAAGCGTTCCACTATGAAGAAGAACGCAGGTTTGTCGGTCATCTCAATCGCTGATGTGACAATCAACGAAGACATACTGCCCACAGCCCCAGACCTGGTCTGGTTGTACGGGAAATCCACCAACTTGCCAGGTATCCATGGCTGGAATGGTTTTATGGAACAGGTGACGAAAGAACGTCCGTACAAACAATCAAAAATAGTGTTTCTACCGTTCATCCACGCTCCCCCAACCCAGTACGACCCTGTCCTGACATCTCTACATGATGCCAGTGAAAGAAGTTCTGCTCATGGCTAGAAAACATGTATTGTTACATATGATCAACCTCTGTACTTGAAAGCCCGAGACATCATAGAGAACTGCCAGCATCCTCAGCTCAACAATGTGGTGGTGAGGCTGGGGTTCCACCTATCAATGTCGTTTATGGGGGATATTGGCACCATCAAGGCTGATAGTGGACTGAAGGACCTCCTCACTAGAATTTTATTTATGCTGAGAACAGTGTGGACAAAATCCTAAATGGGCACCCGTATTCACGGTCGGTGAGAGCTCACATGCTCACAAATTACGCTTTGGCCAGCTTGATTGTGTACAACGAAGTAGAGTTCACTGAGGAGGAAAATCTGGGAATTGAAAACCTCCTATTAGGCGAAAGAAGTGTGAAACTAAATGTTGTAGAAAATGAAACTGTACAGCTCATGTCTACCAAATTCAGAACTGCGATGGCCAATTGGGACAAAAAAGCCCCACATCAAAGCTTCGGGTACAATACTGCAAAATGACTACACTAATGAAACAATTCATCCAAGCAGAGAGGATGGGAGATTGGGACCTCCACCTCGAGACCATAAAGAGCATGCTTCCCTTCTTCCACTCGGCAGAACACTTCCTGTATGCCAAGAGTGCGCGTCCCTATGTGCACGACATGAACGATCTGCGACAGAATATGGATCCGAGGGAATATAGTCTATTCACAGGAGGAGACTTCACCACCCGTCGAACCCACAAATTTTGGTCGGGTCTTTGGACAGACTTGACGATAGAACAAGTCCTAATGAGATCGATGAGAAGTCAAGGGGGCCTAACACATGGCCGAGGAATCACCAGCAGTGTTCTCGCCCGTTGGACTGAAGGCATGGTATACATGCGTAATATATGTGAGGGGATTGAGATCTTTTGGAACATCTCATGTACCACGGCGGAACAACACATTGACATGAGGTCCGTTCGAATCGAACGAGATTCTATTGATGCGGAGAAATTAAAATCGTGCTACCGTGTCCACACACAATTTCCGTCCAATGACAAAGTACTATCGATCTGCAGTGGCGTGGTTGGAGGCTCTGAAGTGAATTGCCACATGGCACGATAAATTGGATGTAATGGAGTCAAAGAAATAACTGGAAAGGAATTTGGAAATGTTAAATTTAAAAGGAAAGATAATGTATGAACCTTGGCAGTGGCCACAGTCAAGGTGCACAACAAGGAGGTTTCTATAGACCCTCTCACAATATTCCAACGGCTGTGTATAACAAAACAGTCTGAGACCGACCTACAAAACCACTTAACATACGAGTTGGCCCTATATCCCATGGCTCTATTCTCCGAAGAGGGAATGCGAAAAGAAAAAAATCATCGTTCTACTCTGCCATTACGCCCCTCCCAGAAAACGTCGCCGTTTGACTAAGAACTTTTGTTGTAGTGGATGGACGATACTTGCTCCATAATGTTCTATGGCAACGGAACAACTCAGTGAGGGAAATTGTAGCTACTTTTATCACCTGTACGAGCAACCATTTTGGAAAAATGTCTCAGTAGTATTCGATGGCTACCCAGAAGAGGGGACAGTTAAGAACTCAAAAACAGCAGAACGGCTACGGACGTTATGCAGCCTCAGCGTGCAGCGATATCTTTTTTAAAGAATCGACACCGACCGAAGTGCCCCAAGAAAAGTTTTTGTCCAACCCCCCAAAAATTGCAGCGCCTGATCAACACTTAATGTGTACTGGACTGGATATACAAGGGATCGAAACAAAGCAAGCTCCAGAGGACGCCGACTGCCTCATTGTGAGGACAGCATTGGAAAAGAGCGAGGAGTACGAGCACGTCATAATCGCTGGAGAAGATATCGACCTCTTGGTGCTCCTAAATGGATTGGGCGCCAACAAACAAAATGTTTCCTTGCAGAAAAGTGCCAGGGGTGGAACAGGTTGCATGCAGTTCTTGTCAACATCATTCATTCGAGGAGATTTCTCACTCCCCCCTAGATCAGAGTTGTTCCTCCACGCCTTCAGTGGTTGCGACACCACCTCTGCCCTTTTCGGGCAAGGGAAAACGAAGATGTTGAGCGTCCTTTCAAAACAGCCAGACCTTCTTGACGCGGCTACAACTTTTCTGAACAATAACGCCACCCATGAGGATATAGCCTCTGCTGGCAACAAATGCCTCGTGGCGTTGTATGGCGGTGGAAAAGACGATTCTCTCCACGCCTTGCATTACGGGATATTTGTCCGATCTGCTTCCACCGGTAAAGTCAACCTCGCTCGTCTGCCCCCAACCGAAGAGGCTGCTGCCCAACATTCCTACAGAACCTACCACCAGGTGCAGCAGTGGTTGGGGGTTGAGAATGAGCCCACCAAGTGGGGATGTACAAGGAGTCAACAGGGCGATGCTCCTGCCGGAGAGCAGGGCTGAAATGCTCTGCTCTCTGTAAAATTTGTCGGGGGAAGACCTGCCTTAATTCTCCTACCCTAGAAATGACTGAGTCAGACGAAGAAGATGACTTCGACGACCCCCTTTTACATCCAGATCCAAATACACAGGAGTCTCCGGAGCCCCAAGAAGAGCCGTATGAAGAACCTGGGCCTTCCAAACGAATACTACTGTCTCGCTGTGCAGATAAGTCTAACATCACACACCTACCCTTTTGTTGTAATTTATTAATAAATAGTAGGTAATTGACGTGTTGCGGGTTTCTGTCGCAGGTATTAGCTGAGGCCCCTCCATCACTTCGCCACTGTGACATCAATATTGATAAGAAATTACTCATTATCATTAATTGTATTCAATTTCATTTTGCTTGAAAAACAATTTTCCACTGATTGATGTCTTTCTTATCCTTTAAAAAGGTCCTACAATTCAGCAGGCTACATTTTTGGAAAAATCTAATTTCCTATTTTTGTGTTTTACCTGATAACAAGAGAACTATTGGTCTTGTAGCGTTTTTCTAATGCTTAAATTAAAGCTAAATAACTGCTCTACAACTTTAGTTTCAAAGACTATCCTCGTAGAATGAGAATTTTAGACGGTAATTTGTTCGAAAGACTAGCTTACTACAAATTTCCAACATTTTGGGAAAAAATGCCCATTTTCGAAGTGTTGTATCTCGACATCTATAACACATACAGAGCTGGAGTTGCGCTGAAATTGCCGGTAATGTTGTCTTCCTTAAAAGTGTAATGGGTGACTTTGCGATAGAATGCATATTTTGGATATTGTAAGCCAAAAACCAAACAACGTCTGAAAATTTCGAGTTTTTTTCGAGCATCATGAAGTTAGCACAGGTCTTTCGAGGTTGCAAACTTGGTTTTACAATATTGGTATCTATCCTAACAACATCCTAAAAAATCAGAACATTGCAATTTTTTGCGACCTAGAATGTCTTAGATGACTGGCCTATTAGGATTTACGGCTGGCAAGTCGAACAAGGCGTGAATTTGACGTGCCACACACAGACGCAGACTGCCATATCTCTCTTTAAGGAGATTAAAGGCGATGTTGTAGTTGTCTGCGCTCAAAGGAAGTGTTTCCACGAGCGTAAGAGCTTGTTCTATAAGACAAGATCTCAAGTAATACAACTTGTGGATAGCGGGAATAACATTGTTATTATGTATGAGAGAGCTGAATAACTCGTAAAAAGAATTCCATTCACTTTTCTGACCTGAAAAAAACGGGCAGGCTTATCTTCGGAAGCGAAGGTTTTGGTTGATGCGTGTCTCCACGGACTAAAGCGGGTGCGAACTGGGCCGGATTGATGACCCTAGTGTCCGGTTCTGAGATACTGCGAATCAGTTGGTGGGCTTTTGCAATCCCTTCAAAATACAAGGGTTCGACTTCATCGAGATTGGATTGATGTTTGGGGCAAACCGATTCAATGTCGGTTTTAATTTGATCATAGTAGTCGTAAGAACGTTCGTAAAACTTTCAACGTTGAGTCAAGACGTCTAAATCACAATCGGCTGGAGTTAATTTATTAATGAAATTTCTAAATCTGATGAGCTGTCCTTTGTAAGAAGAACGTCTAGCAATGAGATTTTAATTATTTTCAGTTGACATGATGAAATGTGTAAATTGAAGTATAACTTACGAAACTGTGGAGAGATTTTGAAAATGCTAACAGGTTGGCAGCAGAAGGCAGGTTGCAAGTGAGACAGACTGAAGAAGACGGGAATGACCTCTATCACCTTCACCTGCTTTGCACAGTGAAGTTATAGCTGAAAAATTCAAAGTAGATATTAATAATTTGCAACATATGGACAAATGGACTCTCCCGGGTTTCGGCACCACAATTTAAGTAGGTTTTAGCCAGGGTTAAACGGTACACCCAAGGGAAGATGAAGAGAAAAGGAAAGGGAAGTTGGTTTTGGACTGAAGAACAAGTGTGGGTAAATAGGACGAGAGTCCAACACCAAACAAAATGAATTTGAGCAAGTATTCAGTGACGAGTGTCACCGCAAAGCCCGTGAAGCACCTAAAGTGGGTATGGACCTGGACGCAGCCAATGGGAGATTCGGCTGGAGCTTGGGCTATTTGCAAGCAAGCATCGATAGTACTTTCCCTTACAAGCCTATATTTCACTACTATGGGGAAGGGTGGTAGTCAGGCAAGACAAAGAAAAAAAGGAGTCAGGTTTAATCGAAGGTTTTGAAAGGAGCAAATGATTTGAATTGGCCGTGATAACTTTAATTTTGGGTGCTGTTGGATCTCCGTTAGGCCAACCAAATACTCCCAGAAAGGGAAGCGATGAAGCAATATGAATGCTTTTAGTAAGGATTTTATTTCTTCTTGATGAGTTGGAAGAATGCCAATTGTTGCACGTAAGATAAGTTGAGCTTGTAACCAGCGGAGTGCTAGAGAAAATCTCGACGAGCAGGAAGCTTGTTGAGCTAGCTATGCTCGCCCCGATGACTTATTAGAATTAGGTATGAAAACTAAAAAGAGCTTTAAACAAGATTTTTGAAGTTTCAAGTTAAATGCTACAAGTAGAGAAACTTTAATTACTTTTTCTAAGTAATATTCTTAAAGAGAGCATACGCCAAGGAAGAGTTAGGGAAGACAAGGACCCGCCTGATCGTTATTCTCTAGGAATTTATAGAACGAAAAAATGGAATTTAATTTATTTAACAATACTTAGAGTTGACGTAACAAACCATATAAAGCTGATTAAGATTCCAATTAATAACAATGAACAATATTAACATACAAAAGTCTGAGACTTAATGCTAACAAATTGTAAATTTTTTAACGATGTTAAAGGGGATGCAAGTTTAAAACTTGCTTCGAGCACAAATCTGAATAAGATTTTAAAAGTTGTGCTAAAAATAGAAACCTCCTAAGTTTATAACGAGGATTATAAATAATTAATGCTATGACAGGTACAGTATATGCACTTTGAGAATTCATATGTGGAAATCTTAAAGTATGAACTAATATTAAATTTGAAATTATAACAAGAAAGGAGAGAATTAAGAAGAAGTTTCTATAACTTTTTGTATTGAAGCAGGGATCACGAGAAAACTGGGGCCAGTTACCCTTTCGTGAAACCTGGACAAAGGAAAATTCGAAAACTCACTTGTGAGTAGAAATAATTGAATTCCCTAATAAAAGAGGAAAAACAATATGATTTAAGGTGTGTACAAGACACAGATTATACAGAGATTATGATGGAAAACAGTACCAAGATGGGAGGGCATTTCTATAGAGTGTCACCTCATTGAAAGAACCAAAATTTAACAATTATTATAATATGTTAGTGAGGAGTTTGAGAGGAGGAAATAGGAGGATTAGGAGAGAGTCTTGGCCATATTTATTGCTTTCGTTTGAACGCGACACGAATGGTGGTTGAACTGGTACCGTTATGCACTGTATTCTGTTGAAAAGTTCACTATTGCAACACGGAAAGTTTATTGCAATTGTGGAGATCACTAGTTGAATTTTAGATTGGGAAAGTTTATTGCGTTTTGACGTTTATAGATTGTAGTTGAATGCAGCGGATAATTTCCAACGAAGGAAGACAAATTATATGCTGATTATAGGTATTTTTAACATAAATTCCTCAGTGAGGAACAAGCATTCCCATATTTAGGTGGAAAGTATCCTATAAAGTTTGAAATTTCTTAAAAAAGTTATTTAGCATTTGCTTGACAAAGAAATGCTGTTATGCTTAATTATATATAAGAAAATTGACATTCAAGTGTTTGGAATAGATAGCTTAAGGCTCCTGCCTAAATACGGCTTGCAGGCTACTATGTTTTTCCTTTAAATTGCTGTTTCCAAGAGGGTTGGGTCTTCGCTCTAGTTTCACGTTCTCCTTGCTTACGTCCTGCCGTTATGTCCTAATGTGGGGATTACAGGAATGGTCTGCTTATTATTAGTCTGAAATCAGAAATAACTCTTAACTTCCGTTCATATCAGGACCATTCTTACCCTTGTAAATATTTATCTTTGTCTGAAGTCTTTTACGTGTTGCGAGGGAGTCTTTTTTACTGAATGTCTGCATTTTGATTTATGTACGAATATTCTTATAAAGTAACGTTTGACAAGTGCTCCTTGACATATCCACTATCGTCGTATTTCACTATATGGTCTCCTACATCCTTCGTCGTAAAACTTCAATATACTGTCTGTTACCTTTATATTCGTAGACCTTTAATATACTTTCTCATACATCTATATTCGTAGAACCTCAATATACTGTCTGTTACCTTTATCTTCGTAGACCTTTAATATACTTTCTCATACAATTATATTCGTAGAATCTTTAATAAACTTTCTCACCTCTTTGTAGAACTTAACTATACTTTAAAATTGATTCATTATTCCTTAATCACTACTATTATTCTTCCTCAGTTTCATCTAAGCGACGTATTTGCTTCTTAATCTATTTTAATGCAGACATTATGTAAATGAAACTCGGACTAGGTGTTATGCTTGATTGTTAAGATTAATTTGCTTTTTGTTAAATTGGTGACTGTGTCGTCGTGAAGTAATGAAAATGTTATATTATTTGTTGCCTCTACGGGGTAATTTGATAATTCTTACGTAGCTGACATGGTTTTCTTAGCCGTGATTCCTATCTTTCTTTTACGAGCTGTATAGACCTTCATGGAAAATTGATTAACATGTTAATACTTCCTGAAATAAATATCATTTGTTAATGATATGTTAATATTTCCTGTACACAAATAACATTCATTAATGACATGTTATTAAATACCCTTTTTAACCTTGCCACGTTAGGTAGGGGGAGGGGGGGGAATGGGGTTTTCTTAATACCTAATTTAGTCCTTATTGCTAAATCTAGTATTAATGCCTTTCCCTTATTAGGTATATTATATAAAGGGGGGGGCGGGTGATTCGGGGGAGGGGGTGTATATACAACATAGTTAATTCCTAAATGCTTAAGCTCTCCCTAGCGTGTATCCGCGATAATGGTATTTCCTATAGGTGCCTCTAATGAAATTATTACCCTTACTCTGTAATATAATTACTTGGTTTCTCTGTGTTGAATCGCTCATAATATATTTGCATAGTATTCTTTATTTAATGTGTTCTCTTGCCTTGGTTAATCCCTTGAAAAATTATTAATTGACAAATTCGGTTGGTAATCCTAGCGTATGTGCACTTTCTCTCTTAACATTTATATCTCTTCATATATAATACCGTAAAACGTATCGTCTGTCAATAGACTGATTGTTGCTCGATCTAAACATGTATTACTATCGCCTATCGTTAGACTGACTGATGCTCGATCTAAATATGTATTACTATCGCCTACAGTTAGCCTAACTAATGCTCGATCTAAACATGTATTACTATCGCCTATCGTTAGCCTAACTAATGCTCGATCTAAATGTGTATTATTATCACCTGTCAGTCTATCCTCCTGTCATTTGATCAGAATACAGTAAAATATCTACTATCACTTTATCTTTCTATTATTTTATCAGAATACCGTAAAAATATCTCCTAACATTTGATCAGAATACCGTGGAAATATCGCCTGTTGGCAGACTGATTGTACTTCGATACAGATGCATTCCAACGGACCTTAGATTCACTATGTATTAGGTTGAGTTGACCACCGCTAGCTTTTGAACGCGGTGGGATTAATTCCACGAAAGTATTATAGCTAACGTCTCTACGTGAAAGGGTTGGCTATGTCCTAGCATGTGTCGACTTCGCCCTAATATCTGAACTATTTTTTACGTGTTCCTGGGGTGGCTATATCTGGATTGCGTAGTACGTAGGCTTCTGCCACGGTGGTGACAATAATCATAATTATAAATGACAATTGTTATCAACGTCATAACACTAACAAGAAGTTCCGTGACGAACTAAAGAGCCTACTTTTCTAAAAATTTAAGATTCATGCCAATGCTTAATATATACGGACCTATCTAGAATAATGACGAAATGAAGTTGGTAATACCGAAATTTCTAATTAGTTCGAAATACGGTATACCTGGCATAATATAGCCTAATAGAGCACTGCAGTTGGCAGCCCTGGTGACTGAATATATTCTTCCATCTATTAAGGTACAGAATTCAAAATTTGGTAGAAGTCCAATGGATAGCATGGACGTTACATGCAGTTAAACATTGGATCTAACAGCGCGCGTAAAATCATGTTGGCAACAATGACATGCATGTATTGGTCAGAAATAATCTGAAATAATATGATCTATTGTTGTGCCAATTTTGAATGAAACCCATTAGTAAGTACCGGTATAGACGTTACACGCATTTTAAAATTGGACCTATCAGCAGGCTTAGAATCAAGTTGGCAGCACTGACGTATATTAGTGACTCCAAATTAATCTCGAATGCAAGGTACTATACGTGTGCAAAGTTTAGAGCTTTTGGCTTGCATACTTTCTGATATATTGATATTAGGGTAACAAAAATAGAGACAGTATGTATTAACAGTTGGCAGCCCTGGTTGCTCTTAAGAAGACGCATAGTCATATCTGTTATCGTACACATAGCACACACTAAATTTGGTTGACATTCAAATGATAGTATAGAAGTTACATGTATTTAAAGTTGGACCTCTCAGCAGGCTTAGAATCATGTTGGTAGCACTGAGGTAGATAAGTTACTCCAAATTAATATAGAATGTCAAGTACTATACGTGTGCATAGTTTAAAGCTGTCGGCTTGCATACTTTCTGATATATGGGTATTTGGATAAAATATTGAGAGCATTTATTAACAGTTGGCAGCCCTGGTGGCTCTTAAGAATACGCTCAGTCATATCTGTTTATGTACACATAGCACATACGAAATTTGGTTGAAATCCAATTGATAGTGTAGAAGTTATATGCATTTAAAATTTGGACCTATCAGCAGGCTTATAATCATTTTGGCAACACTGCCATGTATGGCCTCCTGGAAATTATACTGCAATTATATTATCTATACGTGTGCCAATTTTGAAATAGCTCCCATTCATGCCTTCCAAGATATCCAACATGGAGCTCAAATTTCAATTGCGATTTTTCAGCAGTTGGTAGCACTGATATCAGTTTCAAATATGGCCGTGAGATATTCAGGTATAGATCTTTACTCCTACCAAATTTTGTTTCGATTGCTGTAGCCGTTTAGGAGATTATAGGGGGGGGGGGGGGGCACACACACAGCCAGACAGACAGACAGACAGACAGAAGGACAGACAGACACACATTTGCCCGATCTTATAAGTCCACTTTTTCCTCATTTTTGCAAAATGTGAAAAGTAGGCTAAAAATACTTCATATATCGCTTTCTTTTCTTCTTATCTTAAGGCTAGGTGAACCCTTGTCCTTGCCCTAAGTCACTTGATACTTATCAATAATATGCTTCTTCAACTTTCTTAAAAATACTCTCATTATTCCTTGTATTCTCTTCATTTCCTTGTAATATATATATTCCTCATAATATTCTTATTCCTCGTAATATATTTCTCCCTGTGTCCTCTTTCTTCGTGTATTCCACAATAACGATGATACTCTTCATAACAACTCTTACATATTGCAATATTGCCGTGCTGTGCCTAGTGCCGTCATTACGCTTATATGCTATATTATTTTGCCGTTCATATCTCGGCAGCTTCGTGAATTCCTACTTGTTTACTTCCCTATCCTTTCTGCTTTGTGAGGGAACGGTTTCTCAATTGCCAACTGAATCTCCTACTTTAAATGCACTGTTAGAAAAACAACTCGATGGTATGTGTGCACGATATGGTCACATCTTTTAAATTGCTAGTGAGTTTCTTGCTATTGCACGCTTCGATATCCGTTAAGGGATGTATATACAGTATAACAAAAAAATGGCAAGGCTGTATGAACTTAGTCTAGCGTGTAAGCTATTACCGCCAGGAGTTGAACCTACGATATCTCGCTTCCGCTCGTGTGCGTGTTCGCGCTGAGCTAGCAACACGGTGTCGGGTTTAACATCCTCGCTAGGCGGCCGGTGCGCCCAGTTCGTGTTTGCCATGTGTCTTAGCTGATTGTGTTTGAAGTTATATATATATAAGCATTTCTCCTGAGGTCTAATTGCGTAACCAAAGAAACTGCAGTGTGTCATGACTTTGTGTGTGTACAAAATAATCGCTGTGGCACCTTGCCGAAGTGTACGTGTAAATGTAGAAATGTGTAATTGCAAGGTCTCCTATTCATTCTATGTATGCACTGTGTCAATACTACCTTTCACTTGGTCATACAAATATTTACTCACAAAGAATATTGTATGGCCTACAACAATATATAAGATATAATTGCACTGCTGCAATAAAATACATGGTTAGTTGGGATATCACAGTCTTATCATAGGTATATTATTAGAGTTTTATTTTGGGGGTGTTAATCTTCAATATTGAGCGATCTTCTTAATAGGGTAGGGTGGTTATGTTCTTTGATATTGCTACTTACTTATTTAATTGGGGTTGGTAATAATTAAAATGCTTGGCAGCAAGAGGTTTCTCTCGTTTTGCTACTCGCTAGGCTAGCTTGAATTAGCACACGGTATCGTCAGATGCCAGATTCGTTGTTTGAATCTTCTGTAGGCAACTACCCTGCGCTTCTACCATTTTGTTGGGGAACTGATGGTTGTGTACCCGGTGTCTCCAACCATTGATGGTGCCCAACCACCAGTTGTGAGGGGTGTTGTTTAGACGGCATCCTTAGCATTTTCGGGGATTTACTAGGATGTATAATCATGGTGTTTTGATAAGAGCTGCGGAGACGTCTAGGGAGCAAATAATGTAAAAGAGGGGCTTTAAGAAGTGTTGGGGGGAGGCATACTCACAATGCTTACCTGGGGAGCCTTAGTAAGCCAAGCGCTTGCTAGTACAGCGCCTACTGTTCAACAGCGTGCAGTGCTGATCTTAATCTAAGTTATAACCTAAGGGGGCAGGCTTTTATAACTACGTGAAATAAAAGGATAAAGCATTTGACTGTAGGAAAGGGGTTTATTATTACTAATGGGGGTGGCGATTAGGTTTAGATTAAAGGGGGGGGGTGATTAATAGTGGAAAAAGGACTCTAACAGACACACCTACTCACCCTACCAATGACGGATGTCCATGGTGGTGAAGGCTTCGGGATCCGGTTAAGGGAAGCGCCCTTACCGATCCTTTCGAAGCACTGACAAAAAGAGCGATGACCAAAGAGAGAGGTGACCAACAAGAGAGGGCGGGCGCGTGGCTGTACCTCGTATTTATAAGCTAATTATGTTGCGTCATTCCCAGTCAGCGGAATTCATGGTGTATGTCGTCCTTAGCATGCTAGCTGGCACCTTCGGGGCTATGACCTTTCGTGCCTGTGGCAATTATGTTCCCCATGTCCGTAGTTCCATAGCTCCTTCCATTAACAATAAATAACTTGCCTATTTTTGCTTCCTAAGTAAAGAAAAGCCTCCTACTTAATTTAGCTTTTCACTTGGCATTTTGACGTCAATATGAGTTTCTGATTTCGTTCGGCTGCATTCCATGATTTTGGTTACATTTATTGATTTTAATCATGAATTATCTTCTTAATACGAAATCCCTTCCGTTTGAAATTTTATTCCAAACCTCGGGTGAATCGGCTTTGATGACAACATTGGTAGCAAATCTCATAGTTGAGATTATTTTTCCTTGAATATATATGCCTACTCTAATTATCTTCATTGCTTGTTCAAAAAATAGATTAGAAACCAAGGATTATTAGTTGTAGCCTTGCTTTAGTATATACTAGCAGTAGTGCTTGGTTCCGCCCGGTGGATTTATATGTTTTATGGATGATAATGTATACTACTACAGAACTGGCACATTATCCATAAACAGAAAAAATCACATGTAAAAATATAACTTTTTGTGGCGGTAGTGGGAGTGACACGTAGTACGGTATAATGGACGTAACATTCACGTCATTTTCCCGTAATGATAATGATAATAATGAATAGGGAAACGGATATTTACTAACTACAGTACTGACACAATATGTGTAATTTACAAACGAATAGAAAAATATGATTGGAAAGAGGAGTAAGTGAATTAAAAGACACTGGCTAGGGACTATATCTCATTGACTGTTAGAAAAGTAGTGACCAATAGTGTCGTCTGTTGTCGCATAGCGCTGTAGGAAAATAATCAGAGCACTTTGGAAAACTTTACCTGTCCCAAAGTCCTGAGGAAACAACAGTGGATAAGGATCAGAATAAATGAAAGTAAATTTGAAGGCACCAACGCTTATTGCAGCTGATCTACACCTCAATGTCAAGCACCAACACCATCGCACTTATAAAGAGGTATAATATATTCATGATGATAACTGCTTTCAGGGGCCTAAGAAATCTTTTTGTACTAATTCCTCCCCAAGACTGCAATTTATAAGCAGCGCAAGATGCAACTATTTTCGCAATTCTGCTCCAGAACACATGTAGGGGCGGCGTGATGCAGCCCGCTTTGTCAGTCAACAATAGACTTATTAAGATATTCTTACAGTTACACTACTACGTACATGAATGGTTCTCGGGCCTTAAAACGTGTTTCTCAAGTTCCTTTTGTATGTTATTCTAAATATAGAGAATGGAGAGTGTTGTCCAAAATATCAAATGGACATTGTTACCAGCAGGTTTTCAATCGATATGTAAAATTCGTGCTAATTAGTTGAAACGGTTAAGGTTTGTGCCTAAAGGCCGAAATGCAGGAAATACAATGGCCTGTCTGAAATTTCATGTAGACAGTGTTACTCGCAGAGTTCCCAAGGGCAAGTATACAAATTTTGGTTCATATCGGTGAAACTTTGTAGATTTGCCTTAATGCAGGGTTTGGAGTTGTCTGTCCGAAATTTCAAGTAGACAGTGTTATTCGCAGGGTTCCAAAGGGTAAGTGTACAAATTTTGTTTCTGATTGGTGAAACGGTGTAAATTTGTACCCTTGGGCCCAAATGCGAGGAATGGAGTGGTGTGTCGGAAATTTCATGCAGACAGTGTTACTCGCAGGATCCCAAAGGGGAAGTGTACACATTTTGGTTAAGATCGGTGAAACGATGTAGATTTGTGCCAAGGGGCCTAAATGCAGGGAATGGAGTGGTGTGTCGGAAATTTCATGTAGACAGTGTTATTCGCTGAGTTCCAAAGCGTAAGTAAACAAACTTTGGTTCAGATCGGTGAAACGGTGTAGATTTGTACAAAAGGGCCTAAATGCAGGGAATGGAGTGGTCTGTCCGAAATTTAAAGTAGACAGTGTTACTCGCAGGGTTCCAAAGAGTAAGTATACAAATTTTGGTTCAGATCGGTGAAACGGTGTAGATTTATATAAATAACAGACAGACAAACCAAATTGAGTTATATATGTATAGATTTACACATGCTAGTGCAACAATTACAATAACGCAGATTATCACAAAAATTCTACACACACACCCATGTACACGGGGCAACATGACCACGAGGTCTAAGCCCCGCAAATGAAATATTAACTGTGGATACGATAGCATAGAGAATATTACAGTCCAATAAATCCTTGAGCAACACAGAAAAATGGCTTCAAATACCATATCCTATCTCCAATTTACACATGCTAGTGCAACAATCAAATAACGCAGGTTATCACAAACATTCTGTACACCCACCGATGTACACGGGGCAACATGACCACGATGTCTAAGCCCCGAAAATGAAATATCAACTGTATACACAAGAAAACTGCAAAATGGTGATAGGAGAATGGAGGAATGTTGCC
The DNA here is from genome assembly GCA_946902985.2 of Meconema thalassinum. NCBI lineage: Eukaryota > Metazoa > Arthropoda > Insecta > Orthoptera > Tettigoniidae > Meconema > Meconema thalassinum. The sequence continues at coordinate 241,718,535 of OX336395.1, forward strand.
ACTATGATTCTCTGACAGGATAGCATTACATTGAAAAACGAAAATCCACAGCCTGCTTCCAGCCTCCGACCGGGTCAGGGATGGAGTGAATGAGGCCCCCATCTAGCGGCGAGGATATGAACTGTGCCGGCTGCCGAGGCCTGTCGCACTCCTCTGAGGCAATGATTAAATGAATGACAGATGAAATGAAATGATGGTGGAGAGTGTTCCTGGAATGAAATTTTGACAGGGAAAACTGGAGTACCCGGATAAAAACCTGTCTGCCTCCGTTTTGTCCAGCACAGATCTCACATGGAGTGACCGAAATTCGAACCACGGACCCAGCGGTGAGAGGCTGGCGTGCTGCCGCCTAAGCCTCGGAGGTTCAGCATTATATTATGCTGCTTATTAACTGAGAATGCTACAGTCCAATACAATCCTTGATTGTTTATCGGTCAGTTTTCCCATGTGTCGTTTAGCAAATTTTACCGGACTATCATGATACAGAGTAAATAGTTGTTGCCTAGTGACAACCTGTCTATCAATGGTGTGACATTGACTATCATGATATAGTGCTAGTCGTTGTCGCCTAGCGACAAAGTCCGTCAAGTTATTAGATCGGTGAAACGGTGCAGATTTGTGTAAAAGGGCCTAAATGCAGGGAATGGAGTGGTCTGTCCGAAGTTTAAAGTAGACAGTGTAACCCGCTGGGTTCCAATGGATAAGTATACAAGGTTTGGATCAGATCGGTGAAACGGTGTAGATTTGTATAAATAACTCACAAACAAACCAACATTGAGTTATATATATATAGAGATTGCTGATCAGCCTCCTAACCCTGCACTTGATTCCAATCTGTTTCAATATGTCAAACGACTTACTCTAATCAACGTTATGAAAAGCTTATTCGAAGTTTACAAAGACTACGAGCGTTCTTTTATTTTCCCGTATTCTGCCTTCCAGGATCAGCCTGTTACTTAAGTATCATCACGTGACGTGCACCCGTGCCCTCTAGCGACGGGCTGTGACCTTCCACGCTCTGGTTGGAACCACACCTCCTTACACACGCCACAATTAGCCGATGTCGTCACCGGTTTGCGCATTACAGCCTCCGGCTCGTTACTTTTTGAACGCACCTTATAGTTGCCAAGAAACTAAGTAACGTGATCGAAATGGATTGCCTAGATGGAAATGATGATATGGACAGATATGAATAGAATGTTGCCTGGATACTAGAATCTAGAAACCTCTTATAGAGAGCATGTAAATAATGAAGTCCCGTTTCCACGGTGGCATTGCATGCTAAATTAAAAGAATTTGGAGGGGGCTGTTTGTGCTGAAGTAATATGAGTATATTACAAAAAGTACACAGTAACAGCCTTCCGAAGTAGAATTCCTTACTCTAAATTGTTTTCAGGATTCCAAATGACTAAACATTCAACACGCAGGATTATTGCTCAGCAGATATAAAAATGAAAATCCACAGCCTGCTTCCAGTCTCCGACCGGGTCAGGAATGGAATGAATGAAGCCCCCATCTAGCGGCGAGGATATGAACTGTGCCGGCTGCCGATGACTGACGCACTCCTCTGGGGCAATGATTAAATGAATGACAGATGAAATGAAATGATAGTGGAGAGTGTTGCTGGAATGAAATTTTGACAGGGAAAACCGGAGTACCCGGAGAAAAACCTGTCTGCCTCCGTTTTGTCCAGCACAGATCTCACATGGAGTGACCGGGATTTGAACCACGGACTCAGCGGTGAGAGGCCGGCGTGCTGCCGCCTAAGCCACGGAGGCGTCCTCAGCAGATATATTTGTATTAATTATCAATGGTATCTCAGACACAAGTGAAACTTTAGGGAAAATAAATTTCAACGTAAGAAAGAAATGTCTCAGAAAACGAGAATGCCTAATAGTTAAAAAACTTAATACAAATTTCCCTAAAAATTCACCTATATTGAATATGTGATATACTGAAAACAATTTGGATTTCGGAATGTCCTTGCTAAATTATGGAAGAAAATTGCACTTAGTTTTAGCTGTCAAATGATTCACTATTACAAAGATATTAAATTTGGCTGCTATCAGTATTAGATTTCACTTTCTTACCAATCACCAATAATGCCAACCTCACAGCATTGTATTAGTACCTAAAATATGAATCTAGTTTTACATTGTGTGACCAAATGTTAAAAGTCATGCTTCATTTACTGTTATTGCGACTAGAACCTCTGTATATTTCTTGTTAACAATCTTTTTAAAAAAAAATATTTTCAATTTTTAATTTTCAATTTTTATATTGTATTCTAATGTATTTTTATATTGTATCTTAATGTATTTTCATGTATTATCTGGGTGTAAACAATTGTTTGCTACTGTAATCGGGGCGCTGCAATAAATACATAAATAAGTGGGATATATGAAAATAGGCTGTGTAGTTATTCACGGAACTACTTGTCTTATCATATTTATTAATTCATTTTATTAATCCCTTAACGAGTCAAGGACTCATATACAAAGGAATTGTACAGTTTTATTGGCGACAAATTACAATTCAATGTTTAGTTTACAAAGTTTTCAGTATGAAAATATATACAACATTTTGTAGGTTTCATAAGTTTTTGTAAACAATGTAGTCTTCTTTTGTCTTCTCATATTTTGGAATTTCTTCAAACTGACATTTTCTAATCATTCCACATAAACTGTTTTAGCCTCCTTTTAAAGATTGGTAGGCTAGGTGCAATTTTTTATATTTTCTGGTAGTCTATTGAACTTTACAAAGGCACTATACTTAATGCTATTACTGCCATATTGTTTGGAATTGATATGGAAAAGTGATATGTCATCTGCATGTCTAGTTTTGTAAGCGTGTAAACCAGATTGTTTAGTGAAGTTTAAATTTGTATGGATACCTTTGTGTAGGATTTGGTACATCAGGACATTTGATTTGATTTCTGCATTCAGGGCTACTTGTTGAATATTACTCATAATATAAAGGTATTTGGTTGGTGTTAAAATAGGAGAGTTATACATATTTCTTATGGCTCTATTCTGAATTACCTCAATTTCCATTTTTAGGTACTTTGAGCATTTTATCCAAATTGTATTCAAATATTGTAAGTGGCTATGGATTAAGGAAAAATACACTTTCCTGAGTAGATATTTTGGGATATAGTAGCTCAATATTTTGATCATCCCAGCAGCAGGTGATATTTTTTAAACTAATGCATCTGTGTGCTTTTGCCAGGAGAGATTTTCATCTATTATCAGACCTAGGTATTTGACAGATGGGACCCTTTTAACTGCCTTTCCATTCAGCATTATATTCTGAGTGATGTCTAACTTTGTTCTACGCTTAGATAGTATTAAATAATTTGTTTTATCTTCATTTATTGTTAATTTAATTGACTGGGTCCAGCCAAGTATTGTATTCATGTCCTCCTGCATGTGTGTAATCAGTGTGTTGGTGGTTTACGCATTGTAAAAGATGCTTAAGTCATCTGCAAACAACGTTATATTACCATGAAAACTGAGTGTTGCTATGTCATTAATATATATTAAGAAGAAGGAAGGACCCAGTATTGATCCTTGGGGCACACCATGGGTAATATTTACTTCCTCACTTCTGTAGCCATTTATTTCAACATACTGCCTACGATTAGACAGATAATTTTTAAACCATGTCCAAGCTACTCCTCGGATACCTGCTTTATCAAGTTTCCCTAAAAGAATTTCATGGTCAACAGTATCAAACGCCTTTCTCAGGTCTATGAAAAGGCCACTCGCTGTCATCTTTTTGTCTATGACAACCTGCAAGTTAGAGATTAAATCAATTGTGGCTATTTCTGTGCTTGAGTTTTCTCGGAATCCATACTGCCCTTTGTAGAAGTAATCATTTTTATAAAAAAAATTAACAATTCTGTTTTTACTACTGTTTCAAGTACCTTGGATATGGGTGGGAGGATGGAAATGGGTCTGTAATGGTCTGGATTGCTTTTGTCACCTCCTTTATAGACTGGTATGACTCGTGCTATTTTTAGATCATCAGGTACCAGACCAGTCTCCAACGATAAATTAATTAAAGTAGTTAGTGGGCTACTTAGCATGTCAATGGAGTTTTTTAACAATTTTACTGACATACCATCTTTGTCTTGGCTACTTTTCATTTTAAGGCTTAATATAATATTGCGAATTTCCATCTCATTAGTCGTGGTCATAAATATGGAATCTGTATTGACATAAATTTTATTAACTTTATTCCCTGGGAGGATGTTTTTTGCTAACTTGTGTGCTATGTTTATAAAGTGAGTGTTTAGAGCATTGCATATATTTTCTTTTCCTGTGAAAGATTTACCGTCAATTATTATCTCACTGGGACCATCTTTGTTTTCAGTTGTGCAGTTGTAGATCATTTCATTGATTACTTTCCCAGTATCTTTTATGCTATTGGCGTTCAATGTTAATTTATATTCATAGTATGAGGATTTCATTTTCCGTTTTAAAGCTGTCACTTTGTTCCTACATATTATGTGCTCTTCCTTTAAGAGGTTGTTGTCTCTGTGAATGTTAGTTTTAAGTTTAGCATGTAGTAGGTCCCTTCGTTTTATTAGCTGAATTAATTCTGTTGTTATCCATAGGTTATTGTGGTTCTGGTGTATTTCCTTCAAAGGTGTGTCAGTGTTTTCTTTGTTGGGTGTCTGTGTCAAGATTTTGTGTTTCATGGCGATGTAAGTTTCATTTACATCATCTAAACAGTCTATTTGATTGAGATCATTAGAGAATATGTTTTTGTTCACGTACCGGTAATTTTTAGCCTACTTTCGATTTTTGCAAAAAATGAAAGTAGACTTATGAGATCAACACAGGGCGAAAAAAGTGTGTCTGTCTGTGTGTGTGTATGTGTGTGTGTGAGTCTGTGTGTGTGTGTCTGTGTGTGTGTGTCTGTGTGTGTGTGAGTGTGTGTACTCTGAATGTCTGTCCCCCCCTATCAATTCGAACACGGTGAATGCGAATTGAACGAAATTTGGTACAAAGGTAGCACTAGCAAAGGACACCTCAGTGTCATGTTTTATATCGCCGCCATCTTGACGGAAACGTAATGGCGGCCACACAAATGTTCAAAGCTTAAATCAAATTACGACTAACCTAATCATCCGATCTCTACCAAATTTTGCAACAACATACCTTTATGGGGGGAGCATCCTTTGACCAAACTAATAAGTCATCAGCGTAATAGTTTGCGGATGGCGGCCATCTTTGTGTGAAAATCGATTCCCCCTATTAATTCGAACACGGTGCAACCGAATGGAACGAAATTTGGTACAGAGATAGCACTAGCAAAGGGCATCTCAGTGTCATGATTTATATCGCCGCCATATTGACAGAAACGTAATGGCGGCCACACAAATGTTCAAAGCTTAAATCAAATTACGATTAGCCTAATCATCCGATCTCTAGCAAATTTAGCAACAACAAACCTTTATGGAGGGAGCATCCTTTGACCAAACTAATAGGTCATCAGCCTAATATTTTGCGGATGGCGGCCATCTTTGTGTGAAAATCGATTCCCCTTATCAATTCGAACACGGTGAAACCGAATGGAACGAAATTTGGTACAGAGGTAGCACTAGCAAAGGGCACCTCAGTGTCATGTTTTATATCACCGCTATCTTGACGGAAACGTAATCGCGGCCACTCAAATGTTAAAAGCTAAAATGTAATTACGACCAACCTAATAATCTAGTCTCTACCAAATTTTGCAACACCATATCTTTATGTGGGAAACATATTCAGACCAAACTGCAAGAACATCAGCCCAATAGTTTGCAGATGGTGGCCAAGTATGTGTGCAAATCGATTCCCCCTATCAATTCAAACACGGTGAAACCGCATTGAACGAAATTTGGTACAGAGGTAGCACTAGCATAGGGCACCTCATATTCATGTTTAATATCCCTATAGCACGTTGTATTTCAACAAGCTACTACAACCAACATTCAATCATACTCCTTGAAAAGGACAAAGAGTTATAACAATTTAGGAGAAAGTAGGCTATATGTTCTTTACTGAACATCTTGTTATTTACGTTTTTTGAACTAGACCTTTGCTTGTTGTGGGGGTATTTACATGTCATGTTCGAGATTGGGCTTTTGCCTGGATAGTAATTTGACCAGAAAATCTCAGTTACAAGAATATTATGATCACTAATATCACTATTTATATTGCTTATCCTATAGGTATATTTACAGTTATTAGTGGCTACCTGATCAAGGAGTGTACTTGTTGATTCACATATTCTTGTTGGATACCGAGTATTGCCTTGTGTGAAACCATAGCTGGATAGTAGATTGAGGTATGATTTGGTTACATTATTTTTGTTTAGTAAGTTAATATTTGTAACACCAATTCATAAGCAAAGATTGGCATTATTTTTCGAGAGAATGTGCTCTAGACAGTGCATGAAATTTGTTGCGTTATCTATGTTAGGATTATATACTGCAATTATATTAATAGTATGCAGGTTATTGAAACGAACAGTATCACTTCTTATAAGCTCTAACTGGATCAAGCTATGGTTACTCTCAACTAGGTTAAGAACAATTATATTCCATTTTTTGTGGACATAAACTCCAACGCCTCCGCCGTCCTGATTGTCTCTGTGTACAAAAGCAGCAGATTAGTTGTTTAGGTTGAAGTATTTAGCTTCATTACTTTTTACCCAAGTCTCGGTTACCACTATGACATCTAGATTTTCAACAATATGTATTAGTATCTCGATATCTTCCAGTTTATTTTTGATGCTTCTGCTATTTAGGTAAAGACACTTGATTTGGCTAACCTCATTTTTATTGTCAGCTACGTAGTCGTGGATACAGTCATATTTACGCTCATCAATTGATGTGTGTAATTCAACATCAACTAGTGGGTCCATGTCTTGATGCATTATTATTTCTGTGAATGGGATGGCTGAGCCTTGTTGATGGAAGAGTCTCTTACTAGCCTTTCAATGTCTTCCGGTGAACTGATCCTGACAGCCTTGTCACTATCTGATTTACGGACGAATATCTTGCAGTCCCGGGTCCAGGCGTATTTAAAACCTAATTTATGGAGGTCTCTTGCCTGTTTGTGGAGTACTTTATTAGCTGGCGTCAAATGCTCGTTTATGTAAATAGGCCTAGCCCTTCCATTTATTCCAGCATCACTTGAGTTCAGGTTGGGTTTGGACCTTTTGCCTTTTAAAATTGCCTCTTTTTTAGCCGGCTGCAGAATTTGACTACTAAAGGAGGTGGAAGACCTTCTCTGCTTTGTGGTAGCCGATGGCAGGCGTCAATATCGGACTCAACAACTGTGACATCCAATTGGTCAGCGATAGTCTGGACAATCTGAACGGTGTTTTCGTTTGAAGTGTGCGCCACGCCATTAAGCTCAAGATTGTTTCGCCGAACGTACTGTTGAAGCTCGAGATTCTCTTGCTTGAGCATTTTAACCTCACTGCAAGCGATATCCTTATCCTTCTCTAACTCACAAACTCTTTGGCAAAGCTTTGTAATTTCTGACAAGGCTTGCTTCAGAGTTTGTGTGGCAGTTGAAATGTCACTTTTCATACTATCGAAACAATCAGAAAAGTGTGTCACGGACTTGAGCATGTCATTCCGAGTCCTTTCAATGTTTTCGGGTTTTATCAGTCGGAGGTTGATTTCACAAACAAGACCTTCTAAATCAGGTTTACTTACATTCTCGTCTGGCGAAACCTTTTCCGTAATTGACCTACTTAGCCTACTGCACTGCACTCGACACAATACCATTGCTTGGCTTTGTCGGACAGAAGCCGGTTAAAAACATTCTTTTTGATGTTTACACAGGTTCTGTGGTATGATTTACCACATTCACCATCACAAATTATGCAGTCTTCGTTATCAGTTACACATTTTTCACACTGACCGCACTTGGTTGATTTGTCACTTGTCGCCATTTTGAAACTTATGTTGAGTGCATTTAAAATGAATACGACAATGGGTGATTGGCTAGAGCCAATGATGGGGTAAGTCAAATTGTGGACCAAAGGCCGCCATGTAGGGGATTTAGCTAAATACTCAGCTCTATACTGAGGGAGCAGGCGTAATTGGTTTGACACCTGGTAACTGTAAATTTAAATCAGTAAATTATTTATCCCATTTTGTTGTTGGTGACCAGGTAGTTCAATTCATAAAATGTGTCTTATCTTGTGTCGTGGCTCGCGCGTTTAGTAACAAAGTGTGTGTGCATGTTGAATGAACCAGCATTCCCCCTCTTTGTTAAATCTGTGTTATGTGTCTGTGAGCACCTTTGGTTCTTGGAGTCGCCATCCTCATTAGAATGCATGAGTAGGTAATATAAGCCGAAGCTGGCGCTGGGGCTAATGGCCAAGATGGCCGCCGCGCGCAATAAGCCCTATGTTATTCTTATGGAGGGGTCAGTCAGAGCTAGCGCAGTGGCTAATGGGCAAAATGGCCGCCATACTCTGAGACCGTGAATAATGTCACAGGGGGGGAGTTCGACCGTGTAGTCGTTAAAATAAATATTTATTATTATTATTATTATTAATATAATTAATAATTTTATTAGGTAATTATTGATTGATAGCTTGCCACGGTGGGTGAGTGGTTATCGTGTCGGACTACCAACCCCAAGCTTGTAGGTTCGCTCTTGGTCGTGGTAAGTGATTTTTGAAAGGCGGCAAAAATTAAGACACGCATGTCATACGATGTTGGTATGTAAAAGAACCCAGGAGAGGTCTGCTATGTAGTTGCAATGGAATATTTATTATTATTATTATATATTATTATTATTACTATTATTATTAGGTAATTATTGATTGATCATGTACAATCAAGACCAGCCTTATATTGCCCCACTTTATGGTGTAGTGGTTAGCATTCTTGGCTGTTACTGTGGAGGCTCGGGTTCGAGTCCTGGCTCTGTCAAGATTTTAAATTCTAGGCTGAGGGTTAGAATGGGGTACACTCAACCTTGTGAGGCAAAACTGACAGGAGCTGGCTTTTGATTCATACCGCTGCCATTCTGTCTAACCCAACTTCACCTAACCTAACCTAACCTAACCTTACCTAACCTAAGCAGATCCCACCTTACCTTACCTAACCTAACCTAACTTAACTTCAAAGTCAGAAGGTACAATACATTTATTGTTTTTTATACCCTCATAAATTAGATATAGAGAATGTCCACCACGATTTAGATCCTCGAGCACATTTTTCTAACATATATCATTAAAACGTGTAGAAAGGAATGTCTGATAATTTTCACTAACACATAATACAAGTTCACCATACATTGTGTCCACTTTTTGAATGTTAATGATACGGAAAAGAGTATGCATTGGTAATTCAATGAGCTTTTTTTCTCTCTAATCAACAGTTCTACCCCCATAGCATTGTGAATATTTATTGTAGTAGCCTATAAAGAAACAAAAAAAATCATATCTATTACAGTTTAGCTATAAGTGACCAGAACCACTATAACATTTTATTCTAATAAGGAGATTTCCATAATGATAAGAAAAAAAGCTTACCATAATGATGGATTGTGTGTAAGTAAACGTCTTTCGCTGCATGATGCCACTACTAAACTGATAGTCATACAACAGACTAGTCAGTTCATGTTTCGCTGACGTAATCGTATGTTCCCACGCACTTCCTGTGTGTTGCACGCGCCGTAGTGGCTAAATTTGAAACTAGATGAGATGGTTTGCTGACGTAATCGTATGTTCACCTGCACGCACACGCAGGCCCCTGTGAATGGGTCCCTGTGGACGGGACCCTGTGGACGGTCATTGTTGACGGGTCCTTGTTGACGGGTCCTTGTTGACGAGCCCCCTGTGGACGGGTCCTTGTTGACGGGTCCTTTTTGACTAATCCCTTTAGACCGGTTCCTTTTGACTGGTTCATTACCCCTAATGCTATAATGAAATTAAACGTTGTTCCACATGATACGCAAGCAAAGAGCCGATCGCTACTATGAATTAACATGTTTGTTTTTGTTTTGTTTTTCGCATGTGCACTTGGTTTTTTGTAAGAGGGCGGGCTTTTTGAATACAGATTTATAGATGAGTTATTTTTTAAAAAATTACCAAAAGATCCATAACTAATAGGTAATTAGCTTTTTAACATCTCATGAACCAATAAGGCTATGGGACTAGTATTAGAGGTCGTTGGACTTGAGGTGACATTTTGTTTTTGAATGTATTATTTTTTTGTTTTGTTAAAAGGGCCTAACTACACTTTTGTTAATATCTCGCTAACTAATAATCAGAGAGGGTCAAGTGAGGTGTCATGGGACTCAGGATGGTCAACCCTTTCCCATGACCAATGCATTTACCAAAAATACCCAATACATCAAGGTCATTGACCTGAGATTTTATAAACTAATAATCGGGTACGAACATGTGAGATGTTTACCATGTGTGATGAAACATAGCTAGGTAGAGAAAGAATTAGTGTAGGCTACATGTATGGTACTGACAAGTCTTTTACCATTGAAACTTGTTTTCAGATCAAACTGCAGTATAGAGAGAGTATAGGTTGCAGGTATGGGTTAATAAATGAGAAACGGTGTACGCAAACTCTGATTTATCAAGAATTAAGAGTAGACTATCTTTATTTGATTGGTTAAAGAGGATAGCTAAAACACAAAAATGCTCAGTGGTTACCGAGACAAAATGATCTCTACACACAACAAGTTTAAATACTTGAGGCTAATAATCAATACACACACACACACTCGCTTGTTCTAAACTAAACTGTGTTGCTGTCAGTGCTCAGACAGTAGGCTGATGACGAAATGCATTGCTAACAGAAATATAATCATTTCCGGTTGTCTAATGTTACCAGCTATCCATTTGTTTATTTTTGTGTTGCAGTGGTAAGCACTTTTAGCTCTTGTATTGGTAGTCTTAACTCGATTTCCAGGTCTGAGGCCTAAAACGAGTCGAACTAAAAAACAAGGGCATCGTGGTGCAGTGGTTAAGCTGTTAGCCTTTCACCAGAGGGTTCGATTTGAGGTTAATATGCATGTCATAAACATATTAAACAAAACAAAACAGAGATAACGTTTAAAACTGATTACATTTGTGACTTTTCAAATTATTACTTGGATTACAAATACAAAGGTGAACTGGGTTTGATATACAGTTAATGCTGTCTATCACACACTCGACTGTAAGAAAGCCAAAAGAGCAAAAGGCTTAGGTAGAGCAGTGGTAAAATTGCTATATGTAGAGAACTACCTGGCAAAGCTATATCGCATAAACAGTGCAGGATACAATCCAGCAATCAAATTTGTATCTTGTGGAACAGAGAAATGCACTTACGTGAGAAAATGCAAGTTCATGTGTAATATGACCTAACACACAAGTGTTCACCTGTGCACGTGCACAATAAGAGCTAACAAGTCACATTCTGTTTAGTTCGTACGTAACGTTAGGTTAGGGCTAATGCACACATCCTAGTACACGAGGCACATGCCATTTGAGAGCAGGTCAAGGGATCTAACTTGGTGGATGGATGTGTTCTAACGAGTCATTTGTAGTTGAAAGAGAATAATACTTGTTCTTAAGATGTTAAAACTGAGGAGATGGTATATACAGTAAGACGTCTTGTTATTTCCTGTGTAATATTACAGACATGGCAGAGAGCACACAGTTCTGTTGCTATGACTACGCTGCAGTAATTTGAAACCCTACGTGTTAATTAAGACAATGAGTTATGATTATACAAAGTTAGCAGTCATTGGATATTACACAGGTGTTCTTCCGGTGTCATGTTGCTGACATGGCAGAGAGCGCACAGTTCTATTGCTACGACTAACGCTGCAGTAATTTGAAACCCAAGGTGTTGATCAAGATTATGCAAAGTCAGCAGTAATTGGATACCACACATCAACATTGACTAAATCATAAACGTGTTGTCATAACCAGCAGAAACCTTATTTAAAGATTTTAGATTTTACATTTTAAATTTAAGATTTTTTGATTTTTAGATTTTACTTTTTAACATTTTCTTAAAAGAGTAAACAACAAGGTCACATACCTAACCTCATTAAACCTAACTTTACCAAACCTAACTTAAGCTAATCCAAAGGCTAATGCACATACCCAAAGCATATAAGGTACATGCAACTATCCTTATGCTAGTCTTACAGGTTACTGTACAACATGATCCCTACCCAAACGGATTTTTTTTTTCATTTTGTTGTTTACACATATATCAATTTTTCAATTTCCCATTTTCAGTTTTTTTAATGTCAGTTTTTAGTTTTTTCAATTTCATAATATGGAAAACATGGATTTTTGCATTTTGTTGTATACACATTTATTAATTTCACAATTTCCCATTTTTAGTTCTTAAAATGTCAGTTTAAAGTTTTTCAATTTCATGATATAGAAACATGGATTTTCCAGTTTGTTGTTTTCACATTTGTCAATTTACCAAATTCACATTTACAGTTTTTTTAAATTTCAGTTTAGTGTTTTTTGTTCTATTTGTTAATATGGAAACATGGATTTTTTACAGTTTGTGTTTTTTACATGTCATGCAATTATCATTATGCTAGTCTTATAGGTTACTGTACAATATGATCACTACCCCACTGGTTTTTTTTCACATATGCCAATTTTCCAATTCCCCATTTTCAGTTTTTTTAATATTAATTTTAAGTTTTTCAATTTCATAATATGGAAACATGGATTTTGCATTTTGTTGTTTACACATTTATCAATTTCACAATTTCTCATTTACAGTTCTTAAAATGTCAGTTTAAAGTTTTTCAATTTCATGATATAGAAACATGGATTTTCCAATTTGTTGTTTTCATATTTATCAATTTACCAAATTCTCATTTACAGTTTTTAAAATTTCAGTTCAATGTTGTTGTTTTTTTCTATTTGTTAATATGTAAACATGGATTTTTCCAATTTGTGTTTTACATGTACATTTTGCATTAGGAGTGGAGAGAAGTGGGTAGTAATTAAAAATGTGCAAGCAGTGTCCATTGTTAACAGGTCATTGTTGACGAGTCCTTTTCATACAACAGAAAAGTGAGTTCATGTTTCGCATGCATTACCTAAAATGTAATATCATGCAAGTGTTTAACATTTTTCAACTAACCTGTTAGTATGATTTGCACACTACAAAGGTTATATCTGTTCTGGTAATAGAATTATTTAGCGTTGGCTTTTATATTTAATATGTACAGTTTAAAGTGATAGAAAAGTGGTAGAAATGTGGTAGCAAAGTGGTAGACAAGTGGTAGACAACTGGTAACAAAGTGGTAGAAAAGTGGTAGCAAAGTGGTAGAAAAGTGGTAGAAAAGTGGCAGAAAAGTGGTAGCAAAGTGGTAGAAAAGTGGTAGCAAACTAGAAAAGTGGTAACAAAGTGGTAGAATAGTGGTAGCAAAGTGGTAGAAAAGTGGTAGAAAAGTGGCAGAAAAAAGGTAGCAAAGTGGTAGAAAAGTGGTAGCAAACTAGAAAAGTGGTAGCAAAGTGGTAGCAGAGTGGTAGAAAATATTACATGTATTGTTAAGAAATAGTTTAAGCGGTTACATGGATTCATTACACAATAATTTTAGCATTACAAAGCTCATATTCTATATCCAATAGTTCTTCTTCATATTTAGTATGACCAGTTTACACATTTATCAATTTCACAATTTCCCATTTACAGTTCTTAAAATATCAGTTTAATGGTTTTCAATTTCATGATATAGAAACATGGATTTTCCAATTTGTTTTTTTTTTTCATTTATTAATTTACCAAATTCCCATTAACAGTTTTTAAAATTTCAGTTTAATGGTTTTTTTTCTATTAGTCAATATGGAAACATGGATTTTTCCAATTTGTGTTTTACATGTTCATTTTGCATTAGGAGTGGAGAGAGGTGGGTAGTAATTAAAAATGTGCAAGCAGTGTCCATTGTTGACAGGTGATTGTTGACGAGTCCTTTTCATACAACAGACAAGTGAGTTCATGTTTCACATGCATTACCTAAAATGTAATACCATGCAAGTGATTAACATTTTACAAATTAGCTTATGTGTTAGTTTATGTGTGGGGTCTTATGTTGGGCATTTTGTGTTGGCTTATTTAACAAGTTATTTTGTCAATGCATTGAGTGGATTTTTCTCTTGGTCTTGGAATGTATATCAGTCCATTTTATCACAACATAATGCTTACTGCCATGTTTGTAAACAACAACAACACACTAAACTTTCAAAAAAATCTAAAGTACTCTAAGGTACTCTCAACTCGTACTCTTACCTCTATCCCATGTCAAGTCAAGAACATTTTTTTTCAAAAAAAGGTGAATGGGGAAAGTAGACTATATGTTTAAACTAAAAAAAAATCATATAAAGTCATATGTTAACTCTAACACCTACGTTTATCCCATTCTTAGTCGAAAAATATTATATTTTTAAAATTTTTCTAAAAAATATTTGGAAAGTAGGCTATATTTTTGAAAACTAATAATTCTATAAAGTCATATATAGACTCAACCAATGGCTTTTATATCCTTAATCGTTAGAACAAAATATGGAATTTTTGACATTTTTTCCAAAAATGTTCATTTTTTAAAATGGACTATATTTTGGAAACTAGGAATTTTACAAAAAAGTGTGTTTGACATAAATGACAGGTATTTACCCCTCTACCCACAAACCAAGTCCCAGATCTCTGGGACAAAATCCAAAAATGTTTAATTGTGAAAGTAGGCGATATTTTCAAAACGTATCATTCTAAAAAGTCATATATAGACTCGAACAAATGTTCTTTAAGTTATTTAACGTTAAAACAAAAGTTAACATTTTTTTTCATTTTTCCGAAAAAAGTCCAATTTTCAAAATTGTCCATATTTTGGAAACTAAGAGTTTTACAAAAATGTTTGTTTAACGTAAATGAAAGGTCTTTACCCCCTCTACCCCAATAAATAAATTTCAGGAAGATGGCGGCCGTAGCTTAACTTAACCTAGCCTAACCTAACAAGATGGCGGCCGTAGCTTAACAGAACCTAGCCTAACCTAACAAGATGGCAGCCGTAGCTTAACTTAACCTAACCTAACGTACGAAGTGTGATCGAAAAGTTCCAAAAAAGTGGCTACGACTTAACCAAACCTAGCCTAGCCTAACCTAACCTACAAAGTGTGTTCAAAAAGTTTCAAAATGGCTGCCGTAGCTTTACTTAACCTAACCTAACTTAACCTAAACCTACGAGGTGTGATCAAAAAATTTTCAAAATAGTGGTCATAGATTAACTGAACCTAGCCTAACCTAACCTAACCTAAACCTACGACGTGTGATCATAAAGTCCCAAGATGGTGGTCGTAGCTTAACTAAACCTAACCTAACCCTACGAGGTGTGATCAAAAAGTTCCTAAATGGCTGCCGTAGCTTAACTGATTGATCCCTCTTGATTGACCCCTTTTGATTGATCTCTGTTGATGTATCCCTTTGGACTGGTCCCTGTTGACTAGCCCTCATTGGACGGGTCCTTTTTGAAGGGAGTCATTTTTTTACGGGCCCCGGAGGGCGGGTCCTTGTTGACGGGTCCCTGTGGGTGGGTCCTTTGGACTGATCCCCATGGACTGGCCCTTGCATTTTATCCAAATTATGTCAAAGGGGACCCGCCCACAGGGACTCGTCAACAAGGACCCGCCCTCCGGGGCTCGTAAAAAAAATGACTCCCTTCAAAAAGGACCCGTCCAATGGGGGCTAGTCAACAGGGACCAGTCCAAAGGGATACATCAACAGAGATCAATCAAAAGGGGTCAATCAACAGGGATCAATCAGTTAAGCTACGGCAGCATTTCGGAAGTTTTTGATCACACCTCGCAGGGTTAGGTTAGGTTGAGATAAGCTACGAACACCATCTTGGGACTTTATGATCACACGTCGTAGGTTTAGGTTAGGTTAGGTTAGGCTAGGTTCAGTTAATCTATGACCACTATTTTGAAAATTTTTTGATCACACCTCGTAGGTTTAGATTAAGTTAGGTTAGGTTAAGTAAAGCTACGGCAGCCATTTTGAAACTTTTTGAACACACTTTGTAGGTTAGGTTAGGTTAGGCTAGGTTTGGTTAAGTCGCAGCCACTTTTTTGGAACTTTTTGATCACACTTCGTAGGTTAGGTTAGGTTAAGTTAAGCTACGGCCGCCATCTTGTTAGGTTAGGCTAGGTTAAGTTAAGCTACGGCCGCCATCTTGTTAGGTTAGGCCAGGTTAAGTTAAGCTACGGCCGCCATCTTCCTGAAATTTATTTTTTGGGGTAGAGGTGGTAAAGACCTTTCATATACGTTAAACAAACATTTTTGTAAAACTCTTAGTTTCCAAAATATAGACAATTTTGAAAATTGGACTTTTTTCGGAAAAATGAAAAAAAATGCTAAGTTTTGTTTTAACGTTAAATACCTTAAAGAACATTTGTTTGAGTCTATATATGACTTTTTAGAATGATACGTTTTGAAAATATCGCCTACTTTCACAATTAAACATTTTTGGATTTTGTCCCAGAGATCTGGGACTCGGTTTGTTGGTAGAGGGGGTAAATACCTGTCATTTATGTCAAACACACTTTTTTGTAAAATTCCTAGTTTCCAAAATATAGTCCATTTTAAAAAATGATCATTTTTGGAAAAAATGTCAAAAATTCCATATTTTGTTCTAACGATTAAGGATATAAAAGCCATTGGTTGAGTCTATATATGAATTTATAGAATTATTAGTTTTCAAAAATATAGCCTACTTTCCAAATATTTTTTAGAAAAATTTAAAAATATAATATTTTTCGACTAAGAATGGGATAAACGTAGGTGTTAGAGTTAACATATGACTTTATATGATTTTTTTAGTTTAAACATATAGTCTACTTTCCCCATTCACCTTTTTTTGAAAAAAAAAATAATGTTCTTGACTTGACATGGGATAGAGGTAAAAGTACGAGTTGGGAGTACCTTAGAGTACTTTAGATTTTTTCTGAAAGTTTAGTGTGTTGTTGTTGCTTACAAACATGGCAGTAAGCATTATGTTGTGATAAAATGGACTGATATACATTCCAAGACCAAGAGAAAAATCCACTCAATGCATTGACAAAATAACTTGTTAAATAAGCCAACACAAAATGCCCAACATAAGACCCCACACATAAACTAACACATAAGCTAATTTGTAAAATGTTAATGACTTGCATGGTATTACATTTTAGGTAATGCATGTGAAACAGGAACTCACTTGTCTGTTGTATGAAAAGGACTCGTCAACAATGACCTGTCAACAATGGACACTGCTTGCACATTTTTAATTACTACCCACCTCTCTCCACTCCTAATGCAAAATGAACATGTAAAACACAAATTGGTAAAATCCATGTTTCCATACTGACTAATAAGAAAAAAAACCCATTAAACTGAAATTTTAAAAACTGTTAATGGGAATTAGGTAAATTAATAAATGAAAAAAAAATTGGAAAATCCATGTTTCTATATCATGAAATTGAAAACCTTTAAACTGACATTTTAAGAACTGTAAATGGGAAATTGTGAAATTGAGAAATGTGTAAACTGGTCATACTAAATATGAGGAAGAACTATTGGATATAGAAGATGAGCTTTGTAATGCTAAAATTATTGTGTAATGAATCCATGTAACCGCTTAAACTATTTCTTAACAATACATGTAATATTTTCTACCACTTTGCTACCACTTTGCTACCACTTTTCTAGTTTGCTACCACTTTTCTACCACTTTGCTACCACTTTTCTGCCACTTTTCTACCACTTTTCTACCACTTTGCTACCACTTTGTTACCACTTTTCTAGTTTGCTACCACTTTTCTACCACTTTGCTACCACTTTTCTGCCACTTTTCTACCACATTTCTACCACTTTGCTACCACTTTGCTACCACTTTTCTACCACTTTGTTACCAGTTGTCTACCACTTGTCTACCACTTTGCTACCACATTTCTACCACTTTTCTATCACTTTAAACTGTACATATTAAATATAAATGCCAACGCTAAATAATTCTATTACCAGAACAGATATAACCTTTGTAGTGTGCAAATCATAGTAACAGGTTAATTGAAAAATGTTAAACACTTGCATGGTATTACATTTTAGGTAATGCATGCGAAACATGAACTCACTTTTCTGTTGTATGAAAAGGACTCGTCAACAATGAACTGTTAACAATGGACACTGCTTGCACATTTTTAATTACTACCCACCTCTCTTCACTCCTAATGCAAAATGAACATGTAAAACACAAATTGGAAAAATCCATGTTTCCATATTAACAAATAGAAAAAAACAACAACATTAAACTGAAATTTTAAAAACTGTAAATGGGAATTTGGTAAATTGATAAATATGAAAACAACAAATTGGAAAATCCATGTTTCTATATCATGAAATTGAAAAACTTTAAACTGACATTTTAAGAACTGTAAATGAGAAATTGTGAAATTGTTAAATGTGTAAACAACAAAATGCAAAATCCATGTTTCCATATTATGAAATTGAAAAACTTAAAATTAATATTAAAAAAACTGAAAATGGGGAATTGGAAAATTGGCATATGTGAAAAAAAAATCCAGTGGGGTAGTGATCATATTGTACAGTAACCTATAAGACTAGCATAAGGATAATTGCATGACATGTAAAAAACACAAATTGTAAAAAAATCCATGTTTCCATATTAACAAATAGAACAAAAAACACTAAACTGAAATTTAAAAAAACTGTAAATGTGAATTTGGTAAATTGACAAATGTGAAAACAACAAACTGGAAAATCCATGTTTCTATATCATGAAATTGAAAAACTTTAAACTGACATTTTAAGAACTAAAAATGGGAAATTGCGAAATTAATAAATGTGTATACAACAAAATGCAAAAATCCATGTTTTCCATATCATGAAATTGAAAAAACTAAAAACTGACATTAAAAAACTGAAAATGAGAAATTGGAAATTGATATATGTGTAAACAACAAAATGAAAAAAAAAACCGTTTGGGTAGGGATCATGTTGTACCTGTAAGACTAGCATAAGGATAGTTGCATGTACCTTATATGCTTTGGGTATGTGCATTAGCCTTTGGATTAGCTTAAGTTAGGTTTGGTAAAGTTAGGTTTAATGAGGTTAGGTATGTGACCTTGTTGTTTACTCTTTTAGGAAAATGTAAAAAAGTAAAATCTAAAAATCAAAAAATCTTAAATTTAAAATGTAAAATCTAAAATCTTTAAATAAGGTTTCTGCTGGTTATGACAACACGTTTATGATTTAGTCAATGTTGATGTGTGGTATCCAATTACTGCTGACTTTGCATAATCTTGATCAACACCTTGGGTTTCAAATTACTGCAGCGTTAGTCGTAGCAATAGAACTGTGCGCTCTCTGCCATGTCAGCAACATGACACCGGAAGAACACCTGTGTAATATCCAATGACTGCTAACTTTGTATAATCATAACTCATTGTCTTAATTAACACGTAGGGTTTCAAATTACTGCAGCGTAGTCATAGCAACAGAACTGTGTGCTCTCTGCCATGTCTGTAATATTACACAGGAAATAACAAGACGTCTTACTGTATATACCATCTCCTCAGTTTTAACATCTTAAGAACAAGTATTATTCTCTTTCAACTACAAATGACTCGTTAGAACACATCCATCCACCAAGTTAGATCCCTTGACCTGCTCTCAAATGGCATGTGCCTCGTGTACTAGGATGTGTGCATTAGCCCTAACCTAACGTTACGTACGAACTAAACAGAATGTGACTTGTTAGCTCTTATTGTGCACGTGCACAGGTGAACACTTGTGTGTTAGGTCATATTACACATGAACTTGCATTTTCTCACGTAAGTGCATTTCTCTGTTCCACAAGATACAAATTTGATTGCTGGATTGTATCCTGCACTGTTTATGCGATATAGCTTTGCCAGGTAGTTCTCTACATATAGCAATTTTACCACTGCTCTACCTAAGCCTTTTGCTCTTTTGGCTTTCTTACAGTCGAGTGTGTGATAGACAGCATTAACTGTATATCAAACCCAGTTCACCTTTGTATTTGTAATCCAAGTAATAATTTGAAAAGTCACAAATGTAATCAGTTTTAAACGTTATCTCTGTTTTGTTTTGTTTAATATGTTTATGACATGCATATTAACCTCAAATCGAACCTTCTGGTGAAAGGCTAACAGCTTAACCACTGCACCACGATGCCCTTGATTCTTAGTTCGACTCGTTCTAGGCCTCAGACCTGGAAATCGAGTTAAGACTACCAATACAAGATCTAAAAGTGCTTACCACTGCAACACAAAATAAATAAATGGATAGCTGGTAACATTAGACAACCGGAAATGATTATATTTCTGTTAGCAATGCATTTCGTCATCAGCCTACTGTCTGAGCACTGACAGCAACACAGTTTAGTTTAGAACAAGCGAGTGTGTGTGTATTGATTATTAGCCTCAAGTATTTAAACTTGTTGTGTGTAGAGATCATTTTGTCTCGGTAACCACTGAGCATTTTTGTGTTTTAGCTATCCACTTTAACCAATCAAATAAAGATAGTCTACTCTTAATTCTTGATAAATCAGAGTTTGCGTACACCGTTTCTCATTTATCAACCCATACCTGCAACCTATACTCTTTCTATACTGCAGTTTGATCTGAAAACAAGTTTCAATGGCAAAAGACTTGTCAGTCACCATACATTTAGCCTACACTCATTCTTTCTCTACCTAGCTATGTTTCATCACACATGGTAAACATCTCACATGTTCGTACCCGATTATTAGTTTATAAAATCTCAGGTCAATGACCTTGATGTATTGGGTATTTTTGGTAAATGCATTGGCCATGGGAAAGGGTTGACCATTCTATGTCCTATGACACCTCACATGTTAATATTCAATTATTAGTTTATAAAATCTTCGGTCAATGACTTTGCTGTTTTGAATCTTTTGGGTAAATTCGTTGGTCATGGAAAAGGGTTGACCATCCTGAGTCCCATGACACCTCACTTGACCCTCTCTGATTATTAGTTAGCGAGATATTAACAAAAGTGTAGTTAGGCCCTTTTAACAAAACAAAAAAATAATACATTCAAAAACAAAATGTCACCTCAAGTCCAACGACCTCTAATATAAGTCCCATAGCCTTATTGGTTCATGAGATGTTAAAAAGCTAATTACCTATTAGTTTTGGATCTTTTGGTAATTTTTAAAAAAAATAACTCATCTATAAATCTGTATTCAAAAAGCCCGCCCTCTTACAAAAAAAAACAAGTGCACATGCGTAAAACAAAACAAAAACAAACATGTTAATTCATAGTAGCGATCGTCTCTTTGCTTGCGTATCATGTGGAACAACGTTTAATTTCATTATAGCATTAGGGGTCATGAACCAGTCAAAAGGAACCGGTCTAAAGGGATTAGTCAAAAAGGACCCGTCAACAAGGACCCGTCCACAGGGGGCTCGTCAACAAGGACCCGTCAACAATGACCGTCCACAGGGTCCCGTCCACAGGGACCCATTCACAGGGGCCTGCGTGTGCGTGCAGGTGAACATACGATTACGTCTGCAAACCATCTCATCTAGTTTCAAATTTAGCCACTACGGCGCGTGCAACACACAGGAAGTGCGTGGGAACATACGATTACGTCAGCGAAACATGAACTGACTAGTCTGTTGTATGACTATCAGTTTAGTAGTGGCATCATGCAGCGAAAGACGTTTACTTACACACAATCCATCATTATGGTAAGCTTTTTTTCTTATCATTATGGAAATCTCCTTATTAGAATAAAATGTTATAGTGGTTCTGGTCACTTATAGCTAAACTGTAATAGATATGATTTTTTTTTGTTTCTTTATAGGCTACTACAATACATATTCACAATGCTATGGGGGTAGAACTGTTGATTAGAGAGAAAAAAAAGCTCATTGAATTACCAATGCATACTCTTTTCCGTATCATTAACATTCAAAAAGTGGACACAATGTATGGTGAACTTGTATTATGTGTTAGTGAAAATTATCAGACATTCCTTTCTACACGTTTTACTGATATATGTTAGAAAAATGTGCTCGAGGATCTAAATCGTGGTGGACATTCTCTATATCTAATTTATGAGGGTATAAAAAACAATAAATGTATTGTACCTTCTGACTTTGAAGTTAAGTTAGGTTAGGTTAGGTAAGGTAAGGTGGGATCTGGTTAGGTTAGGTAAGGTTAGGTTAGGTTAGGTTAGGTGAAGTTGGGTTAGGCAGAATGGCAGCGGTATGAATCAAAAGCCAGCTCCTGTCAGTTTTGCCTCACAAGGTTGAGTGTACCCCATTCCAACCCTCAGTCTAGAATTTAAAATCTTGACAGAGCCAGGACTCGAACCCGAGCCTCCACAGTAACAGCCAAGAATGCTAACCACTACACCATAAAGTGGGGCAATAAAAGGCTGGTCTTGATTGTACATGATCAATCAATAATTACCTAATAATAATAGTAATAATAATAAATAATAATAATAATAAATATTCCATTTAGCAACTACATAGCAGACCTCTCCTGGGTTCTTTTACATACCAACATCGTATGACATGCGTGTCTTAATTTTTGCCGCCTTTCAAAAATCACTTACCACGACCAAGAGCGAACCTGCAAGCTTGGGGTTGGTAGTCCGACACGATAACCACTCACCCACCGTGGCAAGCTATCAATCAATAATTACCTAATAAAATTATTAATTATATTAATAATAATAATAATAATAATAATAATAATAATAATAATAAATATTTCTTTTAACGACTACACGGTCGAACTCCCCCCCTGTGACATTATTCACGGTCTCAGAGTATGGCGGCCATTTTGCCCATTAGCCACTGCGCTAGCTCTGACCCCTCCATAAGAATAACATAGGGCTTATTGCGCGCGGCGGCCATCTTGCCCATTAGCCCCTGCGCCAGCTTCGGCTTATATTAACTACTTGCATGGTTTTGGCTTTGTCAGGCAGGTTTCTGAGGATGGCCGAGAGTAAAGTAGTATCGAGAAATTAGCTCTTGTGTGTGTACAGTGGCTGCTTAGGTTAGTAATATTAGGGAGTTGTGGATCAGGTTGAGGATAGCCTGTAATATTATTATATTTTACAAGTAAATTGTCGGCTGATAATCGCATCCAGTAAAGATAATTTCATTCAGGGTAATTTAGCCACTGATTTTTGAGCATTGGCTGAGGCAAGATGCGAGTTTGAGTGCATGTTTTTATTCCCCTGTCAAATTTCTTCCGTCAGCGGAGTAATCTGTGCCGAAGTTGGGGTGTCGTGAAGAATAATTGTGTATCGCCCAAGGTAAGATGTGGTTTGTTTCAGTATTGTTGGCATGACGAGAAGTCATGATTGCCAACTATGTGTTTCAGAGTTTTCCGGCGAAGGACTGGGTTCGAGTCTCGGCCTATGTTTGATCGGTTATTGTCTTTTTTTCTGCAGTGGTATTTGATTTCGAGCATACACAAAGATGCAGACAGTTTGAACGAGAAGAAGAAAGAGACCGAGCTTACCTTACTAAGATGACCTTTTGCGTGATATCTGTGGTTAGGAAGGCATTATCTTTACTTTTAAATGTTTTGTTTCGGCTAGTCACTGTCCTTTATGGTTCAATGCCGGGTAGTTGACAATCGCGCGTCTGTAAGGTTGCAATGTGCAGCGGGGAGGATAATGACTCTCTAGCCTCGGCCGCCAACAACTCCCCCTATCTCGGCTCTGGCGAGGTAACGAGCGGCCATGTCCCAATGCTGGTTAATTGCCCATCAGTTTTGTGAGCTTTTGGTTATGTTTTGTCATTTTTGGATTCATGTCGAGCGCGCCAGTGGGGTTGGGATGAGTGGTCGCAAGCCTTTCGGATCTGGACCCCATCCACCGTTGCCAAGCGATTCAAGTGTTTTTTTTAATGCCACGAGATTCCTTGTGAAGTGTTACACCCAATACATTGCGCCCACTTAACGGGCATATCGAGCTGAAAAGGCGTAAGTTATGGTATATCACCTGGGGGTGTGTTTACCTATGTAACCAACCCCTAACCATGTCTGATAATGCGAACAGATCGGATGACAACCGGATAGGAAAAGATGTTTAAGATGTTGTTTATGGATCTTATCACTAAATTTATATGCAAGAGTTTTTGTTTTAATTTGTCTTCGTAATGGGTCGTTTTTGTGTATTTTATTGTTATCTGTTTGTCCTTATCAGAGTAGTATGTTTCCTTGAGAGGTAACCATTGTCCAGGGCCTATGTACAAGTAAAGTGGGAATGCTTTGAGTATTATTATTATTATTATCAATCATGTAAAAGAGTTAATTAAATAATTGTAATTTATTATTCCCGAGGTCATGTGAAGTGGAAAATTGTTTATGGTTATTCCTTGAGAAATAGATTTTTAAATCTTGTTTTCTGTAAGCATCCAGGAGACGTTAGTTGTTGTTGCCTTATCTTGCGAGATCTGTGGATCTGGGCACAGCTGTGGACCTTACAGACTCTCATACGGACTTTTTGTTTTAGAACAGCTTTTTGCCCAGTTAAGTTAACTTTATTTAATCTCCTGGAAGGTTTATATAGACTTCCTTCATATTTTGTTATTAACGTGTTTTTATTAATATCATTAATTTCATTGTCTGTACGGTTTTTCTGTTTATTATCATTATTTTTACTATCGTGATTTTTAGTAGTTAATTGTGTTTAATGTTCTTGTGTTTATATTAGCTCTGAGTGTAATTAGGAGGTTTTTATCTGAGTAAAAGTCCATCTGCACGCGACACTGGTGAGGCCAGCAGTTTTATACGGTTGTGAAACTTGGGTGACATCAGTATCGACAGAAGATTCAATATGTGCGTTTGAAAGAAAGGTATTTCGAAAGATTTCTGGACCCGTCTACAACAACATGGATGTTAAATGGGAGAGAAAAAGATATTAGACCTTTTCCAGAGGTTCGGAAAGCCACACATAGGACGAATATTTGGACAGAGGCGACTACACTGGTTTGGGCACATCCATGGGAAAAAGCCCAAGAACACGAAGGAAGTGGAACCGATGATGCTAGAGACAGTAAAATATGGAGTGCCATCTGCAGCAAATATCTCCTCTTGTGATTGACTGACTTTCCTTCTATTGAATTTTTTGTGTTTGTATTTTTTTTATTTTTGTTTGTTTTGTAATATTTGTATTATTTTTTTCCTTTTGTCTTTCTGCTGTAGGCCTTCAAGGCCCGTTTAATGTAATAAATGATGATGATGATGATATGTTAATTTTTAGTAAAGGCTGTGTGTGCTTACTCATAGAATAGCAACTCCTCTATTTTCCCCTAGGCATATAAGTAGATTAACATTTTAAGAACCGAACATGACCCTGACAACAGACTCTCGGAGGCTGGGAATTAGGTGTGAAAAGGTCACATAAGGCATGACCACTTAACCCTTTTAGATTGGAAATACAAGAGGCACACACAGTAGTTAGTGGGTTTTGTTTCGCCCAGGGCTATAGTTTATTTCCTAGCAGGGTGGAGTTTGTCCCCAAACTCAAGTTAAGCAATGTAGGATTCGTTTGCCGTCCACATGACTATAGCTCAATGAAGTCCATCCTCCCTTTGGTTTTATTTATATGGTTGCCCAGTCGTGGGAAATAGGCAGGAAAATAACCATGTATACCAGATATAAATAAAATGGCACCCAATCGTGTTGGCTTCAATTAATTAATCTTCTGGGTGTTCTAATTTATTTTATTACCAAATTTCCATGCTAATTACACTAGCAATGTCCAGAGAGGTTTGATGCCAGGGGACCAGAGGGAAGGCAGCTAGGAACGTTTAGAAGATCGTCAGTTTTTTTTTGTTCAGTTTGAACGGGTATTCTCTTTCCGCTTGTCTCTCCCTTATTTGATTTTCTTCATCTTCCACTTTTGCAATTTTCTAGCTTAATAGCGTGTCTCATACAAGGAGCTGGAAACGGATACCTAATATAGTTTCTGGTGCAATGTGCAGCCATTGATGAAGGCTACTTATTTACATTACATTTCAATATATCATCATAAGTTGCATCTGTCTGTTCGTGTCAGAAGTGATTGCATGTTTACATGTGCATGGTAGGCTGGGGAAGCATTGGCGAACTCCACACTGTTTTATATTTTTCTTGTTGTGTGTGTGTATTGTGAGATGGATAGCATAGAGCACTTGATGGCTGTGGTCAACACTAATTAGGCATTCCAAAATACGGCATGGGGAGGAGGGATGAGATGAAAGAGGGAAGGGGGTTGATAGAACCTCATAAACACTGTGTAAGTGAGAATTTGTTATCTACCTAACATGTAATGTTAACACAGAAAATACATACATATGTACGCACTCTAATCTCTACAGAAGCTACTTAATCAGCAATAGTGTTTCAACATTAACACTCCTCAATATCAGCTAATTGATCCCAAGGACCTCCTCTTCGTCATCTATTTCTTCTTCTGCATCTTTGTTCCCACAACCGTGGCTGGCGCAGTAACTACACAATGTTGAACATTTCAGTCCAACTATTCTGGCACTGGCAGTTCTTGTTGCACTTATCTTGACAAGCACAGGAAATTATGTAGTGTAAATCTGGTGGTGATGGAGGCAAGGTTGATGTGCTTGGACGGAGTCTTCTTTCTTCTCTCTTCCTGCCAAACTGGAGTGGGTCCTTTTTAACGTTGAGCCACTGCTGAACCTGGTGGTAAGCTCGTAACGAGTGTTGTTGTGCCACTTGAGTCGTTGGCGGCAATACATCCAACCTGAATTGAGCGGGATTGGTTATTTGGTACAGCTGGCGGCGAGCAGTGTTCAAGACGCCTGAGCCACTTGCATTGTATGTTGATATTGTAGGTTTTACGTTGAGAGGGCAGTGGAATTATCCATTCAATGTTAATACATACAGTTTATTATACCATATGTGAATACAACTGTCAGGCTACACATTGCCGTCCACGACATAACTCCAGATTGCTCTATCTGCACTCGCGACTGCTGAGTAACATAGCTCTCATCTTACGACCTGCTCACGACTGAGTGCTGACCCTGGCAACAGCTGCTTCACAGCTGCTCGGCTGCGCTGACTTTGTGGATATATTTGCGAACCCATTATCAAGAGGGCGTCAGCTTGAGTAATTTGACATTTTGCATGTTCAAATCCGACCATGGGTTCGCGAGATATCAGCAAAGTTCGCGAGAAAGTAGGCTATGAGGCAGAAACCACACTACTGTTAGTTTCAGTCCTAGAGACTCGGAATTTTTTGGGGGTAGAGGGAGTAAGGCCCTTTCATTTATGTCAAACAAACTTTTTTTGTAAACTTCTAAGTTCATAATGTCGATTATTCAGGCCCGTATTGACGTAACTATAACTTTGAAAGAATAATAGATTTTCCGCCTTCAATACTGTTTGGTATGAGCTTATACATGGAAAGTTTTTCCTTTGCGAAGTTTTGTTGGACAGGCTGAGGAAGGGGGAATATTAGCCCCCGAAACTAGTCCCTGTAAGTAATAGAAATAAACAGTATTGAAGGCGGAAAGTCTATTATTCTTTCAAACTTCTTAGTTTCCAAAATATAACCAATTTCAAAATTGGACTTTTTTCAAAAAAAAATGTAAAAAGTAAAAAGTTTTGTTCTAACGTTAAAGGACATAGAGACCTTTCGTTTAAGCCTATATAACACTTTTTAGGATGTTTTGTTTTCGAAATATAGCCTACTTTCAATATTGAACTTTTTTGGTTTTTGTCCTCGAGACCTGGGACTTGGTTCACAGTTAGAGGGGGTATAGACCATTCATTTATGTCAAACAAAGGTGTTTTTTGTAAAATTCTTCTTCTTCTCCTTCTTCATCATCTTATCCCACTTCAAGTGGAGTCGATGTTTCTGGCAAGTCTTTTCCATTTTATTCTGTCCCACTTATTGTCGTCCCTTAACTGCTTCTCCATTAGGACTTCATGGATATTGTCAGTCCATCTTCTTCGAGGTCTGCCCCTATTCCTCGTGCCATCCACAACCAGAGACATCGCTCTCCTTCCTACATAGTTATTATCCCGACGCAAAACATGCCCATACCACAGCAGTCTTCTCTCTTGGATTTTCTTGGAGACTTCTGTTACTTTTACTGTGCCCCTGATTTTCTCATTTGCGATGTGATCTATCCTAGTGATGCCACTCATCCAGCGCAGCATCTTCATCTCAGTCACATCCAGCTTATGACATTGTGACTTAGTTATTGCCCATGTCTCCGCACCATACATCATGGCTGGCCTCACAGCTGTCCTTTCACCCTTATACTGAGCCTTTTGTCACACAGAATGCCAGAGAACCTTTTCCAGTTCATCCAGGCTGACTGAACCCTGTGGTTAATCTCAGTATTTATGTTGCCATCTTCAGACATGGTTGACCCAAGATTCTTGAAGCTACTGACTGGCCTTAAGCTTACTCCATCCATCTACACTAATTCATTGCCCTCACCACCAAGGCACAAATACTCTGTTTTCTTTCGACTGATTTTCATGCCTCTGGTCTCCAAGGCTTCTCGCCAGCTCTCCAGTCGCCTTTACAGTTCTCTCCTACTGGTGTCGCACAAAACAATGTCATCGGCAAACAGCATGCACCATGGTGCTGCACTACTTAAGCCATCAGATAGGACATCCATGAAACAATTGAATATGTATGGACTCAGGGCTGACCCCTGATGCAACCCAACTTGAACAGGAAACAGTTAGTCAACCTGACGCTACTCCGGACTCTTGTTTTAGCCTCCTTGTACATGTCCTGGATAAGCCGCACATATTTTTCCGGAACTGCTTTGGTCCTCAGACATCTCCAGACTTCCTGGCGTGGAACTCTATCATAGGCTTTCTCTAAGTCTATAAAGCCATATGTAGTTCCTTATTCTTCTCTATATGCCTTTCGATGAGTTGCCGGAGTGCAAAAATGGCATCAGTTGTACTCCTACCTGGCATGAACCCAAACTGTTGTTCTCCAATCGTTGTGTCCTCTCGAAGTCTTTTCTCGATAATTTTCTCCCAGATTTTCAAGGTATGGGACACCAGCTTTATCCCCCTGTAGTTAAAACAGTCCTGGATGTCGCCCTTTTCCTTATATATATAGGGACAAGTGTAGTCTCCCTCCACTCCATGGGCATAACCTCTTCCGAATAAATTTGCTGCATGAGATCCCACAACATATCTATTCCCGTCTGCCGAAGACACTGCCATACTTCCACTGGAATTTCATCAGGACCAGTGGCTTTTTCTTTTTTCATTTTCTTGACAGCAATCATCACTTCTTCTCTACCTATTCCAGTGGTTAAACTCTGGTAGGGCACACCATCACCAGAAGACAGCCTATCATTTTCCTAATTTAGTAAGTGGTTGAAATATTCCTCCCACCTTTTCTTGATTTTGTTTTCATCATGAAGAACTACTCCCTCACCACTCTTCATCTGCTTAATATGAGTAAAATCTTTCGATGCCATATCTCTAGCCCTCGCTATCCTGAAAAGCTTATTCACTCCACTGGTATTCTACAAGTCCTCATATACATCATCCCAAGCATCTGCCCTTGCCTGCCCTACCACCCGCTTAGCATCTTTATTTGCCTGTCTGTACAGTTCTCTGTCTTCATCTGTCGCAGATTGATCCCAGGCTTTTTTGGCAAACCTCTTGGCCTTAATTGCTTCTTTTGCTTCAGTATTCCACCACCAAGTTTATTTGTCCCTATGAGCAACTTTACCGGAGGTTTTACCAAGAATGGTTTCTCCTGCTCGGCGTATTATTTCACTGTTCACTTTCCACCAATTATCAACTCCTTCTATGTGTTGATATTGCCGTAAAACTTCAGTTGTGAACTCACTACACAGAATAGGGTCCTCTAGCCGCCACCATTTTATTTTCGACACCGTTTTCTTCTCCACATATGGCTTGAGGCAGATATACTGATAATCGGCAACTAATACTCTGTGTTTGCGGAGCTACGCGCTCACTTGCTATGACTTTACAGTTCTGCACTTCCTTCAGATGTGGTCTTCTACACATGAGGTAATCGATTTGACTTTCATTCCCTCCACTTTTATAAGTTACCAGCTGCTGTCCACATTTCTTAAAGAAGGTGTTACATATAGCTAAGTCTGCTCCCAATGCAAAATTTATCACTCTTTCACCCTCCGCATTACGGACTCCTAATCCCCAGCCTCCATGTACTCTCCTTGCTAGTTCTCCTCTTACTGTTGTGCCCACATGCCCATTCAAGTCACCACCTAAAATAACTCTTTCTTCGGCTGGTAAGCGACTGATTTCCTCATCCAGGTCACTCCAGAATTTATCCTTTTCGTCCTCATCGCAACCAACTTGAAGTGCATAAGCACAAATTATGTTAAATATACCCTCGAGGCACAGTTTGATACTCATTATCCGGTCATTTCCCCTGTGGACTTCCGTCAGGCAAGCCTTCATATCTTTCGAGAGAATGATGCCAACTCCATTCCTTCCCAGATTGTTCGTTCCACTGTACAGTAATTTGTAGCCATCACCAAGCTCTTTTGATTTATTTCCCTTCCACCTAGTTTCTTGTACACATAGAATTTCGATATTCCTTCTTCTCATCAAATCAGCAATCTCCCGTCCTCGTCCAGTCATTGATCCAACATTAAGTGTATCTACTCTAAGGTGAGCTAAATTCTTTAACCTAGTCCGCCCATGACTCGGTAGCCTTTGCACTCTTTTCACAAGGGGCAGGCGATCTCCTGTGGGAAACGCCCTAACTGTCTCCGAGGCCAAACTTAAAGAACTTGCCATATTTTGATTTGGACAAAGTTTTACGGCCGGATGCCCTTCCTGCCGCCAACCCATAACTTGTCTGGGAAACATAAATATCTGAGAGAGACACCCTCAGTCCCCCAAACACTAGTCTGTTCACCGACCCAGTTTCCCGCTGGGGTTGGTTACCCAACCTTCCACTGGGTTGCTCGGCTTAGCAGGGGACACCACGGGCAGGTCAGTGTTTGGAGAAGGAGTGGAGAGGCTATGAGGATTCTCTTCTGATGAATCCTTGTATTATTGATGCTGTTGGACTGCATCATCGCATCACACTCCCTTATGTCCAGGTCTGAAGGTCTTCCAGACCCCCCTAGGTTGCTTCCCATGGCCCTTTTTGTAAAATTCTTATTTTCTGAAATTGAGCACACTTTCAAAATTAAACGTTTTTGGAAAATATGTAAAACATATACAGTTATTTTCTAACGATAAAGGACATAGAGGACATTCCTTTAAGTCTATAAATGACTTTTTACGATTTTTGGTTTTGGAAATCTCGCCTATTTTAAAAATATTTTTTGGAAAATTTTGAAAAATACCCTATTTTTGGTCTGAGAGTGTGATAGAGGTAGGTGTTGGAGTTAACATATGTCTTTTTATGATTTTTAGTTCAATCATATAGCCTACTTTCCAAATATTTTTAGGAAAAAATTGAAAAATACACTATTTTTGGACTGAGAGTGGAATAGAGGTAGGTGTAGGAGTTAACATTTAGTTTAAACATACATCCTATTTTCCCAATTTAACGTTTTTTGAAAATTTGAAAAATTCAATATTATTTTTGACTAGGCGTTGGGATAGAGATAAGAGTGAGAGTCAATGATCAACCTAAGAGTACTTTTGAATTTTTGAATTTTAGTGTGTTGTTGTTGTTGCTTACAAAAATGGCAGTAAGCATTATGTTGCCATAAACATGAGCTGAGATACTTTCCAAGACCAAATAAACCAACAAGTGGGAGCAAATGTGAGAGCAAATGTGGGAGCAAACAGTGGGAGCGTATGTGAGAGCAAATGAGGGAGCAAAAGGTGGGAGCAAAAAGTGGGAGCAAAAAGAAGAAGCAAAAGTGGGAGCAAAAAGTATTAGCAAAAAGTGGGACCAAATGTGGGAACAAATGCGGGAGCAGATAGAGGGAGCAAAAACGTGGGAGCAAAAAGTGGGATCAAATGTGGAAGCAAAAAGTGAGAGCAAATATGGGAGCAAAAGTGGGAGCAAATTTGAGAGCAAAAGTGGTAAAAATAGTAATAAGTGGTAGCAGAGTGATAGCAAAGTGGCAGATAAGTGGGTGCAATTTGGTTGGTTTGGGTTTGGTTTGATTTAGTTCGGCTTAGTTCGGTTGAGGTCTGCTTGGATCTGTTTGGGCTTGTAATTATTACACAATTTTACAAGTTACAACCTGTTCGTTAATGCAATCGTAGAATGTTAAACACATGCATAGTATTATATTTTAGGTAATACAACATTCCCATACAATTGCGCCATTTAACGTTTTGTTACAATATTTAAACAAGATATATTTGTATTAAACGATAAAGCAAACCCGGTGTGTGTATTGTTAGTGCTAAGAACAATTGCGCCCATTGTTGGAAAGCATGATAGTGGTTCAGTGAGTGCTCATATTCACGGCTAGGTAGCATGCTAGTAGTTCAGTGAGTGCTCATATTCACCGCTAGGTAGCTGAAAAATACTTTGCGTGTTGCATGTGACTATCTCGCAAAGTTTGACCTCGTGCAAAACGTGCTTTATAAACTGTGTATATAAATTCAATACACAATTAACCACTAAGTGCTCAGAACCAACATGTATAGCCTTGTTTAGGGTATATAGGGGATCCTAAGCAAGAAATTCTGTCTAACCCACCAGTGTACAGCCTTATCATATGCAGTAAGTACCTGTTAACCTTGACTAGGGTATAAGAAAATTGTCAGTTGACTACTAACTTTTACGGTGATGACATCGTGAAAGACCGTCGAAACAACCAGTGTAAAGCCTTGTACTACGCAGTAAGTAGCTGTTAGCCTTGACTAGCGTATATTAGAAGACCCTTAGCAAGAATACAATCAGTTTACTACTGCCTCTTACAGTGTTAACATCATGAAAGACGGTCTCACCGACCAGTCTACAGCCGTGTCATACGCAGAAAGCAACTGTTAGCAGAAAACAACATTCATGATGGAAGAAACTATTCCAAGCTATATGTGTAAAGAGTGTGGAAAAACGTTTCTTCGAGACTACGATAGAAGGCGTCACGAAATATCATGTGGCGAATATCATGAGTGCAAAACCTGTGGCAGCAAATTCAGTAATACCTACAACGGACGTCGCCATGACGAATGTTGTAATGTTGTGTCATTAGCTAAAAGACAAAAAAACTGAGCCTACAAAACGTTACCTGCTCTCAATGGTTCCGGATTATAAAGGACTTACGGATTATGAAATGACTTTTTAAGGTCGTCTTAAATTCTATTTTATACGTTGTGATACGTGTAAGGATTTAAATTCATACCTTAAAGCGTCTAAATAGCAAATAATCCATGCTATACATTAAGAACAAGCAATGCACAAGTCGATAAAAGTTAATCTTGTGGCTGATTGTAGATTTATTCATACATCTACCAATGAAATAACAGATCGTGCTTTCAAAACACCTAATCATGCCATATTTTTGGAAACATACTTAAGTCGTTTCTTGGAAACGCAATTTAAAATTTCACTACTGAAGTGGAAGAATCTGACCTAAAAGGTAGTAATTGGGCTTTGCTAGCGGTGGAAGGACTGCGATTGAAAATAAACAAGTATAATCCGTTGCGTGGATGCACATATATTCCATTACAAGCAGCTGTAAAAGAAAGAAAAGCCTGCATTAATCCTCAAAACTTCCAAGGACGAGAGGTGTTGTATATATGCCATTTTATCAAAACTGGTTGAAACGAACGCATTAGTAAATACAAGGATCTGGAAAACTAGTATGATTTTTCAGTAATATCGTTATTTATATCGCTAGTCGACATTCCCAAATTTGAGAAAGCCAACAACATATCCATCAATGTATTTGGACTGGAAGAAGACAAAAAGCTGTTTCCTCTAAAGGTTGTGGATCAAGAGCTACAAGACCATCGTGACATTCTTCTGCTAAGTTCTTCATCTGGCCATAGCCACTACGACTTCATCAAAGATTTTGATAAACTAGTAGGACATCAGATTACCCGCCATGGACATAAGATATGTACGTGTAAACGGTGTTTTACTCACTTTGATAATCGATATGGTCAACAAGGAATGGACAAATTGAAAGAACATAGAGCTTTTTGTGTCCTGCATGACTTTTCTAGGATTGAAATGCCTATTAAAAACCCAATTGTTAAATTCATAAATGTGGAAAAAATGCTTTGAATATCATACGTTATATACGCAGATTTCGAAAGTATACTCTTACCATATCAAACATGCCTACTCTATCCTAAGGCAAGTTATAAAGCGCAATACCAGAGTCATGCTCCTATGAGCTTTGGTGTATATGTAAAACCCTGACCAGCTGTGGAACACGTAAAGACAAACCTTCCGAGCCAACTTGTTATTTATCGTGGTCCTGACGCTGCAGAAAAGTTTATGGACTGTTTGATCTCAATAGCTAATGATATTGATCGCCTTTACAACTTAAATGTTCCAAAGGCCTTAACTCAGGATCAAGAAGCATAGTTCCAATCTTCTGAAACCTGTTATTTGTGTCATCAAACATTTACTAAAGAGGACTGGAATGTTTTAGGCGAATACCGTGGAAGTGCTCACAATAACTGTGATTTGAGGTGTAAAACACGTAACCCCGTTTCTGTATTTCCACATAATATAAGTTGATACGAAACAAATTTTATTTTAAAGCAGTTGGGATGTACTACTGAGAGAGTGGATGTTATAGCTAACTCCAAAGAAAAGTACATTACCTTCACCAAATATGTTGGAAATCGTAAGCTTCGATTTGTGGATACGTTCCGGTTAATGACAAGTAGTTTGGAAAACTTAGTTACCAACTTAATATCATACCCTGAAACAGACAAGTACTTTGGGAAAGAAAATGCAACGCTCATGACTCGTAAATGGGTATTTCCTTATGATTACATTGATTCATGGGAAAAATTAAGTGAAACGTGTGTACCTGCAAACGAGGCATTCCTTAACAAATTAAATCAAGAAGACTATGAACATGCCAAGAATGTGTGGAATCAGTTCAGAATTAAAACTCTTGGGGAATATACTGACCTTTACCTAACTCCTGATGTACTCCTTCTTGCAGATAGTTTTGAAACTTTTCGAAACCAAACACTAGAAGCATACCGAGTGGATGCTGCACACTTCTTTACTTCGCCTGGTTTAATATTTGAGGCACGCCCCTTTATATGGAATTCAACTGGAATTGCTGCAGTATTACGATCAGATTCTTTCAATCAAGTCTGGAATACGTGGAGGCATATGCCAGGTTTTCATCGGTATGCTTAAGCTAAGATTAAATGCATGGGAACCTATGATTCTGAGAGACCAATGCAGTTTATTACCTATTATGATATTGTTAGGTGCCATGATTACGATAGTGGTGTTGATGATTTGGTGTGTATAAAATGAGCATTTGCATGAGAAGAAGGTTTGTGTTATAATTGGGAACAGGTCAGTGTACATTTCAGTTAATATAAATATCTCTGTTGTTGGTGCAATATACATTTTTGGTTATTTTATCGCTTGTATGTTGTAATGTCATAACCAATTTGAGGTTAAGAAGTGGTAGTATCATCTCAAACAAACGAGCTCGAAATATCATCTTTGGTCCAAGTAGAGGTTAGGGTATTGTTAGTACAAGGTCTTGCCGTAACTTCCAAAGCCGTCTGGTATTAGTAGTAGTTAAGGTTCTGTCGCCAGGAGGCGGCAAGGGCGTTTAGATCTTTCTGTTTCGGTGGACATTTTTAACCCGTAGCATTGCCATGGAGGAAATACTGAGTCAAGGAGCATTGGATGCCGATAAGTTCGCCGTCTTAAGACAGCAGATATCGGACAATGAAAACAAAGAACAAGAGTATCTTGACATTGCTAAGGCGCTTTTGGAGAACATTTAGGCTATCCCCCAAAGGAATATGAAGCTGGAGATTCAAGTTGGGTTGAAAAAATTGCAGGAGGCTTTAGATGCAGGGAGTACTAGTCGGAGATCCTGGAAGAAAGCCAGAGAGTTGCTGTTGCTTCAAAAAAAAGGACCTTTCTTCAAGAGCGGAGGAATTGTCTCCGATATCTTCGGGAACAATTCCAGAGATCACTGAAAAGGAGGAATGGACAAGAGTTCAACCCAAGAAGAAGAGGAAACAACAGAGTAATGAAATTGAAAATACTCAGCAGCGAGTAGAAGAGGTTCAAACTGTGGTCATAAACCCTGCAAGAAAGGAAGAAGGGAAGAGGCCTAAACCAAGAAGGCGCCTTGAAGCTGTTCTTATTCAGCCAGCAAAAGACAGATCCTTTGCGGATGTACTTAAAGATATCCGTAGCAAGGTCAAACCAGAGGACAGTGGCGTGGACATTAAGTCAATTAGGAAGACCAGGTCTGGAGATGTTCTTCTTGAATTGAACAAATTTACGACGTGTGAGGGTCGAGAAAACCTCAACAAATCGTTGAGAGAGGCTCTTGGTCAGGATGAAGATGTCAGAACTTTGACCCTCCGAATAACTCTGGAGGTGCGGGACTTAGACTGCATCACGACTATTGCAGATGTGGAGGAGGGGGTCAGACGGGACATTAAAACACGTAGCGGAGAAGTCAAAATCTTTGTCACGGAACCCAATAGCAGAAGTCAGAAAATGGCTATTATACATTTAGCAGAGCAAGATGCCGGTAAACTTCTGGAAGAGGGGAGAATGAAAGTGGGATGGATATATGGTAGGGTAAGGGAGAGAGCAATGGTAACTCGCTGTTTCCGTTGTTTGTCATATGGACATCTTGCAAGGAATTATAATGGCCCTGATAGGAGCAAACTCTGTTACAAGTGTGGAGATGCCAGACATAAAGCATCAGACTGTAAAGGTGAAGCACGATGTGTGCTATGCACGGAGAAGGAGGTTCATGACACCAAACGGAACCATGTTCCTGGTTCAGGCGACTGTATAGTGTTTAGAGATGCTCTCGAGAAGGTTAAAATCGGCAAAAAATGGTGAGAGTTCTTCAAGGAAATGTTCACAGAAGTTTGACTGCCAATGATCTCTTGACGCAATTGGCATTTGAAATGGAAGCGGATATTTTTCTCCTAAGTGAGCAATATCAGAACAGGGACCATCATGGGTGGTTTGCGGACAACCTTGGAACAGCCGCAATTTTCATTCCGGATCTGGGAAAATATCCAGTGACAGATCAAGGTTCTAAGGATGGTTTCGTCTGGGTTAAGAATGGCACGCTTACGTACGTGAGCTGTTACATCACTCCGAACGAGCCCATTGCTGATTTCCAGAACAAGTTGGATAGCCTTGAGGACACATTGCGTGGTATGGGAAATAACCTTATTGTAGCTGGAGATTTCAATGCCAAGGCCTTGGAATGGGGTATGCCGGATGTAGATTCCAGAGGACGTCGTATACTGGAAATGGCTGCAAGGTTAGGATTGTCGACCGTAAATGTTGGAAATACGCCTACCTTTCGACGACCTGGCTGCAATGGAACCATACCAGATGTGACTTTAGCGTCAGACGATTTTTTGTCAAGAATATCTGAATGGCGGGTGATTGAGGACTACACAGGAAGCGATTATCAGTATGTTACTTTCTGTGTACTTCAGCAAAATCGACAACAAAGCGCTGTCATACGCAAACCATCATACTGGAATCCCACAAATATGGATAAAGAAAAGTTCTGTGAGGTAATACAGAGAGGAATGGTGAAAGTTGAAACGAGTTGCTTTTCATTTGAGGGGAGAGAGGCGGCGGATAAATGGGTAGAGAACACTATGTTGCTTATTCATCAAGCCTGCAATAAATCCATGTGCAGGAAGAAAACGCGAAAACACAAACAGCCAGCATACTGGTGGACGGAGGAAATTGCTGATATGAGGCGACACTGCCTGAGGATGAGACGAAGGGCTCATAGAGCGAGAGGAAGAGAAGAGGCAGCCATATTCTCCGAAGACCACAAATCAGCAAGAAAGGCGCTTCGGGATGCAATTAAAAGAAGTAAAGCTGACAAATGGTGGGAAATGGTCAAAGAAGTTGACAACGATCCTTGGGGACTAGGATATAAGATTGTATTGAAGAAACTTGGAACTTTTTCTAATCCGATAATGGATGCACACACTATGGACGAAATAGTCAGTACGCTGTTTCCGGAACATCCGGAGAGGATTGATGAAGCTGATGATTTCATTGATATTGAAGAAATACCATTGTTCACCGAGGAAGAATTATTGAAAGCGATTAATTCTATCAGGAACAAGAAGGCTCCTGGACCAGATGGGATTCCAGCAGAAGCACTTAAGGAGGCAGCTAGAGCTTGCGCGCGACTCCTTTTGAACATGTATAACGCATGTCTGAAGGCAGGCGTTTTTAGTGCCTGCTGGAAGAAGGCCAGACTAGTTCTTATTAGTAAAGGAAAATTGGGAGGAAATTTGCCTTCATCATACTGGCCATTATGTATGCTAGATACGGCTGGAAAAGGATTAAAAAAACTATTGCAGCCTAGAATATTGATGGCAGTTCAATCAGCTGGAGATCTATCTGCCCAACAATACGGATTTCGGAAAGGGCACTCGACTATTGATGCTGTGCGGGTAGTTGTAGAGACTGCAAACAGAGCTCAGATGGGTAACCATTACTCACGTAAAGTTACGCTACTTGTGACTCTAGATGTGAAGAATGCCTTTAACTCTGCCCAGTGGAGTGACATTTTGGTGGCACTTCAAGATAAATTTAGACTACCGAAATACCTCATGCGGATAATGAGGGATTATCTAAAGGACCGTATTTTGCAGTACGATACCGAGGAAGGACATAGGACTAAAAGATTAACCGCTGGGGCAGCTCAAGGATCTATTCTTGGGCCAGATCTCTGGAATATTGCATACGATGGCCTGCTTCGGCTGGAGATGCCCGAAGATGCAATATCGGTAGGATATGCTGATGATGTTGCTGCTCTGATTGTGGCTCGTGATATAGAGCTGGCGCAACTGAAACTCAATCAGGTAATGCGACGTGTCACAGATTGGATGATGGAACATAAGCTGTCATTAGCAGACCATAAAACGGAGATTGTTGTGCCGACGAGAAGGAGAATCAACACTCTTGTACCAATGCAAGTGGGAGGGACGATGATTAATTCATCAAGGAGTACGAAGTACTTGGGTGTGACGCTAGATACGAAGCTCACATTCTGGGCCCATATTCAAAGAGTGACGGATAAAGCAGCAAATATCTTGACCGCTTTGAGCCGATTAATGGGTAATATTAAAGGTCCGAAGCCTAGCAAACGACGTCTCCTGATGACAACAGTCCAGTCCATATTACTCTATGGAGCTGAGATCTGGGCTGGGTCCTTACGGTTCGAGAAATATCGTAAAAGGATAGCAGCAGTACAACGAAGAGGAGCACTGAGGATCTGATGTGCATATCGCACTGTTTCAGAGCCTGCTGTTCTAGTGGTAGCGGGAGTAGCACCAATTGATTTACTTGCCTTAGAGCGTCAGGAAGTTTGGCGCACCAAAGAAGAACTGGACATACACCAGGCAAAGAGGTCTGCACACAACCATTGTATGGAACGATGGCAACAGAAGTGGGATGATGAGACACGAGGTCGATGGGCAAAGAAACTTATTCCGCGTCTGGCTGACTGGGTTGATCGAAACCACGGAGAGGTCAATTATTATTTGACACAGTTCCTAACAGGCCATGGATATTTTAGGAGATTCCTGCATCACATAGACGTGGCTAATAGTCCTTTGTGTCATTATTGTAATGAAGAGGATGATGCGCTCCACACATTCTTTGTGTGTGAACGCTGGTCAACACATAGAAGAGATCTGCAAGCTTCTATAGAGGCAATCACGCCGGACAACATCCTACAGATGATGCTCCGAAATGATCAAACATGGAATCAGATAGCTATTTACATAGAATGTGTCCTGCGCCAGAAGAAGAGGGAAATGGATGCGTTCGAACATCCTTAAGAAAAAAATGAAGAAAGAAGAAGTCTGAATGACTAAGTAAGCACGACATCACCCTGAAGTAATGCGAGAGCGGTTCCGGGGTGATGAACACATCGTGGGAAAAGGGAGGTGGTTTTTAGTGGGTAAGAATCCCACACTACTGTGGAGTGCGGACCCTTCACATGTGTCTTTTGAAGATTTTCCACAGTCCCTCGCAAAAAAAAAAAAAAAATTACCTATAATGATGCCAACAACCAATATGGTTGGGCTATGTGCCACTGCCTTCCTTACGGTGGATTTCAGCGGGTTTCTCCAGATACTGTGGATCTAGAAACACTAAAGGAAGACGACTCTGTTGGATATATTTCTTGACGTTGATGTTGATTACCCATGTGACCTTCATGATCTACACAACGATTTACCTTTCCTACCAGAGTGTACACAACCTAAGGATTCGCCTCTCAAAAAACTAATTCCTCATCTTGGAAATCGAAGGCGGTACGTTGTTCATTACATGGCACTTTAAAAGGGCAAAAATTATTAAAAATTCATTGTGTGTTAAAGTTTAAACAATGACCTTGTCTAATTTCGAAAACAAGCTAAAATGATTTTGTGAAAAATCTGTACAAATTATTTAACAATGCAATTTTTGGAAAAACAATGGAAAATATTCGTAAATAATAGATATACGACTTCTGTCTTGTATTAGCAGAGGCATTGTCAATAATTGTATAAGTTTACATGATTATAAGGATTGTGTTATCAAAAACGGGGTATTAAGAATACCAATGAACATTATCGCTTCTAAAAACATGACATATCATCTATAAAACTAAACTAAATTGCTTTTTGTCCTGGTGATGATAAAAGAGTAATTGATTTGGATGGTATAGCTACACATGCCTATGGTCATTATTCAACCATTAACCATGTTTAAAGTGTTAAGTAATGCATATGAAAATCTTAAAACAAGAAATATATTACTGTAAAACAATAGCACCACAAAAATACAAAACAACACCAATCAAGCAACAAAAAAGAAAAAAAATGGTATTCATACTTAAGAATGAAAAAAAAAATGAAAAAAAAAGTATACAATTTAATAACTAAAAAATTAAAGAAAGTAAATGTATTATGTGTAAATATTGTAAATGTATTTAAAATGAAATAAAACATATTGTATGGACACTGTTTGTACATTCTAATTACTACCCACCTCCCACTCCCAATCCATCTGTTAACCTCTAGTAATCTTGAGAAATTACCCTAGTTAGCTAAAATTAGGTACTGAAGTCAAAAGTATAGTATAACCCATTTATTACCTATATGCTTTGAGACAAGGTATACAGACTTGTTATATGTAATGAAAAATTGTGTTTTGCAAATATGAACTTTTGGCATCGAGTAAATCAAAAACATGTAAGCAACAAAATTGGAAAAGCCAGGTTTCAATATTGAAAAAATTCAAAACTTCAAACTGAAATTTTAAAAACTGTAAATGGGAAATTGGCTAATTTCAATGTGTGAAATATGGAAATGAAAGGAAAAAATGAATGAAAGCTTTTACTTTTTAAAACTTAACTGACTTTGTAATCCTAAGCTGGTTGTGCGTAGCGAATATCTTGCACAGTAGGCATCGTGCAAGTGTTATCTCTACCTTACTCTCTATAAGCCTAGCATAGAGATAGTTGCGTGTGCCCTTATATACATTGTGTATGAACATTAGCCTCTGGCTTAACTTTATAGGTTAGGTTGAGTTAGCTGAGGACATGTTTGGTTAGGTAAACTGAGGTTAGGTTAGGTATGTGACCTTGTAGTTTACTCTTTTCGGAAAATCTAAAATTTTAAATCTAAAATCTAAAAATGTAAACTCAAGGGGTAATAATACAGGGTCATTTTCTTTGTGCGCCCCGATACACACGGCAAGATAAGCCGGCTTTGTCTGGTGCAGATCGCGGGCGCGCGTACACGATCCAGCCGGTGGTGGCGCGCTCTGCTGACTCATATCGTTAGTTCACACGTGTATTGTCATTCATATGGACGTGTATCTGCAAAGCTTAGACGGAAGTGTTGCACGTTTAGTGAGTATTGTGATTAATGTGATTGTTGGTCATGCCTAGACACCAATTCACATTGCGCGAACGTGTGTTTATCCATAATTCGTATATGAAAAGTAGCAAATCTTGTTCTGAAACTAGACGAAAATTTCGAATCAAGTTTCCAGGAAGACCTGTGTCTAATTAGGAGGCTTGCTAAACGATTCAAGGAAACAGGCTCCGTAAATAATATTAGAGTTGAGAGACAGCATTGTGTTCTTATAGAACAAAAATTAGACGATATTGGCGAAATATTGGAACATACCCCTCAAATCGTTTAGCACAAGAATCGGGTGTATGATTCATCAGAAAATGTCAGGTGTGTGTTACAAGAGTCGAAGGACATTTTCAGCATCGGCTATGAGCACTGTAGGTACACATTATTGAACATGTTTGGTAAACGTGTAAAAGAGCCCGACTGAACCGTGTACGCACGCCCGCGATCTGTGCCAGTCACAGCTGTGTATATTGGGGCGCACATCGATAATGACCCTGTATGTATTCTGCAACATAGCGCTGGGTGTTACTCGAATATTACCTGATTATAAACTCAGCAACGTAAGCTCAGTGGTTCCGAGCTCCCGCCATACCCTTAAGGTTCTATCTTTAGAAAGAAAGAAGACTGCTGTTTATCGTGATCCCAGCAGGAATTGATATATGAGCCAACAGAGAATCGACGGTAAAATCTTTCTTCTTGAGAGATATAAATATGAATTTTGAATCATCATTCTGTAAATTCACGGAATCTGCTTATTTATCTTATCTCTATATATATAAAACTCAATGTTGGTTTGCCTGTTTGTTTGTCTGTTATTTATACAAATCTACACCGTTTCACCGATCTGAACCTAAATTTGTATACTTACCCTATGGAACCCAGCGGGTAACACTGTCTTCTTTAAATTTCGGACAGACCACTCCATTTCCTGCATTTAGGCCCTTTTGCACAAATCTACACCGTTTCACCGATCTAATAACTTGACGGACATATTGTCGCTAGGCGACAACGACTAGCATTATATCATGATAGTCAACGCCGCAACATTGATGGACATGTTGTCACTAGGCAACAACGATTTACTCTGTATCATGATAGTCCGGTAGAATTTGCTAAATGACACATGGGAAAACTGACCAATTGTGAATCAAGGATTGTATTGGACTGTAGCATTCTCTAAGCTATCGTATCCACAGTTAATATTTCATTTTCGGGGCTTAGACATCGTGGTCATATTGCCCCTTGTACATGGGTGTGTGTGTAGAATTCATGTGATAACCTGCTTTATTGTGATTGTTGCACTAGCGTGTAAATATATATATATATATATATATATATGTATATATATATAACTCAATGTTGGCTTGTCTGTCTGTTACTTATACAAATCTAAACAGTTTCACCGATCTGAACCAAAATTTGTATACTTCGCTTTGGAACCCGGCGAGTAACACTATCTACTGTGACCATTTGACCGAAGTCCCACGTCCACACAAATATGAATTTCAACATCCTCCGAGCATAAGACTCAACATCCCGGGGTCCATCTGAGTAAAATAAAGCAAATTATACAAAACTAGCGGGACGGATATGGAAATTCACACTCCATAAAGGATGGAAGGAAGTGCAAATAATTTGTGAATAACACTGACTTCTTAAAAATTCCTCAG
Source organism: Meconema thalassinum (assembly GCA_946902985.2). Lineage (NCBI taxonomy): Eukaryota > Metazoa > Arthropoda > Insecta > Orthoptera > Tettigoniidae > Meconema > Meconema thalassinum. Next base: position 241,762,335 of record OX336395.1, read on the forward strand.
TTTAATTTAACGGTCTGCTGGTCCTATTAGAATACAATGCTCCCCCAGGGGAAAATCTAATATTCCAGCCCTGAAAAATAAAGACATCCTGCGCTCCCCTGGGCCCCTCATCTACCTATAATTTACATAAAGCATAAAATAAATTATTCACAGCCTTTAACCAAAATAAATTCACTATTTTCAACGTTTAATTTGATGTCTGAGAAAATCTTTAGTCCATCTCAGCATCTTTCTTTAATTAATTGTGTAAACTGTACATTTATCATTGATGTGCAGGAAAATATCAGTCCATCCTGACACCGTGATTTTAATATTTACAAAAGTATCACTTGAATCAAATTTCCAGAATTGCTTCAACCTTTGCGGTGGAATTCACATATCCTAACTCATATCTGGACACTTACATTCCCAAAACGATGTGAAATCAAAACCACTAACACCATGACCATCATTTCCAAATTCAAAAATTTGAATGTGCTCCAAACATTCCTCCACATTTTTATCATAAATACATTTTATTCCGCATTACATATTTTACTTAAATCCTCTGATGTAATTTATTTAGTTTAATTCCCTTTAATTTAATTCCATTATTTATTTCCTTTGATTTATTTAATTTACTATTATTTAGAATAATCCAAACTGGTATTTTATGAACAATAATGGATCCACCAACCAATCAGCTATCAGCTTAAATAATTGATTTATTTACCATCCTCTGGACAAAAATGCCTCTCATACTGTAAATGTGTAGAATAGGACACGGTAAGGCTTTCAGCAAAAACTAGGACGAGACCTCAACTTATGCATATTTAAACGACTACAACATGTGGGCTATTATACAACAGTTTAGGAATGTAGAATTTCACTGACGATAGGCCATTAGCTACCCATATGAGCGACTATATTGTCCTCATTTTAATCATATTTGAGCATGGAGCAATTATTTGACCCTCAAAACTCAACTTCAAAAACCTCCTTCATTAATTCATATTTTATTTTCACTTAACATTTGACTATGATATTCTTATTTTTATAATGACCCCTCAGCTACGCAGGCTGGGTTCAATGGCTTCTAAATAACCAGCACATGGGATCACGCTCTCCCTCACAATCACCTTAAATATCTCGGCCTCTCGCATAGGTGTAATAAACTTTTAATGTCTTCTCCAACACACCCCTGTTTAACTGTCGCATTATTTCCAATACATAGTTCCTCATTTTATACAAAATTCGTATATGAATGACCTTCCGCTCCCAGTATCAAAAATCACGTTTTTGGCATGTCCCTCTATTCAACATAAACATAAAATCCATTATTCATCCAATTATTAACCACTATTATTACCAGGAATTATTATTATTATTATTGGAAAACGTTCCAAACAATATAATCATTTACTTATTATTATTATCGAAGCCTCCGTGGCTTAGGCGGCAGCACGCCGGCCTCTCCCCGCTGGGTCCGTGGTTCAAATCCCGGTCACTCCATATGAGATCTGTGCTGGACAAAACGGAGGCAGACAGGTTTTTCTCCGGGTACTCCGGTTTTCCCTGTCACTATTTCATTCCAGCAACACTCTCCACTATCATTTCATTTCATCTGACATTCTTTTAATCATTGCCCCAGAGGAGTGCGACAGGCTTCGGCAGCCGACACACTTCATATCCTCGCCGCTAGATGGGGGCTTCATTCATTCCATTCCTGACCCGGTCGGAGACTGAAAGCAGGCTGTGGATTTTCACTTATTATTAGTATGGCTTGACAACCAGTCATACAGCCTTCCGATATAATATCTCAACTTCATTTACAAAGAAAATATTTTACAACATTTATTTTAAATTCAAATGTAAAATGTTATAAATTCACAGAAAATTCCGTTGCAGTAAATTATTATTCCTGAGGAATAATATTTAAGCGCAATGTGGCTGTCCACATTACTGATTCATCAAAATACTAAAATGAGTAAAACTCGAAAATATAATTAACAATTAATTTAATTACAAACAAATAAATGTAAACAAACTCCAACAGCATTATCAAAGTTCCCTAGCATAACGTTTAGACGTAGAATGGTTCAAAATAACCTCCGTGTCGTAGCCTACTGCTATATCGTGGCATTTCCAGCTGAGATCCCCTCACACTAGGTTTCCATCAAAGAGATCCATTATTATATATTGGCTGATAAATCCGCAAATGTACTGTAACTTCTTGAAAATAAATATCCAAACGCAGAATCCTACTAGCAGACAGTATAGTCTAAATTGAGAATGCAGAAACACTAGTAACTAATAATAAAGTTGGCTTACATCGTGAAGTTCTTGTAGGCAGAATCCTTTTGACGTAGAGTCCTTTTATACCATCTGATATACATGTCTTCCCGTGCACAGACGTTCCGCTTCACGTTTCGCCTAACTCCATCACTCACGACGATGTTCCCTAAAATCCCCTAACATCTCACCTCCACTTCTCTTAGCACATCATAATGACGGTTCGGTCTATCATTCTCAAACAAATATGATGCATGTCCAGCAACATAATGTTATAAATATTCGAGTCCCAATCTAACACATGCAGCTTTGTGCCACAGAAAATCTTCCTAACTCGACTGGTTCATTTTCCCGTTCTAGAATATTTACACCGGGTTCGAAATCATTTTGCAACCACGACTGTTGGTTCGATCCTCGAGTAATTGCTTATGGTCGTGATGTTTGGAGCGATACACTGACAATCTTAAGAGAGGTTTACGTAGTACGCTAATACCATTTCTAGTTTCTAGGCTACATTCCCTAGATGAGTAAGGAATATTATTCCCCAAAGCTCTGCACACACAAAAGCAATGGCTCATATGTCGGCTATGATATCCTGACTGCAGGTAAGGAATATTATTCCCCAAAGCTCTGCACACACAAAAGCAATGGCTTGCCTACGCTGCCTATTTATGATATATGGATTTTAAGGCCCACATCATATTCGTTGATTGCTTTCCAACTCTTTTAGACTGGTACCCTCAAACTCAATTACCAAGCGTGACTTGCCCTCGTGCGCCTGACGTCTCAAGTCAGAGTCTCCTCGCATCACCTCACACCTGTTGCATGTGGCCTAACTCCCACCAGCCACGCGAATGAAAAACATAATCCTTGCGCCATGGATTCTTCGCTTTCCAATATCTCCTGACCCAGTCGACGGAATCTCTTGATCTCTTCGGTATTTTCCCAGAAATCAGTACTGCATGTTCCCACAATGTTTTGTTGGTTCGACCTCTACACATTAAAGCTCGTAAATATACCATATGAGGTTCCTCAAGTCGATGCTCTCCCCATCTGATGTCATCTTGATGAAACAAAACGCCTTGGCCCCGCGCGCTCTTCAAACAGTTGATTCATCCCAAGAAAAACAATCGGTGGCCCTCATCCATATGGGCACACTACATACAATTTCGGACAGACCACTCCATTCCCTGCATTTAGGCCCTTTGGCACACATCTACAGCGTTTCACCGATCTTAACCAACATTTGTATACTCCTCCTTTGGAACCCTGCGAGTAACACTGTCTACATGAAATTTCCGACCGGCCACTCCAATCCCTGCATTTAGTCCCTTTGGCACAAATCTACACTGTTTTACCGATCTGAACCAAAATTTGTATACTTACAAATTGGAACCCATCGAAGAACACTGTCTAAATGAAATTTCGGACAGACCTCTCCATTCCCTGCATTAAAGCCCTTTGGCACAAATCTATACCGTTTCACCGATCTGAACCAAAATTTTATACTTGCCCTTTTGGAACTCTGCGAGTAACACTGTCCACATGCAATTTTGGACAGGCCACTCCATTTCCTGCATTTAGGCCCTTTGGCACAATTCTACACCTTTTCACCGATCTGAACCAACTTTATGCATTTACCCTCTGGAACCCGACGAGTAACAATGTCTATTTGAAATTTCGGACAGATCACTCCCTTCCCTGCATTTAAGCCCTTTGGCACAAATCTAAACCGTTTCACCTAATTATAAAGAATTTTACATACCGTTTGAAACCCCTGCTGGTAACAATGTCCATTTGATATTAATTTTGACAACCCTTTCCATTCTCCATATTTAGAATAACAGACAAAAGGAACTTGAGAAACACGTTTTAAGGCCCTAGAACCATTCATGTACGTAGTAGTGTAACTGTAAGAATATCTTAATAAGTATATTGCTGACTGACAAAGCGGGCTGCATCACGCCGCCCCTACCCGTGCTCTGGAGCAGAATTGCGAAAATAGTTGCATTTTGCGCTGCTTATAAATTGCAGTCACGGGGAGGAATTAGTACAAAAAAATTCTTAGGCCCCTGAAAACAGTTATCATCATGAAAATAGTATGCCTCTGTATAAGTGCGATGGTGTTGGTGCAGTACATTGAGGTGTAGATCAACTGCAATAAGCGTTGGTGCTTTCAAATTTACTTTCATTTATTCCGATCCTTAACCACTGTTGTTACCTCAGGAACTCGGGACAGCCAAAGTTATTCAAAGTGCTCTGATTATTTACCTACATCGCTCTACGACAACAGACGACACTATTGCTCACTACTTCTCTCTCAGCCAATGAGATATAGGCCCTAGCCAGTGTCTTTTATTCCACTTAGTCCTCTTCCTAATCATATTTTTCAATTCGTTTGTAAATTACATGTATTGTGTCAGTACTGTAGTTAGTAAATAGCCGTTTCCCTATTCATTATTATCATTATCATTACGGGAAAATGAGGTGAATGTTTGTCCATTATACCGTACTACGTGTCGCTCCCACTGCTACCACAAAATGTTTTATTTTTACATTATTGTTTTTTATGTTAGTTTATGTATAATGTGCCAGTTCTGTAGTAGTATACATTATCATCCATAAAACATATATTTCCTCCGGGCGGAGCCGGGCACTATTGCTAGTCTTATCTTATATCTTATCTTATCTTATATATATATATTATTATTATTTCCGATTATTCCCCTTGAGGAGAGCGTGAGAACTTGAGCCAATCACAGCTTCACTTCCTTTTCCTCTCTTCTTTTCTTCCCAAAACCTCTTCATTAGTTCACTGTGCTTTTTCTTCCTTTCCTCTGTCCATTTTTTCCCTGATGTATCTTTCCTTGAAACTTGTACAATTTTCGTGTTTCTGATTTTATTTCTAAATTGTTCTCTGTCCTTAATGTCGTCTTCAGAGATTTTAAGTAATTCCATGTCTTCATGTACTTCTTTAATCCAACTGGTCTTTAATTTACTTGCATTCACGATATTGAAAATCTTCTTAGTGAGTCTGTTCTCATCCATCCTATATATGTGTCCATAGAACTGCAGACGTCTCTTCCTAAATTTATCTACAATGGTGTCTGTATTTTCATAAAGTTCCTTTGTTGGTCTCCTGACCCAAATTCCATTACGGAAAACAGCGCCATGGATTTTCCTAAGAATTTTTCGTTCCTGTTTCTCAATATCATGAATTCTTGTCATTCCTCTAATGACGGTTGTTTCTGCCGCGTACAAGGCTTCAGGCATGACAACTGTGTTATAATGGCGCAATTTTGCATTGCGAGATACTGCTCTTTTGTTATAATGATTCCATGTCAGCTTGTACGCCTTCTGCAATTTTACTATTCTATCTGAATTAGAAATTGTGTTCAATCCTGTGGGTTGGATGGCTTCTCCTAAATATTTGAAGTGAGTGACCTGCGAGATTTTCCATATTGCGTTCGCAAGGTGATGTTTCCTGTTGATTTGGTATCCATATACTGTGTTTTTTCATAGGAAATATCAAGTCCCGTTTTACTGGAGATTTCATGTAGTTTCTCTAGCGCTAATATGGCTTCATCCTTGTTGTTTGTATATATATATATATATATATATATATATATATATATATAAATAAAGGAATGTCTGTGTGTTCGTCTTTTATGCGTTCATAAACAATTCATCCGATTGCGATCAAATTTTGGTGGGTTGTTGTAAACACTTCCGGGAGGTTTATAGACATAGTTAATCCATTTCAAAGTAGATAGCGCGCGAGTAGTTTAAACAAATGCGTAATGGCGATACGTTCATATACAATTCATCCGATTGCGATCAAATTTTGGTGAGTTGTTGTGCACAGTCCCTGAAAAGTTATAGGCGTAGTAAATCCAATTTACAATAGATGGAGCGCGAGGAGCTTTAACAAAATGGCGTGCGATTGTTTCAAGAAAGTCCCACATGTGTTCTTATTCCATTCATCCCATTGCGATGAAACTTGGGTGAGATGTTTGTACACTTCAGGCAAGGTTTCTGGATTAGTAAATTCACTTAACAATAGGTAGCGCACGAGTAGATCAAACAAATGCGCGACGACGGGCGAAGCGTTTCAACGAAGGCCTATATGCGTTCACTTACCATCCGTCCGATAGCGATGAAACTTGGGTGAGAGGTTGTGTACTGTGCCCTTTTAGCAAGAAATATGCCAATCACAGTATACCAGCGTAGCTCAATTCGGAATTTTCGGGGCAGCGGTAAGTTCCCCCACTCTGTGACCCACATATTTTGGACTAATTAGAGGATACACTTGCAAAAATAACAACAAAATCAACTCCTATTTAAACACATTTAATTAATAAAATTAATGGCGCTACAAACACTTTAACGATTTACTTAATGACCCATAATCATCTACTTGCTCCAAATGAACAAGGAATCACAAATATAATAAAACAAATATTGTATTTAAAACATGTGGTTTCCACATAAACCAACAATTCTTACTTAGTCTCACTTCCATAAAGCATTAACAGTAAGTTTTATGTAACTCCGAGCTCTTTTGGCTCCATGCATTTACATAATAATGGTGTCATTCTTGTACACCTCAAACACTATCCTTTATATTTTCTTATTTCTCAAAAACAAATATATAATTATATTTAAAATCTATGTTAATTATCTAACTCAATATTTTGGACATGTCCACACATTCAGTTGTTATCATCTCTCTTTATATTCACAAATATATTAAGGTAATCAGGAAATCAATTGTGTACTCCAGAGCGTGAAGATACTTGACACAGTCAAAAAACTATAGTTACTCCCGAAACTCAGTTGCCTTCAATCAACTCGTGGAATCCCACGTCCATACATCATTACAATAGGGATTGTTATTTATCTCTTATGTCTTAATAGACCATTATCATATAAGAAACTACGATCTGAACAGGCAAACGAAAATATCAATCTACAAGGACCTCGGTTCAACGCCCGGGTCGTTAACAACTTTAAACACTCCTGGTGTATTCATTCTCTTTACAACATCTTACAAGACGGTCTCTGGTCCCTCTCGCTTTAAGAGAGCTAGACCCTACTACTCGGGCGCGATTTATGACACGAGGGGTGACGGCGACTCCTCGTCTAACCCACATTAGTATCTTATTTCCAAGGCTTTCAAAACAAACCTTTACATTATATTCAGTTCTGGGGAGAGACCAGGCTTTTACTGTACCGTACTCATTCAAACAACTATTCTTTGGTTCAAAGACCACTTTCGTAACCTTGGCATTTATTAATTATGAGAGGGTCCTCATTGATTGGGAAGATTTATACACTTTCGACGACGAAGAATTAAAGGGGCTTTTATCATAAGACGATTCTGCGTTCGAATCTCTTCACGTGCCTCGGGAACCATTCCCTTACAGAGGACTTAAACAAAATGCGATTTAAAGTCGGCCGTGGCCCATATGACATACGCTCAATAATACCATATATTAGCTCCCTTTTTAAATACATACACAATGCCTCGTGATACTATGTCACAAATAGAGGACTTATACAATTATCAATTCACTGCAATCAACTACCCTCCATAAGTAATTTACCAAGTATTTTAACCACTACGCGTTCCTAGCGTGACACTTTAATATTATTTGCGCTCATTTGCGCTATGCATTATTTTAAGCCGAAATGTCTTCCCAAGAACTGATAAATCTCATTAGTAACAATTCATATTATTTTAATTCTCATATTAATCTTTTCCGTTGCCGATAAATCGCTCCCCCTTTAAAATATTCCATTGAACATCATATCTTACACATATGTTAAGGCTTTAACGCTCTTATGTTCATATCACTTTATTTGATCTTTATTCAATATTTCCATATTTAATTATTATTATTATCTTTATTCTTTACACAAGCTCAAAAGCTATTTCTTTCATATCTCAACATTACTTTATTTAAATATCTTTCATAATAATTAGTGATATTTCGCTTGCTCTTATGACATTTGGTAAATACATTAACCCTTTATTCACATATTTCCTCTACGGGATTTATTCTTTACATAATTATTTATAATTTCTCAAATTTTCTATTATTGTTCAGACCGCGTTCTTGCTTATTCAGTATTTATTTATTAAAACACATCCCTTTTACTCAAAAACTCCGGTGGATTTGTACACAACCAATTTCTGACACCAAAATAGAATGAATTTAGTACTCACATGTTTTAAGATCGTCCCATGATCTTTATTCTTGTGCGGTGTTTCATTTTTGGGCCCACTTTGAACTTTTTACTCCATATTAAAGGAATTCATCTTATGTAAAAACACTTTTTGACATATATTTAAAACACTTAACATTGACGACATTTTTATACACTGATGTGTCCCTTTTGAACACATAATAAACACTAAAAATATTAATTTAACACACAATCTTGATTATTTTACACTTCACAATTCTCGATCACTAGGCCGTATTTCTGAGCCTATCACACGTGATCTTCTTAAATTCCCGTTTCCAAGGGTGAAATTTATTCGATGTCGGCTTCCTATCCTGCAGAATGCGAAAGTCTCGAAACATCTACTGTTCCCTGGAGTCCAATTCTGCTACTCCTATCCTGGATGACCGGCTATTTATCTAGCTTGAACGGCTTCTTTGTAGATCTGTCTATCGATCCTAACGAAAGTCTATTCGGATCGAGGTCTCCTCAAATACCTATAGAGACGGCTGCTGTACCACGATGAGAGGGAAGCCGTCGTCGTCAGGTTGGATCACTCGTTTTAGACGTGGAGGCAGATGGGGATAACGAGGGTCGTATTCCCATATATCGTCCGGGTCGTCATCCGGATCTTGATCTGGATCGGTGATCTGAAGAGCGTAGTCATCCTGTTGAACAGCGGGAGTGCCCACTTCTAAGCCTGGTGTGCCAGACTCGGCCTCGTTCCGATCCCTGTCGTCCTCTATAACGTCCCAGGGGGCGCTGCCCCATATGATGTCTTGGGTGTAGCGATCGACTATAGCGTCTGGAAGATATGGATGATCCTGGACGTCGTCCGCGTCGTCGGGCACGTATTCCGCCCAAAATGCAGCCAAGGTGGTGGTAAGGTTGCTTTTGGCGGGGAGCGAAACGAAGCCGCTGGGTGGCGTGGTAGACCGCTCCAACCCAGGCGCCGCCCCCACCTCCGACAGGGGGGCCCTCCGCCGCCTATGCGTAGGCCTGCACATTACGAACTGGAAAAGAGCTAGCTGCTGTGGTGTCACCGTTAAGTCTGACTCGAGAAAACCAACTGACGGCCCCTCCCGGGCGCGACCTTCTTAAATATCAATTGAAGGGCTGCTTTCTGGAGATAATGTTTATAGTCTCCTATCGTCTTTATTGGAACTATTTTTAGCACTCCTACGTTTCTGATATACGTTCCGAACCTTATTCTGTTCTTCCCTTTTAGGGTTCTTCAATTTAAATAACAGTTTATCTGTCTGGTACGGTACTTCCGTACGTTATGATCTATTCGTTCGTCTATTTAACGACCTATCGCCTTTAAGTCCGACGTTCGCGGCCTGCTCTGACTATATCTTACGAACTTCTACTATAACTTATATACAGTCGGGCCTAAATCCTGTAAGTAGGATTTTCCTAATCTTTCAATACGCCGATACTTTAAATTTCTTCTTGACCACTCCTTATGGAGTCAAGCAAGTCGTTAATACTGCGACGCCTGTGGCTATCGGATATAACTTCTGCGGTGTAACACAGCGTTTCTCCCCTCAAGGAGTACTGGTAGCTGTTTTCGATGTAACGCAGAGTTCCGCCCCTCACGGACTGTCTGAATACTGATGTAGCTTAGTGACGTGCCCTCAGGCCGTTTGAACTGCGTGCGTAGTAACACCCTCACAGGTTGTCAGAATAATTGCGTCTACTGTTGATGCTCCAGCGTCACGTCCCCTCACGGACTGTCGGAATGACTGCATGTTTGGCTTGGTAACGCCCGAAGCTTTATACTATTTTACTAAAAAAAATAAGACTCTAGCCTTTTCTGTGGTCATCTTCTAAAATAATGGTGCCACAAATATAAAAATTATACCTTCCGAAAGCTCGTCTTCTCAATGTCAAATAATCTCATTGCACCTAAGAATCGATCGTGCAATTCGGAGATATTAATTAATTTCTCGTCCTCAATTGTGTGGGTGTTGCATTTCTTTTGCTCTATCCCCTCCACAGAGGCCGTGGTACTTCCCCAATGACGTCGTCTTACGTTAGCAGTTTTTTTCTGCGCAATTATTAAATGGTTTCTCTTTACTGAAAAATCTCTCATTCAAAATGATTCACTGTACTGTACTTGTTTACTCATTATTATGCTTGTAAACGGGTTAAATTTAATTATTCCTCTTCTGGCGCATAAGCGGTGTTGTCAAATTCCAGCAACGTCAGCTCGAATTCCGATTCAGGCTTCCTTGTTTAATCCTGGGAAATTTCCACTCGGTTATTAATACTCGTGACTCGCTCCCTTCAGAATGTCAAGAGGGGTGATATCATCCTCTCGAACACTTGGTCCTCGTTCGTTGCACAACCTTATGCTGGCCTCCTAGCTTGATCTTCCTTAAAGTTACATTAGAAACTGTACGTTTCTTTGATTTCTTCCTCAAATGCATGGATTCGACCATCCATGGACCTGATGGCACATGGGTTCATCTCTCCCCTCCTTAGGTAAATAAATTTTCGAAAATTTTGAGGAAATTTATTTCAATTAAATTTGTATTTCTTTATTCGTCGAAGCCATCATAACGTTGTCCGTACCTTCCATTGTTTTTATTTCTTTAAAGTCGTATCCGGTAATTGTGTAGGTCGGGTATGCTCTGTCCCTACCCTTTCTTTCTTTCTTTATTTGTCTGGACTTTAAGTCCCCAGAACCTCATTCTTCCTTACGGGTTTGGTCTATCCCTACCCGTTTCCTTATTTCATCATTTTCTTTTCTTAAATTGGAATTTTCTTCTTCAATAAATTCAATTATTTCTTTAATTTCCCAATATAACTTCTCCAATTCGCATTCGCACTCGAATGCTTGAGCTCTATTTTCTATTTCTTCCTTATTCTCGTTTATGTCAAAAGCGGATTCCTCTCTACATGTTTCCATAACCAGGGCTTGTTCATTTTCTTCATCAAAATCTTCGGGAGGGTAATATAATTTCAAATTTGCTGAATTCATGGTCACTTCGTGATCCGTTTCACAGTGCCGAATTCTATATGCGTTATTCCTCAAATCTCTGATTATTTGATATGGTCCGTGGTACATTTTCTGGAATTTCTTGTACACACGGTTCCCTGGATCCGAAATGGCTGGTCTTTTCACTAACACCATTTCTCCTGCTAATAATGGTCGATGATACCTCTTATGCCTATTTCTTCTCTGCCTCCTGTCGGCTTGAGCTTTTAGATGCTCAAAGGCTCTTCTAATTCGTACATCTCTTCCCGGCTGAGCGTCTGCTGGCCTAGGAATTACCAGACTCCAAGGTCTTTCTGGTTGCTCATTCCGATGTAACGTTATGGGTATCTCTCCTGTGGATTCATGGATCGTATTATTTATACAAAATTCGATAATATCCAAGATATCTATCCACTTCCAATTTTCTTCGGCACAGTATATTCTACAATACTTGGCCGTTTCTCTCATTACTCTTTCTACAGGATTTGCCTCAGGATGGCGAATACTTGACAAAATTTGACGTATTCCAAGTCTTTCTAATTCTCGTCTGAACTCTACACTGGTGAAACAACTGCCGTGATCCGATAACAAATTCTCAGGTTTTCCCAGAATCGGTATCACTTTTTCTTTAAGTCGTTTTAACACCTGTTTGGTACTAGTCTTCTATATGGGAGCAAGGACAACCATTTTAGTGAAGACATCCATAGCCACCATTATGTGTCGATTTCCTCTTCTTGCCTTTGGCAAAGGTCCAAAATTATCAATAGATATGATTTGGCCGGGCCTTTCGGGCAACAATGGTATAGGCTTCTGTCTCATCAGAAATGCATTAGGTTTGATCCTTTGACATAGATCACATGTCTTTAGCGTGTCCCTTACAGTTTCTCTCAGTCTCGGCCATACAAATGCTTCTTTCAGCATCGAGACTGTTTTGTCGACTCCCATATGTCCGAACGATCTATGGGCTAACCATACTATTTTCCTCTGCAAAATCTCAGGTACAACAATCCTTAATTTTGTATGGTCAGAGTCCACAAACTTATATAATAACCCATTATAAAACGTGTAGTCTTGTGCTATCTTCTCAGCTTCCGTGTACGCTGGTGTTCCTCTTATCAAGCTTCCCTCAAGGAAAGATATGAGCATGTTCATCCATGGATCCTCCCGTTGTCTTTGACTAATGCTTCTTAACTCATTAAGAGTACGCTGATCCCTGTCTTCCAAATCTGTAGCCATTACTTCCTCTTCTATGGACTCTGGCTGTCTACTTAAGTAGTCTGGAACTATATTTTCTTTTCCTGGGCAGTACTCTATCTTGACATCAAATTGTTGAATGTATAAAGCCCAACGCATCAACCTTTGACTGGATAAATCAGTCTTCATCAAAAAGGTTAAGGCTTTATGATCCGTCCTTAGAATGACCTGAAACCCATATACGATCTTCCGCCAATATTGCAACGCGTGCAATATCGCTAACAGCTCGATCTCGCTGATCGTATAATTTTTCTCGTGTGGTTTCAGTCTCCTACTTGTGAAAGCTAGATAGTTCTTCTTATCAGGGTTTTCCGGGTTCTCCTGATATAGCATTGCCCCTATTCCAATCTGGGATGCATCTGTTTGGATGATAAATCTCTGATTAAAATCAGGATATCCTAGCTTCACGTAATTTAAGAGCATTTCCTTGGCCTCCACGAATGCTTTTTCTGCTTCCTCCGTCCATTTCCACTTGCCCCCCTTCTTCAGAAGGTCCTGTAGTGGTGCAACAGTTTTGGTGTATGATGGACAATGTCCTGAGAAGAACCCAATCAATCCCAAAAACTGGCGAACGTTCTTTACCTTCAAAGGCCTTGGAAAATCCCTTATTGATTCCAATTTGCATGGATTTGGTTTAACACCATCTTTGTCAATCACATGCCCTAAAAATGTCACTTGCCTTTGACAAAAATTCGATTTCTTTAAATTTATTTTAAAATTTTCCCTTCTTAAGTCTTCCAATAATTTCTTCAAATTTCCTAAATGTTCCTCAATGTTCTCCGAGGTAAGCAAAATGTCATCTACGTATCGGATAGTGCAATCTTTCACTTCCTCTGACAGGTTTCGATCAAGCGCTCTTATTAATGCGGGTCCTGCGGTTTTCAATCCAAACGGACATCTTCTAAAGCAGTATGTTTGTTGGTCGAACTGAAATCCAGTCAACAAGCTGGTTTTCTCTTCCAGTTCGAGGTGATGATACGAAGAAGTCATGTCAATATTTGTAAAAATCTTCTTGCCTTTGAACTTCCTCAGTATTTCTTTTATGGGTGGTGCCGAATCATTTTCTGGTATGATTTTTGCATTTAAATTTCTGGCATCTAAACACACCCTTACTGAGCCATCCGGTTTACTCACAATCACTAATGGACTAACATATGGTGTCGCCATCTTTTCTATAACACCTGCATTCATCATCTCCTGCAGTGTTTTCTTGGTTTGTGGGTAATGTTTTTCCGCAACCGGGTATGGTTTTTGTTTGAACGGTGCCCAATCATTGACTTGGAACGCGTATTTAAAATTTTCAATCTTCCCTGGCTTGGAATCAAATACGTCCCTATAATCCAATAATAATTTCTTTAACTGTTCCTTAATTTCGAGGCTGACTTTAGCTTCCTCCACTTTTCCTAACAGGTTGGTCTCGAACTCATTTTCCACATTATCTTCGAGTTCTATGTTGAGGACTTCAAATATCTTTTCTATGTCCTTATAATCTTCCTCAATCACTTCTTCCATATGCCATACCTGCTCTTCTATTTTCGCATCCTGTTCCTGTAGATTAATGTTTTGTTCATCCACATCCTCTCTTTGAACTCTAATGCAGTTTTGCGCTAGGTCTATAATGACCTTGTTCTCACGGATAAAATCAATACCTAATATGACATTATACGGTAATTGATTTACCAGCAAAAAGCACTGCGAAATTTCAGCATTACCCATGATTAGATCAATGTATACCTGAAATTTACTTGTCAAAGATTTTTCAGGGATAATTCCCTTAATCTTTACACTTGATGTGGGAATCTTTAGTACTCGGCCCCTTGTTTCCAATTCATTTAAAAGGGTTTGTGTAATTAGACTAATTGTGGATCCAGTATCAATCAATGCTCTGACCAGTAATCCTTCTATCCTAAGCATAATTATAGGTAGTTCTCTTTTAACAGGTGGGATTCCTTCCACATCCTCGTTAATTAGCTCATCTGGTCTGGCTATCCAATTTAAAATTTCTACCTCCTCCCAGCTCCTGGTATGTTTCCACTTTTGACAATTTAAATTTGGAGTTTTTTTTAATCCTGAGGGCTCCCTTTTCCCTCATTCTTTAATTGAGCTTGTAGTTCCAAGCTTTGAGCTCCGTCTAGTCGGTCGGGTGATTTCCGGTTCTTGATTGCCTCACTCCAACGGACTTTTTGCCTATCAGGTTCATCTGGTCTTTCGTTCATATAACGAAGACTCTCCTGATATCTTTCTTCTATTTCGGCCCGATATTCATCATCCCTATCGTCTGGCCTTACATTCCTTCTGGGATAATTCTCCCATTTCTTTCTGTTGTCCGGCCTTTGATGGTTATTGTTATAGGGTCGGCTTTCCTGTTGCCTATAACCCGTAGTTCTAGGATTTCTTCCTCGATATCCTCCCCTGTAATATGGCTGTATCCTTCTAGGCTCCTGGTGCCCATACTCTCGATCTAGTCCTTGAGTATCCGTGCTGGTGGACTGATACCTGGTCGCTGGTTTTTCTCCAGTTTCCTGACTGCTGGCCATGTGTACTTGCTCAGTTTGTCTTTGATGCCGAGGAGTTACGTGCGAAGTCGTCATATCTAGTTGACGTAATACACTCTCCACTTCCACAGCACTTCTGGCTTTGGATGAGATTAGCAGCCTCTGAATCTCATACGGAAGCTGTCTTGCAATGGCGGCACACAGGTCGTTTTCTGCCGGAGCAATATCCAGTTCGCGGAATTTACACAGCTGAGCGGTGAAAAATTCCGAGTATTTAGTAGGTGCATTTGTGCTGTACTTCCTAGAGTACAGATCTAGCCTTAAATTTTCTTGGACATCTGCTGCCCAATATCGCTTTAAAAATGCTTCCCTAAAGCCTTCCACCGTATCAAAGGTGTATCTAAAGCTTCTGAACCAGGTGAGACAATCACCTGCCAACAGCTTTTCAATAGCTCTCAGTCTCCGATCCTGAGGAACCTTCATTTCGTTGAGATACTCTGCCACTTCTTTTAGCCAGTATTTTGGAGTAATAGACATGTTATTACCCGTAAACTTTACTGGTCTGTCCTCATTGGATTTAATAATGTTTATTATCTGGCCATTTGTCTGATTCGTGTACGGGGTTGACATCGCCATCGGATATCCTGGGTTCTTATAAGGGCTCTCCCCTCCTAAGTCCCTCTCCGTATCTGTGCCTTGCTCACGAGAATCTACCCATCCTGTCTTTGGAAACTCCTCCTGATTTTCGAATTCTAACTTCCTTTCTCTTCGGGCACTTTCTTCATTTGCCATGAGTTGGATTTCCATTTGACTATTCTTATGTTCAGTCCTCTCCAATCGGGATCTTAATTCATTCTGAATTCTTTCTTGATTCCTTTTAATATCTTCCTCTACCTTTTTGGATTGGAATTTCTCATCCCTGTAACTATCCCTGAATTCCTTTAGTTGTTCTTCTACCTCTTTCTTAAAGATCATGACCCTTTGGTCTATAATTTCTGGCTTAACGTCACCTATGGTCTCCAGGCCCTCTCGTATCTCCTTTATTTGCTTCTCCACTTCTTTTCGTCCTTTGACCATATCTATTTTAATTCCTTCAAGCTTTCCCTCAGTTTTCTCTTGACTCTTATACAATTTCATCATTTCATCTTGGACCTGATTTACTTCCTTATTGGTTTTTCCTACATGAACCTTTAATGTTCCGATGGTTTCCTGAACCTCATTAATACCCTGACTTATTTCATTTATTTTATGGGTGTTATCCTTCTTTTCGTCCTCTCGTTGTTTTCTTTCACCCTGGAGATGCCCCTCGTAGATACCTAATCTTCGATTTATTTCACCCTCATACTTCTTTAAGTTATCATCTACCTGCCCGGTAAATAGCTCAAATTGACCTTTCATATCCCGCGCATCCTTTATATTTTGATTTTTCATCTCAGTTACTTCAGTCTGAACTGCACCGATTTTGTTCTCGAGGGTCTCTACTTTCTCCTCAACCTTTCCAAATCGGGTTCCTAGCTTATTCACGCTTTGTTTTATTTCCTCCCGGGAGGCCTCACAAATATCACTGTTAGATTTGATCTGAGCTTCTAATTTTTTCTGCACACCTTGGATCTGGGTTACAAGTTTTTCCTCACATGCCTTTACATTTTTTTACAAGATTGTTCCATGCTATTTAATTTAGTTTCTATAGAACCAAATTTATTTTCCATGGTATCAATTTTATTCCCTATACTTTTAAAATTATCTTGGCACTCCTTTTTGGATTCTATACTATTTTTTTCTATAGTACTTATTTGGGTTCTCAATCCTGCATTAAACGTGTTACTCTCAGTTTGCAATGCCTTTAACTTGTCCCCAAATGTTTTATCCAATATTTGAAATTTGGAATCTATGTTTCCTTCTATACTTTCTCGGAGTTCATCTGACCCCTGTTTTATTCCCCCTTTTAATTCATTTAACTTGTTCCCAAAATCAGTGTCAAAAGCTTGAAATTTGTTATTCATTGTTTCTTCTATTTCAGCCTTCAGTACTCCATTGTTTTTTTTTACTGTTGGCTTTCAGAGACTCTAACGTCTCCGTTTTTATCACTTCCCACTGTTCTTTAATGGTTTTCCCACTTTCTGTTTTCATCCTTTCTATCTCAGCCTTCAGTTCCTTATTCATGTTTATACAGTCGGCTTCGATAGCTTCTAATTTAATTCCCATGGTATTACCTTTAACTTCGATAGCTTCTAATCTGGTTCCCATGGTATCAGTCTTAACTTCGATATTCTCTAATTTAGTGCCCATATTATCACTGTTAGTTTTTAGTGACTCTAAACTTTCAGTTATGGATCCTAACCTTTCTTTATTGTCAGTCTGTTGGCTATCCAACTTATTTAAACTCTCATTTATGGATTCGAACACTTCGTTATTTTCATCCTTTTGGAGGCCCAATGTATTGTTTATAGCCTCCAACTTCTCATTACTATCGGCTTTTATCGCCTCCAACTTCTCATTACTATCGGCTTTTATCGCCTCCAAAAGCCCCTGCAATTCCTCACTCAATGCCATCTTATGAGAATACAGTGGGCCACAAATGCCACCACACTAGTACATGCTTGAGAGATGATACTCTGAATCCGTGTGTCCCAATTTCTTTAAAATTTTACTTTGGTACGGGTATTCACTTACAACGTACCCTTTTACTACTTTTATTCAATTTCATAAAACCTTTATGGAAGTATTTAAAATTCAAAATTTCGAAAAACCATTTTTTTCAAAAAAAAAATGAAAATTTTGATTTTTCGAGAAAACTCGGGTTTTCCCTAGGAAAACTCATCCCTGCGTACTGGGCGCCAAAAAGTAAGGTTTGCTAGGGGGTTGCTAATAATATTTCAGGGCTGCTCGGTATGAGTTTCTAGGGACCCATGCGGTCAGTTAATTTTATGTTGTAGCTACTCCTATCATTACTTTAATTTACATGAAATGACCGTCTTAAGTGTTCCTCTAGTTATTAATCCAGCACATTACTTATACGACCCCCATGTGCCCTTTTAGCAAGAAATATGCCAATCACAGTATACCAGCGTAGCTCAATTCGGAATTTTCGGGGCAGCGGTAAGTTCCCCCACTCTGTGACCCACATATTTTGGACTAATTAGAGGATACACTTGCAAAAATAACAACAAAATCAACTCCTATTTAAACACATTTAATTAATAAAGTTAATGGCGCTACAAACACTTTAACAATTTACTTAATGACCCATAATCATCTACTTGCTCCAAATGAACAAGGAATCACAAATATAATAAAACAAATATTGTATTTAAAACATGTGGTTTCCACATAAACCAACAATTCTTACTTAGTCTCACTTCCATAAAGCATTAACACTAAGTTTTATGTAACTCCGAGCTCTTTTGGCTCCATGCATTTACATAATAATGGTGTCATTCTTGTACACCTCAAACACTATCCTTTATATTTTCTTATTTCTCAAAAACAAATATATAATTATATTTAAAATCTATGTTAATTATCTAACTCAATATTTTGGGCATGTCCACACATTCAGTTGTTATCATCTCTCTTTATATTCACAAATATATTAAGGTAATCAGGAAATCAATTGTGTACTCCAGAGCGTGAAGATACTTGACACAGTCAAAAAACTATAGTTACTCCCGAAACTCAGTTGCCTTCAATCAACTCGTGGAATCCCACGTCCATACATCATTACAATAGGGATTGTTATTTATCTCTTATGTCTTAATAGACCATTATCATATAAGAAACTACGATCTGAACAGGCAAACGAAAATATCAATCTACAAGGACCTCGGTTCAACGCCCGGGTCGTTAACAACTTTAAACACTCCTGGTGTATTCATTCTCTTTACAACATCTTACAAACGGTCTCTGGTCCCTCTCGCTTTAAGAGAGCCAGACCCTACTACTCGGGCGCGATTTATGACACGAGGGGTGACGGCGACTCCTCGTCTAACCCACATTAGTATCTTATTTCCAAGGCTTTCAAAACAAACCTTCACATTATATTCAGTTCTGGGGAGAGACCAGGCTTTTACTGTACCGTACTCATTCAAACAACTATTCTTTGGTTCAAAGACCACTTTCGTAACCTTGGCATTTATTAATTATGAGAGGGTCCTCATTGATTGGGAAGATTTATACACTTTCGACGACGAAGAATTAAAGGGGCTTTTATCATAAGACGATTCTGCGTTCGAATCTCTTCACGTGCCTCGGGAACCATTCCCTTACAGAGGACTTATACAAAATGCGATTTAAAGTTGGCCGTGGCCCATATGACATACGCTCAATAATACCATATATTAGCTCCCTTTTTAAATACATACACAATGCCTCGTGATACTATGTCACAAATAGAGGACTTATACAATTATCAATTCACTGCAATCAACTACCCTCCATAAGTAATTTACCAAGTATTTTAACCACTACGCGTTCCTAGCGTGACACTTTAATATTATTTGCGCTCATTTGCGCTATGCATTATTTTAAGCCGAAATGTCTTCCCAAGAACTGATAAATCTCATTAGTAACAATTCATTTTATTTTAATTCTCATATTAATCTTTTCCGTTGCCGATAAATCGCTCCCCTTTTAAAATATTCCATTGAACATCATATCTTACACATATGTTAAGGCTTTAACGCTCTTATGTTCATATCACTTTATTTGATCTTTATTCAATATTTCCATATTTAATTATTATTATTATCTTTATTCTTTACACAAGCTCAAAAGCTATTTCTTTCATATCTCAACATTACTTTATTTAAATATCTTTCATAATAATTAGTGATATTTCGCTTGCTCTTATGACATTTGGTAAATACATTAACCCTTTATTCACATATTTCCTCTACGGGATTTATTCTTTACATAATTATTTATAATTTCTCAAATTTTCTATTATTGTTCAGACCGCGTTCTTGCTTATTCAGTATTTATTTATTAAAACACATCCCTTTTACTCAAAAACTCCGGTGGATTTGTACACAACCAATTTCTGACACCAAAATAGAATGAATTTAGTACTCACATGTTTTAAGATCGTCCCATGATCTTTATTCTTGTGCGGTGTTTCATTTTTGGGCCCACTTTGAACTTTTTACTCCATATTAAAGGAATTCATCTTATGTAAAAACACTTTTTGACATATATTTAAAACACTTAACATTGACGACATTTTTATACACTGATGTGTCCCTTTTGAACACATAATAAACACTAAAAATATTAATTTAACACACAATCTTGATTATTTTACACTTCACAATTCTCGATCACTAGGCCGTATTTCTGAGCCTATCACACGTGATCTTCTTAAATTCCCGTTTCCAAGGGTGAAATTTATTCGATGTCGGCTTCCTATCCTGCAGAATGCGAAAGTCTCGAAACATCTACTGTTCCCTGGAGTCCAATTCTGCTACTCCTATCCTGGATGACCGGCTATTTATCTAGCTTGAACGGCTTCTTTGTAGATCTGTCTATCGATCCTAACGAAAGTCTATTCGGATCGAGGTCTCCTCAAATACCTATAGATTTAGTCTATAACAGCTAGCACTTCTCGAGTCTAGTACTTTTAAAATAGTTCGCCTGCTTTCTGGAGATAATGTTTATAGTCTCCTATCGTCTTTATTGGAACTATTTTTAGCACTCCTACGTTTCTGATATACGTTCCGAACCTTATTCTGTTCTTCCCTTTTAGGGTTCTTCAATTTAAATAACAGTTTATCTGTCTGGTACGGTACTTCCGTACGTTATGATCTATTCGTTCGTCTATTTAACGACCTATCGCCTTTAAGTCCGACGTTCGCGGCCTGCTCTGACTATATCTTACGAACTTCCACTATAACTTATATACAGTCGGGCCTAAATCCTGTAAGTAGGATTTTCATAATCTTTCAATACGCCGATACTTTAAATTTCTTCTTGACCACTCCTTATGGAGGCAAGCAAGTCGTTAATACTGCGACGCCTGTGGCTATCGGATATTACTTCTGCGGTGTAACACAGCGTTTCTCCCCTCAAGGAGTACTGGTAGCTGTTTTCGATGTAACGCAGAGTTCCGCCCCTCACGGACTGTCTGAATACTGATGTAGCTTAGTGACGTGCCCTCAGGCCGTTTGAACTGCGTGCGTAGTAACACCCTCACAGGTTGTCAGAATAATTGCATCTACTGTTGATGCTCCAGCGTCACGTCCCCTCACGGACTGTCGGAATGACTGTATGTTTGGCTTGGTAAAGCCCGAAGCTTTATACTATTTTACAAAAAAAAAATAAGACTCTAGCCTTTTCTGTGGTCATCTTCTAAAATAATGGTGCCACAAATATAAAAATTATACCTTCCGAAAGCTCGTCTTCTCAATGTCAAATAATCTCATTGCACCTAAGAATCGATCGTGCAATTCGGAGATATTAATTAATTTCTCGTCCTCAATTGTGTGGGTGTTGCATTTCTTTTGCTCTATCCCCTCCACAGAGGCCGTGGTACTTCCCCAATGACGTCGTCTTACGTTAGCAGTTTTTTTCTGCGCAATTATTAAATGGTTTCTCTTTACTGAAAAATCTCTCATTCAAAATGATTCACTGTACTGTACTTGTTTACTCATTATTATGCTTGTAAACGGGTTAAATTTAATTATTCCTCTTCTGGCGCATAAGCGGTGTTGTCAAATTCCAGCAACGTCAGCTCGAATTCCGATTCAGGCTTCCTTGTTTAATCCTGGGAAATTTCCACTCGGTTATTAATACTCGTGACTCGCTCCCTTCAGAATGTCAAGAGGGGTGATATCATCCTCTCGAACACTTGGTCCTCGTTCGTTGCACAACCTTATGCTGGCCTCCTAGCTTGATCTTCCTTAAAGTTACATTAGAAACTGTACGTTTCTTTGATTTCTTCCTCAAATGCATGGATTCGACCATCCATGGACCTGATGGCACATGGGTTCAGTACACTACAGGCAAGGTTTCTGGCTTAGTAAATTCGTGTCATAATAGGTAGCGCACGAGTAGATTCAACAAATGAGCGACGACCCGCCAAGCGTTTCAACAAAGTCCCGTGTGCGTCCATATACTATTCATCTGATAGCGATGAAACTTGGGAGAGATGTTGTGTACACTTCAGGGAAGCTTTCTGGGTTAGTAAATCCACTTAACAATACGTATCGCACAAGTAGATTAAACAAATGAGCCACGACGCGCGAAGTGTTTCAACATACTGTAGTTCCGTATGCCTTCATATACCATTCGTCCGATAGCGATGAAACTTGGGTGAGAGGTTGTGTACACTTCAGGCAAGGTTTCTGGCTTAGCAAATCCACTTTACGATAGGTAGGGCACGAGTAGATTCAACAAATGAGCGACGACGCGCGAAACGTAACAACAAAGTCCCATATGCGTTCATATACTATTCGTCTGATAGCGATGGAACTTGGGTGAGATGTTGTGAACATTTCAGGGAAGGTTTCTGGATTAGTAAATCCACTTTACAATAGGTATCGCACAAGAAGATTAAACAAATGGGCGACGATGCGCGAAGTGTTTCAATATAGTCCCGTATGCGTTCATATACCATTCTTCCGATAGCGACTAAACTTGGGTGAGTTGTTGTGTACACTCCAGGGAAAGTTTCAGGCTTAGTAAGTCCATTTTACAATAAGTACCGCACAAGTAGATTCAACAAATGAGCGAAGACGCGCGAAGCGTTTCAAAAAAGTCCCGTATGCGTTCATATACCATCTGTCCGATAGCAAAGAAACTTGGGTGAGATGTTGTGTACACTCCAGGGGAAGTTTCTGGCTTAGTACATCCACTTTACAATAGGTATCGCACAAGTAGATACAACAAATGATCGACGGCACGCGAATCGCATAAACAAAGTCCCGTAGCGTTCAAAAACCATTCATCCGATTGCTATGAATCTTAGGTGAATTGTTGTGCACCCTCCAGAATAGGTTTCTGACTATATAAAACCTTTTTACAATAGGTAGCGCACGAGTTGATTCAACAAATGGGTAACGGCGCACGTTTCGTTTTAAAAAAATCGTATGCGTTCATATACAATTCATGCGATTGCAATGAAATTTAGAGAAATGTTGTTTCCACTCCCGCAAATATTTCTGATTTAGTAAATCCATTTTCCAATTGGTAGCGCACGAGTTGATGCAAATAATGAGCGACAGTGCGTGAATCGTTTCAACCAAGTCCCTTATACGTTCATATACCAGTCATCCGATTGTGATAAAACGTTGGTGAGTTGAGTACAGTCCTGCGAAGGTGTATGAATTAGTAAATCCATTTTTCAATGGGTGGCGCACAAGAAGATTCAACAAATGAGTGAAGGGGCGTGTATCGTTTAAACAAAATCCCGTATGGGTTCATATGCCATTCATCCGACTGCGATGAAACGTTCATGAGTTGTTGTGTACACGCCAGGGAAGGTTTTTGACTTAGTAAATCCATTTTACAATAGGTAGCGTACGAGTATACTCAACAAATGGGTGACGACGCTCGAAACGTTTCAGCAAAGTCCCGTATGCGTTCATCTACCATTCATTTTATTGCGATGAAACTTTGGTGAGTTGTTGAGCACGCTCCCATGATTTTTTTGAGATAGTAAATCAATTTTACAAAATTTTAGAGGTGGTTAACGCAAAATAAATAAACATTGGGAATCCAAAAGCACTTCAACAAACAAAGTTACAACGCCAACACTTTCTTTGATTGGTATTGCAACGCATGCCAGGTACAGCTAGTCTCTTATATAAAACAAAGTGTCCTGACTGACAGACTCACTGACTCATCATCGCCCAGCCAAAACTATTAAAGTTAGAATCATGGAATTTTGGGGATATGTTCGTTGTAAGTCGAAAATTCCCACTAAGAAGGGATTTTTGGATATTCAGATTCTTAAGGGGTCTTAAGGGAGTAGACCTGCATTCCATTGAATAACAATACATACCGATTGGTTTCATTGAGGGATGTGATACTCGGCCTATAAAGTCATCATCAACAAGTAGTTCCGTGAAGAACTATACAGCCTATTTTCATATATCTAACTTAGGTTAATTGCCACTATCAACATACAAAATTTCAGTTTGATTGCTGTATTAGATTCGTTGATATTGAGAACCGACTAAATATTTCGGATGGTCGCCATGTTGGATTTATATATGTAGGTCCTAGAGTTATGTACTGTTACATGAAGATTATTGTGTACGTGTAGCATTCAAACTTCAATCGCATGATTAGGACACAAGGAGTTACAAGGAGATTTTAAAATTTCGCTCAGCTACCAGCTTGTGTTTATGGAAACAATTGAAATAAATTAGATGCCAGTGGATTAACATTCTTATCAGGATTTACTCTACCATGTTTCATTGCACTCGGATGGTTAAATTGCGAGAAACGTCCATGTGAATATTTATATTTCACGTCACCGCCATGTTGGATTTGTGATCACCAGGTTATTTAAAGTCCTATAGATGAACTTAAGTTCATAGCCCTTATGAACATAAAAAAAATTCAGTTTGATTGCTATAATAGATTCGTAGATATACAGAGTCGTCTGAATATTTCGGATGGTCACCATGTTGGATTGTTAAATGTATAGGCCATAGAGTTATGTACCATTGAAGGAAAATTATTACGTAGGTTCATTATTCAAACTTTCACTTCGACCGCTTGATTACGACACAAGAAATAAAACTTAATTTTAAAATTCGCACAGCCGCCATCTTGAGGTTATGTACACAATTGAACTAAATTAGATACCAGTGCATTGCAATGTGTATAAACATTTCCTGTACCAGATATCATTGCGTTTGGAACAATAAATTGCGAGAAAGATCTATTTAAAATTTTCAAATTCGCTTGGCCACCATGTTCGTTTTGTAGTTAACCGCTTTTTGAAAGTCTTATAGGCGATCGTCCAGTAGTACCCTTTATCTCCGTATTAAATTTCAGGGTGATACAGCTAATAGTTTCAGAGATATAGAATGCCGGTGAAATATTTCGCTCATCCGCCATCTTGTGGTTATATTAACAATTGAACCAAGTTAGATGTCGGTGCATTACAATATGTATAAACATATACCTTACCACGTTTTATTGCGTTTGGTTGGTTAAATCGCGAGAAACGTCTATTTAAAATTCGCAAATTCGCGTGGCCGCCATGTTGGTTTTGTAGTGACCAGTTTTTCAAAAGTCACATAGGTGAACTTCTAGTAGTTCCCTTTATCACCGTAATAAATTCAGGGGTGATATCCGTAATAGTTTCGGAGATATTGATTGCTGGTGAAATATTTCGCACAGCCGCCATGTTGGATTGGTGAGACGAAACAAAATTTGAAGGGCACGGTCGAGGTCACCCGGAATAGTACTATGAACTTACAGAGTTTCATTGAAATCGCTCCAGCCGTTTAAAAGTTATTAGGGGGGACACACACACACCTCACACACACACACACACACACACACACACACACGCACACAAGCATGGACAAAAGGTGATCTCATAAGCCTTTTTTTTTTCAAAATTGATAATAGGCTAAAAATAAGGAGACACGTGTCTGAGGGTTTTTCCATATGGTGTATATTATATGGTTAAAGGGATGCAAAGTGGGGGTTAAAGGATTCTAACGGAGCGTGTATCTCCTAAACGACATAGGCGAGGAGTTTGAAACTCATCGGAAAAAATCACCTTAAAAAATAAGTAAATAGTCGTTCGACCGTTTCTCCATAAATCCAATTTAAGGGGCCTATGTGGAGGGGTGAAATTCTGGGGCAAATACAGGAAGGAAAGTGTCCTAACTGATTGACTCACTCACTCATCGAACTCAGGGGGAAAAACTGCTTAAAAATAAGTAAATAGGTGTTCAACAGTTTTTTTTTCATAAATCCAATTTAAGGGATCATGGGGAGGGGTAAAATTCTGGGTAAAAAATTGAAAGAAAACGTCCTGACTCACTCATCATCGCCCAGCCAAAATTATTGAAGTTAGAAACATGACATTTTTGGGATATGCTCGTTGTATGCCAAAAGCGTCCTCTAAGGAATGGATTTTCGAATATTCAGGTTCTAAAGGGGTCTTAAGGGGGTTAAACCGGCATTTCATTGAATAACATTATCTCACGAGTGGTTTCATTAGTGGATGTGATACTCTGCTCATAAACTGATCATTAACAATAAGCGGACATATGTCTAAGGGTTTTTCGATGTGATGTATATTATAAGGTGAAAGGGGTGAAAAGTGGGGGTTGAAGGATCCCTAACGGAGCGTGTATCTCTTAAACGACATAGGCGAGAAGCTTGAAACTCAGTGGAAATAAATCAGCTTAAAAATAAGTAAATAGATGTTCGACCGTTTTTTTTTCATAAATTCAATTTAAGGGGCCAATGGGGTAGGGTGAAATTCTGGAGAAAAAGGAGAGAAAGTGTCCTAACTGACTGAGTGACTCACTCACTCATCAAACTCAGGGAAACAATACAGCTTAAAAATAAGTTATTAAGTGTTCGAGCGTTTTCTCATAAATCCATTTTAAGAGGCCCATGGGGAGGTGTGAAATCCTGGTAAAGAAAATTGAAAGAAAATATCATCACTGACTCACTCACTCATCATCGCTCAGCCAAAATGACTGAAGTTAGAAACATGACATTTTGGGGTTATGTTCGCTCTATGTCGAAAAAGTCCACTAAGGAAGGATTTTTGGATATTCGGGTTCTAAAAGGGTGTTAAGGGTGTAGAACTGCATTTAATTGAATGCCCCTCATTTATTACATGTCCGTGAATGTTTGCAAATGGCTATATGGTTATCAGGGAACCAACTAAAACTGTAAAATTCGTCAATGCGCTTAAGGGGTTCAAGGAGTAACCTAAATATTTTTCACACGACTTATACGTGCGATATGTCGTACAGAAGGTCTATTATATCTCCAAACACCAAAATTATTTTCAAAAATTCCTGATTTGAAATAGTAGACTATCTTTTGCTGCTTTTAGGAATTAGGGCCATTGGAGGTTAAAAAAACTGATTTTTCATGCGCCACAAGCCTATATAATTTATAAAAGAGGTCTTCGTGTGGTTGGGCACTTGACACAACGGTTAGGGTCAGTTTGTATGTGACGTGTATTGCGATTCGTCTACGTGGTCTTCAATTTTATTTTCACGTCAGGAAGAACACGTTAGGTAAATTTATTTTGAGAGCACATTTTAACTAATCATTTTTCTTTGTCGATAAACAGGTTCCAAGCCCCTAACGATTGCAACAGTAGCTCAATTGAAAACGTCTGGTTATTAATATCGAAGACCGTTCGAAGAATGGGCACTTCTGCTAGTTATTAAATAATAATGAAAAGTGTTATTATACATTATAGCCATTAAAACAACGAAATCATAATAAAACATGCATTACACAAAATTAAATCTAACTGAAGTATAAAATTGTTGAGTAACATAAAAAATTTGCAGCATGTCTATTTAAAGCATATTTGAAGGTATAATGAAGCTGTATCTGATATAAAAGTGGTATTGAAATTAATGAAGCATATACATATTGTATTTATAAGATATTAAAAAGAATGTTGATTATGTGATTGTATTTCAAGGAATTTAGTCGTGATTTAGGACATGAAACATTTGTGGAGAATATGATGAGAAATTATTATTATTATGCTGCAAGAAATACATGATCATACAAGAAGATTGAGAGCCAGATCGAAACGGAGTTGGGTGAAGACCAGTTTGGTTTCAGGAGAAATGTAGGAACAAGGGAAGCTGTACTAAGTCTTTGGCTGATTTTGGAAGGTAGAATAAGGAAAGATAAGAGAACGTTCATGGCATTTGTAGACTTAGAAAAGGCTTTTGATAACGTTGATTGGACTAAATTGTTTGACATTTTGAAATCTATTGGAATAAAGTACAGGGATAGGAGGGTGATATACAATCTATACAGAAACCAGACAGCAGTCATTCGAGCTGACGGATATGAGAGAGAAGCTGATATTATGAAAGGTGTAAGGCAAGGCTGCAAATTATCACCCATACTTTTCAATCTTTACATTGAACAAGCAATGAAGGAAATTGGAGAAAAATTTAAAGTGGGAGTGAAGATTCAAGGAGAAATAATTTCAACTCTGAGATTTGCTGATGACATCGTCATCTTGGCCGACAAGCCTGAGGATTTGAATGAGTTTTTGAATGGTATGGATTCCGTCTTACGGAAGGACTTCATGATGAAAATTAATAAATGTAAAACAAAAATACTGGAATGCAGCCGAAATAAATCAGAAACCTCTATGGAGATCTAATTGGCAGGTGAAAAGCTGAAGGAAGTAGGAGACTTCTGTTACTTAGGAAGCAGAATAACCAGTGATGGACGAAGCAAAGAGGATATACAAAGTAGGTTGGCTCAGGCAAGGAAAGCCTTTCTACAAAAAAGGAATCTGTTGACATCGAATATAGATTTAGGTATTAGGAAGTCATTTTTGAAAGCCTTTGTCTGGAGCGTGGCGCTCTATGGAAGTGAAACTTGGACTATTGGTGCAGCAGAAGAGAGGAGAATTGAGGCATTTGAAATGTGGTGTTACAGGAGAATGATGAAGATCAGATGGGTAGATAGGGTTACAAACGAAGAGGTATTAAGGCGAGTGGGAGAGGAGAGATGTTTCTGGCGACTGCTAATGAAGAGAAGAGATAGGTTGGTAGGACACGTACTAAGACACCCAGAAATAGCAAGCTTAGTTATGGAAGGAAGGGTTGAGGACAAGAACTGTAGGGGTAGACCAAGGTTAGAATATGTTAAACAGATCGCCTCGGATGTAGGGTGTGGTAGCTATGTAGAGAAGAAACGATTAGCTCAGGACAGGGAGGCATGGAGGGCTGCATCAAACCAGTCAAAAGACTGAAGACTCAAACAACAACAACATGGTGGTGAAAATTTAGATATGCGAAGATTAATTTTGAATCATGTTAAACATGTTAGTATTTGGAAGAATTAATAAGCAGAGCTCATGTTAGTACTTTTTATTATGATTACTTACTATTTGACACGATATCGTAAGATACGTTTGAACTTAGCTTAATAGCTCGATGAAATAGGCCAGATGATGACTTAGATTTACTGCTCTTATGAAACAGAATGTATGATAATGACTATTAGTGATGATCTCAGCATGTTAACATTAGTGATATTGAAACCGATTATTGTGAAAGGCTTAGAATTATTTTGATGCTTAGAACGATTCATGAAATGTGATTATGAAAATTGTGTGATAATAGTATTGTAATATGTCCACGTATACGCGATATCTGAAATAACCGATTCACGATTTTTGTTTGAATATTTATATAATTACAAGCATCATGATTGCCATATCATGGAAATTTAAGTATACATTTTAAAATGAGTGTTGTTTATTCTTAACGGAAAACTAATATCCACGTGCATTTGTGATATTTTCAAATTCATTTTGTGCATTTTTACATTGCAGCGTGAAACCTTATCGCGACGTAGCTCATGCCGTGTAATATATAATAAATCATTTTGATTATATTGGCAGGGGAATTAAATATTCCTTGTATCAGTCAACGATTCAATAAATCAAGTGTTGTTTTCTGGAAGGTTGACCTTGTGATTCATAATAATTTGTGTAAGATTGTGTTATGAAGACCAGTGTTGGTTGTTATTCCCAGATAAGTCTTATTTCCTTGAGATTTTATTATTTATGATTCTCGATTTTAATCGTCTGAGCTAGTTTATTTTCTTCTTTTTTTTCGTAACGCAATCTCCATAGGAGAGTTTTAGTCACATGTAGTACTTGTTGGTAGGATCTCGAGGGTATTTCTAGCTGGGGACATTCATGTTCTATGATGCAGCTTTTCAATCGGATTCGACAAGTACTGTCCATGTTTAATCGGGCACAGTACTTTACCCGTATCACATGGTCTTACCTGGTGAAATTCGATGGAACAGCTGGATCGTAGAATATGGAAGTACCCGGCTGAAATATCCCCCAAATTTCTACTAACATGGATCGACCTGGGATAAGGACATATCAAGTAAACAGAATGCGTTAAGAAAATCCCAGAGGTAAAAGAACAAAGATACACTAGCTCGAAACTCGAAAAACTCTAAAATTAATCTCAGGCATGTGGCTGACGTTGGAAATATTGCCTCCCTGGATCTCCTAACACATCCTGTTCTTCATATAAATCACTAAATCATTGAATATTTAACATGTATGACACAGTTCATTAACTGAAACGAAGTTGGTTGTAGATCAAACGTCTAACAACTGTACGACAAAATAATACATTTTTCATCTCACGATTGACGAATATGACAAGTTATTGCATCTATGTGCAATTTTGCTGTTCAGAGAAATTATCGACATATTATTTCATAATGTCACATGATAAATACACATATGCCCTAAGAAAATATTAAATAGGAATATATACAATAATATACAGTAGTATCATTTCACCGAATCTCGCTATGATTCTTGTTGTCCGTTGACATCATTCATATAACATTATTTTGTAATCATAAACGGTCTTATTTGACAATCAATAAAGTTCATCTAACGTATTGCCACTTTAAGAAAATTTTAAATTGTAGCTCCCTTTGAATTATAATATTATCATATTGTTTCCAAATATCGTTTCACACTGGCTACTCGTTAATTTTAACATTCTATTTCAAGATAAATAAATTTCCCTTCAATAACTTTTAAATGGTGGGTAATTCTGAAATACAAGGATTGTGGCTTCAATGATCGTGCTCTATTCACGAATAATTCTGATAATTATAATTCATCGACTGCTTATCAGCTCGCATAATCCACAAATGCCATCACAAAAATGGCAATCTCTCCACATTTGAGATTCCTCATACTAACTTCATACTATTTCCAGATATCCCCTGATGTCGAATTATGCTTAAGCAACTTTATTAATACCTGTATTGTTTCATTCAATACGAAAAAGAGTGTTCAATAGCTGTATGTAATTTTTCCACATCTAAATTAAAGTTATATTAATTTCAATAAATTATCAAGAACTATCATGTTTCACTATCAACATATTTATCATAGTGTTAATCCACTCATGGAAAAGACTATCATAATAGCTTCATTATTATTCAGCTTAATTCATATCATTCATGAATTTCAACAATGCCATATTTATTCATGAGTGAATATACTCTACTTGATATCGAGATTCAATTATCCATAATAATTCATTTCAACTATGAATTTCAACAATGACAAAAATTTACAAGAGATTATATTTCAATTACTATCGAGATTTAATTCACATTCGCAAAATAAATTCAAAATAGGTCCACCTCTCACGAAAACTATGCAACTCTACACACTGGAAAACTGCCTAATATTAATAGGTTAACATAAAGACCATTAGAATTGCGCGAAATCAGAAAGGACAAAACCAAATTGAACCATCAAAAACGAATACTGAACTTATTCTAACCCAATTACAAAAATCTCTACTCAGTTAACTATTATTCGAAGATTGGCTATAATTGCATACATCAAAAATGTTGCAATGATCCACTTCAAAAATGTTACTAGATTTCAATTCAATCATCTAGATTCACGTGGAATAATACAGTCATTTGAAATGCAATACTGTATAAAATGACGAAATAATTCTGTTCTGTAATCCACGAAACAACAGAATAAATGTTGTAAAATGTTCATAATTTCGTTCTAAATATTCTTCTTCCTAATACATATTCTTATACAAAGATATCGTAGTCTTCCTCCTAATAACGCATATTCTTGACTGTTGTTTTCTTCTCAACTAATTATAATGCTCGTATCTTATTCCAAAAATGTAATATGTACATTTCAAAAACTAAAGTACCACAAGTAACTATCTACACAAGAATTAACTCTGTAGGTGCATTCGTAATCGAATCAAAACCTAACATGGACTATCGGACAAAAATGACAGAAGCGTCAAGTTTAATCTTCAAGTCCCTGGTCAAAATACTAAAGAAATATGGTGAAAAAGGCAATCCAAAGATATGACATGATTCATACTGTCTACTGAAAAAGAATCTCACAGCTACCTTACGATGTCTTGAAGAAGATAAATGCGTGTCACAACACACGTTGTTCCTGGAATCGAACCGTCATCCTGGGTGTCGAGAGGTTGAGCCCTGGTCTGGAACTTAGCGTTCGAACCCATCTCCTCCTATGTCCGAACAGCTGTTCACGACTCAAGGACTGTCTCACGTACATACCTGGGTGGGCCTAAAGCGAAGAAATAGTCTATTCATGCACTCTCCTTGTAGATTCATTAAGTAGTAGAAGTAATTATCTCAGTATCATAGCTTAATAATCCTTCAGTCTCTTCTTGTTCAAACGTCTGCTTATGTTATCCACGATTCAAGCTTTGGTCACAATTAGATTCTCAATTCTGCTCTGTGTTGCACTCCTTCTTAATGTTTAACAAGTCATTACTGCACGTAGAAATGACTGGTTGATAGTTCCTCTCAACTCAGTTACGTATGACATGGCAGCGTGTTTTGTAAAAATCCTAATGATATTATATGTCCACATGTTATAGTTTCATACTTAATGAAAGTTCAGCAACAGCACTAAGTTCATTCGCGACACAATTATGCACGTATCACTTAGACACCGGATTATGCGAACGACCCGCGTCTTCTCGGCAGTGTCTGCCTTGAAAGCAGTTAAACACCACTCCCGTACCGTACTCGTAAAAACGCACTATATCAATAGTCAGATTCAGACTTGTTATACCAACAGTTTAAAGACGTGAGTGAGCTATTCCACACAGTGCTCCGGTCATCTCTACGGATTCTTCCCATGATGCATCGCGTTCCTATGGATAAATATCGAAGCTGCATGCTAGTGCGATAAACACATATGAACCGTTGAAATGGATTACATATCTCCGTGAATGTCTTCAGAATACTCCTAAATGTAATTCATTATGATCCCAAGTCGTAGATCCTATCTGTGATCTCTGTAAAAGTCAATATCCGTAGATTTTATATCGTGGTTGTACCGCATCCATCTTGTGAACAAGTTCGTTCTTCGAAAACATATGCGACCAGGGTCACTGTAGACGGACTGGAGCCGTACTGATTCTGCAAAGCAGGGTTGCATAAGCGATTTCCCCTACGCTCGCGTCATGCTGGCTGTAATTTGCAACTGGAAGTTGAAAACTCCACATTAGAGTGTAATAATCGCTTCTTATAAATCCATGTTATCTATACCAAACAGAAAATACTGGTACAGTACTGCACCCGTATCCACGTGGTCTTACCCGGTGAAATCCGAAGAAAATGCAGGATCGTAGAATCTGGAAGCCCCGGCTAAAAATAACCCCCAAGACACCACCACCAAGGATAGACTACCGATAGGAATACCACAAAAATTAAAAAGAATGTGATAAGAAGATGCCAGTGGTCTATAAAAATGAAAAATAGCCCAAAGTGAGCTACCAAGACTCTTAAAGATAATTAAATTAATCTAATCTCGGGCGCGTTAAAACGCATCCCAGCTAATAACCCACTGGTTCTCGAAGCACATTCTAATTCTAATAGAAATCACTAAGTCATTCGTATGAATTTTAAAAATTTAACAAAAGTTTAATAACTGAAACCGCAGTGTCGTGAAGTAGAAACTCCACTGAACAAAAGTTTATAATCTTATGCCTCTGTCGAAGCATGAAAAAGTTTAAGTAACAACCACCTTAATTAGGCCACACAAACTGTTTATCGTCTCATCGTCATTAACGAAGTTCAAAAAAAATGTTACACACAAAATATTCTGAATTTGATCGTAAACCCTTTTTGACATATTTATAAAAATATTCCATTCAATCGTAGCAATTAATATATACATATTTTACATAATTACATTTTATTTCTGAGAGTTAGTTGCGCCTAGAATTATTCATCTCGTTAATTTCATGTATTCATATACAGTTATATGGTTTCAATTTTCAAGTCTGTGCCGTCCTAAATGGCAAACAATTAAGCTAATCGGACGTCGTATTGTTAATTATAATGATTATATTTCAATTCACTTTCTCACAGATATTAGATTTTCTATCACTCAATATTTTAGTTATAAATAGCCCAAGTTTATACAAGTATTAATATTACAGTCTCTCCAATTAAACTCTATTCTAAAAACAATTATTACTAAATCTTAACAAATATTAACGATGTTGTTACAATACTTGGTTTCTTAAATGTTGGATTCAAAATTGTACATTAGCTTTCCACTAGTTAAAATCGTGACTCAATTTCACGTTCAAAATAATACACAGTAGTGCACTCAGCAATAGCTCTAAAGCTAATTCAGTGCTGAAAAAATTGATATTGACTATCCACATATGTCAAATATCTCCTAATTTGCAATTCAAATACGCAGACAAAATTCCATTATTACCATATCATCGCTTAACAACTCTTCATAAATTCCAAACATTACGAATATTACACAAGTTTTTATACAATCATGGATAAATATCTTGCTTCAAATTAGCCAAAAGCTAAAGTGTCACGAATAATCTTTATTAGAACAGTGATAAAATAGTGTATTCACAAGTCTAAATAACTGTGTGAGAATTCGAAGTCTGTCACCTCGATTATGACTTACATATATTTTAAACATTTCTCTCCTTACATTACATATCATTACTAATTACATTTTCTCAAACAAAGTATTTCTTTCGTGTATCTCAACCGACCACTGTGAAACGAACGATTCAGTTTTCGCATAATTGAAAATAATTCCACTGGAGAGTCTCCTCGAAGGAAAACACGACAAAACTACAGCATGGAAAAGAGCCTATCTTGAGAAGGTACAAATTAACCATTAGATTTGGACGCTAAACCAAGTTGGAGTTTCCCACAACAATACACAAAAATTTAAAAACTGAACGATCTCACAAAGGGAGTCGAAATCAAAAGAATTTCAAAAATCTGGATTACCAGAAATGAATTCGCACAATCGCAAAGAATCATACTAGAAATCACTATGTTCCACGTTTATGCTTAATCTG
The DNA here is from genome assembly GCA_946902985.2 of Meconema thalassinum. Taxonomy (NCBI): domain Eukaryota; kingdom Metazoa; phylum Arthropoda; class Insecta; order Orthoptera; family Tettigoniidae; genus Meconema; species Meconema thalassinum. The sequence continues at coordinate 241,797,671 of OX336395.1, forward strand.
TCAAAAATATAGACCTGAATGTCTATCCAATAACTTGCATGAGCTTTCAAAAAATATTCAAAGTCAAATTCAAAAAGTCCAGTGAATTTGATCAAAGTCGAATTCACGTATACGACGGATTATGGGACATCTGCTTTAGTTATAATTATTCTTATATAATTTTAACGTCGTCTTCTCCCTATAAGTTTTCTCATGTTGTCTTCCCAACAAACTATATTCTTCTATTTTATTCCCAAATTACATCTTAATGAAAGCAAGGTAATGTTCAAAGTAACACTACAATAACTACTAAATTGAACTACAAAGAGAATTACATACTCGGACAGAAATGATTAAAGAATTACCCTAGCCCTCGTCTGTAATTCTTAACTACTCTAATCAAAATTGGTGAAAAGGAACATTCAAAAGCATGGCAAATTCATACTGTCTACTAAAAGAAAACTTCCAGCTACCTTGTTGAAGTTCTAGTTGAATGAAGTGAGAATGCTATAACACATACTCCTGCCTGGGATCGAACCCTATCTGCTCAGCTGCACCGATCACGAAACGACTGGATATCAAGAAGGCCTGATTACCGTTCGCGAACGAGACGAAGCTAACAGGTGTTCGTTTGGCAAAGTTCATAGTTCTTTCACTTGCTAGAGAGCACGACAACATTGATGTAGTAAGCCAAGCTGGTTTCATTATGTAGCAGTGCAATTTGTCATTCCGACTTTCATAATCTCTTCAATCTTCTCTTATGAAGCCTTATACTGTAGTTGTTCATATTGGAATCAAGTAATCATCCTGAGTATTCAACGCTGCTATGTGTTACATTTCTTGTCTGTGTTTAGTCCATATTCTGCATCTTCATAACGTAGCAATATCTCTCTCTTCTCATATCATTTATGACAATCATGGCTAAAGCTGTTTATTCTGTAATGCAATGTAGAACACGTTGTTGTACCATTGGCTTAAGAAGAAGTTATCATACGTGAATGCAAGTTCACTGTGCTCAAATTGAAGGTTAACACTATCTGAAACTATAATAAGATCAGACGAAAATCCTATCACGTTATACTGTAACATGTATATGTCGGATCAACTCCACGTTACCGAACAAACACGATTTCACGGCAACGCACGTACATGTGCTCAGACCAGAGAGCTCTGTGACCCTCGTCGCTGAAATTGTATTCACTAATCAACTGTCCGTTTGCTCCCGCAACTCATACTGTCTCCAGGTGGTCCACAATGCACCTTGTTCTCTGATCGACAGTAACTATCGATATATGTAGCATTGCCGATTTTGATAATCACATGATATAATACTGTATGCATTTATACTCATATAAAAGTTCTCAGTTATATTCCTTTATCCACAGGATGCATTTCCCATTCTTTGTTTCATACTGCATTGTGTATATTGCTCTACCACGGTGTTCAATATAACGACAGTGGTGCTGTGTCCATCTTGTATTCAATACAGTTATTAAAATGTCAAACATGTGGTTGTCGGTATGTACGGCGTGTTGCTGACATCTCCTAACCTTGCCACAGTACTACCGCGCACCTGCGTTTGAAAGAAATTTCGCAGTACTGCCATCAGTGTTATTGCCAACTTAACCTATATCCAACTAAATACAAAATATGGTCTCATCTCTCTCCCAACGCAACAAATAAAAGTGTGACAATACTTTTATTTCATCTTTCTAGATATTCTTAATATGAGCAGTATTTTGTCATTGCTCTACCTTTCTATGGTATTTCCTAAACGTAATGAATTACAATGTTGAACGGAGATGAATAATCATTACTTCTTCTTGGAATCTAAAATTGGCGTTTTTTTTTCATCGGGACGCCTCTCTTGCCTCTCAGCTTGTTGGCTTGTCCCTGGTTCTTGATCACTTTCCGTGTCTCTTCGTTTGTTGTTTCGCTCTTCCCTTTTTCTCTATCTTTTCTAGACTGTTGTTTTTCTTCTTGGGTCTGATAATTCTTATCACGGTAGTTCTTGTACCATGAGTAACCCTGTTGGTTATTTTGTTGCCTTTGGAAATAGCCCTGTCTATCTTCATTGACATAGGATCTACCGTCTATATTCTGGTTTCGGTATCTATTATTTCTCTGTTGATTCTGTCCTCTGTCAGAATATATTTTGTTGAATCGTTCATTCCTCTCCCTATCTTGATAAGGTCTGTATCTATCTTGGTCTCTATTATACTGATATGACCTTTGTTGACCTCGATAGTAATTAGACTGATACTTCCTATATGGCTCTTGATTATTCCTATGTCTCTGTTGGTCATAATACCTATTGTTCCTGTTGTGACCTGTCCATTTTGACTCGTTTTGACCTGTCCTTTCGGTTTGTTGCCTGTCCATATCCAAGGCGTTCACGGTTTTACTCTCCTTCCTTCCGCTTTTTATAATTGTGGGTGAAATGGATGTATGATCCAGCCTACGAAGTAGATCTCCATCGCGGCTAAATCGGCTACTCCAGACGAAACAATGTTACGTCTGACCTCTACCGGTAACTGACCCGAAATAGTCTCTAGAATCTCTTCCTGGGTCAAAGGTGGGTCAAAAAAACGGAGTCTGGCCAACTGAGATGTAAAGAGTTCCGAGTAGCTAGTAGGACCAGTACTACTATACTTTCTCGAGTAAATCTCAGCTCTCACAGCATGTTGAGTTTCGATTGACCAAAATCGCTTTACGAATGATTCTGAAAACTGCTTGAAGTTGTCAAACGCGTAACGAAATGCGAGAAACCAATTTAAAGGACCATCTGCTAAATGCCTCTCTACTATCCTTAGCTCCCTGTCTCTGGCTCCATGATGTTCCACAAAATAGTCTTGTAAATTTCGTATGAACTCGATCGGAGTTAAGCTTTCTGAATAAGAAAATTTTTAATTTTCTCATCATAACTTCTCACAATTGTGACATTAGACCTATCGTTGGGTGTCGATGTTCTAAAGTCTCTAGGAGCATATTCGTGAGTACTCGTATTGGGAACCTCTATCCTTTGTCTCGGCTGTTCTACAGCTCCTGTCCCATTCGAACGAGCTATGAAGTTCCTTGCTGGGGACGTAGTATCTAACCCATCGCTAGGATTCTGAACTATACCTGCCCTATCGGAATTCATAGTACTTTTTAGTGACTCGAATTGTGCCTTAAACTCGCTTCTTAAAGCATTAACGTCTACATGTTCCCTTAAGTTGAATTTGGATAACTCCTGCCTGATTTCATTCAACTCTGATGTCTTTTTTTCTCTCTCCGAATTTACATCTAACCTGACCTGATCTAACTTGAGAGTAACGTTCTTAACCTGAGATTCAAGATTTTCCATGAGGTTATTTATGCTATCGGTATTCGATAACTGAACTGAATCGCTCCTTTTCTCAGCGTCTTCTCTTGCCTGAGAAATATCCTTGTTTAACCTAATTTCGGCCTTAGCAACTTTTACTTCTAATTCAGATTTGACATTATTAATAACATCTTCATTAATCTTTGTGATGTCACCTCTTATTATTGTGACCTGTTCACTAACAATGGCCTTGAGATCGATTTCAAGATCCTTTCTCAAAACCTTTTTATGATCATCAACTTTTTCCCTTAAGGAGACCATATCACCCTCTAATTTTGATAAGGTCCTTTGTGTGGTGATAGCCTCGTTATAAAATTGTAACTGAAGGGCATATAAGCTAGTTTTATTCTCCTTCTGATTGTTTTCCAGTTCTAGTCTAACATTTCTGACGTCCTCCTTAATGCCAGAAATGTTTGACTGCATGCTGGTTACAAGTGTTTCTGTGTTTAAAATTTTAGCCTCAGTGCTAATTATCGTTTCCTGAGTGGCATCAAGCTTAGCCTCAGTACTAATTAATGTACTTTTGGTGTCGGTTATATCACTTTGTGCTATATCTAATTTAACCTCAGTACTGATTATCCTTTCCTGAGTAGCATCAAGCTTAGCCTCAGTACTAATTATCCTTTGCTCAGTGCTAATGATTTTACTTTTAGTATCTGTGATATCGTTTTGTGCTAAATCAAGTTTAGCCTCCGCAGTGGCTACACTAGAGCGTACATGGCAAACCTCTACATTAACATTGCTTATATCTAATTGTACAAGCCTTACATCTCCTTGAACACCATCTACACTAGTTTCTACATCATTTATTTTTTCCTTAATTTCTTTGGATCGGTCAGAAATTTTGCGGTTACTATCCTGTATACGCTTAAGGGATAAATGAAGATGGGACATGTCAGCTTGAGCTGAATCTGAGATCTTAGTCTCTGTTTCGTTTAAATTATTTAATTTCGTTTGAGCATTTGACTTAATATCAGCTAAGTCCTGCTCCTGCTTGCTTAGCTTTTCCTGCATGGCATGTAACAATGCCACGACATCGTCCATAGTCGCCGCACCTGACATTTTACAATACTAAATGGAGAAATACAGAAATGCAACACATGTATAGCAGAATTGACATACTCAGAATGACCCTTCTCACCAATATGAACAATATAGTTTGTTTAGCAGCTATACTTATTAACTAATTTAAATCTATAAGGAAATAGAAGGTATATGCGCATAGTGATTCATATTAGAACTAATTAAAGTTATAATCGCAAGTCTAGCTTATTGAATTTATTGTTAAATAGAAATGAATTTAATATGACTGATGATCTTCCAATTATCATCGTCGGTAACAAGCATAAAATGGCCGACAATCATGGAGTCAAAAACGATCCCCATATGCTGCCCCATATGACCACGTTGATCTATAAAAGTTTCCAAGGCATGTCTCTTATGATCAAACCGTAATCATTTACAATTACATTCAAAGCTAAGCAAAAATATCTAATGAATTTAATTAAATGACGATACTTCTATCTGTATACCAGGTAGATTGAGTAAACTAAAGTTCACGTTTATAAGAAACGCGAATTCCCAACGAATTCTATAATCGTAGCAGTGCCAAAGACAAATGCTGACGACTAGAAATTCGAACAAGTCAACTCGTTAACCGCATGAAAAATGGGTTCTTTTACGAAGATGATTATCCATTAGAGTGCTCGAGGATGCCAACCCGAATGTCACAATGATTGGGTCTCCAAATTAATGTGCCCATCCACTACGACACTCGAATTAAAACAATTCGATCGCCCCAATAGGTGGGTCGCCATATTAATGTGCACGCGTATCCACGTGGTCTTACCTGGTGAAATCCGAAGAAAATGCAGGATCATAGAAGCTGGAAGCCCCAGCTGAAAATAACCCCCAAGACACCACCACCAAGGATAGACCATGGATAGGAATACCACAAAAATTAAAAAGAATGTGATAAGAAGATGCCAGTGGTCTATATATAAAAAAAAACCAAAGTGAGCTACCAAGACTCTTAAAGATAATTAAATTAATCTAATCTCGTGCGCGTTAAAAAGCATCCTAGCTAATAACCCACTGGTTCTCGAAGCACATTCTAATTCGAATAGAAATCACTAAGTCATTCGTATGAATTTTAAATATTTAACAAAAGTTTATTAACTGAAACCGTAGTGTCGTGAAGTGGAAACTCTACTGAACAAAAGTTTATAATCTTATGCCTCTGCCGAAGTATGAAAAATGTTTAAATAACAACCGCCTTAATTAGGCCACACAAACTGCCTATCGTCTCATCATTATTAACGAAGTTCCAAAAAAAAAAATTACACACAAAATATTCTGTTATGATCGTAAACCCTTTTTGACATATTTATAAAAATATTCTATTCAATCGTAGCAATTAATATATACATATTTTACATAATTACATTTTATTTCTGAGATTTAGTTGCGCCTAGAATTATTAATCTCTGTTAATTTCATGTATACATGAAATGACAATGTCCTAAATGACAAACAATTAAGCTAATCGGACGTCGTATTGTTATTTATAATGATTATGTTTCAATTCACTTTCTCACAGATATTAGATTTTCTATCACTCAATATTTTAGTTATAAATAGCTCAAGTTTATACAAGTATTAATATTACAATCATTCCAATTAAACTCTATTCTAAAAACAATTGTTACTAAATCTCAACTAATATTAACGATGTTGTTACAATACTTGGTTTCTTAAATGTTGGATTCAAAATTGTACATTAGCTTTCCACTAGCTAAAATCGTGACTCAATTTCACATTCGAAATAATACACCGTAGTGCACTCAGCAATAGCTCTAAAGCTAATTCAGTGCTGGAAAAATTGATATTGACTATCCCCACCTGTCAAATATCTCCTAAATTGCAACTCAAATACGCAGACAAAATTCAATTATTACCATATCATCGCTTAACAGCTCTTAATAAATTCCAACATTACAAATATTACACAAGTTTCTATACAATCATGGATAAATATGTTGCTTCAAATTAGCCAAGAGTTAAAGTGTCGAGAATAATCTTTATCAGAACAGTGATAAAATATTGTATTCACAAGTCTAAATAACTGTGTGAGAATTCGAAGTCTGTCACCTCGATTACGACTTACATATATTTTAAACATTTCTCTCCTTACATTACATATCATTACTAATTACATTTTCTCAAACAAAGTATTTCTTTCGTGTATCTCAACCGACCACTGTGAAACGAACGATTCAGTTTTCGCATAATTGAAAATAATTCCACTGGAGAGTCTCCTCGAAGGAAAACACGACAAAACTACAGCATGGAAAAGAGCCTATCTTGAGAAGGTACAAATTAACAATTAGATTTGAACGCTAAACCAAGTTGCAGTGTTCCATAAGAATCCACAAAAATTTAAAAACTGAACGAGCTCACAAAGGGTCTCGAAATTAAAAGAATTTCAAAAATCTGGATTACCAGAAATAAATTCGCACAATCGCAAAGAATCACGCTAGAAATCACTATGTTCCATGTCGATGCTCAATCTGACAAAAATATAGACCTGAATGTCTATCCAATAAACTTGCATGAGCTTTCAAAAATATTCAAAGTCAAATTCAAAAAGTCCAAAGAATTTGTTCCAAGTCGAATTCACGTATACGACGAATTATGGGACATCTGCTTGAGCTAGAATTATTCTTATATAATTTTAACGTCGTCTTCTCCCCATAAGTTTTCTCATGTTGTCTTCCCAGCAAACTATATTCTTCTATCTTATTCCCAAGTTATATCTTAATGAAAGCAACGTAATGTTCAAAGTAACACTACAATAACTACTAAATTGAACTATAAAGTGAATTACATACTCGGACAGAAATGATTAAAGAATCACCCTAGCCCTCGTCTGTAATTCTTAACTACTCTAATCAAAATTGGTGAAAAGGAACATTCAAAAGCATGACAAGTTCATACTCTCTACTAAAAGAAAACTTCCAGCTACCTTGTTGAAGTTCTAGTTGAATGAAGTGAGAATGCTATAACACATACTCCTGCCTGGGATCGAACCCAATCTGCTCAGCTGCACCGATCACGAAACGACTGGATAACAAGAAGACCCGATTACCGTTCGCGAACGAGACGAAGCTAACAGGTGTTCGTTTGACAAAGTTCATAGTTCCTTCACTTGCCAATGAGCACGACAACATTGATGTAGTAAGCCAAGCTGGTTTCATTATGTAGCAGTACAAATTGTCATTCAGACTTTCACAGTCTCTTCAATCTTCTCTTATGAAGCCTTATACTGTAGTTGCTCATATTGGAATCAAGTAATCATCCTGAGTATTCAACGCTGCTATGTGTTACATTTCTTGTCAGCGTTTAGACCATATTCTGCATCTTCATATCGTAGCAATATCTCTCTCTTCTCATATTATTTATGACAATCATGGCTAAAGCTGTTTATAGTGTACTGCAATGTAGAACACGTTGTTGTACCATTGACTTAAGAAGAAGTTATCATACGTGAATGCAAGTTCACTGTGCTCAAATTGAAGGTTAACACTGTCTGAAACTATAATAAGATCAGACGAAAATCCTATCACGTTATACTGTGACACGTATATGTCGGATCAACTCCACGTTACCGAACAAACACGATTTCACGGCAACGCACGTACATGTGCTCAGATCAGAGAGCTATGAGACCCTCCTGACTGAAATTGTATTCACTAATCAACTGTTCGTTTGATCCTGCAAATCATACTGTCTCCAGGTGATCCACAATGCTCCTTGTTCTCTGATCGACAGTAACTATCGATATATGTATCATTGCCGAGTTCGATAATCACATGTCATAATACTGTATGCATTTATACTCATATAAAAGTTCTCAGTTATATTCCTTTATCCACAGGATGCATTTCCCATTCTTTGTTTCATACTGCATTGTGTATATTGCTCTACCACGGTATTCAAAATAACTACAGTGGTGCTGTGTCCATCTTGTATTCAATACAGGTATTAAAATGTCAAACATGTGGTTGTCGGTATGTACGGCGTGTTGCTGACATCTCCTAACCTTGCCACAGTACTACCGCGCACCTGCGTTTGAAAGAAATTTCGCAGTACTGCCATCAGTGTTATTGCCAACTTAACCTATATCCAACTAAATACAAAATACGGTCTCAGTACCATCTCGTCATTTGCCCGTAGACGAAGTATGAAACCACGGAAAACCACTTAGAGGATGGCTTAGGGGGGAATCGAACCCCCTCTACTCATTTGGACCACCAGAGGCTGAGAAGACCCCGCTCCAGTCCTCATAAAACTTTTCAAATTTCGAGGCAGAGCCGGGAATTGAATCTGGGACCTCCGGGTTGACAGCTAAACTCGCTGACCACTACACAACGGAGGCGACTCTTGAAAATATGATATACTAAAGTGCGATCAACATTCCATGTGTCAATAATGTTCTATGATGCACATGAATATGGGTTCCTACCTCAGCTCTAGACCTTCAGGCTGGGAACTTACTGTTGGAAACATGACTTGGCAATTAAGTTTTAGGACATTAAAAGAAGGGTAAAAATGCTTAATTTTGGATCAATTTAGTGAACTACACACGACAATGGATGTGGTCTAACTCTTGGTGTACATGACTTCTCAGTCAAAACGGAAGTAGATATTTCGACTTTGTTTTGACCATGTATGGGTGAACACTAGTGCTCGTAGTGATAGATTTAGTGAACTACATACTACAAAGAAAGTGGTCTAACACCTGATGATTATGCATTGTTTGAGCGAATCGATAAGAGTATCGTCTGTCTTCGTCTTCTGTTGGCGATGTTTGCGTTTCTTTGAAGTAATTTGATTTGTAGTTGTTGACCGTTTATTGATTACAACGTCTTCATCTCGTTGCCGACCCGTTCCAAGTTCGTCGCTGATTCTTATTGCTTTCTAATTTTATTATTCCACTTTTGAATATTTTGTGTTTTAACCAAACGCCTCTTACGTGTTGGCGGCGTGATAACACATACTAAACTGAAAAGTCATGCAAATCAAGAGTAAGGCCAAATCTTTTGTCATATGTAGTTCAGTAAATCTATCACTTCGAGTGCTAGTGTTGACCCATACAGGGTCAAATAAAAATCGAAACATCTACTTCCGTTTTGACTGGCAAGTCATGCACACCAACAGTAAGACTACATCCTTTGTGGCCTAAATCTATGAAAAAGACCGCTAGTGTCGATCCATACAGGGTCAAATCAAAATATCTTCTTGCAATTTTAGGAGTTCAAAAATCTGCTAACCAAAAATTAAGATAATGAATCGAAAAATCAATCAAAATTTAATTTTATTAAGTTCCCGTTAAAAAACAAGCGTTTTTAACATTTCTTTCAAAATACAATTAAAGGGGGGAGGCACACCATTCAGGTTCAAAAAATGTTAAATTTTATTAATACGTTATTTGAAAGACTAATCTTGTATTCATGATTTGGTGAAAACAAAATTCAAATATCTTGAAAACTTGCAGAGATATGCCCCTAAATGTTAGATGCTTGCGCTTAAGTTGTCTCTTTAAATTCTACCCTTTGGAAAGTTTGAAGCTTGTTTCCCGAAAACTTTATTTTCACACAGCGTTTACATGATAACTCAAAGACTATGCAAGATACCTCAATGATATTTTTCATGATTGTGTGTTGTACTAACATGAACATCATACGCCAAAACATTTTGTTTATGAAGCATACTTCCCATTTAAGAGAATATTTTTACCCTAAAATGTAAAAAAAAAAAAAAAAAAAAACCATTTACATTCATAAAATGAAAAAGTAATCCTGAATATTTGTATCAATTATTTTCGTGTATGTAGTAGACGTCAATGTGACCAACAGCCCAAAAGGGCATTCATGTAAATATTTTAAATTGTGGGGTACTTTTCATGTAAACGATGTCCAACTGTACAAAAAGAATTAAAAGGTTGATGGTATAATAATGCATGACTACATTCCTATTATAAAATGTGTTTTGTGCATAATAATGAGTGAACTGTGTTTGATAATCCTGCAAAGGGTTATATATTTGTAACACATAATTTATGAGATACACATTTTTTTAACTCAGAAGAAATTGTCATGCGAAAGGTGAACCTCCCCCAAGCCGGAAATAATATTCAAAATTTTATTCTTAAATATGATAGCCTCTTTCAATCCAACTCCAGCGCATAACCTACAAGAGGTACCCCTGTTAGGCTGAGCAAACCCAGTGGAAGGTTGGGTAACTAATCCCAGTGGGAAGCAGGGTCGGTGAGCCGATTCGTACAGGGGGGCTTTGCTTATAATCTTAATAGTCAACAACCCGTTACCTTCGGGTGACCAATACTACACACTTGTGTGATAAACTGTTAAACATGAAGTACAAAACTAATAAAGATTGTACCCCAGGTGGTAACCAATCCATCCCCGCTCATGGCGGGGCATGTAGGCCACCGGATTCTGGGGAGCCTACAACTATACCTTCGAATGACTAAGTTGGAACATAAAAGGAACTTCACATATTTAAGGATCAATATAAACTCGTTGGTAAAGACCGGGAAACTTAAACACACACTTGAAGTCCTGAATGACAAGGACATCCGTATAGCAGCCCTACAAGAGACTAAGTTCCCAGATGAAGATACTATGGAGGATAGAGGATATATAACGGCAAACCAGGTAAGAGAGTTTTGGACAATGTACCCTTCCTGGGGACTGGTTTCGCAGTTCACCACAGTTGGATTAAAAGTGTTCCTGGCTTATTTTCACCTAACGACAGGACCTCAGTACTAGCCATCAAATGCAATAATGGGGGATACCCCCTGGTTGACTTCCATGCTCCTACGAACGACTCTACCAGGAAAAACCCAGAGAACAGAGACCAGTAATGGGATAGCCTTGAAGAAACCCTAAATAAGATGCCTAATCACCACACGTACATACTGCTAGGAGATTTCAACGCCCAAATTGGGAAAGAACATAAATACCGGAAAATTATAGGACGATAACCTGCTCATAAAAGAACCAACAATAATGGGGAACGCTTAATCAGCTTGTGCACAAAGTATGGACAACTCTTGATGTCCACGGCCTTCAAACATCTATCCAGCAAGGACATGACGTGGCGCAAACCAAACAGCATCTTCGGTGAGTTCCAGATTGACCACATTGCAATAGACAGACAACACAACTGTGACATCATGAATGTCAAGGTGATAAGGGGAGCCAACATCGACTCTATCCCTGGTTACGACGAACCTGAAGCCGCCAAAACAGACCAATGGTATGCCAGTGAAGAGCAAGAAGATCCCAAGATTTGATACTGAACCATTTTTATCTGGTTCATTATTTTTTCATATTATTATTATTATTGTTATTATTATTATCATTCCTTTATGTCATATTATTGTGACATTCGTTTCTCAGTCACTCTTATTGCGCTCAAACATAGTATTTTCCCTGTAACATTTCAACTTATGGTGAAACATGTCACCCTTCTATGTACGTAAATTTTACTCATGGCCAAAAGCATAACTTTTGTCAAACCTTGCTTTTGCCATTGGACCCCCACTCTCCATGTATACAGAGAGGGGATGTTGGTCGCATTACGACTCATGTTTATGGGCGCGTTTCTACGCTCTTTCAAGGAAGGCTTCGTTCTTCCAATTCTTACCGTATTGTGAGGCGGATGCTTGTATCCAGCGGGCTGTCGCCCTCGCTCCTGAGCAACTAAGTAAGTACGATTCAATCACCAAATGTATCTAATGAGAAGTCATTTTAAATATCTGTTTCGCCTTCTGCCTTTTTTAGGTGCCTCCTTTGATTTACTTATTTTTCTTTCTGATGATGGTGTGATGTCGTTCCTGTGAACTCAAGTCCTTTCGCCTTCGTTTACGTTAATTTAGTGAAGACTCTGTGTTTATTTGTCTTCCCTGCTTTACATGTAGACGATCTTATTACTTTTAGCCTGTTTTCATTTTTGAAAAAAAAAAAAAAAAAAAAATAGGCTCATGAGATCACCTTTTGTCCGCGTGTCTGTGTGTGCGTGTGTGTGTGTCCCCTGATATATTCTAAACGGCTGGAGCGATATAAATGAAACTCGGTAAGTTCAAAGCACCATTCTGGGTGACCTCGATCGTGCCCTTAAAATTTTATTGTGTCTCACCAATCCAACATGGCGGCTGTGCGAAATTTCTCACCAGCATTCAGTATCTCCGAAACTATTACCGATATCACCCTGAAGTTGTGTACGGTGATAAAGGGCACTACTAGAATTTTGCCTATGAGACTTTCAAAAACCTGGTAACTATAAAACGAACATGGCGGCCAAGCGAAGTTGAGACATTTAAATAGACTTTTCTCGTGATTTAACCATCCAAACGTAATGAAACTTGGCACAGCAAATGATTATACATATAGTAATGCACTGGCGTCTAATTTAGTTCAATTGTTAACATAACCTCAAAATGGCGGCTGTGCGAAAAATTTCACTGGCATTCCATTTCTCCGAAACTATTACAGATATTACCCTGAAATTTTGTACGCTAATAAGGGGAACTGGTAAAATTTTATCTATGTAATTTTCATAAACCTGCAAAGTAAAATATGAACATGGCGGGCAAGCGAATTTGAAACATTTTAATAGACATTTCTTGTGATTTAACTCTCTGAGCGCAGTGAAATGTGGTACAGTAAATAATTATACATATTGTAATTCACTGGCATTTAATTGAGTCCAATTCTTTACATAACCTTAAGATGGCGGCTGTGCGAAATTATAAAATTAAGTTTTTATTTCTTGAGTCGTAATCATGCGATTGAAGTGAAAGTTTGAGTAATGAACCTACGCAATAATTTTCCTTTAATGGTACATAACTCTATGGCCTATACATATAACAATCCAAAATGGCGAGCATCGGAAATATTTAGACGGTTCTCAATATCTACGAATCTTTTACAGCAATCAAGCTGATTTTTTTATGTTCATGGAAGCTATGAACATAAGTTCACCTATAGGACTTTCAGTAACCTGGTGAGCACAAATCAAGCATGGCGGCGACGCGATGTATAGATATTTAAATGGACGTTTCTCACGATTTAATCATCCGAGGGCAGTGGAACTTTGCACGTTATTTGCCTATACAAATGTTAATTCACTGGCATCTATTTTATTTCAATTGTTTCCATAACCACAAGATTGCAGCTGTGTGAAATTTTTAAATCTCGTTTTTACTTCTTGTGTTCTAATCATGCGATTGAAGTTTAAATACCACATGTACACAATAATCTTCATGTAACAGTACATAAAATCCAACCTGGCGACCATCTGAAATATTTAGACGGTTCACAATATCTACGAATCTATCACAACCTTCAAACTTAAATTTTGTATGTTGATAGAGGCAAATAACATGAGTAGGATATATAAAAATAGGCTGTATATTTCTTCATGGAACTACTTGTTTATTATACCTAAATCTCTCAGGTCTGTAATATATGCTATTTTTCTTCGAGGCTTAATTACGCTCTGCTTTACGTCACAAATTGATGTGCACTCTTTCAAGGCATCTCTCATTTGATTTTCGTATCAGAGTTTGTTTATTGGGATAAGCTATCATTGTAGTAACGGAGCTCAGTCTCATTCGTCTCAAAGTTGATCCTTCCCCCTGTTTTAGGAAATGTATGTGAGCAATGGTCTTTGTGTTAGTCACCGTCCATTCACCACGCCTTGTTTCCTTTGTTTCTTCGTATGTCATTGTGTTTTCGACATTACTACCTCTACTTAAGCCTATTGTTTCCCTACAAAGCATATTTCTTAGCTGATTAACTTTTTCTTTCATTTCGTGTCCCGGTAATATCAAGTAAATTAATGTAATTTTCATATCCTTTATTTTGACGTGTTAATTTTGTGTTGCTTCCTCTGACTTCGCTATATTTCGAAATTCAGTGTCATCCCCCAACCCCCGTTTCCTAAATACGGACACTTCCACTCCCCACCCTATTACCGCCCCCCCCCCCATGATTTCACAACATCATAAACGCTGTAGTTCTGCTTTTATGCGAGAGTCAAGATCATCGCATCTCAGTAAGTACACGTTCCTTTTATACAGTTCCGTGAAATTCTTTGATTTCTTCAATTTTGCTTCATCTTTTAGAATTTTATTATTGAATCTTGTTTTCAATTAGTTGCTATTATGATTTAAATTTATCTCTAGATTCCTTTTATTTAAGTTACTCGTGTTTAACTTCTACTCCTTATTTGTAATCTGTACCCATGTGTTCATTTTGTTATTAATACATTTTTAATCAGTAAGTACATTATTTGCTTTAGTCTTATTATTTCTCATATTTGAGTTCCTAGTGTACCTTTCGTTCAAAGTCAGTCTTGGGTTCGCACTGTGGCAAAGTTACGAATCACACGACCTTTGGGACCTTTAATCAATTATTTAAATTTAATTTTTCTTTTGATTTTGTCTTAATCAATTTGTTTTGTTTCCCTTTTGTGGAAGTCATCTTTCCTTCGATTCGGAATCTTGGGCCCAGCACGCATCGAAAGAGGTATTCCTTCCCCCGTCCCTTAGTGACCCTGTTTAGTGTTTTTTGTTGTTTTTTGCTTTCATTTATGTTCCTCGTGTCTCTGCTATTTATCTAGAGCGAAAGCACAAGCGATGCAATACCACAGAACTTAAAAATGACAACACAAGCTACCAAGAAATACTGAACTATTATACCAATACGAATAATACCACTACAAGGTGGGCCCCTCTTAGAGACGCCATAATAGAAACAGCACAGGAGACAATCCCTAGAAGGCATAAGGCAAATAAGTACCCATTGTGGTCTAACAAATGCGATGAGTCTATTGAGGCCAGACGACTGGCATGGGTCAAATGGACCCAGAATAAGAATGAAGCCAATTTGCACGACTTTATTACGCAAGGGAAGACCAGTCCAGCATAATTAGAGGGGCAAAGAAGAAGCACAACAATGAACTGATCAAGCAAGCAGAAGAGAATTTTCAGAGGAACAACTCCAGAGACCTATATTAGGGCCTCAAACAGCAAACGACCTCGTTTGCACTCCCAACTTTACATATCCAGAGAACAGACGGATCAATGTGCCTCAACGATATTGAATCTATTAAAACCCTAGCTGACTACTTCCAGACACTGCTAAATGCCGAAGAACCTGCCGAACGACTCCCCGTTATGGAACCCACTAAGCCTCACACAGATTACTTCCTTCCTCCAACATATGAAGAGATCATAAAAATCATCAAGAACAACAAAGCGTCTGGGGAAGATGGGATAGAAGCAGAAATGCTAAAACTAGCCGGCGTATCTACACTGTGATCCTGGACATATGGACGTGTGAGAGGCGTCCAGATGACTGGACGTCAGCCGTGATTCACCCAATTCACAAGAAAGGCAACAAAACAGATCCTTCAAATTACAGAAGTATATCACTCTTAGCAGTTATTTATAAGATATTTTCCAAGATCTTACAACGGCATGTAACGAGACAATTAGACAAAGATAGGGTTTTACGAAGTTGGTTCCAAATCATCAAGGTCGTGAACTGAACAAACACAAAAGCTTAAGACCATCCCCCTAAACAGCAAAAAACGAGCCAGAAAGTGGATAGTCACCTTCGTTGACGTCCAGAAGGCATATGACTCTGTGGATAGAACCACTCTCTTCGGAATCCTAGGAGAACTGGTACTTAACGACAAAGTCATGAGGTTGGTACTGTGCCCGTTTGGACCGAAGTCCAACGACCACATATGCATTTCACAAACAATCAGTCAGCATGAGAATCTAAACATCCCAGGGCGCCATATGGGTTAAAGTGACAACAATAACACACAAAAAATATTGTTTTACTGATTTTCGGCTCGATATAACAATAAGGATAGAAGGAGACTCTGAAAACAGCACAATTCGTAAAATAATCTTATTTGATTAAAATGTTAACATTGACTTGAAAGAAATACCAGAATAGCATTAAGAATGTAAGACGAATCGTACATTTATGTATACAAAATATACAGGGTTACCAACACATGAACACTTAAATTTCAAATGAAACCGGAATGTCAGTCCTATTGACTTTGTTCAAATTAAATTATTTACAGTCGTAGGTTCTTCAGGGCAAATTAAATTGTCCAGCCTGATTCCTAAATCATAAGCATTCATTTGTTGAAATTAAATGGTTTCACTCGATGTAGAAGAATCACTTTGTTTTTGGTTTGTTTCAAATTATTGCAAAAAATAACTATCACTTTCCAGGAATCAATATTTCAAAAATACGTTCAATTATTAAGTCATAACAATGGGTATAACACAACATCAATTTATATGGACATCTGAGCATGGATTTAAAGAACTTCGATATTGAACAGAAAATGTATTGAATCACCTGTTCTCGATCCAAAATAATTATTCTGAGTGCATGACCCGACTATCAATTCATGGTCAAAAATTATTATTAACAAAACATCAATTCTTTAAATATTAATTTAACCATCCAATCATTCAAATATCATTTCAAAATATTATTCAGAAAATTGTTACAAAAATAGTAACTAATACTATTATCAAAAGTTGCAATTCTTTGAGAGAATAACAAATGTTAATCATTTCATTATTTTACATCATATTTATATTTTTAATAGGATCAAAAATATCCTTTAAATGGTAATAGCTGTTCATGAAATAACAGTATTAATTTACTTATAGCATAGGCCCATTCGATTTAAATGTGTAAAAAATCACAAGATTATAATAGCATTAGACAAACGGTAAAGTCTCCTCGTAATGAAAGGTTAATGTTAATAACAAAATCGGGTCAACAAGTACTAGGAAATATTTATAGAACACGAGAATCAACTGTGAATTAACTATGATGGTTTCATAAGGTAACCCTTGGTTATAAATTCGACGAAAGTGTGGCTTGTAACAATATTTACAATTTCCAACATATTTATCAAAGTTATCCAACCCTCACAATGGTTGATGCTTTATTTAACAACAACATCATTCCTGCGACTTAATTGCACAATCATAATGGCACATTTAACTATTTCTACACACAATAAATTCTTCCCAAATTATACATAATAATCAAGACTTTGCTTGTTATCCAAACTGGAAGATTTAGAAGCTAGCAAGCTCCTTCAATGAGTTTACTGTAATTTCACCATCATCTTAAACATTAATAATTTCACATCGTGTCTACTCATGGTCAAACGTTCTATCAAATGACGTCACTCAAATGATTTATATTTATATAAACTCTAGTATAACCCTGTTTTATACATTCTATTTGTTTCCCATGTCATCACTTTCCGTGTCTTCTACATGATTCGACTGCATAATGCAAGCGTAAAATGCTCCAATGAATTACTCTGTTAGCAAAATGTGGGCATGCGTTTAACCACTGACCTTCGGAAAAACAAGTATCCGATATAGTAAACTGTTTTAAATATCCAATTTATAAATTCACACTACATGATATGATTATTAGAAAGTATAAATCATAATTATTATTATCATCTCAGAAAAATTGAAAATAATAATAATTATTATTAAATCATTATTATTATTATTAATTCCATAACTGGATTTAACTTTAATAAACTATTCGAGGAAGATCATACTCAACTTCTTAAACATGGAAAAATATCCATTCCTCAACTTAAATTTATCTTTAAATTTACAGTTACGACGGCTGATGACCGCGATTAGAAAAAAAATCAAATCTAATGATCATGATGCTCGTCCTTTGATTCAAATCATTGAATCATCATGTCTGAATGTAGAAAATAGTCAGAACAAGGCTTCCCATGCCTCGCATAAACATTTGCAACAGCAAATTAACGAAGAAAAATGTTGTGTTGATAAGACTGTAGAAAAATGAGAATTCCAGCTAACTAAGCATAAAAATGGTGAAAATTGTAGCTTAAATCCTTGTAGATCTTGATATGGAAGATAATCTGGTTAAAACCAGACCATTACAGTCTTTAATCCCCATTTGGACACGCTCTTAAATTCTGGTATCGCCTCCATTGTAAACCCGCAATTTGTCTACCAAGACATAGCAGTGATTATAGTCGTTGCCTGATAATCTTGATGAAAACTGTTAATATTGGCTGCTTTAACAGCTCTAGTTAAATTCTTGACAGGGGTAAGATCCAATTGATCCATGATGAAAAATACCAGATGTAACAAGACCCAACAGTGATGCATTCAGAACAGTTTAATACACTGACCAGGTATTTGTAAAAGTACTGATATATAATCTTGGTTGGTCAGTTAGTTACCAAGACAAAAGCTTGCTTCTGGCAATTGGACATGAAAATAATCCAATAAGAAATATTTGTGGACTATGGAAAATTTATAGACTAAGTCCGTTAGCAGTGTTATATTTACCAATGTTTCTGCCACAAAATGTCTATCACCTGAGTAATAACTGATGAAAAATATCCTAAGTTCACTGAAATAATTTCCAACACTTGAAGTTCCAGTAACCATGTACTGTTTCGTCGATTCGCAATAAGTCCTAGCAACCATGTGCTTTTTCTAAATATAACGTCGAATATATAACAATGTGCTCGTAGATATGTCGAAGTAACAGCGATGTACCAGCGACTGATCGCTTTGTAGAAGTAACATGCGATGTACTAGGGACTGAGCGCATCAGAGAAGTAACATAATGAGCCTTGGTCGGCGCCTGTTTTATAGTCTCCAGGCGGACTCCTGACGTCACTGCGAGATATGTCCCCAATTCTTAAACTTCTCATATCTCGGCTTCCGCTGGTACGATTTTCTTGAAATATAGCACATTCTTCTTCCCTTATTCGTGCCAGTAATATAGTATTAGTCCCATGTTTCCAATCAATCGGGAAATATTTTATCAAAATATAGCCTCGCTTGTGACAACCTGCTACGTCACTAGCCGTTCTGTAGGCTGCACAAAGCTTGGATTTCCTTCTTAGAACATTGGGCGCCCGCTATTCAAATCCTCCGCACGAGACTTTGCATATGTGCCTGTGCTCTCAAATCTGGACAACTGGATTTGGGCACAGCACAAGTCACCCTTTGCAATACTACTTCCTGAGTAAAGTTTCGAGGACAGCTCTTGGAGTATCTCAATCAAAACAGGGGCGAGTCAGAGAGATGGTATATCTTGCATATCATTTAACTGCGATCTGGATAAAAATGTCAGGGAATGGACCAGAAACCTACCAGTCGACACCGGATTAAGGATGGGTACCAAAGCAGATAACCTAGGGTTCCCCCGCCTAGCCTTCGCTGATGACCAGACCTTGCTGGCAAACGACATGCAAGAAGCCATGACACAACACCAAACACTTTACTCAATAGCGGCGAAAACCGGTCTGTTGATCAACATCGGAAAGGCAAAGTTCTTTACCAATATTCAAGAAGCCCCTAAAATCATCAGAGTCAGTGATACTAACCATTTCAAGAGAGTGAAAGCAGTAAAATACCTTAGAAAGTGGATCTGAGATGATCTCAGTGAGATAATAGCTCTCGAACTAAGGAGGATAAAACTACACAGGGCATACTATTGTTGCAGAAAACTGTACGCCTCCAAATATCAGTCGATGAATGTCAAACTAGGACATTATAATGCAGTAGTCAATCAATCCTCTACGCAGCTGAGTGCCTGCTTCTAACTAAGGAGACCCCTCTAAGGGCCCTCGGGATACAGAAAAGGAAATTCTTGCGGTAAATAGTGGGACCAAGAATCTTTCCTGATGATAGATGATAGTACAAACCAAATTGCGACCTCCACAAACACCAGGCAAACCTAACCGATGCCATCAGGACACGTCTGGCTTTCTACGGCCACCTGTACAGAATGAACCCCCACAGACTGTCTTACAAGATATTTAAGGTAGCCAAGAAGGGTAAATAACTGGGACCTTTTGAATCATACAAATTGAGAATGATCATACTGAACGTAATATTCAGCAAGACACAATAAATGACAGGAATCGATACCGTCTGACAGTTGTATCCTGGCCTTCGCTCACATCCATTGCAGAGGTTTACCACAACGCGTCCAGGAAATGGTCCGAGTTACGTAAGATACAGTTCAGCAAGAAAATGAGAGATTACTGGTCCAATAGAAAAGCTCAAGGTTTCAGCAAAACAGCAGTCGCCAAACAATCCACCAAAAACATCAGAAGTGGCATATAACAGCTAAAGCACAAGCACCGTGGTCTATAGGTAGCCCAAACGACCGGAGAGCAAGAACATAGTGCTCTTAAAAACACCCAGTCTGATCTTTAACGAGTCTCCTAGTTTGTCTACTTTCGGAACAAATGTTAAAATACCGTAGCTTAATTTAAGGTTTTTGCTAAACTAAACCTCTAGAGTCTGAGTGCTCTTACTGTATTTAAGAAATTATTTAAACATTCAAATGTGACTCTTAACCGCTTCACTGCTGCGGTCGAGTATACTCGATCTGCCTCAAGCGGTCCGTCAGTGCTGCGATCGAGTATACTCGATCAGGACTTTGAGCCATCAGTGCTGCGATCGAGTATACTCGATCTGATTTGTAAATGTCGTGTATTCTTACGCCATCTGTTAGCTACATTTTCAACCACTTAGTTCCTTAAATACACACTTGTAACGTTGCGGGAAAAATGTTTTTCTTTCGTCACACAGTTATAAACATCGTGTATGAGTAATGGCTGCATCTAGCGCGCGCATTATGCGTCCGGAGCAAATTCTTACGCTTTTAGAGGAGATTGAGTCTGATGTGGATTTAGATAGTGTCGGAAGTGACGATGGGGATATTAGGGAACTGTTTGGAAGTGACAGTGATAGTGATAGTGTTGAAGATATTCCGATAGAGAGGGGAAGAAATGAACCTGACCTAGGCCTACCCACGTAGTCCGAGGACGAGTTCGCGCCAAACGTGCATGCATTCCAAGTGCCAGGTATGTCAAATACTAATTTGACCCCTGAATCCCACGAAATAGATTATTTCGAGTTATTTGTCAATGAAGAGGTGTTGACAAAGGTAGCGGACGAAACAAACAAGTTTCATAAACAGACTGTTGACGCTAAGCCACCCAGTCAACATTCCAGGCTCAGGAAATGGGTTGATACCAATTATAAGGAGATTTTTGTGCTAATAGCAGTGACGCTGCTGATGGTTCGAAATAAACATCTGTCTATTCAGGAACATTGGTCCAGTGATCCCCTTCTGCATGCCCCAATTTTTCAGCAAGTTATGTCTCGTGATAGATATCTAATTTTACTCAGTATCCTCCACTTCACCGACAATGAAAACCCAAACAAAACTGACAGCCTGAACAAAATTCGATTCATTATTGACCACTTCAGGAAAACATTCAAAACCTATCTCACCCCATTTGCTAACTTGTGTGTTGATGAAAGCCTAGTTTTGTTCAAAGGACGTCTTGCTTTCAAGCAGTATATAAAAACCAAGCGCCATCGTTTCGGCATCAAACTGTTTGTTCTCTGTGACTGTAAAACTGGTTATATTTTAGATTTTATCACTTATACTGGCTCATCAACAGAAATTACAGACCCCTATAAACTCGGTATTTCTGGTGCAGTTGTTACAACACTTCTACATGATTATTTAGATAAAGGCCATAGCTTATTTGTAGATAACTGGTACACTGGCCCACAGCTGTTTTCTTTGCTTCATGACCGAGCTACCAATGCATGTGGAACAGTGCGAATGAACAGGAAAGGAATTCCTGCACTGGGAAATAAATTGGGAAGAGGGGAATTGGAAATGAAATCTAGCACAAAAATGATGGCACTCAAGTGGCGTGATAGGAGGGATGTGTTCGTGCTTACAACCATGCACAAAAATATATTTGAAGTGACTGGGAAAAAGGATCGCAAGTCTGGAGCTTCTATCTTAAAGACTCAGGCCGTCATTGAACATAACATGAACATGGGGTCTGTCGATAAGGCAGACATGCTCCTGAGTTCACTCCATAGCGTGCGTAAAAGTATCAAGTGGTACAAGAAATTATTCTTTCATATTTTGGACTTAGCGCTTCTAAATTCATATGCCCTGTGCTGTCTATCATCAGGTAAGCGTCCTTCATTTGCAGAATTTCAGCTTCAAATTATGACAGATTTTGGAGAGATACCACAACCCCAGAAAATCAACTCCTGGAAGACCATCTGCGACATCTACGGATCCAGTTCTTCGACTAACTGAAAGACATATTCCCTGCTTAGTTCCGCCAACTGATAAGAAATCTAACCCAACTCGTCACTGTCATGTATGTAGCAATACTGTCAGGAGGGAAAGGAAGAGGAAAGAGTCCTGATACATGTGTCAACCCTGTGGTGTTGCAATCTGTGTCGTACCTTGCTTTGAAGACTACCACTCACGCAGGAATTATTAGAATGTTTAGAAGCGTAAACTTTATCTTTGCACATATTTAGTGTTCAATTATTAGTATAGATAAAATGTATAGCCAATTTAGTTGAAGCAAGGCTTTTATTATTTTTTTTTCGCAAAAGTTTAGGTATAGGATAGTGTATGTGTTAGAATTATTTTAGATATTTCTGCTTTGAGGTAATATTGGATTCGGATGTTTATTTAGTGATATCGTGTGTTCAATTTAATGTTTCTGTTGGGAAGTGTGTGTGTATGGGATGTATATAGTGCGTGCATTTAGTGAGCATAGTCTACGGTGTAAATTACATTTTTAATTTTTTTTCTACTGGACAAAATTTCACCAACTCATGTGGAATCGAACCCTGGATCCGAAACATCACCGTGGCCAATACTTTATGAACACACTGGTGAGTAAATTACTTTAAATTATTTTCAGTTACCACTTGTAGTTTATGTTCAAATTGGTGAATTTCTGTGTGAAAGTGGTTGCCTAAAAGAATCCAGCACAGAGGGTGCGCTAACACTGTAACAATTCAGCAGCGAAAAGGACTGTATTTAAGAAATGATTTAAACATTCAAATGTGACTCTTAAATACACCTCTGTGACCTACTTGCATTCACATATGCTACATGAACATGGCTTCGGGCCGTAAAAGTTAATATTTCCTTAATTCACTAACTCTCTGATAAATATTGATTTCCCACATAGGGCCTCCACGAGTTAAAATGTCACCGAAGCTTATGCATAGCACACTTCCGGTCCACGAATCTCCATTTGATCTTCATTGGCAATGAATCGTCCGTGATTATTTTCATAATTTCGAATTTGGTGTTTGTTTTTTTAGGTGTTCAACTTATGAAATAAAAAGTAGAGGGTTGGCATTTCTTGAATATTCCAGAGACTGCCTGTTAGGTAGTCAGCCTGAAGGCTGGTTGGATCATCAAAAAGTACCACCGTTAGGTTATGTGGGTAGATACCCACAAAAACCCAAGGCAACGCTATATTGAGGCGTACTAGGCAAAATGAGGAGTGAGGTAGTTTGCCATTGCTTTCCTCAATTCCAGAGACAATTGTCTCATTAAAGAGTAATTAGTATAACTTCGCAAAAGAAAAGACCATTAGTATAAACAAGATAAAGGTTCCACCTGATCAATCCTTTTATTAAATATGATCACTGTGGGGTCATTAGTGGGACATGCTTCGAAGCCACGTTATAAATTTTGGCCCCTTCATCAGCCGACATGAAAGAATCTTTAGATATTTAAATTTGTATCGTGCTATTTAGCTAAGTTACCCTCACACGCTTCATCGACTTTAGAACTTAGAAGGTTCATTCTGGTTCCTTGTTAAAAAACTAATTAGTATAAACAGTTCTAAAATCAATGAAGCGAGCCAGGCTAACTCAGCTAAAAAAAAGAACCATACAAATTGAGAGATCTAAAGAGTCTTTCATATCGGCAGAAAAAGGGCCAAAACTAATAATTAGGCTCGAAACATGTCCAACTAATAACCACACAGTGATCATATTTAATATTAGTATCGGTCAGGCGGAGCCTTTAGCGTGTATATACTAATTAGCTTACCAAAACGGAACCAGAATGAACCTTTTAAGTTCTAAAATTACGAAACGACTCAAACAAACAGTTTGCCTAAACAGTGTGCGATTTGCACATTTCAAACGCCAGTGGTCAACACACGTTAGACAATAATTGTATTAAACTGGTGCCAATGAAATATGTTATATGTAAGCATATTATAATTATTTTCTATCCGTTTGTTATATTAGTATAGTACGCATTAACTTGACCCGTTTAAATGTTAAAACGTGAAGAAATGAGTTATGGGCGATTTGCAGTACCGGAGCAAACTCTCCGTCACATCTGTTTTATCAAATTCCTTTCCTGGGAAATATTTATTGGCATGGCTTTATAAATATGCGTCCTTGCGATAACATGCGAGTCTTCGTAAGCCCCCTACAAGCAAATTTGGCCTCGCATGTGCTACATCAGTTTGGCTTCTCGCTGGTATTCATAAAAAGGTAAGATTTCAAATGCCCTGTTTGAGTAAAGATGCCTATAGATATGCTAAATGAATGCGCGAATATTTGAGACTGTAAACGATTCGTCCGTGAGAACTTAGCTAAACATAATACTGCATGCCTAAGGCTCCTGGCCGG
Organism: Meconema thalassinum; assembly: GCA_946902985.2. Taxonomy (NCBI): domain Eukaryota; kingdom Metazoa; phylum Arthropoda; class Insecta; order Orthoptera; family Tettigoniidae; genus Meconema; species Meconema thalassinum. The sequence continues at coordinate 241,822,672 of OX336395.1, forward strand.
TATGCGTTAACAGGTGCGATTTTAAATGATGTTTCCGGACAAACACTGTTTCACATATGCCGCATGAGTAAAGAATTTCACCAGTATTTCCACTCGCTTAGGTGAAATATCACCATTAAAATGACAGATTAGCTCTTGCTTGAAGATAAAATGACATTTCATTTTTAAGAGTCAACATTTTCAGTTTGGGGGAAATTCGTGGGAAATTTTGTTTTGGGAGTTGGCACACCTGTTAAATTACAACAAACAAACAATCTTCAGCTGTTTGTTAGTTATAAACATAGATATTGTTGCTGTGACTGTGCATTTCATATTGCTTCTGCTGTAATTAATACAGAAATTCAGGTTTAGCAGTGCTTTTAAAGTGTAAATTTTCTCAACATGCCGCGAAAATGTCTAAATAAAGTGAATAATTTTTGTTACATTTGTGGTGAAATAACATTTTCGTCACAGAAACGCAAGCTGACTGCTCTGGTGAAGACTCCCTGTCACTATTATTTCGGTATGAAAGTAGGTGACCAGGAGAAGTCATGGGCTCCACATATATGTTGCAACGCTTGTTCAGTTACACTGCGAGAATGGCTGAAAAATAAGAAACGATCGCTGGCTTTTGCAATGCCTATGGTTTGACGGAAGCCTAGAAACCATACAGATGAGTGCTATTTCTGCTTGACTCCACCTATAAAGGCAGGATTGTCTATGAAGAAAGAAGAACAGTTCAGTAACCGAATATTCCATCTGCCATTCGACCCATTCCACATTCAGATAGTTTACCAGTTCCTACTCCACCCAAAAATTGTGTATTTGAAGTAGACAGTGAAGACAGTGTGGGACAAGAAGGAGAAGAAGAAGAATCCAACAAGCCTTTCACATCCCGTGTCCCTGATTTTGAAGAATAAGATGATAAGCCGCACAAACTGAGTCAAGCGGAATTAAGTGATCTCATTAGAGACCTTGACTTGTCAGAGGAGAAAGAAGAAATTCTAGATCTAGACTACAGCAATGGTAGCCTCTGGAACGTGATGTTAGAGTCTCACAGTAAAGAAAACGTCACAGGGATCTGCTTCCCTTTTTTTGAAAAGAAAAACAAACTTGTTGTTTGCTGCAACATTAATGGCTTGAAGAAATGTTTGAATTTGAACCATGATCCAACTGAATGGAGGCTAAGACTCCTCAAAGCTTAGTTCGAAAGCTGTATTACTCCATTATGGCAACCGTCTTCCTTCTATTCCTGTTGGTCATGCAGTTAACATGAAGGAGACTTATGCAAATATGACACCCGTCTTGGACTCAATCAAATATCATGAACACAAGTTGAAAATCTGTGGTGATTTAAAAGTCATTGCTATACTCTCAGGAATGCAACTGGGGTACACAAAATATTGCTGCTTTTTATGTATGTGGGACAGCAGGGATAGGAAGGAAATCACATTATATTCCAGCAGACTGGCCTGCAAGAAATCTTAACCCTAGCGAGAAAAATGTCGTAACAGAGCCTCTCGTGGACACAAAAGATGTTCTACTTCCGCCCTTGCATATCAAGCTGGGTATAATGAAAAATTTTGTCACAGGTTTGAACCAACCATAAGCCTTTAAGTACGTAAGAGAGAAATTTCCTAAATTAAGTGATGCCAAATTTAAGGAAGGTATCTTTTTCGGGCCACAAATTCGAGAACAAGTTACGGATCCTGCATTTGACCAAGTTTTGGAGGGCAAAGAAAAGGAAGCTTGGGAATCCTTCAAGGGAATTATTCATGGATTTTTAGGCAACAAACGAGATAAAAACTACACTCAGTTGGTGACAGTGCTCCTGAAAAATTGCCAACAACATGGATGCACCACGTCCCTTAAAATCCATATTCTCCACTCCCACCTAGAATTTTTCCCTCCTAGTTGTGGAGCTGTCAGAACGATTCCATCAGGATATTTCTGTTATGGAACAAAGATATCAGGGCCGTTGTAATGAAGCAATGATTGCGGATTACTGCTGGACTTTGTGTAGGGGTGCTCCGGAAATTACTTACAAGAGACTAGCTAACAGACGATAATCTGATGAAGCCACCACGCGATTCTCTTCAGATAAAACCAACTGCAAGATATTCCTCCATCAATTTAGAACTCTTAGAATGTAACAGCCATTTAAAAATAAATTAAATGCACTTTCAATGTCGGTGGCATATGCAATTAAAATGTATCGTTTTTTCTTAATCCATCAAACGGAAATACCTCCACCTATTGGGTGTCACAGCAACTAGAGCTAAGAAAAATTTTTCATTGTCATATTCGATTTTATCAACCCAAAATTAGTAAGAATTGACTCATGATATGCAAGGAACATTCAAAAATTTATTTTTTGTTGCCCAGTGTAATTAGAGCATCATTCATTACAATTACTAACACAAATATATTTTAAAATTACTCATATATTGTGCGGAGTCATATTGGAGTATTTGGAGTCATAGCATTTATGGATATATCCATGTGTTTCAAGAAGACAATGAGGACAATAAAAACAGGAAACAAGAGAAACGTTTGCGGAGTAGAGGTTGTGTTTTATTCATGAGTAATGCAGTTCAGCTGTTGTGTAGTATTTGATTTTACAAAAAAAAAACTCCCTAAAATCCCACAATTTGGGGGCTCGTCCGGGATAGAGAACTAATGGATGACTAAGAACATGCCAAAATAGTGATACGCCGGTATATTAATTTAGCGTTTGGCATGGTACATCTAAATAATTACAAGCTAAGGAGCACATTAAACATAGTGTACATTAGCATTTAAAAGAACAATAAATATTAATATCAATTTTGTTGAGGAGACATAAACAGATAAAATTTTCAGATTTACGAAGTAATATTTAAATTTGAAATCCAATCAAGAGCAGAATGTGTTGCATCATGCAAGTCTTTCAGGTTCCCATTATGAGCTCGAAGGCTGCAGTCCTTCACAAAATGATGGATGGTCTGTATTTCAAACCCACAGTGGCATTGAGGTGAGGAAGCCTTATTCCACTTGAATAAGCTGTCTCTGCAGACCCCATGTCTCGATCGAATCCTGTTGAGCGATTTCCATGTATGGCGTGGTAGTTCCAGGCCAGCTGGTTTCTTGATAGTATCAATGAAGCTTCTATATTTCTCATGGAATAAATTATTCCATACCTCAGATCATTTGTTGTCAATCTGAAAATTATTTAATTGTAGAGATTCCGCTGATAGGATTGGTGGTCGGCGGGATTTCAAGCGACTTATCTTTACTGTTGGTACGCCAGAATGAATAGGAAGCTGTGAAGTGGAGAGTATCTTTTGATATTCCTCAGGAGAGAGTCTTGTCTATGCAAGTCAGGTGGTGCAATGTGACTTAGAGGTGAGAGCCAGTACAGAGGAGTGGTCCTGATGCAACCTGATATTATCCTCATCTCCGAATTCAATTGGACATCAATCTGCTTCACACGTGGACTGTTAAGCCACACCGGTGCACAGTATTCATCAGCTGAATAGACAAGTCTTAAAGCAGAAGATCGTAATGTTGTTGCAATATCTCGGCATGTGGTTCCACATAACTTCTGCAAGATGTCATTGCGATATCATAGTATTGCTGCAGTGTTCTGCACCTGCTTCTTGAAGGACAAAGTCCTATAGAGAGTAACGCCTAAATATTTTGAAACATTTTGATGATGGAGGACTTTCTCATTAAGGATGACATTCAGCTTTGTATTTGCCAACCTGTTGTTGCAGTGGAAACAACGAACTTCAGTCTTACTAGGATTCGGTGATAGTCTCCATTTCTGAAGTATTCATTCATAATGCTTAGATCTGTTTAAAGAATCTGTTCGCTCATCGTAAGAGTTCTTTGTTGAGTTGTCAATGCCAGGTCATCCGCATAAATGAATTTTCTCGATTGCGTTATAGAGAGGTCTGATGTGTACAAGTTAAAGAGCACTGGAGCTAAAACGGAACCTTGTGGGAGTCCATTGTTCAGTTTCTTTTGCTTATTTATTTTGGTCCCAACAACCACTTGGAAATATCTTTCAGACAGCATATTGCTTGTAAGCTTGTTCTATGTTTGACATGGTATGATACGCATCAGTTTGTAGATTAATCCATCCTTCCATTCCATGTCATAGGCTGCTGTAAGGTCAGTAAAAGCAACAGATGTTTCAAATTGTTGCTGAAACCCTGCTTCTATATGAGTGGTGAAACTTAGTACTTGATCTGTGCAGCTTCTACTTGGTCTAATGCCTGCTTGTTCAAGGTGTTACTTCATGAATATTCGAACCAATTCGGTTAAGGATGAGTCTTTCCAGAAGTTTAAAGCAACAGCTTAGGAGAGCTATCGGTCGATAGCTATCTGGTTTATCCTTTGGCTTACCAGGTTTCAATACAGCTATGACTTTCGTTTTCTTGGAAGCCTTTGGTAGTTTGCCAGTGATGATTATATTAGAAACGAAAGCAGCAAGCCATTTACGAGCCTTGTTTCCACAATTGACAAGGAATTCAGGATGAATGCCATCACACCCCGGTGATTTGCCCTTTTTAACATCCTTAGGTGCAGTATTTCATTGTAATAACCTAAATACGTTTTGAGTAAGCTGTACCAAAATATTGAACATTTAACATGGGCAAGATAGGGAGGTGGTTCTCACCTTAAATTTTCCACATTATCTTTGTGTGTTTCCTGTATAACAACTACATCCACATAGTTTGAAGGATATTCGGAGAGATATTGACATTTAGATCGACTAAGTCCATCAATATTAATTTGCATGATTCGTAAGTTGTAATCAAGATGTCTTACTTGTTGTAGTGACGGTAAGTAGCAATAACAAAAGCTGACGCAGACCAATGTAAGTAGACTGAAATTCGTTGCCATCGTTATCTAATAAACGACGTTATAGAAGAATGAAGACGTACATTGTAAAAGTAAATGACGACGATGTTTAACTCCGATGAATGTTGACAATTACCTGTAAGTTAAGGAGGCAAGGTTTGAGTAAATACGCCAATTGCAATCATGAATCAAAATGTTTGGAGATATACAAAGAATAAAAAAATTCCACGGCATCTGTGTTTGCAGTTACAAACCTGCATACATTTATATATAGGAACGAAGGCAATCGACAGAACCGTAAAAGGTAACGATGGTTCACAGGATTTCATTTTTCGGAAGGTCCCACTGAATATGACGATAAGGTTAAGTATGTCCTTGACAATTTTGCTGAACGTGATTTGAATACAGTATGCAATGTGCTTACGTTTGGGTTTTGAGGGAGATAAAGAGGAGCTAGTGAAGCTTTTATAAGACATGCCATTAACATAGAATTGCTATCAAACCTCGAGTTCAACGGGGATGATAAAGGCGATGACGAAGATGAGGATGAAGAAAGTGACGACAGAGATTATGAATGTGCTGTCCAATGGAGTTGACGCTTGAAAACTAGAGGGAATTCAAGTCAGTACACTAGCATTATGAAGAAAGTAATATACAAGACAGAAACATCAGCAGAAGACCATTCCTGATTAACAAAATGGGACAATTCAGGCCGCAAATTTGCGCTAACATTTCGAGATATGGAAGATTCTATTTGCACCTTTGCTGGTAAAGGAGATTATACAGTCAGAAAATGGATTATGAAATTTGATGAAACAGCTGTTCTGAAGGGATGGGACGACATCACAAGATGGTATTTGCTAAGAAAACGTTGTCGGGTCTAGCAAAACTATGCATTCAAATTGAAACTGGTTTATCAATATGGAAGAAATTAAAGGCCGCATTAATAGAAGAGTTTGATGTCAAGATGAGCAGTACCGAAGTACATAGACTACTGACTGGGTGGAAAAAGAAGAAAGAAGAAACATTTCAAGGCTACCTGCTTGTAATGAAAGAGATTGCACATCGAGGTGAAGTTGGTGATTACTCACCGATACAGTACATTATCGATGTATGGTATAGAAGACGACTCTGAAAGTAAATTGATTTCGTATGGGCCAAAGAATTTCAAGACTTTTACGGAAAAGCCGCGAGACTATGAGTTCATAATTGAAAGACGGAACACAAGGGTTTTGAAGAAATATGGAACACAGATACCTACTTCGATAGACGAGACTACTGGAGCTGTTGAAGAAAAACACAAAGCACAGAGATGTTTCAACTGCGGTGAAGCTGGCCATAAATCATCGAATTGCCGTCACAAAGACGGTCAGAAATGTTAAAAATTTAATAAATTTGGTCATAAGACGGTGGAGTGCAAGAAAATAGATGGTAAGGCAGGTAGGGGCAACGCAGTAAACACATTAACGAAACCTGCACCTCCCCGTCTCACCATTAAATAAAGGATTGCTAGTACCACAATAAATGCCTCAGTAGATAAGGAAGCAGTTTTACTTTAATCCATGAAGACATCTATGCAGATTTAGGAGGTCCTCCACTAAGAAATACTGACCTTATCCTTACAAGTTTGGGAAAGAATTATGTCGTACCTAAAGGCTACTTCCACACCGATGTATTTATTGATGATGAAGCATTTGAGGTTGACATTTATCTTGCGACTCTTGATAAAGTGAAGATGCTGGCAATAATTGGAATTGATGTTCTACAACAAGGATAAGTAGTGATAAATCAAAATGGCATAGAATTTCCAAGCCAAAATCAGATATATTTCTCATGCAGATCAATTGATGAAGAGCAGCCATAAGATGTAGGAGTCTACAAGTTATAACTACAAGAAACAAGTAGAAGAAATGATTTCCTCCTATGAACCTGGCAAAACGAAAAGTTCGGAAGTGGAGTTGATTATTACGCTTAAGAATGAGCATCCAGTTTTCAGTAGACCACGACGACTCGCACCTGCAGAAAAAGATGCTGTTGACGACCAAGTGTAGAAATGGGTAATAGGCATCATTGAATCGAGTTCTTCAGAATACGCTAGTCCTGAAGAGGTTGTGAGTAAGAAAGGTGGCTCTCCTCGTTTGGGTATTGACTATCATAAAATAAACAAGATCAACCTAAAGGATCGGTAACCCCTGCCGCTCATTGAAGATACCTTAGACAGGTTGCAAGGAGCAAGAGTATTCAGTACACTTGATTTAAAAAATGGATTTTTCCATGTGCCAGTGGGGTCTCAAAGTAGAAAACATACCGATTTTGTAAATCAAGCCGGTCAATTCCAGTTCCGAAAAGCACCATTTGGTTTGTGCAACTCACCATCAGTGTCCCAACGTTTCATTAACAGTCTTTTACGATCATTGGTGATTCAAGGTATAGCACTTATGTTAATGGATGACTTAATAACTCCAGCTAAAGATGTAACAGAGGCATTTCACCGCTTGAGTACGCTGCTATAGGTAGCTAATGATTATGGCGTTGAACTGAACAGACAAAAATGCCATCTTCTGAAGAGGAAGATTGAGTTCTTGGGACACGTGATAGAGGATGCACGACTCTATCCGTCACCAAAAAAAAAAAAAAAAAACTAATGCTGTAATGAAATTTCCGGAACCACGAAATGTGAATAAAGTGCAATCTTTGCTTGGTTTAAATGGATAATTCAGGAAGTTCATACAAGAAAACTCTGTTAATGCGAGACCCTTTAAGAAACTTGCTGAAGAAGGATGAAGCATTTCAATTTTCTACAAAACAGAGAATTTCCTTTGATAAATTGAAGGAAGCTTTATCAAAGAATCCTGTTTTAAGCATCTACAATTCTACATATGAGACCGAACTTCATGCTGATGCAAGTAAGCTTGGGTATGGAGCCGTGCTGATGCAGAGATCACCTGAGGATGATCAACTACATCATGTACATTACATGAGCAAAAGGACAACACCACAATAGGAAAACAATCACAGTTATGAGCTAGAAGTATTAGCCATCATTGTTGCATTGAAGAAGTTTCGAGTGTATCTTCTGGGAATAGATTTCAAGATAGTCATAGATTGTGTTTCTTTCCAAAAGACGATGCATGAGAAAGATTTAACACCTAGGGTTGCGAGATTGGCTTTGATGTTTGAGGAGTACAGATATAACACCGAAGAAAGAAGTGGAACGAGGATGCGACATTTCGATGCTCTGAGTCGCCATACTGTCATATAAGCAGTTCCTGATTCTTAGGTTGTCCGAGTGAGGAGAGCACTCCAAGAAGATGTAGGTCTTAAAGCCATCAAGGAGATATGCCAGGAGCGATCTTACAAGGTTCTTATGATTCGAGATGACATATTTTTCAAATTCAGAAAAGGTCATGAAGTATAAGTTGTACCTAAAGCGATGCAACATGAAATTATTAAAAGTGTCCACGAGAGAGGTCATTTCTCTGTGAGGAGAATAGAAGAAAATCGTAAGGGTCATATGAAATTGTGTAAATTGTCTCTTAAATAACAGAAAGAATGAAAACAGGAAAGATTTCTGCATCCTTTGTGCAAGGAAAGTGTGCCATTACACACATATCACGTAGATCATATTGGACCATTGAACTCAAGTTATAAAGGATATCGTCACATATTTTCAGTTGTTGACAGAGTTACAAAGTTTGACTGGCTGTACCCAACAAACTTTACCACTGGGAAAGAAGTCACTGCCAGATTTGAAGCACATAAGTAAATCTTTTAAAACCCTGTAGATATAATATCTGACCGAGATTCAGCCTTCACATCTCATGAGTTTGAAGATTATTGCAAAATTGAAAACATTAAACATGTGCTCATTACAACTGGATTACCACGATCGAATGGTCAAGTAGAGATAATTAACTCAGGGATTACTTCAGTTCTAGCAAAGCTTGCAATATCTGATCCGACAAGATGGTACAAGCATGTTGAGGCTGTGAAACAGGCCTTCAACTCCACATACAATCGAAGTATTAGAAGGACGCCATTTGAACTATTGACAGGAGTCAGAATGGGACACAAGACCGACTTAAGGATCGCTGAGCTCATTCATGAAGAACTACTACTAGAAAAATTTGAAGGGAAAGAGAAAATCTGAGGAAAGATGAAAACAGCAGATTCCCAAAGTCCAGCAAGAAAATAAGAAGTCTTTCAATAGACATCGCGGATCGGCTAGACAGTACCAGCTGGGAGACCTCGTGGACATACAGCGTACCCAGACAGGACCCGGACTCAAAGTAAGAAAGACATTTCTTGGACCTTATCGTGTACGTAAAGTGAAGCTCCAGGACGCTTATGACGTGTGTCGGGAAGGTGAACATTAGGGTCCCAAACAAACCTCAAGCTGTGCGGAATACATGAAGCCATGGACTGATGGTTATGTGTCATCCAGGACAGATGACCAGTAGGATGGCCGAATATGGGAGTGTTTCAAGAAGGCAGTGAGGACAATAAAAAAGAAGAAACAATAGAGAAACATTTGCGGAGTAGATGTTGTGTTGTATTCATATGTGTTGCAGTTCAGCTGTTGTGTAGTATTGATTTTTGAAATAAATAAATATCTCCCTAAAATCCCACACGAGCAGAGTGGTTCAACAACCAATTACTATTTAGTTTTATGACACCCGACTAACATTACAATTCTCCTGATGGTCAATATTTCTCTGTGCCCTGCCAGTGTGAGAACAATGAAAACTAAACCATGGGCCTAGCAAGGGAAACGCGAACATAATCACTTCCGCGCCAAATACTAAGGACCTGTGATGGCTCTGAAATGTGCAGGTGTTCGCTTAATCCTCGGCCACCTCGATCACATCACCTAGCCACGTGCGTTTCCACTGTATTGTGGGTAGAGGAAACATTACATTATGGAACTATGAGAATTAGGAATATTGTAATGATCTCGCGGTTATGGGCTGTTCTGAATGCAACGTGCACTCTTAACACTCAAACTGGCATTTCATTGGCATCTGTGGACTAATCAGTGAGGTGTTTACACTGGTATGATTAATTTACCCTCATCCACAAATTGGTATTGCTTTCAAGCTAAAAATCACAGTTTTAAGTAGCTACCATTGGCTGGAATTTACCCAGTGAAATGTTTCGCACGTGTATTTTCACCATCGTAGCCAATTTTTGGAAAATAATTGCCACGAAGAACAACCAGTTACTAGGCGGAAAAGAAGATTCAAAGTTTTCTTTCATTCAAATTCCACGTCAGTAAGACTAATAGTTCATCAGCCATGAGCCAATGCACATAAGACTTCATTTAGCTGTTCTCAGCGGCGTCAATATTTCAGGTTTCGTATAAAATTTTAGGGGCTTGGAAATCATGATCATCACATTCTTGTGTTCTAGTGTGTGTTTAAATTTGTCTATTAACCTATGTTATTAAGGTGTCCGTAGTAGTTTGTGTATTTGTAACTGAAGGCAGGAGTGTTAAGGAGGTGGCAGTGATCTTAAATTTTGAAGCATCCCAGCATTTTATCTGGAGTAGAAATGGGATGCCATGGAAAACCCCTTCTAGGATGACTTATACGTTGGTCTCGAGTAGATGATAAAGATTTGAAAATCAAATCCAGAAATATGCCAACACACTTTATTTTGTATAAAATAGTCCTACCTAAAAACTCATTCAGCAGGCGCTTATTCAGTTAGTAGCTTTCGTTTCTGGTAATTTCAAATTCTCTCTTATCATATCTTTAGAAAGATAAGTCATGTGAACAATGGCATGAACTCAATACCATACGGGTTTCCTCATTATTAGATCAATTAATACTGTTTTAAGTTTGTCGAACGTAAGAATGAGGAATTAGGTAACAGAGGTCTTTGACGGGATACGTGCGGTGGCCTGAGTGACTCTGATTATCCCTTTAAACCAAGATGGTGACATTTCGAACGCTTGATGCCCTGAATATACAGAGTACCTTGCTTTCGTTCAACAGATCATTATGTCGTCGTCCAACCTGGCTACGTACCATCGGATGAAAATAGTCCTTTTCAGGACCAAATAAAAAATCACTGGTTGGAACAGGTACGTAAGTGGCCATAGTACATCCACTGTAATCGGCATTAAACGAAAAAACATGTACCAGCCACCAGGCTGCTTACCTGACGCAACACCAGAAATGCATGAATTAGTCACCCTAGCTACTGATATTTAGAGTGAATTACTGGCACGTATTGAATATATTCGTAGCCCCCATAGACACCTGTACAAATATAAGGTGTTCTTATTCTGAGCTGTGATTGTTTAAAACATGCATTATAGTTGAGGTTATTGAAATAACACTACCGCTAATGATTTCTACTACATTCGCGAGCATGAACTCTACGGTAAAGTTGTACTAAGGTCGTAAAGCAGCAGGTAGTGATGTTTTAGGATGACTATGATATACGCGTTAGTTCGGTTGCCTACCCCGACCCAAAAAAATAAGGGGCTGGTGAACCACTCTGTATGTGTAATCCATATCAATTTCAAAAGAATTGCTGATAATGGGCAAAGGGTAATTATTTCCACAGACTCATCTTATATCCCAAAAGTCAGCCTAATCATTAATCAGTTCAATAACAGAAATTATTGAATGATAACGGATATTGTGTCCTGATTCACACTTCCTCGGCGAGTGTAGAAGTTATTTTCTGCCACATTATGTCGCTTTAACAGAATGGCTGTGCGAGGCTATAATGATTATTTAATGGAATCCGGGCAACTGAACACCAGCTGACTAACAAAATTACGTGCTCGTACATGCTATATTCCCTACCGAATAGTAATTTTGGATTTATGGATTATGGTGGATATTTTGGATATGCATGTCGTGTGCTTTACTGTTTAAAACATCGCAAATGAATGGTTACCACTATTTATGGTTAAAGAATTGTGTGGAGATGAGTGGTTACTTTTATGTTCCAAGAAAAAATTACATACATTAAATAACCGTCGCTTGTTATAATGTACAGAGAGTGGAAACCCATAAAGATCAACCACAAAACATAGCGCACATTTATCCAACTCTTGGCTCACCACTACATGACTCCGTCTAACCTCGTACAGTATCTGGGAACATTAAATATACTTAAACCCACTCCTTCGAATTAATTTCATAATATCTCGACCTGTACTTGGACTTCAACAAATTCACGTACACTGTTATTTAAAACTAATTACCGATGTGTAACGTTCAAAGTTTAAAATATCTGGCCAAGTTTCTCAAATGTTTGTCAAACCTGGCACTACATTCTGAAAGTGGTGGAATTGTGTAAGAGATTTCATTTCATGTACAAACCGATCAGCTTGTTTATGTAATTTCGTACATGCCCATTCAACGTTGTGGTGAGTTTTCACATAGGCGGTGTATATGCTGTGTGACAGAAATGCATTGTTTTATTTATTTGAATCATCAGCCTTCATAAAGGTTTTACGCCGCCCTTCTTGTAGCCCATTCCTGAGCTAATCATTCCATAACTACCGCACCCTGCATCCGAAGCAACCCGTTTACAATATTCCACATGGTTATCGCTTGGAGTTCTTGTCCTCGACCTATCCTTCCATAACAAGTGTAAGTTTGTTATTCTTGTTACCTCGATATGCGCCATACAAAGCTGTATATTGTCTTCAACTTTCCTCCCTTACTCGTCCTAATACTCTTTATCAGGTACTTTACCTACCATTTCATTATTCACTACTCTCCTGCACCATACTCAAATATTTCTATTTTCCTCTTTGCTAGAGCACAAACAGTCCAAGTTTACTATCCGTTTAGCGCCACGCTCCAGACAAAGGCTTCAGGAATGACTTGTTATTACCTAGACCTATATTTCATGTCAACAGATGTCAAATAGGTTATGAATATTCCCGAATGGGAATATGATGTTATTTCCGTTTGAGCACATGAATTATCGTGCTAGCCACGCGTGTTGGTGAGGTGTGTCTGTACCAACTGACGAGCCCAACGGCACACCGGGGCGAAACGCTGTTATTTTATGTTTGAGTTAACCGGACCAATATTACCATGTTAATTGATAACAGATGTCAACTCAAACATTTTATCTCATTTGCTCTGTGCATATTGTGCCCAATTTGGAGTAACCAACTTCCTTTAGCGTTTCAACTGCCAAACTTTACCAATAGTTTTTATATCTTCCTGCTGAATTCCATTTATTATGTTCTACATAAAATGATTTTATAATGAATACTTTCCTCAGCATCTAGTACACAACGTTTAGTAACTCATTCAAATCCTCTGGTGAATAGGCTATAATGGCAATGTCGCCAGTAAATCACTGAGTCGAAAATACTTGACCTTGGTCCTCTAATGCTACGTTAAATTTCATTCTCTTATCATTCGTTACTTTCTAAATGTATAGATTAAAGATAACCAGTGATAACATTCAGCCTTACTTTACATGTTTCTAAATACCAGTCTCACATTCATGTCCATCGAATCTAATAACTAAGGTTGCACACAATCTACCATCCCTGGTCTTTATGCCAATAATTTTCAAACTGTCAAACAATTTACTTCAATCAGCATCATCACCAGCTTTTTAAGAATAATTACATTCCTTATAACTTTTAATACAGCTCTCCTTATTCCTAAGATTTTTTTAAGCAAAGTTGCCTACATCTAACTTGACTTGACTTCTGTTTAGAAACTTTGAACGGTGTGGTATACTCATGGAATATATGCTTGGACGCATTTCGCACCCATGCTGGATTTTCTTTAACTTTTCCGTCATTCTTCTCCTCTTATTTCGTGAAAACCACCAGCATAGATTTCTGTGTGATTTTGCTCTCGTATTGTGGCATTGTTCATTCCTTGTTTTAGTATGTTACAGAGAACGGGACGTCTTTTCCTCTGTTTAACAGAAACCTCAAGCTTCTTCTTGGTTCGCCACCTTGCGGCGCCATTCTGAACTCTCTCGTCCTGTGCAGCTGGCGTGGGAACTCGTTCTCAACAGCTACCGAAGAACGCTTATTAACCCTCCGGCGGGCGCACGCTGTAATGAAGTGCAACATCAACACTAGTTTGGTAGTTCCTTTGTTGACTTTCGGCGGGAAGACGCGTGCATCATATTATGTACAGCTTGAGAGATTGTGCTCACTATGGCCACAGTTCCATCATCTTCTATCGTTTCAACCAGAGCAGTCGTCTGAATAGGTGCTTCTAACGTTGCACTCTGTTCACGCGCACCCGGTCATGTAAGTTTTTTTGTGTTGTATTAATGTATTTTATGTATTTATGTATTTTCTCCTTTCAAAACTCTAGTTTTTATCATTAACTGTTAATCTAGTGAATGTGTTTATTATAGGTGATTGTTGTGGTCCTTATTTATTGATGATTCATTGTTATTGCGTGCAGTTACAAGAGATGCGTTGTTTCAAACAAGTCCGATCCAAGACGTAGCATATCACAGGGTCTAATTGAGTCCCTTCTCTTTGAAGATGCAGATACAGACGACCAATTGGCACAGTGTATAGAAGATGATGACGACGATTCGTGTGAAGATGAGATTATCGAGTCAGTTAACATGATAGTGAATCTGAGCAGTATGTGTCTTCAAGTGATGGTGATAGCGAAGTAACAGATGACCCATTCAGTTCGCATAATTATTTTCTCGCAAATGAAGGCCAGTGCAAGTGGAAAAAGACGCCCATTTAAATAGTTTGAAAACCAGCAGTAAGAACATCATAAAAGTGTTACCAGATGTGAAATTATGTTCAAAGGACGCGATGTATGAAATCTTAGCTTTACAGAAGTTCAATCATAGATTTTGACATGATTGATAACATTGTGCTTTGTACAAATAATTACATCGATACTAAGAGAATGGACGTGGGATGCTCAATAGAAAGAGACTGTCAGAATAAATACGAACTGAAGTGTGAGGTTTGTTTGGTGTACTTTACCTAATAGGTACAAAAAGGTCCTCATACAAATTTTCTGGAGCTGTTGGCCCAAGATGGACGTGGAATTCAATTATTGCGCACAGCATTTAGCTACAAAAGGTTCTTGTTTCTCTTACGTTCATTGAGATTTGACGACAAAGCCACCAGAAACAACAGCGAACCAATGGATAGACTAGCAGCTATTCGTGAAACAATGGAAGCTTTCATTTAAAACTGTAAACAGAATTATACCGTTAGTGAGTTTGCCGTCGTAGATGAGATGCTACAGTCATTTAGAGGCCGGTGTGGGTTTGTTCAGTACATGTCGAACAAACCTGCTAAGTACGGACTCAAGATGTATGCTCTTTGCTGTTCCAAAACATTTTACACTTGCAATGTTGAGGTATATTGCGGTCAGTAAAGAGGACAGTACATTAGATCCAATACCCCTAGTGAAATTGTGAAGAGACTCGTCATTCCACTAGAGAACACGAACATGATTATCACAACTGACAACTATTATACCAGTGTTCTACTAGCACAATACTTGCTGCAGAAAAAGCTGACTACAATTGGAACTCGAAGTAAAAATAAAAAAGATATTCCTCAAAAATACTTGCCTGCTAAGAAACGATCAGAGAGATCATCAGTGTTCGGATTTCTGAAAGATATGACACTAGTTTCTTTTGTGCCAAAGAAGAACAAGGCAGTCATTCTACTTTCACAATGCATGATATTGATATGATGCCGATAAACCTGATTCTAGATTTCAGCGACACGAAAGGTGGAATGGACACTGTGGACCAAATGTGCGGCTCCTATACAGTTGCAAGAATAACTAAGCGTTGGCCATTTGCTTTCTTTTTTCGATTTCTGGATATTGCAGGAATAAATGCCCAGGAGTTGCTGTTAGCCAATAAACCAGAAACAGCTACATCGAGGAGAAAACGTCGTCATACGTTAGCTATGAGTCTGCTCGAGAATCACCTGAGAGTACGAGCTAACATATCGTCACTTCCAGCCGACGTATCTGGCTTCCTGAATGTGTATAGAAGCGAACAACTAGTCAACCATATTGGGGGAAGTGGGAAAGATGAGAGGAAAGTGTGTTCCATGGGGTCGTGCAAACAATACGACCACAACCATCAAGTGTGGAACATGTGGGTTTTCACATGCAGAAACCATTCTAAATGTGTTGTAACTTGTGTCAACTGTATGTAATACAATCTCAACGATCAAATGCAGTACTCGTGAGCTATTCACGAACAAAAAGTATTCTAAATATATTGTGACATTCGTTAACTGCTTGTAAAACTGTTGGAGAGATATTAAGTGTACCATATTTTTCGTACGATACATTTAAAAGAACAAACTGCTGCACTGAGTGCAACGCGCCCCCGCTAGCGTAACACAATGAGGCGTGCCCGTCGGTGAGTTAATTCAACTCATTCCAAACAGATTGCAGCCCACACGCTTTTCGTTCCTTGGACTTGGCATCAAGAAAGAAATTAGTGAATTTAATTATTTGTATTGTGTACCTGTTGGTATGTGTTACGTCACCTCCTTTCCCCTCCGTACCCCTCCATGCTTGCTCGCCACTCGGGACCTATACGAGCTTGTCAGTCGTCTTACTGCCACCAGCATACCTACCAGACCACACTCCAAGGGTCAGTAGTTACGCCCGACATTTAGTGACGGTCATGTAAGTGACACGGACTACAACGCCTGCCGCAATGGAAAGATAGATCTCTCATCATTTTAACTTAGCTATGGAGCTATTGTAATACTTGCAAGTATTCTGAACTATTACATTTTTAACTATACTAGAGCCATCCTTACTTCCGACTTGAAGTTTCAGTGCCACGTCATAGCTACACTCTAACCAGCCGATCACAGGCAGCCATTCAAATTGATATATCGAGATAAATCAAGTTTCGCTGACGATGTTGCCAGCTAAGTTTCATTGGCGGTCTTTGTGTATTCTCGTATTTCTCATTTATTTTTCTTTTTTATATTATTCTAGTCTGTTGTTATTTAATAGCTAAGTATTTGTTTGTCGTTTGACATAGTGTAGTATAATTACGTGTAGTTGTAGGTTAGCTTTAGGTCAGTGAGTGTTTGTGTTATTTCTGCTGTGGGTGTGTGTGTGATACTGCCATGCCGGGGTCCAGCACGAGGAAGACAAGCGCCAAGAGAGGAAATGGTTTGAAGAAATATTGCTGTACAACGTGTCTGAGAAGAGCACAATTGCTATGGACAATGCCCCGTATCATAGTGCCATTCATGACAAAGCTCCAACAATGGCAGCAAGAATGAATGTGCTCATTGAGTGGCTGACGAGCCACAACATTCCTTTACGTGACGACATGACTCCGTAATGAATGGTGTGTTCCCTTTATAGGTTTTATAATACATTTTCTCGAACTCTGACTATCTTCGACTCCAGACGCGAGCGGTAATGGTGAATAATTTATTTGTTACAATTTTTTTCTGCTTCATTATCAGAAATATTCTATTATCTGTAGTTCCTGCTACTATGTACTTATTCACGACTATGATGTGTGTAAACATGTCTGTTCACATTACGCGAGTTTTGTTAACTTTACGACAGCTGATTCGCGTTAGTGAACTGGCAACACTGTATCGCCAGCCGGTGAGCTGTCAAGTCAGAAGTAACGATGGCGGCACTATAGTCGGCTACATCTCTTTTTGTGATGACAGAGTATCATTTCGTGATGTTTGACAAAAAAAAATTGCCATAGTGGGAGCTCATGCAAAATCTGAAATTATAACTATTGGTCGGGCGCAAAGAGGGATTTACTTTTTTCATCTCTACCTTGTCAAATTCCAAACGGATATTGTGGGAATTTTCAATTTTACTCTGTTAAATGCCAATAATTGGGCAAATCACGGGACTAACTATGTACTCCAATCTAGGAAAATCCTTCGTGAAAGTTCTTCCAATGTAATCGTCAGATTCAATGTCTGTGATTCACATTTTGAGAAATTCACTTAACTCCAGTTAATGGGTTAACTCTGCCCATGCCCTAGATTTTCACCTCAAGCAATTTCTTCAATGTTGAAAACTGTAACTAAAACTATGCATATTTTCAACCCGGAAGTAATTCACCACGTTAATCAGTGACATATTTATGGAGAAGCTCTACCCACAAACGCTTAAGTGCATCGTGCTTGCAAATAGTCTGGTTTGCAAGTAACAGTGTTGCGCACACATAAATACATGCATGAACAGACAGTGAATAAACCCTAATTTCCCCCTTAGAACCCCACTAACAATGAACCACATAATTTAAGTAATCTGCTTTGTATTCTTTTGTAATTCTTAGGTTACATCCGAGTGATGTCCTCCCCTATTTGAATTTATCACTCATAGGTCATTCGGCGTATATCCAGTGGTATTGACATCTACTGGAACTTTTTTTAAGCTAAAGCGCTTCAAATCTATTGTAAATTTACAAAGCTTGCAAGCTCGTGCCGTCTAGAAACTGTATCATTCTTGCGCCGCGTAGGCTCAATTTCATTATTCTTTGGCTGATAAGGCTCTCTTTCAAAAGCCTTTCACCCATTTTGTAATGGAAGATCAAATTTCTCAGCAAGAACTGCTGTTCCCAAGTAGCTACGAGCAACCCAGATTTTCTATCGTAACTCTTGTCATTTCTAATTGTGTTGTTGTGGCACTCTAATATGTGATATTCTTGCTCATTTAATCTAGTCTACGCAATAATTACAAGTTTATGTAAATATATTTGAGTTTAAACTTGGTCTGAGTCCAACAATTTAGCAGCAACTACTCTATTAGGTGCATATCACTCTCTGCAATTTCATTGCTTTAAAGGTTGCATCAGTGGCATAGCTTTAAATTTTTAGCCACGGCTGCCCCCTGATTGTATTCTTCCAACTATGTTAATTATTTAATCTTGAAGAGCTTACTCTCAATTATTGTCAAATTTAGCTACTTTCTCCATATTCTTGCACTTGATCTTCACTTATGGCAGCAACTTGAGATGCGCCTCGTGAACTTTGTTAACTATTTCTTTCGCTTGTTGTGCTCTTATCAAAAATGATCAATATGAAAAATAACAGAAAAGAGCATACTCAAGTAAGTGGGATTAAATGTGTTACATTCAGTTCTGTAAATGCTAACCTGTGTTACTGTTGTATCTATAGTAACATGTGAATTTTTAATTTAGGTGAGGTTTGGGAAGGAGGCAACCGTGGCCTGAGGTTAGGCATCATACCGACATTTGCCTGAAGTGGGAAACCAAGCAAATCCACTTTTTGTCTAGATGAGGTGGGAATCGAATCTATCTCTTCTAGGTTTAGCCTCACGAGGCTTAGTGCGTCCCGTCAAGATAAAGGCAAGAAATTTAAAACAAAATCTTGTCATTCCCGTTGTTAACTAGGTCAGGGTTAATATGCAATAAAAATTTATGTATTGTGTGGTTTTTAAGGCTGATTGTCATTCCTAACGCCATCCTAACTAGAGAAGATTTTTGTTGTGTGGCCTCCTGAGAGGCTGAGTGCGGGTCTTTCTAGTCAACGTCCGTGGGCAACCTGCGCGTGGGAATAAGATAAACAGTGAATAAATAAAGATAAATGAAACTAAACAATAATGTAAGAGGAAGCTGCTGTGGCCAGTCAGAAGGTACCGTCCCTGTATTTGCCTAACGGTGAAAATGGGAAACCACAGAAATGTACTTCCACAATGGCCTAGCGCTTCGCATTAGTGAGCGTAGCCACTGCTGTTGGTTCTATAATTCACATGAGAATTGGGAAGGAAGCGGCCGTGGCCTTAAAGTTACATGTTGTCTAAATATGTAAGTTAATTTGTAAAAGAAAGCTGTAACATAATACAAGTAGGGAAAAGATAGTCAGAAGAGTCTGGGGTTAAACTCGAGGCCTTTCACTTGCAAAGCGAACACTCCACCACTAAGCTACTCCCCCCTGGCATAACGGTAACTCTTTGCAAACAAACATGGCATTATATCTACATCTAATGGGTAAGGACCAAATGTTTTCTCGTGATTTTGGTTACAACCTTCTAAATGTAGTTAATAACCACAAATGGACTATTTAGGTACGGCGCATGTATTTGGAGGCTATCTTTATTTGACCATGGCAACGAATCACAAAACAAAGACAAAATACAAACTTAATCCAGCCATTCAGCCAGCCACCGACCCGGCACACAGTCCACCGCCTTCCCAAGAAGGCGACATTCATGCCTGCCAAATCAATCGAGACGGAACATCCCTTCTTAGTTTCGGTTAGGAGAATTAGACATAGGATTGGGAAAAGCGTCCATGGACTTCAGTTATATTGTCTCAATATGTTAACTTAAATACATGCACCTGGAGGTGATAACTGGTCAATCGTAAAGGTAACCACTAGCTTGGGTCAGATTAGAAATAGGTTAAAGAGGCGACCGTGGCCCTAAGCTATGAACCATCCCAGTAACTACTTCCAGACTTCTTTTCAGTTTTACCTCTCGGAGCTGAGTGTACCCCGTTTCATGGCATAGTTGAGAATCAAACCTCTGCCTTCACGGTGAGAGGCAAACAGCTTGACCACTGAGCTATCACGCTCTCTCTTTCTATAGAGTGGTCTGTTCTAGCCCGAGAGCCGGGAATCGAACCCGGAACTCCAGGACGAAAGCCGAGAATGCTAGCCACTATGCAAGGAAATGGTCAATCTTGGTTAGCTTGTAGGACATCATGGGCGGAATATTTCAGCTGACAAGTGCTTTCCGTCGTCTCGCAACTGGCGGGGCATTGGCTGCGAGAGAGTTCGGTCTCGTTTGTTGTGAGTTGTAAAGGAAGATTTTAGTCATCAGTCTCGTGTGTATTTAAACAGTTGGGATAGCTTAGTCATCAGCACCATGTACTTGCGAGTGCTTATTTCTTGTTGTGAAATAGCATTATTTTGATTATAAGACCCGTGTAGCTAAAATATAATTATATATAAATCATTAGCCTCGTGTACTTAGGTGTACATAAATCATATTATGAGGTTTGCAGTATCAAATTCGTTATAGCCATCTAGTAAGGTTATTTTCATACCATGGCTATTAGCCCCGTGTACTCAAGTGTGTGTGTGTAAAACAACACCTTGATCGTCACACCTGTATACTTTAGTGCGTGAGTTGAGGATTAGGGCCACTTCGGTCATTAGCACCATGTACTTGAGTGTGTTGTGAGATTAAAATATGTCGATAATCCGCTCATTAAACTCGTATAGCAAAAATGTAGCGATATCGCAGTCATTAGTTCACTATAGTTGTGTGTCTCTAATTCATATTACGGATTCTAATCATGCCCGTGTGCTTGCGAGTGTACGTGTGTGTCAATAGGAAACTTCTGATATCGTTGTTATATGGCCCCGTGTAGTTGGTTGTTAATTTGAAATATCACAGTAATCAGCTCCGTTTACTTGAGCGAAACAATAAAACAAGAGTAGCCTAAGAGATATACACAAGAGAGAGATATAATAGAGAGAAAATCCCGGTACAGGTGAGTGTTAACAATTCTATATTTTCGGGTAAATATGTCTAAAATTTTGAAATAAACCGTTCGGGTATCGGATAGTTTTTTATGGCCGGATGACCTTCCAAATGCCTTTCACTTGCAAAGCAAACACTCTACCATTAAGCTACTCCCCCTGGCATAACAGTAACTCTTTGCAAACAAACATGTAATTATATCTACAGATAATTGGTAAGGACCAAATGTTTTCTTAGAATTCCAATACCGTCCGTTTTGCAAATAAACATAGGTTAACCAAGAGAGAATCCTGGCTCAAGTAAGTGTAAACAATTCTCAACTTCGTTAAAAATCTATGTTAACTTTTAGCCCACTTTCGAATTTTGGAGAAATAAATAAATACTGTAATTAAATAATAGTACATTATGCAACGAGCCTATAATGGCAATAATTAAGACACGAGTATGTTTATAAAACGAGCGTATGCGAGTTTCATAATTTCCATACGAGTGTCTTAATTACCATTATAGGCGAGTTGCATACGACTGTTTATGTTCGACGATAATTATTATAACTCTTTTATGTTCGAACATAAATATTCATAAATATCTGTCGAGATTTCACCAGTTTTTTGTACTGAACAGAGCACATGAGACGATGAGAATGCCTTGTATTTGACCATGGCCTCCTCGATTACCCTACTATGACACTAGGCCAGGCAGTGAAATTTAAATTTGAAGGCCGTGGAACTCAGCGCATCTAATTATCTAATTGGTCAAACAACTGTTTCTTGAGAACTGATTGTTTATTTATTTAACCAAATCTACTTGTTAATTGCCACTTTAACTCAGAGAGTCATATCGTGACATACAGACAATAAACACATAGATAACATAAATTTACATTATAGCGTTAGATAATTAAACCAAATGTTCATTCGGCATTTCATAGCTTCCTCGTTATTTCAAAACTTAATAATGCTTTGCAGTAGTTATCTTCATTCACAATATCACTGGGCAACTTTTCTGATGGAGACTGCACAAAGTTCTTTCTTAATCATAAATGTGGACTCAGTGTTCTTCATTTTTTGACAGCTCTCCATGGGAGACACATCACAGAAAGAATTACTTTTATTTCCCTATCGAGCCCTTACTGACTGAAAGAGTCTGATAAGTTTTGTAATAAGGACAAAAAAATATCAAACTCACAGGAAAAATCTACAGACAGCAATATGTGGCTGTACTGTAGTAATCATATAGGCTACCTAGTTAATACAGATAGGCTCTCCTAGGCTTTAACAAGATTTATAGCTTAGGAAGCCATCTCCTGTACTTGAATGCTTAATTTACATGCATCTTTGTCCTGAATCTCATCCGACGCTTTCTTATTCCACATTGCCCTGATGGTATTAAAATATTTTTCTAATTGACCTGCTTTCCCCCATTCCCTTTTTAGTAATTTAATTAAAGTGTGATACTCATTTTCATTTTCAATTCTGTTTAGATCTGCTTTGTCTACAAACTTTGCTCTTTTCATTTTAATTTCCTTGCATTCCCTGATCAGGTGCGCTGCACCCATAACCTTCCCACAAAACAGGCAAATGTCCTCCTTTCCTACTTCTCTCAACGCTTTGTTCTTATACACCTCCATTAACCACCAAATTATCCCTCTCATTTCTCTTTTCATTAGGCATTGAGGCTTTATGCTCACAAAGTTCCTTATTTCGCAGAACTCCGTTAAGGTTCTCCTACTGGTGCACTCTTCTCTTAGCACCTGCAACTCTACGTCATTAACCCTTCTACACACTTTCTTACACACTCTACCTTCCTCTCTTTGTAAGTCCCTATCCCATAGATAACCCATTCCTAATCTTTCCAGTACACTTCTTACCCCGTCCACCCAGTAGCCCTCTTGCTGGTGCTTCATTTGGTGCAGGTAGGCTACCTTAAGCATTTCCCCCCCTCCACCTGCTTTTAAACGAATCCAAGACTTTATGACCTTTTTATGATATGTTGTCTAATGCTTACATCCTCACACAACATTCTCGCTCCACAATTCGCCGTGCAACTAGGTAGCCCCAAAATTATCTTGGCAAACCTACTTACAATACTGTCCAGGGTTTTCGTTCCTTCCTCTAAACCCCATACTTCTACTCCATAGAGTGCTCTTGAAACGATGAGTGCGTTGAACACATTCTTATACACTTTGTAGTCAAGATTCGGTAACCTACGCTCTAACACTTTAACATTCGCCAATGCCGCTAGCCCTTTCGATTTTGCCCTTTTAATTTGTTCGGTCCATTTACCATTACTCGCCATTATCGTCCCTAGATACTCAAGTTTTTTCACTGTCTCTAACTGCGACCCATACATGACCCACTTTTCATTCTTAGCCAGTTTAACTCCCTTTTTGCAGACCATAACTTTGGTCTTA
Source organism: Meconema thalassinum (assembly GCA_946902985.2). Lineage (NCBI taxonomy): Eukaryota > Metazoa > Arthropoda > Insecta > Orthoptera > Tettigoniidae > Meconema > Meconema thalassinum. Next base: position 241,846,375 of record OX336395.1, read on the forward strand.
CTCGGATTAATTTTTAAGTTCCTGTCCTCACAGTATCTCACAATCTCGTCAATACTATATAGCATATTATAGGGTGTTAGAGCAAGCTGAAGGATGTCATCAGCAAAAGCTAGGCCCGGAATATCATAATTGTCCAAGCAAGGGTTGGACCGTTGCTCAAAGCCCTTTCAATCGAAAATATCGTTGATAAATAGCAACAAAAAAAAGCACCGGGGATAATTTGCATCCCTGTTTTAATCCTATATTAGACGTTATCTCTCCTACAATTACATCATCTTTAGTTTTAATTGCACATTTCACTTCGGAATACACATTCTCAATTGCTCGTATCATTTTATGTGACACCCCAATTTTTCCCAGTTTAGCCATGACAGCTCCCCTGCTCACTGAATCAAACGCCTTCTCCAAATCAATAGCTGTGATATACAGCTTACCTCTTTTCCTTCTTATGTACTTGTCCATCACCGTTTTAACCACCATTATATTGTCACTGGTCCTCATCCCTTTTCTGAATCCTGTCTGGAGTCTCGAGAACACCGAACAGCCCTCTGCCCATGCTATTAAACGCTTGGATAAGACCCCGGTGTACATTTTGCTCAAATTATCAAGCAAGGTTATGCCTCTATAGTTGCCTGGGTCTAGTTTGTCCCCACGCTTCTTATATATTGGACAAATTATTCCCTCCTGCCACGCCCTCGGAAATCTACCTCCTTCAAAAATTTTGTTAAAATTTTTTACCAAGCTGTCCATCATGAACCTATTGTTACTCAACTCTTGCCAAAATTCATTTGTTATCCCCGAAATAGCACCTGACTTCCCTCCTTTACTTTTTTCTATTACTTCCTTAATTTCCTCTATCGATATGACTTGGTCCAGCATAGGCAGAGCGGCCTCCAGCTCCCTCGGGACGCCAAACTCATCCCTCTTCGTCCAATTATCTTCAGCATTTAACAGATGAGAACTGATTGGTGGGAGAAACTGTTTCATAATGAAAAATAGTGTTATAATGAGCCTCATTATAGTACAGTTTTCTGACATATAATAAATAGTCAGGGTCGAATATAAATAAATATAAAATACCTCAGGTTACATTTTACATTCTGGAGGTTATTTTAATCAATGTCAGGAACCAGCATGGTCAACCAGTTTCTATGTAGGCCTAAGCATCTGTTGTACAGAATCCAAAATGGCAAGCCGCTCTCTAGAACTCTATCCACTGGTCAAAAAGAAACTTGGAAGTGACATTCTTATGCATATCATGGTGGTATTGAAGTAAGGTGAGTAATTATTATGCAGTCGTGTGAGAAATTTGTAGGGTACTATTTTTGTAGATGGAGATGGTGATGTATCAATGTCACATTAATGTATCATGTGACCATAAAATCACCAAGTGTATTAAACAAATGTTGTACGTGCCAACAAATTATTAGGGTGCTCAATTTTCTAAGTATTTGTTTGTTTAATAAACTCCTATAAATTTTATATTAGCACAGGAAAACTGCAAGGTATTTTTTGGAATACTGAAGAGACTCTACTTCTACGTTTCGATCCCAACTAAAGATCGTAAAACAACGTAGGAGAAAGCTGGGGTTTACTCTGCGATATCCTTAAGCAAATTAAAGGTAGATTTTAATTCGGATGATGGATTTGTATTTTTAGATGTTTTACCTCAGAATCAATTTAGCCCTAATCTTGCCTTCTAAAAATGATTGTCGCATGCCACCAACCCACCAAACGCGATAAAAACCCGTGACATTTTATCTCTTGCCATACGTGCTATTTTTCTTTTATTTCAGACAAATTTTCACATGCAAATAACTGATTGTTCCTCCATTAGCGAATTGCGGTGCTTTAGCCGGGTAGTTTCATCTCATCGGAAAAACGGGTACACTACCAACCCATTTCCGTAAAATCTAGTAATTATATATCGATGTCCACAAAAGTATATATAACAAGTAGGAGTCCACGCCGCTCGACCTGCTTTGGATGAGACTGTGCGGCTACATAGCGGCAAGCAAGAGGGGTAATAATCTCAAACAACAACTTCGTTGGCGGCAAATTATAGAAATTATAAAATGTTATTCCAGGCAATGCTGACACCATCACGTGGTTATGAAAGCCGGACGTCTTCGGAAATGGAAAATATCTTACAGCTGTAAATACATTAGAGAATTCATAGGCAATGCTTAAACCATCACATAGTTATGAAATATCTGTAATAGTTTTCTTGCACCCGTCCGACTCGAATAGGCTGACCTACCCTGTATATTGTTTTACCCTAAAGTAAAGAACCCCTGGCTGCCATATGCTAAAGGCCCCGCGCTGGCTTAATCCGGCACTGTATCAAGCTTTTTCCGTTTCGAGATGCCGAGATGTCGAAAAAGAAGAAGAAGAAAGGTTTGTTTAACCTATACGTATGGTAACCTTTAATAATAAATTGTATGTCAAAATTTGAGGCTCATTGTAATACGTGTATGCTTTTTCATTGAATACGGCTGTACAGGGTGGCGCCTTTTCGATGTATTTGACGTGTATCTTTGAGACGAATCAAGATAGAGCAAAACGGATTTCGCAATTCCGTGCCACTATTTTGTGAAACAAACCGATGGTGTAATGGAAATCATCGCAGCCCTCTTGTTTTTCGAACTACAGGGTGATTGTGAAAAGTCTGCATTTTGGGACCCCCCTTGTATTTCAAGCATTTTTAAACTTTTTGAAAAGGTGAAAACGGATTATTATAGAGAATTTTCCGTAGAATTCAATTAGATCATCAGTTGAATTTGTACAAATCATTAAATACATTTGGGCCCAAATTTGTTTTTCAAAAAACAAAAACATTTAATAATATCAAAACGGTGTCAGATATCAAAATATGATAAGAGGCAGAAAAAATGCTAATTTCTGAGATCTTACGCCTGTAATTTTTTTTGATAGGACCGACGATTTCCGAGATATAACAATTCGAAAAAAAGTATGAAATTCTGGGCCCCAGAAAATGAAAAAGGTGAGATATATCAAAAAATCATGAGAGGTAAAAAGTTGCTAATCACTGTGATCATACACATGAACATTTAACTTGGTTCGATACAACCAACCGTTTCCCAGATATAACGATTCGAAATAAAAGGAAGAAATTCAGGGCCCCAGAAAATGAAAACGGCGAGAGATATCAATAAATCATAAAGAGTAAAAAACATTCTAATCACTGCGATCTTACTGCTGTAAACTTAACTTGTTTCGATAAGACCAACCGTTTCCCAGATATATCGATTCCAGAAAAATGGATAAAATTCAGGGCCCCCAAAAAAGAAAATGGTGAGAAATATCAAAAAATCATCAGGGTTAAGAAAGTTGCTAATCACTGAGGTTTTACACCTGTTTATTTATCTTTGTTCGATATAACCAACAGTTTCCCAGATATAACGATTCAAAAAAAAGAATGAATTTCAGGGCCCCAGATATTAAAAACGGTGAGAGATATCAAAAAATCATAAGAGTTAAAAAAGTTGCTAATCACTGAGATCTTAATTCTGTAAATTTAACGTCTTTCGATACGACCAACTGTTTCCGAGAAATGTCGATTCGCTTCCAAAAAAAGGGATACAATTCAGGGCCCCAAAAACAAAAAATGGTGAGAGATATCAAAAATTCATAAAGTTGAGAGATATCAAAAAATCATAAAGGGTAAAAAAAGATTCTAATCACTGAGATCTTACACTTCTAGCTTTAACTTTGTTCGATACTACCAACCGTTTCCCAGATATAACGATTCGAAAAAAAGGAAAAAATTCAGGGCCCCAGAAAATGAAAACGGAGACAGATCTCAAAAAATCATAAGAGTCAAAAAAGTTGCTAATCACTGAGATCTTACTTTTGTGAATGTAACTTCTTTCGATGCGACCAACCGTTTCCGAGAAATGTCGATTCCAAAAGAAGGGGAAAAATTCAGGGCCCCAAAAAAAGAAAATGGTGAGAGATATCAAAAATTCATAAAGGTTAAAAAAGTTGCTAATCACTGAGATCTTACACTTGTAGCTTTAACTTTGTGCGATAAGACCAACCGTTTCCCAGATATAACAATTCGAAAAAACAGAAATAAATTCAGGGCCCCAGAAACAGAAAACGGTGATAGATATCAACAAATCGTTACAGGTAAAAAAAAGTTGCTTATCACTGAGATCTTACACCTGTAGATTTAACTTTTTACGATACGACCAACCGTTTCCGAGATATATCGATTCTAAAATAAAGCATGAAATTCAGTGTCCCAAAAAAAGGTCCGGCCCTGCACCGATTTTAACGCCCAACAATAGGGTTCGTCACAGGCCCCATCTCTTTCACCGTACCAAATTTCAGCTCGATATCATGAAAATTGCGATCTGTACTTTGCTAAACGGAAAAACGTCACGCACATACGTACGTACATACATACATAGTGTACATACAGAAATACTTTAAAAAAAAAATCGACTCCGATTCGATTGGTATAGGTTTGAAAATTGGGCGACGCTTAGTTTCCGAGATCTCGAAAAATCCTACCACGGCTATATGAAAGCCTATAGGATCATCCAAGAAAGGTAGCAAAACGAATCCAAACAATTTTCGAGGGATCTCATTACTCTCGGTAACTTACAAAATGTTGTCCAAAGCCCTTTTGAACCGTGCCTATCTACAAATGGATCCGCAGATTGGTGAATCCAAGGTGGGTTCCGGAAAGGCCGATCGTGTACAGAGCAAATTAACAATTTGAAAAACTCAATGTCTTACTTCCGTAAAATGTCAAATAAAAATTATGTCATTACTTTTGTTGACTTTGCAAAGGCTTATGACAGCATTGACCGTGACTCCCTTGTTGCTGTACTCTCAGAATTTGGATTAGATCGCAAGACAACAACAATCCTCAAAGATACCCTCTTGAACACAAGTTCAAAGGTTAAATTTATGGGAGGACTGAGCGCAGATTTTTAAATTGATACATGAGTGCGTCAAGGAGATGGATGTTTAATTGTGCGCTCGAAAAAGTCGTTCAAGAATGGAGACGAGCTGGTGCACCACCCCATAGACTAGGACCAAAACTCAAAGGGATAACACTAAACTGTTTGGCATTTGCGGATGACATAGTGTTAATTGCTCCAAGCATTTCTGATGCCCAGAAACAACTTGAATTACTCCAAGAACAAGCGCAAAAATTGGCTTACGGATTTCTTTTAACAAAAAATTTATGATGGATATTAAAACTTCTTCGAATACACTCCACATCGGTAATTGTCAGGTCTCCCGAGTGAAGGACTTCAAGTATTTAGGTGAATGGATCAATGAAACTGGCAACGAAAGAAAAACTATAGAGGCTAGACTACAGAAAATGGAAACTGCTTTCAATTGGACGAAACAAGTTTCTAACAAAAAATGCCCCTATTGGAATTGTAAAGTTCAACATTATAAAACCGTAGTCTTGCCTGCAGCCATTTATGCAGCCGAGACACTTAATCTACAACATAAAACACTGAGAAATCAATTGGAGAGATTAAGGAACGCAAAATCATGCGAAAAATTTTGGGACCAAGAATCAAAGATGGAATTCACCTTCCAAAACCCAATGCTGACATCAATTTAAAAATTACTAAAATCACAGACACAATCCGTATGAGAAGGATCCAATTCATGGGACATTTGGACAGAATGGACCCAACTAGGTCAACAAATAAAATCTATACGTTTTTGCAGAAAAAAGCAACAAGGTCCGATTGGTACAAACAGGCGGAAAACGATTTGGCTGAATTAGGTTTTCCCAATCTCAATGATCGAGAGGAAATTAGGAAAATTACTCATACACGGGGTTTTGAGGCAGAAGAGAGAAGACTTACCAGACACGTCTGGTCGCAGCAACGAAGACTCGCTCAATCGTTGCGCATGAAGAGTTATTGGGCAAATATCAAGGCTAAGAAGTGTTGATTCCGCGTGGTCCTAGGAGACCCATTCGCGCAGAAGAAGTATAAGAACATTATAGATGACCTGGTGCACCTAAATATTTCTGGAGAAACTTAGCCACAGAATCCCATGATAATCTCATCCAGGAAATGGAGCATACCTATTATAACAGACACAAATGCTAAGGATACCAAACCAAAGGGATCTGCTTTTCAGTCCGTCATGTCATAAGTTTCACAATATCTTCAGATTTCGTCTTGAGTATGCTGTTTTTATTACTGTCAAACAAGGATACTCTCGATCACAAGCATATTTGTATAATTTACTAGCTTAAGTACCCGTGCTTCGCTACTGCTCATAAATAAATTGAATTGTGAAGGTGACAGTTAAAACAGGGGATAGGCGAGGTGCTGCGCGGAGGGAGAGTTAAGGATGGAACATTTTGTGCAGCTGCACCGCTTGGCATTGACCGTATTTTATAGCACAAAATTAGGTTTTACTCGCTAACAGTTGGAGATACATGAAAAGTGATAAGGACCATTCTGATAGAAATTTAAATTTTAACCCTAATATAAGCCATCAAAAGTTTGCTATTTCTTAGCGTTCTCTTTTTATTTGAAATTGAAATATGAGTGTTTGAAACCAAATGGTGTAGTGACGTCACTAAAATGGTCGCCATGGCAGAGGTGCCAACCTTTGAAGTGGGTTATCAGTAATCCCCCCACCCAACTGAACATTTTTCTCGTCAAATCCAAAGCATGCTCCTCTCTTCTCGATGACACCACCTTTGCCCTACCCGAAATATCATATTACACAATAAAATTTGCACATTACCTGCTAGTTATGTGATAATAAATTCCTTGTAGCTTGTTTTGCACCTAGTAACTGGTTTTCCGTGAAAGTTTTCTTGCAACATACTCCCCCCCCCCCCCCCCCCTGTGATGACATTTTCGCCTTCTGAATCATAACCGATTCCAGTGTAGATATGCTTAATGTAGGTCTGAATTCTGTCTGATTTTTCCTAACAACACTGAAAATTCTTTCTGTGGGAATGTTACTGTTGTACAAGTAATATTGCAAATACCACATTACTTAAAGTTTTATACGCGAACTACCCACTTTCGTTTTTAAGATTAGCAATTTTGACCCAGTTTACATCAATTCTAGGTCCTTGTAAAATATATTCAGGGAATGTATCACACTGATAAACAGCAAATTTCTCTTCAAGTTTGTCATGTTCACTTTCCTTGACCAAACTTGGGAATCTTTGAACAAAATAATCAAGATATGAATAGGAAACCTTCATTTTATGAAAAATATCGAGATGTTACACGATCGGCGCTGGCCTCAACCGTTTGACGAGATTCCCGTTGTTTTCACGATAGAACACTGAGAAAAATTGCTATTTACATAATTGGTGTCACTTTTAGCCGATCGACGAGATTTCCACTGTCCTTGATGTGGGAACGGGAAATTATAGCATAATTACGCAATCGGCGCCACTTGCTGTAAGTTTGAAAGGAATCCAGTTGTTCTCGTCATCGAATGCGGAGAAATATCGCGAAGTATTGCAATCGCTGCCGCTTTCGGTCGTAATACGAGAATCACGATGTCCTCGCGGTTGGTCAGTGAGAACGCGATAATATGCAATCGGCGCCGCATCCGGCCATTCAACGATTGCCTGTCTTGTCTATCTGTCCTGGCAGAATGGCGGAGGCAAGCTCGAGGTTGGGCATGGTTAAAATTCACGAGCAGTTATCGACATGTTTGTTGAATGGTTGGCGTCGTGATTCCCGCTGTCCCTATGCTGTGGTTGGTAGTTCACGGTGGATCACGAGGAGAAATGAGTATCGCGTTGCTACATAGACTGTCATTTCTAAGTGGGTTGATGCCCTTCTCGCTCCCCGTGCGCTTTTAAGCATACGGTCATGGTAAAAATAGCGAGTAGGTTTCGGGATGTTTCGTGATGGGTGCCCAATCACCTTTGACAGGATTCCGCAGTCCTCGTGGTCACAAGTTCGCGATAGGGCACGGGTTTTATGATTTTACGCAACTAACGTCGATCTCGGTCCGTTTGACGAGATTCCCGCAGGCAAGTCGTGCGGTCAGCCGGCCGTCTTGAGCATGTGAGTTCGGAGGATGAACGTTCAAAGTGGGTATCCAATATTACGAATTAATCTGAGAGAATTGCATGAATAATATGACAAGAAGGCAGATTTTCTTTCGAATTCGAATCACCAATTATACAGGTTTCGAGATAACCGGTTAAATTATCCGATAGAACCAAAGTTCGAAGTAAAAGTCGACATAAAGGAATTTCGAATTAACCATACTTTATGTCGCAAATTTTCCAGATGGATAGATTTTTAAAATAAATGTATTTCGAAGCATTTTCGGGATTCTTTTTTCGAAACTATCATTTCGCAAGTTGAGCCATTAAATTATTTCGCGTTATTTCTGGACTTCAATTTGAGATAGTCTCCAAATGTAGAGGTCAATAACAGAAATAAGAGGTTTCTGTTGAGTTTCGGAAGTTTTCGCGAATAAACGGCTCGCGGAAAGTCACGTTTCCTAATAATACAGAAAAATATTTCACACAAAACTAAAAACTCTTCTCGATACCGAAATTATACGTTGAACCGATGTATACCACTCAAGGTATCCTCAGTATGCATTTCCTTGAGGTCGGGCAGGGGAAATATACGGTAGGCTAGCATACGTAATCGGCTCCATCGCAATCTGTGAGCCGAGCGGCGCGAGTTTAGACGATTTAAACCGACCTCGGCGAATTTTCGTTACCTCCAACTATGCAGACATAAAAATTAGCTGCTTTTACTTGCGTTACCTGTTTGTAAAATAAGCTACATTTTCGTTACTTTCCGTTACCGGTAGACACCCTGTAACTTTCCTTTTTTTTTTCTTCATAGAAATGTATTTTTTTCCTTGATGTCACTTTTCCGTAATAATTTCCCTTTCGACCGTAATGCCGTAATCGTGAGCTGAAATCCGTAATAATTACGGACAATCCGTAATAGTTGGCACCTCTGCGCCATCTTTAAATAGTGCAAAGTATTGAAATCAAAAAGCCTATATATTAACCAGGTAAATCAGCTACTTCCATGTAACATTTCATATAAATCGGACCTGAAGTTCTTTGGTGATCGAGTAATACACAGACACACAGAATCATACCATCTCATTTTTAGCCTATTTTCAATTTTGAAAAAATAGGCTTATTAGATCACCTTTTGTCCGTGTGTGTGTGCGTGTGTGTGTGTGTGTGTCCCTAATAAAATCTAAACGGCTAGAGCGATTTCAATGAAACTTGGTAAGTTGATAGCACTAGTCCGGGGGACCCCGACCGTGCCCTTCAAATTATGTTACGTCTCACCAATCCAACATGGCGGCTGTGCGAAATATTTCACCAGCATTCAATATCTCCGAAACTATTCCCGATATCACCCTAGAATTTATTACGGTGATAAAGGGAACTACAAGAAGTTCACCTATGTAACTTTGGAAAACTGGTAACTACAAAACCAACATGGCGGTCACGCGAATTAACGACTTTTAAATAGACGTTTCTCGCGATTTTACCAACCAAACGAAATAAAACTTGGTACAGTATATGTTTATACACATTGTAATGCACCGACATCTAACTTCGTTCAACTGTTTACATAACCACAAGATGGCGGATGTGCAAAATATTTCACTGGCATTCTATATCTCTGAAACTATTAGCGGTATCAGCCTGAAGTTTTGTACGGAGATAAAGGGCACTACTGGAAGTTCATCTATAAGAGTTTCAAAAACCGGTTAACTACAAAACGAACATGGCGACCAAGCGAATTTGAAAATTTTAAATAGACCTTTCTGGCGATTTAATGTTCCAAACGCAATGAAATCTGGTACAGGAAATATCTATACACATTTTAATGCACTGGTATCTAATTTAGTTCAATTGTTTACATAACCTCAAGATGGCGGCTGTGGGAATTTCGAAAATTAAGTTTTTTATTTCTTGTATCGCAATCATGCGATCGAAGTGAAAGTTTGAATAACAAACCTACGCAACAATTTTCCTTTAATGGTACATGACTCTATGGCCTATACATTTAACAATCCAACATGGCGACCATCCGAAATATTTAGACGGCTCTGAATATCTACGAATCTATTATAGCAATCAAACTGAATTTTTTTATGTTCATAGGTGCTATGAACTTAAGTTCGCCTATAGGACTTTAAATAACCTGGTGATAACAAATCCAACATGGCGGCGACGCGAAGTATTATATTCACATGAACGTTTCTCGCAATTTAACCATCCGAGTGCAGTGAAACTGAGTACCGTAAATCCTTATACGAATGTTAATCCACTGGCATCTAATTTATTTCAATTGTTTCCATAACCACAAGATGACAGCTGTGCGAAATTTTAAAATCTCGTTTTTATTTCTTGTGTTCTAATCATGCGATTGAAGTTTGCATGCTACACGTACACAATAATCTTCATGTAACAGTACATAACTTTAGGACCTACATATATAAAATCCAACATGGCGACCATCCGAAATATTTAGTCGGTTCTCAATATCTACGAATCTATTAGAGCAATCAAACTGAAATTTTTTATGTTGATAGTGGCAGTTAACATAAGTAGGATATATGAAAATAGGCTGTATAGTTCTTCATGGAACTACTTGTTATATATTAGTATAGATGTAGTTTTTTGATGTACGAAAAACATACGATATTATTTACTTAGTAATTTGAAAGTACCAATGTGTAAGTACAAAGGAGCCAGGTCATGGGTTCCAATGATTACTATGAGAATTATTGGTGACGTTAGTTACCTGTAGGTTTGCTACGGTACTGTATCTGTTGTGGGCAGTGAAGGAGGTAATAAATGTTTTTTACAAATCATTTACTCTTAAAGTCATCTTTTTGACGTAATGAGTGTACAGGGAGCTGCCGTAGTACCTCCAAACTGAACCCAGCGTCTTAAGTAGAAAAGAGGACGTGTTCATGGCGTGGTTAATCATTTTAGGTTACTGCTTCATTTTGGTTGCTACAAATTATTCTAGTTCTGTTAGTCTTAGTCAAGTCTTATCACAGTTACTGTATTCCTGATTTGTTATACAAAATATAGCCGGTACAAGTTAACACTGTCAACAATTAAAACAATGCAGCATAAAAACTTTAGCATTAATAAAACATAAACGTCACCATATTAGTAGTAGAACACACCTTAACGGAGAGTATACCACTACAATACAATATATTGCGCGTGATACCATCCGTCATAAGGTAAAGATTCAAAATCTCCCGTAACAGCAGCGGCATCCAGAGTATGAAATTAGACCCAAAATGTCACATTTAGACGACCTCATGGATTAGCGGCTAATATTCTCGGCTGTCACCTTGTAGGCCCGTGTTTAAATCCGGATCAGCCAAGAAATTTTAATTCTGGTCTGAGAGCTGGAACGGGGTACACTGCGCCTCCCGTGGTAAAACTTGGAAGATGTTTTCGGTGGTTTCCCACTTCTACTCGAAACAAATACCGGGATAGTTTCCAGCTGAAGGCAATGGCAACCTCCGTTTTAATCCTCACTTGAATAACAAATACACACACTACTACAGCCATCTCAGTAACACAGGTTATAAAACATTCATACACACTTAAGTTCATGGGGCTACATGGCCATGATGTCGCCAAGCCTCTAAATCAATCAACAATAACAGAATCATTTATGCTCATTTATTCTTAATACTAAGTTTCGTGATGATATCTATAGCCGTAGTTACGTGTCACTAATTACACGATGTCACCTTGTTAGATGCGATGTAAAGTTGGGCTAGTTAAGGTAAATATATAGCGGACTCAGTGGCGTAGTCGGTTGCATGCTGAATTGCTATGCCCAAGATCGCGGGTTTAAACCTGGCCGAAGTCATTGGATTTTTAATAGCGTTAAAATCCTCCAGTATGCCTTCCTTCGGAGGCGAAATAAAGCCAGCGGGCCCACGTCATACATTCATGGCATGTAAATGAACTTGCCACTACAATTGGTAGTGCGAAGTTAAATTTGTAATTATTTGGTTAGAAACGCTCTATCAAATTCCAAAAGTCACCACTAGGTGTCAGTGACTGTGGCATCCCTGGTAGGCAAAGAGGGAACTATTAAAATTGAACTTGATGGGAGCCTACAATTCTCCGCTATGGCCATTGGTTCTAGTCCAAATATAATTAAAGTAAAGATAATGGACTAAAAACCTTCAAGGTGCACTTACAAATTGTACGCTCCATTACAAATTCAGTGCTAATTATATACAATACAATAGTATTGGTCCATACAAAGGCTGATTTGTCCGGCTGGTTCACTCTAATATGCCAACTGAGTCTTTCAACAGAACATCAACATCAACCGTCTGCCTAATGAGTAATCTCCTTTAAGAACAAAACACCTGTTAATCAACACAGAAGAGACAGGTCGAACCTCAGTCGGACTAAGATGTAGGATGGTGTATTTATGTTGCATACTAAACGCTATCATATCATGGGTCTCACAGAAAACACTCCAATAATGTTATATTAAAAAACAAAAACACTAATCACGAAAACCATAAATCACCCTTGCAGCATTATCGCATGTAAGATATAATTTCAACCTCACAAACCAAATTCTACCTGACTAAAAAATTAGTCGTAATATTGACCTTTGATATAGTTGCTACATGTGGCACCATCCAGTTTGGAGGAACTTTTTTACGTAAAAAAATGTGGAACTTAGAACAAATACCTGGTGACAGGAACACAATAGGGACGTCCTAAGTAGTGGATATTCCTTTAAAAACTTACACCTCAGTTATGTTCAGATCCATGCTACAAATATGATGTGGTTTCAGGTACAGCGGTCATCTTCTGATTAACATTCATACTGGATACAATTTACAGTGTAACACACTTTCCTTACATACTGGTACCTCCAACTGTGAGAACTCGGAATGAGAATGGATAGCTTTAGGGCTGCTAATTATCAAAAGTGAATATCAATATCAACTAAAGACAGACAAAAATAAAAATAAATGTGTGCAATGACAGATATGAAAAAGGATATCTGATTTTGCCAACAAACCAGTTCATATCCAACATTTTTAGTGTGCATACATAAAACTGAAAGAAAGCTTTTCCGTTTAATGTTGTTAACTTACTCATTTAGATGATTTCTACATCCGTCAAGCACTTCAACCGGGATTTCTTCTTGTATATCCTAGTGACAAGAAAGAATCAATAACATCTTTGCTATCATCTTCAGCTTCAGCACAATAATTAACAAACAATGTAACTTTACAGCACATCAGCACTCAAAGTAAGGATACAGCAGTTGAACAACTGACTAAGATTACTTTCATATTCTCCACCATATCTTACTGGATTATACAAGTCATCCCTAATAATGAAACTTATCAAAGCCTTCACTCCTTTATAGGTCAAGTAAATATTAGTGTGATAGCAAATGTGGAGAACAGAGCTAGATTTCATGGGTTCACAGACATTATTAGTGAGGCAGTAATATTTATATTGACATTTCTAGCAGTAAATATGTAAAGGGATTTTACATCACTAGACCGACCACATATATGCCAGAAAAACAATATTCTACACGAAATGTTTCACATAACACTGCACAATCTTTGATTAAGGGGAGTAGGCCTACGTACCTCAATTTTCGCCAACATAGCGAAATTCGTTTTCAAGTATTTTGATGTTCTTTGATACGTGTACGACATGACAACAGTTCTTATATCGGCAAAATCGGATTCCAAGTACCCATAATTTGTATTTTTCATGGCGTCTGTCATCTTCTAACTTTCGAGGAAATTCAGGAGTATTAATGAACATACCCTCGTTGCTAAGCGGTTGGTGCTACTGTCAACAACGTGTGATGCCGCTGTGATTGTTTATGTTTGATTGATGATGAAGATAATTGTTGTTTTAAGGTGCCTAACATCGAGGTTATCGGCCCCTTATGTTTGATTAGTTAGGTGCATGTTGTGAGATATTGTTACGGTTAGGCCTATTCCAAGTGTTTGTTTTCAACATGCCCAGGATAAAGAAGTTCGGCAGTAAGTTACGTGTGAATCAATTTAGAAATAAGAAGACACGCTTGCAGACAGAGAAGGCTGACGCTGTTCCTATTACGAGCAGTGAGTATTTGCCCACCACTCCCAAAACCTCAAACAACAGAGAGGAAGGTTCAATTAGTTCTCCAATAAGTTGTGTCATAAAAAGCTGGCAGTATCTGAAAATGTATAGGTACACTGATGAAAATGGAAATTGCAACACCCAGAAGGAGTGGTGCTACATTGCTCCAATTGAACATGCAGGACGAGTGTTTGGTTGTGATTCGATGATTACACTTTCAGGTCCCTCTGACCGCAAGTTTGGACAACAATCAATACAGGATGTGCCCACCACTAGCTGCAATACATTGATGAATTCGTCGAGGCGTGGAGTCCATAAGGCCCTGGATCGCTTCCTGAGGAATTGTGGCCCATGCTTGCTGCACTGCACGGGTCAGTTGTTCCAGAGTTGTGGGTGGCTGAGGACGGTTGGCCAGTTGTCGACCGATCTTGTCCCACACAGGCTCAATAGGACTGAGGTCCGGGGATCTGCCGGGCCATTCTAAGGTTGTGATGTCGTGGAGAGCTTCTCTGGATATGCGAGCAGAGTGAACCCGGGCATTGTCCTGCTGAAACATCCCATTAGCAATGTTCGCCATCATAGGGACAACCACTGGATTGTGTACCCTATCAACGTACTGTCGAGAAGCCATAGTGTCCTCAACAAGCACTAATTGTAATTTCACACTAGAGCCAATAGCTCCCCAGACCATAATGCTTGGTGTTGGCCCTGTGTGCCTCTCGACAATAAGGTCTGAGCGGCCTCTCTCACCGGTAAGTCGGCGCACACGATTCCGCCGATCACTGCCGGCAAGACAGAAGCGCGATTCATCACTAAAGCCGACCCTACGCCATTCGTCGACCCACGTCGATCGTTCTCGACACCAGGCTAGCCTTACACATCGCTGTTGTGGGGTCAATGGAACACCTTCTGCAGGGACACGGGATCGTAAGCCAGCTGCACGCAGACGATTACCAACTGTTTGTTGTGTAACGTGGGGTGCCACAGCTGCTCGAATTTGCTCTGCTGTTGCATGGGGTTCCATCTGGGCCATCCGAATGATGTGGCGATCCTCTCTCACAGTCGTCTGTCGCGCTGGGTCTGTGCCAGGTCTACGAGTGTGGGTACCTTCATTTGACCATTCTGCCATACGAGTTGTACCGTAGATGCCCGTCGGTCAACACGTGCAGCGACAGTCCTTAGCGATAATCCAGCCTCACAGAGACCAATTATCCGAGCTCTCTCAAACGGCGACAGTTGTTGATAGCGTGCTCTTCTCTGTCGTCGAGGCATGTTTGACGGGGAACACTTCACTGCACAGACTGCAAGTCAACTACGCTACACCTGAGTCCGTATACTGGAGTTGATTCCTCCGCGACCAATCACGTGGGGAGACCTGTAGCAACAATCCAATGGGTCTGAAATCTTGATCGTTTACATACCTACTGTGCGAGTCCAAGCTCTATTAACTTGCGGGGTGAGGAGAAAGAGCAGGGAAGGGACAGGCGAGAAGAGAAGGGCCTGTCAACAGCCCGCAGTGTTACATGCTCGTCTATTCCAATACTGCTAACATAGGGTCTTCTCTGAGACCAGTGTGGTGTTACGAATGAGTCAGTGAGTCACCGACCAATGTATTTGGTTCTGTACTATGCACGGACCGAGAAACCTCATCACTCGTCAACACCGTTTCTCATAGTCAGCGATGCACATTCCTCTCAGGTTCACGCAGCTTAGACTCGAGCAGTACATGGCATCGTTCCATTTCTAGAAAATCAACACAAACGACCAATGCCTTCATGGTGTTGCAATTTCCATTTTCTTCAGTGTATATAAGGAGTATGACTCAGGTAGCGGCTTAACTGGTACAAATGGTGAAAACATTTCAGTAGGATACCAGGTTATAGATGTTCAGCTCTTGTGTGCTGCTGTGAAGTCGCTTGTGCAGTGCATATTTTGTAAAAAAATTGATTGTGTGACAGTCTCTGAAAAGGCAGCATTTCGTAAGGACCTCGCTTGCATCATGGTTCATTCATATGAAAGTTGTGGAAAAGAAACCAAGTTTTCCACCTCAAAATATGTGAACGGTGGACATGAGGTGAACCATCGATTTATGTATGGCCTGAGATCAATTGATAAGAGGAAGGCAGGGGGTGACATGCTATGTGCTATAATGCATTTGCCTAGTTCTCCTACTAGATTTCATGGGTTCACAGACATTATCAGTGAGACAGTAGAGAAAGTCAGTGAACACCGCATGAAGGTTGCCACTCAGGAGCCTACATCTGAAAATGAGGGAGTTCTAACCTAGATCTCAAGTAAGATTTTATGAGTTAATCTATAATATTCATTCCCTCAGATTTTGTTTTCTTTAGGTACCCTCAGTTAAAAAACTGAAGTGTTTGGTGATTGGCTTCGTGTTCTTCACGTCATAACATAATTTCCCTTGTGTCCGTGTCACATAGCGGACTAGCCTCCAGGCTCGATATGTCTTCCTGTCCAGCGATCCTCCCCGATACGGTGGATGTCGGACTTCACAACTGTTACGCATACAGCTCCCTTGTTGGCGTAGCTGATTCGCTACTTGGATTTCGGGCACATTTTATACTAGATGTGTTATATTATCAATGTCTGAGCTATGCCTGAATACGTTCAACTAGAAACAAAATACAATGCATTCTAAGTAGGCTTAATCAAAAATGTTTATGTTGATAATCAGGCTGCAGTGAGATTTGATGGTAGGATGGGTTCTTGGCAGGAGGAAGTAAATTGAAGCAGGTGGAACATTTAACCCTTTATAGGTCCTTGGGATTCTATCTTCCCACCATGTATTTATAGAACGGTGTTAGGGAGAGAAACTTCCCACACATTTCATTTCAAGCAGTTCCACATGCATCCACAAGCTAGATGCAGAGAAATATTGAAAACCCATTAATTTGATGTATACTGTCATCAGAAACCAAAGGTGGGAAGCATATATCCCAGTGGTCTCCACAGTGCACGTGCTCGCCAGTTCAGTTGTGTCGAGTAAAAGAAATGCATTGTTTTACAGAAGAACGTATTTTTATGGAAGATAAGAGATTTGTAAACGCTGGTATATAGCTGAAATACAATGTTAATAATGGTTTTGGTCACTTGAGTAAATATATTTCAGCTAGAATGGAAATTATTATAGAATTATTATAGAATAGAAGATTTTTAAAATTAATTTTCTGGGTTTTTAATAAATACTATTTTGAAATTATTGAAATATATTTGAATATACTAACTTTTAAAATTCCAAAATAACTTTTTTATTTTTTGTGCAGTTTTCGGCAAAGATGGTATAGGTCACTGACCTTGTTTTGCGTGGGAGTTACAGATTATTCTTAAATTATAGAGCGTGATGGGTGTTTTATACATTATATGCTGTTAAATAAACCTCATTATTGAGTGATAAACAGAGTATCATCATAATTTGGAGGTGGGAGATTATTACCCCATTGCTGATTTAAGAAAACAAACTGTCGGGTGTGGGCAGTGGGATAATAATTTCCCACCCCATATTTCATAAAATAGAATCCACACCCAAAAAATTGTTGCATATTCCGACTCATCTATCACCCCCAATTACAAATGTGCAAAAAAATGCAAATATTTTATACCCCCAGTCTTTTGCCCTATAAAGAGTTAAAGTGCTTGAGCTGTGTATCCTCTGAGGATGGTAGTTGGGGAAGTAAATAGAATCGAGCTGTATAAAATACAATACAGTGAGATCTCAGTAGTGATCTGCAGTATTATGCAAGAAAGAAGTTATAGCGATTAAACTCTCCCTACATCACATAGTACGTAGAGCGACAGTGCTTTATGGAAGTGAGAACTGGGTAGATTCAGGATATGTGATACATAAGCTAGATGTAACTGATTATAGGGTAGCACGAATGCCTGCTGGGACAAACAGGCGGGAGCAATGGCACGAAGGTGCTCGTAATGATTAGATAAAGGCCAAGTTCGAAATGATCACGCTAGTTGAAGCTGTTCGTATGAGCAGACTCAGATGGTGGGGTCATGTTAAGAGAATGGGGGTGGAGAGATTACCTAAGGGGTTAATGACTGAGGATGTAGAGGGTAAGAGAAGTAGAGGCAGACCTGGTTAGATTCAGTGTTGAACGATTCCAAGGTGAGAGGTGTAGAAGCAAAAGAGAATGCGATGCCAACTACTAATGGAGGACAATGGAAGCACCTTCATCGCAAACACAGGCTTGCAGACTAGACTGGAAGCAAAACAGTCTCAAACGAAAATGTGTGTCTGTCTGTAACCATTCAAAATTTCGGTCGACTGCGATAATGGGGGAATATTACGTAGAGATCTCGTACGAGTCCCCTGTTTAGAAGAAGGTAAGTTGGTTGACCCTGCTTCATTTGGGGTACCTAGACCATTAAAATACATACAAATACCAACTTCACACCAGGAAACTAATACAAAGTGATTGTGCTATGGATATGCTGGCTTCACATAATATACCCTTCACCTATGAGAATTAAGACCTATCCTCCATTAGCTAAGTGTATTAGGCAACATCATATATAGAGGGAGGTAATCGGTTTGAGTCCAACATTTGTCAGACATCATAATGCCACACCATCCATCAACACGGCTTGTACTTTATGTACAATACACAACCTAGTGGCCGACAGCTTCATCTGTCAAAGGTAACGTCTGAATACACCATTCTTCTGTTGAGAAGAAAATGACAATGAAGTATTTTATGAGATGGATCAAGTAGCGACACAATAAGGTACTTACCTCTACCAAATCTCCACCACTCACCGAAGATGGTGCTTCTAATTTGAGGCAAGGAACAATCTCAGGTATAGAAAATTCTTCAATTTTAATATCATCAGTGAGATCAGTATCATCCTGTACAGAAATTACTTGTTTCACAAATACATTACATAGGTAAAATTATATCTTACACACAAATTGTAAATTTGCTCAGACGTAATCAAGGAATAAGTTACCTTTCATCTGCCTTTCATTACCTTGATTTGCAATAGACAAGATCTGGATCAGAAACTGTGTACAGATTGCACGTTTTGTTTTCAGAGTTCACAACCCAGACTTCCATGTTTAAACTTCATATTCTGCAACTAACCACGGGTACGCCACGTTACATCCCAAATCAAAAATCTACGTGGCCACAATGCCCAGTATCAATATATTTTAAATAAAAAGTATAAATATATATTTATTGTTAAACCATTGTCCTTTGGCAATCCCAGAAATAACCCCCTACACAG
This sequence comes from Meconema thalassinum, assembly GCA_946902985.2. NCBI lineage: Eukaryota > Metazoa > Arthropoda > Insecta > Orthoptera > Tettigoniidae > Meconema > Meconema thalassinum. The sequence goes on from OX336395.1 coordinate 241,865,768, forward strand.
AATCCGAAAGAACTTATGTCATTTTTCAATGGAATTGAAGGAGTATGCTCAATGAAAATTGGTAGGCCCACTTTTCCAACTGATCAATGAACTTCATTCTTATTCTGGAATCATGGCAAACATTGAACATATCGAAGGCGTTCATTGTGGTGGTATCCTGAATTTAATCCGCTTCGGCCTCCAATATACTGTTTTCCATTTTCCCTTCCCAGTTCCAAGTACCTACACTCTCTCAATTTGCCTCGCTCACCTCAATGTTACCAACATAACCTTCCCTGTAAGCGTGCATGATAATCGGCGCCAATGATCCTCTCCTTCTCATACTGCAAAACCTTTGGATCACATACAATTGGGGGAGAACTTAACGCACATCACGAAGACTGGGGATGAAGAAAACAGGAAAAGGTAGGCATGGATTAATAACATCTCATTTAGCACATTTCAGTGCACACATTTTGAGAGGTAGTGTTCAATATTCTTCCTGGATTTACGTAAAATTGGTTATTTCACATCTTTTATTCCCACATATCTTGATACATCTCATCTTAATTTCTAAATTATCGAATCCCTTATTTGTGTCCCAGTCTTTCAGCCCAATTTTCTTATCTTGCATCATCATTGACATCCGCTCCTTATACATATATTTTTACAATAACTTTAAAAAGAAGTCTCCCAGAAGCTGCAAACTCCCAACACATATATTTGTCGACCCGTATTTGTTATTGGGTCAAGAGCCAATGCCGTGCCCAAAAATTGACGAGAAGAAAACACTGAAAACTGGCTTATAATTGTCTACAAAATAAGGAGAATTGCAGAGTATGTCTCAATGCCTGAAGAATACCAAACTTAGAAGGAAGCAGGTGGGCACCTGAAATCCACGAGCCAAAAGCCCATGAAGGTGTAGAAACCTTGCAAGGGAACTCCATCAATTCATGAAGAATACGGAATATAGAACCTACAAGTACTTCTAAGGATTATCATCCACGCGAATCTTCCGATTTGGTCGAAATTATGTTGGTCAGACCTCAAGTAAATCTGTGATCGTATTTCATTCCCAAATTCACACGAACCATCCCTGGAGAGTACGTAAATGTACTCATTAGGAACGTACGCTAGACATGGAGCAGCCCATGTTAAAGAGCTTACCGCATCTCACGTCCTCCCCAACCTATTGCACTACTTCAACCTTTCCCACAGCAGTCTATCAACACCACAACAAAACATACTGGGGAAAGTGCCTACAGCAGTGTTCTTGGTACAACACCATAAGAGAACAACAAAAAAAAAAAGATACGAGCCTTACAGTAGTCGCATATGATGTGTAACATCTGACATGTTATCCTACTGGTATACTACACAGCTTGGACATTCTTAAAATGTTCATTTACGCTCCATTTTCGGACTGGTACTATGATGAATGTATAGATTGAATTGGAGATATGCTACTGTCACACTTGTGGCGCAGCGGTCAAGCTGTTAGTCTCTCACCAAGGTAGACCGGGTTTGATTCCCGGTCAATACATGTGAGATTTTCGAATTGAAATGCCATGTCCTGTGGTTCGCATTCCACGTAAAAGGGAGGTACCGTGGATCATGTTTGTGAGATTAACGATCACGCAAAACAACAAGCTTCCTTCCTTCCTTCCTTAATAATTCATAATAACAAAGTGACACACAACATCGACTGTACTCTCAAATACTGTGAGCACACTCCTCAGTAACTATAGCATTCATTATTCTCAAGACTCTCATACAATTCGTCGTAAACAATCAAAACATGCCTTCCTACAATCATGAAATGACCTAGCCTCAGCTTTTATTCCACTCATATAACAACATTCTGTTATACATTTAATATTTGACTAGCCTACTAAACCACAGCTTGACAATAATGCCGCTTACTTGAGTGTCATTTGTCGTCTTTGTCCTACCCCATGTGATGATCAACCTTGAACGTGAAGCTTCATAAACTGCTCAATGACAAATGAAAGTTGGTGAAATATTTGCCACTGTGCTCGTCAAACCAGTGCCTGCTTAATGGACTGCCTACTGTATTACCATAATATTCTCGCGCTACAGAGCACACACTGCCTTGTTTCCAATACACACATTTTGAATTGTTATTGTAAAAGGGAGTGTTTTACAGATATTGTAGTTTATAATACGGAACTCATTTTATTAGATGATTTGTAGCTTCCACCAGCACTAGCCTAAATAAAGAATACGACATGGATCAACTAAATTAATAGACGCGACACCACTCATAACCTTAAATTCCTTACAAACAGGACCTCTTGATTCACAGACCAACACGTAATTTCATATGAATTCTCTTAAAATGAGTCATATTGATATGATAAATATCGTTTAAAATGATAATCTGGTAGCTGGATCGATCGATCGAGCGGGCGGTGCACCCTCCGTTTTCCACCACTGCCAGCTAGTACACTTCCGTCCGATTGATCAAGCGGGCAATGCATACTTCCGTTGTCCACCACTGCCAGCTAGTACACTTCCGTTTGATCGATCGAGCGGGCAGTGCATACTTCCGTTGTCCACCACTACCAGCTAGTACACTTCCGTTTGATCGATCGAGCGGGCAGTGCATACTTCCGTTGGATCCACCACTGCCAGCTCGATCGTTCCGATCCACTTCCGTCCCCAATTTTCAAAATCACTCCCACAAAACTATCCAGCAACCGAGGGAAAGATGTTACACATCAAAAACTTGCTCAAGTCCGCATTTAAGCATGTCACATATCGCCCTGCGTAAAAATCACCCAAGTGTAATATTAAACTAAATAACAGCAAAGATGTATTACATCGGATAAGTAGGTTATAAAAAGGTTATGTAGGTAATAAGGAAACAGTAGTAAGAAAAGCAGTCTATTACGGTAAGAAAATGGATGAATCCTAGTAATATTCGGGTCGAAATTGGAGGTTAGTTGACCAATGGAGGTCAAAAGAAAAGATGGGAAAAAGGGCCCGGCACTAGCAAAGAGCAATATTAGGCTCTATTTTCTATGATTGCTGCTGAACATATATATAATTTTTTTGCCGGCACTTCAGTGGTGTGGTGGCCTTCATTCTTCCATATCAGGCTATTTTTAATGAACTCCCTAATACGGTAGTTTTTGGCAAGTTAATATTTAGATTGTACGGTATTTTAAAGAGTTTATAACAAGGATTGGTACAAATTATTCTAGAGCGCATGACACTGAACATACACTCACCGGCAAAAAAAACGCAACACTTGTATTTTTTAATAATTCTCATAATTTATTGCACTGAAATTATTCTTTTTTGTAAAAATTATGGATAATTTTTGAATAATAGTACACATACAAAAAAATACTTCAAATATAAAATCCGCTTAATTTTCTAGAATACGATTAACATGATAAAAAAAAATTTGGGTAAATTACATAGTCGTTTAAAAATTTATCCTCTACATAAAGGAAAAGACCATGTGCGGTGTATTTGCCTGGAATGTAAGGTATTCTCTTTCAAGTTCCGATGGCGGTTCTGTTTCAAAAAGATGAAGAAAGGAGTGGCAATAATGATTATTCATTTAAAATATGAAGAAAGATGTGGTGATGACTATTCATTTAATATATAATTGCTGATGACCAAGTTAGAACCCAGACATTGTTCTCTTGACGATAAGAAGCTTGTTTGCCCTGGCGGCCTTTCTACTTCCCCACTAGCCTATAAGCCATATGATACACAAACAGCACGGCAATCGTATATGAAGCGCCGTACATAAGTGAGTTTTAATACGGCATGTGGTGTAGCCTTCACTTACAATAGCACCCAGGGTGCCAGCAGAGTGAAACTGCAGTATATATGCAATAACATCAGCTACTGTTAGGTCTTCATATAGAAAACAAGGCTGAGGGATTGAAACCTACAGATAACACATAATCTATAATTCGTATTATAATAAGGGAGGCAATGCAAAACCGATAATCACCTGTATTTCATGTTCTTGTTTAATAGCTGTCCATTCATCTTCCAACACATCACCAGCGTCGTCCTGCAGTTTGTTAGAGGGCAACTGTTCATACGTGTCCTGGGAAGTATTATTATACAAGTATGATGCAATGTAAGATATTCAGACAGATTATGAGTTACGTGAAACAAAACAAAAAAAAGTGAAACATAGCAGATCCTGGACAGCCTGTTTAGTGTAGAGTATCGCTTGTCACGCACATCACTTAGATTGCAATGTTACACCATATAGGCCTACGAATTAAAATGCAACTTACAATGTTGTGGAATTCATCTGAATAAGGCAAACAATCTGCCTCAGTCTTGATGAACGGATTTTCTTCCATTTTGTTCAGGGAACTAGAACACAGAAAGAAAACTTACGGTAATAGTCAAACACCATAATTACCCCAGGAAGCCAAATCAGTCTCTTAATTAAGAGGTGAATGTTTGTTAGTAGTCAACTCGTTGTCCGAATAGATTCCTCCAGATGCACGGTGATAAGGAGAGCATATGTTCGTCAACAACAGTAACACTTATACGATCATGACGCACAATTTGCGAACATTTGCTCTACGTCACATGTTTGCAATTAGGCTATATGCTCATGGTCACGCATTTTTATTTTTTATTTTTTTATCCCTGCGGTTGACTAGACATAAATATAAATTAATGGAGCCTGCTTGAGCAGTGAGACAAAGCATCCCATTCCCATATTCGGTTCCCTTGCTTATGTACACACTAACCTGATTTGGGGGCAGGCGGAGAAAATAGAATATTTTCAAACGATAAACGACATTACGAACTTATCAACACGTTTAAATAGGCTACCGTATGTGAAAGTGAACTTGAATTACTGCACTGGGATTGGAAATTGATATTACTTCTTCAGACGCCAATATAACACTCTGTGTGTTACAAGTCGCACTGATCAAACAAGAAACTTTATAGTCTCTTAAGGCTTTTGTAACATGGGGTAACATGTATATTGTCGCTATAAGGCTGTATTCTCGACAATTAGCCGTCATAAATTGATAAACTGATCCGCTTTGGGTACTGAGCATTTATTACTGCGGTAAAACATGTTATAAATACCGGTACCGGTACCGTAGCCTACCTTTTCTCATGTCCCTACAGAATATTTCATGTACGGTCTTCCAACATGGACTTGTTACTTTAGCTGAGAGTTTGGTAAGATCCCACCAGCCCGATCCAGTAAAATGATGCTTCCTAAATTACAGCCTCTCCAAATCTTGTCTCCCCTACAAATGCATAGGTAGGCCTACGTAGCCTATACCGGTACCTTTTTAGACAACATAGATACCGGTACCGGTACACACAAGTTATTGTGGCTAACATTCCTTGATAACATGAATTTGCAGCAATACAAGAGTCCAAATAACGAGCCATTTATATTTCAAGATGTAGGCCTAGTATTGACTGGGTTAGCGCAAACTTGCCAGTGAACTCGTGCGATGAAACCACTGACCCTGTGAAAATCCACAGCCTGCTTCCAGTCTCCGACCGGGTCAGGAATGGAATGAATGAAGCCCCCAGCTAGCGACGAGGATACGGACTGTGCCGGCTGCCGAGGCCTGACGCACTCCTCTGGGGCAATGATTAAATGAATGACAGATGAAATTAAATGATGGTGGAGAGTGTTGCTGGATTGAAATTTTGACAGGGAAAACCGGAATACCCGGAGAAAAACCTGTCTGCCTCCGTTTTGTCCAGCACAGATCTCATATGAAATGACCGGGATTAGAACCACGGACCCAGCGGTGAGAGGCCGGCGTGCTGCCGCCAAAACCACTGACCCTGTAAGAATTTCAATTAGCTACAACCAAATACCGAGAGCTGTAAATGTGTTACCCCTCACGGTTTGGCTACTGTAGCTAGGGGAAAGGGGGGTGGGGGGGGCAAGATGAAAAGGTGAACATTTCATATACCGTAAATAAAATTAGATACGGGTAATAATGTCATTATGTTTCTAGAAACTACATTTTATAAATGTACCGGTAATATCTTTATACAATACATGCATTCATTATTTAAAGAAGAAACGTTGCTGAAAATGTAGGCTATACATAATCAGGTCTGATATTTTCCATTTTTCCTGCTCATAGGGGGCAATATGGAACGATAATGGGGGCAACATGGAATTGCTTCAACTCATTGATATTACCGGTGTGAAGGAAAAATGGACCATGCTTTGGTATATTCGATGGATAAATGCTCAGCAAAGTTTCTAAATAATTTCCTATGATACACGTAAAATACAAGCAAAGCAAAGTTCCATGTGGCAATGCACTATCGGCAGTGATCACAATGTTGCTTTATATTATAGTCAGTGCACTGCTGATGGGCCCACGGGTGGCAAAAATTACACAGTATCCACGTTTCTTTCAATTTACTGTTACAGTAGTCTTCACTGCATATGACACACAGCACATCTTTCTCAGGGACAGGGTTATCAGTAGGTGGCTGTGTTAACATCACTTGCTTCGTGTTCAATGTGTTTCTTGGTTCTGTAGACTTAGGTCTACCAGTTTTGTTAGAGCTTATATGTTCGAAGTTGAGGGTTCTTTTCATGCTTTTTTGCTTTAGATGAAGTTGATTTTTAAAGGGTGAACTTGTCAGTAACTCCGATTTTTGACAACGCTGACTGATTTTCCTAGCCTTGGGAAGTCGCCACACATCATTAGGCGAAACATAACATTAAGAGCTGGAAGAGGTTTGGATGCATGAACTCAGTGCAGACACGCCTAGGCCTACATGCTCTTTATGTGAACTGCTGGTAGGTCTAGGCTACTGGTATTGGAAGAAGAGTTTCCAGTGGATATACAATGTGAATCAAGAGGACCATCACATGCAGCAATATTAGCACCAGCAAAAGAACATGATTCTGACTGGTTATCATTAGTGGTCATCGGTGGCCAGGTAGTGGTAGGCCTATTTATCAATACACATGAGGAAGCTACAGAATTGTCATTAGATGAACTTAAGATATTCTCCGGTTCATCACGTGGCAATGATGAATGCACATACGAGGGAGCAAAATCTTCTTCTGAAAAGATGTGTCTATTGAAGGGCCAGATTTATGATAGCCTGATGATGCACTGGAAAGAGTTGCGCTCTTTAAGAAAGCACTTTTTACTAATCCAGGAATATCATACGCTGTGATTCAGCGTTCTGGATGCTGCTTCTGATAGGTATCCAGAGAAACTTCAAATCCATCTTTGAAAGATTTTGAAAAAAAAAATTACGAGCCTTACAGTTGTCGCATATGATGTGTAACATCTGACATAGAAGAAACCTCACGTGAAATTGTTGATACACCGGTATTTTATAGTATTATTGGCAGAAATATTAATCTATTGTAAAAGGGAGTGTTTCACAGATATTGTAGTTTATAATACGGAACTCATTTTATTAGATGATTTGTAGCTTCCACCAGCACTAGCCTAAATAAAGAATACGATATGGATCAACTAGATTAATAGACGCGACACCGCTCATAACCTTAAATTCCTTTTAAACAGGTCCTCTTGATTCACAGACCAACACGTAATTTCATATGGATTCTGTTAAAATGAGTCATATTGATATGATAAATATCGTTTAAAATGATAATCTGGTAGCAAAAATATCTACCCCGCCCAGGATTCGAACCCAAGATCTCTAGATTCACAGTCATACGCAATAAACCCCACGGCTATTTTGACTACGCAAATATTGTGCACAAGATGGTGACTTATTTCCACGTTCCAATAATACTGCATTACGGAATTAAGTTTCATTTATATTTTGCTTGTTTCGATAATGTTCTTGAGTAACATTGAGTTTAAAATGCCTTATGCCAATGCCATGCCGACTACTTACAATGTTTGTTATTAAGGCATTTTGTCATTTAAATATTGATACGAAGAATTCGAACATGTACCATGTCATTTGTTTAAATCACTTGACACCAGAGTTCGCATGAGCGTTTTCCGTTCAGTATGTCATATACATTCTACATGGCTGAGAGTGCGTCATGGTGTAAATTTTGACACCGCGCGCTGATTGTTTCTCTTACCAGTGCCAGCTGGTGGGTAGATTATTAGCTTGGGAATAACCTAACCCCCAAGGGAAGATGATGAAAAAAAGGAAGTGGGTTTCGGACCGGAGAAAAAGGATGGAGAAATAGGAAGAGAGATTGACATAAGTTATGACTAAGAGTTCTTGCTCAAATGCAACAAGTGGTGAACACCCTGTCAATAGATTTATTTGCATTAAGTGGGAAGAGTCAAGGAAGACAGGATCTTGCCTAACCGTTATGTTAGAGAAATGATAAATTAAAGAACAAATCTTAAATTTATTTAACAATGTTGGGTAGTAGTTTGGTAACAAATATATAATTTTGTTTTTGTAACAAATGGGGTCGCAGACCTCCGAAAACATTTAAAGCTTGCACCAGGCAATTAACAATTCTTTTGGTTTCAAACCTTTTATATGTTATAAAATCTTCGTAAGATTAAAAAAAAGGACATAAATAAATGAAAAATTTAAAGATAACTAACGTAATTAAAGTTTGACAATAAATCAAGTACAAGGTGTGTACTTTTAAGAATTTCTAGGTAAATATCTTAGAAAGAGTAACAACTTCGGAAGTAACAACAACGAAAAGTAGGAAGAATAAAATAGAAGTTTCTATGACTTCTTATATTAATACAGAAATACTTGGTTGGATTAGGCAAATAGGGCAGGTCACTTATTGTGAAACCTGAAGAGAACAATCGAAAGGAAGTTTCTAGAATTCCTATATTTAAGTAGGGATCACGAGACAAATGGGGCAAGTTTCCCTTTCGTGAAACCTAGAGATAACTCATTTATGAGTTGAAAGAATTGTATTCCCTAATTAGAAGGGAGAAACAAAACAATTTGAGGCGAATACTGGACACGAAGTTTTACCGACATAAATACCGGGTGAGTTAGCCGTGGTGGTTACGGCATGACTAATAGCAGTCGCTCACATCCGGGAGGCGAGGAGGTTCGAATCCCTCCGCCGGCAACCTTGAAGATGGTCTTCTGTGGTTTCCCATCTTCCTTCCAGGCAAATGCCGGGGTTGGTCCCTCACTATAGGCCACAGCCGCTACCTTCCAACTTCTCGCCCTTCCCTTCCAAATTTCCTCCCCAACGGTACTTGTAGCTCACCCATTGGGTGTCCGTCTCGAAGCAGCTACAAAACTGGCCAGCCGAACATGTCCTCGGACACCCCCGGCACTAAAAAAAGCCATACGCTAAAAAAAACCGACATAAATTCTTTGTATACAAAGAAAGGGAGGGAGGGCACTAATTGAGAGTGACACCTCCTTGAAAAAAGACCTAAAGTAACAATTTTATTATTTTGGTTTGTTAGTAAAGGGTTTGGGAAAGATCAAATGGGATTGAGGAAAAGTGTTCATGGCCGTATTTATTGTACACGGACGAGCGCGACGCGGATGAAAGGTTGAACAAGCACTGTTTTCACTATAGTCTGTTGACATAGTTGAAAAGTTCATGGTAGTAGCACAAAAAGTTTATGGCAAAGAAAGTTATTGCAATGGTGGAAACTAACTAGTTACACTAGATTTGCGAGAGTCTATTGCTTGAGAAAGTTGTAGATTATAGTTGAATGCGCCAGAGAAAATCCCAACGGAGGAAGAAAAATTAGATATTGATTAGTAGTGCATAAGGAAGATTCCTTAGTTTGAAAAAGTATTCCCACATGTGAGTGGAAAATACATGACAGTATAACTGGTAGATAGAATGCAGATTCTGGAAGGTTCCAGAGCAATCATGACTGAAGAATAGGACAAAAGGTAGTCCAGCGGTGGAACGAGCTAAGTATTTTATAGACAGTGGGTAATTTAATGGTATCCCACGTTGTGAGAAAATCTCTCATTTAATAAGCATAAGAAATGCTGCTTCCTGTTAAGATTGGCTTAGATAGACAAAAGACCAACATAGAAAATCCCGCGAAGGATGATTATTTCCCCAAATATAGTAATCTCACACTGCCTATAAAATGATTATTAAAAGCATGTAGCTATTTAAAATCCATTAAAATAAGTTGAAGAACGCAGAAGTAGTACTTAGCTTTGCTTCATGGCGAAGGCGATGTTTCCTTTGACGGTTGACACTAAAATTCTAACATGGCGTGGAATTTGAAAGTTTGCCTCTCAAGTTGAGGAGGCGAGCTTTGGTGGAGCTCTAACTGACTTAGTCGACTTCCGACGTACAAGTGAAGGCTGCTAGACGCAGAGAAAGCACTAGCCTAGACGGCATGTCCAACAAGAAGTTGAGTGCACTGAAAGTGAGAGCGGTTGCTCACGACGCGGAGACAAGTCGAGACGAGGTTTAGAAGTGAAGTGACCGAGTGGGCTGGCTGCGCGCGCGGAGGAGAGAGCAGTAGGAGGAGGGAAGAAGAGGGGGAAGCGGGCGAGTGAGGGGAGGAACAAAGAGGTTACACATAAACACGAAAAATCTTTACAAAAATAAAATTCTTCTTGGAGCGGTGTCTTCATGGAGTAGTTGGTTGGTGAAGAACACGACGCCCTGCGGATTAATGTGGAAGTCTTCATGGCTTGAAGAAATGGAAGTTCGGAAAGCAGCGATGGGACGCTGTCAGGCTGGTTCAGCAGAATATGCGTTTCTGTAAAAAACTGACAGAAATAATGAACAAATGCACGTGGCAAACAGGAGGTAACAGTTCGATGTTGGTGTGTGCGGGAAAGAAATTTAAATAAATGGACTGATATAAAGTAATGAACAGCAAAAGCTAATTCTTTCTTTCCGTGTATTTGCAAAAATATACCATGTTGGGGGACAACAGCAAACACCAGCAAAGAACAAGAACACAATATGAAAGAGGTCTTATAATAAACATTTGGGTAGTAAAGATGATTCTTTCTCTGACTCTTCCCTTCCCTCCTGGGTAACAATTGGTCATTACGCCAAAGATCTATGCTAAAGGGAGAAAGGAAAAAGGGAGTGGCATTTATGAGGAACTGACCAGGTGCAAGTGGAAGCAAGTTATCAGGGTTATTAGAAGTCGGGGGCGACGGGCGCGAATTAACAACGCTGTCAATCACAAAAAAAGCTAGAAGCTGCGAGAAATAAAGCTCTAGTAAAGATCGCGACATGATGCGAAAGGAGGGTTTACAAATTTAAACAAAGCGTATAGAAACAAGTACATCGATTAAGGATAAGAATATACCAAATAAACAAAGGAAGTATGCGAATAGTAAGCAAGAACGCCATAGGTAACAACAATCTAGTAGCCATAAACAATGACTTTAAGTTATAATAAGCATCAAAAGGATTAATCAGAAAAATGCTTAAGTCAAAAAGAAACGTGACGTAACAAGCATAGATGCAAAAACACATCGAGTGTAAGGACGAGAAAAACAAGTTTGTTCAACAATGAACAATAAAAGTGCAAAATATGTAAGCAGGGTGCAATACATGAGCGCATAAAACATATGAAACGATGTTATGAAACAAAAATCGAAACAGCTATAGGATACGAATGTGAGCAAGTGGGAGAGATAGGTAAGAACGACCGTGACCCACATAGTACAGCGAGATAACGAATATAAATATCTGAAAGAGTCCTTGACCAGAACAATTTTATTTTGGGAAGGAGGTGAGCAGCTTCTGAAATTACGGGAGCAACTCGCAAGACGATGGTTGGCAGTCAGCCAAAGTTGAGATAAGGAAAACTTGCTCTGACCTTGTCAAGCATAGAGGAAATAAACGGCAGCTTGGCCTTACCCAAGCTTGTAAACAAACAAGATTGACAAACAAGCAGTTCAAAATAAACAAACAAAGCAAGTGCAATCAGCTGTGACTTAAAGTGGAACTTCAAGTAACACGGCATGCGGTCATCCGTAGCTTGGACGTGAAAAACCAATTTAAAGACATATGAAACAAAGTAAGTAATCAATTTCGCATAATTTTGAGGATCACGGTATCCGACAATTTTCAACAGAAAAAAGCTTAATTCTTCTGAACAAAGAAGAGAAGCTGGGACATTGAGAAGGAGGTTATGCGTAAGGATAGTTATTCTAGATGCTAGAGAACTCAGATTTTCAAGCGGTTTCAAAAGCGGCTTCCGAGTGTGAAGAAGGGGGAAGGAGGCGGCCGTGGCCATCATAATAAATAGCGAAAGAAGTGAAACATAGCTTACAGCGAAATGATGGTGACTGATAGCCATGGTTTTACACAAGGGGAAGATAGTTTTCGACAGAAAGTTTAAACAATTACCTTCTACAAAAAATGACATGAGAAGGTAAACGAAGTGGCCCAAGGCGAGGCGAACTTGAATTGCCATTTTGTGCGGAAATAGGGAAAAACCATTTAAACAACTTAGAAAGGTGACGTAGTTGTTTACAATGAGACATCGTTTCGGCAAGTGTTTTTCAAATGTATTGAGATCAGAAACATAAATGTTCTCTTTTTCAGAAAAGGGATTTGAATCGGCAGTAACAAAATGACATTGCGATTTGGTTTGAAGTCTGGGATGTTGTATTTGACCAGGGACAACACAACCAAAATCGGTGTCTCTGGCGACCACGTTTGAAGATAGCCTACGGGTTTGTTTACGAAGGCAATTCCAGAAAATATTGGCACTGAAAAGTATATCAATGGGGCCTTGAGCATTAAACTGAGGATTAGCTAACCTTAAATGCGAAGGAATCTTTAAACCGGAAGTATTAATAGTGCTGCTAGGAGTGTCCTTGCCAATACTGGTAAGAATAAGACAGTTTAAGTTTCTTTGACAAATGTCTCTGATTTTCAATTTTGAAGACTGCAAGGCTTGAGTTTTCAAATTGCCAATGCCGGATACATTGATGGAAGTAGGTGAAGAAAGACCTAGTTTTTCAATTAACGATTGCGATACAAAGTTGTGAGTTGAAGCGGAGTCGAGAAGACCGCGGGTTCGAAACCAATTTCCAAATTTATCTTGGATTTCAAATTGTACAGTGGACAAAAGGACTTGCGCACTGTGAGAAGTTTCGGCGTTAGAAATGCAGGAAGAAGCATTAGTTTGTTCGGAGCTGCTCTGCATGGAGCTTGAAGAAGCAGGTACTAGTGACCTCGATTGATCATGAAAGTGCAATAAAGAATGATGTGGTCTTTTGCAATGAAAACAGAGGTTGGAAGACGTACAATTGGAAGAAGAATGCTTAGGTGACAAACAGTTGAAGCAATGTTTACTATTGAAGACAAACTTCCTTCTGTCTTCAACAGACAATTCTTTAAAGGATTTGCACGAGTACAAAGTGTGAAACTTTTTACAGAGCGTGCATTTTAAAGATTTGTTGAGCGGCCTAATATGTTCTCTTGGATGATTGAAAGGGGTAGAACGGGTTTGCTTGTTCTCGACAGATAGGTACTGATGACCATTTGAAGAGACAAGTTTTTTTTTATCCTGAATGTGACACTGATGACTCGTTTCGACATTTTCGCACTGAAATGAGAGTGCTGTAAGGACTTGGCACTGGCTGTTCAGAAACGAGATTAAGTGTTCGAAGGAATGTTCATCCATGCGAGTGAGTTCGATTTCCCAAGCCTTTAATGTCGAAAAATCGAATCTGGATGTAGGTAGATAAATAAGGACGGTGTCCCAAGTTTGGACTGGCTGCTTGAGTTGATATAACGCTCTCACGTGCAATTTAATGGAGTCTAACAGGTCTCTTCAAGAGGTGACGTCATTATGTTTTACGACTGGCAAATTGAACAAGCAGCGAATGTGGCGAGCAACACACAAACGTCCATTGCCATATCTCTCTTTAAGGAGATTAAAGGCGATGTGGTAGTTATCTGCGCTTAAAGGCAGTGACTCGACCAAGGCCAAGGCCTGGCCTTCCAAGGACGAACGCAAGAAATAGAACTTGTGAATGTTGAGAATGTCTGTGTTTTCATGAATAAGGGAGCAGTAAAGTTCGTAAAAGGAATACCATTCACCTTCCTGGTCTGAGAAGTGAGGTAGAGTTATCTTTGGATGTAACGGTTTCGGTTTGTCCTTATGAACTGAAGCGGGTGCGAACTGGGCCGGATTGATGACCCTAGTGTCCGGTTCTGCGATACTGCGGATCAGTTGGTGGGCCTTGGCGATCCCTTCAAAATACAAGGGTTCAACCTCGTCCCGATCCGATTGAAGTTCTGGGCAAGCGGATTCAATTTCGGTTTGATTATGATCATAGTAATCGTAGGACCGTTCGTACAACTTAAGGCGTTGTGTCAAGACGTCTAGATCACAATCGGCGGGATTTATTTTATTAATGAAATTTCTAAATCTGGTAAGCTGTCCTTTGTAGGAAGAACGTCTGGCAATGAGAGTTTCATCCTTTTCAGTTGACATGTTGAAAATAGGTAAATTGAAGTACAACTTACGAAACTGTAGCGAGATTTTGAAAACGCTGTCAGGTTGGCAGCAGAAGACAGGTTGCAAGTAAGACAGGCTGAAGAAGACAGGAACGACCTCTATCACCTTCACCAGCTTTGCACTGCGAAGTTATAGCTGAAAAATTCAGAAGATATTAATGATTTGCAAAATATTGTCAAATGGACTTTGAGCAATAAAAAATGTCATAAATGGACTCTGAGAAATGGACTCTCCCGGGTTTCGGCACCAAATTTTGGGTAGATTATTAGCTGGGGAATAACCTAACCCCCAAGGGAAGATGATGAAAAAAAAGGAAGTGGGTACGGACCGGAGAAAAAGGATGGAGAAATAGAAAGAGAGTTTGACATAAGTTATGACTAAGAGTTCTTGCTCAAATGCAACAAGTGGTGAACACCCTATCAATAGATTTATTTGCATTAAGTGGGAAGAGTCAAGGAAGACAGGATCTTGCCTAACCGTTCTGTTACAGAAATGATAAATCAAAGAACAAATCTTAAATTTATTTAACAATGTTGGGTAGTAGTTTGGTAACAAATATATAATTTTGATTTTGTAACAAATGGGGTCGCAGACCTCCGAAAACATTTAAAGCTTGCGCCAGGCAACTAACAATTCTTTTGGTTTCAAACCTTTTGTATGTTTTAAAATCTTCGTAAGATTTTGAAAAAAGAAGAAGATTAATAAATGAAAAATTTAAAGATAACTAACGTAATTAAAGTTAGTCAATAAATCAAGTACAAGGTGTGTAATTTTAAGAATTTCTAGGTAAATATCTTATAAAGAGTAACAACTTCGGAAGTAACAACAACGAAAAGCAGGAAGAATAAAATAGAAGTTTCTATGACTTCTTGTATTAATACAGAAATACTTGGATGGATTATGCAAATAGGGCAGGTCACTTATTGTGAAACCTGAAGAGAACAATCGAAAGGAAGTATCTAGAATTCCTATGTTTAAGTAGGGATCACGAGACAAATGGGGCAAGTTTCCCTTTCGTGAAACCTAGAGATAACTCACTTATGAGTTGAAAGAATTGTATTCCCTAATTAGAAGGGAGAAACAATACAATTTGAAGCGTGTACTGGACACGAAGTTTTACAGACATTAATTCTTTGTATATAAAGAAAGAGAGGGAGGGCACGAATTGAGAGTGACACCTCCTTGAAAAAAGACCTAAAGTAACAATTTTATTATTTTGGTTTGTTAGTAAAGGGTTTGGGAAATATCAAATGGGATTGAGGAAAAGTGTTCATGGCCGTATTTATTGTACACGGACGAGCGCGACGCGGATGAAAGTTTGAACAAGCACTGTTTTCACTATAGTCTGTTGACATAGTTGAAAAGTTCACTGTAGTAGCACAAAAAGTTTATGGCAAAGAAAGTTATTGCAATGGTGGAAACTAACTAGTTACACTAGATTTTCGAGAGTCTATTGCTTGAGAAAGTTGTAGATTATAGTTGAATGTGCCAGAGAAAATCCCAACGGAGGAAGAAAAATTAGATATTGATTAGTAGTGCATAAGGAAGATTCCTTAGTTTGAAAAAGTATTCCCACATGTGAGTGGAAAATACATGACAGTATAACTGGTAGATAGAGTGCAGGTTCTGGAAGGTTCCAGAGCGATCATGACTGAAGAATAGGGCAAAAGTTAGTCCAGCGGTGGAACGAGCTAAGTATTTTATAGACAGTGGGTAATTTAATGGTATCCCACGTTGTGAGAAAATCTCTCATTTAATAAGCATAAGAAATGCTGCTTCCTGTTAAGATTGGCTTAGATAGACAAAAGACCAACATAGAAAATCCCGCGAAGGATGATTATTTCCCCAAATATAGTAATCACACACTGCCTATAAAATGATTATTAAAAAGCATGTAGTTATTTAAAATCCATTAAAATAAGTCGAAGAACGCAGAAGTAGTACTTAGCTTTGCTTCATGGCGAAGGCGATGTTTCCTTTGACGGTTGATACTAAAATTCTAACATGGCGTAGAATTTGAAAGTTTGCCTCTCAAGTTGAGGAGGCGAGCTTTGGTGGAGCTCTAACTGACTTAGTCGACTTCCGACGTACAAGTGAAGGCTGCTAGACGCAGAGAAAGCACTAGCCTAGACGGCATGTCCAACAAGAAGTTGAGTGCACTGAGAGTGAGAGCGGTTGCTCACGACGCGGAGACAAGTCGAGACGAGGTTTAGAAGTGAAGTGACCGAGCGGGCTGGCTGCGCGCGCGGAGGAGAGAGCAGTAGGAGGAGGGAAGAAGAGGGGGAAGCGGGCGAGTGAGGGGAGGAACAAAGAGGTTACACATAAACATGAAAAATCTTTACAAAAATAAAATTCTTCTTGGAGCGGTGTCTTCATGGAGTAGGTTTGGTGAAGAACACGACGCCCTGCGGATTAATGTGGAAGTCTTCATGGCTTGAAGAAAAGGAAGTTCGGAAGGCAACAGATTAGGCGTTTCTGTAAAAAAATGACAGAAAAAATGAACAAATGCACGGGGCAAACAGGAGGTAACAGTTCGATGTTGGTGTGTGCGGGAAAGAAATTTAAATAAGTGGACTGATATAAAGTAATGAACAGCAAAAGCTAATTCTTTCTTTCCGTGTATTTGCAAAAATACAACAGCTGGATCGATCGATCGCGTTGGCAGTGCGTTTTATACTTCCGTTCGATCCACCACTGCCAGCTAGGGCACACTTCCATTCGATCGATCGAGCGGGCAGTGCATGCTTCCGTTGTCCACCACTGCCAGCTAGTACACTTCCGTTTGATCGATCGAGCGGGCAGTGCACACTCCGGTTGTCCTCCACTGGCAGCTAGCAGACTTCCGTTTGATCGATCGAGCGGGCAGTGCATACTTCCGTTTCATCCACCACTGTCAGCTTGATCGATCCGATCCCCTTCCGTCCCCAATTTTCAAAATCACTCCCACAAAACTATCCAGCAACCGAGCGGAAAGATGTTACACATAAAAAAAATGACGTCCAATGGCTGCAGCCTATGCGTTGTGTGCGGAGGTACAGAAAGCATGACAACTCCATTCTCTCGAGCATAGTCAACTGCAGACAAGTTAACGTGAGCTGCATGACTACCAAGTATCAATAGCACAGGGTGGTCATAAGAAGATCTGACTGAATCTACAAAAAATTTCAACCACTTAAGAAAAATATCTCAATTAATGCAGCCAAAGTCTGAACACCAAGCAACACTTTCATGAGGACCAGCATCCAGCATTCGTTCGCCTACCCTTTTCCTGTGGCCAAATACAAAGCACGGTGGAAGAATTGCAGCAAGCAATAACTGTGGTCAGTTGGCCCCTCTCTGCTGAACTGGTAACACCTACTTGTCTTTTCCCAGTAACAGAAATAACTTAAGGCTGTCTGGATGTTGAATATTTCACACCTGCTTCATCCATGTTGTACACATTGAGTGGCCTTTTTGAAAAGCCTTTTTTAAATAGATTTCCCATAAGTTGTCAAATAATTTGGAAACCATTTCTTTATTAAAACCTGCACATCTAGCTATACTTATTGGTTCAGATGTTCTGAACGACAGTTCAGAGTTTCTTGCCATAAAAACCTCCATCCATGCTTTCCCATACCTGAAAGGATGAGCTACGTGGTTTCGTTGAGCCAAGAGATATGCCAGTTCTCTAAGAGATTCCTTCGTCAAACCAAAAAAAAATACTATCCAGTTCTTTGGCATATCTTACAATTTCCAGCTCCAGCTCATGAAAAAACACTGGTTTGTACCTGCCCAACATTTTCTTAGCAGTCCTCTTCTTTATATGTCTATGTAATGTTCCCAATGGAATGCTGTATCGTCGTGATGCCTCTGTTGGCTCAAATGTTCTATCCCTTCCAAAGCTCGCTCCATGTCCCACTCTGTCCAAATTGCAAGATTGGTTTTGCGCTTGTAGTGATGAACCATCTATAAATGAAAAACTATTATATAATTTTTAACTCTACAGCATGGAATTTTTCTTTAAATAATTTCCTTGTAATATCACTTACGCCCAACGCAGAAAGTCTCTAAATATTAAAATTATCGAACCCCGGGGGCAAAATGGAGAGCTTTCCATTCCCCGCATTCACATATTTCCATTTTGCCCCCTAACCTATAACTTCAACCCACCCTAGGAAAATAATAACTGAAAAAACTCCAATGTAATTGTTTAAAAATGTACATTCATTCCACAAGCTTAAGGATCACGCAATGTAATAACAAACACTAATGTTTAAAAACATGATACACGAATCAGGAATAAACAAAATATTACTTACTGCCCCCGGAAATTGAATTATTTTGGGACAAAATTAGAGTATTTTCCGTCCCCATGATAAAATTTAACCAGCAAATATTATTTCTGGAAGTGTGACACAGGAGGGTAGTGTTACAAGCTCGAGGCTGTGGGAGAGCCCGATCACGTGATATATTGCACAATAGATGCTTCTAGAAGGCTAAAATTAGCATAGCAACAGCGAATTGGGAAATTAATATTATAAATATTGTTATAAATTATGCTATTGGATCCCAGCCCAGAGCCAATGAGAAGTCTTATTGAAGACGGGATCAACTTCAACTACATAATATGAGGAAATTATGCATTTAGGCCCGTAGAAGAAGATTTTCTTAATTGTTAATGAAGATAAAATTAAAAGAAATTATTTCTGATACTTTAAAAACCGCAGATCGGTTAATCTACGCAGTAATAAGCATTAGTAATCTACGCGCTAAAATTATGGTGGGAGATTTGTATGGGCGCCCAAATGTCGACTTGGAGGGGGAGATCCAAGGATCGAGGTTCTTATTCCAGCAGTCTTTGAAGAGTGAGGAAGTGTTTTTACTGGGTTAACGGAGATCCCAAAGCTTAGTCCGAGTGCGACGATTGTCGACTTGTGGAGACGCGAGGATAGTTAGGTGGAACGTAGGAGATTACCGCACTTCTATTTTATGTGAAGTTGTGAGGAACATTGAATTAATTATATCTCTTATATAATTGAGATCTGAATTTAATTAAGTGAATTTACATAAAGAACAGGTCGAAGACTACATTCTGTGAAAAGTCGAGCGTTCTAAAACTTACCGTTTCGAAAATATAAGCCTGTTAAGTCAGATTTTCAAATGTGTTGGAAATAAAGCTGAATATCATTTTAAATTGCAACGTGAAGTTGGCGAGCGCAGTGCAAGTGAACAATAGCGGAGAACTTTTAATATTGGCGCAACACATAAACATTAACAGAATGACTATTATTATTCTTCAAGTATTTTCATTCAACACAATTAACATTGTTGATATGATGAACGAAATAGGCATGCGCCAGAGACATATTCCATAACAGGAGTTAAGATACAACGATGGAGCTTCGTTAGACAACGTATTCTTAAATACAGACGTAGTGTACGGTCCATCTTGTACATTTGCGTCAGTCTACGAACACTAATGTAACATCAATTAGCAATGGAAATATTTCATTCACCATTTATATGAATATTTCTATAAATTATATTCCAATGATGAGGCTGATGCATATTTACGACGGAGAATGAAGATTCTACAGAAGAGATTTGTCAAGATGCTAGGGGTAGCCCAGCAACACAGAAGAATTTGCCAGAAGGATGTCGTTCGAGCCCATGCGTATGTTGGTGAATTCCAGAGAGGGTCGTTTCCTAACTCTGAGGTTGCAGATCCAAGGTTCGAATGCAGACCCATCTCAGTATCTTGAACTGAGGAAACATATTAAGTATTACATAGATCTTCATGTTTTCGTCCAAATAAGGTAGCAGTGTATCTCATTTATTGTATATAGCTTGATTAGTGACATCCTGAGCCAACGATCTTACTCCATAATTTCATATTTCCATATTTCCATATTTTCATATTTCATGTATTTCAGAGTTTTCATGTATTTTACACTTCAGATGTGTGTTAAGATTTTTATGCTTCAAGATTATTTAGGAGATGATTGCCTTTCATCTATTTTTCAATTTTATTCTACGGATCAGTTGTGGAACTGACATTAAAATTTTTTGTTTGAGGAATCATATTGCCTCATAGAAGACTAGTCGATTCAACTCTCGAATTTTAATAATTTTATTTAAACCAAGTATTCTGACATTGTGTCATAGCTTCAAATTAAATTCTTATTTAATTAAATTTGAGCACTTTAATGTAACGACATCAAACTTCAAGAACAGAAAAAACATCGAATGATATTGTTATATCATTATTGTACATCAACTGTCGACGATCTAAGAAATACTAGTCGTTTGATAAGACCGAAGTCTTAATACCTATAAACATTCTTTGTGTAGAGGGGGAAAACATTACGACGTTGACAAACCTTTTTATTATTTGTAAAGTTGACAGCTTTGTTCATTTAATATGTTAGAGGAAATACCTTTTGATCGAAGATTATTCAAATCTTTGGCTAGGAATTCAAAGCTAGTTTATCCCGGTCAAGATTGAATTCTATTTGACACTATAAATAACATGTGTGTTATTTTACACTATTTGTGTAACATCACGTCATTTTGTGGACCTGATATTACAACGATAAACAATTTTAAGCTTGACAAGTGAGGTGAGACAGGAGTATTATTTTTATTACATGTATTTGCGACAGACGAGTTAACAGTTAATTATCTTGTTGTGGAGTAAATTTTATGAGGTTAATCACGATTGTCTAATATCGTTCATTACAATTGGAAGCTTCGTTTGAAGAACTTAAGCATGTATAATTGTAGTTCAGTGGTCATGTGGAATGATACTGAGGGTCATGCCATTATTTGAGAGAAGTTCCTACAGATGATATGTTAATAACAATTAATCCGTTTTTGGTTATTGTTTAACATAGTGGATGATAATTGTTTATGCCATATATACTGTTATATGAGGATTTGTAGAGCTATGAAGGCTCGTGCGAAGGGAGTTCCGCATTTTAAAGGGAAGTCAAAGTATTGTTTTTCTTTGATAAAAAGTCATGGATCATGATAAGAGCCGTTGTATACAGGTAGTTCAGTTCACGTGAAGTAACGATTTAGCTCTGTTGACAGGAGGATTTTAGCGGAAATACAACTTGAGAACGATTGTCTACTTATGTCAATGATACAATTATTATATTTTATTAAACCCGAAGTTATGTAATTACGTATAGTTAACCTTAATTAGTCGACTGTATTATACTGACAATGTAATGAAACCTATATAAGACGATGTGTAAGCAGTATATCAAAACTACGAAAGGTTAGAGAATGGTTATGTGGAAAACCAGTGTATATAATTAGTCGAGAATTGTATTGTAACCGCGAAGCCAGAATCTGGAAAGTAACGTGTTAGCAACACTAAATAATGTAAATTATATGTAAATAATTTTTTGGAAATGATTTAATTAGTTAAATAATTTAGTAGGATTTATTAATCAATTGTTTTGGAATAGCGTGTGTTTTATGAGTGGATGTTTTTGGTATGAATGATTATCCACTGTTAAGAGTAATTGTCGAACCGAATTGGTCATGAACAATTGCGGGGTGTGAATGAAAGAGTGTATAAAAATTTTCAGTATGCTTGTTACAGAAACATAGAAGTTATGTGCACTTTTGTAAGATCTAAATGTTAATTTTCGTGTTTTATAAACGCACACAAAAGCAGTCTCGATGTGGGCTGGCTAGAATGATTCACCGTTAGAGTTGGAGAGCGATGTCATAATATGAACAGGTGGGAGACTCGCCACCTTGTATAAATTGAAAAACAGTTCCGAGTGCAGCGTGGTGCTGGTGTTTCATTGATGAAACAAGGCCAGTGCACGTGCGTTCTATAAACGTATGCTTGTGAATGAAATCAAGTGTTAGGAATGCCACGAATGTAAGAGCCTTCATTAAACGGTTTTCTTTTTACGCTGTGTAGGCCTAAAACAAGCCAAGGTTTTTATGCTCATATTTTTTTAACACAGCATTGTAGTAGATGAGGAGTAGAAAGGAAGTGTGAATGATTGCCTGTTTTTATTTTAATTTGATTGTTAAATTAGTTGATTGTTATTTTGTTTATACTAGGTTAGTTTACACCATTGTTAATACATTTTATTCAGTTCGTTATTTGTTGTTGTTGGCGTGTGATTCATTTTAAATATAAGAACTAGGGTATTGTGGATGTATTGTAGGCGAAGCTGAATTCCCAGTCCCCGAGAAGGTAAGTAAAGGTAGGTGTGCCCCGTGTAGTTGGTTGTTGATCCACAATATTCTTGTAACTGCTGTATATTAATCCCTAAAGGCCACGTTGGGAGCGATTTCTAATGTAGTAATTTGCCGGTGCTGTTAGAAATAGGCAATCCAGCTGGGGCAATGGATATTCTAACAGGCTACTTTCGGATTTTCGGGTACATTACCTTGAAATCAAATCCATGCACACCTTCGAGTTTCACTACAGTTAACCGTCATCAGGTTGGCCAACATAACTTGATGTTCTGTTTATCTTTGACTCATCTGTTCCCTTTGCAGTCTCAGATATCATATATTTATTATATACAGGGTGCTTCAAAAAATGTATACACACTTTAAACTATCGTAGTTTTCCCGCTCTACAAGACTAATGTTATATTTCTTCGCCTGGTGGCAGCATAATCGTCCCTCTATGTTATATTGTCAGTTGGAATTTGTAATATCAACATGGCGGACGTACGTTTGAGTTTTGAAGAACGTAAGCAGGTTATTAAGTGGTACTGGAAGTTTGAGAATGTAAATGAAGTTCAAAGACAGTGGAGAAGGGAGTATGATACAGAACCACCTTCGAGATTAACAATTACACGCATACGAGACAAATTCGAAGTTCATGGAACTGTGTGTGATGTGCATAAATGTCATTCAGGTCGACCTCGAACAGCTACAAGTGATGAGTCATCAACGGCAGTCTTGGAACTGTTTCAACGCTCTTCTAACAAATCTTCAAGGCAAGGGGCACGTGAAAGTGATGTAAGTGCTAGCAGCGTGCTACGCATTCTGAAGAGAGGCAAGTATCGTGTTTACATTCCAAGGCTGGTGCAACAGCTAAGTGACGACGATCCATATCGAAGGTTGCAATTTTGTGAATGGGTTCAGGAGATGGTGATACGTGAACCGGGATTTATGGGTAGCATCATTTGGTCGGATGAAGCCCAATTCAAACTTAATGGAACTGTCAATAGGCACAATTGTGTTTACTGGGGTGAAGAAAATCCTCACATTACAATTGAAAAAGCTGTAAATTTGCCTGGTATAAATGTGTGGTGCAGTTTGTCTTCAAGGGGACTAATTGGACCTTTTCGATTTGAAGGCTCTGTAACTGGTATAACTTACCTAACAATGCTTGATGATTCCATATTTCCTGCCATTCGTGCATTATACGGTAATGATAATTTTTATTTTCAACAAGATGGTGCCCCGCCGCACTATCACAGGGACGTACGAGCTTACCTGGATCAAAATTTGCCGGGCCAGTGGATAGGACGCAGGGGGCCAATCGAGTTTCCAGCACGCTCTCCAGACCTTACACCACTTGATTTCTTCTTATGGGGCACAGTAAAAGATGAGGTGTACAAACGTAAACCACGTAACCTAGACATTCTTTGGAATGAGATTCAAGCCGTGTGTAGAGAAATCTCATTGGACGTTTTGATACGATGTACAGAATCAGTGGTGACTCGTACTCAGAATTGTATTGATGCTGCAGGTCGCCAATTTGAACAGTATTAACATTTGTTATTTATGTTTCATTTACATTGGACTTTCAGCTTTCTAATTTCCCGAAATTTAACTTTGTAGAACGGTAAATAAATTTTCTATGGAAATTCAAAGTGTGTATACATTTTTTGAAGCACCCTGTATATCAAGGCAACTATAAATTTAAGATATAACACATTTCCGTTTTGCCCACTATTTCTATCTTTTCCCCGTTTTCCCTAACTGATTAATATCCCTGACCAGATACCTTGAAACTTGTGATCAATTCTAATTGGTGTTATCACGATAATAGCCAAGTTCGATTGTTTTTTTTTTTTGAAGATTCATTTCCCTAAAATTACTAGGCTACCGTTACTGATTATTATTTCATTGGAAGTAAACTATGACATCTGTAACTTGCAGAAACCAATGTCAGTCCATGGGCGCCAGCAGGATTTTTTCCAAGGAAGCGACTTAACCCCTCCTCTGCATTCATCGTTTAATTTCTTAGTGGCTTCGTGATAGGCCTATTCATAATTTGACTTCTCTGAAACCGCTGGGTTGGCAACATCATCTTTATGGCATGAATAGGCGAAGTTCCTTTTTAGTTCAGAGTTTTGTCCATAAATGTTCGCTTTTCTTTGTGAATCATCGTCATAATGTCAATTTCTAACAGGTAAAAAGGACGGTACCGTAGTTGTGTAACCATATACTGTACAGACAAGAATACAAATTAAGCAGTTCATTAAAACAGTAATATTAATCCAGTTCGCCGATTTTCTGAATACCGGCAACATTTCATATTTTCAAATAAGCTATTCCCAAGCTACCGTACTAAGTAAAATATAACAGTGGAATTATCCGTGCATCTAAATCAGTTAACTATCAGTAGGCCTAACTTCAATTTGTGGAATAAACTGGTGTTACAATGGGCAATATCTTTATATTATAATTCTTCGACACGTGTGTATGTGACTGAACTCCTCCTAAATGGCTAGACCGATTTTGATGAAATTTTCAATATAGGCCTATATTAGAGTGTGTCCCTGTATGATTTTGATTTACAATTTGACCCGGTAGTTGGAATGAACACAATTTTAGAACCACAAATTACACACAATTTCAGAACCACAATATACAGTCAAAAACAGTCGTCAAGGAAACCGCTAGCCTTAGTCAACGCGAAGCCTTTGGACTGTTTGTCTCTGCGCGTTAGAGACACCTGGTTGCAACCTGTGCAAGTGCCACTGTATCTTACACTCAGCACGTGGCGGAAAGTTATGTTTTGTACCATCGGTGATGTCGAATTCTTCTGTTTGTCTCTGCACGTTAGAGCGTTTCAAAAAAAGTCCCGTATGCATTCATATACCATTCATCCGATTGCAATGAAACATAGGTGAGATGGTGAGTACACTCCAAGGAAGGTTTCTTACTTATTAAATCCATTTTACTATAGGTAGCGCACGAGTAGATTCCACAAATGTGTAACGACGCGCGAAAGGTTTCAACAAAGTCCCGAATGCGTTAATAAACCATTCGTCCGGTAGCGATGAAACTTGGGTGAGATGTATTGTACACACCAGGGAAGGCCTCTGGATTAGTAAATCCATTTTACTATGGGTAGCGCACGAGTAGATTCAACAAACGAGCGACGACGCGCGAAGCGTTTAAGAAAAGTCCCGTATGCGTTCATATACGATTCATCCGATTGCAATGAAACTTGGGTGAGATGTTGAGTACACTCCAAGGAAGGCTTCTGGATTATTAAATCCATTTTACAGTAGGTAGCGCACGAATTGATTCAACAAATGAGCGACGACAAAATCATGTATGCGTTCATATACTATTCATCGATTGTGATGAAACTTTGATGAGTTGTTATGTTCACTTATGTGTAGGTTTCTAACTTAGCAAATCCATTTCACAGTAGGTAGCGAACAAGTTGATTCAACAAATGAGTGACAGCGCACGAATCGTATAAACGAAATTCCGTATGCATTCATGCCATTCATCCGATTGCAATGAAACTTTGGTGAGTTGTTGTGGACGTTCCCATGAATGTTTCTAAATTAGTTAATCCATTTTACGATAGTTTGGAGGCACTTAACGGAAATTGAAAAAAAGAATTGTTCAGTGACGTCCATATCCTTCTTGAAAGATGGAAACGAGGAGGTTTCCTGCAGGGGTCGATGATCAATCCTAGCTCATCAGGATTTGATATAGTACATTCTTCTCGCCAAGTTTCGTCCATATTGAACTTAGATTCAACATGCATCTTGCCTAGTTGCCATGACGGATGTCAAGATTTTAATCTCCCTTGCTTCTGTGGATTACAGACCTGATGTATGTGTAAGAGATCATTTGCAGAGCATTTTGACCATTCCCCTTTTAGAGCTGTTAGCCTTCGCAGAGGAGGAGGGTGAATATTTGATTAGCCACTTGAGTGGTGTGGATTTGAGAGTGCCCGATATTGTTCTCATTGTATCATTTAACTGGACATCAACTTTTCCTACATGTGCACTATTGATCCATATGGGGCTACAATATTCAGCAACCGAGTATACTAAGGCGAGAGCTGTTGCACGAAGAACAGTCGCATTTACTCCCCTACTTGTACCACATACTTTGTGAAGGATGTTGTTACCGTACGTGTTCTGATTTTAGCTGCTGTTCTGTAGAGATGTTCTTTGTATGTCAAAGAGAGATCCAGCTCAACACACAAATATCTTGGTTGGGTGCAATATTTTAGCTGTTGACCTCTCAATTGTACTTGGGGAATGTAATGGGCCCTCCTACTACCCAGATCAAAGGCACTGACCTCTGTTTTGCTGATGTTGGGCTTCAGTCGCCAAGTGTCAAAGTAGCTGTCCAATTTTAGGAGATATTGTGTGAGAATTGTTTCAGCAGTCTCAAAATCTGTGGACTGGGCTGTCAGGGCTATATCATCATCATATATGAACTTTCTTCAAGTGGTCGGAGGAAGATCTGCAGTGTAAAGGTTGAAGAGAAGTGGAGCAAGGACTGAGCCCTGTGGTAATCCATCTTTAATCTACAGGACCTGCTTATTTTTCCATTTATGTGTACTTCAATTAGTCGGTTGCTGAGCATGTTGTTGAGCAGTGAGGCTAATGTCCTGCAAGGAATAATTTTCAGGAACTTCAGGATCATTCCTTTCCGCCATTCTGTATCGAACAATGATGATAGGTCCACATCCACTGCAAAGGTTTTTTCTTCTTCAAAGCCTTGTCCAATATGACTGACTAGTGCTAAAACCTGATCACAGCAGTTTCTTTTGGGTCTAAAACCTGCCTGGTCGACGGGGATGTACTATAGTACAGTAGTTGCGATTCAGTTATAAGCCAGTCACTCTAGCAGTTTATAACAGATACTCAGTACGGTAATTGGTGGTAATCTTCCGCATTGCATCCGCTTTTACCAGGTTTTAGTATGGCTACAATTTTAGTTCTTTTAAAAAGAGGTGGAATTCTTCCTTTCTTTAGGAAGTCACTAAAGAATTTAGAAAGCCATTTCAGAGTTCTAAGGCCACAGTGTTTCAGAAATTCTGGGTAATGCAATCCAAGCCTGCTGCTTTTCCTAATTTTCTTTCCTTCCGATCATTAGACACCTCTAAGACAGAGAAGTCTTCTGAAAAGCGAGTGTTTGTTTCTGCTCTACAAAGGTTAATCTTCAATTCATTAGGTTGTGTCTTGTTTCATTTTTGTTTCTGTCTTTTGATGTTTTGGATAAGCCAACAATTCTCCTTGCTACCTGTTCGGACTTTATTTTTCAGGTCTTGCTCCAGTAGTTTGGAGTACTGCCCAGCTTCCAAAGTAGGGTCCATGCTTGCTGAGTTGATATTCTTCATATAGCTCATTACATTTTACACTCCATCCTGGAATATACTCTTTCCTAAATTCTCTGGGAATGTGCTTCTTTGCTATAGCACACATCAGTCCAGTAAAACGTGTATAATTTTCAAGAACAGGTGGTATCCATTGGATATTGTGTTCCATCTCACTGGTGAAAGAATCCCAATTCCCTTTTGTAATGTTCCATCTAGGGAGGGGATTTGATCTTATAATTGGGACTTCAATGCCAATTTTTAAAAGAACTGGTCTGTGCTGGCTTCGTGGGAAATTGTCTAATACTTTTCTTCTACACGGAAGCGATCTACCTAGTGCATCCTTGGAAACAAAACAAAGGTCTGGGTTATAATCCTGTTTCCATCTCGCTAAATGAAAGTTACCCTTTTCTTTAGTATCATACATAAGAAAAACTTATTCAGACTCTACCCATTCTAATACAATATCACCATCTGAATTGGAATCTTTATATCCCCAGAGCATATGGTGGCTGTTGAAATCTCCCAGGATGACAGTAGGGTGCTGTACGTTCTGGATAGTTCCGTTAACCCAGGGTTGGGTAGGTAGTTTATAGATGTGGCGTAGTTGGTAGCATACTGAACTGATGTGCCCAAGATAGCGGGTTCAAACCCAGCCGAAGTTATCAGATTTTTTAAGAGCGTTAAAAATCCTTCAGTTTGCCTTCCTTGGGAGGGGAAGTAAAGCCGGCGGTCCCATGACATAGATTTATGGCATGTAAAAGATCCTTTCACAGACGAAACTTGTATAAAGCTAAATTGTTAGGTTCGATTTCATCAGAACGCTGTATAAAAGTATCAACGTTCACCTCTAGGTTTCATTGATATCAGGTGGCGAAAGTTGGAAATACTTGAAATTGAACGGAACTTGTAGCTCACTCTAATAAGGGTGTCCACTGGAGGCAGCTACAGACTCAGTCGAGCAGAACATGTCCTCGGACACTCCCGGCACTAAAAGCCATAGGATAAATAAATAAATAAATAAATAAATAAATAGGTGTTAATAATCTCCATGCCAGCAATCCTGGTTTTGATGATGAACATATTATTGTCAGAGTTTGTACTTAAGGCTTCCACCTGTTCGATGTTGTACTTAGCATAAGTTGCTGTGCCATAGCTCTTATGAAAGGTAGCTGAAATAAGGTTGTATCCTGGTAACTTGAATCTAGACAGGAGTTGGTTTAGATCTTCACAATGAATTTCCTGTAAGAGTAGAACATTCACTTGATTGTCATTCAGCACTCTTATAACTATATCGCTTACCAATTTGCTAAAGCCCTTAATATTCATCTGCAGTATCGTCAGTGAATGTCCTAGTCCCTTTGTTGGCATTTGGCTCTCAGAAGAACCGTTTGTGGTCATGATTACAATTGAGTTGTATCCTCAAATTGCTGGGATATCCGCAAGGAAATTCTTTTGGTCCAGCAGCCAATGTAGCTGCTTATTTAGCGCCACACGTGTAGGGCACTATAAGGTTACACCTACGGACGTAAAGCAACGATGTCTCCCACAATGAACAATCGAAATATTCTCGGGATTCCAGGGGAGGGGGGCAAGGCCCTTGGGCACGTCCATGCAACTTGAACCAGCTCACACCTATGATTTGTTCTCAGCGTCATTTGTATGCTCTCAACATTAGTTACCGTACCGGTATTTAGCCTACGTTATTCTTGGCTAACCTAGACATGAACCGTGTCAGGAATATGCCAGTCGTACTAGTTTCTCATCTGGTTGACAGATTGGTTATGGAAAAGTTACAAGCCGAGGAATTCATAACATACCGTAAAGGTAAAGAAATATGGATCAATATTACAACTAGGGTAATGTTACGTAACATACCAGTACGGTACCCCTCGAATGAATATTTCGTTAGTTAAAAAATATCAAATTGCAAACTATAGGCCTAAATATATGATCATCGGGTCTGTAGTTTGATCATACCAACATGTTATTCTCATATCAGTGGCATGGGACATTTTGTACAACAGCCCCATGTACGTGGGTGTGTGTTGGACTCGTGTAGCCTAAATGCATTAGGGACAGGGATAGAGTGGGTGCCCCGAGATTCCCTAAAGAGAGTGTTACTCAACAAAGCCTCTGTCCATGCCAGGATTCAAACTACCGAATCCAGGATATGCTACAGTTGCCCAATACGCCCGTGGTGAAAGAAAACGCATCAGGATGCCATTGCAACAGAATCGTACCGGTATCAGAACTAGAAAATATACACATCTTTGTATTTTAAAACCCTTCTAAAGACTATCGTCCGCTATAAGAATATGCCTGCAATAAACTTTATAATTAAAGTTAAAAACCCCGGGAAAACAGATTGTTATTGAACAAGAAATGGGGGTAGTAGAGATCGCGATACATTACACTACAAAATTCCCCTAGACAAAAAAAGGTGGTATCCATATTACATTCTGCGTCAATAGGTTTTTACATACAAACAGAAACCCAGATCCCACTGTTTATATCACAAGCAGTAATTTTCGTCAACTTAGTAGCGACCAAGGTTTACTCGTGTCGGCTTCCTCTCTATCATCTACCTTGTGATTGCTGTTGTTTTAATGGAATGGAACATCTAGGTCAAATGTTCCTCATCTACAATTAGCCTACGCTATCGAAGAAGAGGGGAAAGGAGAGTACTGTCACCTCAAACAATTAAGGTATCGGGAAAAGAAAAGTCAAAGGTTATCAAAGCATGGAAACTGAAAGAATGCCTAGGCTGTCATACATTACACTGCTAAGGTACAAGCCTGACACTAGTAGGATAAGTGGAAACAATGCTGGACTCGGCTAGCCCCGTGGTCAACGTCTGGTTTCTTTAATTCCAACGGTACAACGGTATAATATGCACATTTTTCGATGAGTCAGACCTATTATCTCCCTTCGGATGGGAGATCGAATACAACCTCAGTGTCGTAAGAGGTTACCAAAAGTCCAAGATGAGTGTTGCTGAACACGACCCGAGGGACAAGTGAGCTGGGTCCGTTTCTTCCATCTTCTCGTTACTCGGGAATTTCATGGCCCCGTTTAACTCAAAGCTCCTCATCTCTCATTCTTCCAGGGGTGATGGTGTATCTCTTAGTTAGTAATTTTTCTAAGGGATGGAACGACGAGGTCATCTGCCCTTTCTATCTCTTCTTCCTAGTTGTTGATATAATAATAATAAGGTTGCTTGTAGTCTTATGCGACCGATTATCTCGATATTATAAGCCACGGGAGCTCATTTATGCGAGGAATACGAACCTTTGACGTGATATTTCACTTCTAAAATCCCCCATCCAAGGCTCTAATTCCTTCCAAGTCCCTCAATCCTACGTCCTCGAGGGTTGTTGGCATTTCTTCCCCTCGTCTTTTATTTTCCTCCTCTTGGTCAGTTTCTTCCTCTAGTATGCATGCCTATCCCTTATTAATCCCTTTTCCAACGGGTTTGGGGATGATATGCGATGAAAATGTATATGGCGGATGGTTATACGGCAGGATGCCCTTCCTGACGCCAACATGAGAGGAGTTAATGAAAAATGAATGAGACTGGGCAAGTTCAATTTCAAGTAGTTCCAACTTTGGCCAACAGACGCCACCGTCACTGACACCAAGCGGCGATCGCTGGAACTTGATAGAGCGTTTCTATCCAAATAACCTACTAATTTAGCTACATGCTACCAATTGTAGTGGTAGGTTGTTTCACATGTCATAAAACTTTGACATGGGCCCACCAGCTTTACTTCCCCTCCGAATGAAGGCATACTCAAGGATTTTAACGCTCTTAAAATATCCGATAAGTTCAGCCGTGTTAAATCCCACAATATTGGTCATAGTTGTTCAGCATGCCACCGCCACCGAAGTTTCTTCCTCGAGTAAGTCACAAATAAATTCATTGTAAGCTCTGGTACTAATTCTCATAATTTTCATTATCCATATGATAAAAGGCAGCTGACCTAGATCCTTCACCCCCATCAGGAGTAGAACCCGGTCTGCCTTGGTTGTAGGCAAGCAGCTCGACCACTGCGCCATCACAAGAAGGAAATATTGACCTGAATACTTCATCAAGTTCGTTTAAAGATAACAAATAGGTGAAACGAATGTTCCCACGTCTATAGAGTCGTTGAGGTATTTATTTCCATTAGGAGCTGATGACCTATATGTTATCACTGTAGTCTAATTGTACACAAGTCAGAAGAAACTCGGCAGAAAGAATTTGAGCTCACGAACAACTTATTGCGCTCCACTACACTTTGTGATTGTTTCCGAGAATGAACAGACAAGAATTAGAGCGAATGATCAACTGGAGAGACGCGCAGGAGTTAACCAGCAAGAGTCGACAGTGTTGCCAGACCTCAACAACACACAGTGTACTGGAGGCTGAGCGTACAGCCGACTGGATGCGAATTGCTCTCTCCAATACCGGCCTAAGCAATGAGGCTGTTTACATGAAATCCCGTTAGTTATTCAACTGCTCACACAGCGCTTTCACGCAGTATAGTATAACAAAGACTTATGGCACTATTTGTCATTATAATTTCCGCAATAACAAATTGTAAATTATATCACAAGATAAAATAGCGTGGTATTGAATCTGAGAGAATCCACCTGATTAAAATAGAATTCTATTATGTTCACTCGGATTTTATAAAACTTCATGAACATTCCTGCTGAGTGGTTCGTACAGAATTCATTCGAAAGCAACCGGTATTTCGGTTTGCGCAATAATATGCGTAATCTTTGATAAAAATGTATCTGCAATACCGCTGGCAAGCCCGTTGCTGCAGTTAGGTTAATGAGTGGAGAGTAGTCAAGAGTTCTAAGAAATGCAATCCAAACATTGCATACAAGAAATTTTTTCCTATGTGCTTACAACGTAAGCCGGACTTGCAGTTTTAATTGTAGGTTATAGTATTGCTGAAACTGTAATTTGATGATGGTGCTAATTGATGTTAAAGGGTTCAACATCGAGGTTATCGGCCTCTAATTTGTTTGCTTGAAAATGGAAAATGTTGATGAAATGAACACTAAAACTAAAACTAACTACTATTTACGGGTTAGGAGAAGAAATGGACAAAAAGCAAGGAATTAAGGAAATAAAATACAGGTAAAAGAAATGCCGTCAACCCTCGAAAAGAGAGAATTGACGGATTTGGAAGGAAGTAGAGCCATGAAAGGCAGATCGGAAAGGGACATAGAATAGGGTCGGCCTCAGAGTCACTGGAAAAAGGGAAAACAGATCCAGCTCAGGTATCCTCACGAACTCAACAGCCGTGAGCCGTTGAGGGTGTAGCACTACCCAGGGTGCACCTTAAGTGATGGGGCTACACACACCCTGCCTCCTTTATTAATTTTATATATTCAGTAGTGTTGAAGTTAGGGCTCACGGCCCTCTCTTACACTAATAATTAATATAGATATCTGATATCGGCTTGAGTTGAATTCCATAGTCGAGACCCAGCTACAGCAAAAGAGTGGTTGAACATGGATGAGTGATTGATTGGGATGACGAGGTAAGAGACAGATCGAGTGCTTCGGTTAAGATATTAGGACACGTAACTAAATTTTGATGACATGTACGAGGGGGTGTTTTCATGTAGAACTCGACGGATGTTAGCAAGTGGAATTTAAAGCACGATGTCACAATAGGCCTTGTGCAGAAGGCAGGAGATATGATGAAAAGAGAACAAGAGGTCTGCTTCTTCGAAGAATGAGGGTATCAGGAAAGATGAGACAAGGGTCAATTTAGGTGGGGTTTGAAAGTCTCCCTATACCTCGGATACCCAAATACTGTCAGGGTAGGAAGAGAACAAGAGTTGATTAAGGGAGTTCGAGAGGAAAGATGCCAGAGAGGACCCAGGCACAAGTAAGTGGAAGCAATTGCGAACTCTGCTGGGGTCCCCTGGTTGCCAACAAACGTCCCACAAGTTGTAAGCCCCTGAGGGAGGGGGAGTGCCGCAATTGAATGACTGGTGACCAAGGGTGGTCGACAGGAAAGATGACAGAAAGGAGCCTGGCAAAAGTGGAAGAAATACCGGACACTCAGCTGGGGTCCCGTGGTCACCAAACTCACGTCCCAATAGTCATGAGCGCCAGGTGGATGAACTAAGGAATGATTCCCAGAATCGCTAGAAAACATTGATACCCATTTTACAGAAGATACCTTATGGGTTTGGACTGGATGGTTGATTCCTTAGTTAATTGGATATCTTCGTAGGTCTCAGAGGCCAGGAAGTTACTAGCAGTGGTAAAGTACTATCCAGGCATTTGCCTGGATGGAGTGTGGAGAAACCACACTCGGGATAGTTTCTGTCGTCGCTGGGGTTTTGAACCTACGATATCTGGACTTGCTACACGTGCCCTCAGAGCCGTGGTGCACGATTTGACGATCACGTCTACGGTGCGAGAATCTTTAAATGAAGACTGCACACAACAGACGAAGAAGAGTTTGTGTCCGGAAGAAAGTTATCAAGGGAAATCACGTTAAGCCAATCATCACACCTAACTCTATCACACCAAAACTCGTGAAATGAAAGCACACCTCCGCTTTTCTTCCTATTCGAAGTGCTTAATGGCATACACCATTATGGCATACTGGATTTGAGCTGCATTGTTCAAGTCATAGTTTATTATTTTACCCCAGTATTTTACAACTTCATCAGCAATCACACCAATCAACTAAGGAATTCAGTATATTACCACCGACTACTTACAAAATTGAAACTGAAACCAAACTTCGCATCTTAGTGAGAAACACATTTAATGAACCTAATGAACATGTTAACCTTTAATTACTCCTATCCTTGGATGCGAGTGCACTCTATCGGCAACAAGAGGACATTTTTCAATTACACCCTATGCATGGGTTCTAACTGGGAATGTCAAGGGCGGTATAGAGCACAGCTCGCATTCAGTCGGCCATGCTGAGCGTAATAGCCAGTGCCACCAACTCATGTTTACGGAAAGGCACTAAAATCTACCACTGTTGTAAAGTTAAGAAGAGTCCAGGGGAAAAACCTGATAAGTCCAAAGAACGAATTTTATGTTTTTTGTCTCTATTAATAGCTCCTTTAGTGTAGTAAATTATGATGTAACCGTACAGGGGAACAACCTGACCAGTCGAAAGAAATTTGAATGTTTGCAAATGGTGTACAGGGGAATAGTCTGACAAGTCCGGGGAAGCTTTTGGGAATTTTCTTGTTTTTATGATAGATGTCCTGTACTGCTATTAAGTACAGAAACAACACTGTTATTTATTCGTCATTGTTACCTTGGTCATTGTAGTGGTGTATTTGACTGTTGAAAAGTTGTATCTGGAGTGTATTTCTAGGAGTTTCTTTCAGTGTTGTCTGAAAATGAACGTGGAAGAAAGTGATTAAAAAAGTCAACCCCATGAAGGGCCTAAGCCGACCGTGAAAATATATCTTTGAACGAACTTACATACTACTTGTACCCTATCTGTTGGTGCCAGTTCAGGATTTTTTTTTTATTGCAGCCAAATAGCAATAGAAAATAAAGAATGAACATGTTGGCTACACTAAAATTGCGCTCTGGGGATTTGAATAGCATAGATTTGATTGATTGCTTCCTTTACTACAGAGCTCTAAGTGGTAGCGTTCACATGCTTGTCCACATATTCGACATACATGCGTCACTGTAGGGTCATGGAAAGATTGGTTAATGCAATTAAGGTGGTGAAAACCATGGATAGCTAGACGTGTAAACACATGCCTCAACTCAAAGTTTGATGTTGACCACGTCCGGTCGATTATGTCTCGACTTCCATAAAATTCTTGAGATATCTATTTCCTTCTTCAATGATGGTAATAGTTTTTCCTAGGTTGTGGTGTTTGGTAGAGGTAAATAGTTCCTAAGGTCTTAAACCCAGAAATGATTCAATTGTACTCCTTGATAAAGACAAAGGGTTATAACTATACATATACACAGGAGAAAGTAGGCTATATGTTCTTTACTGAACATCTTGTTTAACCTTAAATCGAGGTTTCGATAGAAAAGTCAGCATTTATGTCGTTGCATGGAATAAAGAAGGGTAAATTAGATTACTTACTAAACAAACTAAAATATAGAAATAAATCCTTGCGAGATGGTCGAGGAAAGTGCATTACCCGCCCACAAAGTTTAACTCATAGGCTGGCTAATGCCTGGGCAATGATTCGACAACATTCAAACATTTAAAGGGCGCAACAGCCGCTATGACGATGAGAGAATAGGTTTACCCCCTGAGTCGTTGAACACCAAGACAATGTTTATATGTTTCAAGAGAAGTTTCCTGACCAGAAAGTTTCATACGAAACATTTCGCACAATTTTCAACTCCGATTTCAATATAAGTTTTGCCGTTTGGAAGTGCAAATGCATTTTCACCGCCTTCTGCATTAGTCATAACTAGTGACATTAATACGCAGTTTTAAGCATTTGGTTGTAAAAAAAAAGTTCATTGATTAGTATTATTGTAATAGTAGCTAAATTCTTCAACCTGAGGGACTTATCAGATGCTTCCTCTGCAAAATGTGTCTACATGCTAACATAAAATTGAATGTATCGTTGTATCCATTTTTCAAACCTCAAAATTGTAATTTGTAGTGCTTCTCCACTTTGTACTTAAAAAACTTAAGCGAAGAAATAACACAATTAATTGAAATAAATGACCATTTTGAGTCTTGAAACTTTTAATTTGTTCTCCTGTAAAAATTGGAAAATGTGACTTGTCAGGTTCTTCCCCTGGAATCTTCATATAACAATACATAATCAGATCATACTGGAAATAAACCAATAAACAACAAACATATGGCAAAATAACGTTACGTTTCTCGACCCAAATAGACCTAATAAATCCTATATAATTATTCCTAAAATACACAAATCTGAAAATTCATTCGGCTCACTTTCGATAACAGTCCAATAAACTCTAAAATATTACGGCCAAAAATATAAAATCGTAATTATCTCCATTATTCCAGGTCGGAAAATACAATCTAAAATCGTAAATATCTCTAATATGAATTTCAAGAGCTCCATTCTGTCAACTGATTATTAACCAGAGCCTTACAATGCATGTATATAATGAATATCAAGATCGTAGGTCTTAAAATGTAAATTTTGAAATTTATTTTGCTATATTGAGCCCCCTTAATATATTCCCAAATTCAAAATTTTGACATTTCGGAATTTTCCCTTCGGTTGCTACCTACCTTCCACCCTCATGGCAAATTTCAGCTTTATACGTGTTCGGGAATACCATTAGAATTTTGATTCTCGTTATGATGTGTGCATGTGGTTTTATTTATATAGAAGGAGGCTTGAGATCATACTTGAAAAATTCTATCACCGAAACCAAAATAAAAAAGTCGGTAAAGATGCAAAATAAAATTACGGTTCTCGACCTAAAAAGACCTAATAAATCGAATGAAAGTATTCTTAATTCACAAATTTTGAAAATTTATTCGGTTCAAACCGCTCGAGTACTTAGAAAAAAATCGGCCAGAAATCTAAAATCGTAAATATCTCTAATATGAATTTCAAGAGCTCCATTCAGTCAACTGATTATTAACCAGAGCCTTACAATGCATGTATATAATGAATATCGAGATCGTAGGTCTTAAAATATAAATTTTGAAATTTGTTTAGCTATATTGAGCCCCCTTAATATATTCCCAAGTGCAAAATTTTGACATTACGGAATTTTCCCTTCGGTTGCTACCTACCTTCCACCCTCATGGCAAATTTCAGCTTTATACGTATTCGGGAATACCATTAGAATTTTGATTCTCGTTATGATGTGTGCATGTGGTTTTATTTATATAGAAGGAGGCTTGAGATCATACTTGAAAAATTCTATCACCGAAACCAAAATAAAAAAGTCGGTAAAGATGCAAAATAAAATTACGGTTCTCGACCTAAAAAGACCTAATAAATCGAATGAAAGTATTCTTAATTCACAAATTTTGAAAATTTATTCGGTTCAAACCGCTCGAGTACTTAGAAAAAAATCGGCCAGAAATCTAAAATCGTAAATATCTCTAATATGAATTTCAAGAGCTCCATTCTGTCAACTGATTATTAACCAGAGCCTTACAATGCATGTATATAATGAATATCAAGATCGTAGGTCTTAAAATATCAATTTTGAAATTTGTTTAGCTATATTGAGCCCCCTTAATATATTCCCAAGTGCAAAATTTTGACATTACGGAATTTTCCCTTCGGTTGCTACCTACCTTCCAACATCATGGCAAATTTCAGCTTTCTCCGTGTTCGGGAATACCATTAGAATTTTGATGCTCATTATGATGTGTACATGTGATTTTATATATAGAGATAGGAATTCATAATTCTGTTCTTTAATAATTCAGGAAATCATATAGCAAGTTACTGTCAACTGACTGAAAAAGTTAGGCGCGCCAGCGGTCTAGGAGCGCTCGTCCGTTTGGTCGTAGCGAAGCCCAAGCACCAACCAGATCTCAATAGTGAAGGGTATGGCAGATATGCTAGACCCGGTAAGCCCTATCCCAACAGTTAACACGGCTGGACGTTGCCCGCAGATTGCAACAAGGAGCCGAGGCGCAGGCGCGGACGGAGACATCCGAGATGCTTCGTCAACTGCCGAAACCATGTCTTGCAATGTTGCGCGTGAACTTGTGACACTCGCAGTTCTCGCCCTCATATATAACTTACGTTGTTTTGTTCTCTTGAAGGTTTTCATGAAGACTAACTTATATTCCAATTTTAATCCGATGAAATTGTGATTCTGACCTGCGGCATTCGTTATGAATGAGGTACATCCGTTTTACCGCGCAATTGAATACAGTTTTCTCTGATATCAAGCAGTCCTTTACTATATCACCTCATGGGTGCCCGCGGGAGTTGGGGGAGGAGAGGGGGGGGAGGGGCAAGGCGGGGCCGTGTCCCCACCCCCTGATATCCCGAGAATATTTCGACTGTTCATTGTCACACCAGTTTATTTCATAAAGTGATGTTACTGATGGTTAACTTATTTAGATGTAGGGATAATTCCACAGTTTTATTTAACTTAGTAATTTGGGATTATTTGAGAATATCTTCAGTTATTTAAAAAATCGGCGAACTGGATTAACATTATTATTTTAATGAACTGCTTGATTTTTAATTTTGTCCATACATGGTGATACAACTACTTTTTGCCTGTTTTAAAAGAATGAATATTTTGACGATGATTCACAAAGAAAAGCGAACTCCTATGGACAAAAACTCTGAACTAAAAAGGTTTAAGAGCAGCCAAATATTGTCCCAAAGCAAGTAAGAAATAAAACGAAAATTGCGGGGGGTGGGGGTGGGAGGGCGGGGGGTGGGGGGTGTAAGTCTCAATATCACCTAGTGACATGTAGGTAACAAAATAAAAAATACATGCCCCCCTCACCCAGAAAAAATCCTGCGGGTGCCCATGAACCACGCTAATGAAAATAGTGCACACCCAGGAAAAATATTCGCCAGCCGCCACTGGATATGATTATCGCGAATTTGACTCTGGCAACTTATGTATGTACGAAAAGTATGCTAATGTGAAGACGAAGGATGTCCGATGAAGGATAATATAATTTGTAATATTTCTACCCTGATACCTAGGCCTACCGAACTTTTATTTCTGGTCCACCCTTTAAAACAATTAAGGAAAGATTGTAGTTTAACGTGACCGTTAATCTCGAGATCATAAGCCACGGGACCTCCTTTTACTTGGAATCTGAACCACAGTTTATGGCATTTCACTTTGAAAATCTCACATGTATTGACCGGGAATCGAACCCGGTTCGCCGTGGTGAGAGGCCAACAGCTTGACCGCAGCGCCACCACGCCCCCTTAAAACAATTAACAATACCTACTATTGCAGTGTATAGTTTAAGAATAAATCCTATATTTATTTCTTAACATTTTACTGCTATTTAGTCCAATAAAATGCGGTTCAATCAATATTATTAATGGCGTAAATATTATTATAATATTAAGACCGGTTTATTTTTCTTGTATCGGAGAATGGTCTCCTTTGCAACTCCTTTGACTCCCCTCCTGAAAATATCTTACCTTCTATTGGTGGGGGCTTCGCTATATTGGTGGACAGAAGTGTGTCCCTCTTCTAGGCAGGGAGTGTAATGGTTATTTTAAACTTGCCCTCCAGTTCTACGTAACCAATGCAAGATTATAGAAGAATATTTGCATCTCTGGCCAAGTTTTGATACATCTTTTCTGCTGTTTTATATGCATTCAAAGGCTGAAAATATTCCCAATATTTGGTGTTATTTAAAGTTTTGAGAATAATTTCATTATCTAACAGTGCCGATTGTACAGAGTGATTATTTTGCTGGAGCGGGGCCAGCGGCCAGCTACAGTTCACGCAGTGGCGTAACCATGAGGATGTTAGAGGGGGTTAGAACCCCCCACCATTGGAAAAACGGCAGGTTGTGATTTGTGTCTGTGGGGATGTACTGTTGTCGTCTTTTGGCCCGGGTCCTCATTTGTGGCTACACAAGTCTTCATGACAACTTATAACCACAGTCTACCTACAGATCGCGAAGCTTGGCTCATATGTTTCTACAGCTAGACAATAATGCTCTCATGAAGCCAGCAAGAATGTGCCGACTGCGCTATGTTGGTGTATGTTATTGTTGCTGGATTTACTGCATATGAGCATTGTGAAAAGGTTATATCTTAAATTTAACATGTGCTTTACAAGAGGAGATGTGCAGTTCAGTAAACAGATCTAATATTAGAAGATATATTTCAGTGTTACTAAGTAACCTATATGATCGCTTTTCAGTCAGTCAACAAGAGTGTTCGGTACCCAATTAGATTAGGTGGACAGTGACAATTTATCTCCTAATGCCTGAAATGAAAAAATACATGAATCGTTTGTACACTTAATAAAACACTTCTCACATAAAGGGGAGGGGTGTATGAGAAGCGTTTTATTAAATGTATAAATTATTATTGTATTATGAATTACACAGGGAATCAATTGTTACTCCTCGTCCAATCTAATTGGGTGTATTCGTGTTGACCGACTGTTCAAATAGCAAGACGACACCCGAGTTTCCAAAGGACCCTAGAAGGTAAGATTTATCTATGGATTTTAGGCTAGTATTATAAAGCTTTTCAAGGGGAGCGTGATGGTGCAGTGGCTTAGCTGCACGTCAATCACCCGGACGGCCAGAGTTCCAATCCCGGTGACAGTGGGGTGTAATTTTCACCTGAAAATTTACGTGGCGTCAGGAAGGGCATCTGGCCTTAAATCCCCGGCCAAAACCAAAATAAGCCTGATTGGTTCCGGCGGCCACCATTAATTGGGATATGCAGTAGAAAGTATTATAAAGCTTTTCAATCAAACAACGGAACTAGGTCTTTAACTGGTTATAAATCAATAATAATGTTATTGGTTTTAGGTCCCTTTTAATTACTGTGGATTTATGAGACACCGGGGTGCCGGAATTTTGCCCTGAAGGGGATCTTTAACGTGCCAGAAAATCTACAGACACGGTTCCATCGCATTTATGCACCCTTAGATGCCAGCCGACTGCCTCAGGATTAGATCCTGCAACCTTGGGCACAGCAGGGAGAACGTTACCGCTGAGCCACGGAGCCAGTCGGTTATAAATCAGAAGCATGTCTCGGTAGGATATCTATGCATGGCTTTGGTGGCGTAGTCGGTAGCATGCTGAACTGCTATGCCCAAGTTCGCGGATTCAAACCCAGTCGAAGTCGTCGGGCCCATGTCATAGATTTATGGCACGTAAAGGAACTTACAACTACAATTGGTAGTGTGTAGCCAAAATGTGTAGGCTATTGGGTTAGACACGCTCTACCGAGTTCAAACGTACGTCGTTGGGTCTCAGTGACAGTGGCGTCTGGTAGCTAAAATTGGAACTACTTGACATTGAAATTGGGGAACCTACGGGCGTTCATGTGAAATGCCCTGCTATGGCCATTGGCTGAAAATCAAATATAATATCTATGCATTTTGAAAATTAAGCATACGGTAGGCTAAGTAAACGTAAAAGATGTCATCTTAATCGCGTGCCGACGTTTCAATTTTCAGATGTAGAAAATGGCTTTTTAATAGTCAGAGAGCTGATTCAATGAATAAATATTTTGTACAATAATATAAACTTATTCTCGAATCCTTTGGAAGCAAGCCAATTTATGTCGCCAGGATAATGCTCACAATCTTAGATGTAACTTATGTAATACCTGGTCTCCCACATGGCTGCTGTGAAGGTACGGTTCACAATTGTTATTGCCGATATATTGTAAAATTGGCATTGTATTATTTTTTCAAATTCAGGAATGAAAGGTTTCAAACCCACAGAAAAAATACGAAGTACCTACAATTGAGCCATTTAAGACCTTAAGATCTTTTTATACTTTTCGTTTCACAAATCAGACTGGTATTTTTACTAATTAACTATAATGTTAAAGGAATAACTAGCTTTTGATATGGTTAAGAATTTGATATTTTATTATACCCATACTATCAAACCGCCGTGGCTTCGCTTGGTATCTTAAAGGGGACACTCAGCGTAAGCTTAAAAGGCGCACGGACGGTATGTCTAAGACGCAATTCAGAAAAGCCGAGGTGAACAGCGAAACTCCAAACAGTTATAGTCTACTCTTCTTTGAAGTCTTAACTCGACACGAATCGACAGTTAGTGCTGGCCGAAGCTGGGGTGATGGGCTTGCTCGCTAGCTCGTTAACTCGCTCCGAAACTAGAAATTTAAAATTCCACTGAATGGAGATTGTTTGAAGAAATTAAAACGTAAGATCACTTGGCGATGTATTAAAAATAAGGATATGCTGTCGCGGACTTCCTTGTAAAACTTTTCTTACATTCATAGTATATGGATATTTTTAATGGTTTAGCCAGCGTACACTTGAAAGGCGCATGGGCGGCAGGTTTTCCTTCAACACGATTCACTGAAATCGTTACTGCTCGGCTTCCTTTGGTCATAAATGAATG
The DNA here is from genome assembly GCA_946902985.2 of Meconema thalassinum. Taxonomy (NCBI): domain Eukaryota; kingdom Metazoa; phylum Arthropoda; class Insecta; order Orthoptera; family Tettigoniidae; genus Meconema; species Meconema thalassinum. The sequence goes on from OX336395.1 coordinate 241,908,750, forward strand.
TTGTCCTACAGAAACCTTCCTTGAGAAATTCTTTACTGAATGGTGAAAACCGCATCAAAATCCATTCAGTGGATTTAGAGATTACCCGTTACATCCTGGAATAATGGACTTGGTATTATGTAGAGATGCCAGCGACTATCATTAAAACAAATACGTTAATTTATAACTAGTATGGACTATGAATTCTACGTAAGACTCATTAAATACGTCATACAACTGTACCTAGGGATACTTATAGAGGACTGAACTAATAACAACAAAGCATTCTTTTTATGTTTCTATGAATTAAAAGTGTACAGTATATCAACATTGTGGCTTTTTTCTGTAGTAGTTGGTGATTTAATGTGACTTAAGTTTACAATGGACATAATCACTCAGGTGAGTTAAAATTCATAAAACCCTTGCAATAGTAAAATCATCTGTCCCGCGAATAACCTGCTCAAGGCAGTTGCCAGCTTGCTGGCCGCCACGAGCGCTAGTGTCGCTTCACTCACAAAGAGGATGCAATTTCGTAGTGCAGCGAGCTTCGCGACTGTGTATGTTAGACTGTGGTAATACAACTCCGTCCTTCCAGGGTTGCCAATCTAACTTTTCCCTCGCGAAATAACTTATAGCTTATTTCAAACTGAGGCTAGCGCCAAATAATTTTGAATCCCACACAGCGGGAAAATATTAGCCTTTTTTTTCTTGTCTTGGCAGGAGAGAAGTTATATGTAAATTAATCTAGTTTTTATTAAAAATAACGCGATTTAATAAAGACTTAGAAAATTCTATGAGTACATTAACACTAATTTTGGGATCATTATTAACATCTTGAGCATGAGATAAGCGTCAGCCGATTTGATTCATATTACGTAAATATATGTCCGGCAATTCCCCGAATTACGGTTATCTCCCAGTTACGAATGAGTGAAATTTGTCGCCTGAGTAGTGAAAGCAATTAAACCTTTTTCCGGCTGCATGTAGCATTTGTAAGGACCTAGGTAGGTGACAAAAATCTTCGAAAATGATAGTTTAGGCTTTCAGGGCTAATTGCAATATAAAGCACAGGATCTTGTTGGAAAAACTGAATAAACATGAAAATAGTACCGGTATTGAATTACTCATAAATCAACAAGATACATCGTGAGAGGACATGCCCACTTTTGCTGAGACCTCTGTAAATAATTTCTCTTGTTGAGAGATACGCAGTCTTCATGTTGGTAGCACAGATATATTTGAGTTTATTTTGTTCCTGTCAGGGGAACAGGAATGATCTAGATTTACCATTGAGGTGAGACATTTTAGTCAAAAATTAACATATTTTTTTTAAGAACTGATTTGCTTTTGTCTTTTGAACATATTACACGAAAAATTGGGGATCAAATTACATGAAACTTTTCATAGAGAAATGGAAATACTTGTAGATTTGTTGTTAAATAAATTGAGGGGCTTGAGACACTTTGGTCATCAGCCCCATGTAGTTGGGAGTGTGTTGAAGCTGTCTGGCAACCTATATTGCTGTGATGATTGCAGTTGCGTGTGTAAATGTATCTGGGACAGGGATGGAGTAGACGCTCCGGGATTTGAGCAAGGTACTATCCCGGCAATTTCCTGTAGGGAGTGTGTCAAAACCCAGGAAAAAACACACTCAGGATAATCGCTGTCAGCACCGGGATTCGAATCTACGATATCCGTACTTACCATAGCTGCCATCGTGGCCATGGTGCACGTGCTTGAGTAACTATAACCACCCCATTGGCCGATCCTGGCTAGGCTACTGAGTTCACGCTACGAATTTTGGCCGGTGAGCCCCGGTTTTACAGTCTTACAGAGGACAGGTGGCGAACCTCAGGCAAGTGCAATTGATATGTGAGTTGCTTTCCGCGCAACTGAAAACTCACGTATCAATTGCACATGTCTGAGGCTCACTGACTGTCTTTGTTCCACTGTGAAACCGGGACTGACCGGCCAAAAACCGTGGAGTGAAGTGTATCAGGCGCAGGCTCGCCTTCCGCCAGTCTACCGAACTCGTTCCGCCGATTACGTGGAGGTAGAAACCGTAAGATAATACATTAGAATAAATTCACCAGCAAATCATGATTAAAGAACTTACGTTTTCACAGAAGATGTTGAATATGTTCTCCTTCAGCTGACAGACAGACGTTGTACCGTGTAAATAAATTAGCGTTTACGCGTTGTAATTCCCTTCTATCGTGAGGGATATCTGCTGCTGAATATTGTTCTCCAGCTCCACTGGAATATCGATAATTGATCTGTACACCCCCAATTAAACATCAAACGGGCTTAGGACCGTGCATCTATTTTTTCAGTAAACACGCGGGGTGCTATTAGGTGTAGCTACATAATGAAACGATGTAACATCCAAAGATTTAAAATTCGAGTGTTGAGGAATTTTCGCTATTGTCATTCGTCAGCCGAGAATCTGGGCTTTATTTTTATTTTGTGCATTTCGTTTGAGCGCAGCCAATTAGTCCGGCCAACTAAAGTGAAAAGCGACGATAGATACAGACCAGTAGGTGTGCTTGCTGCAACAACTGCGAACAGCTGGGAATGGTCAGTTGTTATCTAGCCACACACAAGTATGGCTGCGATGTTACGGTTTCTACCTCCGCGCAATATGCGACCCGAGTTCAGTTGGCTGGCGGTGGCCTCACTCCAGCAAAACATCACCCTGTATGCATTCGATATATTAAGGACCAGGACGAACACATTCCAATTCTCGACAGCTGCTACTGTATCAGTTTTTTTTTTGCTTAGTGACCAATGGCCAGTTTCTACATAGTTAATGTTCGCTAACACCTAGACTCCCTAAACCAAAAATAGTGTATATAAAATATTACTAGGATGTACTCCTGTAATTCAACAGAGGATTTGCGCACAAAATGTATGGAGTTCGTATTTTTTTTGCTATCGCTACGAAATAGCATCTTATTTGGAAACTTATTTCCCGTTTGATTTATGGCATGCTGTAATAGCCTACGCCTATAGAACAGAAGGTCTAGTGTAGCCTTCCCTGGAACTGGGTAAGGGATCAATAATATTTAATTTAACCCCCAGGAAATACTGTGACTTCTCATTAAACTGCCAGTGTTTCACCTTAGTGTCCCATCTCACCAAGTGTTCTGGCACACCTCACCACGAAACTGACCAGTAGACTATATAATTAACTAGTCATAGATCACTTTGATTTTAATATCACAATTCTGCAAACTGACCCTCTTTGCTCTTTACGATAAAATGATTCAACTAATCATTCGACAGAATTCCTGCTTTTGCTCTTGAATGTAAAAGATACTGTTAGAGAAATTCTAAGTCTTCAGAAATGCCACCAAAGACAACAGTTCATCAAAAACACCAAAATAATAACATTACCTCTGGTTTTAAAAACAAAACTCTTGAAGTGCAATAATGCTCACTGAAAAAGGGCAATCATAAAATCTTTTAGCCACCTGCCTAGAATCTGTTATATATTTAGGTACCGGTAATTCATAATTTTATTGTGATGTTACTGTATGATAGCTTAGTGTTCTAGATGCTTGTTCCTCACCTAGGCTAACCAGGTTCAATTCCTGATTACCCTGGATGGGTTCTGCAAAATGTCAGTAAATATACAGACCCAGGCCTCCTGCATGCCAGGATCCAATCCCGCAACTTGCGTGTAGTAGACAAGCGCCTTAAGATGGGTCAGGTATGTGATGCAGTCATTGACTTGATGCTTTTTTTCTCGGATCGCACTACATGTAGCAGTGGTTTCAGGCTTAGACAGATGGCTGACTGAATTCTTTCCTATGCCGTTGCAAGGCCCTTGGGCCAATATTTCAGAATACTAATTGTTTATGAAATGACCATTTTAGCCTATTTTCATTTATGAAACAAGTTTCGTGAAGAACTTAGTATCCTACTTATATTAATTGCCTTCATTAACATACATATTGTCAGTTTGATTGCTGTAATTGATTCATAGACAGTGTGTCCCAATCATGCGATTGAATTTTGAATAATACACCTACACAATAATATTCATGTAATAGAATAGAACATAATACTAAGGCCTATATATAGTAATAATCCGAAATATTTAGATGGTCCTCAATATCTGCGAATCTATTACAGCAATAAAACTGAAATATTAACATTTAACATAAGTAGGATATATGAAAATAGGCTCTATAATTCTTCACGGAACTACTTGTTGACTTAATATTCTTCAGCTCCGACCGATTCAATTATTAGATACGACAAAGGCAGCTAAGTCACAAGTCTGGTGTGTTGTCCAAGTGCAATGCGAGCTTTCAATTCGCCCTAGAAAAGGAAGCTTTTATATCTATTTGAAATCGAGCAGAATGCATTGACATTCTAGCATGGTACGTTGCTTCCTTCTCCCAACTTCCGATTAACTGCATTCTGACATGCTCCTAGCACCAAAGATGGCAAATCAGTGCAAATGAAGTACAGCACTTAGGGTGACCGATGCATTGAGACACTGACTGACTCGTATACACACAGGAGTTTTTCTATTAACGCCCTTGTCCTAGAACAATGTAACCAAACAGGTTTAGTAAAAGTATTTTTTCAAAAGGAATGGAGTAACTTACATCCATCATTAGACAGCTTCTAACAATAAATATCTCCACCCCTCAACACTGAAAACTATTCTAGTGTTTTGTTTAAAAGAAATCGTTCTACAGTAGCGCAGTGGGACAGTCATGCTGCATTCTTGGAACATTCGTATTCATAAAATAATAATAATGTTATTGTTTTAACGTCCCTTCCAACTACTGCAGTTATTAGAGACGCCAGGGTACCAGAATATTACCCCGAAGGGGATCATCCACATCCCAGTAAATCAGTGACAACACTCCTTCTCGTTCCTGCGTCTTCAAATACCAACTGACTGAGCTAGGATTCGATCTTGCAACCTTGGGCACAGCAGACGCCACGCAGCCAGACATCATCCTAAATCCGGCAGCAGCTCATCCTGCTGTATAACAACAGGCAGGCTTATTATGATGTACCACATGCAGTTAAGTCTATAATGGTTCAATTTGTATAGTTCATAAATACTTTCAGGAATAAAAGGTTGAAACTCATTAAATTAATATAAACTGTTCAGATGTGATTTTGAAATTGAATATTATTTCTATTTGGTACACCGTTTAACATCATATTAAATATTTTTTGTTTTCGAATTATGTATATTGCAGAAATTCTGAAATGGAGATCTCCCATTTCTTCAGTCTTAGTGTAGATCCTATCCTGGAGGCAGATGACACCGACAGGGTTGCTGGATGGAAGGGAGAGAATGTATGTTGTCAAGGAGTTGAGAATATAAAGGGGCTTATTATAAGCTTCCTTGACAAATTCTACAATGCACTCCTCACCTGCCAATATAAAGACGACGATTAGCTTCAATTAGGCCATTTAAAAAAATTAAAATTATGCAGTTACAACATAAGGAGTAATTGTTATACCGGATCATCAATTTAAGTCTCCCCTCCGATACCAATCAAGGCGCGGCAAGCTCTCGCACTGACACCCGCTCGCTGGTCGGAAAAAGAATGCGCAACATCTCCCCGCTACGTGGCGTCAACATACAGTAGTTTCATAGCAAGTTCTAGTGAAAATAATTTACAAACGGCCTGAGACCGTGTGGCTTATATTGGTGATAACTTCTAGGAGCATGAGTTGGTAATATATCCACCGATGGATAGAACGCACCGTGGAAGCTTTGAGCTAGCTCCTACCCTTGTTTCGACTCAGGTATTGCATTCCAATCATCTGACTGGGAGGATGTAATTTGTATTTTCAACTTTGTTATTCTGCAATTTCTACAACGTCTTTCTGCATATTTTACCATATCATGATGGGTTCATGGATTTATAAAGACGTTGGAACTTAATTTCCTCAATATGTGCGAACGAGGGTGATAAGTCGCTGCACGACTTATTAGGTGCTTTCATGAACCCCAGACCTTGTAAATCTGACGTCACAACCGAGTCTGCTTGACTATTGTGCAGACGCACTGTCGGGAGAGTTTCTTTGTGAATTTGGATTTAAAGCATATAAGTGTGAGTTACATTTAATAATATCGCTAATACTATACCGCAACGACGTACCGTCCGTATGGGGTGCGAAAGAAGCACGTCGAAACTGTGAAGACGTGCTTTATGTCAAGCACATTGCAATTTATGGGACCGCATGGTAGGATTTCTTAAGCGTGGTTAAGCCACGAGTTGCCAGAAATATATTAGGGGAACTGTGTGAGTATAATAAAACTATTTGTTAAAATGTTGGACTGAAAACTGCGCAGAAACTATTTTTACGAAATTGTATTTGTGCGTGAATGCAACGATTTGCAACGATATTGATCGCAGTAATGGCGTCAGTGAGTTGATCACCACCCATGTGTTCGTTACAGCCAATGGCAGACAAGGAGCCAATTTAATACCAGTCTGCAATAGTGCAGAGCCAGTGCTTGGTTAAATTTCAGTACAATGTATGGAAAGTTCTGTGCCACGATTATTCTACGAGGCGCCAATATGAAATGTTTTAATCACCACGTGGACGAGATTTTTATCAGCTGTAACATTACTTCCGTGATGGAGTAAATTACCCTGTGAGGAGGATGCTTGTAGCAGATATCGAATGATGAGGAGGAAGAAGACAGTACACCAACAATCAAGGGTCACAGAATATTGTATTGCCCTGGAGGGTTGATAGCTCGAGTTAGGGTGGTTTTGTCTAAATGACGATGTGCTTGTCTGCAGGGCAATGACTCGAGTGTAGTGAAGTGTGTGAGAATGGAGCAAGCAATCGGCAGGCGGCCCGTGCTTACTGAGCTAATGCTTACTCGTGTTTACAAGGTCAAATCCCAGAAAAGTAAGAAAGCAAGCGTGGCGCAGCTCAGCAGAGCTTGCTGGCAGAGGGCCAGAGTTCGGGGGGTTCAAGAAATACAAGAAGGTGGTTTAAGAGAGTGAGAATGGTTTTAATTACTATAAGTGTGAAAAAGTGTGCATAGAATGAATGTGATCAATACAAGTATTAGGATAGGAAAAGAGAGGATTCACTGAGGAGAACCTTTTGAGTACTCTTACTGGACTGCAGAGCGGTCTAACAGGCGTAGGACAGCAACTTGGCGTATAAGACGATCATTTCCTGGCGTGGCTTGTATTTAAGTGACATGTCCATGTTTGTGTAATTTAGTCAGCAGATTCCTGTGCTACATAGCAGGAAGCTACCTGTTTATACTTATGTTTTAAGAGTTACCACATGTGTGTTTGGTTGGCCTTCCTGGCCGAGTGTACTTTCGATGGCTAGATGTTTGCTGCTGTTGGTTTCTCTAGGGGTTGTGGCGTGAAACTGGGGAGAAGAGTGACGAAAGGGGACGATAGTGGGTGGACTTACCCCGTGGGAACCCCAAGGTATAACAATATCAATATATCACACACGGGTTTCAACACAATCAAGGAACACTAGCCATATTCCTAGATTATAAACAATAAACAAGCATTCCACAGAGTCATACACAACACACTTATACACAAACTGATCACTTTAACATTCCTCCCACACACATCAAACTCATAAAACACTACCTCACATTCTACGTTAACATACTGAACACCATCTCCACACCCCGAAATATATCAGCAGGGCAGTATATCAGGGCCAATCCTGTTCCTGCCGACATAAATGATATACCAAGAACACAACACCAAAACAGCAATATTCGCAGACGACACAGCAATCATGGCCAAATCCAGGGACCCAGATGTATCTAAACGACACCTACAAGCACACGTCACACAACTCGTACTCTGGCTCCCCCGAAACCAAATACAAGTAATATTTTATGTAGGAAAGTTTTGCTACAATAGTGAATACACTCTCTCGTTCTCTAAATATTACGTAATGGTGCACGATGAAGCTCAATATACCTGGCAGATCCCTTTTGAAAAAACAGCTAATGTGTAGGAGGGCCATTGACAACTGGCTGATATGGACCTGAATGGCATGTGGAAAGAGGTTACTAATGAAAGGTGGAAGTAGCTTCGCCCCCGCGAATTACGAATATGAGACAAGAATTAACTCGTGTGCCTGTCAGATCAGATGCACCCACCGGAAGGTTAGGCAGGTAGATAATGAAATGAAAAATGTTACTGGTACTGTGCCCGAATTTACCAGTGATGTGAGAGCCAGAATCCTCAAGATGACAATGGATCGATGTAAACAGCAGCACCCCGAATAAAAATACTTACCGTCACAGCTAGCATATCACACTCTGAAAACTAGAAACATATAAGGGTGAATCTATAAATAAGTTAATATTGTGGTCTGCCCTCCCAGGGACCAAAAACACCTAATCAAAAAGGAGAGCTAGAGAACTCTATAATCTCGGATCACATAGGAAAATGGAGTGGGTAAATGGACATTGCTTCAATATCTTGACCATAATATTTACATTTAACTCCCAGTACGATAAATCATAACGGCAAATTCTTATAAAACATTGCAAGCAGTCGTAAACACGTGCCCGCATTTATTAACTAAACTCCACCCATCTGTCTCTACAGATTCCTTGTAACAACACAAATAAGTAACAAAGGTTATAACTTAGGCCTACTCCAAAATGTCAATAGGCATTATATCTATGCCTACATAGCGAAACAAACTAACGTAATCTGGCATTAACCTGCTACGCCCAGGTGTTCAGGATCGACGGTAATAAAAATGTAAATTAAATGAATCGATGAAAATGACTCTAATAACGATGACCTGTCGTCATTACAACCGCAATGTTGAACTCTATACATGCTTAGATCCTGAAACCTGTCATGATCTCCAATTGAACCAATAAATCTGAATATTAATTAAATAAACAATGAAAATATAATATCTATTATGTACAACCATAAACATGTTCTACCAAAAAGATTATCGCTTAAATGCCATTATTATGGTGTTATGAAATGACTCAATAATATTTAATAACCTTCCAGTAACATTGTTGTCAAAATCATGTGTTTTACTGTTAAAATAAGGGTCAATAGTCCATGCAACTAAGCCCAGACTATGGTAATATTCACTCCTTACTAGTCTCAACTCCGTTAATAAATATACTAATATACAATAAATCTTTCATAAGATACCAAGAACCTCGCTTATGACACATACTATACTCACTACGGTACCGCACAGCTGACCACTCAGGCCTACCAATAGAGGCGCGCTCAAATTACATTCTTCAGCCAACATCTCGTTTCATTACTTCCTGCGTATACAGCTTCTGTTTCAAACTACATCACCATACTAGTAGCCTCCCTTAATACGAAGTAATATCTTTTCTACATTTCTTTGATTCAACAAGCGGAACTTTCCACAGACATCAGGCCGTTCAAGCCGAACATCGATGCATTGCCATATTTCTCCTGGCCTATAATAGTCCATTAATGGGAGTTATCCATCATGAAACAATGTCACACCAATACATAGGACAAGGCGTCACAAGGCATTAGCCAACGCCTCCATGAACTGACCAAAGTCAAGTTTCATGTTCGTCCTAATACCTCCTCTCAATAATAATATCAGCTGGCTTCCTACTGACAGGGGCAAAAAAATCAAAACGCTCAACACCGTACCGTTTTACACCCGTAATAGAAAGTGGAAGGACTGAACCTAATTGCTACCATACCAGAGGTATCTACTTTGAAATGTCACCGATATGATGAACTCGGAAATAAGACAAGTATTCCAAATAACATGCATCTAATTTAACAATTCAATTACAAACACAAACTAAATATTTATAAAATAACATGCACATAAATAAAATATACTAGGTGTGAAACTCAGGATACGTTACATGTACTTACATTGGAGAAAGAATACCTTCGTGGCGAGGCCCAACATGTACGAATAAGATAAAGAGAATCATCTAGGCCTAATAATTCCTTAGGTTATTGTCGAGACATGTATACAGAATAAGAGTACTCAGTACCCAAGTTATTTAACGTAAGTTAGCAATATACTTCATATCCTCGACAAACCCAACATTAATTACGAATCGTCGACCAATACATCATGACCTACATTAATTAATACATCCAAATAACCAACATCAACTGCGCACACTACTCAAACCCGACCCACTAATATCATGGCAGCCAGAGATTCTCTACTTATCGAACAGCTGATCATTACAGTCGTTGACTTTAATAATGTCTCCATGACAGATATACAAGGATAAATAAAATGTTTATAACGTCGCAAGGAATAAATAAATAAGTTAATTCAGATCTATATGAGATATGCTACCGCAGCTAGAGATTCTCTACTTATCGAACAGCTGATCATTACAGTCGTTGACTTTAATAATGACTCCATGACAGATATACAAGGATAAATAAAATCTTTATTACGTTGCAAGGAATAAATAAATAAGTTAATTCAGATCTATATGAGATATGCTACCGCAATTTAAAGTGGGTTAAAATAACTTCAAAACAAATACGTAGGTAAACTTTAATCTGCACACCAACTCGAGTTGCCAACATCTTCGGACGAAATTCACGAAGTGGCAGGTAAGAATAAAATGAGGGACCTGTCCACACTCAAAGAGATGTTCAAAACATGTTACTTACTTTACCGTCATCACCATACTTACTACTTGATCGGCAACTCAAACTTGCCCTTTCATCTCCACAACACAAAGCATACATACCATAAAATAGACCGACGCAACCAATAATCTCCAAGATTATCAAAGGAGATATCTCTCACATAATACGAAGTCAAAACACCATCCTGTACACATGCAGTAACCTTTTAGAACATCCAACCAATGAGAACAGTACCCGTCTACTGATGCCATTCACAAAACTAAGTTATTTAATAACCGAATCCAAATTTACTCGCCGTCAAACATTTATACAGAAGATCACGTAGATGGTTATATGGACTATGGGGGCACTGGTTAGAGAGCACCAAGGCTCTCCAATCCCCTTAATTTCTAAAATTATGTGGAGCTACATCCTGTCACCTCCAATTTCGTTTCACAAAATCCTACAACTATTGGTTTTAAACAGAGGTTGCCATACCAAGGGATTGTTCAAAAGAAGCACTAAGTACGTGACAACTGAAGGAGTAGCGCGATACCGCGCTCTGGCGAGGCGACCAAGCAGTTATGTTCTCGCACTCACTGTACAGAGCTACACTCTGTTCGCCGCGAGGTCAACTATTTGCCACTAACACGGAAGTACAGTCAAGAAAGGTTACAATTTTCCATTTCGAGTCCAGATATAGTGAAATATCGGCTCACCTACAACACCTCAATACGTCGCTCTCAGGTTCCAAATAAATAACCGGTATCTTTACAATAAATTATAATACAATAGCTTCTGTACTAAAGCACGATGTAAAGAATAGCTATAACAAGCTTCCATCCTTATATCCCAAAATATTTGCTTTAATAACATCAAAATATATTATTCCTCCACTAGGAATAATTCCTGTTCATCAGTCTCAACACCATGAAAACGTAATACTGACTATCTACGTCTCCAATAACTATCGACAATGATAAGGATTCTTTAAAGAATATCAACAGCTGATTCGAAACTCACATCTGAAAATCCAACTATATGGAATCGAAACTCGACTTCAAAGTTGAAAATAAAATCCAATAAATATATTAAATATCCGAGAATACTCAAATCCGATAAAAAATAAAATAATATTAACAAAGTCAAACTCAAAATCCTAATCCTGGGATTATATGAAAATCCTACATCCTAAAATGGGATTATCCAAAATCCTTAAATCCATCGAGTGAAAATAAATTCGATCTTCAGTAAAATCTGAAATAGAAAAACTCCTAAACAAGAAAATTCTTAAAATGAAAATAATCCGTAAATAGGATTCAATCCTTTCTTCATGACAATGTCATCCTTGAAAATCCTTAATCCTTGGCGTATAATCAATCTTACGGAGTGTTGTTGTCAATATCGATGTTATCTGTAGTCGTGAAAATCCTTCCATGAATCGAAAACGTGAAAAATAAATCATCAACTAAAATTTCTAATAATCCGGCAATCCATAAATAAGGACTGGCATAATTCATTGTCAAGTTAAATCGACGTTCAAGATAATACTGAATGACTAGATCTCCAATCCCAATAGGCATTAACTTCGAAGTTCTAATGCAATTTCCAATTGACTTTCCAAATATATGGTAATACAGAGAAGATTCACAATGAGAATTGGTCCTACAGGCATACTCCAAACGTCAAGCAAATACTGAACTGATAATATAAATGAACTTTTCATCTTACTTTGTGTAGGCTTCATGTTGATTCAACGGAGCACTTAGCTTGTAACATCACGCTATGAAGAATGAACTACGGACTCCCGCTCGGGTCCGGCTCTGCTGTCTCGAACAAGATCCCCTCATCAAGCGCTGGTCGTCTGTAAATCAGCCCCAACTGAAGGTTCACCCGGCCGCACCTCTTGGCTCCCGCAAGACCTCGCTCGCCTCCCTGGGTCCCGCTGGATCGAGTCCCGACATCTTCTTGGCTCTTGAGAGTCTCCTCGTTCCACTCTTCTGATCTTGGCACATCGACGTTCTGGTTGTGTGTTTGATTCCGTTCATATTATCGATATTCTATCATTCAGTTCGTGCTATTTATGTAGTCATTCTTCCTTCTAAATTTCCATGGCCACATCGTGCCTTCGTTCTTAGTGTCTTGATATTGGTCAACCATGAACACACATGCAACATAATTTAGACTACATTTCCGCTCGGCATATTTAGTACGCACTCATCTCACTCGTAGCTAAGTCACATGTCCCAATCATATACTGAACCCTTATTATACATGCTGTATAATAATGTGTTATGTTATTTTTATTCATCATAATTGGAAGACAAATTTGGTGCAGTTGAGAATGCTAGTGGACCTGGATATGTTGCAAGTCATTCGGAGCGAAGAAACAGTTGACGCAAGCGAGATATTAATAGCCAGTTCCTGGAAGTAGGGTGCTTGAACATTACGCGTGGCTTGGAGTCTTTGTTAGGACAGATCATGAGAGAAAAGGGAAACTCAGAAGGATGAGAGATGGAGATACTCTGTGACGTCAAGAAGGCGTGGCGACGTGGTAACATGCAACGTGCGATGCTTGAAATTAGCAAATCACAGAGAGACGCCAGGCTGTGACGCAAAATTGTGCGTGGGTTAAGAAAGCACGTGAACTCTGTTCTGATTAATTGGCCGATCGAATTGAGATCCGCTGGGCAGGAATGTGATCTGCATGAGAAATGATGAAGAATGATTCCTTACCCGAGCCGGTAGCTCATCTGCTTCGATTTATAATATTTGTATTGTCCCCTCCACCGAATTTACGCCAGTTTTGTATAAATGTGTCCATGATGCTAGTTTGAAACACAATTTTTCGAAGTCTTTGAGGAGACGATGTGCTGCCCGACTTAACACTATCTTGAAGTAAATAGCGACGAAGTAATGTCTGTTCGAGTCTCAGTGGAGGCTAAGTTGTGAAGTGTTGGGAACATATATTTCGAGTTAGACCGTGGGTCTAATCTGTATTAACTTTGTAACTATTTTTCATACTGTAATTATGAAGAGTGCGTGTGTAAATGCGAGTGTAAATAGGATTTTATGTAGTTAGGGAAAGTCGACGGTATAAATTGTAAACGGACTGTGAGTGAAGCTAGTAGCTCATGTTAAAAGTTTAGCAGGTTATTTAGCACATATTTGCATTTGAACATTTCATCTTTTAAGAAGGCCAAGATGTCGACGACGTGAACCAGCATTGGGATGGTGACCATGGAATCATCTGTCCAGATGGTTATGGAGGAGTAGAGAGGCCCTGTGGGACCATGTCATCTGACGTGAGCTGAATCGAGTTGCAGAAGAAATAAGTACCGAATTGAATTATTTCAATCATGTAGTTAGATTTTGGACTGGGAAATGTAAATAGTTTAATTTAGATTTTGTTCGCGCTAGTTTCGATTTTTCTGTTGATAGGGTTTGTACCGACACTCATGTTATACATGTAGAATGTTGCGTGACTGTTGTTTATTTTGATTGTGTAAATATTCGGTGTAATGTTAATCCAAGCTCCGCGTGCATTTGAGTGTATAATTTGTTTCTTTTGCGAACATGATTTACGGGTCGTGTGACAAGTGAGACATGTATAGATCTGATATGAGAATAGAAAGGAAGGAACCTTGATATTTTCGGTAGCCGTTTGGATTAAACAGGCGTAATTTTATTTCATTAAATCTTGTGTTTGCCTTTGCAATCTATTTGAAGGGAACCGTCTGTTCTCTAGTCTTGATAAGTAAATTAATTTTCTGTTTTATATTTTCTTCGGTGGAATCTAAGATCTGATGCGCTGCGTGTGGGTGAAATTTATGATGTATTTTATTTCAGGGATTGTAAAACCTGGTAGTGGGTAGATTATTGACTTGGGAATAACCTAACCACCAAGGGCAGATGAGGAAGAAAAGGAAGTGGGTTTCGGACTGAAGAAAAAGGATGGAGAAATAGGAGGAGAATTCTACAAAAGTTATGTTTAACTTTAAATATACTAAAAGGTGACTGCCACTGCAAATCAGCTCTCCGATACCAAAATCAAGTAGGGACCTGGGCAACGCTAACGGGAGACGCAGCTGGAACTTGGGCAGTTTGCAAGAGAGTGGCTTTAGCGTATTCCCTCTCAAGCACACATATGCCTACTATGGGGAAGGGTGATGGTCTGGCAAGACAAAGAGTAACAGATTTATTATGTATCTGTTCAAGGGAGTTTATTTTTAGACAAGTAATTTGAAGAATGCCAATAATTTGAATAGGTTTCGATATTTTTGTTTTCGAAATTGTAGAATTCCTAAAGAGCGACCAAATGCTTCCAAGAAGGATAGGGATATTTGCATTAAGTGGGAAGAGTCAAGGAAGACAGGATCTTGCCTAACCGTTATGTTAGAGAAATGATGAGTCAAAAAAGAAACTTTGAATTTATTTAACAATGCAAAAGTGTGTAATGAATTTAACAAATATATAATTTCAATTTTGTTAACAATTTGGGGTCGCAGACCTCAGAAAACGTTTAAAGCTTGCCCCAGGCAATTAACAATTCTTTTGGTTTCAAACCTTTATATGATTTAAAATCATCTCAAGATTTTGAAATGGCGAGGATAAAATTAAAATATAAAGACAATTGAAGTGATTAAAGTTAGACAATAAATCAAGTACAAGTTGTGTACTTTTAAGAAATTCTAGGTAAATATCTTAAAAAGAGCAACAACTTCGGAAATAACAATAACAAAACAGGAAGAATAAAATAGAAGTTCTTATAACTTTTTGTAATAAAGCTGAATTACCTTTTAGTAGTTATACAAATAGGGCAGGTCACTTACTTTGAAACCTGAAGAGAAAGTCGAAAGGAAGTTTCTAGACCTCCTATGTTTAAGTAGGAATCACGAGAAAAATGGGGCAAGTTTCCCTTTCGTGAAACCTAGAAATAACTCACTTATGAGTTGAAAAAATTGTATTCCCTAATTAGAAGGGAGAAGCAAGATAGTTTGAAACGTGTACCAGACACGTAGCTATGCAGACATTAATTCGTTGTATATGGAGCAAAAACAAAGGGAGGGCACTAGTTGAGAGTGACACCTCATTGAAAAAGACCTAAAGTAACAATTTTATTATTTTGGTTTGTTAGTAAGGGGTTTGGGAAAGATCAAATGGAATTGAGGATGAGTGTTCATGGCCGTATTTATGGTATTCGGACGAACGCGACGCGGAAGAAATGTTAAACAAACACTGGTTTTTGACGCGTTTTAATTTCCATGACGTGAACGATCCTTGCTAATATGTAACCGAATTGGTCTAGCGGTCGTACTTGTGCTTGAGAAAAACAGACTTGCCACGCTACCTGTTGAGCACGACTAGAAACTCGTTTGTCGCTGCGGGATGCTGCTTTCTGACGGGGAATATTTGTACTACTCCTATTGGATTTGCTGCTTGGAGCGCTGTACTCTCTATCTACGATTTCCTCCGATGGCTGCCGAAGTCAACAAAAGGCTGTTACCTTGGATACAGCATTAATATGAAAAATTATTCTCTATTGGAATCCTTAAAAGCAAGATGCAAAATTTATAACTCCGATATTAAACCGGGCTGGTTATCCCTGAAGGCTAACATAGCCTCTATTCTGGAATATGTTCATAATTCCACTTGACTAGGAAGTACTTCCGACATATCCCTGAAGATATTTTGACTTGGTGTAATAATATTTTGGACTTCTCAACCAGTATGTTTTAGAAAAGGTTTGTAAATATTGTGAGATATTTTGGAAGCTGATTTATTTCTATCGACAATTCCACTTGACTAGGAAGTACTTCCAACATATCCCTGAAGATATTTTGACTTGGTGTAATAATATTTTGGACTTCTCAACCAGTATGTTTTAGAAAAGGTTAGTAAATATTGTGAGATATTTTGGAAGCTGATTTATTTCTATCGACATGTTTTATTATCTTGGACGTATTGCAATTTCTTAACTTTGTATTATTTTATGTTGGCGGAGTGTTGTTCACTTTCGTGTTTTGGTCTAGCCTCGTGGTCGATGTAACGGTAATGTATCTGTCGATATATTTAAAATAGTTTCCAATTATCTATTTCCTTACTATATTTCTTTTGGGGGAATGTGGTTATTTAATTTATTTTCTGAGCTACAAGCCATGTAGATTTCAGTCTTCATTTTGATCAAGTGCAAGGACTTTCTTAACCTAATTATCTTTACGTAAATTTTTCTTTTCTCCTTGTATCTTGTTAGTATGCCTCATATAGGCACTGTAACTTGTATCGAAGTTTATGGCACTTATTTTATTCTGTGTAATGGGTTGCCTGGTGACAACCTAAGCGATTGTTATCGTTTCTTCCTTGCAGTAAAACAATAGTTTTTGTTTCGTGTCGATAAAAAGGAGAGATGTTTTGAGGATTTGATTGCGATCAGACGTACCTTGAATTTGCTCCTGTTAACAAACTTACTTAATTGATTGCTTTAAGTTGAGACCGTATTTGAACTTAAACTATTTCGGTTCATACCTTGAGTATCGTTTAAAGGTAATTTATCTGTTTTTATTTTATCGTTGGATATTTTTCCTTGGTCTTTGACTTTCATTTGCTCATTTAATATGATTAATTCAACCCTTTTCCTCCTCAATCGATGGGATTCCTTGCTTATATTCAATTAGCTGTTTATGCCAAAAACTAATTTCTTTTAAATTTTATTCCTGTCTTGTAAATGCATGTAATATTATTAATTGTCAATTATATATATATATCTATATATATATATCAAAGGTGACCTCTGTGTTCTTGTATCATAGTTAGCTTTTCTCTTATGTTCATACTATTTAACTGCCTGGGTTAATGGTTTTGTTCAACACCTTCTACTTTCGTCTCTGGTATTTTTGGGGGTTTTCTTTTTATTTTAGGTAAAATAGTTAACTCTCAGTTCTACCGGTGTCGCAGTTTTCACTATAGTCTGTTAAAATGGATGAAAAGTTCACTGTAGTAGCACAAAAGTTTATGGCAAAGAAAGTTATTGCAATTATGGAAATTAACTAGTTGCACTAGATAGGCGAGAGTCTATTGCTTGAGAAGGTTGTAGATTATCATTAAATACGCCAGAGAAAATCCCAACCGAGGAAGAAAAATTAGCTATTGATTAGTAATTCATAAGGAAGATTCCTTAGTTTGAAATATTATTCCCACATGTGAGTGGAAAATACATGACGGTACGACTGGTAGATAGAGTGCAGATTCTGGAAGGTTCCAGAGCAATCCTAACTGAATAAAAGGGCCAAAGTTATTCCAGCGGTGGAACGAGCTAAGTATTTTATAGACAGTGGGTAATTCAATGGTACCCCACGTTGTGAGAAGATTTCTCATAAGAAATGCTGCTATCTATTAAGATTGGCTTAGACAGACAAAAGCTCAACATGGAAAATCCCACGAAGGGTGATTATTGCCCCAAATATAGTAATCTCACACTGCCTATAAAATGATCGTTAAAAGCATGTAATTATTAAAAGACGATGAGAATGAGGTTAAAACCTGAAGTCGATACTTATCTTTGCTTCATGGCGAAGGTGAAGTTCCCTTTGACGGTTGAGATTAAAGTTCCAACATGGCGTGGAATTAAAAGAATGCCTCTTTAGTTGAGGAGGCTAGCTGTAGTTGAGGTTCATCTGACTAAGCCGACTGCCGACGTACAAGTGAGACACGCTCAGCGAAGCACAGAGGGAACAGGGAAGGGAAAAGAGTGGGGGTAGGAGACAAAAGGAATACATATAAGAATAACCAACATGACAAAAAAAAATTCTTGAGGAAATGGTCTTCAAAGGGTTGATAGTAGGCGACACTATCACAGCCTGGTGGGTGAAAAAGTAGACGAAGTTCTCTTGATCACGGAGATGATAGCTGGCGATGGCGACGAGATCTGGTGGCCAGATTGATAAGGAAGTCCTCTTGCACAGGGAAGAATTGAGGAACTTCAGAGATTCACTGCTAGATGACGTTAGGTGGGTCATGGAAGATATATATCTAGAACAGACTCACAAGTAACATGAAAACCATAAACAGCAAGGAGAAATTGGAAGATCACTGTTGGTGTTTGAGAAAAAGGAAGGAATGAACAAGCAAAGAGCAGTAAAAGTATACTCTATCGTACCGTGTATTCCAAGAAGACACCAAGCTGGGAGGGCAAACACCAACAGAGAAAGAGATAAACAATTAATTTTTTTTAAGGTAATGGAGCAATTAAAGACAGTGGTCTTATGATGTGACCGTTAGTGGTCAAGACTCTGGCTGCCCTGACTCTCCCATCCCTTCCAGGATAACACTCGGTCACTCTACCAGAAATCCAGACCAGGGGAGGAGAAACATCCCTAACCAGGTCCTAGTCCCCCACTTTGATGTCGGAATTGGAAAGAAACCACTTCTGTCTCCGTTGCAAGGAAGTTAAATATTCCAAGTTCCACCTCTTCCAGAAAGAATTGCGGAGGGCTTCAAGTTTACGCCAAACAATAGGTAAATTAGAATCCCTGTAAGAATTGGGAAGGGGAGGAGGGGCAGAAAGAGAAGTGTCTATAAGGAAGTGACCAGGTGTGAGTGGAAGCAGGTCATCAGGGTCATTGGAAAGCAGAGTTAAAGGGCGAGAATTGACAACACCTTCAATCATAAAGTAGCTAGAAGCTGCGGGAAATATAGCTCTAGTAAAGATCGCGACAAAATGCGAAAGGAGAATTAACAAGTTTAAACAAAGCGTATTGTTTTAGATCCCTTAGTTGGGGGGTAGTTAGGGCTAAAACACTTATGTTATTGTACTAATTTGGAAGGTGATTCCTAGGAGAGGGTAGCTTCCCGTAGCTGGGTGAGCTTACCAGTGTAGAGTGTTGTTTAGTGTTTGGATGCTAGGGGGTGCTCCTATAAAGACGTAAGTATTTGTTAGGGGATGGTCCTCTGGCTACAGGCTGCTGTGCTGGTCTGCCAGCTGGACGGAGTGAGTGATATAACAGACGTGCTTATGTCAGCGGCTCGCTGCTTTGCAGTCGAGTCGCCTGCGGGAAGCACAATGAAACCTGAGCAAGCAATTACTAGCTACTATGGTCACGACCAATCGTGACGAGAGTCAGGAAGGGTATGAGGATGTAAAGAGGCGTGTAATTATCAAGACAAGTGTAATTTACTGACCATGTGTTTATTGGTCAGTGAGTGTGAAATTGTAAGTCCCTTTTAGGGGAATGTAAGTAATGATACAAGTTGAGTGTACAAGATTGTGGATGGGTGTTTACAAAGTAAAGGATATCTGAACACTTGCTGAGTCTCACCTGATGATGCAGCCGGAACAGTTGTCGGCTAGGGCCTTCGTCGACACACACTGTATGACAGATAATGCTCCAAAAAGGCCTCCCTTCTTATAGTTCCTGCCGTTGCTTAGTCAGCATTCCGTTGACGTAGCTGCCCCAGTTAGTTGTAGTGTTAATGTTTATGAATGTGTTGCAAGTGGTTGGCTAACCTCCCGAGCTGGGTGGTCGCCTCTTGCCGTGTAAAGGTGATGTTCTGGTCTTATGATGTTTGCCAGTTGGGGTGGTTTTTTGGTAGATGATGGGGGGTGGCTTTCAGGGGGTACAGCCCCCCGGATCAGTACAAGTCTTCTTCTTCGATTAGTTCGCGTCCCCGCGAACGGGAACGGAACGCTGAGTGGGGGTGACGATGGATTGTTTTTGGTTTCTTCTTGTACCTCTTCTTCTTTTCTTCAGTGTTGGTGTAGATGTAGGTGTGTTGATGTCATGGTGATGTGAGATCAGCTTGTGCTCAGAGGGGTAGGTTTTGGGATATACATGTGATAATTTAAAACAGTTCATTTAAAAAGTTGACATTTGAAATATTAAAAAGTACAACAACAAAAAATGCGTGATTTTGACACTATATATGTGTTGATATTGTGCAGGGAGGAAAAAACCCATGGCTGGACGGGTGGTTGTGCCGTCCGGCGCTGTGTTGGGGAAAGAAATTGTTCCCTGTGATATATAGTTTAAACGATGGAAGAGAATAGAAAAACAGGTGTCCCAGGGTATGTGTTAAAGGAATATGTAAAATATAGTTTATTGTGTTGGGGTAAAACGGGACACCTTCACAAATTTTAAGTTAGAAGGGTAGAAATGAAAATCAGTGTGTACATTATGGCGTGTTGAATGGTGCGACAATTTGTGAATTTATGTGTTTAGGTATACAGTTTGAGCACCACTATGTTTGTGTATGCTTTGGCTTTACAGTTTCTGCTTATACAATGATGATATAACGTAACATAATGTAACATAAATTGACATAAAATAATAACCTTATTGCTCTACCGTTTGCTCATGAGCCTGGTACCTCGTCTCAATCCCTAGGTCTTCTGTAGCGCTCTTGTCGACTCATTCTCCCTTCATTTATTACCCGCTGGCTGTAGGTGCCTCTCACCTATGGCTGTGGGTTAGTGGTCATGCCGTTACTTTTCCTTTCGTAAATTTTCCCCGTGGGTGGAAAAATTTACCTTGGCGGCGAGGGTAGGTGCTCACAACCTCTGCACCGCCCCTGGCTGCCGAATATTGCTTTTCATTGAAGCATATCGAACGTGTGTTTGCGTCAGCGTCGCTCGGTGCCCCACGTCACCTTACGTCGCTGATCGCGGCGCCGTCACCTTATTGGCGCGACTGAAGAGCGATGAGGAACAGTGTGTTTTTGTGACAGAGATAAGGGTGTGTGTAATTTGGTGTGGAAAACATATTTACAATAGACATGCTCGTGCTCCTTGTCATCTGTGAAAATAAAAAATGGATTATTGGCCATCTATTTGGAAAACATGTATGTTCGTTTGCTTCCTCGCTTTCCTGTGTGGGTAAAAGTGGATTAATGAATAATAATGCATTTACAATACATGGCAATACATCACATGTAAATATATGTAACACTTCGTCGGTGGCGCTTAATTTATAAGACTAAGTGTGGTGCCACTGAGGTGTACCCTACTTATAGGTTAGCCTAGGTATTATCTAGCTTATTCTATCGTGTTATCTTAATTTTACTTAACTTAACGTATTGTCGGGCTTACCCTGATGACGGGTTTGTTTGTCACCAGGCGACGAAATATCGTGCCTTAATCTTACTTATCTTAATGTATTATCGGGCTTACCCTGGCAATGGTTTTTAGTCGCCAGGTGCCGAGCGCGTCATCTTAATCTTAGTTAACTTAACGTATTGTCGGGCTTACCCTGATGACGGGTTTGTTTGTCATCAGGCACCGAGCGTGTTATCTTAATTTAACGTATTGTCGGGCTTACCCTGATGACAGGTTTGTTTGTCACCAGGCGCCGAAATATTTTGCCTTAATCTTACTTATCTTAATGTATTATCGGGCTTACCCTGGCAATGGTTTTTAGTCGCCAGGTGCCGAAATGGTTAGTCTAAATTATGATAAGTAAAGGGGGAAAAAGTTGGTATTTATAAGCCGAATGGTTTAACTTAGTCTAATGCCGAAATGTGCTGTGCTATTATTGAGCAACAGCGGTTATTAAATTTGCTTAATTCTAAGTTGCGTGTCAAATGCAACTGTCTTTCATGCTAAAATTTCGATGGCGTGCAATGTGTAGGGGGGTATTGGGATTACGGGTGCCTCCTAGGGCTTACCTGCGCCTTTGACTATCGAAATACGCGAGCATGCGTATAGTACCCAGGGACCTTCGCCCAATTTGCAGTGTGGTGTCGGTAATCCGAGTGACTAAGCATGCAGATTGTGGTTTGGGCACTACGTTTCGTGCTCAACACGGCTCCTCCATTGGACTCGTACGTATAGTAGTTTGGAATTACCTTGCGCCTAGGAGGAGTTACCCCTACCTATTTACCTCCCTTGCACATTGTCACCCATGTGTTTTGTGGGGTGCTCCCCTTAATAACTAGTTGTCGACATTTATGTTAGTGATTAATACTAGTAATTAATAAAGTCCCGGGCGACTGCGGTGCCAAAAAAGCAAACGCCTCGCCGTTGTACTTGCCTGTGTTATCATCCTTCATCCGGGAATTTGAGCGTCCGGGCTCCTCTTCGCCTATATTGGCATTGTTGGGTTTGCCCACTAGAACCCCTGTGAGGGCTCGCTGTGCTCCTCATTTAATATCTCTGGCTGCCCGCTGCGTCACCATTTATGTGGGCACTGGATATCGTTTGGGAAAAATCGTCCGATAAAATAGTATCATCCGGGAATTTTAGCGTCCGGGCTCCTCTTCGCCTATATTGGCAGTAATAATAACATCCGGGAATTTTAGCGTCCGGGCTCCTCTTCGCCTATATTGGCATTGTTGGGTTTGCCCACCCGAACCCCTTTAGACAGCTCGCTGCATGCCTATTTAGTATCTCCGGCTGCCCGCTGCGTCACCATTTAATATCTCTGGTGACCCGTTGTCAGCCATTTATGTGGGCGCGGGTCCGAATGATCGCATTCATTTCATATATATTATTAATTATTTGTTTATCCGTTATTTATTTGTTTGGTTGTCTTCACCTGTGCTACGCGGGGCAAGGACTTGTCGGATCTAGGATTGATTCCGCTGAATCCTGAGATCCTGCCTCACTCCTGCGAGTAGGAGAGTAACTTTCCGCCATAGAAGTTCTACTTACTTACATACTAAACTAGGAGTCTAATTCTGATTTGGTCGTCCCTAGGGTCATCTCCTGAGTCCGGTATGGAGCTGGCTAATTCTCCCACCAGCCGTAGAAAGTCTCCCCTGCAGGTCTGGCTTCGATGCCCGTAGCACAGTGGGTGTAACATCGCTTTGTCCCGGGGACAGGCTAGGTAACCCTGGGACTCCGAAGTTTGCCCGTGCCAGGTCATCGGTGCTTCGACCTTACGTAATTCGTCTTTTTGGTCTGAGGCATTGAGCCAACCGGGGTAGGGCTCATCATCGCCTTCCCCAGCTCTGCTCCTGTGTGGCGCCTCTGCCCTTCTGCTTACGCTGTCATCACCATTCAGCGTGTCATCAGATTCCTTTTGTGTTAATAAAAACATAGTGTGCTCTGTAAATAATTTACTGTGTAAATAATGTGAAATTTTTAAGTGTTCTGGGGTTGTAGAATCTTCTAAATGCATGGACTACTTCAGGCCTTCTGTGGCTACGTCGGACATCCAGCGGTAAGGCCTTGCTATTTTTTTTGGAGGCGTTAATAGGGTTTTATGGCGTTGGGTTCCCTGTTATTAGGAGTCGGGGGTGTTATCTGCTGGATGGGTTTAAAGCGTGGTAGGAGAGGGTTGCGCATCGTTGGGCTCCATGTTAATGGTGGCCGGGCGCCGGTGATGCTATCAGGATGCTTTTACAGTGAGTGGACGGGGTAGGTACTTCCCGGGTTTGCAAAAATTTTAAAAATTCCATGCAGGAGTAATAATAATAATAAACCAGGTGTGTGGGTAGGATATACCATGCATATGCCTGGATATGAGGCGTGTACGCTCTCATTTGTGGATAGGTATAGGCCGAGGTGTAATAATCCTATGTCCCTTGCATGCGGGATTATTTATTTAAAAAAATTGTTATTATAACTTTGGCCTCATCTCTTGCTTAGAGATGCGCATTACGCTTAATTGTCGTTTTTCTGACTCGCCCCTAATACTCGGGCGTAAGCATTGAGAGCCAGGGCGTAGTGAGCCCTCTCTTTAAACGCATGAAGTTTATCAACCCCGATGTATATTTTGGCATGTAGTTTAGCTGTTTTTATGTGTTTATGTGTTTGTGTTGGCTAATGTGGTATGGAAGGGGAAAGGTGGTATAATGGTAGCCCGTAGGTGGTGCCTTGGCCATCTTGCTGGCACCATCCATCTCTACTCCTGTCATCCTCACTTGGTCAATATCTGCTTTCTATCCGCTCCTTGTGATGATGAAGTGCGGTGACGCCGTGACGTCACGGCCTTATCTGGCCTCTCATTTGTAATGTAAAGGTAGCGAGTGATCGTAGTGTAACTGGTCATGTCCTGAACGCCTAGGATGGTTTTGGGATTTAAAAAAACAAGAAGAGAAGTAGTTATTGGGGGGGGGATATGTTCCTTCAAGGAATATGTCTGTGTTCGCCCCTGATTAGTGGTCGCGTGTGTGGCAGGAGGTGCCCGTGGCTGTGGTTACTAAGGCTTGCGTGACTGTAGTTGCGTTCCGCTGCAGCGCGCTGTCGCGCGTGCCGTTTATCGGATATGTCTTATCGTGTGTCGTGATGCTAATTGTCAGCCGGCGCGTGTAACCTGTTATCGCACTTGTAAACAAGCTTCTGTGGCCCTATGATAAATCCGGCGTATCGTGTCTGTACATTGCTAAATGTTATGCCTATTGTAACAGCGCTGAATCCCGTGTCAATGTATACCATTATTATTGGTTTGTTTTTGTGGTCATGTCTGCATTTCATGGTCACTTCCGTTATAACAATAGTGTCTGCCGACAGCAATGTTGCAATGCTTTCGGAATTCGCAAGTCAGTGTTTTTGTTTTGCGTTTTGTTTTCATGTGCTTGTGTACGGGAAGTCTCTGACGTTACGAATGTCGGCTGCCAGAACGTGACTTTTTCCAATGTCCGAGTGTTGTCATTGTTGTGCATTCTGGGCGGGCCAGTGTGCTAATCTGTCCTGTTTTTGCTTACCGATGTTGTGTGTACATTGTTTTCCGCAAGACCTCTGCCTTGTGTAACCATGTGTAATCCATGTCTAGGAAGTCTATTGTGGTCCCCGTGGAGGCCTAGGATTTTCGGTACGCCCCCTTTATTGGGAATTCCTGGGTCGTCAATGCCGAGGTAGGCTGTTGTAGCGAGTACCCTGGGGCGAATCTATGTCCCTGTATGTGCGTTAAAGATCCCTCCTGTTATTAAAATTGTGTGGCTCAACCGCTTATGTACTATTATGGGGCCAATTTCAGTCTAATTGGGATTCTGGATATTTGTTTTCCACGGCGTCCGATTTTTACTGGGCATTCGGACCCGCAATCCCGTGTAATACTCCGTGTTTTATGTCTGCGTTGTCTGTTGGGATTTGTGTGGCCCCAGTGTGGCTTTTGATTGTGTTTTTCGCGCCAAAAATACCATTGGTTAGTTTGTTTTTGGCACGAGGGTATTGTGTGATCGTGTGTGCGCACCCGCCTTGTTTTAAGGTCCTGGTATTACGGTTGCTGTCTCGTATGTACCATGGCACACGTATCGTGTATTTAAGGCACGCGGATGAAAGTATGTTTTAGCGTGAGTGATTTGTGCCTATTGTGAAGACCCTTGTATTCTTATTTTGAGAGTTATGGGGTTTTGAAAACAGCGTATATGACTGTGTGTATTACAGCCAGTCTAGAACGCTCGCAGGTCGCCTGCAGCTGGTGAAGGTCGCACGATTGTGTGTGAGTGTTATCGCTGACTTGGCAATGGTATTAAGTTACAACTGTGTAGGAAGGACTTTGCTTGCTAGATAGCTGGCTCATGTGCCAGGACAATGTGTGAATGTTTGCCAACACGTCTGCCTACTGTCTACATATACAGCGTGTCTTTGGGCTTCTCGTAATGGAAAAGAACTTTCCTGTAATTACACATTGTGTCCCCAAATTTTGTGTTATTGTAAGCGTGGGGCGAATATATCCCTTTTAGTGGTACTAGATGTCGTTATGCCTGTGTGTCACCGGGCCGCTAGTCGCGTGTTTGGTGACTAGGTGTCGGAGGTGGTTTTATTGTTTTATGCATATAAATGTCTGTCAGTGTGATTATCCCTTACTTCCCTATCCTGCAACTGGATAGTTACCCGACCTTGCATTCCTAGTGTTCAGGAGGTTGCGGTTTCGAGACCGTCTTTGTCCAGGATAATTATTCCTGGTGCCTTTTAGGTTTGTGTCTCCGGGACAGTTTTCCTAGTGTATTAACTGTTGTGTGGCAATGTGAGTTGACTGTGTGCCTTCCAGAAATATGTGGGTTTTCCCAAAGTCTGGGATTTTCACCCTATGGTGTTTATGTTTAGTTTGCGCGCTGTTATGAGGGACGAGAAAAATTCATGTTATAGGCAGTGTAATATATAACGTGTACCTTAGGATCAGATATATACAGTTCAACTTGGATAATTCGCCTTTCACGGGATTAGTAAAAAAAATTGCGTTATCCAAAATTCGGATTGAGAAAGAAAGAGTAGAGAAAATATATTATGTGACATTGACATAATGCTTCATGCTTAGCATAGCAGGTTGCCAGACGGCGGTACTTTGTAAAGATTGTATCGTGTCAGGGAAATCTACTATTTTTCAAAAATACTGTGAGATTCTTGACTGTTTCTCACGATTAGGGCTCTCGGCCATCCCAAGAGATTCCAGCAAATTGTAGGAACGGAACCTAGAATAACTTAGTCATTTCTACTTAGAAAGACCCGCCTAAGCTCCATGCTGTGGTTTGTTGCTTAGGCTGTATTCGGGACCGTTCTTGCCGACCCTGAGCCGCGTGGCCAAGCTGATTGGCTTCCGCTTGGCTTTGTACATTAAAAACTTTGAATTGTCCAAAATATGTCCTGAATTAACACCGATTATAATCCATTGATGGCCTAAAAAATGCTAGGGGCCAAGAAAAAAACTAAGAAGAGTTTTGAATTATACAATTTTGATTTAGCCATGTTCCACTGTATATACATACACCGACAGTAGTGGCTACGCGGGCTAAAGCGCTGCGTTAGGTCAAGGGGCCAAGCTCTCTGCTGACTCGGTAGACGCGTGGGTTCGAGCCCCATCGTCGGCTGTCCTTGAACTGGTTTTCCGTGGTTTTCCACTTTCAACACCAGGCAAATGCTGGGACAGTACCTTCTGAAAGGCCACGGCCGCTTCCTTCCACATCCTTGCCCAGGTTCATTCATCTTCACCCATTCCATGTCTCATCCCGACGCGCAGGTCGCCCACGGGCGTCGACTAGAAAGACCTGCACTCGGCCTCGCAGGAGGCTACACGAAGAAAAAAAAACTGTATATACATGAAAAATGTGCAGTTTTTGTCCGGGGGTCTCTGCGTGTCTGCCGTTTACAGGGATTCAACCTGCCCTTTGTGTGTCCATTGTAGTGTTTCCTTCATGTAAAAGAGCCTACCTGTATCTGTAATTGTGGTGCAAGTGACACTGATGTATGTTGTATTCCTGGTGAAAGTTGTTACCCCCCGTCCGAGCGTCCTTACTCGGGAAGGTGGATACTGTCGCCCTGTCACTAGGGCATAGGCCCCTGACCCCCATTGAGGTGCTTCTTTGCTATTTTCTGGCGGAGTTTGTAGCAAAGTAAGTCTGGGGCTACTTTCACCGTAGTGCCTGGCTATTGGTCTGAATGTGGTTGTGTCTGAGGGGCTGATTGCGCTCCACGCTATCCTAGCAGAGTTTATAGGGGTGTGTGTATTCCTGACTGCCGGGCCTCGTGGGGTAGGTAATAAGACCTTTCTTATACCCCGTGTATTGTGTGTTTGCGGCTGGTCAGTGTGCACAGGCGTGCGTTTTGCACCCTGATGGGCTGAAGGCAACACCCTCTTATGCATTTGCACCTGGGGTACACATGCTGGTGGCCGCTTCCATCATGGCAAACTTGCCCTTTGAACTAGCGGTAAAGGCCGTGTAATTGCCTGTGCTTGCCCTGGCGATGTATTGGAGTGTAGTCTAACCGATTTCTGGCCTATGGCCACGGTAGACTCCTGCCCTTGTGTTGTGTAAGTGTGTGAGATGGACATCCGTGTGAGTTACTTTCATTAGGGTATTCGAATGCTATTCGTGTGTGTGTGCGAGGGTGTTCTGTTTCATGTGTTCACTCTAGGCGCGTGTAATTGTCGGATGTCTCTAGCCATTGCCATCTGTTTGGCTAACATGTAAATAATTATTATGGTCATCCCGGCGTTCCATGCTAAAGTGGTAGTTGTTGTTGTATCTAGGTCGTACCAGGATTTGTGAAGTCCTGGTATTTGTAGGGGCTGTCCGTGATGTATAAAAGGTGTTTCCGTGACATTAAATGTCGGAATGACCGATGACCAGTTGGCATTAAGTATCGCCGTTATGTTATCATTCAACAACGGCTTCGTCTGTAAGGGCTCAAAATCGTGTAGTTGTAATTGTATTTGCTTCGTCCATGCCGCCGGTAGTGTGTGTGTAATGGCCAATTCATTTACCATTTTGGCGTCACACGGAAACGCATGTGGTATCAGGATGTTGCCGCTCTCTATGAGTTGGCAATCGCATGGGAGGTGTATCTCTAGAGCCCCTGGCGGTGCCTCCGTGTGTGGGTGTAATAGGGTTGTCCTTCCTTCTGGGCATTGGATATCCATCTCCGCCGTTGGGTTTGTAACGACAAACTTATCCATATCAATCTGTGTGATAAGGGCTGTCTGCGATCCTTCGTCGCATCTGTATGCGCAGGATTCCAATATTTTATCGGTTGGCGCGTTGTTATAAAGATTGACGGCGCAAGCAGGCTGAATTGTGGCCACTTCTTGGAACCGCGGTATGTAACAGAGCGCATTTATCTGCGTAATGCAGTCATGTAGCGCATTCCCTGTTAATACACGAATGTCGTGGCCGTTAACTGCCAGCAACGTCGGTTCGTGTGTCAATGTGCACGTACCCCCTAGCCACTTATATAGTATGGGAATGTATTCAAATAGGTTCCACCGCGCGTTTTCCTCGATTATGGGTATGTTAATTTTTATGTGTAGTCTGTTAGCATGATATATACACGAGCATATAGGCTTCGTGTAATACCAGCTTATTTGTTCGATGGAAGTGGCTAGTTGGTAATTATGTTTCCCGAGTTTGTGTTGGAGCCTTGTTAAATCCTCGCGCAGGGTGCTTGTGTGTATAGTATTTTCCGGTATTTTGTGTTGTCTGCACGCCATTAAATCTTGCTGTTTGTGCATGCTCATGATGGCATTGTAAATACTTATGGCGTTTCCCATAGCCATCTGGGCCGTGGAAGCCAGTATACTGTCCTGCGCTTCTTTGCCTGCTCGGGTCACATTCGCAAGTGTTTTTATTTGTTCACTGATTGTGGTAATGGAGTCGTGTACCGTGTGTGTCCAATTGTTTAACTTGAGTGTGGTCTCGGTCAAGTCCTTATGGTTCGCGTGGATCATTTTGCTTAAGTTCTTTGTGTAGCTCGCGATTTGCTGCTGTGTCATTCGTAGCGTTTAACTATCTTCCTCTGTAGCAACGCCGCAGCAATATTGTAGGAAATTGCCTATAAATGTGAGTTCTCTCCTTTCCCTCCCCCGCATAGTCTGCATGGGGGGCGGATGTCCCTTGGAGTTGTTCTATATCGCCGTGTTGTCCCTTGGAGTTGTTCTATATCGCCGTGTATGTTAAGTGTCTGTTCGATGGCCTCCCATAGTGAGTGTATTTGGGATTTGTGGCCATCCTCTGGTGTAGACGACGGTACCGGGATGTATTCTTGTTTTACCAGTACGTCATGAGTGATGGGTATATTGCCCTGATAGACCGTCTGTCCCCGTATGTGCTTCCAATGCACGCCGGGGGGTAATTTTTACCCTCGGCCCTCTTGGGGCTTGCTTTAAGGCGCTTGTGAGAATCCTACTAACCATGAGGGTGAGTAGCAATGTAAATAGTATTGTTGTACCCCTATTGGCTCTATGGCTTAAGATTTCTGTTGCTTCTGCATATGGTACCAATCTGAGTTAAGGGTGGGTATAAAAAGAAACGTGTGTGAAATTTCTGATTCTTTCCAGAGGTAGGGGGTTGGTTGGAAAAAAAATCCCTTGTGTAGCTAGTGTGAAGGAAAAATAATGCTTTCTGTCAGAAAAAAAATCAACTTTTTCACTTGGCTGCGTGCGGTAGGGGTCGTTTGTACCACGAGGGCTCGTTGTGTGAGTCCTACCCTTACTGTGCGTGGTAGCCGCGTCTCCACCAATATGTTTTAGATCCCTTAGTTGGGGGGTAGTTAGGGCTAAAACACTTATGTTATTGTACTAATTTGGAAGGTGATTCCTAGGAGAGGGTAGCTTCCCGTAGCTGGGTGAGCTTACCAGTGTAGAGTGTTGTTTAGTGTTTGGATGCTAGGGGGTGCTCCTATAAAGACGTAAGTATTTGTTAGGGGATGGTCCTCTGGCTGCAGGCTGCTGTGCTGGTCTGCCAGCTGGACGGAGTGAGTGATATAACAGACGTGCTTATGTCAGCGGCTCGCTGCTATGCAGTCGAGTCGCCTGCGGGAAGCACAATGAAACCTGAGCAAGCAATTACTGGCTACTATGGTCACGGCCAATCGTGACGAGTCAGGAAGGGTATGAGGATGTAAAGAGGCGTGTAATTATCAAGACAAGTGTAATTTACTGACCATGTGTTTATTGGTCAGTGAGTGTGAAATTGTAAGTCCCTTTTAGGGGAATGTAAGTAATGATACAAGTTGAGTGTACAAGATTGTGGATGGGTGTTTACAAAGTAAAGGATATCTGAACACTTGCTGAGTCTCACCTGATGATGCAGCCGGAACAGTTGTCGGCTAGGGCCTTCGTCGACACACACTGTATGACAGATAATGCTCCAAAAAGGCCTCCCTTCTTATAGTTCCTGCCGTTGCTTAGTCAGCATTCCGTTGACGTAGCTGCCCCAGTTAGTTGTAGTGTTAATGTTTAAGAATGTGTTGCAAGTGGTTGGCTAACCTCCCGAGCTGGGTGGTCGCCTCTTGCCGTGTAAAGGTGATGTTCTGGTCTTATGATGTTTGCCAGTTGGGGTGGTTTTTTAGTAGCCCCCCGGGCCTGTAGAGTATAGAAACAAGTACATCGATTAAGGATAAGAATATACCAAATAAAGAAAGGAACTATGCGAGTAGGAGGCAAGAACGCCATAGATAACAACAATCTAAGAGCCATAAACAATGACCTCAAGTTATAATAAGCATCAAAGGGGTTAATCAGAAAAATACTTAAGTCAGCGAGAAACGTGACATAACAAGCATAAATGCTAAAACACATCGAATGTAACGACGAGAAAAAACAAGTTTATTCATCAATGAGCAATAAAATTACAAAATATGTAAGCAGGGTGCAATACATGAGCGCGTAAAAAATATGCAACGATGTTATGAAACAGGAATCGAAGCAGCTATATGATACGAGCGTGAGTAAGTGGGAGACATAGGCTGAACGACCTTGACCCACATAGTACAGCGAGATAACGAATATAAATAGCTGAAAGAGTCCTTGGCCAGAACAAGTTTATTTTGGGAAGGAGGTGAGCAGCTTCCGAAATTACGGGAGCAACTCGCAAGACAATGGTTGGCAGTCAGCCAAGGTTGAGATAAGGAAAACTTGCTCTGACCTTTATCAAGCATAGAGGTAGTAAACAGCAGCTTGGCCTTACCCGAGCTTGTATACAAACAAGATTGACAAACAAGCAGTTCAAAATAAACAAACAAAACTAGTGCAATCAACCGAGACTTAAAGTGGATATTCAAGTGACACGGCATGCAGTCATTCGTGGCTTGGACGTGAAAAACCAATTAAGAGACATATGAAATAAAGTAAGAAATCAATTTCGCATAATTTTGAGGATCACGGAATCCGACAATTTTTAACAGAAAAAAGGTTAATTCTTCCGAACAAAGAAAAGAAGCTGGGACATTGAGAAGGAGTTTATGCGTAAGAATAGTTATTCTAGATGCTAGAGAGTTCAGATTTTCAAGTGGTTTCAAAAGCGGCTTCCGATTGTGAGGAAGGGGGAAGGAGCCGGCCGTGGCCATCCTAATAAATAGCGAAAGAAGTGAAACATAGCTTACAGCAAAATAATGGTGACTGATAGCCGTGGTTTTACACAAGGGGAAGATAGTTTTCGATAGAAAGTTTAAGCAATTACCTGCTATAAATAATGACATGAGAAAGTAAACTAAGTGACACAAGGCGAGGCGAACTTGAATTGCCATTTTATGCGGGAATAAGGCAAAACCATTTAAACAACTTACAAAAGTGGCGTAGTTGTTTACAATGAGACATCGTTTCGGCAAGTGCTTTTCAAATATATCGAGATCGAAAACATAAGCGTGCTCTTTTTCAAAAAAGGGATTTATATCAGCAGTAACAAAATGACATTGCGATTTGGTTTGAAGACTGGGATGTTGGATTTCACCAGTAATAACCCAACCAAAATCGGTGTCTCTGGCGACCACGTTTGAAGATAGCCTACGGGTTTGTGTTCGAAGGCAATTCCAGAAAATATTGGTACTGAAAAGTATATCAATGGGACCTTGAGCATTAAACTGAGGATCAGCTAACCTTAAGTGCGAAGGAATCTTTAAACCGGAAGTATTAATAGAGCTGCTAGGAGTGTCCTTGGCAATACTGGTAAGAATGAGACAGTTTAAGTTAAGATTGGTGTTTCTTAAACAAATGTCTCTGATTTTCAATTTTGAAAACTGCAAGGCTTGAGTTTTCAAATTGTCAATGCCGGATACATTGATGGAGGTAGGTGATGAAGAAAGACCTAGTTTTTTAATTAACGATTGCGAAACAAAGTTGTGAGTTGAAGCGGAATCGAGAAGACCGCGGGTTCGAAACCAATTTCCAAATTTATCTTGGATTTCGAATTGTACAGTGGACAAAAGGACTTGCGAACTGTGAGAAGTTTCGGCGTTAGAAATGTAGGAAGAAGCATTAGTTTGTTCGGAGCTGCTCTGCATGGAGTTTGAAGAAGCAGGTACTAGTGACCTCGATTGATCATGAAAGTGCAATAAAGAATGATGCGGTCTTTTGCAATGAAAACAGAGGTTGGATGACGTACAATTAGAAGAAGAATGCTTAGGTGACAAGCAGTTATGGCAATATTTACTATTGAAGACAAACTTCCTTCTGTCTTCAACAGACAATTCTTTAAAGGATTTGCACGAGTTCAAAGTGGGAAACTTTTTACAGAGCGTGCATTTTAAAGATTTGTTGAGCGGCCTGATATGTTCTCTTGGATGGTTGAAAGAGGCAGAACGGGTTTGCTTGTTCTCGACAGATAGGGGCTGATGACCATTTGAAGAGACAAGTTTTTCTCAAGAATGTGACACTGATGACTCGTTTCTACATTTTCGCACTGAAATGAGAGTGCTGTAAGGACTTGGCACCAGCTGTTCAGAAACGAGATAAGGTGTTCAAAAGAATATTCCTCCTTGCGAGTGAGTTCGATCTCCCAAGCCTTCAAGGTCAAAAAATATAATCTGGATGTAGCTAGACGAATAAGGACGGTGTCCCAAGTTTGGACTGGCTGCTTGAGTTGATATAACGCTCTAACATTTAATTGCATGGAGTCTAACAGGTCTCTTAAAGAGGTGACGCCATTAGGTTTGACGACTGGCAGTTGAACAAGCAGCGAATGTGGCGAGCAACACACAAACATAAATTACCATATCTCTCTTTAAGGAGATTAAAGGCGATGCGGTAGTTATCTGCGCTTAAAGGTAGTGACTCAACCAAGGCCAAGGCCTGGCCTTCCAAGGACGCACGCAGGAAATAGAACTTATGAATATAGAGAATGTCATTGTTTTCATGAATGAGGGAGCAGTAAAGTTCGTAAAAGGAATACCATTCACCTTCCTGGCCTGAGAAGTGAGGTAGAGTTATCTTAGGAAGTAAAGGTTTCGGTTTATCCTTATGAACTGAAGCGGGTGCGAACTGGGCCGAATTGATGACCCTAGTGTCCAGTTCTGAGATACGGCGGATTAGTTGGTGGGCCTTGGCAATCCCTTCAAAATACAAGGGTTCAACCTCGTCCCGATCCGATTGAAGTTCTGGGCAAGCGGATTCAATCTCGGTTTGAATTTGATCGTAGTAATCATAGGACCGTTTGTACAACTTAAGGCGTTGTTTCAAGATGTCTAGATCACACTCGGCGGGATTTATTTTGTTAATGAAATTTCTAAATCTTGTGAGTTGCCCTTTGTAGGAAGAACGTCTGGCAATGAGAGTTTCATCCTTTTCAGTTAGAGCCATGACAAAGTAGGTAAATCAAAGTATAACTTACGAAACTGTGGAGCCTTGGAAATGCTGTCAGGCTGGCAGCAGCAAATTAGTTGAAAGAAAGGGACACACCAAAGGAGACAGGAGCGGCCTCTTCCCTCTTCACAGACTTTGCACAATGTAGTTATAGCTGAAAGATTCAAAGCAGATATTAATGATTTGAAAAATATTGATAAATAACCCTTAAAGAAAATAAAAAATGACATAAATGGACTCTCCCGGGTTTCTGGGACCAAATTTTGGGTAGATTATTGACTTGGGAATAACCTAACCACCAAGGGAAGATGAGGAAGAAAAGGAAGTGGGTTTCGGACTGAAGAAAAAGGATGGAGAAATAGGAGGAGAGTCCTACAAAAGTTATAAGTTTAACTTTAAATATACTAAAAGGTGACTGCCACTGCAAATCAGCTCTCCGATACCTAAAGTGAGTAGGGACCTGGGCAAAGCTAACGGGAAACGCAGCTGGAACTTGGGCGGTTTGCAAGAGAGTGGCTTCAGCGTATTCCCTCTCAAGCATACATATGCCTACTATGGGGAAGGGTGATGATCTGGCAAGACAAAGAGTAACAGATTTATTATGTATCTGTTCAAAGGAGTTTGTTTTTAGACAAGTAATTTGCAGAATGCCAATAATTTGCATAGGTTTCGATATTTTTTGTTTTCGAAATTGTAGAATTCCTCAAGAGCGACCAAATGCTTCCAAGAAGGATAGGGATATTTGCATTAAGTGGGAAGAGTCAAGGAAGGCAGGATCTTGCCTAACCGTTATGTTAGAGAAATGATGAGTCAAAAAAGAAACTTCGAATTTATTTAACAATGCAAAAGAGTGTCATGAATTTAACAAATATATAATTTCAATTTTGTTAACAATTTGGGGTCGGAGACCTCAGAAAACTTTTAAAGCTTGCGCCAGGCAATTAACAATTCTTTTGGTTCCAATCCTTTATATGTTTTAAAATCTTCTCAAGATTTTGAAATGGCGAAGATAAAATAAAAATATAAAGACAATTGAAGTGATTAAAGTTAGACAATAAATCAAGTACAAGTTGTGTACTTTTAAGAAATTCTAGGTAAATATCTTAAAAAATGCAACAACTTCGGAAATAACAATAACAAATCAGGAAGAATAAAATAGAAGTTCCTATAACTTCTTGTATTAAAGCTGAATTACTGTTTAGTAGTTATACAAATAGGGCAGGTCACTTACTGTGAAACCTGAAGAGAAAGTCGAAAGGAAGTTTCTAGACCTCCTATGTTTAAGTAGGAATCACGAGAAAAATGGGGCAAGTTTCCCTTTCGTGAAACCTAGAAATAACTCACTTATGAGTTGAAAAAATTGTATTCCCTAATTAGATGGGAGAAACAAGATAGTTTGAAACGTGTACCAGACACGTATTTATGCAGACATTAATTCGTTGTATATGGAGCAAAAACAAAGGGAGGGCACTAGTTGAAAGTGACACCTCATTGAAAAAGACCTAAAGTAACAATATTATTATTTAGGTTTGTTAGTAAGGGGTTTGGGAAAGATCAAATGGAATTGAGGATAAGTGTTCATGGCCGTATTTATGGTATTCGGACGAACGCGACGCGGAAGAAATGTTGAACAAACACTGGTTTTCACTATTGTCTGTTAAAATGGATGAAAAGTTCACTGTAGTAGCACAAAAGTTTATGACAAAGAAAGTTATTGCTATTATGGAAAATAACTCGTTGCACTAGATAGGCGAGAGTCTATTGCTTGAGAAGGTTGTAGATTATCATTAAATACGCCAGAGAAAATCCCAACGGAGGAAGAAAAATTAGCTATTGATCAGTAATTCATAAGGAAGATTCCTTAGTTTGAAATAGTATTCCCACATGTGAG
This sequence comes from Meconema thalassinum, assembly GCA_946902985.2. NCBI lineage: Eukaryota > Metazoa > Arthropoda > Insecta > Orthoptera > Tettigoniidae > Meconema > Meconema thalassinum. The sequence continues at coordinate 241,945,187 of OX336395.1, forward strand.
TGGAAAATACATGACGGTACGACTGGTAGATAGAGTGCAGATTCTGGAAGTTTCCAGAGCAATCCTAACTGAAGAATGGGGCCAAAGTTATTCCAGCGGTGGAACGAGCTAAGTATTTTATAGGCAGTGGGTAATTCAATGGTATCCCACGTTGTGAGAAGATTTCTCATAAGAAATGCTGCTATCTATTAAGATTGGCTTAGACAGACAAAAGCTCAACATGGAAAATCCCACGAAGGGTGAATATTGCCCCCAAATATAGTAATCTCACACTGCCTATAAAATGATCGTTAAAAGCATGTAGTTATTAAAAGACGATGAGAATGAGGTTTAAACCTGAGGTCGATACTTATCTTTGCTTCATGGCGAAGGTGAAGTTCCCTTTGACGGTTGGGATTAAAGTTCCAACATGGCGTTGAATTAAAAGAATGCCTATTTATTTGAGGAGGCTAGCTCTAGTTGAGCTTCAACTGACTAAGCCGACTGCCGACGTACAAGTGAGACACGCTTAGCGAAGCACAGAGGGAACAGGGAAGGGAAAAGAGTGGGGGTAGGAGACAAAAGGAATACATATAAGAATAACCAACATGACAAAAAAAATCTTGATGAAATGGTCTTCAAAGAGTTGATAGTAGGCGACACTATCGCAGCCTGGTGGGTGAAAAAGTAGACGAAGTTCTCTTGATCACGGAGATGATAGCTGGCGATGGCGACGAGATCTGGTGGCCAGATTGATAAGGAAGTCCTCTTGCACAGGGAAGAATTGAGGAACTTCAGAGATTCGCTGCTAGATGACGGTAGGTGGGTCATGGAAAATATATATCTGGAACAGACTCACAAGTAACATGAAAACCATAAACAGCAAGGAAAAATTGGAAGATCACTGTTGGTGTTTGAGAAAAAGGAAGGAATGAACAAGCAAAGAGCAGTAAAAGTATGCTCTATCTTACCGTGTATTCCAAGAATACACCAGGTAGTGCGTGTGTGCTAATGTGTCATGTGTCAAAATGTGTGATATTCGGCGCGGAGGAATTTGCTATTGCTTTCCTTGCCTGCTGCTGTACGGGCGTCAGTTGGTGCTCATTGTGAGACTCTGCTCGACTCCGACGAGGTTCTTTGATTCCGTGGGAATTAATGGAACTGATTGGTATTTTGTGACACACTTGGTATTGCTTCGATTCTTGGCGCTATGCGATAGGCTAGCCTGGGATATTTATGACACACACATTATTTTACTGCGGTACAGTAAAGGATCTGCGTTCTTGGTGAATGCCTCAGCGCTGCATTGGGATATTTCTGTTTACGCACTGGGTTGTTGACACTGGCCGGCGAGACATCCACCAGCCGCAGATCTAGATAAGACACGTTAATGAGTTGAGGGGACTGGGTTTCTCGTGACCTAGTTATTGAGTGTGCCTGTTTAGTTGAAACATTGATAAATTTAAAGGGAGAGTTGCCTACGTACGGACGGTTATCTCATGTTTAGTTAAGAATGAATTCATGTTTGTTGTATATAATTGCTACTGAGCAATGTGATTGTGTTTGATTTTTCATGTAATATTTGATTGGTTTGACACCTGGTTGTGTGTCCATGTAAGGTGACAACGGTCATCGGGTGATGTCAGTTGAGTATAGTCACGCGCGTTCGTACTTATTTTGGTTTATGTGAAGTCCTGTTTAGGCAATTGATCGTGTCCTTGACACTTGATAATGATTCCGAGCGGGAATCTCAGTTTTAATCCGTAAGGCTAGCGAGTGTCAGGTATTTGTAAATATTTGTTTAGTTGTAGTTGTGTTCCCAGTACCATGTATACATTCTCTTATACGGACCCGCAGCTTGTCGAGCTGTTGCCTATGGTCGCGGGTCGCGTATAAAAAGTACTTATTCTCTTTTCTGTGTCCTCGTCACATCGCCACTCATCACTTGAAGTGATAACAGGACCATTGATGACCTGAAAACTTGTATAATCTCGTCAGAGAGATTTTGTTTGATTTGATAATTAATTAACTTGTGGATATAATTATGGGTGTTGTTGATTTGTTTATTGTTAATTTGATCTAAAATTAAATTCATATAGTAAAATCTTGGCTTAACTTCCTTTCTTTTGTGATATATTTACCTATGTTACCTTGTTATGATAAGAAGCACTTCCCTGAAAAAGAGTCTCGTTACGCTTCTTTACAAGGGTGCAATACATTTCTACAGCGTTTGCCTTGTTCATAAGATTTCACTCAAAATGGGTAATCTACAATTCAAACGTTTCTTCTGCATACAGTTTTCAACAATATATTTTTCAATGCACTGTTCCCTCAATATAACGCACTTGTGTTGACTTTAAATCTTTCTCAATTAGTGTTTCACAAATCTCCACGACAAAATGGATGCCCTTTGTCCTTCACACGACAATCAGATTCACGTAACATATCTTTATATCACTTCAAAATTTCTCAAATCTTTTGTATTTCATACACGTTACTTGCTCGAGTACTTAATTGCATTTACCAGCATTATTCACTCATTCCTTATCACTTTTCATCATTGCACAATGGGTCTCTGTCTTTCATGGATCACGCGCTCGACACGTCCATCCCCCTTGCAAGTCGTGATCAGAGTCAACTCACAATGGCCACTTCTTCTCCTCCTTCCCTTTAAATTCAGCGTGGCAAACTCCTTTGCGCGCGCGATCATGGCTCATATAAAATTACCATCGAATTGAAGCAAATATTTACATATTTCTTAACATGGTAATTCACCAAATAAATAATGCAATTTTTCCAGAGTCCCAAAAATGATATATAAAGCCAAAATATCATTTTTGCACAAATAAAATATAATGTTGGGAAATCTTCCATTGGCTATTTCCATCACGTGACCTCGGCCTAGCAACAAGACTTCTCCTATGGATACCATTTCTCGTATAGCGGGTAGTCTACCTTCCCAGGCGTCCAACCAGATTAATCCTTATATCTGATCGCCGTACATCCAGTCATCTATTTTCTCATTGGGCGACATTTTTCTTCACCGCCTCTCGCTACTAAACTGGATTCATGACCACTTTCCAGGCCTCGTTAATTTTCAAAACTCTATGGTAAAATTTTGCATGGGTCTCACCATCATCATAAATCGAATTTCGGGGAAGTGCCCCCTCTGGAAAAAATCCTGCGGGCGTCCATACTACAAATACCTAGGCATTACACCCGACAACAACCTCATTCTCAACAAACACCTGAAAGACATAATACAGAAAGCAAAAGCAGCAGTAATATCACTATACCCCTCATACATCCTAAAGAGCTCCTAAACACCAAAAACATAAAGCTCACGTACACAGCACTCATTCATCCAGTCCTCACATATGCCTACTCTGCTATAGGCTTCCAACCAGCCAGCCACATACAAAGGCTTTAATACACACAAAACTGGCTCATAAGGCTAGCACTCAAACACACCACAAATGACACACCCATTCCAGAAAGACACAAAGAACTCAAAATCCCATTCCTCCTAGACTACCTCACGCAAACTTTTACAACAAAGCATACCTACACGAAAACTCACTCATCAGACAACCAGACAGTTACAACCCTGATCCACACCTTACACGAATACGCCGAACCAAGCACTTTCTCATCAGAGAAATACTTGAACACCCACCATATATCCCGGCAATAGCCAAGAAACATCCAACAAGATCAAAACCTCACCCGATGACCACACCAAACACGAGCAAGCACTCACCGCACAAACAAACATTAAAACCACAACATGACACATGAACACTCCACACATGACAGTAAAAGCGAACCACTAAACCAAGCAAGACCAGATAAATTCATACCCTGGGATGATGACCACATATACTGAATAACTCCCCACCCCCTCCCTTCCCTCTGTCCCCACTCACCCCCATACCAAAACGCACATCGACAAACACGGTTCAGTGGCGAAAGCAGAGGCTGGTCCTCACATGACTTACCACTGACCACACCACTTCAACCACAATAACAAAAGGGCCGTCTTTACTAATGCGGCAACACCTAAAGGAATTAACGTAACAATACCACCTCGCTAACCATAGGAGATCCCGCAGGAGACTTCAAGGTATATCAGGTGCACCAAACAGCTTCCACCACCACATAAATGTAGCATAAGGCCATGGCAAGTGACGAGCAACAGAGCTACTAATCTCACACACACCCAAGTACACACCTCACAAAATACGACACATCAACCACCAAACTAACACTAAAACTCCGGCAGTGCAGGCCCGAATACAAAGGACCGGCACTGCCCAACACACGTCCAGCAATAAACATAAACACCTCTACAAACAGGGTAAAAGGAGCACCAGACCCTACACACACAGGTCCATCCTATGGATGACCTCCAGCCCGAGATTAGTAGTAGTCGCAAGGCCATACCAACACCAACTACAATATCTCAGACAGTAACATCAAAACAAAGATGGCGGTAATCGTAGGGGAGCAGTTCTTGTCGCCGGCAGACATAGCACACTCGGGATGGTGGTCAATCCAAAGGCAGACTTTCGAATAATTGATTAAATTACACCGTAATTGATACGTTTCCCGTAATAAAGCACAATTTTCGTATGTGATACCAACAAAGTCCGTAACGAACAACGCTAATAGAGTTGTTTCGTTTGAGGGGATGGACATGGTGGTCATTTGGCCCAATGTACTTGGTTGAGTGTGCAAACCTGTGTTAGTGTGTGTAATTGTATTTCAGGTGAGGATTGAGAAGAAGGCGGCCATGGCCTTCAGTTAGGAACCATCCCAACATTCGCCTGGAGTGGAAGTGGGGGAAAGTGAAACCACTTCCAAGATGGCTGAGGTGGGAATCGATCCTGCCTCGTCTCAGGTTTACCTCACGAGGCTGAGTGTACCCCGTTCCAGCCCCCACACCAGAATTAAATATCTTGGCAGAGCCGGGACTCAAACCCGGAACTCTGGGGTGAATGCCAAGAATGCTAGCCGTTACATCACGAGGTGGACAACGCGAATAAATAAGTAGCCAAAAATACAGACATAACATAAGGATAAGACAAATATGTCGATTTTATATAAAATATAGAATACTTTTAAACGGCGGTACAAGGATGCAAAATAGGATTACTAAAGTATAAATAAACCTTATTTTACCTGATTGTCTTGCTGCTGAGAATATATACATGCTAAACTATGGTACACAGTGGGAAAAGTCGAAGGCATTGCTGAAAATGAATCATAGTTGACGGCAACTAGTATGTAGGCTTTTACCCCTTCATATTTATAATCAATACGTAGGGTTATAGGGTTCTCTCCCGGTCTCTAGTGAAATATATATATGCTGAAACACTACTGAACGAAACGTCCTTAAACGTATGAGTGGACTCCACTTTTACGTAGTCTGTTTGCCGTCAGATACCTACCGAACGAATAGAAATGATGTTTGAGCTGTTGAGTGTTCATCATCATCATCATCTTCATCATCATCGTTGACCAACACCAGTTTCCCGGGTGCGATATATGAGCCCCTCCATCTCCGTCGATCCATGAACCATTCATCGTTTGCAATCCTCTCCCAATCCTTGCATCTCTCCTGTACTTCCTTCTTCGCCAGATCTGTCCATTGTTTTCTAGGTCTGCCAACTGGCATCGTCCCTCCTAGGTCTCTTTCATACTCCCTTCTTGCAGTTTTATTGGCACTCATTCTCCGTTAAGTGTTAGGTCCTTACAAATTCCTTCCCTAATCCAGCTGACCTTTCTAAGCCCCTCTTTCCTCTCTTCGATAATGAGCAGTTGTTTAAGGGTAGTAGAAATACTCATAATTGATTAAACAGGTCTGATGAAGTGCTTGTCACACCTGATTCTAAACAGACATTCGCTGGCATTGAGAACATGTTAAACAATTCTGTAGTTCAAATGACATACTAATACACTATCGTTAGGGTTAAATTATGAGACGCGAGATTAATTTCATTCTGAAATCATGTTGAAATCAGCTTCTATTCTGACCAGGAAAATCATGCATCCCCCAAACTTTGAAAAACAGGATGTTCGTCCTCCTATAAGTATTATTGATTATAAGAACATAGAGGCTTTAAATACATTGTTTAATCAGGGAATTACATTGTCTTAATGAGATCCCGAGACCATATAATGCGGAACATACTGTCACAAACTTATCATAATGGTAGTGATTACATTTTGCCATTAAGAATGATATTTAAGGAAACCCTATTCCTCATCCTCTTAGATACAGATAATGATCTTATTTCTTTGCCTTGACTGATAGGCCTGTTAAGAATAGTCCATATTAAAAGAGTTTAAGGCCGATTCTATTACACTCTAGAACCCACTTCACCCCACTACTAAGCCTCAGCCATGTAATATTTGCGAAAGCTTGTGAACCCAAGGTCGGATGTTGACAAATGAGGTGTCGTTGGACTCGAGCTGACGTCCTCTTTCCTATCGACCACTCGTTATATTTTTGAAAATTTTTGTTTTTGAAAATAGACGATAGTTTGAAAACCAAACATGATAGAACGTTGGGCAATAGCATAAACGAACTATCTCTATGTCGTTAATTTTTATAATAAAACTATTAGTTTTTTAATTTTTTGAAAAAAGTGTAATTTTGAAATTCTTATATTTTGGAAACTAAAGAGTTTACACAAAATTTGTTTGACATAAATGAATGGCCCTGACCCCCTCTACCCCCGAAATAAATTTCAAGACTCTAGGACTAGAACTGTGCAGTAGTGGGGTGTTGTAGGTTCTGAGTCGCCCCCTACTTTCATATAAACTTTGGGCGATATCTCCCGAACGCGTTGTCGGATTTTAACGAACGAGGTATTGTTGGCGTTGGGATGACGTTCTCTTGGCTAAGCATGTGTGTTGGTATTTAAAAAAAATTGAAAATGTTTGTTTTTTGGATTAGCGCTATTTTGGAAACGGTGAATTGGAAAAAAATTGTTTGACGTTAATGAAAGGTGGGTATGCCCTCTAGGCGGACAGCATGTTTCAAGGGTGTAGGAGGAAAAAACATGATAGCCTAATTTCTCGCGAACATTGGTGATCATTGGCGAACGGATGGTCGGATTTTAACAAATGAGGTGTCGTTGGACTCGAGCTGAGGTCCTCTTTCCTATAGACCACTCGTTATATTTTTCAAAAAAATTTAGATTTTTGTTAAAGTACCGTAGGTGATAGTTTGAAAACCAAACATGATAGAATGTTGTGCCATAGTTCAAACCAATGGTCTCTAAGACCTTTATTAGCCTACTTTTCACATTTTGCAAAATTGAGGAAAAAGTAGACTTATGAGATCGGGCAAATGTGTGTCTGTCTGTCTGTCTGTCCTTCTGTCTGTCTGTCCTTCTGTCTGTCTGGCTGTGTGAGTGTGTCCCCCCCCTATCAACCTCTAAACGGCTGGAGCAATCGAAACAAAATTTGGTAGGAGTAAAGATCTATACCTGAATATCTCACGGCCATACTTGAAAATGATGTCAGTGCTACCAACTGCTAAACAATCGCAATTGAAATTTGAGCTCCCTGTTGGATATCTTGGAAGGTATGAATGGGAGCTATTTCAAAATTGGCACACGTATAGATAATTATATTGTAGTTTAATTTCCAGGAGTCCATACATGGCAGTGTTGCCAAAATGATTATAAGCCTGCTGATAGATCCAATTTTTAAATGCATATAACTTCTACACTATCAATTGGAATTCAACCAAATTTCGTATGTTGTATGTGTACATAACCAGCTATGACTGAGCGTATTCTTAAAATCCACCAGGGCTGCCAACTCTTAATAAATGTTCCTAATTTATTTTATCCAAATACCAATATATCAGTAAGTATGCAAACACACTATGCACACGTATAGTACCTGACATTCTGTATTAATTTGGAGTAACTTATATACATCAGTGCTACCAACGTGATTCTAAGCCTGCTGATAGGTCCAACTTTAAATACACGTAACTTCCATACTATCATTTGGATTTCAACCAAATTTCGTATGTGCTATGTGTACCATAACAGAATTGACTATGCGTATTCTTAATAGCAACCAGGGCTGCCAACTGCTAATATGTGCTGTCCCTATTTTTGTTACGCTAATATCAATATATCAGAAAGTATGCAAGTCAATAGCTCTAAATTTTGCACACGTATAGTACCGGGCAATCTTGATGAATTTGGAGTAACTAATATACGTCAGTGCTGCCAACATGATTCTAAGCCTGCCGATAGGTCCAATTTTAAAATGCATGTAACTTCTATACTAACTAATGGATTTCATTCAAAATTGGCACAACAATAGATCATATTATTTCAGATTATTTCTGACCAATACATGCATGACATTGTTGCCAACATGATTTTACGCGCGCTGTTAGATCCAATGTTTAACTGCATGTAACGTCCATGCAATTCATTGGACTTCAACCAAATTTGGTATTCTGTACCTTCAGAGATGGAACTAAGAATATATTCTGTCATCAGGGCTGCCAACTGTAGTGCTCTATTAGGCTACATTATGCCAGGTATACAGTATTTCGAACTAATTAGAAATTTCGATATTAGCAACTTAATTTCGCCATTATTCTAGATCGGTTCATATACTGTAGAATAATCATTGGCATGAAAAGTAGGCTCGTTACTTCGTCACGGAACTTCTTGTATTTTATAATAATCCTTTTTTATTTTTGAGACTTTTTGAAAACACTGAAATTTTGAATTTTTACTATTTTGGAAACTAACAAGTTGACAAATAAGTTTGTTGGACATAAATGAAAGGTACCTACCCCCTCTACCAAGAAAATACATTAGAAGTCTCTAAGACAAAAAATTAGGCATTTAATTTTTTTTAATTTGTTTTTAAATAAAAGAGTGTTTGTAGACAGAGAGCCGGTAGCGCTTGACGTATGTTACAACGAGGCTATGCTTGGCCATGGTGGTTACTGGAAATGGCTATTTCGACGGGGCGAAATATGGCAAAACGAGGGGTCGCTTTTCGGTATTTTTTTCCTATGACAGATGAATGATGGCAAATATTTCAAAAATCCCTCATGACGATCGTTAAAACATGTTGGTAAACACTGACCAGGAACCAGACAAAATTCATAATGCTATGAGACGAATAAAAAGCAAGGCTTTTTATAGTTGTTAACAACAGAACTTGCTTTGTATGTATGTATGTCTGACTGGCGGCCAGAACGGAAAAACAGAATATCTGCTCGAGAGACCCGCTTGGTGCCTGGCTAGTCGGCTAACAGAATGGAATGTCAGTCAAGCTGACAACACTGCTGTCATAGGATAGAAGTTGGAACCATGTGGCAACTCTGTAAAAAGGTGATAACGGCTAGCCAGGCGAGCTGAGCAGTAGCAGCAGGTAGGGGCCTCGCAGAAAGGAAAGGGGGAGAGATAGGGGAAAGGGAGAACACAAAGAGATAAAACAGGAAATCACGTGTCCCTCTGCAGAGTGGTGAGGGGGCGGGGTCAGAGAGCCGGTGAAGAGGTGAGGGGAGGATTGAGGGAACCCATGACAGCCAATAGCTGAACGAGTTGTATGTCAACATGGAGTGAAGGAGTGAGACGCGGGTGTGGAGAGAGAAAGAGAAACATGTATGGACATGCATAAAGCGTGGAGCGCCATACACAGAGCTCTCGTACATCATGATTCAATAAATAAATAAATAAATTTAAAAATAAAAAAATGCACAGGTTCACACAACATGTAATTTATTGATCCAAGAATTAAACGTAGAGTTAAATCCTAACCATTTGACATATAGTTTATTTCCTTTTTGTTTCAACACTTTTTCCACAAGATAATGCTTAGGAAATGCTGTTTTCTGAAGTTCATGGAGATAAAATCTACCTTTTATGGGTTGATGGTTGAGGTCTTGGAGTAAATAGGTGACTGGAGTGTCCAAGTTGACTTGACGTATTCGAAATAGTTCAATCCCCCACAGATGCGTGTAGCCCTTATCGAAGGCAGACTTAAATTTGCTCACACGAACAAAATCCCCAATTTTCAGTCGTTGACGTTTAGGATCGGCAGAATTTATGGTTTAAACAGTTTATCCAGTCACTGAATATTTTTGGTCACGAGGCGTGGTTTGGTCCCAATGGTTCTATGTTTGGTGTCATTGTAACGTGACACTAGCTCAGGTAACATGTCCAACCAGCGATAAGTGCCCTGAGCAGTAAACGCTTTCCACATATGGGTTTTCAATGTTCGGTTAAACCACTTGACCATGCTGGCTTTGAGATTGCTGTACGTGGTATAATGGTGAATATCCTTAGATTTGAGAAAAATGGAGAAATCCTTATTGAAAAATTATTTTCCCTGATCGGTTTGTAGCAACTGAGGTTGGCGTTTGGAGTGTTGAATAATATGTTGAAAGGCCTTGGTGACTAGTGGACCAGACTTGCGACGCACAGGTTCAACGAAGGCCATTTTGGAATAGACATCAATGACAGTCAACATATAGCGTACCCCGTCGTTAACGTCAGCATATGGTATAATTTCAACCAAGTCAGCCTGCCAAAGTTCATCCATCACCTTGAGTCGCGGATAGTGACGCCTAGCTGGGCGATACAACTCGTGAGCAATACCCATTTTAATGGGTGAGGGCTTAAACAATAATTATGGCATTTCGAAGTTCTTGTTCAATTTCTTGAATTTCCCAATCGTGACCGGTATGGCCGGCTTGACGTGAAGCATGCAACAACTGTAGCCGCTGGATGAGCTTATTGGGATTGTACCAGAAGGTAACATCCACAAGGGGTTTTAATGGTTTATATGTCACTCCCGAAGCGGACACTTTACGACGAGTACTTTGACTGTTGGAAACATTTTTGAAATTATGGTTTTATATTTTTGAGATATATTGGCATTCACTTGTTGGGTTGGATCATACTGACTTTTGTGGGCATGGGTATCCAATAAAATGGATTTATATTTGCCAAGGTCCTCTGACGTATAATCGTGGAATGAGGGTGTTCGAGAGAAGAGCAGCTTTAACAGTCTTGGCGTCAATTTATAGTTGATGTTCTTAATGACTGATTTAGTACGAGCAAATATAATGGATGAATCCCCAATTTTAAAACTATCATCCTCATAGCAAACACCATACGTGGTATCTGTGTTTCCAATAAATAGATCAATGAGATAGGGTTCTAGTGTTGATCCATAATATTTTATTAAAATGATTTCAGTTGAGCTTTATTTTGAGGGGTGGCCAAGACTTGTGAAAACGGAGACGATTTGGAAGGGCAAGGTATTTCGACCATGGCCAAGGATTTCTTTTTTCTCAAAAACTCTGAAAGGGGTGCGGTCTTTTTTTGAGGCGTAAACACTTGTTCCTCGTCATCCTCAACTTCGCTAACACTAGTCAAATCTTCCTGTTCCTGTTCCTCTTCCTCTTCGTCAGGGTCCTCGTGCAACGTCTGAGAGGCTTGTGAAACGGTGGGTAGCGTTTCAGATGGCTTGAAAGAGGGTTTCAACATGACTTTTAGCGGAGGTGCTAAATTATGTTGAATAAACAAAGCCTGATCTGCACGTGATCGTTTCAATTGACGAAACTTTTGGCGAATAGTATTTCTTGCTCTAATAATTTGCTTTTTCAATTGACCCTCTGCTAACGCCATCGTGCCTTGACAAATGACTTGAGAGGGAATGAGACAGGGCCTTAAATAGCAATAAAATGATCAAACCCTAAGCGATATCGTCCTTGGTTGAGTTCACTTTGTTTGTCAATCACTAAACAGGCATGACGTTGAGTGTTCTAGCACTTGCCACACAATTCAGTAATCATTTGAAAGGTCATATCCGGATTCACATGTTCATTATAAATGTGACGACTATTCCTCTCGTCCTGGTGAAATAAAACAATGACATTGGCATTGTCACGAATCAACTGTTTGGACATTTTAGAATACGTTTGTCCAAGATAAAAGCAATCGATATGTTTGTGTCGACCCATGCTGAAATAGCTTTGAATAATGCCTTGACGTTCAGTGGATACATCATCGAAAATCATGAGTGAATCAGGCTTTACCTCATCCGGTGAAATAACATTTTCTTGCGTGGAAAATGTGAAATAACTTATATACTCTTTTTGTAATCCAGACATGACTTGATCCCGAAACACGTAGAGGGGTTGGTAAATAAATTTTGCAAAAATATAAATATTTTGAAAACGCAGACCATTGGGCGCTGTGATGAGTGTTGGAAAAAGATTGGTCTTTCCACAGCCGGAAGGTCCCAAAATGATGCATCGAATGGAAGATGGAAACAGTGAACCATGGCGTTGTTCACGTGGATGTGGGAATTTGAATTTGAATTTGAATTTATTGTTTCTCTTATACAGGCCACTGAGGCTACAAAGCCTCTTTATGCAGCTCTCTTCAATCAGAGGGCGGTTATATACAATAGAATAAATGAAGAAAGAAAAGAAAAACTTAACCTATACATACAGTTGACAATAATAAATGAAGAAAGAAAAGAAAAACTTAACCTATACACACAGTTGACAATAGAAGTTCTTGTTATTACATCCGTTCACCTTGAACATGATAATTGTATAGCTGATAGATCACAATGAAGGGAGTGTTTTATCGCTCTGATAGGAAGTCCTGAATACTGGTGCAATTTATATTTATTCCAGAGAATACTAGCTGAAATACGGAATGAACCTTTGCATTTTTCCGTTCTGTGATGAGGTATCTGGAGCATTTGTGCAGTGTGTCTATTCGCACGGTTATGCACTGATTGCATGGGAGTTAGTGTGCAGTAAATATAAGACGGAATTTTGAATTTTAGAATTTTTATCACAGTCAGAGCCATGGCATACTGTCTTCTTTCCTTTAACTTTAGCCATCCAATCTGGACGTAAAATGGAGTTATATGAGACTCTCTTGGTACATTGAGTACAAACCGCAAGCAAGCATTTTGCATTCTTTGCAATTTTGTATTGAGGACCTCTCCCATATCATGGTAAATTATAGATCCATAGTCAAATATTGGTAATATCAAACTCTGTATCAGTATCTTTCGTACATTTTGGGGCAAATAGAAGCAAGTTCGCCTAATTTGATATAATGACGATGCAACCCTTTTCAGAATCATGTTTGTGTGATCCTGCCACGATAATCGAGAGTCAAAAATAACAGAGATGGGACAGAGATGGGAAACCATGTCTCCCACGGGGAATAACTCTTGCTGCATAATAATCTTCATATCAACTAAGGCTTAGACAGGCAAGCAGGCTGTCTATATACAGGACACCGAGCCTTGTCATAGAAAGAGTAGATTCGTACTACAGGTTGACGATGGATGTCTTTGCACGTGCGTTGAAGGCCAAAGCTAGGTCTGTCCCCATACATGATCCTAAACAAGAAACAGATCCTTCTAATAAACACTATGTGGATAGGTCTGTTGTGACACGCACAAAACAGGGAGATTATGACTTTAAGGGAAAGCGGTTAACCCATGTAAAACATCCTCAAGTGTCTACAGACGTTACTACGAAAAAGTATGTGGATAACAAAGAGTATGAGTTTTATGACAAAGTGCCTCAGCTTACGGTGAATGGCTATAGCGCTAATCACCATCGGATTATTCACGTGGAAGACCCGCAAGACAAAGACGATGTCTGTACCAAGTGTTAAGTGACCTATGAAATGAAAAGGCTTTATAAATTTATCCCATCTGTATTTTTAGTTTATCTGACAAATGAAAAACCTGTGAATGACAGAAACCATTTACCGCTAGTCCATGATCAGCACTTGACCTATGTGCTTGCTTCGGGTTTAAGCCACTATCGATTACACTATGATGGAACCATTCACATCAAATATGGCATACCTGATGTGAACCATTTACAAATAAATATAAATGGTCATAGGATGTTGCCCCATAACCATGAAATGGTCAATGCAGGTGACGAATGATCCTTTCATCTCATGTTGACATGGGATGAAAAGCAAGCGGGAAAACCATAAACGATTTCCCACTTTATGTGGAATTGGAATATACAGCCATGAAATAACAATCTGACGTTAGTTGTGATTTAAACTTTCTTGTGAAAGGTTGTTGGTCATTATCATCATGGTGAAACAAAGATATGTGGTGAGAAAGACTAATAAGACTAAAAATAAGACCCTGTCCTTGGCAAAGCCTGGGCTTACGAAATTCGTGGACAAGCCCTTGCGAAACAAAAAAAAGAAAAAATAATGTATTGACCATAAGGAAAGCCTTTCGAGCAGCACAGAGACATGTTATTTCAAAACGTCGGCGACAGGGTTCAAAACAAGGGCGAGTGATTCCCGTCCCCAAACGAGCGGGATTTTTACCTGCTTTATTTGCCAGTCTGGCTGCTCTGGGTTCACTTTAGGGCGGTGCCAGTGCAGTGGCGAAAACCATTAAAGCCGTGCAGCAGGGCAAGCAACAACTCAAAGAAAGTCAGCGACATAATGAAACGATGGAAGCGATTGCTATGGGGGTTAGAAATGCCAATTTAAAGCCAGCTTTTCATCAACAAGGATTTGGGATTTCACCTTTTCGTAATATAAAAAAAAATAACCTCAGCCATAAGACCTGCCCTGACGCATCAACAAGTGGAAAGCTATGCTAAACAACTAAAGCTTTCTCATTTTCGAGGTGTGTTTATGCGAAACCAATTATCTCCACGACCCTGGAAACAGGAATGCGCTGTTGTCACAATTTGTATGATCACCGAGGACCAGGAACGCATTATGTAGCTTATGTCAAAGAGGGATCCATCGTATGGTAATTTGACAGTTTTGGGTATTTACCCCCGCCCATGGAACTAGTGACCTGTTTTGGAAACAGGATCAAGATATATTATAATGTGAAACGTGTGCAAACGTTTAACAGCCAACAGTGTGGACGTTTGAGTATAATTTTTTTTATATAAGACGCAGCATAAGCAAAAACGCCAACAGTATGTCGGCAGAAAGTAAAATGTTTACACTGCATGGACGTGGACCTGAAGTCAGCCTAGACTTTTACCCGCCTATCGAATTGAGTGAAATACCCTATGGTTTGGGACTTGTTTCTCTTGAAACGTACAATCGAATATACAACGTACGTGAAAATGTGAACAACAAGTTTTACTATGATGATTGTGTGCTCACCCTGAACTCTGGTGGATACACGATCGATGACATTTATGAACACATTTATGTGGTGTTGATCAATGAATATGGTTTAAAGTCATTTATCGATGGAACGCGCAAGTTTGAACTTGTAGGAAATACCAACACCCATCGCTGCAGTATTTCCTCCACGTTCAAAATTGACTTTAAAACACGCCCCGATTCCATTGGTCCATTACTAGGATTTAAACCACGCGTGTTGGAGCCCAACAAAAAACATAAATCGGATCATGAAGTGAAATTCATTGAGGACCATCATGTTTCGGTAACGTGTAATATTATTAGCCAAGTGTACACCAATCAAGAACCATCGCATTCGCTTTATGACTTTATATTGACATCGCCCAATGGCTATATTATTCATGAAAACCCTCCAGTGGTGCTTTTTCATTCTGTGGCTGTCGATTGTATTAGTAATATAACATTAAGACTGATCAATAGAGAGCAACAACTCATTGATCTAGATTCTACCACACCAGTGACTTACAAGTTGGTGCTAAAGCCACTATGAAGTATGTGTATAAAGCAACAACATCGTCTAGGAATGGTGTTAGTTGTTTGCCAGTTGAATACACATTAACATCTCAAGACAAGCAGGTTTTACAGCATTTGGGTTACACCGTCAACCTCCATAATGAATTCTATCCTAGAGATAGCGAACCGCATCGAGGAGCAAACAGGAGTGGTAAGAATTGATCTCCATTCCTATCAAGCTCAAACACTTGGACTCAATAACAATGATGAAATTCAATTTGTTATCAACAACCAAGATATTTACACCCTACCACATGAAAGTGTCATTCAGATCGAAGGTCGGCTCATTAAAGCCGATTGTTCTACACCTACCACATCCAAGTTGGCCAACCATGGATTGGCCTTTTTTTTCTGAAGTATGTTATGTCATTAACGATATCGTGGAGGATAGCACTCGAAATGTGGGCATTTCCAGTGTCATGAAACAATACCCCTCATATAGTGAGGAAGAAGGTAAAACACTTTGCATGGCAGGTTGGTGCCCTGACTCGACCAATGACTGGATGGTACACACCGATGGAACCTTTACTGGATATTTACCTCTTAAACTGATTTTAGGCTTTGCCGAAGATCACCAGCGCATTGTGGTCAACGCAAGGCAAGTGCTTTATCTGGTGAGAGACAGGAGTGATAATAATGCGCTCAAGGGAGCTGACAATGCCCCATAGATTCAAAAATTCAACTACAACGCTTGCTATGGAGAGTGCCCATTGTGACCCTTGACGATAGCAAAAAAACTGGACATACTCAAGATGGTAAAGAGAGATATGCCTCTACCCATGGAATTTAGAAGCTGGGCACTCCATGAGTATCCGCTATTGCCCACTACCAACACTCACAGTTGGTCTGTATAAACAGCTCGCTAAACAGAGAGACCTCTCTACATGATCGTGGGTTTTCAAACGAATCGCAAGTATCAATAAACCAAAGATGCCACGCAATTTGATCACCTGCAATTGAGAAATGCACGTCCTTTCCTCAACGGAGCTGTGTTTCCCTGTGAAGGACTGGATTTGGATTTTTCAAAAAATAAGTTTGGCCCCCTGTACGACTTGTTTTCTAAATTTCGATGGTCGTATTATCAAAAAGAGAACGGCCCCATGCTGCTACCCCAAGCGTTTAAGGCAAGGGCGCCACTGACTGTCTTTGACTGTTCTTACCTGGAAGTCTGTCAAGCCATCCAATATTGACATTCGACTAGATTTTGAAACGCATGACAATGTACCAGCCAATACGACAGCCTACTGTTTGATTATTCATCACAAACAAGTCAACTATTATCCACTGTCCAACCAAGTGACGAGTGTATAAATAACAAGTCAACCCACGTCAAGCCGCTCAGTCATGTCTTGCTTTAAAGCATCAAGAGAAGTCACATACATGAATTTAAACTCTGAGGAACAACTTTTCAAGACTTTTGCAACATGGCCAGTGCCTTTCATAAGCCTTCAAGCCTTGGCGGCCGCTGGATTCTACTATTTAAAAACAAGAGGTGAAGTGAAATGTGCCTCTTGTCCCATCATCATAGACCAATGGCAAGAGAGCGATGAACCCATGCAAGAACATCAGCGCTGGTCACCTGCCTGCCCCTACCTGTGCAGAATGGAGGTGGGAAATATACACTGCCATTCAAGCTATCCCTCACTCGTGCCTCTGAGTGATGAAAAAAAACAAGTTACGATACGTGTGGACTGTATGTTGTCAACGGTGCTTCGGCGAGCAGCTCACCGTCAAAAACACCTAATTTACAGACATTGGGACATCATCGGTGTTATGGACGTTACAAACACAAGAGACTATATTGTTGTATCAGTAGGTATCGTCCTTATCCCAAAATGACAAAAGCCTGTAAGACATGTTATGATAATGAAATGATGTAATTCTTAAATTCTAATTTTTTTCATGTCCCCCTGTCCTACCCTAACCTCCTTTTTTTTTTCAAACTAGCATGGCACTTAAGTCCATGTCATGGCCACACCTTAGTGGCCAATGGTTAGTCAGTCGTCAGTTGAACTTGGTCCAGGCAAGCGGTAACATGTTGCGCACACTCATTGTGGATTGCCAAGGGTTTAAAATTGGTGACAACAAATTTATATTAAAAAATGTGGCCATTATCGATTGTACCACGTTTAGGATATCGCAAGCTACGCATTTGCTATTTAAACCGCCCCATGCTTTTGATTTGTTGTGTGAAAAAGATCGTAAACAAACCCAGTGGATTGAAAATTATAAGCAACTAGACTGGAATCAAGGAACCATTTCCTATAAATATTTGGACGTAGTCATGAAAGCACACTTGTCCTCGGCCAATGTGGTATTTGTGAAAGGTAATGAAAAACGTGAATGGATGCAACCATTTTTGGCGTCTTACTGTCAATGTATCGACCTCATGGACCTGGACTGCCCCTCCCTGCAAACGCTGATGGATACTTGTTCCTGTGGCAACATTACCCATACAGCCCTAGCGCATGCGTGGTATCTCCTTCATTGGTTAACCACCCGTGCTTGCTGGGAGTTGTTGAACAAAATTATAACTCAAGATTTACCTGAGAATGACGTCAGTGATATTTCTACAAGCGACGTGTAAACATCTACAACACGTGATACCATGGAGAAAGGCAATGTACGGACAAAGCCATCGGGAAGTTCTTTGTGTGCAAAAAGAAACTAGACAGTTTTACCAAAGAAGAGCTCTTGGCGCTGCCCAAGTCATTCATTTATTATGTGGCCGCCAACGCGGTGAAAGAAATCTGGCAACATGTACCAAAATCATGGACTCAAGACCCTGTGTTGAGTGAATTGCAACCCTGTATGGATTACGATCACCATAAGCAAGTGGCCATGGCAAAAATACCCTCTATGCGTCAGTGCGCGACTTGTCAGCTAGTGAAACAGTATCACGGTCATAAAAGTCCGTGTAAAGACTTTGTTGAATCATTCCACGGGTGTCATGGCGAGAAAAAGCAGCAACAACAACAAACACAAACATCGTCCACAGAGGAAGAGGAAGACCAAACCTTTTCACCATCAATGGAAAAGGATATGACAGACCCCTACTGGCAGTGGCGTCATTGACAAAGTGATTCAATACTCACCTTCCGAAATCCATCTTCCACTTTATCGTTTTGTGGCCCTGGAACTCATCTTGAACAACGTTTGCAGCGTGGTGATGTACCCATAAATCTTTTGGATCAAGCATGCAAAGAACATGACCTATCTTATCGCCATAGTCATCCTGGTTTAAGACATGTGGCTGATAAATTGTTATTGAAAAAATCTAAACAACCTTTCACATCCTGTGATGCCTCAGTGGGTGAAAGAATGGCAGCCCTGATTGTGATGAGTGCTATGAAAGGAAAGTTGATGATGCGTGGACATGAACATTAAGGAATTGAGGAGTGAGGAATAGGGATGTGTTTGTATTCTATTTTTTCTTTTGTCAATTCCCTATGGTTATGAAATAAAAAACAAAGGTTTACCAGAACACAATGTTTCATTTTAATTTAAAAAAAATCATGATGTTGATGGACTGATTTTTCATTTTCACATTTTCACACATTGTAACTTGCCAATTTGCAATTTACAGGTTTTAAAAATGTCTGTTTCAAGTTTTTCGTTTTTGATGATATGGATTTCCATTTTGTTAATGACACTTTTTAAAAATGTCCGTTTTATGTTTTTGAATTTTTATATTTCACATATGGCCATTTCCAGTTTTTAAAATGACTGTTTTACGTTTCTTTTTTTTAATTTTGGTGTTATCGAAACATGGACTTTCCATTTTGCTGTTTTCACATTTTTCCATTTGGTGTATGTCGAAAGTTGAGATTTGTTAATGATGTTGATGCGAGTGTTTGACCATGATGATGCTGCAATGTGTTTATGTGTGTTTTGAAAAATATCGAGGTCTACGACTACTGCAGGTAAGACTGTTTTTACAAAAAATAATGTCTATTCACCGCTACATTTTAAAGAAAAAA
This sequence comes from Meconema thalassinum, assembly GCA_946902985.2. Lineage (NCBI taxonomy): Eukaryota > Metazoa > Arthropoda > Insecta > Orthoptera > Tettigoniidae > Meconema > Meconema thalassinum. The sequence goes on from OX336395.1 coordinate 241,964,898, forward strand.
AATACTACCGCCAAAACAAAATGAGTATATAAGTGAAAATTTCCCCCTCCCCACCCACCCTTCCTCACCGTGTTTGCTTTGGTCATACATACACACCAGCTTTCTCTCTACTCACACAACCATACCTGTCTTTTTGGGAACAAACACAACAACTTTATTTATTCCCAAAAGCACATTCTCGACTTGCACACACTGATTCCAAAAGAACTTTCTTAGTTTACCATTTACGTTTTACATTACAAAAAAAAAGTTACTAAAAATTCTATTACTCATTTGAAATTTACATAAAAACTACAACTTTGTACAGCTTTAAAAGAATCACACTATATACCATTTTCCAATTCCCAACTCGGTTAAATTTAAAATTAAAATAAGGTTGCATAGAACTTTTAAAAGAGCAAAAGGTCCAAGTGGGTTGCCACTATTTACAAAATCTACTATTTACAATGACAAAAAACCAATATTTACAAAATACAAAATACTATATCTACAAGTTACAAAAAAAAGCCATGTCCCTAAACGAACAAACAGAAAAATCACACCTCCTCCTCCTTGCTGTCATAACCCCAGGGCAGGCTGGTGAGCAAGTCATCAGCCCACACACGTTTGTTATCCATGGAGGCGAGGGTGCGTTTTCTCTGTTTCACAAGATACAAATGATGGTTGCTGGATTGTATCCTGCACTGTGCATGGGACATAGCTTTGCCAGTGCGTAAAACCGCTAAGAAATAGTCTACACGTAGCGATTTTACCACTGCCCTACCTCCACCTTTTGCTCTTTTCGCTTCCTTACAGTCTAGTGTGCGATAAGCATACATTTTCGAGGCCAAATCTACGAATTTCGTCATAAGGGAATCACCGCATTTATCTTTTAAAACGCCCATTTCCTCTTTGTTTTTTATGGGCAGCTGAAACACATTGTCAGCGCTATACGAAGAGGTGTCGAATCAGTCACTATGCTGCCTCATGATGTCATAGGGGTTGCAGTGGCGAATGTGGTAAAGAAATGAGTCCATATACAAAAGAGAAACGTCCTCAAAATGGTGTTTGGCAAACTCATAGTGGAATCGATACATGACCGATTTGGAAAAGTCTAAAATGACTTGGTCCAAGTAAGTGGGCTTATCCATGGTCACGCTGGTCTTACTCAATTCAATGGTGGCCAAATCCTCATCGATAATGTTGATCGATTTAAAATTTGGTTAGGCAATGTACCGCCGGGCACCCCACAGCCCGTCCCAGACATTCACCAATTTAATGTCACGGTATTTGCGGACATTCTCCATGGACTTGCCATAGATGCAGTTGTTCATTAATTTGAAAAAAAAAAAAAATTTCAAACTGCTGTGTTGTCATTTGTCGGTGCTCTGTGTTGAGTTGCATGTATGGCTTGAGCCATGGTTTTTGGGCAAAGGAAATACCCCTATGGATTTTCTTTAACACCGAGCCTTGGGCGAGACATTGCATCAACATTTGGATATGTAGCAATACCGATTTTTGTTGTAAAGTGGGCTCATAAGTTTTTAAATTTTCACTTTACTGTCAGGGGGAACCATTTGCTCAAGGCAAAATGGGAAATTGGCATGTTGATCATACAAGGATGAGGGATATTCAATATCTACTTCTAAAACATATCCACGGCCTGTTTCTTGGCTAGCCTTGATCACATCAAATTCTAACACTTGTTTGTCTGTCAGCCAAGCAAACTTGCCATAGGGCAAAGGCTGACTTATGGCGTAACCATACAAATTATTCACGTCATAGTACATTAAGTACGATTCTGGTTTGTCTGGTGAATAATCAGGCATGTAGACATTGTTCGCTTCAGCATGGCGCTGGTTAAGCGACACAAAGCCACCGCGAAAGCCCTTTTCAAAAAATAGAACCATGTCTACATCAGTGAGTAAATCCAATTCCACTTGAGTGTATTTTAAAGCGGCATCCAACGAGAGCCCAGGACTCGTATAATAGTGAGCCGGGTCAAGACCATAAATGTGCTGACACAACTCACGAAATTTTTCAAACACATCGGTGAGCAGCAATACATCCAGTTTTAGGTAATGCATAGCATATTCACTTAACGTCTTAATGCCAAACACTCGCCAAACTTGACATGCATGTGCATAGTCTTCATCGGAAACGGTACTAAGTGTTAGTTTCGAGTAAAATTTCTCTTGTTGTGGGAGTTTTGTTTGCTTTAACACGTCCCAGCTGTTGCAGAAATCATACGGGAATATACCTTTCCGAATGCACAATTGAAATTGCTTAGGATCATTAAAATGCATTCTGGTATTTTTAATTCCTCCTCATTAAAGCCATTCACAAGATTGTCTAGCGAGGATGCCATAAACTTAAAGGAATCCAAAAATCGAATGCTAAAGTTGCTCAACCACCATGTCAGGGCTGCAAACCGCTCATGGTTTTGGGGGATAATGGTAAACGAGCCCTTATTGACATGACCCAATTCACGAATCAAAATCTGAATGTCATAATTTGCCAGATTGTGGAAATAGACACTAATGAAACGAAGAGCTGAAAAGTTCAAATTGCATTTACTATGTGCAGCTCCACGAAACTCTCCCGTAAAGTGTGAGTGATCACGAACGGTGTCTTCAGCACTGATCAGTGGCTTTTCGCAAATATGGCATGTCGTGGCATGCTCATACCGCTGCTGCTGTTCTGGAGATAGACACTTGGGTACTGGGTGGTCAAGTAATCCCTGTACATGGTCAGCCAACTTTACAACTTCATCCAAAAACCATCTGGCACACTCTGGACCCTCACGGTATTTGTAAACAGATTGTGTGGGGTCATAGGCACACACCACATTAAATCCTATGGCAAAGGGTTCATGTTTTTGAATGGGTGTGGTTGAGCTCCTGGTGGGATCTGGTTCACATCCCGCCATGGGTGTAGTGAGAGCTTCAAAATCTGCATATACCACATAGGGAACAGTGTCACGCTTATGAATGTCCTTAAACTTTAACACAGCCTTGTCCCCTTGTGGCAATATCAGTCTCACCGCTTCCTGAGAAACGCAATCTACCCTATGGCGTTCCAAATGCGTAGGGGTTTTAAAATATTCCAGGCAACGCTCACAAATATGTTTCTTATGTTGATCTTTGGACGCTTGACTGCTTAGCAATCTACTCAAGCTTTTAATTAGGCAATAGTGATTCACCTCTCTTACATATAAATATAAAAGATGAATGTGGTGTCGTTTCGGTTCTTTTGTGGCATAAAGAGGACCCACAATCTCATTACCATCAAGGCCATACACCATGAACGAAAAGTCCTGGTTGTCTTGTTCAAAGCTATGGATTTCCGTTAAGTCCATAGGGAACGATACTCTAGTTAAATTTAATGTTTGTTTTAATTCATCAAACTTTGCCCTAAACATTCCTGGCCTGTGATAGGCGCGTAGTGCAGGTTGCAAATAGGCTGCCACAGCCCACAGGAAGCAATCATTGTCATGATTCTTTATATTCACCACAGCCTTTTTCGATGCTATTGCTAGTGGTGTTTTAATATAGCTAGACCCGGCATTCAACGGGTTGAATTGACAAATGTTGATTTGTAGGTAATGCATTTTGTTTACTGCTAAACCACAGGGTCCTTGTTGCAGTTTATCAAATTTTGATAGCAAGGCATTTATCACGTTGGATTGATACCAATCGTTCAGATTATCGGCTATCAAAAGCTCTTGCATTTTCCTGCCAATATAAAATGTTTTTTTATGCTCACCGTCCTTGTTTTTGTATATGAAATCGCACACGAGTTGTGTATTAACCTTTAAAGCCGTATGCATCCTTTGCGCTGTACAAAATTGTTATTTAAAAATTTTAAAACATGATTCCATAAAGTCCTTAGGGATCAAACTCTCTCTAACATTCACTATGCGGCCAGAGCAAACACGTGACTTAAAACAGGACTCGAGAGGCTCCCAAGTTAATGTATCAGTTGCAGTGGAAAAAGACATAATTTTTATAAAAAGAACAATCTCACCAGAGTTTTCAGCCGTAGACTGTCTGGTAAGCAATAGCCCCAAACACACACGTTGCGGGTTTTCAGCAGTGGCTGTAGTGGACAAGCCTTTTCCAACACACACTAAAAAAACAAATAAAATAAACCACCGTGAGTATATCTATTTCAAATAACACCTTTCATAAACAAAAAATAAATAAATAAATAAAATAAAAATAAAACAGGTTTTTATATATAACAAAAAAATCTTACCTTGCTTTGTAAAAAGCCCTTCTTTTGCCTTTCCCTAGGTTCGATTGGAATGGGGTTTCAGTCTCCCAACACCAGGTATGCCAACAAAATAACAATCCATCAATCAAATGGTAAACCAATAATCATTTAATCATTGATTAGCATAAAATAAAATAAACAGTGTTATTCCAACACTTACCTCAAATATATAATGTATCCAATAGGGTCACTAATTAGAGTTCAGCGCACGAATGCAATTACTTTTATACACATAAGACACAGCCTATGTATACACAGCAACGTTTAAAACAGTAATGACTGATTGTGTGTCATAACATGATCAACACTCTAATACCCCCTGCCCTCCTCTCCTCGTCCACCCCCTCGCCTTGTGTCCCTCTTGCCACAGCTGTTAACATCGCTCTTGCCCTGCAATTGGCTATGGCAATGGTAGGGGGAGGAGTTATACTCGCTTACTGCATTATTTCTTTGACGTCGTTGCGATATTGTTCGACCTCCAAGTGACCTCTACGTCACTGTAACTTTCCATTGGCCTGTTGTCCCGTCTGCTTATATTCCTGAATCGCGATAACATGTTACATCCTGTCATCCAGACAGCCAGGCTCTCGAGCAGATACTCGGTTTTCCCATTCTGGCTGCCAGTCAGACATAGAAAAAACAAGTTCTGTTGTTAAAAACTTCCCTTCATACCATTATGAATTTTGTCCGGTTACTGGTCAGTGTTTACCAACTAGTTTTAACGATTGTCATGAGGGATTTTTGAAATATTCGCCTTCATTCATCTGTCATATGAAAAAAATATCGAAAAGCGACACCTCGTTTTGTCATACATCGTCCCGTCGAAATAGCCATTTTCAGTATCCACCATGGCCAATCATAGCCTCGTTGTAATATACGTCAAGCGCTACCGGCTCTCTGTCTACAAACACGCTTTTATTTTTAAAAAATAAGAAAAATTAAAATGCCTAGTTTTTTGTCCTAGAGACTTGACATTTATTTTCATGGTAGAGGGGGTAGGGACCTTTCATTTATGTCAAACAAACTTATTTGTCAACGTGTTAGTTTCCAAAATAGTAAAAATTCAAAATTTAAGGGTTTTCAAAAAATCGCAAAATATAAAAATTTTATTATAAAAAATAAAGGTCATAGAGACCATTGGTTTGAACTATGGCACAACATTCTATCATGTTTGGTTTTCAAACTATCACCTACTTTTAAAAAAATCTAAAAATTTTTGAAAAATATAACGAGTGGTCTATAGGAAAGAGGACGTCAGCTCGAGTCCAACGACACCTCATTTGTTAAAATCCGACTATATGTTCGCCAATGATCACCAATGTTCGCGAGAAAGTAGGCTATCATTTTTTTTCCTCCTACACCCTTGAAACTTGCTGTTCGCCTAGAGGGCATACCCACCTTTCATTAACGTCAAACAAACTTTTTTCCAATTCACCGTTTCCAAAATAGCGCCAATCCAAAAAACAAACATTTTTATTTTTTTTCAAATACCAACACACATGCTTAGCCAAGAGAACGTCATCCCAACGCCAACAATACCTCGTTCGTTAAAATCCGACCTCGCGTTCGGGAGATATCGCCCAAAGTTTATATGAAACTAGGGGCGACTCAGAACCTACAACACCCCACTACTGCACAGATTTAGTCCTAGAGACTTGAAATTTATTTTGGGGGTAGAGGGGTCAGGGCCATTCATTTATGTCAAACAAATTTTTTTGTAAACTCTTTAGTTTCCAAAATATAAGAAATTCAAAATTACACTTAAAAAAGTTTTATTATAAAAAATAAACGACATAAAGATAGTTCGTTTATGCTATTGCCCAACGTTCTATCATGTTTGGTTTTCAAACTATCGTCTATTTTCAAAATCAGAAATTTTCAAAAAAAAAATATAACGAGTGGTCCATAGGAAAGAGGACGTCAGCTCGAGTCCAACGACACCACATTTGTCAACATCCGACCTTGGGTTCAAGAGCTTTCGCAAATATTACATGGCTGAGGCTTAGTAGTGGGGTGAAGTGGGTTCTAGAGTGTAATAGAATCGGCCTTAACCCCCCCCCCCCCCTACTTAAAAGCTCTAACGAATGGTGGATTTGAGTTGCAAGAAATCTTAATTTCCACTGTAGCAGTGTCACAATCGAAACATAAGGCTTGCCTTACCAACATTTGCATCGTATGAAATATAGATATAGGTTATTGTAATTTGAAAGATAACTCACCACATTGTCCTGCTTGGTCCACCTGTCATTGCAGTTTCCATTTACACTGTCATCATATATCAGTGTAACTTCGATAAGATCCACCTAGTTATTATCACGCTTATTACCAAAGATATCGAAAGTATAAACCCCATTCTGTCCACACCGCACTGTGAAATTCTCCTCATAACCTAATTTATTTATTTATTTATTTATCGTATGGCATACATGAAAATTATTTACAATTTGACCGCAAGTTCCGAAACGCAATGAAGTGCCTGTGGTGTCCCTAGGAAGACGTCGCTGAAGTCACCACTGTATTGTACAGGCCCGGGGGGCTGTACCCCCTGAAAGTCACCCCCCATCTTTCACTAAAAACACCCTAACTGGCAACATCATAAGACCAGAACATTACCTTTACACAGCAAGAGGCGGCCACCCAGCTTGGGAGGTTAGCCAAATACTTGCGACACATTCATAAACATCTACACAACAACTAACTGGGGCTGCTACGTCGGCGGAATGCTGACCACGCAACGCCGAGAACTATAAGAAATGGAGTCCTAATTGGAGCCATTATCTGTTATACAGTGTGCGCCGCCGAAGGCCCTAGCCGACATCTGTTCCAGTTGCATCATCAGGTGAGACTCAGCAAGTGCTCAGAATCCTCTACTTTGTGAACAACCACTCATAATTTTGTACACTCTACTTGTATAATTACCTACATTCCCCCAAGAGGGACTTACAAATTCACACTCACTGACCAAAAAACACATGGTCAGTAAACTACACTTGTATTGTCAATTACACGCCTCTTTACATCCTCATACCCTTCCTGACCTTCGTCACGATTGACCGTGACCATAGTAGCCAGTAACTGCTTTGTCAGACTGCATTGTGTTTCCCGCACGCGACTCGACTACGTAACGTCGAGCCGCTGACATCAGCACGCCTCTTTTATTACCCACACCGTCCAGCTGGCAGGCCGGCATAGTAGCCTGCGTTTAGAGGTCCATCCCCTAATCAACACCTGCATCCTTGCAGAAACACCCCCTAGCGTTTAAGTACAAAACAACACACTACACAGGTAAGCTCTCCCAGTTACGGGAAGCTACTAACTCCCAAGAACCATCTTCCAAATCATCACAGTAACACAAGTGTTTTATCCCTAACTACCCCCCCCCCAACTAAGGGATCTAAAACATATTGGTGGAGGTGCTGCTACCACGCACAATAAGGGTAGGACTCATACAACGAGCCCTCGTGGTAGAAACGACCCGTACCGCACACAGCCAAGCGAGACTAATTTTTTTTCTCCCACATTACGTCCCACACTTTTTCTTTATCACACGGGGATTTGTATTACTACACCCACCCCCACCCTCCCCATAGTGCAAGAACGGTGGAAATTAAATGACCACGTTTAGAACCACACTAAGAGACTTTGCGCACCATTTGTCGGCTAGTACAACTCCACTCCTGCCGAAGTTAAAAATTAAGAACAGTGACTTGATAACTGACCAGACTGCAGTACAACTTCTTAGGGAACTCGAATTCAAGGCATCAGAGATCCGCGCTCAACACACAGCAGGGCCAAGGTCACATCAACACACACCCCTCAGCGCCGGTTCGGAAGGCAATTTTGCCAAACCGAAGGGCAGAACTTACGCCAACCCCCTCGGAACGGACGTACGAGAGGGAGTTGACGCCAGGACTCTCGGGCACACATAATAACACAGGGAGAAAACAGGAGGTAAATATGCCATGGGCTGAGAACGTAGAGCCCGCCCCACAGCACATTAAGCCCACACAAGCCTACACACATAGGCAAACACAAGGACAGGAGTCTACCGTGGCCATAGGCCAGAAATCGGTTAGACTACACTCCAATACATCGCCAGGGCAAATACAGGCAATTACACGGCTTTTTCCGCTAGTTCAAAGGGCAATTTTGCCAGAAAGGAAGCGGGCACCAGCACGCGTACCCCAGGTGCAAATGAATAAGAGGGTGTTGCCTTCAGCCCATCAGGGTGCAAAACGTACGCCTGTGAACACTGTCCAGGCGCAGACACACGGTACACGGGGTATAAGAAAGGTATTATTACCTACCCCACGAGGCCGGGCAGTCAGGAATACACACACCCCTATAAACACTGCTAGGGTAGCGCAGAGCGCAATTAGTCCCTCAGACAGAAGCACACTCAGACCAATATCCAGGCAATACGGTGAAAGTAGGCCCAGACTTACTTTGCTACAAACTCCGCCAGAAAATATTAAGGAAGCACCTCAATGGGTTTCAGGGGCCTACGCCTTAGTGACAGGGCAAAAGTATTCACCTTCCCGAGCAAAGACGCTCGGACGTGGATAACAACTTTCACCAGGAATATAACATACACTAATATCACATACATCACAAACATACACACAAGTAGGTTCTTTTACATGAAGGAAAGACTACAATTGACACACAAAGGGCAGGTTCCACCCCTGTAAACGGTAGACACGCAGAGACTCATGGACAAAATTGCACATTTTGCATGTATATACAGTGGAACATGGATAAGTCAAAATTGTAATTTTTTCTTGGCCCTAGCATTTTTTAGGCCATCAATGGTTTATAATTGTGGTTAATTCAGGATATATTTTGGAGAATTCAAACTTTTTAATGTGCCGAGCCAAGCAGAAGCCAATCAGTTGGGCCACGCGGCTCAGGGCAGGAAAGAACTGTTCCAAATACAGCCTAAGCAACAAGCCACAGCATAGAGCTCAGGCGGGTCTTTCTAAGTAGAAATGACTAAGTTGTTCTATGTTCCGTTCCTACAATTTGCTAGAATCTCTTGTGATGGCTGAGAGACTTAATCATAAGAAACAGTTAAGAATCTCACACTATTTTTGAAAAATAGTAGATTCCCCTGAGACGGAACTAGATTACTGTCTTACTAACGTCGTCCAATATGTGAATAGTACACTCAGGTCCTATCTTTCATTCTGAACCTTTTGAAATTATTTACGATACAATCTTTACAAAATACCGCCGTATGGCAACCTGCTATAGTAAACATAAAGCATTATGTAAATGTCATACAATATATTTTCTCTACTTTTTTTCAAAGAACTTAATTTGAATTTTTGGATAGCTCAATTTTTTTCCTCTTTCACTAATCCCGTGAACTGCGAATTATCCAAGTTGAACTGTATATATTTGATCCATAGGCATACGCTATTTATTACAATGCCTACACCATGAATTTTTCTTGTCCCCCATAACAGCGCTCAAACTAAACATAAACGCCATTAGGTAACACTCACAGCTCAAGGGGAAAACACCACTATTTATTTTTGGAGGTCACACACTAAACGAAATACCATACAAAACAGTCAATACACTTGGCAAAACTGTCCCGGAGACACAGGCCTAAAAGGCACCAGGAATAATCACCCCAGACAAAGACGGTCTCGAACCCGCAACCTTCTGAATACCAGGAATGCAAGGTCGGGTAAATATCCAGTTGAAGGATAGGGCAATAAGGGACAGTCACACTGACAGACATTCATATGCACAAAATAATAAAATCACCTCCGACACCTAGTCACCAAACACGCAACTAGCGGCCCGGTGACACACATACATAACGACATCTGGTTACCACTAACAGGGATATATTCACCCCAGGTCCACAATAATACAACAAATTTGGGGGACAAATATATATAAATAGCAGAAGGTTCTTTTCCATGACTGAAAGCCATGCTCACTATAAGAGAGCGAGCAACCAAGCCCACACACACGTGCTGGACACATGCACGTCGCTAGACAAGTAACAGGTAATGCCCACGTCAATGAAATTAGACACTATCGCAGTCAGCGATAACACACTCGTGAGCAGGCGACTTTTACCAGCCGCAGACAACCCAACAGTGTTTCATTCCTGGCTGTAACATACACAGTCATTTACGCCAGTTTTAAAACCCTATAACTCCCAAAATTAGAGTACGAGGGTCGTCCAAAATAGCAGCAAACACTCACACTAACGCATATTTTCATACGAGTGTCGCAAAAATACAATACACGTGCCATGGTACATACAGTACAAAAAATTGTAACACCGGGACCTTAAACCAAGGGGGGTGCGAGCGCACGATAACACCATACATCGTGCCAAAAAGAAACTAACCAATGGTATTCTTTGGCGCGAAAACACAATCAGAAACCACACTAGGGACGCTCAAATCCCAACATACAACGCAGACATGAAACACCGAGTATTACACGGGATCGCGGGTCCAAATGCCCAGTGAAATCAGACGCCGTGGAAAACAAAAGTTCAGAATCCCAATTAGCCTGAAATTGGCCCCATACAAGTACATAAGCGGGTCAGCTACACAATTATAATAACAGGGAGGTTCTTTAACACGCATACAGGAACATAGATTCGTTCCAAGATACTCGCCACCACAGCCTACTTAGGGCATTAGCGACCACAAAATACTTTCCTCTGAACCATAGCGCCCAACACCTAGATACAGGTAACACCGCATGTCGTCCGGCAAAAAGCCATGCCGAAATTTCGATTACCCCAAACATAGGAAATAGACTTCCTAAACACAAGTTATAAAAATTACACAAGACAAAGGTCTTGCAGGATAGATGTCTACACAACATCGGTAAGCAAAAACGGGACAGATTAGCACACTGGCCCTCCTGGAATGCACAACAATATCAATACACAAACATTGGCAAAAGTCACGTTCCGGCAGCCGCCATACGTAACATCAAAGACTTGCCGTATACGAGGACATGAAAACAAAACACGACAAAACACTGAGTCGCGAATTCCAGAGCATTGCAACACTGCTGTCGGCAGACACTCTTGTTATAACGGAAGTGATAATGAAATGCAGACATGACCACAAAAAAACACAATAACAATAGCATACAGTGACACAGGATTCAGCGCTATCATAATAGGCCTGGCATTTGGCAATGTACAGATACTATAGGCCGGATTTACCTTAGGGCCACAGGGGCATGTTTACAAAGATGTTGACAAGCCACACGCGCCACCTGACACTCAGACACGCGACACACGATAGGACTTAGCCGATATCAGCCCGACCGCCAGCACGCTGCAGCGGAACGCAACCACAGTCACGCAAGCCTCAGTAACCACAGCCACGGGCACCTCCTACCCACACCCGACCACTAATCAGGGGCGAATACAGACAGATTCCCTCAAGGAACAACCCCCCCAATAACTACTTCTCTTCTTGTTTTTTTTATCTTAAAACCATCATAGACGATTAGGACACGACCAGTTACACTACGATCACTTACTACCTTAACACTATAAATGAGAGACCAGATTAGGCCATGACGTCACAGCGTCACAGCACTTTGCCATCCCAAGGATCAGATAGAAAGCGGATAGTGACCAAGTGAGGATGACAGGAGCAGAGATGGATAATGCCAGCAGAATGGCCAGGACACTACCTACGGGCTACCATTATACCACCCCTCTCCTTCCATAGCCTTATCACTCACAACACTAGTCAACACAAACACATGGACACACAAAAACAGCTAAACTACATGCAAAAATATACATCGGGGTTGATCGACTTCATGCGTCTAAAGAGAGGGTCCACTACGCCCTGGATCTCAATGCTTACACCCAAGTATTAGGGGTGAGTCGGAAAACGACATTAAGCGTAATGCACATCTCTACGTAAAGAGATGAGGCCGCACTTAAAATAACAACTTTCTTTTTTCAAATAATCCCGCATGCAAGGGACATAGAATTATCACACCTCGGCCCACACTTATCCACAAATGAGAGCGGATACGCCTCATATCCAGCCACATGCATGGAATATCCTACCCACATACCAGGGATATTATTATTACCATACCTGCATGGAATTTTTAAAATTTTTGCAAACCTGGGAAGTACCTACCCCGTCCACTCACTGTAAAAACATCCTAGTAGCATCAGCGGCTCCCGGCCACCATTAACATGGAGTCCAACGATGCGCAACCCTCTCCTACCATGCTTTAAGCCCATTCAGCAAATAACACCCCCGGATCCTAATAACAAGGGACCCAACGCCATAAAAACCCACTAACGCCTCCAGGAAAATTACCAAGGCATTACCGCTGGAAGTCCGACGTGGCAACAGAAGGCCTGAAGTAGTCCATGCGTCTAGAAGATTCTACAACCCCAGGACACTTAAAATTTGTACATAACTACATAATACACATACAGTTATTTTACATATCACACCCATTAAAAAAAAGGAATCTGAGTCACGCTGAAGGGTGATGACAGCGTAAACGGGCAGAGGCGCCACACAGGAACAGAGCTGGGGAAGGCGATGATGAGCCCTACCCCAGTTAACTCAATGACCCAGACTAAATAAAAGACGGAACTACGTAACGTCTAAGCGCCGATGACCTAGCACGGACAGACTTTGGAAGCCCGGGAGTACCTAGCCTGTCCCCGGGACAAAGAAACGTCACACCCACTATGTGCTACGGGCATCGAAGCCAGACCTGCTGGGGAGACTTTTGACAAACGGGGGGAGAATTAGCCAACTCCGCACCGGACTCAGGAGAGGAACCAAGGGACGACCAAATTAGGACTAGACTCCTAGTTTAGTATGTAAGTAAGTAGAGCTTCTATGGCGGGAAGTTAGTCTTCTACTCGCAGAAGTGAAGCAGAATCTCAGGATTCAGCGGGACCAATCCTAGATTCGCCAAGGCCTTGCCCCGCGTGGCGAGGTGAAGACAACCAAACAAATGAATAATGAATAAACAAATAATGAATAATATGAAATATGAATAATGTGGAATGAACGCGATCATTCGGGCCCGTGCCCACATAAATGGCTGACAGCGGGTCACCACAGCCTAAATGGTGACGCAGCGAGCGGCCAGAGATATTAAATAGGCATGCAGCGAGCTGCCAAGAGGGGTTCGAGTGGGCAAATCCAGCAATGCCAATATAGGCGAAGAGGATGCCCGGACGCTAAAATTCCCGGATGATATTATTCTATCGGACGATGTCCAGTGGCCACATAAATGGTAACGCAGCGGGCGGCCAGAGATATTAAATAGGCATGCAGCGGGCTGCCAAGAGGGGTTCCGTGGGCAAACCCAGCAATGATGAATACATCAATGAATGACACAGGGAGAAGGATGAAAACACAGGCAAGTACAACGGCGATGCGTTTGCCCTCCAGCAGCGCAGGCGTCCGGAAATTTCGTAATTATTATTAATCATTTATATTAGTGATTAATAATATTATTAATATTAATATTATTAATATTACCAAAAACCGGTACCAGGATAAGCCCGATAACACAATACATTAAGATAACAATACATTATGATAAGTAAGATTAAGATAACAACATTAGGCTAAGATAGAAATCTAGCCGGCATAGAATAAGAATAGAGTAAGGCGCCAAGGGCGACTAGAAGGTATATACATGTATGAATGACAACAATGCATTGTCCAGTATAACCATACCCATGCGTTCTCTTTCAGGATTGCAGAAAGAAAACATGGACAGCAGCACACCCACTAACAAAATATTTATGTCTCACAGGTCAAGATCATTGCACTGTACGTACACACTGTAAATACATATCCCGAAGCATACACAAATGTAAAACACTGATGTCACACTAACACATACACTTTGCTACATTTTCAAGTCGCGCCGATAAGGTGACGGCGACGCGATCAGCATCGTGAAGTGATCGTGGGACACTGAACGCCACTGACGCAACTCTTAGAAAGCGCTTAAATAATGAGCGACCTACGGCAGCCAGGGACAGCGCAAGGGTTGTAAGCGCTCACCTTTGCTTCCAAGGTGCAATTTTCTCACCCACGGGGGAAAATGCACGATAGGTGTGAATTAGCGGCACAGCCACTAAAACATAGTAAAATGGCTGGGTAGAAAATGGCCATGGACGAAAAGGTAGGACCAAGGCCAGATGAGAGCGCTATGAAGTGATCACATAATGAGAAAGAGGTACCAAGCTCACGGGCAAAGCGTATTATTATTATTATTAGTAGTAGTATTAGTATTAGTATTGGTATAGCTGTTACCATGTCATCATTGTAAAAAGAAAATGTAAATGCAAGAAGTAATATGAAAATAATGAATTGCAGTATAACCTACACATCAGGAACACAATTCTGTTACATCTATGCATATAACCTTATGGTCACACCATTTAACCTTGCCACACTATGTATACACTTTTGTTTCTTTCATTTTTCTTTCTACTAACGCCCAAATTTGTGACGGTGTCCCGTTTCATCCCAAGAACAATAAACCATTACGATATATCCCTCTAACTTATACCCGGGGGACACCTGTTTTTCTATTCTCTTCCATCTTTTAAACTATATATCACAGGGAGCAATTTTTTCGTCCACACAGCGCCGGATGGTACTACCACCCGTCCAGCCATAGGTTTTGTCCTCCCTGGACAATACCAACATGTATACTTAATGTAATGACCACGTATTTTTTTGTTTGTTTTTGTACCTTTATTATTAATGCTTCAAATGTCAACTTCCAAAAATTAACTATTTCAAATGTATAACATGTACAACCCAAAACCTACCCCTCTGAGCACAAGCTGGACTCACATCACCACGACATCGACACGCCTACATCAACACGGAAGAAAAGAAGAAGAAGTACAAGAGGAAATCAAAAACGACCCATCACATCGACACCCCCACTCTACGTTCCGTTCCCGTTCGCGGGGACGCGAACTAATGGAAGAAGAGGACTTGTACAGGCCCGGGGGGCTGTACCCCCTGAAAGTCACCCCCCATCTGTCACTAAAAACACCCTAACTGGCAACATCATAAGACCAGAACATTACCTTTACACAGCAAAAGGCGGCCACCCAGCTTGGGAGGTTAGCCAACTACTTGCGTCACATACATAAACATCTACACAACAACTAACTGGGGCAGCTACGTCGGCGGAATGCTGACCACGCAACGCCGAGAACTATAAGAAGTGGAGTCCTAATTTGAGCCATTGTCTGTTATACAGTGTGCGTCGCTGAAGGCCCTAGCCGACATCTGTTCCAGTTGCATCATCAGGTGAGACTCAGCAAGTGCTCAGAATCCTCTACTTTGTGAACACCCACTCATAATTTTGTACACTCTACTTGTATAATTACCTACATTCCCCCAAGAGGGACTTACAAATTCACACTCACTGACCAATAAACACAAGGTCAGTAAACTACACTTGTATTGTCAATTACACGCCTCTTTACATCCTCATACCCTTCCTGACCTTCGTCACGATTGACCGTGACCATAGTAGCCAGTAACTGCTTTGTCAGACTGCATTGTGTTTCCCGCACGCGACTCGACTACGTAACGTCGAGCCGCTGACATCAGCACGCCTATTGTATTACACACACCGTCCAGCTGGCAGGCCGGCATAGTAGCCTGCGTTTAGAGGTCCATCCCCTAATCAACACCTGCATCTTTGCTGAAACACCCCCTAGCGTTTATGTACCAAACAACACACTACACAGGTAAGCTCCCCCAGTTACGGGAAGCTACTAACTCCCAGGAACCATCTTCCAAATCATCACAGTAACACAAGTGTTTTATCCCTAACTACCCCCCCCCCAACTAAGGGATCTAAAACAGTATGATGTCTGTGGGCATTCCTGAACTAGGTGCCGAACAGTCTGTCTTTCAGCACCGCACTCGCAACATGACAGTGATTTTTTCCTCCACTTGTACAGAAGATCGCCGCATACACCGTGATTGGTCCGGATTGTATTTAATTTTGACCAGGTCTTTCTAGGCTGAGTGAACCCTGGCACCTGGTCAGTTATGCATGGCATTACTGTACTCTCTGGAGATGCAAACGAATTCCAATCAGAAGACCATCTCTCAGTCAGGTTGAGTTTGTTAGTTGCAAGATTCTCCGCTGTGCAGATAGGTGGATGTCTTGAATGTAATCGTTTCACATGTAGATCACCAATGTCTCCATGGATCGGTAGTTGTTTGTCGGTCTGGATCTTTCTATATTCTCTTATCAAAAAGTTGCATCGCCGCAAATGAGGTGGTGGGATGTGGCTGAGAATAGGAAGCCATTGTGTAGGAGTTGACATAATTGTTCCTGTTATCATGCGCATGGTGTTATTCAATTGTACATCTATTAATATTACATGCGGACTATTTAACCACACAGGAGCACAATATTCAGCAACAGAATAAACTAAACCTAGAGCTGAGCAACGGAGAGTAGTTGCATTGGCACCCCAAGTGTTGCCACATAATTTCCGTAAGATGTTGTTTCTTGTCTTAATTCGTAGGTGCTCTTTGAATGACAATGTTCCATCCAGTGTTATACCCAAATACTTGGGATGTCTGTTATTGCGAAGGAGGATGTTATTGATGTAAACAGTAAGTTCCCTTGTTGCCACTTTATTGTTCAGGTGGAAGCCAGCAACTTAGGTCTTAGTTGTGCTTGGCTGAAGTCTCCATTTGCGAAAATAATCTCCCAGTGCAGAGAGATCATTTGTCAGTGTCTTTTCTGTACTTTCGAAACATTGATCTCTAGTAGCAATTGCCCAGTCGTTAGCATATCCAAACTTCCTCGATTTTGTGGAGGGCAAATCTAATCCTAATAACACATGTTGTAAACGTGCTCCTGGATGTTTTTGGTCTTTGGGAAGTGTAATTGTACGGTAGGAGGGTTGATTAGGGAAAGTTGTCGGAATGGCACCAGATGTTATTTTGAGAATTTTCCTGGGAATGCGAATGGGTTCACCATTTTCAGTTGGGGAAGACCTTCTCTAACCATAACTGTACTGTATGTTCAAACTGTCAAAACACACATGACTATTGGCGCTTAAACTTCGAAATGAACCCTGTGTATATTTCTTATCCACTTCTCCTTAACAGTTTGGTCTTTATGAAATTTAAATATTGAAATAACCTGTAACAATATAATTCGACCCGTTTCATGACATATGACAACACTTCTCACATTATATGGTACCGGTACCGGTATTTATTATTATTCAGAGCGTACTACCCTATCTACGGTACACCATTATAATGATAAACAGTTCGATATCACTTGAAATAGATATTATGTATACGAATTCTTGGCAGTAGAAGCCACTCTTCTATGATGGATCAACAAACGTAAACAAACCACCGTTCCTCGAAAGCTTCCCTTACGGTTATTACTGCTTTTTCTCGATCGTCATATTATGGTCTCATATATTGTAGTGTCTTGGCCATACCTCTGTATCTTCAACAATTAAAATATTGTAAATTGAGGGTCACTTACGTAATCTGAACTGAGAAATTATTTCCGCTGTTAAACACGTCATCATAACCCAAGTTTTGTCATGTCCCTACAGAACATTTTTTTCAAGTGTTACAACTTGGATAAATTCTATTTTTTTTATTCCTAGACTAATATGTTGGAAAAATGTACAACAAAGATACTAATTTCTCTGACAGAATCGCTATATGGTACACGCCAATTACTGGTATCGATGATACATGACCGTTAAGAGAAAATTATTAGACTAGAAACAGTTCACACTAAGTGCTCAAGAAGACAATGGTCGTAATATTCGCTGTAATCATTAGTACCGTTTGAAAATACGTAAGTAATAGCTATTTTACCTGGCGTTGCCCAAGTGGTGTCCTTTAAAACATACGTGCCAAGTAAGTAACTTAAGAACAGGTGCCTAATTCTCTTTGCGTCAGATATTCTTCTTCTTCTACCTTATCCGATACGGACGTTGGCTACCACCATGGCTAACACCTTCTTATCCTGTGCAATCCTGAAGAGTTCCGTGGAAGACAGCCCAAACCACGTTTTTAAATTATCCATCCAAGTTATTCGTCTCCTTCCTGGTCCACGCCGTCCTTCAATTTTACCCTGAAGTATAACTTGGAGCAGACGGTATTTTGGATTCCTCATCATGTGTCCCAAGTATTCCAATTTCCTCTTCTTAATTGTGTTTAACAGCTCAGGTTGGCTGATCACACGCTGAAGAACCTCGGCATTACTCACATGTTCTGTCCACGAAATTTTAAGAATCCGCCGGTATATCCACATTTCAAAAGCTCGAATCTTCTTTTCTGTAGCTACGGACAAGGTCCAAGCTTCAACACCATAAAGAAGGGTGGAGACAACATAACACTTCACAATTCTTTTCTTAAGCGTCATACTGAGATCTCGACAGCATAGTAGTTGTTTCATTGTCATAAAGATGGATCTAGCCTTCTCTATACGGCATCTTATTTCAACCGAAGGATCCCAATTCTCATTAATATTCTGTCCTAAATAAACCAAACTCTTGACTCGCTCAATCTGATGTCCATCGACTAAAAGGACTTGTGACAATGCTGGTTTTCGCGATATTATCATATATTTTGTTTTCTTAATGTTGAGGTCAAGGCCATATTGTTTACTCTTTTGATACACCATAGTAACAATCTCTTTAAGTCCTTCGAAACTATTTGCAATCAATACAGTATCATCTGCGTACCGTATATTATTAATATAATTACCATTGACCTTAATACCTTGTTGAATGCCATCAAGTGCCTCGGAGAAAATCTGTTCTGCATAGATATTATAAAGAAGTGGTGAAAGAATGCATCCTTGTCTCACACCACGCATTATTTCCACTGATCTCGATATATGTCCATCAATTCTGATACTAGCCTTTTGACCCCAGTATAAATTAATGATGATCCGAATGTCTTTCTCATCTATTCCTGAGTTCTTGAGTGCATTATACAACTTATCATGCTGACAACGGTCAAAGGCTTTTGCATAGTCCAGAAAACATGCATATACATCCTGATTCACCTCACGGCATCTCTGGAAAAGAACTTGAAGCGCAAATAATGCCTCACGAGTTCCTAGACCGTTGCGGAACCCAAACTGCGTGTCACTGACATTCATCTCGCATTTCCTGTATATGCGATTATGGATAACTTTGAGAAATATCTTGAGCACATGACTCATAAGACTGATTGTCCTGAAGTCACTACATGACTTAGCCATCGGTTTCTTCGGAAGAGCAATAAATGTAGACAAGAGCCAGTCTTCTGGTAATATGCCCGTGTCGTATATCTTGTTATATAAATTAGTGAGCGTCACAATGCTATCATCATCCAAGATCTTCAATAATTCCACTGGAATGTCATCTTGACCAGGAGCCTTACCATTTTTCGCTATCCTAATCGCATATTTCACTTCATCCATGGTGATCATGGGTCCAACAACTGAAGGAATTTCGGGTCGGGAAGGACGATGATCATCATTAAAAAGCTCTTGTATATATTTCTCCCAAACCTGTAATTTTTCTTCAACTTCAAATACCGTGTTACCTTGACTATCAACCAAGTTGACTGTGTTTCTTTTCCTGTGTCTACCTGAAACTTCTTTGATTTTCTTATGGACCTGGAAAGTATCATATTTACTATTAAGTTCTTCAATTTCTTTGCACCTATCTGACATCCAAACTTCCTTGGCTTGTCTGATCTTATTCTTTATCAATCTATGAATAAACCAATATTCTTCATTAACTCTTCCTTTGACTTCTCTTCGTTTATCCATTAGATTCAATATTTCGTCCGTCATCCATGCCTTCCTTTTTTTATGTTGTCTCTTGTTCTTAAGAAAATGATCTCCAACCCTCTTCAATGAGGTTTTAAAAGTGTCCCAAAGTTCCAAGGGCTGCATGTCATTTGAATTCAACGTCTTAAGATCAGTGGCAAGAGCAGCAGCCACCTGTGACCTTGTATTTATTTCCCGAAGGGCATCAGTATCATATTTATTTTGTGTTGTTTTTATCGGAATCTTGTTAAGCCGGACACAAATTTTGCTAATGAGAGGATTGTGGTCAGAAGGAACATCTGCTCCTGGATAGGTTTTTGCAAAAATCACGCTGTTTCTAAATCTGTTTTTAATTAGAATGAAATCAATTTGATTTCTTATTATGTTGTCTGGACTATCAGCAGGTGCTTTCCACGTATAAAGTCTCCTGGCAGGAAGCTTAAACCAAGTATTAGCAATGACAAAGTTCTCCTCTCTACAAAACTGCACTAAACGATCCCCTCTGTTGTTTCTTTGTCCGAGACCCCACTGGCCCACAATGTGTTCTTCAGGACCTTTCCCAACCTTTGCATTAAAATCTCCCATAACTAGGGTTACATCATGTTCTTTGGTGTCTTTGAGGACGGTCTGAATTTGGGCATAGAATTCCTCAACATCTTCATCGCTTTTGTCACTAGTAGGGGCATACACTTGAATGAGATTAATGTGGAAAGGTTTACCACGTAACTTTAACATCATTATTCTACTGGAGAATGGTATACAACTGATAACAGCAGACTGCAAACTTTTGTCCACTATAAAACCCACTCCATGCAAATGCCTGGCATCATTATTACCACTGTAGTATATCATGCAATCCTCCACATTACAATCTCCTGTCCCCGGCCATCTCATCTCACTTATACCCATTATGGACACATTCATCCTCTTCATCTCATGAATTGTATTGTGAATCTTTCCTGCTTCAAACATACTCCGTACATTCCACGTTCCTATCTTCAGGGCTGACCGGGAGATTCTTCGCACCCTCTGACCACTTAAGGTCTGCCCGGGACTAAGGGCCAATGTAATTGGGTTTTCAGCCATGAAGATTATCCTGGGGAAAAATAATTGAGGTGGTTTCCCGTTGCCTTCCTCAATGCGCAGTAACCACATCACATTCCAACATCCAAGGATGCCATGATATGATGCAGCTGTTTGCTGATGCAAGGTCGACAGATCGATCTTGTATCAACAATAATGATATAGCTGCTGCCACTATATCATGTCCTCAGTTGATCCGCGGGTGCAAGCACCACTCTCAACAAGAGCCCCTATCAGCCATTGGGACGCGCCGTGTCGGGGTTGAGGACTTCCCCGCCCAGATCCGTCTTCCACAGAGTACAGAAAAGCCCTTACTCAGTTCAGAGCTCCTCCCCCATGGAAGCTGCACCTGGCACGGCGTCAGATATTACTCAAGTTTAATATTTACTCACTGTAAATCTAATCGAAAAGTAACTTCGCAGGGCAACAATTATAGTTAACAGGTTTGTAGTCTACATACACAATTGCTCATGGAGGGCTGTTTCCCAAATGATGAACACTCGCACCTCACACTCTCATGTACACTTACACTCGAGCTCAATCTCTCTGTCCACACTCGGTCTCGTTCACTCGCTGTTTTGGAACAGACAGTACCTTCAATCGCTCTACCTAGGCCTGGCACGCGAAGTATGATTACTGGCGGCGCGAACAGTTGACCGTTTCATGATTACATACGTCGCGATCTGATTATCGCAAATACGAAGGGGTACTTCGTGGATTTGGCTCTGGCAACTTAAGTGTGAGAAAAGTAAGATATTGCGTAGCCGTGGGATGTAAAGGCTTCCATCTCTTATGTAAGATAATATAATTTGTTGCAATTTTACCCTGCTACTGTTTCTGCTCCTCCACTTAAAACAATAACAATACATACTACTGCAGTGTATTGATGAAGAATAAATCCTACATGTATTCTTATGCATTTTACTGCCATTTAGTACAATGAGACAGTTCTCAATCAATTCATTATTGGGTAACATTTTATATTAGATTAAGACCATTTTACTTTTCCTGTCTCGGAGAATGGTCTCCTTTGCAACTCCTTTGACTCCTCTCCTAAAATATCTTACCTTCATTTGGTCGGGGCCTTGCTACAATGGTAGACAGAAGTGTGTTCCTCTACTAGGCAGGCTGCGTAATGGTTATTTAAAACTTGTCCAATTAGTCCTACGTAAACAGTGCATGATCATAGAAGATTTATGAACAATACTTAGCATGTGAGCTTACATAGTTATACATTTTAGAGCCCACATCCCGTGTTGCCAATCCTACCAACAGCACGGCTTGAGTATTATAGACAGTGAAGACATCCTTTGGCTATTTGGAAAACAGCCTATCTATTAGTCATGGCCTGAGGTGACTTTTGTTGCACATGCGAATGAACTAAACTCGTCAACAGAATGCGTATTTTTAATGTTATTTTCCATTATTACGCCTTATTGCAGAGACCTTAGCTCTCTGTATCGATTGTCACGAAATTTAAACTTTGACTTGAAGTTCTTCATATGCAAAATCTTAACCCTGGTCGTACACCCTGAAGGAACATTTCCAGTCGCACTGAGGCAGAGAGGATCACTTCGCCATTTTGTAAAAAAAAAATATATAAATTTAGCGCCAAATATGTACGTAACTTTATTATTTTTATATTTCATCCCTTTTTAAAATAATTGTGTGTATTTTTATTGTTTCATTTACGACGTTTATGCTTTTTAGTTGGTCAACATGATTGTTCCTAAATATATTGCGTGTTATGCCCTATCCCTGACAACAAATTACATGAGATTAATAGGTTCATGTATTTTGTTTCAGACTGAAAAGCACATATTTCGTATAATAAGGCAACACTGAATTTGGTTTGCAACACGATAACGGTCTTATTCACATCTTTTTACGTTCATGAAACATTTTTAGTAAATACTCACACTTCTGTCTACCAAAGTAGCAAAGCCCCCACCAATTGAAGATAAGATATTTTTAGAAGGGGAGTCAAAGGAGTTGCAAAGGAGACCATTCTACGAGACAGGAAAAGTAAAACAATGAAAATAGATGGAATTAATGTATTTATAGGAAAATTGTATTTCCTCTCCTTAGATGCTATAACTGATAAGAAGTCATAAGAGTTGCAATAAACGTAAGACACATTTCTACAAAGTTGTGAATAATCTTATTGTAGTTACAATATTGATAACTGAGGCAGAAATAATCATAAAACAAAACAATAATGAAACCAACCTGAGTTACAAAATAGGTCACGCCGAGTCTCACAGCCACACAGTAAATTCAACTCGACACAACAACGACCAGAACGGAACTGAGTGTTGCAATTCATTTTTAATGTGATTGGGAAGGGGGAATGGGGAGGAACTGGCGCTCTGCGATATCATGAAAAATCCGTTACCTTGTAAAGAAAAGAAAAAGAAAAAGAAAGAAGTGAGCCTGGTAGGCTCACCGCGACCGTTCCAGAAATAACAACCATTATAGTTAATTCCATAATAGCAAAGTACTTGTATATGCAGGCATAAACTGATTACAAACATTTCAGATCGCGGGAAGGAATTCTCCACACATTTATGGCAATATCACAATTTGACATTTTATGTAATATTTTGACCTCCGGATACATGTTTAATATTTCAGCGAAAATGTTCCATGATGTACCAAAGATTAATAGGAAGGATAGGAGTAAATTCGCTTGTGAAATATATCGGAAACAATTTTCACATTGATCCAGTAACAAAGTGGTGGTGCTAGACATTGCGGGGCACTGTGCGGTACAAGATTTGCGAGGCCATTACTTCCGGGGGGACTTACAGTAACAAAGAATGCTAAAAATGAACACTCTGCTCCTTTCTGGCTGAAGTCTTTTATTAAATCTCTATAGTCCAAACTAGACGCCAATTCCTTTCTTATGGATAGGATTGCGAGTGCTGAGAGTCTGTCCAGGTTTATGGTATTCCTGAGATAGGATTTAATTTATTTTAATTTTGAGAAACGTCCCTCGACAGCCGCAACTTTGGCCGGAAATAGTGGCAATTATTTTAAGTTCAATACTTGTATTTGGACACATTTCACTCATATTTTCCTCCACTTTGTAATTCAAAGCCGATATATTTTCACTTTCTTCATTTCTTTTTTTCCATCTCGATCATTACATGTTAAAATATTTTTAATTATTTGAACAGATCCATTCACGCTATGTCTTGTTGGTCTCCTACGGAAAGAGCAAGATCTTTGCAGCCTAGGAAACGTCTCGCGGCTCTCTGGCCTACATCTTACCGTGCCTCCCTGCGGGGCCCTGTGCAGCCTAGGGACCAACGTGCGGCTCTCTGGCCTACATCGTACCGTGCCTCCCTGCGGGGCCCCGTGCAGCCTAGGGACCGTCTCGCGGGGCTCTGGCCTACATCTTACCGTGCCTCCCTGCGGGGCCCTGTGCAGCCTTGGGATCGTCTCGCGGCTCTCTGGCCTACATCTTACCGTGCCTCCCTGTGGGGCCCTGTACAGCCTAGGGACCGTCTCGTGGCTCTCTGGCCTACATCTTACCGTGCCTCCCTGTGGGGCCCTGTGCAGCCTAGGGACCGTCACACGGCTCTCTGGCCTACATCTTACCGTGCCTCCCTGCGTGGCCCTGTGCAGTCTAGGGACCGTCTCGTGGCTCTCTGGCCTACAAGTAGTGTGTTTGTGAGAGTTCTATACCCTCCTCCTCCTCACCCTCCTCCTCCTCACCCTCCTCACAAGATGTCGGCGGCACGATATCTCTCGAACGCATGGTCGGATTTTAACAAATGAGGTGTCGTTGAACTCGGGCTGACACCCCTTTTCCAATGGACAACATATTTCCACCCCAAAATAAAACCTACGCATACCAGGGGGTGAAATTTTAATTTCTTCTTGAAAATCTCGCTTTCCAAGTGTAACATGTGAGAGTTTGAATGCCAATATGGAATTAAACGTTGTTCCGCAATCCAATAATCAAAGAGGGGCATGTTAGGCCTTGAGGCGAGAGCCCCTGTCATTGTTGACGAGTCGCTGTGGACGGGTCCCTGTTGACAGGTCCCTGTGGACGGGTCATTGTTGCCGGGTCATTGTTGACGAGTCATTGTTGACGGGTCCTTGTTGACGAGTCCCTGTGGACGGGTCCTTGTTGACAGGTCCTTGTGGATGAGTCCTTGATGATGAGTCCCTTTTGACTGATCCCTTTGGACCAGTCCCTTTGGACTGGTTCCTACGGACTAGCCCATGAATTTACTTAAATTATGCCAAAGGGCCTAACTACATTTTGTGTGTAAAGCAGTGTGTTGAACTGACGTTGTTCACTAATCCCCCACTACTATAATGTGACAACGATATGAAAGGAAAGTGACGAAATACATGTGAACACGTGTGAGATGTCATTATTACCATCCTCCTTGTGAAACAAGTCACATCCTGTTTCGGTTCATACGTGAGAAAATGCAAGTTCATGTGTAATATGACCTAACACACAGGTGTTCACCTGTGCACGTGCACGATAAAAGCTAACAAGTCACAACCTGTTTTGACAGTGGTGGGAGGTGAAGGGGAGGAGAGAGGGGGGGGGGGTTGGTGTAAGAGAGAACACAGGTGAAGAGGGAAAGACATATGTATTGCTCATAATACATGTGGACCTGAGGACTGTACATAGGGCTGTAGGTTAAGTACAACATGAGTGAATAAATAAATACAAGGCACACAGGTTCACACAACATGTAATTTATTAATCCAAGAATTAAAGGCTGAGCTTAATCCCAATCATTTTACATATAGTTTATTTCCTTTTTGTTTCAACACTTTTTCCACAAGGTAATGTTTAGGAAACGCTGTCTTTTGGAGTTCTTGAAGATAAAACCTGCCTTTTACGGGTTGATGGTTGAGGTCCTCGAGTAAATAGGTGAATGGACTGTTCAGGTTGACTTGACAAATTCGAAATAGTTCAGTCCCCCAAATTGGGTGTGTAGCCCTTGTCGAAGACGGACTTGAATTTGCTCACACGAACATGGTCCCCAATGTTAAGGCGATGACATCTAGGGTCTGCTGTTTATATGGGGTTAACCAGTTTATCCAGTAAGGAATATATTTGGTCACAAGTCGTGCCTTGGTCCCAATGGTTCTGTGTTTGGTGTCATTGTAACGTGACACTAGCTCAGGTAACAAGTCCAACCAGCGATAAGTGCCCTGCTCGGTAAACGCTTTCCACATATGGGTTTTCAATGTTCGGTTGAACCGCTCGACCACGCTGGATTTGAGATTGCTGTACGTGGTGTAATGGTGAATATCCTTAGATTTGAGAAAACTGGAGAAATTCTTGTTAAAAAATTCTCTTCCCCGTCCGGTTTGTAGCAGTTGAGGTTGACGTTTGGATTGTTGAATAAAATGTTGAAGGGCCTTGGTGACTAGTGGACCAGACTTGCGACGCACAGGTTCAACAAACGCCATTTTGGAATAAACCTCAATGACCGTCAACATATAGCGTACACCATCGTTAACGCTAGCATAGGGATTCATTTCAACCAAGTCTGCTTGCCAAAGTTCATCCACACCCTGTGAAATCACCTTGAGTCGCTGATAGTGACGTCTAGCTGGACGATGCAACTCGTGATCAATACCCATTTTAATGGGTGAGGGCTTAAACAATAATTTTGACAATTCGAAGTTCTTCCTCAATTTCTTGAATTTCCCAATCGTGACCAGTATGGCCGGCTTGACGTGAAGAATGCAACAGCTGTAGTCGCTGGACGAGTTTATTGGGATTGTGCCAGTAGGTAACATCCACAACCGGTTTTAGTGGTTTAAATGTCACCCCTGAAGCGGACACTTTACGACGACCACTTTGACTAGTGGGGAACATTTTTGCAATGATGGTTTTATATTTTTGAGATATATTGGCATTCACTTGTTGAGTGGGATCATACTGTCTTTTGTGGGCATGGGTGTCCAATAAAATGGATTGATATTTACCAAGGTCTTCTGGCGTATAATCTTGGGATGAGGGAGTCCGAGAGAATAGTAGCTTTAACAGTCCTGGTGTTAATTTATAGTTGATCTTTTTAATGACAGCTTTAGTATGACTACATTTAATCGATGAATCACCAATTTTAAAACTATCATCCTCATAGCGAACGCCATATGTGGTATCTGTGTTTCCAATAAATAGATTGGTGAAATAGGGTTCCTGTGTTGATCCATAATATTTTATTTAAATGTTTTTCAGTTGAGCTTTATGTTGAGGGGTGGCCAAGAGTTGTGAAAATGGAGACGATCTGGAAGGGCAAGGTGTTTCGACCATGACCAAGGATTTCTTTTTTCTTAAAAACTCTGCAACGGGTGATGCCTATTTCTGAGGCGTAAAAACTTGTTCCTCATCATCCTCAACTTCGCTAACACTAGTTAAATCTTCCTGTTCCTCTTCCTCTTCCTCAGGGTCCTCATGGTGCGTCTGAGTGGCTTGTGAAACTGTGGGTAGCGTTTCAGATGGCTTGAAAGAGGGTTTCAACATAGCTTTAAGCGGAGGGGCTAAATGTTGTTGAATAAACAAAGCATGATCTGCACGTAATCGTTTCAATTGACGGAACTTTTGGAGAATAGTATTTTTTGCTCTAAAAATATGCTTTTTCAATTGACTCTCTGCTAACGCCATGGTGTCGTGACAAATGACCTCCTGGTTTCCATCTTCCAAGAAGGATATGGACGTCACTGAACAGAGTGCGGACCGGTCATGGAAGATGTAACTTTTGGTTCCACAAATGGGGGAACATTTCTATTCCTCAGGGTGATTGTGGCGATTCAGTGCAGACAATCCACCATATTGTGTCGGAATGCCTTTCGCGGTCCTTCAAGGGAGGATATAACGACCTGCAGAACCCAACTGATGATGCAGGGGAGTGGATTATTGCTCTGGACATCCAACTGTGACTTCTAGTTTCGCTTGTGGATTTTACTAGATATTTATCACTTGTATATATTGTATATACTCTAGTATAACTGTATCCTCTGTATGTCATACGAAATAAATATATATATATATATATATATATATATATATATATATAAAAGACTTTTAAAAACCGGTTAAATACAAAACGAACATGGCGGCCAAGCGAATTTGAAAATTTTAAATAGACCTTTCTCGCGATTTAATGTTCCAAACGCAATGAAACTTGGTACAGGAAATGTTTATACACATTGTAATGCACTGGTATCTAATTTAGTTCAATAGTTTGCATAACCACAAGATGGCGGCTGTGCGAATTTTAAAATTAAGTTTTTATTTCTTGTGTCGTAATCGTGCGATCGAAGTGAAAGGTTGAATAATGAACCTACACAATAAATTTCCTTTAATGGTATATGACTCCATCGCCTATACATATAACAATCCAATATGGCGATCATCCGAAATATTTAGACGGCTCTGAATATCTACGAATCT
The DNA here is from genome assembly GCA_946902985.2 of Meconema thalassinum. Classification (NCBI taxonomy): domain Eukaryota; kingdom Metazoa; phylum Arthropoda; class Insecta; order Orthoptera; family Tettigoniidae; genus Meconema; species Meconema thalassinum. The sequence continues at coordinate 241,993,522 of OX336395.1, forward strand.
ATTATAGCAATCAAACTGAATTTTTTAATGTTCATATGGGCTATGAACATAAGTTCACCTGTAGGACTTTCAATAACCTGGTGATCACAACTCCAACATGGTGGCGACGCGAATTATATATATTCATATGGACGTTTCTCGCAATTTAACCATCCGAGTGCAGTGAAACTTGGTACAGGAAACCCTTATACAACTGTTAATCTACTGGCATCTAATTTATTTCAATTGTTTCCATAATTACAAGATGGCAGCTGTGCGAAATTTTAAAATCTCGTTTTTACTTCTTGTGTCCTAATCATGCGACTGAAATTTGAATGCTACACGTACACAATAATCTTCATGTAACAGTACATAACTCTAGGATCTACATATATAAAAATCCAACATGACGACCATCCGAATTATTTAGTCGGTTCTCAATATCTACGAATCTATTACAGCAATCAAACTGAAATTTTGTATGTTCATCGTGGCAATTAACATAAGTAGGATTTATTAAAATAGGCTGTATAGTTCATCACGGAACTACTTGTTATACTTATGGTCAAACTGTCCTTATGCAAGGTTTGGAACAGTCTGTTACTTCTTCACGTCAAATTTTATCTCCCGCAGAGATGTTGGTTGGTTCCTCAGTTTAGGGGCTGCGACAACGTGGTCATGTAACCCCTTGTACTTTGTTTGTGTGTAGAATCTGTTTGATAAACGGTGTTAATTGTGATGGCTGTATTAGTCTGTATTTCAGGTAAAGACTGCAAACGGTCAATTTCAAGTAGTAGTTCCTAATTTTGCTACTGAATACTACCGTCAACCAAACCCAGCTGTGAACTTGACAACTAGATGCCACCGCAACCTGCCACTTGCACCGAACGTTGGAACTTCCCCTCCGAAGGAAAGCATACTCTGGTATTTTTAGCACTCTCAGAAAATCCGACTACTTCGGCCGGCTTTCAACCCGCGACCTTCTGCATAGAAGTTCAGCATGCTATCAGTTACGTCACCGTAGCCGCTTCTCACTGAGTCAGATGGAAAACTGAATGTGATCTCGTGCAATGGCGTTGACATGCCAACCTCTGATAGCTCTTCCCTCATCAATTTAGAAGCTCTATCAAAGTTCCAACGTTCGCCACTAGGTATCAGTGACAACTACTTGAAATTGCACCCTATGGGTGTCCGCTTGAAGCAGCTGCAGCCTCGTGACCGAGATTTTAAAGGGATATATATTTTGTAAAACATTCAAAGTGATTGGTGCAAAATTACGACAGTTATCGTGTCCACATGAAACTGATATACATATATATATATATATAGATAGCTATGTAGAGATGAAACGATTAGCTCAGGACAGGGAGTCCTGGACATCTGCATCAAACCAGTCAAAAGACTGAAGACACAAACATAACACACATATATATACAGGGTGTAACAAAAATGTACGGCACAAAATCCAGGACACATTCCTCACACGTGGACGAGGAAATTATATATATACTAGCAGGTACCCGCGGCTTCGCTCGCGTCATAGTCGTGTCATATTGTTATTCAATGAAATGCAGATTTAACCCCGTTAACACCCCTTTAGAACCTGAATATTCAAAAATCCCTCCTTAGTAGACGTTTCTGACATACAACAAACATATCCCCAAAATATCATTCTTCTAACTTTAATAGTTTTGGTTGGTCGATGAGAATGAATATCCAAAAATCCTACCGTAGTGGACGTTTTCTTCCAGAATTTCTCCCCTCGCGATGGGCCCCTTAAATTGGATTTATTACTCATAATATACACCACATCGAAAAACCATTAGACATGTGTCAGCTTATTTTTAATGATTAGTTTACATGCCAAGTATCACACCCCCAAATGAAACCACTCATGAGATATTTTTATTCACTGAAATGCATGTTTAACCCCTTCACACCCCTTCAGAACCTGAATATCCAAAAATCTTTCCTTAGTGGACGTTTTCGACATACAACGAACATGACCCCAAAATGTCATGTTTCCAACTTCAAATATTTAGGCTGGGCGATGATGAGTGAGTGAGTGAGTGAGTGAGTGAGTCAGGACTTTTTCTCCAATTTTTTTTCTTCAGAATTTCACCCCTCCCTATAAACCCCTTAAATTTGATTTATGGAAAAAAATGTCGAACACTTATTTACTTATTTTTAAGCAGATTTCTTCCCTGAGTTTGAAGAGTGAGTGAGTCAATCAGTTAGGACACTTTCTATCCTGTTCCCCCCCCCCCCCGAATTTCTCCCCTCCCCATGGGCCCCTTAAATTGGATTTATGAAAAAAAAAACGGTCGAATACCTATTTACTTATCTTTTAAGCGGATTTTTTTCCGCTGATATTCAAACTCCTCGCTCATGTCGTTTAAGTGATACACGCTCCGTTAGGAATTCTTCAACCCACACTTTTCACCCCTTTCACCTCATAATATACACCACATCGACAAACCCTCAGACACATGTCTTCTTATTTTTAATGATGAGTTTATATGCCGAGTATCACATTCCCCAATGAAACCAATCGGGAGTTATTGTTATTCAATGAAATGCAGGTTTAACCCCTTAAGACCCCTTTAGAACCTGAACATCCGAAAATCCTCCCTTAGTGGACGGTTTTGACATACAATGATCATATCCCCCAAAATGTCATGTTTCTAACTACAATAATTTTGGTTGGGCGATGGTGAGTGAGTCAGGACTTTTTCTTTCAATTTTCTTTTTTAGAATTTCACCCCTCCCCATGAACCCCTTAAATTGGGTTTATGAAAAAAAAAACTGTCCAACAGCTATTTACTTATTTTTGAGCAGTTTTGCCCCTGAGTTTGATGAGTGAGTCAGTCAGTCAATCAGTTAGGACACTTTTTCCCTGTTTTTTGCCCCCCAAAAATTCAACCCTCCCCATGGGCCCCTTAAATTGGATTGATGAAAAAACGGTCAAACACCTATTTACTTATATTTTATTCTGATTTTTTTCCGCTGAGTTTCAAACTCCTCGCCTATGTCGTTTAAGAGATATACGCTCCGATAAGAATCCTTCAACCCCCACGTTTCACCCTTTCACCTCATAATATACACCACATCGAAAAACCCTCAGACACGTGTCATCTTATTTTTGATGATGAGTTTATATGCCGCGTATCACATCCCTCAATGAAACCAAGCCGGAGATATTGTTATTCAATGAAATGCAGGTGTACCCCCTTAACACCCATTTAGAACCTGAATATCCAAAAATCCTTCCTTAGTGGGCATTTTTGACTGACAACGAACATATCCACAAAATTTCAGGTTTCTAACTTTAATAGTTTTGGCTGGGCGATGATGAGTCAGTCAGTCAGTCAGTCAGTCAGTCAGGACACTTGATTTTATATAATAGATGAACAAGAGTTCGGAAACGCTTTTTTTTCCTTGTTATACCTCATTGTTTCCTACTCATTAATCATGGCAAACACACAAGAACAGAACGTACCAGTATACCACATGCAACTCTTTTTCACAGGAGATGTTCAATATGCCCTCCAGGCGCATTGATACATGCATCAACCCGCCGTCGTGGTGAATCTCGGATGCGCTGATGGGATGACGATTTATTTAGGGGCTTTGCGTCATCGTGGTCATGTAGCCCCATGTACTTGGGTGTGAGGTGAATTTGTCTGATAACCCGTCTTATTGTGATGGCTGTATTATACATTTTTACAGATTTTTTGGACAGATTGTTTATTTTTTTACTTATTTATTTACTTACATAATTATTTACTTATTTACTTACACATTTATTTATTTAATTATTTATTTTCTTATTTATTTTTTACTTATTTATTTAATTATTTATTTTCTTACTTATTTTTTTAATTATTTACTTACTTATTTGCTTATTTATTCACTTATTTATTTACATATTTATTTACTTACACATTTATTTATTTAATTATTTATTTTATTATTTATTTGTTTACTTATTTATTTAATTATTTATTATCTTATTTATTTTTTTACTTATTTATTTAATTATTTATTTTCTTATTTATTTGTTTAATTATTTATTTACTTATTTAATTGTTTATTTATTCACGTATTTATGTACTTATTTACTTACATATTTATTTAATTATTTATTTTCTTATTTATTTGTTTACTTATTTATTGCTTATTTATTCACTTATTTACCTACTTACATATTTATTTACTTACATATTTATTGTCTCACGTATTTACTCAATCATTCATTCATGTACCGGTATGTATTTATTTATTTATTTGTTTATTTGCTTCCCCTGCGTCACCATCTCTGGAAATTGCACGTAACCACATCCCACGCAGTGAATTGTCCGATGGTATCTCATGAAATTAGATTCCCCGGTATTCTAACTTGCCCTGTTCTGATTTACAAAAGGGCACGCAGCAGTACAGCATTATAAAATCATTCAGAATACATTCCAAACACAACTGCTCCATTAACATCAATACAAAACTTTTGTCTGCCACAGTGCCTTGCTGCTGCTTCCTAGCGCCTTTATTTGGAAACGAGGTTGTACGCTCAGACCAATGCTGTAATCGTCGAATGGGCAGGCAGTTTAAAGCAACCAGGAGTGTTGCGATCCAGCCGGCAGTGAATCGAGTCGGTGTTTCATTCATAATGCCCATTGTATCAGTGAGAAACGCTACATTAAGTCATCAACCAAAATTATAAACATCAGGATACTCTCCTTTCTTCGTAGCCAAAAACAGAGTAATCTCATGACGAATGCTGAAGAAACGTATCAAAACTTTACCCTTACTCAGCCATCTCACTTCTGTGTGGTAAAGCACGTCCCCGTATTGCGATATATGTTCATTCAAAACATCTTGAAACGTTCTGTGGTTCAGTTCATTCGACCTGATAAAATTCACGATCTTTGCAACTGTTTTCATAACACAGCTGATATTTTCACCAAATTTAACAGCTAAGCTTTCTTGATGAATGAGACAATGAAAACTTAATCAAGTGTCATTTCACAAATGTGTTTTCAACAACTGAACGAACCCTATATTTCGCCCTAGCATTGATGGGCAACCATCAGTATTACACACAGAAAAAAACTTTTTCAAATCAATGCTACGCACGTTACAAAAAACTTACTATTGTGTTCAAATAATCAATACCTCGAGTTTGTCCAGTCATGGGAAACATGCCTCAAAAATCTTCATTAACAAGACAATCCTTGGATACATACTTAACGAACAATAGAAATTGAGAAAGTGACGTTATGTCTGTACATGAGTCGAGCGCAAGACTAAAATATTTGCTTTGCTGCAGGTCATCGGTAAGATTAAGTGCAATATTTGCTGCTAAGTCCTGTGTCCGTCTCATGCAAGTTGAATCAGACAGCTGCAGCTTAGAAACTTCATCTAATATTTACTTACTATTAGATAATTGTGAAAACAAAGTTGTACAAACGGTGACAACACACTCTTTTACAATTTCTGCATCAGAAAACGGCTTCATATTTTGGGCTAAAATTTCTGTTACTTGGTAGGATGCTTTTGTAGTAAGCTCATTCTTGTTCAATGCATTAAAAGGGGTACTACGTTAATTAGCTCTGCTCTACTAGCTAGTCTCTTCCCTCCAACTACACTGCGGTAGTCTGAGTCAATAATTACGTAGAGAAAAACGACAGATTTTCAATACACTTAATTAATAAATATAACATATATTTATAAAATGTTGTATAATATTTTCTTAACTCTTAAATTTTTTTAAATTCCTATCCCTAACAGTCTTGAGGGCTGCAAAAATTCGTTCCCAGGGCCGCATGAGGCCCGCGGGCCGTGTAGTGAGGATCGCTGGCATGGAAGCTCAGCATGCTACCAAATACGCCACCGAAGGCGCCCAACAACACTTGTTCATAATAATATAACTTTTACGGTCTCTTAGATGTCATTATAACGATGTTCGACTGTATTTATTTCTTTTGCCATAATTCTAAGTTGATGCCTTATTATGCGTATTCTGAAGACATTATATTTTGAATAACACTAGAGTGATATTCGAAAAGTCATCTATAGCTCCCTAGGGAGTCGAGGGATCGAATCCCATTCCGGTATAAGTTTGTAAAATCGAATTTGCTATGTGTGACCCAGAACGGTACGGTTTTGTGTTGATTAAATTTGTATTAGGACGTTTCTTACATCGGATGTTCAAAAAGTCACTTTAACTCGCAGTCATCAATCTCAACAACAGTAGACCCATGCTTGATCAACTCCAAAAATGGTAGTACGTCAAATATAACAGAATTACAAGCGGCATAACCAAGAGCATGGTTATACATAGGGCGACTCCACCATACCGCTACAATAGAAATGGTGCAGCGCCACCTAACCAATCTTCATGTGACAAATATAATCCAGTGTGAAGAACTTCCTACCAGCGACACGGTTAAAGCTCTAAGAGTAGTTATACCTCTACAAGAACTTCCAAAGTTCTACGTTCCAGGAGCGTGGCAGAGTGGTGTCATCGTGAGACGATACCAGCTTTTTCGCTCCCGCAATAGAGGAATTTCACTTCCAGCCTAACCAGCTTCACATCTTACTCTGGAATGATGAGGATCTTAAGAGCGCCTCAACATTCACTAACAATAACATACTGCATTCTCATGATATACTTATATTACTAGAGACTCTTTCGACCAAACCCATAGACATTAATGGATTCTACGCACAGCATATACCTGCAACACAAGGGCCAAGAGGTAGACCAATGCGTGGCACCTCCTGCTACTACAAACCCAGCCTAGGTAAAATTCAGAGTACGCACCAAGACCATGACACATTGATAATAAACTTCGACGCACGCAAGTCGGTTATATAACTCCAACCAGCTGAGAGGCTAGGACGTTAACCTGTACACAAAGGTTCATCCCCTACAATACACTTACGTCTTTATAAGAGCACCCCCTAGCATCCTAACACTAAACAACACTCTACACTGGTCAGCTTACCCAGCTACGGGAAGCTACCCCCTTCTAGGCATCACCTTATAAATTAACACAATAACACATCTGTTTTAGATCTAACTACCCCCAACTAAGGAATCTAAAAGAGATTGGTGGAGGCCGGGTACCACGCACAGTAAAATAGGGCTCATACAACGAGTTCTCATGGTCAAAACGGCCCGTACCGCATATAGCCAAGCGAGACTGAAAAAAAAAACATTTTCTCTCCTCTCAGACAGAAAGCAGTTTTTTTTTGCTTCGCACTGTCTACACAGGGGAAATTCTTAGCAAACCAACCCCCCAGCCCCAGAAAGAATCAGAGAGACACAAGATACACTGCCAAACACGCACAGTTTTTTTAAATTAGTAGTAGACGCATATACTTCATTCAGCATGGCCCCTCTATACTGCCTAGCTGTGCTGAGGAGCATTGGGGAGTACCAGGAATTAATTGCCTGGCACAGAGTCTTTGAAACTAGGCAGGACTACCTCAGAAGGTTTCAACAGCTCCTGCACGCCCAGTATATGCGGATCATAAGAGCACTTGTCCGGCCACTCCGCAGCGCTAAGAATCGCAAGATTCGGGCGAAAATCCCCACCCTCCGTACACAAATCATTAAGGCACACTGGCAATTACACTGCCGACACGAGTTCATGTTCCAGCCATGGGAGACACTCATCAGGGAACACCAACGCATAGGGACTAATGGCACAAAGGTCGCTGAGCAGGCCATGAGCCTCAACAGGCAGTACACCCAAATTTGGGACGAGTACCGCGAGCTCCAGGATAACAAGGCCATTTTTGAGTACATGGTAGGGCCACCAGCCCAGCCGAGAGAGGACATAAGCGTAGATACGCTAACTCAGCAATTTGCGAGGATGTCCCTCTCGCCACGTACTGCCACACTAGGGAAGGAGGTCACCGTGGCCACAGTCCAGGAGACGGCCAGGTTAGACTCCAATACACTGCGGGGACAAAGTTACACCATTACACATCCCTTAGCTCCGGTTCGGAAGGCAACTTTGCCAAACCGGGGAACAGAACCTACGCCAATCCCCTCGGAATGGACGGACGAGAGGGAGTTGAGGCCAGGACTCTCAGACACACATTACATAACAGGGAGAAAACGGGAGGTATCCACGTCATGGGCCGAGGACGTAGAGCCCGCCCTACAGCACATTAAGCCTACATACACCTACACAAATAGGCAAACACAATGGCAGGAGTCTACCGTGGCCACAGGCCAGAAAGCGGTCAGACTACACGCCACTACATCGCTAGGGCATACACAGGCAATCAAACGGCCTTTGTCGCTAGTCCAAAGGGCAATTTTGCCAGGACGAAAGCGGGCACCGGCATCTATACCCCAGGTGCGAATGCATAAGAGGGTGTTGCCTTCAGGCCCTCAGGATGCACAATACACGCCAGCACACTCTGACCACGCGCTAACACATGGTACACGGGGTATAAGGAAGGTCCTACTACCTACCCCTCAAGACAGGTCGGTCAAAAATACACACACCCCCGTAAACTCCACTAGGGTAGCGCAGAGCGCGATTAGTCCCTCGAACACAGGCACACTCAGACCGACAGACAGGCGCTACGGGGAAAGTAGGCCCAGGCTTACTTTGCTAGAAAAACCGCCAGAAAATGGCAAAGGAGCACCTCAGTGGATTTCAGGGGCCTATGCCCTAGTAGCAGGGCGAAAGTATTCACCTTTCAGACCCAGAACGCTCGGACGGGAATAACGACTTCCACCAGGGACACAAAAATAAACTAATATCACTTGCACCTACATTATAGATACACGTAAGCTCGTTTACACGTGAGAAATACGACAATAGACACATAGGGACTCACAAACATAAACTGCACATTTTTTCATGTATATGCAGTGCAACACGGCTAAATCAAAAGGTATAGCTCAAAATCCTTCTTGGTTTTTTCATTGGCCCTAGCATTTTTCTTAGGCCATCAATGGTTATTGATCATAGTTGGTCCACATTATAACTTGGATAACGTAAAGTTTCTAATATCCAAAGCCAAGCGGAAGCCAATCAGGCGAACCACGCGGCTTAAGGCCGGAAAAAGCTATTCTGAACACAGCTTAAGCAATAAACCACAGCACAGAGCATAGGCGGGTCTTTCTAGGTAGAAATGACTACATGTTCTATGTTCCGGTCCCACGGTTTGATAGATTCTCTTGTGACGGGCGAGAGCCATAATCGTGGCAAGAATTATGAATCGCAAACTATTTTTCAAAAATTTGGTGAGGTGTGCTTTAACCAACTGAAGAGCCCAATAGCACACCGGGGCGAAACGCTGTCATTTTGTTGAGTTATGCCGGAACATTTAGCACAATTTGTGTTTAAATATATAATGGCTCAACGGGCAATACATATTTTTCTTTTGAAAATTGTATATTCAATGCCAAGGTAAGGTTATAATTGCTTTGGAGTGAAGTTTTCGACTCCCATAGTGCACTGGCTTTGCTCGTGACGTGGATACACATGTATCAAATACGTCTTGCAATGGCCTTCTCAGTGTGTACTAGACAGTGTCGGTAGATTTCCCTGAGACGTAACTAGATTACTGTCGTACTGACGTCACCAAAGAGGTGGATAGTACACTCAGGTCCTACTTCTCATTTTTAAACATTTTTGATATTGTTTACGACACAATTTTTACAGACTACCGCCGCCTGGCAACCCGCTTTAATAAGCATAAAGCAGTGTGCAGGCGAAATATAATATATTTTCTATACTTTTTTCAAAGTGCTCTCTTAATTCGGAGCGGGGCATAACTCATTTTTTTGCCTCATTCATTAAGCCCAAGACAGGAAAATTAGCCAAGTTGAACTGTATGTATTTAATCCATAGGCATACGTGACACATTACACTGCCTATAACATGACTTTTTCTCACCTCCATAACAACACGCAAGCTAAAAACACACCATAGAGGGAAGATCCCAGACTTTGGGAAAGCCTACATATTTTTGGAAGACACACAGCCAATTCACATTGCCACATAACAAGGTAATACGCTAACAGAACTGTCCCGGAGACACAGCCTAGAATGGCACCAGAAACACTTACTCTGGTTAAAGACGGTCTCAAAACCAGCTACCTTCTGAATACCAGGCATGTAAGGTCGGGTAGCTATCCAGTTGCAGGATAGGAAACTAAGGAATCTAAAACAGATTGGTTGCAGGATAGAAAAGTAAGGGATCTAAAACAGATTGGGACAGTTACTCTAACAGATATTCATAAGCGGAAAACAACAAAATCACCTCCGGCACCTAGTCACCAAACACGCGACTAGCGGCCCGGAGACACGCGTGCATAACGACATTTAGCACCATTAATAGGGACATATTCGAACCACGCTACATTAACACAAAATTTGGGGACACGAACGTAGTTAATGAAAGGTTCTTTTACATTGCGGAAAGCCACACTCGCAATTACAGAGATAGCACTCAAGTTCACACATACACGTGCCGGAAACACAGAGCATTGTCAAGCAAGTAACAAGATAACGCACAAGTCAATGAAACTCGAGACTATCGCCGTCAGCAATAAGACAATCGTGACTGGGTGACCTTCATACATACAGACAGGCTAAGACCACTCCAAGTGAACTGGGACAAACGCCATCATTCACGCCATATCCAGAACCTTATAACTCCCCAAATTACACTACGAGGAGAATTCAAAAACACACAAACTATTCACGGCAATGCGTACATTCATTTGCGCATTGCAAATACACGATACATGTGCCATGGTATATACGGCATACCAAGTCCTTACAGCAAGCCGGGTCCGAACTCATAACCACACACCACACTCGTACCAAAAACTAACTAACCAACGGTATTTTTGGTACGAGAGACACAAGCAAAAACCACACTGAGGACACCTAAATCCCAAAAACAAAACGCAGACATAGAACACAGAGAATGACATGAGATCACGGGTCCAAATGCCCAGTAAAAATCGGACACCGTGGAAAACAACTATCCAGGCTTCCAATCACACCGAAATTGGCCCATACAAGTACATAAAAAGGTAATACCACATTTCCTCCGGTCAAACACCATGCATAAATTTCAATTACACCTGACATAGAAAATAGATTTCCCAGACACAGGTATAGAAATTTCATAAGGCAAAAAGTCTTATGGAATAAGGTCCACACGAAAGTACTAGCAAAAATAGGAAAGATTGACACATTGGTCCGCCCGGAATCTAAAACAGTGACAACACTCACATACTGGCGAAAAGTCACGTACACAAACAAATGAAAGCACAACATGACGAAAATACTGACTTGCAGATTTCGCAGTATTGCCACACTGCCGACGACAGACACTATTGTTATATCAGAAGTGCCCATGCAATCACAATCACAAAGCAATTATAATGCCACACATTTTTCAGCACTGCAAAAACAATTGTGACATTTAGCAATGTGCAGACATAGTAAACCAGACTTATCTTAGGGCCATAGGGACATATCTCAAAGATGTTGACAAGTTGCATGCGCCATCTGACACTCCGATAGGACTTAGCCGATAACAGGCCTCCCGCCCGCATGGCGTAGCGGAGCATAGTCTCATACATACGCGCTCACTAATCAGGGGCAAATACAGACAGGGGCTCTGAGGAAACAAGGCCTCCCCTCTAATAACTTCTTTCTTCGATTTTATTTCTAAAAAAATCATTACAGGCGATTAGGACATGGCCAGTCACACTACGACCACTGGCCACATTAACACTACAAATGGGAGACCAGATTAGGCCGTGACGTCAAAGCGTCAGCACGCTTTACTATCCCAAGAAGCGGATAGAAAGCAGACATGGACCAAGGGAGAGTGACAGGAGCATAGGTGGATAATCCCAGCGGGATTACTAATATACCACCCATAGGCTACTATTTTTTATACCTTACCCCCCTTCCATAACCTTCCCAATTACAACATTAGCCAACACAGACACATGAACACGATAAAAACAGCTACACTACAGGACAAAGTATACATCGGGGTTGATAGACTTCATGCGTGTAAGGAGAGGGCTTACTACGCCCTGGACCCCAATGCTAACACCCGAGTATTAGGGGTGTGTCGGAGAACGACAATTAAACGTAATGCGCACCTCTAAGTAAGATATGAGGCCAAAGTTATATATTAACAAATTTTTTTAAATTAAATAATCCCGCATGAAAGGAACATATTATTATTACGCCTCACCCTTTACCTATCCTTACATGAGTGCGGATATGCCTCATATCCAGATACATGCATGGAGTATCCCATCCATACACCAAGGGTTATTACTATCAAACCTGCATGGAATTTTTATATTTTTGCAATCCCGGGAAATACCTGCCCCCGTCCACTCATTGTAAGAGCAATCCTGGTAGCATCACCGGCTTCAGGCCACCATTTACATGAAGCCCAAAGATGCGCAACCCCTTCCTACCATGCTTTCAGCCTACTCTACAAATAATACCCCCAGATCCTAATAACAGGGAACCTAACGCTATAAACCCTACTAACGCCTCCATAAAAGTTAACAAGGCATTACCGCTGGGAATCTGACGTAGCAACAGGAGGCCTAAAGTAGTCCATGCACTTAGAAGTCTCTACAACCCCAAAACACTTGAAAAATTTTACATTTTATACAAAGCAAATAATTTACAGGTTACACTTATATTTTTTACATAAAAAGGAATCTCATAACACACTGATTGATGATAACGGCACAGGCAGAAGGCCAGAGGCACCACACTGGAGCAGAGCTGGGGAAGGTGATGTTGACCCTTACCCCAGCTGGCTCAACAGCTCAATGACCCTAGTTAACTTAACGACTAGACCAAAAAGACGAACCACGTAAGGTTGAGGCATTCACGGCCTGGCATGGGCAAACTTCGGAATCCTGGGTGTGCCTAGCCTGCCCCCAGGACGAAGAGATGTTACACCCACTATGTGCCACGGTCATCGAAGCCAAGACCTGCAGGGGAGACTTTCTGAGGATGGTGGGAGAAATAGCTAGCTCCACGCCGGACTCAGGAGTTGACCCTAGGGACGACCGAATTATGACTAGACTATTAGTTTAATAGATAAGTAAGTACAACTTCCAGGGTGGGAAGTCAGACTCCTATTCGTCAGGAGTGAAGCAGGATCCTAGGGTTCAGCAGGACCAATCCTAGATCCGACAAGTCCTTACCCCGCGAGGCGAAGGTGAATACTAAGAAATCAACAAATAATGAAGAATGAAATATGAATATATATGGAATGTACGCGCTCATTCGGTCTTGCGCCCACGTAAATGGCTGACAATGGGTCGCCAGAGATATTAAAGGAGTAGCATAGCGAGCACTTAAAGGGGTTCAGTGGGCCAACCCAACAATGCAACGTAGGCGAAGAGGATACTATTGTTGCTAACAAAGGCGAAGAGAATACGATTATTGCCAATAAAGGCGAAGATGATACCATGCCATTGGACGATGTCCAATGCCCACATAAATGGCGACGCATCGGGCAGCCAAGGGCATTAAATGAGGGGCATCGCGAGCAACTCACAGGGGTTAAAGTGGGCAGACCCACCTACGACTACATATGCAAAGGCAAAGGTAAAGAGCAGGATGATACAGCGGGCGAGACGGTTTGCTTTGTGGCACCGTAAGCCGCCTGCGGCTATATTAGTACTAGCTAGTAAGACCTAGAATAAACGTCGACAACTAGTATTAAGGGAGCGGAATCCGGCGATTCTAGAGACAACCGGTGTTTCTAGGATTCGTACGGGTGGTGACCTGGGGAGGTAAAACTGCCCCGGGCGATCGCTCTGGTCCAAATTTAGCACGTAAGACAGTTGCACTTTGGTACGCAACTTAGGATTAAGCAAATTTACTAACCGCTGTGTCCAAATAATGGCACAGCACATTTCGGCAATAAAGTAAGGCCACCTATTCGGATTATAGATAGCAAATATTTTTTTTGCCATAATTAAGATAATACATCAAAATAAGTATAATTAAGGTAGAATATCTCGGCACCCGGTAACCAAAATTCCGCTACCGGGATAAGTCCGACAACATATTAAGACAACATAGTAAGATAAATGGTATTAAGGTAATACATTAAGTTAGACTAACTAGATTAACTAGGTTATGTAAACACCTTGAGAATAAGAAACAATATTACGGCACCGTGTAGGGTAAGCCCGGTCATACATCAAGTTAACACTAATCATGCTATTTTTTCAGAGAAAGAAGAGCTTCAGCCAGTAAAAACACTGACACAGGAAGCGACATAGAGAATACGCCATACTAATATGTTTTTTTTAACCTCTCTACTTTTCAGGCGGCGTCACCAGATATATGAAACTGGTGACAGTGATTTCACTGCCATATAGCAGCATCATATTATTTGCAGCATGCCATGATTATGTACTATTTTTTATACGTCAACTTGCACTAATCCTAACACAATCTCACATACTCACCACTTTTTTTACAGCTACACTCCTAAAATCTGCACAGCAGGGCTGATACCTGTGGGGTATCAGGCTCGCTGGCAGATCAACGTAAACAGAAGAAAGTAAGGCGTCAAAAATGCGACGCAACTTACGGCAATGAGGGCGCAACCGACTTGTGGCGGCGACTCTCATTGTCAAGTGTGAAGGCATTCGCCCACAGGGGATGCTTCACAGAATAGGGATATATTTCAAGCGGCACGACCACTAAACCATACCAGGAAATGGCCGTAAAGGAGTAGCCGTCAGACGGCACATACATACAAAGGGGTAGCGTGCACGCGAGGTACCATATAAACTAGGATCATAGAAAATTAGCGCGCTTAAGTTACGTCGTAAGTTAATTGTAATTGATAATTGTAAGATTGTAACTTAACACAAATTAAGGCGCCCACGGGCAATTATTCTACTACAAATATATAAATAATACTTCGCACCCCCACATTGTCTGCGGAGGTGATAACTGATATGCATAAACCCTAATATATGCACATCCCAAAATCACATATTAAACGGTATACTCTTTTTAAGGTCACATGTACACCATGTTTATGATTTGTTTTCTTTCATTTTCTTTCTTCTAAATTCCCAATTTGTAAAGGTGTTCCGTTTTATCCCAACTCAATAAACACATTTTGAATATTTCCCTTAACTTATACCCTGGAACACCTATTTTTTCTACTTCTTCTATCTTTCTCATTACAGGGAGCAATTTTTTTCCCCAAGACAGAGGAGGACGGCACAATCATCCGTCCAGCCCTGGGTTTTTTCCTCCCTGCACAACAATATATCGCATACCTATCAAAACCATGTATTTTTTTGTGGAACTTTCAATATGTCAATTTTTTCTCATGCACTATTTTACAATGTTAAATATATATATGTATATCCCATAACCCACCCCTCTGAACACGAGCTGATCTCACACCTATACATCAACACGACATCACTACATCTATACGACGAAGAAGACACCAACAGGAGATACAAGGAAGATTCAAGAACAAACTACTACATCGACACCCCAACCTCACGTTCCGTTCCCGTTCGCGGGGACGCGAACTAAATAGAGGGAGAGGCTTGTACAGTCCCCCAGGGGTCTGCACCCCCTGGAAGCCATCCTCCATCATATATTTAAACCACCCCTAACTGGCAAATCTTATAAGTCCAGAACAACATCTTTCACACAGCAAGGGCAGCTAGCCAGCCTGGAAAGCTTGCCAAATACTTGCATCACACCACAAACAGCTACACATAATTAACTGGGGCATCTATGCCAGTGGAATGCTGACAGCACAACACCAAAGCTTATAAGAAGAGGACCTTAAGGAGGACGCCCTCCTCTCTCTCAATTACCAGTCATACAGTGTGTTGGCCGGAGGCTCTAGCTGTTATCATCAGGTAAGTCAGCAGTGTTCAGAGATCCTATATTTTGTAACCTTTACCCACAAATTGTACACTCAAACTTGTAACACTTATTACATTTCCCTAAAAGGGACATACTATTTCATACATCACTGACCAATAAATACTTGGTCAGTACACTACACCTGTCTTACTATTTACACGCCTCTTTACGTCCCAACGCCCTTCCTGATTCCCGTCACGATTAGCCGTGACATACAGTAGCCAAATAGTTGCTAGCGCAAGCTTCATTGTACTTCACGCAGCGGCCCGACTGCCAGAGCATCGAGCCGCAACATCGCTGACGCACGCACGTCGGTTATATAACTCCAACCAGCTGAGAGGCTAGGACGTTAACCTGTACACAAAGGTTCATCCCCTACAATACACTTACGTCTTTATAAGAGCACCCCCTAGCATCCTAACACTAAACAACACTCTACACTGGTCAGCTTACCCAGCTACGGGAAGCTACCCTCTTCTAGGCATCACCTTATAAATTAACACAATAACACATCCGTTTTAGATCTAACTACCCCCAACTAAGGGATCTAAAACAATATTAGTGATTGCCATATATGCACGGCCACTAACCACTATTGAAGAGTTGATAGCAACCATCATGTTTTCCTTGGGACATGTAGCTCCAGACAGAGGCATAATACTGGCTGGAGACCTAAACTGCAGACTAGACATTGATAATCAAAGAGCGAAAGAACTACTAGAACTAATGACAGAGGAAGGCTTTATCCTTGATAACAAGGTTGAAGACAGAACTTATTTTGCACATTCAGGGTGTAGCAGAATATATTTAATTTTTTATAAAGGCTGCAACATTAAGCTTCTGAACTACACTGTATGTCTCACTTCAGAGGAGGCGCTGATAAAGAAACATTGTCCAGTCTCGACCCATATTAACGTCTCAAGATTGGATAAGAGAGAAAAACCTGAAGATACTAATCCTTCTCGACAGATCGATAAATATGTTATTAAACAGAACTTTGAGGAATGGAAAGAACCTGATAATTGCATGGAGAAAAACAATATTGACGCAGCCGCCTTATCCCTGGAAAATACAATTAAATATGCATTTGTGTATCAGCGGAAAAGAAGATCGCGAATATGGTTTGATAAAGAATGCTATTTGTCGAGAAGAAGCGTCCTTGAGGCCATTCATGCTGTAAAATTCAATCAGAACCAGGAGGCAATAAAACATTACAGCATCATTAAGAAGGAATACAAAATGCTGTTATCTGTAAAACGAAATGAACATCTCGAAAAAGAGGCGAGAAGGATAATAGAAGAAGCTGTCAGCGATCCATTTTTAGCATTGAACCCTAGGAAAATACAATGTAGTGGAAAAATAGAAATGATTGAATTGGAAGAACACTTCAGGAACATACTAAACGTTGAAGAAGATCTCGGCAATCCCGTGGTAGCTTTGTCAGGAACATACCAAAAAGAAACTGACCCGTTCACAATGGAAGAAGTGCACGAAGCTATTATGTCACTAAAAAACAGTAAGGCCTTTGGACCCGACGGTATATGCAATGAACATGTGAAAGACTCATCAGAGGTATTACTTTCAGCAATTTCGGAACTAATGAATCTTTGTCTTCAAATGGGTAACATCCCCTCAGCATGGAGAATTTCGACTATCAAAGTGATGTTTAAGGGGAAAGGTGACCAGTCAGATCCGAACTCCTACAGAGGGATTGCTATAGAAAAGACCATGATGAAAATAATGACAAAGCTCCTTACGAAGAGGATCACGTAAGAAGTAGACCATAAACTCCCAGATGACAGTTTGGATTTCGTAAAGGACGGAGTGCCTTTCATGCCATTACCAACTTACTCAATTACATTGAAGAAACACTACGACACCCTGGTGGAAAATTTCATGTTGTTTTTGTCGATTATGCAAAATCTTTTGACATGTTAAGCAGGCCTTTAATACTCGCTAAACTGGAATCCATAGTGGGTGAGGGTAATAAACTAACGAACCTGATAAGTAACATTCTGACGACAAACTTCATATAAATAGATGACCGTGTCTCAACCTCCAATTTTATAATGCAAACCAATGGCGTACTTCAAGGAGACCCTCTTATCTCCCTCCTGTTCAACATAGCGACATATGATGTGGTGATGGCAACTAGGCAAGGAACAGCAAATCTTACAATATTATTATACGCAGATGATATGGTCATTGGTTCGAGATCCATTACTGAAGTTCAGTTCAAAAAGTCTTAGACAATCTAGATAGGTGGGCAAAGGACAACAAGATGAAAATATACACAGAGAAAACAGTGAAAATGACGTTTCGGAAAGGAGGCAGAGAGGCTTCAGGACAAAGGATATACCTAGGAACGACTCCCCGTAAGTCAGTCAATACATTTAAATAACTAGGATTGACAATGCAAACAACAGCAAGAGCCTACAGAGTCCACATAAAATCTCGAGCAATGGCCGCTACCAAAGCCATATATGACATCAAAACAATCACGAAGCTCTCTTTGGGAACTGCTATGACATTATTCGACGCGAAAATAACGCCCATCGCCACATATGGACTTGAAATCATATGGGAGAAATTATCCCTGGCAGACTTGAGGAGGCTTGAAGCAGTCAAATCGCGCTTCCTGAAGGCTGCCCTGGGGATATCGAAATATACAAAATCAAGATTAGTATATGAACTCGCCAGGGAGACCTTCTTCATTGAGGACCTTCGGACGAAGAGAGGGCTACCATCCACAGACGCCTGGAAAAAACTAATGCAGGAAAGAATACAGATAAGGAACGAAATCTGGTTCGAGTTTTACTCCACGGAGGCCGTGATGACTAGGGCATGGATGGACACAAATCAAGACTTGCGACACTTTGTCAATTCGATGGCGGTACATGGGTATCCCCATAAACTGTGTAATACCGAGTATTTTCATGACCCTTATGAATCCTGCGTATGTAAATTATGCGGGGTGCAATGTAGTAGATACCACGTAATTTCTTGTGCAAATCGGGGATCATCCATTGTGAAATTTTGTGAATGTCAATTTGTTTTCATCAATATGCACAATTTGTGCGATTTATCTTTAATAATAAAAAGTCACCTGTAGCGCCATTGAGGGTCGAGGGTTCAAATCCCAAAATGGAAGAAGGTTAAGACGTTTCTTACATCGGATTTTCGAAAAGTCACCTGTAGCGCCCTGGACGGTTGAGGGTTCGATTCCAATGAGGTCGACGTTTGAGAAATGGATTCTGCGATATGTTAAGTCATAATTTCGAATTTGCAGCGTGTAAAACAGAAAGTTACGGTATTGTGTTCATAAAAATAGTATGGAAACATTTCTTACAGTGGCTGTCTGAAAAGTCACACCTAGCGCCCTTGGGGGACGAGGGATCGATTCTCCTCCCAGGTTCTAAGTCATACATTCGAATTTGCGGCGTATAACCCAGCATGTTACGGTATTGTGTTCATAAAATAGTGTGGATACGTTTCTTACATTGGCTGTGCGAAAAGTCACACCTCACGCCCTTGAGGGACGAGGGTTCGTTTCCCACCCAGGTAGTCATAAATTCGAATTTGTCGCGCGGTTCTCTAATACAGCCGAACTAATAATATGGGTGAAAAACTAATGGTATATTCGTGATCAGCACCCTCAATTTACCGATAATTCATGTAAAAAAATCACAATTTCGTGGAAAATATCCGCATCACCTAAACTCCATAAGTAACTAAGTCCCAGGTCATAAATTCGAATTTGCGGCATGTAACCCGGGAATTTACGGTATTGTGTTCATAATGTAGTATGGAGACGTTCCTTACATTGGCTGTCCAAAAAGTCACACCTAACGCCCTTGAGGGACGAGGGTTCGATTCACCTCCCAGGTGCAAAGTCATAAATTCCAATTTGCGGCGTGTGACCCAGAGAGTTAAGGTATTGTGTTCATAAAAATAGTATGGAGAAGTTTCTTACAATGGGTGTGCGAAAAGTCACCCGTAGCGCCCTTGAAGTGCGGGAATCGATTCCCCTCCCATGTACTAAGTGGAAAAATCGAATTTGCGATGTATGACCCCAATTGTTGCGGCGTTGTGTTGACTTAATTAGCATTAAGACGTTTCTTGCATTGGATATGCGTAAAGTCACCCGTAGCACCCATGAAGTTCGGGATTCGATTCCCCTCCCATGTACTAAGTGGAATAATTGATTTTGCGATTTATGACCCGGAACCGTACGGTGTTGTGTTGATTTAATTATTATTAAGACTTTACTTGCATTGGATATGCGAAAAGTCACCCGTAGCACCCTTGAAGTTCGGGATTCGATTCCCCACCCATGTAGCCTACTATATGGAATAATGGAATTTCCGATGTATGGCCTCGATTGGTACGGCGTTGTGTTGATTTAAATAGTATTAAGACGTTTCTTGCATTGGATATGCGAAAAGTCACCCATAGCACCCTTGAAGTTCGATTCCCCTCCAGGTACTAAGTGGAAAAATCGAATTTGCAATGCCTGGCCCCAATTGTGCGGCGTTGTGTTGATTTAATTAGTATTAAGACGTTCTTAGCATTGGATATGCGTAAAGTCACCCGTAGCACACTTGAAGTTCGGGATTAGATTCCCCTCCAATGTACTAAGTGGAATAATTGAATTTGCGATTTATGACCCGGAACCGCACGGTGTTGTGTTGATTTAATTATTATTATTAAGACGTTTCTTGCATTGGATATGCGAAAAGTCACCAGTAGCACCCTTGAAGTTCGGGATTCGATTCCCCACCCATGTAGCCTACTATATGGAATAATGGAATTTCCGATGCATGGCCTCGATTGGTACGGCATTGTGTTGATATAATCAGTATTAAGACATTTCTTGCATTGGATATGCGAAAAGTCACCCGTAGCACCCTTGAAGTTCGGGATTCGATTCCCCTAACTTGTACTAAATGGAATATTCGAATTAGCGATGTATGGCCCCGATTGGTACGGCGTTGTGTTGATTTAATTAGTATTAAGACGTTTCTTGCATTAGATATGCGTAAAGTCACCCGTAGCACCCTTGAAGTTCGGGATTCGATTCCCCTCCCATGTACTGAATGGAATAATCGAATTTGCTATGTATCCCCTCGATTGGTACGGCGTTGTGTTGATTTAATTAGTATTAAGACGTTTCTTGCATGGGATAAGCGTAAAGTCACCCGTAGCACCCTTGAAGTTCGGGATTCGATTCCCCTCCCATGTACTAAGTGGAATAATCGAATTTGCGATGTATGGCCCCGATTGGTGCGGTGTTGTGTTGATTTAATTAGTATTATAGCGTTTCTTGCATTGGATATGCGAAAAGTCACCCTTAGAACCCTTGAAGTTCGGGATTCGATTCCCCTCTCATGTACTAAGTGGAATAATCGTTTTTTTGATTTATGACCCGGAACTGTACGGTGTTGTGTTGATTAAATTATTATTAAGACGTTTCTTGCAATGGATATGTGAAAAGTCACCCGTAGCACCCTTGAAGTTCGGGATTCGGTTCCCCATCCATGTACTATATGGAATAATGGAATTTCCGATGCACGGCCTCGATTGGTACGGCGTTGTGTTGATTTAAATAGAATTAAGACGTTTCTTGCATTGGATATGCGAAAAGTCAACCCGTAGCACCCTTGAAGGTCGGGATACGATTCCCCTAACGTGTAATAAATGGAATATTCGAATTAGCGATGTATGGCCCCGATTGGTGCGGCGTTGTGTTGATTTAATTACTATTAAGGTGTTTCTTGCATTGGATATGCGTAAAGTCACCCGTAGCACCCTTGAAGTTCGGGATTCGATTCCCCTCCCATGTACTGAATGGAATAATCGAATTTGCAATGTATGGCCACGATTGGTACGGCGTTGTGTTGATTTAATTAGTATTAAGACGTTTCTTGCATTGGATAAGCGTAAAGTCACCCGTAGCACCCTTGAAGTTAGGGATTCGATTCCCCTCCCATGTACTAAGTGGAATAATCGAATTTGCGACGTATGGTCCCAATTGGTGCGGTGTTGTGTTGGTTTAATTAGTATTATGATGTTTCTTGCATTGGATATGCGTAGTCACCCGTAGCACCCTTGAAGTTCGGGAATCGATGCCCCTCCCATTTACTAAATGGAATAATCGAATTTGCGATTTATGACCCGGAACTGTACGGTGTTGTGTTGATTAAATTATTATTAAGACGTTTCTTCCAATGGATATGTGAAAAGTCACCCGTAGCACCCTTGAAGTTCATGATTCGATTCCCCACCCATGTACTATATGGAATAATCGAATTTGCTATGTATGGACCCGATTGGTATGGGGTTGTGTTGTTTTAATTAGTATTATGAAGTTTCTTGCATTGGATATGCGAAAAGTAAACCCGTAGCACCCTTGAAGTTCGGGATTCGATTCCCCTACCATGTACTAAGTGGGAAAATCCACTTTGCGATGTATGGCCCCGATTGGTATGGCGTTGTGTTGATTTAATGAGTATTAAGACGTTTCTTGCATTGGATAAGCGTAAAGTCACCCGTAGCACCCTTGAAGTTCGGGATTCGATTCCCCTCCCATGTACTAAGTGGAATAAACGAATATGCTATGTATGGCCCAAATTGGTGCGGTGTTGTGTTGATTTAATTGTAATTATGACGTTTTTTGCATTGGATATGCGAAAAGTCACCCTTAGAACCCTTGAAGTTCGGGATTCGATTCCCCTCTCATGTACTAAGTGGAATAGTCGATTTTGCGATTTATGACCCGGAACTGTACGGTGTTGTGTTGATTATATTATTATTAAGACGTTTCTTGCAATGGATATGTGAAAAGTCACCCGTAGCACCCTTAAAGTTCGGGATTCGATTCCCCACCCATGTACTATATGGAATAATCGAATTTGCGATGTATGGGCCCGATTGGTATGGGGTTGTGTTGTGTTAATTAGTATTATAACGTTCCTTGCATTGGATATGCGAAAAGTCACCCGTAGCACCCTTGAAGTTCGGGATTGGATTCCCCTCCCATGTACTAAATGGAATAATCGAATTAGTGATGTATGGCCCCGATTGGTACGGCGTTGTATTGGTTTAATTAGTATTAAGACGCTTCTTGCATTGGATTTGCGTAAAGTCACCCGTAGCACCCTTGAAGTTCGGGATTCTATTCCCCTCCCATGTACTTATTGGAATAATCGAATTTGCGATTTATTACCCGGAACCGTACGATGTTGTGTTGATTTAATTATTATTAAGACGTTTCTTGCATTGGTTATCCGAAAAGTCACCCGTAGCACCCTTGAAGTTTGGGATTCGATTCCCCACCCATGTACTATATGGAATAATCGAATTTGCGAGGTATGGCCCCTATTGGTGCGGCTTTGTATTGATTTAATTAGTGTTAAGACGTTTCTTGCATTGGATTTGCGTAAAGTCACCCGTAGCACCCTTGACGTTCGGGATATGATTCCCCTCCCATGTACTAAGTGGAATAAACGAATTTGCGATTTATGAGCCGGAACCGTATGGTGTTGTGTTGATTTAATTATTATTAAGACGTTTCTTGCATTGGTTATGCGAAAATTCACCCGTAGCACCCTTGAAGTCGGGATTCGATTCCCCACCCATGCACTAAATGGAATAATCGAATTTGCGACGTATGGCCCCGATTGGTACGGCGTTGTGTTTATTTAATTAGTATTAAGACGGTTCTTGCATTGGATATGCGAAAAGTCACCCGTAGCACCCTTGAATTTCGGGATTCGATTCCCCAACCATGTACTATATGGAATAATCGAATTTCCGATGTATGGCCCCGATTGGTACGGCGTTGTGTTGATTTAATTAGTATTAAGACGTTTCTTGCATTGGATATGCGAAAAGTCACCCGTAGCACCCTTGAAGTTCGGGATTCGATTCCCCACATATGTACTAAATGGAATAATCGAATTTGCGAGGTATGGCCCCTATTGGTACGGCGTTTTGTTGATATAATTGGTATTAAGATGTTTCTTGCATTGGATATGCGTAAAGTCTCCCGTAGTGCTCTTGAATGTCGGGATTCAAATCCTCCTTTCATCTGATGGTGGGGATATGTCACACCTTGCGCCGAAACAGTATACTCTGTGAGCTACCAGAAAGGGATTGACAGTTATCGCCTCGCCATGTGGTCTGAGAACGAGGTTGCCAAACTGCTCGCTCCTACCGCGCGCGCGTGGGCAAATAAGTTACTGCAGTACATTCAACTCGCTATAATATATTTAATAATATTATTTCAGTGATAAGCTACAGAATTATTTAGAATCTAGAATAGTTGCTACAGATGTAGAATATACAATATCTCCTTATTTTTTGCGATAATAGTAACGGCTATTAGAAAACGCTGAGTTCGATAACTTACAATAATGTTAGCCTGCATTTTTTCTGTGACAATCTACTGCTTCAGGCTTAAAAGAGGATTTTGCTCCTATATTGCGAACGAAATAGTTAGGCCAGGTTTGCACTTAAACCCGAGAAATATTTATTCACATGCTTTCAACGTGTTTTTCTTACAGCTTATTAAGTACCGTATGTTCGAGTAGAAGGTCTCGGCATTTCATCAGCTCTCACTACCATTATTGCTATACGCACCAGTCATAACGCTGACAGTAATCTTGTTAGTTTTCATTGTGGCATCATTAACATTCATCAAGTCGGCTACTTAGCTTAACGTCTCAAGCTACGCCTTAACTTTGGAGAGAGGAATTTGTTACTCAAAGCAAAATCATGTTTAAAAAAACACACACACACAAAGTGAACTGTCAGTTCAGAGATTTAAAAAAAAGGAAACTTACCATTTGTAGGATAGCATCAAGGACCTTCCAACTGGTAGCTAGATGATGGGTGACCCACTAAGACTGACATTACTGGAAATTCTCGTTGCAGGTGTAACCGTAGATTTATTTCCAACTAGTCATTTTAAACGAAGGTTCAGGTAGGTAGTTATTGGAGTTTGACACATTTATTTTGACTTTCCTCGAGCTGGAATCTCTCCTTGCAGATATTCACTACTGTATTTTTATTGATGTTTAGGGCATCAGAAGTTCTCTCGATAACTTTACTAAAAGGCACTAAAGGACCGCCGTTATCTCTCTCCTCGAAATATTCCCGTAAAGTACATACCAATTCACGGGACTCGCAGAACGATTCCTCGCCCAGTGGTTTTCAGTTTACCCTTTCCCTTAGCCAAATTACCCGCCTCCGACATAGTAAAATATAATAAGAAAATAGACTGTTAATGTCAATGAAAACTGAATAGAGTCACAAATATAAGTTCTAATTACTTTTAACTACTGCTGTTCTACTCTACAGTACTACACAAACAATTATTAAAGCACTATTATTATCATTAACACACGGTTAGAATAACAAGCGTTCACACTGTACAAGTCAGAGACACAGCTAACCATGCACTGACGCACGTGGGCTGTGATATTGCAACGCAGAGAATTATGACATCAACTATGCGATCATGGATTGGTCAAGCGGCAGAGAGGTGATGACTGAGGTGAAACATCCGGCCAAATGTCAATCCTATTCAGGCAGCTCCCAGAGTATAGGTCTCTGTGTTATTCTTACTCGCGATATTCTTTGCCTTCATAGAATAACAGATGACTGCTGTCCCCAAAGCCAAGAGAGTGCGTAGAAATTGTGTTGCTATTGACTGCATTTCGCGTACTTCCGGTACTTCATTTGTTCGCAGGCGCGAGCTAACCGTGCGCATGCGCGCGGTGGGCTCGCGCCTGCGCATTGGAGTATCTTACGGACTTGTAATATATCGGCCTCAGCCGTCACCACAAAGAACGAATATCCCATACCTCAGTCATGGAATCAATGATACCTGTATATTCTCGACGGTTAAATATTGTAAATTGCGTGTCACTGGATGAACTGCACTGGGCACTGAGCATACAATATCCTTCCGCCGTAAGACTAATTACCTTAACCTAGTGCTGTCCCATATGTCCACAACATATAAAATGCTCCTACTTGGATCTTCATCTATCACGAATAGAGTTCTCAGATTGATCATTCTCACCAAAAGTACGGTACCGGTATTCTATGTGAAATGCACTACCTTAAACATCCTCCTAGAGTTACAAGTCGCCAGGTTCAAAACAAAATAATTGAACGAATTCATTCAACTTTGAATTTCTCCTTAGACACATAATAACTTTGTGTAAGGTACCGGTATATAGTCATATTATTTGTACGTTGAACAAGATATTACAGTCTAAAATCTAATTCAAGAATTGTTTGAGTTTACAGTAATTCGACTGGTTTGATGCAGCAATCCATGCTTCCCTCTACTGAGCCAATTGTTTCATTTCTACATAGCTACCACACCCTACATCCGAGACAATCTATTTAACATATTCTACCCATGGTCTACCGCTTGAGTTCATATCCTCGACTCTGCCTCCTTTAGCTAAGTTTGCTATTCCTGGGTGTCTTGGTATGTAACCTACCAACATATTTCTTCACTTCATAAGCAGTCCTCACAAACATCTCTCCACTCCAAATCGTCTTAATACCTCTTCACACTACCTAGCCCTCCGGCCTTCATCATTCTCCTTTAACACCACATTTCGAACGCTTCTGTTCTCCTCTACTCTGCTGCTCCAACAGTCCAAGTTTCATTTTCATGGAGCACCACGCTCCAGACAAAGGTTTTCAAAAATGACTTCCTAATATATAAATATAGCCTATATTCGCTGTCAATACATTTCTTTCTGTAGAAATGATTTCCTTGCCTAAACCAACCAACTTTTTATATCTTCCATTTTTCGTGCATCACTGGTCATTTTGCTTCCTAAGTAACAGGAGTCTCCTACATCCCTTAGCTCTTTACCTGCCAAATTGACGTCCATAGGGGTTCAAGATTTCTTTCAGCTGGATTCCAATATTTTTGTTATACCGAACATTTATTAATTTTCATCGTGAATTCTTTCCTCAAGACAGAATCCATACCATTTAAAAAGCATTCAAATCCTCTGATGTGTCGGCTGAGATAACGATGTCATCAGTAAATCTCAGTGGTGAAATTATTAAGAATATATACTCTGAATTACCAATAAAGCTCGCTGACAGCTGTCAAAGCTAGCACATGGGGAAATGCTGCGTTGCAACTGAGGCAGATCATGACTCATAGCATTCCAAGAGGCTTGCAGGAAGACAAATACTGGCGGTCTAATGACCGTGACGAGTGAAGACACACTGAGTCAAACCCTGTGCTTATTACTGTGTCGGCATACTTTGCAACATTGCTCACTGTTGCCATGGAGACCGTTACCCCTCTCGTCTCCGATCCTCACCTCACCCATCGAGCGAATGACAGCTTTCACCGAGCATCTTTTGTAAATCTGAGTATAGTCCAGTAGGCTAGGCCCTATATCTTATGTACCACTACACAGGAGTCTAGCACACGATAAAATCTGATAATCTGCTGAAATTAGCCGAAATACCGTTTGTTATTATAAATGATAATAATTATGGGAATGATGTATGGTACCCTTGCACAAGGAGTAATATGGCGACGCCCTGTCAGCGCTATAGCCTACGGAGAGTTGAAGTACTGGCGACGCCCCCATACTTGCCCGGCTCGAACGGTAAATGGAGCCTACCGTACCGTAGACTTATTTATTAGTAGGATTTATTAAGTATGATTACCAATAAGAGATTCATGTGCAGTTATAATTCGAAGTTGTAAGGTAGACCTATGTGCAGTGGTTTGGTTGGACCGGAACGGGCCGAAACGCCGTTCCGGAGAATATCTTCCCGCTTTAGAAGGACGTAACAATTTTACATTCAGTAAGAAAATCGTTTATAATCTATACATAGTGCTGAAACGTCACGGGTGTACTCTAGCGGACTAATATCGAGCCTTACGGTTTTATGTTCATATAATACGGTCGCTTTTACACTCCTGGGCGTCTTTCTGGTTCTCTAAGGATGGCTACACTGCTATTGGATACGGAGAGCGGGAAGTGAGCACAACAACTTTCTTCCGCTCGTTGTGTTTGTGTGAATCCAAGTTTTATTTTATGTTTTGCTCGATGTGTTGCTGTGAAGCAGATATTACGGAATCTCTCTCCAGTTAATGAACATCAGTAGCTCCGTAGTACCTTTCAAGTTTTCCAGTGACTGTGAAAGTGAGTTGTGAGTCACAACTTGTGACAATGAGTTTACTTAAGTGGCTGGGTTCAAAAAAAACGTGCTGGGGATGAAGATGAAGAATCAAAGAATACTAAAAAGGTGGGTGATGGCTCAAGTAAAAACGAAACTGAATGGAGTTCCGAGAACATTAATTTCATTAAAGACGTGAGTATAGAGATAGACCCTGGGTTAAATGTTGCTGAAACGTGTGATGCAGATTCAAGGGAGAATCTAGGTTATGGTTCTACACCTTCTACCATCGACTGTGGAATTCAAGGACCCACCTACAGAAAAAAAGGTTTTCCAGACTGTTGGAACGAGTCTCAGTACCGTTATTTTTTGTCAGAGAACGAGTGGTTATTTGCAGGAAATAAAAAGCTAGGCTGCAATATATGTAAAGAGGAAAGTAAATCAGGATTAGGAGTTTCTAAAGGGGCAGGACTTAAGCTAATGAAAGTATCGGTAGAATGCAAGGTTCATCCCAACGGAAATAATATTAATCAACAACAAACAAGCCATAGGAAAAAAATATTTGAGCACAAAAATTCAGAATCTCACAAAAAAGCTATGTTACAAAAATCAGAATCCAATAAAAAGATATTTGAAAGTTGCTTGGACACTGAATGTCAAACACCTAGAAACCACCGTTCGAGTATTTCGAACAGCATACTCAATTGCGAAAAGAAATAGACCCTTCGTAGACCTACAGGCTTATGTTGAACTTCAACAATTAAATGGTTTAGATGTGGGACGAGTTCTTCATACAAATTTTAGTTTTGCTAATATTATTGAACACATTTCACAGGAAATGAGAATTAAAATAGCAAAATCTATAACAGAAAATCAGAGAAAAATCAGTATTATGATTGACGAATCAACAACAGTTAGTGTAAAATCTGTGTTAGTATTATGTTTGATATGTGCTCTTTCAGATAACTCTGAAGTTGTTTCCTTTTTCTGGGACTTGATTGAACTTGAATCAACTACAGCAGATGGACTCGAGAGATATTGAAGAAACTTTCTTCATATGGGATGAATGAAAACTTTCTGGTAGAACATTTAGTTGGTCTAGCATGTGATGTTAGGTAGAAAAGATGGAGTTGGAGCACAGTTTTTAAAGTTATTTCCAGATATAGTAATCTGGCACTGATTAAACCATCGCTTGGAATTGGCCGTTTCTGATACAAGGAAAGAAGTTAACCATTTCCATTCTTTCTTTGACAAATTGTATTCTTTATACAGCATGTCTCCCAAAAATCAAAGGGAACTCAACATTTGTGCTGCTTCACTGGAACAACGAGTTAAGAAGTTTGGGAAAATATTTACGTTAAGATGGGTAGTTTCAAGCCAGAGAACTGTAAAAGCTGTCTGGGAAAACTACAGTGCTCTAGTAAAACATTTTAGTGAGGCCAAAAATGACCACCAGAGAGACTCCAAAGAAAGGGCAAAATTCCAAGGTCTAGAAAATATGTTAACTTGTGTAGAATTTCTAGAAAATATTGCAATTATGTATGATGCTCTTGTTGAGTTAGCTGATTTGTCATTAGAGTTGCATAAAAGAGAGACAAGTCTGACAGAGGCTCAAAATGCAATCAAGCGCACTATAAAAGAGTTTGAGTCTATGTGTAACTCAGCTTCTGGAGAATACTACAGAACAGTTCTTAAAGCAGCAGAAAAAAGGTTAGAAACATAGGATTACATGATTCTAAAAAAGTTGTAAAAATTGACAGAAAGCAGTTTTTCAGAAGTCTTGTGAACAATTTAAATAACGGGCTTATGGAAAATGTGTCCACATCATCTCATCTTGGTTCCAGCTCTAGTCAGCAGAGACATGAGAGAATGACAAAAGTCATCAGTGATTCAAAGGTACTATACAAAAATAATTGGCCCTCCACTTCTACTTTGGATATCTGCTATGGTGATGAGAGTGTCGGCAACCTTTGTGACTTTTTCCACATGTCAGACAAGAGGAGGTGCATTAATGCTTTTAGAAAGTATGTCGAGACCAAGGAAATTCCAGTGGAGCTGATGCCTTTAATCAAGACTGTACAGACCATTCCCAACTCTTCAGCAGAAGCTGAAAGAGCTTTCAGTGCCATGAATGAGATCCACACCGAAAAGAGAAATAGGCTGCTGGTTGAAAGATCAAGCGGACTTATTTTCATAAGCAGCGTAGGACCTCCTGTGCATTTATTTAACCCACAACCATATGTCAAGTCATGGCTACGAAAGGGGAGACGTTCAGCTAATGAAACGACTTGTCGGAAACACGAGGCCGCAGATTTTGACACCCAATACGAGTCCATTTGGAAATTGCTGAATTAATAAGGTGAGTTCCTGTAAATATTTCTTTCCAACTAAATCACTGCCTATATGACGATGGAAATCAAAGAATATTTTCTTGATCTTCGCGCTGGCTAGCGTGAAGTGTACGGCATTCACAATATTTTTCGTTGCACTCGAAAATCATGTAAACTGCCGTAAAACGTTTAATTTAATTTTACAACATAACCATAAACTAGAGCAATACACAGATCTAATATATATTATAGCACTTGGGAAATGAATGCATATATTATACCGGTATGCAGTTTTTATAACCTGCAGTTATTGTGGGATTTCAGGCAACCAAACACCCACCACTATTCTTAACTTATACCAAATAATAGGCAAATAATTCCCGAGATACCAGTAGGCCTGCCATTGTATTCAAGAATGTGTATTAAATAAATTAAATAAATTTAAAATATTAAGGCATGTGAACTAATTGGGTGGTGGTGTTATTGTTTTTATTGCACGATGTTTTTTTAAATATGCCAGTACAGTTCCGGTAACAAACTAAACAAGGTGTAGGCTGAGGTTTGAGATTAACACGCTAAAATATGCAAATAATGGCATATCAATCTTCTAACACCCACGAGAAATAAATCTAGAGCTCAAGCCACGTTTAAAATAGATTGAGGGTAACTTAATTAGATTACAGTAATACCGTTCTTTAATTGACAACCAGATACTATTTCCAGTAAGAAACGAAGGGAAATATCCGTAATTAATTCCTAGCAATCAAAATACTCATATTGGTGGACACATATGCCACTATTTGAACATTTAAGGAATGATAGCCTACTAGAACAGTACCGTAAGGTGGCTACTCGAAGGATGAAAACTTAACACAATAAATGACACATTAAGTGCATTTACTTGTGAAATGAATTTATTTTGGCAGGTTCTGTTTGTGCAAACATATGTCCCACACGTCGATAGTACGTCCCACACACGAAATATCACCACTTTTAAGTACGTACGTCACACCATTACGGTACATGCTTTTCCTATGGGACTACCGCAATGTTTTGAGCATAAGTGAAGGAGTAACTTCTGGCTTCACTTCCTTGCCGTTAGGGCCTCTCCTTATTACTCCTTGCCCTAGTACGGTAATAGTTGTTTTCTCCTCAGCTGTCTACAACCCACCCACCAACCTCTCTTTAGACCAGGACATGTTTTAAAATTCCAGCTGTGTCCTAAGTAAAACACTGACGACACCTAGCGATGGGCAAACACTGAAAGTTATGAGAATAACGATTATACAACAGTTGAGAGGTCGGGCTCCGTCCAGGACACCTTAAATACAAAAAAAAAAAAAAAAAAAATTGCAACACCATGAAGGCATCGGTCGTTTGTGTTGATTTTCAAGGTATTGAACGATGCCATGTAGGTATGTAAACGATTAAAGTTTCAGACCCATTGGATTGTTGCTACACGTCTCCCCACGTGATTGGTCGCAGAGGAATCAACTCCAGTATACGGACTCTGGTGTAGCGTAGTTGCAGTCTGTGCAGTGAAGTGTTCCCCGTCAAACATGCTTCGGCGGCAGAGAAGAGCACGCTATCAACAACTGTCGCCGTTTGAGAGGGCTCGGATAATTGGGCTGTGTGAGGCTTGATTATCGCTAAGGACTGTCGCTGCGCGTGTTGGCCGACAGGCATCTATGGTACAACGTTTTGGCAGCATTGGTCGAATGAAGGTACCTACACTCGTAGATCCGGCACAGGCCCAGTGCGACAGACAACTGTGAGAGAGGATCGCCACATCATTCGGATGGCCCGGATGGAACCCCATGCAACAGCAGCTTTAATTCGAGCAGCTGTGGCACCCCAAGTTACACAACAAACAGTCGGTAATCGCCTGCGTGCAGCTGGCTTACGATCCCGTGTGTCCCTGCAGAAGGTGTTCCATTGACCCCACGACAGCGACGTGTAAGGCTGACCTCTTGTCGAGAACGATCGACGTGGGTCGACGAATGGCATAGGGTCGTCTTTAGTGATGAATCGCGCTTCTGTCTTGCCCGCAGTGATCGCCGGAATGGTGTGAGCCGACGTACCGGAGAGAGGGGTCGCCCAGGCCTTATTGTCGAGAGGCACACAGGGCCAACCCCAAGCATTATGGTCTGGGGAGCTATTGGCTTTAATGTGAAATCACAATTATTGCTTGTTGAGGGCACTATGACTGCTCGACAGTACGTTGATAGGGTACTCTATCCAGTGTTTCTCCCTATGATGGCGAACATTGCTAATGGGATGTTTCAGCAGGACAATGACCGGGTTCACACTGCACGCATCTCCAGAGAAGCTCTCCATGGCATCACAACCTTAGAATGGCCCACCAGATCCCCGGACCTCAGTCCTATTGAGCATGTGTGGGGCATGTTGGGTCGTCAACTGGCCAACCGTCCTCAGCCACCCACAACTCTGGAACGACTGACCCGTGCAGTGCAGCACGCTTGGGCCACAATTCCTCAGGAAGCGATCCAGGGCCTTATTGACTCCATGCCTCGAGGAATTCATCATTGTATTGCAGCTCGTGGTGGGCATATCCTGTATTGATTGTTGTCCAAACTTGCGGTCAGAGGGACCTGAAAGTGTAATCATCGAATCACAACCGAACACTCGTCGTGCATGTTCAATTGCAGCAATGTAGCACCACTCCTTCTGGGTGTTGCAATTTCCATTTTCGTCAGTGTAAGTTACTAGAAAACCAACATGGCGCTACATCGGTGATACCAACTTACATCATTTGACACCAAATACTTCCATGTAACAACTAACCCAAAAGGAAATGAAATAATTAAAGACTTCCTTGCCTACATACATTTTACAATAACATGTGAGGCTTTTTTTGCTCGAGTAAGGGACATCTTGATCATCAGTCCCACAGCCAGTGTTATGGTTGTGAAGCTAACTTTGGGTTTCTTCATTTAAACCACCTTATAAATTGGAAAATTTAAAGAATATTAATACTTACTCCAGGCTTTTCCAGTTATGCTGAGAAGCTATAGATGAACTAGTGATTTTCTTTTCTTCTCACATATTTTTATGGTATTTTTTTAATAATTCAGTTCCAAGGCGAAGGTTTTATATTTTTAGGATGAATGATCAGGAAAGGAGAAAGGAGAAATAAAATGGTATATATTTGCCGATTATTATTATTCATTATATCTTTATTTCTGTAAGCGCTCATTCCATCCTTGCATACACAGACCTTCGTGGAGACAGAGCCCTTTTGTCATGCAAGGTAATAAAAGGCTTTTCCAATGCTTAGGCCTAAATCCACTCTAAGTAGTCTTGGATTTTAGGGACAATTCTCAAAGAGGAAAAGAATAATTCTAAATTAACATACGGTACATTCCATGAAATGAGTGGATATCGTGATAAATCTCCCAAAGACTTCAGGTGTTGTGTTGTTAAAACGAGGATTCTATCTCTTGAGAGGTTTGCCAATATTACACACCAGTGCAACTATCGACGACAGTCGAAACTATGAATGGTATGACAATAAACAGCATCAGTAGCTTTTTTACATACCGTTGGACCTCTTACTCAAACATTAACTGGCTTGAAGCTGGTAACCTCTTAATTATGCAACATTCTATTACGAAAAAAAATAGCAAAACAGGAAGGACGTGGGGAAGTAAAAAGGCCCAAGTAAAAAGTCAAATTTAATTTATGAACATATTATCAAAGTGAGAGTCTCGATTGATCAAACTATAGGCCTGTTTTTATTTTATTTTATTATTTTACCGCGTGAAGGTCCTAGATAGCGGAAGAAAACAGTCAAGGGATTGGAAGGATTTGCCCTTTGGGGCCCCACACGCTACATGCTACAAGGCATATGAATATATGGTGGGACGAAGGGCCAGGTAAAAGTCCTGTAGGAAGAAATGGAAAGAGCCTACAGGTGAAACCTTGCAGATTTGGAGATAGCACATGCAAGGATAATATCCAGGATAAATATGGGTTATGTTAGAGTTGGTGAGGTGTCGTGCATCATTTGAAAGTTTCATATCCAAAGCCAGAATGGATATATTGGTCCATTCTTCACTGGGACAAGCAAGGACCTGCAACTGGGCTTCACACTCGGCCTGTAAGACTTAAACTGGAAATTATTACCGTAGTATCTTAGAACTAAGAGGAGTCTTATTTCTAGTTCTTAAAATCTAACAAATTAACATCCTACATAACCAGAAAATTATTAGAAGTACGAGGGAACAATGTGTGGCATAGCCTACTATTCTTCCCTTTTGATACACTAGATATGCAGAAGTGGACACAAATTGGAAAATATGACGTATAGTACATATGACTTCTATACTGAAGAGGAAAATTAACTTTGCTGCAAATTGACTCAGGGACTGAAGTTCACTTGCACTAGGCATATTTACACATCAATTTTGAGAAATTCTACATATATTTGTGTCATGCTACGATCCAACTCCTCTGCATGTCCTTACAAGTGCTTCTTAGGTACAGTTTCACAGGTTATCAAACAAACCCAACACACACACCCAGGTATATGGGGCTAGTACTTAATATGTCACAATTTCCAAAAGTGAATGGGAGTAGTATAGATCGCGATACATTTCACTTCAAATTACCCCAACACCAAAAATGGCAGCATCCATGATTTCAAGGACGACACATAAGGTTTAAACAACGTATACTTGTTATATTTTATGCTCCATTTCCAGGCTTTGTATAATTTCGTTGCGAACGGTGCGGCGCCGCCGCCAGACCACTCCTGGCTTGGATGGGGGCCACGCTGCACATGCAGCGCTGCTTCGGCAGCGGAGTTTGAAATGTAACCCGTCTAAATACACGTGGAGCTTCCGCAACCATGGCAGCGCGCCGACTTGGCAGCGACTTACGCTCCAAACACCAGAATTAAACTTTCTTAACAGAGCAGTTTGTCCAAACAAAATATCTGTTAAAATACAACACATCCACTTAACCTACCTATTCGAGGGCCTCCTTCCAAACAGATTTTGCTCTATCCCAACGCTGGCCGGGCTTCGATGCCACAGTTTTTTGTAGTGTTGCTTTGCCTCAGACCACACAAGTTCTATAGCATTGATAATAGATTGGTAAGGAGGAAGTTGGAGAACAATATGCCCTGCATTCTGCAGAATCTCGTCGACAACATGCCTGGTAAAATTAATGTTGTTTCATTACTGTAATCTGATTTTTTTGGGGGTTAACAATAATAAATCTTGTATAGTGGTAAAATACCTCTTCAGATGATTTCGATTCAAACTACTCATCGTTTGGAGTTCAACCTTCGTCGCCTTTTCTGGAGGTACAACACCATTCTGTCTCAGCCATGACTGAAATAAATAAAAAATACATACTGAGTATCAGTCAGTACAATTAATAAACTACATAAATAATCATAAACATTAACATTACCACGGAGGAAACTGCATGCTGTATTCATTGACTACAAAAAAGCTTTTGACACCCTTAACAGACAAATTATCATCGACAAACTTGAGAAATTGGCTATCGAGTTTAGCTACATAGCTAGATTCATTAGGAATCCGCTGAGTAGTA
The DNA here is from genome assembly GCA_946902985.2 of Meconema thalassinum. Lineage (NCBI taxonomy): Eukaryota > Metazoa > Arthropoda > Insecta > Orthoptera > Tettigoniidae > Meconema > Meconema thalassinum. The sequence continues at coordinate 242,029,541 of OX336395.1, forward strand.
ACCTAATAGAAACCACTGACGGCATCATCACTTCTGAACCAATCGAGCAAACGAACGGGGTCCTTCAAGGCAAGCCTCTGAGTCCGATATTGTTTACAATAGCAACAGCTGACGTCACTAAAATAGTTCCACCCGATGTCAAAATGTATATGTACGCAGACGATATGGTAATGACCTCTACAAGTGCAGAAGACCTACAAATCACCGTGAACAATGTAGCAATATGGGCCGAAGATAACGAAATGAGTTTGAACGAGACGAAAACAGTCACGATGTCCTTCAGATGGGGAGGAAAGCCTGCGACGTTTCATTACAAAGGCACCCCCCTGATTACAGTCTCCTATTTCCGGTACCTAGGGATGACTATGCAGACATCTGGGAACGTATTTACGATGCACATGAGAGAGAGGCTGGACCCTGCACTGACGGCTATGAGTGACATCGAGCATCTACGCAGCCTATCCCTGAAGACGGCAATAAGACTTTTTTGGTTAAAAATAGCACCAGTCGCGATGTATGGCCTGGAAATTATTTGGAAACATCTTAAGCACAGACATCTGACAACGCTGGAAAGGATCAAGGCAATGTATCTAAAAAGAGCCTTATGCCTATCCAAGTTCACGCACTCGCGGCTTGTGTATGTCATGACAGGGGAACTACCCTTTATGGAAGAAGTCAGAGTACAGATGTTCCTGCCTCCACATCGGGATATGGGGAGTAATTACGTCACATGACAGCAAAGAGAAATGACATTTGGCATGGATTTTATACGACGGACGCTATGACTACACATGACAGGATGCAATGATCCTGCGAGCTGAGACATATCTTGACGCGCTTTGCGGTCCATGGATTCCACCACCGGATCTGCATGAGAAACGTATATTACCAACCAGACGAACTATGCGTGTGCAAGCATTGTAAGGGTCCTTGCGACAGATACTACGTGAGGACGTGCAAGAGCAGAAAGGTGACTCTGACGAAATTTTGTGAAAATTAGAAAATATATGGACACCCCTCGGAAAGAAGCATTTACACAGTATAAAGAAGGCGAAATCATACTTTTTAAAGAGAGTGCTTTGCCTGTCCAAATATCCTCCATCCCGCCTTGTTTCCGAGCTGTCTAGAGAATTGATTTTCGTGGAGGAGTTGCATTTGAAGCTTCTGCTACCAGCCACTCGAGCATATAACGAACTTATACAAGAGCTTCATCTGTAGAAGATTAGCATATGGGAGGATTTCCACCTGTGTCATGCGATGACAAACCGTGCATGGACGCATGGTGGTTATCAGTTGAGGCACGTTATGATTCGAATATCGGTGCATGGTTTTCACCACAGTACATGTAGGACGAAGAAAATTCGCGAAACACGTCCTGAGTATAGGTGCATAAGATGTAACAGCCCATGTGAACGATATCACATACTATAACTCAGGGTAGAAACCCTCACAAAAGTTTGTACTAATGATGGATCGTAAGAAGCACGTTCATGCACATTGTGCGCAATAAAGCATTTATTATTATAATTAATCACCAATAGTTAATATTTCCTCCGCTAGGTAGTTGGTTGATGCACCACAACTTTGCTATGGTATGAAGCATTGTCCATCACAATGATACATCCAATGGTTCTGAGGCCAACAATCAACTGCTTTTCCACCCATTGCTGAAATGTATCGGAATTCATAGCTCCATGGTAATCTTGATCCCGCTTCAAGTCTGAAGCAAATATTAAATCAGCTCCTGGAAATTTAAAAGAAATCGTAATTCGACAGTGCAAAACTTACATTATTCTTAAAATTATTTATGAATTGCATTGAAAGAAAAAAATTATTTTGATCTTAAAACCATAAATGGATGACCATCTCCACCCTTTCCTGGCCTTATCCACGAGTAAATGGGAGATACTGAAATAATAATTCACTATTAAAAAATGTAACAGCGAACAAGGTTTATTATAAATATACTAGCTGTACCCGGCATGCGTTGCAATGCCAAACAAAGAAAGTGTTGGCGTTGTAACTTTGTTTGTTGAAGTGCTTTTGGATTCCCAATATTTATTTATTTTCCGTTAACCACCTCTAAACTATTGTAAAATTGATTTACTATCTCAAAAAAATCATGGGAGCGTGCTCAACAACTCACCAAAGTTTCATCGCAATGAAATAAATGGTATATGAAAAGATTCGAGCGCCGTCACCCGTTTGTTGAATATACTCGTACGCTACCTATTGTAAAATGGATTTACTAAGTCGAAAACCTTCCCTGGTGTGTACAGAACAACTCATGAACGTTCCATCGCAATCGGATGAATGCCATATGAACGTTTACGGGATTTTGTTAAAACGATTCGCGCTCCTTCACTCATTTGTAGAATCTTCTGTGCGCCACCCATTGAAAACCGGATTTACTAATTCATACACCTTCGCAGGACTGTACTCAACTCACCAACGTTTTATCACAATCGGATGAATGGTATATGAACGCATACGAGACTTGGTTGAAACGATTCACGCGCTGTCGCTCATTAGTTGAATGTACTCGTGCACTATCAATTGTAAAATGGATTTACTAAATCAGAAATCTTTGCGGTAGTGGAAACAACATTTCTCTAAATTTCATTGCAATCGCATGAATGGTATATGAACACAAACGATTTTTTTTAAACGATACGCGCGCCGTTACTCATTTGTTGAATCTACTCAGTAGGGGGTGGGGGGGCAGTGAGAGTTTAAACGCACAGCCTACTTTCCTGGGAACATTGCCGATATCTCTCGAACGACTGGTGGGATTTTTACAAATGAGGTGTCGTTGAACTCGAGCTGACGGGGGCTTTACTATGGACCACTCGTCATATTTTTGAATTTTTTTTGAAAGTTTTTGTTTTTGAAAGAAGGCGATAGTAGAAAACCAACCATGATAGAACGTTGTGCCATAGTTGAGACGAATGGTCTCTATGACCTTTATTTTTTTATAATAAAACTTTTTTATTTTTTGAGATTTTTGAAAACACTTAAATTTTTATTTTTTTTTATTTTGGAAACTAAAGAGTTTACAAAAAATTGTGTTTGACGTAAATGAATGGCCCTGACCCCCTCTACCCCCAAAATAAATTTCCGGTCTCTAGGACTAAAACTGTGCAGTAGTGCTAGATGGGGCGTTCTGCTTTCCAGCCTACTTTCCTATGAACTTTACCGATATCTCCCGAACGCATAGTCAGATTTTAACGAACGAGGTATTGTTGGCGTTGGGATGACGTCCTCTTGGCTAAGCATGTGTGTTGGTATTAAAAAAATAGATTTTTTTTTGGATTGGCGCTATTTTGGAAACGGTGAATTGGAAAAAAGTGTGTTTGACGTTGATGAAAGGTGGGTATGCCCTCTAGGCGGGCAGCAAGTTTCAAGGGTGTAGGAGGGGAAAATGATAGCCTACTTTATCGCGAACATTGGTGATCATTGGCGAACGGATGGTAGGATTTTAAGAAATGAGGTGTCGTTGGACTCGAGCTGACGTCCTCTTTCCTATAGAACACTCGTAATATTTTTAAAATTTTTGTTGAAAATATTTTGTCTTTAAAAGTAGGCGATAGTTTGAAAATCAAACATGATAGAACGTTGTTCAATAGTTCAAACCAATGGTCTCTATGACCTTTATTTTTAGCCTATTTTCAATTTTGAAAAAATAGGCTTATGAGATCACCTTTTGTCCGTGTGTGTGTGTGTGTGTGTGAGGTGTGTGTGTGTGTGTCCCTAATAAAATCTAAACGGTTGGAGCGATTTCAATGAAACTCGGTAAGTTTATAGCGCTATTCCCGGCGACCTCGACCGTCCCCTTCAAATTTTGTTACGTCTCACCAATCCATCATGGCGGCTGTGCGAAATATTTCACTAGCATTCAATATCTCCGAAACTATTACCGATATCGCCCTGAAATTGTGTAATGTGATAAAGGGCACTACTAGAAGTTCACCTATGAGACTTTCAAAAACCTGGTGACTACAAAACCAACATGGCGGCCAAGCGAATTTTTGACATTTAAATATACTTTTCTCGCGATTTAACTATCCAAACGTAATGAAACTTGGTACAGCAATTGTTTATACACATTGGAATGCACTGGAGTCTAATTTAGTTCAATTGATTACATAACCTCAAAATGGTGGCTGTGCGAATTATTCCACTGACATTCTATATCTCCGAAACTATTACAGATATCACCCTGCAATTTTGTACGGTGATAAAGGGTACTGATACAAGTTTACCTATGTATATTCCATAAACCTGTAAAGTACAAAACGAACATGGCGACCAAGCGAATTTGAAATATTTTAATAGACTTTTCTCGTGATTTTACTCTCTGAGAGCCGTGAAATGTGGTACTGTAAATGATTTTGCAGTTTGTAATGCACTGCCATCTAATTTAATTCAATTGTTTACATAACCTCAAGATGGCGGCTGTGCGAAATTTTTAAATTAAGTTTTTATTTCTTGTGTCGTAATCATGCGATCGAAGTGAAAGTTTGAATAATGAACCTAGGCAATAATTGTCCTTGAATGGTACATAAGTCTATGGCCTATACATATAACAATCCTAAATGGCGAGCTTCCGAAATATTTAGACGGTTCTCAATATCTATGAATCTTTTACAGCAACCAAACTGAATTTTTTAATGTTCATAGAGACTATGAACATATGTTCACCTATAGGACTTTCAGTAACCTGGTGAGCACAAATCCAACGTGGCGGCGACGCGAAGTATAAATATTTAAATGGACGTTTCTCGCGAATTAACTATCCGAGTGCCGTGAAACGTTGACGTTAAATGCTTATACAAATGTTGATCCTCTGGCATCTAATTTATTTCAATTGTTTGCTTAATCACAAGATGGCTGCTGTGTGTAATTTTAAAATCTCGTTTTTAATTCTTATGTTCTAATCATGCGATTGAAGTTTGTATACCACACGTACACAATAATCTTAATGTAATAGTACAAAAATAAAAATCCAACCTGGCGACCATCTGAAATATTTAGACGGTTCTCAATATCTACGAATCTGTTACAGCAATTAAACTGAAATTTTGTATATAGATAGAGGCAATTAACATGAGTAGGATATATGAAAATAGGCTGTATAGTTCTTCACGGAACTACTTGTTTATAATAAAACTTTGTTATATTTTGAGATTTTTTGAAAACACTGAAATTTTGAATATTTACTATTTTGGAAACTAACACGTTGAAAAAAATTTTGTTTGACATAAATGAAATATCCCTTTCCCCTCTACCACGAAAATAAATGTCAACTCTCTTGAACAAAAAAGCTAGGCTTTTTAATTTTTTTTTAAATAAAAGAGTGTTTGTAGACAGAGACCCGGTAGCGCTTGACGTATGTTACAACGAGGCTATGATTGGCCATGGTGCATACTGAAAATGGCTATTTCGATGGGGGAGAGGTATGGCAAAACGAGGGGTTGCTTTTTGATATTTTTTCCTATGACGAATGAATGAAGGCGAATATTTTGAAATGTGACAAGCATGCTAATATTTTTAACCCTGAAGGGGATCTTTAACGTTTTAGTTAACGGTAATGAGCGATATCGCTCTCTGACACAACAGACGGTTGTAGGATATGACCAAGTGATTCTTAAACGTTGGCGATCTCGGTGACCGTGCCCGGAAGAAATGAATAGCTATTTTGATGGGATGGCTGGGGCAGCTTATGACGGTTGGTTTTGTGAAATTTCCTATGACGGATAGAGGCGAATATTTGAAAATGTGTTAAGTGTGCTAGGAATTTTTTACCCCTGAAGGGGTTATTTAACATGCTAGTAAACGGTGATAAGCGAGACCGCTGTCTGGCACAGTAAATGGATTTAGAATATGGAAACCTATAACATTTGCTCGACCAAGTCATGTGCATGTACGCAAAGAGCCAAAACGGTAAGGTCATTAGCCTGAAATGTTATAAACTAAATACTGAACTGGGTAAAGTCATGTGTTTTAGGATGAAAGTATGTGGTAAACATGATCATGTATTGAGGATGGCCGCTTGCTAGTAATTATTATTACAGTAAAATGTTTAATAATAATAATAATAATAATAATAAGATATACACACATGTTTTGAATGCTAACACGCACACAGTCCAGCTCACTGGTGACTGAATATCGTACCTAGCCAGAGAACTCGTGAGAGCTGTTGCTGGCGCTGACGGGTAAGGAATGTCTACGTCAGCAGGAAGTGTGATATAAGCTTACTTGCCTCGTGGTGGCTAGCAGGTGTGCTGTTTAAGCAGAGACCGCCATTTTCGTTCTGAGACAGTAGGACTACCGATGTATAAGAGGTAGCCATTTTGGTTCCTTATTAAAAACATGAAACTAGTATAAGGTACACGAATCTTATTCAGATTGAGGAATGTGAAGAGGCGTGGGAACACGTGCGAGAGAGAGAGACAGAGAACCATTCAAGGTCAAAACGTTGAGAAAATACAACTTTTTCTGTTGCTAGGCTAACTGATAACGATTGGGTTAGTCATGCTTTTGCCATTTTAGCACACTGACGTATACAGTAGAGCTGTGGAAGAAAAAACCTTTTATTTTTTGGTAAGTACCTATGAATGATTATTTTAATAATGTCATGCAAATGAACCTTAAATTTGTAGTTATTGATTAGATAGTTATTGATTTTTTAATTTATTTGTTTTCTGATAACCGGTGTACCTTACATGTCTGAGATACAAGAAACCAGTTTACTTTTGAGCCCACTAGAAGGAAACAGCAACAAGACACTGCAAGTGAAGGTGGGATTATTTTTTTTAAACAAACTTGTTTCATTTTTTGTTTCATATTTTATTTTATGAAATGCATGTACTAACCTGAATTTATGTATTTATAATGGTTTATTTTATTTATTTTTAGAAACTTGGAAAGAAAAGCCTTACCGCCGTAGCAGTCGCTAAAAACCCGAGACGCAGAAAAGTGAAACCATTGTTTCCAGGCAGTGAACTATTTAAAACTCAGGTAAGCCTAACATAAAATGCTATTCCATTTTACCACTACTGAAAACTCGTAGACAAAAAATTCATTACCTGTACATGACTAGGAGGATGATTGCTTTCTTGATTAATGATTATGTATTGACAACCGGTACAAGACCATATTTGTTGTTTACCGGGAAAGTACAAGGCCATATTGGATTTTGTAAAAAACAAAAATTTTAATTTAACTGACAGGTTAGATGTTAGATATCTAATCTCCTTAAACTCTATAGCGCTTTCTAGTAGAAAAATGAGGAAATTTGTACCCTATGAACTCAACGAATATTCACAGGTTTGAACATGTTAATCGGAACAAAATGATATGACATTTTTTTGTTTGTTTATGTATTGGTTAAAGGGGAATGTAAATGACTGCAGCTTTACAAAAAGAAAATAAGTACATGGGTTACAGTTAGTGCCGACATGCAGTTTATTATAATTTTTATGGTGTTTTGATATATTAATGCCAATTAACGTTAAAGTTTTATTTACAAGTATTGATTGATTGATTGAGTGATTGGTTATTTTGTTTACTTTTTGGTGTCATCGTGCGCCATTAACGTAATGAACAGACAGTGAACAAGCATACAATGTGCTTTAAAGTACTCTGTGAAACGTTAATTACATACAATAAGAAAAAGTTTTATTATAACACATGGCGTTAGTACCAAATACAACAACTGAGCAAGTTGGTTTACCACGTGGGTTAAATTTAAAATCAGAACATGATCGTTCGTTAACATTTGAATCCTGGCCTGTAGGCTTTTTGTCGACACATGAACTTGCAAAAGCCGGTTTTTTATTACTTGAACTGAGAAGATGTGGTGCGCTGTGTGTTTTGTCGTATTGAACTTTCACACTGGGAAGAAGGGGATGATCCCTTTAGAGACCATTTGCGATGGACTCCTTGTTGTCCTTACATGCTTGGGAGACAAGTGGGTAACATACCGGTGTATCCATTTTACCGAACCACAAGACCATTGGCCGCTACTTACGTTGCTGAATCACAAATAAATAATACTAATAATGATGTATTACCAACCAACAACGGTAGTGTCGATATATGTTGTCCATATGCCATAGACAGTGTTGAATTGGCATGTGCTTTTGAAAAATTGGGAGTTTGCAAGACTAAAGCACTAGCACACCCAGAGTACAGCTCTGTTGAAAAACGTTTAGAATCTTATAAAAATGTTTGGCCATTAATATTAAAACATCTTACCAAACAGCTAAGTGAAGCTGGAGGTTTTTTTATACTGGTAAAGGGGATAAAACAATATGTTTTTATTGCGGATTTGCTTTAAATGATTGGCAAATGACTGATGACCCTTTTGTGCAACACGCTCGTTGGTTACCTAACTGTAAATACATGGTGTTGCTTAAAGGTCAGGAATTCGTGAACACTTCGTAAAGAAAACGTGATTGAAGCACAAGACATAAAAGTGCCTTTAGAGTTAGAACACGCGGAACAAATACATGAGGCTGAAAAAAAAAGACATGTCTCACGAACAGATACAAAAGTGTGACCAACAATTATGTAAAATTTGTTATCAATGTGAACTAGGTGTTGTATTTTTGCCTTGTGGACACATGATAGCCTGTGTCAAGTGTGCATTAGAACTCAACACTTGTGCTATATGCAGAAAAGCAGTATCTGCTACAGTTAGGGCATTTCTTGCATAAGTAGTATAATTTTTAAACAATGCATTCCATCTATGGTTTGTGAACCAAGTATCATAATGATACAGTGTGGCCAAGTCATGTTAAGGCAATAGTTATGTCAGATAAGGGATTCGAACCCTTGCTTCCTTGTACAGGAAATTTGATCTTAAGTCAAACACCTTCACCACTCGGCCAATCTAGCAGTTACTAATTTAATTAGTCTTGTGGACTTGAGTGTTTACAAAACTTTTTCCAGTATACATTGACTAAAACCACTTTCTTTAAGATAATGATAGCCATTTGTTCATTTTTACATTACACACATTGCAAATTGCCAATTTTTCCTTTGCATTTTTTAAAATGTCAGTTTGAAGTTTTTTGAATTTCATGATTTGGAAGCATGGATTTTCCAATTTGTTGTTTACACAATGTATTATTTATTTTGTATACGGTATGTCAAAAGTTCATATTTGCGAAACATGATTTTTTCATTTTAAGTTTTTGTAAATGGTGTTAAAGCACGCAAACATTTTAAGGTTATGTTTATACTTGCGTGCCGTTGAAGTTTGTCAGTTCTTGAAAACTGTTTATTACATTCACCACACTTGAACATACTGGTCACTTTTCAAATTACATATAAAAGAAAGAAATCATCAATGTTAATAAAATATAAAACAAAGTAAAAATATAAATAGTTTAATTACAATATGAAAATTCGAATCAATGGTTATAGCAGGGTATTTAATTTAATCGTTTGTGAACTCATACTAAGTCTAATGTTAAGTTGTTCCAACTTTTTACTACCAACATATATCACTGTCACTGACACCTTGCAGTGAACAATGGAACTTGATAAAGCGTTAATCAAATCTAACCTACAAATTTAGCTTCACACCATTGTCAAGTAGTTCCAACTATAGTTAGTAGATACCATTGTCACCGACACCTAGCCGCAAACGCTTGGACTTAATAGAGCGGTAAGCAAACCTAACCTACAAATGTAGCATCACACACCATTGTCAAGTAGTTCCAACTTTGGCTATCAAATATACCATTGTCACAGATCATGTGGCGAACGTTCAAATTAATAGAGTGTTAAACACACATTTTTCTTGATCTCTTGTTTTCAAACATTAGAAACCAGCGGCCTCCAGTTAAGTGAGTTAAGTGTGACGTCATAGCCAGTCTTAAAGCAAGTCGAAACTTGTAAAACATGTCACGTGACAAGGTAAAGTTAGTTTATATTAGGTGAACTGAGGTTAAGTCTTTTAAATATTCCCTATGTCACTGACACCTAGCAACGAACATTCGGACTTAATAGAGCGGTAATCAAAATCTAACCTACAAATTTAGCTTTACACAACATGGTTAAGTAGTTCCAAATTTAACTACCAAATATACCATTGTCACTGACATCTAGTAGTGCACATTGGAAAATATCGCTCTAGCTGTTAAAAGTTATTAGAGGAGTACTTACCTTTAATTATGTATCAACTGCTGTCACTGAATGAACTAGGTATAGGAATCTGCTAACCTTAGAGGTACCCAATTATCTGTAAACAAATAAATAAATCAATCAATAAATAAACAAATCAATCAATAATTACATTCCAATCTATAACTTCAACATCGATTAGTAATAAAAGACTACAATCCATTAATAATAAGTACTTACCTTGCAAACTAATTCAATGATTTTCCACCAAAAAGTATTTTTTGCAACTCTTGGGCAATAACTGTTCACTCGTAGCGAGTAATAATGACATACAGAAGGGAAATATATGACACCTCTCGTATATAAACTCTTATCGCTCGTGGCAGCAGTTTTTGCAGATCATTGCAATTCCTTTCCCAGTACAGCTGAGAGTCCAAAGTACACTAGGAACACCTGTGTGGTATCCAATTACTGCTGACTTTGCATGATCATCACCCATCGTCTTGATCAACACCTGGGGTTTCAAATTACTGCAGCGTTAGTCATAGCAACAGATCTGTTCGCTCTCTGCCATGTCTGTAATATGACACAGGAAATAACAAGACGTCTTACTGCACGTACCATCTCCACAGTTTTAACATCTTAAGAACATGTATTATTCTCTTTCAACTACAAATGACTCGTTAGAACACATCCATCCACCAAGTTAGATCCCTTGACCTGCCTTCAAATGACATGTGCCTCGTGTACTAGGGTGTGTGCATTAGCCCTAACGTTCATCCACCAAGTTAGATCCCTTGACCTGCCATCAAATGGCATGCGCCTCGTGTACTAGGGTGTGTGCATTAGCCCTAACATTACGTACGAACTAAACAGAATGTAAGTTATTAGCTCTTATCATGCACGTGCACAGGTGAACACCTGTGTGTTAGGTCATATTACACATGAACTTGCATTTTCTCACGTATGAACCAAAACAGAATGTTACTTGTTTCACAAGGAGGACGGTAATAAAGTCATCTCACACGTGTTCACATGTATTTCGTCATTTTCCTTTCATATCGTTATCACATTATAGTAGTGGGGGACTGGTGAACAACATCAGTTCAACACACTGCTTTATACGCAAAATGTAGTTAGGCCCTTTGACATAATTTAAATAAATTCATGGGCTAGTCCGTAGGAACCAGACCAAAGGAATCGGTCTAAAGGGATTAGTCAAAAAGGACCCGTCAACAAGGACCCGTCCACAGGGGCTCGTCAACAAGGACCCGTCAAGAAGGGCCCGTCAACAATGACCCGTCAACAATGACCTGTCAACAGGAACCCGTCCACAGGGACTCGTCCACAAGGACCCGTCCACAGGGGCCTGCGTGTGTGTGCGGGGGAACGTACGATTACGTCAGCAAATCATCTCATCTAGTTTCAAATTTAGCCACTACGGCGCGTGCAAGACACAGGAAGTGCGTGAGAACATACGATTACGTCAGCGAAACAGGAACTCACTTGTCTGTTGTATGAGTGTCAGTTTAGTAGTGGCATCATGCAGCAAAAGACGTTTACTTACACACAATCCATCATTATGGTAAGTTTTTTTCCTTATCATTATGGAAATCTCCTTATTAGGACCCGTCCACAGGGACCGGCGTGTGCGTGCAGGGGAACATACGATTACATCAGCAAATCATCTCATCTAGTTTCAAATTTAGCCACTACAGCGCGTGCAACACACAGGAAGTGCGTGGGAACATACGATTACGTCAGTGAAACATGAACTCACTTGTCCGTTGTATGAGTATCAGTTTAGTAGTGGCATCAAGCAGCAAAAGACGTTTACTTACTCAATCCATCATTATGGTAAGCTTTTTTTTCTTATCGTTATGGAAATCTCCTTATTAGAATAAAATGTTATAGTGGTTCTGGTCACATATAGCTAAACTGTAATAGATATGATTTTTTTTGTTTCTTTATAGGCTACTACAATAAATATTCTCAATGCTATGGGGGCAGAACTGTTGATTAGAGAGAAAAAAAAGCTCACTGAATTACCAATGCATACTCTTTTCCGTATCATTAACATTCAAAAAGTGGTCACAATGTATGGTGAACGTGTACTATGTGTTAGTGAAAATTTTCAGACATTCCTTTCTACACCTTTTAATGATATGTCAGAAAGTGTGCTCGAGGATCTAAATCGCGGTGGACATTCTCTATATCTAAATTATGAGGGTATAAAAACAATAGATGTATTGTACATTCTGACTTTGAAGTTAGGTTAAGTTAGGTTAGGTAAGGTGGGATTTGGTTAGGTTAGGTAAGGTTAGGTTAGGTTAGGTTAAGTTAGGTTAGGTGAAGTTGGGTTAGGTAGAATGGCTGCGGTATGAATCAAAAGCCAGCTCCTGTCAGTTTTGCCTCACAAGATTGAGTGTACCCCATTCCAACCCTCAGCCTAGAATAACATTTCTTGACAGCCAGGACTCGAACCCGAGCCTCCACAGTAACAGCTTAAAATGCTATCCACTACACCATAAAGTGGGGCAATATAAGGCTGGTCTTGATTGTACATGATCAATCAATAATTACCTAATAATAATAATAATAATAATAATAATAATAATAATAAATATTCCATTTAGCAACTGCATAGCCGACCTCTCCCTGGGTTCTTTTACATGCCAACATCGTATGACATGCGTGTCTTAATTTTTGCCGCCTTTCGAAAATCACTTACCACGACCAAGAGCGAACCTGCAAGCTTGGGGTTGGTAGTCCGACACGATAACCACTCACCCACCGTGGCAAGCTATCAATCAATAATTACCTAATAAGATTATTATTATTATTATTATTAATAATAATAATAAATATTCCATTTAGTAGCTACACGGCCGACCTCTCCCTGTGACAGCGTGGCAGCCATATTGCCCATTAGCCCCTGTGGGAGCTCTAAATGACCTCTCCATAAGAATAACATATGGCTGGTTGCGCACGGCGGCCATCTTGCCCATTAGCCCCTGTGCCAGCTTCGGTCTATATATCCTACTGTTCGTCACTGGTACGATTTTCTAAAATATATGGCACGGACCGGCACGGGCTTCAGCGTCCACGGCATGTCAAAAACTGTATGTAATACTCAACATGGCAGCGCTATTTAAACGATTTGTCGCAAATCTGCGAGAGGGGGAGGAGAAATATCCAATTTCTTTGGATATCATCTTGGGCACCTGTCGAACGTCTTTAACTGACACAGACAGTCCACAGGTTACGAATATGTAACTTTTATCGAAATCCGACCATGCCTTTATATACGAGAGGATTAGCGTGTCTTTCGCGGGCTTCTTGGCTGTCAGTCATTTCTCCGGGCCTTCTGGCGTCCTCTTCTCCCATTGGTTGACGTGGGCATCGATATCTGCAACGACTCTTGAACCCCAAACTCCGTGATTTCAAAATATACGTAGGCCTTCCGGTTTCTTTAAATTCCTTAAATTTTTGCGATCACAACGATGTATTTCTTCTTAATTAACGATGCCTGGTTCTACAATTATCCACCTGACTTCATAAAGTAGGCGTGGGTTAGTCCTCCGTCTCGCCATTTTCATATTCCTTATTCGTCTATCATTTTGCACAAAGCCCTTCGGTACATTGCTCCCCGATTCCCACGTACGCTCGTTCTCATGGTCGTTGACCTGCTCTGGGACGCTCCCTCCCCGTGTCCCTGCCATAAAGCAAATTACATCCTGTCTTCCTTTATCTGCAAGCAGGTGTGTCCCTTAAGTGACCGCCAGCACTGCGACTTGTATTTCTCCTGTATGAGCCACTTTCACACATACTTGAGCGAGAATCAATTCTCAATCTTATATATTAAAATAGTTTTCAAAAGTTTCACCCTTTACTAAAACTGAAATATCTCGGGAAGTATTTGCGCTACGACGACGTTTGTTGTCTTAAAATGTAATTCCCGTGAAGCATCGTCGATTGATACCCACCTTACTTGATTATATCATTCGAGTGTTAAAATAATTGCAAATATTACTTCCTTCAAGGTCTCACGAAAATAGAATCGAATGACTTGACGGACATATTGTCGCTAGGCGTCAACGACTAACACTGTATCATGATATTCAACGCCGCCCCAATAATAAATCTAACTTGATATTAACAGAGAGTTCCTTAATTACGTCATGATATCGTTAACTTCTACCTGCTCTACTCGGGCGCTAATATCGCATGTATCGATACATGAAATCGTTAACTTCTACCTGTTCCACTAGGGCGCTAATGTCGCATGTATCCATAAAATAAGCAGAAGGGGATCCTGTGCACATAATTTAATAAAAATTCTCAAAGAATGGATTACTTTGAGACTGAAATGCTCATGCACAATCAGCAGTCATTTTCCTAATGACACTGTCATGTCAACATCTCTTTGAATGACAACAAATACTGTATACGAAAGATAACTAATTTCACGAAGATGCCGCTACAGTCGAATGTTGGAACCGCCATTTTGTATTTTGTATCCGATCTTTCTGTTATATAGTATTTGGTCTCACAAGCTACAAACTGTCTTCTTTTCGTTTCATCATTCGTCCTTATAGGTTGTGTGATCAATCAATACAATTAATCCTATTATGATGAATGAGAGGCGACACTCAATGTTATAAAGTATTAAAGGTGATGGTAATTGTCTGTTCAGGTCATTGGCATATTGTGAGTACAACAATCAGAGATTATTTACACAGGTTAGAAAGCGAATTGTAAATCATGTTACAGACAAGTGGAATAATTATTCTTCCCTTATTGTTGTCAACAGCGATATGTACGAAACTGCTATCAATACGAGCGATGATTACAAAATGTATATGTCTATGAATGGTGTTCATGGAGGTCATGTTGAGTTAGTTGCCGCTGCTCAAGTTTGCAAAATGGATATTTATTCGTGGATTACTACCGTACTGCCGTATGGAAGGTGACCGGTTAAAATATATACGTCATCAACAAACGAAGTTACGAGTTGATACATATGCCAGTTTAGCAGACGCCTTGCATGTACGAGCAGAAAATGAAAATCTCAGAGTCGGTCGTATTGTAGTTTTGTCATCTTCTTTTACAGGTAGCCAAGAAAATATTGCAAAATTATCAGGATGCGATGGCGATAGTGAGGAAGTTTGGAGCCAGATTTATTCATTACGTTCACCTATAATGCGGGCTGGCCAGAAATACTTAACAGCATTCATCTCTGGGAAACGGCTAATAATAGGCCGGATATTGAAGTGAGAGTTTTCCATTGCAAAGTAAAGGAAATGCTACGAATGATTAATGTTAAGGAAATTTTCGGTAAAAGCATATCTATATACAGTGGAATTTCAAAAAACGAGGTCTCCCGCACATCCATTTACTCTTAACATTAACGGAAGATTGTAAGTTTCGAGAAATTTCTGACATTGACAGTGTGTTGTCAGCCGAAATACGAAATCTCGAGGATGAAGCGCTATACGAGTTGTTAAGGCGTCATATGGTACATGGTCCTCGCGGATCTTTGAATCCTTCTTCAGTCTGTATGAAGGATGGCGTATGTAAGAAAGATTTCCCTAAACAGTTTCAGGAAGAGACCAAAGATAATGCCAATGGTTATCCTTCGTATAGGAGGAGAAATAATTGACGGTTTAATAAAAACAATTCTAGGCATTGGCATTGAAATCGATAGTCGATTCATTGCTCCCTACAATCCATTTCTTTTACTTTACTTGCAAGCTCATATTAATGTTGAAATATGCTCAAGTGTTCGGAGTGTTAAATACATCCACAAGTATCTTATATATTAAAATCCACAAGTATGTGTATAAAGGTGTATAACTGCTGCATTGTTAAAATATGTCCTGAAGGCGAAACGGTGAACTACGACGAAATTACTTCTTTCCTAAATGCTAGGTATGTTGGTCCAACAGAAGCCGCATTCAGGATATTTGCATTTCACATGCATGAACAGTCACATTCTATCGTGCGATTACCAGTTCACTTGCCAAACTTGCAAAATATCTATTTTAAAAATGATAACGCTCCTGATATTTTATTTCAAGCTCAGTTGCGCAACACGGAACTACAAGCGTGGTTCAAGTTAAATCAAGATTCGCAAGCCAGAAGTCCGAATATATATATATCCTGAAACACCAGTACATTACGTCTGGAATAATAGCAACTGCCAGTGGCAAAAAAAAATGTTTCAAAAACTATAGGCAGAATGTATAATGTTTCGCCTACAGAAACAGAAAGGTATTATTTACGCCTGTTATTGCTTCACGTCATAGGTGCTACCAGCTTCCAGGATCTACGAACATACAACGCAGTTGTCCATTCTAGTTTTAAAGAAACAGCTAAGGAGCGAGGTTTTCTGATTGACGATTCTGAATGGCAGCGTTGTTTGGCAGAAGCGTCACAATTTCAGATGCCTTCTCAGTTACGACAACTGTTTTCTTACATATGTATCTTTCAGACCCCTTCAAATATAAGATAGTTATGGGACATTTTCAAGAATTCATTATCGGAAGATTATCTGCAGTTTCACGAACCTAACATTGCTCATCAATTCACTCTTATACTTATTTCTAATACATTAAAGCTCCATGGTCTTCCCATTACTTCTCTCGAATTGCCGGCTATTATTGATAATTTCCCTCAGACAAATTTACCAATGAATTATCCAAAACGTATTGAGGATCAATTAAGTCGGATGATAAAACAAGCAAATGGAAACCAAACGGCTATAATTACAGAAATTTTGGGGATAGTACAAAACAGCAATGAAAGGATGATTAATGCATATTTCATTGACGGTCCAGGGGGCACCGGGAAAACATTTATTTACCAATGCTTGATTGCTAGTTGCACAAATTTGGGGTTAAATGTTGTTTCTGTTGTATGGACTGGTATTGCAGCAATGTTACTACCTCAGGGGCGCACTGTACACAGACAGTTCAAGTTACCTCTACATTTACATGAAAGTTCTGTATTAGGAATAAAAGTTAACAGCAAGGAAGCTTTTTATATTCGTTCAGCGAAATTTATCATCTGGGATGAAGCCCCTATGGCTAATAAGCCCGCGTTGATGTGTGTAAATCGGTTGCTCAATGACATCATGAATAACGACGTGCCTTTCGGAGGAAAAATTATCATCTTAAGTGGAGATTTTAGGCAGGTATTGCCTGTTGTGCCTCATGCATCTAAAGCAGCATCGGTCCAATTGTCAGTAAGGTTCTCTCCTTTGTGGCCATCATTCAAAATTTTTAAACTCAACAAAAATATGCTAGCGGATACAGATCAACGTGACTTTGCAAACTTCTTGATACAAATTGGTAACGGTGAATACCCTCACGTCGATGGAGAAAATTCAGAATTAGTCCCACGCTGAAAAATATTTCACGCTTTTCAAAAATAGCGATTTTAGCACCTAAAAATGAACATAGTAAAGAAATCAATGACAAAGTTTTAGACCTAATCCCAGGATCATCGAGAACTTACATCAGTGTGAATAACTTGATTACTGAAGATGAGAGTGAACTTCTACAATTCCCAAAAGAATTTTTAGACAGCATGGGCATAAGTGGATTGCCACCTCATGTCCTTCGAATAAAAGAAGGCTCAATTGTGATTTTGTTGGAAATAATATTGTTACCCAAGGTCTGGTGAACGGTACTAGACTGTTGGTTTGGAAGATGCATGACAATTGCTTACACCAGGAAATTATTACTGGCGTAAATGTTGGAAACAATGTCCTACTCCCTCGCCTTGACCTTACGCCATCAGATACTACTATGCCATTTTCCTTCAAAAGGAGGCAGTTTCCAGTACGTTTGGCTTTTTGTATAACTATCAATAAAGCTCAAGGTCAAACCCAAGATCAAGTAGGCATTAATTTACCTCAACCGGTGTTTAGCCACGGACAACTTTACTGTATGCCGTACTACCGCGAGCAAAATCCTTTCATGACTTCAAAGTTCAAATAGAACCAGAAGGTAAGCGAGCAGCAAATGTCGAATGGAAGGAAGTACTATTAGAATTTTGAAACGAATGTTGCGGAGGAGCACAGACCTCATCAAACGGGGCACAGATTAAATAACAATTATACAAGGACGTCCGCATCCCTAATACGATAACTGTCCTGTGGTAATGGTAAAAAATACTATTGTCCTACATCGGTGATTTCTATCCTATATCATGTTATTTCATTCCCTCAGTTCTATAACAAAGATATACTCAATCAAATTTAAAACTTAATACATATTAATCCCTTCTGTGTGAGTTATCTTTTCATTTCTCATCGATTGCCTTTACTTACTATTCTATCTGTAGGTGTGGAGGCGATAGCTGTCTTTACAGAGATGTGCAAATTATTAGATTCGATGTCAGTTTTCCAAAATTGCATTTTTACTTTTCACGGTTTCATGCACTAAGTATGTTTACAAGGCGATGAAATTACTTCAAATGTTTAACCAAGATTCCTAATTGTATTTTCATTTAAGAAACTCAAATTAAAATGTTTTTTTAAAATTTCCACTAAAGAGTAGCCTTGCAAATACAAAATGCCGCAAGTTTCGTTTTTATTTCTTCACTCTACTTTACGTGTGAATTTAGAGTGGAGGGATTTGGGGTCTTTTAACTGATGAACGCTATTGAACTATTCAAAGATTCATGAACTAAGCATTGAAATCACCTGACTTGAATTCTAACGTCAATGAAAAATTGAAAATGGACCCAGCTCAGATATCCCTCGGAATCCAACAATCTGAAAGTTTCCAGACGCAATTCCTTATGGGAAAAGGTGTATTTCCACGGGAGAGGAAATACTACTAAGTAGGACAACAAAATAAGTTGGTCAATAAAATGATTTTGATTAAAAGTAATTATGACTAATTAAAATTATTTATTTAATTCCATTAATTTGCACAACCCTATATGTTAACCAAGAGTTACATCTATAAATTCAAATATAAGGGACCCATCTTTTATTTTAAATTTATACCATTATTCATAAGTAGACAAAACACCAAATTGTACCGCTGTAGCCTTAAATTGTGTGGATATCTCTATCTACTTAGTATAAAACAAAGTTCCCAATTCTTGGATGTAACGGGTAATCTCGAAAACAACTTGATGGATTTTGATGCGGTTTTCACCATTCTGTAAATGATTTCTCGATGAAGGATTAGGTAGAAAAAATTATTATATGACCAAAAGAAGCCGAGCATTTACGATTTCAGTGAATTGAGTTGAAGAACAACCTAACGTCCATGTATATTTTAAGCTTACACTGGCTAAACCGTTAAAAATATCGATATTCTCTGAGAATTGTTCAGCATGAAAAGTTCTGCAAGAAAGTCTGCAACAGCTCCCACATCGACCACTGTAAGTGTTTTTACGTTTTCATTTCATCCAGCAATCTCCATTCAGTGGAAATTTATATTACTAGCTTGAGAGTGAGTTTACGAGCTTGCGAGCGACCTATCACCCTAGCTTTAGCCAGCATCAAACTGCCGAGTCGTGTCGAGTTAATTCTTCAGAGAAGAGTAGCCTATAGCTTATGTGTTTGGAGCTAGCTGTTCACCTCGGCTTTTCAGAATTGCGTCTGGAATGTGAAGTCCGTGCGCCTTTTAAGCTTACGAAGGGTAAATAGTGGGACACACACACAGAGGACAGGCAGACACCCACACATTTGATCTCATAAGTCTACTTCATCGTTTACCCAAAACGATGGTACCGTAAATGTCTGTTCAGGTCACTAGCATGAAGACATGCAAATGTCATATGGTCAGAAGTGTTGTAGGATTGTTGAAGTGAATGCTGCGGAGCAGCACGGGTCTTCTAGTATTTTATTGAAACCGAAAATTCTGAGAATATCATTAAGGTTACAACATGTATTTATATTGAGCCCGTTTAGTCCGAAGTACCATGTGACTGGGAGCCAGTTCAGCCACCATGAGGCTCCTTTCCAAACGAATCATATAGGGGGAGGTTCAGATGTGCACCTAGGCTACCTCCTCACAAAAAAACTAATCTCTGGCCGTTTACGTTTTTTTTACGAGAGGTGCTAGCTCAAAGTACCCTCACTAGGGAAAGCAAAACTACAAAAATAATCCAGTCTTACATAATATTTCCCATACATTTATTTTAAAATCCATCATTAAACTAGCTCTGAATAAAAAATAATCCCTTAACAAATTCCCCTAATATCCTCTTACGAAGTCCTAACAACAAAGCAATCAGCAATCAAACTATGTACGCAATATGTAAATCACGTTAAGTCATCCTTACTCAAACACAAATGTCCCCTTAAGAATAACTTTAATCTCACCTGATCTTAGTGGCAAATCAAAACTTCACTCTTCTACATTAATTCAAGTTACATTTACTCATACAGAAATGGTAAAAATACCTAAATTATGAAGGTGTCGCGTAGTACATTTATCTTTACTTTAATCATCTTGTTTTGAAGTTTAATTAAATAACGTTACGTTAAATATCCCCATGGATTAAATCAAAAATAAAATTAAATCTAAATAATATTCCATGACATTGTAAAAGAATACTGACAAGTCTTTACACAGGTTAGATATCATACACATATAAAACATTCTTACTTTTGCTAGCTTTGAGCCCTTCCTACTATGGCATCTCACCGTTTGTGATGACACCGTCATCTAAACAGATGGAATCATCGTTAGGTTGATGGCTGCGGCGATTAATGGTAATCCCGATTCACTCTACTGATCATGTCAAGTCCGTGATGTCCAGTATCGTTTCATGACATGTGATCCCACCTGTCAAAACAGGAGTAAGTCCTGTCTCACAAATCAAACAGTGGGAATACTGAATGTCACCGTTGCCGATCATAAATACTAAATTAAAGATAGTAATTCACTCTTATTTAGTTAGGAGGCATAGAAGTAAATTTTATGTTATATTTTTTTCATGTTCTCAAATTTTTATTTTTATTAAATGTTATTAATGAAATTTCGAAATTTATCCTTTGTATTAATTTTGTTTAATTGTCGTCGAATAATTACTCTTCATCAAATATTCACAACGTAGCAAATCTTGCTACTAATAACCATCATCATCAACTTCAAATATTAACTTGCATCTCAAATGCATTATTCATGATCTCGCATAATTTCTGGTCATGTGACTAACATTCAATAATGACTTCACACTAAGCTCACTTCAATCAGCTGTCATGACGCGACAAAAATATCTAATACTTAATTCATCTCTCAAATACAACTTAACTTCACTCAGAATAGCATTATAATCCTGCTACTAGGATATAAATACCATAAACAACGCTTCTTAATAACATAATAGCGGCATCGGTGCGGTAGTTCGTAGCATGCTGAACTGCTGTGCCCTAGATAGCGGGTTCAAACCCAGCCGAAGTCGTCGGATTTTTTTAAAGAGCGTTAAAATCCTTCAGTATGTCTTCCTCCGGAGGGGAAGTAAAGTCGGCGGTTCCATGTCATAGATTTATGGCATGTAAAAGATCCTTCCACAGACTAAACTCGTGTCAAGCTAAATTTCTCGGTTAGATTTCGTTGGAACTTTCTGTCAAAGTTCCAACGTTCACCACTAGTTATCAGTGACCTCTTGTAGCGAAAGATGAAACTACTTGAAATTGAACGGAACTTGTAGCTCACCCTATGGGTGTCCGCTTGAAGCAGCTACAGACTCTGGCGTGCCGAACATGTCCTCGGACACTAAAAGCCATACGATAAATAAATAACAATGTCTATCACTGGCCTTCCTAATTGATACAAGTTTATTTTATATACAGTAGTAGCATCAAGCTATCAAATAACACTTGTTCGATACTGTTCTGCGTTCACTTAATTATCTTGGGAAATATGTGTTAATGTGTCTTCCTCTATAATATATAGGTCCATCGAACCAAGAACTGTTCCTACTCGCTACTAGCATTATGTCTGTTCTGCCAAACGTCCTTTGAATACAATTAAGATTTCATCATTCTTTTAGTGTCTTATGAGTTTTGTTTATACAAGCATGTGGTTTCCATAACTACATCGGCCTAGAACCAGTTTTTCATGTAAACGAAAATGCTCTGCATTGCTACGTAAAATTAAACTATACACAAATATCCCGTCTAAATAATGTCACGGTGTAACTTAACGAAATGTGGTGGCTCCCGACATACTAAATCTGATATGCCCACAGGTACAGAAGTTTTAATAAATAACCGCCGGTGGCATGGACTCACATGTTACGTCCTGGCAGTCTGGGGGTCAAATTGAAGTCCCCATCATTCCTTCCATCATATTGGCTGCGTACATACTGTAGTCTCCGTCCTGGGTTCCCATCCAGCTCTCTTCCTTCAGTGAATAGTTTACTGCATATTTCTACCCTTAGGTAGAATACAGATCAGCTTGTAGTACGCCTTGTGACTGATAATAGGTACCGGGTACGACTTCATGGTGTAATAACGGAGCACAGAATTTAAATAAAATATTGTTCTTCTAGAATGAATTCTAATAATAATAAACATTTATTGCAGCTAATAGCCCTGCCGAGATACAAAACTAATACTGATAACATAACCTATCCATCAAAGTGTCTATATACAAAGTGTCTGACTGGTTCTGTTTGCTATATAGTTATTCGCAGCAGAAGCGTTTTAGCGATACTTTCCTCTGGGCGCAGGAAATGGCGTGATATCTGTCACAAGCACTACCACACCGAGAGCAGGTGCATTGGGGGCCTTGGTCATGAATTCCTCTTCTTGAACATATCTTTAAATGAAAACCGTGGACTGAAAAACGGGTGATCGTATGCCGTAGTTCAAAGTTGGCATTCATCCAGTCCGTCGACATAAGAGCTTCTGTGGAATAGAAATCAGGCAATATGTCATTACGCTTGAAGTTTACTTCTTGGATCAGTCACCCGTATTGCACTGTTGATGGTAGGGAGTTCTCCAAACACAGGTCTTCTATGAAGAAAGTCTCCCTTGCTAGTATGCACGTTAGACGAGATGGCGTGTATTTTGATAAGTGCAGAATTTTCTTTAGAAAAGTAGACTTAACTCTTTCTATCTCTCGAAGGCTATTTTGTGTCAAATGATCCCAAGTTATTTGAATGCCGTATGTCACTATTGGAGTTAATTTCGTTCTGAATAAAATCATTGCGGTTTGTAAAGATAGATTTCCCAGTTGCATTATGTCTTGCATTGCTTTTATGGCGGATCTTATTCTATCCCTGACATGTCGCGTGAATACGTTCCCTTGCACTTGCATTACTACTCCTAGGTATTTGAAATGATTTACGTTGACTAGGGGTTCTCCATCTAGTAGTATATGCTCATCTGCGGATAGTTTCCCGCCTTTACGGAATGCCAGCATTACTCTCTTGGTGCAGTTTATCGTCATATCGTTTTGTTGAGCCCATCTGGTAATTTTATCAATGGACGATTGCAAGGTTTCCTTTAATGTCGATGCCACAACTAAATCTCACTAATTCTAAACTTGGCAGATCTTTTAATTGGCCACGCGTTTCTGTCTTCCACTGATTCTACAGTAATGGAGTGCATTTTAGCGCTTGGGTGCAAACATTACTGGCAACTTCACCGTGAAAAGTCACACACGTCCTCCCGTGTTTTATGCAAGAATAAATCGGTGAAGCATCTTGAAAAACGTACTGTTTGTGGATTAAATGGTCCAAACATTATTATGCTCAATCAGATATTCAGACCGATTGCCTTTTTGCTACTACTGTACACGTAAATTTCCGTTTACCATAAATCCCAATCCTCATTGTCCAATGAAATAACCAGTTCACCGTGTTCTAAACGTAATTAACCATTTGAATTTCACTTTACGTACATATAAAACGTAATTCTGTTACAATGCTTAACACGATTCTGAATATCTGGTGTCCATTTACAACAAGCCGCGGATACCCTCGACCCATTAATTTCCGAACGATGAGATGTACTGACGTCTGTTATATTGGGTTCCTACTCTCCATTTTTATTACAATGGAACCAGTCAAAGTTCTCCTTTATGTAGTGGGATAAAAATGTCCAAAAATATTAGCACATTATTCACGGATTAACAAGTAACAATTTCCAGTATACACAGTTCAAAAGAATTAGGGGAAGATGATTTGTAACGCCTGGTATGTGAACGTTAATTTTGTAGATGGGGTTCCAATGGTCGTACAGAATGCCTTGAGATCTTAGCTACTTAGGGTATGTCTAATCGAAGTTATACTCCATCTGTAGGCGTAGCCTTGCTTTAAACAGTCAGGTGACCCTTCAGAACAAAGTAAATAGTGGTGCGCCCGTGTGTTGTTGTGACGTACACAGACTACTGCGGTCATTTGAGCACGTTGTACGTAAACCAGTAGATGTCATGAGACATCTTAACGAGGTTCAAGTCGCAAGGAAGGAAGGAAGGATGGACTATTCGTCGTGTTGCTGTAGATATCAATGTATCTCCGTCAGTTATTCAACGCTTGTGGAATCGCTACAATGAGACAGGCCAGTTCACAAGGAGGGTTGGACAAGGTCGTGGACGCATGACAACCCCACAAGATGACCGATATCTGACCATCTGTGCGTTGCGGCGTCGTTCAGCATCTGACAAAGAACTGCAACAAGACCTCAGGAGGGTCACTGGAGTCACGGTGTCCGACCAGACAGTAAGGAACAGGTTAAGAGAAGTGTCCTAACGACCCAGACGTCCTGTTGGAGTGCCCCGTTTAACGCAGCTCGCCTACTGTTTGCCCGTACTTGCAACTTCGCCAGTGGAGTCATGTGATGTTCACAGACGAGTCTAGGTTTCCCTAGACACAGCGTGATGGACGTTAACGTGTATGGAGACGCCGTGGTGAGCAGTACATGCCAAATGTTGTCCAAGTTTCCCTAGACACAGCATGATGGACGTCAACGTGTATGGAGACGCCGTGGTGAGCAGTACATGCCAAATGTTGTCCAGGTTTCCCTAGACACGTCGTGATGGACGTTAACGTGTATGGAGACGCCGTGGTGAGCAGTACAAGCCAAATGTTGTCCAGGTTTCCCTAGACACAGCGTGATGGACGTTAACGTGTATGGAGACGCCGTGGTGAGCAGTATATGTCAAATGTTGTCCAGGTTTCCCTAGACACAGCGTGATGGACTTTAACGTGTATGGAGACGCCGTGGTGAGCAGTACATGCCAAATGTTGTCAGGGTTCCCTAGACACAGCGTGATGGACGTCAACGTGTATGGAGACGCCGTGGTGAGCAGTACATGCCAAATGTTGTCCAGGTTTCCCTAGACACAGCGTGATGGACGTTAACGTGTATGGAGACGCCGTGGTGAGCAGTACATTCCAAATGTTGTCCAGGTTTCCCTAGACACAGCGTGATGGACGTCAGCGTGTATGGAGACGCCGTGGTGAGCAGTACATGCCAAATGTTGTCCAGGTTTCCCTAGACACAGCGTGACGGACGTTAACGTGTATGGAGACGCCGTGGTGAGCAGTACATGCCAAATGTTGTCCAGGTTTCCCTAGACACAGCGTGATGGACGTTAACGTGTATGGAGACGCCGTGGTGAGCAGTACATGCCAAATGTTGTACAGGTTTCCATAGACAGAGCGTGATGGACGTCAACATGTATGGAGACGCCATGGTGAGCAGTACATGCCAAATGTTGTCCAGGTTTCCCTAGACACAGCGTGATGGACGTCAACGTGTATGGAGACGCCGTGGTGAGCAGTACATGCCAAATGTTGTCCAGGTTTCCCTAGACACAGCGTGATGGACGTTAACGTGTATGGAGACGCCGTGGTGAGCAGTACATGCCAAATGTTGTCCAGGTTTCCCTAGACACAGCGTGATGGACGTCAACGTGTATGGAGACGCCGTGGTGAGCAGTACAAGCCAAATGTTGTCCAGGTTTCCCTAGACACAGCGTGATGGACGTCAACGTGTATGGAGACGCCGTGGTGAGCAGTACATGCCAAATGTTGTCCAGGTTTCCCTAGACACAGCGTGATGGACGTTAACGTGTATGGAGACGCCGTGGTGAGCAGTACATGCCAAATGTTGTCCAGGTTTCTCTAGACAGAGCGTGATGGACGTCAACGTGTATGGAGACGCCATGGTGAGCAGTACATGCCAAATGTTGTCCAGGTTTCCCTAGACACAGCGTGACGGACGTTAACGTGTATGGAGACGCCGTGGTGAGCAGTACATGCCAAATGTTGTCCAGGTTTCCCTAGACACAGCGTGATGGACGTTAACGTGTATGGAGACGCCGTGGTGAGCAGTACATGCCAAATGATGTCCAGGTTTCCCTAGACACAGCGTGATGGACGTCAACGTGTATGGAGACGCCGTGGTGAGCAGTACATGCCAAATGTTGTCCAGGTTTCCCTAGACACAGCGTGACGGACGTTAACGTGTATGGAGACGCCGTGGTGAGCAGTACTTGCCAAATGTTGTCCAGGTTTCCCTAGACACAGCGTGATGGACGTTAACGTGTATGGAGACGCCGTGGTGAGCAGTACATGCCAAATGTTGTCCAGGTTTCCCTAGACACAGCGTGATGGACGTCAACGTGTATGGAGACGCCGTGGTGAGCAGTACATTCCAAATGTTGTCCAGGTTTCCCTAGACACAGCGTGATGGACGTCAGCGTGTATGGAGACGCCGTGGTGAGCAGTACATGCCAAATGTTGTCCAGGTTTCCCTAGACACAGCGTGATGGACGTCAACGTGTATGGAGACGCCGTGGTGAGCAGTACATGCCAAATGTTGTCCAGGTTTCCCTAGACACAGCGTGATGGACGTCAACGTGTATGGAGACGCCGTGGTGAGCAGTACATGCCAAATGTTGTCCAGGTTTCCCTAGACACAGCGTGATGGACGTTAACGTGTATGGAGACGCCGTGGTGAGCAGTACATGCCAAATGTTGTCCAGGTTTCCCTAGACAGAGCGTGATGGACGTCAACGTGTATGGAGACGCCATGGTGAGCAGTACATGCCAAATGTTGTCCAGGTTTCCCTAGACACAGCGTGACGGACGTTAACGCGTATGGAGACGCCGTGGTGAGCAGTACATGCCAAATGTTGTCCAGGTTTCCCTAGACACAGCGTGACGGACGTTAACGTGTATGGAGACGCCGTGGTGAGCAGTACATGCCAAATGTTGTCCAGGTTTCCCTAGACACAGCGTGATGGACGTCAACGTGTATGGAGACGCCGTGGTGAGCAGTACATGCCAAATGTTGTCCAGGTTTCCCTAGACACAGCGTGACGGACGTTAACGTGTATGGAGACGCCGTGGTGAGCAGTACATGCCAAATGTTGTCCAGGTTTCCCTAGACACAGCGTGATGGACGTTAACGTGTATGGAGACGCCGTGGTGAGCAGTACATGACAAATGTTGTCCAGGTTTCCCTAGACACAGCGTGATGGACGTCAACGTGTATGGAGACGCCGTGGTGAGCAGTACATGCCAAATGTTGTCCAGATTTCCCTAGACACAGCGTGATGGACGTTAACGTGTATGGAGACGCCGTGGTGAGCAGTACATGCCAAATGTTGTCCAGGTTTCCATAGACAGAGCGTGATGGACGTCAACGTGTATGGAGACGCCATGGTGAGCAGTACATGCCAAATGTTGACCAGGTTTCCCTAGACACAGCGTGATGGACGTCAACGTGTATGGAGACGCCGTGGTGAGCAGTACATGCCAAGTGTTCTCCAGGTTTCCCTAGACACAGCGTGATGGACGTTAACGTGTATGGAGACGCCGTGGTGAGCAGTACATGCCAAATGTTGTCCTGGTTTCCCTAGACACAGCGTGATGGACGTCAACGTGTATGGAGACGCCGTGGTGAGCAGTACATGCCAAATGTTGTCCTGGTTTCCCTAGACACAGCGTGATGGACGTCAACGTGTATGGAGACGCCGTGGTGAGCAGTACATGCCAAATGTTGTCCAGGTTTCCCTAGACACAGCGTGATGGACGTTAACGTGTATGGAGACGCCGTGGTTAGCAGTACATGCCAAATGTTGTACAGGTTTCCCTAGACAGAGCGTGATGGACGTCAACGTGTATGGAGACGCCATGGTGAGCAGTACATGCCAAATGTTGTCCAGGTTTCCCTAGACACAGCGTGACGGACGTTAACGTGTATGGAGACGCCGTGGTGAGCAGTACATGCCAAATGTTGTCCAGGTTTCCCTAGACACAGCGTGATGGACGTTAACGTGTATGGAGACGCCGTGGTGAGCAGTACATGCCAAATGTTGTCCAGGTTTCCCTAGACACAGCGTGATGGACGTCAACGTGTATGGAGACGCCGTGGTGAGCAGTACATGCCAAATGTTGTCCAGATTTCCCTAGACACAGCGTGATGGACGTTAACGTGTATGGAGACGCCGTGGTGAGCAGTACATGCCAAATGTTGTCCAGGTTTCCCTAGACACAGCGTGATGGACGTTAACGTGTATGGAGACGCCGTGGTGAGCAGTACATGCCAAATGTTGTCCAGGTTTCCCTAGACACAGCGTGATGGACGTCAACGTGTATGGAGACGCCGTGGTGAGCAGTACATGCCAAATGTTGTCCAGGTTTGCCTAGACACAGCGTGATGGACGTCAACGTGTATGGAGACGCTGTGGTGAGCAGTACATGCCAAATGTTGTCCAGGTTTCCCTAGACACAGCGTGATGGACGTTAACGTGTATGGAGACGCCGTGGTGAGCAGTACATGCAAAATGTTGTCCAGATTTCCCTAGACACAGCGTTATGGACGTTAACGTGTATGGAGAACCCGTGGTGAGCAGTACTTGCCAAATGTTGTCCAGGAATTTCACCGATTCGGACAAGGTTCTGTGATGGTGTGGGGTGGCATCAGTATTGATGGCCGTACGGATCGTGTCGTCGTCCATGGTAATCTTACTGCTGCTGGGTACATCGAGAAGATACTGTTACAGCATGTGTTGGCTGCTGCATACGATCTTGGCTCTGAATTGGTACTCATGCACGACAATGCCAGTGTTCATGTAGCGCGCATCACCAGAACTGTCTTGCGAGAACTGTACATTCAAGGGATGGAATGGCCAGCGGTAGGTCCCGACCTTAATCCCATCGCGCATGTGTGGGATAGGCTTGACAGAAGTGTTCGTGGGCGTCCTGTTCCACCACAGACGCTCCAAGACCTCGAACAGGCTCTGACTGAACCACAACGTGACTTCCGTCGACTTATACGGAGCATGCCATGTAGGTGCCAGGCTGTGATAAATGCTCATGGAGGACGTACATCATACTGAAGCTCTCCAACTGTAATAAAATCCACCCTTGAGTACTGATTTCACTTAGTTTTCGCCACTGTTTGGACATTTCCATTTCCGAAAATGAACGAGAATCCATCGATATTATTTTGTATACGTCAACTGTAAAGAATAAAGGCTTAGTTAATAATATACCTGGGTGTGAGGTATTGTCTTGTGGAGCACGGCATACGTTCAAAAACATGTTCCCCTATTTTTTTGAACTGTGTATTACAGCTCAATTTTCATAATGGTAAAATAATTACTTCCGTTGCTGTCAGACTGTAATATTACGTGTCCTGGTGAGTAAGTTGCGTTCTTTAGTTCATGTGGCTAATTCCCTTGGCAGTAAGAAAATTTTCCTATATTTTCAAGTGTTACATTTTCGAAAATGAGACATCGGGCTCAATATATATCTTCTACTTTCCCTTCGTCTTTTCCCACTCAAGTGGGGTCGACGTTCCTGGAAAGTCTTCTCCATTTCCCTCGGTCCTATATGTCTTCTTCCCTTAGATGTTCCTCCCTCAAGTCATCTCGTATACAGTCCCGCCATCTTCTTCTTGGTCTTCCACTTCCTCGGTCACCTTCCGCTACCATTTCTGTCATTCTCTTGCCTACATAAGTGTCGTCCCTTCCCATGACATGTCCATACCACTGTAGTCTTCTCTCTCGACCGTTCTTTGATATCTCCGACACTTTAACACTGCCTCTTAGTCTCTCATTTGTAATCCTATCAGCTCTGGTGACGCCACAAATTCTTTTTAACATTTTTATTTCAGCCTCATCCATTGCGTTTCAATGTGCCTTAGTTGGTGCGCTTGTCTCAACTCCGTAAATCATTGCAGATCTCACTACTGACTTATACACCATTCCTTTATTCCTCAGGTTTATCCTTCAATCACACAATACACCTGACGCCCGCTTCAAGTTCATCCATCCTACCTGCATTCTGCGGGCTATTGCCATGTCTGAATTGCCATCACTGGACACTGTTCAACCTAAAGTAGTTAAAACTATGTACATTCTTCAAGTCTTTCCCAACCAATCGGATTGTTTCTTCTCTTTGTCCTCCTAGGCACATGTACTCCGTTTTCTTCCTATTGATTTTCATCCCGCTATCTTCCATAGCTTTTCTCCAAATCCCCAGTCTCATTTCCAGCTCATCCTTTTTGGTGCTACATACCACTATATCGTCTGCGAACATCAGACACCAAGGAGCTTACCCTATAACAATTTCTGATAATACATCGATGACCAGATTGAAGATATAAGGGCTCACCGCAGACCCTTGATGTAATCCAACTTGTGCTGGTATCCAGTCTGTGAGTCCTACACTGCTTCTCACCCGCATTCTAGCAACATTATATATCTCCTGAATGAGCCGTACATATTTCTCAGGCACTTCTCTCTCTCTCTCATACACCTCCAGATTTCTTGCCGCGGCACTCTGTCATAAGCCTTTGTAGGTCTATAAAGACCTTATGTAATACCTTCTTCTTCTCCTCCCTATGTTTCTCCATAAGTTGCCGGAGTGCATAAATAGCATCCATTATTCCTCTCCCCGGCATGAATCCGAACTGATCATCCCCTAATACTGTTTCTTCTCGGAGTCGTCTTTCTATTATCTTCTCCCAGATTTACATAGTATGCGCCATTAGTTATATTTCTCTATAGTTACCACAATCCTGGATGTCGCCGTTCTCCTTGTATAGGGGGATTATTGTCGTATCTCTCCATTCATCCGGACTCTTTCCTTCATGATATATCTGTTGCATCAAGTCCCAGAGCAGATCAAACCTTTCCTCACCGAGACACCTCCAAGCATCAACAGGGATTTCATTGGGACCTGGCGCTTTTCCACTTTTCATTTTCTTCACAGCTGATTCCAGCTCATCTCTCGTTATACCCGTTACCATGTTGTTGGAGGGTACACCCTCCTCAAAAATTGATCTTGGATTTTCCTCATTGAGCAAATTTTCAAAATATTACCCCAATCGTTTCTTAATGCTGTTTTCTTCTTTTCAACACCATTCCCTCTTCATTCTTTATTTGTCTGAAGTGGGAAAAATCTTTTGTTGCCTTGTCTCGTGCTCTAGCTATTCTAAAAACACTCCAAATATTATATCTCGGCACTCATTTTAGTTGACTCTAGGTCCTCATGCACCTTATTCCATGCAGCTGCCTTTGCTTTTGCCACGGCCTTTTTAGCAGTTTTATTTCCCTGTCTGTAACTCTCTCGATCGTTTTCTGAGCCAGATAAGTCCCATCGTTTTTTGGCACACCCTCTTGCTTTGATTGCGTCTTGCACCTCATGGCTCCACCACCATGTCACTCCGTCTACCGGGGGAACTTTTCCCGATGTTTTGCCAAGCACCCTTTCTCCTACTTTCCGGAAGGTACCAACATTTGTTTCCCACCACTTCTGTACTCCTTGCACTGGTAATACTTCTTGTAGAACCTACACTTTGAACTCACGTTTTATTTCTGGGTTCTTCAGGCTCCACCACTTGATTCTTGGCAATATTCGTTTTATTCTCCTATTATTGGAGCCACTGTACCCCCAATCGAGCACTAGCACTCTACGTTGTCGTGTTACATGTTCCCCTAATATAAATTTGCAGTTATTTCTTTCTTTCTAATGATGCCGTCTGCTCATCAGGAAATATATCTGACTTTCTCTACCACCGCTTTTATAAGTTACCATGAGCTGCTCACTTTTCTGGAAAAAGGTGTTGCATATTGCTAAGTCAAATGCCAGAGAAAAATTCACCACCCTCTTCTCTACTTCATTTCCTGCACCATAACCCCAATCCAGATGGACTCTCTTCAAATGGCCTTCATCGGCTTATCGATATGCCCATTCAGGTCACTTCCTAGGAACACTGTTTCCCCATCTGGTGTACTGAGGAGTTCCTGTTTAAGGTCGTCCCAAAATGCATTCTTCTCTTCATCCATACATCCTATTTGCGGAGCATAGGCACTTATGATGTTGACGCTTCCATCAAGACAAAGTTTTACACTTATTATCCGGTCACTTCTCCTACTAACACTTACTAGACCTGACTGTAATATATATAACCTTTCAATATATTATGGCTGAATGCACTCGTAGTGATATGGATGAAAGTTGCCCTAATGGTAATTTCACTCATTAGATCTCGGGATATTAACAATAGTATACCCCAATTTATACTGATTGTACTGAATATTTCGGACTGAAATGTCCCGATACGTCGGAACCTGCTTTAGGAGAGTTTTTTCGCACTGAGTAATACAAGAACATTGACTAGGGAACAAAATAATAAATCAAACCTTCCAAGCCATAGCAGTGAGAAGACATTTACGTGTAGCGTATGCCTAGCCAAATTTAGCTGGAGAAAAAACTTGAATGCACACATGCTAATCCATACCGGCGAGAAGCCATACGCATGTACCGTATGCGAAGCGAAATTTAATCAAGGGGTCGTCTGAAGGAACACATACGAACCCATACCAGCGATCAGCCATATTCATGCAGCGTATGCAATGCAAAATTCACAGCCAGAGCATCATTAAAGAAACACACTATTAGCCATAGCGGCGAAAAACCGTATTCATGTAACGTATGTGTAGCCACATTTACCTGCAGAAATAACTGGAAATCGCACATCCTTATCCATAGCGGCGAGAAGCCATACACATGTAGGGTATGCGAAGCCAAATTCACCTGGAGCGTAACGTTGAAGGCCCACCTGCTCATCAATAGCGGTGAGAAGCATATTCATGTAGCATTTGCGATGCCAAGTTTACATGAAATAAAAGCTCGAAAGCACATATGCTAATCCACAATGGAGAAAAGGCATATTCATGTAGCGTATGCGAAGCCAAATTTTCACACAAACTAAATTTGACGGTACACATGGAAGTCCATAGCGGTAACAAGCCATTTACATGTGGCGTATGTCAGGCCAAATTTACTCAGAGGGGGTCTTTGAACAGACATACGCTAATCCATAGTGGCAAGAAGCCAAATTTAGCCCGAGAGGGCACAGGAAAGGACACATGCTAACTCAGATCTGCGAGAAGATATATTCATAGAGTTTGCAAATCAAAGTTTTTACAGTACAGTACAGTGAGAAGGCTGTTTTATGAAGTACTAGCTCTTCCCGGCATGCGTTGCAATACCAATCAAGGACAGACAGGAAAAAAATGATAATGAACCCCTGCCCAAAAACCGTGGCGTGAACTGCATTGGAATAGACAGCGATACCAGATAACACGGCGGGCTGCTGACAGTCCCCTGATGTCACCTCGCGATGAATCGGCTAGCTATTCTCACACCTTGCATTGCGGTGTGATACGTATACACATTGTGCAATTGGGCTACTATGGGATTTACGGGTTCCTGTTAGTCCCTCGCCCCTTTGTGTTACATAAATAATTTGTAGCCAGAAACCATCCCTGGAGTGCACATAACTCACCCAAATGTAACAGCAATCGGACGAATGGTATATGAACGCATAGGGGACAGACAAACTATCCCATAACGTTGATTTTTATATATTGCGAAAATTTGATCTTTTTGTAAGTAATGGTGGCAAGATGCGATTATCATGTATTTTATGCGGAAACATATGAATACACATGCTATAATCCATATCGGCTAACAGCCTACTTCATATAAAAATTGTAATGCTAGTTTTGCTCAGAGGGGACATTTGATTAATCGTATTTTAATTTCTTATCGCATGTTCACACATTTTATTTGTTGTTTTCAGCGATCCTTTTTACTGTTTTGATGTGTCTTATAAATCCTTCTCTTTTTATTAGCAGTCGCAAGAAACACCTCCCCTTGACCACGCGTCTTAATACCTTTCCATTTGTTGTTCTTTCTACCCATGTGATCTTCATCATTCTTCTGTAGCTTCCTAAGTAACATAAGTCTTCTACTGTTAACTTCTCTCGAGCCAATTTGACGTCAATAGGGGTTTCTGCTTTCATTTGACCTCATTCCACTAGTTTCCTGAACACTTATTTATTTTCCCTGATGACGTAGTCCATTCCATTTAGAAAATCATTCAAATCCTCTGGTGAATCGGCTGGCTGTGTGGCTCAGCGGTAACGTTCTCGCTTGCTGTGCCCAAGGTTGCAGGTTCGTATCCTGGCGCAGTCAGCTGGCATTTGAGGGTGCGTAAATGCGAAAGAGCCGTGTCAGTACCGTTACTGGCAGGTTACAGATCCCCTTCGGGGCAATGTTCTGGCACCCTGGCGTCTCTAAAAGCCAGAGTAGTTAAAAGGGACGTAAAACGAATAACATTATTATTATTATCATCTATTTCTCCTTGAATATTTACTCCTACTTAAACAGCTTTTCCAATCTCGTTCATAATTTTTTGTATTGAAAATTATGGGTAATAAGTTGCAACTTGGCAACTGGCAACCTTTCTGAATACCAGCTCCTCTCTGATGTCTTTCGGCTCGTATAACTGCCGTCTGGATTTGGTATAGATAGCAGATCACCTTTCATTCCCTGTACTGTATTCCAATCCTTTTCAATAGGTCAATCAAGTTACTCCTATCAAAGTTATCAAAAACTCTGGTTTTGTTGTCGAAGCCAAAGCTTTTATGATTTGGATGAGGATTTTTCTATATTTATTTTAAAAATAATATTGACTTAGTAAATTATTTAAATAAAATTGTGCTGTACAGTGGTTATTGGTAATAATAAACTATGTCCATTATAAACTGTTTTATTTAATCCCTATGGATTTTTAATACGGACATCGCTGAGAAATGATTACAACTGATAGGGGTGGCCCGTACATGATTGAATTTTCATCTGAGTGGTCCGCAGAATCACTGATTTCGAGTATAAACGTACCTCCCGTAGGTTTATTTATGTGGTATCAACGGTAATATACATATGTCTTTACGAAATTTTCTTTGTTATATTTCCGCGTCCTGATTTGTAGCTAGTCGAATTTTAAACTTGGTTGATGAATAATCTGAGATAAATTAGAACTTAGTATGACTTTCTCTCATCCAGAAGTACCTCCTCTCGTGCCTCTATGTGTTTATTTTTCTCATCTTCTGTGGGCTGAGGCATTTAAGATTTGTTTACTCACCAGGCCCTGCAACGAAACTACCATAATACTTCCATTGCAACTTTTACAACTCATGTGTTCAAGAAGATATCAGCTGTGATATGGCTTTCTTCATCGGAGCGAAGCACTTGCAAGTGGATTGACCTATCCGGATCAATTCTTAGTTTTTTTTATTTGATAAAGCGTTATCACGCTTATTCGGAGAAATTCATTTTCCGTATTATTCTGGAAACAGTAATCCGTTGCTTGCTTGCCTATGTAATGCTAATTTTGTGGAAAAGGGAGCTTGTATCTCATAGTACATTGGCATGCTTAAGGCATCATTTGAGCCTTCACATTATGTACAAGCCAAGTGTCTTGGTGAGGTGTTACATACCAACTGACGATCCTGATGGTACACTGGGGCTAAACACTGGCAAATGAATTGAGCTAACCAGATCAATTATTCGAATTTATTTGAAATATAATCAAGTGTTCATCTGCTAAATAACAATCAGCGTCTTCACCAGGACAACGACCCAGCGCATGTGCATCCAAGGAAATTAGTTACAAAGATAAGGCTTAGGAAATTATAGTAAATTGCAGTCACAAGAAGGAACTTATTGAGTAGAAGTGAAGCAAATTTCACTAGCAACTGTTGTTTTAAGAAGCTCGTACAGTATATGTACTTGTATATACACTATATTCATTAATATACCCAATGGTAATATTTATCAGGACGAGTCAGGGAATAATTTTGTAAAGGAAGCCAACCGTAGACCTATTGAAAGCCCAGTCTTGGCATTTGCCTGGTAGTAGAAATAGAAATCACGAAATCCAGTTTCAGACCGACTGAAGTGGGATTCGAACACACGCATTTCAAATGCCATTGAGTCACGAGGTAGCGTGCCGGAGCTAAAGGGCACCATGGTTGGTAAGGAAGCACATATAGATTTCTACTTGCCATGACGTTATGCCTAGCTCGAAGCACTTCTATACCTCCGCGCTTTTTCTGTCTATCTCTGCCTTCTTGTGTTTCCGGCATACGCTAAATGTGATTAACTGAAACTACGGTACCTTTATGACAATCGACTGTATAACGTGTGAAACTTTATTTTCAACTGCGAATGTATCGTATATTCATTGAGCCAAATATTTGTTCCTGTCATACGCAGATCACACCAGTCGAATCCTGAGGTGCTGAGTTTTCTTTAATAACGATCTCTCTTAGCAGAGCAAGCAACTGGTCTAATTTTCCTAATTATAACGTGATTTGTGCAAGGTGGCATATGACATAAACGATTAGTAAGAAGAGATGAAATTACGTATGTCCTTCAATTCCATCAGACAACTAATTGTTTATCAGTCGGTCCTAATTAATCTAATCTTGGGTAAAATCGAAATTAGAGGAGAAAGTGGCAGGTTCAATATGAGAGATCATTAATGGGGTACGTAGCTTTGAGATTCATAAGACAACCACGGTCTGCTAATATAACAAAGACCAAGGTAAGCTAAAGCACTTTTACATCGCTAGAAATAGAATTATAAGTCCTCAATCAACCTCTGAACGTTACTGTCACTGAAATTAGATAAATCTTCTTCACTATTTACTGTGCATGCCAATTTTTCAGGATCAGAATTTCATTCTCAATTAAAAGTGAATGTACTTTCTATGCTATTCTACATAGTACAAATTCTGAACACTGCGACATACGGACCCTCTTCCCTTGTGTTGTCAGTCGATTATTCGCTGCATTCTTCATGAACTTGAAAAACAGCACACGCCGACTCAACACTGTACGTCGATAAGCTAGTCAGGTACGCAGTTATTTCATCACCTCTTCCTCTTTGAACTCTAGGTTGTCATCCCTCAACATGCTATTGATCTCGAGTTCCTCCATCGATGTTGATCGGTAGCCGTGTAGCGAAACTTGAATTCTACAGGGATTTCTATAATGATATTTGAGAACATTTAGAGAAGAGGATTACATCGCACACAGGTGAAATAATTTTTCTACAGATTTTGTACGACTCGGGGGTAATTTAGGATTACGCGTCATAAAACACCCACAATGACGACGGTACGAGTACGACGCTTAGCCCACGAGGTGAGGTTACAACCAGCTATACGAGGGGCTCATATGAACTAATTACAACATGGCTAGGGAGAGTGGAATTTAGACCACAAGATGATCGAAACGTAGACGTGCTAATAAAGCCCATGAATGTTGATGATTTCAATGATGTTTTGACAGGTTACTGAATATTTTAGAACGGATTATCCTCTTTTATCTCTCTACGACATAGGATAGGGGTGAGCACGTTCTTTTTAAAAAATTAAGCAGAATTCTTACTTCAGTCTCATTTCCTTTTGTTTGCTTCTTCCTCGGGATGTGTTCCTTGGGCTGGTTTAATAATATTCCTCTCTCCTTTACCCAACACTACTTAAGGTAATATTCTTTTGCAGAGCTGATCTAAGAATACCTCTGATCATCTCAGTATATGGTTCATTGGAAGGGGGTCTCATGAGGGCTGTTTTCGACCCATAGTCCCACTCTATTCCTAAGAAACGGGCACACTACATACTTCTAATATTATTTGTTAGCATCTCTCACCCTAATGTACTTTAGTTTGATTAGCTTTAAGGTATTTTTTATTGGTAATTGAAGCTTGATAGAATCAATTTGAAGTCGTTGTGAGCTCTTACAGTAGTAGCCCTGTTAGGCTTTCTACCATAGTAACAGTGCCAACATATGAGTCCACTTCACTGTAAAATTGAATTATTCAGTAACGCTTTCGTTTCATTAGAATGAATTCAAAGTTATATCGAATAAGATGTAATATATAATCATATTCTTACTGAATTACTCTGCCTGTCGCTTTAGAGACCAAATACAGGCCAGCGCATGGAAAACAATCTTGATAACACAGCCAGTAACTTGAAAATGAAAAATGTGTTCATAGATTAACGTAAATAAAATTCTGAAAAGAATCTATGATGGCTTAAGGAAACGTAGCGACATGCGTTGAAAAATCTTGTACACTTACAACAAAATGGAAAAGTGTGGACTATTTTCTGGCTTCATACACTCTTCCCAGACTAGAACATGAAAGAGACCATTAAGATCCTAAGGTTACTTACCAGTGTAGACTATTTTTGTGTAGACTTAAATAATTTGTACTAAGAACAGCTTTTGCTCAAAAGATTGGTGCGGTAATCGTTAATGTTCAAGAGCCACATTGTAATCATGCTTCACTCTTTCGAAAGAAGATAAGTTATGAATTGGCTAGCCGTTATTTAGTCAAACATTTAAAGGGTCATTCAGTATGCGAAGCAGAGTTCCTCGAATTTAAGTGATTTCTTTTTGCTGTAAGTTACATTCGTGTGATAGATTTTACCCAGCATTCAATCTGCGAGCTAATTGGAAAATTCATAACATTTGTAGCCAACAGTCACTTCATGCAAACCATTTTTTGCAAAATTTACCTTATAACACAGTTTTGAATGAAATGGATATATAAATAATTTGGGTATAATTTCATCGTATCAATTTTTGGATCAGGTTTTGGTACGAAAACAACTGTTAATAACGAAATATATGAGGGGTGAAACTTGATGATGTAATTGATCGGAGATTTCATTGCTGTCATTTATTTTATCTTCGGATGTTATTGAGAAGACGGTATTCGTGATATTTTAAGTAGGTCGAACTCAAGTAATGATAAATATTGGTATGATCCACAGTTCACTTTTGACATTTTCAGCGAGGACTCATTTAGGTTAAATCGCATCCCTGCAAGAAGACTGTCACAAGTAAAAAATTGTCGATTTTGAGTTATATATGACATGGAATAGTTTACTGTGTCTTTTTCCGGTTCCAAGACTGCCAAAAGTCTAAATTTATTATTTGACTATTATTTGACATTGTAAGGCAGTATACACACTGCCCATAAAATACAGCCCTTTGATTCTAAACTGCCACATTTTGTCTTGTGGCAGTGTTAAGATGAACAGTTGCATTGTTAGTAAGTTCATGTGTTATGTTGTTACATGAGAAATAGTGCCACAAGTCAAAATATGGCTGTTAATGAAGAAATGGAAGATATTAGATCGACTTTCACACAACCAATCATGTGTTATGATGCTAGATAAGGCTACGGCTACTTTTGCCTCGTGAAATGTACGCCATGATCTGTTTTCTCTGGTTTCAAAGAGTGAATCCCTCCGAATTTAAAAAAGGATGATCAACATTAGCATAACAAACAGAGTTCTTCTCCACGCTATTTCTGAATTGAAGATATGGGATCTCATGTCTCTCTGCCGGGTTCGATTCCCGACTCTGCCACGAATTTGTATAATTTCTCTCTTCAGGCATTATCTCCACACGTCCTAACTATCTAAGCCTATTGATCCTCAAGATAATAGCTTCTATCACAGTGGTAATAATGGTTTGGCTTCAAAGTCAGAAAATATGGATGTCATAACTGTTAGAAATTAGGAAGTTAATGTCTGATTTGATCATTTATAGGGACAATGGCTGTGAATATTGTCGATGCAGATTATGACAATATTGTGGGTGATCCAATATTCCCAATGCTATTACCATGTAATCAATTAAATCCATAACTTATCCAACGCCACCAAAATAAATGTTATTAAGAAAGGCAACATAGTCATAGCGTTTCGAGACTTTGCAGAAGAGAAAAGAGAACCAAATTAGTCTTTGAACAATTGCTAGCTTGATTCCTTCTCAATACCATTCTTACTACCAAGGACTAAAAAGTTCTGTATTGGAGAAACAATAGAGTGCAACGAGTTGAAAATGTGAAAGAAGGTATTGTAAATTAAGTTAATTTGACTATGCTTTGAACCTAAAGATCTCAAAATGTTCCTTTCTTTCAAGTAGTAATT
This sequence comes from Meconema thalassinum, assembly GCA_946902985.2. Lineage (NCBI taxonomy): Eukaryota > Metazoa > Arthropoda > Insecta > Orthoptera > Tettigoniidae > Meconema > Meconema thalassinum. The sequence continues at coordinate 242,069,983 of OX336395.1, forward strand.
GCGTGAACACTGAATAGAGTAGGTTAAGATATCCATCAGGAACCCACAAAAAGAATTTGTAAGAGTGCAACTTCATATTTCTAAAAACAGTTTGTAAGCCAATACTTTCTGTAACTTGCATAATAATTGCTTGTAAAACATGCTAAATAGCATAGTGAAAGATTGCCACATCTACAGTACAGTATGTAATAGACCGTAAAACTTGCATTAGATCATGGAGAAAGTGTGCCACAACTCAATAAAGATGCATAATAGGCAACTTCTTTCTAATTTTGCTTTATCTTGGTATGCTTGAAGTAAAATCCAATAATTTAGGGCCAATTCTACAAAATATTGAAAAAATAGCAATTCATTTGAATTAATTGCAGCAATTTAAAACCTTTGAAGCTCATTATCTCAGAACTGTGTTTTTGACTTGTGTCAGTCTTCTTGTAGGGGTGCGAAATATACATTAAATAATTCAGCACAAACACTTTAGCATATTCTCCGCAATCTCCTAGCTTGATAATCATAGTTCCTTGATAGAAGAATGGAAAGAAGATTTTAGATGAGATATTGAGGATATCTTTCTATTATTGGAGAGTCTCTTTAAGTCAAGACTAAAATTAGCAAATGCTTTACTGCCTAGATGTGTACGAGCGTTTTATGAAATAAGCGCAGGTTGATCACAAATTAAAATTGTGATGTTGATTGATCTGCTAGTTCGTACTGTTATGAATATTGTGATGTTGATTGATCTGCTAGTTCGTACTGTTATGAATATTGTGATGTTGATTTATCTGCTAATTCGTACTGTTGTGAATATTTTGACTTATTATCACGTTGCCACATTACTCGACTTAAAATTTTCTTGGGACCACTCAATGCATTCAACTGAATACGTGTTGGTCATGTCGGACAGTAGTGCAACCGAGCCTGGATCTTTTCAATCAATACACGCTGACAAATTTCCATTTCTATATGGTCAGGGAAATGGAGAATTGTCATGGCAGAATGTCAATCCCGACGCTTACCTCAGATGATATGAGGAGGACAAGGAATTTGGAATGGTGTGGTCATATGTACCGTCCGTGGATTTGTCTGGAAAACACAGAATAGTATTTGTATGACTTCCAACAATAGTATTATTACACAATTATTACAAAGACCGAGACCCGGCATGTTTCTTGTTCTCGACACTGGTACACCAATTGTGCGTAACAAACAAAAACCCACGTCCTGCCATACAAGTTCTAACCAAGTGTAATTTGTCAACAAGAATAGATGGAAGACCTCCTTTCAAACCATGATATTCATTCATAGTTCCAGAGGTCTGTAACTAAAGAAAGTCAACCAAAGTACTCTATCCGTTTCCGTAGAAATACGAGGTGCAACGGCCCGGCTTCGGTGGCGTAGTAGGCAGCATGCTGAGCTTCTATGCCCAAGATCGCGGGATCATTGGATTTTATAAGTCTCTTAAAAATCCCCCTCTATGGCCATGGCAGATTTATGGCATGCAAAAAAATAACCCCCAATAACTACATCTGTGTGAAGCTAAAAAGTGTAGGGTGGATTTCATTAGCGCTCTCAGTTCCAACGTTTATCACCAGCTCCTGGTAGCAATGACATCTAATGGTCAGTCTCGCCACAAGGTGTCGTGGACGGTAACATTTGGTGACAAAAGAGGGAACTACTTGAAAATTGATCGTCTGCAGTCCTTACCTGAATCACAGATAACACACACTAATACAGCCGTTACAACTAACACCGGTTACCAGACAGATTCTACACACACCCAAAATGCACGGGGCTATATGTCGCAGCTCCTAAACTAAGGAACCAACCAATCTAGCTAAAATAGCAACACCAATCATTCAATAAAATCATCCCAACACTCCGCGTTTTAATATACCTCGAAATAACTTTAGTCATGCCCTTGTCGTAGTATAAATCGATATTTGTCACAACAATGGCATTTCCAACTCAACTAAAGATGTTAATGTTATGTCATATCCATGGGGCAGATGACCTCGTAGTTCCGCCCCTTAAAACAACAATAACTAACTAAATAACTGAGCTATATCCAGAAACATTTAACCTCACATAGGTACTATTATTTAAACTAGTTTCCATGATGGTTCCGTATTGACGTGCTAAATAAATTTTAACAACAAATTATATATCCGCCTTAGTCAATACATAAACAAAAAGAAAATATAATTACATTTGCTCCTGGTACATGTTTCAGGGATTAATAGCTTTTATCCCCTTCATCAGCCAAGACAAATATCTGAAGAAAGATATAAAATAGCGTAGCACTAAAAAAAATGGCTATTTGACTTAATATGGTGCACCATATAAGTAGGTCACAGAAAAATGTTGTTAAAAACTATCTCACATCGGCAATCGAAAAACACTAAGGTGTTTTTGTTCCCACGAGATTGTGAAAACGACTTAACCGATTTGCTTCGTAAGGCATTCTAACGAAAGCTTTGGCATGCAGATTTGCAGAGTTTCCTTAAAAGGAAAATATAATGTTACCGAGTATTTTTAAGTGATTAAAGAAATATGTAATATTTGACACTACCGCGCATGCGCACAATGGCTTTTCTCAACAAGGCAAATGGCGCGTCCGGCCGCGTCTAACTGAGTTCTTTGTTTATGAAAAATAAAAAGGGTCTCCAATAATGTTAATTATGTTTTTACAATGTTCATTGAAATAGAATTATATTAAATAAGCCAAGTATTGAAGGACTTAAACTGCAGGTTGAGTATGTATACTGGTTAGGTAGCTTAATATTGCAGTGACACATGATTGTCTGGATGGCCGAGGGGCTATAGTTACAGTCCAGAAATTTGTATTATGCATCGTCAAGAAGGTTCGATTCCCACCTCGGATATATATTCCGTTTTCTTCCATCTTACGATTGGTATTACATTGTCGAAACATATTTTACTTTAATCATTCCCGTAAAGTAACGAACTCTCCGTTGCCATATATATTTTTAAAAAATTCCTCTCGGCACGCCGGAAGGCGGAGGTAGATTTCACCGGACAAACTTGGGGATAGGCGAAAATAGGCAGAATATGCAGGTTTTCGTAGAAGGATCAGACCTCATTTATTGCGAGAAGATATTTTATAATTGGAGCTTAATTAACTTTGTTTTTCGTCATTTTATGCTTATTTTAAACATTTTATTGTCTTATGGGAACGGTAACCTTCTTGTAATTTGGGGTCCATTTTTATACTTGTGGTCACACTGTCCTTATGCAAGGTTTCGACACTGATGTGTGACTATGTAACGGTCTGTTACTTCTTCACGCAAAATTATATCTCCCGCAGAGATTTTGGTTGGTTGCTCAGTTTAGGGGCTGCGACAACGCGGTCATGTAACCCCGTGTACTTAGGGATGGCTGTATTAGCCTGTAATTCAGGTAAGGACTGCAGACGGTCAATTTCAAGCAGTAGTTCCTAATGTTGGTACCAGGTACTACCGTCAACGACACCTAGCTGTGAACATGGCTACTAGATGCCACCACAACCAGCAACTCGCAACGAACGTTGGAACTTCCCCTCCAAAGGAAAGCATACTGAGGGATTTTTAGCGCTCTTAGAAAATCCGACGACTTCGGCCGACTTTGAACTCGCGACCTTGGGCATAGACATTCAGCATGCTACCAGTTACGTCACCGAAGCCGCTTCACACTTAGTCAGATGAAAATCTGAATCTGATCTCGTGCAAGTGCGTTATCTTGGCAACGTCTGATGGCTCATCCCTCATCAATTTAGTAGTGTTGCCATGGCAACCTCTGATAGCTCTTGGCATTTTCTTATAATTCCGAAATTATTTTTCTCATCCCTTGGCGTAATGGTGGGTCATATCAAAAATTCTTTCAGACAAAAGTTTTAGGTAATTATTAGAGGAATATAGTCCATTTTGTACGGTTTTGATATTGTGCCTATTAGGAGAGATATGATTAATGTTTCCCGAAAAACCCACTTTTTCCCACCCCTTTGGTCAATGGATGGTGCTATAAAAAACTTTTCAAACATAAATTTTTGGGCTATATCCGACACATAGTATGAACGTTGAACGGATTCGATATGTCACATATTAAGAGAGTTATAGCAATATTTTACTTTTTCGAAAAAAGCCCCCCATTTTCACCCCCTTCGACTGATTTAGCCCAGTAACGAACTCGACCGAAATTTTATAGGTATACATATTCGGTAAAAATCTCAAAGTGATTGGTGCAAAATAACGGCAGTTATCGTGTCCACAATAAACTGATATACATATACATACATAAATTATATATAAACTTTTGAACTGACGGTGGTTTTGGGGTCTGGGGGATGTGAAACGCGAAGATATGTCGAAATTTTCCGGAAGTCGAAACATGGGACCCATTGCAATAGTTAGCTTTCTAATGAAATCTACCTCTGGTTGGTTCCTCAGTTTAGGGGCTGCGACAACGCGGTCATCTAACCCCGTGTACTTTGGGTGAGTGTAGAATCTGTCTGATAAACGGTGTGAATTGTAATGGCTGTATTTGTCTTAATTCAGGTAAGGACTGCAGACGGTCAATTTCAAGCAGTAGTTCCTAATGTTGCTACACGGTACTACCGTCAACGACACCTAGCTGTGAACTTGGCTACTAGATGCCACCCCAACCAGCAACTCGCAACGAACGTTGGAACTTCCCCTCCGAAGGAAAGCATACTGAGGGATTTTAGCGCTCTTAGAAAATCCGACGACTTCGGCCGGCTTTGAAACCGCGACCTTGGGCAGAGACATTCAGCATGCCACCAGTTACGTCACCGAAGCCGCTTCCCACTTAGTCAGATGGAAATACTGAATCTGATCTCGTGCAAGTGCGTTGTCATGGCAACAATGATGGCTCATCCCTCATCAATTTAGTAGTGTTGCCATGGCAACCTCTGATAGCTCTTGGCATTTTCTTATAATTCCGAAATCATTTTTCTCATCCCTTGGCGTAATGGTGGGTCATATCAAAAATTCTTTTAGACAAAAGTTTTAGGTAATTATTAGGGGAATATTGTCCAATTTGTACAGTTTTGATATTGAGCCTATTAAGAGAGATATGATTAATGTTTCCCGAAAAACCCACTTTTTCCCACCCCTTTGGTCAATGGTTGGTGCTATAAAAAAACTCTTCAAACATAAATTTTTGGGCTTTATCCGACACATAGTATGAGCGTTGAACGGATTCGATATGTCACATATTAAGAGAGTTATAGCAATATTTCACTTTTTCGAAAAAAGCCCCCCATTTTCACCCCCTTCGACCGATTTAGCCCAGTAACGAACTCAACCGAGATTTTATAGGTATACATATTCGGTAAAAAATTCAAAGTGATTGGTGTAAAAGTACGGCAGTTATCGTGTCCACAAGAAACTGATATACATATATATATATATATATATATATATATATATATATATATATATATATATATATATACATACATACATAAATTATATATAAACTTTTGAACTGATGGTGGTTTTGGGGTCTGGGGCATGTGAAACGCGATGATATGTCGAAATTTTCCGGAAGTCGAAACATGGGACCCATTGCAATAGTTAGCTTTCTAATGAAATCTACCTAACACAAATATGATTTTTGTTACTGCGAGATTGAGATAACGGCTTAACAAATTGGTTTCGAAAAGCATTCTTACGAAAGCCTGTAATTTGCAGTGTGTCTTTAAAAGGAAAATATATGTTACGGTATATTTTTAAACGTTTAAAGAAAAATGTAATATATGTAGCAATTGCGCGTGCGCACAATGTCGTATCCTCACGAGAGAAATGGCAGGTAAAAGATCCACCGTATCGTATTGTGATCTTTGTTTATGAGTATTAAAAAAGGGAGATATCGCTTATGTCGTGTCCCGATATATACTGGAATAAAATCATGAAATAAGGGAAATATTGAAGATCTTTAACTGGCAGTTGAGTGCGTTTGTTGTTTACGTCACTTAATATTGCACTCGAATTCCGTTGTCTGGGTGGCTCACTGGCTAACATTGTGGACAACGAAAATGATTATGCATCGTCGAAGGAGTTTGGTTCCCACGTCGGACATGTAATTTTATTTCCCAATTATTCTTTCTTGCAAATGATATTACATTGTCTAAACATATGTTACTTTTATTATTCCTGTAAGGTAAGGAATTCTCCATGATTTACGTTGCCACACACTTTTAAATTATTAAATAAAATGGCCACAATCGCTTTCGCCATAAGAGAAAATTGGCGAACATAATTCATTTGATGGACTCAGACATTGTGGTCACTCAGCCCAGTCTACTTTGGTGTGTGAGTGTAACATTTTCTCTGATAACCTGTGTTAATGTAATGGCTGTGTTGATGTGTGCATTTGTAATTAATGTGCGGAATGGGGATTTGACGACCGAGGCTTTAAGTTAGGAACTATCCCGGTATTTGCCTGGAGTGGAAGTGGTTTACCACGGAAAACCACATCCAAGATTGTTGAGATGGGAATCAAACTTTGCTCTTCTTATTTTGCCTCAAGAGTGCGCCTCGTTCCAGCCCACAGACCGGAGTTCAATTTCTTGACAGAGCAGGGATCGAACCTGGAATCCGGGGTGGTAGCTCAGAATGTAGCCTTAAGAGTGGTCTTCCCGGTGTTAATATGATCTTTGACAAGCACTGAACATATAATTCTAAATTTCCATTACGGTGGCTAGCGAAGTGAGTCTATGCTCATTCCAGTAGTTGGCGAAGCGATTCTATGCTCCGTTGCATAATTTACTGTCATGGAAATGGAAAGTATTGTACCTTCAACAGGTGATGGAAATGGATTATTTAGAGCAGTTTCAGTCTGTTTATTTCAAAATGAAGATCGTCATCCTGAGTTGCGTATGCAAGCAAATTGCAAGAATTGCAAGGATGTTATTATTGGCGATCATTCTCATCGCATTCTCATCAGCAACCAACTTAAGAATGGAAGTCTCTGAACTTCATTGTATAAGTGAATATTATTATTTATTGATTATTTGTATTGAGTACATAACCATGAGTCTAACCACGCTGTTGATTTTGGCAATGGAAGTATTATTTGCCATTTAATATTTGGCGGCTGCGTTGATGCAGGCCACTTAAGTGTTATTTAATATGACGTTAATTTGGGGAGAAATACTGCTGTAAATAAACCCATTTGACGAAATAGAACTTTGGCCGCAAAAAGTGAGAAATCGGAGAAAAATACGAAGCCACTTTTAAAATCCAATACAAATATGGCATTTCAGCAACAATTCCAGATACTATGCCGTTACTGTGTAGGGTCCTTGACGAACAAAATATATAAACATTGTTCTGCACTGTATTTCTCTTGCCAGAAATCTACACTTGGTTACTTTGACCTTTGCTGTTGTAATGGTAAAATTGATCGGACTAAATATAAAATATTTGACAGGCTGCAACAATTATTTTTCACTGGAGATGATAACTCAAAGAATTTCAGAGAGAAAAACCAGCAGTACAATGCTATGTCCTTCGTTTCATTTGGTGCCAATGTTACTGTGCCACATGCATTCTGTCCACATTGTTTTAAAATATATGGAATTGCACATCATCGCATTTCTTCGTTATATTCCAAAATTATAAGCGACGGTTTGTGGCCAATTGTATTAGACTCCTCAGAATTCTTGAATTCCTTGGAACTAAATGACTTGCCTCCACATACTCCGAACGCTTGACCCATAGTTATGCTGCTGAGAAATCTGAACGTTTCCCAAGGGCTCCTAAATGCAACCATATTGCTTGGATTTGGAAATAATAAGTGCAGTTAAAATTAGGCACTTGACTTGATTTAACACCATCCGATAAAACACTACCGTATCATTTTCTTTTAAGAGGCAATATTTTCCAATTCGTTTGGCATACTTTATCACAATCAATAAAGCTCAATGGGAAAAACTGGAACGTATAGGTCTCAATTTGCCTCATCAATTTTTCAGTCAGGCCAGCAGTATTTTGCAATGTTGAGAGTGTAATCTTTTGACACCCGTATAGTTTCAATAGAGCCAAAAAATAATCGTGCAAAGAATGTACAGTAGGCCTATATAAGAAAATTCTTCAGTAAATATTTTTTCTAATGACCGTCATGTTTTGGCGGGTTTCAACTATTTATAATAATATTCCTCCACTGCAATTCTCTTCGGTACATGGGATCTTCTCTGAATCTGAGGCCAGGAGGTTTTTGGCTACATATACAAGGATCAGCCGTCGAATGGGTGCTTCCTGGAATATCATTTTGGAAGAAGTGTTTCATCATGAAAATTGCAGCAAATCTGTTCCCGTCGAAGGAATTCATGAACAAACGCAACCTCACCTTTTGTGTCCTGGGCGGTGTAGCCGTGCTCGATATATTATGCATCACAGCCGCGCGGATAGCTGCAGCTAGTCCAGAGATCGCAGGTTCAGATCCCCACGCTGACAGCAGCTATCTTGAGTTTGGTTATTCCCCGGATTTGTATACCCTCCCGGGTATACCCTCACATGGTGTTACAGACATTATAACGACACAGGTTATAAGATAACTTCAGCACGCACCTACACAGGGTTGATGATTCAGCAACAACTTTTGTTTTAACATAGTGGAGTATAATTACCCACTTAGTTTCTATTTATCAGTTTTCCATTGAATACATGCATAGTAGAAAGAATGTAAATATTACTAATTTTCTACGTTTAGAAGTTAGGACACTCAGGTTAAGTTGTTAGTAAATCCAAAATTGGACAACCCTTCTCGGTTTTTATCTGACTGAAATTCATTTATTTCCTTTTCGTTCCGATGAAAGTGTGGCCATTCTTTACAAGATTTGAAGCCAGCTCCATGTCCATGAACTAATTTTACATTATTTCTGGTATGGAACAGTAAGAGTCAGTTCAATTTGACAACGTAGAAAAAGAGGAGCCCTTTCACAATTTCGCTTACCGATATAGGGCAAAAAATTCTGATTAAAGACCGTTTTAGGATCACCGAGACACCAAGTTGTTACGAGGTACGTGCCGCGTTTAGATACTATTTACTGACGGAAGGAACACTTTGCTCCGAAGGTAATGAATACATTATAAAAGAAGCTCTTAGAATGACATAGGATCATTCTCCTTTACAGAGAACCATTGAGAGCCTTCGTGGCTTAGGCAGCAGCACGCCGGCCTCTCACCGCTGGGTCCGTGGTTCAAATTCCGGTCACTCCATATGGGATTCGTGCTGGACGAAGCGGAGGCAGACAGGTCCTTCTCCGGGTGCTCCAGTTTTCCCTGTCACAATTTCATTCCAGCAACACTCTCCACTATCATTCCATCTGCCATTAATTTAATCATTGCCCCATGGGAGTGCGACTGGCTTCGGTGGACGGCACAGCTCATATCCTCGCCGCTAGATTGAGGGCTTCATTCATTACATTCCCTCACCCGGTTGGTCGACTGAAAGCAGCTTGTGGATTTTCACAGAGACCAATTGAATAAGGTATTAATCAAACACCATACTGCACCCGATAATCAGCCCTTGGATTGAGTGACCCTGCTCTACACCTCAATCCTCAGCATGAAATCGATGCAACTCGAAAAAGAAACGCTCTGAACGTTCGAAATAATTACTGAAAAAAAGGGAGGACGAGATTCAAACAATCCCAGGGCGTTAACGGGAATTCGGTTCAACTGGGTTATGTTCCGAAATCATCCTGATGATCGTTCAGTTCAAGCGACGAAAAAAGGATATAGAACTCAGCTGGACTAAGATAAAACACATCCAACATTTCATTAAAATCACATTAAATACAAACAAAATAAGAGACAAATGTCTACCTATGCTCGGAGATTCTTCGAGCTTAATGCTAGAGATGCAATGCAAATAAACTATTTTAAAATGTTCAACTCACAATCTAATATAATTGGGGGAAAATCTCCTCGCGCCCTGTCCTTAGATATAAATCACCTGATGGAGATCTTTGATTAATTTTAATCATGTCATAAAGCTTTTACACAAATATTCAATCACCTCACTTTAAAAAATGTTCATGTGTAAGAGCGTGTCAGATAACGAAAATTCTCAAAAGTAAGAAGAAAAATCAAGTTCCCATGATCTCCTTCTATTTAAATTGAAATTTAAAAATAATAAAATAATAAATGGATGTTCGTCTCTCCCTTCATCAATTTGTACAAATTTACATTTATCATTTACCACTTCCTCCAATAGATCATGTTCACCTTGTCTGTCACTTTCATGAATAGTCATTAAAGTTTAACCATAGGTCCAATCGGCAATTACATCAATTCATCACCCTCACGTTCAATTTATTTTAATCATAGGGTGAGTTATTTGATTACCCCCACAACTTATTCAATATCCTAGCTCAATGTTGGATATCTTGGAAGGTATGCGAGGGAGCTATTCCAAAATAGGCACACATATACCCTAGATAATAATATGTCCCAAGTCCCTAAAGTGAAATAACCCTCATGCGACTTTTTACGCGGATGTTCAGGACAGATTGCGCTGCGTAATGAAATTGTGTCTTAATCTGCTGAGCTACCTGCTGGAGTAATTATATTCCTCTACGTTTTCATGAAACATAGTCATTTGAGTCAATTTGGGGGATAGAATGCGTCAATCCCTACAATACTATAGATCATAGAAATTTGTTGTATTTGCTTCGGAGAACAAATGTTCTTGGTAGCCTTTTCTCTGAGGTACAGACGTTGCTATGTAAAGACAGTTTATAGTAATGTGTTATTGTACACATCAGCTCAGAATTTGCAAGTGACCACAGGTATCATGAGTTCTGCTCGTACAAATTACGGCTGTCATAGAATTATTTAAAAAAATGTAATTTGTTTTTACGTCCCTTTTAACTACTGCAGCTTTTGGAGACGCCGGGGTGCCTCTAAGGGGATCTTTAACGGGCCAGTAAATCTACTGAAACGGTTCCCTTGCATTTACGCCCCTTCAAATGTCAGCTGACTGCGCCAGGATTCGATCCTGCAACCATGGACACAGCAAGCGAGAACGTTACCGCTGAGCCACGCAGTCAGCCATGTCATAGAACTTGGTGTATACATTATAAGTAATGTAAATGGAGGTTTAAGGCGCTGACTGAGTCTTTCACATCATTTACTATGATACACTATTCCAGTGTAGTGTGCCTCCTTTGATTGTAGAGAACAATTCATGAACAATCGCATTATGGTACATTATTGCGTTTTGAATTTATTTACTGTAATAGATGTGGACAAATGTATGGCGTGTTGCAGCACTATTTGTAATTAATTTCCTAGACATAATAAGTAGGAGTATGCTTTGTAGTATAAATGCAGGTTCGTAACACATTCAATGCGAATTAGCTTCATTCTTTTTAATCATGGTGCGAACGATAAGTTTTTGCTTCTCCGATGCACCATTCACATAATATTTCAGAATAAAAGATTTTAATTTTGCTATTTATTTCGCCTGCTCACATCGTTTCCTTCGGTTAAGAACGACAATACGCTTAGACGTTTTACCTCGTTACGCAATCGCATTACTTCAGTCTCGAAATTATTACATGGCTGAGAATCACGTCATCCATCGCACTCAATCCCAATGCTGATACTGACCGCGTCATTTAAAACATCCTGAGCAACTGTACTCCTCTCTGTTTCTTTTCTGGAGGAGTTGAGCGTTTTTTCGGGCCTTTACTTTTACGAGGTTCTAAACTTAAATACCTAGGAATCCCCGGAAAATTATGCGGCAAAGCATTCTCGGCTAGCCTCCACCTATCAAGAACTAATTCCACCATCTTTCCATCTATTATGAAAGAATCCACTTAAATAATCATGTCATCACTAAAATGTAAGTCACACACACGGTCGCTCAAAGTTAATTGTCGGTCAGCTCGTGGAATTTTCTGTTCCATTCTTCCAAACAGTTTTTACCGTGGTCTAAACAAATGCTGACCATCTCCTTTCTTATACCCCGACTTACAAGCAGGCACAAATCAGCCTGCCACAATGTTAACAGAAGTTTAAAACAAGCATAGAAATAAAACATAAATACAATTTGCGCGCGGTAATGTATCACTGCTTGACTGCCGTCCCGTCATGTGCTTCAGACGCGGCGCGTGGTGTTGAAATTTGGAACTACTTCATCTTAACCATAGACTCATATGGAAGTTCCATCACTTATTACTTTATTCGCCCTGGCCAAGCTGTAACACGTTAGAGTGATTGGAAATTTCCGCCCAACCGAAGATATTATTAACTCATTTAAGGGGCTTGGGACAATTTGATCACCAAGCCCCGTGTTGAGTTTGTCCTTTATTTCTATGATGACTATAGTAATGTGAGTAAGTTGAATGTTTTGGGTGTAGAATTGTGCTAGGTGCCCCGGGACTTGAAAATATATACCATTCAGCAATTTTCTTGGAGGGAAAGCGGAATATCCCGGGGAGCAACCACACTCATTACAGCAACTGTTAAAAGCGGGATTCGAAACTTCCAACGTTGAACTCTAAGCCCCCTCCCTCTCAGTCATGATGAACAACTTCATGCATATGGCCACGCTGCATGTATGTTATAGGTTAATTGCGCCAAGGTTCAGAGTGTACACACTCTACCGGGTATAATGATGGTCCAGTTACAACTAATTGCGACATATGAAAGTAAAGAATTGGTATGCATTGAACGTCGCTGCTACTATTTTGGCTGTAGAATCACAGGTGTTCCGGAATTCCATCTTCTATGGATTTATAACGAGCATGTGGACCTAATGATCTGAGAAGGTTGCATTTAGTTAGTTATTGTTGTTTTAAGGGGCAGAACAGCTAGGTCATCTGCCCCATGGTCGCATTTAATAAACATCCGCTGGACTGAGGCTGAGGTTATATGCATTATATAATGTGTAACTTACGTAATACGCTCTGAAATATATTGGGCGCATTTTATTTAATTTTTTCAGTAATAAAATCATATGTTGGTCATATTATCCATAAAGAGCTTAAAGATTGCACTGTAACGATATTTTTAATATAATTGTGTCAGAGCGAACAGAATGTTGAAATGTAATATCCTAACCCCTTTTTACGGGGTCTGCGATGATGTGAATCTCCATGAGGAAAACTTATTTACATGAACAAATGCCATCCTTGACACTAAAGTAATAAAATAATAATAATATTAATAATATTGGCATTCCCCTCGTGTAGTAAGAGGTACATCTTAACTGCAAAATAGAAATATGTACCTAACTTACGCAAATTCATCCACTTTTCCATTGAATGCTTGAACGATCAATATAGATGCACCTTAACGATTTTACAATTATTGAGCGCAAGGATAATAGAACATTGACAGACTCTACCACGGAGGTAGTAATATTAGGCGGAATCTTTTGTCACTGATAGGTCTATACGAAAATTTATAATTCACATAGCGTTTTCCAACCTTTAAAAAATCGCCGCTAGATGGTAGCTCACACATTATCTGCATATCATCTCGTGGATTCTTGTATTGCTTGACGAAAGATATACTGAATTAGCATCGCTACGCCTATACAGGCAGTTCCAATAGCATGTGTAAACCGAAGCCAACTATTTAAATACAAAAGAAACATGGTCGTGGTCTCTAATTTTAAGTTGGCAATGCGCTCACGCTTGCTGTATTATGCTTCTGTTAGTCTTAAGGCGAAGGTCTTAGTCAAGTATAACACAAATGAGATATCTATATGATAAAACTGTAATTAGTAATTTGGAAGTGCCATGCTTTAGATACAAATCAGTCCTGTTTAGGCACAAAAGCTGCATGATAATGGCTTCAAACATTGCTATAGGAAGTATAAATGTAATCCATCTATATTATATCTCTAAGAACTCCACCTTCCCAAATGGATCCGAATGAAGCCATGCAGGCTGGGAAATGAACGGAAATTGCCAGTGAAGGATCGTTCTACTAATAGGCCCTCTTGATAAAGGATAATGAACCAGCATTTATTTTTCAACTGAAACAAATGGAGGAGGGGCCCCAAAATCATGAAGTCCCTGTACCACTAGGTCGCAGGAATAACTGCCGCGCCGCTGGAAGGAACATAATATTGCAGTCATGGAGTGTGGTGGTAACTCAATATGAGATGTATGCTCTAGTAGCTCGTTGGTTTCTCACAATATAAGCTGCTTATATTTTAACTGTAAATAACGGTTGTCAGACAAATTCAACACACACCTTACTACACGGGGCTGATGAACAACATGCCCAAGTGTGTATTAAGTGCATAAAATACAGGACAAAATCATTTAAGCCACCTCGTGGATTATCGGCTGTCACCTTGGAGGTCCGAGTTGGAATCTCAGCTCTGTCAAGATATATTAATTCTGGTCTGAGGGCTGGTGGGTACACTGCACCTCTTGAGGCAAAACTTGGAAGTGGATTTCCGTGGTTTCCCACTTCCACTGCAATCAAATGCCATGATAGTTCCTAACTGAAAGCCACAGCAGCCTCCATTCCAATCCTGATCTACATTACAAATGCCGTACACACTACTACTACAGCCATCAAAATAACGTGGTTTATGAGATATATTCCATACATACTAAAGATCATGGGGCTACACAGCCTCTAAATCAACAACAACAACAACAACACCAAAACAAAATCATTTGAGCTCACCTAATCTTAATACTATTCGTGATGACATCTCCAGTCGTTGTGACGTTATTCTGCATGCCGGCTTAGGCAATGTAAACTATTACATTTTTAATTTTAATCCCCTACAACGACTCATGTTTAAAAGTATACGGTTTCAGTTTATATGGCGTTCAGATTCCTAATGTTATTATCGTGTTTTAGATAATACTTGGAGTGACATGGCCTCTTATAGAGACAGATGGAAACTTGGAGGTCACGCTTTGAGCTACTGTTGCCATGCCGATAGCTTTGCTATTCCTTAATCAGTTTGTTTTCTGATTCAATTAGCCTTTTCTTGAAAGCCAAAAGGTCCAAATCAGAAGAATGAGAAAGACTATGGAAAAGCCAACGGTTTCTTCCGGGTCCTGAAATATGTGTAAGCAAAATTTGGTTGAGATTGGTGGAACGGTATGGATTTGTATAGAGAACAAATCCGCATACGCACATACATACAAACTTTCACTTTTATATACAAGATAGTAGATAGTAGATTAGCGTATAAGTTACCATACAAAAATCCCATTGTTAATACTTACCCGAAAAAGTTCATCTGTACAATGTTCCTCCGTCGTAATATTTTGAATAAGCTTCATTACCAGCATTATCCTTCTACTTACTTACGCACGTGAAACATAAGTTAGCTAAAGATCGTGACTTTATAAACCACTCAATATGGCGGAATCAGAGGAAGGTCGTATAGAGGAGGCTCTACAAAGTTTGATAAATATAGTAGACACAGGAGCTTACTTGAAAAAGGAGGTGAAGGGAAACATCTTAACAGCCGTAAGTGTTCTGAAAACCTATTTCAATGCAGTGAAACTAAAAACTAACCTCTGGGATAGTGGCAGAAACGATCCAATAAAATGAAGTTATAGATTGTCATAGAGATGTCAAAACAGAGGGGAAGGACATCTATAGGATGGAAAACGAATGACTACCAACATGGAGTGCCATCTAACGATAATGACAAACCTAAACGGAACTCAGGAAAGAGCCCAGTCTGTAGACGCAGAGGAGGAAACTAACAGACACCAGCAAGGAGCACCTTCTAATAGCAGTGTACATGAAACAAACAGTAATAAGCAAAGAGTTTTAAGCAGTGACATACCACTACAGACACCTACTGGGGGAAAGTATAACGAACAAAGCATAAAGAAAGGACGAGCGCTAAAAGACAAACTTATAGAAACAATAGCACATCAAATGCAGAAAATGATGGAGAACATCACTAGTAATATCAAACAATGATAAGAGATGAAATTGAAATTGAAGATCAACATAAAATAGTACCCCATCTAAAAAATAAAACATTGAAACAATCAATATCGAATCGCTTCGAAAGGAACATAGGAACTCAATCAGAATTGACTCGCATAGAAAATATGGAAGGATCACAACATGAGGTTACGGTTGACAATCATTGAGATGTAAACAAGGGAGAAGATAGTCATATCATAGAACAACAAACGACATCTAACGGAGAGGGAGAAAGTTCAAATAATAACCAGCAGATAGTGTCGCCTATCAGAGAGAAAGCGAACAAGACACCCATTGAGGTGGGGCAGGATGTCACCAGTAATAGTCATAGTCAGTGCCAGAAGTTGGTGGAATATAAATAAAAACAAAAAGCAGATAGTGAAACCTAGAGAAATGGATGAAAGCAAAAAGGTCAATGATCACAATCAAAACCTGGAGGATATTAAGGGCAATATAGACCATATAATGGACTTCTTATATAATAAGTTGGACAGAATTATAGAAGATAAAATAAAAGAGCATCAGAAATGTAACGTGGACACAGTCACGAGACAGGAGATTATAACAAAGAATCTAACGAACACACCAGAAATCAGACAGGCGTAAACACTGCAGACAATATCAGAAAACAAGAACACTTCTGAACAGACAAATGCAAAAAATATAACGATAAGAAATTTTGGACACAAGTTGTGAACAGAAGAAACAAAGCGTAACGGAACACGCAGACGATAGGAACGAAGCCGATCACCGATGTGGACATTCGTCCAGCACAAAAGAATGCATGGCTCTTTGTGGTAAGACTGAAAGTAGACATGTTGCCAGAAAATATTATAAATTACCTACAAAAGAATGGCATTCAAGGAGAAATCACATGTGAGGAGGTTAAAATTAGAGGAAGGAATAAGGCGTTGAAAATCGGAATTCCTTATAGTCATCTGGAGAAAGTAGAAAGCCTCGGATACTGGTCGGAAGGTAAAATAATCAGAAGATTTCGTTTTCAAAGAACATATCAAGAAATCGGAGTCCAACTCACTTATTAAAGTGCTTAATTGGAATGTTGAACGCCATAAAATATGTGCCCACAGAGGAATTTCAAAAAATATGATGTAATGATATTCACAGAAACGTTCGTATCTGAACCATTAGATATAAAAGATTCTATGGACTACATTCATACGCTCGTCGAACAGAAGAAAGGCCAGCAGCGGGAGTATCTTGCTATCTGAAACCATCTGTTGGCAGTTACAAAGTAGTATATAAGGATGAAAATATTTTGGAGGTAAAATCTGAATTGATCACAGTAATAGAAATTTACATTAGACCCCAAGCAAGTGCAGATGAGGTAATGGAGACTATAATGACCACAGTCATTGCCACAAACAACCATGACGATACAATAATAACGGGTGACATAAACTGTAGAATAGATAAATCAAATACTAAAACGGATATCATCATGGAAACACTAAGAGAAGAGGGATTTACCCTAGCTAACAAAAGTGATATGCCGACATACATAACACCTAACGGAATCAGTGCCATAGATGTACTTTTGTATAGAGGAAGAAATATAACGTTGATAGAACAAATGGTGCTATGGGATTCGGGTATTTCACTTATTAGAAAACATGTGCCAATAGTAACGACGTTGGAAATAGCAATGGGATTTCCACTCAAAAAAAAAGATGGAACCTCAAAGAACACTATCCAGATTCATAGACCAGCAAAAAATAAATCAAAATATGGATACCATAGAAGAAGTGAAGGGAAAAATCGCGGACGAGCATGTGGAAACAGCATTGGATATGATGACTGATCTAATAAAAAGCGCCTCCCGACCAGCAATGAAGAGACGTGCACAGCCATGGATTGATAGGACTTGCTTTGAAGAAAGAAGAATCACTTTGAATGCTCTAGGCATAGCAAAAAGTACAAAACGAGACAAAGAAGACTCTACAAAGCACTCATCAAAACAGCAAGAGGAAACTACATGGAAAAGGAAGACCAACGGAAAGCAGAAAATGCGGAAAAGAATCCTTTCTTACCCTTAAAGAGGAGAACACACCACACCGTGAAAGAAGTTCCAATATACAAATGGGAGGAGCATTTCTCGCGAATGTTGAATAAATGAAACCAGTCTAAAATCTATGCAATAGACATACGGGATAAAAATATAGTGCAAAAACAATTGAAATAACGGAAGATGAAGTAGACTTATGCATCAGAGAAGCAAAAAATATGAAAGCAGCCGGACCAGACCAAGTGGCGTATGAACATCTCAAAGACAGAGATGATACATTCATTATCATATGGACAGAAATTTTCAACAAATGTCTGACTTTAAACATCATTCCTGAAAAATGGAAAAAAGCAACCCTGAAGGTAATATATTAAGGGAAAGGTAGTGCAATGATTTGAACTCATACAGAGGGGTGGCACTAGAGAACACAACCTATAAATTGTTCTTGATGATAATCACTAAAAAACTAACAGATCTCACTAATCAGCATATACCTGCAGGCGGTGAGAGCACTCCTACGTGATATTGAGGAAGCTCTTAACAAACCAACAGAAAAGTACCACACTGTTTTCATAGATTATGACAAAGCTTTCGACTATATACTCTAACCTTTATGCATATGATATAGCATAAACCTTAAAAGGAATTTCATCCAAATGTTCACATTACTAACAGGAAAGAAGGCGCAGTATTCGAGCGAACTGAGGATCACACAGGAGCGGACGGAACGTGACTTTTCGCAACTTGCTCCAGGCGCAAACAATAGAGCCGAATCCAGAGTAGCATCGCCTGGCCGCCAGATGTGAAGAACAGGGAATAGAGGACATTCTACCCAGTGTGGGGAGGATAAAATTTCAACGAAAATCTGTAGATGAAGCACGGCCCATTTAGAATAATTATGAGAAATAATTAGTGCACAAAATTGTAAGTCATATTATTGGAAAGAAGATGATTTTAGCCTCACAAAAGTTATTTTAAAATTCAAAAACCATCAATATTTAAGTTAATTCTGCATGGGAACTAGAGGGGGAGAGAATTCGAACGAACCAATCAGAAATTGGGGGTGTATAGACGCCGCAAAAGAGCGCGAATTCTCTGGACATTGGAAATTATTACTGAGTTAATTATCAGCCGGTCCCACGATCGAATTTCGGATTCAAGCAAAGTTTTGAGACATTGGGAACGAGAACAGTGGAATGAGCCATATTATATCGTCATACGAGTGTTATTCTGGATTTTAATTTAAAAAATGCCCCACTTCAGTCCTTAAAAACCCTGATGAATGTCAGTGAAGACAGTCGATTCCTAGACACCTGAGAGGCAAGAGCTTGCCCCGGTCTGCGGCACGAATTTGCAAAAAATGTATAAGTATTGAACAGTTGATTCCTGGCCGCCTGAGAGGCGAGAGCTTACGCCGGTCCGCGGCACGAGTAAACGTGAAAATTTAAAAGTGTAAAATAGTCGATTCTCTTGCATCACCTTGAGAGGTGATAGCTCATGCTCGTGTGTGGCACGATAGCGAAGAGTATCCAATTTATAAGTAAAACAGTCAATTTGTATCGCCACATCATAGTTATTCGCGTGTGTGGATATCTAGATTCCAGTAACATTCATTTATGCCGCCAGTGTTGCGATACCCCGCGAGGGCGCAGTCAAAGTAAAGCAAGACATGCAAAGTGCACGTATCGTCACATGTTAATTATTCGGGACCGAACCAGTACGATTTTCGAAGTCTGTAAGTCAGGAGATAGCCACCCGTGCTATAGAATTAATGTCCGTGGCGTAGGAAGTTGGAATGACTATTGGGTGAATTGAGTAAGCCAATGCCTGGCTATAGGTAATAGGAGGTGCTCCGCTAAGTAAATAGTGCATAATTTTTGTAAAGTTTCATGGTGGGCCTTCGTTTTACATGAAACTGGAACAGTATCAAAGTACCCTCCCCGCATCAAGAACCATGGACTTCAAGAATCAACGGAGTGAACTTTAGCATATGAGGATCAGCCGAGACATCATGTGTAGATAAGTACCACGATTTGGGGTAAGCATGGCATGATGATTCATATGACAGGTCTTGGATACGTTACCCAAATTTATAATTCATTATAATTAGTAGGGATTACCGGAACAGCAGGTAGTAATGGATGTGCAAATGTGTATATATTTAATTTGTTAGAGACATTTCGGGCAGCTTCGATATTGAGAACTCGACTATCCTATATGGAGCCTGTGAACAAGGGCATAGGTTGGGTACTGGTTTTTACGTGAGCAAGGTAAATTGGGAAAGAACAAGTATTCCACGGTACAGCAGGAAGGCACAGACTACATGAGGTAAGCAATGATAATGGTGTAAGGATCATTAGCTTTGTTGTGTCATCAGGCTTGTTCATTTCCAGCACAAACTTCCAGCGTAGGACCTTCCATAAGAGGACCTGGATGTCATGAAGTGAGAGAAAAAAATTAAAATATACCATGTCGCTATTGATCTACAAACTAAGAGATGGGTGTCCGATGTTAAGATGGCACGGGGTGCCGAGTGTGGAAGTGAACACTTTCTGGTCAGAGGCCACTTACAAGTTCAATGTAAAGGAGGGATCAGGGCTAAGCTAAAGAAGGTTGAGTGATACCGTGTTGAAAAACTAAAAGATGAAGCCATAAAGACAGAATATCACCTGCAACTTAACAAACGCTTTGAAGCACTCAGTGAACTG
Organism: Meconema thalassinum; assembly: GCA_946902985.2. NCBI lineage: Eukaryota > Metazoa > Arthropoda > Insecta > Orthoptera > Tettigoniidae > Meconema > Meconema thalassinum. The sequence continues at coordinate 242,090,664 of OX336395.1, forward strand.
GACGTGAGCGAAGACCCTGAACAAATTTCGGAAAAGATTCAAAGCCCACTGACTGCTACAGCAAAGGAAACGATCAAGGGAGAGACAGTAGGCAAAAAGATCTGATTTGGAAAGGAATGTGCAGATGCTCTGGAACAGAGAAAGGAAGCTAGGAATAAGTGGCTGCAGGAGACAGATCTGGCGCAGAGTAAGGAACGATTTGAGGAGGTTTGAAGGGCTACCCAAGCAACTCTGAGAAAGGCAAAGAGGAAATATATCAAGGACATCATCGTTGCGGCAGAAGCAGACTTCGGAGGAAACTATACCAGAGAAATGCATTTTAGCAAAGGTTACCAGACGAGACAGAAATTTGTCAAAGATTCTAGTGAGAAAATTCTGACCAACGATTATGATATCGCCAAGACATGGAAGGAGTACTTCGACCAGCTTCTCAATTGTGAAGACCCTAAAATATTGTAGAATTCCAGTCTCCAACCACAGTCGACTTGGATTATCCCCCCCCCCCCCCCACTTTGGATGAGATCAAAAGCCACATCAAGCGGCTCAAGAAGAATAAAAGTCCAGGTTATTTATTTATTTAATCGTATGGTGAATTATATACAAAATTTACATTGTACAACATTATCCACATTCTGCAACCAAGTTATGACATTTGGAGTGACATGAAAGAGTTCAGCAGGGTTCCCAGGGAACGAGAACAGAGGGCAGCGTCAGAGCAGATGATCCATTGTCTGCTCCTCTTGATCACAGTCGCACATTGCTGAATTAGTCCAGCCTCATCTGTGTTGAAAGAATTTACAGCAGCCATGGCCGGTTCTGAATCTGTTAAGACGGCACCACAGTTTCCTTGGGAGGTCAGAACCTTTCAGTTCCTTTGTGGGATCAAGAGAATGGGCACTTGTCCCCGCTGTTTTAGTTGTCCACTCGTTTCTCCAACTTTGGTTTAAATTAAACCCATCCACATATAGTATTTCTGCAATAACACATGTTGGCCTCCTAGACCGTAGTCGCTGTTGTGAGGGATGGCAAAATTCATGGCATAGTGGTAAAGTAGGCGAAGCCCTGATCTTCATAGCCTCTCTCAACAATGCTTGTTTCCTTCTTAGATGTGGTGGAGGAATGTGGCTCAGCACAGGCAGCCAATGGCAAGGCGTTGACTTAATGGTACCAGTGATGCATCGCATTGTATCATTTAATCTGGAGTCTACTTTATGCACATGTGCACTTTCCAACCACACGGGTGCACAGTATTCTGCTGTTGAATAGACAAGCTAATGCCCGTTAGGCGTAAACAGTCGGCAGAGGCTCCCCAGGAAGTACCACTAAGTTTATGTAGGACGATGTTTCTTGCAGCAATTTTATGGGAGAGCTTGGTGAGATGCTCTTTGTAGGTCAGGGTTCTATCCAAAGTCACTCCAAGATAAGTAGGAAAGGAATTGTATCTAAGTTGTTGTCCGTCAAGCAAAATATTTGGTTTGTAATTAGAAAACCGATGTGCAAGGTGGAAGCAAGATACTTCTGTTTTATTCAGGCTCGGAATCAATCTCCAGGACTGAAGGAAAGCTGACATTCTCTTAAGGTCTTCAGTAAGGGTGTTTTCTGCATCTTCAAAATTTCTGCTCTGCGTTACAAGCGCAATATCGTCAGCATAAATGAACTTTCTTGCCTTAGTATTTGGCAAGTCATGAATATACAGGTTGAAAAGCAATGGGGCCAAGACAGATCCTTGTGGGAGTCCATTATTCAGCTTCCTCTTGTGACTTTTAGAGTCACCCAAGACCACCTCAAACTGTCTTTCACTGAGAATGTTTGATAACAAATTCACAATTTCAAAAGATGGAATAACTTGAAACAGTTTGAAAAGTAACCCTTGTCTCCAGACAGTATCATAGGCTGCCGTGAGATCAATGAAGACAGCTGTGGATTTTGGATGGTTTTGGAAACCTGCTTCAATATGTGTTGTAAGGGCAAGAACTTGATCTGTGCAACTACGACCGTTTCGGATGACAGCTTGTTCAGGTGGTATGACATCTTCAATGTACAGTGCTATCCTGTTCAGAAGGACACGTTTCAGAAGTTAAAACATGGCGCTAAGCAGGGCAATGGGACGATAGCTTTCAGGATTGTGTTCAGATTTACCATTGCTAATAGAATGGTAGATAGCCTCCGTGGCTTAGGCGGCAGCACGCCGGCCTCTCACCGCTGGGTCCGTGGTTCAAATCCCGGTCACTCCATGTGAGATCTGTGCTGGACCAAACGGAGGCAGACAGGTTTTTCCCCGGGTACTCCGGGTTTCCCTGTCACAATTCCATTCCAGCAACACTCTCCACTATCATTTCATTTCATCTGTCATTCATTTAATCATTGCCCCAGAGGAGTGCGTCAGGCCTCGGCAGCCGGTACAGTTCAAATCCTCGCCGCTAGATCGGGGCTTCATTCATTCCATTCCTGACCCGGTCGGAGACTGGAAGCAGGCTGTGGATTTTCATTTTCAATAGAATGGTAGATCTTACAAGGGCAAAGCGAGACAAGTGTCACACCAAAATGGTGACACGTAACCTCACTCTGACATTCTCTTAAGGTCTTCAGTAAGGGTGTTTTCTGCATCTTCAAAATTTCTGCTCTGCGTTACAAGCGCAATATCGTCAGCATAAATGAACTTTCTTGCTCTGATTTGTCCAATCTATAAGAAGGGTGACAAATTGAAATGTGATAATGTTTGGGTAGGTGATTATTTTCAAGGATATATGTGAATAGAGAAGTAATCCAGTTTATACTGAGTGGACCCATGTGTATGATGAATTCAATATAGATGTTATCAGGACCAGCTGCCTTGTTGGTCTTCAACTACTTGATAGCTGCTACAACTTCTTCAACAGAAAACGCCCTGGATAGTTGATTATTTCTTTGGGCGTTCTTTTTGAGGAGAGTGAGGTTACGTGTCACCATTTTGGTGTGACACTTGTCTCGCTTTGCCCTTGTAAGATCTACCATTCTATTAGCAATGGTGTCCAGGTGAAGATGGATTACAGACCAAGATGATCCAGGAAGGAGGAGAGAAACTAGCAGAAAAACTGCACAGGCTGATACAAGCAATCTGGATCAAAGAAGAACTACCGTCAGGATAGAAAACAGCTCTGATTTGTCCAATCTATAAGAAGGGTGACAAATTGAAATGTGATAACTATCGAGGAATCGCCCTGTTTAACGTCTGCTACAAGATCTTGTCCAACTGCCTCATAGATAGAATTCAACCAGCGACAGAATCAGTGCTTGGTGGATACCAGGGAGGCTTTCGGCTGGGTCGTTCCACAGTAGATAATATCATCGTTCTCCGACAGCTCACTGAAAAACTGGGTGAATATGGCAAAGAACTCCACGTGTTATTCGTAGATTTCAAGAAGGCCCATGATTGCATACACCGCAAGAGCCTTTGGAATGGCCGAGAAACTCATCAACTTTGTAGCGATCTGCCTGAGCGAAACACGCGGTAAGGTTAAATGGGAAATCGAGTGACGGAGGATTTGGAATGTTGACGGGTCTCAGGCAAGGAGACGTTTTATCTCCCAGACTGTTCAATTTTTCCTTGGAGAAGATCATACGTGAGACTTTTCGAGAGAATTTTGAAGGAATCCAAAGTGAAGGGAAGAACCTAGCATACCCTGCCTACGCAGATGATATTAGTTTACTCTCCAGCTCTCAGGAAAAGTTGAGGCAAATGACCAGAGCACTCAAGGCAGCTCCCAACAAATTTGGGTTAATCGTGAATGAAACCAAGACGAAGTACTTCAATATGACTCGTGGGCAAGGCCACGTTTTGGGGCAACTACAGTCACTCCGGGTAGGGGACCAGTCCTACAAGAGGGTCCATTAATTGAAGGACCTAGGATCGCTTTTCACGGAGAACTCACCATGTGAGGCAGAAATCAACGCCAGGATCCAAGCAGGAAACCGAACTCTCTACAGCTTAACACAGCTTCTTCGGTCCAGATGTCTCTCCAGACAGCTCAAAATTCGTCTGTATAAAACTCTGATCCAACCCGTATTACTATATGGATGTGAGACATGGAGTATCCGAAAACAGGACTTTCATAAACTACTCGTATTTGAGAGAAAAGTTATTCGGAAGATCTTCGGGCCGGTGAGGGATGTACACACGGGTGAATGGAGGATTAGGCACAATCATGAATTTGAAGACCTGTACCATGATGCCAACATAGCTGGAACCATCAAAACCAGAAGACTGCAGTGGGCTGGACATGTAGCCCGGATGGAAGACCACCGATGGTCACGGAAGCTACTGGATTTCATCCCCACAGGAAGGAGACCACCAGGGAGACCAAGGAAGCGGTGGAGAGATAGACTCCATGAAGATCTGCAACAGGCAGCGATACGAGTGGACAGTTGGCGGATGGCTGCAATGGATAGGAGACGATGGAGAACGAAACTTGTAGCAGCGCGCGGTCCACTGGGCCTGATCGCGTTGAAGCAGAAGAAGAAGAAGAGTTAAGTTTGTGTTTTGTCATATAGGTTTACGTGGTCATCATTGTTTATTCATGTGTGGTGTTGAGTCATTTTCTTTTGTTGAATGCACAGTAACGGGATTCTTGGGATTTCAAGTGCATTGGCACGACCATTAAATGTTAGTATGATGAGATTGGAGGGGAAACAATTAATATGATATAACAGGCCAGTTCTAATGTTGCCATTAGAGCCTGAGCTCAAAGTGAGAGGGGCTGATGACCGTTGCCAGGGTGAGAGGTAACGTAAGGTTGGTAAGAGACTTCAGCCATACTAGGTAAGTCAGGTAAGGTAGATAGGTATTTCTGGGCTGAGTTGAGAGAGCAAAATTATGGTAAGCGGAGGTATCCATTCCCGCAGTTCTTCGATGAGATATTATGGTAAGTGATATGGTAAGTGGAGGTATCCATTCCCGCAGTTCTTCGATGAGATATTATGGTAAGTGATATGGTAAGCGGAGGTATCCATTCCCGCAGTTCTTCGATGAGATATTATAGTAAGTGATATGGTAAGTGGAGGTATCCATTTCCGCAGTTCTTCGATGAGATATTATGGTAAGTGATATGGTAAGCGGAGGTGTTCATTTCCGCAGTTCTTCGATGAGATATTATGGTAAGTTACGCTACGTGTTGTAATCTTGGGAGAAGCATTGGGTTGGCTTCTTTACAAGACAGAGAAAGCATTGCACGCAGCTCGAGTATCAGATGTGTTTCAAGGGAGCGAGGCCAGGTAAACTTGTCCCTACCGTACGGACTGTCACGGAGTGAGGTCACTGACCGCTAGATTTCTGAGTTTGTTTTGAAAACAGGATGGCTTGTTGTATCACTGAATCAGCCACATTTGCTTGGCAATGTTTCATTTTGTTATGTCGGGATTTCCTTGACTAGCCCTGGGATTGTTTCAATTCACTGCAGGAAGTGAAGTCGACTGATATTTTGTTTTTCCAGTGCATTCATGTAAATATAATTTGAGATTAGTGTCATTACGGGGCAGAGGCCACCGTTGTTTATTAGGTGATGATCCACGTTATTTTCTTATGTTTTCATTAATGATTTGTCATTAAGCTTGGTAGGGCTTGGGCCCGGATTATGGTCATTTGTTTTACCTGTATTCTTTTACTGTAGTTTTATGCATATTTTGCCTGTAACCGGGAATTACCTACGACAAACATGACTGGCCCATTGTGAGAATGGAAATGATTGAAACGGAAACTTATCCAATCCACCTGTATAGCCGTAACTACCAATGAGAGTGCGCTTTCACTTAGAATGCCTGGACATTGTTTAATGCCAATTTTTGTTGAACACTATTCTGATTTATTTGATTCTCTGAGCAGCTAGACTGCGTGTTGTTTACTTGTATATTTATGTGTCGGCCTATATTTGGTGAGACCAGTGTTTAGCCTGTGGGCTAACGTAAAGGGGATTCTGATTTATTTTTAAAGGGGAATTTAATTTTTTGAATGTTTGTTTTTATTAATAAATATTGTTATTTAAGTACTCCTCTAGCATATTGATTTTTATGAAAGCTTCCCGTGATCCTTCATGAAAACCCCAGGATGTTATGTGTATGTTCAGAGCCACGCGGACAGACCACCCCCGGGAAGAGAGTCTGCATCCTGAAGAACTGAGAAGGGTACAATACATAGAGGAAATCAAATGCAAAAACAGGATTGGTACAGATCATACTCTATCAGTTATATTACAAAATATTCTGAAACAAAACGTACTACAGATAACTGATGAGGCCTCGAGTGCCGGGTGCATGGTTTGCTAATTGACGCCCAGAGGGCAACTTGCATGTCAAATTTGATGGCTCCTTGAAGTTCTATGAAAGTAAATGAGGTTAGATATCTAAGCTCCTTGACACTATAACGCTTTCCAGGAGAGAAATGAGGAACTTTGTGTTGGCGAAAAATCCCGAGATTAATGTTATCATTATCAACACGGCCTACTGAATTCAAAAGGGTTCATTAACATGCCAACATTGTATGACATGCGCATCGTGTTCTTTGTCGCCTTTCAAAAATTACTTACCACGGCCAGGAGCGAACCTGCAAGCTTGGGGTTGATAGTCCTACACGATGACCACTCACCCACTGTGGCAAGCTTTTTGCTGTAAGGCCAATGGTTCAAATCCCACCATCAGCCCCTTTGATAAGTTCCTTCTTACCTTGTCTCCCATCCCGCAAAATGGGGAATAATATGAAGAGATTATTATAATTATTATATCGTATCACCCTCTTTGGGGTGTTGTACTTTCCTTCGTGCGCAGTACCTCTTCATTCTTTCCGATCTATTTCTCTCTTCTTCCTTTCTTCTTCCGAGATAATGGCTTTGGATTCTAGTGCAGATTTTTCTTGGGACATAATATTTTCTTTTTCAGTAATTATTTCAGCATTTGAATTGAGCAGTGAATTAACTGTAATATATTTAAAATTCCACTTGGTCTTTCTCAATTTCATTAAACCAGGGGTGCACAACCCGCGGTGCGCGGACCCCTTGTGACCCTCAAAATCAGTTTATGCGGCCCGCGGATAAATATTTTATACAATTGAAAACATGTAGTTCCCATTATGGAATTAATTGATCTTCAGTGTAACAATGAGTTAAAAACAAAATTCTCTGAAGTTTCTGTCCTAGAATTTAACAAAAATTACTTACCGAAAGGATTCAAATTGCTCACAGATCATGCTTTAAAAACGGCAACGTCGTTTGGAAGTCCATACTTATGCGAGCAATCGTTTTCTTTGATGACATAAATAAAGTCAAAGTGTCGTTCCCGTAGTGATGCACTGTTGGAGGGAAACTTGCGCATTGCCATCTCTAGCATTGAACCTGATATTGACAGACAATGGAAAAATAAACAATGCCAAGCATCACATTAGGAGCATTAGGCTACTACTTGATTTGATGGTCAGTTTGACGACATAATGATTTTCATTTTTATATACTACTAGCTGAAGTACCCGTGCTTCGCTACGCGTCATAAATAAATTAAAATGTGAAGGTGAGAGTTAAAACAGGGGATAGGCGAGGTGCTGCGCAGAGGGAGATTAAGGATCGAACATTTTGTCCAACTACACCGTTCGGCGTTGACCGTGTTTTATAGCACAAATTTAGGTTTTACTCACTAACCGTTGGAGATACCTTTCGGATAGAAAATGTAATTTTAAACCTTGTATATGGCAACAAAAGTTTGCTATTTCTTAGTGTTCTCTTTTTATTTGAAATGGAAATATGAAAGTTTGAAACCAAAGGGTGTAGTGACGCCACTAAAATGGTCACCATCTTTAAATAGTGCAAAGTATTGAAATCAAAAGTAACCTATATGTTAACCAGGTAAATCAGCTACTTCCATGTAAAATTCATGTAAATCGGACCAGTGATACTTGCGTGATTGAGTAATACACAGACACACACCATCTCATTTTTAGCCTCGCTTCGCTCGCGTTATAGTCGTGTTATATTGTTATTCAATGAAATGCAAGTTTTAACCCCGTTAACACCCCTTTTGAACCTGAATATCCAAAAATCCCTCCTTTGTAGACGTTTTCGACACACAAAAAACATATCCACAAAATATCATTATTCTAACTTAAATAGTTTTGGTTGGTGAGAGAGTGAACATCCAAAAATCCTTCCTTAGTGGACGTTTTTCTTCCAGAATTTCACCCCTCCCCATAGGCCCCTTAAATTGCATTTATGAAAAAAACGGTCGAACACCTATTTATGTTACTTATTTATTTATGTATTTATTTATTTATTTTTAAGCTGATTGATTTCCTCCGAGTTTCAAACTCCTCGCCTATGTCGTTTAAGAGATACACGCTCCGTTAGGAATCTTTCAACCCCCACTTTTCATCCCTTTCACCTCATAATATACACTACATCGAAAAACCATTAGACATGTGTCAGCTTATTTTTAATGATTAGTATATATGCCAAGTATCACATCCCCAAATGAAACCACTCGTGAGATATTGTTATTCAATGAAATGCACGTTTACCCCCTTAACACCTCTTTAGAACCTGAATATCCAAAACTCTTTCCTTAGTGGACGTTTTCGACATACAACGAACATATCCCCAAAATTTCATGTTTCTAACTTCAATAATTTTGGCTGGGCGATGATGAGTGAGTGAGTCAGTCAGGACATTTTCTTTCATTTATTTTTGATAATTTCACCCCTCCCCATGAACCCCTTAAATTGGATTTATGAAGCAAAGGGTCGAACACCTATTTACTTATTTAAAGCTGTTTTCCCCCTGAGTAAGTGAGTCAATCAGTTAGGACACTTTCTTTCCTGTTTTTTTCTTCAGAATTTCACCCCTCTCCAAGGGCCCCTTAAATTGGATTTATGAAAAAACGGTCGAACACCTATTTACTTGTATTTTATGCTGTTTTTCCGCCGAATTTCAAACTTCTCGCGTAGGTCGTTTCAGAGATACACGCTCCGTTAAGAATCCCTCAACCCCCAATTTTCTCACCTTTCACCTCATAATATACACCACATCGATAAACCCTTAGATATTTGTCTGATTATTAGCCTACTTTCGATATTTGCAAAAAATGAAAGTAGACTTATGAGATCAACACAGGGCGAAAAAGAGTGTGTCTGTCTGTGTATGTGTGTGTGTGAGTCTGTGTGTGTGTGTACTCTGAATGTCTGCCCCCCCCCCCTATCAATTCGAACACGGTGAACGCGAATTGAACGAAATTTGGTACAAAGGTAACTCTAGCAAAGGACACCTCAGTGTCATGTTTTATATCGCCGCCATCTTGACGGAAACGTAATGGCGGCCACACAAATGTTCAAAGCTTAAATGAAACTGCGACTAACCTAATCATCTGATCTCTACCAAATTTTTCAACAACATACCTTTATGGGGGGAGCAGCCTTTGACCAAACTAATAAGTCATCAGGCTGATAGTTTGCGGATGGCGGCCAGCTTTGTGTGAAAATCGATTCCCCCCATTAATTCGAACACGGTGAAACCGAATGGAACGAAATTTGGTACAGAGGTAGTACTAGCAAAGGGCACCTCAGTGTCATGTTTTATATCGCCGCCATCTTGACGGAAACGTAATGGTGGTTTGAATAAAATTACGACTAACCTAATCATCCGATCTCTATAAAATTTTGAAACAACATACCTTTATGGAGGAAGCATTTTTTGTCCAAATTAATAGGTCATTAGCCTAATAGTTTGCGGATGATGGCCATCTTTGTGTCAAAATCGATTCCCCCTATTAATTCAAACTCGGTGAAACCGAATGGAACGGAATTTGGTACAGAGGTAGCACTAGCAAAGGGCACCTCAGTGTCATGTTTTATTTTCGCCGCCATCTTGAAAGAAATGTAATGGCAGCCACACAATTGTTCAAAGCTTAAATCAAATTACGACTAACATAATCAGCCGATTTCTACCAAATTTTGCAACAACATACCTTTATGGAGGGAGCATCCTTTGACCAATCTATTAGGTCATTAGCCTAATAGTTTGCGGATCGCGGCCGTCTTTGTGTCAAAATCGATTCCCCCTATTAATTCGAACACGGTGAAACCGAATGGAACGAAATTTGGTACAGAGGTAGCACTAGCAAAGGGCACCTCAGTGTCATATTTTATATCGCCGCCATCATGACGGAAACGTAATGGCGGCCACACAAATGTTAAAAGCTTAAATAAAATTACGATTAACATAATCATCCGATCTCTATCAAATTTTGCATCAACATACCTTTACGGAGAGAGCATCCTTTTACCAAACTAATAGGTCATTAGCCTAATATTTTGCGGATGGCGGCCATCTTTGTGTGAAAATCGATTCCCCCTATTAATTCAAACACCGTGAAACCTAATGGAACGAAATTTGGTACAGAGGTAGCACTAGCAAAGGGCACCTCAGTGTCATGTTTTATATCGCCGCCATCATGGCAGAAACGTAATGGCGGCCACACAAATGTTCAAAGCTTGTATCAAATTACGACTAACATAATCATCCGATCTCTACCAAATTTTGCAACAACATACCTTTATGGAGGGAGCATCCTTTGACCAATCTAATAGATCATTAGCCTAATAGTTTGCGGATCGCGGCAGTCTTGTGTCAAAATCGATTCCCCCTATTAATTCGATCACGGTGAAACCGAATGGAACGAAATATGGTACAGAGGTAGCACTAGCAAAGGGCACCGCAGTGTCATGTTTTATATCACCACGATCTTGACGGAAACGTAATGGCGGCCACACAAATGTTCAAAGCTTAAATCAAATTACGATTAACCTAATCATCCGATCTCGACCAAATTTTGCAACAACATACCTTTATGGAGGGAGCATCCTTTGACTAAACTAATAGGTCATTAGCCTAATATTTTATGGATGGCGGCCATCTTTGTGTGAAAATAGATTCCCCCTATTAATTCAAACACCGTGAAACCTAATGGAACGAAATTTGGTACAGAGGTAGCACTAGCAAAGGGCACCTCAGTGTTATGTTTTATATCGCCGCCATCATGGCAGAAACGTAATGGCGGCCACACAAATGTTCAAAGCTTAAATCAAATTACGACTAACATAATCATCCGATCTCTACCAAATTTTGCAACAACATACCTTTATGGAGGGAGCATCCTTTGACCAATCTAATAGGTCATTAGCCTAATAGTTTGTGGATCGCGGCCGTCTTTGTGTCAAAATCGATTCCCCCTATTAATTCGATCACGGTGAAACCGAATGGAACGAAATTTGGTACAGAGGTAGCACTAGCAAAGGGCACCGCAGTGTCATGTTTTATATCACCACCATCTTGACGGAAACGTAATGGCGGCCACACAAATGTTCAAAGCTTAAATCAAATTACGTTTAACCTAATCATCCGATCTCTACCAAATTTTGCAACAACATACCTTTATGGAGGGAGCATCCTTTGACTAAACTAATAGGTCATTAGCCTAATATTTTGCGGATGGCGGCCATCTTTTTGCGAAAATCGATTCCCCCTATCAATTCGAACACGGTGAAACCGAATGGAACGAAATTTGGTACAGAGGTAGCACTAGCAAAGGGCACCTCAGTGTCTTGTTTTATAACACCGCCATCTTGACGGAAACGTAATCGCGGCCACCCAAATGTTAAAAGCTAAAATGTAATTACGACCAACCTAATAATCTAGTCTCTACCAAATATTGCAACAACATATCTTTATGTGGGAAGCATATTCTGACCAAACTGCAAGATCATCCGCCCAATAGTTGGCAGATGGTGGCCAAGTATGTGTGCAAATCGATTCCCCCTATCAATTCAAACACGGTGAAACCAAATTGAACGAAATTTTGTACAGAGGTAGCATTAGCAAAGGGCACCTCAGTGTCATGTTTTATATCGCCGCCATCTTGACGGAAAAGGAATGACGGCCACCCAAATGTTAAAAGCTTAGATCAAATTATGAACATCCTAATAATTTGATCTCTACCAGATTTTGCAACAACATGCCTCTTTGTGGAAAGCATCTTATGACTGACTACAAGGTCATCAATCCGATAGTTTGCAAATCTCGGCCATGTATGTGTGCAAATCCATTCCCCATATCAATTCAAATGCGGTGAAACCGAATTGATTGTTTTTTTTACAGAGGTAGCGCTAGCAAAGGGCACCTCATATTCATGTTTGATATCCCTATAGCACGTTGTATTTCAACAAGCTACTACAACCAACATTCAATTATACTCCTTGAAAAGGACAAAGGGTTATAACAATACCCATGCATTTAGGAGCAAGTAGGCTATATGTTCTTTACTGAACATCTTGTTTTTAATGATTAGTTTGTATACCGAATATCACATCCCTAAAGAAACAACTCATGAGACATCGTTATTCAATGAGATGCACGTTTACCCCCTTAACACCTCTCTAAAACCCGAATAAACAAAAATCATTACTCAGTTGTCGTTTTCGACATACAGCGAACATATTCCCAAAATTTCATGTTTCCAACTTAAATAGTTTTCGCTGGGCGTGATGAGTGAGTGAGTCAGACAGGACATTTTCTTTCAATTATTTTTACCAAAATTTCACCCCTCCCCATGGGCCCCTTAAATTGGATTGATGAAAAAACGCATGAACACCTATTAATTTATTTTTTAAGCTGTCTTTTTCCCCTGAGTTTGATGAGTGAGTGAGTTAGTCAGTCAGTTAGGACACTTTCTCTCCTTTTCCCCCCTGAATTTCACCCCACTCCATTGGCCCCTTAAATTAATTTATGAAAAACCGGTGAACACCGATTTACTTACTTTTTAAGCTGTTTTTTTTCGCTGAGACTCCAATTTCTCGTCTATGTCGTTTAAGAGATCGGCCTACACGCTCCGTTAGGAATCCTTCAACCCCCCACTTTTCACCCCTTTCTCCCCATAATAATACACCACATCAAAAAACCCTTAGACACATGTCTGCTTATTTTTAATGATGAGTTTATATGCCGAGTATCACATCTACAAATGAAACCACTCGAGAGATATTGTTATTCAATGAAATGCAGGTCTAAACCCCTTAAGACCCCTTTAGAACCTGAATATCCAAAAATCCTCCCTTAGTGTACGGTTTTGACATACAACGAACATATTCCCGAAATGCCATGTTTCCAACTTCAATATTTTTGACTGGGCGATAATGATTGAGTGAATGAGTCAGGACATTTTCTTTCACTTTTTTTCTTCAGAATTTCACCCCTCCCGATGAACCCCTTCAATTTTATTGATCAACAAAAAACTGTCGAAAAGCTATTTACTTGCTTTAAAGCAGTTTTTCCCCCTGAGTTTGATGAGTGATTGAGTCAGTCAGTCAATCAGTTAGGACACTTTCTTTCCTGTTTCTCCCCCCCCCCCCACAATTTCACCCCTCCCCATGGGTCCCTTAAATTGGATTTATGAAAAAAACGGTCAAACACAATATTTACTTCTTTTTATGTTGATTTTTTTCGCTGAGTTTCAAACTCCTCGCCTATGTCGTATAAGAGATACACGCTCCGTTAGTAATCTTTCAATCCGCACTTTTCACCCCTTTCAGCTCATAATATACACCGCATCGAAAAACCCTCAGACAGTGTCTTCTTACTTTTTAATGATGAGTTTATATGCCGTGTATCACATCCCCCAATGAAACCAATCGGGAGATATTGTTATTCAATGAAATGCAGGTTTAAACCCCTTAAGACCCCTTTAGAACCTGTATATCCGAAAATCCTTCCTTAGTAGACGGTTTTGACATACAATGAGCATATCCCCAAACTGTCATGTTTCTAACTTCAATAATTTTGGCTGGGCGATGATGAGTGATTGAGTGAGTGAGTCAGGACATTTTCTTTCAATTTTCTTTTTTCAGAATTTCGCCCCTCCCCATGAACCCCTTAAATTTGATTTATAAAAAAAAACTGTCGAACAACTATTTACTTACTTTAAAGCAGTCTTTTCCCCCTGAGTTTGATGAGTGAGTCAGTCAATCAATCAGTTAGGACACTTTCTTTCCTGTTTATTCCCCCCCCCCCATAATTTCACCCCTCCCCATGGGTCCCTTAAATTGGATGTATGAAAAAACGGTCAAACACATATTTACTTCTTTTTTATGTTGATTTTTTTCGCTGAGTTTCAAACTCCTCGTCTATGTCGTTTAAGAGATACACGCTCCGTTAGGAATCTTTCAATCCCCACTTTTAACTCCTTTCACCTCATAATATACACCACATCGAAAAACCCTCAGACACATGTATTCTTATTTTTAATGATGAGTTTATATGCCGAGTATCACATCCCCCAATGACACCAATCGGGAGATATTGCTATTCAATGAAATGCAGGTCTACCCCCTTAACACCCCTTTAGAACCTGAATATCTAAAAATCCTCTCTTAGTGGGCATTTGCGGCCCTTGAGGATGCAGCATACTAAATTTCATTCCAATCCGTTGGTGGTTTCTGAGATTTCGTGATAAATGAATGAGTGAGTGAGTGGTATTTGACAAATATATAGTAGACTAGCAGTAGTGCCCGGCTTCGCCCGGAGGATTTATTTGTTTTATGGATGACAATGAATACTAACTTACTACAGAAATTATATTAAATCTAACAGAAAATGAATAATATAACTTTATAACTTTTTGTGATGGTGGTGGTGGTAGTGGGGGTGATAAGTAGTAGTCTACAGTCTAATTGACGTAACATTCAGGTCATTTTCCCGTAATATAATGATAATAATAAATAGGGAAACGGCTATTTGCTAACTACTGTACTGCCATATGTAATTTACAATCGAATTGAAAGATATGATTAGAAAGAGGAGGCAGTGAACTAAAAGACACTGCCTAGGGCCTATATCTCTTTAGCTGTTCGAAAAATAGACACCAATAGTGTCGTCTCTTGTCGCATAGTGCCGTAGGAAAATATGCAGAGCAGTTTGGAAAAACGTCGGCTGGCCCAAGCTCCTGAGGTACCGGTAGCAAAAATGTTATTTATCGTCACATAGCACTCAACGATAAGGTTCGGAATAAATGAAGGTAAATTTGAAAGCACCATCGCTTATTGTCGCTGATAACCTCAATGTACTGCACCAACACCATGGCACTTAAACAGAGGCAAAATATTTTCAAGATAATAACTGTTTTAAGGGCCTAAGAAATCTTTTTGAACTTATTAGTCCCCGTGACTGCCATTTATAAGCAGATTAAGATGTAATTATTTTCACATTTCTGCACCAGAACACTGGTAGGGGTTGCGTGATACAGCCCGGATTGCCAGCCAATAATAGACTTATTAAAATATTCTTACAGTTACACAGTTACAGCGCCTTAAAATGTGGTTTTTAAGATCCATTTGTCTGTTGTTCTAAATATAAGGAATGGGGAGGGTTGTCCAAAATATCAAGTGGACAGTGTTACCAATAGGGTTTCAAAGGGTAAGTACGTAAAATTCGGTGCAATTAGGTGGAACGGTATAAATTTGTGCTAAAGGGCCTAAATGCAGGGAATAGAGTGGTCTGTCCAAAATATCATGTTGACGGTGTTACTCGTCGGATTCCAAAGGGTAAGTTAAGTATGTAAAATTAGGTTCAGATCGGTGAAACGGTGTAGATTTGTGCCGAAGGGCTTAAATGCAGGGAATGGAGTGGTCTGTCCGAAATTTCAAGTGGATACTGTTGCTCGTCGGATTCCAAAGGGTAAGTATACAAATTTTGGTTCAGATCGGTGAAACGATGTTGATATGTTCCAAAGGGCCTAATCGCTGGGAATGGAGTGGTCTGTCCGAAATTTCAAGTGGACAGTGTGGACAGTGTAAGTGGACAGGGTAAGTAAGTGGCCTGTCAAAAATTTCAAGCAGACAATGTTAGTCGTCGGGTTCCAAAGGGTAAGTATGAGCATTTTGGTTCAGATCGGTGAAACGTTGTAGATTTGTGACAAAGAGCCTAAATACAAGGAATGGAGTGATCTGACCGAAATTTCAAGTGGACACTGTTGCTCGTCGGGTTTCAAAGGGTAAGTATACAAATTTTTGTTCAGATCGGTGAAACGATGTTGATATGTGCCAAAGGGCCTAATTCCAGGGAATGGAGTGGTCTGTCCGAAATTTCAAGTGGACAGTGTTACTCGTCGGGTTATAACGGGTAAGTATACACATTTTGGTTTAGATCGGTGAAACGGTGTAGATTTGTGCCAAAGGGCCTAAATGCAGAGAATGGAGTGGTCTGTCCGAATTTTAAAGTGGACAGCTTTACTTGTTGGGTCCAAAGGGTAAGTATGAAATATTTGGTTCAGATCGGTGAAACGGTGTAGATTTGCGCCAAACGGTCTAAATGCAGGAAATGGGGTGGTCTGTCCGAAATTTTAAGTGACAGTGTTACTCGCAGGGTTCCAAAGGGCAAATATACAAATTTTGGTTGAGATTGGTGAAACGGGGTAGATTTGAGCCAAAGTGCCTTAATGCAGGGAATGGAGTGGTCTGTCCGCAATTTCAAGCAGTGTTACTCGCAGGGTACCAGAGGGTAAGTATACAAAGTTTGGTTCTGATCGGTGAAACGGTGTAGATTTGTGCCAAGGGGCCTAAATGCAGGGAATGGGGTGATCTGTCCACAATTTCAAGAGTACAGGGTTACCCGCAGGGTTCCAGAGGGTAAATATATAACTTTTTGTTGAGATCGGTCAAACAGTGTAGATTTGTGCCAAGGGGCCTAAATGCAGGAAATGGGGTGGTCTGTCCGCCATTTCAATCAGACAGTGTTACTCGCAGGGTTCCAGAGGGTGAATATACAAATGTTGGATGAGATCAGTGAAACGTTGTAGATTTGGGCCCAAGGGCCTAAATGCAGGGAATTGAGTGGTCTGTCCGCAATTTCAAGCAGACAGTGTTACTCGCAGGGTACCAAAGGGTAGGTATACACATTTTGGTTCTGATCGGTGAAACGGTGTAGATTTGTGCCAAGGGGCCTAAATGCAGGGAATGGGGTGATCTGTCCGCAATTTCAAGAGGACAGGGTTACCCGCAGGGTTCCAGAGGGTAAATATATAAGTTTTGGTTCTGATCGGTGCAAGGGTGTACATTTGTGCCAAAGGGCCTAAATGCAGGGAATGGGGTGGTCTGTCCACCATTTCAAGCAGACAGTGTTACTCGCAGGGTTCCAGAGGGTAAATATACAAATTTTGGTTGAGATGAGTGTAACGTTGTAGATGTGTGCCAAAGGGCCTAAATGCAGGGAATGGAGTGTTCTGTCTGCAATTTCAAACAGTGTTGCTCGCAGCGTACCAAAGGGTAAGTATACAAATTTTGGTTCTGATCGGTGAAACGGTGTAGATTTGTTCCAAAGGGCCTAAATGCAGGAAATGGGGTGGTCTGTCCAAAATTTCAAGTAGACAGGGTTACCCGCAGGGTTCTAAAGGGTAAGTATACACATTTTGGTTCGGATCGGTGAAACGGTGTAGATTTTTGTCAAAGGGCCTAAATGCAGGAAATGGGGTGGTTTGTCGGAAATTTTACGTGGACCGTGTTATTCACAGGGTTACAAAGGATAAGCATACAAATTTTGGTGGAGATCGGTGAAACGGTGTAGATTTGGGCCAAAGGGCCTAAATGCAGGGAATGGGGTGGTTTTTCGGAAATTTCAAGTGGACAGGGTTACCCGCAGGGTTCCAAAGGTTAAGTATACAAATTTTGGTTCGGATCGGTGAAACGGTGTGGATTTGTATACATAACAGACAGACAGACAGACAGACAGACAGACAGTCAGACAGACAAACATTGAGCTTTATATATATAGATAGTGACAAGTATTTGTTATTCTAAACTCGGTTGACAGTGCTGTGTGAGGAGATGAGTAACTAACGGGATTTCAAGTAAAGATCCTCATTTTCTATACCGGTAGTGCAGAGCGCAACTCGAATTCAGTCGGCCATGTCTCGACTTGAGCTATGTTGCCATGGAAATGATCTGCCTTGCCATTCTCTCTTGAGTATATTTTATGATTTGATTAGACTGTGCTTGAGTGCAAAAGGGCCGAAATCAGAAGAATGAGAAAGACTATCGAAAATTCATGTAGCCAGCGGTTCCTTCTTGGTCCTAAATTATGTGTATGCAAAATTTGGTTGAGATGGTGGAACGCTGTAGATTTGTATACGGAACAGACAAACTCACCCACCCACCCACATACATACAGACTTTCACTTTTATATATAATATGATGTTCAGAATTCTGTTTTTTGTTTTGTTTTTTGTACAAATAAACATTTTCCAACCTTGTGATAGTATTATTTTATTTTATATACCCCTAAACCTTTTTGAATTAGGAGTAAGTTGATTGTAAATCAGCAACTTCATAACTTAATAACGCAATTTGCCAAAAACGTCAAAAATGGATTTAAACCATTTAGAGGACACAAAAATGGTATTGAAACACATTTCTTGTCTGCTGGTAGAATAGGTTATTCAGATAATAGTAACATTATCTTCAGCGCTAGGGTTTGGCAAGTGCCTATGGGGAAAGGTAACTTGCGGCCCGCCACTTATTATGTAAAAGTAAACTTGGCCCCCACTTATAAAAAGTTTGTGCACCCCAGCATTAAACCACGTGGGTTTTGTTTTGCGATTACGGAAGAAATCAAAGATTTGTTTGGTTAATTTATTACAGTTCATTCTGAGAAGATGATCGTAAACATTTATCCTCACTTTTCGCATAGTATCTGGGAGTTTTTATTATTGTTATTAGTTGGTGATCTACTCTCAAAATTCAACACAGCGAGACTGGAACTGTGTTGGGGAGTCTGTGGCTTTTGTCTTGAATTCATCAAATGTGATACGAGAGATCTTTTACGAGTTATAGCAGTATGTACTGTTTACACTGGGTATAACTCTTGACAGAACGCTATCATCTAAGAAAGACTGCTGCCAAACACGGAACCTTTGTGGTACCACTTGAGGTCCAGCACCAATACTCTCTTCTATCGCTGAATGCTGTTCCCCAGTTTGATAAATAGTTTTTAGTTGTTGTTGTTGTTGTTGTTAATGATTCATTTAGGGACTTAGCGACATGTAGCCACGTATACATGGGTGTGTATTGATAACGTGTGTTATTGTGGTGGCTGTATTAGTGTGTTTTGAAATATTAGAAGCCATTTTTTCAGTGTTCCCTAAGTAATGTGTTATTAAGAGCTTTTCAGTCGGTCAATAAAGTTTACAAATCCCCGCACTTTGTAATAAGGCTATTAAAAGGAAGAAGTACAACTGAAAAGAAATAGAATATTTGTTACTTATAAGACCTATTCTGTAATTCACATGGGCGGTTTGGGATCCATATGAAGTAGGGATCGTAAATGAGTTAGAAATGAACCACGGAAAGGCCACTAGCTATGTGCTCAGTTACTTTAATTCAAGGAGCAATGTAACCCGTATGTTCAAGGAAATTGGGGCTAATAGAATGAAATCTAGACTCTGCACAATGTACACCCAGCACGGGGTAAACCTATCAAACGTATGGGGAAGCCCACCTTCGTGAGTAGGGGTGATCATTCTTTCAAAGTAAGCGTTGGACCACAGCGTACAAATTATGGGAAATATTATTCGGTAAACCGTGTCATTGATAATCAGAACTCTCTACCTGCCGCAATCTCAGAGTATTTTCCAAAACTTATAGGTGTGAGTAAGAAAAAAATTGACGATTTGTGTAAATACTCTTGTTTAATTGTTTCGTATAAGCATTTGCGTATTATGTATACGCAAAGTGGTCAGTTGCAGTTGTAAATATATGAAGTAATAAATGCAGGAGAAAGAATGTATTGGAAAGGGCCACAGCTGCTGTGGGAGACGCACTCAGGAGCAATAATGTTACAGTAGGAGCCGATGCGAACATTTCCATAGCAAAGTGGACATTCCTCCCTCTCGCTCCCGCTGCAGAACATGGACTTGCTCGTATACGAAACTCTTTCCGTACGCATGGCACGTAATAATTGCTGTATACTCGAATCTTGATGAGCTGACGTAATTAAAAACGAACTCTCTTACCAGAGCAAGAAATTGGTCTAATTTTCTTTATTATAACATGATTTGTTTAAGGTGACGAATGCCACAGACGATGAGTAAGGAGACAAAATTATGCAATGCTTCAATCCCATTAAGCAGGTAATTGTTTATCTGTCAGCCGTTGTTCATCTTTTCCTGGGTAAAATTGAAAGTGAACAGGACAAAGTGGCAGCCTATAGCTGGAGATCCATGAAGGGTTACGACACGTACTGTAGCCTCGAAATTCGAAGGGTAACCGCGACCTACTGACAGTGCAAAGACCAACGTACGCCAAAACTCCTTTACGTTGCTTGGAATAACTTATTTGTATGAGATATTCATCAACTTACGAACAATACTGAAAATGAAGTCGGGCAAATCCTCTTTACTATTTACTGTGCATGTCAATTTCTTGACGATTAGAAATAAATTCTTAATTATAAAAATGTAGGCTACATTCTAACTAAATAATTCCACACTGAACGAATACTAATCATCTTCCCTTGTGTTGCCAGGTAACTTCTTGCTGGAGACGCAAATCGAGTCAACGCTGTACGTCAATATGGTAGACATGTATGCAAATGTTCACCACCTCTTCTACTTGGCACTCAAGATTATCATCCCTAAACTTAAGATATAGACTACCGTACTTCTAAAATTATTGTTTGCACCTCACTAGACCGGTACATGTATTACCTTGATTAAAGCAACCAAGAACCCAGTCCTATTCATCACCCAGAACAAATACTAGGTTCTGAATATGATGCTAAGTTTCTAGCTGTTAATAAAACGCTTAGTCAAACTCAATAGAGTAATGCAACGTGACGAAGCGTCATTACATGGATAACACACAGACCGGAAAAAAGGACAAACAAACACCGTCTGGTCAAGGAACTTAGAACACACTCCCACCTTACAATTTACAGGCAAATTAAATTGCAACCTTCTCACAATCACAAATCAAGTCTATGCCAGTGACCTGAAATACAGCCGCAAATTTTATCAGATACTTGGGTAGTGGAGCAAATGGAGTTTCAACTGCTTTTCCGTGAAGCTTCTTGCATGTGATGCATTGGGTGATCACCTTCCTGGCTAGTCTCCTTACGCCCGTTATCCAGTACTTCTCGCGTAGATTTGACAACAGTGTTTGCAATCCTGCATGTTGTAAATGACAGTGCTTTTGAAAGACCAATCTTTGCACTAACACATGCTTGCCTGACAACAGTATTGGACATTTAAATTGGTTATGTTCATCCCCTAATAGAAATTTCGTTCTGACTTGTAAGAGTCCCTCTTCGTCAACAAAGGTCTGCGTTTCTTTGATCAATCTTGCCTCTTTCTTATCAAAACTATCATTTTGTATGCACCTCATTAATTTCTTCTCTGCTCTCTGAGTTTCTTCATAGCTCAGTTCTCCACGTCTTGTGTTGTTCTTGCGACACCAATCAATAAATCGAAATATCCATCCTATCATTATTACAATCTTCGAGCACTTCGAAAAGTAGGTGATCCATGAAGTGAAGTTTGTCCTTTCACAAGATGTACTGGACACCACAGTTTTCTTCCTTTCAGCATTTACTTCTTCTTCTTCTTCTTCTTCTGTTGGTGGAGATTCTTTGGACCTGGGCCATTCATTTTGTTCTTTCCTTAGCCATGGCGGCCCCTCCCACCATTGGCTTTCTTGCAATATCTTTGCATTACAGCCTCTTGAGGGAAGGTCTGCAGGGTTCAAAATTCCGGGAACATGACGCCAGTCAGTAAGTTGGCTATGCAGCTTGATTTCTCGTACTCGGTTGCCAACGAACGTGTTCCAATCTCCTTCCCTTTGTAACCATGCTAGCACAACCGTTGAATCACTCCAGTAGTAGGTCTTACAGTCTGAAAGATCCAAACTCTTCTTAACGTGGTAGGCAAGTCGAGATGCTATGACTGCTGCTAGCAACTCCAGTCTAGGAATTGTCAATTGTTTTACGGGTGCCACTCTTGCTTTACATGCCACAAGGCGAACTGAAACCTTTCCAGCAAACTCTGCCCGCAGGAAGACACAAGCGGCAAATGACAATTCATTGGCATCGCAAAACACATGAAAAGTCTTTCCACAGTCCATGAAGGGTTCTAAAGACAGTCTTCTGGGAATCTGGCAGTTACCCAAATGATGCAAATGCTTTAACCATGCAGAAAATTGCTGGGTTATTTCTTCGGGTAATTCAACATCCCAACCACATCTCAATTTCCACGTATGTTGCAGGAGCAGTTTTGGAATGAGTGTAGTGGGACTGGTATAACCCACGGGGTCAAATATACTCTGGGTTATAGACAGCAGAACTCTCTTCGTAATGGATTCTCCCGTTAATTTTAAGTCCACTGACATCACAAAACAAAAGATCATTTACAGTGTCCCATGATACGCCTAAAATTGGAACAATTTCTTTGCCTTTCTCAATTACATTACCAAACAAAGGAGCAGTTACCCACCCTCTAAGCTCAAACTGTCCAGATGCCATCAACTGAGTGGATTCCCGAACAAATTTATTAACTGATTCTTCAGTTTCAAGGCTAGTAATGCAATTATCTACATAGAACGATTGCTTCAAAATATTTGCTGTCTGGCTCATGTCTTCTGGAGCCTGATTTAGATGATGGTTGATGGTAGCTCCTAGCAAGAAAGGACTCGAAGACACACCAAATACCACACGTCGATGTCTGAATGTGATCATTTCTTGTGCATCAGCACTGCTCCACAACAGGAATTTTAGGAAATCACTATCCCTCGATGATAGGCTTATTTGTAACAAGTAGTTCCGTGAAGAAATATACAGCCTATTTTCATATATCCTACTCATGTTAATTGCCTCTATCTACATACAAAATTTCAGTTTAATTGCTGTAACAGATTCGTAGATATTGAGAACCGTCTAAATATTTCAGATGGTCGCCAGGTTGGATTTTTATTTTTGTACTATTACATTAAGATTATTGTGTACGTATGGTATACAAACTTCAATCGCATGATTAGAACACAAGAAGTAAAAACGAGATTTTAAAATTACGCACAGCAGCCATCTTGTGAATAAGCAAACAATTGAAATAAATTAGATGCCAGTGGATCAACATTTGTATAAGCATTTAACGTGCAACGTTTCACGGCACTCGGATAGTTAATTCGCGAGAAACGTCCATTTAAATATTTATACTTCGCGTCGCCGCCACGTTGGATTTGTGTTCACCAGGTTACTGAAGGTCCTATAAGTGAACATATGTTCATAGTCTCTATGAACATTAAAAAATTCAGTTCGGTTGCTGTAAAAGATTCATAGATATTGAGAACCGTCTAAATATTTCGGAAGCTCGCCATTTAGGATTGTTATATGTATAGGCCATAGAGTTATGTACCATTAAAGGACAATTATTGCCTAGGTTCATTATTCAAACTTTCACTTCGATCGCATGATTACGACACAAGGAATAAAAACTTAATTTTAAATTTTCGCACAGCCGCCAGCTTGAGGATATATAAACAATTGAATTAAATGAGATGGCAGTGCATTACAAACTGCAAAATCATTTACTGTACCACATTTCACGACGCTCAGAGAGTAAAATCACGAGAAAAGTCTATTAAAATATTTCATATTCGCTTGGTCGCCATGTTCGTTTTGTACTTTACAGGTTTATGAAATATACATAGGTAAACTTGTATCAGTACCCTTTATCACCGTACAAAATTGCAGGGTGATATCTGTAATAGTTTCGGAGATATAGAATGTCAGTGAAATATTTCGCACAGCCGCCATTTTGAGGTTATGTAAACAATTGAACCAAATTAGACTCCAGCGCATTACAATGTGTATAAACAATTGCTGTACCAAGTTTCATTACGTTTGGATTGTTAAATCGCGAGAAAAGTATATTTAAAAGTCTCAAATTCGCTTGGCCGCCATGTTGGTTTTGTAGTCACCAGGTTTTCGAAAGTCTCATAGGTGAACTTCCAGTAGTGCACTTTATCACAGTGCACAATTTCAGGGCGATATCGGTAATAGTTTCGGAGATATTGAATGCTAGTGAAATATTTCGCACAGCCGCCATGTTGGATTGGTGTGACGTAACAAAATTTGAAGGGCACGGTCGAGGTCGCCGGGAATAGCGCTATGAACTAACCGAGTTTCATTGAAATCGCTTCAGCCGTTTAGATTTTATTAGGGGGGTACACACACACCCCTCCCACACACACACACACACACGGACAAAAGGTGATCTCATAAGCCTATTTTTTCAAAATTGAAAATAGGCTAAAAATGCCTTCTTGATGTCAGCAGCAATACCAATGGCACATTTCCTGAATTGCAACTGTAGCTTTGGAACCAACTCGATTAGATTAGGACCTTTACAAACACAGTCAGTCAATGATGTTCCTTTGTGGTCCTTAGCTGAAGCATCAAAAACCGGGCGTATTTTTGTGGTCTGACTAGTTGCCTTGATGACAGCCCTATGTGGCAATTAGTACCCTCTAGCTTCATTTTCAGGAACTATCTCTATGATGCCAGATTGGAGCCAGTCTTGAAACACTCCATGACATTCTTTTAATTTTCCAGAAGCACGCAGGCGGTTTGTCACTCCGATAAGTCTCTTTTCTGCCAAAGCTTTGTTATCCAGGAGTTCCAGATGACCTTCCCTCCACGGTAAGCACACCTCATATCTGTTTTCTTCATTAACCTTCACAGTTTGGTTGAAAAACTGAAAGGTATCAGTATTCAAATCTTCTGTCTTCTTCAGGGCCTCCGATTCATTAATACCTATAACCTCCGACTTCCATAAATCTGACAAATCCAAGTTACAGTTGTAGGTTATGGCAGCTAGAGAATTATTTGCAGTCGTTCTGGGGCCCTGAATCGTTCAACCTAATCGTGTTTCAATTGCTACCAGAGCATCATCCAAATGTACACATGAACCAGTTAAGAATGATCCTGAAATGTCTGCTCCTATCAGCAATCCTATATCAGGTGGATTCCTCCCTGTGTCAGACAGAATTATTCTTTTCTCATTGAGTTTGGGGTACAGGTTTTGACTTTCAACTCTTGGTACATAACCACAAATTTTGCCCTGTTCTAATACACTTATAGATCCTTGATATTCACCATTTACACTTCTCAAAATAATGTCATAGAGGTTGTGTTGCTTTTGACTTGTTTCAACTCCCCCCAAAAGACTGTGGCTCAACATTTCCTTCCCAGATGGTTTTATATTTAGTTCTCTCACAACATCTGTAGAAAGATAGGATCTCTGAGCACCGCTGTCATAAAGTGCACGTACTAGTTTAACCTTACCATTATGGACAATACTGTTTGCAAAGAGTGTACCCTGACTTCTGTGATAAGAGAGCTTGTGACTCCGCACTCTTTAGGCCTACTTCAACACTTTCAGTTTTCTTACTCTGGATGGGTAATTCTGGACACATAACTGTCACATGGCGCCTAAAACAGACAAGACATTTGACGAAGTTCCGGCACCTCTTAGCACCGTGACCAGCTTTTGAACATACGAAACAACAATTCCTTTTCTTGAGCAAATTCTCTTTTTCATCCAACGACATCATTCTTCCTTTAAAACACTCTGTAGCCGCATGAGAAGTTCTATCACACCACACACATTTTGTATCTGAGCTTTGTTGTTTAGAACTCCCTGAATATATGCACGCTGCAGTAGGTAATCTGCTTGTTTTACCATTGTCAATACTATCACTAGCGACAACCCTATTACTAGAAATACCACTGCGAGCCAACTGAAGGCGCTCTTCAATTTCGACCTCAAATTTCAAGAACTCCAGCAGATTAGCTAGACGGTCACTAGGATCATTCATTTCAGCTCTATTTACCGTACGTGCCCTTTCCCATGCCCTTAGGATATCATCAGGTCAAGCTGACTCAACTAACGGATACAACATGGCAGCATACTTCTTCCTCGTTACTCCTAGGGTCTCTAAGGCTCTAAGTTGAGTTTCTAATCTGTCATACAGTTTTGCTAAAGATATAACATCATGTGTCGTCACCAAACCAAGTAATTCGCGAATTATATCTCTATTAGTAGTTCATCACGAGCAAACCTTGATTTCAGCTGCTCGATGGCTTTACTATAGTTAGGGCCTGAAGGGAGAAAGATCACAACAAGTTCCCTAGCACTGGATCCCGGCACTGTTGCTTGTATTAAGTATTGGAACTTGTCCTCATCAGCAATTGTTTCGTCATCATTAATCTTGCGAAACTGTCCCCAGAAACCTAACCAATTTCTCACATTACCATCAAACACCTTCAGTTCCAATTTAGGTAATCGTAAGTTCCTTTTTTGCGAAGATGAGAAATTTGCTTCACTTCCAATTTCTGATACGACATTCCCTCGATCAAGAAGTACATTCTCATACCTGGTTTTGGCTGCTATCCATTCTTCTTTATATGCTTCGGCGACTTCGTACTCCTTTTCACAAATTTATTCATCGAAATCTTCTGCCGTAAACCATAGATCCCGTATATTGTCTTCTATCATGAAGAGACGCGTTGCTATGTCCTCTAGAATTTTGAATGCAGTTGCTACGTCGTCTGACACGCGCGGATCTACGTCCAATTTCTGTTTAAACACGTTCAATGATTTCGTGTATAAACGTCGCACTAAACCTCGTTCCCGTTTTAATTTTTCAATTTTACCCAATCTTGTCAAGGTCGCCAGATGTTAATAAAACGCCTAGTCAAACTCAATAGTTTAATGCAACGTGACGAAGCGCCATTACATGGATAACACACAGACCGGAAAAAAAGGACAAACAAACACCGTCTGGTCAAGGAACTTAGAACACTAGCATACGTTGGGTGTTCTAGTAGACGTCACAGCCAAGCAGGGTGTAAGTCAACAAAGGACCAGGGCCATACCTGGGTGCTTCGATCACAAGCCACTTTGTATCTTTAATAATGTACTTTAATGAGACAGCTGCATGCAGCCTCTGCGAATATTAGCATCCATAGGGAAATTATGGACAATGGGTAGAGGTAACTAAACTAAAGCTGATCCACCATATTTACAAAGACAGTACAGAAGTCTTCGGCAGGTAATATTGTGCATTTGGCAGGAATATATTACAATAAGGGAAGAATTGTGCACAGCGTGAAGGTACTGTAGCCTACATGATCCATATGACATTTATTTACCATAGAAAGAATTCAGGATGATAATTAATAAATGTAAAACCAAAATATTGGAATTCAGCCCAAATAAATCAGAAACTTCTATGGACACTAATTGTCAGGTGAAAAGCTAAAGAAAGTAAGGGAATTCTGTAACTTAGCAGGCAAAATAACCAGTGAAGAACGGAGCAAAGAGGATATAAAAAGTAGGTTGGCTCAGGCAAGGAAGGCATTTCTACAGAAAAGGAATCTGTTGACATTGAATTTAGATTTAGGTACCGTATTAGGAGATCATTTTTGAAAGCCTAAGTCTGGAGCGTGGCACTATATGGAAGTGAAACTTGGACTATTGGTGCAGCAGAAAGGATGAGAATTAAAGCGTTTGAAGTGCGGTGTTACAGGAGAATGATGAAGAACAGATGGGTAGATAGGGCAACAAATGAAGAGGTACTAAGACGAGACGGAGAGGTGAGATGTTCCATGCAACAGCTAATGAAGAGAAGAGATAGGTTGGTAGGGCACATATTATGACACCCAAGAATAGCAAGCCTAGTTATGGAAGGAGGGTTTGAGGACGAGAACTGTAGGGGTAGACCAAGGTTAGAATATGTTAAACAGATTGCCTCGGATGTAGGGTGTGATAGCTATGTAGAGATAAAACGATAAGCTCAGGATAGGGAGGCGTGGACTGCTACATCAAATTAGTCAAAAGACTGAAGACTCAAACACACAGGTTAGGCCTACTCTATAGGCATATTAAGTGTGCAAGGCAATATCAGAGCTATATTAGGATTTTACACGAAAAACAAACAAATAAAAGTTAACTTATTCCGTTAATTGTTATTACAGCATAATTATAGACTACCGACCGAAACTATGAGCAATATTTACACCTTAGCTATTAATAGGCTACCTGCCCTGCATTCCCATGCTTACAGCGAATGTCGCTTTCGCCATTTCTAATAAAACCGCTTGTCACTTCAATTTAGTAATGGATTCAACGTAATTAGAGATTAAATTCCTAAAAATGGAGAATACTGGAACAGTTGCCGAAAACCGGGCCTAAGCAGTAAACCATAGCTAGCGGTTCATAAGAGTTTCAACCCCAAGGTTGCAGTAGTGCATTATTTTTTGAAACATTAGGGCAAGTTATGCTCACGAATTGAATAATGAGATTTTGGTGTTGGGAATCGCATTTTATTTGTGTTCCAATTGTTTCCATAAGCTTGAAAATTTCCTTTCGCCGTGCCTATTTAAGTGACTTATAGGTGGGTCGTGTTTTGTATTGTTTTACGTGCCACTCGATGAAATATTAAAATCGGAGATATTTTGAAAAAAAAAAAAACTTCTGACCTCCTGAGAGGCCGAGTGGAGGTCTTTCCAGTCGACGCCCGTGGGCGACCTGCGCGTCGGGATGAGATATGGAATTGATGAAGGTGAATGTATGTGGCCAAGGATGTGGAAGGAATCGGCCGTGGCCTGTCAGAAGGTACCGTCCCAGCATTTGCGTGGTGTTGAAAATGGGAAACCACGGAAAACCATTCCAAGGACGGCCGACGGTGGGGCTCGAACCCACGCGTGTACCGAGTCAGCAGAGAGCTTGGCCCCATGACCTAACGTTGCGCTTTAGCAAGCGTAGCCACCACCAGTGGCGTACCAAGGCCACTTGACGCCCGGGGCCAACTAGATGGTAGTCGCCCCCTAACACTAAAAGGTTCAAGGATCAATAAATTTAATTTTAACACAGTTTATTGTTCATAAATATGTAATTGTAATAAGTAGTATGTCACTTTAACTAAATATAAAGAGAAAAATATGATAAATTAAAACTGTAAGTATTAAAATATTAGTTTGTTTGAAAAATAATTTTAAAAAAATAAGCAGAAAAGAAGTTTCAGAGTCATAACAAAAATTTAAAAATGTGCCTTCCTAGCCTTGATGGGTGCAATCTTATTTATAATAGAGTTGAAGTGTATAGTAGCAGCCACATCACGTTAAATTGATAAAATTGCTAAATTACTTACGGTAGTCTTTCTTGCGTCATTGTGGATCTTAAGTAATTTTTAATAAGCTTCAGCTTACCAAAATATCGTTCACAAGATGCCACAGACACTGGAATCGTTAAAAGTAGTTGGAAAGTGATGATCAAGTCACTGTATGCCTCTAATCCCAAACAAGACCTAAATATAACAAATTATATTTGGGTTTCAAGTCGATCTTTACATTATTTTTCTTTGATCTTCGTAATAAATCCATGTCATCTTTAATATCTTCAAAGCGTTCTTCTCCGTTCAAATCTTCAAGATACTTCTCTGCAAGTTCGAAACATTTCCTCTTTACAGTGTTCAAAACGTTTTCACTTGGGGTTTCGTTATGAATGTATCCATCAAAATTACAGAGGAAGCCAAAACGCTCATCCAGTTCCTTGATAATGGTGAACTGTTCACTTAACTCACGAATAAGTTTATCTAAGATCTCTATTGTGCTCAGCTTTACTTCATCTTTCCAGGAAATTCCAACATCATCAGTGGCTTCCCCTGGCATTTTCCGCTTCACTCTTTGTCTTCGTTCCGTGGGTTCTCCTCATTCCTCACACTTTTTAGTTGCTTTTGATATAACATCAACTGGAAGGGGTTCTCTCCACATGTTAAGCTGATCTTGGAAAGCTTGTAGACAAGGTATTACTTAAGTGAACGAAATGCCTTCGATTTGCAAAGTTTTCTGTGTTCGGTCAATTTTTGAAAGTACCTCAGCCCAGAAAAATAGCAGAGTTACAAAGTCAAATCTTTCTATTGCTTTAATTAACAGCGCTGCAATCTGTCTGGTATCGACGGTTTCAGTTGTAGTGTCTGTCAATTTTTCTAGAGCATGAAGCACTCCATCTTACTGAGATGATAAGGCGTTCACGGCTTCTGCTTTAGAACTCCATCTTGTATCTGAGTGGCCCTTGACCAATAAGCTGACATGTTTCTTGAGGGCACTCCACCTGTGAGTCGAACTCTAGAAAAATGCATATGGTACACTTGTTGAACTGTTCCAAAACGTTGCACTTGGTTCCAAGAGTTGGATTGAGAGATTTGAATCCTACCTTCAAGGTCATCGTGTTAAGCCAATTTATTAACTACTGTAATATTTGATTCATTATTTTATTTATTTATTTATTTATTTATCGTATGGCTTTTAGTGCCGGGAGTGTCCGAGGACATGTTCGGCTCGCCAAAGTCTGTAGCTGCTTCCAGCGGACACCCTAAAGGGTGAGCTACAAGTTCCGTTCAATTTCAAGTAGTTCCAACTCTCGCCACCAGATATCAATGATACCTAGTGGTGAACGTTGGAACTTTGATAGAGCGTTCTGACGAAATCTAACCTAACAATTTTGCTCTACACAAGTTTAGTCTGTGAAAGGATCTTTAACATGCCATAAATCTATGACATGGGACCGCCGGCTTTACTTCCCCTCCGAAGGAAGGCATACTGAAGGATTTTAAACGCTCTTAAAAAATCCGACGACTTCGGCCGGGTTTGAACCCACTATCTTGGGCACAGCAGTTCAGCATGCTACCGACTACGCCACCGAAGCCGCTAATATCATTAATATCATGGCTTAAGTTGATAGGCTACTGTCAAATTCACATTCTTTCGGAGTTTCATTGTTTTCAGAGTTCAGTGATCCTTTTATAAAAGCTGTCATAAACGATTTGGAATTATCAAGTGCTTTGGTACGTTGCTGTTTCAGTTGTCTATTTTGAGCCCCGCTTGCCTTGTGTCGTTTCATAATGGAAACTGAAATACAAAGAACTAAATTACCTTTTACTATTATCAATTATGATTCTTGGTGTTGATCAATAATGATTCTAAGTTAAAATTGCTTCAGCCAATAGCAAAGGAAATAGAGGAAACACTTTAATGTTTTTTTAAACAGTTTTAAATTGTTTTAGAGAATTTAACCTAATAATTTTTGCTAGTGCTAATTGCACTTACTGTTTCCTAGTTGTGCATGAACAGCAATTACTCGTACTTTTCAACTAAACGTGTAAACACACTGTATAGGTAATCCACAAATCACTGATACACAACGACTGCGAAACAAACGCAACTCAACTCCACAAATGAATAAAGTAAACTGAGGATTAAGGTTAAGGAATACACCTCATGACCAGTGGCGTACCGACGGGGGGGGGGGGGGGGGGGTTAGGGTTTAAAGCCCCCCCCCCCCCCGAGACATTAGTTCACAAGACTCGTTATATTGTCCCATCTATCACCTGGAAAATGTTTTGAATTGCTGCCAGTGAGGCTTCTTTAGGCTACTCCTTTGTAATATATTTTTAATGTGAACACGTTCTTCACGTGGTAAATGACCTCCACTCAACTCGCAACGAGACTTCTCCAGCTTTGGCGCTAGCTACTGGTTATGGCCTGGGGTAAACACCCTTAAAACTACATGTTAAACGGGGCAAGAGGGGCAGATGACCTGTCTGTTCTTCCACTTAAAGCAATAATAACTAACTGCACTAGGCGAAATATCAAAATTGACGTTTTACTGTTAAAGTGTGCGATTGGTAACTGTCGTAACGCAGCTTCGTGCCAAGGCTTATAAACTACAGAGGTTGCCTCAATTTTCAGTCACCAATCATCGCTCACAAGGCGGATGACGTCACAAGATACCAAACGCGCCATGTGGGGAACGTAACGAAACTGTCAACATCAGCTGTTGAGTACGCAAAGAACAGTTTATTCTCATGAAATTATTGGTAAGTGGGTGATAAAATAACTGAATGTAGCCTACTTAAATTTTATGTTGTGATCTTCTTGAATTTCTTGGAAATTCGCCTAGACTCGGTAGCAGTATCGTGGGTGTTAGTGACTTCCAATAACCACTTCTTATGCAAGATAGAATTGGAATGTTTCAATCTGATGAAGAAAATTGTTATCACAGCTGCCTCAACCCCACCAGACGGTACATCAGAAACTTCTCTCGACACAAAATCTGTCGTTCTTCTTAGAACGTTCTTGCCTCGGTGAAATCCGTTTTTTTCCGTGAGATGTGACGAATTTTGCTGAAATGTGCCGGAACTGGTTTAGCCAAGTTTCTGAGGGATCGGTCATACCACCATATGACAAGTGTTTAATTCAGGTTTGTAATGCATAATCGTGTTAAGTTTGCATTCCATAGGTTAAGTTCCCAAGTTGTGGAAATTTACCTTGGAACTTGTGGGCTAGGCTACATAACCTGCAATATAAGCCTTGCCATCTTCCTCACTTTGTTCCATGATATTGGCAATGAAGGACGCAGGTTGAACATTGCTCCCTAAGGTTGGTTCTGGAAGCACGTTACTTGATTCAGACACTATACCAGCTTTGTTTAGTGCTTTAGCAACTACATATTCATCTGAATCTGGATCAGCAGTGTTGGTTTGCTTTTGAACAACTCCTGGATTTTTTTCCTAAAATAATCATCCTCAGTCTGTAAATGCAGTCAAGGGGAGCCACCACGGGTTCGCAATTGTGAAAAGAGGTTTTCCAGTACATCTTGATTTAGCCTATGTGTGAGAATGTACTTTGTATTATGCCTACGGGCCATATCTTGGTACAGAAGTCGAAGGGATTTTATTGAAAGTATGACTGCTTTCTGTAATATTTGCAAATAATTTTTACCAATACAAAGAGAATTACTCATGAAATTTTCCATCTTGTCCAAAAACAAAATACCATGCCTGGGTGTATATAAAGGGGGGGGGGGGGAGGGGACTGAGGGGGCTCGAGATCCTCCCTAAAAAAAGCCAACTTGGATACAACATACAATGTATTTCACAGTAGTCTACTTTTAAGAAATAATTATCAATTTGTAAAAGGAAATGAGTGTTTACCTTTCTGCTTTATAAATTGACAAGTAGCCCATTTAGATATTTTCCATTCATACTTCATAGGCTATAATAGAAAATTCATTAAGTACTCACAATTTTCCACGATAGTCAGCCCCTCCCCCCCCCCCCCTCTAAAATTTGTATGCACGCCCCTGATACCATGTACGAAATATGTCAAAAATATTAACAGCTTTAAAATCATCCTAGCAGGTCATCAAAACTGAAGAGTAGGCCAGCTAGGCTCACTTACCATTTGGTTTTAGATTCCTTGGAAATCTTGGCTTTATATTAAGCAATTCGGCCCTGTAGTCTAATTCGAAGTCGTCACTCGTAAAGTGCAGGGAACATATCCTACTTGTTTGAGGGTTGCAATGACCTTTTCGCTTACATGCAGCAATCCACTGATTGCTAAGGCATGCGTCTTTAGACATCGTGAAAAACGACAAGTCATTTCCAACGTTATAATAACTGTGACAAACTGCCACAGCACATCTTTGGCCTGGCATGATTATAAACAAAAGGGCTTAAAACACGTGTTTAAACTACTGCAATCCATACAATATAAGTTGACTTTCCTTGCATATCTCGCACCTCGCGCGCTACGAGGAAACGTGTGACGTCACGTCCTTTCCCTTCCCTCCGCGATCCCCTCGCCTAAGAGCTCCATATTGAGGCAACCTCGGTAGTTTACTAGCCTTGGCTTCGTGCTGCTTTAAACGTGCATATCTGTGAACTGCCAGATCGTGAGTCGCATTTTTTTCCGAGTTTATTTGTAATGCGTAATGGATCGATTTATTATTAAAAACCAAGAGTAGATGTTACATGCAACACTGCCATTGCAAGTAGTTCATCTTTAAGGATTGAAAATGAACTTGAAGAATTATCGGCTACTACCAAGCCAGCTACCGACCAAATACATCGAACAGACTTTGGAGGTTATGCTGGCCAACAGGTGTGTTTACAATATGATTCATGATAATCGCTATTTCTGTAACTGATTCTCATTTCGATGCTTTAACTATTATGTTATACCGGTCTTTGTATGGCCTTGGCCTACGTATGTGTCGGTACATGTTAATTATTTCAATGTTGTGATTTACTTTTTTCTTTAGATTGATGATTATCTGAAAAATTAACTATTGGAAAATGCATGGCCTGGAAGCAATTTTAATTTCCCTTTATCGGGTCCAAGGAATCTGAAATTTCAGTCGAACTGGTTATCAGAGTGGAAATGGCTATTTTATCCTCCTTCAAAGAACGGAGCCTTTTGTAAATATTGTTCGTTGTTTTGCACCGTTGTTGGGAATCAATCTTCATCGCCAGGTAAACGAGTAAAATTTCCCTACATGAACTGGACAAATGCGAAGGAGGATTTCAAAAAACACCAAGAAACCAAGTATCATATGGCATGTACGGAAAAGGCTGCGAACTTTCTCGCCATATACAAAGGTACAAAACCTGCTGTTGACGTAAGCTTGGATAGGGGTGTTCAATCCAACATATTATGCAACAGGGAGAAACTCATACCAAAAATTAAATCTGTGATTTTCCTTGCTCGAATGGCATTGCTTTCCGTGGACACAGGGATTCGGGACCTGTAAATTAAATGCAACATACATAAGCCCACGGATTCTGAATGAAATTATTTAATCTTTGAATGACATTACATTGAAAAGGTTAGTCGATCAGGTGAAAAAGCTAAATACCGGTACTTTTCTGTTCTTGCTGACGAGACCACAGACATCAGCGGTGTGCAGCAAATGTCACTATGTGACCGTTTCGTTCAGGATAACTCCGTACATGAGGAGTTTCTGCAATTTTTTGCTATCAATGACGCTTCTGGGTTAGGCCTTGCGAATAGCATATTGTCTGGTTTGAAAAGTGTGGGACTGGATGCTGAATATCTCGTAGGCCAAGGTTATGATGGAGCTAGTGCCATGAGTGGATCCTACAGAGGTGCTCAGGCCATTGTACGAAAACAGTTACCCAAAGCACAGTATGTTCACTGTAGTGCTCACTGTTTAAACCTGGCCATTTCTGAAGGGTGTAGTGTTGCAGAGATTAGGAACAGTATAGGTACAATTGAAAGAGCTTATGCCTTTTTTAGAACTTCACCAAAGAGGCAGGCTGTGTTGACAAATGAAGTTGAAAGTATGGAAGAGAAACCCCGAGTGAGTAAACTCAAGAAGTTATGTGCAACGAGATGGATTGAAAAGCACGAGTCTGTTCATTCATTGAACTTCTGTAACCGTTATTGTTGGTATTAGAAAAAATAGCCGCATGGGTTGATAAGAAGGCAGCTACAGATGCGCAACTTCTTCTGTGCGTTATCAGCAAATTTGAGTTCTTGATAAGTGTATTTGTCATTCATGAAGCATTTCAAATCACACTTCCCCTCAGCAAATACCTTCAAACTGAAAATTTGGATCTCAGTCAAGCAATCAACGCCTCCATGAATGTTAAGAGGTCTCTTTAAGAAATGAGGGCAGATGCAGACGCAAAGTTTTTGTGTGCATATAATTCGGTTTTAGAGTTCTGCAAAGAATTTGGAGTGCCTGTAATTCAGCCTCGAACGATGAGAAACAACGTTTCATCTAACGATCCGGAAGAATATTATAGGCGGGTTATTTTCATCCCATTTCTTGAAGAAACTATTTCGTCACTTGATGAAAAATTTGCCTCCCATAAAGAAACTCTTCAGCCATTGCAAACGCTAGTTACCACAACTGAAGACGAACTATCCAACCAAAGCATAGCTGAAGTAGAAAATGTAGCTGAATTTTATGGACTTCCCCTTAATATTAGAGGCGAGCTACTTCTCTGGAAACAAACTCTGAAATCTATTGAAAAGAAGCCAAAGAGTGCTATAGATGCTTTGACAATATGCAATAAGAACATGTTTCCAGTTGTGTATAACCTGCTTGTCATCATGGCTACCTTACCTGTCACAACCTGCTCGTGTGAAAGATCGTTTTCGTCCTTAAAATTCTTGAAGAACTATTTAAGGAATTCAACTAGTGAAGAACGCCTTAATGGATTAGCTTTGATGTTCATTCATGATGCTGTTGATGTTTCAATTGAGGAAGTACTGAATGACTTGTCTGTCAAACCTAGAAGGCTTGATATACGATTGAAGTAGACTTGTCTAAGTCCTTCAACAAATTCCAGGGCAAATATCTACTTAATCAGATTCTTTGGTTTAGCCCGATTCACAATTTAGACATTTCTTTTTGTCCGTTTGTATCTAGTGCAATATCTATATTGGGCTAAACTCTTTTCCGTATTTTTTGTTAATCATTAATGTTTTCAATTGTGTTTGTAATATTGTTTAAAGTGCTGAAAAATATAGTTAAAATAGTTTTCATGCAAAGAGAATCATATATATATATATTCTTTCATTGGTATAGATCCATCCTTTGGCGCTCACAAGCGACCGATCGTGCCAAATGAGCATTCAAATGAAAGAGAATAGACATTAGCAGTGACGAATAGCACTCAAATTTCATAAATATCAATAATTTCTTAAAAAAATGACTTAAAAATGTACGAAGTGTGAGATTTGTCGATACTGTTGCTGTAGGAAAATATGCTCCCTAATTGCTGTCCACTTCACATTTTGGACGCTGTGATGCCTGTTTCGTGTCATTTTAACATTATGAGGTCTTTCCTTTATCATTTTGCATGGATTTCAGAAACAGTAAGTCAAAGGAATGAGTACCGTACTCAAATCGTATAATTTCAAAAATATCGAATAACTGGTGGGTGTTACAGCTAAGATAAATCAATGGACTCAGCACACAAATGACATTAGCAGTGACGAATTCCAT
Organism: Meconema thalassinum; assembly: GCA_946902985.2. Taxonomy (NCBI): domain Eukaryota; kingdom Metazoa; phylum Arthropoda; class Insecta; order Orthoptera; family Tettigoniidae; genus Meconema; species Meconema thalassinum. Next base: position 242,127,580 of record OX336395.1, read on the forward strand.
TCTAATTTCATAAATATCAATTTTTGTTAGAAGTGAGCGATTTGCAAATACTGGAGCTCTAACATGTTGCAATTAATTCTCTCGTTATAAACCTATCGGGGAAGGGTGGTTTATGAACATGCGAGATTTCTCGCTTGGGTCCGGTAGTGTTTATTTAACTGAGTTGTTGCTTTTTATGAATTATATTCGAATTGTCATTTTGATCATAGGACATTACTATGAATGAACCCCCCCAGAAGGAAATCCTGCGTACGCCACTGCTCATGACTAGCAAAGTAGCAATCGTCAATTCTGTTGTGACTTGTTGCCCCCACCCCGCGCCGGCCGGCACCGTCATCAATCACGCATCCCCTCTCCATCACTGCTCTGATTCCGGCTCAGACGCTCTTTTCACCCGTAGGCCTAAATCGTAATCATTTCTTGTGTGGTCTGCGCCCACGAACTATTTCGTATTGTCTATAAATAGTTTAAAACGAAACGATTATTTCGTTTCTAAATAATATCACTGCAGTATTTAGCAGAGTAATACAAATATTAACTATTAAAACCGTATATTTTTCCTGAAAAATACAACCTTCTTAAATTAAAAAAAAATATGGTTTTGGATTTTGGCGCCCCCCTAATTTTACGGCGCCCAGGGCGGCCTCCCCGTTCACACCCCCTTTGGTACGCCACTGGCCTCCACCGTCGGTATTTTGAAAATATAGCTACGGTAAATGACAGGACCTGTGGAGATTTGAAATCTTCATCAGGCTAGGGACAAAGTTAATACGTCCGGTGGAACGGCTGGAACATGTTCATCGTTTGTGTAGATTAATTAACAATATTTATTTTTTCAAGATACAGGGGTCTTTATCTGTAACTAGGAACTTATTCGCGCCAACAATAACGAGTGCTTAGAGATCAATACATCGTTTTAGTCACACCCGTCCAATATTGGTTCAATGAGGATGGTACATTGGTTTTTGGTGTGAAGTGAGTTTCATGTAACACGATGTGGAAGTAATGTCTTGTTGGTTTCAGCAACTCGCTGTATCCAGATCAGTCCAATTTCTAAATGCTGGTGTAAAACGTTGAGTTAACCTTCACGTTGCCTAATTTAACGAGGTGATAGGTTTGTATTGTACTTTGGCGTCAAACAATTATATTTACTCGACCTGTGAGTCCAGTTGTTGGACAATGATATAAAGAAAAAACGGATAATTCCTCATGTTATCGCTATGTTAGAAATGGGGATTTTACTCGATATTATATCTTAACTCATATCTTATCAAGCCGAGCGTCATTGTCGAATAAGTTATAGCCTGCTTTTAACCTCTCCTTCGCACTGTGCACCTCGAGGGTTATTTTCACATTGCCAGAATTAATTTCCATTCATAGAACTGAAATTACCTCATTTGACTTTTTGTATAGCCAATATAGGTAATTATCAGAATGATTTGGCGTGCCGGTGTAAGTACGGCCTGAGTAGTTCGTAATGCGCACTTTTTGTGTGTTCTAGTTTCCTGAATATCATGGAGGGACAACCAATAATCAAGAGTGAACCAGATGACTTCCCTAACACTGTATGTTGCGTTTTAATGCGCATATGGTGTAACATTACAATATTAGTAGTCTAATATCTATGACAAGAATGATTAACTGATATAATACTTGCAACTAAATAGGTGGCCAACCCTGAAATGTTAACTTTCACCATTATGTTACATGTAGGTTTGTACTGTATACATTTCCTTGTGTAGCAGTTTTTAGGAATCAAATGAGGAGTGATCAGCTGATAACCTGCTGGATGATCTTGAACGCAAGGCTGTTAAATTGGAACAATAAATACCGGTTATCATAGGTTCTTAAATTCTTCTAGAAAAATATGAATGATTTTCCCATTAAACGTTATTGTTGTCCAACTCATGGCAGCCTCACCTGTTAGCTGTAGCTCTGTCAGTATGGTGTTTGCTTCCCCTTCATCTTGAGGACAACTTCCAATGTAACAGACATACTTTTTGATGGTGAGGTTTCCTCAGTCTTTCTTGGAGTGTTAAATGTGGGAGAAAGAGGGATGGGGTTCGATTTAGCCTGGTACTATTTCACGGAGCTAAAACTTCTCAGAGATGGTCAATGACAGTGAAATTGTGCCTTTCTTAGACCGCGGGTGGATATGGCATTTAGAAAATTTCTGCAGACAGTTATTCATATTCAGTTCTGCATGTTCTATTACAGAGCTTAACTATGTTGATGTAGTCAAGGGATCAAGTAGGCCTATTATGTTTTTGCCTATTTAAGAATTAGTCTGAAATTTTGTCTTTCTAAATAGGTAGAACTGTACTTATGAAGGGGGCTCATTTTATTTTTCGTTCCATTCAAATTTCTCCTTATCTTGAGTGTTTGTGAGATCAATATTGTTGCACACGAAATGTATCAATGTTGCTTGTCCCTTATTCATGATACAAATTAAGGTTTATTGGTAGGCCTAACTCCATCCACGCTCCACACTTGTGTCAATCTGTTAAGGCCTTCATATAATGAGTGTGTATGAGTTGAAATGGTTTCTGATATCTCCACTTTGCCGTGGCTTTGTTGACATAAGAAATCTATTAGGCTGAAATAATTTCAATATTTAATTATTTTTCAGTGCAGTCTTACTAGTTATGCATATTATGCTATTTCACTTCTGCAAAGGAACATATTTTTGAAACAGGTAATTTCTCTGGAGGACGATACGGATGATGCCAGGGATATTAAGTTTGAAGAATGTTTGATGCCGGGGATCGATCCATGCATCAAATTAGAAACATCATGTTCAGATCTGACAGAGGTAGGACATGACATCTCCTTATCAACTAGTAGCATTTCGGGATAAGCGTTGCATTCTCACAAAGGAAGTGTTTAGTTGTAAGGTGTAGTGTGTAGTACAAAAAGCACAAGCTATTTTGATAAAAGGATAGAGAAATAAAATATTTGACGAATGCAGAACTTCAACCCGCAACCGCCTAATTACTCTAATCACTGAGCGTATGGGGGATGCACCTCAATACTCATTGGAAAACGGCTTATTATGTGAACTAGCATATGTTTGGCACAGTCACTTTGTATTAGATGCCCACTTGGGACTTGGGCTATTGGTATAACAATTGATGCCAGAGAATCACTTGGTGAAAGCAATGAACTGTCTGTGTACAATGTTACAAGGATTGAAAATATATTCTGTCGTGAGGACAATATTTTCCTTTACAAAGTGCATGTGGGAAGAATAACTGTATTAGAGCGGTCAACATAGGTGATGGGCCTTCCCTATGTTCTCAGAATACACCTGATGGCAGAGGATTCCATTAAACCAAATTTAGCTCAGGCGAGTTTATGGCTTTTGCACCAATACAGTTTTCATCCTTTCACTTCAATTTCACCAAGGCCAAGGCTATACGGGTCAGATAACTCAAGAGTTTCGAGTTTGGTGCGATCAGTACAGCTTAGATATTTAGAGTGGAGACCTAAATTAATATCATGAGTGTATTGTCTCACTAGACATATTCTTGTAAGTTATGCCTTCATCTTGATGACACCCTCACCTGCTAGCTGTAGCTGACAGTATGGTATTGGCTCCCTCTTCTTCTTGATGGACACCCCCATCTGCTAGCTGTAGCTGACAGTTTGGTATTGGCTCTCCCTTCATCTTTTTACACCCCCATCTGCTAGCTGTAGCTGACAGTATGATATTGGCTCCCTCTTCATCTTGATGACACCCCCGCCTGCTAGCTGTAGCTGACAGTTTGGTATTGGCTCTCCCTTCATCTTGAAGACACCCTGACCTGCTTGCTGTAGCTGAGAGTATGGTATTGATTCCCCTTCATCTTGATGACACCCTCACCTGCTAGGTGTAGCTGACAGTATGGTGTTAGCACACCTTTCATCTTGAAGACACCCTCACCTCCTAGCTGTAGCTGACAGTATGATGTTAGCTCACCCTGCATCTCGATGACACCTGCTAGCTGTTGCTGACAGTATGGTATTGGCTCCCCCTTCATCTTTAAGTCACCCCCACCTGCTAGGTGTAGCTGTCAGTATGGTGTTAGCACACCCTTCACCTTGAAGCCACCTGGCCTGCTTGCTGTAGCTGAGAGTATGGTATTGATTCCCCTTCATCTTGATGTCACCCCCACCTGCTAGGTGTATCTAACAGTATGATGTTAGCACACCTTTCATCTTGAAGACACCCTCACCTCCTAGCTGTAGCTGAGAGTATGGTATTGATTCCCCTTCATCTTGATGTCGCCCCCATCTGCTAGGTGTATCTGACAGTATGGTGTTAGCACACCCTTCATCTTGAAGACATCCTCACCTCCTAGCTGTAGCTGACAGTATGGTATTGGCTGCCCTTCATCTTGATGTCACCCCCAACTGCTAGGTGTATCTGACAGTATGGTGTTAGCACACTCTTCATCTTGAAGATACCCTCACCTGCTTGCTGTAGCTGAGAGTATGGTATTGATTCCCCTTATCTTGATGACACACTCACCTGATAGCTGTAGCTGACAGTATGGTGTTAGCTCACCCTTCACCTTGATGACACCCTCACCAGCTAGGTGCAGCTGACTGTATGGTGTTAGCTTACCCTGATCTTGATAACAGCTTTCAGTGTACCAGACATAATGTGTGATGGTGAGGATATCTCCGTCCTTGTTAGAGCGCTAAACGTGCGAGGAAGAGGGATGTGTTTGTATTTAGCCTGGCATGAATTCACTGACGGAATAACAAAGCCCCAGGAGGTGATAATGTTTCAGCAGAGATGATTAAGTGTTGTGGGGAACATTTGGCAAAGCTGGTACACCAGTTGATTGTGGAGATAAAGGAGATGAAGGTGATGCCAGAACAGTGGATCACGGCCATAATTTGCCCAATCCTTAAGAAGAATGATAAAGCAAAGTGTGAAAATTATCGTGGCATAGCACTGCTTAGAGTGGTGTATAAAATCGTAGCTAAGGTAATGGCTATGAGACTTACACCTCTTGTTGAAGAGAGACTTGGAGAATAACAGTGTTGATTCCGTCAGGGTAGATCGACGACGGACCATATCTTCTCAATAAAGCAAATAATGGAAAAATGTTACGAATATAATGTGGATGTGATCCAACTATATGTGGATTTCAAACAGGCTTATGACAGTGTAAGAAGGAAAACTCGTATCACACCTTGATGGACATGCGATTCCCACCCAAACTAATCAGATTGTTGCAAATGACTCCTACTGGCACAAAATGTCGAGTTAAAGTTGAAGGATGACTCTCAAACGTTTTTGAGCTAAACCAAGGCTTACGACAGGTAGACGTACTGCCCTCGCTGCTGTTCAATGTAGTACTAGAGAGAGTAATGAGGAAGGTAGATATCAGCAATCCAGGAGGCACGCTGTTAAACCGTATGAGCCAAAATCTAGCGTATGCTGATGATGTAGGTATGCTGTCACGAAGACTGAAGGATCTTGAAGAAGGGATGGGATGGTTAGAAAAAGAATCAGAAGAAGTAGGATTACGAGTGAACTACAACAAAACTCAATATTTATTATTATCTAGGAGAAATACTGTGGAGAAAGATAACTATATAAATTTATTTATAAACCTAAATGGGGTGAATTTTGAGAGGTGAGAATGTTTCAGTATTTGGGAGTACTGGTTACTAAAGGTAATAGCACAAGACAGAAAATAAAAGCAAGAATTGCAACCGGTAATAGAGCTTATTGGGCACTGATAAAAATCCTCAAAGCGCGCATCCTCAGTAGAAGATCAAAGGCGACAGTTTACCGAACAGTTATGAGACTAGTGGTAATGTACGGCTTGGAAACATGGACTATGACTGTGACAGAAGAGGAGCTTTTGAGAAGATGGGAAAGGGAAATACTGAGGAAGATTTATGGAGCAGTGAATGAGGCAGAAAGATGGAGAATACGGGAAAACAAAGAATTGGAGGAACTATATGGTCATCCTGATATAGTTTCGGAAGTAAAAATTAATAGGCTAAGATGGCTGGGACATGTGGGAGAATGGCAGGTGATAGAGTGGTTAAAAAGATCTATAAAGGAAATCCAGGTGGAAGAAGATGCAAAGGAAGACCTAGGAAACGATGGTTGGATGACGTGGAGGACGACTTACGCAAGATGGTAGTAAGAGGATGGCGGAAACGTACAGAAGATCGTCAGGATTGGGCAACGATTGTTGGAAAGGCCAAGGTCCTACACGGACTGTAGCGCCGAGGAGTAGTTGTCGTATGAATTCGCTGAGCTAAGAGTCCTCAGAGATGTTTAATGACAGTGGATTTGAGCTTTTTCAGACGGCGGTCGGATATGCCATTTACAAATGTTGTGCAGATAGTTATTCATATTACGTTCTGCATGTTCTAACACATTGCTTAACCATCTTGATATAGTCAAGTATTATGTCCTATTTCTGAATTAGTCTGAAATTGGTTCTAAATAGCTGACACTCTCACCTGCTGGCTGTAGCTGACAGCATGGTATTAGCTCACTCTTCATCTTCATCTTTACTTACGATGAGAACTCAATTTAGTTTTCGTTCCCTTAAAATTTCTCCCTGTCTTGAGTATTCGTGAGATCAATATTTCTGTACACAAAAATTATCAACATTGCTCGTCTCTTATTCATGAAATTAACAATCTGTTAGACCTTCCTTTAACGATTTTGTACGAACAGAAATGTTTTCTGAAATAAACTGCACTGAATGTATGTTTTGGCAGTGACTTTGTTGATGAAAGAAAACTATGAGGTTGAATTAATTTCAATATGTTATTATATTTCAGTGCAGTTTTACAAGTTGTGTGTAAGGTACTATTTCACTTCTGCAAAGGAACATATTTGTGTTACAAGGCATTTCTCTTCAGGAGGATGCATATGATACCAGGGATATTACTTTTGAAGAATGTCTGATTCCGGGGATCGATCAATCCATCAAAAGAGAAACACCTTCATCAGATGTGGAAGAGGTAGGACATGATATATCCTTATCACCTAATAGCATTTCAGGATTATGAGTTGCATTTTCAAAACGGAATTGATGAAAAACGGAAGTGTTTGGTCGGTGAGTGTTGCGTAGCACAGAAAGCGCAAACTATGTTGATGATAGGATGGAGAAATACAATATGTGACCAATGCAGGATTTCAACCCGCAACCGCCTACTTACTCTCATCACTGAGCTGATGGGGTTTGCACCTCAATACTCGTTAGAAAAAGGTATATTATGTTAACTTGCCTATGATTTGCACAATCACTTTGATTGAGTTGCCCAGATGGGAATTGGGGTACTGGTATTACAATTGATGCCAGAGAATCCCTCGTTGAAAGCAATTTAGGTGAGATGTGAATACATTCATAAAAACATCTGTAGTAGACTTTTTTGTAAGTACTCCAACATCTTCCTGAGCCTGTATCTTCATTGCGAACTATGTGTTCCCGTACACAAGTAGATATTACCATGATTGTAGTTACTAGCATCATGTGGCTGCAATATTTATGTTACATACTGCTTTGTAGCTTTAATTGCATTCTTGTGTGAAGAATGTCTGGTATAATATTACAAAGGTAGCAATGTGTGAATGATTTATATCTTCTTCCTCTATACATGTGCTGGTACACATTGTTACGTGGACTTGTTGAATCCAATGGCCTGTGATGGCTTTATAGCTAATAACTTAGTTTGAAATATAATTGTTCATTTGTCCTGAATCCTTCAAGCTTTACACCCTTTAGGGTACTGATCTCAATACATCCTCTCGCTCTATGATTCACTGGGTCTTTAAATAACATAGTTGATTATACATTTCATAACTAAGGAATACATATCCATTTATCTGTATAATGTTCGTAGCAGCAGTAGTGTGTGATGTACACAATGAAAGACGGTCAGTGAATATATATTCACTTCACCTGAGCTGTGCTGTGCAGTTATATTGCTTGTGATTTGCACAAAAGTTTTAAGGTGCTAGCAAAGGTATAAATTATTTTATCTTATCTCTAGGATATAAATGAAGAAACCCAAGTTCAGTGCGGTGATGCAAGTGGAAATCATTTAAATGAGTAAGTGAACAACATGTTCTTTCACTTGTTTTGTGTGTATAACTGTAAGTCTTGGATACAAATAAGTTTTGTTTGCACCGCCTTATATGTCTCTTTTTATATGTGTCTCAGCATTGAAGTAGATATTATTCTTATTATTAACTTTCTACTTAGCAGGCCTTATATAACCCATTCTGATTCAGCGTTTCCACTGAATTGAAGTAAAGAAAAGTTTGAATGTCTGTTGATAGGAGCTATTTCTCTTGAATGGGAAACATTCCTATTTGCTTGTTGGAAATACACATGCCAAAGTGATAAATACATGGATGGGTTTTGTAAGGAACAGCCACTACTTTAAACCACCCCAGAGTTTTCTGTGTCCTTAGCCCCCTATGACTCTTTGTAACCAAAATATTGTGACCATTAATAATCTCCTCCTCACCCGGTGCTGCTACAAGTAAAATCCAATTGAAGAATACTCTATGACTTAAGTAACTTGCCCGGTAACAACACACCCCATATAATGGTGCTTGGGTGTTGTAGGCTAACTGTATATAGCATATGTATACAAGATAACTCTATCTGCAAAGTTTCTGAAAATACTTATTGATAAGGTGTAGGTTGCTATGCCCAATACAATGCACCTGTTTCAAGACCTAACGGAGTGTTTCCCTTTCCTTGTGTGTTTGTGTGGTACTTTGCTCCTTTAGAGAAGTACACATAAGTTAGTCATATCTTGTAGAGATGTAAACATTGGGTCGAGAGGTCCTGTACAAAAGTGGACATTGGGTAGACAGTTCCTGTAAAGATGTACAAATTGGATACACATATCCTGTTAAGAAGTACATATTCGTTAGACAGGTATTGAAGAGAGGTACACATTGGGGTGACAGGTCCTGTTGAGAAATACGCATTGGGTAGTCAGGTCTTTTAGAGATGTGCATATTGGTTAGTTAGGTCCTGTAAAATAGTACACATTGGGTAGACATATCCCTTAAAGAAGTACATATTGGTTAGACAGGTCTTGAAGAGAGGTACACTTTGGGTTGACAGATCTTGTAGAGAGGTGCACATAGGGGAAACAGATCTTGTAGGGAGGTGCACATAGGGGAGACAGAGCTTGTAGAGAGGTGCACATCGGGTAGAGAGGTCTTGTAGAGAGGTGCACATCGGGTAGACAGGTCTTGTAGAGAGGTGCACATAGGGTAGTCAGGCCTTTAGAGAGGTGCACATTGGGTAGACAGATCTTGTAGAGTGGTGTACTTTGGGTAGACAGATCTTGTTGAGAGGTTCACATTGGATAGTCAGGTTTTGTAGATAGGTCCACATTGGGTAGACAGGTCTTGTAGAGAGGTGCACATTGGGTAGACAGGTCTTGTAGAGACGTGCACATTGGGTAGACAGGTCTTGTAGAGAGGTGCAAATTGGGTAGACAGGTCTTGTAGAGAAGTACACTTTGGGTAGGCAGGTCTTGTAGAGAAGTACACTGGGTAGGCAGGTCTTGTTGAGAAGTTCTTGGGATACGATAATGAGGTAAGTGCAGTTGCAGTGGAATATCTTTGGGGAAGAAATCCAAGCTGGTAAATGAAGATCTCGTTTGATTTACCGCTGATCCTGGATTCGTAAATGGAAAAACAGGAAGATTTCTTTAAATAAAATAAAATTGATAAAATTTCGTAAGACAAAATCAGAAGAGAGAAATCTCATGAAATTTAATTAATAATCCCAGAGGTGTGATAGTCGTGACTCCGTAACAAAAACGAAGCTGAGGCGAACGAAATGAGAAGATCACAACAAGGAAATACGGGTGCTTAAGTTTAAAAATGAAAAAGGCAAAAGTAAGTGCTCATTACGTGGACTGAATTTAAAATGAACACAAATGTTGCGCAAAATACATATACATAAAATGAAATTCTAAAACATGAATTTAATAATAATACAAACAATTAACTCAATATGGATATTAAAATGTCAACACACTGAAATATGAAAAGCACATCCTCGAAACTGATTCGACAAGAATTAAAAGTGTAAACAAATGTGTGCTTGGATGTTGTTATGAAACATCGTAGGAGCGGCGGGGGTGTGAGGTGGAAAGAGAAGGGGCGTAAGAGGAAGGGTTAATACAAAGTTATGCTACATCAATATTGAGATAAAAGAAACTTAAAATAAAATACACAAAATTACCTTGAAATGAACTCATGCAAGAAAACAAGTAATTCCGTGAAGAACTAAGGCCTATTTTCATATGTCCTACTTATGTTAATTGCCTCTATCAACATACAAAATTTCAGTTTGATTGCTGTAATAGATTAGTTAATATTGAGAACCGTCTGATATTTCGGTTGGTCACCATGTTGGATTTTTATATATGTAGGTCTTAGATTTATGCACTATTACATGAAGATTTTTGTGTACGTGTAGTGTTCGAAATTAAATCGCATGATTAGGACACAAGGAAAATTACCATGTTTCTACTCTGGAAAATTTATAGGATAAACGATTTCTTTGAGAGCTTCCGGCAATACAACTGTCTTGTAGTGTCGTAATGTTGCAGTACGTGATATGACTCTTTTGTTGTAGTAAACCTATGTCAGTCTGTACGCCTTATGGAGTTTCCTTTTTTCTTTTTCTACATTGGCACTGCTGTCTAGTGTTAAGGGCTGCCCATTTCTGAGAAGGATGGTGATGAGAGGACCCATGGAGATAATTTGTATGCGGCCTTGCATTTCGGCCCGATTATGTAGAAATGTATGAAAATTATAAAATGTTATTCTAGGCAATGCTGACACTATCTCGTGGTTATGCAAGCAGGACGTCCTCGGAAATGGAAAATATCTTATAGCCGTAAAGACATTACTACACACATTTTTTGAGAATTCATAGACAATGCTTAAGCCCTCACACAGTTATGAAATATCTGAATTAATATGATATTCTTTATGTTGATTGAATAACAAAATAATTAACTTAGTGTCATGTTTTCACGTTTTATCAATCTCGTTATTAATCCTCCAAACTTAACAACCTTTCTTTTCAGGTATCTCCCCCTTAAAAAGCGGTGGTAGTTTGGTGCTGCAAACTAACGGTGAATTAATATACAGTTTAACGCGTCTGAGTGTCGAATGGGCAGGCAGTTTAAAGCAGCCAGGAAGGATGCGATCTAGCTGACAGTGAAAAAGCCGCGGTGATCACAGTGGGTTGGTGCTGCAAACTATCTTGTGTTGAATGGACAGGCAGTTTTGAGCAGCTTTGAAGGATGCGATCTAGCTGGCAGTGGAGATACAGTAGATGGAAACTTTTTGGTTGCCAAGGAAACGACCGGCCTTGTCATTCTTTCATCAGTTTATTTTCCGAATTTATTAGCCTTTTCTCGAGTGGAAATAGGCCGAAATCACAGGAATGAGAAAGACTATCTAAAGTTCATGTGGCCAGCGGTTTCTTCTGGGTCCTGAACTATATGTGTGCAAAATTTGGTTGAGATTGGTGGAACGGTGTAGATTATATTAGATAAGATAATTTTCAAAATTAAAGACGTCATTAACACATGTCAAAATCAGACACTTTTTGGCGCGGGTTATCTGCAATTTTTCAGGTAGAACCAACCTTTTACTCTTTTCACAATGATGTAACATTTTCACACATTCGGGGATTGTCGCTGTGCGTCTCGTCTCCAATAAGTGCTTGCAAAGACAAAGATAGTATTTGGAATATCACCGTTTTCATATTCATTATACATGGTGTCCCAACAGTGCGGGGACGGACGATAGCTCGAGAACGGATAGAGGTAAAAAAAGAAGTTTAAATACAATTTGCCATTATTTTCATGACTGCTACAACCTAAACATATTTTCGAGTATACCTGGTTCAGAAATCCTGGGCAGACAACAACTACTTTCTTATCCAAAATAGAACACCTTGTATATTATTGAACTTTTGGACTCTACGAAGAATTTGGAGTATTTTTATGTGGCATATCGTATGTCGATATTCAACTGTTCAAAATGGCCGTTGAAAATCGCAAATTTGGAATTTTGGAGCGCTGTAATTTCAAATTTCAAATCTGACTGCTGCAATTTTGTTGTAGTATAAATTTCTTTGCAGCTGTCGAATTTTAAAATATCAACATCAGATTGATCAATGAAACTTAACATAGGAACAAGCAAGCCGTATTCCCCAAATGTCAACTCTCTTGGAATTACAGCGCGCCAAATTTCCATAATTTCGATTTTCAACGTCCATTTTCAACAGTTGAATATCGACATGGGTTATGCTACATCAAAAATACTCCAATATTTTATATAGATTTAGAACCCCAAAACTGGTCCGGTCCTGAACTTTCTTACACTCAATGATGCAACTCATTGAGGCCTACAAAAACGGCTCTGTGACTTTTTTCACTTTTACCAACCCTTGCATTTTTACAAATTTGTATATACATTTGGGTCCCAAGTTAAAAAAAAACATCAGTTGATAACATCAAAACGGTGAGAGATATAAAACAATCATAACGGGTAAAAAGGTTGTTAATCACTGAGATCTTACACCTTTAGATTTAACTTTTTCGATAGGACCGACCGTTTCCGATAAATAACGATAAAAACGATGAAATTCAGGGCCCCAAAAAAGAAAACGGTGAGAGATATCAAAAAATCATATGGGGTAAAAAAGTAGCTTATCACTGAGATCTTACACTTGTAGATTTTGTTTTGATAGGACCGAACGTTTCCGAGATATAACGATTCGAATAGAAGAATGAAATTCAGGGCCCCCAAAAAGAAAACGGTGAGAGATATCACAAAATCATAAGGGGTAGAAACGTTGCTTAGCACTGAGATCTTACACTTGTAGATTTTTTTCGATAGGACCTACCGTTTCCGAGATATAACGATTCGAAAAAAGGATGAAATTCAGGGCTCCAAAAATGAAAACTGTGAGAAATATCAAAAAATTATAAGGGGTAAAAAAGTTGCTAATCACTGGGATCTCACACTTGTAGATTTAACTTATTGGATAGGACCGACCGTTTCCGTGATATAACGATTCGAAAAACAAGGATAAAATTCAGGGCCCCAAAAAGAGAGAACGGTGAGAGATATAAAAAAATCATGAGGGGTAAAAGAGTTGCAAATCATGATAACTTACACCTGTAGTTTAACCACTTTCGATATGACCGACCGTTTCCGAGATATAGCGATTCGAACCAAAGGATGAAATTCACTGCCCCAAAAAGAGGTCCGTCCCTGCACCGATTTTAACGCTAAACAAGGGTGTTCCTATCAGGCCATAACCCTTTATCCGTACTTGACCCAAATTTTATTGTTGTATGAATTGAATTTCTGACAGAGATGTGAAGAGGAATTGTGATGTCGACATTTTGGTGTTTAAAGATTGGATCAGAGGGAGGAACGAAGTACTCTGATAGCAGGAAGTGCTGGTCCAATCAGAGATAATATAACGAGAGAGTTTAGGCGTAACAATCAAGGTTAAATGATCCAGGAATAACGACCTAATAGGAGCGAGGCTCCGTAATACGTATGGTATCAGGCAAGAAGTTGTAGGCAATCCGTTCAACTATGATGCGAGGTAATTGATATTCGATGACATGCAGACCAGTAAGAAAATGTTGCTCCTGTTTTATTTACAAGCACGTTAAAAGGAAATTTGTGGAGTTGAACGATGGGATAAATAATTATGATAATTATTGGAACATTAACTTTTGTTTGGAATTGGAAATTAAGACAGACAACTGTATGTTTGGAAGAACACGCGCTCTGTGGAGAAGGTCGCCATTAAGAGTTGACGAGTAGGGAAAGAAAATGCGGAAGCGAGTCTATGATTTTGTGTCGCTTGAGGCGGATGGATATGCCATTCTCGAGTGATTCCGAGCTGCGGAATGTGTGTCAGTTTGTTTACCGAGAGCCGGGACAATGAATCGGTAACGCGGAGACGATGGTCGCGCTCTTAAAATTGAACTCAATGTTCGTGCGGGAGTGGTTCTGTGAACAGAATAATTCGTGGACACGTTCGCGAAGTGTTATATTCCTCTGAAAGGAAATACTTGAACGAGTTTGAAAGGATATTGTGCCATTGAATACAGTTGAATAGACGTGAATTGTGACGGAGGAATATGCACTAGAAATTGTTCTTTTCGGAAAGCGAATGTGACGACTGTTAGTCGGCCATTATACCATGCACATAGGGAACGAGATAACAGTCATCGGACTATTGAAAATTAGCCACGTGAATTGAATAATCAAACTAGTAAGGAGACATTGTCATATTAAGCCACGATGCTAATATTCCGCCATATTATAATGGATATTACCAAATTGGAATTGGGAGAGATGATGTGGAACTTTGCAGGAGTTGATATAATGGCTGTCTAAATTCTATAAGGGATGTAACATGCAAGATGCAGAAGATATTTGATGTGCATTAGCTGGACTCAGAAGGAGATGGTTAAAACCGTGGCCATGTTTGAAATTCATCAGATATTAAGACGAGGATGCATTTCTTGATATACAGCAATGGAATTCGATGATTTTATTAGCACACGAAGTTGTCTGGTGTTCCAATCTGCGAAGATGAAGGAAGGTTAGAGACCGGAATCGAACCTGGGAATGCAGTCGGAACGAGTTGACGTTGTCTGGGAAGGTGATTTGACGGAGAACAATTTTCTGTTCCACACGAGGTTTGGCGTGTTCTCAGTTGCGATGACGACGATCTTGGAAAATAAAGGAGGAGTATTGGTGCTATCCAAGTATTAATCCAATTCCTCAGAAAGGAAGTCGGATCTCATTTTGTCATCTGCAGTTCAACTCAAGATAGAAGAAATCCATGTAGTATATCTGAATTAGCGTTTTCGACACCTGGCTGGTAGAATCTAGTTCTTGCAATTAGGAGTTGCTTTACTATTGTCATTGTTGATATTATTTAAATTTAATTGTTGAAGTGGATTCTCATTTAGGATTGGAATTTCTAATTTGGGCTACGTAATATATTCTCGTATTTCAATTGATGATCTTTTCTAGAGTTTTGGATTTGAAATTATTTTGGTGATATCTGGAATTTATATAACTTGTGATTTAAATTAATTTTAATTAATTTTCGTAATTTGTTGGTGACGATCGTTCGATGATCACTTCACTTCACTGAATTTCGAGAGCTGACTTTATTTTAAATGGATGTCAGATTTTTGAAAAACCCTCTAACGGGGACATCAAGAATAATTATGGTTAAGTAATATTTTTTATAAGTCTGAGTAAAGATTTTTTATACTTTGTGGAAAAGTCATTAAGTGGATTTAAAGATTTGTAAATTCATTGAAGTAAACTATACACCGAAGATATATGGTGGGGAAAAGAAGTTGAAAGGCAATTATTGCATTATATAACCTTTGATAATAGAGCTATTGTTATTATTTTATTTATCCAAATTGCAATTCAGAATGGATCAATGATTCGTCAGGAAGTGGACAGTTATTAAATGTATTTGAGCATAGTTGTATTTTCAGAACGTAGTTAATGGATCCACGTAGAATTTTTGTAATATTAATGAAGTTGGTATACGAATTTAATATGTAAAGATAAGACTTTTCAATTTTTCCGCCTATTCAACCGTAAAGTATTTTCGTTACATAATACTGTCAATACGGAACCTAAAATTTATGTATTTCTAATAATACAAATTGAATTGTAAGAATTATTAATGGGTTGAGGAATGATATTCCAGCATGGTAACTCATAAGTTTGTTGTGTTGAGTGGTACTGGCAATGTGCGTTTCAAACATTGTCCACGATAGTAGGGGAGTAGTGCCGATTCTAACTCACCCATTTTATTTGTATCCGACAATATATGTTAAATAAAAATTAATATCTGGTGAACCCATGGTCGGATGTTGACAAATGAGGTGTCGTTGGACTCGAGCTGACGTCTTCTTTCCAATGGACCACTCGTTATATTTTACAAAAAACATTTCAAAAATTTTGTTTTTGAAAATAGGCGATAGATTGAAAACCAAACATGATGAAACGTTGTGTCATGGTTGAAACGAATGGTCTTTATGTCCTTTATTTTTTATAATAAAACTTTTTTAATTTTCAAGTCTTTTGTAGTGGGATGATGGCAATTCTACTTGCAGTCGCGTGTGTGCTTGAATACGTATGGCTATATTGGGAAAAATTTAGGTGGTGGGGGAGGAGTAGGGTCGAGTGAGGGGTCGTTTAGATGGTATTCTTTCCGCTCTATTTGATGGTGAGGTTATTTTTTTAAAATGGGTGGAATTTGGAAACGCAATTTGAGGTAAACGTGTGTTCATTGACATTGGCGCTATTTTGGAAACAGTGAATTTTAGAAAGAAGTTTGTTTGACGTTAATGAAAGGTGGCTATGCCCTCTAGGAGGACAGCAAGTTTCAAGTGTGTAGGAAAAAGAAAAATGTAGCCTACTTTCTCGCGAATATTGGCGATAATTCGCGAACGCATGGTCGGTTTTGAACAAATGAGGTGTTGTTGGACTCCAGCTGACGAGCGCTTTACTCTGAACCACGTATTATATTTTTCATTTTTTTTTCAAAAATGTTGTTTTGAAAAGTAGGTGATAGTTTGAAAACCAAACTTGATAGAACGTTTTCCAATAGTTCAAACGACTGGTCTCTATGTCTTTCGTATTTTTATAATACTTTTTTATATTTGATGTTTTTTTTAAACACTCAAATTTTGAATTTTTATATTTTGGAAACTAGGTATTTTACAGAAGAGTTTGTTTGACATGAGTGAAAGGTCCCTACCCCTCTAACATGAAAATAAATGTCAAGTCTCTAGGACAAATCTATGCATTATCAATTTTTTTAACATGCCCAAACTGTAGCAGATAATACTTTTCTGCATATAGCACAAGTGTTAAGTTCCAATGCACATTTGACACATGCTATCATGTGTCCACAAGGCAAATATACAACACCTAGTTCATCTTCAAAACAAATTTTACATAATTGTTGATCACACTTTTGTATCTGTTCATAAGACAAGTCTTTTTTTTTTTTCAGCCTCATGTATTTGCTCCGCGTGTACTAACTCTAAAGGCACTTTTATCTCTTGTGCTGCAATCACGTTTTCTTTACGAATAGTGTTCACAAATTCCTGACCATTTAGCAACACCATGTATTGACAGTTAGGTAATCAACGAGCGTTTTCCACAAAAGGGTCATCAGTCATTTGCCAATCCTTTAAAGCAAATCCACAATGAAAACATATTGTTTTATCCCCTTCACCAGTATAAAAATATCCAGCTTCACTTAGCTGTTTTGTAAGGTGTTTTAATATTAATGGCCAAACATTTTTATAAGATTCTAAACGTATTTCAACAGAGCTGTTCTCTGGGTGTGCTAATGCTATAGTCTTGCAAACTCCCAATTTTTCAAAAGCACATGCCAATTCAACACTGTCTTTGGCATATGGACCACATATATCAACACTACCGTTGTTGGCTGATAATACATCATTATTATTATTATTTATTTGTGATTGAGCAATGTAAGTAGCGGCCAATGGCCTTGTGGTTCGGTAAAATGAATACACGGGTATGTTACCCACTTGTTTTCCAATCATGTAAGGACAACAAGGAGACCATCGCAAATGTTTTCTAAAGGGATTATCCCCTTCTTCCCAGTGTGAAAGTTCAATACGACAAAACACACAGCGCACATCATCTTCTCGGTTCAAGTAATAGAAGCCGGCTCCAGCAAGTTTATGTGTCGACAAAAAGCCTACAGGCCAGGATTCAAATGTTAACCAACGATCGTTTTCTGATTTTAAATTTAATCCACGTGGTAAAACAACTTGCTCACTTGTTGTATTTGGTACTAACGCCATGTGTTATAATAAATCATTTTTTATTGCAAGTTATTAACGTTGCACAAGAGCACAGAGTATTTTAAAGCACAATGTATGCTTGTTCACTGTCTGTTCACTACGTTAATGGGCCCATGGCCACACCTTAAAACAAACAAAATAACCCATCACTCAATCAATCAATCAATCAATACTTGTAAATAAAACTTTAACGTTAATTAACATTAAATCATAAACATCATCAAAAAATATTTAAGAAATAAATTGTATGTCTGCACAACAGTAACCCATCTACTTTTTTTTTATAAAGCGGCAGTCATTTACATCCCCCGTTAACCAATATATATATATCTTATCTTATATCATATATATATATATATATATATATAATCTTTTATGCGTTCATAAACCATTTATCCGATTGCGATCAAATTTTGGTGAGTTGTTGTAATCACTTCCGGGAGGTTTACAGGCATAGTTAATCCATTTCAAAATAGATATCGCGCGAGTAGTTTAAACCAATGCGTAATGGCGATGCGTTCATATACAATTCATCCGATAGCGATCAACTTTTGGTGAGTTGTTGTGCACACTCCCGGAAAAGTTATAGGCGTAGTTAATCCAATTTACAATAGATGGCGCGCGAGTAGCATCAACAAAATCGCGTGCGTTTGTTTCAAGAAAGTCCGACATGCGTTCATATGCCATTCATCCCATTGCGATTAAACTTGGGTGAGATGTTCTGTACACTTCAGGTAAGGTTTCAGGCTTAGTAAATCCACTTAACATTAGGTAGCGCACGAGTAGATTCAACAAATGAGCGACGACGGGCGAAGCGTTTCAACAAAGTCCTGTATGTGTTCACATACCATTCGTCCGATATCGATGGAACTTGGGAGAGAGGTTATGTACACTACAGGCAAGGTTTCTGGCTTAGTAAATCCATGTTATAATAGGTAGCGCTCGAGTAGAATCAACAAATGAGCGACGACGCGCAAAGCGTTTCAACAAAGTCCCGTATGGGTTCATATACTATTCGTCTGATAGCGATGAAACTTGGATGAGATGTTGTGTACACTTCAGGGAAGCTTTCTGAGGTAGTAAATCCACTTAACAATATGTATCGCACAAGTAGATTAAACAAATGAGCGACGACGTGCGAAGTGTTTCAACATAGTCCCGTATGCCTTCATATACCATTCGTTCGATAGCGACTAAACTTAGGTGAGTTGTTGTGTACACATCAGGGAAGGATTCTGGCCTAGTAAATCCACTTAACAATAGGTAGTGCACGAGTAGATTCAACAAATGAGCGACGACGGGCGAAGCGTTTCAACAAAGTCCTGTATGCGCTCACATTCCATTAGTCCGATAGCGATGAAACTTGGGTGAGAGGTTGTGTACACTTCAGGCAAAGTTTCAGGCTGAGCAAATCCACTTTACGATAGGTAGGGCACGAGTAGATTCAATAAATGAGCGACGTCGCAACGAAACGTAACAAGAAAGTCCCGTATGCGTTCATATACTATTCGTCTGAAAGCGATGAAACTTGGGTGAGACGTTGTGAACACTTTAGGGAAGGTTTCTGGGTTAGTAAATCCACTTTACAATAGGTATCGCACAAGTAGATTAAACAAATGAGCGACGATGCGCGAACTGTTTCAAAATAGTCCCGTATGCGTTCATATACCACTCGTCCGATAGCGACTAAACTTGGGTGAGTTGTTGTGTACACCCCAAGGAAAGTTTCAGGCTTAGTAAGTCCATTTTGCAATATCTAGCGCACAAGTAGATTCAACAAATGAGCGAAGACGCGCGAAGCGTTTCAACAAAGTCCAGTATCCGTTCGTACACCATCCGTCCGATAGCGATGAAACTTGGGTGAGATGTTGTGTACACTACAGGGAAGCTTTCTGGCTTAGTACATTCACCTTGCAATAGGTATCGCACAAGTAGATTCAACAAATGATCGACGGAACGTGAATCGCATAAGCAAAGTCCAGTTGTGTTCAAATACCATTCATCCGATTGCTATGAATCTTTGGTTGAATTGTTGTGCATACTCTAGGAAAGGTTTCTGATTTAGTAAATCCTTTTTACATAGGTAGCGCACGAGTTGATTCAACAAATGCGTAACGGTGCGCGTTTCGTTAAAAAAAATCGTGTGCGTTCATATACCATTCATGCGACTGCAATGAAATTTAGAGAAATGTTGTTTCAACTCCCGTAAATATTTCTGATTTAGTAAATCCATTTTACAATTGGTAGTGCACGAGTTGATTCAACTATTGAGCGACAGCACGTGAATCGTTTCAACCAAATCCCGTATGCGTTCATATACCATTCATCCTATTGTGACACAACGTTGGTGAGTTGAGTACAGTCATGCGAAGGTGTATGAATTAGTAAATCCATTTTTCAATGGGTGGCGCACAAGTACATTCAACAAATGAGTGAAGGCGCGTGTATCGTTTAAACAAAATCCCGTATGCGTTCATATGCCATTCATCCGATAGCGATGAAACGTTCATGAGTTGTTGTGTACACGCCGGGGAAGGTTTTCGACTTAGTAAATCCGTTTTACAATAGGTAGCGTACGAGTATATTCAACAAATGGGTGACGGCGCTCGAATCGTTTCAACAAAGTCCCGTATGCGTTCATATATCATTCATTTCATTGCAATGAAACTTTGGTGAGTTGTTGAGCACGCTCCCATGATTTTTTTGAGATAGTAAATCAATTTCACAATAGATTATAGGAGGTTAACGGAAAATAAATAAATATAGGGAATCCAAAAGTACTTCAACAAACAAAGTTACAACGCCAACACTTTCTTTGATTGGCATTGCAACGCATGCCGGGTACAGCTAGTATATATATATAAATTTAAAAAAATGAATGTCATGTTGTTTTGTCCAGATTATCATGTTCAAACCTGTGGATATTCGTTGAGTTCATAGGGAACCGCCCATAAATTAAATTTAAATTTTTGTTTTTAGAAAATCCAACATGGCCTTGTACTTTTCCCGGTCAACAACCAATATGGTCTTGTACCGTTTGCCAATACATAGCCATTAATCAAGAAAGCAATCATTGTCCCAGTCATGTACAGGTAATGATTTTTTTTGTCTACGAGTTTTCAGTAGTGGTAAAATGGAATAGCATTTTAAGTTAAGCTTACCTCAGTTATAAATAGTTCACTATTTGGCAATGGTTTCGCTCTAGTGCGTCTCGGGTTTTCAGCTACTGCTACGGCGGTAAGGCCTTTCTTTCCAAGTTTCTAAAAATAAATATAATAAACCGCTATAAATACCTAAATTTAGGTTAATACATGCATTTCATAAAATAAAATATAAAATATCAAACAAAAAAATGAAAAATGTTATTAAAAAAACTCACTTTGACTTGTACTGGCTTTTTGCTGTTTTCTTCTGGTGGGCTCAAAAGTGCAATGGTTTCTTCTCTCTCAGACATGTAAGGTATATCGGTTATCTGCAAACAAATAAAAAATCATTAATTACCTTTTCAATAACGACAAATTTAAAGTTCATTAGCATTAAATTATTAAAATAATCATTAATATGTACTTACCAAAAATTTAAGGATTTTTCTTTAACAGCTCTACTGTATACGTCCGTGTGCTAAAATGGGAAGGGCATGATTAACACAATCCTTATCAGTCTGCTTAGCAACAGAGAGAGTTGCATTTCCTCAGCGTTTTGACCTTGAATGGTTGTCTGTCTCTCACATGTTTCCCACGCCTCCCCGCATTCTCCAAGCGCCATATGATTTGTATACCTTATACTAGTTTCATGTTTTTAATAAGGAACCAAAATGGCTGCCTCTTATACATTGGTAGTGCTACTGAATACGAACCAACATGGCTGTTGTTTAAACTGCAGACCTGCTAGCCTCTACCAGACAAGTAAGCTGATATCGCACTTCCTGCCTGCATGCACATTCCTGCCATATCAGCATTTGTTCTCACAAGGTATCTGGCTAGGTATAGTATTCAGTCTCCAGCGAGTAGGACTATATGTGTTAGCAATCAAACCGTGTGTGTCTTAAACATTTCACCATAATAATAATAATCATTAGCAATTGGCCATCCTCAATACATGACCATGTTAACCACGTACTTTCACCACGTCCAAGAACCACTTGGTCATATCCTACAACCATTTTCTGCACCAGACAGCAGTCTCGCTTATTACCGTTTACTAGCATGTTAAAGATCTCCTTTAGGGTAAAAAAATCCTAGCACACATTTTCAAATATTTGCCTCCATCCGTCATAGGAAATATCAGAAATCCAACCGTAATAAGCTGCCCCGCCATCCCGCCAAAATAGCAATTCATTTCTTCCGGGCACGGTCACCGAAATCGCCATAAGGGATTTTCGAAATATTCGTCATAGGAAATATCTGAAAGAGCGACCCCTCGTTCTATCGCTTTGTCGCCCCCTCGAAATAGCCATTTCCGGTATCCACCATGGCCAGTCATAGCCTCGTTGTAACATACGCCCAGCGCTACCGGCTCTCTGTCTACAAACACTATTTTAAAAATAAAATAAAAAAAATGAAAATGCATTTTTTTCCTTAGAGACTTTACATTTATTTTCATGGTAGAGGGAGTAGGGACCTTTCATTTATGTCAAACAAAATATTTTGTAAAATTCCTAGTTTCCAAAATATAAAAAATTCAAAATTTCATTGTTAAAAAAAATATCAAAAATAAAAAAAATATTATAAAAAATCGAAAGACATAGAGAACATTCGTTTGAACTATTGGAAAACGTTCTATCAAGTTTGGTTTTCTAACTATCGCCTACTTCTAAAAACAAAAATTTGGAAAAAAAATGGAAAATATATAATGCATGGTCCAAAGCAAAGCGCCCGTAAGCCCGAGTCCAACGACACCTCATTTGTTAAAATCCAACCATCCGTTCGCCAATTATTGCCAATGTTCACCAGAAAGTAGGCTATCATTTATTTTTCCTCCTACACACTTGAGACTTTCTGTCCCCCTAGAGTGCATAGCCACCTTTCATTAACGTCAAACTACCTTTTTCCAAAATTCACCGTTTCCAAAATAGCGCCAATCCAACAAACAAACATAAAAATAAAAAACAAATACCAACACACATTCTTAGCAAACAGAACATCACCCCTTTTCTAAACAATATATCGTTCTAGCCTTACAAGCTCATTAAATATCACCAAAATGTCAAAAAACGCACATTTACCTCAAATTGCGTTTCCGAATATCACCCATTTAAAAAAATAACCTCACCATCAAATAGAGCGAGAAAAATACCATCTAAACGACACCTCACTCAACCCTAGTCCTCCCCCACCACCTAACCTTTTTCCAACATAGCCATATGTATTCAAGCACACACGCAACTGCAAGTAGAATTACCCTCATCCCACTACTCTTTTTGTATTTTTACCCTAGAGACTTGAAATTTATTTTGGGGGTAGAGGGGGTAGGGACCTTTCATTTATGTGAAACAAACTTATTTGTAATCTTGTTAGTTTCCAAAATATAGGAATTTCAAAATTGGACTGTTTTCAAAAACACATGAAAATTAAAAAAGTTTTATTATAAATAATAAAGGACATAAATACCATTCACTTCAACCATGACACAACGTTCTATCATGTTTGGTTTTTAAACTATCGCCTATTTTCAAAAACATTTTTTTTTTGAAAAATATAACAAGTGGTCCGTAGGAAAGAGGACGTCAGGTCGAGCCCGACGACACCTTATTTGTCAACATCCGACCATGGGTTCACCTGATATTAGTTTTTATTTAACACGTACAGTCGGGTACAAATAAAATGGATGAGTTAGAATCGGCACTACTCCCCTACTCACGATATATGAGTAATAGATAGGAGTTGATAATATGTAGTCTATAATCATCCACGTGTGTCCGTTACATTCAATGTAAAAATATGCGTTTTGGGAGAGTTGATCTTTATTATGGAATGATAGGTCGGGTAACTATTACGATAAGCTGTTTATGTCATATAATTGGTTTTTGCTCAAATCTTCATTTTGTGGTTTATGGTAAGAGATCGTACTCGAATCAAAGGCAATTTGATAATGTATTAAACAAAGTTATGTTGATGATATTAGTATTTCTATTTGTAAAAGAAAAACGTTCTGGTGGACACAATTGTAATCTAGGCTTAATTGCACAGGTTATTAATATCGATGTTTGACAATAACAATGACATAGACTGAAGTTCTTTGGCAAGATTCAAAGATTGGTATATAATTGTAAAATAAAGGGGGGGTGGGATGTATTGAACCCATGTGCCATAGGGTCCAAGGAGGTCGAATCCATGTATTTGGGGAAGAAATGAAAGAAACGTACAGTTTCTAATGTAACATAAAGAAAGATCAAGCTAGGATGCTAGCCTAACGTTGTGCAAGCAACGAGAGCCAGGTGTTCGAGAGATGAGATCACCCCTCTTGACATTCAGAAAGGAGCTAGTCATGAGTATTAATAACCGAGTGGAAAATTCCCACTATTAGACAAGGAAGCCTGACTCGGAAATCGAGCTTAGCTTGCTGAAAAACGACAACACTGCCTATGCGCCAGAAGAAGAATAATTAAATTTAACCCGTTTACGAGCATAAAAATGAGTAAACAATTACAGTACAGTGAATCATTTCGAATGAGAGATTTTTGTGTAAAGAAAAACCTTTTAAATATTGCACAGGAAAAAACTGCAAACGCAAGTAGACGTCATCGGGGATTTACCAAGGCCTGTAGAGAGGGGAGAGTACAAAAGAACAGCAACACCCACACAGTTGAGGACGAGAAATTAATTAATATCTCCGAATTGCACGATCGATTCTTAAGCACAATGAGATTATTTAACATTGAGAAGACGAGCTTTCGGAAGGTATAATTTTTATAATTGTGCAACCATTATTTTAAAAGTTGGCCACAGAAAGGGCTAGAGTCTTATCTTTTTGTAGCGATTGAGTATAAAGCTCCTGGCATCACCAAGCCAAGCATGCAGTTCCGAACAGCCCGAGGGGGTGTTACTACGCATCAGTACAAGCAGTTCCAAATAGCCCGAGGGGGCGTTGCTACGCATCAGTATTCAGACAGCCGTGTGGGGCGTCATTCTGCTTTACACCGAAGACAGTTGACCAGTACTCCTTGAGGGGAGAAACGCTGTATTACACCGCAGAATTAATATCCGATAGCCACATGCGTCGCAGTATTAACAACTTGCGTGCCTCCATAAGGAGTTGTAAAGAAGAAATATTAAAGTATCGCCGTGTTGAAAAATTAGGAAAATCCTAGTTACAGGATTTAGGTCTGACAGTACACAAGTTTACAGTGAAAAGTTCGTAAAATATAGATAGAGCAGGCTGCGAACGTTGGACTTAAGGCGATAGGTCTTTAAATAGACGAACGAAAATATCATAACGTACGGAAGTACCGTAACAGGAAGATAAACAGTTATCTAAATTAAAGAACCCAAATAGGGGAAAACAGAGTAAGGTTCGTAACGTATCTCAGAAAAATAGGAGGGCGAGAACCGAATAAATATAGGAGAACGGAGACTATAGACATTATCTCCAGAAAGCAGACGAACTATTCTAAAGCACTAGACTCGAGAAGTACTAGCTGCTATAAAATAAATCCATAGGTCATCGATAGGTTATCGAGGAGACCTCGATCCGAACAGACTTTCACTAGGATCGATAATCTAGATCTAAAAAGGGAAGCCGTTCAAGCTAGAGAAATAGCCGGTCATCCAGAATAGGATTTGAAGAATTAGGATTCCAGGGAAAAGTAGATGTTTCGAGACTTTCGTATTCTGCAGGATAGGAAGCCGACATTGAATAAATTTCACCCTTGGAAACGGGAGATTAAGAGGTCACGTGTGATAGGCTAAGAAAATACGGCCTAGTGATCAAACGTGGTGAAGAGTAAATCGATCAAGATTGTGTGTAAAAATAATATTTTTTAGTGTTTCACCAGTGTATTAAAAATGTCGTCAATGTTAAGTGTATTAAATATGTGTCAAGAAGTGTTTGTACATAAGATGAATTTCTATAATATGGAGTAAATTTCAAAGTGGGCCAAAATGAAACACCGCACAAGGATAAAGGTCATGGGACGACCTTAAAAACATGTGAGTAATGAATTTCATTATATTTTGGTGTCAGGGAATGATTGTGTACAAATCCACCGGAGTTTTTGAGTAAAAGGGATGTGTTTAAATAAATAAATACTGAGTAAACAAAAGCGCGGTCTGAACAAAAATAGAAATTTGAGAAACTATAAATAATTATGTAAAGAATAAATCCAGTAGAGGAAATATATGAATAAAATGTTAATGTATTTAACGACTGTCATAAGAGCAAGCGAAAAATTAATAATTATCATGAAAGATATTTAAATAAAGGTAAATTTGAGATATGAAAGAAATAGCTTTTGAGCTTGTGTAAAGGATAAAGATATGAAATAATAATAATAATAACCAAGTAAGGAAATATTAAATAAAGATCAAATAAGTTATTGTCAAAGGAAAAGAATAATACAAAAATTGAAATGTGTATCAATTGTTAATATGATATTATCAGTTCTTTGGATGACGCTAGGCTAAAAAAAATGTATAACGCAAAAGGAGCGCAATTAAAGTAAAATGTCACGCTAGGAACGCGTAAAAGTTAATGTACTTGGTAAATTACTTATGAGAGGTAGTTGATTGTAGCGAATTGAGATTTGGTATAAGTCCTCTATTTGTGACGTAGTATCACGAGGCATTGTGTATGTTATTGAAAGGGAGCAAATGTATGGTATTGAGCGTAGGTCTTATAGCCATTGGCTGACTTTAAATCGCATTTTGTATAGTCCTCTATATGGGAAAGGTTCCCGAGGCATGTGAAGAGATTCGAACTCAGAATCCTCTTATTTTGAAAGCCCCTTTATTATTCGTCGTTAATTACTCTTCCTCAATCAATGAGGACCTTTCATAATTAATAAACGCCAAGATTACGAAGTGGTTTATGAGCCCAATAATATGGTTGAATGTACACGAAGAATAGAATGCCAGGTCTCCACAAGAACTGAGAATGAAAGGTTTGTGTTTTGTAAAAGCATTAAAGAGAGCTCTAGCCTGGGATAGACGGGAGGGTTCCCGCATAGTCATAAATAACTCTCAAGTTTCACGGCCAGACCCTTGGAGTAGGAGGGTGTCTGGAGGCCGTCTTGTAAGGAGTAATGAATACACCAGGAGTGTTTAAAGTTGTTAACGACCCGGGCGTTGAACCGAGGTCCTTGTAGATTGATATTTCCGCTTGCCTGTTCAGATCGTAGTTTTTTTTAAATGTGATAATGGTCTTATAAGACATATGAGATAAATAACAATCCCTATTGTAATGTTGTATGGAAGTAGGATTCCATGAGTTAATTGAAGACAACTAGGTTCCGGGAGTGACCATAGTTTTTTTGACTGTGTCAAGTATCTTCATACTCTGGAGTACACAAGTAATTTCCTGATTACCTTAATGTATTTGTAAGGCTAGAGAGAGATGATAACAGCTGAAAATATGTGAAAATGCCCAAATATTGAGTTAGATAATTAACATATAATTTTAAATGTAATTATACATTTGTTTTTGAGGATTAAGAACATATAAAAAAGTAGTATTTGAGGTGTGCAAAGAATGACACCATTATTATAGAAAGCATTGAGCCAAAGAGCTCGGAGTTATATGAAACTTACAAGTTGATGCTTTATGGAAGTAAAAATAAGTAGGAATTGTTGGTTTATATGGAAACCATATGTTTTAATACAATATTTGTTTTATTATATTGTTATTCCTTGTTCATTTGGAACAAGTAGATGATTATGGGTCAGTAATTTAATTGTTAAAGTGTTTGTAGCGCCATAATTTTTATTAATTAAATGTGTTAAAATAGGAGTTGATTTTGTTGTTATTTTTGCAAGTGTATCCTCTAATTAATCCAAAATATGTGAGTCACAGAGTGGGGGAACTTACCGCTGCCCCGAAATTTCCGAATTGAGCTACGCTGGTATACTGTGATTGGCATATTTCTTGCTAAAAGGGCACATGGGGGGCATAGAAGTAATGTGCTGGATTAATAACTAGAGGAACACTTAAGACGGTCATATCATGTAAATTAAAGAAATGATAGGAATAGCTACAACGTAAAATATTAACTGACCGCATGGGTCCCTGGAAACTCATACCGAGCAGCCCTGAATTATATCAAATTAACCCCCCTATATCTCTCTTTCATGGCGCCCAACGTGGGGATGAGTTTTCCTAGGGAAAACCCGAGTTTTTCTCGAAAAATCAAAATTTTCATTTTTTGAAAAAATGGTTTTTCGAAATTTTGAATTTTAAATACTTCCATAAAGGTTTATGAAATTGAATAAAAGTATCAAAAGGGTACGTTGTAGTAAACACCCGTACCAAAGTAAATTTTTTTTGAAGAAATTGGGACACAATGATTCAGAGTATCATCTCTCAAGCATGTACTAGTGTGGTGGCATGAGTGGCCCACTGTATTCTCATAAGATGGCATTGAGTGAAGAGATGCAACGGCTTTTGGAGGCCATAAACAATAAGTTGGATAGCCAACAGAGTGAAAATAAAAGGGATTTAGGAGCTATAAACAATACATTGAGTCTCCAAAAGGATGAAAATAACAAAGTGTTCGAATCCGTAAATGAGAGTTTGAATAAGTTGGACAGCCAACAGATTGAAAATAAAGAAGGGTTAGGATCCATAACTGAAAGTCTAGAGTCACTAAAAAGTAAAAGTGATAATATGGGAACTAAATTAGAAGCTATCGAAGTTAAAAGTGTAGAAATGAACAATGAAGTGAAGGCTGAGATAGATAAAATAAATGACAAGTTCCAAGGTTTTGACACTGAGTTTGGGAAAAAGCTAACTGAGTTAAAAGGGGAAATCGCAAGTGAGATTAAAAAGGGAAATGAAGAATTTCATTCAGGATTGCAAGCCAAATTAGATACTTTGAACGAAAGTATGGGAGAGTCCCAAACTAGGTGTCAAGAAAATTTTGAAAATTTGGAAACTAAATTAAGTAACATGGAAGGAACGTGCAAAAAGAATGTAGATGAGTGTAAAGATGAACTTGTAACCCAGATCCAAGGTGTGCAGGAAAATTTAGAAGCTCAGATAAAATTTAATAGCGATATCTGTAAAACTTCCCGGGATGAGATAAAAGAAAGTTTTAAGAAATTAGGAGAAGAATTTAAAGGGGTAAAGGACAAAGTAGGAAATCTTGAAGGAAAAATCGATGGAGTTCAGACCGAAGTAACTGAGATGAAAAATCAAAATAAAAAGGATGTTCAGAGTATGAAAGATCAGATTGATCATTTTACTAGGCAGGTAGATGATAACATGAAGACGTACGAAACGAAAATAGATAAAAGATTAGGTCTATATGAGGAGCATCTCCAGAATGAAAGAAAACAACGAGAGAAAGAAAATGAGGATAACACCCATAAGATAGATGAAATAAGTCAGGGTATTAATGATGTTCAGGGAACCATCGGAACATTAAAGATCCAAGTAGGAAAAACTCATACTGAAGTTAACCAGGTCCAAGATGAAGTGATGAAATTATATAAGAATCAAGGGAAAACTGAGGAAAAGCTTGAAGGAATTAAAGTAGATATGGTCAAAGGACAAAGAGAGATGGAGAAGAAAATAAAAGAAATACGAGAGGGCCTGGATACCATAGGTGACGTTAAGCCAGAAATTATCAATCAACATGCCATGGTCTTTAAGAAAGAGGTAGAAGACCAACTAAATGAGTTCAGGGATAGTTACAGGGACGAGAAATTCCAACTCAAAAAGGCAGAGGAAGATAGTAAAAGGAATCAAGAAAGAATTCAGAATGAATTAAGATCCCGATTGGAGAGGACTGAACATAAGAATAGTCAAATGGAAATACAACTCATGGCTAATGAAGAAAGTGCCCGAAGGGAAAGGAAGTTAGAATTTGAGAATCAGGAGGAGTTTCCAAAGACAGGATGGGTAGATTCCCGTGAACAAGGCACAGATACGGAGAGGGACTTAGGAGGGGAAAGCCCTTACAAGAACCCAGGATATCCGATGGCGATGTCAACCCCGTACATGAATCAGACAAATGGCCAGATAATAAACATTATTAAATCGAATGAGGACAGACCAGTAAAGTTTACGGGTAATAACATGTCTATTACTCCAAAATACTGGCTAAAGGAAGTGGCAGAGTATTTAAACGAAATGAAAGTTCCTCAGGATCGGAGACTGAGAGCTATTGAAAAGCTGTTGGCAGGTGATTGTCTCACCTGGTTCAGAAGCTTCAGGTACACCTTTGATACGGTGGAAGGCTTTAGGGAAGCATTTTTAAAACGATATTGGGCAGCAGACGTCCAAGAGAATTTAAGGCTAGATCTGTACTCTAGGAAGTACAGCACAAATGCACCAACTAAGTACTCGGAATTTTTCACCGCTCAGCTGTGTAAATTCCGCGAACTTGACATTGCTCCGGCAGAGAACGACCTGTGTGCCGCCATTGCAAGACAACTTCCGTATGAGATTCAGAGGCTGTTAATCTCATCCAAAGCCAGAAGTGCTGTGGAAGTGGAGAGTGTATTACGTCAATTAGATATGACGACTTCGCACGTAACTCCTCGGCATCAAAGACAGACTGAGCAAGTACATATGGCCAGCAGTCAGGAAACTGGAGAAAAACCAGCGACCAGGAATCAGTCCACCAGCACGGATACTCAGGGACTAGGTCGAGAGTATGGGCACCAGAAGCCTAGAAGGATACAGCCATATTACAGAGGAGGATATCGAGGAAGAAATTCTAGGAATACGGGTTATAGGCAACAAGAGAGCCGACCCTATAACAATAACCATCAAAGGCAAGAAAACAGAAAGAAATGGGAGAATTATCCCAGAAGGAATGTAAGGCCAGAGGATAGGGATGATGAATATCGGGCCGAAATAGAGGAAAGATATCAGGAAAGTCTTCGTTATATGAACGAACGACCAGATGAACCTGATAGGCAAAAGGTCCGTTGGAGTGAGGCAATCAAGAACCGGAAATCACCTGACCGACTAGACGGAGCTCAAAGCTTGGAACTACAAGCTCAATTAAAGAATGAGGGAAAAGGAAGCCCTCAGGATAAAAAAACTCCAAATTTAAATTGTCAAAAGTGGAAACATACCAGGAGCTGGGAGGAGGTAGAAATTGTGAATTGGATAGCCAGACCAGATGAGCTAATTAACGAGGATGTGGAAGGAATTCCACCTGTTAAAAGAGAACTACCTATAATTATGCTAAGGATAGAAGGATTACTGGTCAGAGCATTAATTGATACCGGATCCACAATAAGCCTAATTTCACAAACCCTTCTAAATGAATTGGAAACAAGGGGCCGAGTATTAAAGATTCCCACATCAAGTGTAAAGATTAAGGGGATTATCCCTGAAAAATCTTTAACATGTAAATTTCAGGTATACATCGATCTGATCATGGGTAACGCTGAAATTTCGCAGTGCTTTTTGCTGGTAAATCAATTACCGTATAATGTCATATTAGGTATTGATTTTATCCGTGAGAACAGGGTCATTATAGACCTAGCGCAAAACTTCATTAGAATTCAAAGAGAGGATGTGGATGAACAAAACATTACCTTACAGGAACAGGATGCGAAAATAGGAGAACAGGTATGGCATATGGAAGAAGTAACGGAGGAAGGTTATAAGGACATAGAAAATATATTTGAAGTCCTCAACATAGAACTCGAAGATGATTTTGAAACTGAGTTCGAGACCAACCTGTCAGGAAAAGTAGAGGAAGCCAAAGTTAACCTCGAAAATAAGGAACGATTAAAGAAATTATTATTGAATTTTAGGGACGTATTTGATTCCAAGCCAGGGAAGATTGAAAATTTTAAATATGCGTTCCAAGTCAATGATTGGGCACCGTTCAGACAAAAACCATACCCGGTTGCGGAAAAACATTACCCACAAACTAAGAAAACACTGCAGGAGATGATGAATGCAGGTGTTATAGAAAAGATGGCGACACCATATGTTAGTCCATTAGTGATTGTGAGTAAACCGGATGGCTCAGTAAGGGTGTGTCTAGATGCCAGAAATTTAAATGCAAAAATCATACCAGAAAATGATTCGGCACCACCCATAAAAGAAATACTGAGGAAGTTCAAAGGCAAGAAGATTTTCACAAATATTGACATGACTTCTTCGTATCATCATCTCGAACTGGAAGAGAAAACCAGCTTGTTGACTGGATTTCAGTTCGACCAACAAACATATTGTTTTAGAAGATGTCCGTTTGGGTTGAAGACCGCAGGATCTGCATTAATAAGAGCGCTTGATCGAAACCTGTCAGAGGAAGTGAAAGGTTGCACTATCCGATACGTGGATGACATTTTGCTTACCTCGGAGAATATTGAGGAACATTTAGAAAAATTGAAGAAACTCTTGGAAGATTTAAGAAAGGCTAATTTTAAAATCAATTTAAAGAAGTCAAATTTTTGTCAAAGACAAGTGACATTTTTAGGGCATGTGATTGACAAGGATGGTGTTAAACCCAATCCATGCAAATTGGAATCGATAAGGGATTTCCCAAGGCCTTTGAAAGTGAAGAACGTTCGCCAGTTTTTGGGATTGATTGGTTTCTTCTCAGGACATTGTCCGTCATACACGAAAACTGTTGCACCACTACAGGACCTTCTGAAGAAGGGGGGCAAGTGGAAATGGACGGAGGAAACAGAAAAAGCATTCGTGGAGGCCAAGGAAATGCTCTTAAACTACGTGAAGCTAGGATATCCTGATTTTAATCAGAGATTTATCATTCAAACAGACGCATCCCAGATTGGAATAGGGGCAATGCTATATCAGGAAAACCCGGAAAAACCTGATAAGAAAAACTATCTAGCTTTCACAAGTAGGAGACTGAAACCACACGAGAAAAATTATACGATCAGCGAAATCGAGCTGTTAGCGATATTGCACGCGCTGCAATATTGGCGGAAGATCGTATATGGGTTTCAGGTCATCTTAAGAACGGATCATAAAGCCTTAACCTTTTTGATGAAGACTGACTTATCCAGTCAAAGGTTGATGCGTTGGGCTTTATACATTCAACAGTTTGATGTCAAAATAGAATACTGCCCAGGAAAAGAAAATATAGTTCCAGACTACTTAAGTAGACAGCCAGAGTCCATAGAAGAGGAAGTAATGGCTATAGATTTGGAAGACAGAGATCAGCGTACTCTTAATGAGTTAAGAAGCATTAGTCAAAGACAACGGGAGGATCCATGGATGAACATGCTCATATCTTTCCTTGAGGGAAGTTTGGTAAGGGGAACACCAGCGTACACGGAAGCTAATAAGATAGCTCAAGACTACACGTTTTATAATGGATTATTATATAAGTTTGTGGACTCTGACCATACAAAATTAAGGATTGTTGTACTTGCAATTTTGCAGAGGAAAATAGTATGGTTAGCCCATAGATCGTTCGGACATATGGGAGTCGACAAGACAGTCTCGATGCTGAAAGAAGCATTTGTATGGCCGAGACTGAGAGAAACTGTAAGGGACACGTTAAAGACATGTGATCTATGTCAAAGGATCAAACCTAGTGCATTTCTGATGAGGCAAAAGCCTATACCATTGTTGCCCGAAAGGCCAGGCCAAATCATATCTATTGATAACTTTGGACCTTTGCCAAAGGCAAGAAGAGGAAATCGACACATAATGGTGGCTATGGATGTCTTCACTAAAATGGTTGTCCTTGCTCCCATACAGAAGACTAGTACCAAACAGGTGTTAAAACGACTGAAAGAAAAAGTGATACCGATTCTGGGAAAACCTGAGAATTTGTTGTCGGATCACGGCAGTTGTTTCACCAGTGTAGAGTTCAGACGAGAATTAGAAAGACTTGGAATACGTCAGATTTTGTCAAGTATTCGTTATTCTGAGACAAATCCTGTAGAAAGAGTGATGAGGGAGACGGCCAAGTACTGTAGAATATACTGTGCCGAAGAAAATTGGAAGTGGATAGATATCTTGGATATTATCGAATTTTGTATAAATAATACAATCCATGAATCCACGGGAGAGGTACCCATAACGTTACATAGGAATGAGCAACCAGAAAGACCTTGGAGTCTGGTAATTCCTAGGTCAGCAGACGCTCAGCCTGGAAGAGATGTACGTATTAGAAGAGCCTTTGAGCATCTAAAAGCTCAAGCCGACAGGAGGCAAAGAAGAAATAGGCATAAGAGGTATCATCGACCATTATTAGCAGGAGAAATGGTGTTAGTAAAAAGACCAGCCATTTCGGATCCAGGGAACCGTGTGTACAAGAAGTTCCAGAAAATGTACCACGGACCATATCAAATAATCAGAGATTTGAGGAATAACGCATATAGAATTCGGCACTGTGAAACGGATCACGAAGTGACCATGAATTCAGCAAATTTGAAATTATATTACCCTCCCGAAGATTTCGATGAAGCAAATGAACAAGCCCTGGTTATGGAAACATTTAGAGATGAATCCGCTTTTGACATAAACAAGAATAAGGAAGAAATAGAAAATAGAGCTCAAGCATTCGAGTGCGAATGCGAATTGGAGAAATTGTATTGGGAAATTAAAGAAATAATTGAGTTTATTGAAGAAGAAAATTTCAATTTAAGAAAGGAAAATGATGAAATAAAGAAACGGGTAGGGATAGACCAATCCCGTAAGGAAGAATGAGGTTCTGGAGATTTTATAGTCCAGACAAATAAAGAAGAAAGAAAGGGTAGGGATAGACCACACCCGTAAGGAAGAAAGAGGTTCTGGAGACTTAAAGCCCAGACAAATAAAGGAAAAAGAAAGGGTAGGGACAGAGCGTACCCGACCTACACAATCACCGGATACGACTTTAAAGAAATAAAAACAACGGAAGGTACGGACAACGTTATGATGGCTTCGACGAATAAAGACAGATAAGATTAATTGAAATAAATTTCCTCAAAATTTTTCGAAAATTTATTTATCCTAAGGAAGGGTGAGATGAACCCATGTGCCATAGGATCCAAGGAGGTCGAATCCATGTATTTGGGGAAGAAATGAAAGAAACGTACAGTTTCTAATGTAACATAAAGAAAGATCAAGCTAGGAAGCTAGCCTAACGTTGTGCAAGCAACGAGAGCCAGGTGTTCGAGAGATGAGATCACCCCTCTTGACATTCAGAAAGGAGCTAGTCATGAGTATTAATAACCGAGTGGAAAATTCCCACTATTAGACAAGGAAGCCTGACTCGGAAATCGAGCTTAGCTTGCTGAAAAACGACAACACCGCCTATGCGCCAGAAGAAGAATAATTAAATTTAACCCGTTTACGAGCATAAAAATGAGTAAACAATTACAGTACAGTGAATCATTTCGAATGAGAGATTTTTGTGTAAAGAAAAACCTTTTAAATATTGCACAGGAAAAAACTGCAAACGCAAGTAGACGTCATCGGGGATTTACCAAGGCCTGTAGAGAGGGGAGAGTACAAAAGAACAGCAACACCCACACAGTTGAGGACGAGAAATTAATTAATATCTCCGAATTGCACGATCGATTCTTAAGCACAATGAGATTATTTAACATTGAGAAGACGAGCTTTCGGAAGGTATAATTTTTATAATTGTGCAACCATTATTTTAAAAGTTGGCCACAGAAAGGGCTAGAGTCTTATCTTTTTGTAGCGATTGAGTATAAAGCTCCTGGCATCACCAAGCCAAGCATGCAGTTCCGAACAGCCCGAGGGGGTGTTACTACGCATCAGTACAAGCAGTTCCAAATAGCCCGAGGGGGCGTTGCTACGCATCAGTATTCAGACAGCCGTGTGGGGCGTCATTCTGCTTTACACCGAAGACAGTTTACCAGTACTCCTTGAGGGGAGAAACGCTGTATTACACCGCAGAATTAATATCCGATAGCCACAGGCGTCGCAGTATTAACAACTTGCGTGCCTCCATAAGGAGTTGTAAAGAAGAAATATTAAAGTATCGCCGTGTTGAAAAATTAGGAAAATCCTAGTTACAGGATTTAGGTCCGACAGTACACAAGTTTACAGTGAAAAGTTCGTAAAATATAGTCAGAGCAGGCTGCGAACGTTGGACTTAAGGCGATAGGTCTTTAAATAGACGAACGAAAATATCATAACGTACGGAAGTACCGTAACAGGAAGATAAACAGTTATCTAAATTAAAGAACCCAAATAGGGGAAAACAGAGTAAGGTTCGTAACGTATCTCAGAAAAATAGGAGGGCGAGAACCGAATAAATATAGGAGAACGGAGACTATAGACATTATCTCCAGAAAGCAGACGAACTATTCTAAAGCACTAGACTCGAGAAGTACTAGCTGCTATAAAATAAATCCATAGGTCATCGATAGGTTATCGAGGAGACCTCGATCCGAACAGACTTTCACTAGGATCGATAATCTAGATCTAAAAAGGGAAGCCGTTCAAGCTAGAGAAATAGCCGGTCATCCAGAATAGGATTTGAAGAATTAGGATTCCAGGGAAAAGTAGATGTTTCGAGACTTTCGTATTCTGCAGGATAGGAAGCCGACATTGAATAAATTTCACCCTTGGAAACGGGAGATTAAGAGGTCACGTGTGATAGGCTAAGAAAATACGGCCTAGTGATCAAAAGTGGTGAAGTGTAAATCGATCAAGATTGTGTGTAAAAATAATATTTTTTAGTGTTTATTGTGTGTTCTAAAGGGATACACCAGTGTATTAAAAATGTCGTCAATGTTAAGTGTATTAAATATGTGCCAAGAAGTGTTTGTACATAAGATGAATTTCTATAATATGGAGTAAATTTCAAAGTGGGCCAAAATGAAACACCGCACAAGGATAAAGGTCATGGGACGACCTTAAAAACATGTGAGTAATGAATTTCATTATATTTTGGTGTCAGGGAATGATTGTGTACAAATCCACCGGAGTTTTTGAGTAAAAGGGATGTGTTTAAATAAATAAATACTGAGTAAACAAAAGCGCGGTCTGAACAAAAATAGAAATTTGAGAAACTATAA
Organism: Meconema thalassinum; assembly: GCA_946902985.2. Taxonomy (NCBI): domain Eukaryota; kingdom Metazoa; phylum Arthropoda; class Insecta; order Orthoptera; family Tettigoniidae; genus Meconema; species Meconema thalassinum. Next base: position 242,164,638 of record OX336395.1, read on the forward strand.
ATAATTATGTAAAGAATAAATCCAGTAGAGGAAATATATGAATAAAATGTTAATGTATTTAACGACTGTCATAAGAGCAAGCGAAAAATTAATAATTATCATGAAAGATATTTAAATAAAGGTAAATTTGAGATATGAAAGAAATAGCTTTTGAGCTTGTGTAAAGAATAAAGATATGAAATAATAATAATAATAACCAAGTAAGGAAATATTAAATAAAGATCAAATAAGTTATTGTCAAAGGAAAAGAATAATACAAAAATTGAAATGTGTATCAATTGTTAATATGATATTATCAGTTCTTTGGATGACGCTAGGCTAAAAAAAATGTATAACGCAAAAGGAGCGCAATTAAAGTAAAATGTCACGCTAGGAACGCGTAAAAGTTAATGTACTTGGTAAATTACTTATGAGAGGTAGTTGATTGTAGCGAATTGAGATTTGGTATAAGTCCTCTATTTGTGACGTAGTATCACGAGGCATTGTGTATGTTATTGAAAGGGAGCAAATGTATGGTATTGAGCGTAGGTCTTATAGCCATTGGCTGACTTTAAATCGCATTTTGTATAGTCCTCTATATGGGAAAGGTTCCCGAGGCATGTGAAGAGATTCGAACTCAGAATCCTCTTATTTTGAAAGCCCCTTTATTATTCGTCGTTAATTACTCTTCCACAATCAATGAGGACCTTTCATAATTAATAAACGCCAAGATTACGAAGTGGTTTATGAGCCCAATAATATGGTTGAATGTACACGAAGAATAGAATGCCAGGTCTCCACAAGAACTGAGAATGAAAGGTTTGTGTTTTGTAAAAGCATTAAAGAGAGCTCTAGCCTGGGATAGACGGGAGGGTTCCCGCATAGTCATAAATAACTCTCAAGTTTCACGGCCAGACCCTTGGAGTAGGAGGGTGTCTGGAGGCCGTCTTGTAAGGAGTAATGAATACACCAGGAGTGTTGAAAGTTGTTAACGACCCGGGCGTTGAACCGAGTTCCTTGTAGATTGATATTTCCGCTTGCCTGTTCAGATCGTAGTTTTTTTAATGTGATAATGGTCTTATAAGACATATGAGATAAATAACAATCCCTATTGTAATGTTGTATGGAAGTAGGATTCCATGAGTTAATTGAAGACAACTAGGTTCCGGGAGTGACCATAGTTTTTTTGACTGTGTCAAGTATCTTCATACTCTGGAGTACACAAGTAATTTCCTGATTACCTTAATGTATTTGTAAGGCTAGAGAGAGATGATAACAGCTGAAAATATGTGAAAATGCCCAAATATTGAGTTAGATAATTAACATATAATTTTAAATGTAATTATACATTTGTTTTTGAGGATTAAGAAAATATAAAAGGTAGTATTTGAGGTGTACAAAGAATGACACCATTATTATAGAAAGCATTGAGTCAAAGAGCTCGGAGTTATATGAAACTTACAAGTTGATGCTTTATGGAAGTAAAAATAAGTAGGAATTGTTGGTTTATATGGAAACCATATGTTTTAATACAATATTTGTTTTATTATATTGTTATTCCTTGTTCATTTGGAACAAGTAGATGATTATGGGTCAGTAATTTAATTGTTAAAGTGTTTGTAGCGCCATAATTTTTATTAATTAAATGTGTTAAAATAGGAGTTGATTTTGTTGTTATTTTTGCAAGTGTATCCTCTAATTAATCCAAAATATGTGAGTCACAGAGTGGGGGAACTTACCGCTGCCCCGAAATTTCCGAATTGAGCTACGCTGGTATACTGTGATTGGCATATTTCTTGCTAAAAGGGCACAGTATATAGATTGTCAATACTTTGCAACAAATATAATAATAATTATTATTAATTTTGATATTAGTTTTAATATTTATAGGTTTTTGGAATAGGGTTAACAATATTTAAGGAGATCTTGTATAGAGTTCAGTGGATTCATGTACTAGCGAAATTTATTTGAATTAGGTAACATTTAAATGTTTCTCTTTTGCTCCTTAAATTAGGGTAGAGTTGGATTCAAGTATAATTTACTTATTGAAGTTAATCATTATTGCTATAATTGGCAAGTCAGTTTAATTTTGCTATTAACTTAGCGATTACTAGAGGTAATAGAGCGTCTTTTATTTTGTTGTACGTTTTGGTTAAATACATTTATGCAGGCACGTAGTTGCGTGTTACTGACGTTCTATATAAATTTGTAATTTTTATTTCCAATTATTTAAGGAAATATTGTGCTATAGTGGAGATAGGACACATGAGCCCTCAATTTACCCAATCCTCGATTGTTTGATAGTGTTTCTCACTCTCCAATTTATTAAATTTCCTAACCGAACCTGTAGTTAGTCCTGTAGCACAATTTAGAATAACGATACCATTCCTGATGTGTTTGCCAGTAGTTCTTCGTGGTCTCTAGCCGGGTACCACTAGTTGCTACGGTTCTGGTTTTTCTTATTCTTCGGATTCTGGCAGATATCTCCGGATACGGGTACAGTACTGTCTGTATGAAAAGTTAAGAAATGTTGGCCTTCGTCATTTCTGGTATTTTGAGATTGGGATAAAAATGTATAGAGTGCATTTTTAGCCTATTTTCAATTTTGAAAAAATAGGCTCATGAGATCACCTTTTGTCCGTGTGTGTGTGCGTGTGTGTGTGTGTGTGTGTGATTCGTGTGTGTGTGTCCCCCTAATAAAATAGAAACGGCTGGAGCGATTTCAATGAAACTCGGGAAGTTCATAGCACTATTCCCGGCGACCTCGACCGTGCCCTTCAAATTTTGTTACATCTCACCAATCTAACATGGCGGTTGTGCGAAATATTTCACTAGCTTTCAATATCTCCGAAACTATTACCGATATCGCCCTGAAATTGTGTACGGTGATAAAGGGCACTACTAGAAGTTCACCTATGATAATTTCAAAAACCTGGTGACTACAAAACCAACATGGCGGCCAAGCGAAATTGAGACATTTAAATAGACTTTTCTCGCGATTTAACTATCTAAATGTAATGAAACTTGGTACAGCAAATGTTAATACACATTGTAATGCACTGGAGTCTAATTTAGTTCAATTGTTTACATAACCTCAAAATGGCGGCTGTGCGAAATATTTCACTGACATTCTATATCTCCGAAACTATTACAGATATCACCCTGCAATTTTGTACGGCGATAAAGGGTACTGATACAGGTATACCTATGTATATTTCATAAACCTGTAAAGTACGAAACGAACATGGCGACCAAGCGAATTTAAAATATTTTAATAGACTTTTCCCGTGATTTAACTCTCTGAGCGCAGTGAAATGTGGTACAGTAATTGATTTTGCAGATTGTAATGCACTGCCATCTAATTTAATTCAATTGCTTACATAACCTCAAGATGGCGGCTGTGCGAAATTTTAAAATTAAGTTTTAATTTCTTGTGTCGTAATCATGCGATCGAAGTGAAAGTTTGAATAATGAACCTAGGCAATAATTGTCCTTGAATGGTACATAACTCTATGGCCTATATACATAACACTCCTAAATGGTGAGCTCCCGAAATATTTAGACGGTTCTCAATATCTATGAATCATTTACAGCAACCAAACTGATTTTTTTTATGTTCATAGAGACTATGAACATATGTTCACCTATAGGACTTTCAGGAACCTGGTGAGCACAAATCCAACATGGCTGCGACGCGAAGTATAAATATTTAAATGGACGTTTCTCGCGAATTAACTATCCGAGTGCCGTGAAACGTTGCACGTTAAATGCTTATACAAATGTTCATCCACTGGCATCTAATTTATTTCAATGGTTTGCATTATCACAAGATGGCTGCTGTGCGTAATTTTAAAATCTCGCTTTTACTTCTTGTTGTCTAATCATGCGATTGAAGTTTGAATACCACACGTACACAATAATCTTAATGTAATAGTACAAAAATAAAAATCCAACCTGGCGACCATCTGAAATATTTAGACGGTTCTCAATATCTACGAATCTGTTACAGCAATTAAACTGAAATTTTCTATGTTGATTGTGGCAGTTAACATAAGTAGGATATATGAAAATAGGCTGTATAGTTCTTCACGGAACTACTTGTTAATTAGTTTGCTACCCTGTTGACACTTAAAAAAACTTACATTAATATTTGCTCCGGTGCCCAAAACACGGTACAATAATTGGTTGAAATCCAATTCATGCATAGAAGTTACATGCATTTAATGATTGAATCGATCAACGGACACAGAATCATGGTGGCAACACTGTTATATATGGGCTCTTAAAAATAATCTGATATAATATTATCCATATGTGTGTCAATTTTGGAGTAGTTCCCATAAATAACTTCCGAGATATCCAACATAGAGCTCAAATTTCAATTGCGATTTTTAAGCAGTAGGTAGCGCTGACAAATTTACAACTATGGCCATGAAAATTCAGGTATATATCTTTACTCATACCAAATTTGGTTTCGATAGCTGCGGCTGTTTAGGAGTTGATTGGGTGGGACACACAGACAGACAAACAGACAGGAAGACATTTGCCCGGATCGATTTCGTAAGTTTACTTTATTGTCATTTTTACAAAATGTCGAAGGTAGGCTAATAATCAAAAAAGAAAAAACACACAGTTTTACTTTCAACTCCTCGAATTTCAATATTACGGACTGCAGTAGCTATGTATATTCGCTAAAGCGCAGCACTAGGCCATGGGGCCAAGATCTCTGTAGACTCAGTAGACGTGGGTTCGAGCCCCACTGTCAGCCGTCCTTTAAATGGTTTTCCGTCGTTTCCCATTTTTAACTCCAGGCAAATCCATGAACGGTACCTTCTGACAGGCCACGGCCGCTTCCTTACACATCCGTGCCCAATTTCATTCATCTTCATTCATTTCATCTCTCATTAACACCTCTCATCAGGTTAGCGTCAGGAAGGGCATCTGACCGTATAAACCATCCGCCACATAGACTTTAATTCCGGACCCCGTTGAAACGGGAATAATAAGGGATCGACGTACAATACAGAGTTTCAATCTTATATGGTTACGTAATGGGTAACGTCGATAAACAAAGCAGAACACTCACAATATGTCATGACTTTGGATGGAACGGAATGCGGATTCACGGATAATGTTCAACACTACATGCAAGAGCACACACAAAAATCAATGTATCGATAGATACACACAAGTGAAATATTTACATGAGAGTAATTTGAATAAAGATTGAGTTGCACTTTCATTGGTTGGTTGTGAACTGTGGACCAGCGCCCAAAAACACGACTGCTTCACATGGCACTTCGTTAGCTAAGAGCGAGGGTTAATGAGCGAGCAGAAGCCTCGAAAACTTAAATGTGTAGATAGTAGGAGGGTAAAACAACATGATTCAACCCTCCCAAAATACTGGTGGAGCCAATAGAAAAACGGAAACAGAGCAAGTTGCAATAGTATCAGAATATTACACCACGATAATTTCAGCCACCACCCAATGAGGATTCAACCATAAGAAATGTTGTGAATATTGCAACACCAGAGTACAGAATTACAGAGGTTGCCATGTATGAAGACGTGGCAACAATATGCAAACAAGCATTACAGATAAATTGTACAGTTTGTTGCATCATATTAACTAATAAAAACGGCACAATATCAAGAATGAAAGAAGTGGAGTGCTGCATTGAATCTCAAACAACAGCGACAATAACACACACAACAACAATTATGTATCCTCTTTTCCAAGCATTTTATCAGCCAGTGCGAAAACTCAGCTCAATTATGCGCTAAAATTTACGCTAATACTTAAACATGCGCATCGCATACCCATGAGTGAAGGTCAAGCAGAGTGGAAACTTAACACCCTGTCCTTTATTGCACACGGCACGTAAAAACGACGATAGATCGGAAGATTGTGGTGGGTAAGATACAATCCCAATACTCTCCGACAAGACACACTATACTGTGTGTTAATCTATCTCTTATATAAAAACAAGTGTCCTGACTGACTGACTGACTGACTGACTGACTCATCATCGCCCAGCCAAAACTATTTAAGTTAGAAACATGAAATTTTGGGAATATGTTCGTTGTAAGTCGAAAACGCCCACTAAGGAAGGGTTTTTGGATATTCAGTTTCTAAAGGGGTGTTAAGGGGGTACGCCTGCATTTCATTGAATAACAATATCTCCGGATTGCTTTCATTGGGGGATTTGATACTCGGCATATAAACTCATCATTAAAAATAAGAAGATACGTGTCTGAGGGTTTTTCAATGTGGTGTATATTATGAGGTGAAAGGGGGTGAAAAGTGGGGGTTGAAGGTTTCCTAACCGAGCGTGTATCTCTTAAACGACATAGGCAAGGAGTTTGGAACTCAGCGGAAAAAAATCAGCATAAAAATAACAAAATAGGTGTTTGACCGTTTTTTCATAAATCCAATATAAGGGGCCCATGGGGAGGGGTGAAAATATGGGGGGGGGGACGTAATATGTCTGAGTGTAAAATTATACATGGCCTATGTTGTAGACAATAACACATTACATCTTTTTTGTCTCTTGCTATTTCATCATACGACGAATACTTAGGGAGTTATTAATGATTTTGTACTTTTTGGCCGGAATTTTCTAAGTCATAGGAATGACATAAAAATTGATTCGAATGAAATTTCGAAAAATAGTTTTTTTTAATACTTTTATTATATTTTTCACGTCTTTTAGGGTCCGAAACCAACATGATATTTTTTTTTTTTTTTTCGTCCCATGCATTTTTGGTTTCAGGTGATAGAATTATTTTCCACTAGGACCGATGCTTATCTAATAAAACTAAGTGTCCTGACTGACTGACTGACTGACTGACTCATCGTCGCCCAGCCAAAACTATTAAAGTTAGAAACATGAAATTTTGGGGATATGTTCGCTGTATGTCGAAAACGCCCACTAAGGAAGGTTTTTTGGATATTCAGGTTCTAAAGGGGTGTTAAGGGGGTAGACCTGCGATTGATTCAATAGCAATATCTCACGTATGGTTTCATTGGGGGATGTGATACTCGGCATAGAATCTAACCATTAAAAATAAGCAGACACATGTCTAAGGGTTTTTCGATGTGGTGTATATTAAGAGGTGATGGAGGTGAAAAGTGGGGGCTGAAGGATTCCTAACGGAGCAAGTATCTCTTTAACGACACAGGCAAATAGTGTGAAACTCGGGGGAAAATCAGCTTGAAAAATAAGTAAAGAGGTGTTCGACCGTTTTTTCGTAAATCCAATTTAAGGGGCCCATTGGGAGGGGTGAAATTCTAAAATCTATTATATAAGTAAAGTGTCCTGACTGATTCACTAACTCATCATCGTCCAGCCAAAGCTATTAAAGTTAGAAATATGAAATTTTGGGGATATGTTTGATGTTAGTCGAAAACAACCACTCAGGAAATTTTTGGATATTCTGGTTCTAAAGGGGTGTTAAGGGGGTAGACCTGCATTTCACTAAATATCAATATCTCACGATTGGTGTCATTGGGGGATGTGATACTCGGCATATAAACTAACCATTAAAAATAACCAGACACCTGTCTAAGGGTCTTTGGAGGTGGTGTTTATTATGAGGTAAAAGGGGTGAAAAGTGGGGGATGAATAACTCGTAACAAAGCATGTATCTCTTAAACGACATATTCGAAACGTATAAAAAACTCAGGGGGAGAAAATCAGCCTAAAAATAAGTAAATAGGTGTTAGACCGTTTTTTCATAAATCAAATTTAAGGGGCCCATGGAGAGGGGTGAAATTTGGAAAGAAACAAAATCCATTAAAGAAGGACAACCACTGCTCACCCTTAGAGTTCCCTCTATGCGTGTGTGTCATCACGGGGATGGTGACCTGCAGCATCGGCAAAGCATCATTAATTTACAATACGAGCTGAACAAATATTATTTGAATTATTAGAAATTTCTTTGAATAATCTATTATATAAAACCAAGTGTCTTGACTGACTGACTGACTGACTGACTGACTGACTCATCCAATTTTGAGGATATGTTCGTTGTATGTCGAAAACGTCCACTAAGGAAGGATTTTTGAATATTCAGGTTTTAAAGGGGTGTTAAGGGGGTTAGACCTGCAATTCATTGAACAACAATATCTCACGATTGGTTTCATTGGGGGATGTGATACTCGGCATTTAAACTAATCATTAAAAATAAGCAGACACGTGTGTAGGGTTTTTCGATGTGGTGTACATTATGAAGTGAAAGGGGTGAAAAGTGGGGGATGAAGGATTCCTAACGGAGCATGTATCTCTTAAACAATATAGGAGAAAAAATATGAAACTTGAGGGGGAAAAATAAGCTTAAAAAATAAGTAAATTTTTCATAAATCCAATTTAAGGGGCCCATGGGGATGGGTGAAGTTCTGAAAAAAAACGTCCACTAAAGAAGGAGAACCGCTGCACAACCTTAGATTTCCCTCTATACGTGTGTGCCATCACGAGGATGGGGACCTGCAGCTGAAAAAAACAGACACGTGTCTAAGGGTTTTTTGATGTGGTGTATATTATGAGGTGAATGGGGAGAAATGAGGGTGTAGAAGATTTCGATTTGTGTAATTTTATGATGTGTACTTTTTTTCATAATATATCTCATTTATTTTATATTTACGTTTGAGGTCTGAAACCATGTTGTGATTTTGAGTCGAATATTTTACATGCGATGCGAGCGTTCGTGATAACTTGATATTCATATGCCATTGTTGAGTTGTAATGCCTTTATTGTCTGATTGTTTACGGTCTTTACCAAATTATTATCAAAATTTTTCAAAATTAAATGATAACTAACTCATAACATTCACGTTTAAGCCCTTGCTAAGTGTACTCTTTACAACTACCAGTACAATATTCGCGGGTGAAGCCGCGACGGGTAATGCTAGTTATATATATATACAAGCTGTACCCGGCATGCGTTGCAATGTCAATCAAAGAAAGTGATGGCGTTGTAATTTTGCTTCTTGAAGTGCTTTTGGATACACAATACGTTTTTCAATTTCCATTAAGTGCCTCTAAACTATCGTAAAATCGTTAAACAATTTAGAAACATTCGAGGGAGCGTGCACAACAACTCACCAATGTTTCATCGCAATCGGATGAATGGTTTATGAACGCATACGGGATTTTGTTTAAACGATTCGCGTGCCGTCACTCATTTGTTGAATCTACTCGTACGCTACGTATTGTATATGGATTTACTAAGCCAGAAAACTTCCCTGGAGTGTACTCAACGATTCACCAAAGTTCAATCGCAATCGGATGAATAGTACTGTATATGAACGCATACGGGACTTTGTTGAAACAATTTGCGTGCCGTTGCTCATTTTGTTGAATCTACTTGTGCGCTATCTATTGTAAAATGGTTTTACTAACTCAAAATCTTCCCTGGCGTGTATACAACAACTCATCAAAGTTTCATAGCAATCGGATGAATGGTATATGAACGCATACGCGACTTTGTTGAAGCGATTCGCGTGCCGTCGCTCATTTGTTGAATGTACTCGTGCGCTACCTATTGTAAAATGGATTTAATAACTCAAAACCTTCCCTGGGGTGTACATAACATCACACCAAAGTTTCATAGCTATCGGACGAATGGTATATGAAAACATACGGGACTTTATGGAAACGCTTCGCGCGTCGTTGCTCATTTGTTGAATTACTCGTGCGCTACCTATTGTAAAGTGGATTTACTAAGCCAGAAACCTTCACTGAAGTGTACACAACATCTCATCCAAGTTTCTTTGCAATGGGATGAATGATATATGAACGCATACGGGACTTTATTGAAACGAATCGCACGCCATTTTGTTGAAGCTGTGCCAAAGGGCCTAAATACAGGAAATTGAGTGGTCTGTCCTAAATTTAAAGTGGATAGTGTTACTCGCAGGCTTCCAAAGGGTAAGAATACGAAGTTTGATTTAGATCGGTGAAACGGTGTAGATTTGTGTAAATAACAGACAGAAAGTGAAACCAACATTGAGCTTTATATATAAACTAGCACCCACCCCGGCATCTCCCGGCCTTTTTGAAGGTTTACCCAGCGTAAGCTTAAAAGGCTTATTGACGGCAGGTCCCGGACGCAATTCAGAAAAGTCGAGGTGAAAACGGAAACCCAAACACATACTGTATAGTCTTCTCTGAAGTCTTAACTTGGCACGACTCGACAGCTTGATGCTGGCCAATGCTCGCTCGCTGGCTAGCTCCTAAACTTCCTCCGAAGCTAGTAATATATATATAAATCAATGTAACGTGATAGTTTGTGGGTATGTATGTCTCCTATGCGTTCATATACCATTCGTCCGATTGCGATGAAACTTGGGTGAGATGTTGGGTACACTCCATGGAAGGTTTCTGACTTAGTAAATCCATTTTACAATAGGTAGCGCACGCGTAGATTCAACAAATGAGCGACGATGCGCGAAGCATTTCAACAAAGTCCCATATGTGTTCATATACCATTCGTCCGATAGCGATGAAACATGGGTGAGATGTTGTGTACACTTACGTGAAGGTTTCAAAATTAGTGAATACATTTCACAGTAGATAGCGCACAAGTAGATTCAACAAATGAGCGACGACACGCAATGCGTTTCAACAAAGTCCCGTATGCATTCATATACCATTCGTCCGATAGCTATGAAACTTGCGTAAAATGTTGTGTACACTGCAGGGAAATTTTCTGGCTTAGTACGTCCACTTTACAATAGGCAGCGCACGAGTAGATTCAACAAATGAGCTACGACGCGCGAAGCATTTCAACAAAGTCACGTTTGCGTTCATATACCATTCGTCCGATAGCGATGAAACTAGGCTGAGATTTTGTGTGCACTCCAGGGAAGGTTTCTAGCTTAGTCAATCCCTTTAAAAATAGGTAGAGCACGAGTAGAATCATCAATTGAGCAACGGCGTGCGAAGCGTTTCAACAAAGTCCCATATAATTTCATATACCATTCATCCGATAGCGATGAAACTTGGGTGAGATGTTGTGTACACTCCAGGGAAGGTCTCTGCCTTAGTACATACATTTTACAATAGGTATCGCACCAGTAGATTCAACAAATGAGCGATGACACGCGAAGCGTTTCAACAAAGTCCCGTATAAAGTCATATACCAGTCGTCTGATAGTGATAAATGTTTGGTGAATTGTTGTGTACACTCCAGGAAAGGTTTCTGGCTAAGTAAATCCATTTTACAATACGAAGCGCACGTTTATATTCAACAAATGAGTGACTACGCGCGAAGCGTTTCGACAACGTCCCGTATACGTTCACATACCATTCATCCGATTGCGATGAAATTTGGGTGAGATGTTGTGTACACTCCAGGGAAGGTTTCTGGCTGAGTACATCCATATTACAATATGTAGCGCAAGAGTAGAATCAACAAATGAGCGACGACACGCGAAGCGTTTCAACCAAGTCCCGTATGCATTCATGTACCATTCGTCCGTAGCTATGTAACTTGGGTGAGATGTTGTGTACACGTCATGGAAAATTTCTGGCTTAGTAAATCCACTATACAATATGCAGCGCACAAGTTGATTCAACAAATGAGGGACGATGCGCGAAGCGTTTCAACAACGTCCCGTATAAGGTCATATACCATTCTGCCGTTAGCGGTAAAACTTGGGTGAAATATGGTGGACACTCCAAGGAAGGTTTCTGGCTTAGTAAATACATTTCACAGTAGGTAGCACACGAGTAGATTCGACAAATGAACGACGACATGCGGAGCGTTTCAATACAGTCCCCTATGTCTTCATATCCCATTAGTCCGATAGCGATGAAACTTGGGTGAGATGTTGTGGACACTTACGTGACGGTTTCTAACTTAGTAAATACATTTTACAGTAGGTAGCGCACGAGTAGATTCAACAAATGAGTGACGGAGCGTGAATCGTTTAAACAAAATCAGGTATGCGTTCATATACTATTCATCCGATTGCGATGAAACATTGATCACTTATTGTGTACCCGCCAGGGAAGGGGACTTAGTAAATCCATTTCACAATAAGTAGCGCAAGATTAGATGCAACAAATGGGTGACGACGCGCGAAGCGTTTCAACAAAATCCCCTATTGCGTTCATATAACATTCTTCGATTGCGATGAAACCTTGATGAGTTATTGTGTACACGCCAGGGAAGGGCTTCGACTTAGTAATACATTTCTCAATAGGTAGCGCACGAGTAGATTGAACAAATGAGTGACAGCGCACGAATCGTTTAAACAAAACCCCGTATACGTGCATATACAATTCATCCGATTGCGATGAATCATTGATGAGTTATTGTGTACACGCCAGGGAAGGGTTTCGACTTAGTAAATCCATTTCACAACAGGTAGCGTACAAGTAGATTCAACAAATGAGTGACAGCGATGACACTTTTGAAAGTTGTTGTGCACGCTTCCACGAATGGTTCTAAATTAGAAAATCCATTTTACGATAGCTTAGAGGCAGTTAACATGTTGTGTATCCAAAAGCACTTCAAGAAACAGAATTTCAACGCCAACACTTTCTTTGATTGGCATTGCAACGCATGCCGGGTACACCTTGTTATGTATAAAAATGTAAAATATTCAGACAATATGAAATCCATATTAATGGGTTAGTAAAAACCGATACAGTTCCCTGTTATTGAAGCCAATATACCATTTTTTGGAAGCCTTCATAGCGAGGTAATGGCTGCTTGAGCTTTTTGCTCTCGCAGCAAAGAGGTGCAGGCGCGCTTCATAAATAGCGATGTAGCGCTCAGTTTGCTACTCCTGTGGGGGTCCGGGCGGGTACACCAAGAGCTCGCTGATGAGCCTGCTCGGTGTCCTAGGCGAAACCCCACACAAAGCACGGCACTAACCTAGAATAATTGCTGAGTTTTAATTCACTGGTCGTGAAAGCCAATATACCATCATTTTTGAAGCGTTCATGGGCTGGTTATGGCAGCTTGCGCTTTTAGTTCTCGCAGCAAAGAGGTGCAGTGGCGCTTCATAAATAGGGACGTAGCGCGCAGTTCGCTACTACTGTGGGCGTCCGGTTGGGGACACCAAGAGCCCGCTGATGAGCCTGCTCGGTGTCCTAGGCGAAACCCCACACAAGGCACGGCACTAACCTAGAATAATTGCTGAGTTTTAATTCACTGGTCGTGAAAGCCAATACACCATCATTTTGGAAGCTTTCATGGGGAGGTTATGGCTGCTTGAGCTTTTAGTTCTCGCAGCAAAGAGGCGCAGTGGCGCATCACAAATTGGGACGTAGCGCGCAGTTCGCTACTACCGTGGGCGTCCGGTTGGGGACACCAAGAGCCCGCTGATGAGCCAGCTTGGTGTCCTAGGTGAAACCCCACACAAGACACGGCACAAACTAAGAACAATTGCTGAGTTTTAATTCACTGGCCGTGGAAGCCAATATACCATGTATGAAATTGTAAAATATTCAGACTATGAAATACATATGAATGGGGAGCGAAAACGCAAACAGTTCCCTGTAAATGAAGCGTACATGGAACAAACGTCTATGTTCCATTTACACACAATGTAACATAGACGTTTATCCCGCATACGCTTCAATTCTTGAGGAGTAATATTAATCAAAGTTGCCCCAATTATAATTTTACTACCTAGATCTATATATCTTGACAATATTATTTAAATATTGTTATTATATTGTTAGTACTAACTATTCCAGGCTGATGTGTCCAGATACGTTGAATCCTGCTGCAAGGACGATTTACTCATTAAATAATAGTGGAAGACAATACACTAACACTGCATCTAATGGAAAATTAACTATGAGTCCAAATTTGAAGCCAAACATTTTAGGTTATAGAGGAGCGGAGCTAAATTTTCGAAGACAGGTCGCTGGAAAACACAGGCCAATGCATATCGGCGTGTTGTTATATAATAATCAGTTTATTGCAGCCAAACTGGCCATTTAGTGTTGAAGTACAGGGATTACAAGTCTTATTCACTACTGATTCTCACCGGTGATTCTGTTCTTATCTTATAGTTAAATACATGGTATCTCTCACAATTGTCACCGCACCTCGCGCATATACAGTTCATGCAGGGCTCGTGAAAACTCTGGGTGCTGCACAGCTTGTGGTGAAATCCGTGCACGGAGAGTCTTGTCACTGCGTGGCGAAGTTCGTATCCTCCCTGCGTCCATTCACGGTTGGTCATAGCGTCAGTAACTTAGAAATCATCCAAAATCTGGAGTTTCCTCTCATGTAGCTCCCTCAGTAAGTCATGGTAGGCTGTCGTCGCTGGTAGTAGGAGAGACTGAAACTCTTCTTTAAGGATGAGCTCTCTGTTCAATTCATACACGAGCCTTGAAGGTGTGTATTTGGAAAGACAGAACACCCTTTTCAAATTTGTGGCCTTCTGTTCTCTATCAATTTGAGGTTCATCTTCTTCAGATATGTCCAATTTTTTTCCAAGTCGTAAGTTTCAACAGGTTCACTTAAGTTCGAAAAGTCGGAGGGCTGTTTCCAGATAATGTTTGCCTATTGACTTGGTATCATTTATTGATCTCGTCGCGGTGCTGGCTCTGTCTTTTATGTGTCGTGAGAAAACTGTTCCCTGTGACCGAAGGGTAGTTCCTAGGTACGTGAAACTTGTGACTGACAAGCGGTGACTCTCCAGTGTAGAAAGTGCCGGGTCTTCCTCCTCTCCGGAAACTCATGGAGAGGAAACTCTTCTCTTCATACTATGATAGGTCGTTTTCTTGTGCCCAGTTCACTAACCGATTGTGTGTTTTCTGCAAGTGATCCTCTGAAGCCGAGGTCAATGCCATGTCGTCCACAAACATGAGTAAGTTGACATTGTCGGGTTTTATTGCCTCAACTAAGTCTGCCGTAGCTAAGATGAAGAGCAAGGGGCTTAGTTGGTCCCCCTGCAATACTCCAACAGTTTGTTAAATCAGGCTGGACGTATCTATGCCGTCATGTATTTCCACCTAGTTGTTAGTGAGAAGGTCTCTACTGATTGACAATAAGTAACGTCAACGGCCAAAAGCTATTTCCAACTTCTTCATTAGATGGATCTGTTGATGGTGTCCAACGCCTTGGTGTACTGTATAAAAATTGCATGAAGTTTTCCCCCACGGTTTGCCAAGGCCATGTCTACATCGGATTGGAGACACTGAAAAGCTTGTGCCAAAGATCTCTCAATTCTGAAACCTAACTGTGAATCGGGGAGTTTCTCATCTATGATACCTCCAAGAAGCTTGCACAGTAGTGTTGTAAGGATCTAGAGTATCCACCGCAATGCCCCTGTACGCATTTAGTTCAGCATGTACACCATTATCACGTTCGAGTATTTCCACTGGTCTGGTACAATTTCTCGTTTCAGGCACTCATATTCTTGTAGCGTATGCAAAGCCAAATTTACCAGCAAAGTACATTTAAAGAGACACCTGCTAATCCACCGCACGGAGAAATTATATGCTTGTAACGCATGCGAAGCCAAGTTCAATCGGAGTGATAGTTTGAAGGGACACATGCAAATCCACAGCGCGGTAAAGCCATATGTATGTACGGAATGCGAAGCCAAGTTTCACCAAAAACGAAATTTGATAACACACCTGCTGATCCATAGCCGCAACAAACCATATCTATGTACGGAATGCGATGCAAAGTTTACCCAAAAACGAAGTTTGAAGAAACATATGGTAATCCATAACAGCGAGAAGCCATTTGCATGTAACGCATGCGATGCCAAGTTTAAACGAGGCGAGAATTTGAAGGGACACATGCTCATCCATAGCGGCGAAAAGCCACATGTATGTAGAGTATGCGAAGCCAAGTTTAAGCGAAATGAGAATTTGAAGGCACACATGAATGTTCATAGCGGCTCGCAGCCATATTCATGTATCGTATGCGAAGCCAAGTTTAACAGAAAAGGAACTTTAAAGGTACACATGCTAATCCATAGTAACGAGAAACCATATGCATGTAACGCATGCGAAGCCAAGTTTAACCAGAAAGGATCTTTGAAGAGACATATGCTAATCCATAGCGGCGACACGCCACATGTATGTAGGGTATGCGAAGCCAAATTTCCTCATGAAGCAAGTTTGAAGGGACACATGCTCATCCATAGCAGTGAGTGGCCATGAACATGTTACGTATGTGAAACGAAATTTACCAGCAAATATTTTTTTAAAGAGCACACGTTTATCCATAGCGTGGAAAAGATACATGCATATACCGTAAGCGAAGCAAATTAACTCAAGAGGCAAATTTGAAAGCACACATACTATTCCATAGCCGAGAGAACCCATTTCATGTAGCATATACGAAGCTTAATTTACCATCAGAGAATGTTTGAAGGCACACATGCAAATCAATAGTCTGAAAAAGCCATATGCTTGTAGCGCATAAAATAACCCTTGGTTCTATAGCCCATACAGGCCCTAGGCATAGCAAGCGACCGCTATCCAGCCTATTAACCTGCATATATTATGGTGACACGTGTCAGTTCATCTGGTCCCATCGGCCGTTAATCTTGATTTTCGTGACCGGGCCACTGCCTCACTGTCTCGCAGCTACTCAATCATCGTCATGAGCCCTCGTCTCAGTTTATAAAATGCTTGACGGAGCCCGGGCCTCCGGGTGAGAGGCAGATGCACTACCCCAACACCACGGGGCCGGCTGCATGTAGCGTATGCAAAGCCAAATTTACTATCAGAGGATCTTTTATTGACACTTAGTAATACATAACCGGAAACAAGCCATTTGTGAAGTCCAATTTGCCTTGAGATGAAATTTTAAGAACTATTTAACTTCTGAATGCTGAGTTACTGGTCTGCTTCATGCTGCATTACTAGTGTCTTCATTCACATGTGAAATGAAAAATTGAAGATACCATAATGTTTTACTTACCAGGAAGCTAGCAGGCTTAAATTGTACACAGGTTTCAGGTTTCTATTACACAGAATCCAAATTAGGTATATTACTTAAAAAATGATTTTTGTCAGCGTAAAATTCAAAATTAATTTTTTTTTACCCATACTTTTATCATCTCCATACGAGAAAAACAGCCCAAACCAAAAATAACACATGTAGTATTTACTTCCGTGATTAAAATAACAAATTCAAGTAGTAGTAGTACTACATAATGCCCAACAGAAGGTAAAACATGCCAGAGATCGACTTGGTACGGCAGAGCGGACGGCGAATTGAAATAAGAGTTCTCGTTAACCGCCTATAGATGGGCGTAGCACTCATCGGCTTAATAGGCATCCTGGTAAATATACCACTTGCAATGGTAAGGATATTCCCAAACAAGATTTTAACACTCATCATTAACCATACAGGCGTGACAACATTCATATTGTGCCCGTTAGACAAGAGTTTCGGGGGGCCATCGGTCATAAACAGCCCTTCCCAAGTCCCTCCTCCGCTACCCAGCCTATTAACCTGCATATATTGTGGTGATGGATACTTTGTTAGACTGGCTCCGCACCTTAAAATTAATCTGGGGGGTCTCTGGATTAGGAGAGGTATTTTTAAGAAACTTGCCCAAAGAACACATCTGTGGGAAAAGGAAACACTATGAAAGATTTAGGCCTGGCTAACGTCATAGATGCACTAGTCTACTCCGGAGTAGTAAAAATCGGCTATTCCGTAATAATGTGACCAGGAAAAGAAATAGTTTTCTCCTATCTAAAGTCTAAGTTAACCTCTCGAAGTTCTTTCCACAGAAAAGACTTAATAGCAAACTAACTAAGAGTGTGACACGTGACAAGTCCCTACGCAGTTCAATGGAGAATTAAAATAGTAATAATAACATCCATGAATCTATGACAAAACAAAGAATTTAAGCATTGACAATGAAAGAGTCCAATTTACAACTAATAGCGTGAATATCAATAGCTACTATACGATGGTGTCACCTCTAACAATTAATTTTACGTTATCTAGCTGTTCCTACTTGATGTTAAGAAAAAGCTAAGGCGCAAGAATATCCTAACCTATAAAAATATAACTAATACATCACAAGTGAATCGCAATATAAATAAACCCTCCTATAAGTTGCTCAATCGGCGCCCTCATCTCCTCTTTTTGTGTGTAATGGTCATAGAGGTTGGGGTGGAAAAATATTATGTCGGTAACTGCTATGGTGGAACATCACGACTCACGGTACGTTATCATTTAACAACCGTGGTTAGCAATTAACATGTCGTTGAATTTTCGCCGTCTCAAAATATGGCTGTAGTCAAGGTTGTATCCAAATAAGTCTAAGAAAAGAGGGTTCTAAAGTTCATGTAGAAAAATTCTGAGTTAATCATTCAGACATTTAACCATATCATGTCATTAAACATTACTAAAGTGCTCCACTATAGAATACCAACAGCTTCTACAAGCTTTTAAAAATGACCTACTATGAACCAGCGACCTTGTGCTAATAGAAATGTTATTATAATAGTGTCAATTCAATCGTCTTTTAAAGTCTACCAAACAAATGAAATGTCCTACACCCTCGCGCTGGTGTGCTCTTCAAAACAGGTTTACAAATCGTAACCTTCTATCTGACTGAGTCTTCATAATACTTCGAAACACAAGCCTACATAAATTTTCTTAATAATGCAGCTATATCATAGCACTCAAATATCAGTATTCTATGGTTAACCTTGGGAAACACATGTTGGCCAGCTCGGCTTATAGAAAACTATGTAATCTTGCTACAAAGAGCTTGAGCTATGCAGTGAATACCCTGCGATTCTCCTGGTATGTGGAAACGATACGATATCTAGACAAAATACGCCATGCCTCTGGCGTAAAGATATGATACAATGACCTGTAATGCTAATTAATAAACATGTTGCCAACCTATAATTTTTCAAAGTGTGACCATCTATTCTAATCTACTTCATTCCAGCCCTGACAATAATTCAACTGAGGCATGAAGCGGACTTAGATTTTTCTGCTTGGAG
The DNA here is from genome assembly GCA_946902985.2 of Meconema thalassinum. Lineage (NCBI taxonomy): Eukaryota > Metazoa > Arthropoda > Insecta > Orthoptera > Tettigoniidae > Meconema > Meconema thalassinum. The sequence continues at coordinate 242,183,579 of OX336395.1, forward strand.
TAGACGTTCGTATCCCGCTCATAGTGAAAGACGAGTTAGGGAGGTTAACTCGATCATGCCCACCAGGGGCGTCGTATTCCTAAAATCATAGGTTCTCCCTATCCTTGGCTGCTTAGCTCACATTACTTGCTCGCCCCTGAGAACGGAACACGTAGGCTATGTCTCCATTTTCCAACATAGACATGTTGATAAAATGCAGCGAGTTTCACAAGGATTATGTCAGTTGTAATAAATGAAAATTAAGACACATTGAGACCGTGCGGACGTGATAAATTAACTCTTCACTTCCGCCAATGAAGCTACGATTACCGGTTATTCTCACCAAATACTGTGCTCAACTTACGAAGTATATAATAATATAATAATAATTTTGGAATGGTTCAGGTCCTACAATTTTATTTCACAATAATTATTACTGTTCTGACGTGGTGTTCAATGTTTTACCAACTTTATATGGTTAAACTTGCGGCCATGCGGTCAACTAAGTCCTTGGTTCTTAAACCTGTACATGTAAATTATGCAAAATCACGTACTTTCGATTCAGTGTTTATTTCAACTCACAGATAACTATTCACTGCTAAAAAAATTCCTCTCGGCACGCCGGAAGGCGGAGGTAGATTTCACCGGGCAAACTAGGGGATAGGCTATAATAGGCAAAATATGCAGGTTTTCGTAGGAGAATCAGACCTCATTTATTGCGAGAAAGTATTTTACAATTGGAGGTTAGTTAACATTTTTTCGTCTTTCTATGAATATTTTTAACATTTTACTGTCTTATGGAGATGGTAACCTTCTTGTCATTTGGGGTTCACTTTTATACTTGTGATCACACTGTCCTTATGCAAGGTTTGGAACTAATGTGTAACTATCTAACAGTCTGTTACTTCTTCACGCAAAATTTTATCTCCCGCAGAGATTTTGGTTGCTTCCCCAGTTTAGGGGCTGCGACAAGGTGGTCATCTAACCCCGTGTACATTGGGTTTGTGCAGAATCTGTCTGATAAACGGTGTTATTTGTGATGACTGTATTAGTCTGTAATTCAGGTAAGGTCTGCAGAAGGTCAATTTTAAGTAGTAGTACCTAATTTTGTACCAAATACTAACGTCAACGACACCTAGCTGTGAACTTGGCTGCTAGATGCCACCGCAACCAGCAACTTGCAACGAACGTTGTAACTTCCCCTCCGAAGGAAAGCATGCTGACGGATTTTTAGCGCTCTTAGAAAATCCGGCGACTTTGGCCGGCTTTGAACCAGCGACCTCGGACATAGAAGTTCAGCATTCTACCAGTTAGCCGCTTCCCTCATAGTCAGATGGAACAAGAAGTTCCGTGACGAACTAAAGAGCCTACTTTTCTTAAAATTAAGATTCATGCCATAGATTGATCTACAGTATATGAACCTATCTAGAATAATGACGAAATTAAGTGGGTAACATTGAAATGTCTTAATTAGTTCGAAATAAGGTATACTAGGCATAATGTAGCCTAATAGAGCAATACAGTTGGCAGCTCTGGTGACTGAATATATTCTTACTTCCTTCTCCTAAGGTACAGAATACAAAATGTGGTTGAAGTCCAAAGGACGTTACATGGATTTAGACATTGGATGTATTAGTACACGTAAAAGCATGTTGGCAACAATGTCATGCGAGTGCTGGTCAGAAATAATCTGAAATATTATATCTTTTTGTGCCAATTTTGGATGAAATCCATTTGTTGGTATAGAAGTTACATGTATTTAAAAATTGGTCCTATCAGCAGGCTTAGAATCATATTGGTAGAACTGACGTATATAAGTTACTCCCAATTAATGTAAAATGTCAGGCAATTTACGTGTGCATAGTTTAAAGCTGTCGGCTTGCATACTTTCTGATATATTTGGATACAAAATAGAGAGCAATTATTAACAGTTGGCAGCTCTGGTGGCTCTTAAGAATACACTCAGTCATATCTGTTAATGTACACATATTACATACAAAATTTGGTTGAAATCCAATTGATAGTGTAGAAGTTATATGCATTTAAAAATTGGACTTATCAGAAGGCTTAAAATTATTTTGGCAACGCTGCCATGTATGGCCATCTGGAAATTAAACTGAAATAGTATTATCTACATGTGTGCCAATTTTAGAATAGCTCCCATGTATACCTTCCAAGATATCCAACATGGAGCTCAAATTTCTAGTGCGTTTTTTTAGCAGTTGGTAGCACTGGCATCTTTTTCAAATATGGGCCTGAGATATTCCGGTATACATCTTTACTCATACTAAATTTGGTTTCGATTGCTGCAGCCGTTTAGTTGATATGGGGACACACACAGCAAGACAGACAGACAGAAGGACAGACAGATAGACAGACAGACAGAAGGACAGACACATTTTCCCGGATATATCTCATAAGTCTACTTTTTCCTCATTTTTGAAAAGTGTGAAAAGTAGGCTAAAAATGAATGTGATCTCGTCAATGGCGTTGTCTTGGCAACCTCTGATAGACCATCCCTTATCAATTTAAAAGCGTTGTTATGGTAACCTCTGATGGCACTTGACATTTTTTAACATTCCGAAATCATTTTTTTCATCCCTTTGCGTAATGGTGGGTCATATCAAAAATTCTTTCAGACAAAATTTTAGGTAAGTATAAGGGGAATATTTTCCATTTCGTACGGTTTTGATATTGTGCCTATTAAGAGAGATATGATTAATGTTTCCCGAAAAACCCACTTTTTCCACCCCGTTGGTCAATGGTTGGTGCTATCAAAAAACTTATTTGACAAAATGTTTTGGCACTTATCCGACACATATTATGAACTTTGAATGGATTCGATATTTCACGTATTAAGAGAGTTATAGCGAAATTTCACTTTTTCGAAAAAAGCCCCCCATTTTCACCCCCTTCGACCGATTTTGCCCATTAGCGAACTCGACCGAGATTTTATAGGGATACATATTATGTAAAAAATTCAAAGTGATTGGTGCAAAATTACGGCAGTTATCGTGTCCACAAGAAACTGATATATATATATATATATATATATATATATATATATATATATAGATAGATACATATATACATAAATTATATATAAACTTTTGAACTGACGGTGGTTTTGGGGTCTGGGGGATGTGAAACGCGAAGATCTGTCGAAATTTTCCGGAAGTCGAAACATGGTACCCATTGCAATAGTTAGCTTTCTAATGAAATCTACCTAAAAGTGAAGCAGGAATGTTAACGATTCACTTTCTACAATTCAGATACTTACACGATGATTGCAAATCACAATTTCTCAAATCAGTAATACACTTTTATGTCTACTCGGCACGAGTACAGACAATCCTAGTAGAAGACAGCGGTACTCAGGTGGTTACAACTTGAATCATGTCTGTATTAAAAAATCATTAGTGGCATATCCGCGATGTTGTCGAATATTTTAAATACTCTCAGAAATTCCAAAATAAATTTCCATGATTTTCCAATTGCTCCAAATATCTTCAAAATGTGCCAAAAATGATGAATTCCCGAAATATGAATTTCCGGCGAGACCAAGTCAAGTGTGTGTTCATCAAGGAGATTGCATTATTTTCGAGCACGGAAAATGTGATATCGTTGACCTCGGTGCTGTTCCGGTGCAACTTATGACCAGTCGATCTCGATGCCAATCGATCATCGAATCGAACATACGCTATCTGGCGCATTATTTTGTCTATGCGATGCCAAATTTACGTAATAGGGAGCAGTTTATCATACTGTAATTCATGGTGATAAAATGCCATGTATTGATGTAGTAAATGCTAAAACAAATTAGCTAATAGTCACTTGAAAACACACGTTCTAATCATAGCAGCTAGAGATGCCATATTCATGTAGTGAAGGATATTTGCATACACACGTGTTCACTGATGTATTCTGTCGTTGCCTCAGAAGAATTCTGCGGATGCATTGGCCAGAGAACATTACAAATGAAGAAATCTTGAAGAGGACAGGAGAGACCCACATAAAACATCAGATTAAAAGGAGAAAATGGGGATGGGTAGGTCACTGTATGAGGAAAGAGGATTCCATAGAGAAATATGAACTTAGATGGAACCCGCAAGGAACAAGAAACAAGGTGACCCGGAAAAGAAGCGTGGAGGAAGAGATGAGTGAAGAAGGCAAATCCTGGGCAGATCTAAAACAGGTTGTCAGGAGAAGAGACCAATGGATGATCTTTGTTGCAGCCCTCTGCTCCGAATGGGATACAGGGCATAAGTCAAGTAAGTCAAGACTTTATGTCGTTGTTGGCGTCCCCCCCCCCCTAACCTCCTGTCAGGAGCTAACCGTTTCATCTCTACATAATGGCCTCACATTACATCCGAGGCAATCTGTTAAACATATCCTAACCTAGGTTTACCTCTACAGTTCATTTCCTCGGCACTTCCTTCCATAACTATGTTTGCTATACCTGAGTGTCCTGTCCAATTGCAGTTTTCAGAAACATCTCCCTTTAATAGCTCTTTATTTGTTACTCCCTCTACTCATCTGATATTCATCATTCTCTTGTAAAATCACATACAAAAGCTTCTATTCTCCTCTTTTCTGCTCCTCCAACAGTACAAGTTTCAATTCCTTAGTGTGCCACGACCCTGAAAAAATATTTGAAAGACATTCTTACACCAAATTCAATATTTAATGAAATCACAATTATTTTCTGCATAAATGCCTTCTTCGCCCAAACGAACCTACTTTTAATATCTTCTTTGCTTCGTCTATCACTGTGGTAATTAATTTCGTAAATAGCAAAAGTCTCCTACTACTTTTAGCTTTGTACCTGCCAATTTGACGTCAGTAGCGGTTTGAGAATTTCTTCATCTGCATTCCATTTTTTTATGTTTATTGATTTTCGTCATGGTTTTGTTCCTCAAGAGTGAGCACATACCTTTAAAAATATAGGCATATCCTCTAATAAATCGACTGTGATGGCATTGTTTATATTAAATCTCGGAAATGAGAAAATCACTCCTTGAATTTTTATTCCCACTCGAATTTTCTAATTCCCCTAATTACTCGTTCAAAGTTCAGATTGAAAATTATGGGTGATAAGCTGCAGCCTTGCCTTACACCTTATGAATGCCAAATCCTCTCTTATGTCATTCAACTCGTATAACTGCTGTCTGCTTCCTGTATACATTGTGATCACCCTCCTATCCCTATACTATTTTCGAATCCTATTTACGATGTCAAACAACTTACTCCAATCGGCGTTATCAAAAGCCTATTCTATGTCTACAAGTGCCATGAACCTTCTCTTATCTTTCCTTATTCTTCCTTTCAAGTTATGTTAAAGATTTATTAGAGTTTCCCTTTCTGCCGCGTTACTCCTGTGACCAAATTCCCCAGCCAACTCGTTTTTTCCTTGTAAATTATTCTACTCAGGATCTTTGAAGCATGAGCGATCACGCTGATTGTACGATAATCTTCCTATATGTCAGTTTCTTCGGTATACGGATGTTCACATTCTTCTTAAAATCAGAGATTACCTTTCCTGTCTCATAAAGCTTACTTCCAAACGAAATAACCTGGGCAGCTCTTCATTATCTATGCATTGTAGCAACTTTATCATGTAGGCTACTTCAGGTGTTTTGTTGGTGCTTAAAAGCCTCCTAGAGATTAGATCTGTTAAATTAAATCTCCTTTCTCAGCCTCATCAATATGAACCCTTACCATAACATGATTCACAAACTCTTTACCCCTATTCATATGCTCTATGTAATCTTTCCCTCTTTTAGCCTAGTCTTCTCTACTTGTTTTCCATCTGAGTATTTCGATAAGGTGATACTACTTTTCCTGCCTTCAGGCAATTTTCAGACGTGTGTATATTGCCCGTCAGACAAGACCATCGAGGGAACAAGTTCTGTTTTAAGTGAAATATGTGATCTCAATGATGCTTTTTGTAATAACACTACATATCGTGCCATGTGTTGTCATTTAAAATAGATGTTAGAGCTTCCTCAAAAATAATCTGAATTTGTGACAATCCAACGCCAGTTTTATTAGTAACTGTTTAATTAGGCAGAGTGATATTAAGGTACAGTCCAGCATTGAATGTTAAGTTAACTTTGATATTTGTGCGACTGATCAGGATAGTTTTCTTGCAGAAGAAGTACAATTAGGAATAACTTGTTCAATTAATGTTAGTACAGTTGGAGTTGATTGTTCGTCTCATGTTTATGCAATGAAAGTTGATGTTTCCTTTCGATGAGTTGTACTTCATGTAGATGGTTTTACGTGTGTGATCATGCACATGTGTATTTGAATGTGACCGTGTGACCATGAATAATCATTAAATTACATTTAATTGTGAATCTAAAATAGAACCAAATGGATACAATGCACTCGAAAACATGGATACGTAATCAATGTTTACGGAATTGATGAAGCATAAATAGGCAAATCTGATAAATACGTTCCTAAAATGATAATAATGTTAACATAATTCCAAAGCTGGCTCAATAATTACAAAGGTATATTTGTAATTCAAATATGAGAACAGATTTTATGACAGTGTTTGGGATATTATGGCAAATTTAGTACACGAGTGAACGAATGCCAACATAATTACCGATTTCTTCTTATGGTAATCATGACTCGCGAGGTTAGGAATGTGTGATGAACGAAAATTGATGTAGATGAAAAGAGATTGGACTTGTTGATCTCATGTGTCTTCTTCTTCTTCTTCTTCAATTCCCTTATGCCTTCAAGCGTCGGGGTAGCCTCGTTTGTGCCATTTCTGCCATTTCGCTCTATTTCTGCACATTCTCTTCATTTCCACAACAGTTTTGCCCCTTTCTGTCCCAATCTCTCAATCCTATTCTCCCATGTAATGCGGGGCCTACCTCGTCCAGCTCCTCCCTCAACTCGCATTTCATGTATTTGTTTTACTTTTCTTTCTTCTTCTATTCTCTTTCCATGTCCGTACCTTCTCAACTGACGTTCCTCAACCTCTTCACCCATTGCTTTTTGTCCTAATTCCTCTCTAATTCTCTCATTTCGAACTCGATCTCTTCTTGTCTCTCCTAATGCTCTCCTCAGAAACTTCATTTCTGTGGCAGTAATCCTACTGTTTATCTTGTAATGCCAAACTCTCCATACCATACAACGTGGTCGGTGCCATGATTGCATTATAGATCTGCCTTTTGGTCTTAAGACGTATCGCATTCTTCGCTACTATTGCGGTATTCATCTGATGATAAGTTGATACTGCTTTCTTAGTTCTATTTAGTACCTCGGGATCAATTATTCCACCATTACTTAATATGGTTCCTAGATATTCAAAAGTTTCTAATTTCTCAAGAAGCTTTGCATTACTGAGGATATTGAGCTCTTCTTCCTGTTTATTCTGTTTTGAAACCCTCATTACTTTACTTTTCTCTTCATTCACTATCATTCCCTTCCTTTTCAATTCTTCATTCCATTCCACCACTGCTTGCTGAAGTCTTTCTGGCGTTAGGTTTTGCTTTGCTCCACGTTGAGCGTACAAATTAAACGTTTTGACTGGTCTTTCTGTTGGGTGACAAATGTAACTGTTTACCTTTGCCTAAGCTATGTTGTTTTAATGGGCGCCAAGACCTCAACGCAATGTTGAACTCTAAATTTATATTTAACAACGTCTAGCTCTGGTAGAACACCTTCAAGAATCTGTTCACTCAGATCGTGGTATGATTTGATCATTAACCCAACAAACAATTGTATCAGGAGAAGGAATTGGTCTATATCTAATGCTACCTACTGAAAGCAAAGATTGCATGGTTGAAAAAAAAAAGAATTTATTATATATAACACGTTTTGCAAAATTAATAATAATAATTAGTTAAAATATATAATGGAGCGTTGCGATTTGAATATTACCGCTAGAAAATTACGTGAAAACGGAGTCTGATAAATTATTGATTTTACTCTTATTCCCAAGATATGAAGTTACTGAAATATTGAATATAAAAACAAAGAGAAACGAGAGATTGCGTAGTTCAGAGTCAGCGAGCTTACCACTGGAAATTGCCGAAGCATTTCCCTCGTACTGGATGATGAAGAGAGCTTCCCACAGTCTCCTGGACGTCATCATCTTCTTCGTTAGTTGTTGATATACTTGTAGATGTAATCACTTTATGGTCCGAACATCGGAGCCAAACACTCGTACAACCACACCGGTTAAGTTTTACGAAGATAGTCCTCCACTCCACTGAACATCGGAGCCACTCACACGTGCAACCATACTGGTCAAGTCTTACACAGATTGTCCTCGCCTCCACGGCGCGCCAACGATATATGCACTCGTCGGCTCCCCACTCCGGTGCCGACTTCCAGCTTACGTGGTCCTCACTGATTGGCTGTGCCACCCCGCTACTCCCCTCCTTAGGCTCAATACACACGGCGCGCGGATGATGTCGTTTGCCGTTCCAGACTAATTCGCCTTTTCTTGACGCTGCAACCCAGGCTTGCGACATACTTCTTGACAAGAATAAGCCTGTATCTGAATTCCCAGTGAGTCATCTCTCTCATAATACCCTAACTGACAATACTCCGTAAAATTCCGTAATCATATAATTTTCTATGATAATGTAGTTCGTAATAATTTGCTTGATAGTGTTTTCTTTGACATAGAAAACCTATCTGTATGCTTATAATTTTATAAAAATGCTCCAAAAATACCTTAATAATAACAATAATAAGTTAATAATAATAATAAATTAACATGAAAGCTTCTCTTGGCTGAACAATTTGCCGCGTAAATAAATATAGAATGGCTTTCTACTGACTTATGCCAGTGGCGTAAAATCCCCTCGAAAAACACGTTACATATTCGCCTCGGATCATCGGATGATTTACCGTGATGACGGTCCATTATCCGATTATCCCAGACACGTTAATAATCCCCATCCAAAATACATATTACATAGATGAAATCACCCTAAATTACATATATATATATACTCATAATTTTTCTTTACGCACTTTGCGTCAAAGTTTGTTGTCACTATGGAATGCACTTTGCAACCAGTCCAATGTTTTTCATATAGAATAATGTTCCACGGATATTTCCGCCTCTCAAATTTCTCTATGTTGGAAAAATTGACATAAATAATGTGTGAGCACTATGTATATAAGATGTCACATCACACGCATCAAGGTGTTCTGATATATGTATATCTCCCTAGAACTTCCTAATTTCACTGGAGGTTCCTTCCTTATTGTGAAATTTAATCCCACTTATCACTGAGCACACGATCACACTATTGTGGCAGCGCATCGTGACCATAATACTTAATCTCTCTTTATAACGGACGAAATTAATATTGACTTCTGAAAAAAAAAACAGTAAATGCGCACCAAATATTTTTGTGTCGTAATCGCCCTGTCTTCTTAAGTTCCCGTAGACCATATTCTACTTAATATTAGTTCTCAACACAGACCAGTTCTCCTCACACAAATAATACCATTGTACAAATTACCTTAAATTACACACTTACAAATCTTACATGGCGAGGCCGTAAACAGAAATCACGTGTGCTGTTATGTATGAGTTTCATGAAGGACTGTCTCGCCTTCTGATGGCCCATCTTTTGTCTCGTGGACGCCTTAAGCAAAAATACCCTGTCCAAGCGCTCACCTATCTCTTGGAGACAAATGGGAATTCACCAGCGCTGCCAAATTCTGGCCTTGGTGTATCGAGACATTTTAGTGCTCAAGAGCATCCGACAATCCCGTCATATTTCCCTGTACCTTAAAAACTGTCAGTTATTTACATACTACCCCCCTGTGTGACTTCTGATACGCCTGCCTGGAAGTCTATATCTTCCACGCACCAAATACCACACTTACGCATTTGATAGGCTGGCTCGCCAGCTAAACACACTCACTTTATGACACATCCTTAATTTCATAACGTTGCTCCACTAGCATATTTCTCAGTGTCTGTAACGATGCCCTGTTGCTACTGTCCACACATGCACATAATAAAATACCGTCCTCTGCTTTAACCACAGGATAATCCCTACATAAATTAGTGTCCCTTGATAGCATGTCTGCAAGAATGTTATCTTTACCTTTAATATATTTTACTGTGAATTCGTATTCCTGCAGAGCAAGAATCCACCTACTAACTCTGTTAGAACTGAGTTTACAAGTCCTCATATACAGTAATGCATGGTGATCTGTATGGATCTCAAATTTCCCCCCTACTAAATACATTCTAAATTTCCCTAAACTGAAAACAATACCTAAAAGCTCCAACTCAGTAATCGTGTATCTTTTCTCTGCTGCTGTCAGTCCTCGCGAGGCTAAAGATACAATGCACAGATTACCCTCATCATCCTTCTGACATAATACTCAAGCAATACCTATATGTGAAGCATCTGTAATAACCACATATTCCTTATCTTCTAAAGGATATTTCAGCACTACAGCTTTCTCAAAACCTTCCTTCAGCGCTCTAAAAGCCTGATCATGCTTGGACTCCCATCTCCACCGAGTCCCACTTTTAAGCAATTCCTTGAATGGTTCTACCAACCCTGAGTATTTAAGAACGAACCTCCTGAAGAAGTTGCAAATTCCCTTGTATGTTTTTAACTGTTTAACATTCTGTGGCACCTCTGCGTTAAGTATCTTATTAACCCTACTTTCCTCTGGTGTCACACCTCTACTCGACACTCTATGACCTAAAAATGTCACTTTTGACTGGCAGAATGACGACTTAGACAGCTTCAAAGTGAACCCTGCCTGATCTAACTTCTGAAAAACTATATCTAAATGACGTAGGTGCTCCTCAAAACTGCGTGAACTAATTACCATATCATCAATGTAAATGGTTACAAATTCCCCTGTGTCATCCCCTAATGCGATGTTTAAAGCCCTAATTAAAGCTGCTGAACTACTCTTTAACCCATAGGGTGTTCTACAAAATTGATAAAGGTTATATTTATGACTAAAAGCTGTAAATGGTCTATCTTCGTACATAAGTGGCACTTGCCAAAAACTGGAACTCAAATCTACACAAGTGAAATACTTCTTCCCCTCAAATGTTTGCATTAATTCCTCTATTGACATAGATTTCAGCTGATCTGAACTAATTCTACTGTTAACCAAACGAGCGTCTAAACAAATACGAACCGTGCCGTCGGCCTTGGGTACCGTGATCAAAGAATTAACATATGGACTGCTAGAGTGCTCAATAATCCCATCATCTAGCATCTGGTTAATTTGTGCCTCAACGGCACTCTGATAAGCGAAAGGTACAGGATATCTATGTCCTGTGAATACTGACCTATCAATAACGTTCAATGAATGTGTATAGCAATTGGCCATACCAATGCGATCCTCAAAAACTCTCCTATTACACAATAACACATCATAGAGCCGAACACATTGTTCCACCTCTATATTTCCCTGAAATGCAGCATCACGTAATGAGTCCTCTAGACTACCGTTCGTTATCACACTGCCCACAAAACATGGAGAACCCCGCTCTACGGCTGGCGATATCTCATTTAAAGTACAAATCACACCTACAACCCTACTTCTCTGAATATGATCATTGAACGCTACTTCTACTTCAGAATCTCTCCATTTAAATTTCAAACTCCCTACATCATAACATAAGTTACCAGACACTCTACTTAGCCACTCTGAACCCAAGATAACACTGAATACTAAATTTGGAATTACAAGGCAAATCTGCTTCTCTACATGATTATTAATTTTGAGCTCTACTAAAACTTGCTTAGAAATTACTTTAGACCTCTTCCCAACAGCTGTGATAACAAAAGTGCTTTTAATTGGCATATCCTCAAAATTTACTCCAGGTCCTTTCATTTTATCATAAAATGCACTACTTATGCAACTCTTCATACAACCACTATCAATTAAAACATCTGTATACGCCTCGGACACGTTAAATTTAACTATGGGGCTCTTACTAACCACTTCCTGAATAATACCTTCATCATTTAGTTCATGTAATAATTCATTTCTTACATTTAGGTCATAGGGTTCCTGTATAATTCTATGGACAGGCCATGTTACAGACTGAGATTCTGACCTTACTTCGCAGCCTGGTTCGCGTTTAAAGAACCGCTACAGCTGGCTGTAGTACTACTAACTACTGCACTGGTCTGGTTGTTCTGGGCTGTGTTGTCATTGTTTGGCTGTATATTACTACCACTAGGCTGTCCTCTTCCTTGACCCCTATTCTGGTTGTAATTATTGTCATTATAATTTCTCCTTTGATTTCCCCTGAAATCATTATTTCTCCCTTGATTTCCCCTGAAATCATTGTTCCTCCCTTGATACTGATTACCATAGCCATTTCCTCTGTTCTGATTTAGCTGATTATTATTATTATTATTTCTATTTTGAGCGTTGGCCCCTTCGCCACCGTTCCCTTGAACTTCCTGATGCCTGGCTTCTTTAGGCCTATTATTATTATTACCCTGGTTCCTATTGAAATTGTCCTCATAACCCCCTCTCCCTAGTGCATCAAATGTGCTTAACAAATTTTCTACTCGTGATATTGTCTTTACATTCTGGATACAAGCAGCCTCCTTGATCCTATAGGGAAAGTGCCTAAGTAGCAACCTCACCACATCACTTTCCTCCTTCAAGCCATCCAGATATTTACACACTAATACCTGCCCTAAAAAGTATTCGGTCATGGTGGAGCTTCCTTTAGGGTTATATTTACCACACACTACTCCCTCACGATGCTGCGACTGAATAACCTCATTCCAGAACTTTTCACAGAATTTCATTTTAAAATCATTAATATCAGTAAACTTGTCTCTGTAGACAGCAAACCAATTCCTCTTTTCCCCCACAAACACTTGTTCTAAAATTTCAACTACCTGGCACCACTCAATACTACCATTTTCCAACCTCTCCCCGAATTTATTTTCTATAGTATTCATGAACTCCATTGGGCACCCCTGTCGATTGCTGAACTTACCCAGTTCTACCTCCCTGTGTGTGCTCAATTCACGAAAACTGGCCTATTCTGACTATTTTCTTGCCTGATCCTAGCTTTTAATTTTAATTCTAATTCTGCGATTTTCTCCTCCGCCTTCCTCTCAATACTGTTTACTGTTACTTTAATGTTTCCTTCTGATTCTTCTACTTTATCATATAGCTTTGCTTGTTTCTCCTCAATCTTGCTAATGCTCTCTCTATTACTCTCTCTTAAATCATTTACTTCTGCAACTATTTGTGAGTGGACTTTCTCAATTCTACCCCCCAGCTGTTCCTTAACCTCTTTAGTTGCTACCTGAATTTTGTCAATTTCTCCCCCCAATTGCTTTTTGACCTGCTGTGTTTCCAGTTGCAGTAGTTCTTTTAAATTTTCAGCCTGTGTACTGATTCTAATTTCTAACTCCTCCTGTACTTTTCCTAATTTTTTGTCTAAATCTGCAATAATCTCTTTAGCCTTCTCTTCCTTCACCCCTCTGATTTCACCTCTAATCAGTTCGAATTAATCACTAATTTCCCTACTGTTTTGTTCTAATTTAGCATTTAAAGTTTCAGTACTCTTTCTATTTTCCCTACTGTCTTGTTCTAATTTAGCATTTAAAGCGTCTGTACTTTCTTTATTTTCCCTATTGTTTTGTTCTAATTTTGCATTTAAGGCATCACTACTAACTTTGTTCTGAAGCATGAACTCGAGAAGTAAAGTTTTTAATTCTGGTTGGCCGCCTACACTCCCTGTTTCAGTATCGGGATTTACCTCCGCTACCCCGGTACTACCATCACTCGACATACTGCTCGTATCATCACTCTCCAGTTGATGACCTCTACGTAACCTCATCTGTCTTTCTTTCTCATCCCCCATAATGATATACACTGATAAAGACTAATAACCCCCAAAATACAGGCACAGAAATATATATCATTCTCCTTCCACAAATGTTATTAGGTTTTCAGCCCCAGGTTGGTAGCGACAAGTGTAACAGGTTTTACTTTGCTCCACGTTGAGCGTACAAATGAAACGTTTTGACTGGTCCTTTCTGTTGGGTGACAAATGTAACTGTTTACCTTTGCCTAAGCTATGTTGTTTTAATGGGCGCCAAGACCTCTACGCAATGTTGAAATCTAAATTTATATTTAACAACGTCTAGCTCTGGTAGAACACCTTCAAGAATCTATTCACTCAGATCGTGGTATGATTTGATCATTAACCCAACAAACAATTGTATCAGGAGAAGGAATTGGTCCATATCTAATGCTACCTACTGAAAGCAAAGATTGCATGGTTGAAAGAAATGAATTTATTATATACAAGCTGTACCCGGCATGCGTTGCAATGCCAACCAAAGAAAGTGTTGGCGTTGAAATTCTGTTTCTTGAAGAGCTTTTGGATACACAACATGTTAACTGCCTCTAAGCTATCGTAAAATGGATTTTCTAATTTAGAACCATTCGTGGAAGCGTGCACAACAACTTTCAAAAGTTTCATCGCTGTCACTCATTTGTTGAATCTACTCGTACGCTACCTGTTGTGAAATGGATTTACTAAATCAAAACCCTTCCCTGGCGTGTACACAATAACTCATCAAGGTTTCATCGCAATCGAAGAACGTTATATGAACACAATAGGGGATTTTGTTGAAACGCTTCGCGCGTCGTCACCCATTTGTTGCATCTAATCTTGCGCTACTTATTGTGAAATGGATTTACTAAGTCCCCTTCCCTGGCGGGTACACAATAAGGGATCAATGTTTCATCGCAATCGGATGAATAGTATATGAACGCATACCTGATTTTGTTTAAACGATTCGCGCTCCGTCACTCATTTGTTGAATCTACTTGTGCGCTACCTACTGTAAAATGTATTTACTAAGTTAGAAACCGTCACGTAAGTGTCCACAACATCTCACCCAAGTTTCATCGCTATCGGACTAATGGGATATGAAGACATAGGGGACTGTATTGAAACGCTCCGCGTGTCGTCGTTCATTTGTCGAATCTATTCGTGTGTTACCTACTGTGAAATGTATTTACTAAGCCAGAAACCTTCCTTGGAGTGTCCACCATATTTCACCCAAGTTTCACCGCTAACGGCAGATTGGTATATGACCTTATACGGGACTTTGTTGAAACGCTTCGCGCGTCGTCCCTCATTTGTTGAATCAACTTGTGCGCTGCATATTGTATAGGGGATTTACTAAGCCAGAAATTTTCCATGACGTGTACACAACATCTCACCCAAGTTTCATAGCTACGGACGAATGGTACATGAATGCATACGGGACTTGGTTGAAACGCTTCGCGTGTCGTCGCTCATTTGTTGATTCTACTCTTGCGCTACATATTGTAATATGGATGTACTCAGCCAGAAACCTTCCCTGGAGTGTACACAACATCTCACCCAAATTTCATCGCAATCGGATGAATGGTATGTGAACGTATACGGGACGTTGTCGAAACGCTTCGCGCGTAGTCACTCATTTGTTGAACATAAACGTGCGCTTCGTATTGTAAAATGGATTTACTTAGCCAGAAACCTTTCCTGGAGTGAACACAACAATTCACCAAACATTTATCACTATCAGACGAATGGTATATGACTTTATACGGGACTTTGTAGAAACGCTTCGCGTGTCATCGCTCATTTGTTGAATCTACTGGTGCGCTACCTATTGTAAAATGTGTGTACTAAGCCAGAAACCTTCCCTGGAGTGTACACAACATCTCACCCATATTTCATTGCTATCGGATGAATGGTATATGAAATTATATGGGACTTTGTTGAAACGCTTCGCGCGTCGTCGCTCATTTGTTGATTCTACTCGTGCTCTACCTATTTTTAAAGGGATTTACTATACTAGAAATCTTCCCTGGAGTGCACACAAAATCTCAGCCTAGTTTCATCGCTATCGGACGAATGGTATATGAACGCAAACTTGACTTTGTTGAAATGCTTCGCGCGTCGTAGCTCATTTGTTGAATCGACTCGTGCGCTGATTATTGTAAAGTGGATGTACTAAGCCAGAAAATTTCCCTGCAGTGTACACAACATTTTACGCAAGTTTCATAGCTATCGGACGAATGGTATATGAATGCATACGGGACTTTGTTGAAACGCTTTGCGTGTCGTCGCTCATTTGTTGAATCTACTCGTGCGCTATCTACTGTGAAATGTATTCACTACTATTGAAACCTTCACGTAAGTGTACACAACATCTCACCCAAGTTTCATCGCTATCGGACGAATGGTATATGAACACATACGGGACTTTGTTGAAATGCTTCGCGCATCGTCGCTCATTTGTTGAATCTACGCGTGCGCTACCTATTGTAAAATGGATTTACTAAGTCAGAAACCTTCCTTGGAGTGTACTCAACATCTCACCCAAGTTTCATCGCAATCGGACGAATGGTATATGAACGCATAGGAAACATACATACCCACAGACAAACTATCACGTTACATTGATTTTTATATATATAGATAGATAACACGTATTGCAAAATTAATAATAATAATAAGTTAAAATTTATATTGGAGCGTTGCGATTTGAATATTACCGCTAGAAAATTACATGAAATCGGAGTCTGATAAATTATTGATTTTACTCTTATTCCCAAGATATGAAGTTACTGAAATATTGAATATAAAAACAAAGAGAAACGAGAGATTGCGTAGTTCAGAGTCATTCGCGCGTACCACTGGAAATTGCCGAAGCATTTCCCTCGTACTGAATGATGAAGAGAGCTTCCCACAGTCTCCTGGACGTCGTCATCTTCTTCGTTAGTTGTTGATATACTTGTAGATGTAATCACTTTATGGTCCGAACATCGGAGCCAAACACTCGTACAACCACACCGGTTAAGTTTTACAAAGATAGTCCTCCACTCCACTGAACATCGGAGCCACTCACACGTGCAACCATACTGGTCAAGTCTTACACAGATTGTCCTCGCCTCCACGGCGCGCCAACGATATATGCACTCGTCGGCTCCCCACTCCGGTGCCGACTTCCAGCTTACGTGGTCCTCACTGATTGGCTGTGCCACCCCGCTACTCCCCTCCTTAGGCTCAATACACACGGCGCGCGGATGATGTCGTTTGCCGTTCCAGACTATTTCGCCTTTTCTTGACGCTGCAACCCAGGCTTGCGACATACTTCTTGACAAGAATATGCCTGAATCTGAATTCCCAGTGAGTCATCTCTCTCATAATACCCTAACTGACAATACTCCGTAAAATTCCGTAATCATATAATTTTCTATGATAATGTAGTTCGTAATAATTTGCTTGATAGTGTTTTCTATGACATAGAAAACCTATCTGTATGCTTATAATTTTATAAAAATGGTTCAAAAAATACCTTAATAATAATAATAATAAGTTAATAATAATAATAAATTAACATGAAAGCTTCTCTTGGCTGAACAATTTGCCGCGTAAATAAATATAGAATGGCTTTCTACTGACTTATGCCAGTGGCGTAAAATCCCCTCGAAAAACACGTTACAGCGTGTCAGCTATCAATGCTATATCATCTTCATAGAGCAGTACTTGCCTATAAACCGGTCGTAATCTCCACATTCCAAGCTTTGTTCTGTATGTTCTTCTACTACATATTGTAGTTATTTCGTCTAGCGAGATGTTGAAAAGCAAAGGGATAAGGCTATCCCCTTGTTTAATTCCTTTCTCCATTGGAAATTCTTTAGTTGTTTCTCCATCTACACTTACTATTCCCATTGATAGTCTTCACAGCATTTCTCAGCTTCATTGGCACCCTCTTCGCTGCCAGTGCTTCCCACACGTATTGTCTTGATACAGAGTCAAATGCAGCTTTGAGATCGAGAAATGCTAAATACAGGTCCCGATTTTTGGATTTGCTCTTTTCCATTATTGCTCTTATGGTATAGATATGATCCTGTGTCTGCCTCCCAGGCCTAAAAGCAGCCTGCTCCTCCTCCATATCTTCTTCTACCGCCCCCCTCAATCTCCTCCTTAGCACACGAGTGTAGACTTTGTAGACTGTAGATGACAGACACATGGCCCTGTAGTTATTACAGTTATAGCTGTTCCCCTTCTTGTCTAGTGGTATAATTAATTCTTCCTCCATTCCTCGGCGATTTTGTTCTCTTCCCACATTCTATGGAAATGGAGGTGGTAAAGTAATTAACTAAAAAGTTAAATACTTTACCACCTCCATTCCTCCATATTTAATTAATTCTGATGATATATCATCAATTCCTTCTGCATTCCCTGTCTTAACTTGTTCAACTACCATTCCCACCTCCTCTTCATTTATATCCCCTTCAATTTTGGGATCTTGCACTCTTCCATAGGCCCAAAGGTAATTCCTTCTTCTTGTAATGACATATGTTTTTGAAACTTTTCTTTATAGTGCCTTCTCCACACCTCTAATACAGCTGCCTTCTCTGAAACCAGCTTATCTCCATCCTTAATTGTCCTTATCTGCTTCCCATATTTTCCCCTGAGTGATTTAATTGTTTTCCAAAAACTTCTTGTGTTCTGTTCCCTTGCCCTATATTCAACCATATTTCCAAAATCTTCCCAAGATTTCCTTTTAGCTTCCTTCACCTCTGGTTTCACTTCATTCCTTTTTTCCCTATAGTTTCTCCAGTCTTCTTCAACCGTGATGCTATATATATTTTCCAGGCTTCCTTTTTGTATTTCACTTTCTGTTTCACTTCCTTATTCCACCAAATAGCTCCTTTCTTCCTTGTATCTACCTCTATTTTCCCACATACTTCTACTGCTGACTTTATTAATACTGTTTTCAGATCAGTCCACACAGTGTTGATGTCTTCATCCAGATTTGTTCTTCCTTCTAACCTCGTCTTCACCAACTCTCCATACCGAGTCTTCTTTTCTTCCTTCTGCAGTTCCCTCAACTTAATCGTCTCAAATTTCTTGGTTTTAGGCTTGGCTGGTCTTTTAAAACTGGTGTCTGCCACCAACAATCTGTGATCCGTTGCATGTTCTGCCCCTCTTATAACCTTCACTTCCATAATGTTATTCCGGATATATTGAGGGTATACAAAATAA
Source organism: Meconema thalassinum (assembly GCA_946902985.2). Lineage (NCBI taxonomy): Eukaryota > Metazoa > Arthropoda > Insecta > Orthoptera > Tettigoniidae > Meconema > Meconema thalassinum. The sequence continues at coordinate 242,202,621 of OX336395.1, forward strand.
TCTATAATACTTTTGGCATCTCTGCCATCTGCTTCATAAGTGATCTTATGCACTTGCTTATGTGGAAAGAAGGAATTTCCCAATAATAGTTGATTTTCTATGCAAAATTCTATTAGGTGGCTACCACTGTCATTTAGGGTCTTCTCTCCACCATTGTTACCCATACTTCCATGAGCTTTCCTTTTGTCCAGGCCGATTCGCCCATTGAAGTCTTCTCCTATAAATACATGGCGTCCACTGACTACTTCCTTGTCTATGGTCCGTTGTAGTTGTGCATAGAATTCCTCCTTATCTAGTACATTGGAATCTTCCGTTGGTGCCAACACATGAATATAGCACACTTCCAATTCCAAATCGAAATTGACAACTATTATTCTTGAATTAACTGTTTCCCATCTACTCACTCTCATTTCCAACTCCTCGCTGATTGTTATTCCTACTCCCTCTTTTGCTCGACTATCCATCCCAACTCCAGAACACCTCAAAGTGTACCCTTCTGACATTCCCTTCATTCCGCTATCTTTTCTCTTAACCTCACTTAATCCCAGTACTTCTAGTTTGTGGTCCTTCATTTCCTGTATCAATTCCACTTCTTTACCAACGATTGTCTTAATATTCCATGTTCCGAATCTCGAGTTCCGTTTCCACTCCGGTCGTCGTCGTTTATATCCGTCCAATCCGAGGCTAATTTTAGTTCTCTGAACCACTTTACCTCCACATGGGTGTTGGGTTACCTTCCCATCCTCCATATGTATCCCCTGGAGACAGGGTGCCCCAGATGGTCAGGGTTTGGGCAGGCATTTCCTCCTTACCCACTAAGTTATGGTTTTCCCGCCAATACTCGGGTGGCTGATTGCAGTGGTTTCCCACTGGGCGATGGGGCCGCTACATCCCTACGCCAATGATCTCATGTGTCAATGATTGTAAATAAATTTTCTTAGTAAATTGCTTTCCACGATTTATGTAAATCTCATTGTTGTCAGTGTAATATAATAAATGTGACAAGACATGATAAAAGAAACTTGTTAAGCATAATATGAAAGCTTCTAATGTAACACATACTGGGAAATTTGGGAAGGATTTGTAAAATCCCCGACATGGGTGAAGAAGTAAATTTGACAAAGAATGTTTGATTGTTTGTTTGTATGTTGATATTGTTTGTGTACTTGCTTGAACATGCTGATAAAGTTGTCCTCCAAAAATAAAAGCAGACTTTATTAACTAGGTACTTTATATGTTATTTTCCCTCTGGTAGCCTATGGCTGCAAGGCGTATGCCTACTGGATTGCTGTATCTAATACCCTGACAGCACAGTAGGACTATACTGAGTGTTCTTGGCTGGTCTGTACCTCCTTTAGAGTGGTGCACCATTGTACTTGCACTCTCAGTGTGTTAGGCCTCAAAAATGTATACATACAGCATGGCAAATTGTACCTCCCTATATGATTGTGTAGCCTGGAAAAATGCATTTTATAGCTGAGGGAACAACATTGTTCTGGCTTGGTAGCGACATTTCTCTAATATAGAGTGTTACAGCTCTCTTACCTTGAACACGCAACGTACGTAAAAACGTTAGCATCATATTCCTGTGTATGACACTGCATTTCAGTGCGTAGTACTTGTCCTAGGTGCTGAATATCACCGGGTTCTTGGTTGAATCAATACATTTGAGCACTTGGAGCCTATTTGTTCATAAGACATAATGCATTCCAGACATCTCAGTCTTGTGCCAGAATGTCACCACTGTATAAGTTACCATTTGTGCTGATCACCACGATTGCGGCCATACTTGCTGTGAATACCATTACAAGGCATTTATTAGTCAATACCTACTACTGAGTACCACCTGAGTGGTGGGTTTCTTTATTACTGCATATTCATCACTGCATTAACATACCATGGTGTTTCTCCACAAATATTTGCTTTTCATATCTTTTTATTGCAGCTGCTCCATGCTCTCTGTATATAAATTATGTCTCTATGCTCTGTAGTGTGGGTTGTGTGCGATTGAATACATTCACTTTGTGGTCTCCTGCTCCTTACCTGTTGGTGTCTACATGCTTCAATGAAATAACTTCCTTGTAGATTTTTTTTGAAGTTGTTGATGAAACCAACAGGTAGCCCTATGTACAATCAGTGCAGGTGTACTGTGTATTAATGTTATATCGCGTTCAATTGCAGTGTTCAGTCTGGGGTATGTGTCTCTGTTTTGAGATGGAATGTTGTTATCTCTAGAGAAACGCCTTTAGCTGTACAACTGATTCAATAACGCTGTAACATTATTGCTACTAGGAACAGATGATGGGGAAATATGAGCATATGAAGGTGAATTCCTGTGAACTGATAGTGTGGTGTATGGGTATGTTACTTGCCTACTATTTTTTCATAAGTGTTATTGCATTATATGTTATTTTTAATGATCCAATAACCTTGCTATTGGTAAATAATACAGCCTGTGTACAAATATCTTCTCTCCCTTCAACGGATGCACGAAATGGAAATTGTGCAATATGCAGCTTTCACTGCAAATGGGCAGTGGAATATACCTATACGAGCAGTGGTCAGAAACTATGGTTACAATGTCTGCAATGAAACGGGTAAATTTCATTTTATAATACCTATACAGCCAACTGATAGTACATACATTGGGTTATTATTTGGCATAGTCTCTATATCGGTTAAAGCACTCGTTGCTTCCTGGGATGAGATTGGATATTCCCTCCTGGTAAAAATCCTGTCCTTGCGTGTTCAGACACGTTGTCCCGAAGTGTTTCACCTGCTCGTCTGAAGCGAGTCGTCGACCTCATAGGTGCTCCTTCAAGAGGGGAAGCAAGTAAAAGTCTGGACTGTAGGGAGGATGGTCAATGGTGTCCCAGCGAAGTCGTAACTACAGCGTGGTGGTCTTCTGTGCTGTATGAGGTCATGCATTGCAATGAAGATGACGCCCTGGGTATGAACTCCTGGGTGTGTGTATATGTTTCACCCTCTAAAATCGAATAACTGAGCGGATCCCTTCGCGAGACCAGTTTTCATATCGAGACGCCATTAGTTGTTTACACACAACTAGCGATGTAGGTGGCAGAAGGCTGAAACTCTGCACAGTTATCAACCGTGTGTATTCGAATTATCTCGTAATGCGTATTTATCTATAACAAACGAAACTCCAGGAATATTCGCCTTGAAACCTTAGTTTCTGATCAACCCTTGTAAATAGTAATTCCTACCACTATATGGTGTTGGTAATCATGCACATAACCATGTAAAAAAGGGGGGACCATCACCTTCGACAGCAACAAAATAGTGAATTTTTAACATTTATTATATTTGCACTGATAAACTGTTTGGAGTTGTCACTTAACTCAGTCTACATACAATACAATTTTAACACAGACCAACTATTCAATATTTAGAAAATTGCATCATCATGGATATATATGCACACAAAATGGCGGCTGTATATTATACACAAGAATGGGGTTTCCTTAGTAACTCTCGGAAATATTATTACATTTTAATTATTGTTTTTTAACGTGGTCCTAGATGTCATGGCAACAAATTGTACTAGAATGATTGAAATATTTCAAGAAGAAATATTATTTTTAGATTTTTTAAATAATGGGTCTAAAAATCTATAAAATTTTCATAGTAAATAATTTATTATTAATAAACTATAATGGTTAGGGCAACCATTCTAGTACATTTTGTTAATAACTATCGTAGAAAGGTGACTACAAAACTTCACTGAAATATCTTTGTAAGTTCATGAGTTATTAGGGAAACGGAATGAAAAATATGAACTTACGTGAAATGAGCGACGAAAGTTTCACATGGTTGGGATGTTCTAAAATTCCCCTGCCGCATAAACTGGTCCTTCCTCACCGGATTTCTCAATGTTTTCCTACAGTCACAGTCTCTTATTTCTTTTAAAACTAGTTTTTCTTTGCTAATGCTAACGAAGAGAAGAGATAAGTTGGTAGGACACCTAGGAATAGCAAAGTTCGTTATGGAAGGAAGGGTCGAGGATAAGAACTTCAGGGGTAAACCAGGTTATAATATGTTAAACGGATTGCCTCGGATGTAGGGTGTGGCAGCTATGTACAGATGAAACGATTAGCTAAAGACAGGGAAGCTTGGAGGGCTGCATAAAACCAGTCAAAAGACTGAAGACTCAAACAACAACAACAACAACAACAACTATTAGACCAAAATATTCCAGCTATATTTTGTGCAAATTTTATAATGCCACTGCTATCAACATAATTCGATATATAAAGCGAATATTCCAAAAGGGTCAATTTTGAGGAACGGAGATTGCTCATTAAAATGGGCGTTGACAGGAAATTTCATTTTCACTAGGAGATGTCAGTCATATCGTACTTTTACTATAACTTCCGTTCTATTCGAGATATTAAACCAATTGTTTCACTGAATGAAAGAGAAATTGTTGTTCTATTCGAATATGATCTTTTTGAAAAATGTCATTATTTGGATCTTAAATGTGTTGGTCCCCCCTTTGTCAATAAGAGCAGTATTTCTCAGAAATATCTAGTGTAAAGCATGTTAAGGAATTCCAGCGAACTGCTTGATTCCAGTCATCTATTGAAGCATAATGCTGTATCACAAAGGTATAAGGTCTGTGTTCTGAAAGAGGTTAACCATTGATATTCACATATTTGAAGGTTTGCAGCTGCACAACCATAGGTTGTTAGATAATTAGTAAACGTTGCTTTAAGGGGCATAACAGCGAGGTCATCTGCCCCTAACCAGAGGGAGAAGAAAAAGTGTAAACATGCAGAACATGCGATGATAGTAAATTTAACATGTCATGGAATGTATCATTCCTCAAAGCCTACTGAATCCACATTACTCTAGAGTATGTTATTGTGTGGGGAAAATAATCGTAAACAAACCCAATATAATTCTCAGAAATATTCAGCGAGTTCCATCTGTCTTATTATATGCTTTTTTGGTAAGAATGTTATGCTTAAGACAAACGGAGTGGTTTCAATCGTCTTGGCTGCAGAATAATATCTCATGTGGGATAATATTTATGCGACGGTAGACGAAGTGGTTTCACTATTAAATGGAAGAAATTATTACCCTGTCCGGCGAAACTAATATTACGATCTTAAAAAGGCAGAACGTTATCACAAATGGGAAGATTTATAAAAACACTCAATGAGAACAAAGACAAATATAAGCCATTTCCTTGGTTTTGAATATAACCCCAGAGAGTGCTTGATGGACCTCCTCCGTGGTCCGCTGTGTCTTGTGTCGCCCTGGACTTTTCTTCTTTGCACACGATGTAGTAGTCCTGAATTGCAGTACTCCCTGTACAATCGTCCGATGATTCGGGACGTTATAATGTCGGTCCAACTGGAAATGAGTGAAATATGACAGGAGACTCGTAATTTGTCTAATATGCCTCGACGGCGAATGCTCTATGCTCTGAACTTCACAAGTCTTTGACTGCAAATGGTGGTCCTTCCTCAATGCAGAGCGCGCTTACTTATTTCGCACAGGCGCAAAAGCGACGCCCTCAAACCAGGCTAATCATTCCGCCAGATCCTTTATGTTGCCATTTCACCCAAAGAAATTACACGAAGACTGGCAACGTGGGAAGAGGTTAACTTGGGGAAATATCCCATATGTGTAGGATCAGACGGGTGGCGGAAAGGGAGTTGGAATATTTTATCATTGTGATATTTTTGTTCTTGTATAGGCTCACTTTGGGTTATTGATGGCAAAGAGTACCGGTATGTATTATTTCATTAAATTATGTAATTTGTCACTAGGACGTAACCCTAAATAATAATATAATAATAGTTATTACAAACATATTGTTGATAACCTATATGGTAGGCCCCTCAAAACAACAATTATCATTAATAATAAACAAATTATAATATATATAATTTGGTGTCCAGGTCATTGATTCTTTGGTTTCTGGTAAAGCTAACTTAAATAAGGGGATAATGATGAATTGATTAATGAGGAGTGATGTTTTTTGTGTCTTCAGCCTTTTGACTGGTTTGATCCAACTCCCCATACTTCCTGCCCTGAGCTAATCGTCCCATCTGTACATATCTACCACACCTTACATCCGAGGTAAACTGTTTAACATAATCTAACCTTGGTCTATCCCTACAGACCTTGTCCTCAAAACTTCATTTCACAACTGACAAGGGAAGTCTCTGAACCGGGGAATCGCGGATCCTGCTGGAACTTAGCAGATGCGTTGCATGAGCCCAGCTAGGCAGAACCGTAACGAAAAATCTTTCGGAAATTAACTCCTACCCACCGTAGACGGCAGTAAGAACAACAATTTTGATCTGTGCGCGCTGGTCAAGCGGGAGAGTGCCTCACTCCTGATTGGTGGCTCAAAAGATCACGTTCCAAACGACTGCCCTCCCATACTCGCACTCATTAGCTTCGCTGCGGCAAGGGACATTAATATTGCTTCTTTACAAAATATTGCACGTCGTGCTTTATTATTAATCATGCAATGTAAAGTATCACACATACATATAATTACAACACAACATTAGGGGCAGATGACCTCGTAGTTCCGCCCCTTAAAACAACAATAACTAACTAACTAACTAACTAACTACAACACAACACAGAGTAAACTGAACCAATGGTCACACGAGTGAGTAAGAGACCAAGCTATTTCACATAGTTCTGACAACAGTGATGTTCGTGGTGATAATGTTGGAAACACATACTGCGTTTACACCATCCTCACCGTATAAGACACGGGCGAGTGCAAGTACCACATTGTATTGCACTGATATCGAAACAATATGGCACAGGGTGTTAAAACCGTTCGAGATTGTCAGACGGATACTGATTTCGGTACCATGCGTATCGTCACATTGAAGTAAAACGAGAGGACGACAATTGGTGGTCAGAGACTGCATTTTTAAGATTGTATTTCTCTGGGCCAAATTGATGTCAAAATTCAATAACCGAACGGTGTTCGAAAATCTATGGACAAAGCTTTTCCAGATCCTAAAGCCGTATACATCCAATGGTTGACAATAGTCGTATGCGCTCTTCACTTTCTAACGATTATGTCCAGAAAAGGAATCCAGAAGGAGTGCCACATTGCCAATTCTTCAATTGTGCGGATCCCATTTTGCCAGATTTTGTGGGAACTACGTAAATATTGTCATGTGCAAACATAGTTTCTTTCACCCTTTTACCAAACACACCTTTTGGTACTTTCAAAGTTATGAAGAGAAGTCCAAGCAGCTTGCCCGCTGCTGTCACTGTTGGCATTATTGTATAACTGTGCGTTGTGGCCCCCACTGATTGCACTTTGGAGAAAACCGTTTTCGACCCTTTTATAGCCAGTGTCCTTCCCGAACACATCTCCAAATTGAACCCACTTTGATCACTATTACAGTACATACTGTACGTTTCTATCGCCGAGAGAATCTAGAACCGATGTAACCTCTTCTACGAATATTTCTGCTGCTGACATAATATCCATTTTTCGATGGGCATTCTTTGATATCACCACAGTTGCTATTTTTCGCGAAATGACATTATAGCGATCCTTAATGTGCTGCACCCCGGAATGGTTGGCTTTAAATCCCGTATATTTTACGTCCTGCGCAACTAGCATAGTACATTGCTGAATTGTCACGTCATATATTACTTCATTATTCTGATGGGCAATATCAAATCGGGCTTTTACGACACATGTTATTCTCCTCAATTTGTCGCGGTGGGTGCCACCCCTTTTCACTTGCTCTGCCCACAAATATAAATCTATCTTACTTCTTAAACGGTAAAACTTACATTTTACCGACGAAAAGGAAAGCCGACGCCTTATACCGCTTTTCCAATACTCAACAGCAATTTGTTTGTATGTCATACCTAACACACTTGTTACAAAAGACGAACGCCAGAAAGCCAGATAGGCACAAAACTATCCAAACTGTCCAACAGATCCTGTTCTTGAATACTGAGAGGCCTTTCCATAAATTTTCCATATTTTTCCTCCAGACAACAGATAACTTTTCCAATGTAAACATTCATTATGCAACGCATGGGACACTCTCCGAATACGGATATAAGCGTATGCCGGGTCTGTCGCCTCTCATTCGGTGACTGTACACCGTAGGCCGGGAAGCAACCTCTGACGCAGCCAATGAAGCTCACGCCACTGGCGCGCCAATTTAAACGTGTAAATCTTAATTTTTTATCTAGTAGAAGGAGAAGTTAATTTCCGAAAGATTTTTCTTCACGGTTCTGCCTAGTTGGGCTCACGCAACGTATCTGCAAAGTTCCAGCAAGATCCGAGATTCCCCGGTTCAGAGACTTCCCTTGTGAGTTTGCTATTCCTTGATGTGTAAGTATGTATCCTTCCAACCTATCTTTCTTCTTTTTTATTTTTTTAATACATCGAGTTGAGCCTCTATGGACTGCGTGGTAACAACCAACTTCACTTTAGTGTCTAGGTCTTGCTCTTGTTCCGGCTTTGACTTCCTGCCAGTATCTTCTGACCCCAGCGACGAGTGCCTGTTTATGTTCTTCGGGCAAAGATCCTCTCCGTCTTCCGGAAGTTGATACCATTTTAAAACCTTTGCAGTTGTTCACCAATCTTCTAAATGTGTTCCTGTCACGAATTTCTCGGTCTAGAATACCAATTTGCCTGAGATCTTTTTCGCATTCCTCGAACAATCTCAGCCTTGTTGCCTTAGACTTGATGAAACTCCATATTCTTTTGGCGACCGTAACATAGTAGCCGTCTCTTTTTAATTGATGCTGTAATAGGGTCTATGTTCTTGAACAAGTGCTCATTTACTCTCATTTGCCACTGTCCATCAACCCATCTATTACCTAGGACTTTTCTTAATATCTTACGCTCTCTTTCTTCCAGTTGGTCAGCGTGACCTTTACTATTAATGGTCAAAGTTTCGGACGCATAAAATCCCTCAGGTTTTACAACTGTGGTAAGTAGGGGAGTGAGGGGGGTTCTAACGAGTGTCATGGCCGCCGCGTGAGTCCAAGCCAATATCTGGTGAACCCATGGTCGGATGTTGACAAATGAGGTGTCGTTGGACTCGAGCTGACGCCCCCTTTGCTATGGACCACTCGTTGTATTTTCCAAAAAAAAAAAACGAAAATTTTTGTTTCAGAAATTAGGCGGTAGTTTAAAAACCAAACATGATAGGACGTTGTGCCATGGTTGAATCGAATGGCGTTTATTTCCTTTATTTTTTATAATAACACTTTTTTATTTTTTATGTTTTTTGAAAACAGTACAATTTTTAAATTCCAATATTTTGGAAACTAGGACTTTTACAAATAAGTTTGTTTGACATAAATGAAAGGTCCTTACCCCCTCTACCCACAAAATAAATTTCAAATCTCTAAGATAACAAGTAGTTCCGTGAAGAACTATACAGCCTATTTTCATATATCCTACTAATATTAATTCCCTCTATCAACATACTAAATTTCAGTTTGATTGCTGTAATAGATTTGTAGATATTGAAAACCGAATAAATATTGCGGACTGTCGCCATGTTGGATTTTTATAAATGTAGGTCTTAGAGTTATGTACTGTTACATGAAGATTATTGTGTACGTGTAGTACTCAAACTTCAATCACATGATTAGGACACAAGAAGTAGAAACGAGATTTTAAAATTTCGCACAGCTGCCATCTTGTGGTTATGGAAACAATTGAAATAAATTAAATGCCTGTGGATTAACATTATTGTATAAGGAATTACTTTACCAAGTTTCACTGCACTTGGATGGTTAAATTGCGAGAAACGACTATGTGAATATTTATACTTCGTGTTGCCGCCATATTGGATTTGTGATCACCAGGTTATTAAAAGACCTATAGGTGAACTTATGTTCATAACCCCTATAAACATAAAAACATTCAGTTTGATTGCTGTAGTAGATTCGTAGATATTTAGAACCGTCTAAATATACCGGATGGTCGCCATGTTGGATTGTTATATGTATAGGCCAATGAGTCATGTACGTTTAAAGAAAAATTATTGCGTAGATTCATTATTCAAACTTTCACTTCGATCGCATGATTACGACACAAGAAACACAAACTTAATTTAAAAATTCGCACAGCCGCCATCTTGAGGTTATGTAAACAATTCAACTAAATTACATACCAGTGCATTACAATGTGTATAAACACTGGCTGTACCAAGTTTTATTGCGTTTGGATCATTAAATCGTGAGAAAAGTCTATTTAAACTTTCAAATTCGCTTGGCCGCCATGTTAGTATTCTAGTTAACCGGTTTTTTTAAAGTCTCATAGGTGATCTTCCAGTAGTGCCCTTTATCTCTGTGCAAAATTTCAGGTTGATACTAGTAATAGTTTCAGAGATATAGAATGCCGGTGAAATATTTCGCACAGCCGCCATATTGTGGTTATGTAAACAATTGAACGAAGTTAGATGTCGTAGCATTACAATGTATATAAACATAAACTGTACCAAGTTTCAATGCGTTTGGTTGGTAAAATCGCGAGAAACGTCTATTTCAAAGTCGCAACTTCGCTTGGCCGCCATGTTGGTTTTGTAGTTACCAGGTTTTCAAAGGTCACATAAGTGAACTTCTAGTAGTTCCGTTTATCACCGTACAAAATTTCAGGGTGATATCGGGAATAGTTTCGGAGATATTGAATGCTGGTGAAATATTTCGCACAGCCGCCATGTTGGATTGTTGAGATGTAACAAAATTTGAAGGGCACGGTCGGGGTCGCCGAAAATAGTGCTATAAACTTACCGAGTTTCATTGAAATCGCTCTAACCGTTTAGATTTTATTAGGGGGGGGGGGCACACACACACATCACACACACACACACACACGCACACACACACGGACAAAAGGTGATCTCATAAGCCTATTTTTAGCCTATTTTCAATTTTGAAAAAATAGGCTTATGAGATCACCTTTTGTCCGTGTGTGTGTGTGCGTGTGTGTGTGTGATTCGTGTGTGTGTCCCCCCCTAATAAAATCTAAACGGCTGGAGCGATTTCAATGAAACTCGGAAAGCTCATAGTACTATTCCCGTCGACCTCGACCGTGCCCTTCAAATTTTGTTACGACTCACCAATCCAACATGGCGGCTGTGCGAAATATTTCACCAGCATTCAATATCTCCGAAACTATCACCGATATTACCCTGACATTTTCGATGGTGATAGAGGGAACTACTATAAGTTCACTTATGTGACTTTTGAAAACCTGGTAACTACAAAACTAACATGGCGGCCAAGCGAATTTGCGACATTTAAATAGACGTTTCTCGCGATTTGACCAACCAAACGCAATGAAACTTGGTACAGTATATGTTTATATACATTGTAATGCACCGAAATCTAACTTCGTTCAATTGTTTACATAATCACAAGATGGCGGATGTGCGAAATATTTCATCGGCATTCTATATCTCTGAAACTATTAGCGGTAAAACCCTGAAATTTTGTACGGAGATAAAGGGCACTACTGGAAGTCCATCTATAAGACTTTCAAAAACCGGTTAACTTCAAAACGAACATGGCGGCCAAGCGAATTTGAAAATTTTAAATAGACCTTTCTCGCGATTTAATGTTCCAAGCGCACTGGAACCTGGCACAGGAAATATTTATACACATTGTAATCCACTGGTATCTAATTTAGTTCAATTGTTTACATAACCTCAAGATGGCGGCAGTGCGAATTTTAATATTAAGATTTTATTCATAGTGATGTAGTCATGCGATCGAAGTGAACATTTGAATAATGAACCTACGCAATAATTTTCCTTTAATGGTACATGACTCTATGGCCTATACATTTAACAATCCAACATGGCGACCAACCGAAATATTTAGACGATGCTGAATATCTACGAATCTATTTTAGCAATCAAACTGCATTTTGTAATGTTCATAGGGGCTATGAACTTAAGTTCACCTATAGGACTTTAAATAACCTGGTGATCACAAATCCAACATGGCGGTGACGCGATTTATAAATATTCACATGGACGTTTCTCGCAATTTAACCATCCGCGTGCAGTGAAACTTGGTACAGTAAATCCTTATACGAATGTTAATCCACTGGCATCAAATTTATTTCAATTGTTTCCATAACCTCAAGATGGCAGCTGTGAAAAATTTTTAAATCTCCTTGTTTTTTCTTGTGTCCTAACTATGCGATTGAAGTTTGAATACTACACGTTCACAATAATCTGCATGTAACAGTACATAACTCTAGGACCTACATATATAAAATCCAACATGGCGACCATCCGAAATATTTAGTCGGTTCTCAATATCTACGAATCTAACAGCAATCAAACTGAAATTGTGTATGTTGATAGTGGCAATTAACATAAGTAGGATATATGAAAATAGGCTGTATAGTTCTTCACGGAACTACTTGTTTCAAAATTGAAAATAGGCTAAAAATGGTGGTAGTGGGATGACAGGGGTTCTGCTTATCCCCCTACTTTCATATAAACTTTGCCGATATCACCCCAACGCATGATCGGATTTTAACGAACGAGGTGTTGTTGGCGTTGGGATGACGTCCTCTTTGTTAAGCATGTGTGTTGGTATTTTAAAATGTTTGTTTTGAATTTTTTTGTTATTTGGATTGGCGCTATTTTGGAAACGGTGAATTTTGGGAAAACGTTTGTTTGACATAAATGAAAATTCGCTATGCCCTCTAGGAAGACAGCAAGTTTCAAGGGTGTAGGAGGATGGAAAATGATAGCCTACTTTCTGACAAACATTGGTGATAATTGGCGAACGCCTGATTGGATTTTAACAAATGAGGTGTCGTTGGACTCGAGCTGACGGGCGCTTTGCTCTGGACCACGTATAATTTTTATTTTTGAAAATTTTTGTTTTTAAAAGCAGACTATAGTTTGAAAACCAAACTTAACATTATCAGAAATATTATTCCACTTACATTTTGCTGCTACTTATAGTTATAAGAGTTGGCATTAATATGGGAGTAAAAGTGAGAGAAAAAAGTGTGAGCAGAAGTGAGAGCAGATGTGAAAGCAAAACGTGGGTGCAAATATGAGAGCAAAAAGTAGGAGCAACCATGGCTGATTGTTGAGACTTTCCAATCAACTAATACACATGAATTAAATTTTAGTAAAGAGACTTGGGTAATAATAATAATAACATAATTCATTTTTATTCATTTTATTAATTTTTTAAGGTGGAATTTCCAAAGTACTGTCAACAATAATAATTACATGAACAATGGGAAATCCAACCCAAGACCTCAGGACGTTTGTTTTCAACATTATCAGAAATATTGTTCCATTTACATTTTGCTGCTGCTCATAGTTGTAAGAGTTGGCATTAATATGAGAGCAAAAGTGGGAGCAAAAGTGAAAGCAAAAAGTGGGAGCAAGCATGGCTGGTTGTTGAGACTTTCATATCAACTAATACACATAAATTAAATTTTAGTAAAGTGACTTGGCTAATAATAATAATAATAATAATAATAATAATAATAATAATAATAATAATAATAATAATAATAATAATAATAATAATAATAACAGTTTAAAAAATCAAGGGGATTGATATTTTTCAAGGTGTAATTTCCAAAGTACTGTCAAGAATAATAATTACATGAACAGATTCCAAGAACTCTAGAGTGCTTTTGAGGTTAATTATTAGCTAGGAGTGAGGTAGAGCTAGCTAACCTAAGTTAACCTCAGCTCACTTAACCTAACCTTGTCACATGACATGTTTTACAGGCTGGCAAAAAGGAAAATGTTTTTGTGTAACAAAAAAGTCATGTCCAGCCTTCCACCGCCATTCATCTGTGACGTCATAGCCAGTCCCAAAGCAAGTCTAAACTTGTAGAAGATGTCCTGTGACAAGGTTAGGTTAAGTGAGCTGAGGTTAACTTAGGTTAGCTAGCTCTATCTCACTCCTAGCCAATCATTAACCTTAAGAGCACTTTAGAGTTCTTGGAATCTGTTCATGTAATTATTATTCTTGACAGTACTTTGGAAATTACACCTTGAAAAATATCAATCCCCTTGAATTTTTTAAAACTGTTATTATTATTATTATTATTATTATTATTTATTTATTTATTTATTTTACACGTTACAGGCCTATTAGACCACGCGAAGCAATCATGACTTTTTGTTCTTCCTGTCTTTCCAGTACTCTTTCATTCGTGCACTAAAGGCCCTCTTCCTTTCTTCGGTCCACTTTGGTCTTTGGGCTGTAGGTGCAGCTCTCTCTGACAACACTTCCCACTTGTATACTTTGTGTCTAAATACGCTTTTGTCTATGACGTCTTCTGGGTCGACTTGTGCTTTTACTAGATCAATTTTGACTTGCATCATCCAGGGTGTAGTAATCTTGAGCCGCTGTATGTATCTAAGAATTTTGTTGGTGAGTCTAGTTTGTGGGAGTCTGCTGATGTGGCCATAAAATTTTAGTCGCCTCTTTCTGATGTCTGCTGCGAGGTTGGACAATTTCTCTGTGGTGTCTCTGGAGTGAAGCCTGTATCCTTCATCTGTGTGCTTTGGCCCAATTATTTTCCTTATTATTTTTCTTTCCTCTGTGAGGATTTTTTCCAAGTCGCCCTTAGTGTGTAACGTCAACGTCTCACTAGCATAAAGCACCTCAGGTTTAATAACCGTGTTGTAATGACGAAGTTTAGTGAATGTGGACAGACATTTTTTGTTGTAGACACTCTGTGTCTTGTATAAGGCTCTCTTCATTTTCATTAACCTAGTGTTCTGCGCGATTTTCTCTTTTCCCGTCGGTTCAAGCACTTCACCTAGGTATTTAAAGTGGGCGACTCTATTGATCTTGCCATATTTCGTGTTTAAATTCTGTATGTCGAATTTCGTACAGAAAAACTCTGTCTTTTGGAACGAGATCTGTAGTCCTACTTTTTCGGCGCACTCTTGGAGTACTTCTATCTGTCTGATTGATGTGGTTTCGTTATCTGAGAGTAGAGCCAGATCATCCGCGAAGGCTAGACATCCAACCTCCAGTTCGTCCTTTGGTCGTCCTAGTCGCACTGGCCTCCAGTAACCTTGAAGTCTCAGCTCTTTCTCCCATTCCTTGATAACTTTGTTCAGCACTAGGTTGAAGAGAAGCGGAGATAGCCCGTCACCTTGGCGAACACCTGTATTGATCTGAAATGGTTCTGAGATTTCCCCCATGAATTTCACTTTTGATGTCGTGTCTGTCAGTGTCTGTTTGATCAATCGCAAGGTCTTGCTATCCAAACCTTGCTCGTGCAAGATGTTGAACAATGACTGACGGTCAATGGAGTCATATGCCTTCTTGAAGTCAACGAAGGTACATATAACTGGAGTATTCCTGAGGGCTTTGATTTTCAATATACTTTTTAGGTTGAAGATTTGTTCCGCGCAGGAGCGACCAGGACGAAATCCCGCCTGGTACTCGCCAATCTTGTGTTCCAGCTGGTCCCGAGCCCTTTGGAGTAGGCACGCTGAGAGGATCTTGTACGTAACTTGTAATAGTGAAATGCCCCTGTAATTGTTTACGTCAGAGCGGTCGCCTTTTTTGTGTAACGGGTGGATCAATGCACATTTCCACTCATCTGGTAGCTTTTCTGATGTCCAGATGTCAGTGATAATCTGTGTGAGTTCCCTGAGTGAGTGTGGCCCTAGGTTTTTCAGTAGTTCGGCCACTATGCCGTCTTCACCAGATGTCCTGTTGTTCTTAAGTTTGATGATGTGCCTGTGAACTTCCTCTTGTGTCGGAGGTAATGAGTCTGCGTTCTTGACTGTAGGTTCTTCCTCGGAGAATCTCTCTATTGGTTCTGGACAGTTGAGAAGATCAGAGAAGTATTGTGCCATCACCTTGCAATTCTCCTTATTCGTTAGTGCTAATTTTCCATCACATTTTCTGAAGCAAAGGTTTGGTGGTGTGTACCCTCTGATGTGTCCTGCAAACGTTCTGTAGAAGTCCCTTACGTTGTAGTTACGGAAGTTGTCCTCAATGGAGTCCAACTGTTCCTTCAGGTATCTCCTCTTGGATTGTCTGATAATTTTTGCGGTTGCTTTTCGTGTTTCATGGAAAGTCTGTAAATTTTCTGGGGATTTTTTACTGTTGTATTTCTGATATGCCAATTTCCTGGTAATGAGTGCATTCTCACAATCAACATCCCACCAAGGATGTTTGGAATTCTTCTTCAAGGGAATGAGAGCTTGTGCTGTTTCTATGATTTTTCGGTGGAAATTTTGCCAGTCATTGGCATGTTCTTTTTCCCAGGCTTCCTTCACTCCAGAGTCTGCGATCTTTTTTGTGTCAAATTTTGGTAGGGGGGTTTTCTTACAGAAAGTTCTCTTTGGGGTGAACTTGACCTTGACGCGGGTTAGGTAATGGTCAGAGTCAATGTTGGCTCCTCTACGTACCTGTACATCATGAATCTCCTTCTGTACTGGATATGAGATTGCCACATGGTCGATTTGGAACTCACCTAACTGCTGGACTGGAGAACGCCAGGTTTTCTGTTTTCTAGGGTGTTTTCTAAGAGATGTTGACATGAGCTTGAGGTTATTCTGCTGGCAGAGTTCTATGAGTCGTGTGCCATTTTTATTTGTGAATTTATGTGCAGGATAGTTTCCGACTGTTTTCCTGTACATCTTTTCTCTACCGATCTGTGCATTGAAGTCGCCCATGAGGAGTTTGACGTCATTCCTGGGGACTTTGGACATCACTGTGTCAAGGGTCGACCAGAATTTTTCTGCGGACTGTGGATCGCTCTTGTTACTTTGGTTAGTGGGGGCGTGTGCGTTGATCAGTGTGTATTTTTTGTTGGCGCACCGGAAGCGCATGCTCATCAATCTGTTGTTTACTGGAGTAACTTCTTCTAAGGATTCTACTATGGTCTTGTGGACCATGAAGGCCATCCCCAGAAGTGGAGCGCCTTTGGCAACGCGCCTGTCAGTCTTGCTCTTGAACAAGCGATAATTGCCGTAGTCCATGGTGTCTTCATCTGTGATACGTGTCTCCTGCAGCGCGAGGATTAGAAGCTTCTGTCTATCGAGTTCTGTCACTAGATTGTGCAACTTTCCAGGCTGTATGAGAGTGTTGATGTTTAGAGTGCCTACGTATGTTGGTGTCTTATGTGGAAGTTTGCCAGAGAACTCCGATTTTCTCTGTGGCCGTGGTTGCCCGGGTCCCCCAGAGTCCGAACGCCCGGGTGCCGTCAGTTGACGGGTGGATTGGTTACCACCTGGGGTAATACTGTTATTATTTGCACGCGCCATGGTTACTTGTAAGAAAAGGGGTCTAGTGGTTATCCACTAGGTTTTTTAGAACCAGGGATTGTTAGTTCCTGGAGCATGTTTACAGCCGCACCACATGGTGAACAGACGCTGACCATAAGCCGCCCAATCTGGGAACAAACGCTTTTGGATTTAGAGTTCTTTATTGGTGGGGAAACCACCTGGCTCTTCCGCTCCATCCATCGTTGGGAATCTTAGATTCCTCTTCCGCCATCAGGACCGTTGACCAATTTTCACCTAGTAACCCTAGGCAGGGGCCCTTACAGGGTGCTACCATCCGGAGCCAGATGGACCCAGGTTTTTTAACGAGGTGTTACTCCTCCCCCTCCTCCTTCCTCATCACTTACGAGATGAGGCCCCGGGCTTGGGACTTTACTAAAATCACTTTACTAAAATTTAATTCATGTGTATGAGTTGATTTGAAAGTCTCAACAACCAGCCGTGGTTGCTCCTACTTTTTGCTCTCATATTTGCTCCCACGTTTTGCTTTCACATTTGCTGTCACTTTTACTCACATTTTTTTTACTATCTCTTTTACTCCCATATTAATGCCAACTCTTATGACTACAAGCAGGAACAAAAAGTAAATGGAATAATATTTCTGATAATGTTCAAAACAAAAGTCCTGAGGTCTTGGGTTTGAATTCTCAACTATGGTTGTCAGCCAATGAGTTACACTATAGAAAACTTTTATTTTTGTGTTGTGTTGCATGATAATTTGCCCATCTCGCGGTGTAGTGGCTAGTATACTTGGATGTTATCCCAGAGGTTTTGGGTTCAACTCGACTATGCCCAGAATTTAATTCTTTATCTGAGAGTTGGAAGGTTAGGTTAGGTGAAGTTAGGTCAAGTTAGGTTAGGTGAAATTAGGTCAAGTTAGGTTTGCTGAAGTTGGGTTAGGTTAGGTTAGGTGAAGTTAGGTTAAGTTAGGGTGGATAAAGTTAGGTTAGGAAAAGTTAGGTTAGGTTAGGTGAGATTGTTTTAGTAAAACACCACATTTGCCCCCACTTTTTACTCGCACATTTTACTCCCACTTTGTGCACTCACTTTTGCTCGCTCTTTTTGCTCTCACTTTTTGCTCCCACTTTTGCTTTCACATCTGCTCCCACTTTCTGCTCTCATATTTGCTCACACTTGTTTGCTCTCACTTTTGTTTACACTTTTTCCTCCCACTTTTTTTTGCTCCCACTTTTTGATCCCACTTTTGCTCCCACTTTTTGCTCCCATATTTGCTCCCACTTTTTTTTGCTCTCATATTTGCTCCCACCTTAGCTTACACTTTTAGCTCCCACTTTTCTCTCTCACTTTTGGTCCCACTTTTGCTTTCAAATTTGCTCCCACTTTTTGCTCCCATACTTGCTCCTACTTTTTTGCTCTCATATTTGCTCCCACTTTTGCTTTCACATTTGCTCCCACTTTTTGATCCCATTCTTGCTCCTACTTTTTTTTGCTCTCATATTTGCTCCCACTTTTTGCTCCCACGTTTTTGCTCCCACATTTGCATTCATATATGCTCGCACATTGATCTATTGTTCTTATTACCAAGTTGTCTTTACTAGAGCTTAGTCTATGCTTGACAGTTGGCATGGAAATATCAGTGACTAGGTATGGTAAGCCTCATGCATTCTATAAAGAATATTCATATATTGTGAAACGAACCAATAAAAATGGAACTGTTATTTGGCGTTGTTCAAAACAACGTTCAAAACAATGTCGCAGAGAGCTAAAAAGTAAAAATAGTGAGGTTTTCAGTGTCAGTGATCATCAATGCAGTGTACTACATGAAACATTGTTGCTGTCAACAGAAAATCATAAAAATGCTAAAAAGCAAGTGCTACAAAAGAATACTACTACTGAAAATAATTCGATGTTCAGAAAATCCTTAACATTATCAAAAGCCACACAGACTCTACAAGAGGACACTCTAGAGGAAGAGGAAGAGGAACAGGAACAGGAATATTTAACTGGTTTTAGTGATGTTGAGGATAATAATTAGACTGCATATGATTATAATAGTGATAATGACGTTTTTATACCTAATGTTCGCCGTGGAAAAAGATGTACAACAAGCTTTGTTTTTAAAACCATATCACACTATCGTAAAGGCAAAGACTTGTATTAAGTATGCATTTATAGTCATAATCATGTATACTTTGCAATGTTATATATTGTAACTTTGTAGAAAATCAAACAGCATTTTAACATCATTTGCATTTATTTACAAACTTTATATACAGTACATTTTTTGGTTTCATCATAATATTTTTAAAGACAATACTAAAAACTAAAACATTATACTATACACATATTTTTTTATTCTTTCAGTCTATTGTCATCACTTATATTTTTCCATTATTATTTCAAATTTGTTTTTTTTAAATTTAATTTAAACGGTCCATGCACCTAATTTATATAATTCAGTTAAATTATTAAATTATCAATTTATTTAATTCATCGAGTTTATTCAACTTTTAATTCATTAATTTATTTAATTCATCGAGTTTATTCAACTTTTAATTCATTGATTTATTTAATTCATCGAGTTTATTCAACTTTTAATTCATTAATCTATTTAATTCATCGAGTTTATTCAACTTTTAATTCATTGGGTCAGATCATTAATATGTTTAAACTTCAGATTATTATTCCATAAATTGTTATTATTATTATTAGAAAATCTTGGATTATCAAAATTATGTATTTATTTAAATTCCTAAAAATTGTTTAATATAGGTTATAGAACGTTGTCTTAAGATTTTATCAGTTCCAAGTTCTACCTCATATTTAATTATCATGCCAAAATAATACGTTGCCTTCACAAAATTACGTTGGATCTCACTATCCAAAACTTCACCACTTAATCTCACTTTGTCAAATATCACATTTGAATACCATAATTATTCCATATAACACTACAATTATTCAGCGCACAGCACGAATCTCAGAAATATGCTAAACTGGGTTCAACAACCTCATGTATGCCTCAAAATTATCCCTGGCAATATTGCAAACTTTCACTTGGCAACCTCAAAAATACCTATCAAAAATACTTCACATAATCACGTTGCATGATCCACAAAAATATATAACTGTCTTCAGATGATTAACGCACACAATCTACAAGAACTGTAATTAATCTGGTCATATCTAGACAACTTCTTAAATAATATGAAAATTACCTTAGTAATCGTAATCCAATTCAAGATCTGGTTTAATTCAGAGCATAAATTCTCTGAAGATCCTCAAGATTTACTTCAAAGAAAAACACCAATGTGTTATATCACCTCACATCAAAAATATCTAATAATGATCTGCCTCAAAATAAATTCTGACAATAAATGACTCATCTTACAAGATTCAATTACTTGAAATCCTTCTCCAAGGTATCAAATCACTCACAAAGAGTATCAAAATTATTAACTGTCAAATGAATATACTCTCAAAAGAGTATTGCAACAAACTATTGGATTGGCAAAACAAGAATTACAAAGTGTAAACCTGCTGACATTTATTTTTAATTTATTTAACAAAAATCGACTAATATGTGACTGGTAGTTTATTGTTTAATCCTCTTACGATCATAATTACACTCGGATGATAAAATGAGACCCTCGATTGGCAGGTAAGGTGAGTACCACCACACAATTACTCAAAGTAACAGGCCCCGCCTGGTAGACTATGATGAAAAATCCCTAAAAATGACAGGTAAGGTGAGTGCCACCACACAGTTACTCAAAGTAACAGGCCCCGTTGCGTAGGCTAATGAATGAGTGTACATGAACGGAATTAACAAGACTCTATTTGTCACATAAAAGGGATATGCATTCACTTGAGTGAATAAAATTTAATATCAAGAAACAATCCAATGAAATAGAAAAAAATCCCTGCTGATTAATTATACATACTCGCTAGTATGGAATGAACTGACGAAAAAATTCTAATTATCCTATTGCAGATCACGAGTTCGAAACACTCGTTAAAAATATCCATAATCAAGAAATACTATCCTCACAGAGAAATATAAAGACCAAAATCCTGTCTAATAAAGTCAACCAATGGTGAGAACGTCGTATAAATGTGCCTGCCATATCATATGGTAACACCATATTTTAGCAAATGGAGTGATAAACTATTTTAGCCATGTAGCACTCCTACCAAATATATATATATGAGTATGCCCAGTGTTCATGAAAAATCATATCAGTAATGCCATAACTCTTACAATACCTTCATATTCCAGATGTTAATAGAATTCAAAAATCGTCGGTAATCCAAGTGTTTGTCAAAGATTTCTCACAAGATCGACGAAAACGCTGTATCACCCACTGAACTAACACCTGACTCCATCCAAGTGAATTTGATGTCATATTTATCCTCTTCGTTAGGAACCGAATCCATCGCTCTGAGATGCCATCACGTCTCCGTATCCGCCTAGCACGACATGATGAACTGAAGATTATCCATCATGGATATTGTCCAAAATCCTCCACAAAAGTTCAAAAACACAGAGTACCCCATACTCTCTTCGAATACGTCACGCCACTGTTCCATAAACTATTCGGTTGGCATTCGATAATTATGTTAGTCTTCACAGTGACTGAATTGCACTGATAGAAAAATAATGTAGCTTCAAAAGTGTACTGATTTGTCAGCCACCCTGTATCTGTGTTCGTGATGAAGATATTTCATAGCTGTTCATGATGTGTAGCTATTATACTGCCCGTGCCACTATTCACAAAGTGATTACGCTTACATATTTTAACTTGCCAAAAGCAGTAATGTTGGAACGGCCCCATGGTCGCCTTAAATATTTAGGTTCAAATGCATTAAGAAATATGCTGTAATACTGCTGAAATAAGTTCAAGTCCATCTGAATGTCCATAATAAAATGTGTATAACGGTAACTGGACTGCACAATTGGACTGTTGAAATACAAGTCCTAACATCTCAAACTTGACAAAATGTCAGAGTAATGTTCAACTCGTTCACTATCGCATGGTAACAAAATGTCGCCCACAGCACGACACGTTCCGCTTCACTGTCCATGTGTAATATGAGGTTAACTACTGGCCTCATTATACTGCTTCGCTGTGCTGTTATACATTGAGAATATAACGTAAATAATGTTTCTCAATCCTAATTTAATACTGCGTATTGCTTCGGTAAATGGTAAGCTTGAAAAAGCATTGCTGTTCCACGTGAATACGACTGCGATGTTGAAATAACATGTGTCTAAACACCGGCTTCCTTGCTAAAGTTAACGGCTTGCATGACCTGCCCTACAGACAGCATGTGCTCCAAAACCGAACTCCTCGCTTCGCCTAGCGACTCTCTCCTGCACGTAAATCTCCGTATTACACTGCCTTATAAACTGTTCTGTAATAGTACGACTTGATCCACTCAGCTGGACTGATGGAATACTTCTCTCTAGTGTCACTGCACTCGGCCGTCTCGCCTTGACCTACCACGTGACTTCCTCCTTCCTTCCTCTGTCTGACGTCACAGCTCTAACCTCTGCCACACTAATTCAGCTATTAAGTCATACCATAACTTAAGGAGTTGTCTACCTTTCTTCAAGTTATTGTCAATAAGATTTCTTGATATTTCCTTCCCTTCTGAGGTTAGATAAGGCTTTATTCCAAATTAATTTTTATAATCATCCAGTATTTCTCCCATAATTCCTTATGTTTGAGGGGTAGTGGCTCCATCTCCTTCGGCCTCCTACGTCATTTCCTACCATTCTTTTGACTCGATCTGAGCGCTATCTTTTCTCCTTGCCCACAAATCTCAACTATGGCTCGATCACAACTGGCGTAGCCGATAGCCTCAACTAGGTATCGGGTACATCTCTCCCGTACATCTCCTTTTTTATCAGTCTTGAGAAAAAAAATACTCTGAGGCATTCTCTATATACAACATATTATGTACACGATCGCAATGCAACCATCCTCTTCCTAAGCGTAATGATACTTCCTAATGCTGGCTGCGTTGAAAGTTCCAACAACTTCATTCGTGTCGATTCCCCCGGTGGATTATAACCTATTCTTCTTCTTCAATTAAATCTTCATCTTTAACCTGGTATGTTTCGACTATGATGATGGGTTCCCTATGACTAGCATGTTGATTCGGCGTTAATTTGTCCTTTTTTCCTGCACCACTCGTGCTTGCCCTATCGACATCTCGAATTAATTTTTCGGATGGTGCACTAGGTTGTCTATCCTCTCGCCTTGTTCTCCCGTACTCTTGACTTTCTTGTCGTCTTTCATTCTGATCATTCCGATTATTATTGCCTTGTCTATTGGTTTGATTGGACTGCTGATTCTGATTCTGATTATCTCTGCCTCGATATCGGTTATTGTATCCGTTCCGGTTCTGATATCTGGAATTTTGATTGTAGTTCCTGTATCTACCATCTCTTGGATCTCGTTCATACGGCCTTCCACACGGTCCTTGATATCTGTCATTCCCACAGACGTTATGAATATTTCCTCTGTTCTCTTCGTTTCTTCCATTCCCCCCATGAATCTCTCCTATTTGTCTGTGCTGCATTATCGACAACTACCGCATTCACTTCTTGCGTGTTTCGATTTTCATTTCTCGAATTTCTAGGTGTCATCTGAGCGCTTGTGTATTCCAATCTGCGTAGGATATCATCATAATGTTCAAGTGTATTCGCTCAGGATGCCATGAGTGATCTTTGGACTTCTACTGGCAACTGCCTTGCTATTGCTTGTAACAGTTCGTCTTCTGGCAATGGAGGAATCAAAAATTGCAATTAGGTAACTGAGATGTTAAAAAATTTGCATAATGTGTTGGATGTGACGTAGAGTAACGTTTTGAGTTCATTTCTGCTCTCACGTTAAACTGATCTTCTTCACTCCAGAATCGTCGTAAAAATGCTATGGCAAATTGTTCCAGGTTCGCAAAGTTGCTTCTAAACGCGTGAAACCACGTCAATGCTGGCCCATCTAAGGCGCGTTCGACTACCCTTAGTTCTCTTTCCTTAGCTACCCGATGTTCCGCCATGTAATCTCGGATATCTCTCAAAGATTCGACAGGTGTGACTCCTGTATTCCCAGAAAATTTTCTTGGTTTATCATCAAGATTTCTGATAATGGTCACTTGACCTGAATATCGTTCATTCGTATTAGAAGTGTTTGTAGTCTGATCCGAACTACCTTGAAGGGTTGAACTAGTCCCTTCAAAAGTAACGTTTTGTTGCATTTGACTATCCTCTCCTGCGCTCACCTCTTGACTATTCATATTACGACCTATCGGTGTTTGATTCATCGATACATCCCCCGTTGTTACGTCTTGACTTGTGAAATTATTTATTATTGACTCCAGTTTAGTCATTCTATCTTCCGTTCGCTTTTCCGCTATCTTGACATTGGTTTCCAAATTGTCTAATGAAATAACAGTCTGCATTCTGTTACTCTCTTCCAAATCGTTCTTCAATTTATCTATCTTATCTTCGCATGTTGTCTTAACTGATGCGACCTGTTCCTTCAATTGATCTTCATCGGTCCTGAACTGAGCTGAATCTATTTTCATCATTTCTTTATTCTCAGTGAATCTCGCTTCCAAATTCGCCATACCTGCGATTAATTTCTCTTCCATCCCTGAACGCTTTTCTTTTGCTTCGGCATCGACCTCACTATACCGTTCTTCCACTATTACATCGACTCTATTTTTAAACCATGCTAAGTTTTCATTAACTTTCTGATCTATGTCATCATCAATTTTCTTAATGTCCGCCTGCAATTGGTTTCCTAAGGATTTCAAGTTAGAATTAACCTCTCCTAAGACTTCCTCTTTGACTGTCCCAATTACTGATTTCAAACCTTTAATTCCAATACCTAAATTCGTTTCTAAACCTTTAATCTTGGATTCGAAAGATACTTTGGTAGACCATTCTTGTATTTTGCCTACATCTGTTACTATACCATCTATGTCGAATCGTAATTTCGATACATCTGATTTAATATCTTTCTGAATAGACATAACATCTGTTCTCAGATTAAGAATATTTTCTTCGCCTTTGTTTTCTAACTCTAGAATGTTTTTCCTTAACATGTACGAATTTTCCTCTCCTTTCAATTCTACTGCCTTTATATCTGATTGTAACGCCTTTAATTTTTCATCACTTTTAACGTTAATCTATTTTCCAAACTCGTTAAATTATTTTCTTCACTACGAGCTTGTAATCTAGTTTCTAACAATTTAAAATTATCTTTTAAATTAGCCTCACTAGCCTTTAAATTACTTTCAGTACTACTCATCAATCTCTCTTCCAATGACTTTAAACTATTTTTAGTGCTAGTCTGCTATAATTTCAAGTTAGTTTCGTTACTAGTCTGCAATGACTTCAAGTTAGTTTCGTTACTAGTCTGCAATTACTTCAATTCAGCTTTACTACTAGCTTGTAAAGCTTTTACATTTTCTTCACATCTAGCTTGTATCCTAGCTTCTGAATCATTTATCTGTTCTTTGACTTCCGATTCCATTCTAGTAAAATTTGCCACAATGCCGGACGTATTACTCTGCAAATCCTTTAATACTTTAGCCAAATCGTCCGCTGACATAACTATAATTTCCAACTAAACGTTTCAATTCACAGACGTTGGATAGCAAAACATCACAATGTATCAATTCCTAACTACACTTGGGTATATGAAAAATGACATATAATTAAACATGATATAACACTAATATGATTAACATGATCACTGGAATGGGCATACAAGTATATTGTCTGACCAAGTTCAATAAATTTTATAACACCATTAATTGAAATAGAGATCAATCTCCTCTTAATCTAAATCTGATGTGTTCCCATAGAATAAACAAAATCGAAGCCCCACGGATGGGAAAAGCCAATTCTCCCTCCTCTGCACCCGTTCATCCAAGGGATGCGAAGACCCATCCGCCATTACATCGCATATCTGGCTTCCCAGGCCAGAGTGGAGTTAAATGAACATGAAATAAAATAAGGAATATGTCGGAAATTCAGTTGAAATATCACAAAAGTAGAGGGTAACACGAGATAAAGTATCTCTAAGGTCGTTACGGGCTAAAATTTAATCATTATAGCAAATAGAAATGGGTGCCATCAACTGAAACCCTAGCAAACCAAATCCTTCCTGGTTAAGCCTTAATTGAGACAAAGGAAAGGATTGGGAAAACAACATCATCATCAGATCACAACTAAGATAAAACAAAATTTATTTAAACTTAATCAGACAGAAAAAGAAACACAAACCCTGCCTAAGAGTATGGTCGAATGTAAACATTATGTTGTTATAGTCCTCAAAAATCGAACCATCTCTGTGCTATTTCAAAGTATTTTTCATCCACATAAAAAATAAAGATTACTAAAGTTCGCTTGAGTTCTCAGGGCCACCGTAGCACTATGTCTTTGGGTCACTGACATTTCGTGATCCTTGAGACCTATCATTTCGTAAATTTAACATCAGTAATGTGGATGTCAAGAAATATGAATCCGTCTAACACAAAATACCTTAAATACACATATATTTAATTATTCACTCATTTCTATGGCTTAAATGGCACTAATCAATGTTGGGAATCCCAAAAATTACTCCTTAAAATTGAACAATTAATTTATACACCATATTTACACTATTGCTGATCATTGCTTGGTTGTGAATCAAAGAAAACTTCAGTTGTCATCGGTCATCACCATCATTATCATGTTAAAAAAAATTGTTTCCTCACATCAGTTCTCATCCCATTATTCGTTATATTCAAATCAGAATAATTAATTTATTACCATCAGATCATTTAAATAAATATTATATTCATCAATTCATTAGATTATTCAATCATCCACACACTCTCATTTCATTATCTCATTTAAATTAAATTATCTCAATCCATCCATTTAAATTGTTCAATTCATTAATTTAAGTTGCAATTCATCAATTTATTTAAATCATACCTCTTATTTAAATTTATTTAAATTTATTTAACTTATATTGTCATCAGCTCCTTTAATTAATTATCACCTTTTAATTCATTTATTCATCAGCTGTTTAGTCATCTATTAATTTATTTAATTCAGTTAATTTATTAAATTATCAATTTATTTAATTCATCGAGTTTATTCAACTTTTAATTCATTAATTTATTTAATTCATCGAGTTTATTCAACTTTTAATTCATTGATTTATTTAATTCATCGAGTTTATTCAACTTTTAATTCATTAATCTATTTAATTCATCGAGTTTATTCACCTTTTAATTCATTGGGTCAGATCATGAATTTGTTCAAACTTCAGATTATTATTCCATAAATTGTTATTATTATTATTATTAGAAAATCTTGGATTATCAAAATTATTTATTTATTTAATTTCCAAAAAATTGTTTAATATAGGTTATAGAACGTCGTCTTAAAATTTTATCAGTTCCAAGTTATACCTCATATTTAATTATCATGCCAAAATAATACGTTGCCTTCACAAAATTACGTTGGATCTCACTATCCAAAACTTCACCACTTAATCTCACTTTGTCAAATATCACATTTGAATACCATAACTATTCCATATAACACTACAATTATTCAGCGCACAGCATGAATCTCAGAAATATGCTAGACTGGATTCAACAACCACATGTCTGCCTCAAAATTATCATTGGCAATATTGCAAACTTACACTTGGCAACCTCAAAAATACCTATCAAAAATACTTCACGTAATCACGTTGAATGATCCACAAAAATATATAACTGGCTTCGGAAGGTTAAAGCACACAATCTACAAGAACTCTAATTAATCTGGTCATATCTAGACAAGTTCTTAAGCAATATGAAAATTACGTAAGTAATCGTAATCCAATTCAAGATCTGGTTTAATTCAGAGCATAAATTCTCTTAAGATCCTCAAGATTTACTTCAAAGAAAAACACCAATGTGTTATATTACCTCACATCAAAAATATCTAATAATGATCTGCCTCAAAATAAATTCTGACAATAAATAACTCATTTTACAAGATTCAATTACTTGAAATTCTTCTCAAAGGTATCAAATGACTCACAAAGATTATCAAAAGTATTAACTGTTATATGAATATACTCTCAAAAGAGTATTGCAACAAATTATTGGATTGGCAAAACAAGAATTACAAAGTGTAACCCTGCTGACATTTATTTTTAATTTATTTAACAAAATTCAACTAATATGTGACGGGTAGTTTATTGTTTAATCCTCTTACGATCATAATTCGACTCGGATGATAAAATGAGACCTTCGATTGGCTGGTAAGGTGAGTACCACCACACAATTACTCAAAGTAACAGGCCCCGCCTCGTAGACTATGATGAAAAATCCCTAAAAACGACAGGTAAGGTGAGTGCCACCACACAGTTACTCAAAGTAACAGGCCCCGTCTCGTAGGCTAATGATTGAGTGTACATGATTGGAATCAACAATACTCCATTTGTCACATAAAAGCGATATGCATTCACTTGAGCGAATAAAATTTAATATCACCAAACAATCCAATAAAATAAAATAAAATCCCTGCTGATGAATTACACATACACGCTAGTATGCAATGAACTGACGAAAAATTCTAATTATCCAATTGCAGATCACGAGTTCGAAACACTCGCTAAAAATATCCATAATCAAGAAATACTATCCTCACAGAAAAATATAAAGACCAAAATCTTGTCTAATAAACTCATCCAATGGTGAGAACGTTGTATAAATGTGTCTGCCACATCATATGGTAACACCATATTTTAGCAAATGGAGTGATAAAATATTTAAGCCATGTCGAAAAATAATAGTAGCACTCCTACCAAAATATATATACGAGTATGCCCAGTGTTCATGCAAAATCATATCAGTAATGCCATAACTCTTACAATACCTTCATATTCCAGATGTTAATAGAATTCAAAGATCGTCGGTAATCCAAGTGTTTGTCACAGATCTCTCGCAAGATCGACGAATACGCTGTATCACCCACTGAACAAACACCTGACTCCCTCCAAATGAATTTGATGTCATATTTCTCCTCTTCGTTAGGAACCGAATCCATCGCTCTGAGATGCCATCACGTCTCCGTATCCGCCTAGCACGACATGATAAACTGAAGATTATCCATCATGGATATTGTCCAAAATCCTCCACAAAATTCAAAAACACAGAGTACCCCATACTCTCTTCGAATACGTCACGCCACTGTTCCATAAACTATTCGGTTGGCATTCGATAATAATGTTAGTCTCCACAGCGACTGAATTGCACTGATAGAAAAATAATGTAGCTTCAAAAGTGTACTGATTTGTCAGACACCCTGTATCTGTGTTCGTGATGAAGATATTTCATAACTGTTCATGATGTGTAGCTATTATACTGCCCGTGCCACTATTCACAAAGTGCATACGCTTACATATTTTATCTTGCCAAAAGCAGTAATGTTGGAACGGCCCCATGGTCGCCTTAAATATTTCGATTCAAATGCATTAAGAAATATGCTGTAATACTGCTGAAATAAGTTCAAGTCTATCTGAATGTCCATAATAAAATGTGTATAACTGTAACTGGACTGCACAATTGGACTGTTGAAATACAAGTCCTAACATCTCAAACTTGACAAAATGTCAGAGTAATGTTCAACTCGTTGACTCTCGCATGGTAACAAAATGTCGCCCTCAGCACGACACGTTTCGCTTCACTGTCCATGTGTAATATGAGGTTAACTACTGGCCTCATTATACTGCTTCGCTGTGCTGTTATACATTGAGAATGTAGCTTAAATAATGTTTCTCAATCCTAATGTAATACTGCGTATTGCTTCGGTGAATGGTAAGCTTGAAAAAGCATTGCTTTTCAACGTGAATACGACTGCGATGTTGAAATAGCATGTGTCTAAACACCGGCTTCCTTGCTAAAGTTAACGGCTTGAATGACCTGCCCTACTGACAGCATGTGCTTCAAAACCGAACTCCTCGCTTCGCCTAGCGACTCTCTCCTGCACGTAAATCTCCGTATTACACTGCCTTATAAACTGTTCTGTATTAGTACGACTTGATCCACTCAGCTGGACTGCTGGTATACTTCTCTCTAGTGTCACTGCACTCGGCCGTCTCGCCTTGACCTACCACGTGACTTCCTTCTTCCTTCCGCTGTCTGACGTCACAGCTCTAACCTCTGCCACACTAATTCAGCTATAAAGTCATACCATAACTTAAGGAGTTGTCTACCTTTCTTCAAGTTATTGTCAATAAGATTTCTTGATATTTCCTTCCCTTCTGATGTTATATTAGTCTTTATTCCAAATTAATCCTTATAATCATCCAGTATTTCTCCCATAATTCCTTATGTTTGAGGGGTAGTGGCTCCATCTCCCTCGACTTCCTACGTCATTTCCTACCATTCTTCTGACTCGATCTGAGCGCTATCTTTTCTCCTTGTCCACAAATCTCAACTATGGCTCGATCACAACTGGCGTAGCCGATAGCCTCAACTAGGTATCAAGTACAGTATGCCTGGTCTAACTTCCTGGACCTGACATTAATTGCTCCGGCTTCTATTCCATTCTGCTGGATGACTTCACCGAGGTATCGGAAATTTGTGACTCAACCGATCTTTCCAAGATTAGTGATCATCCATTCAGGTCCATCGCAGATGTTTGTCATATATTTTGTCTTCTGACTAGAAATCTGGAGTCCTACCTTTTCAGCAATTTCTGACAGCCTATTGATCTTGTTGAGTGCTGAATCTATGTCGTTAGCAAAAATAGCCAGGTCATCTGCAAAGGCCAGACAGTCAATGTATATCCCTTTGTGCTAAGGACCAACTCTGAACCGATCATCTTTTGTTTCTTCTTGGTCTAACATCTTCCTCCATTCTCGAATGACTTTTTCCAAAGCACAGTTGAAGAGGAGTGGGGATAGTCCGTCTCCCTGTCTGACACCCGTTCTGATTGTAAACAGTTCTGATATCTCTCCCATAAATTTGACTTTCGACACTGTGTTGGTTAGAGTTTGTTTGATCAAATTTCTTGATGTATCATCCACTCCAAACTCTTCCAAAATAATCATTAATGACTCCCGGTCGATGGAGTCATACGCTTTCTGAAAGTTACCACGTAACTATGTCCTCCTGTCTTCTTGAACCTGATGATGTCCTTCAGGTTAATGATCTGCTCCGGGCATGAACGACCCTTTCTGAAGCCATCCTGGTATTCCCCGATACGTTGGTCAAGATACGCTTATATTCTGTTCTGAACTGCTTTGGAGAAAATCTTATACGGAACAGATACTAATGAGATGACTTTTTTTGTCACCTTTTTTGTGTAGCGGATAGGTTAGTGCTGACAACCATTCAATTGGTAACATCCCAGTTCTCCATATCTCTTCAAAAAGCCTGACTAGTACATCTAGAATTTCCTCATTCGCCAGCTTCAGTAGTTCCGCCACTATTGAATCTTCACCAGCTGCTTTATTATTCTTTAAACTGTTGATAATCTGTTTGATCTCCTCTTTACATGGTGGGGACCAGTTGAGTAGTTTTTGGATCGTATCGCACACAGTGAATCGTTCTTTCGGTGCCTCACGAATAAGCAGTTTTTCAAAGTAGCGATACATGATCGTACAGTTTTCTTTGTTGGTCAGGCCCAGCTTTGCATTTTTATCTCTAAAACAGAGGCTGGGGGTTGATACCCTTCCAAAATAGATTTGAACGATTGATAGAAGTCTCTGGTATTGTTTTTTCGGAAATCTTGATCGATCTCATCTAACTTCTGTTTCTCATATAATCACTTGGCCCTTCGGAAAGTTCTGGCTGCTTCTTTTCGAGCTTCACGGAACACATCGAAATCTTCGGGTCGAGTTCCACTTTTTCCAGGCATTTGTTATTTGAGTCAGCACTTCATCACAAACCTCATTCCACCATCTATGTTTTCTCTTCTTAGCTGTCAGGATTGTAGTATTAGCTACTTGATGGATCTTGGAGTCAATGTCCGTCCATTTATGAGATTCATATGTCTGTTGTTGGTGGTATTGTTCTGACACATTTTGATCGATTTTCAATTTTTCAAGGTCATATTTACGAATCCTATTTCCCTGTTTCTGGGTCATATTGAGAGGAATGATTTTTGTTTTTGTTTTTAGAGAGGTAATGATCTGAATCAAACTGGGGACCTCTCTGCACTTTAACATTCATTACTTCCTTAATCGCTCTCCTAGAGATTGCGACATGATCGATCTGTTTCTCTCCACACACATTGCCCGGTGATCGCCAAGTATTTTGTTTGTTTGGTTTGTGTTTGTAGAAAATGACATTATCTGAAGATTGAAGGTGCGACACAGATTGGCGAGTCTTATACCATTTCTGTGTGTCATCTTGTGAGCAGGATAGTTACCAATTGTTGATCTGAATTGCGATTCTATTCCCAGCTAGACGCTAAAGTCACCTAGTAAGATCTTGATGTTCTTTAATGGTATTTTCTCCAATTGTTCTTCTAGGAGATCCCAAAACTGTTCAACTTTCTCAGGATTACGTCTGTTGTCCTCATTGATCGCTGCATGCGCATTGATCAGCGTGTATCCTTTGTTGCCGCAGCTGAGAGTTAGAATAGAATGTCTCCCAGAAAGGCTGAAGAATTCCACTATTCAACTAACAACCTCCTTACGAACAAAAAAAGGCCGTGCCAAGTAAAGGCATGTTCTTACCTATTTTCATAGCCTTTTCTCCCTTATAAATCCTATGCCCCTCAATGTCCATTATGCCCTCATCCAGGTATCTCGTTTCTTGGATGGTCAAGATGGTTATGTCATGTTTGTCCGTCATCATTGTCATTTCTTTGTGTTTCCCAGCTTCCAATAGTGAATTGACGTTCAGCGTCCCAAAGTAGTATTTCTGTTTCGTCCTAAATTTTGCACTTGGAGTAATACACTCAAAGCATCTATTTCATGCTCCCCAGAATCCACAGGCCTGATTGCGCTCCTAAGAATGGTAGATTCTCCCAACGAGGTACTACCTTGTGTAGTGTCCTTTTTGTGACGACATTCCATGATGCTTGGTTGTTCAAACCAGTGTGGGTCAGAAAGCTCCTTCCCAGTACTAGAACCGAGGTTGTAAGCCCCGGAGCTCAATAAGAGGCCGCTCCTGTTGAGACAGACGTCTTTCGCAGCCGCTTCACTGAAGAACAGATGCTGTTAAATGATGATAGTTCCTACGCTTTATACACCGTTGAGACCCGAAGCCTTCATCCACTTTCAAAACCGTTGACCATCTTCACCGTAACACTGGCAAGGGGCCCTTACGAGGTATCACCAGCCGTGTGAGCTGGACCAAGGTTTTTTACAGAGTTGTTACTCCTCTATCACTCACCACTTTGTCCTGGCTTGTGACAGGCATTGCCTGGCTTCCCATTTGAAGGGCCCAGGTTGGCGGGTTTCTCTTCTCTTTATTAGTACTGGCCAAAACATTTTTCCTCTTCCACTTGTCTCATAACCACTTCCTTTGTTATTCTATGAACCTATCTGATCTTTATAGTTTCCCTGCAATAGCACATTTGAAACGCTATTATTCTCCTCTTTCTTGCTGCACTAAGAGTCCATGTTTCACTTCCATAGAGTGCCATGCTCCAGACAAAGGATTTCAAAAAT
Source organism: Meconema thalassinum (assembly GCA_946902985.2). Lineage (NCBI taxonomy): Eukaryota > Metazoa > Arthropoda > Insecta > Orthoptera > Tettigoniidae > Meconema > Meconema thalassinum. The sequence continues at coordinate 242,236,570 of OX336395.1, forward strand.
AACATTCAAATACCAAATCTATATTTGATCTCAACAGATTTCTCTTCTGTAAAAAATGCGTTCCTTGCCTGAGCCAACCTACCGTACAATTTATATAGTTTTTGCTTGGTCCATCAACGGCTTTTTTCTTCCTAAGTAGCAGACATCTCCTTTAGCGTTTCACTTCGTCAATAGGGGTTACTGATTTCGGTCAACTGATTGTACAGGATGATCACAAAGTCTCGCTATGACTTATGTATTATATAAATGTTACTGAATGGTTGTTGGTGCTGCTCTACATCTGCTCCTAGCAAATACGCCAAAATCAGATAAGATAATTCTCTTGGGATACTTCAATGCCCGAGTTGGTATAGACTCTACACTGTGGTCTGGTGTGATCGGCAAAGATGGCATTGGTAAGTCCAAATCTAATGGCGTTCTCTTACTTACCAAATGTTTGGAGTATAATCATGTTATCACAAACACCTTGTTCCGACAAAAGAATATGTTCAAAACATCATGGCAACATCCTAGGTCCAAATATTGGCATTTAAATAATTATGTAATAAATTGTACGTGCCAGAGATCAATATGATGTGCTAATCACACAGGCTCTACGAAGTGCTGATGATTGCTGGACTGACCATCGACTGATAAGATCTGTGATGCCACTTAATGTTCATCTCCAAAGAAGAAGACGGGGAAAACGCATCAGACGGAAATTGAATGCTGAACGTCTCCAGGATGTCAATGTTAAAGAAAAATTCCACCATATCCTAATTGAAAAGCTTCCTAACGAGTGCCCTGAAAACACAGATGAACACTGGTTGACCATCAGATTAGCATTGTTCTCAGCATTTGAAGAATCATTCGGTTTCGTCAAGAAATCTCATCCAAATTGGTTCGATGAAAATAACCAAGAAATTATGGATCTCATAGAAAATAGAAGAGCATTCATCGCCTGCAAAGCAACCATAGATCTGCATCCAAGAAACTGTGCTCTCAAGAAGCTAAGGATTAAGTGCAGCGACGAACTCGAGAACTAAAAATCCAATGGTGGATTCAGAAATCGGAAGATCTGACAATTTGGATGAAATCAACAACACTCGATCTTTCTTCTGTGCTAACAAAACAGTGTACGGTCTATCGACTCAGGGATTCAATCCCATACGATCTAAGAACGGCACTATGCTTCTGAAAGACAGTTGCTCCATCAAAGATCACTGGAAGGAACATTTCCAGGAACTTCTGAATAAGAACGTGACTGTCGATAATGAGCTATTTTCTACACTACCTCAGAAACCAATCCAAGGCCATCTTGCTGAGGTTACCTCTCTTCAAGACGTCAAGGATACGATCAGCCAGCTTAAAAACAACAAAGCAGCGGGGCAATACGGAATTCCTGCTGAGTTCTTCAAGGAAGGAACATATGTATTTTTTCATCACTAAGATATGGACCACTGAAACCATCCCTGCTGATCTCAGAGATGGATTAATTGCTACGATATTCAAAAAGGGGGACAGATCTGATTGTTGATGATGATGATAATTGTTGTTTTAAGGGGCCTAACATCTAGGTTATCGGCCCAAAATATATGATTGTGGTTAAATATCGTGGGATCTCCCTGCTCTCTGTCGCTGGTAAAATTCCCTCTAGAATTCTATCCAATCGCTGAAAATTCTTTACCGGAAACACATTGTGGTTTCAGACCAAATTGAGGAACCATCGACATGATTTTCAGCGCCAGATTAATAAAGGAGAAATAGAGGGAACAAAACCGCCCATTATGCATGGCCGTTATAGATCTTGTCAAGGCCTTTGACTCAGTGCAGCGGAATGCACTCTGGAGGATCCTAGGATCCATTGGCTGCCCACAACATTACATAACGTTTCTTCGACTGCTGCATGACAATATGAAGGGTACCGCTCTGTCCAGCCATGGACCAGGGGAATCATTTGACATCATCACAGGTGTGAAACAGGGTAGTGTAATTGCCCGCACACTATTCTCATTATTTGATGGGACAATCATTCATCTTGTCAAAGGAAAGCTACCACTGGGTGTTGAAATATAATACAGAACTGATGGAGAATTATTCAACTAAGAAGACTGAGAGCTAGGAAAATTATATCTTCAACTAGTGTTATTGAACTTCAATACGCTGATGATAGTATTGTCTTGGCCAACTCCGAAGATGATCTACAGACTATTCGGAATGCTTTTAACGAAGCTTATAAGAGCATTGGCCTCGATCTCAACTTTATGACAACCCATATTCTGTATCAACCTGCATGTACTGCTCAAGCAATGCCTCCTAACAATTGTGCGCTCCTGGAGATCACAGAATATTTTCCCTATTTTTGAAGCCACCTCTCTACAAGTGCAAATATTGATGCTGCAATTCAGCATCGACTCAAATGTGCTAGCACGGCTTTCGGTCGTCTGCGAGAAAGGGTGTTCGATAATAATCATAATATCAGCACTCGAACTAAGCTGTACGTATACAAATCTATCGTAATACCAAGCCTTATTTGCGGCTGTGAAACTTGGACCACCTACAAAGAGACACAAAGTCTGCTTGGAGAAATATCACCAACGTTTTTTGAGAAGAATCTTGAGAATAACATGGCAAGACGGGCATACCAACTTCCACTTTGCACTCAGGAGTGTCATCCCTCAACTTACTGTATACGTCTAAAATTCTCTATACATTTATTAGCTTAAAAGCATTTTTTCATGATGCAAGCTTTACATTTGCAATTTGAACACGCCGTGTGCTCTTAAAAGCCATGTCGAACGTTCTTTCATAGTAACAGTGTAGCCAGTCTTTAGTCAACTTCTCTATAAAATGAAATTATTCAGTAACTCTTTGGAATCAACAGCTTGAGCTCAAACAAAGTTTCTACTGAATGAAATAAAGAAAACTCAATTGCCTTACTTCTATATTTTACGAAAAGTAAGCTGCAGAATTAAATGCCATTAGATAATGCTATACGTAACAGGTTCTTTAAATTCACGCGTGGTGGTATTATCTATCACCAAACAACATTTTAAAGTGATATCTGAATTCATGATGAAAATTAATAAATGTAAAACTAAGATATTGGAATGCAGCCAAAATAAATCAGAAACTCCTATGGACGTCAACTTGGCAAGTGGAAACTTCTGTTACTTAGGTAGCAAAATAAACAGTGATGGACGAAGCAAAGAGATAATAAAAAGTAGTTTGGCACAGGCAAGGAAAGCATTTCTACAGAATAGGAATCTGTTGACATCAAGAAATATAGATTTTGGTAGTAAGAAGTAATTTGTGAAAGCCTTTTTCTGGAGCGTGGCACTCATGTAAGCGAAACTTGGACTGATGGAGCAGCAGAAAAGAGGAAAAGTGAAGCGTTTGGAATCTGTTTTTACACAAGAATAATGAAGATCAGATGGGTAGTCAGGCTTACAAATTAAGAGGTAATAAGACGAGTGGGAGAGGAGATATGTTGCTGGCGACTGCTAATGAAGATAAGAGATAGGTTGGTAGGAAACACACATGAACACCCAGCAATAGAAAAGATAGTTATGGACAGAAGGGTCGAGGATAAGAACAGTGGAAGATGTTAGATTGCCTCGGATGTAGTGTGGGGTAGCTATGCAGAGATGAAGAGGGAAGCATGGAGGCTGCATCAAACCGGTCAAAAATCTGAAGACTCACTCACACACATCAGTAACTGAATCGGAGGTATAAAATACCGGTGAAATATTCGTGAGACGTGTTAACATTTTAAGGCACAGTCGAGGTTGGACAACGTATTCGCATAACCACCATGTTAGTTTTATATTCATTAAGGTTTTGAAAAGGACATTGGTAAACTTACATTACTATCCTCTAGCACATACAAAATTTGAGGTTGATTGGTGTAATCATTTCGGAAATATTGACTGCCGATAAAGAAAAAAACGGCTGCCATATTTGATTGGTGATACTTAAAATGTGTGCGTGGAGGAGAAGGTAGTGATGCTTTACCAAGTTTCATTGAAATCGGTCTAGCCGGGTAGTATTTATTAGGGACACACACACGTGGACAGGCGTGATCTCATAAGATTATCTCTATAAATAAAGTAAGATTTCTGGCTGCACATTTGGCTATTTTGGCTTTAACTATGAACTTATCCCGGTTGAGGTCTATACGGACCAAATATACCCTCAGTTTGAATTATGTCTGTTTATTTGTTTGTAATAGATTGGCGTCCAAGCAACTGGAGCAAATCACGTTGAAGTTTGTAAATAAAAGGCAACCTCGAAATATCACTAGGCTAATAATATTAGGATAAGTTCCTCATGGGTGGGGGAAGTAATTTTTGGAAACTGAAAACTAAAGTACACAAAATATCGAACTTATCGTATAAAGACCGGGCATGGCTATTTTGTGTCCCTCCATGCGTGAAACAATGCTCGTCAGTTTCAAAGAGACTTAAAAGAATGACATTTTAGGTCCTAAAGCCCACCGTTTCAAAAATATACCCAGAAAACTACAATCACTCTGATGAGGGGGTGGAAAGACTGTAACCATGCCAAGAGTAGTTCAAGACATGACATCGAACTGCCAACCTATCTCTGTAAGAGGCAATGCCACTCCATTTACTATCTAAAACACGATAAGAACATTAGGAATCTCAGTATGACAATTGCGCAATTCATGTCCACGTATTGACATGAAGCTGTAGGCTCCGTCATGATTTCGTCGAATACAAATCTCTCATTGACTCCACGCTTCTTAAACTGGCTGCATTCTCGCCCGCTCTGCCCAATGTAGCAGCATCTAATCCTGGTGCAGAAGTTGTCATCGGAGGGTGCGCAACATAGTCCCTCTGTGAACATTCAATCTCTTGACGTACTCATTACAACTACACCTCCCAATTTTGAAAATACTGATGTTGTATTTCATTAACATGTTCGTAGCAACTAATAAGAATCGTTTGTACATCTGTTAATACTAATATTGAGCTGAAGAAGCGCCATATATGAGCCGAAAACATGGTTCTACTATAAAGAAGTACCGGAAAACATAATTAGTGTTAACAGGTCTACAACCGATTTTTTAGTTATTTAAGTTAAAACGTTAATATTAAGCATTTTCAGGTATGGTTAATGTTTTTGCCTCATATGTTCGTAGCAATGATACATTTCAGTAGCCATGACACTGATATACCGGTAGCATTATTATTATTATTAGCAGAATAGTAAAGGGAAATATGATTCACGCGTACGTAAGCCAATTTTCCTTTGTGTACAGTGAAATACAAGAATAATATAAACTTCCAAAAATGTCCCATTGAAGACCGCAATGTTGCCAAATGAAAGCTGTAAGCTACTACGGCTCTCCATTACAACTAGCTTACTCGTGTATATTCTCATAATATTATTCATTGCATTCTACGCCACACTGTTGTACTTTAATTTTGAACTAAATTTAGAAAGAGTTGGTCTTCAACTTGATCAGCCTTAGAGACAAGGCAAACTACATTCTAAACTCAGCCATATCAAAGTAAATAATATTTTTTGACATGTATCTGTCTAAGACATATTAAGACGCTCTCTAGAAAATCTATAATGAAAAAAGTGTCTTGTTAATTCACTTGAGGGGCTTGGGACATCTTGATCATCAGGTCCGTGTAGATGTGTAGACCTGTATTGCTCTCATGCCTGTAATAAAGACAGAGATGGAGTAGGTAACCCAGGATTTGATGTAAGGTACTATTCAGGGCATTTGCCTGGAGAGTGTGAATGAATCCAGAGAAAGAAACACATTCAGGATAGCAACAGTTAGCGACGGAATTTGAATCTGCAGTGTCTGGACTTCGTGCAGCTGCCCACACGGCCGTTGTTTCCTTAGCAAGCTTCATTGGCAGCATAGTCCTTCTCCTTACTAACGTACGTGAAACGTTGCTAAACATTGTGAGTTAAATACTGTTGGTGTTGGAAATATAGGCTCCCTCGCTGTTATCTTTGACGCAATGTAAGGAATGTGGCGCTTGGTCTGATATGTAAAATGGAACGTCACATAGTCTACTGATGCCATTTACAGAAACACTGCTTCCCGCTATGGCGCTTTGGTTTTCAGATAACTGACAGCTCATGCGCTCTTGTACCGCAGTGGGGAATATTTAGCCTACTTTCGATTTTTCCAAAGAATGAAATTAGACGTATGAAATCTGCACGGGCCAAACGTATTCTGTCTGTGTGATTTAGTTAGTGTCTATGTCTGCCCCCCTTTGCCCAAGTAATTCAAACTTGGCGGAACTGAATTGAACCAAATTTAGTACAGAAGTATCACGTATCACTAGAAAAGGAAATTCCAGTGTCATGGTTTATATAACCGCCATCTTAACCAAAACAAAATGGTGGCCATCCATTTATTCAAAGTTTAAAACAGCCAGAATATCTTGCATCATGTAAACTAAATAGAATTCTTTATATTTCTAGTAGATTTGTTTTTACTTCGTTTTCTTTCTTTTTCTCGCAACGTAATAGTTGTAGAAATCCTTAACCAACGAACTAACCTGCTTATTGTGGAATCTTGCAATGTAACGTGCTGTGTAATTCGTATTAGAAAATACGCACTATACGTAATTATAAAACACAAATAATAAACACATGTTTTACATATTCGTACCTTGACACACGAGTAGATGCCATGCATCTAGACCTCTCAAACAATTAAATAAGATAAATGTATAGCATAGTGTAAAATTTAGGTCTAACACAGGGTCAGATGATCTGACTGTTCTGCCCCTTTAAACACAATCAACTTAATAAATACCCCATGTTGTATTGCAACGAGCCACAACAATTAACATTCAATGATACTTCTTGGGCAATGAGTTATAATTACTGTAATTAGGCTATAGGCCTATGTTTTCTACTGAATATCTTGTTCAAGAGTAGCCTAGTTAAAAATTTTCCTCGACAAGATATCGCTAAAATCTCTATTTCCTGAACTGGTCCATGAATTCATCCAACAATATATTGTTGTTTCCAGAAAATCCGCGGACGGTGCATTCTGACAGGCTACTTTCCAACTCCTTTCCCTACCTTCATCTGATGAGGTGGGCCATTTCGGCGGTCCTATATACGTGTAAGTTATACGAGTTTTAAATACTTTATCCATCAATCAGATTGTTCTGATTGAAAATACCTGGGCTAGCTCGGACCACATTCTGACGAAGACGTACGGTATGTTAAATTATATTCTATTTACGGTGATAGAATTTGGGCCGTGCCTGTTACCTACAGTAAGTTACGTAATGATGACATAAAGTAGATTGCCTACACGTAAAAAGACGCTCCTTTATCGATAGTTGAGTGGTAGCCTACCACATAGGGATTCTGTCACTGGAATTAGTATCTTTGATATATAGTTCGTGTGAGATGTGAGTGTATTTTTATTTAAATACTGTATGTGTATCAACACCTTGGTCCCGCTAACCCAGCTTGTTGTACCACGTAAGGGTCCCTTGCCAGGGTTACGGTGAAGACCTTAACGGCACTTACTGTGGAGAAGTTGAACTTCAGAACAGCATAAAAGGCGGAGAAGGCAGCCCTATTTTCGCGATTAATAGGTAAAAAGGCATCTGCACACTTGGACAGATGTCAGCTCCGATTATCTCCAGGGATAAGGGGACACCCTTTACCAAGTGCCAACAGCCTTCGGGGTGGATGAGCGGGTAAAAGAAGGGCACTCTATTGCCCGTGGAGTAAGAAATTACTCCTAAAGGCGGATGAGCCTACCGGTAAGGCCAACGGCATAGGATGAAAAAGGCAAGAGGAAACCATTTATTTAAAGTTCCTATGGATATCCTTTGTTACGCAGCAAATATGACAGGCTTTGTAACTAAATTCAATTCCGGAGGTAACATTCCAATATGACCTCTCAGAACAGGAACTTGGAACATACAATCGCTCATGATCTGCGGAAAACTAGAGAATGTAAGGTATGAAATGACTAAGCTCGAGATTAACGTCGTAGGGGTGAGTGAATTACGATGGCCAGAAAGTGGGAGTTTTGGAGTGGTGATATGAGAGTTATACATTCTGGAGAAAAAGGAAGCTATACAGGTGTAGGCATCATTCTCCAACGACATGTGGCTAATAAGGTAAAAAGCTATGTGCAATATAGCGACAGAATAATAATGATCAGGTTAGAAAATGACCCAGTTGATATAGGGTTACTTCAAGTACACATGCCAACTTCAAGACGTACTGATGAGGAAGTGGATCAGGTGTATCGACAAATAGAAGAGCTATTGGATCAACTAAAAGATAATGAGAACCTCATTATATTAGGTGATTGGAACGCTGTTTTGGGCGAAGGAGAAGATGGGAAAACAGTTGGTTAATATGGACTTGGCAATAGAAATTATAGAGGTCAACACTTAGTAGACTTCTTTAAACAAAATGATCTCATCGTTGCTAATACATTGTTTGAACATCCTGCTAGCCGACGGTATACGTGGACCGCCCCTGGCGATACAGCACGTTATCAATTTAGATTATATAATAACAAGAAGAAGTTACTGCAACCAAGTCAAACAATGTAAAAGCAATCCTGGGTCGGATGTTGCGAGTGACAACCTTGTTTTAATGAAGTCTAAGTTGATCCTCAAAAAGAAGAGGCCGATTATTCAAGGCAGTAAAATGTTCGATGTCGGCAAGTTGCAAGTTGCAATTCCAAGACCAGATACAGGAAAGGATAAAGGATATATCCTCTAGTACAGGGAATGAAAAATGGATTGGCTTCAAACAAACAATTCTTGAAGTGGCTGATAGAACAGTTGTAAAGATGCATCACCTCAGAAATCCTGGATCACTGATCAACTACTTGAGCTTATAGCGAAGAAAGTATAATAACGCTTGAAGTGATGAAGGAATTCGTCGTTAAAATAGCCTCCAAAATATCGTAAACAGGGAAGCTAAGACGGCAAAAGAGGATTATATAGTGGGACAATGCTTAGAAATTGAAGATAGTTTGAAAAATGGACAAGTAGAAAAAGCTTACGACTTGATTGTTAAACAATTTAAATGGAAGGAGGGGTGTAGTGTTTGCATAGTGGATGAATATGGGAAGCTAATGATTGAGAGCAAGGACGTAGTGATGAGTTGGAAGAAACATTTGGAAAATCTGTATGCACACCCCACACAATTGAATGAGCTGGAAAGTGGAGAAACTATTTCGCATGATGACCATCCATTCTTGATCAGAATATTTTCATGCAGTGAATGAAATGAAATCACATAAAGCTCCAGGATATAATAAACTAACAGCAGAAATGTTACAAGCATTTAATTCAGAGATACCCAAATATCTGTTTGGGTTGATCATTGAAATATATAAAAATGGAGAAGTCGCAGATGACTTTACAAAGAGTCTCATGATACCAATACCAAAGAAACAGGGAACATTTAAATGTGAGGAACATCGTACCCTTAGCATCCCATTACATGCATCAAAAATATTGACTAAAATAATTTACAGACGAATAAAAAGCAAAATAGAACAACACCTGAATGAAGATCAATTTGGCTTTAGGCAGAACAGAGGAATAAGGGAAGCCATATTGTTACTACGAGAAATTATTGATAAAATGATGGATATAAGGAAACCACTTTACATTGCCTTTGTAGACCTTGGCAAAGCATTCGATAAAGTGAATTGGAATATTCTCATGGAAATTATAACTAATGTTGGCTTGGATTACAGAGATGGACGGATAATCTATGAACTTTATAAAAACCAAAAAAGCATTGCTGACATATTCGGAGTAGTGCAAGATGCTTGTATTCATAAAGGAGTGAGACAGGATTGCAGATTATCGCCTGCACTTTTCAACTTATATACCGTGTTGAGAAAGGCATTGAGGAATGTAAGTCAGTTATGAGAAGAGATTAGATCGACGGAGTAGCAGTCAAGACATTAAGGTTTGCAGACGACATAGCAGTCCTGGAAACCAGTGAAGAGAAACTGCAACATGCACTCACGGAAATGAACTGGATTCTATATGAAAAATATAATATGAAAATCAATATTAAAAAGACGAAAATAATGGTACGGTATGCGCTAGACAACAACTTAATGCGGCTATTCACATAGCTGGTGCTTCACTTAAGCAAGTTAACACTTTCACCTATCTAGGGAGTAAAATTAGCCTACTTCCACTGGAAAAAGTTCAACTGATATTCAAGCTAGAATTGCCCAAGCCAAAAAAAAACCTTCTGACTTCAAAGAATAGCCTATATCTATTGAGACCAGGATTTAATTTATAAAATATATGTGTGGAGTGTAGCCTTTTATCGCTCAGAAGCTTGGACACTGGGAAGTGCTGCAGCTTTTGAAATGTGGTGTTGGCGGCGGATGGGAAAGTTTCCATGGACCGCAAGAGTGACGAATGACGAAAAGCTCAAGAGCATTAATGCAAAGAGAGCATTTCTCCAAACAGTACGGCAACGACGAGACCAATTGATAGGACATGTCTATCGCCACAATAACTTCATTGTAACTGTGTTAGATGGCATAATTCGGGGCAAGAGAGGAAGAGGGTGACCGAGACTGCAATACATCAAGCAGATGTTAACGTCCATTCATACAGAGACATGAAGAGACTGACTGGCGACAGGGAAGAATGGAAGAGGAGGATTGCTGTCGACCAATCTACGGATTGAAAACATGAATGAATCACGTCAACGGTTTGAGAATTGAATGTTCGGTAGGGACAAAACAAAACTTGGGTTATGATAAGTTGTTTAACAGCGGAGGTAAATACTTGTGTTCCCAGTGCAGATTATCAGTGACACTCAATTTACCGTAGGCTATCTATTTGTCTAAGATGCAGAGGTGTGTCTGTGTAACTAGGAACAGCGGTATGACAACAGTGGCGGATCCAGGCCTTGCGGGGCCCTGGGCGATATGATTAGGCGGGGCCCACAACAATAGGGAATTTAAAAAAAAATCAAATCAAATGGAAAATAGCTTGATAATAATATTAAAATAAAGAATAATTACAATATATTGAATAGCCTACACTACAGTACAATTTTTTAATAATAGACTTTGAAAGAAACCTTGAAGTCTCCTTGAAGAAGATTAAGTAGACTATGAAATATTAAAATATTACTTTGTGACTTTTTCCCGGCTGAAGTTTTCTATTATTTCACTGAAATCTTAACTTGCTAAACGGTCACGGGAAGTCATAGCTGCACTGAAAAAAGGAATATGAATTATAATTTAGTTTGAAAAGTATAATTAATTAATTAATTTAATTTAAAATAAACATGGCGCGGGGCCCTGGGCGGACGCCCTCCTCGCCCTCCCCTAGATCCGCCCCTGTATGACAACATACATTGATTGCTGTATTACTCTATGTTAGAGTTGATAATGGTTCTAGTTTGAACTGGGTGTATTGTAACACAAGAAGGAAGTTATAACTTGTGGCTTCTAAATGCCTGTATGTTATTAGTGGCAATTAACAATACCAGTGCGGTAAACTAAGCCCACTTTCACGTGCCTAACTGAGCGAGTTGTTTTTTTTTTTAATCGTCACTACTTCATCGTCTGACAATGTGATATTTCGCAAATCAAGTTGGTGTGTTCAAAGATATAAGGAAACCGAATGTAGGATTATGTCCCTGCTTTACAGGCACCATTAGTTATTCAATTGCAATAGTTTAGGTGATGAAAAGTAAACGTTTATGCTTTTCCGTTGTTGACAAACATATAACCGCTCCTTATCACTGAGGGCTCTGAAAATACCTAATTTGATTTGTTAAATATGGACAGATTTAGCGTACTGTTATATCTAAACTCTTTAATTAATTCCTAAATGCTCTTTCTCTGTTCTAGTTTCCGTATCACAATGGAGCAACAACGATTGATCAAGAGTGAGCCAGACTGGTTGGCTCATGCACTTGAATTCCCTAATAATGTAAGTTGCATTTTGATTCGTATATGGTGTAACATTGCGATTTTAGTGTTGGACATCATAAGCATTCATTCATTCATTCATTCATTCATTCATTTTTTCATTCGTTTATTTGCAATTGGGGGTGTATCCCCTGGTGGCAAATTAGATATATATAACAAATAAATAATTATACATAACAATTCAACAACAATTAAACTGGAGTATTTACACAAATAGTCAGTCTTTTCTTAAACGCGCCTATATGTTTGGGAAAAGGCTCTAAGACTGCGGCAGGTAGAGAGTTCCTGTTATCAATGGCACGGTTTACGAAATAATATTTACCATAATTTATTCGTTGTGGTCGGCCCTTAACTTTGAAAGGATGATCGCTCCTACCCATGTAAGTGGGCTTTCCCATACGTTTGCTAAGCTCACCCCATGCTGGTTGATTTGTATACGTGTTGTACATAGCGCGGAGTCTAGATTTCATCCTCCTAGCCCCAAGTGATTCCCACCCAAGTTTCTTAAACATATGGCTCACACTGCTCCTGGGATTAAAGTCACTGAGCACAAATCTAGCGGTCTTTCTTTGTACCATTTCCAACTCATTTATGAGCCCTAATTGATATGGATCCTAAACCGCCGAGGCGTATTCCAGCGCATTGTTTATGGACACATTAAACATCACCTCCAAGTATTGTGCCACGGCCCTACCTCCGAGTTTAAGTACTTCACTAACAATATTATCAGGACCCTTCGATATATTGTAACGTAACTTTTGTATTAGCTTTACAATTGCTGACTGGTTTATTTGGAAAAGGGGAGCCCCTGATTCACCGTTAAGGTCCAACATTGAATTTATTGAACACACTACCGTAAAATACATTTAATTCAATAGCAATGGCCTGTTACTCAGTAATTAATTTACCGTCACCGGACATTATCATCGACAAATTATTTGAAATTCCCTTACTTCTCCTAACATAACCGTAAACAATTTTCCACCCATCGCCTCCCGAACCAAGTAAACCTTGCATATAATTGTCATGAGCAGCCCTCTTTTTTTAAGACGAGCTCTCTTGACATGGACTTAAATTTCAACATATACTTGTAACTATCATGTCTTTTATTGTATAATTTCTTAATTTTCCGTTTTAGACTCCTGTTTTCTCGTGTGTAATACTCAGGATCTGGGTTTTGTTTCAGTAATTTAAATGGAACAAATATATCAATAGCGCTATTTAAAATGTTCTAAAAGTTAGTCCACAGGATATTAATGTGATTTCCTCCCGATGCCCGTCCTACACATAGCTCATTCAAATACCCCTGAAATTTGCCCTGATCCGCCCTTCGATACTGGAATATGATCTTCTTTGCTACATCAAAGTCTAATTTTGTAATGTCACCGTATCTAATATTTAATTCAACCCCAGAATGGTCACTAATTCCTGGTACTTTCAGATAGTTAATATACAGCTCTACAGGCCTTACGAGATATAGATCTAAGGTATTATTGCCTCTAGTAGGGAAGTCAACTACTTTGGAAAATCTTCCCCTCCCTTAAGAGTTTGGATGCAGCGCTCTGAGCTTGACCACAGCTAGTTGACTCACCGGACCAGTCTACTTTGGGGAGGTTTAAATCTCCGGCTATTATTATGCTCTTTTTCATAGCATTACCCGAACATGTTTTATCATACAGTGTGTCGAGAATCGAAAAGTTATCTTTCGGTGCTCTATACGCCCCTATCACCTAAAGAGGGAATTTCTTTCCTTTATGCGAAATTGTACAGATAACATTTCATGATCCGTATAAGCGCACTTTAAGAAACTAGCTATAGGGCAATTCCATGAAAAGTGAGCCAACAAGTAATTTTTTAAACTTTTCTTATTAAATTTGTTTTATTGACATTTGGACTCATAAATATATACTCGTTCACATGGCATAAGCGATTTAAAAAAATATATATTATTTTGCAGTGTTTTTCACCTACGTTGTTACATACACATGCTGATTGATATAGGACTGGTTTTTTAAAGATTTTTGTTTGTTTGTAAAAAAACAATAAAAACAGTTGTCAGCCTGGGAAACATGTGAATAGAGTCTACAACATTATATGAACTTCTGATACTACTTTCATTGAAGTAAGTATAGGATTTAATGTGTTCTTAATATTTTTTGTAAGGCATTGCAGCTTGTAACACCCGTAACAAAATACATGTAAACGTTTAATTATCAACAAGGTGAAATGTTTGTTTACAAAAACCTTTTGTGAAAGTGAGGTTATGTTCTTTTCAAACATCAAGATTATAAATTTGAGGTGTTAAAAGTTTATTACACCTGAAATTTGGTGTTACGGGTGTTACAAAACTAATGTTACGGGTGTTACAATATAACAATGAAACACCCGTAACACGAACTAAAATATTTTTCTTTGCTCACAACTAAGCTATTTGTATATTTTAACAGGTAGGTACTCATCATTGTTAAGTAATTGGTCACAAACAATTAAAAATCCAGTTTTTATGTTTAAATTGGAACTTCTTTGTTAGTTCTCATGGCAAAGGAGCTATGGATGGAATTGGTGGCACGGCCAAAAGAAATGTCTGGACAGCTGTAAAATCAAGGAATGTTTTAATTGATAATGCCAAACACTTTCACCAGTATGTTGACCAAGTCTTCAAAACAAAAATTAAGTCATTGTACATCGACCAAGAAGATGTCGAAAAATGTGTACCTTTCTTGAACAAGAGATGGGAGAAAGTCGTCCCCATAACAGGAGTTCAAAGTTGCCACCATTTTCGCCCTTAAGATGATCAAGATCTTCTAATTTCTAAAACTGCAACTTCCTTGATGAAGAGAGTTCCAATTTTCTTAAACTTAGATGAAGCTCTAGGAGCCAAGAGGCGTCTGAAATTTAACGAGGTCTACACAGACTCGGAACTGTCCGACTATGAAAATGATGACCCTTCCCGACAAGAAATTTCCTGCATTTCTGAGGGCATAAAAGTAAAAGACTTCGTCGTGCTGGTATATGAGGGAGAGTATTTCCCAGGACAAATATCTGAGGTTAAACTGGACAGTGACCATCCTCTGTTTAAGGTACAGTGTATGATGAAGTCAGGACCATATTGGAAATGGCCTTCACCTCCTGATGAAATGTTTTATTCAAGGAAAGAAATTCTTAAGAAAATTGAGTGTAGTTCAGTTATTCCTGTATCAAATCGTGGAGTTTTTTAAGTGGTAGAACCCCTTTTAGAGGAAAGGTGGAAGAACATTGAGTAAAAGAATGCCGAAGTATCATACTAAGTTATGAACTCTTTGTGATTATACAATTTATTGTTCTGCAAAATGTTGTGCAATATTTATTACCAAGAAGTGTGTTATCCAAGTTGCCTACTAGAGAATATTCTGTGTTTCAATCTAATTCTTTAAAAATAATTGAACTCTGTACAACTTTATCAATAGGTTTTAAGGTCTCTTTTTAACTGTAAGTCTATAAAAAAAATTGAGACAATTGGGTATTTTTTTGTATTAACATTGTGTTGTTTGAGTAAAAGTGTAATAATTTACAAAAAAAAAGTTCATTTAAACCTCTATATATCCCTCACGACCTTTTGCTAGTGTTAGTATATGCATTTCATCTACCAAAATGTGTTAAATTAATATAAAACACGTACATAAGCTGTAGATTGTTGTACTACGTAACACCCGTAACAATGTTCGTAACACCCGTAACGCTACATATTTAATTTACTGAGTGGAATGCAAAACATTTAAAAACATATAAACTGCACTATGGTATAGTCTGTACTTTAATACACAACAAATTAATGTAAATATAAATTTTGCTCTACAACATTCACAGAGTTTGTGGTATTAACACATGTCCATCAGACACCATGTCCATTTTCTGTAACACCCGTAACACCTCTTTTTAGTTTTTTCCTGCATTTATGAAAGGACAAAAACCAGTTTTGATTATATCAAATTGATTGGAATTTTATGGTAAAAATTCTAGTATTGTTATATTTAGTTAAAAACTTTCAGTTTAGTAAAGAAAGTGCAATTTAAGTGTCCGAATGTAACACCCGTAACCATGGAATCGCCCTATAGTGTTGTGAACACAAATAAATAGCCCACCACCTCGCTTCCCCCGATCCCTTCTGTACATTTCGTAGGTCCCTTGAATTATTTCGTTACTATTTATATCCTCATATAACCAAGATTCAGTAGCAATGACAATGTCCGGAGAATACTTCTCTATAATATTCAAAAATTCAATTAATTTATTTTCTAAACTCTGACAATTAACCTGCAGTAATCTTAGAGTCTTACCTCCGCAGCAAATATCCCGAAGTAGCTCCTTCTGTTCCCGTTGACTGGCAACCCCTGGACCTGCTCCTCCTCACAATGGCTGGCACGAACCGATGACCCTGTCATGTAGACTCTCTTGGTTGAAAGCGCCCCGTCGATTTAAATGCAGCCCGTCTCGGGCGAAGTCACGGCCACCAATCCAGGAGTCAGCATATACGTACACTAATCCCAGTTGTGCACATACCCAGTCCAAGCGGTCATTTACAGTGTTAACTCGCCTTAACGGAACATCTCCCCGCCGAACGTTGCCACGGTTTAGTGACTTAATACACTACTTAATGGTAAATGTTATGCTAACCAAAAACTGTTAAGTTTTAATTTTGATATCCATAACTTAGTATTGACGGAAGTTTGATGCTTCTCAGTCGGTCAACACGATTTTCACCAAAAGAGTTGGGTTATTCCCTAATCCTGAAAAAAAAATACATGAGATTAACAAATACACTTGGATGACCTGTTTCGATCGTTAAGCGATCATCATCAGATCCATAACACTTAGGCCCTTACATTTATGTCAGAAAGTATGGGTAAACATATTTACACTATGTACACTTATTTAGTTGCTGTTTCAGTTGAGATAATTCAATTCATCATTTGTTAGTTGTGGTCTATGTGATGTTTTGTTAAAATACTGGAATTGGTGATTTGTCTCCAAACTTGCTTGTTTGGAGTGAATATGTGATTGTGGTTAAATGGATACAGGTTGTATTGTATTGGCTACTTATCTGATGGTGGCTTCCGCTGTCCTGGTGAGAGCATTTGTCTTGGTCACTATCTACTGTCAACTGGGGGAACTTCCTGTGGGCCAAGGTCTCTAGTAAACCTTGGCAATTCCCTTCCCGCATTCCTAAGTTTCTGTGTACTTTGTACAAATGTGACAGTGTATGGCCTAGTCTAGTCTCCCTAATGTGGTGTATAATAAGAGTTTGGTGCTTTTCAGTCGGTCAAAACGAATGTTCCCAAAAGAGTTGGGTTATACCCTAATCCTGAAATATTACATGAGATTAATAAATACACTAGGATGACCAGTTTCGATCGTCAAGCGAACATCTTCAGATCCATTATACTTGGGCAATGCAATCTATGTTTGAAACAACGGGTTAAAATATTTACAATATGTACACTTATTAAGATGCAGTATTGGTATTGCAACTTGTCGGTATATATTAGTGGTAATCTATATGATGTTTGGTGAAATGCTAAAATGGTGATTGAACTCCGGAATTTGTCTTTTTGGAGTGACTATATGGTTGTTGTGAATATTCAATTTTGATTGTACTGTATAGTACAGGTTACATATCTGGTTAGGTGTCTTCCGCTGTACATCAGAGAGCAGTTTCGATTTCACTCGGGCACTGCTAACAGGCGACTGGCATTGTATGGTATCTCGTTGAACTGATTCCCCCTCCCATGCCCCGCATTCCTATGTGGTCATTACTCAAAGCATTCATATCTGTGATGTGTTGCCAAGCCAAGACATTATGTATGTTATTGTATTCAGGACGGTCTTCAACTATTAAAGACCGTGGATCAATTCTCGTCATGCATAAACTAGTAGCCATATACGCGCTGCCGGTCTCTGAGAATGTCCCGGCACCTTTAATACTGCCGTGAATGCCGGCCTAGGTTTATTAAAGAAAAAAGTCCATCGTACATCCTGATCCCAATAGCATTTTCCTATTATAATCCTCCTATTTGCCTCCGTTTTTATCTAGCTTGGCTGTATCACTATGTTGTGTCTTGTTTCCGAAAGGGTGTGTTTTTTGGTAGAATGTAGAGGAGTGAGCTCTCCATGAAAGTGTGTTCATTTAGATTGTTGGGGTTGTTTCTTTTGACTAGGTGAATCTCGATTGCTTCCTTTATGTCAAGAGCTCTGCCTTTCGGTTCGTGAAGAATTATTTTTAAGTCGGTTTCAATGTTTGTGAAACTGTGTCCCGCGTCGCACATGTGTTTGCCTACGGCTGAATGTGTTCCGTATTTTATCGCATTTCTCTGTTCATGGTAACGTGTATCGACTCTTCTTCCACTCTGTCCGATGTAATTAGCTTGACAACCTGTGTCTTGGCACGTGATAGAATATACCCCTGACTTTGAATACGGGTCTTGTTTTTTTATGTTACTATTTTGCAGATGCCTACCGGTTGGGTTATTCGTTATGAATGCTATTTTTATGCCTTGATTTTTTAACAGATTAGTGATTTTATATGTGTTCGCATTCACATAGTTGAAACGCGCGAATTTTATCTCATTATTGTCTAGCTTTGGATTCGTTTTATCTTTATTTTTATGTTTGGCTCCAATTTGGTATATTTTGCGTGGTGGGAAATTTTTTTCCTTTGCTATTTGCTTGATTATTCTTATTTCCTTATTATAATTCTATTTTGACATGGGTATGTTTAAAGCCATATGCACCATTGAATTGATCCCCGCAAATTTACGGGTACTGGGGTGATTGGACTGATTGTCGATTGTATGCGAGGTTTGTGTGGCTTTTCGGAATGTGGAATATGAAAGCTCATTGTCTTCACGTTCAATAGTTGTGTCGAGATAATTTATTTTTCGATCGGTTTCGGATTCCTTAGTGAATTTGATTGAGTGGTGTAGGCTATTAATGGATTGGAGAATTGTTTCTTCGCTTGTTAATTCAGTTTTGTAAATGCAAATTACATCATCTACGTATATTTTCCACATTACTATTCCCTTAATTGAAGTCTTTTCTAAGAACGCATTTTCCAGTTCATTAATGGAGATGTCGGCGATTAGCCCTCTTAGCCCCTGTCTGGTGTGTTACATCTGAAAAAGAACTAATATTCTATACAAAATGTCTGGTCATGGTCTGGTATGTCGCTTTGTGTATGGAACCTATTGAAAGCAATGAGACAGTGTAAAAGATATAATTCTATCTATGCGAAGGAACGTGTTTGTAAAATAACTAATTTCTCTGCAGGATGGTGCTAATCTCAATGAGGATATCAAGATAGAAGAATATTCCATACCAGAGTTTGCTCCATGCACCAAAATAGAAAAACCGTCTTTAATGAGTGGTGGAGAGTTGAAAGTGGTAAGTACCTTATTGGGTTACTACTTGTTCATACCTGCCAAGTTTTCCGGGTTTTCCGGAAGGTTTCCGGATTTTTGGGGTGTTTTTCGGTTGTCCGGATTAAAATAATTTTTTCCGGATTTTCTTCTCCCTTGCTTTTTTCCGTTCTCTGCATCCAAATCGCATTTCAGTTTTGATTTTCGATTATAGCTGCTATTCTGAGATGCGAGTGTTTAAATTCGACTGAAAATCGACTGATAAGATTCCGGGTGTCTACCGGTAACGAAGAGTAACGAAAAAGTATCTAATTCTATAAAGTTAACGAAAAGTACCTAATTCTTATGTCTGGATAGTTGGAGGTAACGAAAATTCGCTGAGGTCTGTTAAAATCATTTAAACCCGCGCCGGTAGGCTCGCAGATGCGATGAAGCGAGTTTCACGCAAGCGGCGTCGATTGCGTAATCTATATTTCCCCGTGCACGACCTCAAGGAAATGCATACTGAGGTTACCTTCAGTGGTACTGTATACATCGGTTCAACGTTTATTTACGGCATCAAGAAAAGTTTCGTTTAGTGTGAAATATTTTTCTGTATTAATCGGAAACCTTACTTTTTGCGAGACGTTTATTCGCGATAACTTCCGAAACTCAACAGAAACCTCTCATTTCTGATATTGGGCTCTAAATTTGTGTATGTCAAATTGAAGTCCAGAAATGACGTGGAATAATTTATTGTCGCAATCAAAAAATAATCGCAAAAATGCTTCGAAATACATAGACTATATTTAAAAAATCTATCCGTCTAGTGAATTCAAGTGTGGTTAATTCGAAACTCCGTTATATGCCTTATTTTTCCTTCGAACTATGGTTGCTTTGGATATATAATCTAGCCGGTTATCTCGAAAACTTGTATAATTTGAATTCGAAAGAAAATGTGTCCTCTTGTCGGAATATTCGTGCAATCCTCTCTGAATAATTCATAATAACCGATACCTACTTTGAACGTTCATCCTCCAAAGTCACATCCTCAAGACGGTCGGCTGACAGCACGACTTGCCTGCGGGAATCTCGTCAAACGGACCACGATCGACGCCAGTTGCGTAACATTATAAAACCCGTGCCCGGCCGCGAACTTGTGTCCTCGAGGACTGCGGGAGTCACGGCGCCGATCATACAATATGCCCATAACTGCTCGTGAATTTTACCCGTACCCAACTTCGAGCTCGCCTCCGCCATTCTGCCAAGACAGATAGACAGGCAGACAAACGTTGAACGGCCAGATGCGGTGCCGTTTGCATAATATCGCGTTCTCATTGTGCAACCGCGGGGACAACGTGAATCCCGTAAAACGACCGAGAGTGGCAGCGATTGCGATACATCGCGATATTTCTCCGCATTTGATGACGAGTGCAACTGGATTCTTGTCAAATGGACAGCAAGCGGTGCCGATTGCGTAATAATAACTTACCATATTTTTCCGTGCCCGACCTCAAGGACAATAGAAATCTCGTCGAACGACTAAAAGTGACACCGATTATGTAATCGCGAATTTTCTCCGTGTTCTATCTAAAAAAACGAATCGCGTCAAACGGCTGTGACCAGCGCCGATCGTGTAACATCTCGATATTTCTCCGTACCTGACTGCGAAGACGTAATTCGGTGACGATCACGTAGCGTCGCATATATTTCTTTGTGGTCTACCGCGGGGACAAAGGAAATCTCCCAAAATGGCCAAGATCAGAGCAACTTCTTGGTAATCATAACTCCTTGTACACAAGACGGCATATTTGCTGAATCAACTCATTTGATATTAAATATCCATTATTTATTTTATCTAAATTTTTATGACACCATAAGTGAATCTTTTTCACTGCTTTAAACACAGTTCATTGTTGTTTTCCTTCACCGAGCGATGACCTTCTAAGGTTGACGACCGCAGACGTATCTTGAATTAAAAGGTAACTAAAATTAACTGAAAGGTAGCTAAAAAGTAACTAATTTTTACTTCATCCTTACAGTAGACACCCTGTAAAGTTTATCGATAATCCCGTCTCGCAGATTATCGCTGCGCTTTTGTCATTAATTCCTAGCGTTTGACATTACGCTGAAAGTCTATAGAACTGTCTATCGATAGTCACATCTCGCAGATTATCGCTGCATTTGTAACCTGTTTTTTAATGGAGGCTTTTACGCCACTGACACAAGTCAGATGGTCGCCATATAAGTGAAATCAACGCGGCAGATATTGGGCCAAGTTTGTAAATTGTTAATTTTATTATTATTATTGTTAATTTTTTTTAATTTTCGGAGCTTCAAATATTTTGGAATCAATGGATAGATTTTCTATATTATAGAAAATACGATCTATTTAATATTTAAAAATTACGCGACGTGAATATATGAGAATACGGAAGGCTAGGTATTATATTCATTTAGGGTTTTGAGAGGGCTTGGTACATCATGGATTCTACGGTCTAAATATAGACGCGCTACTCAATAACAAGTTGCGCAAGGGACTTTAGGGAACAGTTCTCACTGTGAAAACGTGAATTAGTGGAACGGAAATCTCGCCCGGGAAAACCAACTTGAAGAACGAAGAGGAGGGAGACGTGGACGGCTTGGCCAATCACGAGAAGAGGCGGGGCTCGTCGAATCGGAGAAGAACACGGAAGAGGAGCGCGGATTGGCGGACGCAGTCTCACGTTTTCATCTGAAAAATCGGAAGTTGTTGGAACAGTTGTCACGGGATATAAGTACCCGGGCAAGCAACGAGAAAGGTGTTGATATACTATCACGATGTGTTAAGTTCATATCGGTATTACGGCGACGTGTAGGGAGCAGTCAGTTACGGGAATCTCTCCGTGTGTTCATTCGTCTTCGGACATTATAATTTCGTTCCATGGTGAACATAAAGTACTTTTCGCTGAGATATTCAATGGCAAATATTAGTCATGAATACGACGTGTTCTGTAGTGACGCTGCAGGCAACGTAAGCGCGGCTAACGGATTCTGATCCACCGCTCCAGCACATTTCGAACTTTCGCATTATTCGTCGCTTCGCCGCTAAACAAGAAGAAGATGTCTTGCCACGAGGTTCTTCAAAACGCTTTCATCATGGGGGACGAAGAACTCTGTATGTTCGCTGGTGAGCCAACTGTCGCCTCATATTCAAGCTCTCAATTTTCTTGCTCTTAATAATTTAAATTCCGTAAATTCATAGGTTTCCATTTTAAGTAAATTTCATACTTCCAAATCTCATACGTTCATGTGGTATTTTAATTATTTTCTAAAGCTCTCTTTCGTATTTCTCATGATTACCGAAATGCCAATTTTGGTTATTAAATTCTTTTATTCAGATGAAGCCTTTCTTTCCAGTAGCTAGAACTATATTTAAGCCAAGCCTTTCTTCCACACAAATGATTCTAGGGTTGAAGATGGAATCTTGCCACGGCCTGATTTTAGGAGTTCTCGAGTGTTTCTTAATATCTAGTCATTATACATTTGTAGGGTACAGCTTTATGTTGTGTCCTAATGGCGCCCAACTAAATTATCTAATAAACTCTGTAAGCATCTTTGCAAAACATATAACGTGGTCATTCAGTGTATGGCCATATTTCATTTTATGTTACAAGAGAGTAACTTGTGTTGGTTCAAGCAAACTCCCAAAGGAGAACACGTTACACTTGTTCCCCAACAGTGAGTTCAATAGTGGAAAGCATTACACTTTTATATTACTCTTTGTACTTCGGCTGTTTGCAAGCGGGAAAGCTTGGTTTTAAGCGGTGCTTGCTGTACTTCTGGATGCAATTGTGTGGCACATTTTTGTGCGATTTTTTGTTTTCGTGATGAATTCAAGTAAGAAACGATATCATCAGTCTTTCAGGGAGGCATATTCTTCAGATTTTTTTGGAAACTGGCACAATGAATTAGATAGTCTCACATCACCACGAGTTTGTAATCTCTTTACCTGTAGTCTTTTCTCGCTATTTTTAAGACCTTGTGACGCATGTACGCGTTAAATTTTTGCGCTTTGGGATCTTCTGGATTTCTATTTTTGAAAGTTGGCAGGTATGCTTGTTGCGTCTTATTAAGGACAAGACCTGATCGCCATCGTCTTCTCACCAATGATGTTTAGGGATTAACGGATTGTGTATTTGGACCATGCTGATGACAAATTGAAGCTGTTAGCCATTATGTTGTGTATGTATGGGACGGAAAGTATAAAATGTGTAAATGGAAGGTAAGCCGGCCCCGTGGTGTAGGGGTAGCGCGCCTGCCTCTCACCTGGAGGCCCCGGGTTCGATCACCGGCTCCGTCATGGATTTTAAAACTGACGTGAGGGTTGGAACGGGGTGCACTCAGCCTCGTGAGGACAATTGAGTAGCTGTCTGACAGTGAGACAGCACCCCGATCATGAATACCAAGATTAACGGCCGAGGGGACCCGACACGCTGATCACGCGTCACCCCAATATCTGCAGGCCAAATGGCTGGGCAGCGGTCGCTTGGTCGGCCTTAGCCCGTCATGGGCTGGATGGTGCCAGGGGTTTAAATGGAAGGTAAGGCGTTATATTGTCTCACTAGCGGTGGACACGGACCCATGGCCTCCCTATAAAGCTACCACGAGTTAAAATGTCACCAAAGCTTATGCATAGCGAACTTCCGGTCCGCGAATCTCCATCTGATTTTCATTGGCAATGAATCGTCCGTGGTTATTTTCATTATTATTTCGGATTGTGGTTTTGTTTTTAGGTGTTCAACTTATGAAATAATAACTAGAGGCTTGAATATTCCAAACACAAGTTTCTCCTGATAGAGTAGCTAGTAAGACATCGCAACAGAAAGGACCATAACAAACAGCTTGCCTAAGAAGTGTGCGAATTGCACATTTCAAACGGGAGTTGTCTAGCAAATCTTTGTATTATTGTATTAAGTTGGTGCCAATTAAATGTCTCATATGTCAGAATATTATAATCATTTGCTATCCGGTTGTTATGTTGGTATATTGTGGATTAACTTCACCCGTTTATATGCTAAATTGAGACGAAAGCTAAGAGTTTATAGGTTATACGCCGTGCTGGTAACATTTACCAATAATTCATCCTTTCTTCTTTAACGTCTGTTAGGTGGTCAGCCCGAAGGCTGATTGGATCCTCAAAAAGTACCGCCGTTAGTTTATGTGGGTAGATACCCACAAAAACCCAAGGCAGCGCTATATTGAGGCGTACTAGGCAATATGAGGAGTGAGGTAGTTTGCCATTGCTTTCCTCACTGAGTCAGAACAGCGGTACTAACCCTAAAAGTAGAACCCTCCACAGCATCCACATTCACTGTCTGTGCCCTGAATGTTATTACTAAGCACCACCCATACCTCACTAGCTTCCATATAATCACAGCCATGAGTAAGACTGAGACATCGGTGGAAAGCCACATTTTACTCTAGCCTGTGCCAACAGACAAATGCAAATGTACTGCATTCATCAAGAGATGGCAAACAGGCAATTTTCTTCAATATTTATTTAATAATTATAATGACCTATATATTAACACTTAAATAACCAATAATCATTTTATAGTTATATACATATTCCAGATTTTGCATTCAAGCGATATTTTATTGCGCATGCGGTACCATCTCAAAATACAACTGTGCCTAGTTTTCAGTACCGTACCATAGAAAACATGGAAAATTTTAAGTTAGATCAAAGAACTGGCGACAGAGTTTTAAAAAAATGCTCATTTACGTATTCATCCTAGTGTACGTAAAGTACCATACGGTAATCACTTATGGCCTCAATTAGACAAACATGCCTCATTTTGCATGATTTATGGAGACTGAAACTTTCTAATGGAGGTATGGATTGTTTGCCTTTAGAAATATTTTAGTCAATAATATAAGACGAGTTGGCAGAAAACTAAATAAAAATAGCTGTGTGCCTACTACGATGTAAAGTTGCCGTGAGAAAAAAAAATCTTGCCAATAGTATACGGCGTGCATACAGTTAAGTACAATCTTCCATTTGGAGAAACACTTGTCTTCGTCACGATATGAAATAAATGCCGAACATAATCTGTTGTAAATTGACGGGAAAATCTGCAACTCATAGAGACTACGAGAGTTGTATGCGGCACAACGTTAGCCGAGACTTCGCATCATTAATACATAAGGGATGAACGCAGTGCTTTCTCATTGTACACAGCTGCAGATCATATCATTCTTGGTGCATTTTACAAATTTTATTTCTCCTAACACTAATTTCCTTAGTTACATGCAAGGAAAATTGTATTACAAAGTATCCATTGCTTTCATTATCTGAATACTTATATGGAATCTGGTTATGCATAACCATATGCCGGTGGCGCGTCCTATGGCAGGCGAAGGAACAACAAAAAGTACCGTTGCTCTGTGTAATGAGCTAATGGAGGATAGGTCTTAAATCTTATAAGTGAAAAGTACATAATGTGAACCTAGCATATCATAGCACAACCACGTGTTATTAGTTGTCTGTGTGGACATTGTATACTTGAATGGATAAGAGTATTTTAATGGTATAGGTTTCTAAATGATCCGGGAACGACTAAATTACTATATCTTGAATAGAGGAATGGTGCGAGATCTTTTCGTTAGGGAATTGCTGGGGGAGATGGTTTTGATTCCACCCAAATCTTTTTTAGTGGTCTTCCTTGGTTTGTCATTTTAACTCCAGGCAATTGCAGGAATGCAGTGGATGACATGCTTCTTGAATATTCCTTGATTATTAACATGTCCGTAAGGTAACAGAATACTTGCAGATATGAATTAGTAGAACGAGAATATTCTAGAATTAAATGTAGAAACTAATTGTAAGTACATAAATCCATATCAATAGTGGGTATGCAAAACTTAGTAAGTCAGAACGCTGTCCATTCCCATGCTCTTCTATATAGCCCATGGATAAACTGTAACATTCCATTAGG
Source organism: Meconema thalassinum (assembly GCA_946902985.2). Taxonomy (NCBI): domain Eukaryota; kingdom Metazoa; phylum Arthropoda; class Insecta; order Orthoptera; family Tettigoniidae; genus Meconema; species Meconema thalassinum. Next base: position 242,262,864 of record OX336395.1, read on the forward strand.
TCCTTCAGAACAGCATACTGTCTTGGGATCATCTGCATTCCACTACTTGAAATTACAAACTGTTTTGGTAATACATTTTAATGGAGATCATATGGATGACTACTAAAATCACACACGGGATTAACTTAATAATTTATTGAACTATACAAAATACATATACAGGTTTATTCACCAAAGTTGTTACACGGAAATAAAGTTTAAACCATTAAAGATATCGGTATTCTGTTTCTATATTCTTAAATGATACCCAGGGGCCTACAAAATAATGTGCTACTTATTCTCATGGGGTGAGTAATAACCGAGATATTTATAGTAACTCCATATTTATAATGGTACAGCACAAATTCATAGTGCTAGCCTAAAGGTTCAACACCTACAATCTTCAATATGTAAGAATTTTCAAAATCGGACAGTTACTTTTTGGGGTATCAATAAGATTAGCATGCGCTGTTGTGCATGCCGCATCGGACAGCGTGCAGTGGGGCAAGGACATATTGACGCGCAAGCAGGTTCCTGGGTGTGATTCCGGCCACAGAGTGGATACCAGGCATATAAGCATATCGTACACATGTGATAGAAACAGTGTGTATGTGGATCACTGCGACGCACGTTTTCAAACATCACCGGCCCCTCGTATTTTCATTGTTGTGATAATTCCGCGATCATCATTGAAATCCCTTGCCTCGAGGTTGCTGTTCGAAACAGAGATGCTGAGTCAAGTTCAAACCATTCCCGCAAATTCTTGAGCCAGAAGATCATCCTCCTCCCTGGTCTGTGCCGTCCTTCAATCTTGCCTTCCATGATTAGCTGCTGGAGTCGGTACTTGTTATTTCTAATCACGTGGCCAAAATATTGTAGCTTCTGTCGCTTGATGTTGTAGAGCACCTCCATCTCCTTGCCTATCCGATCCAGCACCTCGGTGTTTCTCACCTTGTCGGTCCACGATATACGAAGCATGCGACGATACAGCCACATTTCAAATGCTTGCAACTTCTTCTCCAAGGTTTTGGTTAACGTCCACCCCTCGTGTCCATACATTAGTATGGGAATTATGTAACCCTTAAGGGCAAGTAGTCTCGTTCTCAGACTAAGATCTCGGTGACACAGCATTTTCTTCATTTTGATAGACACCCCTGGCTTGCTCAATGCGAGCTTTGATTTCATGACTGCAGTCCCATTTGTCATTGAGGTAGCATCCTATATATCTATACGAATGAACTCGTTCGATGGCTTTATCAGTAACTGATAATGTGGCATCAATTACTTCTTTGCTGACAACCATGAATTTTGTTTTGCCAATGTTCATCCTTAAGCCATAATCATTGCTAACTGCGTTCACGCGATTCAGCAATGCTTGGAGATCTTCAATGCTTCCGGCGATCAGGACTGTGTCATCTGCATATCGGAAATTATTGATGGCTGTGCCGTTGATGACAATGCCTTGATGAAACCCATCCAAGGCTTCCGACATGATTGCCTCCGAATATAAGTTGAAGGGCATTGGAGACAGCACACAGCCTTGTCGTTGCCAATACGGTCTCTAAATGCAAAATGACGGCATCATACCAATTGCACTGACACTACGTTGTTATGTTCCCGTACCCACGCCCTTAGGATCATTTCCAATGAAGTCTACCTCGGACATTATTCAGTCGCTTTTCTAGAAGGAGCTTTTCAGGTGTCCTGTGTTATGTTTATTTGTCAATTCATACAGAAGTATGTACTGTACACTCAAACCAGTGACAATATTTTCCGTTATGTTCCTTTGAAGTCGAAGTAATTACCTCATTTCTTTTAAATCATCCACCGTCCCTGTCCTGTCATGCGTTCGCCTGCAATACACACTTATCACATGTGTACGATATGCTTACATGCCCGGCATCCATACTTAGGCTTGGATCGCACCCGGGAACCAACATCTACTTCTCTGACTTCAAGCTGTCTGATGCGGTATGCACAGCGCATGCTGTTCTTATTGATATCTCAAAAGTAACCGTCCGAATTTGATAATACTTACATATTTGAACTTGTATTTGTGCCGTTCCATTTAAAAATATGGAGTTAGTATCAATATCTCGGTTCTTACCAGGGGCAGATGACCTCATATTTCCGTCCCTTAAAACAACAATAACTAACTTACTCGGTTTATACTCGCCCCATACGAATAAGAAGCCCACCTCAAGAACATCAGAAGCTATGGGCGAAGGCTGGCTACACCAGTCACCACTCTTCGACAGAGCTTTATCACATAGGTAATCTTCCCGTGACACATAAAAGACACATATAGAACACACTTTACACACACTTCATAAACTTTTCCTGTCGAATCACTTATCATCCACCTGAATTCAAACGACGTGGTCAATCTACAGAGTAATTACAATCAATGGTCCTGACGTCTACCACAAAATAAACGTGAGTTTGTTTCAACAATAACTTCATCGAATGAACAGATGACCAGGAAATGATTGACATCATATAATCTAACGGGTCTCATTCCTTCCTTCTATATATTCGTGATTAGCTGTCTTTACTTAAAAAGTCACCTCCTAATCTCTACTTTTAATCTGTCACGGAAATCAAAAAGTAAACAACATAAACCTTATATTTGCTTACACAAATCCTCAGATATAAAGAGTATATGGCAAATTAAAAGGATTACTTTATCAAGGTTTCTTCATCCTCCGTAGTTTTGCGACGGGTGGTCCCTTCCATTACGCCTAAACCATAGTTACAAAGTTGGTAGTAATTTCAATGTGTATTTGATCTCGATATCTTACAGTCATAAATGATCATTACACTTTACCAATACACATGAAATGTTACACATTTTAAAAGACCTAATTAATGTATTACAAAATCTGTGGGCTCCTCTATTTATACACTCCCTGGCCACAGGCACCTCCCGAATTTTTCGCAGTGCTGCTATATCGTACTTTGGACTCGTAATATCTATTGAGACACAGATGCTTCTCCAAGAGACTATACCCCCTGTCTTGATCTGTTAGTGTCTAATGTTTATACTCACTATCCCCTCCATGTCAGGCAACTTAGGAATATCACTTAGTGAATGTTATTTCGAGCCTTTACTTGCTCAGATAATTGTGGCATCCGCACCACACAACTTTATAATGCTGAACTATCCTCGAAAATCTATTCCGGGAAAATGTTTTAATTACCAATTATTTCATCACAAAGAAGAAGTGGTGTTGTCGAAACCGACGTAGACCTGGCTCCTCAATGGTCAAGACTCAAGCGGAGAGCTTCCCATTTGTGACCCTTAAATACATTTGAACATGCCTCAGCACAAGCGGAATAATACATTGAGTAGCTCCTATTTTTGTGCTTCTGTATACCTGACTCTTCGCTCTGTTTTAAAGTATTTTCACCATCATAAATAATATTACTACATTTCAAACTCTATCATGGGATTAATTAGAATTTGTAGAGCGTCGTAAAGGCACGTGACTGGAGTCTCCAATATCGTTAGATTTCCTCGCACAGTGATATTGTGTCTATTTCTTTCATAAAATAATCGATCATCGTGTTTTACAGGAGGAAATAACTTAATTCTTGTCTGAATTTTAAACTGCCCTTTAAGTTCCATAATTTCATTAAACACACGAAAGAGAATTGGTGAGGGGGAAAAGGTGACGTAGAAGACCTTTCATATTCGCCGCCAATATGTTTCAGCTTCACTTTCATGCATATGTTAACACTGGGAAATCTTTATAACTGTATTTGTTATTTCTTAAAGCAGGCTAAGGTGTGCGTATGTATTTATACCAATATTATTCTCGTTTGACAGGGTTGGGAAGGAGACGTTAAGAGTTCCTATGGGGCAAGGTATTTTTAATTACAGCCGGAGTTTATGACAACAAGGTACATGTGTAGAAATGACGCTCCCAGAAAGCGTTAACTTTTTTGGTTTTGTTGATGTCTAGTCTTTGATGTTCTTGTTATTTACCCTCAATGTTCCATCATGTGCGATATTTCTCAGTATATTCGGTTATATTGCAAGATTTGACCCACTTTGTTACCTCTATGTACTGTTTCACTTGGAAGGAAGTGTCCTCGGTCTATTAAGAGGTACCATCCAGCATTTGCCTGCAATTAAAATTGTGAAAAATGCTTAACCATTTCAAAGATTACCAACGGTGGGATTCAAACCCAATTGTCTTCAGAGCGTTGAAGTACCCTGACCACATAGCCTGGATCTCGGAGTATTATGATTTTTAAAATGAGCTCAGCACCATTCATAGGGGCATTTGTTTTATGATAGCGACTACATTATTGAAGACTTTTGAAATAGACTCGATAAGCAACCAGAGGGGCGAAGCTATGGAAAATTTTAGTCAACGTCACTGCAGTCAGAACTGTATTTTTCCCGTATTGTTCCGAGATACCACTGGGCCGAAAGCCCAATCAACCCGCGTGAGATCCCTTCACCAACAACACACACATGGATTTGAGCTAGTCCCAGCTCGAGACTGCTACTATCAGAGATTGGGTGTGGTTACGAAACTAGTCCAAACAAATGGTAATGAATTAAAGAAAAGTTCAAAATCACTACAAGTTACCACACATTTTGAGATAAAGAACAGGTGTCCTTGAGTGATTTATTCTCCAATGATCCCTAGCCTACTGTGTATTGGGGACCTGGTGGCTAGTCCACAAGCTAACTAGAAAATAAACACTCGTGGAAATAAATCCCATCTTACATTACTGTCCAAATAACCCCTACAGAAGTCCTATGAACACATGCGTCATGAGATCGCAACCTAGGAAATATAACAAAAATAGTCTCTACGCAAATACAAATGTTAATTACGCATACGATTTAATTACACTACTGCTATCTTCGGCAGCAGATATCTTATCACCTGTTGTTCCACTACGTTCAATAACATCCGACAAATAAAGAAGAATAAAAATAATCTAAGTTACAATTAAACCACATCCACCATATACATCAATTTAATTTAATTAAGCTAGCTAAATCCTGTACAAAGTATACTACAAAACGTCTCACCTGAAAGTCGTACCTAAGCTGTACAATAAACAAATGATATACAAGAAAAATATATACAAGAATAACCATGATTTCGAATGGGTTGACGTTTTGTTGACAGCTCATTAGTTGTTCCTCCAGAAAGTCGGCTTGCAATCAGATAAGTCCCATATTCAGGTTACAAATGTCTAAGAATGCTTCTCTAGTTTATTATGGTATTCCTAATCATTAGCTAGTGATGTTTAATTTGTTATTTTTATGTCTGCAGAATTTCATTTATAGGAGATGCTTGTTTTATTTAATTTCAATTTTACACAAAAAAGAACTACGTCAGCTTGTCTTATTTAATGCTTGATGTAAGTTTCTTTAATTCAATACTGTGCCCATGGCCCCGGTACCGTCATGTCATTTCATCGAGTTTGAACCGAGCGCCAAGCGTAGAGTTTCAAACGAGCGCCGCTGGGAAGCCAGTCAGTGCCTCGCTTCTGCGCGGAGTTGTGACGAATGGCATAAAATCGATGGTTCCAGAAGGATTGCAGATTCGGGGATACTTGCTTATCAAGAAAGAGAACTAAGCCATATTATTGCTTTTGATTTTTGAATCATCCTGAAAAAAGAAGCATGGAAATTGAGCTACGCATTGCAGAGATATAAATGTTTTATGTTGAATCACATTACGTCATGGATGTCACAGGCGGGCAGCTGCACGATATATAAGCAGCACACGGGACTGCAGAGGCAGCTGTGCTTATCCTACGATTTTGAATGTCACCCTGTTCTAGTGCGCCGTGAATATACAGTCTGCTAAACGCCGAGTCGGGACGTGGCGCTACGCGAAGTGTTGTCGGGACGCGGAACATAGAATATTCGAGAATATTGTATTCATGCAGAACGAAGGAATGAGTGTGGAACTCTAATTATTTTCGCCATACAAGTGATTGATAGAATATTTTTCAGCAAGTCGTTGTTTATTTTTCACTATGTTTCAACTGAAGATGTTATGACTATTGATGTGCAGTGGACTGATTACCCGTGAATGTATTTTACGCTGTGACAGTTTGACAACGATAATTCTTGAGGATGAGAATATAGCGATGGGCTTTCGCATAAATTCGAAGTATTTCACAAGTGAAGTTACTATTGTTATCAAAGTGCAGTGGACTGATGACCTTTGGACGGATCAAATGCTTTGATAAATACTGTTTGAAAACGGTCATGTTTGAGAATGAGCTTATAATAAGAAACTTGCACATAATATTTGAAGTATTTTTACGAAGGGAGAAAGCACCGTGAAATTAGGTTTTGTCCCTAGCAATAAATTGTACTGTTTTCGTTGCTGTGGACGTTTAAGGTGTTATTTGATGAATTATTGGCCTAAGATAATGTTATCCAGTGTACGCAAGGGAACTACGAGCTTTAACATGAGTGCGGAACAATTTGATCGTCGAATGAACTTTGCCGATTCTCTAATGAACATGAGAAGGAACATGCACTAAATACTAGCGATCGGTTAGATGGGAAGAAGAAGGAAGAACAGAAGACGGAAGAGAGGAAGAAGATGATCGAAGGCCCATTCCCGGAGAACAGGGACCACGTGTTGGGACACCAGTCGAGACCGCCGCCATTCGATTTAGGCAGTAGTGGAGCCACACCTCATGGAAAGCCACAGGAACGCAGATTTTCACCGCCGGTCCAAGACCATCATATCAGAATGAAGGAAGACCAGATCATTTATTGGTAGTCTAGTTTTTAGTACAGTCATGTGTATTTCCAGCCCTTAGTCATGTTTAGTTTAGGGCATGCTTACTGGCGTAATTAATTAGCTTCAGTTATCGTATTTTTCCACGTGTTATTATCCAGTGATTTGAGAAGTCCAAATTTTTTTTTTTTATGAGTTTATGATATCTGATAGATATTCTAGATTTTTCTCTGAGTGCAACTTTTTGCATCGCAAGGTTGAATGCGACTCTTGATTCTTTCCCAGTTAATAATGATAATAATTAAGATGGTTTATAATAATAACAATAATGATCCAGTTAGATGATATTAATATATTGTACAAATTTTTGAATGATTTTTCAAATAATGTTTTGTTGATAGATGCCCTAAACAGTGGAAATAGTGACATTTAAACATATTTTTCAGTGCGCTTTTCACATATTTTGGGTCATGATAAAATGCAATAATATTTGTGTGAACTTTTGACTTATTTTGGTCATCATGAAATGTGAGAAGATTTGAGTGGAGTTTTGACATATTTTGGTCATGGAGTAAAGTAAGGAGATTAAATCAATTGAATTGGTTAAATAATAGGATCAAGATCATACCAGCCTATGATAATAATAATAATAATGAGAATCTCAAGTTTGATATCCAGTTATGAATTCATAAAATCTAATCATCACAGAAATTGAGTGGAGTTATATGAGCGTTCATCTGAATGTATTTCTCATTTTGCAATGAATGTGTAAAGGTAGGAGAGATCGGCCAGACAAAGCCAGTGGATTGACGGTGCGTCCCACACTGGTAAAGGCAGGTATAAACCGCCAGTTTAAATATGAACATGTCGAAGACATGGTTCAGTGACATGAAAATATTAATAGGCCTCAAGGATGGATGACTTGAGTATTTTGTGTTGTATTACCGCATAGGTCAGAAAAATGGGATTATTGTAGTATTTATGGGAAAATACTTGTTGAAGGGGCTGGAGCGCATAGTACAAATCGTCTGGTTTCCAAACTAGATCTCGAATTAGCTTCCCATATGAGTTGTAAAGAGTCTTATTGTTTGTATGAGCTTAATTTTCTATAATCATTCCCAGGTTAACTAATTTGTTATAGCAAATTGTGAATCAATTGAGGGTGATTATTTACTTTTAATCATCATTTACTGAGTTAAATTTGATTCTACTCAATTTTGACAACCTAATGTGATAAATGATAAATGTGAATAGTTCAGAAAAGTGATACGAATCTGTTGTTGTTGTTGTTGTTTCTTATGGCTAGCCCGGATTCCAATCCATCAGCTTTCTTGCGTTCCAATAGAGTTGTGTGAGGTTTCCAGAAGTTCTAGCAGTCACATCAAGTTTTTTGCAATGTAGCAGGTGCCCCTTATCCATTTTACTTCTAGGTTCGTGACAAAGTGTCCATTCTTTAGATCTCAGGATGTTGATTCGTTTCAGATTATTTTGAAAGTAATAAAAATTTACATTGTGAAAATGGACACGATTGAACACTGAGTAGTGTATAAGACTTTCTTATCCTAAATAACATACATTTACATAGTTTTGTTTGATCTCGGGGTAAGAGATTATGAATTTTATCTACCCTGGAGATGCTAGGCAGGAATTTTTAGTATTTTCTCTTGTAATATTTTAATACAAGTGGAAAGATTTTATATATTTTGTGTGTTATTTTTCATCCTACTTATATTCAGGCGGGGATCTCGAATTCAGTTAGCACCTTTGCCCATAACCCGTTTCCCTGAGTTTTCTGAGTCTCGTGCTCAACTGTTTCCGAGATTCTCGCATATGTGGGTGTTGGTCTTCGGGCTAACGGGCACACTATGTGTTTCTTTAATATTGCTCGATTATTAATAAATACCCTCTATTCCTCTACTTAACACTGCAATACACCATTAACAACTCTGACAGCTAATCTGACCGTCAACAGTAATAACTTATATTTTTTAGTCTATGGCTTTATTCCCTCAACCAGGTATAGTTCCTCACTTGCACATTCAACTTCATTATCACTTACCGACATAAGCTCTTATAACTTCGTAATCATTTATCAAGTCTTTAAAACAGATGTCTGACTCATGTAGTGCAATTTCATTTAACCAACCTTCCGTAATATTCTGATTATTATATGTAAGACATGGTGTTCGTAACGTACTGTTTAACCTCTCTCTTCAGTAATCACGTTGCATCTCATAGTAAGTGTACTAGCATACTTATGTTTCCATCGAGCTCATTTTAATAAACTGTAACCTCTGATTTTGGTTTCACTTACTGCCCTCATTCTTGTGCAATAAGATCTGTCAATATTCGACTGACCTTGGATTGTTATTTATATTTTCAGCTAGCTTTTCCTTCACAAGGTTGTATTTCAAAACAATATAAAAAATTCTAACACCAGCACCTCAAACAAGTTTTCACAGTCATTGGAGCACCGCTCCTCCATTATACTCGACCCCTGTTACATCTGCACTGTCTCAATTCAGCATTTCCATCTTCAGAAGCCGGCCCTTGGCATCTCGTTTAGACTCTTCCTGGCTTGAATTGGATTTGCCATAATGACCAGAAAATCTCCTTCTTTATCTCATGTGGAAGTTGATGTTAGGTGGAATTATAAGTAGCACATGAATCTTCTGTATGGTGTGAAGTTTCATAATAATTGGTTCACAGCTTCTACAATTGCTTCAATTGTAGTAAATAATTGCTCTTCTTTCAGATTTACACAGATTCTAGTATTGTAGCACCTTGATTAATTTTTCTCCTGCACTTTATACGCTCAACTTCATGTGTAATTCACTGTTACGTATGCCTGCTTTCAAAGCCTTCAACAATTTATTAACGCAGTACAACAATATTGAACAATGTTTCATCTCTGACTTGTCGACATTCCAGTTGTATCACATGTACTCAAATTCTTGCACATTGACCGTGCACTTTACAGTTCGCAAAGTGCAATAAATACACAAATCTTCGTTTAAAATTGTCCGACGCATAACTTCAGCGTATTCCACACTAAATAAGAAATATTCTCTACTCTATTTTACATCTTGTACTCCATTCTATCCATTGTAAATGACTACGGGGTTTGATGCTCGAATCTGCGCATCCACACTGACGCATTCAACAAGTTCTGAGTTGTGCGTATTGTAGCATTTCCGGCTTCTCTGTTCTGTAGACAATCAGTTTCTCGATTTTCCTAATTTCTTCCGGGTTCTTCCAAGTTTTTTATATTCCCCACAAAGTATATCCTAATATTGTATGACCAATTTTTAACTCAATTTCTTATATTGTTGATCGTAATAATATTAGTTTTGATCTCGTGATTCTAATGAAGTTCACGCCTTGCTCGGTCATTTTACTGCCTTCAGAAGTATCTTTTACCATGCCCTGTCTTCATAGTTGTACTGCTTGCCACGGTGGGTGAGTGGTTAGCGTGTCGGTCTACTAACCCCAAGCTTGCAGGTTCGCCCCTGGCCGTGGCAGGTGATTTTTGAAAGGCCGCAAAAAATTACGACACGCATTTCATACGATGTTGGCATTTCAAATGACCCATTTGAATTCAGTAGACCGTGTTCATAATGGCAAAATTAATCTCGGGAGTTTCCGCCAACACAAAGTTCCTCATTTCTCTACTAGAAAGCGCTATAGTTTTCAAGGAGCATATATATCTAACTTCCTTGACTTTCATTGTGCTTCAAGGAACAACGAAATTCGACTTGTAAGCTATCCTTTGGGTGTCAAATAACAAAGCTTGCACCCTGCACTGAGGCCATACGATACTATTATTATTATTATTATTATTATAGTTGTACTCAGCGTACCATCTCGGAGAATGACGCGGTGGTCTGACATCCCGATCTTGGCGCGTTGTCTGGACAATATTTAAAACTGTTTTTCGGAATATTCGGGAAAATACAAATCGGATTAAAAATAAGTTGTTATAACAAAGGGTCATCCAATAGCATAGAGCTTGAACCCCCTGTACGACGCCCGGGGGCGCCAGGGTGGGGTAACTTTGAAATCATAAATAGGAACCCCTATTTTTTATTGTAGACAAGTTGTACCCGGCATGCGGTGCAATGCCAAACAAAGAAAGTGTTGGCGTTGTAATTTTGTATCTTGAAGTGGTTTTGGATACACAATATTGTTTTCAATTTCCGTTAAGTAGCTCTATACTATTGTAAATTGGATTAACTAATTTAGAAACATGCGTGGTAGCGTGCCCAACAACCCACCAAAGTTTCATCGCAATCGGATGAATGGCATATGAACGCATACGGAATGTTGTTGAAACGATTCGTGCGCTGTCATTTATTTGTTGATTCGACTCGTGCACTACCTACTTTGAAATGGATTTACTAAGTTAGAAACCTTCACCTCGTCAATCGATGAATGGTGTATGAACGCGTACGGGATTGTGTTGAATCGCTTCGCGCGTCGTCACACATTTGTTGCATCAACTCGTGCGATACCTATTGTAAAATGGATTCACTAAGCTAGAGACCTTCCCGGAAGTGTACTCTACATCACACGCACGTTTCATCGCTATCGGACGAATGGTATATGAACGCATACGGTACTTTGTTGAAACGCTTCACGCGCCGTCGCTCATTTGTGGAAACTACTCGTGCGCCACCTATTGTAACATAGATTTACTAAGCCTGAAACTTTCACTGGAGTGTACACAACATCTCACTCAAGTTCCATCGCAATCGGACAAATTGTATAAAAACGCATACGGGACTTGTTTGAAACGCTTCGCACGTCGTAGCTCATTTGTTGAATGTTCTCGTGTGCCACCTACTGTAAAATGGATTTACTAAGCCAGAAACCTTCCCTGGAGTGTACACAACATCTCACCCAAGTTTCATCGCAATCAAACGAATGGTATATGAACGCATACGGGACTTGGTTGAAACGCTTCGCGCGTCGTTGCGCATTTGTTGAATCTACTCGTGCGTTTCCTGTTGTAATATGTATTTACTAAGCCTGAAACCTTCCATTGAGTGTACTCAACACATCACCCAAGTTTCATCGCTATCGGACGAATGGTATAGGAACGCATACGGGACTTTGTTGAAACGCTTCGCACGTCGTCGCTCAATTGTTGAATCTACTCGTGCGCTACCTACTCTAAAATGGATTTACTAAGCCAGAAACCTTCCCTGTAGTGTACAAAACATCTCACCCAAGTTTCATCGCTATCGGACGAATGGTATATTAATGCATATGAGACTTTGTTGAAACGCTTCGCGCGTCGTCACTCATTTGTTGAATCTACTCGTGTGCTACCTAATGTAAAGTGGATTTACTAAGCCAGAAACCTTCTCTGATGTGTACACAACATCTCACCTAAGTTTCATCGCAATGGGAAGAATGGTATATGAACGCATGTGGGACTTTGTTGAAATGAATCGCTCGCCATTTTGAGGGAGCTACTCGCGTGCTATCTATTGTAAATTGGATAACTATGCCTATAAACATCCCGGAAGTTTTAACAACTCACTAAATTTTGATCGTGATCGGATGAATGGTTTACGAACGCATAAACACGAACAGACAGACATTCTTTTATAAGATTTGGATTCTCCATGAAAAAATATGTAGCTTTAGTTTGAAACATTTATCTTGTTTCATGATAGATGGCGCTGTAATCAGCAAAAATGAAAATGACTTAAAAATAATGAGAAATGGTAATATCCAAAAAAATCCACTTCAGATTAGGACAATCAAAGTAAATTTTATGATACTTTTGAAAATGATATCATGTGACTCAGTCAACCCTCCCGCAATGCATTCTTAGACTACTTATAGCGTTACCCAGGAACAACGAGCGGACGCAGTAGTAATTTGTTCCCTTCGGGGTGCTTGATTTTGGTGATTTCCCTTGCCTCTCACTATCTCGGGGGGCTTGATTACTGTGAGTCCCCTTGCCTTTCACTATCTCGGGGTGCTTGGTTACTGTGAGTCCCCTTGCCTTTCACTATCTCGGGGTGCTTGATTACTGTGAGTCCCCTTGCCTCTCACTATCTCGGGGTGCTTGATTACGGTGAGTCCCCTTGCCTTTCACCATCTCGGGGTGCTTGGTTACGTGTCTCCGTGCCTCTCACAATCTCGGCGTGCTTGGTTACTGTGAGTCCCCTTGCCTCTCATTATCTCGGGGTGCTTGGTTACAAGGAGGTTGCCGATCACAACGCTATTTATCATTAAACGAAAAATAAAATACAAAAGTTACATAAGTTTTCCTGGAGAATCCAAATTTGCAATAAGAAATAGGGGTTCCTATTTAAGATTTCAAAGCCTTCCCCCTCCCGCCCCCAGGGGTGGTGCAGGGGGGTCGAGCTTTATGTTAATGGATGTCCCCCTTCGGGGTAAACAACTTTTATTGCAACTCATTTTTAATCCGATTTGTATTCCGAAAAACAGTTTTAAATGCATAAGCTGATGAAGTTACCCAAGTCGGGGATGCTACCTCTAAAACAGAATTACTATTCTGAACGAAATTTCTGATCTCGTTCTTGCCTGTCGCATTGTGTTTTGAAGGTATTCAAAGTGATGGAAAACTGTGTATGATGTAATTCCACCTATGCTAAGGTACGTGTTTGGTAAACAATTATTTTCCATGCAGGAAGATACTGATGTCATTGAGGATATTAAGGTAGAAGAATGTTCTATACCTGAGGCTGATCCATGCACCGAAATAGAAGGACCATCTTTTGTGATTGGTGGAGATTTGAAAGAGGTAAGTTCGTCATTGAGTTACTAGTTGTTGCACCTTATAAAAGGCATATTCTGATTGCCATCTTCTTCTCACCATTGCAATTAAGGGATGCCAAGTTGTGTATTCAGTCCATACTGATTATAAAAGGAAGCTGTCTGTTATTTGGTTGGGTACGGTATGTATAGTACAAGACGTGTAGATGGATGGTATATTATTATATTGTCCGACTTGTGCTGGACTCTAACCCATGACCTCCCTCTATGTATGCCATTACTCTATCCACTGAGCTAATGGAATATAAATCTTAATTCTTACGGTGAAGGGTACATGATATGAAGTCAGCACACCCTTAGCACAATCATGTTGTATTTGCTACCTGTTGTGAACTTAGTATTTTTGTATGAACAAATTACAGTATTTTCCTGGTACGTGTAAACCAAATGATCCGTGGTCGACTAAATTAATGTATTCATAACAAAGAAGTGGTACGAGATCCCATCATGCGGGAATTTGTGCGGAAATGATTTTGATTACCTCCACAGTTGTTTTAATTGATCGTCCTTGAATTGTCACTTAAACTCCAGGCAATTACGGAAATGTTTAAAGTTTATGCCATAAGCATGGAGGTAACGAAATACTTGCAGATTTGAACAAAAAGTGAGAGAAAATTCTAGAGCCACATGAAGAATCTAATTGTAAGACAATAAATTCATATTGACGGTAGGTATGAAAAATTATGTAAACTACAATGCTGTGCCTTTCCTTTCTCTTCCTTATAGCCAGTAGCGAGCGCCCAGGTGTCCATGGATAAACTGCACTCTTTGATAAGGCCATTCAGGACAAAACTCTTTCTTGAAATCACGTTGAGTCCACTACTTGAAATTACAGACTTTGAGGGCTTGTAGTGGGAACCAAGACGGTTAAGATTAGCAGAGGAACTTGTGTTCGGAAACGAACCGTCTTCCCGCTACACGTTCAAGTCTTCCGCATTTTCCTCGCCGCTGACTAGAATACGTACGTCATTGAACAATCACCTGATGTCCCATATCCCTTACAAAATTGTTGACATTCGATACCTTCTTCCACGGATTCTCATGGGTGCCGCGTACTTGGAATTCCTTGAAGACGTACTGGATGTGTTCTTAGACGAGATGTCACTGCAGGTGCGTCAAAACATGTGGTTTCAGCACGATGGCGCACCTCCTCATTTTTCAATGTTGGTACGAGATCATCGGCTCCACAGATTTGGGAAACAGTGGATAGATCGTGGTGGCCCAATTGCTTGGCTTGCACGTTCAACTGACTTGACACCGCTAAAAAACTACCTGTGGGGTCACATGAAATCCTTTCTTTACTAGACCCCTATGGAATCCGAGGATTGTGGCCGCGATTGATGTTGGAGGACTAGGGGTAGGTGATCGTGTGTACCACGGAGGTACCACGTCTGTATTGACGTCGGTGGTCGTCACATCGAGGCCACCTGCAATTGGACCCAGACGACAAGCAGCAGGAGTCGGTTAGAATATGCAGCAGCTGTGAACATGTGCTGTAGTGATTTGCGGGAAACGGGTAGCGGGAAGACGGTACGTTTCCTGACACAGGTTCCTATGCAAATCTTAATCATTTTGGTCCCCACTTCAAGCCCTCAAAATGTGTAATGGGAATTTTGAAACACCCTGTATATTGCTATTATATTTGGCTGGATATTATTAGCTACAAGAACAAGAAAGGTTTACGAATAAATCCAAGCAGGAGGTTTAAACACCACCTAGGTCTGTCTTAAGAAGAGAACACATCTTAGCATGTCGCATTACAGTACATTTCACCTTTGTTGGCAGCCCGGACAAACGGGAAGTTAAATTCTAGAATATTATTCCTGTGACTAACTGCTGTTGATGTATAATGTGAATACAGTACGCCTACCGCTTTCAGTTTGGAGCATTATGTAGTGACAAAGGTATGTTAAATAGTCTACATTACACTCTCTCCAGTTGCACTGCAAATGGTTTACTCGCAGTTTCGCAAATTTAGCAGCCAAAATCAAAATGTGCTGCATTTTGTGAAATCGTTCTTGTAGATTATTGTTTACATTACATAATGTGAGTTATTTATACGTTCATTTCTGAAAGTTGTGCTGGTAGAACTATTGTGGGCCAAGTCACTTGTACGAGACGTGCATGTGACTGAAATGGGACAAGAGGTTGGACTAATAATGTGAAAGCCTCATATACTTTTACTGCTAGAAATTCTTAAATATTTATTTTTCTGCAGTCCTTAAGCCTATTATTTCCTTTAATACTCTGTTAGCCACATTTTCTATCACACTTATATTCACTAGACCTATACAGTAGTGATGGCTTTGATAAGTTTTGGACCTTGATAAGACTTGTTTAATGCAGAATTGGAAAGCAATATCAATCAGTTGTGCAGCTTATACATCCTTTCTTCAAGTTGAGCAGTGCTGTAATTTTACATTATTTGTTACTAATTGTATACAAGCTTAAGATGATAGTTCTGAAATTAATGATTACTTTTTGTCGCTAGGTTATAAAAGAAGAAACCCATGATGAAGAGAGTGATGCTAGTAGAAATCATCCAAATGGGTAAGTAGACAATATAATAAGGAAAAATATTGTTTTTATGTATGCTAACTAAATATGTTGGATTTGAATAAGTTATCCTCGTTTTATTTATATTTGTCATTGAACATATTTATTTTCGTCATGGTCTTACTTAAGTGGATAATGATGCCAACTTTGTATTTAGCTGCCCAAATTTATCCAATCTCATTCACTGTTCTCAAGCAATGAATGCAATAACAATTTAAAGTATACTTGTATAATACGCTTGAAATAGTTTATTTCCATTGATTCTCTGATACAGCATAAATGCTTAGAGAGAGTTGGTAGTTCTTCTGCCTCTCAAAATGTGCACTATTATATCACTTACAACATAACAAAATACATAAAATTTGTATGTTATCCTGTAAGTTACCTGAAGTTAAACATTGGACCTATCAGCACGGATTTTTCGAAACGAATCTGCAAACATATCTTTTATACACATGTGCCAAATATTGTCATGTTGCCTGCATGCATTGAGACTAGGATTCAAAATTATGGAGAACATTTATCAACAGATGGTAGCCGTGATGACTTCAAAGGTGTAATGAGTTAGATCCCTTGAGACATTCATTATACATACGACATTTGGTTGAAATAGACTTGTTAGTATTGGAGTTATATGTAGTTAATCGTTGGTCTTGTACGCTGGCATAAAATTATGTTGGTAGCACTTAATCTGACGATTTACTCTAAATATGACTAAATCAACATGGACTTACAGTTTGATTAATTTGTGATGCGTTCTGTACACATATTCCAAGATATGGAACCAGGAGGGCAAAGGATATTAATATACACAGTTTGCAGCCCTGCCGACACTTTTATAAAGCGCAATTATATATCCTAAAGCATACATTGGACTTATAAAATTTGGATGAAATCCCTTTCTTAGCAATGATTTTTCGTGCAGTTATACATTGAACCTATAGGCATGCATAGAATCATGGTGGCAACACTGCCATGTGTGGGTTGCTCCAAAATTAACCCTTGAATATTGTGTTCTTTAAGTTGCAAAATTTAGGTATGTTTGCCTGCATACTCTCTAATTTACTGAGACTATGGTTCATAATATAAGGCACCATATATCGACAGTTGGCAAACTTGGTGTCTCTGAATATATTTTAAGTCCCATCTCTTAAGGTACCCAATACACATGCAAAATTTGGTTGAGGTCCAATTGATAGTATGCAAGTTACATGTATTTACACATTGAATTATCAGCATGCGTCAAATTAGGTTTGCAACACTGCCAAAAATGGGCTGCTCAATCTTAAATTGGAATATTATGGTCTCTGTATGTGGCAATTTTGAAAGAAATTAATTTATTAGCATGAAAGTTACATGTGATTAAGCATTAATCCTATCAGCACGCGTTGATTCGTGTTAGCAGCACTGTCTTATGTTGGTTATCAAAAATAATTCTAAGCCCTGTTGACACTAAAGAAAACTTAATTAATATCTGCTCCGGTGCTCACATCACGGTATGATAATTGGTTGAAATTCAATTGTTGGCATAGAAGTTACATGCACTTAAGGATTGGACCTATCAACATACATAGAATCATGATGGCTACTCGGTTATGTATCCCTTGTCAAATAATCTGATATAATATTATCCATATGTGTGTCAATTTTGGAGCAGCTTTAATGCATACCTTCCGAGATATCCAACTTGGAGCTCAAATTTCAGTTGCGATGTTTCAGCAGTTGGTAGCGCTGACTTAATTTGCAAATATGGCCTTGAGATATTCAGGTATATATCATGACTAATACCAAATTTGGTTACTATAGCTGCAGCTGTTTAGGAGTTGATTGGGTGGGAGACAAAGACACATTTGCCGGATCGATATCACAACCTTATTCATGTAACGTATGCGAAGCCAAGTTTAACCAAACGAGAAGTTTGAAGGCACATTCCTTAATACATAGCAGTGCGAAGCCACACGTATGCCAAGTGTGCGAAGTCAAATTTAAACATAAAGTAAGTTTGAAGGCACACATTTTTATCCACACCGGCGAGCAGCCATACGTGTGTAACGTATGCGAAAAGAAGTTTAATCAAAAAGGAAATTTGACAACACACATGCAAATCCATAGGGAAGAGAAGCCATTTCTTTGTAGCATATGCGAAGCCAAATTTAGCCTTAATGCAAGTTTAAAAAGGCATATGCTAATCCATAGTGGAAAAAAGCCATATGTTTGTAAGGAATGTGAAGCCAAATTTTCCCATAAAAGCAGTTTGAAGGCACATATTGTATCCCATAGCAGTGAAACGCCATATGTATGTCATGAATGCGAAGCCAAATTTAAACTAAAGGAGAATTTGATGGTACACATGAAGATTCATAGCGGCGAAAAGCCTTTTCCGTGTAAAATTTGCGAAGCCAAATTTTCTATAAATTCAAGTTTAAAAAGACACATGGGAATCCATAAAGGTGAGCAGCCATATGTATGTGACGTATGCGAAGGCAAGTTTAAGCAAAAGGGGAATTTGACGACGCACATGCGAATCCATAGCGGAGAGAAGTTTTTCGCATGTAGCATATGCGAAGCTAAGTTTAGTCAAAAACGTAATTTGACCTTACATATGCAAAATCATACTGGTATGAAGCCATTTGCATGTAGCATTTGCAAAGCCGACTTTACTCAAAATTCGAGTTTGAAGAGACACATGAAAATTCATACCAGCAAGCAGCAACATACATGTAACGTATGCGAAATGAAATTTACCAGCAAATATTTCCTTAAAACGCACATACAAATTCATAGCTTTGAGTAGCCCCATGAGTGTAACGTAAGCGAAGCCAAATTCATTGGAAATACAAATTTGAAAGCACACATGTTGATCCATAGCGGCGAGAACCCAAATTCATGTAGTTTATGCGAAGCTAACTTTGAAGACACACATGCAAATCCATTGCCGGAAAAGCCACATGCATGTAGGGTATATAAGAACCCTTGGCCGCTGCCCAGCCATTTATCCTGCATTTATTGGGGTGACGCATGGTCAGCGCATTGGATCCCCTCAGCCATTAATCTTGGTTTCTTTAACGGGGCACTGCCTCACTGTCAGACAACTGCTGAATTGTCCTCATGAGGCAGAGTGCATCCCGTTCCAGCTCACGCGTCGGTTTCTAAAATGCCTGACGTAACTGGGGCCCCCGGGTGAGAGGCAGGTGCACTTCTCCAACACCACGGGGCTGGCTGAATGTAGCGAATCGGAAAGCCAAATTTACCAACAGAGGATAAATTAATTGACACATGGTTATGCATAGCGGAGAGATGCCATTTGTGAAGTCAAATTTCCCTTGAGAGGAAATTTTTAGACAAATGTACCTTCTGAGTTACTGCTCAGCTGTTTGCTGCATTAGTGTTAAGTTTATTCATTCACATGTGAAAATAAAAAATTGTATAAACCATAATTTTTAACCTACCATTCAAGGTAGCTGGCTTTAAATGTATATAGGGTTCAAGTTTCCATTTATAAAAATCCAAATCAGAAATGTTACGTAAAAATTGATTTTTGTATTCTGAAATTTCAAAATAAAATATTTGTTGCCTACAATTCCATATTCTCCATGTGCGGTACACATCCCAAACTAAAAATAACAAGTTGCGCCTTAATATTGGTTAATAATTCAAGGTTTTCTTTTTCTTAAATCTCAACGCGGCACGGCGTGGACAACTTGCTTATTAGTTACTTCCGGAATGAAAATTACAAAATCAAATAGTCTTACTTAATGCCCATCAGTTGGCAGAACATGCCCGAGATTGACTGTACTCGAGAGGGAACGGCGAGTTAGAAAAAGGGTACTCGTGTACCGTCTATAGACGGGCGTAGCAGTCATCGGGTTAAAAGCAATCCTGGTAAATGTACCAATTGAAATTGTAAGGTTATTCTCAAACAAGACTTATACACTCATCCTTAACCATACAGGCGTGATAACATTCGCATTGTGCTCGTTAGACAGGAGATTTGGGCGATCATCGGTCATAAACAGCCCTTCCAAGACCTTACTACAACCAACACACAAATCGAGAGTATGGATGCCTTCATAGACTAGCTCCGCACGATAAAATTAATCTGGGATGTGTAGGGAATATGAGAGGTATTGTTAAGAAACTAGCCCAAAGATTACATCTGCAGGAAGAAGCAAAACTATGAAAGTGTTAGGTCATGTTAACGTTGAAATCGCAGTAAATTTATTCAAGAAAGACAACAGATCCCTAGCCTACTCCGGAGTAGTAAAAGTCGGTTTTTGCGTAATAATATGCCCAGGAAAAGAAATAATCTGCTCCTATCTGAAGTCTAAATGAAACCTCTTGAAGTTCAATCCATAGAAAATAATGAATAGCAAACTAACTAAGAGTGTGACAGGTGACCAGTCCCTACGCAATGCAATGGAGAATTAAAAATAGTAATAATTACATCATATTTAGCAATATATAAAAAAACAGAGTGAGCCTTAGAGTAGTCGCATATGATGTGTATCATCTGACATGTTAACCTACTTCGAAATTGAGATGAATGGATAACGAACAGCACTATAGAAAATACAGCAATAGAAACTAGAGAGCACAAATTGGAAATGATGTTTCATGTGACGAAAACTATAAATAACAAATATATCTTGTTTTGGAACACGAAATTAAGACACTACCAAACAGTGGTCAGACCAGAAACACTGTATTTAGCAGAAACATTTAAAATAATAAATGATAATTGTTTTCAGCAAATATGATACAATGAATATTTTCACCTCAATGAACGACAACTTGAATATGATTTATTGTAGGAGTATCTTTAATGGGGCTTCCAAAACTTGAAGTTAGCCGTATGCGATAAACATTCCACATAGCCACATGGCTGACAGTACGTCGTGGTGCCAATCTCCGCAACACGCGCTCATAACATCCATGATTCCCCTCATAATATCACAATTCATAACAGCACAATATGTAAAACAAATTGTTTTAAATACTGACGAAAATGGATATCGAACAGCACTAAAGAAAGTACAGCAATAGAAACTAGAGAACACAAATTGTAAAGGATGTTTCATCTGACTAAAACTATATGTAACAAATATAACTTGTTCACGAAAACGAAATTAAGACTCTTCCAAACAGTGGTCAGACCCGAAACTCTGTATGTGGCAGAAATATTTAAAATGATAAAACATAATTGTTTTCAGCAAATATGATATAATGAATATTTTCACACCGAGGAACGACAACTTGAAGGTGATTTATTGTAGGGATATCTTTAATGGGGCCTCTAAAACTTGAAGTAAACCGTATGTGATATACATTCCACACAGCCACATGACCAACAGCACGTCGTGGTACCAATCTCTGCCACCGCGACTCATTGTTTCCTCTTACACATTTTCGTCCCATTTCCGTCCCTTTTCCAAAATTACTCCCACAACATAGCCACTTGGCCGATAGTACGTCGTTGTACCAATCTCCGCCACCACGTGCGCTCATTGTTTCCGTCCCATTTCCGTCCCTTTTCCAAAACCACTCCCATAAGAATATCCAGCCACCGAGTGGAAATATGTAACCCATCAATAAATATATCTGGAGAGTGTCAGTTCATATATAGAAATCTATTAACGATTTAACAAATATTGTATAAATAAAGAACGCAAGAACTCTTCTATCTCAAGAGATGGTGTGTTTTGAACACCAACCAGGGCATTTCAGTGAGTAAGGCAATTTTATATATATACTGCTTTATAATTACAGTTCATTGATATGTAACTTACTTTTTGGAAGGAGAAAGGGATGAAATTCACGCAGTCAGTAACGCAATCAAAAGGAAATAGTATTTTCAAATTATCGCATCCATCGCTTTCACATTCATTCCATCATTTTATTTCTTTGGAGGATCTATATAATATGTTGTAGTAATTTACAACCAATGCGACAATAGAATATTTCCTTTTATATATTTCTTCACATATACCTCAAAAAGAAATGTATAGCCCAATTCATAACCTTCATCTATTCCTTTACAAAGCTCTCCTACCATTGTCTCTCACACCTCTGGAATCCACAGAGCAGAAACTCCCGCTCGACAAGATCCAGCAACCTTCACTCAAGCGCTCCAACGCTGCGCTGGCCATGTTGAATGTCCTCCGAACATAAAAACTCCAGTTCAATCTCACGCCACCTTCTAAGAACACTAAACATACCATAGACAGACTATCACAGTCTACAGGAATTCAGGAAACGGGCCTCCAAACCTCGAAGTAAACGGTATGCGATATACATTCCACAGCATAAGTATGAAGAATTAATCAGTAAATCATAATTGTTTTCAGCAATTGTGATATAATGAATATTTTCACACCAAGGAACGACAACTTGAAGATGATTTAAGGTAGGAATATCATTAATGGGGCCTCCAAACCTTGAAATAAACCGTATGCGATGTTTCCTCTTACACATTTCCGTCCCATTTCCACCCCTTTCCCAAAATCACTCCCACAAAAAAAATATCGAGCCACCGAGTGGAGAGATGTTACACAACAAAAACAAAGCTGAAGAACAATCATATCCTAACGCATAAAATATAACTAAAACATCACAAATGAATCACAATATTGTCCTAGCCCCAGCCCTTTATAAAAGGACTGTGCCTATAAATACATAAAATATAATCAGAAGTAATTACGTAAAAGACGACATGGCAACGCGACTATGGAGTAAGCCGTAGGTCATAGACCTAGGCTCCAACAGCAAGCACTTGGACAGGACACAGAGGACATTACACTCCCAACATACCGCTGAGTGGACTGACATCGCACATTTTACCTATAAATAGAGGTACGAACACGCGCCGC
Organism: Meconema thalassinum; assembly: GCA_946902985.2. Lineage (NCBI taxonomy): Eukaryota > Metazoa > Arthropoda > Insecta > Orthoptera > Tettigoniidae > Meconema > Meconema thalassinum. Next base: position 242,285,809 of record OX336395.1, read on the forward strand.
GGTCTCTAAGCTAAGCGAAGCTAACCTACATCTTACTTGGACGCAGTTACAGTCCTACACTCTATCGGAGTTGTGCTACGCCGGACCGATATGGGGGCTTGGCCCCATATCGAGTCCCAACGCCACCAACATCATAGGAGACCGGTATCAACGGTGGGGTAAGTGATATCGTGCCTGCTTAATTCCTTTTTCCCCCTTGATTATTATTTTCATCCTCCCCTATTGCAATTGCCACTATTTTATAATAAACCCCCTTTTTGAACAGTCTAGTGATTACCTATTTATTTCGTTTAGGTTAAGAAGCCCTTCCCTTTAGATTAGTACCCAGATTTAAGATCTCCATTGAACGCTGACATGCAGGAGGCGCTGCACAGCAAGCGTGCGGCCTAGAGGTAAGCTAGGTGAGTATTCCTCCCGCCAGTTCCCCTGTATGTAAATTGCTCTCTAAACGTGTCCGCAGTTCTTCATAAGACATCCTAGTAAATCCCCGTAGATGCAATGATGCCCAACACTCAAAACCTCCTTAACTAATGGTGCGAGTCACCGGGTACTTTTATTGCTAAACCCTGGTGAGCCACCCAATCAAAACATCCTCAACAAAGGCTGAAGGCACGGAGTGAATCCCTCTAAAACGGATCAGCTCAGCCCTCAGACCAATCCAACATCCTTAACAAATACTGGGAGGTGCGGGTAAGAACAATCAAAAACACCCTTAATAAATGGTGGTTAAGGCACCAATCAAAAACATCCTTAACAAATGGTAGAGGCACCGGGGTACCGTGACGTTGTCGTCAGACAACGCCTACAGGAGTTCAGACAACGAATTTCTACGTTACAGGTCCCTAAAGCCCTCTTATGCAGCCAAGCAAAATTTACCCAAAATTAAGGAAAATTTTTTGAAGTACGGGTCAAATATTATTTTGGTACCCACCCACACCCGCCCCAGTAACTAATACATAAATAAACGCCCCATATACTCATTACATTAGCCAAGCGAGTGAGACAATTTAAATCCCCCCCGAGCAGAATTTTTTTTAGTAGATTAAGTTAGAAAATATTTTTTTTACACAATAATTATAATCTCCCCACCCCCACCCTGTTAAGATTTCGCGAAAGACACCTCTTACGCCAAGCGATTTGAATATTAACAACCCCTATCTAATAAGTCACTAGGAATATTAACGGAAGCCTAGTAGGAAGAGATATTGATAACTACCCTACTATATTCAGAAAATTGCTCCTTATTTAAGATTAAACCCCCCACAATGAAGCTCTATTAGGAATAAGATTGTGATATCCCATAGGATGAGTTGGAATGAATAAATAACTTTGTATTTTTTTACAGCAGTGCAACTATACATTGTATATGATTGTAGGCTATAATATTTTCTTCTGAATCCATTTTAGTATAACTTAGCGGAAGGTAGTATTGGCTACATGCTTACATAGAGTTAGGAGACCTTGCAATCACATTTCTGCAAGGTGCCGCATTGATTAGTTTGTAAACGCATTCAGTCAAGACATACTACAGTTTCTCTTTTGTTATGAAAGCCGACCCCAGAGGAAATGCTTATTTGTCCATTGTAACACAATCCAATATGCCATATGACAGACACGTGCTGAGCACACCGTCCGCCGCAAGGACATTAAACCCGACACTATCTCGCTAGCTCAGCGTGCAGACGCACTCGAGCGGAAGCCAGACACCTTGAGTTCAATTCCTGGCACTATTCACTCACACGCCAGATGACTTTGCATAAGTTTGCCTTTATTATTTTTGTTTTCCATGCGAAGCGTGCGATAGTAGAAAAACGCACTAATGATTTTAAAGATGTAAGCGTAGAATACACTCTTAAGGTAAAATTCTTTTTACAGCAGTACATTTCAAACAGAATATTCAGTGAGCAAAGAAAGCACCGTTCCCTCACGAAGTATCATAGGTGAGAAAGTAATCCAGTAGGAATTTATGAAAAACGCCGACAAATGCACGGCGATATCAGTATAGCATACATGCGTAAGCACGGACTTGGGCACAGCAGGGCAACATCGCAACGTACGACAATTGTTATCAAGAGTATCATCGTTAGTATATTAGCATTAAGTATTAAGTATTTTTAAGTGAAGTTGATAGATATCTTGCAGCAGGTCCAAGGGAGCACCTCGCTTTGAGATAAGGGAAGTATTAAGTGAAGTTGAAGTGAAGTTGAAGGAATATATTATAGATATCTTGAGCTGGCACAATAGTTCGCACAGCCTCAAGAACACGACGTTATTGATATCTTGCAGCAGGTCCAAGGGAGCACCTCGCTTTGAGATAAGGGTAGCATGGAAGAGTTAAGGAGATATTAACACACCTACGTTGATAACAAATGCCATTAATAAATAAGATTAATGTCCACACCGTGGCCCCAAAGTCCACAATTTACGCAAGCCAAATGCTTAAAAGTAGAAACGTCACACCCTGAGGGAAGTAATTAGTTACAGGTATATTGGTCAATATAATAATGACAACCGGCGACCGACGACTATCATTTCAGATTCAGGGACCTAGCCAACCCGCTGAACACGTAAGAAGTAGTCCAGATATTAGAACGCTACTGAACTTGGAAAGGAAATAGCCAACCCTTTCACCTAGATGACGTTCGTTTTAATACTTTCAGGGAATTAAACCCTCCACGTTATACATCTTGTGGCGGTCAATTCAAACTTAATACATAGTAAATTTAACGGCCACTGGGATGCGTTCTGTATCGAAGTACGGACAGCCTGCCAATAGCCGATATCTTTATAGTATACTGATAAGATATTAGGAGATATTTATATTAAAATAAACTTAATACATAATGAACTTAACGGCCACTGGGATGCGTTCTGTATCGAAGTACGAACAGCCTGCCAACAGCCGATAACTTTATAGTATTCTGATAAGATGTTAGGAGATATTTATATTAAAATAAACCCAATACATCATGGATTTAACGTCCGATGGAATGCATCCTGTATCGAAGTACGGACAGTCTACCAACAGGCGATATCTCTTTGGTATTATGTTTAACATGAGGAGATAGTGACACGTTTTATGATATTGTAGCATAGTAGGTAATCTAAAACCTACACCGCTGGACACATTTGCTGATTTTCTATATATAGAGTGACACCACTTGGTTAAAATACATAATCACATGCATCCGTATTTTCTACGACAAGAAGGCAACAGGATATGTAAAAGAAATAAAACTATGCTACTCAGGCATAATATTAGTCATTCCATATAGAGCAACCCCATTACTTTTCTTACGGAGCAAAGGTAGGCATTTAATTGAAGATACAGCCCCCATTAGTTTTATTAAAGAGCAAAAGTAGCTATTTCAGTGAAGTTACAGCCCCATTATTTTGCTTACGGAGCAAAAATTATCATGTTAGTGAAGATAGAGCCCCATTACTTTTCTTACGGAGCAAAGATAGGCATTTCAGTAAAGAATACAGCCCTATTAATTTTATTAAGGAGCAAAGGTAGCCACCTCATTGAAGGCACACTTTAGAAAATTATCATGGCTGCGGATACACTATAGAGAGAGCTTAAATATTTAAGAAATACCTTTAATATATACCGCCCCCCCCCCCCTTCAAGAGATTTTTTTTTCACCCCTGTCCAGACACGTTATTCCACTTTACCCCATGTATATAGTATACTAGCAGTAGTACCCGGCTTCGCCCGGTGGAATGATGATAATGTATCAAAGTCTCCTTAGAAATATAATGGACATAAAATCGAGGTCATTTGCCCCCACCCAAAGACAATGAGGGCGTAATATCTAGGTCATTTGCCCTTTTGATAAGGATGATAATGAAAACTACTGTTGAATTGACACGTCAAACTTACAAACTACCGTAATAGAAATGCATATTTTAAAATTCACAGGCGAGGGAGACTTATTGTGTGTGGTGATTAATGGTGTAATGGGCGTAACATCTAGGTCATTTGCCCTTATGATGAGGATGATGAGGGAAACTACTACCTGTATTAATTGACACTTCAACTTATAATGTACACAATATACTGTAATAAAAATAAATTAAAAATCACAGTCGAGAAAGACTTTAAGCGGCGGTGATTAGTGGTATGATGCGCGTAACATCTAGGTCATTTGCACTTATGATGATGATAATAATAAGGTAATGAAAACATGACTACTAAACGAACATGGTGTAATTTACAACTGATATAGGTACTTCAGATGTCTATAGTAAAGCCATCATAACTTCCGACTTGACGTTTCACTGCTAGGCTAGAGTTTCGTTCGCTAAATCACGTCATCGCGAACGAAATTCAATTTGTCGTGATATATCGATTTGAATGACTGTGATTGTCTGGTTAAAGTGATTTTCCTTCTGACCGCTAGATAACTCTAGGGTAACACTGAAACGTCAAGTCGGAAGTTATGATGGCTTTACTATAGCTTCGATGTCTTCCAAAGTCTCAACCTTATTTTCTGGCTTAGGCCTGTACTCGATGCGTCTAGTGAAAGAGCTTATGGCGTACTGCTCGGCAAAGAAAATGGGTCCAAGCTGCACGAACCTGAGATGATCGTAGATAATGACGAAATATGATGACACACGTTCGGGGTTCCCCGTCGTATTTAAATTGACCGGGGAATCACTCACTCTTTCGCAACACCACAGTGGCTTGAGCAACGGCCCTGTGCTGGCATCAGTATAGACAGCTCTGGAAAGTCCTCTCATGTCACCTCGCGATGAATCAGCAAGCTATTCTCACAACTGCCCCCGCCCCAGAGTCTCACAACTTGTGGGACGTGGGTTGGCGACCACCGGACCCCAACTGAGTCTGACATCGCTTCTACTTCCTGGTGCCAGGCTCCTTTCAGTTCTCTTTCCTGTCGGCCTCCCTTGGTCAACTCTTGTTCTCTTCCGACCCCGACTGTATTAGGGCATCCGAGGGCTAGGGAGTCTTTCAATTTCCCGCTTAATTGGCCGTTGTCTCATCTTTCCTGATGCCCTCATTCTTCGAGGGGTCTGCCTTCTATTCCGTTTCATTATATCTCCTGTCTTCTGCTCAAGGCCCTCAAAGAGGCAGGGTGTGTGTAGCCCCACCATTTCTGGTACACCCTCAAGGGCTCATGGCGGGTGAGTTAGGAAGCTGGCAACCCCGAGGGATTCCTGAGCTAAATGCAGGGAATAGAGAGGTATGTCAGAAATTTAAAGTGGACAGTGATACTCGTTGGGTTCCAAAGAGTAAGTATACAAATTTTGATCCAGATTGGTGAAACGATGTAGATTTGTGACATAGGGTCTAAATACAGGGAATGGAGTGCTCTGTCCGAAAGTTCAAGCAGACAGTGTTACTCGTCGGGTTCCAAAGGTTAAGTAACTTACATAAAGATTGGTTGAGATGGGTGAAACTATGTAGATTTTTGCCAAAGAGCCTAAATGCGGTAAATGGAATGGTCTATCCGAAATTTAATGTAGAAAGTGTTACACGTCGGGTTCCAAAGGGTGAGTATGTAAAATTTGGCTCTGATCGGTGAAACAGGGTAGATTTTGCCAAAGGGCCTAAATGCAGGAAATGGAGTTGTCTGTCCAAAGTTTTAAGTGGACAGTGTTACTCGTCGGGTTCCAAAGGGTAAGTATACAAATTTAGGTTCAGATCGGTTAAACGATGTAGATATGTGCAAAGGGGCCGAAATGCAGGGAATGGAGTGGTCTGTCCGAAATTCCAAGTGGACAGTGTTACACATCGGGTTCCAAAGGGTAAGTATACACGTTTTGATTTCGATCGGTGAACGATGTAGATTTGTGCCAAAGGGCCTAAATGCGAGGAATGGAGTGGTCTGTCCGAAATTTCGAGTGGACAGGGTTACTCGTCGAGTTGCAAAGGGTAATTATTTGAGATCGGTGAAACGGTGTAGTTTTGTGCCAAAGGGCCAAAAAGCAGGGAATAGTGTGGTCTGTCTGAAATTTAAAGTGAAGATTGTTACTTGTCGTGTTCCAAAGGGTAAGTATGTAAAATTTGGGTCAGATCGGTGAAACGGTGTAGATTTGTACCAAACGGCCTAAATGCAGGGGTTGGAGTGGCCTTTCCGCAATTTCAAGCAGACTGTGTTAGTCGCAGTGTTCCAAAGGGTAAATATACAAATTTTGGTTGAGATCGGTGAAACGGTGTAGATTTGGGCCAAAGGGCCTAAATGCATGGAATGGAGTGGTCTGTCCGCAATTTCAAGCAGACAGTGTTACACGCAGGGTTCCAAAGGGTAAGTATACAGATTTTGGTTCTGATCGGTGAAACGGTGTAGATTTGTGCCAAAGGGCTTAAATGCAGGGAATGGAGTGGTTTGTCCGCAATTTCAAGCAGACAGTATTACTCGAAGGGTACCAAAGGATAAGTATCCGAATGTTGGTTCTGATCGGTGAAACGGTATAGATTTGTGCCAAAGGACCTAAATGCAGGGAATGGGGTGGTCTGTCCGAAATTTTAAGTGGACAGTGTTACTCGCAGGGTTCCAAAGGGTAAATATACAAATTTTTGTTGAGATCGGTGAAACGGTTTAGATTTGGGACAAAGGGCCTAAATGCAGGGAATGGAGTGGTCTGTCCGCAATTTCAAGCAGACAGAGTTTCTCGTAGGGTACCAAAGGGTAAGAATACGAATTTTGGTTCTGTCCGGTGAAACGGTGTAGATTTGGACCAAAGGGCCTAAATGCAGGAAATGGGGTGGTCTGTCCGAAATTTTAAGTGGACAGTGTTACTCGCAGGGTTCCAAAGGGTAAGTATACAAATTTTGGTTCTGATCGATGAAACGGTGTAGATTTGTGCCAAAGGGCCTAAATGCAGGGGATGCAGTAGCCTCTCCGCAATTTAAAGCAGACAGTGTTAGTCGCAGTGTTCCAAAGGGTAAATATACAGTGAAACGGTGTTGATTTGGGCCAAAGGGCCTAAATGCAGGGAAATGAGTGGTATGTCCGCAATTTCAAGCACACAGTGTTACTCGCAGGGTTCCAAAGGGGAAGTATACACATTTTGGTTCTGATAGGTGAAACGGTGTAGATTTGTTCCAAAGGGCCTAAATGCAGGGAATGGAGTGGTCTGTCCGCAATTTCAAGCAGACAGTGTTTCTCGCAGGGCACCAAAGGGTAAGAATACGAATTTTGGTTCTGATCGGTGAAACGGTGTAGATTTGGACCAAAGGGCCTGAATGCAGGAAATGGGGTGGTCTGTCCGAAATTTTAAGTGGACAGTGTTACTCGCAGGGTTCCAAAGGGTAAGTATACAAATTTTGGTTCAGATCGATGAAACGGTGTAGATTTGTGCCAAAGGGCCTAAATGCAGGGGATGGAGTAGCCTCTCCGCAATTCAAAGCAGACAGTGTTAGTTGCAGTGTTCCAAAGGGTAAATATACAAATTTTTGTTTAGATCGGTGAAACGGTTTAGATTTGGGACAAAGGGCCTAAATGCAGGGAATGGAGTGGTCTGTCCGCAATTTCAAGCAGACAGAGTTTCTCGTAGGGTACCAAAGGGTAAGAATACGAATTTTGGTTCTGTCCGGTGAAACGGTGTAGATTTGGACCAAAGGGCCTAAATGCAGGAAATGGGGTGGTCTGTCCGAAATTTTAAGTGGACAGTGTTACTCGCAGGGTTCCAAAGGGTAAGTATACAAATTTTGGTTCTGATCGATGAAACGGTGTAGATTTGTGCCAAAGGGCCTAAATGCAGGGGATGCAGTAGCCTCTCCGCAATTTAAAGCAGACAGTGTTAGTCGCAGTGTTCCAAAGGGTAAATATACAGTGAAACAGTGTTGATTTGGGCCAAAGGGCCTAAATGCAGGGAAATGAGTGGTATGTCCGCAATTTCAAGCAGACAGTGTTACTCGCAGGGTTCCAAAGGGGAAGTATACACATTTTGGTTCTGATAGGTGAAACGGTGTAGATTTGTTCCAAAGGGCCTAAATGCAGGGAATGGAGTGGTCTGTCCGCAATTTCAAGCAGACAGTGTTTCTCGCAGGGCACCAAAGGGTAAGAATACGAATTTTGGTTCTGATCGGTGAAACGGTGTAGATTTGGACCAAAGGGCCTGAATGCAGGAAATGGGGTGGTCTGTCCGAAATTTTAAGTGGACAGTGTTACTCGCAGGGTTCCAAAGGGTAAGTATACAAATTTTGGTTCAGATCGATGAAACGGTGTAGATTTGTGCCAAAGGGCCTAAATGCAGGGGATGGAGTAGCCTCTCCGCAATTCAAGGCAGACAGTGTTAGTTGCAGTGTTCCAAAGGGTAAATATACAAATTTTTGTTGAGATCGGTGAAACGGTTTAGATTTGGGACAAAGGGCCTAAATGCAGGGAATGGAATGGTCTGTCCGCAATTTCAAGCAGACAGTGTTACTCGCAGGGTTCCAAAGGGTAAGTATACAAATTTTGGTTTAAATCGGTGAAACGGTGTAGATTTGGACCAAAGGGCCTGAATGCAGGAAATGGGGTGGTCTGTCCGAAATTTTAAGTAGACAGTGTTACTCGCAGGGTTCCAAAGGGTAAGTATACAAATTTTGGTTCAGATCGATGAAACGGTGTAGATTTGTGCCAAAGGGCCTAAATGCAGGGGATGGAGTAGCCTCTCCGCAATTCAAAGCAGACAGTGTTAGTTGCAGTGTTCCAAAGGGTAAATATACAAATTTTTGTTGAGATCGGTGAAACGGTTTAGATTTGGGACAAAGGGCCTAAATGCAGGGAATGGAATGGTCTGTCCGCAATTTCAAGCAGACAGTGTTACTCGCAGGGTTCCAAAGGGTAAGTATACAAATTTTGGTTTAAATCGTTGAAACGGTGTAGATTTGGACCAAAGGGCCTAAATGCAGGGAATGGGGTGGTCTGTCCGAAATTTTAAGTAGACAGTGTTACTCGCAGTGTTCCAAAGGGTAGGTATACACATTTTGGTGCAGATCGGTGAAACGGTGTAGATTTGTGCAAAAGGGCCTAAATTGAAACGGTGTAGATTTGTATACATAACAGACAGACAGACAGACAGACAAACTTTGTGCTTTATATATATAGATTTAGCTAAGAAAAGGTAGTCATATTAGGTTTAGCATTAAGAATTAAGTTAGATAGTAAATCTCCTCCCCCCCCCCCCTATCTAACGTGGCAAGTTTTACAAAAGGGTCTTAAATACCATGTCATTAACAGTGTTATTTTTTTTCAGGCAATTATCACATGTCAATAATAAATGTAATTTTTTCAGATAATATTATCGTGTTAATTTATATTTCCTGAAGTTCTATACAGTGCACAGATTTCCCAAGTTAGCCCGTAGAGGCAATAAATAATTTCCAATTTCAATAACTTCCCGACGAAACAGTCGCCATTTTAACGATAATCTATTTAAACTTAACGATCAAGTGTACACGTAGTGCGAGTATCCTTACATAATGTCTGCATATCTATAGGTTAAGAAGCGAATACGTCGCTTAAATCACGCTGAGAAAGTAAGGATTAATTATCAGCTATAGCAAAGGTCTACGTCGATGTATAAGAAAGTTTTTTACAAATATAAAGGATTCAAGTTCTACGAAACATAAGAGTATATACGCAGCTAAATGCTTAAGGAAGCATGTTGCAGTTTTACAACGACGCATATAGGACGTGGTATAGTGTATGACCACAATGGCCAATATATCAATGAATACATATTGCACGTTAGTTTATAAGGATATTAGTATATATGTCATAATGCAGACGTTAAGTAACGAAATTAACTCGTACGACGTAACGAACTTCAGTGAAAAAAAATAACGGTACCAGGGTGAACCAATCCCTCTGTACAAAACGTTAAGAGAGATTTCTGATTTCAGACTAATTATACGCTGTACAATCCTGTAATCCCCCAGTAGGACATTCATGCAGGATGCCCCCCGGACGAACGTGACGCAAGACCAAAGTTCCAACACGCATGGCAGCAACAACAGTCAAAACCTACAAACCATACTAGAATGTCAGCCGATTTAGGCAGGAGCCTTCAGCTATTTCTTTCCAACACTTTAATGTTAATTTTTTTATCTTAATAACATAACTACATGTTTTTTTACGCACATAATCAAGTAACTTTGACGGAATTTCACGTTTTCTAGGATATTTTTACAATTTTCTTTTATCACCCCCAAGTTGTAAGGAGGTTAATCATAGTAGCGCACCCTCATAGCTACACTTGGCCTAGAGTACAATACACTACATTTTTTTCTTTCCCTTTTTTACACACGCTACAAAGATCGCGTATTAGCTCATAAGGGATCGCCATTATTTAAGCTCCTTACAGCATCATTTTCCATCGTAGGAAAATTACAGTTATGCATGCATCCTCGCGGCAGGGCTCGACTTGACGGCATCGTACGCAAGTCACGCACTAGTCCGAGTACGGTGCTAATAATGTAAATTTCCTATGCGATTTCATTAAAGATATATCTTTCAACTTCATTTCTTTCAATTTATATCTCCGCTGAAATTCCATTTTTTTAATTTTTTTTCTTCAATTTTAACAAAACAATGTTAATACTTTTATGCAAATTTCAACTCTGCCAAATAGGCAACACAGATTATGTCAATCATACAATATGGGATGTAGACAGATACAGATAACTATCTGCTATGAAATGACTGTAAAACAAACCACCCCAACACTCTTGCCACGCCTTTCAACCCTTAGCACGGTGCAATTTCGCTCATCCTCCCACCTACGAAGAAGACCAGAAGCGACGAACGACGATACGACGAATCGAAAACAAATTCACTTCGACGAAAGGAAGGAAAAAGAAGAAGAAGGAGAAGAAGAAAGAAGAAAATAAAAGTTTCCGCCCCCACGTCTAGTCCAATAATCGAGGACGATTATTAAAACAGGAAGGCGACTTGTCCTAGCCCCAGCCCTTTATAAAAGGACTGTGCCTATAAATACATAAAATATAATCAGAAGTAACTACGTAAAAGACGACATGGCAACGCGACTACGGAGTAAGCCGTAGGTCATAGACATAGGCTCCAACAGCAAGCACTTGGACAGGACACAGAGGACATTACACTCCCAACATACCGCTGAGTGGACTGACATCGCACATTTTACCTATAAATAGAGGTACGAACACGCGCCGCGGTCTCTATGCTAAGCGAAGCTAACCTACATCTTACATGGACGCAGTTACAGACCTACACTCTATCGGAGTTGTGCTACGCTGGACCGATATGGGGGCATGGCCCCATATCGAGTCCCAACGCCACCAACATCATAGGAGACCGGTATCAACGGTGGGGTGAGTGATATCGTGCCTGCTTAATTCCTTTTTCCCCCTAGATTATTATTTCCATCCTCCCCTATTGCAATTGCCACTATTTTATAATAAACCCCCTTTTTGAACAGTCTAGTGATTACCTTTTTATTTCGTTTAGGTTAAGAAGCCCTTCCCTTTAGATTAGTACCTAGTTTTAAGATCTCCATTGAACGCTGACATGCAGGAGGCGCTGCACAGCAAGCGTGCAGCCTAGAGGTAAGCTAGGTGAGTATTCCTCCCGCCAGTTCCCCTGAATGTAAATTGCTCTCTAAACGTGTCCGCAGTTCTTCATAAGACATCCTAGTAAATCCCCGTAGATGCAAGGATGCCCAACACTCAAAACCTCCTTAACTAATGGTGCGAGTCACCGGGTACTTTTATTGCTAAACCCTGGTGAGCCACCCAATCAAAACATCCTCAACAAAGGCTGAAGGCACGGAGTGAATCCCTCTAAAACGGATCAGCTCAGCCCTCAGACCAATCCAACATCCTTAACAAATACTGGGAGGTGCGGGTAAGAACAATCAAAAACACCCTTAATAAATGGTGGTTAAGGCACCAATCAAAAACATCCTTAACAATATTAATAGACCCTCATATAAGTTGCGCAATCGACACACATCTCCTCTCTTTGTGTGTAATGGTCATAGAGTGGGGGGTGGAAAAAGGTTATGTCGGCAACTCCTATTATGGAACATCACGACTTCCGGTGCGTTATCAATTAACGACCTTGGTTAGCAATTATCACGTCGTTGAATTTTCGTCGTCTCACAATAGGGCTGTAGTCAAAGTTGTATCCAAATAAGTCGAAGAAAGCCAAGTTCTAATGTTCATGTACATAGATTCTGAGTTAATAATTCAGACATATAATCATATCTTGTCCTTAAACATTACTAAAGTGATCCACTATAGAAAATCAAGATCTTCTACAAGCTTTTAAAAATTAACTAATAAGAACCAGCGGCCGTCCGCTAACAGAAATACGATTCTCACAGTGTAATTTCAATCGTCTTTTAAAGTCTACCAAACAAATGAAATGTCCTACACCCTCGCGCTTGTGTGCTCTTCAAAACAGGTTTACATCTCGTCACCTTTAATCTAACTGAGTCTCAGAGCCTTCACAATACTTCGAAATACAAGGCTACATACATTTTCTTAATAATGCAGCTATATCGTCGCACTCAAATAACAAAGTACTCTGGTTAAACTTTGAAAACACATGTTGGCTCCACTGGGATAACACGCCCAGATCCTGAGCACTTGCGTGGGTGATCCTCATGAGTACGCAGTTACATCACATTTGAGCTGAAGTTTGACTGAAGTTTGGAGATTGGCCAACGTTTTGAGTATCGAATAAAAGTAGTGTCAGAGTCGGATTTGAACTCGAATCCTCCTTCGGTGTTTGTGGATTCACTACCTCTCCTGCTGTTCAGGTTCATAATGAGTCGCTCCTCTAACTCAGCCATGTCTGGTGTCAAAATGGGTATCTTGCCATGCACAATAGACTTTATATGTATTAGGTTCTCTGGATATTTCCCCTTACACACGAGTCAAATTCATCGGTTTTCCCTCAAATTCATCAATGGCCTTCCTAACGAATTCATTTGACCTCATAGTTGCTGTGCGTGTATCTACTCGGACGGCATTACTTCCTTCTCAATATGGGTCTTTAAAAAGTCAACGTCTCCTTTCAAGTTACCCATGTTCTTCCGTATGTTACCACTGCTCATGGTAACTTCTCTCTTCAGGATGTCATTGTTCACTCTGAGTTCTTCGGACGTCGTCCTCACGTTTTCTTTGACTCCATTGATGCTAGTGGTTAATTCGTCTTTCCACTGGTTGTTATCTTGCTTCAACTCAGTTGTGATTTCTTGTACAAGCTGAAGAACTTGCACTCATCTCTGATTTCAATGCATCCATACCTTCAGCAGCCTTCTTCACACCCAGGTGAACTGCAACGGCTACTCCTCTTGTCAGATTCCAGCGTTGACAGTACCGTTCTCGGCTTTAAGAGTCTCAACATACTTATGGTCTTCCTCTATCTTGTCATCCGTAGCAGTTATTCTTTCTGTAACTGGCGCGTGTGTACGACTAACATCAGCCGTAACCATTTCAATCCAAGTGTTGCCTTCGATCCTACGGATGTTCAACTCCGACCTCATCATTTCTGTTTTTCAATAGACCCTTTACTAATTCTGTCTTAGTAGTGTCTAACCTAGCACTGATAGTGTCCCAGTTAACAATTAGAGTGTCCAAACTCGCAGTCACTTCGACCCTATTAGCTCGAATTTCTGCCTTGACACCATTCAAATTAGCAATAGATTCTCTCCTATAAATTTGCATATCAGCTCTGATATCGTCACTTATAATTTCTATGTTTGCCCTAATAGCATTTCTGGTAGCCTCCATTCAAACTATATTTTAATTCCTAACAGTGTTAGTAGCAGCCTCCACATCGGCTATAATTTCATTAGTGTTGCTCTTAGCCTCCATATCAGCTCTAATATCATCTCTGACAGTATTACTAATAGGTTCGAAATCTGCTTCAATATCACTTCTAATTGTAATCAAATTGGCATGACTTTCGGTTCTACTGACCTCCAAGTCTGTCCTAACATTGCTTAGATCAGCATTTCAAATTATTGTTCAATGTACCGTTATGTGCTTCTATGGTCGTACGTAAACCTTGCAATAATGTCGGCAACTCTGCCAACAGACCCATCCATCATGGTCTCACCTTCCATAATATTATTCAATTAGAGAAATATGGAGAGCGTCCAATCCTAGTAAAATATGACTAGATACGAAAACATGGGCTGGAATGTGTAGAAAATCTGCTTCTTTAATAAATTTAGAGACCACTGTTGCGCCTCTGTTTTATATGACGATAATACAAAACAAGCAAAGCTAAAATATTTTACATTTACTCGAGACCAGGTTGGCTGCAATGTAAAAGTTCCTCAAATTAATTTTACAAGTTATTGCCAACTAGAGTCATGGCCTATCTCCACACGTGAGTGCCATGTAGCGTTCCAATCAACAGTACGAAATTTCAGTTCGTCAGTGACCAGTTGGAGTGGTAATCAATAACCAGAAACATCCTCTCAAAATGAAAACCAATCATGGTAACACGATCTCTAAAATTTGTAGCTATCTACGTTGATGCCAACACTAAGATTATAACTTGCCCGTTAGAAAAGAGTTTCGGGGGGGGGGGGGGGGCATTGATCTTAAACAGCCCTTCCGAGCCTCTCCTCCAATCAAAAAACAAATCGAGAGGATGGATGTGTCCTTAGACCAGCTCTGCATGAGAAAATGTATCTGTGACGTCGCGGGAATATGAGAGGTATTGTTAAGAAGTTAGCCCAAAGAACACATCTGCAGGAAAATGCAAAACTATGAAAGGATTAGGCCTTGCTTACGTTAAACTCACACAAAAAGTTTTCATGAAAGAAAGCAGATCCCTAGCCTACTTGGGAGAGGTAATAATCGGCTAGTCCATAATAATCTGCCCTGGAAAGGAAATATTTTGCTCCTATCTTAAGTCTAAATTAAACCTCTATAAGTCCTATCCACAGAAAAAAATTAATAGCTAACTAAGAGTGTGACACGTAACATGTCCCTTCGCAATACAATGGAGAATTAAAATACTAATAATAACAACCATGAATCTACGGCAAAACAAAGAATTTTAGCGTTGGCGATCCAAGAGTTCCATTTACATTTCATAGATAAAATATCGGTAGTTAGTATACAATGGAGTCACTTCCAGCATTTATTTTTATGTTATTTGCTCAATCGGCACACATCTCAACTCTTTGTGGGTAATGGTCATAGAGTGTGGTGTGGAAAAATGTTGTGTCGGCAACTGCTATGATGGAGCATAATGACTCGTGATGTGTTATCATTTAACGACCGTGTTTACCAATTATCACGTCGTAAAATCTTCGTCGCCTCACAATAGGGCTGTAGTCAAAGTTGTATCCAAATAAGTCGAAGAAATTCAAGTTCTAATAGTAACGTTCAAGAAAAGTAATTTTAAGTTTAGCATTTCGGTATTATATAAGTTTAAAAAAAAGTATTTAGTGATCAATTTATTTCCAAGGTAGCAGATATTATTTCTATGTACCCCTGAAGGTGTAACTGAAATTTTACTGACCATCAAACTCGTCTATTATAACTACAGTATGTGTAGAAGGAAACATCTAGGTAACCTGTGCACACCTTTGAAACTTTGTTCGTAAAATCTAGCAACATATGAGTTGCGACACAATACCCTTAAGTGCCTGTAAATCCATCAATACGGCTCGTCAGACTAAGTCAGTCGACTGGACAAACGTTGTTCACTACCACTCATCAAATAATTCAGCTCTAAGAATCTGAGCAACCAAAGTCTCCCCCTTAAGTGTCTGCTAAAAGACAGCACAATAGCATGGTTCCTAAATGATACACAATAAGGAACATGAAATTGGCCTATTCTTGGATTTATCGAAAGCATTTGATGTTGTTGACCATAAAATCCCCCTTACAAAACTAAATCAATATGGTATTAGAGGTCTAGCCAATAAATGGATAGAGTCTTACTTAACAAGGCGTAAACAAATAGTAAGCATGAGACACAAGGATGATGGAACCGAATTACTTAATGAAACGTTGTCCAATGAGGGAATTATTAAATTTGGAGTACCCCAGGAATCGGTTTTGGCCCCACTACTCTTTCTTATATATATATATATCAATGATATAACACAGAACGTTCGTTCTCATAAGGAAATTTTGTTTGCGGACGATACAACACTCTTAATAAAACGTGAAACTAAGCAGGTCTTAAAGCAGTCTGCTGGCTCAGTTACAGAAGAGTTAACCAAATGGTGACAAGATAATCGCCTCATAATAAACTATAAAAGAACAGTATCTCTAAATTTCCACACTATGCAGAATAGGAATCCTGCGAAGCCCAATAGGACATTAAATGGTCATCAAATTGAAAACAAATCAGAATCTGAATACTAAACTGAACTCGATGTGCTTTGCGTTACGTATTTTGAAAACCTGCACAGCATGCACACATTAAGAAATACTAATTTTGCTTATTTACATTCATACTTAAGATATGGGTCCATATTTTGGGTATGTCACCAGATGTACTAAGCACGTTTAGGATACAAAAGAGGCCGATTAGAATTATGGCAAATGTAAACACTAGAGAATCATGCAGACCTCTGTTTAAAGAGTTAAACATTCTCCCTCTGTCCTGCATTCATATTTTTGAAAGTATTATGTTTTTTAAAGAATTTAATGAATACATACGTTTTTCTTAAAACAAACAACGATGTTCGTAGGCATAACACAAGACAAAATCAAAACATTCATATTTCACACACACACACACACAAGCATATATCAAAAAGGAACTTTTCACACAGGAGTTAAATTATACAATAAACTACCCCAGTATATAAAATTTGCCCCAAATATAAAAACTTTTGAAAGAATTTTGAAAGCTTTTCTGCAGTGCAATTGTTTTTACCCTGTAGTTGAATATCTTAGTGTATAGAAACGAAGAAAACTATAATCATATTTTACTTTTCTATTTTAATTGTAATACCTAGCTGTAAGTTGTTGTATGTATAGAAATAAGATTTCATATTGTGATAACCGAGAGATAGATGGCTGAAAGGAGTGGAGGAATGTATCAAGAAGAGAGGCGAGGACTGGACCAGAGTGACAGAGGAGAGGTGGTGGGAAGAAAGGACTAAGTGGCGAGGCTTATGTTCCAAACAGACCCAGCCTGGGGCTGGAAACTGTACAAGATGATGATGATGATTGTGATAATAGAGTAAGGTGTAAATAGTTGTCCTATAAGATTGTATCTCTTAAGATCTGATAGTATAATAAGTTATAAATAGCTATTTTAGTAGTAATATATACCTGTAAGTTCTTTTATTTTATAGATGTTATTGCTGACGTGTCCTGTATCAAAATTGTATTGTATACATGTAATTGATCAAGTGGATTAATAAAAAATCTAATCTAATCTAATCAAGTCTCTGCAATTGGCCAAAAAATTAGATATCTGCTAAACAGCTAATCGTTCATGTGCATACATTCAGAGTTAATCATTCAAACATTTAATCATATTGTGTAATTAAACATGACTAAAATGCTCCACTATACAACACCAATGGCTTCTACAAGCTTTCAAAAATGACCTACTATGAAGCAGTTGCCTTCCAATTACAGAAATACAATTCTTTCAGTATCAATTCGCCGTCTTTTAAAGGCTACCAAAAATGAAATGTCCTACACCCTCGCGCTGGTGCGCCCTTCAAAACAGGTTCACAACTCGTAACCTTCAATCTGACAATCTTACAACCTTCAAAATAGTTCGAAACAAAGGCTATATAAAATTTCTTAATAGTACTCCTATATAATCACATTCAAATTACACTGTCCTGTGTCTAACCTTTGGAAACACATGTTGGCCAGCTCGGCTTATAGATAAAGATTAAAGCTTGCTACAAAGAGCTTGAACTATGCACAGAAAACACTGCCATTCTCCTGGCATGAGGAAACGATACGATGTCTAGACAAAAATGTGCCATGCACCTTGAGTAATGAAATGATACAATGATCTGCAATGATAATTACTCGAACAAGTTGCCTACCTATGATTGGGCAAAGTATGACCATCAATTCTAATCTACTTCATTTCAGCCCATAAAATCATTCTACTGAAGCATGTAGCGGACTTACCTTTTTCTGCTTCGAGTAGACGTTCGTACCCCGCTCATAGCGAAATAACGAGGAAGGATGATTGACTCAATCATGCCCATAAAATCATCGACTGTCCCAATCCTTGGCTGCCTAACTCATATTACTTGCTCGTCCCAGTGAACAGAATGGGACCACGTGGGCTACGTCTCCATTTTCCAACATAAGCGTCTTGATAAAATGCAGCGTGTTTCACAAGGTTTATGTCAGTTGTATTAAATAAAAATGAAGACACAGGCTTTACACTAGGCGGACGTAATAAATTAGCTCTTCACTTCCGCCACTGAAGCTACAAATATCGATTATACGATATTTTCTCGCCTAGAACTGTGCACAATTTACGAAGTATAAAATGATATCATAATAATTTTGTAATGGCTCAGATCCTACAATTTCACATCACAATAATACTTACAGTACTGACGTGGTGTTAAATGTACTTTTGATTTACTGTTTATTTTATTGTGGTGTTTGAAGCCATATTTTCAGTGTTGCCTTAGTAAACAAGTGTTTAGTGCTTTTCAGTCGGTCAACACGAATGTACCCAAAAGAGATGGGTTATGCCCTAATCCTGAAATAAATTACATGAGATTAATAAAACACTAGGATGACCAGTTTCGATCGTCAAGCGATCATCATCAGATCCATTACACTTAGGCTATAAAATCTATGTTTGAAATACAGGTGAAAATATTTACAATATGTACAATTATTTAGTTGCAGTATTGGTACTGCAACTGTCAGTGTATGCTAAATGCAGTATATATGTTAGGTGAAATGCTAAATGGTGATAGCTATCCGGAGATTGTACTTTAGAGAGATTATATGGTTGTAAACTATGGTTAAACTATAAAATTTTAGGCTAACTACTTATCTGATTGTCTTCCGTACTACAGCTACTCGCAGTTTTCGTGTTTACTAGAACTCACTGTGCGGTCGACTGCGGTGGTTATCTTAACGACTGGTTTTTCCTTCCCTTCTCCCCCCTACCCCTACGTGCTGTGGGGAGTGATCGCGATGTGTTTATGTGAGGTGTTGCCAACCTAGATAAGATGTATGTTATTGAATGAGGTGGGTCTGCAACTATTAAAGACCGTGGATTAGCCCTCGCCACGCGTGGAGCATAACCCATTCGAACTAAGCGTTGACGGTCTTATGAGGACGTCCCGGCACCTTTAATACTGCCGCGAATATGGGCCTTGGTTTATTGCAGAAGAAACGTACATCGTACACCTGATCCAGATAACATTTACCTATTAAAAACCCCCTAATTTCCCCCCTTTTTTATCTAGCTTGGCTGTGTCGCTAAATTGTGTTTTGTTTCCGACAGGGTGTGTTTTTTAGTAGCGTGAAGAGGGGTGAGCTCTCCATGAACGTGTGTTCATTTAGATTGTTGGGATTGTTTCGTTTGGCTAGGTGTATCTCGATTGCTTCCTTTATGTCAAGAGCTCTGCCTTTCGATTCGTGATGGATTATTTTAAGGTCCGACTCTATGTTGGTAAAGCTGTGCCCTGCGTCACACATATGTTCGCACACGGCTGAATGTGTTCCGTATCTTATCGCATTCCTATGTTCATTATAACGTGTGTCTACTCGCCTTCCACTCTGCCCGATGTAATTAGCTTGACAATCGGTGTCTTGGCACGTTATAGAATATACCCCTGACCTTGAATACGGGTCACGTTTATTTAGATTACTATTTAGGAGGTGCCTAGCGGTTGTGTTTTTCGTCGTGAAAGCTATCTTTATGCCTTGCTTTTTGAATAGGTTAGTGATTTTATATGTATTCGCATTCACATAGTTGAAACGCGCAAATTTTTTCTCATTACTGTCCGGTTTGGGAATCGTTTTATCTTTATTTTTATGTTTGGCTATAATTTGGTTTATTTTGCTTGGCGAGAAGTTGTTTTCCTTAGCTATTTGCATAATTGTTCTTATTTCCTTATTATAGTTGTCTTTTGACATGGGTATGTTTAAAGCCCTGTGCACCATTGAGTTGAAACCCGCTAGTTTGTGCGTACTGGGGTGATTAGACTGATTGTCGATTGCATGCGAGGTTTGTGTTGCTTTCCGGAATATGGAATATGAAAGGTCGTTGTCTTTACGTTCAATAGTTATATCGAGATAATTTATTTTCCGGTCTATTTCGGATTCCTTAGTGAATTTGATAGAGTGGTGAAGGCTATTAATGGATTGGAGAATTGTTTCTTCGCTTGTTAGTTCAGTATCGTAGATGCAAATTACATCATCTACGTATCTTTTCCATATTACTATTCCCTTTGTTGAAGTCTTTTCTAAGAACGCATTTTCTAGTGCATTGATAAAGATGTCAGCGATTAACCCACTTAGTGGCGATCCCATTGCTAGGCCTTCTCTCTGTGTGTATATTTTATTGTCGAATTGAAACACGTTTTGATTGAGAACGACCCTCAGTAATCTCACGATCTCTTCAATTTCTTTTACCGAATTGTTGGATTTTAAGTTGTTTTCGATGGTGTTGATTGCTTCAATAATCGGAATATTGGTGTACATGTTAGTTACGTCGAAGGATACTAGCCTGAAGCTAGGTTTCATTTGTAGGGTGTTCAATGCTGTTACTAGTTCTGTTGTGTTCTTTACAGAGTTGTTTTTGTCGTTGGAAAGACGGCATTTTAAGATTTTTAGTAACTCTTTGCTGATTTTGTAATTAGGGGCATTCCTACAATTGACTATTGGTCTCATTGGGCATTCCTTTTTGTGTATTTTTGGTTGTCCCCTCAATGACGGTATTTTCGGGTTCATGTTTATTAGTTTTGATTTTTCGGCTTTGGTCAGTATGTATTCTGTTTCTTTTAGCGCACTTTTTATTTGTTTTTGGAATTTGTTGGTGGGGTCTTTTGTTAATTCCTTGATTTCGTTGTTGTTTAGGAATTCGACTGTTTTTTCAATGTATTCTGTTTTGTTCAAAATTACTGTAGTGTTTCCCTTATCTGCTTTTGTGATGATTAAGTCATGTTCTTTTATTTTTTGTTTCAACGACTTTATTTCTTTGAGTTGTTTGTTGTTTTGAATGTTATTGCTATCGCCCTCTCGTTTGAGGATTTTTTTGGCTTCGTTGGTGGCGAGATTTTTGGTTATTTCCCTGTCTTCTGCTGGGAGCTTGTGACTGGCTATCTCAATATCTGTGATCAACTGTTTTATATTGTGGTTCGTGTGTGCGTCTGTGCAGTTGTATTTCAAACCTTTGTCTAACATATTCATTTCACCTTGAGAAAAGGTTACGTTCGTTCTGTTGTTTACTCTGCTGTGGAAATTGAATTCATTGTTATTCGTGTGTTGTTCGTTAGATTGATGGTTCTGTGTTTCTCCTAGTTTTCTTAATTTATTTTCTAGCGTTTCATGCTTCCTCGTTGCTCTGATTTTGATGGTGTCATGTAGGTGCTCGGTGAAGCTGTCCCATTGGGCTGCGTGCCAGAAATTACTTAGTTGCAATTGAATGTCGTATAATTGTTGGTTAATTTTTTGCTTTCTTATGTATGCAAATCTTAATTCGTTTTTTATCCAAAGCGCTTTGGCTTGTTTAGTTGAAATGATCGAGGCTGGTGTGTTCGGTACGGTTTTAATTGGTACGTATTTAGGTGTGAGGTTTAGTTCTATACATTTCTTGTTGAACCAAATTGACTTGTCTAAATTCATGAGTTTAAGCCTGAGTGATTTGAATTTCTTGGCTTCACGATTTGCCTGACTAGCCGTGAACATTGTGGTGTTTGAAGCCATATTTTCAGTGTTGCCTTAGTAAACAAGTGTTTAGTGCTTTTCAGTCGGTCAACACGAATGTACCCAAAAGAGATGGGTTATGCCCTAATCCTGAAATAAATTACATGAGATTAATAAAACACTAGGATGACCAGTTTCGATCGTCAAGCGATCATCATCAGATCCATTACACTTAGGCTATAAAATCTATGTTTGAAATACAGGTGAAAATATTTACAATATGTACAATTATTTAGTTGCAGTATTGGTACTGCAACTGTCAGTGTATGCTAAATGCAGTATATATGTTAGGTGAAATGCTAAATGGTGATAGCTATCTGGAGATTGTACTTTAGAGAGATTATATGGTTGTAAACTATGGTTAAACTATAAAATTTTAGGCTAACTACTTATCTGATTGTCTTCCGTACTACAGCTACTCGCAGTTTTCGTGTTTACTAGAACTCACTGTGCGGTCGACTGCGGTGGTTATCTTAACGACTGGTTTTTCCCTCCCTTCTCCCCCCTACCCCTACGTGCTGTGGGGAGTGATCGCGATGTGTTTATGTGAGGTGTTGCCAACCTAGATAAGATGTATGTTATTGAATGAGGTGGGTCTGCAACTATTAAAGACCGTGGATTAGCCCTCGCCACGCGTGGAGCATAACCCATTCGAACTAAGCGTTGACGGTCTTATGAGGACGTCCCGGCACCTTTAATACTGCCGCGAATATGGGCCTTGGTTTATTGCAGAAGAAACGTACATCGTACACCTGATCCAGATAACATTTACCTATTAAAAACCCCCTAATTTCCCCCCTTTTTTATCTAGCTTGGCTGTGTCGCTAAATTGTGTTTTGTTTCCGACAGGGTGTGTTTTTTAGTAGCGTGAAGAGGGGTGAGCTCTCCATGAACGTGTGTTCATTTAGATTGTTGGGATTGTTTCGTTTGGCTAGGTGTATCTCGATTGCTTCCTTTATGTCAAGAGCTCTGCCTTTCGATTCGTGATGGATTATTTTAAGGTCCGACTCTATGTTGGTAAAGCTGTGCCCTGCGTCACACATATGTTCGCACACGGCTGAATGTGTTCCGTATCTTATCGCATTCCTATGTTCATTATAACGTGTGTCTACTCGCCTTCCACTCTGCCCGATGTAATTAGCTTGACAATCGGTGTCTTGGCACGTTATAGAATATACCCCTGACCTTGAATACGGGTCACGTTTATTTAGATTACTATTTAGGAGGTGCCTAGCGGTTGTGTTTTTCGTCGTGAAAGCTATCTTTATGCCTTGCTTTTTGAATAGGTTAGTGATTTTATATGTATTCGCATTCACATAGTTGAAACGCGCAAATTTTTTCTCATTACTGTCCGGTTTGGGAATCGTTTTATCTTTATTTTTATGTTTGGCTATAATTTGGTTTATTTTGCTTGGCGAGAAGTTGTTTTCCTTAGCTATTTGCATAATTGTTCTTATTTCCTTATTATAGTTGTCTTTTGACATGGGTATGTTTAAAGCCCTGTGCACCATTGAGTTGAAACCCGCTAGTTTGTGCGTACTGGGGTGATTAGACTGATTGTCGATTGCATGCGAGGTTTGTGTTGCTTTCCGGAATATGGAATATGAAAGGTCGTTGTCTTTACGTTCAATAGTTATATCGAGATAATTTATTTTCCGGTCTATTTCGGATTCCTTAGTGAATTTGATAGAGTGGTGAAGGCTATTAATGGATTGGAGAATTGTTTCTTCGCTTGTTAGTTCAGTATCGTAGATGCAAATTACATCATCTACGTATCTTTTCCATATTACTATTCCCTTTGTTGAAGTCTTTTCTAAGAACGCATTTTCTAGTGCATTGATAAAGATGTCAGCGATTAACCCACTTAGTGGCGATCCCATTGCTAGGCCTTCTCTCTGTGTGTATATTTTATTGTCGAATTGAAACACGTTTTGATTGAGAACGACCCTCAGTAATCTCACGATCTCTTCAATTTCTTTTACCGAATTGTTGGATTTTAAGTTGTTTTCGATGGTGTTGATTGCTTCAATAATCGGAATATTGGTGTACATGTTAGTTACGTCGAAGGATACTAGCCTGAAGCTAGGTTTCATTTGTAGGGTGTTCAATGCTGTTACTAGTTCTGTTGTGTTCTTTACAGAGTTGTTTTTGTCGTTGGAAAGACGGCATTTTAAGATTTTTAGTAACTCTTTGCTGATTTTGTAATTAGGGGCATTCCTACAATTGACTATTGGTCTCATTGGGCATTCCTTTTTGTGTATTTTTGGTTGTCCCCTCAATGACGGTATTTTCGGGTTCATGTTTATTAGTTTTGATTTTTCGGCTTTGGTCAGTATGTATTCTGTTTCTTTTAGCGCACTTTTTATTTGTTTTTGGAATTTGTTGGTGGGGTCTTTTGTTAATTCCTTGATTTCGTTGTTGTTTAGGAATTCGACTGTTTTTTCAATGTATTCTGTTTTGTTCAAAATTACTGTAGTGTTTCCCTTATCTGCTTTTGTGATGATTAAGTCATGTTCTTTTATTTTTTGTTTCAACGACTTTATTTCTTTGAGTTGTTTGTTGTTTTGAATGTTATTGCTATCGCCCTCTCGTTTGAGGATTTTTTTGGCTTCGTTGGTGGCGAGATTTTTGGTTATTTCCCTGTCTTCTGCTGGGAGCTTGTGACTGGCTATCTCAATATCTGTGATCAACTGTTTTATATTGTGGTTCGTGTGTGCGTCTGTGCAGTTGTATTTCAAACCTTTGTCTAACATATTCATTTCACCTTGAGAAAAGGTTACGTTCGTTCTGTTGTTTACTCTGCTGTGGAAATTGAATTCATTGTTATTCGTGTGTTGTTCGTTAGATTGATGGTTCTGTGTTTCTCCTAGTTTTCTTAATTTATTTTCTAGCGTTTCATGCTTCCTCGTTGCTCTGATTTTGATGGTGTCATGTAGGTGCTCGGTGAAGCTGTCCCATTGGGCTGCGTGCCAGAAATTACTTAGTTGCAATTGAATGTCGTATAATTGTTGGTTAATTTTTTGCTTTCTTATGTATGCAAATCTTAATTCGTTTTTTATCCAAAGCGCTTTGGCTTGTTTAGTTGAAATGATCGAGGCTGGTGTGTTCGGTACGGTTTTAATTGGTACGTATTTAGGTGTGAGGTTTAGTTCTATACATTTCTTGTTGAACCAAATTGACTTGTCTAAATTCATGAGTTTAAGCCTGAGTGATTTGAATTTCTTGGCTTCACGATTTGCCTGACTAGCCGTGAACATTGTGGTGTTTGAAGCCATATTTTCAGTGTTGCCTTAGTAAACAAGTGTTTAGTGCTTTTCAGTCGGTCAACACGAATGTACCCAAAAGAGATGGGTTATGCCCTAATCCTGAAATAAATTACATGAGATTAATAAAACACTAGGATGACCAGTTTCGATCGTCAAGCGATCATCATCAGATCCATTACACTTAGGCTATAAAATCTATGTTTGAAATACAGGTGAAAATATTTACAATATGTACAATTATTTAGTTGCAGTATTGGTACTGCAACTGTCAGTGTATGCTAAATGCAGTATATATGTTAGGTGAAATGCTAAATGGTGATAGCTATCCGGAGATTGTACTTTAGAGAGATTATATGGTTGTAAACTATGGTTAAACTATAAAATTTTAGGCTAACTACTTATCTGATTGTCTTCCGTACTACAGCTACTCGCAGTTTTCGTGTTTACTAGAACTCACTGTGCGGTCGACTGCGGTGGTTATCTTAACGACTGGTTTTTCCCTCCCTTCTCCCCCCTACCCCTACGTGCTGTGGGGAGTGATCGCGATGTGTTTATGTGAGGTGTTGCCAACCTAGATAAGATGTATGTTATTGAATGAGGTGGGTCTGCAACTATTAAAGACCGTGGATTAGCCCTCGCCACGCGTGGAGCATAACCCATTCGAACTAAGCGTTGACGGTCTTATGAGGACGTCCCGGCACCTTTAATACTGCCGCGAATATGGGCCTTGGTTTATTGCAGAAGAAACGTACATCGTACACCTGATCCAGATAACATTTACCTATTAAAAACCCCCTAATTTCCCCCCTTTTTTATCTAGCTTGGCTGTGTCGCTAAATTGTGTTTTGTTTCCGACAGGGTGTGTTTTTTAGTAGCGTGAGGAGGGGTGAGCTCTCCATGAACGTGTGTTCATTTAGATTGTTGGGATTGTTTCGTTTGGCTAGGTGTATCTCGATTGCTTCCTTTATGTCAAGAGCTCTGCCTTTCGATTCGTGATGGATTATTTTAAGGTCCGACTCTATGTTGGTAAAGCTGTGCCCTGCGTCACACATATGTTCGCACACGGCTGAATGTGTTCCGTATCTTATCGCATTCCTATGTTCATTATAACGTGTGTCTACTCGCCTTCCACTCTGCCCGATGTAATTAGCTTGACAATCGGTGTCTTGGCACGTTATAGAATATACCCCTGACCTTGAATACGGGTCACGTTTATTTAGATTACTATTTAGGAGGTGCCTAGCGGTTGTGTTTTTCGTCGTGAAAGCTATCTTTATGCCTTGCTTTTTGAATAGGTTAGTGATTTTATATGTATTCGCATTCACATAGTTGAAACGCGCAAATTTTTTCTCATTACTGTCCGGTTTGGGAATCGTTTTATCTTTATTTTTATGTTTGGCTATAATTTGGTTTATTTTGCTTGGCGAGAAGTTGTTTTCCTTAGCTATTTGCATAATTGTTCTTATTTCCTTATTATAGTTGTCTTTTGACATGGGTATGTTTAAAGCCCTGTGCACCATTGAGTTGAAACCCGCTAGTTTGTGCGTACTGGGGTGATTAGACTGATTGTCGATTGCATGCGAGGTTTGTGTTGCTTTCCGGAATATGGAATATGAAAGGTCGTTGTCTTTACGTTCAATAGTTATATCGAGATAATTTATTTTCCGGTCTATTTCGGATTCCTTAGTGAATTTGATAGAGTGGTGAAGGCTATTAATGGATTGGAGAATTGTTTCTTCGCTTGTTAGTTCAGTATCGTAGATGCAAATTACATCATCTACGTATCTTTTCCATATTACTATTCCCTTTGTTGAAGTCTTTTCTAAGAACGCATTTTCTAGTGCATTGATGAAGATGTCAGCGATTAACCCACTTAGTGGCGATCCCATTGCTAGGCCTTCTCTCTGTGTGTATATTTTATTGTCGAATTGAAACACGTTTTGATTGAGAACGACCCTCAGTAATCTCACGATCTCTTCAATTTCTTTTACCGAATTGTTGGATTTTAAGTTGTTTTCGATGGTGTTGATTGCTTCAATAATCGGAATATTGGTGTACATGTTAGTTACGTCGAAGGATACTAGCCTGAAGCTAGGTTTCATTTGTAGGGTGTTCAATGCTGTTACTAGTTCTGTTGTGTTCTTTACAGAGTTGTTTTTGTCGTTGGAAAGACGGCATTTTAAGATTTTTAGTAACTCTTTGCTGATTTTGTAATTAGGGGCATTCCTACAATTGACTATTGGTCTCATTGGGCATTCCTTTTTGTGTATTTTTGGTTGTCCCCTCAATGACGGTATTTTCGGGTTCATGTTTATTAGTTTTGATTTTTCGGCTTTGGTCAGTATGTATTCTGTTTCTTTTAGCGCACTTTTTATTTGTTTTTGGAATTTGTTGGTGGGGTCTTTTGTTAATTCCTTGATTTCGTTGTTGTTTAGGAATTCGACTGTTTTTTCAATGTATTCTGTTTTGTTCAAAATTACTGTAGTGTTTCCCTTATCTTATTTTGTGATGATTAAGTCATGTTCTTTTATTTTTTGTTTCAACGACTTTATTTCTTTGAGTTGTTTGTTGTTTTGAATGTTATTGCTATCGCCCTCTCGTTTGAGGATTTTTTTGGCTTCGTTGGTGGCGAGATTTTTGGTTATTTCCCTGTCTTCTGCTGGGAGCTTGTGACTGGCTATCTCAATATCTGTGATCAACTGTTTTATATTGTGGTTCGTGTGTGCGTCTGTGCAGTTGTATTTCAAACCTTTGTCTAACATATTCATTTCACCTTGAGAAAAGGTTACGTTCGTTCTGTTGTTTACTCTGCTGTGGAAATTGAATTCATTGTTATTCGTGTGTTGTTCGTTAGATTGATGGTTCTGTGTTTCTCCTAGTTTTCTTAATTTATTTTCTAGCGTTTCATGCTTCCTCGTTGCTCTGATTTTGATGGAGTCATGTAGGTGCTCGGTGAAGCTGTCCCATTGGGCTGCGTGCCAGAAATTACTTAGTTGCAATTGAATGTCGTATAATTGTTGGTTAATTTTTTGCTTTCTTATGTATGCAAATCTTAATTCGTTTTTTATCCAAAGCGCTTTGGCTTGTTTAGTTGAAATGATCGAGGCTGGTGTGTTCGGTACGGTTTTAATTGGTACGTATTTAGGTGTGAGGTTTAGTTCTATACATTTCTTGTTGAACCAAATTGACTTGTCTAAATTCATGAGTTTAAGCCTGAGTGATTTGAATTTCTTGGCTTCACGATTTGCCTGACTAGCCGTGAACATTGTGGTGTTTGAAGCCATATTTTCAGTGTTGCCTTAGTAAACAAGTGTTTAGTGCTTTTCAGTCGGTCAACACGAATGTACCCAAAAGAGATGGGTTATGCCCTAATCCTGAAATAAATTACATGAGATTAATAAAACACTAGGATGACCAGTTTCGATCGTCAAGCGATCATCATCAGATCCATTACACTTAGGCTATAAAATCTATGTTTGAAATACAGGTGAAAATATTTACAATATGTACAATTATTTAGTTGCAGTATTGGTACTGCAACTGTCAGTGTATGCTAAATGCAGTATATATGTTAGGTGAAATGCTAAATGGTGATAGCTATCTGGAGATTGTACTTTAGAGAGATTATATGGTTGTAAACTATGGTTAAACTATAAAATTTTAGGCTAACTACTTATCTGATTGTCTTCCGTACTACAGCTACTCGCAGTTTTCGTGTTTACTAGAACTCACTGTGCGGTCGACTGCGGTGGTTATCTTAACGACTGGTTTTTCCCTCCCTTCTCCCCCCTACCCCTACGTGCTGTGGGGAGTGATCGCGATGTGTTTATGTGAGGTGTTGCCAACCTAGATAAGATGTATGTTATTGAATGAGGTGGGTCTGCAACTATTAAAGACCGTGGATTAGCCCTCGCCACGCGTGGAGCATAACCCATTCGAACTAAGCGTTGACGGTCTTATGAGGACGTCCCGGCACCTTTAATACTGCCGCGAATATGGGCCTTGGTTTATTGCAGAAGAAACGTACATCGTACACCTGATCCAGATAACATTTACCTATTAAAAACCCCCTAATTTCCCCCCTTTTTTATCTAGCTTGGCTGTGTCGCTAAATTGTGTTTTGTTTCCGACAGGGTGTGTTTTTTAGTAGCGTGAAGAGGGGTGAGCTCTCCATGAACGTGTGTTCATTTAGATTGTTGGGATTGTTTCGTTTGGCTAGGTGTATCTCGATTGCTTCCTTTATGTCAAGAGCTCTGCCTTTCGATTCGTGATGGATTATTTTAAGGTCCGACTCTATGTTGGTAAAGCTGTGCCCTGCGTCACACATATGTTCGCACACGGCTGAATGTGTTCCGTATCTTATCGCATTCCTATGTTCATTATAACGTGTGTCTACTCGCCTTCCACTCTGCCCGATGTAATTAGCTTGACAATCGGTGTCTTGGCACGTTATAGAATATACCCCTGACCTTGAATACGGGTCACGTTTATTTAGATTACTATTTAGGAGGTGCCTAGCGGTTGTGTTTTTCGTCGTGAAAGCTATCTTTATGCCTTGCTTTTTGAATAGGTTAGTGATTTTATATGTATTCGCATTCACATAGTTGAAACGCGCAAATTTTTTCTCATTACTGTCCGGTTTGGGAATCGTTTTATCTTTATTTTTATGTTTGGCTATAATTTGGTTTATTTTGCTTGGCGAGAAGTTGTTTTCCTTAGCTATTTGCATAATTGTTCTTATTTCCTTATTATAGTTGTCTTTTGACATGGGTATGTTTAAAGCCCTGTGCACCATTGAGTTGAAACCCGCTAGTTTGTGCGTACTGGGGTGATTAGACTGATTGTCGATTGCATGCGAGGTTTGTGTTGCTTTCCGGAATATGGAATATGAAAGGTCGTTGTCTTTACGTTCAATAGTTATATCGAGATAATTTATTTTCCGGTCTATTTCGGATTCCTTAGTGAATTTGATAGAGTGGTGAAGGCTATTAATGGATTGGAGAATTGTTTCTTCGCTTGTTAGTTCAGTATCGTAGATGCAAATTACATCATCTACGTATCTTTTCCATATTACTATTCCCTTTGTTGAAGTCTTTTCTAAGAACGCATTTTCTAGTGCATTGATGAAGATGTCAGCGATTAACCCACTTAGTGGCGATCCCATTGCTAGGCCTTCTCTCTGTGTGTATATTTTATTGTCGAATTGAAACACGTTTTGATTGAGAACGACCCTCAGTAATCTCACGTTCGTTGCTCACGTTGCTCACGTCCGTAGGTACTACCTTAAATTGCCCTACACGTGACCCCTGGGTGGTGCTAAACGAGCAACAGCGTTAAAGGTGACTTACAATATGCCCAGAAACATATCAAGTAACGGTTCTTTTCAGGACCATCAAACTATAGATGAGAAACACCTAGTCCGTACTATGCAACTTAATATTGAAGGCATAAGTTCTGCCAAATGTGAGTATCTACAGAAACAACTGAATGACCTTAACATTGATGTTGTTAACATTCAAGAAATCCATACCAAAGACGAACAGGATCTCCAGCGCAGAGGACGAATACCCGGTTACACACTGGTCAAAGCTATCCACCATCCACAATATGGAATAGCCACTTATGTGAAGTCAAGTTTAAACGGAGTGCAAGTAATTGATTCAACAGAAGTTGACTACATCTATACAATAGCAATTCAGATAAATGATTTAAAAATTGTCAATCTGTACAAGCCTCCGTGTGTGAATTGGGCTCCTACAGTACTGCCAGCTTTTGACCACCCTTGTATATACACTGGAGACTTCAACAGCCATCACACAAACTGGCGGTATGACACCGTGGATGTGAATGGGGAGAAACTAGTTCAGTGGGCAGAAACTACAAATATGCACCTGGTCTTTGATGTAAAAGACAAGGGAACCTTCCACTCTGCACGCTGGGATAAGGATTACAACCCAGACTTGACATTCGTGTCTAAAGATCAGTTAGACCAACCACTCAACACCACTCGTACTGTTCTGTCCAACTTCCCAAACAGTCAACATCGACCTGTTATGGTGGAAATTGGTTTGAAAATTCCCCTTGTAAACTCAATGCCCTTACCCAGATGGAACTTTCGACGAGCTAATTGGGATGGATTCTCAAAAGACCTTGACTCCAGCTTAGTTGCGGAGAATCTACAGCCGACAGCAAACAACTACGATGAATTTGTGAAACTAGTTATCAAAGCTGCTAAGTCAAACATTCCTAGGGGTTACAGAAAGCAATATGTGCCTGGCTGGAATGAAGAAAGTGAGGCTTTATACCAAGAATACCAAAGTTCTGGAAATCAAACAGTGGGTTCACAGCTACTCCACTCTTTAAACAAGAATAGACGAGAGAAATGGGAAGCAACACTCGAAGAAATGAACTTCGCAAAGTCAAGTAGGAAAGCCTGGCGAGTCTTGAATGGGCTAACTGGCAAGCAACACCCCAAAAAGCCGCATACTAAACTGAGTCCTGACATTATTGCCAACAGGATCGTAGACCTCTCAAGGGCAAAGAGAGACAAGAATCATACCAGAGTGGTAAAATGTAACCTCTCTAACCTCAAGCACAGTGCCCCAAGAAACGAACCGCTTTCCAATCCCTTCTCCACAGCGGAAGTAGAAAGTGCAATCAAACAACTGAAAATCGGCAAGGCTGCTGGTCCCGACAACATCTATAATGAGTTCATTAAGAACATGGGTCCGTATTGTATATGCTGGCTCACTTCTCTCTTCACTTACATTCTCAAAGAGAACAGACTGCCCAGACAATTCAAACTGTCAAATGTTATAGCCATTCTCAAACCTGGCAAACCTGAAGACAGCCCCGAAAGCTATCGTCCAATAGCACTGCTCAGTTGCATATTAAAACTTTTTGAACGAATCCTTCTAACCAGAATAGCACCGCTCATTGAGGCTGTTATCCCTCCTGAACAAGCTGGCTTCAGACACGGACGCAGCTGCACTGATCAAGTTCTTGCCCTAACTACACACATTAAAGCAGGTTTTCAAGGTAAACGGAAATCAACAGCTGTTTTCATCGACTTGACAGCTGCGTATGATACTGTTTGGCGACAAGGACTGATCTACAAACTATTGCAAGTTGTACCAAGCCGAGAAATTGTGGATCTAATATCTAGCATGCTTAGTGAAAGGCAATTTGAAGTGTTCCTAGGAAACACTAAAACCGGCAAACGAAAACTTAATAACGGCCTACCACAGGGATCTGTTTTAGCCCCACTGCTATTCAATTTGTACATCCATGATTTACCAACTACAACATCAAGTAAGTTCATCTATGCTGATGATATCGCGCTGGTAGCTCAGAGCAATAACTTTGAAGATGGCGAACAAATCATTACGGAGGACCTGGAGAAGATGTCAACTTTCTTTAAAACCTGGAGATTGATCCCAAGCACAACAAAAACTGAAGTCTCTTGTTTCCATCTAGCGAATCGTGTCGCAAACTACAAACCTAGAGTCCTGTTCAATGGACAAGAGCTGAGGTACAATCCTTTCCCAAAATATCTCGGAGTCACTTTAGATAGAACCCTGAGCTACAAAGAGCACATCACCAAGCTCTCTCACAAAGTCGCCGCAAGAAACAACATACTGCATAAGCTCAGTGGTACCTCCTGGGGAGCCTCTGCTGACTGTCTACGTTTAACTGGCATCAGTCTTGTTTACTCAGCTGCTGAGTACTGTGCGCCTGTCTGGTTGGGAAGCGTACATGTGAAGAAGATAGACACGAAACTGAACGATACAATGCGTTGCATTACTGGTACCATCAAATCAACTCCATGTCACTGGTTACCCGTGCTGAGCCACATCCCTCCACCTCACTTAAGGCGGAAGCAAGCTCTACTGAGGGAGGCTAAGAAAATCTTTGCATCACCCTCTTTGCCACTGCATCAGGAATTCTGCCATCCGTCACAACAACGATTGCAATCCAGAAGACCGGCAAGTGTCACTGCAAGGCAACTCATCGCGGATGGATTTGACATAAAGGAAAGCTGGAAGCATGAGTGGTCAACAAAAACATTGGGAACAAGTGTCCACCATATTGATCCCACAAAGAAGCCAAATGGTTTTGACCTACCAAGGAACCTCTGGTGCCGTATCAACAGGTTGAGGACTGGACATGGGTGTTGTAATTATTTCAGGTACAAGTGGGGCTGGATCAGTTCACCAATGTGTGAATGTAACTTAGAAGAACAGACGATTGAACACCTGGTCCTACGCTGTCCTCTTCATTCATACCCTGGAATTCCTGACGACTTGTTTGATCTCACACCTAGTCTAACCGAATGGTTGAAAAGGAAGGACTTTAAAGTTTAATTTTGTCTTATTTGTATTCTGTATTGTATCACCATACGATTAAATAAAATAAGTAATCTCACGATCTCTTCAATTTCTTTTACCGAATTGTTCCACGCGTGGCGAGGGCTAATCCACGGTCTTTAATAGTTGCAGACCCACCTCATTCAATAACATACATCTTATCTAGGTTGGCAACACCTCACATAAACACATCGCGATCACTCCCCACAGCACGTAGGGGTAGGGGGGAGAAGGGAGGGAAAAACCAGTCGTTAAGATAACCACCGCAGTCGACCGCACAGTGAGTTCTAGTAAACACGAAAACTGCGAGTAGCTGTAGTACGGAAGACAATCAGATAAGTAGTTAGCCTAAAATTTTATAGTTTAACCATAGTTTACAACCATATAATCTCTCTAAAGTACAATCTCCGGATAGCTATCACCATTTAGCATTTCACCTAACATATATACTGCATTTAGCATACACTGACAGTTGCAGTACCAATACTGCAACTAAATAATTGTACATATTGTAAATATTTTCACCTGTATTTCAAACATAGATTTTATAGCCTAAGTGTAATGGATCTGATGATGATCGCTTGACGATCGAAACTGGTCATCCTAGTGTTTTATTAATCTCATGTAATTTATTTCAGGATTAGGGCATAACCCATCTCTTTTGGGTACATTCGTGTTGACCGACTGAAAAGCGCTAAACACTTGTTTATTTCAACTGACAGAGCTTTTCCCTGCTTAAAATTGAAGCAGAAATATTAACGATTCACTATCTATAATTCAGATACTTACTCGATGATAACAAATGACAATTTTTCAAATCAATAATACACTTTTACTCGGAAAGTAAATTGTAGCTCACCCCATGGGTGTCCGCTTGAAGCAGATACAGCCTCTGGCGAGACAAACGTGTCCTCAGACACTCCCGGTACTAAAAGCCATACGCTATATATATTGTGCCTGTTAGATAAGAGTTTCGGGGAGCCATAAATTTTATGTGGCCCATCCGAGACCCTCCTCCAACGAACAGGTAAGTGGGACGGGGAGGAATGTATTCTTGGACTGGGTAAGCACGAAAAACTGCACTAGGGGTTGTCGGGGATATGAGAGTTCAGTGAACTACCAGCCCAGAGGAATACAAACACAAAAACATAAATAAAGAAGCCAGGCTTACATTAAAATAACACTGGATTTTTTCATAAAAATGACAGAGCCTACTTCAGAGAGGTGTAAATCGGCTAATCCGAGGTAACTGCCCTATCATGAACATACGTATCTCCGATCAAAGAAATATAACTTAAACCTCTCGAAGACCTACTATAAAGAATCGTAACAAATAAGCAAAGTTAAGATAATGACACGTAACATTTCCATATCCAATTACTTTGGAGATTGCAATAGTAACAATAGCACAGGCACTAATATTCAGCCAGGAAAGATATTTACTTGTTTGCAATGCGAGGATGTCATTACATTTAACGTAGCAAAATAATAATAGCTAGGCTATGATGGTGTCATCTCCAACATTTAAATTTACAATAATCTAAGCTATTCCTGCCTGAATTTTAAGTAAAATAATAATATCGTATGGCCTCGGTGCCGGGTGCAAGCTTTGTTATTTGACACCCAGAGGGTAGCTTGCATGTCGAATTTCGTTGTTCCTTAACTATGAAAGTCAAGGAGGTTAGATGTTAGATATCTAAACTCCTTTAACATTATAGCGCTTTCTAGTAGAGCAATGAGGAACTTTGTGTTGGCGGAAATTCCCGAGATTAATTTTGCCATTATGAACTCGGCCTACTGAATTCAAATGGGTTCTTTGACATGCCAACACCGTATGACATGCGTATCGTATTTTTGCCGCCTTTCAAAAATCACTTACCACGGTCAGGAGCGAAGCTGCAATCTTGGGGTTAGTAGACCGATACGCTATCCACTCACCCACCGGGGCAAGCATGAATTTTAAGTACAGATATATAAACGAGATGCGTTTATTCCAAAATTTAATAAAAAATACCAAGCTATGCATATTCTTCGCCTAAGAATATCAAAATGAAATACTAACTAGTTAAAACACCAATGAATATCAAATTGTACCCTCCTATGCTTTGCGCAATTGGTGCCACTGCCTGCCTGCTCACATTTTCACTGTTGGTGACAAATCGTCATGAGTCTAAAGTAGGAAAAGGTTATATCGGCAACTGCTGTGACGTAACGTCACGACTCCCGTTGCAATGTCAGGTTAACGACCATGGTTTCTTATTATCACGTCCTTAACTGACCCACGTCTCAAGATTTGGAATAATCAGCAATTGTATCAAAAATCGAAAAAAGAAATTTAAATTTAGCATATTTATAATTTTAGATTTTTAGCCTAGTAATTTATTTACTTCACATTTATGTAGAAAATTCCAACAAATTATTACTATAATAATTATTATTATCTAATTTTTATTCCTATCAGTGTACCTGCAACGTATAGTGACCAGTAAACTCGTATAGAGTAATCATTAGTGTGTGTAGAGAACATCTAATATTATCAGTATCATGTCAAACTCTGTTAATTCCAATATCACGCGCCCTTAAGTGCTTCTCAATGACACTACAGTAACACAGGCCCGTCGGCCACTTGGCTTAGCTGACAAAACAAAATTCGTTCATGCCACTAACAAAAATATTTGTATAAAAAGTATACAACTTAACTACGGGTAATTACATCCTACCAGCGTAGTGTTCAACCTCTGATAATAACAATAACAATAGCATGGTCACGTAAGTGATACGAATATCCCAAAAATGTGGGCTAAAAATCCAATGGTCTGCGAATCAGCTGTTCGCTCATAACATCAGTTCAAATATAGTAAACAAATCTTGGCTGACTGCATGTATTCATTCAAATAGTGTCTAATGCACTTTAAATACGCTGCGCTCAAATAACAGGGGAGCATGAATGTTTATTGTGGCCCCTCTCGAACCAATGATATTGTTCAGTCCGGTGTTAGGGGATGGGACGAACAAGGGTGTGTTTATGTCCAATATAGGGGTGGTTTCCAAAAGGGTGCATGTTTCCACGTAATTGGGGGAAACTGCAAGTGTATGTGTTTGTAAAAGGATGTAATGAAATGTGGGCGCAATTCTATGGGGGTGCAAATACTTACCAAGGGATGTACGATCAAAATGAGAGTGCTTGCGACTATGAGCAAACAGATGCAAGTGTGTGGGGAGCCTAACTGCTGACCTAGCGCCTGCCTGGCTACTCGAGTACGCTAATACGAACACAATGGAAAGCCTTAGCTTGCACTTCTCTGGTTTGACGGTCACGGGCTATTAAGACTGTCAGAGAGGGAGTAAGGACGTGACGGCAAATGTAATGATTTACAAAGTGTAGCTTACTGATCAAAGGTTTATTTGATCAGTATGAGTGTTATGTGCGGTCCCTTTCAAGGTGGGACAATGTGAATCAATTTGTTTTACAAGTACAATTTTAGTATAGGTGTGAAGGGAATGGATTACAATAAAATGTAAGGATTGCCGAGCACACTCCTACCTGAGGTGATGACTGGATGACCGGGACGTCCTGCAGAGCCTAGGGCGACAACAGATGTCTAGCTCTCTCGGGTCTTCCTTTTTAAGGGTTCTCGATTTGCTGATTCGGCGTGTCGTCATCGTTGATGCTCCAGATACCAGTGATAGTGTCTTTGTGTATGTGTGATGTAGGATGTTGACTAACCACCTTGTGTCAAGTGGCCGTCTCCTTACAGTGTGAAGAAAATATATAGGCTTATTATATTCCCAGCCTGGGGACGGATTTTGGGTAGAAGAAGGTGTTTAGGTGTTTTTGGAGAAGTCTGGTGGTCGTAGGTTTAGATATCGATGTCCAGCGTGTGAGGTCAGTGGCGTAGGTCCCCTCTCCATTTTAGGGTCGTAGGGTTCTGAGCCCTAAGGGCTTAGCCCTTAACAATATCTTGCTCGGCTCAACACATCTTTCTGATTATGAATCTGGCAGTCGTCTTTGTCAATTTAATAAAAATGCGAAAACAAAACACCTCTACACTCATATTTGCAGTATCGGAATATGAACAGGTTCTC
This sequence comes from Meconema thalassinum, assembly GCA_946902985.2. Taxonomy (NCBI): domain Eukaryota; kingdom Metazoa; phylum Arthropoda; class Insecta; order Orthoptera; family Tettigoniidae; genus Meconema; species Meconema thalassinum. The sequence goes on from OX336395.1 coordinate 242,323,377, forward strand.
AGCTGACCTACATAACGGCTTCAGCCACTTTCTTCTAAATAACATTATCTGGTGCGCTATTCACGCTATGTGTGAAATAAAAGAAACTGTGCTTTCACTGATCTTTGACGTTGAAAAAACACATGTTCGGCCAATGATATCATTCCTTCTAGAATGGCATAACTAACAGTATCACACTACTGTATTGCGTAACGTAGGCTAATCGAGAGCATTGCAATATTGCTTCAAAAACTTATATACATGAAAATGGTGACACCAGCCTTTCCTCCAAGCTAGTGCAAACGATACGATGATATGACCAGCTCCTAAATAACACTCTTATAACTAAATTATATAAAGTTGCCTGCCTAAATTGATTAATCTACCCGTGCGTTCAACCGTATATAAAACGAGTGCATGGGCGTCTCACTTACAATGACATCAGATTTTGTTCATGTTCGAACCTCGCCTGGGATAAAAGTGGCGAGTTGCTTAGCTCGGCGGTAAGCCATCTTATCAAGTATTGTAAGCGTACTTCATTCTCCGCTCTCCCAAGCAATTTCGAAAGTTATTCCATAGCGACTACCTGGACAGATAGATAATCTGGTACCACGTGGTGCTGGGTTCGACTCATTATCGACACCATGGAGGAAAGTGCGTGGATTTCACAGAATTTAAAATTAATCTGACTATTTCAAAACTCACTGGCTCTGCACTGTTGCTGTAATGTAACAAGAATGTCCATTTGTACTGCTCACCGAATATATAATTATCACTTGTGTGATAATGAGCTCACTAAATACTTGCAATATCTTAAGAATCCGCTTTCACACAAATAAATCAGTTCACAGTTCATGATCATATAGTTCATAAAACACGTTCTATTCAATATTACGACGAAGAATATTTATCAGTTTGTAGATATTCAGTTTTCACATGCGGCCATGTGGTCGCACAATGTCCTGGGTTTTGTCATCAAATAACCCAATATTATTCACAGAAAAACCTGGAAAATAATGAACGATGATACTCATTTGATATCAAACGCCACAAAGGCGATAATTCCACACTTTGCAGCTTTAAGTTTACCTCAACAGATCACTGATTACTGGTAATAGACACCAGATTCAAGAGGCCAATCCAACCAAGAACCAAAAGGTTTGAGGTGATCCGATTGAAGGAACTTCAAAAAGAAGAGAAAAGGTCCCAATATGCGGAATTAGTGAAGGAGAAGATGCAAATAAGAACTAATGGAAGTGAAGAAATCAATGACATGTGGAATGACATAAAATCAGTGTTGCTAAAGTCAGCAGAAGAAGTGTGTGGAAAGGCAATGTTAGATACCAGAAAGAAAAGAACCAGTTGGTGGAATGAAGAAGTGAAGGAGAAGGTAAAGAGCAAGAAAGAAGCATGGAAAAGATACATAGGATGTCCTACGGAAGGAAACAGGCAAGAATACATCAAAAGAAGGGATGAAACGAAAAGAGTAGTGCAGGAAGCTAAGAGAAAATCTTGGAAAGAGTTTGGGAATATGGTTGAAAGCAAAGCTAGAGAGAAGAATACAAGAAGCTTTTGGAAAACCATAAAGTCTATAAGAGGGAAGTATGGAAAGCAGACTAGGACAATCAAGAATGGGAATAACCTTGTATCAGAGAAGCCAGAAGTGCTTCAAGTGTGGAGAAGACACTATGAGGAGAAGTTCCAGAGAAATGCGGCAGAGCAAGAGGATGGGATTGTTTATGGACCACATGAAGATGTGCAAAATCCAGAAATAGAAGGGAAAATAGAAGAAATGGAGGTCATAATGGCAATTAAACAAATTAAGACTGGGAAAGCAGCAGGACCTGATGGAATTTCTCCAGAGTTAATCAAATATGGAGGTGTTGAGATAGTGAAGGAGAATGTGGGAAGAGAACAGAATACCAGAGGAATGGAAGAAAAATCTAATTATCCCGTTGCACAAGAAAGGGAACAGCTACGACTGTAATAATTGCAGGGCTATCTGTCTATCATTTGTAACGTACAAGATGTACACTCGGGTGCTGGAAAGGAGTCTTAGGAAGGTGGTGGAAAATGACATTGAAGAGGAGCAGGCAGCTTTTAGGCCAGGACGTCAGACACAAGATCACATCTACACAATTAGAACAGTAATAGAGAAGAGCACTGCCAAAAACCGTGACCTGTACCTTGCGTTTCTAGACCTGAAGGCAGCTTTTGACTCTGTACCGAGGCAGAGCATATGGGAGGCACTGGCAGCGAAGAAGGTACCAATGAGACTGTTAAACGCTGTGAAGAGTGTATACCAGCAACCTGTGGGAATAGTTCGTATAGATGGTGATATGTCTGGAGAATTCCAAATGGAGAGAGGAGTAAAACAAGGTGATAGCCTCAGCCCACTACTGTTTAATATCGTCCTGGATGAAATAACAAAAATATGTAAGCGGCGAACCCATAGGACCAAGCTTGGTATGTGGAGACTAAGACCTGTATACTTGCAAGCATTCCTCTATGCAGATGATATAATAGTGATTGCTGATACACCAGAAAGATTTCAGCAGGCTGCGGTGGAATGGTATGAAGAATTGGAAAGAAAAGGAATGGTAGTGAATACAGATAAAAGCAAAGTAATGTGGGTCTCAAAACTGGACAGACAGGAACAACAACTTGACATAATTTGTGGAGGAAGACCTCTCGAAAAAGTAGAAACTTTTGAATATCTTGGCACCATATTAAGTAGTGATGGGAAAATAGAGCAAGAGGTACTCAATAGAACTAAGAGAGCCATCTCAGCCTACTATCAGATGAATAATACAATAGTAGGGAAGATTGAGATAAGCATCAAGACCAAAATGCAGATTTACAACACGGTTATGGCCCCGATCACCCTATATGGCACAGAGAGTTTAGCACTACAAGACAAGCATCTCAGTAAGATCACTGCCACTGACATGAAGTATACAAGGCTAGCAGTGGGAAGGACTAGAAGGGATAGGATCCGGAATGAGAGAATCAGAGAAGAAGCAGGACAAAAGAAGAAGATAAGTATGGTGATTGAGGAACGTCAGTTGAAGTGGTATGGACATGTCAGGAGGATTGAACAAGAGAGAAAAGCGAAGCAGGTTTTTGAAATGCGAGTGGAAAGGAGAGTAGGAAGAGGAAGACCTCGTACCACTTGGGATGACAGAATTGAGAATATCGGACAGAAGCGATGGAAAACAATGCTGGAAATGAAGAGATTGTGTGAAAATAGATCGGAGTGGCAGAGATGGACCGAACGAGGCTACCCCGACGCTTGAAGGCACAAGTGATACGAAGAAGAAGAGGAAGAAGAAGAAGTTTACCTAAAATGTAGCGTCAACGTTTGGCCGTCGGGCAGTACATGAAACACGTCCTTTCAGTGCGAGGCTTGATACAACAACAAGTTGGTTAGGTGACGGAAGTTCGGTCGGTGCCACATAAGTCAACAGCGTGAACATTTATTTTTTCTTTTCATATCTGCGAGGTTATACCTTAGGTTTGCAACATTCCATAAATTCAAAGTAATTTAAAATAGTTCAAATTAAGCATATTATCTTCTAATAATTCCATCCTTTAGGATTATACAAAATATAAATTGCCAGCCAAATCAAAACAAATGAGAACTGCTTCCAAAGAGAAAATACAACTTCCCGGAAGTTCTTCGTGCCTTCTATCAACCGTAAATCAACATCAGCCATTTATTCTCGAATCCAAGATGCGATATCAGGCTCATACACCCCTTCGTCGACCAAATAAAAATTGTGACAAACAATTTTTATTTCCCAAAACATCTTTAATCTGTGTAATATTTTCTCAAATTGGCATAAAGCTGATCATATCATTTATTAACACATTTACAAGTGCATTATTTACATGCACAGCAATATCAAGTACCTGTGTTCATTGCGCGCGTTCAGTGGTTCGTCGTTCGTCGATTAGGTGTTATGTGGCGTATTCCTCTTCGAAGAGGTCGAAACCATAGTCTTCCTCTTGGTCGAATTGTTCCATGTCTCTTCTTCTTCTTCTGGCCTCTATCCATCCGACTTCCTCATCTGTCCTTCGATCTTCCACTTCAATCTGATGAATGTCCGCAACCGTCGTAGTTTGGTTGCCTTTGCGAGGGGGCTCCCTTGACGTTTGAGGTTTTTCTTCCGCCTCTCTTCTTCCTCGTAATACGTGTAAATATCTCCGACTTTCTTCAGTCCTGCCCTGCCAGTCTCTGTCAATAGGAAAGTCTCTTATTGTTATTACCCTGGTAACGCGGGTCCCTATCTCTACGATAGCCTCCACTGTACTGGTAATCTCTTCTAATATTATTGGCCACAGGTTGACGATTGTTGCCATTCTTGAATCCATTGTGATTCCATCTGGGATCATAATTTCTGTTATCTCTTCTGCCGTTGCTATTCTTATATTTGCGGTTGAGTCCATATGGCGTCAAATCCCTTCTTCTGAATATTCTCTTATCTGGTCTTGTCACGTTCCTGGCGTAGCAGGAGGAGAGCAGTGAGAGTTTAAAGCCACCCGGCATTGCTCGGGCGGCGTTCCTGTTAAATAATTAATAGCTCGCGAACCAATAATCTGCCTTTAACATATGAGGTGTCGTTGGACTCCAGCTGACAGGGGCGTTGCTATAGAACACTTGTTATATATATTTTTTAATTTTGAAAAATTTTGTTTTTGAAAGTAGGCCATAGTTTGAAAACCAAACATGATAGAACGTTGTGGCATGGTTCAAACGAAAGGTCTCTATGTCCTTTAATTTTCTAATAAAACTTTTTTCATTTTCATGTTTTTTTAAACAGTCCAATAATGAAATTCCTATATTTTGGAATTTAGGAATTTTACAAAAATATTTCTTTGACATAAGTGAAATGTCCTTACCCCGTCTACTCCCAAAATAAATTTCAAGTCTCTAGGATAAAAATTTGATTTTTGTAGTGTGGTGAGGGGGATTCTGCATACTCTCCTACTTTCATACGAACTTTGTCGATACCTCCCGAACGCATGATCGGATTTTAACGAATGGAGTGTTGTTGGCATTGGGATTACGTCCTCTTGGCTATGAATGGGTGTTGATTTTTTTAAATTGAAAATGTTTGTTTTTGAAAGTGTCATTATTTTGGAAACGGTGAATTTTAGAAAAACGATTGTTTGACGTTAATGAAAGCTCTCTACCCCCTCTAGGCAGAAACCAATTTTCAAATCTGAAGGACCAAAGAAAATGAATTGTGAAAAATGGTCACTATTTTGAAAACTAGGAATTCTACAAAAAAGTTCGTTTGACATAAATGAATGGTCTTTATCCCGTCTACCACGAAAATACATTTCAAGTCTCTAGGACTTTCTACCTGTTTTTTTAATGAAACGTGCTCGTAGAGAGAGAGAGGTGCTAGCGCTGGGCGTGTGTTAAAACGAGGCTATTACCGGGCATGGTGAATACAGGAAATGTCTATTTCGAGGGGGCAGGAGGGTGAGGGGTCGCTTTTCCGATGTTTTCCTATGACGAACAAATCAAGGTGAATATTTCGAAAATCCATCATGGCGATTTTAAACATGTTAGTAATGAGTGAATTGACAAATGATAATAATGGTATAAGGTGAATGAAAGCGAGGGGTGTTTGATAGTTGTCAACAACTTTAAAAACTTGCGTTGTATGTCTTGCTGGAAGCCTGAACGACAAACAGAAAATTTGCTCGGGGGCCTGGCTGGGAGCTGGCTAGGAGAATGGAATGTGAAACCTTATCACAGGACGTGACTTGGCAACACCTCTGGCAGGTGATAACTGGTTGGGACATTATGGCAACTCTGTAACTGAGATAACAGACCTGGCCTCAGACAGCCGAGGTCAGCAGTGTGCATGAGCAGGCAGAAGCAGTGAGAGGGGAGAGGAGGGAAACCGAGATGCGTAACAGGGAATCACGTGACCATTTCAGAGCGGTGAGGGGCGGGGCCAGAGGGCCGGGGAGAGGTGAGGGGAAGAGTGGAGAACCCATGGCAGCCAATAGCTGAATGAGTTGAATGTCAACATGGAGTCGAAGAGAGAGACACAGGTGAGGAGAGAGAGAGAAAGAGAAACATGTGTGGACATGCATAAAGCGCTGAGCGCTGTACACAGGGCTCTTGTACAACATGATTCAATAAATAAATAAATACATTTATCAATAAATAAATAAATAAATAAATAAAAGGTGTACAGGTTCACACAACATGTAATTTATTGGTCCAAGAATTAAAGGTAGAGTTAAATCCCAACCATTTCATATACAGTTTAATCCCTTTTTGTTTCAACACTTTTTCCACAAGATAATATTTTGAAAACGCTGTCCATTGATGTTCATGGAAATAGAACCTGCCTTTAAAGGGTTGATGGTTGATATCCTCGTGTAAATAGGTGACTGGTTGTCCAAGTTGACTTGCCGAATTCGAAATAGTTTGGTCCCCCCTGAGGCGTGCAGCCCTTATTGAAGGCTGACTTACATTTGCTCACACGAACAAAATCCCCAATTTTCAGTCGATGACGTTTAGGGTCCGCTGTTCTTATGGGGTTAAACAGTTTATCCAGTCGTGAATATTTTTGGTCACGAGGCGTAGCTTGGTCCCAATCGTTCTATGTTTGGTGTCATTGTAACGTGACACTAGCTCTGGTAACATGTCCAACCAGCGATAAGTGCCCCGAGCGGTAAACGCTTTCCGCAAAAGCGTTTTCAATGTTCGGTTAAACCGCTCAACTACGCTGGCTTTGAGATTGCTGTTCGTGGTGTAATGGAGAATATCCAAAGATTTGAGAAAACTGGAGAAATCCTTGTTGAAAAACTCTTTCCCCTGGTCGGTTTGTAGCAACTGAGGTTGACGTTTGGATTGTTGAATAATATGTTGAAAGGCCTTGGTGACTAGCGAACCAGACTTGCGACGCACAGGTTCACAAAGGCCATTTTGGAATACACATTGAACCCTTTATCCACAGGCTGTATAAAAGATTCTAATAATTATTCATCATCTTTTGATACATTTCTACAGACAACAGATATGAGAGCCAGACGGTGTTGGGAAATATTGAGAAATCAGTGGCCAAGAGGACACAATGGTTTAATTTCCTGTGGTATTTTAGGAAGAAGCATATATATTCTTGAGACATAGGACAGGTGCAACTTTTATCGCGGAAGACGGCTTGGGCACGCACATTATGGCCTGTTGCTAGGAAGGTTGGCGCCAAGAAGGAAATCGAATGCTACGAAGCGATTGGTCTATCATCATGTTAACCACTCCCTACTGCAGATAAATATGTAAAAGCGCGCAAACACATACAAGAGTCTGGGCCAATAATATCAAGACGCCTTGTTTTAGCGGCAACTCGGCTTGATAACGCACTCTGGTAAATTAAGGCGGGAGTTATCTACAGATTAATTCCACGATCGATTCGAGCCGGCTACAGCATAATCGTAACCTCCACACTGCTACGAACTTAATGGTACCGATCGCATGCTAGTCTGATAATTATTATGGAATATTTTTTAATAAAATCCCCTTCCACACCTACCCTAGTCAGTTTCATTTATAAGGATCCAAGCTGCTTCGAGGATCATCACTCATTTTGTACGTCTGAGGACGTAACGTCGTTCACTCATTTTGTACGTCTGAGGTTCATACTCTGCATATTTACATGTTATTGAACATGGAACAGTGTCGTCAAGTTATAAATGTAACTTCAGTGATTTATTTGCACTATCAGTAGGACCAGTTCATCGAAATAATTCACCAAATAGACTGTCAAGGAATATAGTACTTGATAGGTGAATATATTAGGAATTATATCGTGTGTGTATCTGACAAAACTTTATTTAATTCAGAACGAGATGACGTCTAAGAACGAGAGCGGATCTGGGAACCAGCAGGACATTTGCCAGAAGATGTCGATGACCAGATAAACATCTTAAAGGAGATGGCTGCAGACGTTTTTCCTGGCGCTGTTTTAAAGGATTGAGTACAAATGAATTTATTTATTTATTAAATCAGCTATGGTATTATGGGACATATTTTTGTAGATATTTGTTTGCTTGTTTTGTAATGTAGATTATTAGTTTTTGTTTTAATGTCACATTAAATATGGGACTAGCCGAGCGTTGCGTAATTTGTAAATATTGTGATTGTATTTGGTTCAACTTTACGGGGCGACGCGGAGCCCATGCTCGCGTTCGCTTGCCTAAATCGCAGTCAAGCATTATTATTCCGAGGTATGCCTTACAACAAAAATGGAACTGAATTAATTTTGAGATTAAAAATAGAATTTGGAGGGTAAAGTAGTGAGTAGAATTTTATGACGGATCAGGATTATTTTTTATAGTTGCTTTCCAGCAGTTTGAACGGGAAGGCACTTTGCACCCGAGTTTTTGTTATGTATTTTTGTTACTGTGTCAATGGACGCAGTAGTGATGATCTGTTTTGAGCCGACCCAGTGTGTGAGTATGAGAGTCAGTCCAAGCTTTTGGTGCGTTGTGTGATTTTTATAATGTGCTAGCGAGAGTACATCATGGTGATTATTCTGTCTTGCTCCACATTAGCCCAGTTCATGACCTCGCGAGGCGGAACTTGTGGTATATATTTGTGTTTCTCGCCATCCAGGGGATGGGTGAGATTTGTTGACGTTTTCCAGAGGGAACACTGCACCTAGCTTGCGGGGCTGAGAGAGATATTTGTGGTAGTGGTGACTCATACAATAAGGGCGCGCTCAAATCAGATAACGTGACTTGTCATTAGTAACAGGCTTGCTTCCTGCACTGCAATTTAAGATGTTGTTTAAAATTCACAATACCTGATCGGTTATAATGAGTATTGATTGGTTAAATGGGTGCTGTCCATAGTCGTACGGTAGCTTCCGAAATTCGTGTTTGTCTGGCGTTTTATATAAATGTAAAGATATTTTTTCAGCCGTTAGGCTTGTATTTTGTTGTTGTTGGTTCAATTTTTGGTGTGTTTATTTTTACGCGTTCTTGACCCGTGTCAAGTTAGGGTGCACGAAGCTATGTTCCCAAATTTTGATGAGAGCGTTTTTGGCCTATTTCTGGCATGCTCTTTTTATGTTCATTATGTGCTCCGGCACCAGCTAGGATCTCAGGGAGATTCTTCATTCTGTTTATATTATTCAATCTTGCATGTGTCAGTAGTAATTATAGTGTAATAGTTAAGGGTGGGTCCCATAGCCGTAGTGTGATTTAAAGGATGCTACTCCGTAAGCAACATGACTGTTTCAGTTGTAAACGGACTCGCATCAGTACTCAGTTTCTTATTAACGAACAGTACACCACACATTATATAACTTCTTGACCAGAAAAAATGGACTTGTATCCATAGGTTGTGACGAGTGAGTTCTTACCGCTCAAATGCTTATGTTATGATTGTATCATTTATGTGAAGCTGCATTCACATTGTCTTGTTGTGACGAGCGAGTTCCTACCGCTCAGTGTTATTATTATTTATTAAGGGGGTGAAAGTCAGGGAGGATTTCTTTTTATTTATTATTATTATTATTATGCACATACCTTTTCAGTCATTAAATTTCTTTTATTGTACTTGTTATTCATTTTATTTCTAGTATAGCCTCTGTCATGAACCTTTCTATTCATTAGAGCATGTTGTTTTAAGCGAACGTTGCTGTGTAACGCAGTCAGGACTGAACACGACCCCGTAGATGAATCTTGAGAAAACCATGCTTTATTGAAGGGTGCAATATCAATGACAGTTAACATATAGCGTACATTATTGTTAACGCTAGCATAGGGGATCATTTCAATTAGGTCTGCTTGCCAAAGTTCATCCACACCTCGTGAAATTAACTTGAGTCGCTGATAGTGACGGCTAGCTGGATGATGTAACTCATGAGCAATGCCCATTTTAATAGGCGAGGGCTTAAACAATAATTTTGGCATTTCGAAGTTCTTGTTCAATTTCATGAATTTCCCAATCGTGACCGGTATGGCCGCCTTGACGTGAAGCATGCAACAGCTGTTGTCGCTGAACGAGCTTATTGGGATTGTGCCAGTAGGTAACATCCACAAGGGGTTTTATTGGTTTAAATGTCACTCCCGAAGCGGACGCTTTACGACGAGTACTTTGACTGGTGGGAAACATTTTTGCAATGATGGTTTTATATATTTGAGATATATTGGCAATCACTTGTTGAGTTGGATCATACTGTCTTATGTGGGCATGGGTATCCAATAGAATGGATTTATATTTGCCAAAGTCCTGTGGTGTATAATCATGGGAAGAGGGTGTACGGGAGAATAGCAGCTCTGACAGTCCTGGCGTTAATTTATAATGGATGTTTTTAATGACAGCTTTAGTATGAGCAAATTTAATCGATGAATCACCAATTTTAAAACTATCAGCCTCATAGCGAACACCATAATTATGTGGTATCTGGGTTTCCAGTAAATAGATCGGTGAAATAGGGTTCCAGTGTTGATCCATAATATTTTATTAAAATGTTTTTCAGTTGAGCTTTACGTTGAGGGGTGGCCAAGAGTTGTGAAAACGGAGACGATCTGGAAGGGCAAGGTGTTTTGACCATGGCCAATGATTTCTTTTTTCTCAAAAACTCTGCAAGGGGTGAGGACTTTATTTGAGGCGTAAACACTTGTTCCTCCTCATCCTCAACCTCGCTAACACTAGTCAAATCTTCCTGTTCCTCTTCATCTTCCAGAGGGTCCTTGTGTAGCCTGTGCGTGGCTTGTGAAACAGTGGGTAGCGTTTCAGATGCCTTGAAAGATTATGTAAGCATGGCTTTTATCGGAGGTGCTAAATGTTGTTGAATAAACAAAGCATGATCCGCACGTGATCGTTTCAACTGACGAAACTTTTGGCGAATATTATTTTTTGCTCTAATAATATGGTTTTTCAGTTGACTCTCTGCTAACGCCATGGTATCTTGACAAATGACTTGAGAAGGAATGAGACAGTGTCTTAAATAGCAATAAAATGATCAAAATCTATGCGATACTTTGTTTGTCAATCAAAAAAACAAGCGTGCCGTTGAGTGTTTCAGCACTTGGCAGATAATTCAGTAAACATTTGAAAGGTCATATCTAGATTCACATGTTCATTGTAAATGTGACTACTATTCCTCTCGTCCTGTCGAAATAAAACAATGACATTGGCATTGTCACGAATCAACTGTTTGGACATTTTAGAATACGTTTGTCCATGATAGAAGCAATCGATATGTTTGTGACGACCCATGCCGAAATAGCTCTGTTGTAAATTTGGATGATCACCGAGGACCAGGAACCCATTATGTAGTTTATGTCAAAGAGGGATCCACTGTATGGTACTTTGACAGTTTTGGGAATTCGCCCCCGCCCATGGAACTAGTGACCTATTTTGGAAACTGGATCAAGATATATTATAATGTGAAACGTGAGTAAACGTTTAACAGCCAACAGTGTGGACGTTTGTATTTAATTTTTTATATAAGACACAGCATAAGCATAAACGTCAACAGTATGTCGGCAGAAAGTATGACGTTTACATTGCATGGACGTATACCTGAAGTCAGCCTAGACTTTTACCCGCCTATCGAATTGAGTGAAAGACCTTAAGGTTTGGGACTTGTTTCTCTTGAAACGTACAGTCGAATATAAACATACGTGAAAATGTGAACAACAAGTTTTACTATGATGATTCTATGCTCACCCTGAACTCTGGTGAGTATACGATAGATGGTATTTATGAACACATTTATGTGGTGTTGATCAATGAATATGGTTTAAAGTCATTTCTCGATGGAACGCGCAAACTTGATCTTATAGGAAATTCGCTTTGCTCGTTGGGGGCTCCGCTCCCAAGCCCCCGCTGCGTTGGATGAACCGCGTATTTTAGGGAAAGTAATGGGTTGAAGTGTTTAAAACATATCGTTCTGATTTTAAGGTTTTTGTGTTTGCTGTGACTCTGTAATAATAAAGACGAATATGTTGAATGCAGATTTTCCTTTGATGTACATTTTCATTTGATTCGTGGATGTCACCTACCAAAATAAATTATGCTAATGGTCTGAATAAAATCTTAGTTTTGCTTTGTTATAATTATTCTATAAGTTTATAGTGTCTTCAGTGTACGAAGTCCCACATATTTGTTGCGTGTCCAATTTTCGGTTTTTTTTTGCACTTGCCCTCAAGTCCATAAAATACATTACTTAATATCTGATAATGTTTGGTTACGAGTTCAAATTTTAAATCTCTATAGTGTTATTGCCTCTTTTGACATCTCTTTTCCCTCTATTTAAATTGATTTCCAATTGAATAAAGAATGTGCGCACTGCTATGTTTTAAGTCTGTTAGGACATGGCTGGTCCTCTAGTATACTTCTAGTTATAATAATATGGTGGGGAGCTTTGCCAAGGCACGTCCCCTAGCCTCCTGCCAGTTAAATCATGACAGGAGATTTCGTTATCGCAGATCCCGTAGCCTACCAGTAATACCGTTTTCAGGAGTTTTATTATGAAAGGTCTTATAGCCTACTGCCAGTTACTGTATATCATGGCGGGAAGATTTGATAAAGCATGTCCCCAACCAAAACAGTCTGTTTTAGATTGTGTGGTGTGGCTAACGGGTTCCAAAATGCCGATGCGCTGCTGTTCAGATAATGTAATATAATAACCCAGTTACAAATCCCAGAAACTGTAATTTTCTTGGAACTAAGAAACGTACCCGAACGCATAACCTCCAGTAATTAGTTTACAACATTACGCATATTTGCAAAGATAGATTTTTCCCGTGCCTCATATTCAAGAGATTAACGGTCATGTCAAATTAATAACTTCCTTCCATATTCACTAATATGATGTGTAGATTATAAGGGTGTTTACTCACCCTATTATTAATCACAGGAAGAAAAATACGTATATATATTGAACCCTTGCAAAGAAGCATATGAGACTCAGATTCGGGGCGTAACAGGTCATATTCGTAAGTTGCTGTCAGGGCGCTTCATTAACTTGCAGGGTAACATATAACAAAATAACATGCAGGAAAGAGTGAAGCCAGGGTTAGAACAACTGAATTTAATAACAAAACACCATATTTACACATAAACAATTAACAACAAAAACTCCCAACTGACTCCCGCTTAATAAAAATGCCAAAAACTTAGGCGATATCTCTGGAGAGATTAATTACCTGGACCAAGCGTCCTTAAATAAAAGATGCAAAAGTGACCATATAAGTGCGTACGCCGTTCTACATGCATCACGATGTGTACTTTGAATGCGTGATTCGTTATCATCCAGAATGACCCTTCAAACAACGAATCCGCATTTCCTAGAGCTAGACCGACACGAGGGAACACAGCTACAATACTTAAATTAAACCGACACTTCCTAAATCTACTATAAACAAACACAAAATTTCCGTGTGAAATTGGACTTGAATTGCCGTAGCAACATTTACTGCCTAAAAACTTAGGACTTCTCACACAAATCAACACAAGTGCATTAACACGTGACCAAAAAAAAAATACTCAAATGACCGCTGTCAAAATTTACAAATACTCTACCACTACACCACACGGGTGTGACAAACAAAATTACATGAAATCGAGTCATCAACAAAGCAATAGGCAAACAGCCAACATTTACGTTAATCACAATATTTTTATCCATACAAGGTACAACAATCCGTTACACACATGGCGAACTCCCCAATTAATTATGGCTTAAAAATTAGCCACCACAATGAACAGGTTTGCTACATGAAAGCTTACAGGGTTCAGTCGGTCAAATAGGACTGCCTATCAAAAATAAGTCACAGGCAAAACGGGCGGTTTGTGGAACTCTGCATGTCTGTCAACCCACGTGTCAATAACCTCGACTTCCCAGAGCATGGGGTCGAACCTCGAAGAAATGTGCCCCAAAGCACAATAATACGTGTGTGTCAGAAAAACATATGGACAAGAATCAGCAGTCTCCCAAGAGCACTCTGTCTTTCCATCTAAAATACAACAGCAGCAAAAATATATAAGGGCGGTAGGACAACTACCCCCTCCTCACGTAGAATCAACACACACAAGACACATCAACACACACTGAATCACACGTATGGGTTGTGACAGACCCTGAAATAAAAGACACAAATAATATCCACATGCTGGCGCCATCGTTCTATGCCGTGACTAGTCACCTGAAAAGGACTCAAGAAAAATCTATCAAAATTAGAACGAAGGTGTTCTACAATTACTTTTAAGTTGATGCACTCGGCTACCCTAACATGAATAATAACCTGTCCAGCAAAATGTTTTACAATCATTTCCTCCCATTCCTATTTCAAATATTAACGTTAATAAAGCACCATTTATCGAATGTAACGGGTTCCGCAATTGCAAGGATAAAAATCACGCACGCACGCCGCGTACATTACACATGACTCAAGAAAAATCAAAATATCAACAAACACTTTGGCCACGCGCCAACGGACATTTAAACATATAGGGTCGGTACAAGAAAAACAGCTATAAAACACAAGAAAGAAAAACATGACTATTTACAAAGTTCCCCGGCCAAATCTAACTACATAATTGAAATAATCCAATTTTAGTACATCACCGCTTCTGCATGTAGGACTAAGGACATCCTTCTCAACCCATTGCCCTATGGACAATTTAGCACTCCATAGTAGTCGTCTGCGTTGATTTCTTGAAGCTCATCCCAACTTCAAACCACGTGCTGATCATCTTGGTCTCGACTCCTTGGCAGAAAAGTTCAATGTTAAATATTTGCCTATCTATAATCGCTTGCAGGCTACTCAGTTCACCCACAATTGTCCTACTGCGATTAATAGCGAAGACTGGCCCTAATTATATCGCACATACGCACTATAAAAACACACATACAATACACACAATTTATACATAAAATATACATCTCGAGTCCGCGCCACTGGCTCGTTAACAAGTTCAAAATCCAGGCTGCACTCGCAGTCGCTATCTCGTCCGGTATTTCCGTCCCGTCTTGTGGACTTCGGTTCTGGTAAGCGCTAATTAGGGTGATACGATACTTCCCCCTTAAAGTTGAACTCGTCGTCTTTAAAATAATGTTACAGTTTATCACGCGCTGGCGTGAAATGTTTAGATCACACAACTTAGTTGATTTTAGAACAAAATGTATTATAGCTTTTAAAATTCGATACTGCAAACGCTGCGACTTTAGCTTCCCAGAGCTCATAAAATAAAATTAGCTTCACTGATTTTAGAGCGTAAAAATCACATTTCAAACTGGCGTGGAGTATACCTCTGAAGGCTCCACAACTGAGTACTCAGATTGGCGTCAGGCCAAACTATTTATGAGAAACTGACAAGGGCGGTGGAGTGGGGCGGAGTCGGATAAAAACTTCCAGAGTTTTTGTCTCACAAAGATGGGGTTAGTGTCATTCTTCTCACAATAAATCCAACGTCTCAAATTACTCGAGCGGAGATTAATCCGTTCGGCGGTTCCTTAGATACACACTTCCGCGCGCTTTTTACTACTGACGCCGTCCACCTCGTGGTCACGGCTTGGTCTCTTGCGATTGGCTGATTCAATCGTATGTTCGTTGAGAGGACCTCGTGATTCTTCCTTTATGTCTCCAATTTTGGTACAGTAGTTGCACAATTTGGCCTTGAACTCGACTAATTCTGGCCGTCCCCCAGGAATAGCTACCAACTCAGCTTCTGTTGCAACCATTACGAAATACTGGCCTCCCTAATATCCAAGTCGACTTCCTTATGTGCTGCCTGGGCCGTAGTAATAATAATAATAAATATGAATACTTATTTATCGAAGATCAATAAGGGTTCAATATATATTGAATATCAGTTTCTATATGGTATAATGTAAATTAATTTTCTACAATATTGAGTCCCTCTAAATATGGCCCTCGATTAACGTCCTAATATGATAATTTAACAAGATGTTCAGTAAAGAACATATAGCCTACTTTCTCCTAAATACATGGGTATTGTTATAACACTTTGTTCATTTCAAGGAGTATAATTGAATGTTGGTTGAAGTAGCTTGTTGAAATACAACATGCTATACGGATATTAAACATGAATATGAGGTGTTCTTTGCTAGTGCTACCTCTGTAAAATAATGATTCAATTCAGTTTCACCGTGTTTGAATTATATGGGGAATCGATTTGCACATCAACATGACCGCTATCTGCAAACTATTGGGCTGATGATCGTGTAGTTGAGTCAAAAGATGCTTCCCACAAAAAGGTATGTTGTTGCAAAATTTGATAGAGATCAAATTATTAGGTTGGTCGTAATTTGATTTAAGCTTTTAACATTTGGGTGGCCGCCATTCCGTTTCCATCAAAATGGCGGCGATATAAAACATGACACTGAGGTGCCCTATGCTAGTACTACCTCTGTACCAAATTTTGTTCAATTCAG
This sequence comes from Meconema thalassinum, assembly GCA_946902985.2. Lineage (NCBI taxonomy): Eukaryota > Metazoa > Arthropoda > Insecta > Orthoptera > Tettigoniidae > Meconema > Meconema thalassinum. The sequence continues at coordinate 242,339,798 of OX336395.1, forward strand.
TTTTAGCTGTTTGAATTGATAGGGGGAATCGATTTGCACACATACAGGGCCGCCAACCGCAAACTATTTGGTAGTTGAGCTTGCAATTTAGTCAAAAGACGTTCGCCATATGAATATATCACATTGAAAATTTTGGTAGAGATCGGATGATTAGGTTAGTCATAATTTGATTTAAGCTTTGAACATTTGGGTGGCTGCCATTTTGTTTCCGTCAAGATGACGGCGATATTCATTCATTCATTCATTCATTTATTTGCAATGGGGGGTGTGTCCCCCGGTGGCAAATTGGATATACATAACAAATAAATAATTATACATAACAATTCAATAACAATTATACAACAATTAAACTGGAGTATTTACACAAATAGTCAGTCTTTTCTTAAACACACCTATATGTTTGGGAAAAGGCTCTAAGACTGCGGCAGGTAGAGAGTTCCAGTTATCAATGGCACGGTTTACAAAATAATATTTACCATAATTTGTTCGCTGTGGTCGGCCCTTAACTTTGAAAGGATGATCGCTCCTACCCATGTAAATGGGCTTTCCCAATCGTTTGCTAAGCTCACCCCATGCTGGTTGATTTGTATACGTGTTGTACATAGCGCAGAGTCTAGATTTCATCTTCCTAGCCTCCAGTGATTCCCACCCAAGTTTCTTTAACATACGGCTCACACTGCTCCTGGGATTAAAGTCACAGAGCACAAATCTAGCGGCCTTTCTCTGTACCATTTCCAACTCATTGATGAGCCCTACTTGATATGGATCCCAAACCGTCGAGGCATATTCCAGAATAGGTCTTACAAGTGACAAATTGCCAAATTCTTTAGCAGAGGTACTACTTCCTTTTAATACTCTCATTACAAAGTGCAGGGATTTGTAAGCTTTTGAAACTACACATCCTACATGACTTCTCCATTTCATATCATTCCTTACGTGAACGCCCAAATATTTGCAAGAATCTTCTTCTACAAGTATTTCCGAGCCAATGTTATATTGAAAATCCTGCCTTCGCACTTTCCCTATTTTTAAGAGACTACATTTTCTTGTGTTTATTTTCATTTTATTTACAATCGCCCACTTATAGACCAGGTTCAGGTCCTCTTGAAGCACTGCATTGTCTTGTGAGTCATGTATCTTTCGATATATTACACAATCATCCGCAAACAATCGACAGTCACTGCGAATCCCATTTGGTAAGTCATTTATAAACGCCAAAAATAACAAAGTTCCGATTACGCTGCCCTGAGGGATACCCGACGTTACGGTGATTTCATCCGAGAATATGCCTTCGGCTTTAACTTTCTGGGGACGACCCGTCAAAAATTCTTGGATCCATAAAATTACTCTTCTATCAATCTTCGTCGAAGCTAATTTATGGAGTAGCATGTCATGCGGCACGACATCAAATGCCTTCGAAAAATCTATAACCACGGCGTCGATTGAAACTCCATGGTCTAACGATTCGCTAATGTCTTGAAAAAGTGATAGCATCTGACTCTCGCATGAGTAACCTTTCCGAAATCCATGTTGCCTATCATTAAACCATGATAATGTTTCCCACTCTTCCCTCAAGTAGTCGCAAATGAGATGCTCCATCTGTTTACAAACGATGGACGTAAGGCTAACCGGCCTGTAGTTGCCCAATTCAAGTCTGCTCCCTCCCTTAAATATTGGGACTACCGTAGCCCTCTTCCAGTCATCTGGGATTAGCGCATTGTTTATGGACACATTAAACATCACCTCCAAGTATCGTGCCACGGCCCTATCTCCTAGTTTAAGTACTTCACTAACAATATTATCAGGACCCTTTGTTACATTGAAACGTAATTTTTGTATTACCTTTACAATTGCTGACTGGTTTATTTGGAACAGGGGAGCCACTGATTCGTCGTTAAGGTCCAACACACAGCTATTGGATTTATTGAACACACTACCGTAAAAGACATTTAATACATTAGCAATGGTCTGTTTCTCAGTAATTAATTTACCGTCACCGGACATTATCATCGACAAATTATTTGAATTTCCCTTTCTTCTCCTAACATAACTGGAAATTTTTTTACACCCATCACCTCCCGAACCAAGTAAACCTTGCATATAACTGTCATGAGCAGCCCTCTTTTTTAAGACGAGCTCTCTTGATAAGGACTTAAATTACAACATATATTTGTCACTATCATATCATTGATTGTATAATTTCCCAATTTTCCGTTTTTGACCCCTGATTTCTCGTGTGTAATAATCAGGATATGGGTTTTGTTTCAGTAATTTAAATGGGACAAATTAATCAATCGCGCTATTGAAAGTTTTCAAAAAGTTAGTTCACAGGATATTAATGTGATTTCCTTCCGATGCCCATCCTACACATAATTCATTCAAATAGCCCTGAAATTTGCCCTGATCCGCCCTACGATACTAGAATATGATTGTATTTGCTATATCAGTCTATCTATGTAATGTCACCGTATCTAATATGTAATTCAACCCCAGAATGGTCACTAATTCCTGGTACTTTCAGACAGTTAATATACAGCTCTACAGGCCTTACGAGATAAACATCTAAGGTATTATTGTCTCTAGTTGGGAAGTCAACTACTTGGGGAAATCTCCCCTCCCTTAAGAATTTATTTGCAGCGCTCTGAGCTTGACCACAGCTAGTTGACTCACCAGACCAGTCTACTTTGGGGAGGTTTAAATCTCCAGCAATTATTATGCTCTTTTTCATAGCATTACCCGTACAAGTTTTATCATGCAATATTTCGAGGAGAGAAAAGTTATCTTTCGGTGCTCTATACGCCCCTATCACCTGAAGAGGGAATTTATTTCCTTTATCCGAAATTTGTACACATAACATTTCCTGATCCATATCAGCCCACTTTAAGAAATTAGCTATATTTTTGCGCACACAAATAAATAGCCCACCACCTCGCTTCCCCCGATCCCTTCTGTACATTTCGTAGGTCCCTTGAATTATTTCGCTACTATTTATGTCCTCATATAACCAAGATTCAGTTGCAATGACAATGTCCGGAGAATATGTCTCTACAAGATTCCAAAATTCAATTAATTTATTTCCTAAACTCTGACAATTAACCTGCAGTAATCTTAGAGTCTTACCTCCGCAGCAAATATCTCGAAATAGCTCCTTCTGTTCCCATCGGCTGGCAACCTCTGAACCTGCTATTCCTCACAAAAGCCGGCAGGAACCGATGACCCTGTCATTTAGGCTCCCTAAGTTGAAAGCGCCCCGTCGATTTAGATGCAGCCCGTCTCGGGCGAAGTCACAGCCACCAATCTAGCAGTCAGCTTCTACGTACACTAATTCCATTTGTGCACATACCCAGTGCATGCGATCATTTACAGTCTTAACTCGCCTTAACGGAACATCTCCCCGCCGAACAATGCCACTCATTATAATTTTTGCATTTCTAAACATGCTTTTAGCTTTTCTGCCTAGTTCGTAGAGCTCCCCCATGATGTAATCAGCTGTAGCCCTCTTCTTCAAATCGTTCGTCCCAACACGCCCTCTTCCACACTGATCCCAGTAGAAAGCCGTTCAGTCACATCCTTCACCGTTTCTTCTGATTCACGAAGCTTTGCTCCTGTATTATTTGATCCCTTGCTTTGATTTGCACCCTCAAACAGTCCGGCGTATCACATACTTTACAAAACCAATTTCCGACATCACAATCCTCCTTCTTGACCTTAATACAGCCGAAGTGAAACCATTTCTCACATAGTCCACACTGAACTCCATTCTTCAATGTTTTACTGCACGTCGAACACTTTAAAGCTGCCACTGGATCATTTGCCTGATTCACATTTGGAGTAACAGGCCCTGGATTCACTTCCACTCCACCAATAACTAGCAATGCAGCTATCACTAGGGCTATGAACCACAAGTTGCTAGATCCCGTACGCGCACACAGACACCGGAAATCCCGACTACCCTTCGCATACCACAGTCCGATTCTCGCCCGATAACACTCCAGAGAACAACCCATTTCAGCACACCTGAGAGCTCGGGAAAAACACGTCCTTTCACTTTGACTGCCACCTGATTAGTGACACTCAGGTGCCCTTTGCTAGTGCTACCTCTGTACCAAATTTCGTTCAATTCGGTTTCACCGTGTTTGAATTGATGGGGGAATCGATTTTCACACATACATGGCCGTTACCTGCAAACTATTGGGCTGATGATCTTGTAGTTTGATAAAACTATGCTCCCCACATGAAGGTATGTTGTTGCAAAATTTGGTAGAGATCAGATTATTAGATTGGTCGTAATTTGATTTAAGATTTTAATATTTGGGTGGCCGGCATTACGTTTCCGTCAAGATGGCGGCAATATAAAACATGACAATGGGGTGCCCTTTGCTAGTGCTATCTCTGTACCAAATTTTGTTCAATTCGGTTTGACCGTGTTTGAAAAGATAGGGGGAATCGATTTGAACACAAACATGGCCGCCATCCGCAAAGTATTGGGCTGATGTACTTATAGTTTAGACAAAAGACGCTCGCCATACAACTATATGTTTTTGCAAAATTTGGTATAGATCGGATGATCAGGATAGCCGTAATTTGATTTTAGCTTTGAACATTTGGGTGGCCGCCATTACGTTTCCGTCAAGACGGCGGCGATATAAAACACGGCACTGAGTTGCCCTCTACTAGTTCTACCTCTGTACCAAATTTCATTCAATTCGGTTTTACCGTGTTCGAGTTGATAGGGGTGGGACATACATGCCGAGTACACACACACAGACTCACACACGCACATACATACAGACACACATTTTTTTGGCCCTGTGTAGATCTCATAAGTCTACTCTCATTATTTGCAAAAATTGAAAGTAGGCTAAAAACAAATACAGCAGTATGCTTAAAATATATGAAATTAAGTATAATATGATTTGGGAGATCTGCCTGATCAATACACAATTATATATATATATATATATAGGGCTATATTAATCCCATATGGTACATGTTTCGGGGCCTATTACGAGGGCCCCTTCATCAGCCAAAAATACAAATCATCAGTAAAATCATAGGATATATCATAAAATGTAGATTGACATGAAAAAGAATGGATAAAAATGAAACATACTAAAAGTGAAAGATGAAGTGGAAAATAAAACACTCGAATGTAACAAAAATAGAAAGACACTTAAAAATGTTACAGGCTACAGATGAAAAAATACATTAAAATAACATATTAAAAGGGCTCTTTAACTGCTTGCCAAACAAGTAATTTATGAGTCCTTATAAGCAAGCAATTAAAGTGTCCTTTTAATTTGTTATTTTAATGTATTTTATTGTATTCTGCACTGTGTATGAGACATAGCTTTGCCAGTGCGTAAAACCGCCAGGTAGTCGTCTAAACGTAGCGATTTTACCACTGCCCTACCTACACCTTTTGCTCTTTTGGCTTCCTTACAGTTGTTGTTGTTTGAGTCTTCAGTCTTTTGACTGGTTTGATGCAGCTCTCCATGCCTCCCTGTCCTGAGCTAATCGTTTCATCTCTACATAGCTCCGACACCCTACATCGGAGGCAATCTGTTTAACATATTCTAACCTTGGTCTACCCCTACAGTTTTTGTCCTCGACCCTTCCTTCCATAACTAAGCTTGCTATTCCTGGGTGTCTTAGTATGTGTCCTACCAACCTATCTCTTCTCTTCATTAGCAGTCGCCAGAAACATCTCTCCTCTCCCACTCGTCTTAATACCTCTTTGTTTGTAACCCTATCTACCCATCTGATCTTCATCATTCTCCTGTAACACCACATTTCAAATGCTTCAATTCTCCTTTTTTCTGCTGCACCAATAGTCCAAGTTTCACTTCCATAGAGCGCCACGCTCCAGACAAAGGCCCTCAAAAATGACTTCCTAACACCTAAATCTATATTCGATGTCAGCAGATTCCTTTTTTGTAGAAATGCTTTCTTTGCCTGAGCCAACCTACTTTTAATATCCTCTTTGCTTCGTCCATCACTGGTTATTCTGCTTCCTAAGTAACAGAAGTCTCCTACTTCCTTCAGCTTTTCACCTGCCAATTTGATCTCCATAGAGGTTTCTGATTTATTTCGGCTGCATTCCAGTATTTTTGTTTTACATTTATTTATTTTCATCATGAATTCTTTCCGTAAGACGGAGTCCATACCATTCAAAAACTCATTCAAATCCTCAGGCTTGTCGGCCAAGATGACGATGTCATCAGCAAATCTCAGAGTTGAAATTATTTCTCCTTGAATCTTCACTCCCACTTTAAATTTTTCTCTAATTTCCTTCATTGCTTGTTCAATGTAAAGATTGAAAAGTATGGGTGATAAGTTGCAGCCTTGCCTTACACCTTTCTGAATACCAGCTTCTCTCTCATGTCCTTCAACTCGAATGACTGCTGTCTGGTTCCTGTACAGATTGTATATCACCCTCCTATCCCTGTACTTTATTCCAATTGATTTCAAAATGTCAAACAATTTAGTCCAATCAACGTTATCAAAAGCCTTTTCTAAGTCTACAAAAGCCATGCACGTTCTCTTATCTTTCCTTATTCTACCTTCTAAAATCAGCCTAAGACTTAGTACAGCTTCCCTTGTTCCTACATTTCTCCTGAAACCAAACTGGTCTTCACCCAACTCCGTTTCTATCTGGCTTTCAATCCTCTTGTAAATTATTCTAGACAGGATCTTTGAAGCATGAGTAATCAAGCTGATTGTACGGTAATCTTCACATCTGTCAGCTCCCACTTTCTTTGGTATAGGGATGATTACATTCTTCTTGAAATCAGGGGGTACCTCACCTGTCTCATAAATCCTACACACCAAGTGAAATAACCTGATCAGACCTTCATCTCCTATGCAGCATAGCAACTCAATCGGTATATCATCTATGCCTGGTGCTTTGTTCCTGCTTAAGTCTTCCAAAGCTCTATCAAATTCTGATCTCAATATTAAATCTCCTTTCGCATCCTCATCAATTTCCTCCTCCCTTTCCATTACATGATTCTCAATCTCCTTTCCCTTATACAAACTCTCTATGTAAGCTTTCCATCTGTCAACCTTTTCTTCCCTATCTGTTAGAGGCTTTCCATTTGTGTCCTTAATATTACAGCACTTGGTCTTCTTTTCCCCAAAAGTATTCTTAATCCTTCGATAAGCTGTGTCTACTTTTCCTAATTTCAGACAATTTTCTATACCTGCACATTTCTCTTTCAACCATTCTTCTTTCGCTTCCTTGCACTTCTTGTTAACCTCATTTCTCAGACGTCTGTATTCTGCTTTCCCCTTTTCATCTCTTAGATTCTTGTGTTTCCGCCTTTCATCCATCAATTCTAGTATATCCTGAGTGATCCACGGTTTTCTACCTATTCTTTCTTTCCTACCAATGTTTTCTTCTGCGGATTTTGTTATTTCAATCTTCAAAAGTGCCCATTCGTCTGCAATTGAAGTTTGTTTAGGGCTTTTCATTAGTCCTTCCTTTATACTCTTCTTGAATCTTTCGTTTACATCCTTCTCTTTCAGTCTGTCTATTGCCCACCTTTTTGGCTTTTGACTTTTCTTCAGTTTCTTCAACTTTAATCTGCATTTCATTACAACCAGATTGTGATCAGAGTTTATGTCAGCACCAGGATATGTTTTACAATCCAAAATCTGGTTTCGAAACCTCTGCTTGACCATAATGAAGTCGATTTGGTAACGCCCTGTATCTCCTGGTCTCATCCATGTGTATATTCTTCTATTATGGTTATTGAATAAGGTGTTAGCTATGACCAATTCATGCTCGGTGCAGAATTCTACCAGCCTGCTTCCTCGATCATTCCTTTCACCTAATCCGAAATCTCCTACTATCTTCCCTTCTCTCCCTTTTCCTACCACAGCATTCCAATCTCCCATTACTATAACATTTTCATCACCCTTGATATACCTCAGAATTTCGTCTATTTCTTCGTAGACCTTTTCAACATCCTCATCATCAGCTTGACTGGTAGGCATATAGACTTGTACCACTGTAGTGCAGGTAGGTTTTGTATTGATTTTTGCTACAATAATCCGTTCACTATATTGCTCATAATATTCCACCCGCTGTCCAAGTTTCCTACTCAATATGAGGCCAACCCCTGCTTGGCCATTGTTTGATTTAGTGCTAATGACCCTATAGTCTCCTGACCAAAAGTCCTGTTCTTCCTGCCAGCGCATTTCACTAATCCCAACCAAATCCAACCTCAACCTATCCATTTCCCTTTCTAAGTTTTCTATCCTTCCACTTCCTAGCAGACTTCTAACATTCCACGCTCCGATCCGTAGAATGTCAGATTTCCTCTTTGTCACTTCTGTGATGTTAACCCCCTCTCGAGTAGTCCCCACCCGGAGATCCGAACGGGGGACTAGTTTACCTCCGGATTGAAATTTTACAAGGGAGGAGGCCATCATCACATGTAATTATGCATAGAGAGGTGCATATCCTCGGGAATAGCATACGGCTGTAGTTTCCCGTTGCTTTCAGCCGTGCAGCAGGACGCAGTGTAGCCATTATTGGCTTATATTATCAATATCTTAACCGTCTATAAGACTAGTAAAGAATTGATTTATTCTGAAAGGCTGCTACTCCCTCTCAGAATAAGTAGAGCAATTCTACTAACAAAAATACTAACCTTCTACCGTACTAACAATTAAATACCAAAACTCTACTAACAAAAAACTTAAGTTCCACCAACAACAAATACTACCACTAAAACAGTCTGTCAACAGGCACACTCACATGCACCCTCACACATCACATTAATATTATAAATATTGTTATAAATTATGCTATTGGATCCCAGCCCAGAGCCAATGAGAAGAGGTTTTATTGAAGACGGGATGAACTTCAACTACATAATGTGATGAAATTATGCATTTAGGCCTTTAGAAGGAGATTTTCTTATTTGGTAATGAAGAGAATATTAAAAGAAATTATGTCTGATACTTGAAAAACCGCAGATCGGTTAATCTACGCAGTAATAAGCATTAGTAATCTACGCGCTAAAATTATGGTGGGAGATTGATATGGCCGCCAAAATTTCGACTTGGAGGGGGAGATCCAAGGATCGAGGTTCTTATTCCAGCAGTCTTTGAAGAGTGAGGAAGTGTTTTTACTGGGTTAACAGAGATCCCAAGGCTTTGTCCGAGTGCGACGACTGTCGACTTGTGGAGACGCGAGGATAGCTAGGTGGAACGTAGGAGATTGCCGCACTTCCATTTTATGTGAAGTTGTGAGGAACATTGAAATAAGGTTTCGAATATTCCCGAAGGGAACATGATGCAGCTTCCACCTGAGCGGATGAATCATCAATAAATGATAAAAATGGTCCCTTCGGGAATATTCGAAACCTTATTTGGATTGCCAAGGTAAGGCTTTTGTTTTTATGAAAGGGAGTTTGACTCCCGTAGCACATTGGCATGCTCGTGACGTAAATACTGCTTGTATTTTGTGTCTTGCATGGCCTTCTCAGTATGTGCTAGCCACGCGTATTGGTAGGTGTGTCTGTACCAACTGACGAGCCCAACGGCACACTGGGGCGAAACGCTGGCATTGTTTGAGCTAACCGGACCATTTTTATCATTTATTGACAATTCATCCGCTCAAACGGAAACCACATCATATTCCCTTCGGCAATATTCGAAACCTTATTTGGATTGCCAAGGTAAGGCTTTTGTTTTTATGAAAGGGAGTTTGACTCCAACAGATTAGCACTCCATAAAGCATATCAGAAAAAAAAAGATCATCAAAAAGAAAATATACACAGATGTGAAACTCAATTAGGCATGGCCCCCTCCTACCTTACCACTGAACCATTACAAGGAATACCTATCAGGCGCTAAGGCCTGCAATGCAATGGCCCAACAGTAAAAGGTGACCATGCCTCAAACCCTATATACACTCTTATAATAAATAACCTATAACAAACTCTGTAATCAAGATGGTTACACTACATATATAGGCTGGATAAAGAAAAGCCATAATATTAGAAACTGACTCTCACGCCATGTATTTTCAGAGACGAAGTGAAATAAATGGACATAGGCTACTGCATATTATAAAAATATTGGATGAAAAAACTAATCATACAATAGCTTAGTATATGAAACCTTGAAGAAAAGATAGGAAGAAATACAGTATTATGAACACTAAATGGAACTTGGCTAAATAGGAACTGTACATTGTATGTCTACCCCTTATTATTCCCGTTTTTCCAACGGGGTCGGGGATGAGATGCGATGGAAGTCGTTGTGGTGATGGTTTTGACGGCCGGATGCCCTTCCTGATGCCAACCTCATGAGAGGAGTTAATGAGAGATGAAATGAATGATGGTGAATGAAACTGGGCAAGGATGTGGAAGGAAGTGGCCGTGGCCTGTCAGAACGTACTGTCCCAGCATTTGCCTGGTGTTGAAAATGGGAAACCACGGAAAACCATTTCAAGGACGGCCGACGGTGGGGCTCGAGCCCACGCATCTACCGAGTCAGCAGAGAGCTTGGCCCCATGACCTAATGCTGCGCTTTAGCCAGCGTAGCCACTACTGTCGGTGAACTGTACATTATGTAAAGTTAATATTAAATACCATATAATACAAAAATCTAGGCCCCTGCTTAGAAAAAAGTTGTATAGTGTAGATTCAACATTTTGCTACTTTCTTGTTGTATAAACCACTCCATTTCCCACACAACTTTCCATGTGCCCTAAGGCAGACCAGCAGCACCTTCTGTAAATCTCCTGAATTGTCCAAGATGAACGCTCGCCACATTGCAAGAAGAACTTTGAGAATTCTCCTATTCTTCATCTTCATTCTCATTTCCTGAATATCTCATCAATTGTCTCCCTTAAGACCAATCCCTCGTCCATGTCGTGGAAGATGGGCAACGGCACAAGTAGAAATGAAGTACAGTGCAAACCTGGAGTTCCTGGGACCGCTATGGTAGCTGTGAAGACCCTACAGGAACTCCGAAGAAGTGACGGCTAAAGGGGCTCTGGTGAAGCTACGATAGGCCTAGCAAGCCAGTAGTGGATGAAACCAATTGCTTTCAAGAATAGAACGAGCCTCTGACATGACGGATCTAATAGACGACACGGCTGTAAACACGGACTAAGATTTGGAACCTTCAACATAAAAACGCTGGCGGGGAAGGCTGATGACCTTCCTGAAAATGCAAAAAGATATACCGATCAAAGACATAACAACCGGAATAGACCTTCCAAGGAACCCTGTATATAATTACACCGACCAACAAGTGTGAGGAGATAGTCGACCTGATGGGAAGTAGGAAGATACATATATTAGGAAGGTCATTTCGCTCATATTGGCCCTTATTGACGCAAATTGAATACAGTAAAGTTATTATCTACTCCGCCCTACTCAATACAATTTACAAACTTTGTTCATAGAAAATTATGATACATGCTTCGAGACCATGTGGTCCCCTCCTCAGTCCCTGCAATGACTTGATTCAAACTTTAGAAAAACATCATGAGACATCGACACCCTGGACACAACAATCTTCAAAATTCTAAAAATGATAAAATCACAGGATTCACCCAGGCATGCGCCTGCGCGTAAAAACACTTATTCAACTAAAAAACATGTGGGTCACTATGCCAAAGAACTACATTGAAAATATATGGCCTTGTGTAGCCCAAATGTATACATTTTGCACTTTGAATTTAAAAAACAAGAAGACATGTTAAAAAACGAGACCAAAATGGCACAGTATTAAATTGTAAAACTCCTTACAGTCTAGTGTGCGATAAGCATACATTTTGGAGGCCAAACCTACAAATTCCGTCATGAAAAAATCACCGCATTAATCTTTTAAAACGCCCATTTCCTTCTTATTTTTTATGGGCAGCTGAAACACATTGTCAGCGCTATAGGACGTGGTGTCGAACCAGTCACTATGCTGTCTCATGACGTCATGGATGTTGCATTGGTGAATGTGGTAAATAAAAGAGACCGTATCCATATACAAAAGAGATACGTCCTTAAAATGTTGTTTGGCAAACTCGTAGTGGAATCGATACATGACCGATTTGGAAAAGTCTAAAATGACCAAGTAAATGGTCACGCTCGTCTTACTCAATTCAATGGTAGCCAAATCCTCATCGATAATGTTGATCGGTTTAAAATGTGGCTTGGCAATGTACCGATGGGCACCGTAACGTCCTTCCGAGACATCACCAATTTAATGTCACGGTATTTGCGGACATTTTGCATGGACTTGCCATAGATCCAGTTGTACATTATTTAAAAATAATATTTCAAACTGCTGTGTTGCCATTTGTCGGTGCTCTGTGTTGAGTCACATGTATGGCTCGAGCCATGGTTTTTGAGCAAACGAAATACCTCCATGGATTTTCTTCAACACCAAGCCCAGGGCTAGACATTACACCAACATTTGGATATGCAGTACTGCCCCCGTAAATTGAATTATTTAGGGACAAAATTAGAGTATTTTCCGTCCCCATGATAAAATTTAACTAGCAAATATAATTTCTGGAAGTGTGACACAGGAGTGTAGTGTTGCAAGCTCGAGACTGTGGGAGAGCCCGATCACGTGATATGTTGCACAATGGACGCTTCTAGAAGGCTATATTTAGCATAGCAACAGCGAGTTTGGAGATTAATATTATAAATATTGTTATAAATTATGCTATTGGATCCCAGCCCAGAGCCAATGAGAACAGGTCTTATTGAAGACGGGATCAACTTTAATTACACAATATGATGAAATTATGCATTTAGGCCCTTAGAAGAAGATTTTCTTATTGGGTAATGAAGAGAATATTAAAAGAAATTATGTCTGATACTTTAAAAACCACAGATCGGTTAATCTACGCAGTAATAAGCATTAGTAATCTACGCGCTAAAATTATGGTGGGAGATTGATATGGCCGCCAAAAATTCGACTTGGAGGGGGAGATCCAAGGATCGAGGTTCTTATTCCAGCAGTCTTTGAAGAGTGAGGAAGTGTTTTACTGGATTAACGGAGATCCCAAGGCTTAGTCCGAGTGCGACGACTGTCGACTTGTGGAGACGCGAGGATAGCTAGGTGGAACGTAGGAGATCACCGCACTTCCATTCTATGTGAAGTTGCGAGGAACATTGAATTGATTATATCTCTTAGATAATTGAGATCTGAAGTTAAATAAGCATATATATAAAGAACAGGTCGCATACTATATATTGTGAAAAGTCGAGCGTTTAACTATTCACCGTTTCGACAATATAAGCCTGTTAAGTTAGATTTCCAAATGTGTTGGAAATAAATCTGAATATCTTTATAAATTGCAACGTGAAGTTGGCGAACGCAGACATATTCGATAGCAGGAGTTAAGATACAATGATGGAGCTTCGTTAGACAACGTATTCTTGAATACAGACGTAGTGTACGGTCCATCTTGAACATTTTCATCAGTCTACGAACACTAATATAACATCAATAGCAATGGAAATATTTCATTCACCATTTATAGACTATGAATATATCCATAATTATATTCCAATGATGAAGGTGATACTTATTTACGACGGAGAATGAAGACTTTACAGAAGAGATTTGTCAAGATGCTAGGGAAAGCTAGCCCAGCAACACAGAAGAATTTGCCACAAGGATGTCGTTCGAGCCTAGGCGAATGTTGGTGAATTCCAGAGAGAGACGTTTCTTATCTCTGAGGTCGCAGATCCGAGGTTCGAATGCAGATCCATCTCAGTGTCTTGTACTGAGGAAACATCTAAAGTATTGTGGGAATACTTACATAGATCTTCAAGTTTTCGTCCAAATAAGGTATTAGTGTATCCCAATTGTTATATAGAGCTTGATGAGTAACATTCTGAGCCAGCGATCTTATTCCATATTTTCAGCGATCTTATTCCATATTTCTATATTTTCACATTTCATGTATTTCAGTGCTTTTATGTATTTTACACTTCAGATGTGTGTTGAGATATTTATATTTCAAGATTATTTAGAAGATGATTTCATTACATCTATTTTTAATTTTATTCTACGGATCAGTTGTGGTACTGACATTAAAAATTTTGTTTGAGGAATTATATTGCCTCATAGGAGACTAGTCGTTTCGACTCTCGAATTTTAATAATTTCCTTTAAACCAAGTATTCTGACATTGTGTCATAGCTTCAAATTAAATTCTTATTAAATTTAATTTGAGCACTTTAATGTAACAACATACAACTTCAAGAAAAGAAGAAACATCGAATGATATTCTTATATCATTATTGTACATAAACTATCGACGATCTAAGAAATACTAGTCGTTTGATAAGACCGAAGTCTTAATCCCTATGAATATTCTTAGTGCAGAGTGGAAAAACATTACGACATTGACAAACCTTTCTTATTATTTTTAAAGCTAAGAGCTTTGTTCATTTAATATGTCAGAGGAAATACCTTTTGATAGAAGATTATTCAAATCTTTGGCAAAAATTCAATGCTAGTTTATACCGATCAGGATTGAATTCTATCTGACACTATAAATAACATGTGTGTTATTTTATGCTATTTGTGTAACATCACGTTATTATGTCGACATGATATTACAACGATTAACAATTTAAAGCTTGACAAGTGAGATGAAACAGGAGTATTATTTTTATTATATGTATTTGTGGACAGACGAGTTAACAGTTAATCATCTTGTTGTGGAGTAAACATTAGGAGGTTAATCACGACTGTCTAATATCGTTCATTACAATTGGAGGTTTCGTTTGAAGAACTTACGCATGTATAATTGTAGTCCAGTAGTCATGTGCAATGATACTGAGGGTCATGCCAGTATTTGAGAGAAGTTCCTACATAAGATATGTTATGTACAACTACACAAAAGTCTACAATTTAGGATATGTTAATAACAATTAATCCCTTTTGGTTATTGTTTAACATAGTAGATGATAATTGTTTATGCCATATATACTGTTATATGAGGATTTGTAGAGCTATGGAGTGCTCATGCGAGGGAATTCCGCATTTTAAGGAAGTCAAAGTATTGTTGTTCTTTGATAAAAAGGCATGTATCATGATAAGAGCCGTTGTATACAAGTCGTCCAGTTCTTGTGAATTAACGATTTAACTGTGTTAACAGGAGGGTTTCAGCGGAAATGCAACTTGAGAAAGATTGCCTACTCATGCCTATAATACAATTATTACAATTTTATTAAACCTGAAGTTATGTAATTACGTAGAGTTTACCTTAGTTAGTCGACTGTATTATACCGACAGTGTAATGAAACCTATATAAGACGATGTGTAAGCAGGATATCTAAACTACAGAACGTTAGAGAAGGATGGTTATGAGAAAAACCAATGTATATATTTAGTTAAGAATTATATTGTAACCGAGAAGTTAGAATCTCGAAAGTGTCGCGTTAGCAACACTAAATAATGGATATTATTATAAACATATTACATGTAAATAATTTTTGCGGAAATGATTTAATTACTAATTAATTTAGTAGGATTTATTAATCAATTGTTTTGGAACAGTTTGTGTTTATGGGCGGATGTTTTGGGAATGAATGATTGTTCATTGTTAAGAGAAAATGTGGAACCGAATTGGTCTAGAACAATTGCGGGGTGCGAATGAAAGAGTGTATATATTTTTTAGAATGATTGTTTAAGAAACAGAGTAGTTTTGTGAACTTTTGTAAGATCTAAATGTTAATTTTACGTGTTTTTATAAATGCACACACAAGCATTCTCTGTGGACTAGCGAGAATGATTCACCGTTATGTTGGAGAGCGATGACATAATATAAGCAGGTGTAAACTCACCGCCTTGTATTTATTGTATAAACCAGTTTCGAGTACGACGTGGTGCCGGTATTTCATTGATGAAACAAAGTTAATGCACGTGCGTTCTACAACGCAGGCTTGTGAATGAAACCATGTGGCTGGAATGCTATTTAGAGACTACATTAAACGTTGTCATTTAGACTTTCACGGCCCGTGTTATTATTCATAATGTTGAATTTTGGGTTTATGCCGTGTTTTATTATATTGCAATTCGACGCGTTTCGAAAGAAACCATGTCTTTCCTGACGATGAAAGACATGGTTTCTTTCGAAACGCGTCGAATTGCAATATAATAAAACACGGCATAAACCCAAAATTCAACATTATGAATAAGTACATTAAACGTTTTTATTTTTACGCAGTGTAGGCCTAGAACAAGCCAAGATGTATACACTTAATTTTTAATACACCATTGTAGTAAAATGTAGTGTTGAAAGGAGGTGTGAATATTTACGTGTTTTTAATTTTAATGTCTATTGTTAAATTCGTTTATTGTTATTTTGTTTATAGTAGATTAGTTTACCCTGTTGTTAATAGATTTTATTCAGATTGTTTTCCATTGTTGTTGGAGTGTGATTCATTTTAAATATAATGAGAAGAATATTGTGGATGTAGTGTAGGCGAAGATGAAGTCCCAGTCCCCGAGAGGTAAGTAAAGGTGAGTTCCCCCGAGTAGTTGGTTGTTGATCCACAATATTCTGGTAACTGCTGTCTGTAAATCCCTAAAGGCCATGATGGAAGCGATTTCTAATGTAGTATATGCCGGTGCTGTTTGAAATAGGCAATCCAGCGGGGGCAATGGATATTCCAACAGGATCCTTTCCGGATTATCGGGTACAGTAGTTACCGATTTTTGTTGTAAAGTGTGCCCATGAGATTTTCAATTTTCACTTTACTGTCTGGGGGAACCTTTTGCTCGAGGCAAAATGGGAAATCGGCATGTTCATCAAACAAGGATGAGGGATATTCAATATCCACTTCTAACAGATATCCACGGCCTGTTTCCTGGCTAGCCTTGTTCACATTAAATTCTGACACTTGTTTCTCTGTCAGCCAAGCAAAATCCCCATAGGGTAAAGACTGACTCATGGCGTAGCCATACAAATTGTTTACTTCATAGTACATTAAGTACGATTGTGGTTTGTCTGGTGAATAATCATGCATGTAGACATTGTTCGCTTCGGCATGGCGTTGGTTAAGCGACACAAACCCACCACGAATGCCCTTTTGAAAAATAGAACCATGTCTACATCAGTGAGTAAATAAAATTCCACTGGAATGTATTTCAAAGCGGCATCGAACGAGAGGCCAGGACTCGTATAATAGTGAGCCGGGTCAAGACCATAAATATGCTGACACAACTCACGGAATTTTTGAAACACACCGGTGAGCAGCAATACATCCAGTTTTAGGTAATGTATAGCATATTCACTTAGCGTCTTAATGTCAAACACTCGCCAAACATGACATGCATGTGCATAGTCTTCATCGAAAACAGTACCCCGTGTTAGTTTTGAGTAAAATTTGTCTTGAGGTGGGAGAGTTTTTTTGTTTTAACACGTCCCAGTTGTTACAGAAATCATACGGGAATATACCTTTCCGAATGCACAATTGAAATTGCTCAGGATTTTCAAAATGCATTCTGGTGTTTTTTAATTCCTTTTTATCCAAGCCATTCACAAGACTGTTTAGCGAGGATATCATGAACTTAAATGAATCCAAACATCGAATACTTAAGTCGCCCAACTGCCATGTCAGAGCTGTAAAGCGCTCATGGTTTAGGGGGATAATGGTAAACTAGCCATTGTTGACATGACCCAATTCACGAATCAAAAACTGAATGTCATAATTCGCCAGATTGCGGATAAAGCCACTGATAAAACGAGGAGCTGGAAAGTTTAAATTGCATTTACTGTGTGCAGCTCCACGAAACGCTCCCGTAAAGTGCGAGTGATCACGAACAGTGTCTTCAGCACTGATCAGTGGCTTTTCACAAATATGGCATGTCGTGGCATGCTCATACTGCTGCTGCTGTTCTGGCATTAGTCTCACGGGTACTGGGTGGTCCAGTAATCCCTGTGCATGATGAGCCAACTTTACAAGTTCATCCAAAAACCATCTGGCACAATCTGGCCCCTCACGGGATTTGTAAAAGGATTGCGTGTGGTCATTTGCACACACCACGTTAAATCCCATGCACAGGGCTCATTTTTTTGAATGGGTGTGGTTGAGCTGATGGTGGGATCTGGTTCACATCCCACCCTGGGTGTGGTGAGGGCTTCGAAATCCGCATACACCACATAGGGAACAGTGTCACGTTTATGAATGTTGTTAACAGCTTTGTCCCCTTGTGGCAATACCAGTATCACCGCTTCCTGAGAAACACAATCTACCGTATGGCGTTCTAAAAGCGTAGGAGTGGTATAATATTGCAAACAACGGTCGCAAATGTACTTCTTACCATTATGCTTGGACGCTTGACTTCTTAGCAATCTGCTCAGGCTTGTAATTAGGCAATAGTGATTCACCTCTCACTCAGACAAATATAATAGATGAATGTGGTGTCGTTTCGGTTCTTTTGTGGCATAAAGAGGACTCACAGTCTCATCACCATCAAGGCCATACACCATGAACGAAAAGTTATGGTTATCTTGTTCAAACCTATGGATCTCGGTTAAGTCCATACGGAACGACACAAGAGTTAAATTTAAATTTAGTTTTAATTCATCAAACTTGGCCTTGTACATTCCTGGTCTGTAACAATGCTGTTGTACCGGCTGCAAATAGACAGTCACATATCACAGGAAGCAATCATTGTCATGGTTCTTTATATTCACCACTACTCTCCGGCAGGCAATCGCTGGTGGTGTTTTAATAAAGCTGCAGTAGACCCAGCATTCAACGGGTTGAAATGACAAGTTTGGTCCAAAATAATATCCCCACCTACAATTTTTACTTAATGTACGTCAAAACCACTACAAAGAGGCTATATTTGATTGTTTTATTGAACTTTCTTGTTGTTTAAAGTGAAACCAAGTAGTACAGAACATATTCCATCACAAACAACTTGCATTAATATTTTTTGTGTCCATCTTAAGCATTTTTAAGGGGCTGAACTCAATGTGTCAATGACTTGACAATTTTTTTGAAATGAAATATATATCAGTTTGTTAGATTAATTGATACTAGGTGGCACTTACATACTTGGAAGTTTAGTACCCTATACCAGATGGGTCTAGCTTATCTTCCCTCCAATTTTCTGTCAGCTGTTGTTTGCTAAGATGAATTGTGTCCTTTTTATGAAGAATTGAGTGAAAAAATAATTGAGTAAGTATCCAGGCAGTTTTTATTGTTACCTACTGTGCTACAATAGCATAAATAACAATGACTTTGAGTTTCCAGTTATTTATACAAATATTTGATTTCACAGAATATGGGAAAGAGAAAAGACCTATCTCAAAGGAATCAGGGGATGATTTTAGGGCTCACAGCTGAAGGATTCTCGAATAGGGAAGTTGCTAGAAAACTATCAATTTACCACAAAACTGTGGGAAATGTTTTGAAGAAACAAGCTGAAACTGGAAAGTCAAGTTTGATGTACAAATGTGGTTGGAAGAAAATCACCAGCCCCAGATTGTGCAGGGCAATGAAAACGATGGCAAAGCAAAACAGAAAACTGAGTTCAAGGCAGATTGCTTATAAGATTGAGCAGGAGTTTGGGACCTCAACGTCCCATCAAACAGTGTTAAGACGCCTTTATGATCTCAACTTAAAAAGGAACAACATGCAAAGAAAGCCCTCCTAACAAAAAAGCATGTTGAAGAAAGAAAAATGTTTGTCGATCTGTATCAACACTGGACAACCGAAGACTGGAAGAGAGTGATTTTTTCGGATGAAAAGAAATTTAATGTGTACGGCAATTATAGTGGTTTGAAACTATGGATGGAGCCAGGAGAGGAATTAAAGATTGTGTAGTGGAAATTAAGGAATTCAGTGAAAGTGTATTGCTGTGGGGAACAATTACTGCCAAAGGAGTGGGAAGAATTAAGGTTTGCTCTGGCTCAATTACGGGGTTAAAATACTGTGATATCCTTAAAAATGATGTATTATATACACCAAGGGATCATTTCAGAGGAGAAAATCTTGGACCTTTTATTTTCAAGACGACAATGCTACCTGTCACCGTGCCACGGTTGTCCGGGAGTGATGCGCAGATCTCGGTATTGAGCAGATATGGTGGACCCCAAATTCTCCTGACATGAACCAAATTGAGAATTTGTGGGCAATTGTGTCTACAAAACCAATCTAATATTATTGTTCCAGTAGAGTCGAGTTAATTGAGGAAATTGTTCAAGTCTGGTACCATGAAATGCCACGTGATACATGTGCAAAACTTGTCGAGTCAATGACGCATCGATTTCAAACCCTTAAAAAGGCACGAGATGGACACACAAAATATTGATGCAAGTTGATTGTGATTTAATATGTTTTGTTCAACTTAATTTTACTTTAAACAAAAATAAAACATCAGTAAACCAATGAAATACACCCTTTTTGTTGTGTTTTTGATATACATTAAGTAAAATTTGTAGGTGGGGATATTTTTTGGACCAGGGTATTGATTTGCAGGTAATGGATTTTGTCTAGTGCTAAACCACTGGGTCCTTGTTGCAGCTTATCGAATTTTGATAGCATGGCATTCACCACATGGCTTTGATACCTATCTTTCAGATTATCAGCTATCAAGAGCTGTTGCATTTAACTGCCAATATAAAATGGTTTTTTATGCTCACCGTCCTTGTTTTTATATATGAAATTGCACAGGAGTTTTGTATTGACCTTTAAAGCCGTGTGCAACCTTTGCGCTGTACAAATTTGATCTTTAAAAATTACAAAACATGATTCGATAAAGTCTTTTGGGATTAAACTCTCTCTAACATTCACCACGCGGCCAGGGCGCACACGTGACTTGAAACAGTACTCGAGGGGTTCCCAAGTTAAGCTATCTGCAGTGACAAAAGACATGATTTTTATAAAAGAAACAATCTCACCAGAGTTTTCAGATGTAAACTGCCCGGTAAACAATGGTCCCAAACCCACACGTTCTCGTTTTTTTCAACTGCGGATGTCAGGCTCATACTGTAAAAAAGATATAAAATAAACCACCATGAGTATATCAATTCCAAATAGCACCTTTGCACAACCTAAAAAATAATATCAAACAGGTCTTTTATAGATAATTTTTAAAAAATCTTACCTTGCTTTGTAAAAATCCCTGCGTTTGCCTTCTTGTAGGTTCAAGTGGAATGGGTTTCCCTACTTTTTCTGTCTCTCACAACAGGTATGCAGATTATCTAAAACAAACAAAATAAAAGAACAATTCATCAATAAAATTGTAATCCAAAAATAATAAAAATATTTATTAGCATAAAATAAACTGGGCTAAGACAAGGGGACAGTCTATCACCACTGCTTTTCAATTTGGTCTTGGATAAAGTCATGAGGACGTTTTGGGAGAAGAACGATTCAAGTGCTAAAATTGGTACAAAGAATAAGAACCTCAGAGTCAAAGGTTTAGCATTTGCTGACGACGTAGCGTTGTTTGCTGAATCAGAACAAGAAGCTATTAACCAAATTGATCAGTTAAAAGAAACGGCGGAAAAAGCGGGCTTACAGATTTCGTTGGTAAAAACAGAGATGATGACAAGTGATCAGAAATACACTAAGAAAATGATAAAAACAAATTATGGGAGCACCAGGGTCACTGACCGATTTAAATATCTTGGAGAAATAATTAGTAGCAATGGGACGGATAAATTGGCAATCGAGAACAAAAAAGGGAAATTGGAAAGATTAAATTTTTGTACAAAAAATATATACAATAAAAAGAACCTGTCTATCAATGCAAAATTACGACATTTTAATACTGTTGTTAGACCAGTCATCTTGTACGGCATGGAAACTACAAATATAACCGGAATGGAGAATTTGCTCAAGATAGAAAGAAGAATTTTAAGAAGGATTTATGGTCCTAGGAAAACACAGGAAGGTTATAGACTGAGATCGAATGCAGAAATTTATAGTAAAATCGACAACCTTGAAGTGATGATCAGAAAACGGCGACTTCAGTTCTACGGACATATGGTCCGCATGGATTGCTCAAGGTTAAACAAACAAATTTTTGATAAAATCTGGAACTATAAAGGACAAGGAGGCTATGTAAAACAAATGAAAGAAGAACTTCAAAAATTCAAAATTACTGAAGAAGATTGTCTAAATCGAATAGAGTACAGAAAAAAAATTTTTGGTCTCAAAATTCTTGTCGGGGAGAAGAAAAATCTCAACAGAGGAGAATGGACTGCTGAAAGAAGAGCTGCACAGTCGACCAGGATGAAAGACTTCTGGAAGAGAAAGAAGGAAACTAGACCTATAAAGAAGTGATATTTGCGTGGTCCTTGTTGGCCTGTCCGCGGTGTATATATAAACTAAACAATGTTAATCTCACACTAACCTCTAATACATAATGTATCCAATATGTTTACTGATTGAGTGTTGAGCACACGAATGCAATTACTTTTACACAGATAAGACACAGCCTATGTTTGGACTACAAAGTTCAAAACAGTAATGATAGACTATGTGTCATAACATGATCAACACTCTATTACCCCCTGCCCTCTTCTCCCAGCCCCTCCCCCTCTATCCCTCTCACCACAACAGTTAACATTGCTCTTGCCTGGCAATTGGCTATGGTAATGGTAGGGGGAGGAGTAGTAGTCGCTTACTCCGTTATCTCTCTGACGTAGTTGTCAGATTGTTTGACCTTAAAGGTCTACGCACACCGGCGCGGGATGCGGGAACGGGAACGGGAGCGGGATTGACACGATACCCGCAGTCGCTGCGAAATCGTCTTTGTATTCTGACCAGCGCGGGAAACAGTTCCGAAATGAATTCGTCTGATGAAGTGCAACATAAGGAAAATATATACCAATTAACGGGAAGCTATCTCGCCTTGCTATTGCTATTAGATTTTTGGCTACTGGGGATTCTTTCTCGACAATTGGCCACAGTTTTCGTGTTGGATTCACAACTGTTGGAGCTATCGTGAGAGAGGTTTGCCAAGCTATTTGCGATACGATGCGATAGTGCAGTTTATATTTAGTTTTAGGGTGGTTCAGTTCGGTTTTCTTTAAGTTATAATCACCACGTGACAAATGAACACAGAAACAAAGAGTGATATTATTTAAATTGATGCTAACCAGGTACTTGCAGTTCCTTTCCTATTTCGTCCCTGAACTTATCTTTATTCCTTATATTTCTTAATCTTCATTACTCATGTTATTGATATAAGGCAGGATATTTCCTGACACACTCTATTAACAGTTCCGTCGCCATTGCTAAATGGATGCGGGACGCGGGAAAACGCAGCAAGCTGCGTACTCCTGCAGTAACGCAGCAATCCCGCCATCTGTGCGGGATTGTGACGCAGCTGTCTGAGTGGATGCATATCCCGCCAAGTGCACAAAAGTTCGCGACATTCCCGCTCCCGCTCCCTTTCCCGCATCCCGCGCCGGTGTGCGCAGACCTTAAAGTGTCCTCTATGTCACTGTAATTTTCCATTGGCCTGTTGTCACGTCCGCTCACATTCCTGAAACGCGATAAGAGGACACATTCTGCCAGACAGCTCCCTGTCAGGCCCCAAGTAGACTTTCTGTGTGTCGTTTAGCCTTCCAGCAAGACATACAAAGCATGTTCTAAAAGTTGTTGACAACTATCAAACACCCCTCGCTTTCATTCACCTCATACTGTACGCGTTTGGGGAAACGAGACAGAAAATTATACAAATAGTGGAAAGTTTTCTAAATTAGCCCATGTTAAAATGTATCGATGCTGGAAGCAGACACAAATCTGGTTTGGTTAGAGAGTGAATTAACTGAGTTAATTCGGCCGGCCAATAGCAAATTAGTAGTCGCAAGGGGACTCGGAACAACCTTCGCTAGGATGACAAAGATCCCGAGCAGTCACGAGGACGCCCGAGTGAAAAAGAATGGGGAGAGGAACTAAGCGTGTGGCAAGAGAAATAAGAGGGAGCCGACGCAAGACCGACACGCGACCATGACCAATGGGAAGCCGCCTATTAAAATTAACACCAACGGAGTAATTAACATATATAATTACTAGGACAAAGTTATTACATTAAACCATCATGAAGAGTGTTAAATGATAATTAAGAACGATTGAATATAATTACAGCCGAGTTCTTAAGTTATTAATGAAGAGTTTGATCAATTAATATAAGCAACCAATCAGAGCCATGGATAGAAAAGGACGCGGTTTTTGGAAATGAGACGCGGAGAAAAGACGAGAGGAAGCGAGGCTCTTATCAACCACGACTTCGAAGTAGAAGGACGTTACAACGAACTAGTCTCCAAGTTGAACGAAAGGGATAGAATTATTCATCGAAGGCACTCAGTAATGTGCATGTAATATCAACACAGATATTCAGCGAGGAAACAATTTTAAATTTATATGATAAAGCTACAGCTTCAAGATGATAAAAATTCAAAAGTTGAGGGAGGAGTTTCATGAAGAAATTACAGGCGTCGTGATGAACGCTTAAACAATATTGGGAACAACGCTATGATGGCATCAAGAACATCCGAAATGACTTAACATCAACATCTCGGGGGAGATTAACATCTCATCTCTCCCGTAATAGAAAGTCTACAATCATCAGTCATTTTACCATCTCAAATGACGATCTACAGGGAACTAGGGGGAAGAAGACTGCAAGTTATTCATGTACGAGGGCGACCAGGGAATTACCCGGTGCCGAAGAGAGAAAGGGCTATCCCATCTCAATCAGAAGAGTCATCGGCGGAAGGAGGAGACAGCACGATGATGATCGAGTTCGAATCCCAGTACCTGACCGCACGAGATATTCGGAGGGAGAATTGGTCATGAATGCTGACCACCACGCAGTCTTAAGCCGCTAGAAACATTCCATTTCTAATGGGTAACCAAAGGGAGTCCACTTCATGTCTACTCTAACCCAGCACAAGGTAGTCCAAGGACCAACGTTAAATATCCCACTATGTAGAATTGTAGATCATGAATATCCGACAACTATTGTTGAATGCCATTTTTCTATATTGTTTATTAGTTTATTGCACTTTTCATTGTTTTATTCAATAAAAACATCATGCAGATGTGTGATAGTATTTTTCGACGACTTCGGAATTTTAGGGATTTTTCATTTCGATTTTTCGATTTTTGCGATATTCGAAATTTGAAGGGAGATTTTATAGTTTAATTCAGATTTTATACTTTAGCTCAGGATTTTATAGTTTATTCAGAATAGTTATTGTAAAGTTCAAACGTGTATTAAATCGAACGATATCTATTTTTTAATTAATAAATGTAATAGTGGAAATGTTTTCCAAGTTTATGAAAGGAAGTATATGTCAAAGATTTATATACGAAAGATCTATTGTAGAGATATAGAGAAAGTCACGAACTGAGAAATAATGAAACGAATTTAGTGAAGAAAGTTTGTAAGTAATGGTTTTTTGAAAGTATTAGAATTTGTTGAACAGACAGTAAAGAAAGAATTTGTGAAGCATTATAATATGGAATTAACAGATGCGAACGAGAGCATATTTTGAAGTAAGAAATAACGTAATGATGAAATGGAAGAAATGTTACAGTTTGTTGAACGAATTTTGAGAAATCTGAGTGAAGTAAAGTAATAAGATTTTATTTAAAGATTATCATTTTATCGCATTACCTATTAAATTGGGGCAGGGAGAGAAGCAGTATTTTTATTAAATGTTCATTTAGATTGTGATGACTGAAAGAAGAGTTTATTATTGGAAAGTGTAGAGAAAGAAATGTTATGGAAATTTGCGATGTATCTCGATGGATGAGATTTATTATTCCCGTTATAGACGGAGGTATTTGTTGTGAGACAATGAGCCAGTGTGTAGCCATTGATCTATTTTTGAGGAAATGTCTGTATGGACAGACGCATGTATTTCATGAAAGTAAGAAGTTATAAGAGAATTGTTACGGAAGTTTAGGAATTGTGGATGTTATTGAAATAGTCTCAATAGAGTTGAAACTCCTTGAAATTCACAGGACAACGGATCCTGGATGAACTTAAATCTGATAGAAATTATAGGGTTTAATGGATCTTTGTTGAAGCTGAGAGTAAACTAGATCTATTAAATGGTTCTTATCCTAATGTTTGTCATTTATGGTAATTATTCAACGAGTGGAAATGTGTATTTTTATTAAGTATTTTTATTATATGAACAGATAATTTGTAGTAGGTTTTTGAACTAGTCTCTCCTTAATTGTATGGATTATGGAATCCCAGATGTTAACGTAAAACACGAATAAGACTAAGTAGAGTGAAGTAATATTTTTCTGAAGACCGTTGAGATTTAGAAGTAATGTGGAAGGACAGTTACATGTTGTATTGTCGGGAGAAAGGAACGAACGTGTTGTAAATATTTTATTTCTAAGTAAGTAATTGACGAACTACGGCGTGATTATTTTCATTGTATAGAATGTTATATTAAATGTATTTCAGATAAATTAGTAAATAGATTTATGAGTGTTTTATATTTTAAATTTAAACCTTAAAACTTTGTGTAGAGATTTTGCGCTTCTTAGAGGAAGAAATATTAATGTTAGGGTGCGGGAGATGAATTGTATAGAGTAATGATTAGTATTTGTAATGACGGAGATCTACGTGATGGGTAACGTCATTTATTTTTGGGATTATTTAAATTTTTAACATATAACATTTTTCTTGTTATAAACTCCCGTCACCTAGGGCACAGCAGTTGTTCGCTGTGTAGAAGCTTATTTAAGCTTACACGTAACAATTTTTACGGTTTCCTAGCGAAACAATTTGTACTTGTATATGGATTAATGACACTTAGTCATATATTTTATTTCATGGTTTACTTTCGAGGGCATTTAATCAAAGCTCGGTGACACGAGATGTGTATTGTCTTTTTTAATAAATAGACGGATTCGTGTTGACGATTTCCTGATTGTTTTATAGGAAACTGGCATTATACTTGTAGTTAGATGGTAGAGGAATGTGCTGTAGGGTGGAAGTTCCCGAGGGACCTAATCCGTATCCTTACGCCCGAGATTTTTATAGAGTTACTAGCAGAAGTACCCGAAGTACGAAGTTAGGTTACTGGGAATATCACACACACACTGTTTATTTAAGGCCCTTAAAATGTAGTTTTCGGAGACCTTTTATAGATTCCCAAATTTTGGGTCCCACATTGAGAAGCGCAACATATGCTTTGGTCGTCCTTCTAGGATAATTTTTATATTTCGCCTATTTTAGCATATATTGAGAAGTTTTTCTAATGTATGAAAAGTACGGTGATGAGTTTTATAAATGATTGGTGTATTGACTCTGATACCTAATTTTACGATGCACCAAGCATCCGAACACGAGGTATAGGCGTATATACAGATACACAGAAAGACAGAGAGACAATTCTATTGTCTACAACATATTACCCAGATATCCAAATATGAGTATATCTACCACACAGTATCAAATAAAATCATCCTTACGATGAACGCGTATGTCGACAAAAAAAAGTTAAAATGTGCTCTCTGACTAAATTCACCTAACGTGTACTTCCTGACGTGAAATACATTTGAAAGCCTTGTAGACGAAACGCAATACACGTCACATAAAAACTGACCCTCTACGTTGTGCTAGGTGCCCATACACAGGAAGAACCCTTTCATAAATTATAAAGGCTTGTGGTGCATGAAAATTCAGGTTGTTTAGCCTCAAATTGCCCAAATTCCTAAAAGCCGCAAAAATGCTGGTTCAATTCAGAAATTTTTGAAAATAATGTTGCTGTTTGGAGATATAATAGACCTTCTGTACTATATGTCGAACTTGAAAATTGCATGAAAAAATTCTAGGTTACCCCTTCACCCCCTTAATTGCATTGATGAATTATACGGTCTACGTTAGTTCCGTGATAACCTTATAGCCATTTGCAAACTTTCACAGAAATGTAATAAATGGAGTGACATTGCTTCTTACAGAAATAGAAGGAAAGTTGTATGCCACCCCTTGAGATAATGTTCTCATGGTTACCGATTTGCATTCCTTCATTAGTTTGTTAAATTAAATTAAATTAGTTTTCTGAGAATATTTCAGAAACTGTTGGATTTAGAGCCTTATAATGTAGTTTTCGAGGACCCTTTAGGGCCCCCGAGTTTTGTTGCTGGCACCGAGGGGATTTATCTCGTCGTTGTACGCCATAATATAATACTAATAATAATATAATATAGGGAGAAATTATAACACCTATTTTTTATATTTTTAATTCAGCCAATGGCCATGTACTTTTCTTTTCAGGACGGGTCAGGGAAGGGATATTATCAGAGAAAGAAGCATTCACATCACGCATGAGCAAAATGGAAATGGCCTACCATTTAACTAAGGACATCTATAAGAAAAGGTCAATATCCTTCAACGCAAAACTAAAACATTACTGCAGTGTCATCCGTCCGGAGGTCTTGCATGCTTCTGAATGCCTCACGATGAACAAAAAAGGCTTGGTCGAGAAACTGGAGGCCAAAGAAAGGAACATTTTGAGAAAGATATTGGGTTCCATCAAAGACAATGGGGAATACAGAAGACGGCATAACCATGACCTATATACTCATGTGGAGAAGATAAGCAACGTCATCCGGAAGAGAAGGTTACCATTTTTTGGGCATGTGAAACGAATGAGCCCTGCGAGACTGACCAACCGCAACATAACTTACTTTCAGGAGAGGAAAACAAAATGGGCCTGGTTCATTGAACTGGATAAAGATCTGAAAGGAGTGGGGATTACACCAACAGACATTCAGGAGCGAGCCCCACTCAAAAGGAAACTTCATGCTTGCAATGGTTTCCAAGAAAAACCGAAGCTGAAAACGGGAAAGATTTGGACCCAGGAACGGAAGGAAGTCCACCAAGAACGAATGCGGGCGTACCGGGCAAACATCAAAGCCAGTAGGAGACAGTTGGAATGACGCGGTTCATAGATGGCCTATATGAAATGAATGAATGAATAATATGGGGATAGGAATATTACAGACCTGCCGTACCACACCTGCAGGTGTAAATCGCGTGAAAAATTCTAGAGTACCCCTTGATCCCCTTAAGCGCATTATACGTATTGATGAATTTTACGGCTTAATTTGGTTCCGTGATAACCTTCTAGCCGTTTGCAAACTTTCACACTAATGTAATTAATGGAATTGCATTGCGTCGTACAGCAATGAGAATCCGTTGGCATGGTTACTGGCTTGCATTCGTTCATTAGTTTATTAAATTAAATTAGTTTTCTGGGAATATCTAAAAAACGGTTGGTCTTCGGTCCTTAAAATGTGGTTTTCGGGGACCCGAGTTTTGTCTCTCACATTGAGGGGCTGAAAATGAGTTTTGTCTCGTCATTATACGCCTTTTTCAGCATGTATTTTAAGGGGGTAGGCCCCCTTTTATGAGAGGTACGGAGAAGAGTTACATCAATGATTAGTGTCGTGCCTCTGATGGATATCTGTACCAAATTTTACGTTGATACACCCAGCCGTTCTCGAGTTATAAGGGAACAAATTTGTCCACAAACAAACAGACAGACAGACAAAAAAATTATTTTCGCGCGCATCCATCATAAAACAGTCTGAAACGCGTAAACAACTCAAATTTCCGTAGAAATTCAGAGAAAAACACACACTTTCATTTTTCTATACAGAGAGATCTACTGCACCGCTCGGTGTTGACAGTGTTTTATTGCACAGATTTTGGTTTTACTCGCTAACCGTTGGAGATATACGAAAAGTGATAAGGACCTTTCGGATAGAAAATTAAATGTTAAAGCTCATGTATACCATCAAAGGTTTGCTATTTCTTAGCGTTCTCTTTTTATTTGAAAAGGAAATATGAAATTTTGAAACCAAAGGGTGTAGTGACGTCACAAATGTCGGTTTTACTCACTAACTGTTGGAGATACACGAAAAGTGATAAGGACCTTTCGGATAGAAAATTAAATTCCAAAGCTCATATGTGCCATCAAAAGTTAGCTATTTCCTACCGTTCTCTTTTTATTTGATATGGAAATATGAAATTTTGAAACCAAAGGGTCTAGTGACGTCACTAAAATGGTCGCCATTTTTAATAGTACAAAACTTCGAAATCAAAAGTATCCTATATGTAAACCTGGTAAATCAGGTACATCCATGCAAAATTTCATTTAAATCGGACCAGTGGTTCTTGCGTTATTGAGTAACAGACAGACAGACAGACAGACACACACCATCTCATTTTTATATATTAGTTTGATTTTTTAAAATCCTAAGTAGTTAGATGACCCTACTGTTCTGTAGTTAGATACTGCAGCACATTTCGTTTGAGAAAATACCTGTCCCTTATTCTGAGTGTTTTCGCCAAGTGGCACCATGTCGTTTTTAGCCGGGGCGTCAAGATGCTACAATCCCAGATTATTTCCAGCCGGAGGATATTGGTGGATCATCCAGATATAAGGGTAGAGTTATTTTAATAGCGCTACCAACGTGGTCGCTCGTGTTTTGAGGTCCTCAGTTGTCAGCTAAGTTATTTTAATGGCGCTGCCAACGTGTATGGCTAGTGATTTCGGCCCCTGTTATAGTGCATAGAGTTTTTTTTATAGCACTGTGAATATGTTGGTTAGTGATTTTAACCCAGATTCAGTGTCTAGTCTGTTTGTATAGAATTAACCATATGTTAGTTACTGGTAAGTCCAATAGTTTGTTGGCAAGCAACTCATTTGGATGATTAGGAGAAGGGAGACACATTATGGATCCTTGACATGATGTGATCGCCTAAGGAACATCGTTGATTATACACGAGAGTGTGAGATAGATGGAGGAAGACTTAAAATTTGCCATAAAAGTCAACCAATATTTATCGAGGTAAGAAATGAATTTCTGAAAGAAAACTAATCCGAATAATTAACCATGTATTGTGTTTTAAAGAAGACTAGTCCGAAGGAATAACCTTAGAGAGGTCATGGCTACGTCTTATTTATTTAATATACCGGTATCTATGGTTATTTTGAAGCCATAAGTCATGTTAGATTAATATCGTCATTTAGGACTGTTGTGAGTTTATTTTATTTGTCGTAGACCATTGACTACAAATGATAATTTGCCAGATAGAGAGTAAGATATTATTGAAATAGATTAAGTAACTGATAAACTATAAAATCTCCTTCATTTTAATATAGTGGTATTAATGGTAGTTGTTTCGGATATTCTTGATTGTTGTCATGGTATATGTTCCCTATTTCTCAAGAAAGAAGATGCCAGGAGATCTGGATGCTATTAGGGCAATGTTTGCTACGTTGCAGGAGACCCAGGGCAAATTAGATAAGACTTAGAAGCCTTACACCAAGCCACCCACCAAAACCAGAAAAGGTTAGAGAGAGACATTAAGAAAAATGCAGAAGAAATTAGGAAAGAAGCGAAAGCTGACGCAGATAGGATAGCTAGGGAATGTCAAACTAGTGCTATCGAGACCCAAAGAAGGTTAGCTGAGACCCAAGCCATTGTAAATACTTCCCAAGCCACATTAGCTAACACCCAAGTAACATTAGCTACCCTGCAAACTCACAATAATGAAACCAAAGAAACGTTAGCTATCTCTCAGGCTACTTTAGCTACTTTGAAAACCCAGTCCACCGAAACTAATGGAACATTAGCTAACACCCAAAGAATGTTAACTACCCTAGATATTAGAGCTACAGAAACACAGAATACTTTAGTTAGGACCCAAACATCTTTGGCAGCCTTAGAAATTCAATCAGAAGATAACAGTAAAAGATTAAATGAATTTCAGGATAACATAACCCTCCAGTTAGGCAAGCTCCAATCTGAGAATACAAGCATCAACTCGAACCTGGATGAGTTGAAAACAACTGTGGCAATGCAACATATACAGGTGAATCAGAAAGCTGATCTTGTAAGGGCTGACATTGAAATTGATATTAAACATGTGGTAAGTGAAAGTGTTGATAAACTCAAAACGAGTTAATTGAAGCCTCAGGCGTAACTGTTAAAAGTTTAGAAGATGATTTCTCTAAAAAACTTGTAATTTCAGAATATCGTAATGCTAAAGACGTGGAAGAAATTAGGAAAGACTTTATAGAGAGAATTCATAGTTTACAGAACATATTGCCAGTAGATTTAGAACCAGATCTAAGTGATAAGATTAATGAACGTATAGATGTTGGATTGAAAGATAAAATCTCCCATTTAAATAACGAAATCGAATCGATGAAAAGTAAAATGCAGGAGTTAGAAGTAGGCAATTCTCGCATTGTGGAGGATGTGATTAAAGGTCGGACTACTGAGTTAACTAACGAAAATACGTCAATGCCATAACGAACAGAAAATAGTAGCATCAGAGAAGAACGGAGAATTTTGCAAGAAAGAATCGAGAAGTTAGAGGAGGAATTATTCCAAGCTAGGAGGATAAATACACCGCAAGCTAGAGAGAATCAAGTACGATTTTCGACACCTATAGAAAACATGTCACGTGGAAACACATCATCAAACATTCCAAACGTTATGATAATTCGGAATATTGACCAGAAACCACGCACGTTTCCAGAAAATGATGGAATAACACCAATAGAGTTTATTAATGACATCTCAGATTACTTTTTGGAGAATAATGTTCCCGAGGAAAGGAAGTTACGATTGGTAGAGCGCTATCTAAGCAATATAGCACTTCAGTGGTTCAGAGCGTTCCGATGGACTTTCCTAAGTTTTGAGGACTTTGCTAATGCCCTCATTAAACGATTTTGGTTGGTAGAAGAACAGCACAATGTTAGAGCAGAAGCATACTCACGACAGTACGCGGGTTCTCACAACACAAGCTATGCTAGCTACTTCGCGACACAATTAGCACGTCTTCAATAATTGCAACCAGCACCGTCAGACGTAGAAATGATACAAACTATATCACGGCAATTTCCAGCGGATGTTAGGAGAAACATAATTGCATCTAGAGTACCAAGTCTCCAAGAAATGGATGATTTACTGAGACAGCTTGACTACACTTCAAGTGTAACGAATTCTAATTTTCGTAGCCCAAGAACAAACATTCGAGAAGTCAATACTACAATGATTGACGAAGTACAGCAAACGGAAGAAAATATCGCCGATAATAGGAGAGGAGGACCGGTAAGAAATGCTTATACTCAGAATCAGAGAAACGAGTATCAGAACCGAAGGCAACAGGATAACAGGCCATATCAGAGATACGCCAGAAATAATACTCAAACCAGAAGATCGGGTTATCAGTATAATAATAATAATTATCGCCAGAATAATTATTACCAGAGGAATAACAACAACGAAAATTACAATAATCGCCAAGGATATTCCCGGTACAAGAACTGGAATGACGATAATCACAATCGCCAGAATTCCCAGCAGAGGAGAAATCAAGAGAACTGAGATTATATCCGAGATCAACAGGAGGAAAATCGGAGAAGCAGAGAAGAGAGACCGAGAGAGGATGAACCGAAACCAGGCACGAGTAGGCAAGAGGTAATAACGAGGACACCTCTAGACAAAAAAAACTTCAAATGGGAAACAACAATAAACGGCAGAAAAACTTCACCTACTAATGAAATCACGGTAAATGAGATATATCAGACGACGGATGACGATTTGTTATTCGAGGAAGTGATCGATCAAAGAGAAAAGTAAATACGCAAGATTATACTGCTCAGATAACCACAGGGAATGGATTAGAATTGTACCCCTTATTGACGAATGTCTCAACTCTACAATACATGAAAGTACGGCGGATAAACCAACTCTGCTACGTTTCAATAGAAAACCTGAACGACCATGGGATGATGTTTTCAGAGATATACCGAAGGGTCACCTACCCACGAGGGAAAGAAGAATTGAGAGAGCCCATCAGAATCTAATCACAGCAGCGGAGAGACGAGAAAAACGTACGTTAGGAAAACGCTACGATACACCGCTGAGACCAGATGAGTTAGTGGTTATTAAAAGACCCACAAAGGCTGATGTGTCAAAGCAGATATACCCGAGATTTGCTAAGGCATATTATGGTCCCTTCAGAGTAATGGAAAGTTATGGTAATAATTGTTACAAGATTGTGAACATTCATGACAATCAAGTTGTAGGAAATGACAACGCTAAGAATTTAAAACGCTACTACATGAGAGTAGAATAGTGAGTTCACTATGGTCTAATTCAATGTAAAAGAAGACATTTCAAAAGCTTTGTTCCACGCATTTGCAATGAAAAGTTGAGTGAGGATTGTATGCGTTTGGGGAGACGAGACAGAAAATTATACAAGTAGTGGAAAGTTTTCTAAATTAACCCATGTTAAAATTTATCGATGCTGGAAGCGAACACAAAACTGGTTTGGTTAGAGAGTGAATTAACTGAGTTAATTCGGCCGGCCAATAGCAAATTAGTAGTCGCAAGGGGACTCGGAACAAGCTTCGCTAGGATGACAAAGAACCCGAGCAGTCACGAGGACGCCCGAGTGAAAAAGATGGGGAGAGGAACTAAGCGTGTGGCAAGAGAAAGAAGAGGGAGCCGACGCGAGGCCGACACGCGACCATTACCAATGGGAAGCCGCCTATTAAAATTAACACCAACGGAGTAATTAACATATATAATTACTAGGACAAAGTTATTACATCAAACCATCATCATCATCATCATCTTGCACAGTTTCCAGCCACTGGCCGGGTCTGTTTGGAACATAAGCCTCTCCAACGTCTTCTGTCTTCCCACCATCTCTCAGCCTCCACCCTTGTCCAGTCTTCTCCTCTCTTCTTCACACTTTCTTCCACCCCGTTCAGCCACCTGTCTCTCGGTCTTCCTCTCGGTCTCTTTCCTTCCCACTTCGTCTCGTGTACTCTCCTGGGTATCCTCTTCTCCATTCGTTTTACATGTCCATACCATCTAAGTTTAGATTTCTCTATACCATCCTGTAATGGTTCCTCCTTAATTAATTCTCTGGTCCTCTCATTTCTTATTCTGTCCATCTTTGTAGTTCCAATACTGCTTCTCAAGAACCTCGTCTCACTGGCCTGTATTTTGCTCTTCTCCCTACCTTTCATAACCCAGGTTTCCGAGGCATACGTCAGGATAGGGACATAGTACGTCCGATATATGATCATTTTGCTGTTCTGAGGGACATCCTTGCTCCATAACATGCTTCTCACACTCCTCCGAAATGCTTCTGTCTGCCTCCCCCACTCATTTACTTCTCTATCGTTTCTTCCATTATCTTGTATCAGGCTTCCCAGATACTTGAAACTCTGCACTTTCTTCAGCTGTTCCCCAACAATTGTTATTCTCGTTGTGGTTCTTTCCTTCTTTCTTGTTGTGATCACCATCTCACTCTTATTTAAGCTAAATTTCATCCCAAATCCTTGTATTATTCCTTCCCACACGTCCAACTGTTCCTGTACCTCCACCTCCTTGTTTCCCCAAATCATCAAATCGTCTGCAAACACCATTGCTTTCATCTTTCCTTCCCCAATTACTTGTGCCACTCGGGTCATTATGTCATCCATCACCACAATGAAAAGTAACGGTGACAGTGCACTTCCCTGTTTCAGGCCGTTTCTCTGTTCCAACCAGTCTGATCTCTCTCCTCCCACTTTCACACAGCTCACGCTTCCCTTGTACATCTCCTTTATCCTCTTTATAGTCCATTTCTCTACTCCTCTATCCTCCGGGGACTTCCATACTTTGTTTCTGCATACTCTGTCACATGATATCTCAATGTCCAGGAAGGCCATCAGTAGATCTGTTCCATATTCATAGTGCTGTTCTTGTAACTGCCTTACAGAAAAAATCAAATCCACTGTGGACCTTCCTGCTCTGAAGCCATGTTGTTCTTCCCTCATCCCTCCTTCTATCCTTGTCCTAATTCTCTTTTCCAAAACTTTCTCGAAGATCTTTGCACAATGACTCATCAGTGTTATTCCCCGATAGTTTCCGCAATCAGTTCTACTACCTTTCTTGAAGATTGGGACAATTATTCCTTTTTTCCAGTCCTCTGGGGTCTTCCTTTCCTTCCATGCTGTCCTCATCACTCGGTACAACCACTGTATCCCCACCTCTCCTGCTGCTCTCACCATCTCCACACTCAACTCATCCACACCCGGTGCCTTCCCTCCTTTCATCTTGTTCACTGCATCTTCCACTTATTTCCATGTTAAGTCCTTTTGTGTTTGCAGTTCATCTTCCTCTTCCCCGATTTCTTCCTCCTCACCATCTTTTACATTTGGGTTCAGAAGTTCTTCAAAATATTCTTTCCACATTTTCTTCAGTTCTTCCCTATTTTCTATCTCTTGTCCCCTTTTGTTCACCATTCTTACATAATCCGTAGGATCCTTTCGCCTCTTATTTTTTACCATCCCATACAGGACCTTTTTTTGTACCTTCACTATCCTCCTTCATCATCTTTGTCCACTCTTCCATCCACTTTCTTCTCTCTTCAGCCACTACTCTCTTCGCCTCCTTCTTTCTTTCCTTGTACTCTTCCCTTGTCTCTACCGTCTTATTTTGATACCACCTCCTAAAGGCTCTATTCTTTTCCCTTACTATATCTTTTGTCTTCTCATTCCACCTTGGTGTTTCCTTCCACCTCTTCTTACTACTTGTCCTCCCACATACTGCTTCTGCTGCACCTACTAGTGTCTTCTTAAATATAGCCAATTCCTCTTCCACCCCTCTTTCTTCATCTGTTGGAATTCCTTCCTTTACCATTTTGAGGTACTCGACCTTTCTATCCCCTTCTTTCAGTTTCCATATCCTTATACGTCTTTCCTGGTTCTCAGTCCCTTTTTTCTCCTTACTCCCCCTCAGGTTCATTACCAGCAATCGATGGTCGATATCCAGGTTCTCCGTTGGTATAACCTTGATGTCCGTGATGTTCTTATTTAGTTCTTTCTCATACAGTATATAGTCGACCACCGACTTCCCGGTCAAGTCATCACTGTACCATGTGATTGTGTGGCTCTCTCTTTTCTTAAACCAGGAGTTCCCAACTAGCAGGCTGTTCCTCTGGCAGAAGTCCAACTGTCTCTTTACTTCCTCATTTCTTCCG
Source organism: Meconema thalassinum (assembly GCA_946902985.2). Taxonomy (NCBI): domain Eukaryota; kingdom Metazoa; phylum Arthropoda; class Insecta; order Orthoptera; family Tettigoniidae; genus Meconema; species Meconema thalassinum. The sequence goes on from OX336395.1 coordinate 242,376,847, forward strand.
CCCCAACCCTCTGGTCCTAGAACACTCTCATAACCTTGTATTTCTCTTCCTACATGGGCATTGAGATCCCCCATAACAATCCTATTTCTTCCTACCAGCTGCTTCTGCAATTCCTCTTCAAACTCCTCCTTCTCTTCAGAGGCGCAGCCTACTTGTGGAGCATACACTTGCACTATTTCTACGGCCTCTCCCCTCAGTGCTACTTTCACTTTCATCATCATATCACTTATTCTCCTCACTTCTTCTTTTAAACCATCTCGTACTACTACTCCCACTCCATTTCTCTTTACCTCTTCGTTCTCACTCCAGTACAGTCTATATACTTTTCTCAGTTCTCCCCTTCCTTCCCCTTTCCACTTTGTTTCTGCCAATCCCAATAAATCCAACTCCCTTCTTTCCATCATATCCACTATCTCCTCCACCTTCCCCGCAGCGTTCTTAGGTTTAAAGTTCAAAATCTTAGTCCGTGTGTGCAGCCGTGTCGTTGTCTATTAAATCCATCACGTCCGAGGCTAGTTCCATTTTTGAAAGCATTTGGTTTCATCCACTACTGGCTTGCTGGGCCTATCGTAGCTTCACCAGAGCCCCGTTAGTCGTCACTTTTCAGGGTTCCTGTAGGACCTTCACAGCTACCGTAACGGTCCCGGGGCACACGAAGTCCCCACTCTACTTCGCCCCTACAGGCAATCCCCTACTTTGTGCTGTTGCCCGTCTCCCAAGACGTGGACGAGGGGTTGGACTTATGGGAGACACATTAAACCATCATGAAGAGTGTTAAATGATAATTAAGAACGATTGAATATAATTACAGCCGAGTTCTTCAGTTATTAATGAAGAGTTTGATCAATTAATATGAGCATCCAATCAGAGCCATGGATTGAAAAGGACGCGGTTTTTGGAAAAGAGACGCGGAGAAAAGACGAGAGGAAGCGAGGCTCTTATCTACCACGACTTCGAAGTAGAAGGACGTTACAACGAACTAGTCTTCAAGTTGAACGAAAGAGATAGAATTATTCATCGAAGGCACTCAGTACTGTGGATGTAATATTAACATAGATATTCAGCGAGTAAACAATTTGAAATTTATACGATAAAGCTACAGCTTCAAGATGATAAAAATTCAAAAGTTGAGGGAGGAGTTTCATGTAGATTTTACAGGCGTCGTGATGAAAGCTTAAATAATTATGGGAACAACGCTATGATGGCATCAAGAACATCCGAAATGACTTAACATCAACATCTCGGGGGAGATTAACATCTCATCTCTCCCGTAATAGAAAGTCTACAATCATCAGTCATTTTACCATCTCAAATGACGATCTACAGGGAACTATGGGGGAAGAAGGCTGCAAGTTATTCATGTACGAGGGCGACCAGGGAATTACCCAGTGCCGAAGAGAGAAAGGGCTATCCCATCTCAATCAGAAGAGTCATCGGCGTAAGGAGGAGACAGCACGATGATGATCGAGTTCGAATCCCAGTACCTTACCACACGAGATATTCGAAGGGAGAATTGGACAAGAATGCTGACCACCACGCAGTCTTAAGCCGCTAGAAACATTCCGTTTCTAATGGGTAACCAATGGGAGTCCACTTCATGTCAACTCTAACCCAGCACAAGGTAGTCCAAGGACCAACGTTAAATATCCCACTACTGTGCCCATTTCAACCATGAAATATGCAAATCACAGTTTGCCAGCAATGTTCAATCGGGAGTATCGGGGTTCATGGTTTGTTCTCCCACTCTGTGACTTACACACTTTGGATTAAGCATAGGATACACTTCCAAAAATAAACAAAATCAAATCCTACTATCAAAACATTTAATTATCCAAAATATGGCGCAACAAAAATTAAACAAATAAAAATACTGACACTACACTTCACACTTGTCCAAAATTGAACAAGGAATTCATATTAAACAGTTACAAAATAATGATGACTGGTTTTCCAAAAACCAACAAAACTTCAGCTAAGTTTCACTCCCATATGGTGTCAATCCAAATTCTTTAAAATAACGAGCTCCAAATGGCTCGGTAAAGTTTACATACACTGTGTTAACCATTAGATACACGTCTATTAATATTTACATGAGTATATCTGGTTTCAATCATAATATCAAAGCATGGCTAATCCTTAATTAATTTTGGGCTCTCACAATGTTCATATGTTACCATCACTCTATCTCAAGCTACCAACTCACTACCGTGAATGGAAGAAATTGCGTATTCCCGAGCTATAGAAAACTACTGAGCAAGTCAAACTTAAGATTACTCTCGGAATCTTAATGTCTCCATAAAAACTCGTGAATCACTGAATCATTAAATAATAAAGTTAGGGATTTATCATCTTGTCTTCTAAGAAAATTATATCTTAAGAAAGCAACGATCTGAACTCTGCAAGCGATATTAATGAATGTAAAGGGACCTCGGTTCGAATACCGGGTCGTTAAAATAATCTTAAACACTCCCGTGTATTGTGATTCAGACAGCCCGTTCCCATCCTACCACACTAAAAGAGGGTAAGGGTCTGTCTTAACTACTTGGCTTGATTTATTGCATGGAGGGAGGGAGAAACTACCGTCTCGCCTACACAAGGGACTGGTTATTCAGCTTTAAACACAGCTGTTTCAAATGCATTTCTCTGAATGGCAAGGCTTACGGGACAAATTAACCACAAGACAACTATTAGGGTTCTACAGACCTATTCTTTTAGCTTCGGTAAAGAATAGTTTTGAAGTGTCCTCATTAGCGGGTAAGAAAATCCAATAAAACAACCAATTCTAAGGGGCTTCAACACGGACGACTCTGAGTTCGATCCTTTAAAATGCCTCGGGAGCAGTATCACAACTTTGAGGACTTACAACAGCTCATTACCGCGACTAACTGTCCCTCATAATTACTTTTACTGAGCATTTCAACGCATTCCTAGCGTGACAAATTACTTCAATGCGCGACATGGCGCTCAAACATAAATTAACCAAGTTGCCTTCAAAGAACCAAATAAATTCAATTCAAAGTTTGATTTACGTCTCAAAATATATATCACTTAGCCTCCATTAACAATAATCACTTATGCCATAAAGAACATGTATTCACAACATTTATTAATTCATCATTATATAAATTCATACAAAATTCGTCACATAATTCATTTATCTAATTATTATTTTTATTACGCTTGCTTTACCATAGTTATATCATTTACCATTAAACTGATATTCCACTGAATATTTTCTACAAGGGATTCATTAATATTTCACATATTTATTATATTTCCATCAAATTAATCGTTCAGATCGCGCAATCTTTATTTCACCTATTATCAAACATCCCTACTCTCACTCATGAGGAATATACGCAAATCTTCCCAAAACACATAATAATGAAATTGTTATTCACATGACTGTACGGTCAAAGACCGATTTCTCCAACGATGGAACATTTTCACCCACCAATTTCTTCTTAAGCCATACTCATGGTTATATTCACACTCAACAACACTTTCCTAACAGCACGTAAAATATATACCCTAATCACTTTGAATATAAGGAATACCATTTTGTATTCGTTTTCACTTAAACACAGTGCAATTTCACTAAAAATATTACACTCAAAAATTTCACTATATTTAAATAACATAAAAATTTTATCACTCTGGCGTTAATTATTCGCCTTACACACGTGATTTCATTATTTTTCCCGTTTACAAGGGTTGCACTATATGCACGTCGGCCTCCTACTCTGATGAGATGACTGAAAGTCTCGATCGAACTAACCTCACTGGAACGGCTGATCTTCTAATTCGGGGTTTGACTATCGGCTACTTTAACTTTACTGCACGATGTCGTATCTTGCTAGACGCAAACTTGTTCGTCTAAATAAAAGTCTGTCCCTGATGTATTACTATTTTGATCGCTCGAACTTGTATATCGGTGACCTAGTAATTTCCTTGTATTACTTTCTGTTATTTTGATTCGTGGCTTATTGGAGTACTCCCCAATGTTTGACTGTTCATTTGCCCACCTAGACAAAGCCTGGAACCTCGATTCCCAAATTTTATCGTCCTTCACTCTAGCCCCCTCAATTCAGGAACACTAGGCGTTACTATTTCGTTCTACCCTGATCTGGTTACTTAACATAGATAGAACTGTATATTTCACTATCCTTGGGTACTTCGAAACCTTATGATGCGTCGGTTCTTTAACTGAACTATTATATTCGAGTACCTATCGCCGCCAATTTCTTAAGTCCACAGCCTAAACTTTGACTGTACTGGTGAACTTTATAAAGTCTGAAGCTCAATGATATTATTCCTATAACAGGATTCTGATGTGTCTTCACACGGCGATACTAATGACGATACTGAGCGGCCACTCCCATACGGGGTGCTCGTTTGCGATGCAGCGTATCACGACCTCTCACGGTCTGGTAAAGACTGCATGCTCTTCCTGGCACATCCAGGGTTTATATCAAAATCTGCTGCAAAAAGATCAAATCCGCTTCTTCTCCAGCACTAACTTCTGAAGTAATTGTCGTATAATTTTGAAAAATTTATCTCTTGAAAGCTCTTGTTTTAAACGTAAAATGGTTTCTTTGATCATGAAAATCGATCACACAATTCCGAGATATTAAATAATTTGGCTCCTCCCATATGTGGGTAGTGAGGTTTATTTTTCCCTCTCTCCCATCTCTGGGCTCGGGGAATAACTATCGACGTAATGCCGCGTATGCAGTTCTTTCCTGTGCAAATATTATAAACTTTTTCCCCCACACAAAAATCTCTTTTCCAGAATGATCAACAATGATGTGTTCATTTCATTAATTAAATGCTTTCAAATGGCTTAATTTTAATTATTTCTCTTCTTGCGTCATTGCAAGGTTGCCGTTTTATAGCTGAGTAAGGTCTATTTCCGAAACTCCTTCTCCTTCACTCGTCGTGGAAAGTTTTTCTAGTTCTATTAATAACCATGCGCCAGCTTCTTATCGATGCGTCAAGCGTGATCTCATGCCCGCATGACTAGTGGTCACCCGTTCTTGCATCACATTATAACACCCACCTTCTTAAAATCTTTCCAATACATTCTAAAGACTGCATTATTTCCTCTCTTCTTTTGTATATAAAATATGGATTCGACGCTTGAACCAAATACACATGGGTTCACTATGTAGAATTGTAGATCTTGAATATCCGACAACAATTGTTGAATGCCATTTTTCTATATTGTTTATTAGTTTATTGCAGTTTTCATTGTTTTATTCGTAAAAACATCATTTGGATGTTTGATAGTATTTTTCGACGACTTCGGAATTTTAGGGATTTTTCATTTCGATTTTTCGATTTTTGCGATATTCGAAATTTGAAGGGAGATTTTATAGTTTAATTCAGATTTTATACTTTAGCTCAGGATTTTATAGTTTATTCAGAATAGTTATTGTAAAGTTCAAACGTGTATTAAATCGAACGATATCTATTTTTTATTAATAAATGTAATAGTGGAAAAGTTTTTCAAGTATGTGAAAGGAAGTATATGTCAAAGAATGTAATTACGAAAGATCTATTGTTGAGATCTAGAGAAAGTCACGAACTGAGAAATAATGAAACGAATTTAGTGAAGAAAGTTTGCAAGTAATGTTTTTTGAAAGTATTAGAATTTGTTGAACAGACAGTAAAGAAAGAATTTGTGAAGCATTATAATATGGAATTAACAGATGCGAACGAGAGCATATTTTGAAGTAAGAAATAACTTAATGATGAAATGGAAGAAATGTTACAGTGTGTTGAAAGAATTTTGAGAAATCTGAGTGAAGTAAAGAAATAAGATTTTATTTAAAGATTATCATTTTATCGCATTACCTTTTAAATTGAGGCAGGGAGAGAACCAGTATTTTTATTATATGTTCATTAAGATTGTGATGACTGAAAGAAGAGTTTATTATTGGAAAGTGTAGAGAAAGAAATGTTTTGGAAATTTGCGAAGTATCTCGATGGATGAGATTTATTATTCCCGTTGTAGACGGAGGTATTTGTTGTGAGACAATGAGCCAGTGTGTAGCCATTGATCTATTTTTGAGGAAATGTCTGCAGGGACAGACGCATGTATTTCATGAAAAAAAAAGAAGTTATAAGAGAATTGTTACGGAAGTTTAGGAATTGTGGATGTTATTGAAATAGTCTCAATAGAGTTGAGACTCCTTGAAATTCACAGGACAGCGGATCCTGGATGAAGTTAAATCTGATAGAAATTATAGGGTTTAATGGATCTTTGTTGAAGCTGAGAGTAAACTGAGATCTATTAAATAGTTCTTATCCTAATGTTTGTCATTTATGGTAATTATTCAACGAGTGGAAATGTGTATTTTTATTACATGAACAGATAAGTTGTAGGAGGTTTTTGAACTAGTCTCTACTTAATTGTATGGTTTATGGAATCCCAGATGTTAACGTAAAACACGAATAAGACTAAGTAGGGTGAAGTAATATTTTTCTGAAGACCGTTGAGATTTAGAAGTAATGTGGAAGGACAGTTACATGTTGTATTGTCGGGAGAAAGGAACGAACGTGTTGTAAATATTTTACTTCTAAGTAAGTAATTGACGAACTACGACGTGATTATTTTCAATGTATAGAATGTTATATTAAATGTATTTCAGATAAATTCGTAAATAGATTTAGGAGTGTTTTATATTTTAAACTTAAACCTAAAAACTTTGTGTAGAGATTTTGCGCTTCTTAGAGGAAGAAATATTAATGTTAGGGTGCGGGAGATGAATTGTATAGAGTAATGATTAGTATTTGTAATGACGGAGATCTACGTCATGGGTAACGTCATTTATTTTAGGGATTATTTAAATTTTTAACTTATAACATATTTCTGGTTATAAACTCCCGTCACCTAGGGCACATCAGTTGTTCGCTGTATAGAAGCTTATTTAACTTACACGTAACAATTTTTACGGTTTCTTAGCGAAATAATTTGTACTTGTATATGGATTAATGACACTTAGTCATATATTTTATTTCATGGTTTATTTTCGAGAGCATTTAATCAAAGCTCGGTGACACGAGATGTGTATTGTCTTTTTTAAAAAATAGACGGGTTCGTGTTGACGATTTCTTGATTGTTTTATAGGAAACTGGCATTATACTTGTAGTTAGATGGTAGGCGAATGTGCTGTAGGGTGGAAGTTCCCGAGGGACCTAATCCGTATCCTTACGCCCGAGATTTTTATACAGTTATTTATTTTTTATCCTAAGTAGTTAGATGAACCTACTGTTCTGTAGTTAGATACTGAAGCACATTCCGTTTGAGAAAATACCTGTCCCTTATCCTGAGTGTTTTCGCCAAGTGGCACCATGTCGTTTTTAGCCGGGGCGTCAAGATGCTACAATCCCAGATTATTTCCAGCCGGAGGATATTGGTGGATCTTCCAGATATAAGGGTACAATACCATTATTATCATTTGTCAATTCACTCATTACTAACATGTTTAAAATCGCCATGAGGGATTTTCGAAATATTCGCCTTGATTTGTTCGTCATAGGAAAATATCGGAAAAACGACCCCCGCCTTGCTGCCCCCTCGAAATAGACATTTCCTGTATTCACCATGGCCAGTGATAGCCTCGTTGCAACACACGCCCAGCGCTAGCACTTCTCTGTCTACGAGCACGTTTCATTAAAAAAAATTAAAAACAGGTAAAAAGTTTTAAAATGCATAGTTTTTGTCCTTGAGACTTGAAATTTATTTTCGTGGTAGAGGGGATAAAAACCATTCACTTATATCAAACAAACTTTTTTTGTGGAATTCCTAGTTTCCAAAATAGTGACCATTTTTCAAAATTAATTTTCTTTTGTCCTGCAGGTTTGAAAATTGGTTTCTACCTAGAACGTCAAACTAAGGTATTCCTAAAATTCAACGTTTCCAAAATAATTACACATTTATAAACAAACATTTTCAAAAATACCAACACGCATTCTTAGCAAAGAGGACGTCATCCCAATGCCAACAACACCTCATTCGTTAAAATCCGAACATGCGATCGCGAATTATCGCCAATGTTCGCGAGAAAGTAGGCTATCAAATTATTTTCTACACACTTGAAACTTGCTTTCTGCCTAGAGGCGCTAGGGTCCTTTCATTGACATCAAACAAACGTTTTTCTAAAACTCACCGTTTCCAAAATAGCACCAATTTCAAAAACAACTATTTTCAAAAAAAAAAAACATTTAAAAATACCAACACACATTCTTAGTAAAGAGAACGTCACCCCAACGCCAACAACACCTCGTTCGTTAACATCCGATCAGGCGTTCTGGAGATATCGACAAAGTTCTTATGAAAGTACTGTAGAAGAGTAAGCAGAAGCCCTCACCTCACTACAAAACACAAATTGTTGTCCAAGAGACTTGAAATTTATTTTGGTGGTAGAGGGGGTAGGGACCTTTCATTTATGTCAAACATTTTTTTTTTGTAAAATTCCTAGTTTCCAAAATAAAGGAATTTCAAAATGAGATTGTTTTCAAAAATCCCATGAAATATAAAAAAATGTTATAAAAATAAAGGACATAGAGACCTTTTGTTTGAATCAAGGAAAAACGTTCTATCATGTTTGGTTTTCAAACTATGGCCTACCTTCAAAAACAAAATTTTTCAAATTTAAAAATAATATAGAAAGTGGTCTATAGCAAATCCCTGGTCAGCTTGAGTCCAACGACACCTCATATGTTAAAATCCGATTATTGGTTCGCGAGCTATTAATTATTCAACATGAACCCCACCCGAGCAACATCGGGTGGCTTTAAACACTCATTGCTCCCCTACTCGTAGCCTTCTCGATTGGTGTCGGTATGGTTAGATGTTTGAACCATCCGATACACAGAGGTTAGGTTTATATCGCGAGTCTCTCCTCGGTGTCTGACATTAGCAAATTGTTCATAGCTACAGTGAAGCCTGAGCAATATTCTATCGCAGTCAACGAATGTGCTTGCCCCTGAGGCGATCATGAGTTTTTGCACATCCATAGGGTACTGCCTCCTTATGGTCTGTACAAGTTCTGCTTCAGCTAACGGGTGTTGTAAGCATTGTAGCTTCGCGAGTTTTGATGCGAAGTACGATGCATACCTGGATGGGAGTTTCCTAGCGAATCGTTTGCTGTACAACTCTGCACGTATACCCTGCTGTGTCTCTATTTATTTATTTATTTATCGGTGCCTTTATTGTGGTGAAGTAGGGCTCTAGGCCCCCTCTTACACCTAACCAAACACAGTGCAACTTACATGAATACTCACATATAATATTATTAACCTACCAAACTTAAATACAAGGAAAACCTAAGTACTAGAATTAAATTAAATTGGCGACTGCGTGTTATTAACTGAGCTATACAATTTAAATTACATACCTTTTTAACAAAATTTTACTATGGTCATTCACTCACATATTCATACACAAATTGTTCTAGTTGGCCAACGAATTCACGAGGAAATCTCTTCATGCACGTTTGAAAGTTTCTAGGGATGTACAATTTCTAACGTCACGAGGGAAATTATTCCGAATTCTAGCTCCCGACACGAGGAAACTGTCACTGAAGGCGGATGAATTATGTAGAGGAATTGCAATTATAGATCCAGATCGCGTGTGACGATCATGAAAGGAAGAAAGAAAACGAAAATTACAAGAGAGATAGTGAGGTGTACTTTAATTGAGAAGTCGATATGTGAGGGTACATACTGTATGTGCAGGTTTCTTTGTTGTTCTACATTTAACCAGGAAAGTAGATCATAAAGAAGAGACACTTGTGAGGAAAACTTTAAGGAGAAAATAAACCTAATGCAGGAATTTAAAGCTCTCTGAAGTTTCTTGTTTTGTTCTCCGGTAGCATCTACAACTACAACATCACAGTAGTTAAATATAGAGAGTTTCAAGGTTTGGACGAGCCTTATTTTCAAGTTACGGGGTAGAACGGACTGGTAAATCTTAAGTGGATGAAGTGACAAGTAAATTTTCCTGCATGTATTAGTAACGTGCCCATCCCAATTCAATGTTTCCTTTAGCATGGCTCCAAGACTTTTTACCGATTAAGAGAACGGGATAGCAACACTATTAAGTTGAATTAAGGAAAGTGGTCTACTGTGTAAATGAGAAATCAATATAGTCAGTCCTACTACGACAGCTTGTGCTTTAATTGAGTTGATAGCAAGAGCATTTTCAGTTGCATAGTGGCTGATCCTCTTTAGATTTAGATTCATACTAGCAGAAGTACCATTCTTCGAACGGTCTTCGGTATTAATTACCAGACGTTATAAATTGAGATACTGTTGCAATGGTTGTGGGCTTGGAACCTGTTTGTAGAAAAAGTAAAATGATTAGTTAAATTGTTCTCTCAAACTAAATTTACCTAACGTGTTCTTCCTGACGTGAAAATAAAATTGAAAACCTCGTAGACGAATCGCAATACACGCCACATATAAACTGACCTTCACCGTTGTGTCAAGTCCCCAACCACAGGAAGACCCCTTTCATAAATTAAAAAGGCGCATGAAAATTCAAGTTCTTTAGCCTCCAATGACCCAAATTCCTAAAAGCAGAAAAAAATTGTATTTCAAATCACGAGTTTTTGAAAATAATGTTGTTGTTTGGAGATATAATAGACCTTCTGTACGACATATCGCACGTGTAAGTCGTGCGAAAAAATCTCGGGTACTTCTTGAACCCCTTAAGCGCATTGATGAATTTTACAGTTTTAGTTGGTTCCGTGATAACCTTCTAGCCATTTGCAAACTTTCACGGAAATTTAATAAATGGAGTGGCATTACTTCCTGCAGAAATAGATGGAAAGTTGGATGTCACCTCTTGAGATACTGGTGTCATGGTTACTGGCTTGCATTCCTTCATTAGTTTATTAACAAATTCACAAAGAAATTTGATAAAATGGTCCGGCTAGCTCAAAACAGTTGCCAGCGTTTCGCCCCAGTGTACCAATGGGCTCTTCAGTTGGTTATGGTACACCTCACCAAGACGCGTGGCTAGTACATACTGAGAAGGCCGCTGCAAGGCACTAAATGTCGCCACGAGCAGCGCCAATGTACTACGGAAGCCAAAACTTCCTTTCAAAAATAATGTTAGCTTACCTTGCTAATCCATATTGGAAATATCTGTTCCCGAAGGAAACAGGATGTAAAATTGTCCGATTGAGCTATGTACATTAACAAATTCACAAAGAAATTTGATAAAATGGTCCGGCTACCTCAAAACAGTTGCCAGCGTTTCGCCCCAGTGTACCAATGGGCTCTTCAGTTGGTTATGGTACACCTCACCAAGACGCGTGGCTAGTACATAGGGAGAAGGGCGCTGCAAGGCACTAAATGTCGCCACGAGCAGCGCCAATGTACTACGGAAGCCAAAACTTCCTTTCTAAAATAATGATAGCTTATCTTGCTAATCCATATTGGAAATATCTGTTCCCGAAGGAAACAGGATGTAAAATTGTCCGATTGAGCTATGTACATTAACAAATTCACAAGGAAATTTGATAAAATGGTCCGGCTAGCTCAAAACAGTTGCCAGCGTTTCGCCCCAGTGTACCAATGGGCTCTTCAGTTGGTTATGGTACACCTCACCAAGACGCGTGGCTAGTACATACTGAGAAGGCCGCTGCAAGGCACTAAATGTCGCCACGAGCAGCGCCAATGTACTACGGAAGCCAAAACTTCCTTTCAAAAATAATGTTAGCTTACCTTGCTAATTCATATTGGAAATATCTGTTCCCGAAGGAAACAGGATGTAAAATTGTCCGATTGAGCTATGTACATTAACAAATTCACAAAGAAATTTGATAAAATGGTCCGGCTAGCTCAAAACAGTTGCCAGCGTTTCGCCCCAGTGTACCAATGGGCTCTTCAGTTGGTTATGGTACACCTCACCAAGACGCGTGGCTAGTACATACTGAGAAGGGCGCTGCAAGGCCCTAAATGTCGCCAAGAGCAGCGCCAATGTACTACGGAAGCCAAAACTTCCTTTCAAAAATAATGATAGCTTATCTTGCTAATCCATATTGGAAATATCTGTTCCCGAAGGAAACAGGATGTAAAATTGTCCGATTGAGCTATGTACATTAACAAATTCACAAAGAAATTTGATAAAATGGTCCGGCTAGCTCAAAACAGTTGCCAGCGTTTCGCCCCAGTGTACCAATGGGCTCTTCAGTTGGTTATGGTACACCTCACCAAGACGCGTGGCTAGTACATACTGAGAAGGCCGCTGCAAGGCACTAAATGTCGCCACGAGCAGCGCCAATGTACTACAGAAGCCAAAACTTCCTTTCAAAAATAATGTTAGCTTACCTTGCTAATCCATATTGGAAATATCTGTTCCCGAAGGAAACAGGATGTAAAATTGTCCGATTGAGCTATGTACATTAACAAATTCACAAAGAAATTTGATAAAATGGTCCGGCTAGCTCAAAACAGTTGCCAGCGTTTCGCCCCAGTGTACCAATGGGCTCTTCAGTTGGTGAGGTGAGGTATGTACTAGCCACGCGTCTTGGTGAGGTGTACTATAACCAACTGAAGAGCCCATTGGTACACTGGGGCGAAACGCTGGCAACTGTTTTGAGCTAGCCGGACCATTTTATCAAATGTCTTTGTGAATTTGTTAATGTACATAGCTCAATCGGACAATTTTACATCCTGTTTCCTTCGGGAACAGATATTTCCAATATGGATTAGCAAGGTAAGCTAACATTATTTTTGAAAGGAAGTTTTGGCTTCCGTAGTACATTGGCGCTGCTCGTGGCGACATTTAGTGCCTTGCAGCGGCCTTCTCAGTATGTACTAGCCACGCGTCTTGGTGAGGTGTACCATAACCAACTGAAGAGCCCATTGGTACACTGGGGCGAAACGCTGGCAACTGTTTTGAGCTAGCCGGACCATTTTATCAAATTTCTTTGTGAATTTGTTAATGTACATAGCTCAATCGGACAATTTTACACCCTGTTTCCTTCGGGAACAGATATTTCCAATATTCATTAGTTTAATAAATGAAATTAGTTTTCTGGGAATATCTAAGAAACTGTTGGTATTAGAGCATTAAAATCTAGTTTTCGGGGACCCTTTACGGCTCTTTACGGGCCCCGAGATTTGTTTCCGACACCAAGGGGTTAAAATGAACTTTGTCTCGTCGTTGTACGCCATGATATAATAATAATAATAATAATAATAATACGTTAATTATATAACAATATAGAAATAGGGATATAATAGAACTTCTGTACCATACCCGCACGGGTAAATCGCGTGAAAAATTTCTAGAGTACACATTGACCCCCTTAAGCGCGTTATATGTATTCATGAATTTTACAGCTTAATTTGGATCCGTTATAACCATATAGCCGTTTGCAAACCTTCACAGTGATGTAATAAATGGAATTGCATTGCGTCTTACAGAAAATATATGGACCTCTGAGATTGTGTTGCCATTGTTACCGAGTTGCATTCTTTCAGTAGCTTAATAAATTAAATTATTTTTCTGGGAATATCTTAAACAATGTTGGTTTTAGGGCCTTAAAATGTGGCTTTTGGGGTCCTTTATGGCCCCAAAGTTACGTTTCTCACATTGAGGGGCTAAAAATGAGCTTTGTCTCACCCTTCTACGACTATTTCAGCATGTATTTTAAGAGGGTAGGTCCCCTTTTATGAGAGGTATGGAGAAGAGTTACATCAATGATTAGTGTCGTGCCTCTGATGGATACCTGTATCAAATTTTACGTTGATCCACCCAGCCGTTCTCGAGTTATAAGGACACGAAGTTGTCCACAGACAAACAAACAGACATACAGACAGACAAAAAAAATATTTTGGCGCGCATCCGTCATAAAACAGTCTGAAACGTGCCAATATCGCACATTTGCGCGGAAATTCAGAAACAACAGACAAACTTTCATTTATATATATATATATATATATATATATATAAGATTTTCAATTGTCGCATCTATATCATTTATTTTTGTGTGGCAATATATCTCATGGTCATCTGCATATAGATGGTAGTTGCAGTTTTTCAATTTCGATGAGATGTCGTTCAGATATAGAATGAATGTAATGGGGGCATGAATTGAACCCTGACGTACTCCATTTATTTCGTACTTCCACTCAGTTCAGATTTCATTAAGGAGTACACGTTGTCTTCGGTTATGAAGATAGGAGGCGAATAATTTGAGAGCAACGGAGCTAAGATGGAAGCATTGCAATTTAGCCATGAGTATGCCAGTATTAATGGTGTCGAATGCACTGCTAAAGTATAAAACAATGAGTATGGACACTTTACGCTCGTCCATTGCTTGTCTTACATCATCAGTGATCTTAATGAGTGCAGTGGATGTGCTGTGTCCTCTCTCAAATCCAGATTGTAGCGGATCAAGTAGTGAGTATTGCGTCAAATACTGAAGAAGTTGCTCATGAATACGTTTTTATAGTATTTTGGAAATTGAGGAAAGTATGCTTACAGGTCGATTGTCGGATGGAGAATTTGCAAGTGAATTTTTCGGAACTGGAATAACTAAAGCATCTTTCCATATTGTTGGGAAGAAACCTTCTAAAAGACATATGTTACATATGTGCTTAGTAATTGGCAGTAGTACCTCTATTTGGTTAACGATAAGGGAAATGGGGATGTCATCTATTCTGACCGCTTGTGATTTGATAGATATTAATTGCTTTCTTACGAGAGTTTAATTTATTTTACGAAACTGGAATAACGGTCAGAGGGGTAGTGGGAGACATTGCAGTTAATTTGTTGTTGTTTGTATTATTTGGGGATCAGTACTAATTATTTCTCGAGCAACGTGAGCATTTAATTCATTCGGATTAATATCGTGCGTATTGGAGTTTCATTAGTGCGCCTCCCAATACTTACCGACCTGAGTTGCTGCCAGATGTTCCTAGCATTCAAATTACCGGCTAGCTGTTGGAAATAGACATACTTTTTTATTTCTATTCATTTGTTTAACTCGATTTCTGAGCACACGATATTTATCAAAATCGTCACTTGATAATATCTGCTTATAACGTCTGTGTAATGCGTCACGGTCGGCCATTGCAGATTTAATGTCGCTCGATAGCCAGGGAGCAGCTTTGCGAGTGACCTTGGCTGTTCGTTTAGGTGCATGTTTGTCATATTGTTCCAGCAGTAATGTGTTAATCTGCCTACCTTTTCATCAACGTCATTCAAGTGTAGTGTATCGTTCCATGGACAGAGAATTGCGTCTTGTGATAATTCTTGAAGGTTCAATCTTTTCATGTGTCTATATGTTATGTACTTAGGTGCAGTTTTTGCAGTTTTTAAAGAATAAGCTAAATAAATCAGGTCGTGTAAAGATATGCCAGGTACCGAAATCTGTCCACGTTTTAGTATTTTCTGTGGGTTATTTGTGATAAGTAAATCGATTAGAGTGCGTGAAGTCCCGTGGGGCGTGTGTACGTGGTGAGTAGGGCCAAGTGGTAATATCGTCTTGTTACAAGAGGTAAATATGTTCCGTAAAAGATTTGCGTCAGGGGAGTCTATTAATACGTTTGGGTTAAAGTCACCAAATATAAGTACGTGTTCGTCGGTAGGTAGGTCTTAGTAGAGTTTCTTAAAATTTCGTGAAGTTCCCTTCTTTAGGTGGTTTATATACAACACCAATAAGCACTTCAGTCACGTCAACAGTGAGCTCAACAAACATATATACGTTCGAAGGGTCAGTAGATAATGTCGAATTTTTTAATCTTTGCCGTTAAATTGTTTTTATAGTAAAAAGCTACTCCTCCTCCTTTGCGTTTCAGTCTATTGTGAAAGAGCGCATTGTACCCTTCAAGACTTATCATGTTAAAATAGCTTGGAGCTCTGCGTGATCCGCTATTATAGACTGCGCATTGACATGGGCACACAGCAGTGAACGGGGAAAGGCCGAAAATTCCCTTTCCAGATGATTGCGGATGGGGGGAGACAAAGACAGGAAATGGGTAGGGCTGGCTGGCTCATGGTCAAGGTCGGTTGGGACAGCAAGTAACGGTAACAACTACACTGGCCACTAAACAATAGACTGTCGTGTCATTCATTCGGTGAACACCCCGCCATGACTGATTAGCAGCTACATCAGCACTAGTGTCTTGCGATTTTATTGTTAAGTAAGATTTCTCGACCAATTGTATCCATTATATAGCTTTTAAAAAATCTTGAAAAATGTCGTTACGTAGTTGTGTGACTGGCAAGTTGTTAAGTACATGACAAACTACATTATGTTTTGGCGTTTTCGTAAAAATATATTTTAAATATGACTTCCATGTATTTCTTGGGAATCTTAATATCTGCAATAATCTTCCATTATGAGTTGCCATCTCATTATTTTTTTGTCCCACTATGGTTGGTAACACACCACACGTCCAGTCTTAGGATTGAACCTCCGAGTAACCCTCTCAAGTAACATCCCCTACCCGCGTCAATTTGAAAAATTGTTCTTTTAACATACCCCTTGCGGAATAGAAGTTCTGGGTACGAACCAACCATATCATTCAGAGGAGAGGATCTACAATACTTAAGTAACCTTAAGTACCTGGAAGTCACCCTGGACAGGTCGTTGACTTACAAGAATCACCTCTGCAATGTGTCAGCCAAGATCAAGACCAGGAATAACATCCTTCAAAAGCTGACGGGTACATCCTGGGGTGCTAATGTTCAAGTCCTGAGATCCACTGCTCTTGCACTTTCTTATTCCATCACTGAATATTGTTGCTCAACTTGGCTCAACAGTGCTCACATTGGACTAGTAGACACCCAGCTGAACCAGGCAATGCGTATCATTACAGGGTGCATCCGACCTACTAACACACACTGGCTTCCCACCATAAGCCACATACCACCTCCATCTCTAAGAAGATCACAGTCACTGCTTAACTTATGGAAGAAAATAGAAAACAATCCTCACCTCCCTATTCATTCTGATATAGCAGCTTAGCCAACCAAGCGACTGAAATCCAGACACCCTTCTTGGCATACTGCAATGAATCTACAGGACACCTCCTTTAATGTATCGGACGCCTGGAAAGAACAATGGCATCTGCAATCCTCTTCACCAAATCATCACATCATTAAGAACCACTGCTAGTGCCCTGATGGATTTTCCCTGGGTCCGTGGTTCAAATCCCGGTCACTCCATGTGAGATCTGTGCTGGACAAAACGGAGTCAGACAGGTTTTTCTCCGGGTACTCCGGTTTTCCCTGTCACAATTTCATTCGAGCAACACTCTCCACTATCATTTCATTTCATCTGTCATTCATTTAATCATTGCCCCAGAGGAGTGCGTCAGGCCTCGGCAGCCGGTACGTTAATATCCTCGCCGCTAGAAGGGGGCTTCCTTCATTCCATTCCTGACCCGGTCGGAGACTGGAAGCAGGCTGTGGATTTTCATTTTCATTGTCCGAGAAAAATATTAACATATCCGGAGAGAAATAGCCTCAGTTACGAAAGACGGACATATGCGTCGGGATCGGTGTTTCCTAAGACGATGCCGGAAATGTGTGGATAAGGAGGATACCATTTAAAACATCTCCTGTCATAAGGTAGTAGCAGCTTATTTTATTAATTTTAATTGTTATCTGATGTCATGCACGGATAACGTTAGCGAAGTGCTATGTTATGCCCAGCGGGGAGTGTTGAGTCAACGGGAGACAGATAAGCTGGGCGCACTGGCCAGCCAAGTCAGGAGAGAGACTCACTTTACATGTATTTCTTCAAATATATTCTCAAAACACACTTGTATTTTCGTAAAGCACATCAATATGGCATCCCGAGGCGAAGGTTAATGTGTTTCCTGAGCAAATTTAGCTGAGCATATGCAACATGCCTTTAAGGGAGAAACTGTGTTTTTTTCTTCAAATATATGTGGAAAAAAATAATTTATTTCCCATTTATGCTACAAAAACAGCTTCTCTCTGTTTAAACATGTCTGCTTATAGTCGTACGTCCACTCGGAGAAAACGTTGGTTTTCCATAAAATACGCGAATATGATTTGTTCATTCACGTGTGCTTAGAGAGCAAATACGGCTTCACATATAATGCATGAATTTCGCATCTTTGAATTATCATATCTCTATAGTCTGCCTGTTTGAGTAAATTTGCCTTTTGTATGTATCATAAGAATTATTTTTTTAACGAAAAATACAACCTCAACAAAGAGGATTTACACGTACGTCTTAAATTACTTGTTTGGACGAAGTAGGACTCACAAATGGCATTAACATGTCTCCTCGACACTATGGGTTAACATGTGTTTCTTCAAATATGCCGACCGAGTAAACTCGGCTCCACATATGCTACATGAGTACGGCTTCTTGCCGCTCTGGGTCTGCATGTGTCTTAAAGACGATCTTATAACCAAATTTAGCTCCTCATTCGGTAGACGAGTAAGGTGTTACGCCAATGTGGTTTATATCATGGGCCTTCAAAGAACTCTTCCGAGCAAATTTGGCATTGCACATGCGAGACATACGTGTGACTCCTTGCCGCTATGAGGTGACATGTGTCGGTTCAAAGCTCCTTGCATATGAAACTTCATTTGGCATAAGCTACATGCGTACCGCCTTTTGCCACTATGGGTTAACATGTATTTACTGAAATGTCCTGCAATAGTAAACGTTTCTTCACATATTCTACATGTATACGGCCTGTATCCACCTCATGTGTAAGGTTTGCCGCCGTTATATGTTAAAATATGTCTCTCCAACATTCCATTCGGTGCAAATTTGACTCCGTGGGTGCGACATGAACAAGGCCTTTTGCCACTATGGGTTTGAACATGTGTTTAAGCTTCCCTTATAACCAAATTTGGTTTTAGATATACACGAGTACGGTTTTTCACCGCTATGGGTTATCATGTGTATCTTCAACGCTCCACAGTGTGCAGATTTTGCTCCGCATGTACGACATGAGATTGCGGTCTTACGGGTATGCGCTCACATGTGTTTCTTCCAATTTCCTGCCAGAACAAACCGCGCTTCACATGTGCTACATGAGTAAGACTTCTAACTGATATGGATATTGTCGATCGCCACCAAGTTTTGTTCGAGAGTAAATTTTCTTCCAGAAACAGTGGCAGTAGAATATCCTCCAGTATTAGATGATGCGTAAGAATTCCTTACAACAGGACTTGAAGTATCAGGACATATGATCCTGAAATCATTGAAATAATTACATTGCAGTGCGCTCTTAATTTAATGAATTATCGGAGAAAAGTGAATAAAACATTCGAGATCCAGGGATCTAACTAATGAAATCATAATTGTGGCACCTTTCATTAAATCACAACCAGGAATATTGTCCTGATCAGGAACCAGGAACTGATCTCACTTCCACTCTTCAATATGAATTTTCCTTACAGAAGGATTAATTTAAAAGTTACTCATATTTCATGCAGACAAAATAGTATAACAAGCCAGGGTTTTTGGAGTCGTAGCTTTCATGGATATATATGTAATCCATATCAATTTCCAAAGAATAGTATTAATTTTATTGGTTTTACGTCCCATTTAACTTTCAGAGAAACCGGGTTGCCAAAATGTTTGCCTCGATGGGGATCTTTAGCGTGCCAGTAAATCTTTTGACACGGCTCCCTCGCATTAGCGCAACCTCAAATGCCAGCTGACTCCGCCCGGATAAAATTTCAAATGAATTCCTTATACAAAGTACATGGTAAACCAAGAAAAATTTCTGAGTTTATTTCCACATTATTTGCCAAAAGTCAACCTCGTCCTTGACCACTTCAATAATTAAAATTATTGAATGGTTACGGAAATTCAGTGCCGATGTATACTTCCGGTGCAGGTGTATTTGTATTCTCCCACATTCAATGTCATTAACAGCATGACTGTGCGAAGATATAACGATTATTTAATGGAACATGGGAACTTAACACTTATGACTATCAAGGTACATGTTCTCACATATTATATTCCCTATCGAATAGTTATGCTGATTTTATGGATTCTGGTGGCCTAAACTACAGACGGCAAGATGCTTTACTGTTGAGTACATCGCGTATGAATGGTTACCACTATTTAGGGCTACATAAATTGTGTGCAGATGAGGGATCAGCTTATGTTCCAAGAAATATTCAGATGATTGAATGTATAACGGTGACTTGTAATAAACCGAAAGTGACAACCCTTTAAGATTTACCACAAAACATAACGCACAATTATCCAACTCATGACCCAGCACTCCCTGACTCCCGTCCTACCTCGTACTACAGTAGAGAACATTAAACCCACTCCTTCGAATTAGCTTCATAATATCTCGACCTGTACTTGGACTTCAACAAATTCACATTTTGTACACTGTTATTCTAAATTAATTACCGATACGTAACATTCAAATATTTGGCCTAAGTATCTCAGATGTTTGTCAAACCTGGCACTAAACTTTAAAAGTGATGAAATTGTGTAAGAGTTTTCATTTCATGCTCAAACCGATCAACTTGTTTAAGTAAACGGATATAGGCTCGCGGAAAACTTACGAGAATTGCTAAATGACAGGAATACATTGTTGTATTCATTTGATTCATCAGTCTTAAGACTGGTTTAATGCTGCCCTCTTAGTCACCCAGTCTTGAGGTAATCATTCCATCTCCACATAACTACCACACCTTACATCCGAAGCAATCCGTTTACCATATTTTAACATTGGTTATCCCTTAGAGTTCTTGTCCTTGACACGCCCGTCCAGAACAACTGTAAGTTTGCTATTCCCGTTGCCTTAGTATGTACCATACCAAGCTATCTATGCAATTCGTCTACCTTCCTCTACTCGTCGAAATACCCTTAATTTGGTACCCTATCCACCCTTCCATTCTTCACTATTTTCCTGTACGCAGCAGTACAAACATTCCAATTTTCACATCCATTTAGCGCCGCGCTTCAGACTAAGGCTTCAAGAATGACTTCGTATTACCTAGATCTATATTTCATGTCAACAGATGTCAACCCAAACTGTGTATCTTATTTACTTTCTCCATTTTGTGCCAAAGTAGGAGTCACCAACGTCCTTTAGAGTTCCAATTGCCAATCTGTGTCAATAATTTTTGTATCTTCCTGGTGCAATCAATTCTGATCTAAATACAATGATTTTATTTTGAATCTCTTCCTCAACACCTAGTACACACCGTTTAGTAACTCATTTAAATCCTCTGGTGTATAGGCTATGATGGTAATGTTGTCAGTAAATCAGAGTCGAAATTATTTTACCTTGATCCATTACTTCTATTTTAAATTTCACTCTCATTTCCTTCGTTACTTGCTAAATGTATAGAATGAGAAGTACTAGTGATAAAATGCATGCTATTGTTACATGTTTCTAAAAACCAGTCTCTCTTTCATGTCCATCGAATTTAATAACTACCAAATGCTTGTAAACATCCTCCCACCCATGGATCAAACCCCAAGACTTTTCTGTCAAACAATAAATTTACTTTAATCAACATTATCAACAGCTTTTTTTTTTTCGTAAACTAAATGTGCCACAAAAGTTTTCTTCTCATTCTTTATTCTACCTTCTAACATTAGTATATTACTTAATACAGCTCCCCCTATTGCTAAGCAAAGTGGTCTTCACCTAATCATTCTATTTCGAAATTTGGAAGGTGAGTCATTAAAACACGTCCGTCAGCTGCTGCATCCTTGAGTATAGGGATGATGATATACTGTTTGATAACAATCTTTTATAACCCATAACATACCCGTCAAAAACTCCTTCGTAATAGTGTTGTTGTTTGAGTCTTCAGTCTCTCGTCTGGTATGATGCATCTCTCCATGGCCCGTCCTGAGATAATCGTTTCATCTGTACATAGCTACCACACCTTACATCCGAGGCGATCAGTTTAACATATTCGAACCTTGGTCTACCCCTAGTGTTCTTATCCTCGAACTTCTTTATTTAAGTTTACTGTCCTGGGTGTCTTAGTATGTGCCCTACCAGCCTATTTCTTCTCTTCATTAGCAGTCGCCAGAAGCATCATTCCTCTCCCAATCGTCTTGATACCCCTTCATTCGTAACACAATCTACCCTTCTGATCTTCATCATTCGCCTGTAATACCACAATTAAAACGCTTCAATTCTCCTCTTTTCTGCTGCTCAAACAGTCCAAGTTTCACTTCCATAGAGTACCACGTTCCAGACAAAGGTCTTCAAAAATGACTTCCTAATACCTAAATTTACATTCGATGTCAACAGAATCCTTTTCTATAGAAATGCTTCCCTTGCCTGTGCTAACCTACTTTTTATATCATCTTTGCTTCGTCCATCACTGGTTATTTTGCTCCATAAGTAACGGACATCACCTGCTTCTTTTTGCTATTCACCTGCATATTCGACGTCCATAAGGGTTTCTAATTTCATTCGACTGCATTCCAATATTTTTGTTTTACATTGATTAATTATCATAACGAATTCTTTTCTCAAGACAGAATCCATACAATTTAAAAACTCACTGAAATCATCTGGTGTAAATTGTGCTCTGAAAGAAGTTCATTTTCGATATTGACAGATTCACTATATAACAAAAGAGAAACTGTACCGTCTAGTCAATACATTTATTTAAAACAAGTTATAAACTTGTTAGTTATATGGTACATGTTTCGGTGCCTCTAGTACTGGTCCCCTCTTCAGCTATAAATTAAGATGTAAAATCCAGCATAATTAAAGATATCATAAAAATATTCATAAAAAGATGAGTGAATGGATGAAATAAGGTGAAAAAGAACATATTAACCATGAGAAGTAACATGAGTGCGCATCAGTAAAATGTAACACCATTGGTAGTGCTAGGTTCTTGTTCACCGGTTTGCGCAATCCAGCCTCTTCTTATCTAGCACTGTTCTAATGTTTTGTGCGTGTGAAAATCACTTCACTTGGGATGTATGGCCTTTTGTTTACAATGCTGTTGACTGAAACTTGCCGTTCAAGCTGGGGCTTCTAAGCGTATAGTCTCTTATTAGAGGGAAAAACACTGATTGTCATGTAATGAAATACATCACTATGATGAGGAGACGTCCAAGCGTGGAAAAACGTAATTTACTTAGACCAACTAAAACATTTTCTTTGTTGATCTAATTCACAGAATCTCAAATCCTATTATTCAACCAAAGCCTCATCTCTGCTTTTTGTCTTCATTAAAATTACATAAACTTCATGGCCCCATCATTGCTTCATCCAGTTGCATAGATACCTTTGATCTAAGGCTTCTAGATTATATGCATTGCCTATGTCATGAAGTATCTAAATTTGCAACCATTGCGTTCTGATTAATAATAGCATGCTGAACTGCTATGACCAAGATAGCGGGTTCAAACCCGGCCGAAGTCGTCGTATTTTTTAAGAGCGTTAAAAATCCTTCAGTATGCCTTTCTTCGGAGGGGAAGTAAAGCCGGCGTTCCCATGCCATAGATTTATGGCATGTAAAAGATCCTTTCACAGACTAAACTTGTGTAAAGCAAAATTTGTTAGGTTAGATTTCGTCAGAACGCTCTATCAAAGTTCCAACGTTCACCACTAGGTATCATTGATATCTGGTGGCGAAAGTTGGAACTACTTGAAATTGAACGGAACTTGTAGCTCACACTTTAGGGTGACCGCTGGAAGCAGCTACAGACTCAGGCGAGCCGAACATGTCCTCGGACACTTCCGGCACTAAAAGCCATACGATAACTAGATAAATAAGTAAAATAAATATTAAATTTAAAAAATAATGACAATAAAACATATTCATAAAATACAATATGAGATTAAATTAAAATAAGGTGAGGTAATATAATTTTATATTTTTGTGACCTGGAATTGTTATAAATGGTGTTACATTTTACTGATGCGCACTCATGTTACTTCTCATGGTTAATATGTTCTTTTTCACCTCATTTCATCCATTCATTCATAATTTTATGTATTTTTTATGATAGCTTTAATTATGCTGGATGTTACATCTTAATTTATGGCTGAAGAAGGGACCAGTGCTAGAGACGCCGAAACATGCACCATATAATAACAAGTTATAACTTGTTTTAAATAAATGAATTGACTAGGCGGAACAGTTTCCTCTTTTGTTATATCCTCTGGTGTGTCGGCTAAAATGATGATGTCATCAGCAACATTCCAAGTTGAAATTATTTCCCCTTGTATCTTTACTCCTAATTTGAATTGTTCTCCAATTACCTTCATTGATTGTTCAATGTTTAGATTGAAAAGTATGGGCGATTAGTTGCAGCTTTGCCTTACACCTTTCCGAATACCAGCTCCTCTCTCATGTCCTTCCTCACGAATAACTGCTGTCTGGTTTCTGTATATATTGTAGAGCACCCTCCTATCCCTGTACTTTATTCCAATCGTTTTCAAAATGTCAAACAACTTCATCCAATCAACGTTTTCAAAAGCCTGTTCTAAGTCTAAAAATGCCATGAACGTTCTCTTATCCTTCCCTATTCTAGTTTCCGTAATCAGCGTAGGACTTAGTACAGCATCCCTTGTTCCTACGTTTCTCCCAAAGCCAAACTGGCATTAACCAAACTCTCTTTCTATCTGTCTTTCCATCCTCTTGTAAATTATACTAGTCAGGATTTTTGAAGCATGAAGGATAAAGCTGATTGTACGGTAATCTTCACATCTGTCAGGTCCTGTTTTCCTCGGTATAGGGATGACAACTTTCTTCTTAAAATCAGAGGGTACCTCACCTGTCTCATAAATCCTACACACCAAGTGAAATAACTTGATCAGACCTTCATCACCTATGCAGCTTAGCGACTCAATCGGTATATCATCTATGCCTGGTGCTTTGTTCCTGCTTGAGTCATCCAATGATTTGTCAAATTCTGATCTCAACATTAAATCTCGTTTATCATCCTTATCAATTTCCTCTTCCCCTTCCATACATGATTCTCAATCTCCTTTTCCTATACAAACACTCTACGTTAACTTTCCAGCTTTCAACCTTTTCTTCGCTATCTGTTAGAGGTCTTCCATCTGACTCCTTAATACAGTGAGTACGGGAATGTTCTCCTCAGCGCCTACATGCTTCTGCGAGAGCTAGCTACAGAAGTTACGTTGGCAGCACGGCTGCCGCTTTCATCATATTAGCCTCTCACGAAATTATTGCCGGCGGTCGAGATGGGAACTATTCTTTGTTTACTTGTGTCACATGTCAGCCTGCTTCGTTGACAGGTACAGTTGCGCGAGTAGGATATGACTCAGATCAAGTAGCCTCTCTCATCATTTAACTGTCCGTGGTGACATGAGCTCCTATGACGCGCAATGCTGCTTGACTTATGTGCAGAATGCATTATGTCATCGCTGTGTTCCCTAATAACAAGCAATCAGTATACTTTGTACTCACCACAGCCATTCATAACAGATGCTGGAAGTGCTGATGACACACACGCTCGCTAATTGCAATACACACTGATGATTTCGACAGGTTACAGCCCACACGTGTGGGATTCACCCTGTCAAAGACACCGTGCTACCAACTAAACCGGTGAGGCAACCAGTCACAGCTGCACGTAACCACTGCGGAGAACATTCTCGGGCACCCTGTATTACAGCAATTTGTCTTCCTTTCTCCAAAAGTACTCTTAAGCCTTCGATAAGCTGTATCTACCATTCCTAATTTTAGACAATCGTCTACCTATATACCTGCACATTTCTCTTTCAACCACTCATCTTTTACTTCCTTTCACTTCTTGTTAACCTCAATTCTCAGACGTCTGTATTCTGCTTTTCACCTTTCATTCTTGTGCTTCCGCCTTTCGTCCATTAATTCTAGTATATCCTGCGTGATCCACGGTTTTCTCCCTATTACTTCTTTCCTACCAATGTTTTCTTCCGCGGATTTTGTTATTTAATTCTTCAAAAGTAGCCATTCCTCTGCAATTTTAGCTTGTTCAGGGTTTTTCATTAGTACTCTTTTTATACTCGTCTTGAATCGTTTGTCCCCGTCTTTCTCTTTCAGTCTGTTTATTGCCCACATTTTTGGCTTTTGACTTTACTTCAATTTCTTCAACTTAAGTCTGCATTTCATAACAACCAGATTGTGGTCCGAGTTTATGTCAGCACCGGGATATGTTTGCAATTCAAACTCTGGTTTCGTAATCTCTGCTTGGGTAATTTTTTCGAATTATACTGCATTGTCGAGGATATAATTGGGCATATTTTTCACAAGCTTATTGAAGAATATGTCAAAATTTAAGTGGGTGGATTCCAAATCCTGAAAGAAATTTACATGAGATTAATAAGTACACTTGAAGAAAGTTACCTTACAATTGGGTACAATCGTGTTGACGACAGAAAATCTTTAAATTTCCATTACTAAGGCAACACTGAAAAATGCCTTCAAAAACCTTTAAGAGTACCAGTTGTAGCTATGTAAAATAACGTAGCAGTGGCTATCGTATTGATAATATATTTATGGACTGGTATACTGAATTCACAAAAAATTCAAACTTCGAAAATTTTCACGTAGACATATTTGAATGGATGTAATCCAACGCATGTTTGAGAGTGCAATATTAGCGTTGAAGGATATTGATATGATATTTTAATGCCAAAGTTGATTTAGTGAATGCCATTGAATTTATTCGAAGCACACAGATCCCGAAGTCTTGGTAATATGTGATAGACTCCCATACGTAACTGAATTTCTACAGACTGTTTACTCAATTGCAATTCATCAGAAACATTGGAGTATATTATGAGACAGAATGGAGGATTATAGGAGTAAATTGGGATGATTTTGTACACTGATATTACGAGTGAGATTTAATGAAGATTTTGACACAGAATATAACGGATAGAAGAGAAATAGTTGGTGATAAATTAAAGAAATATCAGGAAAAATTGCCTAGTTTAATGAGGGAGAAATAGAAGGAATCATTTAATTGCATACTTAGTTATGTTTGTTGAACATAACACAATCCCTCAACAAACATTTTGCACTCTCAAACGTGCATTGCTTTACATCTATTCAAATATGACTACATGACAATTTTTGATGTACGATTTTTGCCCTTATAAAATGACATACTTAGAATCCATGGATGATTTAATTACTGAGGTTTCTTGATGATGTTATTTTTAATGAAAAATTTGGAAGTGACAGTGAATATGATAGTAGTATTGAAGTAAGGCGTTGTGTACTGGTTCTGTAGATAGAGATGATGGTGTATAAATACCATATTAAATGTATCATGTGATCATACATTCACCAAGTGTAGTGAACAGGTGTTTTATATGCCAACAAACAATCATGGTAATTGGACATTAGTCTCAAGTTTGTATTTAATTTGTACCATTCCTAATCTTACGGTACACAAGCATTCATTCAGTTATATACGTTTACCTCACATTTACTTTTCTGAACACACCCTGCACAGTTATTTCGTCTCCCTTGGCTCCATTGCTGTTGGAACCGAGGCATCAAACCATCGTGACCTATATCTGGCCAATTCCTTATGCCTTATAGTGTAACCAAGATGAAGCAGCAGAAAAACAAGAGGATTCTATTTAATGACCTGACACACAAATATGTAAATTTACCATGGAAAAGAGTAACTACAAAAACAAGCTAGCGTATTCCATATTATTTGTGTTTCTATTATCATGTATTTTGCAGTATTGTAAATGTTCTGGTTTTGTCGCTCTGTTTCTTAAAATTAATGTGGGGAACAATACTATCATTTGTGTTACGCCTTCAAACTAATCCTATCTTCTGAAGTGTACTATGTAGGTCTATTATAAATTTTCAAGATGCGTCATCCATTCTGGATGACCTCCGTCTATCATTGGTTTGGACGGAATTACCTGTTAATCAAATTCAACCTTAAACTTCTATTTCCTTCCGTCCAATATCATAGTATGGCTCCATACGAATCCTGATTTAAATATGAATCTCCGGATTTATTATTGTTATATCTAAAACGTTTTTTTTTTTGGTGGGGGTTTTCATAACAAAAGCAGAGCAGGGTAAAGACTCTTTTGCGTGTTTCTCCCTTGTACATTTTTCTTTGGTGGGTAAAAAATGAAGGGATTGTTGACGGCCCATCAGTGATTATTTCTCTGTGGAAATTAAGGGTTGATATTAATCTAGATCTTGTATTTGTATTGTAGATGTGTTTCCTGAGAAATAATATAGCCCTTATTTTTGCGTTCTAAATTGTTTTGTCACATGTTACCTACCAACCTATTCCGATAAAGCCCCGATACAATTTATCTCTAAACATAGAGCTATTTTTGTCTCGTGTTACCTACCCACCTATCCCGATAAAGCACCGAGACATTTGATCTCTTGCGTACGAGCAATTTTTCTTTTAGTCCAGACAAATTTTCACAAGGAAATAACTTGTTGTAATTTATTAGATTGCTCCTTCCTTGGCGATTGTGGTGTTTAAGCCAGGTATTTGCATCCTATCCAAGAAACGGGTACACTACCAACAACACAGGTAGGTTATTGGTACTACCCATTTCCAACAATCTGCAATACAGCGATTTCGTATAAAAACCCAGATTCATAGAGAGGTTCTAACCGGCCGCGGCGGTCAAGCTCATTGTTGGTAACAGTGGTGCCACTAAAACCTCAAAAACGTATTTTCTTGCAGAACTAAGATGCCATTGGTGCAATGTTGTCTTGTTAGATGCTATGTAAAGTTGGACCGGTTAAAGTAAACATAATGGACTAAACACATTTAAGGTGAATATACAAATTGTTAACTTCACTCCAAAAGGTTATTTAAGGGGATGACAAGGTTTACTCTGCATTTGAACATCTTGTGATCCAAACATTGTGGTGTTTGAAGCCATATTTTCAGTGATGCCTTAGTAAACAAGAGTTTAGTGCTTTTCAGTCGGTCAACACGAATGTACCCAAAAGAGATGGGTTATGCCCTAATCCTGAAATAAATTACATGAGATTAATAAAACACTAGGATGACCAGTTTCGATCGTCAAGCGATCATCATCAGATCCATTACACTTAGGCTACAAAATCTATGTTTGAAATACAGGTGAAAATATTTACAATATGTACAATTATTTAGTTGCAGTATTGGTACTGCAACTGTCAGTGTATGCTAAATACAGTATATATGTTAGGTGAAATGCTAAATGGTGATAGCTATCCGGAGATTGTACTTTAGAGAGATTATATGGTTGTAAACTATGGTTAAACTATAAAATTTTTGGCTAACTACTTATCTGATTGTCTTCCGTATTACAGCTACTCGCAGTTTTCGTGCTCACTGGAACTCGCTGTGCGGTCGACTGCGGTGGTTATCTTAACGACTGGTTTTTCCCCTGCCTCCTCCCCCCTGTCCCTACGTGCTGTGGGGAGTGATAGCGATGTGTTTATGTGAGGTGTTGCCAACCTAGATAAGATGTATGTTATTGAATGAGGTGGGTCCACAACTATTAAAGACCGTGGATTGGCCCTCGCCACGCGTAGAGCATAACCCATTCGAACTAAGCGTTGACGGTCTTATGAGGACGTCCCGGCACCTTTAATACTGCCGCGAATATGGGCCTTGGTTTATTGCAGAAGCAAAGTACATCGTACACCTGATCCAGATAACATTTACCTATTAAAAAACCCCTAATTTCCCCCCTTTTTTATCGAGCTTGGCTGTGTCGCTAAATTGTGTTTTGTTTCCGACAGGGTGTGTTTTTTAGTAGCGTGAAGAGAGGTGAGCTCTCCATGAACGTGTGTTCATTTAGATTGCTGGGATTGTTTCGTTTGGCTAGGTGTATCTCGATTGCTTCCTTTATGTCAAGAGCTCTGCCTTTCGATTCGTGATGGATTATTTTAAGGTCCGACTCTATGTTAGTAAAGCTGTGCCCTGCGTCACACATATGTTCGCACACGGCTGAATGTGTTCCGTATCTTATCGCATTCCTATGTTCATTATAACGTGTGTCTACTCGCCTTCCACTCTGCCCGATGTAATTAGCTTGACAATCGGTGTCTTGGCACGTTATAGAATATACCCCTGACCTTGAATACGGGTTACGTTTATTTAGATTACTATTTTGGAGGTGCCTAGCGGTTGTGTTTTTCGTCGTGAAAGCTATCTTTATGCCTTGTTTTTTGAATAGGTTAGTGATTTTATATGTATTCGCATTCACATAGTTGAAACGCGCAAATTTTTTCTCATTACTGTCCGGTTTGGGAATCGTTTTATCTTTATTTTTATGTTTGGCTATAATTTGATTTATTTTGCTTGGCGAGAAGTTGTTTTCCTTTGCTATTTGCATAATAGTTCTTATTTCCTTATTATAGTTGTCTTTTGACATGGGTATGTTTAAAGCTCTGTACACCATTGAATTGAAACCCGCTAGTTTGTGCGTACTGGGGTGATTAGACTGATTGTCGATTGCATGCGAGGTTTGTGTTGCTTTCCGGAATATGGAATATGAAAGGTCGTTGTCTTTACGTTCAATAGTTATATCGAGATAATTTATTTTCCGGTCTATTTCGGATTCCTTAGTGAATTTGATAGAGTGGTGAAGGCTATTAATGGATTGGAGAATTGTTTCTTCGCTTGTTAGTTCAGTATCGTAGTTGCAAATTATATCATCTACGTATCTTTTCCATATTACTATTCCCTTTGTTGAAGTCTTTTCTAAGAACGCATTTTCTAGTGCATTGATGAAGATGTCAGCGATTAAACCACTTAGTGGCGATCCCATTGATAGGCCTTCTCTCTGTGTGTATATTTTATTGTCGAATTGAAACACCTTTTGGGTGAGAACGACCCTCAGTAATCTCACAATCTCTTCAATTTCTTTTACCGAATTGTTGGATTTTAAGTTGTTTTCGATAGTGTTGATTGCTTCAATAATCGGAATATTGGTGTACATGTTAGTTACGTCGAAGGATACTAGCCTGAAGCTAGGTTTCATTTGTAGGGTGTTCAATGCTGTTACTAGTTCTGTTGTGTTCTTTACAGAGTTGTTTTTGTCGTTGGAAAGACGGCATTTTAAGATTTTTAGTAACTCTTTGCTGATTTTGTAATTAGGGGCATTCCTACAATTGACTATTGGCTCATTGGGCATTCCTTTTTGTGTATTTTTGGTTGTCCCCTCAATGACGGTATTTTCGGGTTCATGTTTATTAGTTTTGATTTTTCGGCTTTGGTCAGTATGTATAACAATGAATAACAATGAATTCAATTTCCACAGCAGAGTAAACAACAGAACGAACGTAACCTTTTCTCAAGGTGAAATGAATATGTTAGACAAAGGTTTGAAATACAACTGCACAGACGCACACACGAACCACAATATAAAACAGTTAATCACAGATATTGAGATAGCCAGTCACAAGCTCCCAGCAGAAGACAGGGAATTAACCAAAACTCTCCACCAACGAAGCCAAAAAATCCTCAAACCAGAGGGCGATAGCAATAACATTCAAAACAACAAACAGCTCAAAGAAATAAAGTCGTTGAAACAAAAAATAAAAGAACATGACTTAATCATCACAAAAGCAGATAAGGGAAACACTACAGTAATTTTGAACAAAACAGAATACATTGAAAAAACAGTCGAATTCCTAAACAACAACGAAATCAAGGAATTAACAAAAGACCCCACCAACAAATTCCAAAAACAGATAAAAAGTGCGCTAAAAGAAACAGAATACATACTGACCAAAGCCGAAAAATCAAAACTAATAAACATGAACCCGAAAATACCGTCATTGAGGGGACAACCAAAAATACACAAAAAGGAATGCCCAATGAGACCAATAGTCAATTGTAGGAATACCCCTAATTACAAAATCAGAAAAGAGTTACTAAAAATCTTTAAATGCCGTCTTTCCAACGACAAAAACAACTCTGTAAAGAACACAACAGAACTAGTAACAGCATTGAACACCCTACAAATGAAACCTAGCTTCAGGCTAGTATCCTTTGACGTAACTAACATGTACACCAATATTCCGATTATTGAAGCAATCAACACTATCGAAAACAACTTAAAATCCAACAATTCGGTAAAAGAAATTGAAGAGATTGTGAGATTACTGAGGGTCGTTCTCACCCAAAACGTGTTTCAATTCGACAATAAAATATACACACAGAGAGAAGGCCTATCAATGGGATCGCAACTAAGTGGGTTAATCGCTGACATCTTCATCAATGCACTAGAAAATGCGTTCTTAGAAAAGACTTCAACAAAGGGAATAGTAATATGGAAAAGATACGTAGATGATGTAATTTGCATCTACGAGACTGAACTAACAAGCGAAGAAACAATTCTCCAATCCATTAATAGCCTTCACCACTCTATCAAATTCATTAAGGAATCCGAAATAGACCGGAAAATAAATTATCTCGATATAACTATTGAACGTAAAGACAACGACCTTTTATATTCCATATTTCGGAAAGCAACACAAACCTCGCATGCAATCGAAAATCAGTCTAATCACCCCAGTACGCACAAACTAGCGGGTTTCAATTCAATGGTGCACAGAGCTTTAAACATACCCATGTCAAAAGACAACTACAATAAGGAAATAAGAACTATTATGCAAATAGCAAAGGAAAACAACTTCTCGCCAAGCAAAATAAATCAAATTATAGCCAAACATAAAAATAAAGATAAAACGATTCCCAAACCGGACAGTAATGAGAAAAAATTTACGCGTTTCAACTATGTGAATGCGAATACATATAAAATCACTAACCTATTCAAAAAACAAGGCATAAAGATAGCTTTCACGACGAAAAACACAACCGCTAGGCACCTCCTAAATAGTAATCTAAATAAACGTGACCCGTATTCAAGGTCAGGGGTATATTCTATAACGTGCCAAGACACCGATTGTCAAGCTAATTACATCGGGCAGAGTGGAAGGCGAGTAGACACACGTTATAATGAACATAGGAATGCGATAAGATACGGAACACATTCAGCCGTGTGCGAACATATGTGTGACGCAGGGCACAGCTTTACCAACATAGAGTCGGACCTTAAAATAATCCATCACGAATCGAAAGGCAGAGCTCTTGACATAAAGGAAGCAATCGAGATACACCTAGCCAAACGAAACAATCCCAGCAATCTAAATGAACACACGTTCATGGAGAGCTCACCCCTCTTCACGCTACTAAAAAACACACCCTGTCGGAAACAAAACACAATTTAGCGACACAGCCAAGCTAGATAAAAAAGGGGGGAAATTAGGGGTTTTTTAATAGGTAAATGTTATCTGGATCAGGTGTACGATGTACTTTGCTTCTGCAATAAACCAAGGCCCATATTCGCGGCAGTATTAAAGGTGCCGGGACGTCCTCATAAGACCGTCAACGCTTAGTTCGAATGGGTTATGCTCCACGCGTGGCGAGGGCCAATCCACGGTCTTTAATAGTTGTGGACCCACCTCATTCAATAACATACATCTTATCTAGGTTGGCAACACCTCACATAAACACATCGCTATCACTCCCCACAGCACGTAGGGACAGGGGGGAGGAGGCAGGGGAAAAACCAGTCGTTAAGATAACCACCGCAGTCGACCGCACAGCGAGTTCCAGTGAGCACGAAAACTGCGAGTAGCTGTAATACGGAAGACAATCAGATAAGTAGTTAGCCAAAAATTTTAGAGTTTAACCATAGTTTACAACCATATAATCTCTCTAAATTACAATCTCCGGATAGCTATCACCATTTAGCATTTCACCTAACATATATACTGCATTTAGCATACACTGACAGTTGCAGTACCAATACTGCAACTAAATAATTGTACATATTGTAAATATTTTCACCTGTATTTCAAACATAGATTTTGTAGCCTAAGTGTAATGGATCTGATGATAATCGCTTGACGATCGAAACTGGTCATCCTAGTGTTTTATTAATCTCATGTAATTTATTTCAGGATTAGGGCATAACCCATCTCTTTTGGGTACATTCGTGTTGACCGACTGAAAAGCACTAAACTCTTGTTGTGATCCAAATTTCAACATTGGGTCATTTGTTGATACTTACTACGTAGTAAACTAGATTAATGTTAATCCATCAGTGATAACTACATACAATGCAATAGTATTGAGACCATGGTCCACACAAGGGCTGATTTGTTCGGCTGGTTCAGTCTGATATACTACAGTAACTGGATATTTCAACAGCAGGGCCCGTCTGCCTAATGAGTAATCTCCCTCAAGAACAAGACACCTCTTAAACTACCCAAAAGAGACAGGACGATCCTCAGTTGGACTAAGAAGATGGTGCATTTAATGATATATACCAAACACATCTTATTATGGTTCTCATAGAAAACACTCCAACAATGTACCCTAAAAAACCACTATTCACGAAAATCACAAACCACCTCTGCGGCATTACCGTATGTAAGATGTCATTCAAATCTCACTAAACAAAATAGCCGATCATCTGGCAAAACCAGCTGCAGGCAGGACAGACTTAGAAGTGGCTTTCGATAAAATTCCTGATAGTATAGTGAAAAGGGTATTGCATGAGAGAAGTTTACAATTGTGGGAAGAAGTGTGGAGAGAAACTTCCAATGGTTCCATGACAAAAAAAAGTACCTTCCAAGTGTTCCAGCGAGACTTGCCTCAAACATTCTCCTAAGCCGTTAATAATAATAATAATAATTAATTAATTAAGCCGTAATATGACGGTTATGATGACAGGACATGGAAAAATAGGGACCTATCTGTATAGGTTTAAAATACAAGAGCAGATGACGTGTCGGTGTGGCGAAGAACGGCAAAGTGTGGACCACATCCTATATGAGTGTGAATTACTGAATCACGAAAGGGAAAAAATTAAGACAAATTTAATGAAATCAAATTCTTTAAGCTATTTGGGCAGAGCATCAATTTTGATAACCTGATGTAGGACTTGCAGTAAGTATGTCAAGAAAGAAAACTGAAGCATATTATATCTAGGCTAGACACACTACAATCAACCATGTAGATATAGGTTATATAATGCAAAGAAAGTTATATCATACTTACATATAAGATCACCAATGCATGTAGTATTACTTCAATTGTAATGGAGCATGCAGTTAATAAATATGTTTGATAAAAAATAAAAAAATAAAACTTCACTAAACAAATCCTGCCTGAGTCAAAAATTAGTTGCAATATTGGCCATTGATATGGTTGCTACATGTAGCACCGTACAGTTTGTAGGACGTTTCTTACACTCACAATTTTGGGCTAATCAATAACAAAAGACTGCTATGAAACCGAGAACAAATACCCTGGGAACAGGATCACAATATAGGAGGTTCTAAGTAGTGGATATTCCATTAAGTAGTGGATATTCCTTTAAAATCAAACATTACAAATACGTTCAGATCTGTGCTAAAAGTAGGAAGTGGTTTTAAGAACAGAGGTCATCTTCCCATCAACATTCATACAGGATACAATTAACGGACTAACACACATTTCTTAAATACCCCCTACAGTGAGAACTCTGAATGAGAATGGATAGTTTTTGGGCTGTTAAATATCAAAAGTGAATATCAATATCCACTAAAGACAAACAAAAATAAAAATAAAGGTTTGCAATGACAGATATAATGAAAGGAAAGCCTTTTTCTTTTTATGTTGTCCACTTACTCATTTAGATGATTTCTACATCCGTCTTTCACTTTAATCTGGATTTCTCCTCTTAAATCCTAGTGACAAGAATGAATCATTAACTTCTTTGCTATCATCTTAAGCTTCTACACAATAAATAATGAACAATATAAGTTTACAGCACACATGAAGAGAAAGTAAGGATACAGCAAGCAACAGTACAACTGACTCAGATTACTTTCTTATTCTCCATCATATCTAACTGGATTATGCAAGTATTCCCTAATAATGGAACTTATCAAAACCATCAATCTTTATAGGTCAAGTAAATCTAAGTTTGATAGCAAATGTGGAGAACGGAGCTTCAAAAAGTAAGTAATAGGCCTAAGGACTGAAGAAATAATATTGGTTCCTCAGTTTCGGGGCTGCAACAATGCGGTCAAGTAGTCCCGTGTATTTTGGGTCTGTCTAGAATCTGTTTGATAACCAGTGTTAATTTTGATGGCTGTATTACTGTGTGTTATCTGTAATTCAGGCAAGGACTGCAAACAATCAATATCAAATAGTTCCTATTTTTGCTACCAAATGTTACCATCAACGACACCTAGCTGCAAATTTGGCTACTAGATGCCACCGCCAGAGGCACCTGGCGGCGAAAATTGGAACTTTATACAGCGTTAACCAACAAATTTAGCTTCACACAATTGTAGTTAGTGGAAGGTTGTTATACATGCAATAAATCTATGATATGTAGCGGCCGGATTTACTTCCCCTCCGAAGGAAGGCATACTGAGGGATATTTAACGCTCTTAAAAATCCGACGAGTTCGGCCAGGTTTGAACCCGCGATATTGGGCATAGAATCTCAGCATGCTACCAACTACCCTACCGAAACCACTACAAATAATATTTACATTGAAATTTCTAGCAGTAAGTATGTAAAGGGATATTACATCACTAGACCGACCTTTTGTTCCATTTCAGTCTCAGACCTAATACCTGCACTTATCACTTACAAGAGTGACTTGTTCCTTAAACAGCAAAGCTTTTAGGAATGTACATATAAATCACTCATATATGCCAGAAAAACAATATTCTACTCGACTTTTCTCACAAACCTCTGCACAATCTATGATGAAAGCTTTTAAATTTTCAAAGAAATTTAATAATGCCAATGAATTGTAAATAATGAACTACGCCACCTCTGGCATCAATGAAGGGTATGATTTTATGGTGGCGGGAGTTCCTCTTAACTAAGCAGAAAAATATCCAAGGACATGAACCAGTGTTTCATTCTCTCTGCGGCATCGCCGGTAGATAATTGCTGTGACCTTAAATACCATTTTCATAGCTTCACCCCGCTCATTCCATGATACGCCTATCTAATTCAATGTCTTCAAGAATAGAATTATCTATCAATGATAATTTTAACCCAGTTTCGGTAAGTTTGATATCTTAACTAGAAACTTGCATATTTAAGACAAGATTTATAATTCCTGCCTTGAGACAGACCAAGAGCTGAGCTTATTTTATATATTACAAAACTTAAAGCTCAAGACCATGTGGTCAGGCTACTTCCACCCTTTGAAAACATCTGGGATTTGAACCCCGCCGTCAGCAACTTTTGATACGGGTTGCCAAGGTTCCTCATTTTAAATTGCTAACAACTCCTCGCCATATTCCAATCTGATAAAAGAGGTTAACAGAGGTAACATAGTGGATTCAATATTAAAACATAAATTAACATACGGAGAAACATTCCACATGATGGATCAGTGGGAAAAGAAAAAAACATCAAAGTATAGACATCAACAAAAACTAAACATATTAGCACATGTTGTGAGCCTCACTACTGCATATTCCTATCTTTCATATAAACTCTTCATTAGTACAGGCAGAAAAACATGTAGCTGTAAAAACATTTGTATGTCATTCCACCTCCGTCTCAACCCAGTAGAAAAGGGAATAATTAAGGTAGAAATCCCTACACACACTTTAATTAACTACGAGTAAGAAATGAGAAACACAGTAATAATAACTTTCCAGCGTTAACATACAAACGAATGTGAGACTGGTACAAATCGACGGCGACTATGATAGACCTCGATAGCCATAATTCTGCTTCTATTCTCTTTCTTATGTCTAGGACACAACTACCACACAAACATACAGAGTTATCAAGGGAATAAGGGGAAGGGAAACAACAAATGAGCAACAATACCAAGAAGGTTGGACGCGGGATATGATGAGCTGGAGTAATAAAGTGATATAAATGTAAACCTTCTTGGTTTAGATTAGTTTTCAGATTTTTTTGAGGGCTCTCAAGGGAGGAATTATCCACCAATAACAAGCTTTCTGCCAACTAGGTAGCCTGTAAATTTGCCGAAAACAAAAACACAACCAGTGTCCCTTTTTCTCTGCTATAATTCATTTTAACTGGAGATGGTTTCCAGCTAGCATACTCAGCTACATCTCTAACACTCTTTCATCTAGAGCAGAATCACTCCAATTCACATCCGTTAAAAGACAGATATTTCCCGCTGGGTCTGGATATGAGTGTTGTGCCAAACAGATTTCCAACTTGATGCTATTAAAAGGCTCTTACTCATGTGCGGACGGCAAGGGACCCATTGAAAGTGATCAGAAAGTGTGGCTGTCTTACCAAGCTTAAGCAATATAAATAAGACATCAGAATAAAATAAACCTTTACCTATCCCACAGTAGTGAAGACATTCTCATTATTCCACTCCATTCCTTGCTGCCTCTTGGTAGGCCTATCTCTGATTTATTATTGCCTAAAGGTACGGTTTGGCTAAGGCGATGATCGCCGGGTGCACATCGCTGGCGATCTTCTTTGCGTTATCAAAGGGTGTAAACAAATGGGGCTGGTTTCTCTGCAGCGATCTGCGCTGGCGTCAATTCATTTCGATTCAGCAGTGATAAATCTGGCCATTTAGTGAACAAAAGAATAACGATGAAGCCTTCATCTCATTGGGAAACTGTATCATGGCTTCCATACAGTCATTATTTTGCAGTTTCTCAAAAGAAACAGATGATATTTTAATAGATTATGTTGATTGTCACTAAAAACGTAGTGAAATTATAAGCTAGATTAGTAAGTGTGCTTATTTGTTCACCTGTATTTTAATACATACTATTTAGGACAGAAACACGGTAGCACGCGGGCCTGATGATTTCCTAGCCCTAAATCGAAGAGACAAAAATTTATTTGCTATCGTCGTATTGTCTGACTAAGCTTTCTTGTCTTCCCTGAGGTTGTAAAAACACAAATCTTGTTTTTTTAATTATTGCCTTTTACAAACCTTACAATACTAAAACACATTGAAGTACTGATACTTAGGTTCGTAGGCTGTAGCCAAAATACTCCGCGGCGTAGCCGTGCATAAAAGAAATCGCTCACCACTATTATGTTGGGGAGCTGCAGCAAGCCTAGAGACCAGTGGTTCGAGTTCCAGAGCTCACAGCAACCATCCTGAGTGTGATGTTCCCTCGGTTGTTCTACAGTCCCTCCAGGCAAATGCCTAAATTGTACATTATCTCCTCACTCTGATAATTACTGTTACACACTACTAGTAGTCAGAACAGAATCACAGACTATTGGACAAATCCAAAACACAAGCCAAGTATACGGGACTGATGACCAAGACAACCCTATTCCCGAAAGTAAATTAACATCAGCAGATCAAGCGCTGAATGTGGAGTGGAGACAGAACGCCCTACGCTTGAGGAGAAAAATTACCTTAAAGTAAAAGACAATTTGACTGCCGTTTCTTACCCAAATGAATGCTTAGTTTTTCTCATTACGTGTGTTTTGTGCCTGGGCCAGGAGCTTTCTTCTCTGGGGGGACAAGCTTTCGTTTATGTGAACTGTGCTGTCGCCAGGAAGGTTTGCGTGTCTAGTAAAGAGGTTTCTCTTGATTCTCCGACGTTCCATGAAGTGTTCCTTGCCGATTCTCCTCACAAATGTCAATATGATGCGCCTGTGAATTTGGTTCGGGGCTTTTGGAAGGCGATAACAGGCATCTATCATTTTGGACTTACTTGTAAATCCAGAGCCTGTCCGATATTCTTCACAGTGCCCTGGACGGATTTATTTAGTATACCTGTAACTCCATGTATTTCGAGAGTATTCCTTCGTGAATATTGCTCTACCTCTCCAACAGGTATAGACTATAATTTTCTTGTGTTAATTTTTCAATCTGATCGGTACATTTAATTAAGTCTTTCTGCTGGGTTGCAATTTAAAGTGCTGTGTCGTCCGATCATTTGTGGCCGAGTTCAAGAGAATTCTCTAAATCAGTCTCTCGCACTAGGTAATATACGGGTTGAAAGTCTAGCACGGTTGCCTGGTAATTTATGATACACTGAGATTAGGATAAAAATTATAGAGATCATTTATAAACAGTTGGCAGCCGTCGTGGTTTTCAACAATACGTATAGCCATGTTACGGTACACAAAGCATATAATAAATTTGGTTGAAATAAAATTGATAGTATGGAAGTTACATACATTTAAAAAAGTACCTATCAGCAGGCATTGAATCACATTAGCAATGCTGTCATATATGGGTTATTGAACATAATTCTAAAATATTATTTTCTATATGTGTGACAATTTTGTAACAGTTATCATGTTATTTAAGATACCCTACATAGAGTTCAAATGGCAATTGTGATTTTTCAGCAGTTTTCCAATATGGCAGTGAGGTTTCCTGGTATAGATCTTTACTCATACCAAAGACGGACAAACAGACAAACATACACTAGCAAGATATCTAACCCAACAGATTCTAAAACGAATGATTTAAAATAATACAGCGACAGTGTAAGGAGAGAACACACATAATTTGGCTGAAATTGTCAACCTAATTTGGAACATTAACGCGTTCGTTGGCCGACTGAAAAGTAATTCTTTTCGGAAGGTAGCACAGAAAAAATTGGCTTCTTATCTTATATCTTATCTTATCTTATCTTATATATATATATATATATATATATATATATATATATATATATATAAAGGAATGTCTCTGTGTTCGTCTTTTATGCGTTCATAAACCATTCATCCGATTGCGATCAAATTTTGGTGACTTGTTGTAAACACTTCCGGGATGATCATAGGCATAGTTAATCCATTTCACAACAGATAGCGCGCGAGTAGTTTAAACAAACGCGTAATGGCGATGCGTTCATATACAATTCGTCCGATTGCGATCAAATTTTGGTCAGTTGTTGTGCACAGTCCCGGAAAAGTTATAGGCGTAGTAAGTCCAATTTACAATAGATGGCGCGCGAGTAGCATCAACAAAATGGCGTGCGTTTGTTTCAAGAAAGTCCCACATTTGTTCATATACCATTCATCCCATTGCGATGAAACTAGGGTGAGATGTTCTGTACACTTCAGGTAAGGTTTCTGGCTTAGTAAATCCACTTAAAAATAGGTACCGCACGAGTTGATTCAGCAAATGAGCGACGACGGGCGAAGCGTTTCAACAAAGTCCTGTATGCGTTCACATACCATTCGCCCGATAGCGATGAAACTTGGGTGAGAGGTTGTGTACACTACAGGCAAGGTTTCTGGCTTAGTAAATCCACTTAACAATAGGTATCGCACAAGTAGATTCAACAAATGAACGACGACGGGCGAAGTGTTTCAACATAGTCCCGTATGCGTTCATATACCATTCGTCCGATAGCGACTAAACTTGGGTGAGTTGTTGTGTACACTCCAGGGAAAGTTTAAGGCTTAGTAAATCCATTTTTCAATAGGTAGCGCACAAGTAGATTCAACAAATGAGCGAAGTCGCGCGAAGCGTTTCAACAAAGTCCCGTATCCGTTCATAAACCATTCGTCTGATAGCGATGAAACTTGGGTGAGATGTTGTGTACACTACAGGGAAGGTTTCTGGCTTAGTAAATCCACTTAACAATAGGTATCACACAAGTAGATTCAACAAATGAGCGACGAAGGGCGAAGTGATTCAAGATTGTCCCGTATGCGTTCATATACCATTCGTCCAATAGCGACTAAACTTGGGTGAGTTGTTGTGTACACTCCAGGGAAAGTTTTAGGCTTAGTAAATCTATGTTCCAATAGGTATCGCACAAGTAGATTCAACAAATGGGCGAAGTCGCGCGAAGCGTTTCAAGAACGTCCCGTATGCGTTCAGATACCATTCGTCCGATAGCGATGAAACTTGGGTAAGATGTTGTGTACTCATCAGGGAAGGTTTCTAGCTTAGTACATCACCTTTACAGTAGGTATCGCACAAGTAGATTCAACAAATGAACGACGGCACGCGAATTGTTTCAACCTAGTCCCGTATGCGTTCATATACCATTCATCCGATTGCTATGAAACTTTGGTGAGTTGTTGGGATCACCTCCGAAATCATTATAGGCATAGTCAATCCAATTTACAATGGACAGCGCGCGAGTATTTTAAACAAATGAGTGTTGGCGGTGCGTTCATACAACCTACAATTCATCCGATTGCGACCAAATGTTGGTGGGTTGTTTGGCACACTTCCGGGATTGTCTTAGGCATAGTTAATCAAATAAACAATAGATAGCGCACCAGTAGTTTAAACAAATGAGTGTTGGTGAAGCGTTCATATACAATTCATCCGATTGCAATCAAATTTCGGGGAGTTGTTGTGCATACGCCAGGGAAAGTTATAGGCATAGTAGATCCAATTAACAATATATGGCGCGCGAGTAACTTCAAGAAAATTGCGTGCGTTTCGTTTAACAAAGTCCCACATGCGTTCATATACCATTCATCCCAAAGCGATGAAACTTGGGTGAGATGTTGTATACACTCAGGGAAGGTTTCTGGCTTAGTAAATCCACTTATCAATAGGTAGCGCACGAGTAGATTCAACAAATGGGCGACGACGCACGAAGTGTTTCAACAAAGTCCCGTATACGTTCATATACCATTTGTCCGATAGCGATGAAACGTGGGTGAGATGTTGTGTGCACTTCAGGGAAGATTTCTAGGTTAGTAAATCCATGTTACAATAGGTAGCGTACGAATGGATTCAACAAATGAGCGACGACGCGCGAAGTGTTTCGACAAAGACCCGTATGCGTTCATATACAATCGTCCGATAGAGATGATACTTTGGTGAGTTGTTGTGTACACTCCAGGGAATGTTCCTGATTTAGTAAATCCATTTTACAATTGGTAGCAAACGGGTAGATTTAACTAATGGGCGACAGCGCGTGAATCGCTTCAATAAAGTCTCGTATGCGATCCTATACCATTCATCCGAGTGTGATAAAACTTTAGAGAGCTGAGTACAGTCCTGCGAAGGTTCATGAATTAGTAAGTCCGTTTTTCAATGGGTGGCGCACAAGAAGATTCAACCCATGAGTGACGGCACGAATCGTTTAAATAAAATCCCGTATGCGTTCATATGCCATTCATTCGATTGCGATGAAACTTTGATGAGTTCTTGTGTACACGCCAGGAAAGGTTTTCGAGTTAGTAAATCCATTTTACAATAGGTAGCGTACGAGTATATTCAACAAATGGGTGACGGCGCTCTAATCGTTTCAGCAGTCCCGTATGCGTTCATATACCATTCATTTAATTGCGATGTAACTTTCGTGAGTTGTTGATCAC
Source organism: Meconema thalassinum (assembly GCA_946902985.2). Taxonomy (NCBI): domain Eukaryota; kingdom Metazoa; phylum Arthropoda; class Insecta; order Orthoptera; family Tettigoniidae; genus Meconema; species Meconema thalassinum. Next base: position 242,420,127 of record OX336395.1, read on the forward strand.
GCTCCCGGGAATTTTTCTGAGATAGTAATTATTTTTTTATAATAGTTTAGAGGTGGTTAACGGAAAAAGAAGAAAATATTGGGAATCCAAAAGCACTGCAATTAACAAAGTCAAAACACCAACATTTTCTTTGATTGGCAGGACAACGCCTGCCGGGTCAGCTAGTATATATACAAAAAGGAATGTCTGTGTGTTCGTCTTTTATGCGTTCATAAACCTTTCATCCAATTAGAATCAAATTTTGGTGAGTTGTTGTAAACACTTCTGGGAGGTTTATAAGCATAGTTACTCCATTTCAAAATAGACAGCGCGCGAGTAGTTTAAACAAATGCGTAATGGCGATGCGTTCATATACAATTCATCCGATTACGATCAAATTTTGGTGAGTTGTTGCCCACAGTCCCGGAAAAGTTATAGGAGTAGTAAATCCAATTTACAATAGATGGCGCGCGAGTAACTTCAACCAAGTGGCGTGCGTTTGTTTCAAGAAAGTCCCACATGCGTTCATATGCCATTCATCCCATTGCGATGAAACTAGGGTGAGATGTTCTGTACACTTCAGGTAAGGTTTCAGGCTTAGTAAATCCACTTAACAATTGGTAGCGCACGAGTAGATTCAACAAATGAGCGACGACGGGCGAAGCGTTTCAAAAACGTCCTGCATGCGTTTACATACCATTCGTCGGATATCGATGAAACTTAGGAGAGAGGTTGTGTACACTACAGGCAAAGTTTTTGGCTTAGTAAATCCATGTTATAATAGGTAGCGCACGAGTAGATTCATCAAATGAGCGACGACGCGCGAAGCGTTTCAACAAAGTCCCGTATGCGTTCATACACAATTCGTCTGATAGCAATGAAACTTGGGTGAGATGTTGTGTACACTTCAGGGAAGGTTTTGGCTTAGTAAATCCACTCTAACAATAGGTATCGCACAAGTAGATTAAACAAATGAGCGACGACGCGCGAAGTGTTTCAACATAGTCCCGTGTGCGTTCATATACCATTCGTCCGATAGCGACTAAACTTAGGTGAGTTGTTGTGAACACATCAGACAAGGTATCTGGCTTAGTAAATCCACTTAACAATAGGTAGCGCACGAGTAGATTCAACAAATGAGCGACGACGGGCGAAGCGTTTCAACAGAGTCCAGTATGTGTTCACATACCATTCGTCCGATAGCGATGAAACTTGGATGAGAGGTTGTGTACACTTCAGGCAAGGTTTCTGGCTTAGCAAATCCACTTTACGATAGGTAGGGCACGAGAAGATTCAACAAATGAGCGTCGACGCGCGAAGCGTTTCAACTAAGTCCCGTATGCGTTCATATACTATTCGTCTGATAGCGATGAAACTTGGGTGAGATGTTGTGTACACTTCAGGGAATGTTTCTGGGTTAGTAAATGCACTTTACAATAGGTATCGCACAAGTAGATTGAACGAATGAGCGACGACGCGCGAAGTGTTTCAATATAGTCCCGTATGCGTTCATATACCATTCGTCCGATAGCGACTAAACATGGGTGAGTTGTTGTGTACACTCAGGGGAATGTTTCAGGCTTAGTAAGTCCATGTTACAATAGGTAGCGCACAAGTAGATTCAACAAATGAGCGAAGACGCCTGAAGCGTTTCAACAAAGTCTCGTATGCGTTCATATACCATTCGTCCGATAGCGATAAAACTTGGGTGAGATGGTGTGTTCACTTCAGGGAAGGTTTCTGGCTGAGTACATCCACTTTACAATAGGTATCGCACAAGTAGATTCAACAAATGATCGACGGCACGCGAATCGCTTAAACCAAGTCACGTAGCGTAAAATACCATTCATCCGATTGCTAAGAATCTTTGGTTGGATTGTTGTGCACACTCCAGGAAAGGTTTTTGACTTAGAAAATCCTTTTTTCAATAGGTAGCGCACGAGTAGATTCAACAAATAAGTAATTGCGCGCGTATCGTTAAAAAAAAATCGTATGTATTCATATACCATTCATGCGATTGCAATGAAATTTAGAGAAATGTTGTTTCCACTCCAGAAAAGATTTCTGACTTAGTAAATGCATTTTACAATTGGTAGCGCACGAGTACACTCAACTAATGAGCGACAGAGCGTGAATCGTTTCAACCAAGTCCCGTATGTGTTCATATACCAGGCATCCGATAGTGATAAAACGTTGGTGAGTTGCGTACAGTCCTGCGAAGGTGTATGAATTAGTAAATCCATTTTTAAATGGGTGGCGCACAAAAGATTCAACAAAAGAGTGAAGGCGCGTGAATCGTTTAAACAAAATCCCGTATGCGTCCATATGCCATTCATCCGATTGCGATGAAACGTTCATGAGTTGTTGTGTACACGCCAGGGAAGGTTTTCGACTTAGTAAATCCATTTTATAATAGGTAGCGTACGAGTATAGACAACAAATGGGTGACGGCGCTCGAATCTTTTCAACAAAGTCCCGTATGGTTTCATATACCTATTATTTCATTGCGATGAAATTTTGGTGAGTTGTTGAGCATGCTCCCATGATTTTATTGAGACAGTAAATCAATTTTACAATAGTTTAGAGGTGGTTAACGGAAAATAAATAAATATTGGGAATCCAAAAGCACTTCAACAAACAAAGTTACAACGCCAACACTTTCCTTGATCGGCATTGCAACGCATGCCGGGTACAGCTAGTATATATATAAAAAGGAATGTATGTCTGTTCGTCTTTTATGCGTTCATAAACCATTCTTCCGATTACGATCAAATTTTGGTGAGTTGTTGTACACACTTTCGGGAGGTTCATAGGCATAGTTAATCCATTTCACAATAAATAGCGCCCGAGTAGATTAAACAAATGCGTAATGGCGTTGCGTTCATGTAGAACTCATCCGATTGCGATCAAGTTTTGGTGAGTTGTTATGCACAGTCCCGGAAAAGTTATAGGCGTAGGAAATCCAATTTACAATAGATGGCGCGCGAGTAGCTTCAACAAAATGGCGTGCGGTTGTTACAAGAAAGTCACACATGCGTTCAGATACCATTCATCCCTTTGCGATGAAACTTGGGTGAGATGTTCTGTACACTTCAGCTAAGGTTTCTGGCTTAGTAAATCCACTTAACAATAGGTAGCGCACGAGTAGATTCAACAAATGAAAGAAGACGGAAAAAGCGTTTCACCCTGTCCTGTTTGTGTTCACATACCATTCGTCCGATAGCGATGAAACTTGGGTGAGAGGTTGTGTACATTACAGGCAAGGTTTCTGGCTTAGTAAATCCATGTTATAATAGGTAGCGCACGAGTAGATTCAACAAATGTGCGACGACGCGCGAAGCGTTTCATTAAAGTCCCGTAAGCATTCATATACTATTCGTCTGATAGCGATGAAACTTGGGTGAGATGTTGTGTACACTTCAGGGAAGGTATCTGACTTAGTAAATCCACTTAACAATAGGTAGCGCACGAGTAGATTCAACAAATGAGCGACGAAGGGCGAAGCGTTTCAACAAAGTCCTGTGTGCGTTCACATACCACTCGACCTAGAGCGATGAAGCTTGGGTGAGAGGTTGTGTACACTACAGGCAAGGTTTCTGGCTTAGTAAATCCATGTTTTAATAGGTAGCGCACGAGTAGATTCAACAAATGAGCGACGATGCGCGAAGCGTTTCAACATTATCCCGTATGCGTTCATAAACTATTCGTCTGATAGCGATGAAACTTGGGTGAGATGTTGTGTATACTTCAGGGAAGATTTCAGGCTTAGTAAATCCTATTAACAATCGGTAACGCACGAGTAAATTCAACAAATGAGCGACGACGGGCGAAGTGTTTCAATAAAGTCCTGTATGCGTTCACATACCATTCGTCCGATAGCGCTGAAACTTGAGAGAGATGTTGTGTACACTTCAGGGAAGGTTTCTGGGTTAGTAAATGCACTTTACAATATGTATCGCACATGTAGAATAAACAAATGAGAGAAGACGCGCGAGGTGTTTCAACATAGTCCCGTGTGCGTTCTTATACCATTCGTCTGATAGCGACTAAACTTTGGTGAGCTGTTGTGTACACTCCAGGGAAAGTTTCATGCTTAGTGAATCCATTTTACAATAGGTAGCGCACAAGTAGATTCAACAAATGAGCGAAGACGCGCGAAGCATTTCAACAAAGTCCAGTATGCGTTTATATACCATTCGTCCTATAGCGACAACACTTGGGTGAGATGTTGTGTACACTTCAGGGAAGGTTTCTGGCTTAGTAGGCCTACATCCACTTTACAATAGGTATCGCACAAGTAGATTCAACAAATGAGCGACGACACGCGAATCGCTTAAACAATGTCCCGTACGCGTTCATATACCATTCATCCGATTGCTATGAAACTTTAGTTGAATTGTTGTGCACACTCCAAGAAAGGTTTCTGACTCAGTTAATCTTTTTACAATAGGTAGCGAACGAGTGGATTCAACAAATGAGTAACGGCGCGCGTATCGTTTAAAAAAATCCGTATGCGGTCGTATACCATTCATGCGATTGCAATGAAATTTTGGGAAATGTTCTTTCCACTCCCGCAAAGATTTCTGGTTTAGTAAATCCATTTTACAATTGGTAGCGCACGAGTAGATTCAATTAATGAGCGACAGCGCGTGAATCGATTCAACCAAGTCCCGTATGCGTTCATATAGGCTACCATTCATCCGATTATAATAAAACTTTGGGGAGTTGAGTATAGTTCTGCGAAGGTGCATGAATTAGTAGATCCGTTTTTCAATGGGTGGCGCACAAGTAGATTCAACAAATGAGTGACGGCGCGCGAATTGTTTAACCAAATCCCGTATGCGATCATATGCCATTCATCCGATTGCGATGAAAATTTCATGAGTTGTTGTGTACATATCAGGGAAGGTTTTCAACTTAGTAAATCCATTTTACAATAGGTAGCGTACGAGTATATTCAACCAATGGGTGACGGCGCTCGAATCGTTTCAAGTAAGTCCCATATGCGTTCATATACTATTTATTTCATTGTGATGAAACATTGTTGAGTTGTTGAGCACGCTCCCATGATTTTTTGAGATAGTAAATCAATTTTACAATACATTTGAGGAGGTTAACGGAAAAAATATTTAATAAACAAATGTTGGGAAATCAAAATCACTTCAACAAAGTTACAACGCCAACACTTTCTTCGATTGGCATTGCAACGCATGCCGGGTACAGCTAGTTTTCTATAAAATAAGAATTAAAGAAGAAAGAGTTCAACGAAATTCATAATCTTTGAAGAATAAGTAACTTAGGAGGAAGGGGGGTAAGTTAATTGTAGATAATTCACCTAAGGGGTTGGTATATGTTGATCATCAGCACCGGAGGTGAGTTATGTAATGTAGATCGAAAAGGGACCGATGAACGTGCCAACCTAAAAGTCACTAGCCACAAGTCTTTAAATGTTTAGAAGGGAACATCACCAATGCGAATATTCTTGTTTTGCTAAAATTTTGTACTCATGTTGGTCAGACCACGACGAAAAATGTGATCATTTTTCATCCCCAAATCACTAGAACTACCCTTGGAGAGTATTTAAATGTACTCATAACAAACACACGTGGAGCTGCCCATGTGAACGTGCCCGTCGAGTTATCATACCCTCTCCAACCTGTTGCACTAATGTACAGCACCACTACTGTTGCACCATTCCCTCACCAGTCAACTACCAACCTAGAGGGCTACAAAACATACTGCGGAAAGTGCCTGCGGCAGTGTACTTGGTACGAGAGGATACGAGAACAAGCAAAGCCTTCTCTCTCTCATGTGTTCATTTAAGCTTGCCACATCTCTCAGTAGGGATCACTTAAGTGCAGTGGCGTACGCAGGATTTCCTTCTGGGGGTATGGGGGTTCATTAATATACTAGGGTAATTGTGTACATTGCTTGCCACGGTGGGTGAGTTGTTATAGTGTCGGACTACCAACCCCAAGATTGCAGGTTCGCCCCTGGCCATGGTAAGTGATTTTTGAAGGCGACAAAAATCACGATACTCATGTCATACGTTGTTGGCATGTTAAAGAACCCATTTGAATTCAGTAGGCCGTGTTCAATGGCAAAATTAATCTCGGGATTTTCCGCCAACACAAAGTTCTTCCATTCTCTACTTGAAAGCGCTGTAGTGTCAAGGAGTTTAGATAGCTAACCTCCTTGACTTTCATAGCGTTCAAAGGAACGACGAAATTCGAAATGCAAGCTACCCTCTGGGTGTCAATTAACAAAGCTTGCACCAGGCACCCGAGGCCATACGATATTATTATTATTGTGTACATTACCGGTATTACAGGGACAGATGACCTTGCTGTTCCGCCCCTTAGAACGACAGTCATCATTATAATTAAAATGATACTTTGATTAATATTCATAAAAAACAACAATTACATAACCGCTCTCTTTGCATGAAAAATATTTTAGGTCTCATTTTTTCGACACAATAAAAAATGAAAAGAAATTCTAAAAATATGGACAACAGTAACTAAATATTGAGACTGAAACGATGCAGTGGTATAATCATGACCATAGTGACGTGGTTGCTTAAAATATTGATATTATGTGAGAGAAAAATAATGTTTTGCTCTCCGTGTTCCTACTGCAATTGCTATTGGCTCTCAAGATCTGCCTATCTTGATTATTTTATCTGTATCATTAATTGGAATAAATTGCAGAAACTCCTCTTTTACTGAATTATCTATAAGGAAACGGGCACACACAATTAAAGCAACCCGAAGCGAAGTGAAAAGACTTACCAATCGCACACTTAACAGCAAAACTGATCCATGGGTAGCTCCAACACTGCGAGTAGAGTGCAGGGCATTTATTAAGTGAGGAACGTGACCACACCTAAGGTGTATGCGGGAGTTAAGACGCCTAACGAGCGATGCCGTAACACAGGTGATAGATGGGACAATATATAGATTCAAGTAAAAGAATATCTCGGGGGGGGGTTCAACCCTGAAACCCCTCCCGTCGGTACGCCACTGCTTAAGTGTATTAAGAGATGAATAACATTACAGATGAATTACTTCAGATCTGATCAATACCTGAACAATCCTTCAGTGTGATAGAGATGGGTACATTTGTGATGATCTTTTGTTGGGGTTACCCAGTGTGCACAACTGGAGGTGAGCGACACATAGTCCTTATAGTTCGAAAACTTAAGTCTATCATGAAGAGAAGGAAAAGGTCTCATCTCTTTAAAAAATTACGCTTAGTTAACAGGTAGTAAAGAAAACAGTCAATTAAGTTTAGAAAATGGATCGGAATTGAGGGCCCGTTGACCAAGGGGAATCAATATACAAATTGGAAAAGAGGAGCCCGGCACAAGTAAGCAGAAGCAATGTTGGGCTCTACTGAGGTCCTGTGGATTCCAAAAAACTTCCTGCTACTGTTGTTAATAGTACTATGGGATGTACGTCCCTTTGAACTACTGCAGCTTTTAGAGACGCCGGGATTCCAGAATTTTGTCCCGAAGGGAATGTTTAAAATGCCAGTAAATCTACTGACCCGGCTCCCTCGCATTTGCGCACCCTCAAATGCCAATGGCTGCGCCAGGATTCGATCCTGCAACCTAGGGAACCGCAGGCGAGCGTACCGCTGAGCCAAGCACCCAGCCTTCCTGCTAAGGTAACTTAATTGTGGCAAGTTAATATTTTGATGCTAAGTACTTAATTGAGGCATCTAAAACAAGGTTTTATAAAAATTATTCCAGAGAACCTGGCGCTCCACAAACATATCCCTTACATCAAGAATTAACAAACGAGCTACCTCAGGCAAAGACCATTTGTGGCTAATTCCTTAGCAGAACTGCCTGGATGGTAAGGCATTCTGCTTCGAGTGCTGTTGGCGTTTTCGTTTTCAAGAATAAAGAATTGGTGAAGATAATGACTTACTTGAAATATGATTGTTGATGGCCCAGTTATAATCTAAACATTGTTTTTAGCCGATACTGAGCTTGCTTTGCTGTGGCGGTCTTCATGTTCCTCTAGTAGCCTATTAGCAGTAGGATATACAAACAGCAGTGCATTCACGTTTGGGCAATCACATCCCAAAACCCGTATATGATCGAGTGCTATCAATGCCATGTGGTGGGAACTTCACTTAAAATAGGAGACAGGGTGCCAACATAACAGTACTGCAGTTTCAATTCAATAACTTCAGCTACCTCTAGGAGTTCTGATAAAAAGTAAGACTGAGTAATACTAACTTCCAAATAATATTTATCTTAAAAATCTTTCGTATTAATATTAGAGAGAATATGTAGAGCCTATCTATCCTTTCAATTTCAAAAATATCACCAGGCTTGTCCTGCAGTTTATCAGAGGCCAACTGCTCACTGGACTCCTGGAAGTATTATACAAATATGACCCATTGTAAAATATATAGATACAAGATGAGTGCTAAGTTATGTGTAACATAAAATGTGAACATTAAGATATTAACTATTGAGTATTAATTAACTAAACCGTGAACATCACTAAGATTGCAATGTTACAATATAGGCCTACACTGCTCAAAACAATTAGAGGGATAGGAATTTGATGGAGTTTACCATGTACGCAGTCGGTGATTATATTTACTGTTGCTCTTATTCTTCCGACATGTTTTAAGAATACGAGGACACCTCCACATGTCGTTGGAAAGCCATGTCTTAGCGGCAGTAGGCACATGTATTGTGCTATGCCGCAGAGTGAAATGGACGAGCAATGTCGCACTCTGTCCTCGAGTGCGTGTAAGTGAAGAATACGTTACTATACGCTTGGTATACGTTGCATTAGTCGAAATGAGGCATTTGAATGAGACAGAATGTGTTCGGGCAGTGACAATACTGCAGTATGGTTGGACTATTCGTGCAGTGTCTACGGAGCGTAATGTGGCTTCATCTGTTGTTTGGAGGGTTTGGAAACGATTTTGTGAAACTGCTTCATACACACGAAAGCCAGGGCAAGGGAGAAAACAAAAAACATCGGCCAGAGACGACCGATATGGGGTGAATTGTTCTCTCCGCCGGCGTTCGGCGACCGCCCGGGACCAACAAAGTGATCTAAGAACAGCAACTGGTAGCAGTGTCAGTGACCAAACAATGCGCAACAGACTCCGAGGGGCACGTTTAAGACCAAGACGACCTTATCAGGTCCTTCGATTTGCTGAGGACCATAGGGACTGGGAGCTACGTTACTGACGCAATGTATTGTTTACGGACGAGTCCCGCTTTTGTCTAACACGGTGCAACGGACGTATACGTATCTATCGTCGTCGTGGTGAACGTTATTATGGAGCAGCAGTCCAGGAAACGAACAGCTTTGGCCGCGGCTCAGTCATGGTGTGGGGTTGCATCACAATTGATGGCCGATCGGACCTTCTGATAATCAGAGGGTGACTTAATGCTCAAAGGTACATCAACGAGATTGTACTAGGTCATGTTATGCCCATTGCAGTTGTAATGGGTCCCCAGTTTAGACTGCAACTAGATAATGCGAGAGCTCATTCAGCAGCAGCCACAAGGGGAACTCTACAGGACATCGCGATTCAAACATTCGACTGGCCTGCGTTGAGTCCTGACCTAAATCACATTGTGCACTTAAGGGATATGCTGGACAGACAACTTCGGGCCCGTCCTGTAGCGCCCCAGACTCTGGAACAACTTGCAGAGGCCCTTATGGAGGAGGGGGAAAACATTCCACAAGAAACTGTTCGCTGACATGTCAGGAGCATGTCACGAAGATGTGAGGAAGTTATACGGGCACATGGAGGGCCTACCGGATATTGAACTGTTTCTTTTTGTGCACTCTGTGCATTCATGGAAGGACTCTCCACTTTGGTTGACGACATTGTGTTGCATTTCTGGTCATAGCACCAATATGTGTGCTACGACAAGCACAAGATATGTACATTTTCGTTAAAAAAAAAAAAAGGTTTCATTTCCCAGATAACATGGCTGTTAAACTCCATCCATTCCTGACAAAATAATGCAGGTGTTTCAAATGTTGTGCCTCTATTTTTTTTAGTAGTGTATATCAATTAAAACGCAACTAACGATGTTAGGGTATTCTTCACTACGAGTCGACCAAACTGGAACAATCTTCATAAAGGGTTTCTCCTCCATCATTATCAAAGAAACTAGAACAGAGAAAGTACATTTAAGAATGAAATAAATTCTGTAGACCTACTTATACAAGTAAGCCTACGCCAACTCAATCTCACATTTAATAAATTAAATGAGTTAATATCAGACGCCCAAATGGATGTGAATACAACCCTTGCGGTGCACAGCGATTAGGAGAGGTTGTATTCAACAACAGGAAATCTTATACGCTCATTTCACAAAGATGTGATTTAGATATATGTTTTCGATTTCAGCATCATGGTCGTTTAAGTTCTTGATATTTATCATTGCGATTGAACAGATAATACGAAGAATTAATGATGCCTTCTTGTAGAGCAGTGAAATAAAGCATCCTATATTTGGTTTATCTCCTTCTATGTAGTGTATAGGCAGCTGGAGTAAATATAATAGTGGCAGACGTTTAAGTACCCTACATTACAAACCTAACAACAGATCTAATAAGATTACGTTCAACAGACCTTGGGCCACTGCACGAGTATTATAAATCCATCAGCATTATAATTTTATACAGGCATTGCAAAGCCACAAAATATATTTTCTCTCGAGCTACAAGCCGCCCTTCTCAAGTAAAAACCTTTACGTCTCTTCAATGAGACTGCTCAACACAAATAGGCCTATGGGTAGGCTTGCCATTTGCTCTTGTCCCGGTGTCCCGCTCGGTTTTATCAATGTCCCGGAAAGCGGCTGTAAGATGTAAAAAGTAATGAATTTATGTGTTTAAGAATCTTTTATGAATCGGTTACTCTTCATTAATGAGCGAGTCCACTGCAAGAGTATTGATTGTATGTAAAATCAACTTTGGCCTTTTTTGCTATGATTTTTATGAAAAGGTCAAGCTTAAGAAATACATTTTGAAAAAAAGTACATTCAAGTCAAAAATATGAGTGGTTTGAAAGCAAGGATTAGCATTGTTAACTCATTTTTTTTAGTTTGACATAGAAAGTTATTTGTAATTGTTTTTGTAGTTAGACAAAAAGTTGTAGTTTTTAAAAAAAATAATAAGACTTGGTAAATTGTAAGTATTTTAAATTGTATTTTATTAACACTTCTCTCTAGATGGTAGACCAGAAAAAAATCATTAAAAAGGAAAAATTATATATTTTTAAGTACCGTAGCAAAAATTCCTTTTTTATTTTTAAAAGATGTATAGAACTAACGATTTAGGATGCCAGATTCCCCTCTCCCGTCACTTGCGAGGCTTAAAAAAAAGGCTTAAAACCACCTGGTAGGCCATCCCATATTAATATGTCCCGGTTTCACTCAACAAAAATATGGCAAGCCTACCTATGGGGTAACATATATATTGACTATATTAAGGCTTTCACGGCCCGGATTATATAAATAATTCATATTTTTTGGGCTAATGCCGTGTGTATTTAGATTAGAACCATACGTTTCGGAGAAACCTATGATTTCCATTGAAAAAGGAGGCAAGGTTTCTCCGAAACGTAATGGTTCTAATCTAAATACTCACGGCATTAGCCCAAAAAATATGAATTATTTATGTATATTGTCGTTATAAGTCTGCTACCAGCAACACAACCACAGCTTTGTATCCTCGATGGTTAAGTATTGTAAACTGAGTATTATTTAAATTTGCACTGACCATTTACTTCCGCTGTTATACCAGTACATGTTATCAAAACCCAAGTTTTGTCATCTCCCTAGGCCTGAACACTGTCTTTCTACATAGCTCTTAATTAAGTAGGCTATACGGTACGGTATTTTCTAAAAAATTCTTAGAATGTCCCACCGATATATATATCAAAGTTACTAGTTGTAGTGAGAGAAAATTACAAGACTGGAAACAGTTCACACTAATCACGCAGTGCCAGGCGTCCCGATATCCAAGGACATCGTTACTCTTGGCGTCATAGACAGAGATGATGGTTGGTAGTTTCCTTAGTTTAGGGGCAGCGATAACGCGTTTAATTCGGGTGTGTGTAGAATTTGTCTGATGACCGGTGTTAATTGTGATGGCTATATTAGCGTGTGCTATCTGTGATTCAGGTAAGGACTGCAGACGATCAATTTTCAAGTAGTTCCTACTTTCGCTACGGAATGCTATCGTCCCCGACACCTAAACTCGGACTTAACTACTAGATGCCATCGCTACCAACACCTGGCGGCGAAAGTTGGAACTAATATAGCGTAAATCAAATCTAACCTACAAATATTAGCTTCTCACAAGTGTAGGTAGTGGAAGGTCCTTTTACATGTCTTAAATCTATGGCATGTGCCCGCCGGTTTTACTTCCTTTCCCAAGGAAGGCATACTAAGGGATTTTTAACGCGCTTAAACAAAAAACGAGCCTTGCAGTAGTCGCATATGATGTGTAACATCTGACATGTTATCCTACTATGAAATTCAGATGAAATATATGTGGTCATTTCTTTTTCAGCTGTACTCAATTTTTAATTTTTTTCTCACGTTTCTTTTGTCGATAATTTCGCATATAGCCTATTCTGCTCTGGATTTACCCATCTCTGCAAATCAAAAAGTCAGAAAAAAACAAGATGTTCAGTAAAGAACATATAGCCTACTTTCTCCTAAATGCATGGGTATTGTTATAACTCTTTGTCCTTTCCAAGGAGTATAATTGAATGTTGGTTATAGTAGCTTGTTGGAATAAGTGTAATACGGATATTAGACCTGAACCTGCCCGTTGCTAGTGCTACCTCTGTACCAAATTTCGTTCAATTCGGTTTCACCGTGATTGAATAGATAGGGGGAATCGATTGGCACATATACATGGCCGCCATTCGCAAATTATTGGTCAGATGACCTCGTAGTTTGGTCAAAAGATTCTTCATACATAAAGGTATAATGTTATAAAAATTGGTATAGATAAGATAAAAAGGTTGGTCGTAATTTGATTTAAGCTTTGAACATTTGGGTGGCCACCATTACGTTTCCGTCAAGATGGCAGCGATATAAAACATGACACTGAGGTGCCCTTTTCTAGTGCTACCTCTGTACAAAATTTCGTTCAATTCGGTTTCACCGTGTTTGAAAAGATAGAGGGAAATTTTGCACACAAATATGGCCGCCATCCGCAAATTATTCGGCAGATGACCTCGTAGTTTGGTCAAAAGATTCCTCATACATAAAGGTATAAAGTTACAAAATTTGGTAGAGATCAGATACATAGGTTGGTCGTAATTTGATTTAAGATTTGAACATATGGGTGGCTGCCATTACGTTTCCGTCAAGATGGCAGCGATATTAAACATGACACTGAGGTGCCCTTTGCTAGTGCTACCTCTGTACCAAATTTCGTTCAATTCGGTTTCACCGTGTTTGAAAAGATAGGGGGAATCGATTTGCACACAAACATGGCCGCCATCCGCAAATTATTGTGCAGACGACCTTATAGTGTGGTCAAACGATTCTTCATACATAATGGTATAATGTTAAAAAATTTGGTAGAGACCAAATGAAAAGGTTGGTCATGATTTGATTTAAGCTTTGAACATTTGGGTGACCGCCATTACGTTTACGTCAAGATGGTGGCGAAATACAACATGTCACTGAGGTGCCCTTTGCTAGTGCTACCTCTGTACCATATTTCGTTCAATTTGGTTACACCGTGTTTGAAAAGATAGGGGGAATCGATTTGCACATAAATATGGCCACCATCGGCAAGTTGTTGGGCAGATGACCTCGTAGTTTGGTCAAAAGATTCTTCATACATAAAGGTATAATGTTACAGAATTTAGTAGAGATCAGATTAATAGGTTGGTCGTAATTTGATTTAAGCTTTGAACATTTGGGTGGCCGCCATTACGTTTACGTCAAGATGGCGGCGATATAAAACATGACACTGAGGTGCCCTTTGCCAGTGCTACCTCTGTACCAAATTTCGTTCAATTCGGATTCACCGTGTTCGAATTGATAGGGGGAGGGGACAGACATTCAGAGTACACACACTCACACACACACTGACACACAATTTTTGGCCCTGTAGTGATCTCATAAGTCTACTTTCATTTTTTGCAAAAATCGAAATTAGGCTAACAATTAGTTCCGTGAAGAGCTAAAGCCTATTTTCATATACCGTATCCTACTTATGTTAATTGCCTCTATCAAAATACAAAATTTCAGTTTGATTGCTGTAATAGATTCGTAGATATTGAGAACCGTGTTATATTTCGGATGGTCGCCGGGTTCGATTTTTATTCATGTACTATTACTTGAAGATTATTGTGTACGTGTGGTTTTCAAATTTCAGTCGCATGATTAGTACACAAGAAGTAACAAGTAGTTCCGTGAAGAACTATACAGCCTATTTTCATATATCCTACTTATGTTAATTGCCTCTATCTACATACAAAATTTCAGTTTGATTGCTGTAATAGATTCGTAGATATTGAGAACCGACTAAGTATTTCCGATGGCCGCCATGTTGGAGTTACGTACTGCTACATGAAGAGTATTGTGTACGTGTAGCATTCAAACTTCAATCGCATGATTAGGACACAAGAAGTAACAAGGAGATTTTAAAATTCCGCACAGCTGCCATTTTGTGGTTATGGAAACAATTGAAATAAATTAGATGCCAGTGGATTAACATTCGTATAAGGATTTACTGTACCAAGTTTCACTGCACTCGGATGGTTAAATTGCGAGAAACGTCCATGTGAATATTTATATTTCGCGTCGCCGCCATGTTGGATTTGTGATCACCAGGTTATTTAAAAACCTGGAGGTGAACTTAAGTTCATAAGCCCTATGAACATTAAAAAATTCAGTTTGATTGCTATAATAGATTCGTAGATATTCAGAGCCGTCTAAATATTTCGGATGGTCGCCATGATGGATTGTTAAATGTATAGGCCATAGAGTCATGTACCATTAAAGGAAAATTATTACGTAGGTTCATTATTCTAACTTTCACTTTGATCGCATGATTACGACACAAGAAATAAAAACTTAATTTTAAAATTCGCAAAGCCGCCATCTTGAGGTTATGTAAACAATTGAACTAAATTTGATGCCAGTGCATTACAATATGTATAAACATTTAATGTACCATATTTCACTCCGCTCAGATGGGTAAATCGCGAGAAAAGTCTATTAAAATATTTCAAATTCGCTTGGCCGCCATGTTCGTTTTGTACTCTAAGGTTTTTAAAACGTACAAATTTAAACTTGTAGTAGTACCCTGTATCGCCGTACAAAATGTCAGGGTGATATCAGAAATAGTTTCGGAGATATAGAATGCCGGTTAAATATATTGCACAGCCGCCATGTTTGATTGCTGAGACGTAATAAAATTGGAAGGCTACAGTCAAGGTCGATCAAAATGGTGCTATGATCTTAGCGAGTTTCTTTGAAATCACCCCAGACGTTTAAAAATTAATAGGGACACACCCACAGACACACAGACAGACACACACATACGCACGCACACAACACATGGACAAAAGGTGATCTCATAAGCCTCTTGTCACATAAAATGAAAATTGGCTAAAAATCAGTTTGATTGCTATAATAGATTCGTAGATATTCAGAGTCGTCTAAATATTTCGGATGGTTGCCATGTTGGATGGTTATATGTATAGGGCATTCAGTCATGTACCATTAAAGGAAAACTATTGCGTAGGTTCATTGTTCAAACTTTCACTTCGATCGCTTCTTTACGACACAAGAAATAAAAAATTAATTTTAAAATTCGCTCAGCCGCTATCTTGAGATTATGTAAACAATTGAACTAAATTAGATACCAGTGCAGTACAATGTGTATAAACATTTGCTGTACCAAGTTCATTGCGTTTGGATCATTAAATCGCGAGAAAAGTCTATTTAAAACTTTAAAATTTGTTTGGCCGCCATGTTCGTTTTGTAGTTTATCGGTTTTTGAAAGTCTTATAGATGAACTTCCAGTAGTGCCCTTTATCAACAAAATTTCAGGCTGATACCGGTAATAGTTCCAGAGATATAGAATGCTGGTGAAATATTACGCACAGCCACTATCTTGAGGTTATGTAAACAATTGAACGAAGTTTGATGTCGCTGCATTACAAAGTGTATAAACATATACTGTACCATGTTTCATTGTATTTGGTTGATTAAATCGCGAGAAACGTCTATTTAAAAGTCGCAAATTCGCTTGGCTGCCATGTTGGTTTTGTAGTTACCAAGTTTTCAAATGTCACACAAGTGAACTTCTAGTAGTTCCCTTTATCACCGTAAAACATTCCAGGGTGAAATCGGTGATAGTTTCGGAGATATTGACTGCTGGTGAAATATTTCGCACAGCCGCCATGTTGGATTGGTGACACTTAACAAAATTTGAAGGATAGGGTCGGGGTCATCCGGAATAGTGCTATGAATTTACCGAGTTTCATTGAAATCGCTCCAGCCGTTTTGACGTTATAAGGGTGGGACACACGCTCACACGAATCACACACGCAGTCACAGACACACGGACAAAAGGTGATCTCATAAGACTATTTTTTCATAAATGAAAATAGGCTGGAACGGGGTGTCCTAATCCTACAACACCTCATACAAGTCCCTAGCATTATTGGTTCGCGAAATATAAAAAAGCCGACCCTTTACTTTTGGGTCCTTTGGTTAAATTAAGAGGGGGATAGAAAAACGGGGGTGTAACCCGGACTCCTAGGACACCTCATACAAGTCCCTAGCATTATTGGTTCACGAGATATTCAATAGCCGATGACCCATTATTTTTGGGTCGTATGGTTAAATTAAGGGGGCTATAGGAAAACAGAGGGTGACATCCCGAATCCTAGCAGACCTCATACAAGTTCCTATCATTATTAGTTCGCGAGATATTTTTTAGCCGATGACCTATTAGTTTTGGGTCCTTTGGTTAAATTAAGGGGTTTATTCGAAAGGAGGGGGCATTACCTCACGCAAAATGGGTTGGCACCATCTCACAGCCATCTCTCCGCCTCCGCGCACGCTCTTTGGTCAAATCAAATAGCGCCCGCTTCCCCGGTTTCCTGTTACACATTTCCGTCCCTTTCCAAAATCTCCCAACAAAAAAATATCCAGCAACCCAGAGGCAACACTATGTTGGCCGACAGTACGTCGTGGTACCAATCTCTGCCACCGCGTGCTGGCCAACAATACGTCGTGGTACCAATCTCCGCCACCGCGTGCTGGCCAACAGTACGTCGTGGTACCAATCTCCGCCACCGCGTGCGCTCTTTTTTTCCTGTTACACATTTCCGTCCCTTTTCCAAAATCACTCCCACAAAGAATATCCAGCAATCGATAGGAAAGTTGTTACACATCAAGAATCCGAAGCTCAGGCAGAGAGGAACATGGCTTCAAGTTGCGGACGTGGCTTCAGTGGCGTAGTTGGAAGCATGCTCAACTACTGTGCCCAAAATAGCGGGTTCAAACCCGGCCGAAGTCGTCAGATTTTTTAATAGCGTTAAAATCCCTCAGTATGCATTCCTTCGGAAGGGAAGTAAAGCCAGCGGTCCCATGACATAGATTTATGGCATGCAAAAGATCCTTCCACATACTAAACTTGTGTTAAGCTAAATTTCTAGGTTAGATTTCGTTGCACCGCTCTATCAAAGTTCCAACGTTCACCACTAGGTATCAGTGACATCTGGTGGCGAAAGTTGGAACTAATTGAAATTGAACGGATCCTGTAGCTTGGGTGTTCGGTTGAAGTAACTACATACTCAGGCGAGCCGAACATGTCCTCGGACACTCCCGGCACTAAAAGCCAGATGACCTCGCAGTTCCGCCCCTTAAAACAACTATAACTAACTAACTAAAAGCCATGTTGTTGTTGTTGTTTGAGTCTTCAGTCTTTTGACTGGTTTGATGCAGCTTTCCATGGCTCCCTGTCCTGAGCTAATCGTTTCATCTCTACATAACTACCACACCCTACATCCGAGGCAATCTGTTTAACATATTCTAACCTTGGTCTACCCCTACAGTTCTTGTCCTCAACCCTTCCTTCCATAACTAAGCTTGCTATTCCTGGGTGTCTTAGTATGTGTCCTACTAACCTATCTATTCTCTTCATTAGCAGTCGCCAGAAGCATCTCTCCCCTCCCACTCGTCTTAATACCTCTTCGTTTGTAACCCTATCTACCCATCTGATCTTCATCATTCTCCTGTAAAAACACATTTCAAATGCTTCAATTCTCCTCTTTTCTGCTGCACCAATTGTCCAAGTTGCACTTCCATAGAGAGCCACGTTCCAGACAAAGGCTTTCAAAAACGACTTCCTAATACCTAAATCTATATTCGATGTCAACGGATTCCGTTTTTGTAGAAATGCTTTCCTTTTCTGAGCCAACCTACTTTTTATATCCTCTTTTCTTCGTCCATCACTGGTTATTTTACTTCCTAAGTAACAGAAGTCTCCTACTTCCTTCAGCTTTTCACCTGCTAATTTGATGTCCATAGAGGTTTCTGATTTATTTCGGCTGCATTCCAGTATTTTTGTTTTACATTTATTAATTTTCATCATGTATTCTTTCCGGAAGACGGAGTCCACACCATTCAAATACTCATTCAAATCCTCAGACGTGTCGGCCAAGATGACGATGTCATCAGCAAATCTCAGAGTTGAAATTATTTCTCCTTGAATCTTCACTCCCACTTTAAATGTTTCTCCAATTTCCTTCATTGCTTGTTCAATGTAAAGATGTATAGTATGGGTGATAAGTTGCAGCCTCGCCTTACACCTTTCTGAATACCAGCTTCTCTCTCCTGTCCTTCAGCTCGAATGACTGCTGTCTGGTTTCTGTATAGATTGTATATCACCCTCCTATCCCTGTAATTTATTCCAATAGATTTCAAAATGTCAAATAATGTAGTCCAATCAACGTTATCAAAAGACTTTTCTAAGTCTACAAATGCCATAAACGTTCTTTTATCTTTCCTTATTCTACCTTCCAAAATCAGCCTAAGACTTAGTACAGCTTCCCTTGTTCCTACATTTCTCCTGAAACAAAACTGGTCTTCACCCAACTCCGTTTCTATCTGGCTTTCCATCCTCTTGTAAATTATTCGAGACAGGATCTTTGAAGCATGAGTAATGAAGCTGATTGTACGGTAATCTTCACATCTGTCAGCTCCCACTTTCTTTGGTATAGGGAGGATAACATTCTTCTTGAAATCAGGGAGTACCTCGCCTTTCTCATAATTCCTACACACCAAGTGAAATAACCTGAACA
This sequence comes from Meconema thalassinum, assembly GCA_946902985.2. Taxonomy (NCBI): domain Eukaryota; kingdom Metazoa; phylum Arthropoda; class Insecta; order Orthoptera; family Tettigoniidae; genus Meconema; species Meconema thalassinum. The sequence continues at coordinate 242,439,450 of OX336395.1, forward strand.
GATCGTCATCTCCTATGCAGCGTAGCAACACAATCGGTATATCATCTATGCCTGGTGCTTTGTTCCTGCTTAAGTCCTCCAATGTTCTGTCAAATTCTGATCTCAATATTAAATCTCCCTTTGCATCCTCATCAATTTCCTCCTCTCTTTCCATTACATGATTCTCTATCTCCTTTCCCTTATACAAACACTCTATGTAAGCTTTCCATCTCTCAACCTTTTGTTCCCTATCTGTTAGAGGCTTAGCATTTGTTTCCTTAATATTACAACACTTAGTCTTCTTTTCCCTAAAAGTATTCTTAATCCTTCGATAAGCTGCGTCTACTTTTCCAAATTTCAGACAATTTTCTATACCAGCACATTTCTCTTTGAACCATTCCTCCTTCGCTTCCTTGCACTTCTTGTTAACCTCATTTCTCAGACGTCTGTATTCTGCTTTCCCCTTTTCATCTGTTACATTCTTGTGTTTCCGCCTATCATCCATCAATTCTAGTATATCCTGAGTGATCCACGGTTTTCTACCTATTCTTTCTTTCCTACCAATGTTTTCTTCTGCGGATTTTGTTATTTCATTCTTCAAAAGTGCCCATTCGTTTGCAATTGAAGTTTATTTAGGGTTTTTCATTAGTCCTTCCTTTATACTCTTCTTGAAACTTTTGTTTACATCCTTCACTTTCAGTCTGTCTATTGCCCACCTTTTTGGCTTTTGACTTTTCTTCAGTTTCTTCAACTTTAATCTGCATTTCATAACAACCAGAGTGTGGTCAGAGTTTATGTCAGCACCAGGATATATTTTACAATCCAAAATCTCGTTTCGAAACCTCTGCTTGACCATAATGAAGTCGATTTGGTAACGACCTGTATCTCCTGGTCTCATCCATGTGTATATTCTTCTATTGTGGTTACTGAATAAGGTGTTAGCTATGACCAACTCATGCTCGGTGCAGAATTCTATCGGCCTGCTTCCTCAATCTTTCCTTTCACCTAATCCGAAATCTCCTGCTATCTTCCCTTCTCTCCCTTTTCCTACCACAGCATTCCAATCTCCCATTACTATAACATTTTCATCACCCTTGATATACCTCAAAAATTCATCTATTTCTTCGTAGACTTTTTCAACATCTTCATCATCAGCTTGACTGGTAGGCATATAGACTTGTACCAATGAGGTGCACGTAGGTTTAGTATTGATTTTTGCTTCAATAATCCGCTCACTATATTGCTCATAATATTCCACCCGCTGTCCAAGTTTCCTACTCAATATGAGACCAACCCCTGCTTGTCCATTGTTTTATTTAGTGCTAATGACCCTATAGTCACCTGACCAAAGGTCCTGTTCTTCCTGCCAGCGCATTTCACTAATCCCAACCAAATCCAACCTCAACCTATCCATTTCCCTTTCTAAGTTTTCTAACCTTCCATTTCCTAGCAGACTTCTAACATTCCACGCTCCGATCCGTAGAATATCAGACTTCCTCATTGTCACTTCTGTGATGTTAACCCCCTCTCGGGTAGTCCCCACCCGGAGATCCGAACGGGGGACTAGTTTATCTCCGGATTGAAATTTTACAAGGGAGTAGGCCATCATCACATGTAATAAGAGAGGTGCATATCCTCGGGAAGAGCATTACGGCTGTAGTTTCCCGTTGCTTTCAGCCGTGCAGCAGAACACAGTGTAGCCATTAGTTGGCTTATATTATCAATATCTTAACCTTCTATAAGACTAAAAGCCATACGACAAATAAAACAAGATGTTCAGTAACGAACATGTAGCCTACTTTCTCCTAAATGCATGGGAATTGTTATAACTGTTTGTCCTTTTGAAGGAGTAGAATTGAATTTTGGTTGTAGTAGCTCGTTGAAATATAACGTGTTATACCGATATTAAATATGAATATGAGGTGCCCTTTGCTAGTGCTTTCAACATTTGGGTGGCCGCCATTACGTTTCCGTCAAGATGGCGGTGATATAAAACATGACACTGAGGTGCCCTTTACTAGTGCTACCTCTGTACCAAATTTCGTTCAATTCGATTTCACCGTGCTGTACAAAATGTCATTCAATTCGGTTTCACCGTGTTTGAATTGATATGGTGAATTGATTTGCTCACATACTTGGCCGCTATCTAAAAACTATTGGGCTGATGACTTTGTCGTTTGGTCAAAAGATGCTAACTACATAAAGGTATATTGTTGCAAAATTTAGTAGAGATCAGATGATTAGGTTGGTCGTAATTTGATTTAAGCTTTTAACATTTGGGTGGCCGCCATTACGTTTCCGTAAAGATGGAGGTGGTATAAAACATGACACTGAGGTGCCGTTTGCTAGTGCTTCCTCTGTACCAAATTTCGTTCAATTCGTTTTCACCCTGTTTGAATAGATAGGGGGAATCGATTTGCACACATACATGGCCGCCATCTGCAAATTATTGGGCTGATGACCTTGTAGTTCGGTCAAAAGATTCTTCGTACATAAAGGTATAATGTTGAAAAATGTGGTAGAGATCGCATGATTAGGTTGGTCGTAATGTGATTTAAGCTTTAAACATTCGGGTGGCCGCCATTACGTTTCCGTCAAGATGGCGGCGATATAAAACATGACACTGAGGTGCCCTTTACTATTGCTACTTCTGTACCAAATTTCGTTCAATTCGGTTTCACCGTGTTTGAAAAGATAGGGGGAATCTATTTGCACACAAACATGGCCGCCATCCTCAAATTATTGGGTTCATTATCTTGTAGTTTGGTGAAAAGATTTTTCATACATAGAGGTATAATGTTGCAAGAATTGGTAGAGATCAGATGATTTGATGGTCGTAATTTGATTTAAACGTTTAACATTTGGGTGGCCGCCATTACGTTCCCGTCAAGATGGCTGCGATATAAACATGACACTGAGGTGCTCTTTGCTAGTGCTACCTCTGTACCGAATTTCGTTCAATTCGGTTTCACCGTGTTCGGATTGATAGGGGGGGGGGCAGACATTCAGAGTACACACACACAAACTCACACACACACAGACAGACACACAATTTTTCGCTCAGTGTTGATCTCATAAGTCTACTTTATTTTTTTGCAAACACCGAAAGTAGGCTAAAAAGGAGCGAGGCTTACAGTAGTCGCATATGATGTGTAACATTTGACATGTTCTCCTACTATGAAATAGAGATGAAATATACTTTATGTGAAGTCAATTTTTTCGTCATATTATTGGTCGAATATATTCTAAGCATGGAAATATATTAATTTAATTAGCTTGGTAAATGTTTAAAAATTGGAAATATTAGAGAAAAACAAAATTACCCGTGTAATTTATTAGTTAGTTTTTGTAATCAAGGAAACTTTTTTAACCACAATGAAAATTATTATATTGACAGCGACCGGAATTAACCTAAAAGTATGAAAACGATCCGCACTAAAATATTTATTCAAATAATTCCATATTACTTACTCGCATTTTTTTTTTTGAATGTATTCATAGTGCTACCTTGTTCCAGCAAACATGAAGGATTCCTTCGTGTTATTATCATCGGTAAGTTCTCATTACTATTATTTATGCTCATGCTATGAAATTTTGATGGCTCAGCGATGATGCAAGTCTCGTCCGGGTAACTTGTGCCTGCCAGGAGCGCAAATCCCTTGTTAACAATGAACTCTGTTGGTCATTGAAATAACTACTTGTAAAACTCCAGTGCCAAATCCTGACCGGTGCGTCTGTGCGAGGTACGTAGTGGTACCATGATTAATTGTAGGAATATCTTTAATGGGGCCTGCAAACCTTGAAGTAAACCGTATGGGATATACATTCCACAGTAAAAGTGAAATGAAAATCCACAGCCTGCTTCCAGTCTCCAACCGGGTCAGGAATGGAATGAATGAAGCCCCCTTCTAGCGGCGAGGATATGGACTGTGCCGGCTGCCGAGGCCTGACGCACTCCTCTGGGGCAATGATTAAATGAATGACAGATGAAATGAAATGATAGTGGAGAGTGTTGCTGGAATGAAATTGTGACAGGGAAAACCGGAGTACCCGGAGAAAAACCTGTCTACCTCCGTTTTTTCCAGCACAGATCTCACATGGAGTGACCGGGATTTGAACCACGGACCCAGCGGTGAGAGGCCGGCATGCTGCCGCATAAGCCACGGAGGCTCCACAGTAAAAGTATGAAGATTTAATAAATCATAATTGTTTTCAGCAAATATGATATAATGAATATTTTCACACCAAAGAATGACAACTTGAAGTTGATATATTGTAGGAATATATTTAATGTGGTCTCCAAACCATGAAGTAAACCTATGCGATATACATTCCACATAGGGCTGTATGTTGGCTGACAGTTGTGCATTAAGCATCGAAATACATTAAATTTACACTACATTCAATATTTTATATTTCACTTTGTTTCAGTCTTATGGTTCTAAGCAGGTCTCGATTATTGACTTGGATAGTTTTTTACATCTTGTAATGTGGTATCGATAACATGGGCGTTTACAAAGATCACATACACATGTTTCGTTCGGCTCGTGATGGTTCTTCTCTTTGCACACGAAATGGCGCAGGTTTTCCATCCATGATCTATTCACCATGACCTCAGAAGTCAGCCCATATCGCTTTGGACTTTTGTTTTCTTATTTCCACTTGTTTTTCCCAGTTTTTAGTAAAAGGTAGATTATATTTGGTCCTGAGATCTTTCATCAGAAAGGTTTCTTTTGCAAGGACATAGACGAATCGTGAGCGGGTGTATTTGGATATTACTAGGGCGCACTTCAGGAACCGAGCTTTGACGGCTTCCGTGGCTGATAGATCTTTCATTCCTAGTTTTTCCCAGGTTATTTCTATTCCATACGTTAGGATGAGTACATTTTTTGCATCGAATAGTTTCATGACAGTTTTTAGGGATAGTCTAGGTAGTGATGGTATGCCAAATATTGCCTTCGTGGCTGCTGATATTCTTTTTTTATTGTGAATCCTAAAGGATATTACGGTTGTCTGGAGGGTCATGCCCAGGTATTTGTAGGCGTTATCCGTTTGAAGTGGTTCGTTTCTATAATAAACCTTGTCGTGTGGGTCTTCTCTCCCACCTTTTCAGCAAATATGATATCATGAATATTTTCACAGCAAAGAACGACAACTTGAAGTTGATATATTGTAGGAATATCTTTAATTGGGTCTCCAAACCTCGACGTAAACCTATGCGATATACATTCCACATAGGGCTGTATGTTGGTCGACAGTACCTCGAATGCTTACATTAAATAAGAATACAGCACAAGTATGAATATTTAATAAATAATAATTGTTTTCGGCAAATCTGATATAACGAATATTTTCACACCAAAGAACGACTACTTGAAGATGATTTATTGTAGGAATATCTTTAATGGGGCCTCCAAATCTGAATCTTAAATTTTAAGAAAAGTAGGCTCTTAGTTCGTCACGGAACTACTTGTTTTATTTAAAACTGACCCATAGACTTCAATTTCGTCACAACCTACCGAACTTCGGTCACCGAAGGCACCTTAAGAGTAGGAAATTCCTGTTGAAATGCTCGGCGAGTAACACTAATACACTCGTTCTTAATATAAGTACAGCAAATGAAACTTCTTTGTTTTGTGGCGAACGTCTAAACCATACTTGTGTGTGGCTAGATAAAAACTAACCATTCCCAAATGATCGTAGCTATAGTTGGCGCCGTTGGTGACCGAATATATTCTTAGTTCCATCTCTTCTGGTACAGAATGCTCACACAAACTTTGGTTGAAGTCCAATGGATAGCCTGGACGTTACATGCAGTTAGACATTGGATCTATCAGTGCGATATTATTGTGCCTATTTTTGATGAAATACATATATTAGCACAGAAGTTACATGCATTTAAAAATTGGACCTATCGGCCAGCTTGGAATCATGTTCATAGCACTGACGTATATTAGTTACTCCATGCTAATCTAGAATATCAGTTTCTATACCTGTGCAAAGTTTGGAGCTGTTGGCTTGCATATTGTCTGATATATTGATATTAGGGTAAAGCAAATACAGACAGCATTTATTAACAGTTGGCAGCCCTGGTCGCTCTTAAGAATACGTATGGGGATAGATGATATGGTACACATAGCACATACGAAATTTGGTTGAAATCCAATTGATAGTATAGAAGTTGCATATATATACAAATTGGACCTCTCTGCAGGCCTAGAATCATGTTGGCAGGGGACGATAACCTAGATGTTTGGCCCCTTAAAACAACAATTATCATCATCATCATTTCATGCTGGCAACACTGTCATGCATGGTCTCCTGAAAATGAATCTGTAATGTTACTATCTATGTGTGTGTTAATTTTAGAACAGTTTTCATGCATATCTTCTGAGATCTCCAACATGGAGCTTACATTTTATTTGCGATTCTTCATCAATTGGTAGTATTGCGTCATATTCTAATATGGCCTTGAAATCTTCACGTATATATCTTTAAGCATACCAAATTTGGTTTCGATAGCTGCAGCCGTTTAGGAGTTGATAGAGTAGGAACACACAGGCAGACAGGACAGACTGACACATATTTGCCAGGATCGATCTCATAAGTCTACTGTTTCCTCTTTTTTTTTTCAAAATCTGATAAGTAGTCAAAAAATTAAAGGAGACGTCACGTTTGCACAGAAGGGAAATTAAAGGACATTACTGCTCGATTATTACGGTCACCGAGAAAATCTTCGCAAAAACCTTCTCAACAAGCCGGCGTGTCATATTCAACGGCTCACAGGGCCACAAAACTAATTAAGTATCGACCGTGCAAAACTACTCAGGTTCAAACTTTAGTCCAAGAGACCCAGTGGCAAGAACCTACTACTTTATTGTTTCTGCCAGTCCGTGCATGACGGAAATTTAGATCCACAGTTAGTGTTTTTCAGTGACTAGACGTGGTTTTATTTACATGGGCGTGAGAATTCACCAAACAATCGATACTGGTCACCTGTGAACCCAAGATTGATCCACCAAAACACCCTGCATGACCCATCACAATTTGGTGATGACAATTCTTTGCCTGATAGTACCGGGAATTAGTGACAATTCTGGGGTTGAATTACATATTAGATACGATGACATTACATAGATAGACTGATATAGCAAATACAATCATATTCTAGTATCGTAGGGCGGATCAGGGCAAATTTCAGGGGTATTTGAATGAATTATGTGTAGGATGGGCATCGGAAGGAAATCACATTAATATCCTGTGAACTAACTTTTTGAAAACTTTCAATAGCGCGATTGATGAATTTGTCCCATTTAAATTACTGAAACAAAACCCATATCCTGAGTATTACACACGAGGATTCAGGAGTCAAAAACGGAAAATTGGGAAATTATACAATCAATGATATGATAGTGACAAATATATGTTGTAATTTAAGTCCTTATCAAGAGAGCTCGTCTTAAAAAAGAGGGCTGCTCATGACAATTATATGCAAGGTTGACTTGGTTTGGGAGGCGATGGGTGAAAAAAAATTACAGTTACTGTATGTTAGGAGAAGAAAGGGAAATTCAAATAATTTGTCGATGATAATGTCCTGTGACGGTAAATAAATTACTGAGAAACAGGCCATTGCTAATGAATTAAATGTCTTTTACGGTAGTGTGTTCAATAAATCCAATAGCTGTGTGTTGGACCTTACGACGAATCACGGGCTCCCCTTTTCCAAATAAACCAGTCAGCAATTGTAAAGCTAATACAAAAATTACGTTACAATATATCGAAGTGTCCTGATAATATTGTTAGTGAAGTACTTCAACTAGGAGGTATGGATGTGGCACGATACTTGGAGGTGCTGTTTAATGTGTCCATAAACAATGCACAAATCACAGATCACTGGAAAAGAGATACGGTAGTCCCAATAATTAAGGCAGGGAGCAGACTTGAATTGGGCAACTACAGGCTGGTTAGGCTTCGTCCATCGTTTGTAAACAGATGAATCATCTCATTTGCGACTACTCGAGGGAACAGTGGGAAGGATTATCATGGTTTAATGATAGACAAATTGGATTTCGGAAAGGTTACTCATGCGAGAGTCAGATGCTATCACTTTTTCATGATATTAGCGAATCGTTAGACAGTGGGGTTTCAGTCGACGCCGTAAGCTTGCCGTTGGATAATGTGATGCATTTATATTCCAGAACTCTAGATGTTTGGGATACTTGGAAATACTATTCCGATGATTAATTAAATAATTTCTGATCCAGTAAATCTTTGAAAATCCGACTTTTTTAATAATAAAATATTATTTTCGCCAGGAATAAAATGAGTAAAAATAATTATGAAATTGCATGATCCGATAATTCATTGAAAAGTCTTGGTGACTTTTAAATAGTTTAATTAATGCTCAACACTGATAATAAATATTTTGGACTGAACAATGAGATAATATTTTATAATTGGAAATAATACCACGAGCAAGTTCAGAATTGAGAATAGTATCGGATGGATAATTAATCGGGTCAAATAATGATTTCGCATTTCTTTGGGAATGTTGTGATTCCACATTATGTGACTTTGAAATATATGTCAAATGGAAAGGTTTAAATAATCGAGGAATTTTCAGAAATATGGCGTTAAACAGTGATAAAACTTGTAAATAATTATCCTCAGAACGAACTGAAAACTTTCTGCACACTGAGGATAACGTGTACAGTTGTCAAAATAGGCTAGGATGATACTGGAATGGACTAACAAGTTCCCAAGTGTCATAAAAGTGAATCATTTTTTGAAGATTTAAGTGTTAGTTGTAGTCAAGTGATTGATTAAGTTTTTTTGCACATATAGTTAAATTAGGGTCCCAGGGGGAACGCAGGTTGGCTTTTTTGTTGTTGTTGTAAGGATTGGTCTTTTTAGTTTTCTCCCTGTGGAAACACATTATATTTTGTGTGTAGGGTGTGTTGACAGACAAACTAAATTGAGATATTTTAAGAAACTGGTGTCATTCAAGAATTTTTGCATTTCCTTCTATCCTTGAAGGAGTATGGGTTTCGATATCCATCCGGCTAGCATTTTCTTGATTTTGCTTTGATTTAACGCCCATATATACCCCGAGATAACTTTGAGTCTGGTGCTCGGCGGATCTCAAAATTCATGCTCATCTGGTTGTGGGACTTCGGGCAAATGGTCGCAGTACGTAACATTACTATTTTGATATTTGATCCCTTTTAAAATAAGTGAATGTTTTTTATGGTTTTATTTATGACATTAATGCTTTTCAGTCGGTCAACACGATTGTACCTGATTATATTGGGTGTTATTCCCTAACCCTGACTACAAATTACATGGGATTAATAGATTCATGTAATTTGTTTTGGTAGTCTACACTATTTTGTTATTATGTTGTAAATCAAGCTTTCCAATTTATACTAGTGGCCTAATAGCAATGTAATGTCTCGTATGGCGAATACACAAATGATACACTGCTCTAATTGGAATTATGCCAACTTATCTGGTTTTAGAAACTGATCCTTGTAGCGTCCGTACTTGAGGCACGATCTCACCAGACTGTTGTTCCGAGAAAGTGCTAGATTTATGTTTGATGCCTGCGGTGCGCTCTGGTTGCTATTCTGAGTACTTGTCATTAATGTTACGTTTAAGTACTCTCCGCACCTTCTGTTGATGCAACATGAAAACATTACTTGAATTTTTGTTAGATTGTGTCATGGCTGGCAATGACCTAATCTGTATAAATGTATGCAATAGGGAAGAAGATCTCAACAATTAACGTAAGATCTCTTCCCTTTATCGCATAAACTAAAGAGTCATATGTAAGCCCTGCTGGACATTTAGGGTCTTCATAAGCTCGTCATGACTGGTTTATTTAGGTCTAGATTTACTGAGAATTCAGTAAAAAATACAACCTTCTCGCTTAGCATTTTTCCTCGTTATCCCCCAATATTTATTCATTGCCTTGCTTTTTTCGTTATGTTGTTACCATATTGTTGATGGGATTGTTATCTAATAGTGTGAATAGGGGTGAACTCTGCAAGAATGTCTGTTCATTTAGACTATCCGAGTTGTTTAATTTAGCTACGTGAATTTCTATGGCTTTTTTTATGTCAAGTTCCCTACTTTTGTTTCATAGTGTATGATTCTTAGGTCATTTCAATGTTTGTAAAGCTATGTGCTGTGTCATACATGTGCTCGCATACTGCTGAGTATTCCTGTGTTTGATCGCATTTCTAGGTTCTTTATAACATGTGACCATCCTCCTTCCTGTCTGCCCTACGTAATTTGCTTGACACCCTGTTTCTGGGCATGAAAAAAAGTACACCCGATTTCAAGTACGGTATGTTTCTTTTAAAATGGTTGTTATGGAGGTGCTTACGTAATGGGCTGTTCGTTCAGATTGCAACTTTGCTTCCTTGTTTTTTGAAAATATTAACGATTTTTTACGCATTTACATCCACGGAGTTGATACGTGCGAATCTGCTTACATCACTGCTTGGTGTTAGTAATGTATTGTACCCGAAATTCACATAGCTACCACCTATTATTCTAGAGAAGGAGGGGATCGCTGGGAACCTTGATACCCTGCTAGATAAACCAACAGTACCCTGCTAGGCGGATAGCTAGTAATTTCTTGATACAAGGATATTCAAAAATACGATAGTACTACTACCTAGCTAGGTACAAAACTCCTACGATAAAATATGGTAGGACGAGATTCTCGGAATCTCAGGGGTGAACGGTTTAAAACGACGGGCGCCTGTACCAAACTAGCAGTACTATCGCATCAAATCATTAAATAAGGAGATCATCATGTTCTCTAGAAATGGAAAGGCAAACTAAGCAGTGCCTGCGAAGTTTATTAATTATTCTGGACAACAATAACAAAATATCCGACGATAAATATTACACTCTTCACACGTTATAAACATTCAAACTTCATTGTGAATATCGGTATCTGGACTTTTATAAGTCCCCATTCACAAAATAAATAAAATAATTACTTTATAGACTTCTTGTGTATTTAAGTACTTAAGATTGTCAACACTCTTTTTGAGCATGCTGTATTCTGATATAATAAATTCTTAACGACGTTGTTATACATTTCTTCTCCTAAATGATACTGTGCCCAAATCCGGTTGCCTAGATTAGAGGGTACAGGCCACAATGCTAAGTCCAGAATTGAAAGATTGAATAGCGCGCGCCAAACCTTCTTAGAAGGAATTGGAAGCTTTTGACAGCCAAGAAATGGATAAGTGACGTAGGCCGAGAGCGTCATAGTCGAGGCTAAAATGTCATTAAATATTTCCCGATGGAGTAGAATCTTGAGACTAATATCTGATTACTGGCACGGACAAGGGAGGAAGAATGTGCTTTATTTCGAGGAAATTGATTGAGCGGAAGCTGAGATATGAGATGTTTAAATTCCAGCATTTTTTCCGCAGTGACCTCGAGTGCCCCGTTGAGGAGTATATAAGGCACGCCCGCCCGAGCTAAGTATGTTAACTTCTCCATAAGCACTCCGTTGTTATGGATGTGTAGTACTTCGTAAGCGCTCTAGCCGCTAAACACTCTACAACTCCGAACACTGTTATAATCTTCGTGCACATGGTTGCAAAATCTTCGTTATTTACAGCACAGTTGCTGGGACTTAGTGTTTCGACAGTACATGGTTACTGGTATTAGGAAAGTGTTAAACATTTTAGTGATTTCGAACTTTTCAAATGTTATCACCGAAGTGATAAAAATGTGTGGCACTGGTAATTATTTACTGCTACAATTGGACATATGGTAGACTTTGTCTACATTTCTTTCTTCTGTCCACAATTATTCAAAGCTGGATTGTATAATCCAACAGTCAGAGGACAAGCTTTTGTCTTGTTAGTGGACCAGCCAAGATAAATCAGTATTTTTATTACCATTCTTGCACAGTACAATTCATTAGCCGGTATTGGGAATACAGTTTTGCCTTGCGCAATCTGAGGAGTGAGAAACTCTGCCCAGCAAACTCGACAGAATTTGTACTAGTGCTGAACAAGATTATAAGCGTATCAGGAGTACTGAACACATCACAGTTTGGTCATGTTAATAATTTTCATCATGGATCACTTTGATCAGACCCCTGTCAACTTTACTTCAACTTTTGAAGCTGGTAACATTTTTCTTCAAGATATTAAGGCTTCAAGTATGAATACCGCTATGTCTGTGTAAGACCATTGCGGGTATAAAATGGGACGAGCATTTATTTAATTTTGATATTTTTCTGATCGTGGTCATCAGCCGTCGTAACTGAAGATTTAATAATAAATTTAAGTTGAGGAATGGATATTTATCCATTATTTAGAAGTCGAGGATGATGTTCCCCGAACAGTTTAACAACTTTAAATCCATTTGTTGTGGAAATAATAATAATAATAATAATAATGTTGATTTAATAATAATTATTATTGTTCTATTTCCTGAAATAATAATAATAAATATTTGTGATTTCTAATAATCATTTTCATGGAGTGTGATTTATACATTTGACATTTAAAACAATATTCTAAGATCAGATACTTGTTGATTCCGAAGGTAAGTGGTTAACGCTTGCCCACAAATAAATAACATATTAATTCAGTGGAATTATTTCACACTTGCATTATGCATTTAAATCTTTGAGAAGACACGGAAAGTAATGTCACGGGAACCTAAAAGCATGTATAAAACAGGGTTTTTGCTAGAATTTGTATAAAAATAATATCATTATGGAGCAACGTCTTTCAAAACGTTTGGCTAAGAATAGACACGGTGTGGAGTTATTCATGTTTTAAACTGATGGTAAAATTATTATTGTAAACTCATTGGTGGAGTTAACCAATTTATAAATCTTCCAGTTGTCGTAACAAGCAAAGGCTTGATTATTCTGTATAATTTGGGAAGATATAATTGTTGTGTGTGCAGAGAGTTAAATATGCCATTCTGAGTGCGCAATTAGGTCGCAGGAATGAGGTTGTGTGAAATGAAGCATCAATCATATTGTAGGTTGGATACTTTGATTTAGTAGAGGAGTCTAATTTTGCCACACTTTCGTCGAGATATAACCAAAGGTTATTTTGTTGAGCCATCATTGTCAATTCACAGTTTACCCACGTGTTCTAGAAGTATTCCTAGTAATTGCTTACCCGAAAATTGTTATTGTTCAACTTGTACCTTTCATTACGAAAATACTTTACCATTGTCTAGATGCTAATTATGATTATGTGATTTTTGACGCATTTAAATCGAATGGGCTGATGCTGTTAATTATTTAAAACTGTTACTTCTTAACAACCACTACAAACTGAGAAGATTTTGTGATCCTGTAAAAATATATAAACATTTTGCAAATAAGTTTGATGATTAACATATTTGACATTTTGTCAAATTATTGAAATTTTGATAATAACAAATGAAATTGTTTCATGATGAATTTTCTGAATAATATTTCCAATTTTCTAAATAATATTTCCAAGTGATAATTAATTGATTAAATGGTTGAATCCATATGGAATGGAATTTATATTTTGTTGAAAATAATATTTTGACAATTATATTTTTGATTGAGTCAAAAGCTCCGAATAGACTTTGGATCGAGAACAGATGATTCAATAAATATTTTCTGTTTATCGAAGTTCGTCGAATCCAAATGCTCAAGGTCCATGTAAATGATATTATGTTCTATTTCTTGTTAATAACTTTGTATTTGAACAAATCCTGAGATAACTGAATCCTGAAGTGTTAGTTAATTTGCTACGATATTTTGAAAAAAGTGAACTGTGATATATTTGTCAACGAGTGATATTTTTATTTCAATATGTGAATACTCAAATAATATATGGATCAGTAAAGACAATTAAATCTGCACTGACAAACCCCTACTACTGTAAATAATTCTTTTGAGCGAAGTCAACAGGACCGTAATTTGACCTTCGTCTCAATTGTTAAGTGTTCATGTGTTGGTGAAATTGTATATTTTGTACATAACATATGATTCGTCGTTCATCTTTTATGCCATTTTGGCATACTTTCAGTCAATCTTAAAGTTTTAAATAAAATGAGTTAATTTTATCGGATGCATTCATTTCAGAAAATCTCCTATCCTTATTGTTGCATCGAGTCGAAAATCAGTAAAGCATTTTTTTTGAGTTATTGTAGTCACTTTAACCCATCTGGCGCTCCGGGATATTTGGTTCTCTTGCTGACTGATTTTTGGTGAAATGCATATGTGATCGTCCGGACTTCGGTCTGAACGGGCACTTTATACTTTATTTAAATCAATCCTTCTTTATCAATAAATAACATCAAAATGAACTTGTTAATAAATTATGTACAATATATACACGATTATCGTTAGCTAGGCGATATTATCGTTCCATGATCTTCCCCGATAATGCTCCTATTCTTTCATTCTATATACATTTTCATTTAGATCACTTACTCCTATAATCTTTGCGTTATAATTATGTCAATTCCAGTATGATCATAAGTTACGAGCGATAAAGCTAATAACTGTTCGGCAAAGTCTTAATCTTGATAATAATCGAAAAATAGACGAAATATACCAGACTATCTTTCGTGTTGTTTTTTTTTAACTTGCTATACAAAGAGATTTCAATACTCAACTTTTAAAATACCATTGTCGCATATCAATATTATAAGAAATTCGACAACATCGGCGTAAATTCTTTATTCATATCGCTCTATTACCAAATAATCCATGGGAACATTAACTTTAACTTGTATACAAGTCTGCGTTACTTTATACGCTTATACATCAATCCTCCTTAAAAATTCGCAATAATAATAATAATAATAATTCCTATTTCTATACACGGTTAGGTGTATGAAAATCAGTAATCCTACTTATATAGTTGAAATTACAAACTTCTCTATCGATTATACAGCCTTCTCCACTTATATTCGCAATAGCAATGACTTGTCTTATTGTTCCTCTTATATCTGTCAAACAATTCCTTCCTTATACATTCCTGAGCGATTCAAGTGCGGTATTAAGGTTTATTTTCATTTATGAAACCACACTTAATTAAACTTTACAATTGAAAGATATCCGTCTGTATATTATTGTCTCAATAATATAAATATACTACATATCCTCACCAAACCTTTAATTCCAAGAATAGAAATTCAAATTATTTGTTACCTATATTTTTACACAATATTCCTTGTTACATGATATCAAAATTCTTAACATTCCAAGCTGTCATACTGCTAATTTAGCGCTATTATGAGCTGTGCTACTTCGATAGACTATCAATTCCCATTAATAAAGCAATGAGCTTCAACAAAGCGTTGCTTCGAATGAATAAACTTATTGATGTTCTCATCAGAACTCATCAATAATTTATTAACCATTAATAAATATGAAAATATGTATTTAAAATATTTCTGCAAATCCTTTCCAATGTAAATGACAATATAAGTTCAATAAAGTATACAAGCAAACGTATTTTAATATATTCCAGCATAATCCAAATTAGATACGTATAAAGATTCGAATAACTACGCAATATGAAGAGTCGATGACGATTAAAATTTACTATACGTCAAAATCGAAAAGACGAAGCTTTTAAGTAAATTTACTTGAACGTTAAAACAATGAAAATACTAAATCAAGCTTTTAAAATATTTAAACAATAAAAATCAATTAGTCACACAAAATTCGGTCAAGTCAAGGGTATCTGCATTATTGTACAGATAACTACTAATATAATCGAGGCACTGTAAATACTTTCTACCCCTAATACTCTTCTGAAATGTTGAATAACCTGGAGTGTTGCGCTCCGCTTCGCGCGGCATGCGATGAGCGGACAGCTTCGTGGCTAGGCGTGAGCCTGCCACGGGAATCGGTCGAGTGGACACGTTCCTCCCCACCATCTCGGTAACAGCTGTTGTAGAATCGGCCCCGTCTCGATCTCTGCCTTTACCCCGGACCTGGGCTGCGTTACTCTTGCACGTTTCAGAAACGAGATGGTTTCTGGCGAACGTTTTCAAAGGACTCCATACTAGAAGTTCTACGGCGAATGGATACAGTTGATATTTCCGAGATTGATTTGGAAATACATTGTAACTGTATCTGTTGGCGATATTAGTGGAATAGAGATGTTGAGATTCCACTCTTCAAGAATATGCGTTGTTGTGTAGCTATGCCACTCCTGGAACCCACATCTTGAAAATGGCTAGTTCCCCTCAATGGTTTATTACGTCATCATAACTTCAGTATTATACATCATGTTGAACTTCCTCGTTGACCCCAGATTCTTCAGCATTCGAACGTATTTCTAAATGATGCTAGAAATACTTCGATGAACGTCGTTTGTAGAATCTACTTATTTTTCTAACAACTCTTGTAATTGCTGAATAAACCTGTTTCTTGTTAGTAGATATCTGCTTATATATGGGGACTTATTCTCGAGTTTATTGAATGATTAATTGGCTCCGTATAATTCACTTTATAATAATGTATTACGTTGAAATTTTACTAAGTCTTTCTGTTAAATGTTTCACCGGAGCTTCGTTGAGCTTGAACGCAGGTTAAGGCGACTCCTCTGTCTAGCCTTTCAATTTCCCTTGGTCTATATCTTCTGTAGTTGAGAATCACGTCTGTATACTTTCGAAGTCAGAGACGGAATGAATCCACTGACACTATCCCCTTCCTCTCGTTGGTCGATAAAAATGGCGTTCATGGCATCAGACCTTGAATTGGATTTCATCGCTTTATATCTCCCTCATCGGTATTCGTCTTTACATAAGATTTATACCGACGTCATTTATTTTTAATTTCCTACAGGTTTCTGGCATTAAATCATTTCTACAAGCGTTTTCAAGTAATTAATAAAATATTATCCTCCGCCAAAATAAAATATTCTGATTAGTCAATATCATTCACGTGATATAAATCGCTTTAATTTCCCCTTTTTAGTGACGTGGCCTATCAATGTTCACACGTGTCAAGGTGACCTGACTCTCCTCTCTGCTTGTGGCTAACCAATCTGGCTTTTCCCGGGAAGAATCATTGACAATCTCGCTAAATGGCCAATTTCCAGACTAGACCCTATCTCATTCTTTCAATGTTAAAAATATTACAGTATGAAACACATCTCTTCACTGCTATAAAATGTGCAGATAAAAACATTCAACTCAGTCAGCGTGCTTGCTATAGTAAGGAGGTTTCATAAAATGCTGCTGTTAGTCTATATAGTCCTACAATATCGGAGCTTGTATCCATATGCACGGACAGTTTGACTCCTGACACATGGCATATCCCAAGTCCTTTAAATATGGGTTCAGTACTATCTTTTGTTCGATGCGATTCTATTGTTTGATCTATATTATTAGGTGGAAAATTGTTTTATTTAGCAATTTGTTTTATTTGTGTGTGCTTGGGTGGTTGGAACAATTATGTGATGTTTGAGTGGGCTTCCGGAAGATCGAGAACGACAAGATATTGTTCAACCGTTCGATTGTTACATTGTGGTTATTTATGTACCGCTCTTTTTCCGACTCCTTAATAAATTTGAACGAAGGGTGCTGTTGATGTCTTTTAAAATAATATCTTCTTTTGTTGTTTCTGTGTCATATATGCATAGGACATCGTTCACGTATCTATTCTATTGTTTAATCCCATTTGCCATTTTGTGCGTGATAAACTTATATTCAATGCTGCTTATGAAATTGTTGGCTACTAGACAGCTGAGTAGTGATCCCATTTGTTCTATTTTCAGGTTAGTGTATGTAAATACTTGTATCCGCCTAATGTAATTGGGTACAATTTGTGTCGACCGACTGGAAAGCTATCTTTATTAGAATTAGGCAACACTGAAAAATGGCTTCTATCACTTTAAGTAAACCAATAAGCATTCAAATTTCCATTTTCCTCATCCAAATCTATAAAATGCCGATAACTTTTCTAGTCAAAAACCTATTTGGTAATCATAATCTACATGTAAAGAGACGCTCCAAAAATAGAACGACATCCTAAACTGATTGATCAGCAATCTGTTTTTCATATTTCAATCATAAAACTCTGTTTTTCATTCTAGGAGATTGCGGAGAATATGCTAATGTGTTTGTCCTGAATTTCTTTATGAGTATCAAAATAAAGTCTTGAGGCTATTTTTTAGTGTTGCCATATTAACAAATAATATTGTACTTTTCAGTCAGTCAATACAAAAATCATTCCAATTACTGGAATATGTCAAAAAATACGGAAATAAATTACAAGGGATTAAGATTTATATTTATTATTAGGGACTTTTGAAGAATACTACTAAGGGATGACATGTTTCGCTCATCAAGCTAGCATCATCAGATCGTATATAGAAGACACATAGCTCTACAAAACACCACCTAAACCACGGTGACCGCCCCTAAAAGCAAAATACATGATATCCTCTTAGAAAACGTTGTAAGTATGGTAATTTTTACTGAAAAATATTAAGGCGTTAGGCTGAAAAAAATCACAATTTACTTTAAAGTTGAAAAACTTAGATATGACTATCCCATCAAGAAAAATTGTTTTCCTCCCTCAAACTAATCGATCCTCATAAATTATAGAGTATAGATTCTCGCCACTATGGATTAGCCCTGAAGGTATCTCGGGGCCGAAATATTGGACGAGGGGCTTTTGCTAAAAATGCCACTGGCCGATCTATAGGCCCGAGTTTTCTAATTTCTTTTGGTGTTATTTCTAGACATGTAGCGCTAAAAATGTTGTGACAAAGACAACGCAGGAACTATTCTTTCTCAGATTATACGGATACATTTATGTTTCGTGTATAACTGGATTTATAATAGGTATTCTTTTAAAATATTGCAGACAGCTTACATCCCACGTGTGTTATCTTTAGAAATCGTGTATGTTTATGATCTTGCTTGGAGCTATTTAAGATACGTGCTGATAAATATGGCATGCATTTCAACGAAGGTGGATATAAATCAGGTTTTAAGGCTGAGTGAAGTGTCCGAGAGTGAAGTTTCTACTGATGAGGAAGACTTGATTTTACTGAGGAAAATCCACCTAACAACGGAGAACTGTACACGCATATCTTTGTAGAAATTGATCGTGCTCGAAACCTATTTGATAGAATTACTCTAAGCTTGGAATATTAATACACAATCCAATAAGAACTACATATACATAACAAAAATACTATATTGATTGTGTAGACTGTAAAATTCATATTATAATTTCCAATAACATTTCTTAACAAATATTTTTCAAGATCTCTTATTACACAAATGAAGCAAAATATTAGTTATATAGCATCTAAAACGTTAATAATATGTTTACCTGCTAGAGATGACCTTGCTGTTCCGCCCCCGTAAAACAATAACAATACTAATATCAACACACTATCTTGAAACATATAGGTGGGGAAGTCATACTAAATTTGGCTTGGCATCAAAAGGGATAACATGACTCCCAAATAATCTTAACATTAGTGATGCCAAGCAATTAAATAATGCCTTTTCTGCATATATTTTTCTGCCCACATATTACATGATGAAGGATTTCTCACCAAAGGGTTAACATGTGGGCCTTGAAAGACCATTTGATAGCAAATTTGGCTTCGCGTAAGCTACATTCGTATGGTCCCTCGACGCTATGGGTTCTCACGTGCGCCTCAAAAGGTTTTCTCTTGTCTAATTTGGCTTTTGCAGCTATGCATTCTCACATGTGCTTCAAAATACCTCCCTTCAAATCCCTTATATGCAAATATGGCTTAGCATATGCTTCTCACTGGTTTGGGTTATAACAGGGGCGGCTCCTGTTTAGAATTCTAAGGTAGGCCAGATGATACTATTGTTGTTTTATATTAAATATTGTTTTATATTTGGCATTTATTGTTGCCAATATTGCCATTATGATAATTCAACACAACAACAAAATTGTAAAGAAGTTTTAATAAATAGTTGACGCATTAAAAACTGTACCCACATTGCTCTTTATTAATATGCTTTATGCTTGGATGAAGCAAATTTATCCATCAGCTTGGTTGATGAAGTCATAATTATTTAATTTCTAACTTTGTGTTCAGAGCTATAGAAGAAAATTGATTTGTTTAGAAAGTCCACTTTCATTTTCCTATTTCGGCATACAATCGACATATTAAAAAAACTACGTAACGTGCCACAAATTTAAAAAAAGCATTTATACAGTAGAAATTACAGCTTCGTCGACAGAACTCGCTAACACATTTGTACTGTACTTGGAATATCAGACAACTGAAAATGTATAATTATAATTTTGTCTTATGTCAGCAATCTGCGAACAATAGTTGAATACCTGAATAAGAGCGTGGGGTGGGGTGAACCCTTCTCCCGTAATCCTGTTTGACCAAGACAGAAGCTTTAAAACAACGCTATGGGCCCAATCTGCTGGCCCTTCAAGAGAGAGAAAATTCCCTTCATAGAACTGAAGAATTCACGTCCGATGTTTCCTCACCCGGCCCACGAAGCCATATACTTTAAATGGGACTTGCTGTGCAGCGGCCCTCGATATGACGATTATATTTTTATACACCGTACGAGACTGTCAGGATCTTAAGATAGGGATGAGTTATTTATAATGAATTCTCTTTAGATATTCTAGACGGGTAAAACACTTATTTTAGGTTAGTATCTGTAATATAAAGTAATTTTAAGAGACATTAATTAAACAAATTCTTTGCAATGCTGCTTGACGGCCTTTGGTGGGCAGAGCCCATTCGGCCCTTAATGAGGCACCGTCCCTAGGTTAATATGTGTATCCTCAATTTCCCAAGCAAATTTAGCTTCGAATACACAAGTGTGGCTTCCTGCCATTATGGTTGACATCCATTTCTTCAAAATGTCTCAACGAGCAATTTGGCTACGCAAATGCTGCATGATTATGACTTACCGCCACTCTGGGTTATCAAGTAAGTCTTCAAATACACCTTCTTACTAAGGTTGCTTTCGCATGTGCTACGTGATTACGGCCCCTCTACGGTATGCTTTTCATAGTGATCAAATCCTTCCGAACAAAATTGGCTTTGCATTTGCTACATGATAAAAGCGCATTGTCACTATGGATTAGTATGTGTCCCTTGAAAATGTCTTCGTATGCAAATTAGACTTTGCATGGGCTACCTATGAATGGCATTTTACCACTATGGGTTATCAATTGCGTCTTCAAAACCTCAAGCAAATTTGGCTTCGCATGTGACACATGAGTATGGATTCCTACTAATGTTAGACGCGACGGAAGCGGGCAGTCAAGAACGTCTACCGTTTCAACCTCGAACAGTGGATCTGTTTCGCATGAAGACTCCCGACTCCACACTATTGTGTGAGGGAATTTCAAAGTGCAATGTGTATAATTCACGCATGTTAAAACATGGTGTTTTAATTCAAAGTTATTAATCAGAGTGTATGATGGAAATTACACACAGCCGTAGTTGTGTGCGTGATAAATTGTGAATAAAAATCCATGCACATGAGGAACAGACGTGAAGTTATTTATTCATTGACGAAGGATACTTATTTAGTATATTTATTTCCAAACAAATACAGCATTAGGGTCAAATTGCACGTAGGTATTGCGTTCATTTCAATTCGTCTATATGTGGACAACAACTCCACGTACATTTCCTGCAATTAGGGTAATTGTAATGGACAGTCGTAGGAAAAATAAGCGAACTCATTCTTCATATGCCACTACTGACTGTCCTTAACATTTTGTTTCATTTAGACAATGCCAATTACTATATTCCATCCATGGTGTCACGTACGTGACTATATACGTTATTAACATGCCGGTAATGCCCTGACCTACAAGTTACATTATTAAACTAATAATACTGATTACTGACAGTATAATACATAGTGTACTGGCCTAATTGTTTTAATTACGTATTAACGAGGTATATAAAGCCTCCGTGGCTTAGGCGGCAGCACGCAGGCCTCTCACCGCTGGGTCCGTGGTTCAAATCCCGGTCACTCCATGTGAGATCTGTGCTGGACAAAACGGAGGCAGACAGGTTTTTCTCCGGGTACTCCGTTTTTCCCTGTCAAAATTTCATTCCAGCAACACTCTCCACTATCATTTCATTTGTTCATCCATTTAATCATTGTCCCAGAGGAGTGCGTCAGGCCTCGGCAGCCGGCACAGTCCATATCCTCGCCGCTAGATGGGGGCTTCATTCATTCCATTCCTGACCCGGTCGGAGACTGGAAGCAGGCTGTGGATTTTCATTCCATTAACGAGGTATATATGGTTTTCGACCACATAATAAAAGCAATCCTAAGACCAATTTTTATCAGTTCTGTTAGCTGCCAACAGATGTCGCCACGTGCCTGAATGGAGTCGAAGTAGTCAGATCTAGGAGCTACAGTGTTGACTGATCTAGACTCCGTTCGCAACACATCACTACTTCGTACCACTATGAATTAACGTGTGTTTTTTCACGTGGTCTTTGCGGGCAAATTTGGCTTTGCATATGCTACATGAGTATGGTTTCTTACCACTATGGGTTAACATATGTCTCTTAAGGACATTCCTATATAAAAACGTGGCTTCGCAAATGCTACATGAATACGGCTTCTGACCAGTATGGGTAAACATGTGTTTTTTCAGTTCTTCCTTACGAACGAACTTGCCTTCGCACGTGGTACACAAATGAGGCTTCTCACCAGTATGTGTTAGCATATGTGCCTTCAAATGCCCTCTTTGACTAAATTTAGCGCTGCATGTGCTACATGAGTATGGCTTCTCACCACTATGGGTTAACATGTGCCTCTTCATCAAGCTAGGCCAATTAATCTTGTAGTCGCACATTCTACATGAATATGTCTTCCTACCACTATGGATTGGCTCGTTCGTCTTCAAATTTTGATGGATTGTGAATGTTTTTCCAGACAAAGTGCTAGTATTATGTCCTCCTCCAGTATTAGATAATGCGTATTTCTTCCTTACAGCTGGATTCGAAGTATCAGGACACATCAGCCTGAAATCATTGCAATTAATATATTGAAGTACGCTCTTAATTGTGTTGAATCATCTGTGAATATTGAATAAAACTTTCAAGATCAAGAGATCTAACATAATATGGCAACGGGAACTTCCATTTACATCACTACTAGAAAAACTGTAATTATCGAGTACCAGGAACTGATCTCATTTCAAATCATCAATTCTATGTTTTTCATACCGTCTGAATATTTTAAAATTACTTACGTATTATGCAAAGAAAATAGTGTGCCATGTCGGAGTATTTGGAGTCATAGCTTTTCTTGATAAATATGTAATACGTATCAATTTCATAAGAACTGATTAAACATGGAAATGATAATTATTTCCACAGACACTTGTTGTTTGGAAAGTATCAAATTGGTCCTTGGTCTCATTTTGCTGAAACTTGTAGTAAATTTCGGAACTTAAATGCCACCATTAACATGATAGAAGTAACAGCTATAAAAGGATCCATTAGTATTTTGGGAAATCACTTATATTTGAAAACGATGGGTATTTTAAGGCTGAATAGCTATTTTTCATTTTTTTATTTTAGTTGTGGGTTGCCCTCTCTTCATGCGTTTTAATCTAATTTATATGTGTGAGATACATTTCATAGTTTATTACTCGTATTATGTTAACCTTCTAATATTTCTTCTTTTACCTTATTATGATTGTTAAACTTGGTATATTAGCAGCCTAGTAAGTTGAGGAAGCATAACTAATAAATATTATTGAAATCACTGAATGGTCACGGATATTGTGTGCTGATTCTTACTGCCAGTGCGAATGTCCAACTTATTTTCACACCACATTGTGTCGCTTTAACAACATGGATGTACGAGGATATAACGACTTTTTAATAGAATCCAGCTAACTGAAAACCAGCTAACTTAAAAAGTGCAGGCTCGTACAGGTGACAGAATACTCCATAGTATATTTGCTACAGAATAACCACACTGGCTTATGGATTATGGTAGAAATTTATGGATATGCAAATCATGTGATTTCGAAACCATATGGGTTATAATGCTTCACTGATGAATACATCGTGTATGAGTGGTTACCACTATTTACGGCTACATAAGTTCTGTGGAGGTGAGAGATTATCTTTAAGACCAAGATAATATCAGATACTATATACAACGGTGTCTTGTTATAATGTACAGAAATTGGTAACTCTTTATGATTAACCACACCACATAGCGCACATTAATCCAACTTTTTGCTAACAACTATGTGACTCACGTCTAACCTCGGTATGTAGCTGGGGTTATTAAACAATTTTTCCACCCAATGGTTTAATATCTCGACCTGTACTTAAACGTCAACATATTCACAGTTTGTACACTGTTATTCTAGATTAATGGTAGATATATTATATTCAATGTATCAAAATATGTGACGTAAGTGTCTCAGAGGTTTGTCAAACCTGGCACAACATTCTGTAAGTGATGAAATAGAGTAAGAGATTTCACTTCATGCACAAATCAATGCACTTTCTTAAGTGAATGCGTATACGATCGTGTAAGATTGAGGTGAGATTTCGCACAGGCAGTGTGAGTGACAGCAATATATTGTTGCTATTGTTTGAATCATCAGTCTTAAGACTGGTTTAATGCTGCCCTTCACGTCAATCATTCTTGAAGTAATC
The DNA here is from genome assembly GCA_946902985.2 of Meconema thalassinum. Lineage (NCBI taxonomy): Eukaryota > Metazoa > Arthropoda > Insecta > Orthoptera > Tettigoniidae > Meconema > Meconema thalassinum. The sequence continues at coordinate 242,464,103 of OX336395.1, forward strand.
ATTCAATCTCCACAACAACCTCACCCTACGTCCGAAGCAATCCGTTTAAAATATTCTGATCTTGGTTATGTCCTATACTTGTTGTCAACGACCGTCCTTCCATAGTAATTGTCAGTTTGGAACTCCTGTTGCCAGATTATGTACCAGACCAAGCTATCTCTTCTATTTATTGCCACTCGCCAGATTCATCTACCCTCCCCCACTTGTTCTAATACCCTACATTAGGTACTATATGGGGCAGATGACATCGTAGTTCCGTCCCTTAAAACAACAATAACTGACTAACTAGTTACAATGTATAAACTTTCAATCTTCACTATTTTCCTACATCAACACAATGATATATTTCTATTTTCATATTTTCTGCCGTACAAACAGTCTACGTTTCACTAACATATAGTCCCACGCTCCAGCCAATGGCTTCAAAAAAGACCTTTCAATACCTAGATCAATATTTGATTTAAAATCTTGTCAACTCAATCTTTATATCTGATTTGCTTTGACCATTTTGTGCCCAACTTGGAGACACCAACGTCCCTTAGCGTTTCAACAGCCAATCGATGTCAATATTTGTTATATCTTCCTGCTGAATTCCATTTATTCCGTTTCAAATGCAATGATTTTATTATGAATTATTTCCTCAACTCCTAGTACACACCGTTTAGAAATATTTTCAAATGAGGCTAAGATGGCAATGTAGTAAATCACTGAGTCGAAATTAATTTATCTTCATCCAATAATTATAGTATAATTTCTTTGTCGTTGCCTTCGTTACTTGCCATATGTATTGATTGAAAACTACCAATGATAAAATGCAGTCCTACCTTAAACTATTCTAAATATGGTGACGATGTGATTATGATTATAATTATTGTTTTAAATGGCCTAACATCTAGGTTATCAGCCCCTTATGGTCTGAGTGATAGCAAAAATGAAAATGAAATGGAAACCAGAAAGAAAATTAAGTGAGTCGGAAAATACTTACAAAATGTAACTTATATTGAAACGACTCACATAATTGAGAGTGGTAATACTTACAAAAGGGAATTTAAAAGGAAAATACTCACAAAAGCAATAGATTCAAAATACGCACAAAATGTAGTTAAGGTTAAAAATACGTACAAAATGCAACGTAGAGTCGTAATACTTAAAAATTGCAATTGAAATTCAAAATACATACAAAATGCAAATGAGATTGATAATACATAGCCTACGAAATGCAATTGAGACTCAAAATACTTACAAAATGCAATTGAAATTGAAAATACATAATGCAATTGAGATTGAAAATCTCCCATTTCAGATCCAAAATACTCACAAAGTGCAATTGAAAATCAAAATGCTTACAAAATATAATTGAAATTGAAAACGCTTGCAAAATGCATGGTAGAATCAAACTACTCATTTGGATGGACAATACTTGCAAAATGCAATTTCGATAGAAAATACCTACAAATTGTACTTTAGATTCAAAATACCCACAAAATGCAATTGAGAATCAAAATACTTGCAAAATGCCCACCATACAAAATGCAATTTAGATTGAAAATACTTGCAAAGAGCGGTTTAGGTTGAAAATACACACAAAATGCAATTGAAATTCAAAATACTCACAAAAGTCCCAGACCCTTAATTGAAACGCTTACTAAAATGCAATTTAGATTGTTAACCCTTACAAAATGCAATCGAAGTTTAAAATACTCGCAAAATGCAATTTAGATCGATAAGACTTACAAGAAGAACTAGTGGAAAAGGAGGCTGAGTGAAATCAAATTGAAAGGCAAAGGAATGAAGAAATTAAGGAAACAGTATACACTGTACTGCCATGGAAATTACAAAGAGATGAAGAATGCTGTTGGTTTGATCATGAGTAAAGATCTAGAAGTAGTTGCTGGCATTCAGTATGTTAGTGAGAGAAAAATAAAGGTAACTGTGCATTTAGGGAAAGAACAACTAACCTTGGTACAGGTTTATGTTCCTCAAACTGGATGTTGTCAAGAGGATAAGAACCAATTCATTGATGTATTGGAAACAGTCATTAGTAAAGAGAGAGTAATCATTATAGGACACCTGAATGCACAGTTTGGGACAGATAGATCAGGATATGAGAACGTAATGGAACCTCATGGATATGGTGGAATAAATGTAGAAGGTGAACATCTCCTTGACTTCTGTATGAGGAATGGGTTGGTGGTGAGAAACAGCTGGTTCAAGAAAAGAGAGAGCCATAAGATTACACGATACAGTTTGGGTGGACTACAAAAGAGAGCAATTGATTAGGCTATATCATATCAGATGAGGAAAGGAGTAGAATGGTAACAGAAGTGAGAGTAATACCCAGTGAAAGCCTTGCAGCGACCACCGTCTATTAGTAGCGGACCTGAAAAACTTCCATGTGTCAAAAGTACGGAACAGGAGAATGCCAAAAATCAAAGTATGGGAACTCCAGAAAACCAAAAAGAGAACTGAGTATCAGAAGCGGATAAAAACCCTGTTACCAAGAGATGAAAGGAAAAGTGGAAAGGCAGAATGGACCAGACTAAGGGAATCATTGGTAAAGGAAACAACCGGAGTTTGTGGAAAGACAAGTATGAAAACAAGGGAGAAGGAAAAACCCTGGTGGAACGAAAGAGCGAGAGCAGCAAGCAGCAATCAGGGAAAGAAATCTTGTGCGGAAAGAAAGGGATCAGGAGAAAAATTAACCAGAACTTACTAGAGACAAGATAAAGATCAGAAACCTCGAACAAATGTACCCAAACAAAAAACTGGACGTGAAAAGAACAGTTGCAAAAGAAAAGACCAAGGCATGGAAGATATTCGCTCAGAAACTGTAGGGAAGAGCTGAGGCAATAGGAAGCCACTGTATAGTGTTATCAAAGGTAAATGAAAACCAATGATTACCATAAAGGCCCTTGAAGATGAAAATGGAAATCTGGTTAGGACAGATAGTGACATGAGGTCGAGATGAACCATTTTGTCCACCTACTAAATAGACCAGTTCAAGAACAAAATATAGGGCCGGAAATCCACGCCTACAATGAGGAACCACCCATCACTTGGGCGGAAACTGAGGCAGCCTTTATGTCTCTGCCTAAAGGAAAATCTTCAGGTGGAGATGAAGTGAATGCAGACATGATAAAGGCAGCAGACATCTAGATCATATAACGGCTGCTCTGAGTACTCAATGCCATATGGACATACAACAAAATACCTGCAGATTGGAGCAAGGGTGTTATAATTCCCCTGTTTAAGAAAGACAGCAGAAAGAAACCCACCAACTATAGAGGAATAAACCTGCTGTCTCATGGACTGAAATTTCTAGAGAAGATCGTAGAAAGAAGATAAAGAACCATCATAGAACCACAGTTGGAGGAGGAGCAATATGGTTTCAGAAATAACAGATCGACAATGGATCTAATTTTTACCACCCGCATGCTGGTGGGAAAATATTGGGAGAAAGGCAAGAACCTGGTGATTGTATTCCTGGATATAGAGAAGGCCTATGATAGTGATATACACACATCAAAAAAAGTTTTGCATCACCTCGGTTCCCAGATCTCCGGCATATAGACGTTGTCTGTGTATATTGTATCCAAGATACAGTCCCTTTGACTGTTCATAGATGTCACTAAAACTGCTCAAAGATGTAAACAACCATGCATGAGCAGGGCCTATTAGACGGAGGGGGTACGACAGCCGATCAGTTCCAGTCATTCCACCAGGACGAAGGTACGCTGCTCATGTTGTCTGTAGTTCTACCATGCCTAGAAGGTCAATACCGCAGTTCGATCGCGTCCGCATTGTTACTTTGTGTCAAGAAGGGCTCTCAACAAGGGAAGTTTCCAGGCGTCTCAGAGTGAACCAAAGCGATGTTGTTCGGACATGGAGGAGGTACAGAGATACAGGAACTGTCGATGACAGGCCTCGCTCAGGCCGCCCAAGGGCTACTACTGTAGTGGATGACCGCTACTTACGGATTGCCGCTCGGAGGAACCCTGACAGCAATGCCACCATGTTGAATAATGCGTTTCGTTCAGCCACAGGACGTCGTGTTTCAACTCAAACTGTGCGCAATAGGCTGCATGATGCGCAACTTCACTCCCGACGTCCATGGCGAGGTCCAGCTTTGCAACCCCGACACCATGCAGCGCGGTACAGATGGGCCCAACAACATGCTGAATGGACCCCACGGAATTGGCATCACGTTCTCTTCACCGATGAGTGTCGCATATGCCTTCAACCAGACAATCGTCGGAGACGTGTTTGGATGCACCCTGGTCAGGCTGAACGTCTTAGACACACTGTCCAGCGAGTGCAGCAAGGTGGTGGTTCCCTGATGTTTTGGGGTGGCATTATGTGGGGCCGACGTACGCCACTGGTGGTCATGGAAGGCTCCGAAACGGCTTTACGATACCTGAATGACATCCTCCGACCCATAGTGCAACCATATCGGCAGAATATTGGAGAGGCATTTGTCTTCATGGACGACAATTCTCGACCTCATCGTGCACATCTTGTGAATGCGTTCCTTCAAGATAACGACATCGCTCGACTACAGTGGCCAGCATGTTCGCCAGACATGAACCCTATCGAACATGCCTGGGATATGTTGAAAAGGGCTGTTTATGGACGTCTTGACCCACCAACCACTCTGAGAGATTTACGCCGAATTGTCGTTGAGGAGTGGGACAATTTGGACCAACAGTGTCTTGATGAACTTGTGGATAGTATGCCACGGTGAATACAGGCATGCATCAATGCAAGAGGACGTGCTACTGGGTATTAGAGGTAGTGGTGTGTACTGCAATCTGGACCACAAATGCTGAAAGTCTAGCTGTATGATGGTACAACATGCAATGTGTGGGTCTCATGAGCAATAAAACGAGCTGAAATGTTGTTTGTGTTGATCTCTATTCCCTTTGTATTTAACGGTTCCGGAACTCTTGGAACCGAGGTGATGCAAAACTTTTTTGATGTGTGTAAGAGATAAGATCTGGGAGTGCCTGAGGAAAAGAAATGTGCCTGAGGGACTAGTAAGGAAAGTTCAAATGCTGTACAAAGACTGTATTAGCTGTGTACAAATTGGGGAAGGACGATCATCATGGTTTGAGACCAAGAGTGGTTTTGAGCAAGGCAGTGCACTGTCCTCACTACTGTTCATCACTATTATGGATAATATAATGAATATCATCAAGGAAACGTTAGGTGAATTGCATGCAGTGGCCTTTGCTGATGACATCATGATTTTGGGTGAAACAGAAGAAGAAGAAGAAGTACAGACCAGACTCAATGTATGGAAATCCCAGTTCCAGGAATATAACCTCAACATCAGCGAGACCAAGACAGTGGTGATGTCAGTCAACAGAGATGGGCATCCAGCAAGTGTTGAAATAGGAGACCACCAGCTGGAGTGTGTGGACAGTTTTCCTTACCTTGGAAGTGTAATCTCCAGTGATAATTCGGTCAATAAAAAAATTTCCAACAGAGTGCAAAAGGGATCAGAATTCTACCAAAGTAAGGGCACTTCTATGGGATGACATGATTCCAAAACCAGCTAAACTGGCGATGTTTTACAGCTACCTTATACCAATATTGACTTATGGTATTGAACCATGCACCCTTACAAAGAGAGATGCATCAAGACTGCAAGCATCAGAGATGAAATTTCTTGAATCTACCATCCAGAAGACCAAGATGGACAAGTTAAAAAACGAGGAGGCGAGGAAACAAGCTGGAATAAAGACATCCCTATTAGACTGAGTCAGCACATCTAGACTTCGGTGGTACGGGCATGTGATGAGGATGGAGCCTACAAGATCTGCCAGAATAAATTTGGAAAGACAGATGGATGGAAAAAGACTTGTAGGAAGACTTAGAACCCGATGGATGGACATGATCAAGATTGATCTAGCGACCAGAGGATGGACAGTGGAGGATGTTCTCTATTACAAGTTGTATATGGACAGGTTGAAGTCGAAGAGGCTCATATAAACAGTACCCGGGAAACTGGAGCTATACAATGATGATGATGACTTACAAAATGCAACGTAGATTCAAAATACCCACAAAATGGAGAGTAGATACAAAAAATTCGCTACAGGGAATTTAGATACGCAGGGAATCAATTAACAAAAACAGTGCGAGAACCTTAAAGAGAAAAGGAAATATCATGAAAAGAAAACAAGACGTCTGACCCCTCGAAGGAGGAGGGATCAGGAAAGATGAGACAAGGGTCAATTAAGGCGGGAAAGTGAAAGACTCCCTAGGCCTTGGATATCCTAATACCGTCGGGGTCGGAAAAGAACAAGAGTTGACCAGGGGAGGTCGACAGGAGGGAAGACGGAGAGGAGCCCGCCACAGGTAAGTGGAAGCAATGCTGGACACAGATGGGGTCCCGTGGTAGCCAACCCACGTCCCACTAGATGTGAGCCCCTGAGGAGTACTATTCTAAATACCAGTCTCTCTCTCATGTGTATCAAACCTAATAAATACCAGCTGGTTGTGGACACACTCCGATCCCAGAACTTTATTCCAATAATTTTCAAGCTGTCAAGCAATTACTCCAATCAATATTTTCATCAGCTTTATTTATAAAAAATATGCCAAGAACATTTTCTTCTCGATATTTATTTATCTTCTAAGATCAGTCTAATACATAACTGAACTTACCTCTACCTAACTCGACTTGATTATCAATCATATAAAGAATTGAAGCGTTGGTCATCACACTCCTTGTAAGAGAACCTTCCCATCTTCCAGCTCCTGCTTTCTTAAGTATAAAGATAATGACATACTACTTCATAACAAGCTTTTATAAGCCTTGGCATAGACTACCAGTCAATGATCCAAAGTATTAATAAGCGAAATATCCTGTCCAGTTCTTCAGACCCTTTGCATCGTAGCTACTCAGTCGGTACATAACCCATGTCTGGTGGTTTCTATCCATGCAGGGCTTCTAGTGGCCAATTCTGATTCCAAGAATAAATCTCCTCATTTATGTTCAGCGATTTTCTATCCTCTTTCTCTTCATTACTCTTGATATCCTTAGCTCCATACAAATGCTGGATGTGGTCTTTCAGTCAGTCTACCGTCTATTCTACATCTAATACAGGTTTTCACTTAAGTCACTAAGGAGTAGATGGAATAATTCTAAGAATGGCCTACAAAGGAAGCGTACTGGCTCCTATCCTCTTCAACATTTACACCAATGATGAGCCTCTCTCAGAAGGAACGAAGAGTTTCATCTATGCTGACGACCTCGCTCTCGCAGTTCAAGAGGCAAGTTTCAGACAAGTTGAGCAAACATTTTCCAATGCTCCAGAATATTTTAGTGATTATTACCGAGCCAACCAGCTTGTGGCTTTCATCTCAAGAACAGGGAGGCAACAAGGAAACTGCAGGTGACCTGCGAAGGCACAGAATTAGTGCACTGTTTTACTCCTAAATATATAGGAGTTATTCTTGAACTTGCACTCACCTACAGAACGCACTGCCAGAACACTAAACAAAAGGTATCAGCAAGAAACAATTGTAAATTGTGCGGTACAACTTGGGGAACACAGCCTCTCAACATAAGAACTTCAGCCATAGTAGCCCTTTGCTATTCAGCAGCAGAATACGCATGTCCTGTCTGGTATAGATCAAGCCACGCTAAGCAGGTATACATTGCATTAAATGAGACCTGCAGACTTATTACAGGTTGTCTCAGATCTACGCCGCTTGATCAACTCTACTATCTGACGGGTATCTCACCTCGAGATATCCGCCGTGAATCGGCAGCCAACAGACCGATCCTTTGTATGGTTACTTACCTGCAGCTCAAAGACTCAAATCAAGAAGAAGTTTTCTTCACGCCACTGAAAATCTGACAGTCTCTCCTTCAGTATTTAGATTGCTCTCTTGGCGCTCCAGATCTAACGACTCTGCAGGATGGACGCTATCATCAGAACACCTGCCCGGTAGACACGAAGAAACATGGTCAACGTGGAAGACCCTCAACAGGCTGCGCACAGGAGTGGGGAGGTCAAAGACGAATTTGAAAAAGTGCGGATTTGCCTGTGACTCGACTTTGTGTGAGTGTGGTGAGGAGCAGGCCTCCTCGTTTGCGGGTTGTGTCCCATCACAACTTCTGCACGGAACCTGATGGACGGAACTCATGAAGCTTGCGAGTTGGCGAAATTCTGGTCTCAGTATTTGATTTGAGTATGATTGCTTGTATATTATAATTATACTTAATCAATTATGCAATGAATGCAGGGATTTCATGGTTTTCTTATGGTATCAAATGTAATTGTTCTATTTTATTATGATGTTCTCTGACACGATTAAATAAATAACCTACGTCACTAATATAAGGGCACATAAGCCATCTTTACGCGATAACGATTCCTATTTAAAACAATTTTGTACATTTGGACATTTCTGTAGTTTTCCTTTAGGGGCTACTACATCGGTATGACTTAGTCTCTTGTACATGGGTTGCTGTTTGTATTTTTCTGATAATCTGTGTATTGTGATGTATTAAATTGTGTATTTGGAATAAAGTCTAGGCTTGGGAAGAAGGCGGCCGTGGTCTTAAGTCAGAAACCATCCCCGTCTTTGCCTGGAGTAAAAGTAGGAAACCCTGAAAAATCAGTTCTAGGATGGCTGGTGAGGAAATCGATCCCACCTCTTCTCAATTTCGCCTCATGAGGTTGAATGTACCCAGTCCTAGTCATCAGACAATATTTAAAATCCTTGGCAGGGCCAACAAACAAATCCGCACCTCCGGGTCGACAGCCAACTATACTATCCGCTACAACTTGAGGTAATAATTGCACATTTTTGTTTAACCCATTTTCTTTATCGTTCTTGCTCTTCATCATTACCCCATTTTCAGACGTCTGTTTTCTGCTTGTCTATTTCATGTCATGCGCTCTTTTTCTTCCAACATTCATGTATATTGTAGTATATCCTGAGTGTGATCCAAAAGTTTTTACATTTTACTAATACTGTACCTTCTTTTCTCTCTGAGAAAGTTTTCTTCTAAGGACTTTATTTTTCAAAAGTTCGCATTCTTTTCATCACATCTACAGCATAACTACCAGATCGTAGTTAGAATTAATGTTGGCCCTGGATTAAGTTTTGTAATCCCAATTCAGATTTTGGAATCCTACTTGATCATAATGAAGTCGATTTACAAACCCCCAATACCCTGTGGTCTCTTTCAAGTGTTTATAGTTCTGTTGTGTGTGTCAAAAACGTTTAAGCTATGCCCCATTAGTGATAGGTGCAGAATTTTACCAGCAACCTGCCCAATTGTTCGAATCTTTCATACATTCTACAATTCGCCACTATCTTTTCTTCTCTTCCGTTTCTTAACACAACATTTCAATCTTAGCTTACAACTTTAACAAGCTCAAGAATTACAGCTACTATATTTGTTAGTAGTACTTTTCATTTTCTATATTAGCTGTTTGTTTGGTAGCCTTCTAGGCTTATACTACTCTAATGCAAGTAGCTTTCGTTCAAATTTTTACAACACTAATGCTCATAATATTCTACCCACTGTCGAAGTTCACCAGTCAATATGGGACTTGTTCCCCAAAACCGTTATTTGATTTAGTGCTAATGATCCAGTAGTCTGCTGGCCATAAGTCCCATTCTTCCAGGCTGCATACTTCACTAATCCAACCCAAATCCAACATCAACATATGTATTTCCCATTTCTTGTATCTACACCTGACTCCGGATATTCACACTACTAATATCCATGCTTTGACCAGACGAATGCCAGATATTCCGTTTGTCACCTTTGTGATGTTAATCCCCCTCTCGAGTAGCCCTCGGCTGGAGATCAGATAGTGGGACATGTTTACCCCACGATTGGAATTTCACAAAAGAGAAGGATAACATTACATATAATTATAATTAGACAGGTGCATTACTTCAGGGAGTACATTATCGCAGTAGTTTCCCGCGGCAGTTGGGGACAAAGTGTAGCACAGGTAAGCAGAGGGCATAGAATACAATTTAACCTCTTGCTATTTGCCAATTTAATAAGTTTGGATATTAATCGTTGCTCAAACAAGACGGATTAGAGGCCAATCTCTGCCATTGCAAGTTTGAAGTTATGCAATTCATAAGCTTTATATTTGGCAAGATAATTTCAGCACAGTGACTTCATTGGTTTTATCATCTTTATATTGCTGGTGAAGTATTGAGGAATTAAGTGTTCCTACTGCTGATTCCAAACATGTTTTATGATGTTCTGAACTGTAGCTGTCATACTGGACCGGTGTCGTGCATTTGTGCTTTCAATAGTGTCTGGGGATTACCGTGAGGCGTCTATTGAAACTGTTTATGGGCCTACTTCATTAAGACTTTTTACATGGCTCATGTTGGGCGTGAGATGTTTCAATCTCGCTTGATGGTGCACCATACAAGATTGAATTTTGCGTGCTACGTGAGGAATAATCTTGCATCGTTCTCTGTGATATCGGCTGATGAAGGGGACAAAATATTAATTAGGCCTCGAAGCATGTCCCACTAGTGACCACACGGTGATCATAATTAATAAGAGTAATTATCAGGCGGAACCTTTAACCTGTTTATACTAATTAGTTTATCAATACGGAACCAGAATGAACCATTTAAGTTCTAAAATAAGCAGAGGGAGCCAAGAGGTGGCAATTGGGGGCATTGGATATTATTGTTATAAATGTCCACACCATCAATAAGACCAGTAAAGCATGATTATTTCCGTATGGCTACACCCCTTCATAATCTTATATATATATATATATATATATATATATATAAAGGAATGTCTGTGTGTTCGTCTTTTATGCGTTCATAAACCATTCATCCGATTGCGATCAAATTTTGGTGAGTTGTTGTAAACACTTCCGGGATGATCATAGGCATAGTTAAACCATTTCACAATGGATAGCGCACGAGTAGATTAAACAAATGCATAATGGCGATGCGTTCATATTCAATTCGTCCGATTGCGATGAAATTTTGGTGAATTGTTGTACACAGTCCCGAAAAAGTAATAGGCGTAGTAAATCCAATTTACAATAGATGGCGCGCGAGTAGCTACAACAAAATGGTGTGCGTTTGTTTCAAGAAAGTCCCACATGTGTTCATATATCATTCAACCCATTGCGTTGAAACTTGGGTGGGAAGTTCTGTACACTTCAGGTAAGGATTATGGCTTAGTGAAAGCACTTAACAATAGGTAGCGCACGAGTAGATTCAACATATACTATTCGTCTGATAGTGATGAAACTTGGCTCAGATGTTGTGTACACTTCAGGGAAGGTTTATGGGTTAGTAAAACCACTTAACAATAGGTATTGCACAAGTAGATTAAACAAATGAGCGACGACGCGCGAAGTGTTTCAACATAGTCCCGTATGCGTTCATATACCATTCGTCCGATAGCGACTAAACTTGGGTGAAATGTTGTGTACACTCCAGGGAAAGTTTTAGGCTTAGTAAATCCATTTTTCAATAGGTAGCGCACATTTAGATTCAACAAATGAGCGAAGTCGCGCGAAGCGTTTCAAGAAAGTCCCGTATGCGTTCATATACCATTAGTCCGATAGCGATGCAACTTTGGTAAGATGTTGTGTACTCATCAGGGAAGGTTTCTGGCTTAGTAAATCCACTTTTCCATAGGTATCGCACAAGTAGATTCAACAAATGAGCGACGGCACGCGAATCGTTTCAAACAAGACCCGTATGCGTTCATATACCATTCATCCGATTGGTATGAAACTTTGGTGAGTTGTTGTGAACACTTCCGAAATCATTATAGGCATAGTCAATCCAATTTACAATGGACAGCGCGCGATTATTTTAAACAAATGAGTGTTGGCGATGCGTTCATATAGCCTACAATTCATCCGATTGCGACCAAATTTTGGTGGGTTGTTTGGCACACTTTCGGGATGGTTATAGGCATAGTTAATCCAATTAACAATAGATAGCGCACCAGTAGTTTAAACAAATGAGTGTTGGTGATGCGTTCATATACAATTCATCCGATTGCAATCAAATTTTGGAGAGTTGTTGTGCATACACCAGGAAAAGTTATAGGCATAGTAGATCCAATTAACAATACATGGCGCGCGAGTAACGTCAACAAAATGGCGTGCGTTTGTTTCAACAAATTCCCACATGTATACCATTCACGCCAATGCGATGAAACATGGGTGAGATGTTGTATACAATCAGGGAAGGTTTCTGGCTTAGTAAATCCACTTAACAATAGGTAGCGCACGAGTAGATTCAATAAATGAGCAACGACGAGCAAAGCGTTTCAACAATGTCCCGTATGCGTTCGTATACTATTCGTACGATAGCAATGAAACTTGGATGAGATGTTGTGTACACCCCAGTGAAGATTTCTGGCTTAGTAAATCCATGTTAAATAGGTAGCGCACAAGTAGATTAAATAAATGAGCGACGACGCGAGAAGTGTTTCAACAAAGTCCCGTATGCGTTCATATACCATTTGTCCGATAGCGATGAAACTTGGGTGAGATGTTGTGTACACTTCAGGGAAGGTTTCTGGCTTAGTAAATCCACTTTACTATAGGTAGCGCACGAGTAGATTCAACAAATGAGCGACGGCACGTGAATCGTTTTAACAAAATCCCGTATGCGGTCATATGCCATTCATCCGATTGCGATGAAACTTAAGTGAATTGTTGTGTACACCCGAGGAAAGGTTTCTGTCTTAGTAAATCTATTTTACAATAGGTAGCGCACGAGTAGATTCAACAAATGGGTAACGCCACGCGTATCGTTTAAACGAAATTCCGTAGGCGTTCATATACCATTTTTGCGATTGCAATGAAATTTGGTGAAATGTTGTTTCCACTCCCGCGAAGGTTTCTGATTTAGTAAATCCATTTTACAATTGGTAGCACACCGGTAGATTTAACTAATAAGCGACAGCGCGTGAATAGTTTCAATAAAGTCCCGTATGCGATCATATACCATTAGTAGTGTGTTTGTGGGGGTTCTGTGACCTCCTCCTCCTCACCCTGCTCACAAGATGGCGGCAGCCCGATAACTCCCGAACCCGTGGTCGGATTTTGACGAATGAGGTGTCATTGAACTCGGGCTAACACTCCCTTTCCAGTGCACAACATACTCCAACCCAAAAAATATAACCTACCCCTACTAGGGGGTGAAATTGTAACTTTTTCGAGAATCTCTCTCTCCAAGTGCAACATGTGAGAGTTTGAATGCCGATACGGAATGAAACGTTGTTCCACACAAGAGACATGTGTGCGAATGATAGCCAATATGAATTAACATGCTTGTTTTTTTGTTTTTACGCATGCCCACTCATTGCTTTTGTAAGAGGGCGGGCTTTTTAAAGATGGTAGCTGTAGTGTAACCTAACCTAACCCAACCCACTAGTGGTGATCAAAGAGTATTTTAAGTGACGCTTGTCGATCTGCAAACCAATAATCAAAGAGGGATATGTCAGGCCTTGAGGTGATAGCCCCTTTTGATTGATCCCTGTTGATTGGTCCCTTTTGATTGATCTCTGTTGACTTGTCCCTTTGGACTGGTCCCTGTTGACTAGCCCCCACTCCCCCTTGGACGGGCCCTTTTTGACAGGGGGTCATTTTTGATGGATCCTTTTTGATGGGTCCCTGTTGATGGGCCCCTGTGGATGGATCATTGTTGACGGGTCATTGCTGACGAGTCCCTTTGGACGGGTCATTGTTGACGAGTCCCTGTGGACCGGTCCTTTTTGGCGAGTCCCTGTGGACGGGTCCTTGTTGACGGGTCCCTGTTGACAGGTCATTTTTGACAGGTCATTCTTGACGGGTCCTTGTTGATGGGTCCCTGTTGACAAGTCCTTTTGACTAATCCCTTTAGACCGGTCCCTTTGGACTGGCCCATGAATTTATCCAAGGTGTGCCAAAGGGCTTAACTAACGGACTAATAAGGCTAGGAACTTGTATGAGGTATTGTAGGACTTCGGATGAAGCCCCCTTTTAGAATGTATTTTTGAAATTTTGACAAAGGGCATAACCACACTTTTGTTAATATCTCGCGAACCAATCATGCTAGTGACTTGTATGAGGGGTGCTAGCAATTGGTACGATGTTCCTCTTTGAGGGGTGAAACTATCCCCCCACTCCCATATTGGAAAATCGATATCGTGGAAACTAAAAACCCCAAAATTATGTGTGATAGCTTCAAAAATAGATCATAAGATATGCATTTACCACGATAGGTCATTTCACCCCTAAAATAGTAAATAGTAATGTTACAGGGAAAAAAGGGGTTAAACATTTAAAAATGATAAATGAAACTAAGATCTTTTGTTTTTAATGAAAAACTAGTAGGAGGGTTAAAACTCCCCCCCCCCCCCCAAAGAAAAACAAATATTTAAAAATCGTTATCTTGGAAATTATGAACCTTAAAATAAAGTGTGATAGCTTTAAAAATAGTTCATGACATACGCTTATACCACGATAGGTCATTTCACCCCTAAAACAGTGAATAGTGTTTTTACAGGGGAAAAAGGTGTTAAACGCCTAAAAATGATAAATGAACCAAAGATCTTTTGTTATTGATGAAAAATAGTAAGGGGGTGAAAAGTACCCCAAAATTAAAAAAATCTATATCTTGGAAACTATGAAACTTAAAATTAGGTGTTATAGCTCAAAAAATAGTCATTTAATACTCTTTAACCACGATTGGTCATTTTTACCCCTAAACAATGCATGTAGATTTTACAGGAAAAAAGGGGAACCAATAATCAGATTTGGACACATGAGGTGTTATAAGACTCAGGGCGTTAATCTCTTCTTGAATTTATTATTAATTTTTTGAAATTTTGACAAAGGGCCTAACCACACATTTTTGAAAATTTAGATTTTTTTAAATTTTTTGAAATAACTTTAATATTTTTTTTTTAGTAGAGAGAGATAGTACCGGTTGTGTTTACACGAGCATGTCACCGATCACTGTGACCATGTTCAATGGATGAATCGATATTTTGTGAAGCATTGATTGAAGAGGGTCGTGCGACGACTTGTTTTAAGAATATTTTTGTTGATTTTTCCTATGATGCATGCATTTATTTAAATATCCCAAAACGGCAAGGTTACTGATTTGAGTTTTATAAACTAATAATGGGATTTGGTCTCTTAAGGTGTCCTATAACTTGACATGACACTTTCTATATACGGCTTATGAATTTTCCCAAAAAGATTGAAAACAACAAGGTCATGGACTTTTGTTTCTCTTAATATATTGCAAACCCGTAATGTTATATGTTTATGGTGAGTGATGAAACATAGCTAGGTAGTGAAAGAATTATTGTAGGCTACACGTATGGTGACTGACAAGTCTTTGACCATTGAAACTTGTTTTAAACCTGGCCGCAGTACATAGGGAGTATAGGTTTCAGGCATGACATGACAAACGGTATGTACAAAATCCAATTTATCGATTCAAGAATTAAGAGTAGACTATCTTTAATTGATTAGTTAAAGAGGATAGCTAAGAAAACAAGATGGTGATTACACTGAACCAAACCGAACCAATACAATCCTTTTTGGATATATAATGTTACTTGCTAACCATTTTGTGCTGCAGTGGCAAGCACTTTTGGCTCTTGCACTAGAGGCCTGAACTCGATTTAACCTTAAGGCATAGAACGAACCAAACTAAGAAGGATGGTTATAGTGGTGCAGTGGTTAAGCTCTTATCCTTTGACTAACGTAGACCAGGGTTTGATTTTAGATTAATACGCATGTCAAAAACATATAAAAAGCAGGGATAATGTTT
This sequence comes from Meconema thalassinum, assembly GCA_946902985.2. Classification (NCBI taxonomy): domain Eukaryota; kingdom Metazoa; phylum Arthropoda; class Insecta; order Orthoptera; family Tettigoniidae; genus Meconema; species Meconema thalassinum. Next base: position 242,479,913 of record OX336395.1, read on the forward strand.
TAAGACTGATTACACTTGTATATTTTTTCAAATTATTACTTAGATTACAAATACAAAGGTGGACTGGGTTCAATATACAGTTAATGCAAGTAAGATTTTGTATTTGTTTTTTATTTTAGACTTTAGATTTTAGAATTTACATTCTCAATATAGATTGTGCATAAAGACCAAACCATAATGTCATGACTTTCAATTTTCGGAAACTAATTATTAAAGAAAAACATATAAGGATTTGTATTACTTGGAATTATGTTTTCTATACTATATTTTATTTTGGTTTTAGATTTTAGAAATTTGATATTAGATTTTATGTAAAGACCAAACTAATATTGACTATTCATTAGACACTGGTATGTAGATAGAACTGTGATTAGACTATATGTTAAGATGAATTTTTAGGTGTTGACTGGCCTTGCAATAAGAATTGACTAACCAGACATGAGTTAACAACCAACGAAACATTTTTGGCGACTATGCTTGTTATTGACCAGTGAGTAGGGTTTTAGAAAAACTGTTTGCTATTTTGGGTTACATACAACAAATGCATAGACCTACTGAGCGACTATGTTTGCTAAACAAGACATTATACCAGAGATGATTAGGATTCTTATGTAGCTCGGGCAAGGAAAGCATTTCTACAGAATTTGTTGACATTGAATATAGATTTAGGTATTAGGATGTCATTTTTTGAAGACCTTATGTCTGGAGCGTGACGCTCTATGAAAGGGAAACTTGGACTATTGGTGTAGCAGAAAAGTGGAGAATTGAAGTGTTTGAAATGTGGTGTTACAGGAGAATGATGAAGATTAGATGGGTAAATAGGGTTACAAACAAAGAGGTATTAAGACAAGTGGGAGAGGAGAGATGTTTTTTGCGGCAGCTAATGAAGTAAATCGATAGGTTGGTAGGACACATACACCCAGGAATAGCAAGCTTAGTTATGGAAGAAAGGGTTGAGGACAAGAACTGTAGGGGTAGACCAAGGTTAGAATATGTTAAACAGATAGCCTTGGATGTAGAGTGTGGTACCTATATAGAGATGAAACGATTAGCTCAGGACAGGGAGTCATGGAGAGCTGTATTAAACCAGTCAAAAGGCTGAAGATTCAAACAACATGTAGAGCTTACAAAAATAATGTTGTGTAATGGTAAATGATAGTCAACTAACTTTAATGCATTACTAGGAGCGGCTTCTGTGGTGTAGTCGGTAGCATTCTGAACTGCAATGCCTAAGATAGCGGGTTCAAACCCGGCCGAAGTCGTCGGATTTTTTAAGAGCGTTAAAAATCCTTCAGTATGCCTTCCTTCGGAGGGGAAGTAAAGCCGGCGGTCCCATGTCATAGATTTATGGCATGTAAAAGATCCTTTCACAGACTAAACTTGTCAAAAGCAAAATTTGTTAGGTTAGATTTCGTCAGAACGCTCTATCAAAGTTCCAACGTTCACCACTAGGTATCATTGATATCTGGTGGCGAAAGTTGGAACTACTTGAAATAAACGTAACTTGTAGCTCACACTCTAGGGTGTCCGCTGGAAGCAGCTACAGACTCAGGCGAGCCGAACATGTCATCGGACACTCCCTGCACTAAAAGCCGTACGATAAATAAATAATAATGCATTACTAAAACCCATGACACGATACCTGAGAGCTTTTCTAAAATTATTTTAAGATGCCCTTAACCCTATATTAAACACCCAGTTCTCAAGACTCATAACTACAATGTAATGAAAAAAAAAAAACAACAACAACAACATCAACAAAAATACATTTAAAAACGAGCAAGTGGTTGAGTCAATGTACACTGGAAAATTTTGTAAACACTCAAGTGCACAAAACAAATTACATTATTAACTGTCAGGTTGATCGAGTGGTTAAGGCGTTTGACTTATGTTCACATTTTCAATACAAGAATGCAAGGATTTGAATCCCTTACCTGACATAACTATTGCTTTAACATGCCTCAGCGATACTGTATTATTATGGTACTCGATACACACACCATAGATAGAGTGTATTGTTTAAGTCCACTCGCTCTTTCTAAACATAGCTAGAGACTGTCAATGGTTAACAATCGCATTAATAGTGAGAGGATGTAGTGATAGTAATTAAGAAAAAGCAGACAATAACCATAAAATATTTTTATTAAATTCATTTTATAATAGATACACACTGAATACAACTTTCTCTATTTACCATTGTTTGATATAGATTTTTTTAAACACAACGCTTGCTGTAGATCCTTTTGCAACTTTCTCTAGGTACTCTTGTTCTTAAAAGCTGGGGAAGTCGCAGTGGTTTTATAGACATAAAACCCTCATCCTTTTCTCTTTCACCATCATCATCATCATCATCATCATACTCTTCATTATGAATATTATCATCAAAATTATGATAGTCATTGTCACCATTATTATCATCTTCATCATCATCACCCTCAACATCACTAGAACTATCCATTTCCTCTTGTTCGTTTTCCACAGGGACCTCTTTTAAAGTCTGCGTTGCTTTTGATAGTGTTAAGGGCTTCTTAGACGTTGACAACTGTCCTAACATGACTTTTTGAGGACATGATAAGTGATTTAGAACAAACACTGCACTATCTTGAGCAGCAATATTTTTTTCTTGGACTTGCTTTTTTTTACCTTGGTTAGAGTATTTTGTCCATTTAAATGTGTATTAATTTGAGATTCACAATGATGCTCGTTTGAAGTAAGTACGTTGGAGTCTTTTGTTTTAATCATTCCTCGACACTTTCTAGATCGTTGTTTTGAACATCGCCAAATAACAGTTCCATCTTTATTGGTTGTTTTTACAATATATGTATATCCTTTATAGTAGGCACATGGCTTACCATGGCTGGTTGTTGAGACTTCCATATTAACTAATACACATTAATTTAATTTTAGTAAAGTCACTTCAGTAATAATAATAGTAAAAATAAATGAAGTGGATTGATATTTTTTAAAGGTGGAATTTTCAAAGTACTGTCAAGAATAATAATCACATGAACAAATTTTAGACTACAAGTGATTTAGACACACATTGCTCAATGTCAAGTTTTATACTGAACACAATTTATAGTGATTATGATTTTTATTGACTGTAATTGATAGTAGCCATGGTTAGTAGAGGCAATGTATACTGGGTGCGTTTTATAGCACGCTCAATTTATAGTAGGTACGATTAGTATACGCGTTTGATACTGGGCGCGTTTTATACTGATTATGATTTATACTGAGCACGATTTTTACTAGAAGCTATTTTTACCAAGTGTAATTGATAGCAGGTGCTATTCATACTCAACCCAATTGATAGTAGGCGTAATTGATAGTAGGCGCAATTGGTAGTTGGCGCAATTGATAGTAGGCTCAATTAATAGTAGGCTATGACGTCACAGTTGAATGGCGGTGGGAGGCTGGCAAAAAGGAAAATGTTTTTGTGTAATAAAAAGTAATGTCCAGCCTCCCACCGCCATTCATCTGTGACGTCATAGCGAGTATCAAAGCAAGTCTAAACTTGTAGAACGGGTCATGTGACAAGGTAAGGTTAAGTGACTTTGACATAATTTGGATAAATGCATGGGCCCGTCCACAGGGACCCGTCAAAATGACTCCCTTTATAAAGGACCCGTCCAAAGGGGCTGGTCAACAGGGGCTAGTCAACAGGGACCAGTCCAAAGGGACAAATCAACAGGGATCAATCAAAAGGGGTTATCACCTCAAGGTCTACCAATCACACCTACTATCAATCTCGTCCACTATCAATTACGCCTACTATCAATCACGCCTACTATTTATTGCGCCTAATATCAATCGCGCCTACTATCAATTACGCCTACTACCAATCGCGCCAACTATCAATCGCGCCTACAATCAATCGCACCTAATATCAATCGCACCTACTATCGATTGCGCCTACTACCAATCTCGCCTACTATCAATCGCGTCTACTAATAGCGCCTGGTATCAATTGCGCCTACTATCAATCGCGCCTACTATCAATTGCATCTACTAATTGCACCTACTATCAATTGCACCTACTACCAATTTCGCCTACTGTCAATTGCACCTACTATCAATAGCGCCTACTAGCAATTACGCCCACTACCAATCGCGCCTACTGTCAATTGCACTTACCATCAATTGCGCCTACCACCAATCGCGCCTACTAGCAATTGTGTCTACTATCAACAGCGCCTACTATAAATTACGTCCACTATATATCGCGCCTACAGTCAATTGCGCCTACTACCAATCGCGCCTACTATTAATTGTGCCTACTATCAATTGTGCCTACTATCAATTGCGCCAACTACCAATCGCGTCTACTATCAATCGCGCCTACTATCAATCGCACCTACTACCAATCGCGCTTACTAATAGCGCCTACTATCAATCGCGCCTACTATCAATTGCACCTACTAATTGCACCTACTATTAATAGCGCCTACTAGCAATTACGCCCACTACCAATCGCGCCTACTGTCAATTGCACTTACTATCAATTGCGCCTACTACCAATCGCGCCTACTAGTAATTGCGTCTACTACCAATCGCGCCTACTAATTATCGCGCCTACTATTAATCGCGCCTACTATCAATAGCGCCTACTATCATATACGTCCACTATAAATCGCGCCTACTGTCAATTGCACCTACTATCAATAGCGCCTACTATCAATTACGTCCAATACCAATCGCGCCTACATTCAATTGCGCCTGCTACCAATCGCGCATACTATTAATTGTGCCTACTATTAATTGTGCCTACTATCAATTGCGCCAACTACCAATAGCGCCTACTATCAATTACGCCTACTATCAATTGCGTTGAGTATGAATAGCACCTGCTATCAATTACACTTGGTAAAAATAGCTTCTAGTAAAAATCGCGCTCAGTATAAATCAAAATTAGTATAAAACGCGCCCAGTATCAAACGCGTCTACTAATCGTACCTACTATAAATTGAGCGTGCTATAAAACGCACCCAGTATACAATGCCTCTACTAACCATGGCTACTATCAATTACAGTCAATAAAAATCATAATCACTATAAATTGTGTTCAGTATAAATCTTGACATTGAGCAATGTGTGTGTAAATCACTTGTAGTCTAAAATTTGTTCATGTGATTATTATTCTTGACAGTACTTTGAAAATTCCACATTTAAAAATATCAATCCACTTCATTTATTTTTACTATTATTATTACTGAAGTGACTTTACTAAAATTAAATTAATGTGTATTAGTTAATATGGAAGTCTCAACAACCAGCCATGGTAAGCCGTGTGCCTACTATAAAGGATATATATATTGTAAAAACAACCAATAAAGATGGAACTGATATTTGGCGATGTTCAAAACAACGATCTAAAAACTGTCGAGGAATGATTAAAACAAAAGACTCCAACGTACTTACTTCAAACGAGCATCATTGTGAATCTCAAATTAATACACATTTAAATGGACAAAATACTCTAACCAAGGTAAAAAAGCAAGTCCAAGAAAAAAATATTGCTGCTCAAGATAGTGCAGTGTTTGTTCTAAGTCACTTATCATGTCCTCAAAAAGTCATGTTAGGACAGTTGTCAACGTCTAAGAAGCCCTTAACACTATCAAAAGCAACGCAGACTTTAAAAGAGGTCCCTGTGGAAAACGAACAAGAGGAAATGGATAGTTCTAGTGATGTTGAGGATGATGATGATGAAGATGATAATAATGGTGACAATGAATATCATAATTTTGATGATAATATTCATAATGAAGAGGATGATGATGATGATGGTGAAAGAGAAAAGGATGAGGGTTTTATGTCTATAAAACCACTGCGACTTCCCCAGTTTTTAAGAACAAGAGTACCTAGAGAAAGTTGCAAAAGGATCTACAACAAGCGTTGTGTTTAAAAAATCTATATCAAACAATGGTAAATAGAGAAAGTTGTATTCAGTGTGTATCAATTATAAAATGAATTTAATAAAAATATTTTATGGTTATTGTCTGCTTTTTCTTAATTACTATCACTACATCCTCTCACTATTAATGCGATTGTTAACCATTGACAGTCTCTAGCTACGTTTAGAAAGAGAGAGTGGACTTAAACAATACACTCTATCTATGGTTTGTGTATCGAGTATCATTATACAGTATCGCTGAGGCATGTTAAAGCAATAGTTATGTCAGGTAAGGTATTCAAATCCTTGCTTTCTTGTATTGAAAATGTGAACATAAGTCAAACGCCTTAACCACTCGATCAACCTGACAGTTAATAATGTAATTTGTTTTGTGCACTTGAGTGTTTACAAAATTTTCCAGTGTACATTGACTCAACCACTTGCTCGTTTTTAAATGTATTTTTTGTTGTTGTTGTTGTTGTTTTTTTCCCCATTACATTGTAGTTATGAGTCTTGAGAACTGGGTGTTTAATATAGGGTTAAAGGCATCTTAAAATAATTTTAGAAAAGCTCTCAGGTATCGTGTCATGGGTTTTAGTATTGCATTAAAGTTAGTTGACTAGCATTTACCATTACACAACATTATTTTGGTAAGCTCTACATGTTGTTTGAATCTTCAGCCTTTTGACTGGTTTAATACAGCTATCCATGACTCCCTGTCCTGAGCTAATCGTTTCGTCTCTATATAGGTACCACACTCTACACCCAAGGCTATCTGTTTAACATATTCTAACCTTGGTCTACCCCTACAGTTCTTGTCCTCAACCCTTTCTTCCATAACTAAGCATGCTATTCCTGGGTGTATGTGTCCTACCAACCTATCGATTTACTTCATTAGCTGTCGCAAAAAAACATCTCTCCTCTCCCACTTGTCTTAATACCTCTTTGTTTGTAACCCTATTTACCCATCTAATCTTCATCATTCTCCTGTAACACCACATTTCAAACACTTCAATTCTCCACTTTTCTGCTACACCAATAGTCCAAGTTTCCCTTTCATAGAGCGTCACGCTCCAGACATAAGGTCTTCAAAAAATGACATCCTAATACCTATATCTATATTCAATGTCAACAAATTCTGTAGAAATGCTTTCCTTGCCCGAGCTACATAAGAATCCTAATCATCTCTGGTATAATGTCTTGTTTAGCAAACATAGTCGCTCAGTAGGTCTATGCATTTGTTGTATGTAACCCAAAATAGCAAACAGTTTTTCTAAAACCCTACTCACTGGTCAATAACAAGCATAGTCGCCAAAATGTTTCGTTGGTTGTTAACTCATGTCTGGTTAGTCAATTCTTATTGCAAGGCCAGTCAACACCTAAAAATTCATCTTAACATATAGTCTAATCACAGTTCTATCTACATACCAGTGTCTAATGAATAGTCAATATTAGTTTGGTCTTTACATAAAATCTTAAATCTAATATCAAATTTCTAAAATCTAAAACCAAAATAAAATATAGTATAGAAAACATAATTCCAAGTAATACAAATCCTTAAATGTTTTTCTTTAATAATTAGTTTCCGAAAATTGAAAGTCATGACGTTATGGTTTGGTCTTTATGCACAATCTATATTGAGAATGTAAATTCTAAAATCTAAAGTCTAAAATAAAAAACAAATACAAAATCTTACTTGCATTAACTGTATATTGAACCCAGTCCACCTTTGTATTTGTAATCTAAGTAATAATTTGAAAAAATATACAAGTGTAATCAGTCTTAAAACATTATCCCTGCTTTTTATATGTTTTTGACATGCGTATTAATCTAAAATCAAACCCTGGTCTACGTTAGTCAAAGGATAAGAGCTTAACCACTGCACCACTATAACCATCTTTCTTAGTTTGGTTCGTTCTATGCCTTAAAGTTAAATCGAGTTAAGGCCTCTAGTGCAAGAGCCAAAAGTGCTTGCCACTGCAGCACAAAATGGTTAGCAAGTAACATTATATATCCAAAAAGGATTGTATTGGTTCGGTTTGGTTCAATGTAATCACCATCTTGTTTTCTTAGCTATCCTCTTTAACTAATCAATTAAAGATAGTCTACTCTTAATTCTTGAATCGATAAATTGGATTTTGTACATACCGTTTGTCATGTCATGCCTGAAACCTATACTCCCTATGTACTGCGGCCAGGTTTAAAACAAGTTTCAATGGTCAAAGACTTGTCAGTCACCATACGTGTAGCCTAAAATAATTCTTTCTCTACCTAGCTATATTTCATCACTCACCATAAACATATAACATTACGGGTTTGCAATATATTAAGAGAAACAAAAGTCCATGACCTTGTTGTTTTCAATCTTTTTGGGAAAATTCATAAGCCGTATAAAGAAAGTGTCATGTCAAATTATAGGACACCTTAAGAAACCAAATCCCATTATTAGTTTATAAAACTCAAATCAGTAACCTTGCCGTTTTGGGATATTTAAATAAATGCATGAATCATAGGAAAAATCATACAAAAATATTCTTAAAACAAGTCGTCGCATGACCCTTTTCAATCAATGCTTCACAAAATATCGATTCATCCATTGAACATGGTCACAGTGATCGGCGACATGCTCGTTTAAACACAACCGGTACTATCTCTCTCTACTAAAAAATTAAATATTAAAATTATTTCAAAAAATTTTAAAAATCTAAATTTTCAAAAATGTGTGGTTAGGCCTTTTGTCAAAATTTCAAAAAAATAAATAATAAATTCAAGAAGAGATTGCCGCCGTGAGTCTTATAACACCTCATGTGTCCAAATCTGATTATTGGTTCCCCTTTCTTCCTGTAAAATCTACATGCATTGTTTAGGGGTACAAATGACCAATCGTGGTAAAAGAGTATTAAATGACTAATTTTTTGAGCTATCACACCTAATTTTAAGTTTCATAGTTTCCAAGATATAGATTTTTTTAATTTTGGGGTAGTTTTCACCCCTTACTATTTTTCATCAAAAACAAAAGATCTTTGGTTCATTTATCATTTTTAGGCGTTTAACCCTCTTTTCCCTGTAAAAACACTATTCACTGTTTTAGGGGTGAAATGATCTATCGTGGTATAAGCGTATGTCATGAACTATTTTTGAAGGTATCACACTTAATTTTAAGGTTCATAATTTCCAAGATAACGATTTTTAAATTTGTGGGGGGGGGGGGTAGTTTTAACCCTCCTACTAGTTTTTCATCAAAAACAAAAGATCTTAGGTTCATTTATCATTTTTAAGTGTTTAACCCCTTTTTTCCCTGTAACATTACTATTTACTATTTTAGGGGCGAAATGACCTATCGTGGTAAAAGCATATCTTATGATCTATTTTTAAAGCTATAACACATAATTATAGGGTTTTTAGTTTCCACGATATCGATTTTCCAATTTGGGAGTGGGGGGATAGTTTCACCCCCCAAAGGGGAACATCGTACCAATTGCTAGGACCCCTCATACAAGTCACTAGCATGATCGGTTCGCGAGATATTAACAAAAGTGTGGTTAGGCCCTCTGTCAAAATTTCAAAAATACATTCTAAAAGGGGGCTTCATCCCAAGTCCTACAATACCTCATACAAGTTCCTAGCCTTATTAGTCCGTTAGTTAAGCCCTTTGGCACACATTGGATAAATTCATGGGCCAGTCCAAAGGGACCGGTCTAAAGGGATTAGTCAAAAGGACTTGTCAACAGGGACCCATCAACAAGGACCCGTCAACAATGACCAGTCAAAAATGACCTGTCAACAGGGACCCGTCAACAAGGAATCGTCCACAGGGACTCGCCAAAAAGGACCCGTCCACAGGGACTCGTCAACAATGACCCGTCCAAAGGGACTCGTCAGCAATGACCCGTCAACAATGATCCATCCACAGGGGCTCATCAACAGGGACCCGTCAAAAAGGATCCATCAAAAATGACCCCCTGTCAAAAAGGGCCCGTCCAAGGGGGAGTGGGGGGCTAGTCAACAGGGACCAGTCCAAAGGGACAAATCAACAGAGATCAATCAAAAGGGACCAATCCACACGGATCAATCAAAAGGGGCTATCACCTCAAGGCCTGACATATCCATCTCTGATTATTGGTTTGCAGATCGACAAGCGTCACTTAAAATACTTTTTGATCACCACTCGTGGGTTGGGTTAGGTTAGGTTACACTACAGCTAGCATCTTTAAAAAGCCCGCCCTCTTACAAAAGCTATGAGTGGGCATGCGTAAAAACAAAAAACAAGCATGTTAATTCATATTGGCTATCCATCGCACACATGTCTATTGTCTGGAACAACGTTTCATTCCATATCGGCATTCAAACTCCCACGTGTTGCACTTGGAAAGAGAGATTCTCTAAAAAGTTACAATTTCACCCCCTAGTAGGGGTAGGTTTTATTTTTAGGGGTGGAATATGTTATTCATTGGAAAGGGAGTGTTAGCCCGAGTTCAATGACACCTAGTACAAGTCTCTAGCCTGATTGGTTCGCCAGATATTGCCATTTTAGTATTCCAGCGGTGGAGCGGTGGCGGTGGCATCTGAACCGCTACAAAACCACTACTACCATTCAACCGAGTGTGATAAAACTTTGGAGAGCTGAGTACAGTCCTGCGAAGGTTCATGAATTAGTAAGTCCGTTTTTCAATGGGTGGCGCACAAGAAGATTCAACAAATGAGTGACGGCGCGAATCGTTTAAACAAAATCCCAAATGCGTTCATAAGCCATTCATCCGATTGCGATGAAACTTAGATGAGTTGTTGTGTACACGCCAGGAAAGGTTTTCGAGTTAGTAAATCCATTTTACAATAGGTAGCGTACGAGTATATTCAACAAATGGGTGACGGCGCTCTAATCGATTCAGCAGTCCCGTATGCGTTAATATACCATTCATTTCGTTGCGATGTAACTTTCGTGAGTTGTTGATCACGCTCCCGTGAATGTTTCAGAGATAGTAAATTATTGGCATCGGTTTTAGCCTTCGGGCCGCGTTAGCTATATAGACATTCTTGGTTTTTTTTTCACGCACCAATATACTGTGATTTATTTCGTATCCCACATGTTGGCAACAAAGTTTGCTCCTCGGTGTGTGCCGTTGAGGGCACCTTCTTGACATTTGAACGAGATTCAAGTGAGGTTGGAACGTGGCTGCCGTTGTTTAAAGTGCAATAAATAAAAACACATATTTACGTACCTTAGCACATATTTCAGGTGCAGTAGTGACCTTGGTTACTAATTTGAATAGGTCATGTCCCCCAAAAGATGAAACAGGGTATGCAAAAGCCACGATGACGTCTGATGCAAGTGTAAAAGCCACGTTCTGGTCTCATTCAAAAGTAATAAATATTCCACCTGCTCCTCTTTTGTTCCTTCTACCTGGTATTCTATTTTATTTGCATTTCTTCCCAATTGACAAAACCTTCGTCCTTGAAATGTTGATCTTCATACCATACTCCCTACATTTCATTTCAAGTTCAAACATATTGGCTTGCATCCTTTTGACATTACAACCAGGTCATCCGAATACGCCAGACTACTTAGCTTCAAATTCAGCCAGCCAGTTTATGCCCTTCAACAAATGGTCCATGTATAAAAAAAACAGTAGCGGAAACAACCTTGACCTACCATCAACACTCACTACATCCTGATTATCAACATATATACCATCATACTCTCGGTGAATGATTGAATTCTCCTATCTACATTGTCTGAGAACACTTTGTCCGGGACACTTATCAAGGAAATCCCTATATAATTATTGCAATCTTTCCTGCTACCTTGCTGATAAATTTATTTGAATACTGCTTTTGTCCAGTAAGAGGGTATAATTCCTCAACCACATGCCAATTCGATTATCCAATGCAACCATCTCAGCCCTGCTTTCCCACTATACTTTACCATTTCTGGCTGAAATTCAACTACCCCTGCAGCTTTTCAACATGGTAGTTTATTCGCCACCCTCTCTATTTCTTCAACTGTGATCCTGTTCCCAACCTCATTCTCCTCCGACATAATCTCAAAATCTGCCACATTGCCAGATAAGACTCCTTTGAAATATACAGAGTCTTTATTTTTTCTTGGGAAAATGATTCCGCTAGACTTTGGCCGCCGGTCCTCGTTGGCGATCGCGGTCTCCGGTCGTATTCCCACGCTCTTGCTGCGGTAGACGTGAGAGCTCCGAGATAATTGGGTGTTTTATAAAGCTACTGTGTACTGTATATCGTATGGTATAGTAGTTTATTGTGATAGAGTATAGTGCTGTAATGCCTTACGTGAATTTTCGTTACGTGAACGTGTATATCTCCACAATACATACATTAAGTGCAAGAAATCGTGTGCTAGGACAAGACAAAAGTTTTGAGTGAAATTTCCCGGGAGACCCATTCCTATAAATCGGACAATAAAACAACTGGCTAAGAGATTCAAACGTACAGGTTCAGTAAACAATAAAAATAGACGTAAAGGTCGTTATTCCCTTACTGAAGCTAAATCAACCAAAGTAACCGGAAGCTTCATAATGAGATGCAAATTATGTTTGAGAGCGGATGGGCAACATTCAGCATCAACTGTAAAGATGGTGAGTAAAAATGCATGATACTGATTTAAGCACCGTATTCTGCCGTACATATACGCGCGGCAACTGAGTCGTCACTGGCGGAGTGCGTGAACGAGGATGTCCTTGCCAAGCAAATATAAAGACCCTGTAGCATGTTTTCGAAGTATTCCTGCCATCTTCCCAGTGCTTCCTTGGTATCTACAATGAGTTTCCGTAAATTATTCAGAAAACTGCGGATTTCTCTCTTTCTTCCATTTTTATGATTCTTTACAACACTCCAGAAAGGTTTCCCTGCCGCTTCACCTTACTCTTCCAATTTATATCCAAATTCCTCCAATGAAATCCTGTATTTCTGCCTACCTTACTTATCCTAGAGACTTTAGACACCAATCCATCGGCAAACAGCACTCACTTTCTGCACTTTAAGTCTAAATATGCTTAATTCACAGCAGATCAGTTGGTGGTCTGTTTCATCAAAGAAGCCCCTGAATTACCTACAATTATTCATCAATTTACAAAATTCACAGTCAGTAATGATATAATCTATTTTATTGTTCCAGTTCCTTGTGATGTGTATCTGTGAATCTCCTTGTGCTTCGAGAATGAATTTCCTACAGGCAACCCTACGTTAGCCCAGAAGTTCAATATACATTTCGCTTCCCTATTCTCATCCTACTTACCCATTACCTTCTCATACCCCACAGTTCTATTTTCTATCCTAGCATTGAAATTCCCCATTAGTCCTACACTATCTTTGAAATTTTTATGTTTTTCAGTCGGTCAACATGATTGTACCCAGTTATAATGGGTCTCCATTATTTATTAATCTCACTGGGGAGTGAGTGTGCAGTGAGCGGAAGCGGACGTACAGGACTCAAGTGTCGTATAACAGTTAAGTTTGAACAACATTTTTCCATTTAAGTGCTGTGTATAATTTGTACAACACATGACCAAAATAGTAAAGACATCATTTCTGAATCTGGTCACAATAATAATTCAATGGAACACAGGTTAACATATTTAAAATACATCAACTGTAACACAACTACCACAGTAGAGAACAATAACAGCAGTAAATAAGATTGACGCGTTACCCAAGATATACGAACTTATGTAATCTGAGCACTGTATATATATTTGTGTATAAGTGTAATTCATAAACATCGTAATTAATTAAGCCCAAGTGAGCAGGATCTGAGGATGACCGCTTGACGCTCGAAACATGTTATCCAATTAAGGAGGTATTTGAACATAAAACGTGTAGTTTGTAGGGTGTGTAAATACTTGTTTCTCGCCTAAGGTAATTTGTGTTGACCGACTGAAAAGCACTCTTTAATTAAATAAGGCAACACTGAAAAATGGCTTCTATCGCTACAATATATTTTTGTGACATGAAAACCTTCACTAATTTGAGATATGCTATTATGAGTTCAAAAAACAAATGTCAGTTCTTTGAAATGTAACTGGTAAACTATTTCAGGTATCTGCACGTAAACGCTTAATCAGTATCTCCAAACACAATTTTACTTGTGTGATCATTTTGATACACAGCGCCCGACCGAGCCCAACGGAAGGTTAACGATGCGTTCAAAACATCATCTTATGATCGTTTTCACAGAACTCTGATATTGTTATCTGGAAAGCAGAAACTCTGAACTGGAATATTGCAAATCACCCCTGCAGCATTAAGTAAGATATAATTGCCTCACAAAACACATAAATCAAGCCTGAATCGATAAGTTTGCTACATGTAGCTTCACGTGTGGGGAGGAAGCTATTAGCATTTAGAGTTTTGGGTTAGTCAACAAACGACAGCTATAGGACTGAGAGCAAATACCCTCGATACAGAAACGCAATAGGCGAGGTTCTAAGCAGTGTATTTCCTCATATCACAGATCATTTTTGAACTTAACTGCAAGTAAGAGGGTTTTCTACACATCAGAAACCGTAACCATCACAAATAGATAATAAGTGCAAACGTCATCTCCTCATTAACATTCATACTGGATATCATTAACCGAGCACCACACTTTTCTTATATACATCCAACAGTGACAACTCTGAATGAGAATGGATATTTTTGGACTGCTCAATAAAAAGTGAATATCAATATAAACTTTGGGCATGCCATAACAAAATAAATACGTTCAATGATATATCTAATAAGAGGATATCGGATTTTGCCAACAACCCTTATGCACGTACATTTCTTTTAGTATGAATCCATAAAAAAAGGATGCTTTTATTTATTACGTTGTCCACTTACTCATCAGGATGATGTCTACTTGCATCACTCTCATCATCTTGCGTTTCTTCATTTACATCCTAGCAAAAAGAATGAATCATTAATATCTTTGCTATTTTCTTATACTTCTACTCAATAAATAATAAATTCATCATCTTGCACAGTTTCCAGCCACTGGCCGGGTCTGTTTCAATAAATAATAAATAAAGTAACTTAACAGAACAGCTCACTGAAAGTAAGGTAATATCATCAGTAAAACTGACTGAGGATACATTCTTATCCTCCATTACATATTACTTGATTATACAAGTCATCCCTTCTTTCGAAACTAATGAAAGCCATCAATCTTCATAGTTTAATTAAACCTAATTGTGATAGAAAATGTGGAGAACAGAGCTTGAAATGAAGTAATAGACTTGAGGAATGAAGAAAGAACATTTAATTCCATATCTTCCAATAGTTAGACTGTACGTTTTTTTTAGCTGACTGCTTCATTTCAATCACATATCATTAACAAGTGACTTTGCTCTCCAAGCTCAATGAACGAATTATCCATACAGTATATGCCAATATAATACAAGATTTTTTCATAAAACACTGCACTTTTTTGAAGAAGACTTTTCAGATGCGATTCATGAGGAGAACAGCTAGATACACACCTTGGGATAGGAAAATATCTGAGTATAACCAATTATCAACATAGTTCAGGACTACAGATCAGCTTGGAAGGACCATGTACTACGTATGAAGACCGGCCGGATCACCAGACGAATCCTCAAATTTCAACCTAGAGGCAGAAGAGACGTAGGTCAACCTACGAATAGATGGAACGTGACCGTAACAGGCCACCTGGCCTAACCCTTGATAGGAAGCAGAAGAAAGACTATTTAATTCTCAAAGAAATTAGAATAAGCCGGTTGTGTGCCTCTGAAGAGAACTCTCGTTCCAGTTAAATGTTTACATCAGAGTCTTCAAACAGATCTGTTTTAATCATAACTAAAATAAATGGCATGTGCAACAGAACGGAAAAATCTTCAAGAATATAAAATTAAACTGATCGCAAACTGAGTTAGCCCCATCCGAGGCCTTATTTGACTCGGTTTCCATAACCAATTGTTTCTTCATGTTTTTATATCTTTTATTTGTACTTTTTAACTGCATGATATGATCCTTTTATGTATGTCTTTCATCATCACAATACCATCTTCATTCTTTTCCACGTTAATTTCTTCATGTTAACAAATGTTTTAGTGCTGCCCGATGTTATTCGGCTGATGAAGACACCAATAATATTACAGGTGTCAAAACATGTATCAAGGATGACAAGTAAATAACTCGATCAACTAATAAATAGTATTGACTGGGCGGTAACAATTGTTGATATACACGTAATTTCATTAATGGATGGTTGCAATCTCTCATGATTTGATGTTTTTTGCCAAATGCCACCACTTGTAGCATGAGGGACGAGAGCTGATGAAGTCAACGCATCATTAAAGAGGTCTTACCTTAAGGCAGATGTAACCAAACTGGTATTAAAAGCCACTATGACGATTTTCTCATTTGGACAAATTAATACAGCAATTTCTGATGCTTTACTTCAATGCGTAATGGTAAATTACCTACCAGAACGGGAAAACAAATTTGAGTGACCTATCTCATCCTCAAATATGCAGGGCTTGATAAAAATGTTTACCTGGATGTTTCAAATATTTCTATTAAGACGCAGAGTTGGTTTGAGAAGAGAACTACACTGTCTCCAACTAACGAGCAGGACAATAAAGTAAATAACTTGATAATGTCTAGGTTTGATGCACAGTCTATAATTTACCGTTCAGTTGATACTGTCCTGGATAGAGAAGACGCGGTATATTATCAAACTGAATTTTAAAAATCTTTGACTCCTCCAGGAACTCCTCTCAACAAACTGATATTGAAGGTAATCGCTCTGCAACCGAAATGCACCAATTTTTTTGCAATGGCACAAGATTGCTAATAAAATCGTAAAAAATGTCCTACTTGAGTGCACGATCCTAACTGGCTGTGTAGCCCATGAAACTATTTTGGTCCCTCGAATACCAATGATATCCACCTACCTACCATTTCAGTTTTAACGGCTTTAAACGTATGTTTCAGTATGACCCTTAATAAACCACAAGTCCAAACTCTAAAAGTTACCTGCACGTTGAATTTTTTCTCGTGGTCAACTCTATGTGTTTCTGCCGCGTATTTCCTCCAAAGACAAATTATTTATGTTGGCCCAACGAAACGTAGTATATACGGAGATATTTATAATGTAAGGCCACCCTGCGAAGCCCGGGTCAGCTAGTTCATTACAAAATTGAAAAATTTCCAAGGACATGAGCCAGTGTTTCTTTCTCCTTGCGGCATCGCCGGTAGAGATAGTCATCAAAAGAACTACCTGGAGCAGTTTTGTCAGGGGTTCTGTTGACCATCATTTAAAGAGATTTGCCCTGGTTTTAGCAAGACACCTATCGAGTCCATTTCAAACATCATGAATGAAATCATATATGACAACATAAAACTTGCCTTCAAGAATTAACTTTTCTATTATTAATAACTTTAACACTAGTTCAGTAATTTAGTTATTCAAGATAAAATCTTGCACATTGAATACCGGTACACGATATATAATTCCGGCCTTAGGACAGACTAAGAGCTGAGCTCATTTGAAATATTACATAACTTAAAGCTCTAGGCCATGCGGTCAGTATACTTCTGTCTTCTGAAAACAAGAGGGTTTGATTCCCGTCGACAACCATAGAAAAGGTTTTCCATATTTCTACAAAATCAATCATACTTAAATTGGGTCCTTATTGACAAATAATTTAATTTAATACCAATGATATTAAAAGTATTCCACCAAAGGTCACCATAAAATAAAATAGTTTTTTTTTTCTTTTTAGGATTACTTACAATGCCATTGGTATTTAATCGAATAGATTCTCATCTTAAATTCCAGGCAAATGCAGGAATGGTACTACTTAATAGAAAGTGGATACTTCCTTTCTACTCCTCACACAGTTTCAATCTGATCAAACAGTACACAGAGGTAACTTAGTGGCTTTAATCTTTACTTAAAACATAAATGGACAAGGAAGCTTGTAGTTTAACGTGACCGTTAATCTCGCGATCCTAAGCCACGGGATAAATGAACATAAAGAGAAACAATACACATAATGGATCACTGAGGAATAAGAACAAAAACATAAAAGAATAAACATCAACGAAAACCAAACATCTTAACGCTCTCTGTGAGCGTCACTTCAATACGGTACATGTATCATTTTATCAAGAACTCCTCTATAGCGATGGCAGAAAGGCATCCAGATGTAAAATCAGTTGCTCCGTATGGTTCTCTTTTCAACTCTTCCCCAACTCTGTACAGATGGGAATAATAATGGTAGAAATACATACAGTACCAGCACACATCCCTTAAACAACTACGAATAACAAATGATAAAAACAGTAATAATAATTTTCCAGTATTTACATACAAACAAAAGTGAAGCTGATACACATGAAAGACCTCGAAATACATAATGCTGCTCCTATGTATTATCTTCCGTATCATTGGCACATAAATCTCAGCTTGAAGTAGATAAACACTCCCGCTGAACCTAATTTATAAAGTTCAATGGCCTCTGCTTGGCCATAATTACCTTACCTTCACATGCAACATTTGTTGGGAACGTACCCCATTCACGGTCATCTAGGTGCCCGCGACTAGCTATCAGGACAAGAATAGAATTGTGTATTACCACCATCGATGTGGATTTATAAACTTACAATATTCTCTGTGTAATTCTATAATAATCTTTTTCTTTTATTCATATCTGCAAGTATTATTTTTTACCTCTATGCTTATGTACTTAAAACATCCTGTATCAGGAAGGAGGGTGGCCACTGCCTTATGTTAGAACCATTCCTGCGAATGCCTGGTGTTAAATTTAAAGTGACAAGCCAAGGAAGACCACTTAGAGAAATTGCAGATGTAATCAAAACCTTCTCCCCTCTAATGGCCTCATGATTGGACTCGTACCAGTCCATCTTTGGTGAGACATGGCTTGTACTTTCTACACAATACACAACCTGATAGCTGATAGCTTCCTTTCGTCAGTAGTACGGACTGAAAAAACAATTCTGGAATCCCTCAAAAGTACTTTCATAATTAACTCCAACCTCATTCAGTTTAGTTCAGGTTCAACGATAGCCTTTTCAAAACCTCAGTTACATAATTCCGATAGCAGATAGCGCGCAGGCCGACATGTGAACGACAGGAGGCATATTAGCTCGCTGCGTCAGTAGCAGCTTGGAGGACACTGTGTCAACATCGTAGTGGCGATCGCCAACACCAGGATAAGTGAACATAATAATTACATTTCTAGTGCATGCCAAAACTTGTTAATTAGTGTATTATTGTTACAGTGTATTATTCTAAAATTGTTCACTCGTGCATATACACCATTACTCATGTATTTCACAAAAAAACTAAGGTAAGAGGAGATTCAAGTGAATCGTATTATTATTCCACCTCATGATAATATTTTACTACAATTACATTATTGCAAATTTAAAATTTGAAAAACAGTGATCAGGATCTGATGATGGCTACTTGAGGGTCGAACCACGTAATCCTAAAGTGCCCGCTGAATT
This sequence comes from Meconema thalassinum, assembly GCA_946902985.2. Classification (NCBI taxonomy): domain Eukaryota; kingdom Metazoa; phylum Arthropoda; class Insecta; order Orthoptera; family Tettigoniidae; genus Meconema; species Meconema thalassinum. Next base: position 242,499,309 of record OX336395.1, read on the forward strand.
GTAAATATTAACTCATACTTGCAATTTAATCCAGGAGTGTATTTACATATTTATTTCTTGTACCCCGCCCATTCATTGGGCACAATTTCGTTGATCGACTTAAAAGCTACAGAAAACAATCAAAAGTATTTGTATGAAGATAATGGTGCAACAAGTAGTAACCCTATAAGGTACTTGCCTCATTTAAATCTCCATTACTCACTGTCGATGGTGTTTCAATTTTGATCACTGGTATGGAAACTTCATCAAACGTAATATCCCCACCGAGATCAGTATCATCCTGCAAAGAAATTACTTGTTTCACGAACACATTATTTTCATTGTTGGAATTATATATTACACATAAATTGTAACCTTGCACTGGGGTAATCAAAGAATAAAGTAACCTTTTACCAGATTTCTGTTGCCTTTGATTACTTCCAAACACAATGTAACAAACGAAACCCAGATCACAAGCGGTATACAGAATAGATGTTCTGATTTTAGAGTTCACATCTCACACTGGGGTGTTTTATATGGTAACTAGATCAGCTGATCTTCATACGTTTGTACATAATTTCCCCTATACAAATAAACATTCAAGGATGAATGAAAATGGAAAGGAAAGGGATAATTTTATGGTCAATGGGGATGTTTAAAATCAGCGAATTGTAAGAAGAGGGATAAGTTGACCATTGACTAGATGCAGCATATCTGCTCAGAGAATGAGCCTAAAATAATATACTAAGAGCATGGTTTGTACATGAGGACAATATAATGTGAAATGAGTATCCCCCTTTATAATAATTACTAAATAGGGAATGGAGAAAATTCACATAACTCTTCTATGTTCTCAGGGCAGTAAGTGATAGGAAGGCAAAAGAAGATAAACAATCCCTAGAAGGTAATATGATCAGCTTCAAGGTCAGAAAATGTCATAAAAGAAGGGACCACCTTATTAGTTTCAAGATAATTTTTGTGGGGACAAAATACGGCAATAACAAAGCTTTCTGCCACGTAGCTAGGCTCAATATTTTCAAAAAACACTAAACACAACCAGTGTCCCCTTTTGTGCTGTATAATTCCTTTTGACTAGAGATGGCTGCCTGCTACCACAGTCAGCTATATCTCTAACACTCCTTCACAGGAACAGAATATCTCCAGTTCACAACCGTTAGAAGGCAGATTTTCTCATGGGGTCAAATTATGGCAGTCTAGGTGCAAGGCAGATTTTCAACTTGATGCTATCAAAAGGCTCTTTTGAAGATGGTCGGAATGCGGGCTGCTCTACCAGAGCTTAAGAAAATTAAACAAGACATTTGAATGAAATCAACCTTTATCTTTCACACAGCAGTGAAGATATTTTTATAATTTCATTTCAGTCTTTTCTGCCTCTCAGAATCTCTGCGAGGCTGGAATAATCTACCTATCCTCTAAAGAAACATTTTAGTTGTAGCCACCCGCATGTTAACCTGATTCGCATAATGGATGAATATCTAATACTATCAGGATTGAAGTTGAGACAGAGTTGAGCTAGGAAGGTTGAAAGAAAAGTTGGAAAAGAAGAGCCCGGCACAAGTAAGCAGAAGCAACACCGGGCTCTACTCAGGTCCCGTGGGTCTCAAACAACTTTCTGCTACTGTAGTTGTGGCAAGTTAATATTTAGATTCTACGTATTCACTCGAGCCATCTAAACAAGGATTTATACAAATTATTCACAAGAGCATTGCACTCCAAAATATATCCTTTACATGAATTGACAAATGAGCCACTATAGGCAAAGACCATTTGTGGTGTAATTGCTGAGAACAACTGCCTGAAATCTAACGTATTCTGTTTCTAGTTCTGCCGTCGGTTTTGTTTTCAAAGAGAAGAGAAACATGTGGTGATGAACATGATCATTCATTTGAATTTGTTTGCTGACGGCCAAGTTAGAATCATAACAGTGTTTTTAGCTTGCTTAGCTGTGGCGGTCTTCCCTTCTACACACTAGCTTATAAGCAATAGAATACACAAACGCAGCGCATTCATTTAAGGGCAATCATATTTCAAATACTTTATATGATTAAGTTTTAACATGGCACGCAATGTAGACTTCACCTCCAATAAGACCCTGTGAAGCTGCGGTATCTATACAACAACATCAGCTAATGTTAGGTGTTCTTGCAGGAAACAAGAGTGAGTGATCCAAACCTCCAAATCATATTTAATCTTAATATAATTCACATATTTATAATTGAGATAATGCAGAACCTATAATCACCTGTATGTGATGTTCTTCTTTAACATCTATCCTTTCAATTTCAAAAATATCACCCGGCTCGTCCTGCAGATTATCAGAGGGCAACTGCTCACTGGACTCCTGTAAGTATTATACAAATGACCCAATGTAAAATACATGGGCACAGCATAAGTACTAAGTTAGGTTAGCTTGAAACCTAAAAGTTAACAGATCCTTTTAAGCCAATCAATAACTACTCGTTGAAATGCAGGCAACACGATTTTTGATCACCATAAATATTACAATTTTGAGCAGTGGGTACACACTGAGACCACCAGTTTCTTTTGTTCTGCTCTAAACGGGCAGCGACTGTTAACTGTAACCACCCCATTGATTGTTTGGCCAGAGCACGTGTAGAGGGCAGGAGCAGGCAGATTCAACTAGAAGAGCTCATATGTGTTAACAAAGAGCTCCGACTGTTTGCTAGTGCGGAATACTTTGCTGTTACTTTTACATAATATTTGTGAATTGCTTTAGCATACAACAATTCAAAATCATCGGCAGTAAGTTTATATTTAATGTGGAATGGAGCTTTGTGTAGTTGATACATGCATCTATGAAGAGAGGTCAAATGACGTGACAACTGCTCTGAACAGTTTAGTCACATAACCCTACTTTGTTAAAGTTTCATGTGCATAACCTGATGTTAAGTGAGCACAATACCCAGGTTTGAATGAAAGACAAATCACGGATTCATAACGAGAGACCTTCCTATGGATAGAGAGTAATAAGTGGAGAAGGCAGTGATTGCAACTCTGACTACGTGCTCATTGTCACTGAAACTAGCAATGTAATTCCACATCGTTTGGTGATAAGTGACAGTGATAGTGACGAAGGTACAAATGAACTAGATGCCTCAGCAAACGTACCTAATTCTTTATCTTTTCACAGTGCAAACCAACATGGAGAAAAAATAATTCTATTCAGCCTGTGTCACCATTCACAGAAAATTAACAATTAGACCTCCATCTCCATATATACTCTTTTCACAATTAATTTCTGACGAGTGAGTGGATTTATTTGTTTTCCAAACAAATCTGTACAGCATTCAAATTGGAATGCCATTCACTCCAACTAGCACCAATGATATTAGGTATTCTTTGGAATAAATATCTACATGGGTATTACAAGAAAACCCAGTTAAAAGAATTACTGGTCAATTGAACCAGACCTTCATGAGAACTATCTATCAGCACCCATGCCTGTGAAAAGATTCCGTTTTCTGCTCAGTCACATTCAGCTCAACGATAAGTCTGTTCAGCCTACCAAAGACGGCCCTAACTATAACTAGCTTTTCAGGGCTCGGCCGCTGATGGATTCTCTATCGAAGTCTTTCTAGAAATGCTACAAACCACATCGCAAGGTTGATATTGACGAAGCTATGTTATAATTCATAGGAAGATCTTCCTTTAAACAGTGCAAGAGAGACAAGCCTGCGATGCGGGGTTACAAGATCTGGATGCTATGTGATGAAACCCATTATAATTTCAAATTGCAGGTGAACCCAGCAAAAGTGGCCCGTGAATTGTTCAAACAATTCAAAGAGAGAAACATGTTTGGATAAGGCATATTATACCCAGTTAGGAAAGGATTCATGAAACTCAGAGATTACAAAAACTTGAAGAGAGGCGAGTTAGATTTCAGTGTCAGTGGTTGTCGAGTTTTTGTGTACAGGTGGAAAGCCAAAGAGGAAAAAAAATCTTCTTTGAATAAACCAACGCATGTGTCCATGATCAAAGGAAGAAGAAGGATGGCACGCGGCAACCAATTTCTTGTCCACAAGGCCTGGAGGAATACAATTGTGACATGAATTTTGTTGACAATTATGATAGGTTGAAAGGAGACTATCAGCTAGACAGGAAACTCAAAGAATGGTGGTTAAGATTTGTTCATCCATTTTATAGATTGCTGTGTCATAATGGATTTATAATGCACAAACAACTGGATATGCCGCGCTTGAGAAAGGAGAGTTTCAGACGAGAAATTTACAAAGGTTTTGTTGCTCCTCGCATTGTACAAGTGAAGAGAAAATCACGAAAGAACGAATCTAGGGAATCGTCTTTCATTGCTATGAAATAATCTTAATTGTTTTTAATTTGATCTAATCTAAAAATAAAATAATATGCTGTATAATAATTAAGAGTTATATTACTCGGCCCCTCTAGAATATATTTAATACAGCTTCATTTCCCCACAAAGAGTTAAGTATTACACCATTAAACTTTGCTTGTCATGCCCATAACCAAAATGTCAATGTCACACAAATTTTGCACGAAAGCTGAAGAAGGATTTTACATTTTCCCTTGGATAATATATGATTTGTATACCTTGTTTGGTAATTGGGGAGGACATTACCAATTGAAATTAATAACCATGTTCACCACTGTATGGGAAGCATGTGCTAAATTACGAAAATATGAGTTTATATTTCTTGCCAATACAATGACAGCCATGTTTGTCAGGTGCAAAATGTCTCTGCAACCGTTATCGAGGCACACACATTGTCATCTCATTACTGTTACCAACATGTGGGATAAAAATGCACCTCGCAGATAAATTAATATTAACATTGATTATTGATGCGTGAGTACTCCCACTGAGCGTGTCAAGAAACAGGCAGGGCGAAAAAAAAAAAAAAAGTGAAGGAACTCCGGTAGTCGACCGTTTCCACCGCTAGGCGGTACCAGCGTAACTTGGCCTCGGCTTGCCTGTCTCTACTTAGTATAAAACAAAGTCCCCGATTCTTGGATGTCACGGGTAATATCAAGAACCACTGGATGGATTTTGGTGCGGCTTTCACCATTCTGTAAAGGTAATCTCGAAGAAGATTTCTGTAGAAAATAATTTATTTATGAAGAAAGAGAGCCAAGCAGTAACGATTTCAGATTTCAGTGAAAAGGTCGAAAATAGAACCTGGCGTCCATGCACTTTTTAAGCTTACCCTGGGCCAACCGTTAAAAATATCAATATACTATGAGGGTAAGAATAGTTCAGCATGAAAAATTCTCCAAAAGGTCCGTGAGAGCATATCTCTATCCTCGATACTTCGCACACTATAAGTGTTTTCAGTTTCGACGGAAGAGGGATTTATGTCTCATGCACCTCGCCATTCTTAAATTACGTCTGACAGGAATTCCTTGCGCATTCATAACTGTTCCCGGGCGAAGCCGGAGCAGGTTGCTAGTTGATTATTAAAAGAAGTATTGTACTAAATACTAAGCAAGTTGTGAATAACAGAAACAAATCTTCAAGGGAATACGAACATAATAAAATACTATCCAGAACACACTAAAATACATTTTTAAGAACAATAGAGCTTACTCTAAACAGAAAAGACCTTCATTATTTTAGCCTATTTTCATTTTATGAATAAATAGGCTTATGAGATCACCTTTTGTCCGCGTGTCTGGGTGTGCGTGTGTGATTCATTCATGTGTGGGTCCCCACGTGATAACTTCCAAACGGCTGGAGCGATTTCAACGAAACTCGGTAAGATAATAGCACCATTCTGGCCGACCCCAACCGTGCCCTTAGAATGTTATTGTGTCTCACCAATCCAACCTGGCGAATTTGCTAAATATTTCACCAGTATTCAGTATCTCCGAAACTGTTACAGATATCACCCTGAAATTGTGTACGGTGATAAAGGGCCCTACTAGAAGTTCACCTATGACACATTCAAAACCCTGGTAACTACAAAACCAACATGGCTGCCAAGCGAAGTTGAGACTTTTAAATATACTTTTCTCGCGATTTAACCATCCAGACGTAATGAAACTTGGTACAGCAAATGTTTATACAGATTGTAATGCAATGGCGTCTGATTTAGTTCAATTGTTTACAAAACTTCAAAATGGCGGCTGTGCGAAATATTTCACTGGCATTCTATATCTCCGAAACAATTACAGATATCACCGTGGAATTTTGTACGGTGATAAAGGGCACTGCTACAATTTTTTCTATGTAACTTTCAAACACCTGTAAAGTCAAATCAAACATGGTGGCCAAGCGAAGTTGAAACATTTTAATATACTTTTCTCGCGATTTAACCATCCGAGCGCAGTGAAATGTGGTACAGTAAATGACTATACATATTGTAATGCACTGGCATCAAATTTAGTTCAATCGTTTACTTATCCCAAGATGGAGACTGTGCGAAATTTTAAAATTAAGTTTTTATTTCTTGTGTCGTAATCATGCAATCGAAGTGAAACTTTTGAATAATGAAGCTATGCAATAATTTTCCTTTAATGGTACATAACTCTATGGCCTATACATATAACAATCCAAAATGGCGAGCATCCGAAATATTTTGACGGTTCTCAATATCTACGAATCTTTTACAGCAATCAAACTGATATGTTTTATGTTCATAGAGGCTGTGAACGTAAGTTCACCTATAGGTCTTTCAGTAACCTGGAGAGCACAAATCCAACATGGCGGCGACGCGAAGTATAAATATTTAAATGGACATTTCTCGCGAATTAAGATGGCAGCTGTGCAAAATTTTAAAATCTCGATTTTACTTCTTGTGTCCTAATCAGGTGATTGAAGTTTGAATACCACACGTACACAATAATCTCCATATAATAGTGCATAAATAAAAATCCAACCTGGCGACCATCCGAAATATTTAGGGGGTTTTCAACATCTACAAATCTATCACACCAATCAGACTGAAATATTGTATGTTGATAGAAGCAATTAACATGAGTATGATATATGAAAATAGGAGAGCCTCCGTGGCTTAGGCGGCAGCACGCCGGCCTCTCACCACTGGGTCCGTGGTTCAAATCCCGGTCACTCCATGTGAGATCTGTGCTGGACAAAACGGAGGCAGACAGGTTTTTCTCCGGGTACTCCGGTTTTCCCTGTCAAAATTTCATTCCAGCAACACTCTCCACTATCATTTCATTTCATCTGTCATTCATTTAATCATTGCCCCAGAGGAGTGTGACAGGCTTCGGCAGCCGGCACAGTTCATATCCTCGCCGCTAGATGGGGGGCTTCATTCATTCCATTCCTGACCCGGTCGGAGACTGGAAGCAGGCTGTGGATTTTTCATGATATATGAAAATAGGCTGTATAGTTTTTCACGGAACTACTTGTTGTCGCTGATTTTGAAGACGATATGGATCTCAGTTCCCTGGACATTTCTTTCGCCCGGAAAATGAACCGGCATTTAATGTAATGAAACACTATCCTAGGGAAATATAGTAACAGATGATCCTCTGAGCGCCGGCCTCTCACCCCGAGGCCCGGGTTCGATTCCCGGCTCCGTCAGGGGTTTTGGAAACTGAGGTGAGGGCTGGAACGGGGTGCACTCAGCCTCGTGAGGAGAATTGAGCTGTCTGACAGTGAGACAGCGCCCGGGTCACGAAAACCAAGATTAACGGCCGAAGGGACCTGATGCGCTGACCACGCGTCACCACAATATCTGCAGACCAAATGGCTGGGCAGCGGTCGCTTGGTAGGCCTAGGCTCTTCAGGGCTGTAGTGCCAGGGGTTATTATTTTGATCCTCTGAGCAGCACACATTTCGGAACACAGGAAGTTCACAGATCATATCCACACAATCTGAAAAGATATCGTCCCACAACGCGCATTCTTGCTCCAACTTTGCCTCCATTACTGCATCTACATGTTTCATTACACGTTTCATCACGTGAAATATCCGGCTCCGTGGCTAAATGGTTAGCCCGCTAGGCTTTGGTCCGCCGTGTCCCGGGTTCGATTCCTGGCCGGGCCATTGGGGATTTTAATCTCTTGGGGTTAATTCCCGTGGCTCGGGGACTGGGCGTATGTGCCGTCTTCATCATAACCTCATCCTCATTACGACGCGCGGATCGCCCACGGGCGTCAATTAGAAAGACCTGCACTCGGCCTCTCAGGAGGCCACAGGATCTTTTTTTTTTTTTCATTACGTGAAATAAAGATAAAGACGGGTATTTGAGAAATTTAGATTCACTTCCGCCCTAAGTCTCTCAGCATGGTGAGGATGCTTACATCACTAACAGCATTAAATGTTTCGGAATCACTTCCCAATGACCAAATGCAGGAAGAACATATCACAATCTTCGATGCTGCTGTGTGAATCAGGTACCCACTCAAATAATAAACAACGTTTCCGCCTGCTCTCTCGCAACTCTCATCATTAACTGACAGGATTATAGGGTTCAATTTCTGTCAGTGTACTAGTTTCTTTAATTTGCTGACAATTGTTATCCTTCACCTCTCTGCTCGTATGTATTTCATTTCTCGCCATTGACCGTATTCATTAAGAGAAGAAAGCTAATTTTCAATAAAGTCCTCATAAATAGCTTGTGAAGAAAGGACCTCTTTCACTGGCAGGCCTATGAACAGTATAAAGACCAAAGCAAATGGAGGCGAAAGAAGTCAGTAGAAGTAGGATGATCGTCACTGCTTAAACTTCGTTTAAGTCCAAAATACCTCTCAGAAGGGTCTTGATTTAATTTTGCAGTTAAAACGTACTTGTATTGTAAGTACAATTTGCGATCGGTAAGTTAATGCATCACTGCTTGGCAGCCGGCATCTGCTACGACCATACGCTCAGTGCGGCACGTGGTGTTGAAATTTAGTAGTACTTCATCTTAACCATTGACTCATACGGAAGTTCCACCACTTATTATATTATTCGCCCTGAAACAGGATTGCATACATAGCTAATGGGGCCAGCAGGGCACGGTAACTAGTAATAATTGGTCAATGCAAATCCCATGTTTTCTTGTAGCAAGTTGCGGTCTACAGGATCGTGTGCGTGGGGTTGGCAAAATACTATTTGTACCATAGTTCAGTCGGATATTGGCGAACAGAGCTAGAATTATACTATACAAGTCGTTATCTACAAAGGGGACAGTGGTAATAATGGTAATATATTGGCATTCACGGCCCGTGAATTAAAACTCAGCAATTTTTCTAGGTTTATGCCATGTCTTGTTTCGGGTTTTCGCCCAGGAACACAAAGTTGGCTCATCAGCGGGCTCTTGGGTTCCTCGCCAGGACCCCCACAGGAGTAGTGCACACTGCGCCAGGATTCGATCCTGCAACCTTGGACACACCAAGCGAGAACGTTACCGCTGAGCCTTGCAGCCAGCCACAAAGGGGATAGTGGGTAGGAGAAACCACTTATTTCTATATCTTTACCAGATTTACTTATCATCATTACTAAAAGTTCTTTGGCTTATTTCAGTATTTTAGCTAACATTTAAGTTTAATCGCATGTTCTGCGCTCGTGCAGTATTACCACTCACACCATACACGAATGCAACTTACAATGTTAGATAATTCATCTGTGTGAGACGGCCAGTCTGGCTCACTTTTGATGGATGATTGTCCCTCCATTATGTTCAGTAAACTAGAAAAAAAGAAAGAGCACTGGACAATTATTTCATGACCGTACTTCTAACAGTACGACAAATCAGTCTCATAATTAATAAATCCAATGAGGTAATTTCAGACTTCCAAATGTACAGTACGGTATGTTAATACTCGTAGTCCTCGAGTTAGCCTACCGTACATAGTGATAAGGAGAGGTTATGTTTGCCAACACTAGTAGGCTATATCTTATAAAACGACGACGCTCAATTTGCCAACATTTACTCTAAGTCATACGATTGGAAGTTGAGCGTCATAGTCGTTTAACTTTTTAATATTTATCCTTGCGGTTGAATAGACAACATGAGGAATTACTGGTGCCTTCTTGTGGTGGTATTAGAGGATCCTAAATGCCGTTTATCTATTCCTATGTACATACAAACCTGATTTGGAGTATATATAATTTTGTCAAACGATAAAGGGTACATTACAAACCTACCAACACGATTAATTAGGCTACGTGGAAGTGAAAATACGCTCCTGGACTAGTAGCCTATAATGATTCGGCACTAGCTGGATAATGCAACTTCATCCTCGCGTTACAAGACGCCCAGCTCAAAACAAAATCATATTCGCTTTGCCAATGAGACTTCTTAAACTAACATAAGGGTAACTCATAGGATACGGTATCGTATTATTCTTTATGCTAGAACATATAATAAAGTTGCTTGTATCTTTCAACTCTACTCTAATTATTTCTACAATATTGCATAGCCTCATGACCACAGACACTACATTCTCTTTCGTTAATGAAATTCACATGGTCTCCACAAAACAAAACAAATAAGTTGCATGTAGTCAGCATTAGAACGACTAAATTTGGAGTTAATGCAAAGCAGCACTCGCTCCTCTCAGTGTACAACCTGGTACCACGTGATCTAGCAAGAATCTCTCAAATTGGGCCATTTCGTGTAAAATTGAAAAAGTACTAGTTGCTGACTCTGAATGTATAACAATGTATGTATAATAATTTACCCTAAATGTATAATTACTTACTCTTGTGATACCACATTCTTCCAAATAATCTTTATCTTTTATGTTGATCAACACTAATTGACCGTAACTTCAAAGCATCTCATTAGCTTATAGTCTCATTTCTCCAATTACATTATACCGCTTTTTCCTTCGTCATGTATTGTGTCAAAAGCGTCGTTTTGAATACACTTCAATTGCTATTTGTATGCTGTACTCTATATGTATTATAATTTAGCATATGTATAGTTAGTCCGTCATCTATGTAATGAACTATGTACTGTTCCCCACGACAGAGCTCTGCTCACGGGAATCTTTTTCTAGACAAATAAATAAATAAATAAAATCGTTGAACATAAACAGTCGTACGCAACTCGCCTATAATGACACTCGTACGGAAATTATGAAATTCGCTTCGCTCATTTTATAGACATACTAGGGCCTAGTGTCTTAATTATTGCCATTATAGGATCGTTGCATAATGTACTATTTCGTACCTTTGCCAACGATACCACCGGCACAGAGAGGATTTTCCGTTATGCCTTAGTGCTGGGTAGTTGGTGGGTTGAGATGTTTTACGAGTAACAACAACAAAATTCTGATGTAATTTTGGGTGATATACCGTATGGTTGAATCGCAGATCCATGTAGAGAGCGTCTCTACCTTAAAAGACAGTATGCATTAAATGGAGCGCGCTGATGCCAGATCTGCTGCTGGGCACATGATGTAACATAACTCGTATGCAGGCGTGCTATTACGCAAAACTCGGGAAATTTCGAAAATATTTGTTTGTTGTACCGTATATAACTGTACCTCATGCCTTGAAGCGAACGACGGTACAATATTTAGATATGATACACCGAAGCTCAGAGCGCGATTTTTGTGCACACATTATAATAATTTATAATGTCCAATTATTCATGACTATGATAATATTATAACATGACAATATTAATTTTCTCGAATATCATAGGTTACCGGAATAATAATTTATAATATGACATGTAATAAAAATAATAATACGTATTGTGATCCACGTAAAGTACCCAATTTTGTGTGGTTAAGTGGTGTGCAGTCAAAATTAAATTACCGTATTCATTTCTTGTTTCTTGAATGAGACGTTGTTCAATTTTATATAGTTCTTCACTTGCGCCCATACCATTTCGATGGGGTTAAGTTCATTGTGGAATGGTGGTGTGGTGGTGTGGTATGGTGGCAAGCAAGGAACATTAATCTGCTGTGATAGCCTACATTGTCTGTTACTAGGACAGATCCTTCGGGAACGTTGGGCAACAATTGCTCGGCGAACCACTTTTCATACACTTCACCTGTCATTTCGTCGTGGGTGTCTGCCGTGTTCTTTTGGAACAGAAACGTTAACTCTGCACCATTAACGAACCCTTGTTCATTCCCGGGACGAACTAAGACAAACCACGGAAACCACTTCGAGGATGGCTGAGGTAGGAATCAAACCCGCCTCTTCTCAGTTTTGTCTCGTGAAGAGCAATTAAAATCATGTATGGTTACGACTTTAGGAAACCGACGGTACAAGTATTTCAGGAGACAAACATATTGCCATTACGAAGCCAGCCCAAATACTCTGAAGCTTTATTTATGTTCAGATATAAACAAGGTCTTATTAGTCTTAATACTGAACTTCAATGCAGGAAAGACATTCATACCCATAACACAAGATCAGCAAACCAGTTATACATGAAGTCAACAAACACAACTACATAAGGTATTAAAAGTATTTCCTATTCAGCCAGCCCAACTTATAACAACTTACCTCCTAAACTGAGACAAATTTTAAACTTAAACAAATTAAAAAAGGAAGCACGCAGGTACTTCCTGAAACAATATGTTGAAGAATATAGATGAACCCATAAGCACTGAATAAATGTTCCTACCACCTTAGTATATTCTAGTATAAGTTACTAAGCCATATTTGTAAAGGGCGGTCCCCCCTTGAGCTACCAGCTCACTGGGACTTTTTGTACCCTATAAATAAATAAATAAGTACACCCCTTTCCAGGCATCAGACCAGAATAAAATTTCTTGGCTGAGCCGGGATTCAAACCCGGGCCTCCACGGTGACAGCACAGTGACAGCCAAGAATACTAGCCACTACGCAACGAGGCGGACAATTTACAAAGAACACAAGCTCCACTTCATTTCACAGTTTAACTTCACTTACCCTCCATAAAACGCAGTCGGGGATATACGCGTCACCTGAGTAAACAAACGTTCGCTGCGCTGGGTGGGAGGACTACGCGAAGTACGATAACTTATGAATGCTCTCTGATATCGAGCTCTGGTTTGTTTTGAAACCTATTTCAGACATTAATGAACATTTCTTCTCGCTTAGTCACCAACCTAAAGTCAACAGCAAAAAAAGTTTCTCGCTACATAACTTTTCTATGGCACCATCCCAGATTTTTCAAGTAACATTCAAGAAAAAAAATCATAACTTTCTTATTATGAAAAAAATATACTGCCCTGAAAAATAGGGCATCTTCTACCAACAACAGGCAATCTAAATATAAATTATTGATCTATTGTGATCATTAGTTCATTATCTATGGCGTGATAATTTTTATATCTGCAAAAATATAGATTCGCGCTAAAATATCGTAACTTAATTGTGAAAATTGGGCCATGTGTTAATTATTTATGGCTTTTATTTTTACATCATCATAAAGAGCGGAAAATTCTCTATAAGACCACGCAAACATTTTCTTAGGTTTGCCACCTTCAATTATTGGGAAATGCCAACATCGCCGGGGTAGAAGAGGACGAAGTGAATTGCAGGACATAGGAGTGCGAGTGAGAGGCAAATACTACATTTAATTCCATACTGTCTTTTTTATAGGCCACGCATTTCAAATGTTGTAACTAGAAAGAGACTTCAGACGATAATTATAGTCTACTGTTATACATGGTTTTATGAGTGGGTTGGAAATGGATAAATACGTTTTTCAGTCACTTCCCTAATAAATGTTCAATAAGGGAATTTAAAATTCTTAGTTTCAACTCGACGTACGGTATTGTAACACAAGGATGAAATTTCGTGTTGTGACTTCTTCAAGTCTGTTGACGACGACTGATGATAACATTTTCCCCGCCCATTCTTTCAAAATGCAGGGCCAGTCTAAGTAGATTTGCCGACGCGCAATGCTTTCGAAAATACTTGAATCACTGCCGGCTGGATCGCACCCCTCCTGGCTGCTTTAAACTGCCTGCCCATTCAACGGTTACACCATTGGTATGAGCGTACAACTTCGTTTCCAAATAAAGGCGCTGGGAAGCAGCACCAAGTCACAGTGGAAGACATAATTTTTGTATTGATGTTAATGGCGAAGTTGTGTTTGGAATGTATTCTGAATGATTTTATAATGCTGTACTGCTGCGTTCCCTTTTGTAAATCAGAACAGGGCAAGTTAGAATACCGGGGATAACATCGGACAATTCACTGCGTGAGATGTGGTTACGTGCAATTTCCAGAGAAGGTGACGAAGAGGAAGCAAATAATTACATAAATGGATGAATGATTGAGTGAATAAATAAGTGAGTCAATAAATATGAAAGTAAATAAGTAGGTAAATAACTAAGTAAATGAATAAATAAGTAAATAAATATGTAAGTAAATAAGTAATTAAATAAGTAAATAAATAAATAAGTGAATAAATAAGCAAATGTAATTAAATAAGTAAACAAATAAATAAGAAAATAAATAATTAAATAAATGTGTAAGTTAATAAATATGTAAGTAAGTAAACAAATAAGTAAATAAATAAGTAAATAAATAGATAAGAAAATAAATAAGTAAATAAAATTAAATACATAAATATGTACGTAAGTAAGTAAATAAATACGTAAATGAATAATTAAATAAATATGTAAGTAAAAAAACAAATAAGTAAATAAATAGGTGAATAAATAAATAAGTATACAAATAAAAATAAGTCAATAAATAAATAGTTAAATAAATATGTAAATAAGCAAATAAGTAAATAGATAAACAATCTGTCCAAAAAATCTGTAAAAATTTATAATACAGCCATCACAATAAGACGGATTATCAAACAAATTCAACTCACACCCAAGTATATGGGGCAACATGACCACGATGTCTTAAAGCCCCTAAATAAACCAACATCCCATTTTTCGGGGGCCGGAGGCATTTCTTTTCCCTGTCGTTTATTGTCCTTATTATTTTCTTTTCATCTCGCCAAGTAGACTATGTAAGTTAGATTTAAGTCATTTGGAAGTGAAGTAGTTGTATTTTTATTATCATCTGCATAATTACGGGAAAATGAGCTAGACATTTCGCCCCATAAAAACTATCACCTCCACCAACATGTATTTTTGCTTTCCTTTATACTGAAAATTTGCCCGTAAGTATGTGTCTGAATACTTTTAGATGATTGAATAACAAAAGAACGGACTTTGTGTAATGTTTTCACGTCCGTCAATCTCAATATTAAGCCTCCAAATTTAACAATCCTACGTTTCAGATATCTTCCCGTTTAAAAAGCCGCGGCGATATCAGTGGGTTACTGCTGCAACCTAGCGGTGAATTAATATATAATCTTGTACGCCTGTGAGTGTTGAATGGGCAGGCAGTATAAAGCAGCCGGCAGTGACTTGAATGTTGAACTTGTAGGGCGTGATTTAGCATGCCCGATAATTAACTTAGAATGATAGCGTCAATGACCTTTCAAACCTACTCAAGAATAAAAAAGAATATAAATGACAGTTGTGTAGCCTACTTATACATAGTAGGATGCTGTTCTTGTCTTTGGAAGAATTGAGAACTTGCGAAACCACACTAATGTAATTAGATATACAGTAGAATCTTCAAATCGTACAAGAAAAAAATTTCTTACGTTATAATTAGTCTTGCAATTTAAAGTCTGAATTTTCTCTCTTTCGTGGTTGCGAAATCAGATAGTGTAGGTCCAATGCAGTCTAATTTCTGAACGAGTTCATGTTCAATTGAGTCCTTCTAATCTTGAATCGACCGTAGGAGTTCGTAAATATGTCTTACGAAGATATAATTCAGACAAACTTCGCTCACCGCTTGCGGCCAAGATAACAATATTCTTAGGGCTACAGCGACATTGGGGCCAAAGTTGTTTTTAGCAATGTAGAGCAACATTTCAATTGGCGTGATATTTTCAGTCTACTTTTCACATTTTGCAAAAATGAGGAAAAAGTAGACTTATGAGATCGGGCAAATGGGTGTCTGTCTGTCCTTCTGTCTGTCTGGCTGTGTGTGTGTGTGTGTGTGTGTCCCCCCCCCTCCTATCAACTCCTAAACGGCTGCAGCAATCGAAAGAAAATTTGGTAGGAGTAAAGATCTATACCTGAATATCTCACGGCCATATTTGAAAATGATGTCAGTGCTACCAATTGCTGAAAAATCGCAATTGAAATTTGAGCTCCATGTTGGATATCTTGGAAGGTATGAGTGGGAGCTATTTCTAAATTGGCACACGTATAGATAATAATATTGCAGTTCAATTTCCAGGAGGCCATACATGGCAGTGTTGCCAAAATGATTATAAGCCTGCTGATAAGTACAAATTTTAAATGCTTATAACTTCTACACTATCAATTGGATTTCAACGTACTTTTGTATGTGCTATGTGTACATAAACAGATATGACTGAGCATAATCTTAAGAGCCACCAAGCCTGCCAACTGTTAATAAATGCTCTCAATTTTTTAAATTCCAAATACCCATATATCAGAAAGTGTGCAAGCCGACAGCTTTAAACTATGCACACGTATAGTACCTGACATTCTATATTACTTTGGAGTAACTTATATACGTCAGTGCTACCAACATGATTCTACGCCTGCTGAGAGGTCCAACTTTAAATACATGTAACTTCTATATTATCATTTGGATTTCAACCAAATTTCGGGTGTGCTATGTGTACCATAACAGATATGACTATGCCGTTTCCTAAGAGTAACCAGGGCTGCCAACTGTTAATAAATACTGTCTATTTTTGTTACCCTAATATCAATATATCAGAAAGTATGCAAGCCAATAGCTCTAAACTTTGCACACTTATAGTACCTGGCATTCCAGATTAATTTGGAGTAACTAATATAGGCCTACGCCAGTGCTGCCAACATGACTCTAAGCCTGCTGATAGTTCCAATTTTAAAATGCATGTAACTTCTATACTAACTAATGGATTTCATTCAAAAGTGACACAACAATATATCATATTATTTCAGATAATTTCTGACCAATACATGTATGTCATTGTTGCCAACATGATTTTACGCGCGCTGTTAGATTCAATGTTTAACTGTAACGTCCATGCTATCCATTGGACTTCAAATTTTGTATTCTGTACCAACCCTTTATAGGTCCTTGGGAAACTATCTTCCCACCATGTATTTATAGAACGGTGTTAGGGAGAGAATCTTCCCACCCCTTTCATTTCAAGCAGTTCCACATGCATCCACAAGCTAAATGCAGAGAAATATTTAAAACCCATTAATTTGATGTATACTGTCATCAGAAACCAAAGGTGGGAAGCATATATCCCAGTGGTCTCTACAGTACACATGCTCGCCAGTTCGGTTATGTTGAGTGAAAGAAATGCATTGTTTTACAGAAGAAGGTGCTTTCAATGAAGATATGACATTTGTAAACGTTGGTATAGAACTGAAATACAATGTTAATAATGGGTTTGGTCACTTGAGTAAATGTATTTCAGCTACAATGGAAATTATTATCCCGCTCAGGGTGTTTGCCATAGAATAGAAGATATTTAAAATTTATTTTCTGTGTTTTTAGTAAATACAATTTAAAATTATTGAATTATATTCGAATATACTAACTTTTAACATTCCAAAATAACTTTTATACTTTTTGTGCACTTTTCGGCAATGATGATATAGGTCACTGACTTTGTGTTGCATGGGAGTTACGTTTTTTTATTATTATTGAGCGTGATGGGTGTTTTTATATATTATATCCTGTTAATTAAACCTCATTATTGAGTGATAAACACAGTATCATCAAAATTTGGAGGAGGGAGATTATACCCCATTGCTCATTTTCGGAAATATACTGTCGGATATGTGCAGTGGAATAATAATTTCCCACCCCATATTTCATAAAATAGAATCCACATCCATAAAATTGTTGCATATTTCTACTCATCAGTCACCCCCAATTACAAATGTGCAATATATATATATATATTTTATACCCGCAGTCTTTTGCCCTATCAAGGGTTAAGAGATGGAACTAAGAATATATTCAGTCACCAGGGCTGCCAACTGTAGTTCTCTATTAGGCTACATTATGCCCGGTATACAGTATTTCGAACTAATTAGAAATTTCGATATTACCAACTTAATTTCGTCATTATTCAAGATAGATCCATATAGATTAATCATTGGTATGACTCTTAAATTTTAAGAAAAGTAGGCTCTTTAGTTCTTCACGGAACTTCTTTTTTTGTACTATCTTGTGAAATCATTCTCAATTCTTCACATACCGGTACCTAGTTCGATGGCGACAATATGAGTTCTTTCTGTATGTGTTAAAACTTCTTTTGGTTGTATCGCCTTTTTGTTTAGAAGTCCATTCGTCGTCTTAGCTGTTAACTTAAGGATGCCATATAAGAACTATGGCCATTATTTTTTTCCGTTCACAATAATTCACAACAGTGGCGTAGCCAGGTTTCTAGATTGGGAGGTGAGGGGGTGCATTATGCCCTCGTCTATTACTGCAGCAGTTCAAACATTTTTCTGATTATAAGTTAAATCAATGCAAGAGTGAACTGTTTGTGTACCTAATCTTGGAACTATTGCAGTCTAATATTCTTGTCTAGAATAAAGTATGGTGTTATGGGCTGGATAGTGCCAGGGTTTTTTTTTTTTTTTTTGCTATACGTTAACTTTATTTAAATAATGTTTAGCTTATGTGAAATGAGCAAGTTGAGGTTTTATACTAATAATATAGTGAGGTAATATACATATAGGTACCAGTATATTGTTACAGAAAGGGCAATTTACTGTACCTTTAAGAAAGAGTCAGTCTTCGAGCACTGTGTCATTCTACCCAGCCAACCTTGCATTACACTTGTATTATTTGTACTAGAGCCTACTGTTTTTATTTCAAAGCTAGTTATTATAATTAGTTTTATTTAGTTACTGTTTAGTTTAAGTTAGGCCCATCCACAATGCACAGTCGGTAGTCAACAATCGAGCCATTCACAATGCGCAGTTGTTGAAATCCTAGGAGTAAATAATACAGTAACATTATTTTTATTCCTTGTGCACCGAGGTGTTTCCGATAACCTCAAAACTTACAATATGGATGATTTGGAGATGTATGGCTTAGCTTTGTTGTTAGTAACTGGTACCGTGTATTTAAGATTAAAAAGGTACGGGTAGCGAAGGTACTGGCGACATCTTACGCTAGTAGCAGAAGAGGGAGAGTTCAGCAGCCTTTTAAACGCTATAAAGCAAAACGGGTTACGACAATTTTTTTAGGTACACCAGGATGAAAGTATGGCAATTCGAAGAACTGCTTCGGATAGTGAAACGTAAACTGTTGAAGCGCCCTATAAGATCACCTCTCTCTCCGAAAGAACGATTGGCCATGACCCTACGGTATGATATAATTTGGCTATTAAGTTTTTTGATTCCAACCAAATTGTAATGAAAGTCAACTTTTATTTTAAAATATTTGAGGGGCAGATGACCTCGCTGTTTCGCCCTTCAAACAAACAAAATATAATAATAATAATTAAAATGTTTGCTTCAGGTATATCAGTTTTTTTCTTTCTTTAGGTTCCTCGCTCATGGAGGAAACTTTGTCAGAAGCATTCCGGCACGCAATGTCAACTGTACAAAGTATTGTCAAGGGAACCTGTGATGCTATATGGGACATTTTGTCAACCAATATACTTGAAAGAGCCAGATCAGTCAGGTTAGAGGATGATAGCCCAAGAGTTTTGGGATATTTGGAATTTTTCCAACTCCATTAGGGCATTGGTTGGTAAACACATTGACCTAGTTGCTCCACCTTCATCTGGTTCATTGGCTTACAACTACCATCAGTGCTACAGCACCATATTGATGGCAATGTGCGAAGCCGAGTATCGCTTTACCTACGTATAGCCTACTCTGTGACCTGCCGGAATAGGATTCACATTTAGCCGGAAATTCCACGTCAGTCATCACCCCTCTGCCTCTTGACCAATCCATGCCATAATAATCTGCGTTGCAATATTACAGTCCTCGTGCTTCAGTGCCTGGTCAGCTGTATATCTGGCATGTACAGTTTGGCAACCTCGTTCTCAGACCACATGGCGAGACGAAAACTGTCAATCCTCTTCTGGCATCTCACAGAGTAGGCCTATAGACATAGGAGCATTCGGTGAGTTTCATTGCTTTCAATATGTAATATTTTCCACATACAAGATGACAAAACAGTCTTACACATTATTTATTGTATGTTTCAGGTTCTCAGAATGACTCTAGTGTATTCACTGCATCGCTGTTGGGACAACTTCTTATGCCTGGTACGTTGGACCTGCCGGAAACATGTCCTTTGCCCTACATGCAGCATCCAAGTTTTCCATTTTGGTTGGTGGCAGACCAAGCATTCCCACTCTCTGAACACATCATGAGGCCCTAACCTGGGAAGAGATTGGATGAAGCCCAACTTGCTTTCAATTACAGGCTGTCTCGGGCTCGGCGGTGCATTGCAAATGCCTTTGACATTTTTGTTGTAAGGTGGCACTTATTCAGAAGTAGGATCCAGGCTCTCCCAAAAGATGTGGACAGCTTACTGAATACAGCACTCTGCCTTTCACAATTTTATAATTACAGCCGGGCTCAGTGGGACATCACGCTATTGTTGATAGGGAGGACAATGGGGGACAGATAGTGGAAGGAGGTTGGCATGCGGATGCCCAGGTAAATGATGGCCATCCATTACTTTTGGAATTAGGGAGAATCGGAGGAAACTATCCTGGCCTACAAGCTGTGCGCAAGAGGAATGCTTTGTTAGCGTATTTCAGCTCTGAGGAAGGTGGAGTGGAATGACAACAACATATATATGCTGGTTAACAATATAAGAACCGGTATAGCCTCAGTTAAAATTATATGCATTATTATATGCATCGAGTCATGTATCATTAATGGAAAATTATTGCGTGGGTTCATTACTCAAATTTTCACTTCGATCTCATAATTACGACAGAAGAAATGAAAACCTAATCTTAAAATTAACACAGCCGCCATCTAGAGTTTATGTAAACAATTGAACTAAATTTGATACCAGTGCTTTACAATGTGTATAAACATTTGCTGTACCAAGTTTCATTGTGTTTGGATCATTAAATCGCGAGGAAAGTCTATTTAAAACTTTCAACTATGCTTGGCCGCCATGTTCGTTTTGTAGCTAACCGGTTTTTGAAAATCTTATTGATGAACTTCCAGTAGTGCTCTTTATCTCCGTAAAAATTTCAGGGTGATACCGCAAATAGTTTCAGAGATATATAATGCCGGTGAAATAATTCGCACAGCCGCCATCTAGAGGTTATGTAAACAATTGAACGAAGTTAGATGTCGATGCATTACAATGTGTATAAACATATACTGTACCAATTTTTATTGCGTTTCGTTGGTTAAATCGCGAGAAACGTCTATTTAAAAGTCGCAAATTCGCTTGGCCGCCATGTTGGTTTTGTAGTTACCAGATTTTCAAAAGTCACATAGGTGTACTTCTAGTAGTTACCTTTATCAACGTACAAAATTCCAGGGTGATATCGGTAATAGTTTCGGAGATATTGAATGCTGGTAAAATATTTCGCACAGCCGCCATATTGGATTGGTAAGACGTAACAAAATTTGAAAGGCACGGTCGGGGTCGTTCGGAATAGTGCTATGAACTTACCGAGTTTTATTGAAATCGGTCCAGCCGTTTAGAAGTTATTAGCGGGGAACACACACTATCACACGGACAAAAGGTGATCTCATAAGCCTATTTTTTCATAAATGGAAATTGGTTAAAAATATATGATTTTCATAGCTGAAAAAGAATAGACATTCTCAGAGACGAATTGCACTCTAATTTCATAAATATCTATAGGTTCTTTAAAAATGACTTTTAAGAAAAATGTACGAAGTGTGTGATTTGCATTCACGGTGCTGTAGAAAAATACGCTCCATAATATTGCTGTCCACTTTAGATTTTGGTCGCTCTGACGCCTGTTTCATGCCGTTATAACATTCTGAGGTATTTCCTTTATCATTTTGCATGGATTTCAGAAATACTAAATCAAAGGAATGGATACTCAAATCCTATAATATATTTTCAATAATCTGCCTTGTGAAAGTTATGAAAAGGGAGGAGTACCTAGGCCTAATCTAAACAATTAATCAACCGTTCTCCTTAAGTCTCTCATTATAAACCTATTGGAGAAAGTGTGGTTTATGAACATGCGAGATTATTCTCACGGGTCCACTAGTATTTATTAAACGATAAAATTGTAATATTTTTAGAAATGTGGCTTTTTTTCTAAGAACGATTAGCCCAAAATCATTCCTACTTTCGGAATAAAATACGATAAATATTGACATGTATGAAATAACTTTATAATGTTACATAACTCCGTCTAAGACATTAATTTATTCAATTAAAGGATATTTATTAAATAAAGTTATAGGCCTACGTATATCAAACCTACGGTACCTTTCCAACCCATTGCATCAGCAACCAACTACCACGTCTGGTCTTTGTACAAGTTTTTTTTGTTGTACTTAGGGTTGCCTAAATCGTACAACCATATTCTCTGCCTCACAAGATCTATGAAAATGTCGTCTTCGACGTGATGTTTTTGTAAGTAATCAGACATATCTAAAGTGGAAGTTTGATATTTGAAGCAACGAAATAAGAACTCAAGCAACAGCTGTCTCAAGGAACGCAGCGTTCTCGAGATCAACAACAGCGTGACGTCAGCTTCTGGCCTGCTCTGATTGGCTACTACATTGCTGCAGTCGGGTAGTCGGCAGTCGGAGATAAAATTCTCGACTGCCAATTACCAACTGCCTGTTGCGCATTGTGGATGAGCCTTAAGAGATAAACGACCTGAACGATGACATCCATAATACTGTCTTATAGTATTGCCAGCAACTTTATGGGAACCATGATGTTAAACAAACATAGATTGTGTTGTCTGTTGAGTTTCATGTTTCCAATTTTTAAACTGAGAGAATTGTAGATTTTAAAAGTTTACAGGTAATTGATGCACTGATTTTAAATGTTCAAACAAACAATTTTCTGAGGTTTCTCGATGATTACACAAGCTGCACTCCCATGCTTTCTTCTCAGCTGATCATCTCGTTGGTAGCGTTTCAGAGTCTTCACATAACTGAAATACTTGTCGCAGATTTCACATTAATAGGATGATTTTGGACTTATTAGCAGAGGAGCGATGGTATCGAACTTTTCGTCAGATGCCTTAGCAACGCGATCCTTTGATCTTTATTGTAGGCGTATTCTTTCCCACACTTGGAACACACAAACTCGCTTACAAGTGTCCCTTTTCAAAACAAAACCATTGGAAATCTGTATCTCATGAAAATCAGTATCAGTCTTTAGTAGTCCTGCCCGCACACGGAAGAGACATGGTCTGAACGAGACCATCAAGTTTATCTTGGGGATAAGAGGAGGATCTATGTTGGAAGACAATGTTCAGTAGGGACATGACAAAACTTGGGTTATGATAACATGTTGTTTGAGTCTTCAGTCTTTTGACTGGTTTGATGCAGCACTCCATGCCTCCCTGTCCTGGGCTAATCGTTTCATCTCTACATAGCTACCACACCCTACATCCGAGGCAATCTGTTTAACATATTCTAACCTTGATCTACCCCTACAATTCTTGTACTCGACCCTTCCTTCCATAACTAAGCTTGCTATTCCTGGGTGTCTTAGTTTGTGTCCTACTAACCTATCTCTTCTCTTCATTAGCAGTCGCCAGAAACATCTCTCCTCTCCCACTCGTCTTAATACCTCTTCGTTTGTAACCCTATCTACCCTTCTGATCTTCATTATTCTCCTGTAACACCACATTTCAAATGCTTCAATTCTCCTCTTTTCTGCTGCACCAATAGTCCAAGTTTCACTTCCATAGAGCGCCACACCCCAGACAAAGGCTTTCGAAAATGACTTCCTAATTCCTAAATCATTATTCGATGTCAACAGATTCCTTTTTTGTAGAAATGCTTTCCTTGCCTGGGCCAACCTACTTTTTATATTCTCTTTGCTTCGTCCATCACTGGTTATTCTGCTTCCTAAGTAACAGAAGTCTCCTACTTCCTTCAGCTTTTCACCTGCCAATTTGATCTCCTTAGAGGTTTCTGATTTATTTCGACTGCATTCCAGTATTTTTGTTTTACATTTATTAATTTTCATCATGAATTCTTTCCGTAAGACGGAGTCCATACCATTCAAAAACTCATTCAAATCCTCAGGCTTGTCGGCCAAGATGACGATGTCATCAGCAAATCTCAGAGTTGAAATTATTTCTCCTTGAATCTTCACTCCAACTTTAATTCTTTCTCCAATTTCTTTCATTGCTTGTTCAATGTCCTTCAACAACATGTATTAGAACGAAAGTAAATGGACAGCGCAAATTTGAATAATTCTCAGTTTACAATATATAACTTTCGAGGATACAAAGGTGTGGTTGTGTTGTCGGTAATAGACTTAAAACGACAATATGGGCGATTTTCAAAAAAAAATGAAAAATATAATACGTAGTTCATAGGAAAGAGGACGTCCGCCCGAGTCCAACGATATGTCGCATGTCAAAATCGGACCATGGGCTCGCGAGAAATCCACTAATTTAACATAGACGCCCCGCGACGCCAGGCATCGAGTGCGATAGAACACCCCTTGCCCCCCTACTGTTATTTTTTATTCTACGGACTTGAAATTTATTTTTAGGGTAGATGGGGTAGGGACCATTCATTTACGTCAAACAAATTTTTGTAGAGTTCCTAGTTTCCTAAATATAAAAATTTCAAAATTGAACTTTTTTCAAAAAATGTAAAAAATAAATAAGTTTTATTATAAAAATAAAGGACATAGAGATCATTCTTTTAAGCCCATAGAACACTTTTTAGAATGTTTGGTTTTATGAAAAATCGCCTACTTTCCTAATTGGACTTTTTTTTTCATTTTTGTCCTACAGACCTGGGACTTGGTTTGCTGGTAAAGGGGATAGAGACCTTTCATTTATGTTAAACAATTTTTTTTGTAGAATTCCTAATTTTGGTAATATAGCCCATTTTCAAAATTGTATTCTTGTTGTCCCAGAGACCTGAGACTTGGTTTACTGGTAGAGGGGGTAACGACCATTGATTTACGTCAGAGAAACCTTTTTGTAAAATTCCTAATTTTGGAAATATAGCAAATTTTCAAAATTTTTTTTTTTTGTCCTAGAGACCTGAGACTTAGTGTGGGGTAGAGGGGGTAAAGACCATTGATTTATGTCAGACAAACGTTTTTGTAAAATTCCTAATGTTGGAAATATAACCCATTTTCCAAATTTTATTTTTGTTGTTCTAGAGACCTGTGACTTGGTAAGGCGGTAGAGGGGGCAAAGGCCATTCATTTATGTCAAACAAACTTTTTAACTCTCTAATTTTGGAAATATAACCCATTTTGGAAATATATTTTGGAAAATTTGAAAACATACACTATTTTTGGACTGAGAGTGGTATAGAGGTAGGTGTTGGAGTTAACATGTGTTTTTTTAGGATTTTTAGTTTAATGATATAGCCTATTTTCCAAATATTTTTTTAAAAATTTGAAAAATACACTATTTTTTGACTAGGCATGGGATAGAGGTAAGTGTAAGAGTTGAGAGTCATTTATAAACGTCAGAGTATTTTGGATTTTTTTTTTTCGGAATATTGTTTGTTGTTGTTGTTGCTGCTGCTTACAAACATGGCTGTAAGCATTATGCAGCCATAAAAAGGACTGACATACTTTCCAAGACCAAATAAGCCCCCACAAGCAAGAGCAAATATGAGCGAGCTAATACAAAAGCCAACAAACAAGCCAACAAAAGCCAACGAAAAATCCAACAAAAATCTGACCAAAAAAAAGCCATGTAGCATGCTGGTAGTTGAGTGAGTTGTCATATTGACCGATAGATAGCATGCTGGTTGTTGAGTGAGTATTGATATTGACCGCTATATAGCATAATGGTCGTTCAATGAGTGAGTGTTGATATAGAGTGCTAGGAAGAATGCTGGTCGTTCAGGTAGTTCTCATAGTCACCGCTTGATAGCGGAAACATACTTTGCGTGTCGCATGCAGCTATTTAACAAAGTTTTACCTCATGAAAGACGTGCTTGTATAACCTTTGTATATAAATTGAATATGCAATTAACTACTAAGTGTTCAGAACTAACATGTGCAGCCTTGTGTAGGGAATATTGGGGTCCTTAGCAAGAAATAGTGCCTAACACACATGATTGTACAGCCTATTGATATGCAGTAAGTACCTGATAACCTTGAGTAGGGTATAAGAATATTTTCAGTTGACTACTACCTGTCACAGTGTTTACATTGTGAAAGACCGTTGAAACAACCAGTCTTTAGCCTCGTAATAAGCAGTAAGCAGCAGTTACCCTTAACTAGGGGTATATTAGAGGACCCTTAGCAAGAATATCATCAGTTGACTACTACCACTCACATTGACCCATCGTGAAAGACTCAAACAACTATTGTACAGCCTTGTACTACACAGTAAGTAGCTGTTGGTCTTGACTATGATATATTAGAGAACCCTTAGCAAGAATACAATAAGTTGACTACTACTTGTTACAGTGTTCACATCGTGAAAGACCGTCCCACAGTCCAGTTTACAGCCCTTGTCATATGCTGTAAAGAGCTGTTGGTCTATACTAGGGTATATTAAAGGACCCTTAACAAGAATATCACCAGTTGACTACTACCTCTCATGGTGCTCACATCGTGAAAGACCGTCTCACCGACCAACCTCTAGCCCTGTGATACGCAGTAAGCAGCTGTTTGCAGAAATCAGCATTCATGATGGAAGAACCCAGTCCTAGCTATATGTGTGAAGAGTGTGGGAAGGCTCTTCTTCGAGACTATGATAGGAAGAGACATGAAGTATCGTGTGGTGAATTCCATGAGTGCAAGACCTGTGGTAGTACATTTAACAATGTGTACAACGGACGTCGTCATGAAGAATGTTGTAATGTTGTGTCGGCAGCTAAAAGACAAAACATTACCTACTGTCATTGGTCCCTGACAAAAATGGACTTATTGAATATGAGACATCTTTTGATGGTCGACTTAAATCCTATTTCATACGTTGTGATACGTGTAAGGATTTAAATTCATACCTTAAAGAGTCCAAACAGCAAATAATACAAGCTATGCAGAAACAACTAGCAATGCACAAGTCAATAAAAGTTAATCTTGTGGCTGAATGTAGATTTATTCATACGTCCACCAACGAAATTACAGATCGGGCTTTTGTAACACGAAATCAGGCACTATTTTTGGAAATTTTTGTAATTTATTTCAGGATTAGGGCATAACCCATCTCTTTTGGGTACATTCGTGTTGACCGACTGAAAAGCACTAAACTCTTGTTTTGGAAACAGACTTAACTAGTTTCCTGGAAACACAATTTACAAAGTTAACTACTGAAATGGAAGAATCTGAGCTAAAAGGCAGTAATTGGGCTTTGTTAGCAGTGGAAGGACTACGATTGAAAATAAATAAGTATAATCCCTTGCGTGGTATCACTTACTGTATATTCCATTACCAGCAGCTATACAAGCAAGAAAAGCCTGCATTAATCCTGAAAACTTGAAAGATGAAAAGTGTTTTATGTATGCCATTTTAGCAAAACTGGTTAAAATGGATGCTCAACGCATTAGTAAATACAAGGACCTGGAAAACAAGTATGATTTTTCAGTAATATCTTTTCCTACATCACTAGCTGACATTCCCAAATTTGAAAAAGCCAACGATTTATCCATCAATGTATTTGGACTGGAACAAGACAACAAATTGTTCCCTCTAAAGGTAGTGGATCAAGAGCCGCAAGACCATCGCGACCTCCTTCTTCTAAGTTCATCATCCGGACAGAACCACTACGTCTTTATCGAAGATTTTGATAAACTAGTAAGACATCCGATTACCCGCCATGGACATAAGATATATACGTGTAAACGGTGTTTTACTCACTTCGATAATCAATATGGGCAACAAGGAATGGAAAAATTGAAAGAACATGGAGCTTTGTGTGTCCAGCATGACATTGCTAGGGTTGAAATGCCTATTAAAACCCCATTGTCAAATTCTTAAATGTGGAAAAAATTCTGAGAATACCCTACGTTATTTATGCAGATTTTGAATGTATACTCTTACCTTATCAAACATGTCTACCCAATTCTGAGGCAAGTTATACAGTGCCATGCCAGAGTCATGTTCCTATGAGCTTTGGTATATATCAATCAATCAATCAATCAATCAATATTTATTGTCATTTAACAACTTATCGTTGTATTAGACTACGTCACATTGTTAAAAATACATTTTCAATTTACAATAAAATCACAAAGTTATGTATAATATATTACAAGTATTATTACCAGCTTACTGAATTCTATAAAATAAAATAAGAATAAAATAACACGAATACAGTAAGAAGAAGTTGATCTTCTATAGTCCATCTGGGCAGAGTGTAATTTTCTCTTCAAATTCGACCAAAGTGTAAATACTGCTGTTAATGAGCCATCGCTTAATGGATGCTTTGAAAATGTTTATAGACTCCTGCTGTAGTTGTGTGGGTAGTTTGTTGAAGATTTTAATTCCATAGTATTTGTAGTGGTCTTGTGTTTTCTTTAACCTGACATGAGGTGTATCTAGCTGGTTTCTTAATCTTGTGGTGTGTGAATGCACATCCCTTCGATTTTTATATACACTTAGATTTTCTTTAATATACACTAAGCTATGGAATATGTATATTGATGTAAGAGTCATAATTCCAAGTTCTTGGAAGTGATTTCTGCAGGATTCTGTACTAGGCTTGCCTTGTAGACATCTTATTGCCTTCTTCTGCCATCTGAAAACATCTTGTGCCCCTGTTGAGTTTCCCCACAATATTATACCATAAGTTAAATGTGAATGGAAAAATGCATAGTATGCGAGAATCATCTGATTAGCACTAACTGATTGTTTGAGTCTTCGCAATAAAAATAAGACTCGTGCTAATTTTGTACATAATTTTTGTGTGTGAATGTCCCAGTTTAATTTAGAGTCTAAATGGATTCCCAACAACTTAACAGAGCTGCATTCATGACTACTTGAAGCCAATTTGACTAAGTGAAAATAGATTTCTTCTGTTTTGTTACTGTTTAGAAATAGTTTGTTTACTTTTAGCCAAGAAGTTGATTCACCTAATAATTTGTTTCTTTTCTCTTCAAGGCAAGTTAGGTCTCTATCACTTGTTATTACAGTGATGTCATCAGCATACAGTATTGACTTGGCATTTATATTACTAACAATGTCGTTTATATAGACCAGGAAGAAAAAGGCTCCAATGACTGAACCTTGGGCTACACCTGTATTTACAATGAGCGGAGCAGATTTTTGATTGTCTATTACAACTATTTGCCTTCTCTTGTGGAGATAGGAGGTAATTAATGATAATTCACAATCTTTGACTCCATAATAGTGAAGTTTTTGAATTAATATATTATCATACCTGCCAACTCTCCCGATTTAGGCGGGAGACTCCCGATTTCAGACCATTTCTCCCGCCCTCCCGCTTAACGTATTAAATCTCCCGATTTTTCAAAAAACCCACGCGTAATTTCGGATTTAATATGTCGTCTATCGAACGGATCGACTTTACGTGTTTTGAAGTTATATCTCGATACCGCAGTTTCGCTTTGTATCGATAATCGACAACTGCGTACTAACTCCCGCGTCGCGTCCTGCTGTTATAAAAAGTTGGCTTCGAATAAGTCTTCGTTTGAAATCGGCTTCGAATAAGTCTTCGTTTGAAATCGTCGAAGGTTAATTCAGCGCTTGTTCCTAGATGTGTTGCATAATGACCAGTGGGTGATAGGTAGTTGTACGCTGCGGAATATTGTATCTGTTTCACACGTGAAATTATATGATTTGTGTATAACTTAGTTTGATGTTGTTGGCGTTAATATGCCGGTAGGTTATTGTGATTTTTCGAACTGAGTGATTGCGTCGGTTCGTCGGTAATAAGGCGAAATGATATGTGACATTTAAAAGTGTGTACAAAGATCACATTCCCAGGGTGTCTACCGGTAACGGAAGTAACGAATTTTACAAATGGGTAACGGAAAAGTAACGAATTTTACATACGGGTAACGAAAATTTTCCGAAGGCGGATTGAATCATTTAAACTTGCGCCTCTAAGCTCAGAGATTGCGATGGAGCGAGTTTCACGCAAGCGGCGCCAATTGCATAAGCTATATTTCCCCGTTCCCGACCTCGAGGAAATGCATACTGAGGATACCCTTAGTGGTATACATCGTTCAGCGTATATCGTCGGCATCAAGATGACTTTTAGTTTTGTGTGAAATAATTATGTGTTATATTAGGAAGCCTGACTTTTCGCGAGACGTTTATTCGTGAAAACTTCTGAAATTCTTCAGAAACCTCGCATTTTTCGCATTTATTTGGAGACTATTAAATTGAAGTCCAGAAATAACGCTAAATAATTTAATGTCGCGATCTTGCGAAATGTTACCGTTTTGAAAAAGATTCGAAATACGTAGGCTGTAACTTATTTTAAAAATCTGTCTCGTAAATTTGCGACATCCAGTATGGTTAATTCGAAATTCCGTTATATGTCGATTTTTCCTTCTAACTTGGGTTCCATCGGATATATTATAATCTAACCGGTTATTTCGAAAACTTGTATAACTTTTATAATTCGTGATTCGGATTTGAAAGAAAACGTGTCCTCTAGTCGTATTATTCGTGTAATCCTCTCCGAATAATTCTTAATATTTGATACCTACTTCGAACATTCATACTCAAGACGGCCGGCTGACCGCACGACTTGCCTGCGGGAATCTCGTCAAATGGACCGAGATCGACGTCAGTAGCGTAAAATCAAAAAACCCGTCCCCTATCGTGAACTTGTGACCACGAGGTCTGCGGGAATCCCGTCAAAGATGATTGGGCACCAATCACGAAACATTCCGAAACCTACTCGCTACTTTTCCCATGACCGTATACTTAAAAGCGTACGGGGAGCGAGAAGTGCATCTACCCACTTAGAAATGACAGCCTACGTAGCGTCGCGATACTAATTTCTCCTCGTGATCTACCCTGAACTGATGAGCTCCCAACCACAGCATAGGGACAGCGGGAATCACGGCGCCGGCCATACAACTTGTCCATAACTACTCGTGAATTTTAACCATGCCCAACCCTGAGCTTGCATCCACCAATCTGTGAGGACGAATAAACAATCGTTCAACGGCCGGGTGCGGCGCGGTATGCATAATATCGCGAGGACAACTTGAATCTCGTAAAACGGCTGAGAGCGGCAGCGATTGCGATACATCGCGATATTTCTCCGCATTCAATGACGAGAACAACTGTATTTTTGTCAAACGGACAGCAAGTGGCGCCGATTGCATAATAATGCTATATTTCCTCGCGCCCGACCTCAAAGACAATGGAAATCTCGTCGAACGACTAAAAGTGACACCGATTATTAAATCGCGATATTTATCAGTGTTCTATCGCGAAAACAACGGGAATCTTGACAAACGGGTGAGACCAGCGCCGATCGTGTAACATCTTGAAATTTCGCCGTACTTGACTGTGAAGACAGAATTCGGTTACAATCATGTAACGTCCCATAAATTTCGTCGTGATCTACCGCGGGGACAAAGGAAATCTCGCCACGGTCAAGAGAAGAGCAGAGCAACCTCTTGGCAATTATAAAAACGCCTTGTGCACAAGACGACATATTAGCTGAAACAACTCATTTGATAATAAATTTCTAGTATTTATTTATTATTTTTGAAATTGTTGTAACTCCCTAAGTGAATTGTATTTACCGCTTTAAACACAGTTCATTGCTCTCTTTCTCCACCGCGTGATGAGCCCATTTGCTTGCAGACCGCAGACGTATCTTGAATTCAAAGGTAACTAAAATTAACTAAAAGGTAGCTAAAAAGTAACTAGTTTTTACTTCATCCTTAACAGTAGACACCCTGATTCCGCATATAACTGAGTCAGGAAGAGGCGCAACATTTGCATTTTGTAGTGTCTGTAGGTGTGATTTCAGTATCTCGCATATTGGAAAGGGGGACATTTCATTTTCCAAAATTAAGTTTTTTGTAAATACATTTCCTAGCATGTTAACAGACACTCAAGTCAATTTTAATGAGGAAATGGATGCTTTACATTCCCAATTTTGTAACTTCCAACTTGAGGATGTGACATCTATTGAAGAAGAAGAGAGAATTGATGTGAAGTGGGCACTGGTAGGCCAAATGATATGTAGTGGTGGGGTACTCAAGTTATGCTTTCCATTCTGACCATTCCGCATAGTAATGCAGAGTGTGAGAGGATGTTCAGGTCATCTCTCTCTGACAAGACTTTGGACAAACTTACAACTCTGAAGTCGATTCAGAAAGAGAAGTGTTTTGAGCAAGAATATAGCAAGACCTTTTTGAAGAGGGCAAAATCAGCCTCAGTCACCTGCAACAACGACCAATAATATGATCTTCGATACATATTTGCTGCAATGTCTTAGCCTATGTATGTATTATGTAGCGTCCTCGCCCCCCCCCCCTCCCCGTCGCCGCGTCGAATCTCCCGATTTTTCACTTTGAGAGGTTGGCAGGTATGTATTATGATCCACAGAATCGAAAGCTTTACTTAGGTCTAAGAGTGTGACAGATGTAATAAGTTGAGATTCAAATCCAGCAATCACTTCATCAACAACAGCTTCAACAGCTTGAACCGTTGACTTACCAGTTCTGAAACCAAATTGGGTACTATTAAACAACTTGTGCTCCTCAAAGAATGCTGATAATTGTTCTTTCATACACTGTTCTATTATTTTGGAAATAATTGGGACAATTGAGATTGGCCTATAGTTACTGGGGTCCATCATATCTCCTTTTTTATGGACTGGAATTGTGATGGTGATTTTCAGACACTCTGGAAAAAACTCCAGTAGTAAATATCCAGTTTATTAGATAAGTTAAAGGTAATACTATGATGTCTATTATTTGTTTTAGAATAAAATTCGACATTCCATAATAATCCTCACATTTTGAATTGTTTAGTTCTGAAACTATTTTTAGAACGTTCTCATATGTTATTTGTCTCCATCTGAAGGATGGTGTGGGATTTTCATCTACCTTATGGTTTTCCAACTTCTCCATAAACTTTGTATGATGATTTTCATATTCCAAACTTTTGACCATATTTTCAACAGAATTTATAAAATATTCATTTAACACATTTGGTGTTATTGGTGTAGAGTCCTTACTTTTATTTTTACCCAGTTCCTTGTTTATGATTAACCAAGCAGCTTTACATTTATTCTTTGCATTATTAATGAACTCATCATTCGCTCTCTTTTTTGCTGCTTTAATTTCCCCCCGATATAATTTTTTTATGTGATTATAGTTTTCTATATCCTGTGGGTCTCCTTTCTTTGCTTTAGTGTAATACATGATCTTTAGCTTCCTAATAACATCAAGGTAAGGCGTATACCATTTGGTATTATTTTTACTTTGTTTTTGATCTGGAGTGTTAATTATTTTTTTCTTAATTGGGCAGCATTTATTTAAGGAAGTGTGTATTATATTCATAAACTTATCAGCTACTTCAGAAACATTGTTATAGCTCACAATTATGTTTTCCAAATCCCTGCTGGTCAACTCGTGCCTTAATCTGAGAAAGTTATTGTCGCTCAACATCCTAATATACTTGACTTGACTATTTTCTGGGAAGTGTCCTGTATCAATTTGAAATGTTAGCCAGAGGCCACTATGGTCAGACAAGAGAGGTTTTGTAACACCAAAATTATAACCATTTGTTGGCACATTAGTAATAATGTTATCTAAACAAGACTTCTTTCTAGTTGGTTGGTTATTGATCAGATAAAAATCAAAAGATTTTAAAATGTTACAGAATTGTTTCTTTGCCAGTGATTCAATTAATACATTTATGTTAATATCCCCTAAACAATATATTTTATACTTTTGGAATTTTGCTAAGTAACAGGCAAACCTTTCCCATATGTTTATGAAGGCCTGGACATCCGAATCAGGTGTACGATATAAGGAAATAATAATAAATTTAGCTCTTGTAAACTTTACCCCAGCTACTTCAAAGAGCTGTTCTATACAGAAATCATTTAAATCCATTATTATACTGTCCATGTTTGTAGTTACTTTCTTGAATATAGCAACACCTCCGTTTGATTTATTTTTTCTACAAAAGCTAGTCATTACCTCATACCCAGATGGAATATAAAGACCAACCTCTTCCTTCACAAGCCAATGTTCATTTACACACAATATATCTATTGAAAGGGAATTGAGTAAGATTTCTAGTTCACCTAACTTATTTCTTATAGATTGTAAATTGATATGAAATATATTAAGCTCTTTCAAAACTTGTGAAGATAGCTCATCAGATTTGTTTTCAGTGATATTTACATCTTTAGTAAGTTCATTCAAAATTACTAATTTGTCTGTAACATTATTTTCAACTCGGATCTTTTTACAAGGTTTCTGGTTTAAGGATCCGAGTTTCCTAGCACGTTTCCCTGCAAAGGCCAGGTAAGAGGTATAGCTTTTCTCAATTTTGAGACATCGCTAATCTCCCTCCTGATAATGCAAGCAATTTCCCTTCCTAGTGCTTCTTTCCCTTTGTGGTTAAGGTGCAAGCCATGCTTAGTAAACATTTCTCTGCTAAATTTCGAAATATCAATAACTTCACAATTTTTTAAATGTTTACATAAGCTATGAATTTGAGCATTAGTTTCACTTACAGCCATATTAACACAAGATTCCTTCATAAGATCATGTCTATAAGGTACATTAACAACAATTACTCGTGAATTATTCATTAATGAGAGCTTACCTTTTAAACTCCTGACTAATTTGTTACCTTCATTAGCAGCAACATCGTTTGTCCCTGTCACAATTACTACATAATTGTCCTTTTCCATTAGAGGATTGCAATTGGCAAGAACATCCACAGTTTTTGCACCAGGTTTTACTGATCCACACACTTGTATACAAGGATTATTGAGATTAGTCTTGATTTCTTCTGCCAAGCCCCTACCCTGGCTGTCTGCATACACGTTGACTGCTTGCCGTGAGGAAGTTGAATTATTAGTTTTCTTCTGTGGGCTCCTGGCACTGTGTTTGTATTTACTATTGGATGATTCCGGTGAAAACGTGTCATTTGAAACATGTTCAAGCACTTGAAATTTATTAGAGCACTTCACTGTTGCACTTGTGTGTTTCACAACATACTCGTTTCGTCCCATTTGATTTGCATTAGGCCTAAAATTGCGACCTGTAACCTTTGTCCAATTCTGTATTTCTTTCTTGTCTTCTTCTAACGCTGCAATTCTTTCTTTTAAAGATTCATTTTCAGCTCTCAAGGCCATTAAGTCTTCTTGAAGTACACCTAAAATTTTAACTACGGATTCATAATTGTTTTGTTGTTGTTGTTTAGTCTCCATGCTATTGCCGCGTTGTTTACATGCAACGCAGATCCACTCACTTTCATGTTCGTTAAAATTGGACTTGATATTGATATTTCCACAGCGAAAATGGTACCATTCATCACAAATTGTACATAAAAACCCGTTTTTCACTACTCTATTACATTTAACACACTTTTCGTCACTGATTTTGAGATTTATCGGAGATAACTCAGACTCGGTACTAACAGCCGCCGCCATGTTGCTCACGCTTCAGTAAACCCTCACCAGCTGTGGAGCACATAAAGACAAATCTTCCAAGCCAACCTGTTATTTATCGTGGTCCTGACGCTGCAGAAAAGTTTATGGATTGTTTGATCTCAATAGCTAATGAAATCGATCGCCTTTAAAGCTTAAATGTTCCAAAGGCCTTAACTCAGGATCAAGAATCAGAGTTCCAATGTTCTGAAACCTGTTATTTGTGTCAAAAACCATTTACCCAAGAGGACTGGAAAGTTCGAGACCACTGCCATATTACAGGGGAATACCGTGGAAGTGCTCACAATAACTGTTATTTGAGGTGTAAAACACGTAACCCCGTTCCTGTGTTTCTACATAATATGAGTGGCTACGACGCAAATTTCATTGTAAAGCATTTTGGATGTACTACTGAGAGAGTGAATGTTATTGCTAACTCCAAAGAAAAGTACATTTCCTTCACCAAATATGTAGGAAATGTTAAGCTTCGATTTGTTTGAAAAACTTAGTTTCCAACTTAAGATCATACCCTGAAACAGACAATACTTTGGAAAAGAAAATGCAATGCTCCTGACTCGTAAAGGGGTATTTTTTTATGACTACATTGATTCATGGGAAAAGTTAAGTGAAACGTGTATACCTCTAAAAGAGGCATTCTTTAACAAATTAAGTCAAGAAAATGTTAGTCAAGAAGACTACGAGCATGCCAAAAATGTCTGGAAACAGTTCAACATTAAAACTCTAGGGGAATATAGTGACATCTACCTAACTTCAGAGGTACTCCTTCTTGCAGACAGCTTTGAAACGTTTAAAAAAAAAAACACTAGAAACACACCGAGTGGATTCTGCACACTTTTTTACTTCGCCTGGTTTAAGTTTCGAGGCAATGCTCCTCTACACAGGAATTGAACTGGAATTGCTACAGGATTACGATCAGATTCTTCTAATCGAGTCTGGAATACGTAGAGGCATATGCCAGGTGCCTCATCGGTATACTGAATCTAACAATAAATACATGGAAACCTATGATTCTGAGAAACCATCGCAGTTTATTACCTATGATGATGCCAAAAACCAATACGGGTAGGCTATATGCCACTCACTTCCTTATGGTGGATTTCAGTGGGCTTCTCCAGATACTGTTGATCTTGAAAAACTAAAGGAAGACGATCCTGTGGGATACATTCTAGACGTTGATGTTGATTACCCATCTGACCTTCATGATCTACACAACGATTTACCTTTCCTACCAGAGTGTACACAACCTAAGGATTCGTCTCTGAAAAAACTATTTGCTCATCTTGGAAAACGAAGGCGATGTGTTGTTCACTACATGGAATTAAAACAGGCTTTAGGTCATGGAATAAAATTGATAAAAATTCATCGTGTGTTAAAGTTTAAACAAAGACCTTGGCTAAAGGCTAAAGGTTGATTTTAATAACAACCTTCGAAAACAAGCCAAAAATGATTTTGAGAAAAATCTGTACAAATTATTCAACAATGCCATTTTTGGAAAAACAATGGGAAATATCCGTAATGAATAGACATACGTCTTTTGACTGACTGCAAAAACGCAGAAAAGCTAATAGCTAAACCAACATTCATCGACAGAACAATTTATGGTCCTAACCTAGCTGCTTTCCACATGGCTAAACGTAACATTGTATTCAATAAGCTCATATATATTGGAATGTGCATATTGGATATTTCAAAAACTCTCACGTATTCCCACCACTATGATGTCCTGTTACCCTATTATGGGATGAACAATCTTAAAATCATGTGTATGGATACGGACTCGTTCATTTATTTGGTTAACACCCAAGATGTATATCAAGACAAGTTGGATTTCCTAGAACACCTGTACACATCTGATTATCCAACTAATCATGTGTGTTACTCATTATCAAACAAGAAAACGTTGAGAAAATTTAAAGACGAGGCTTGTGGACAAATTATTAAAACATCTGTTGGACTTGGAGCTAAAATGTATGCTTTAGACATAAATGGTAAGGAAATGAAAAAGATTAAAGGTATTAATAGAGGTGTTGTAAAAAATTGTATAACCTTTCAAGATTATAAGGATTGTATTCTGAAAAAACGAGGTAAAAAGAATACCAATGAACATAATCGCTTCTAAACAACATGACATATCATCCATAAGACTAAACAAAATTGCTTTGTGTCCTGGTGATGATAAGAGAGTGATTGATTCGAATGGTATACCTACACATGCCTATGGTCATTACTCAATCATTGACCATGCTTAAATAGTTGTTATGAATATCAAAATCCTCTGCCTGCATTTAGCAAATACATAAAACAAAACAATTTAAGAAATAAAACAATAGCACTACAGAAATTAAAAAACGCAAAATGAAAAGAATGGTATTCATACTCAAAAATAAATAAAAATAGAAAACAAAAATAAAAACAACTGTACAATTTATAACAAAAATATGTTAGAAAAAGGTATTAGGTGTAAATAGTGTACATGTATTTAAAATTAAAAAATATTTTATGGACACTGCTTGTAAATTTTTAATTACTACCCACCTCTCCCCACTCCTAATGCAAAATGAACTTTGTACATGGACTAAACCAAAAACATGTAAACAACAAAATTGGAAAATCCATGTTTCCATATCATGAAAATCGGAAACTTGAAACTAATATTTTTAAAAACTGGAAATGGGAAATTGGAAAATTGACAAATGTGTAAACAACAGAATGAAAAGGAAAAAACGAATAAAAACATTTACTTTTTAAAACTTAACCGACTTTGTAATCCTAAGCTGGTTGTGCGTAGCGAACATCTTGCACAGTAGTCACAGTGCAAGTGTTAGCTTTACCTTACTGTCTATAAGCCTAGCATAAAGATAGTTGTGTGTGCCCTTACATGACAAAAAACTTTAAACTAACATTTAAAAAAACTGTAAATGGGCAATTGGTAAATTGACAAATGTGGAAACAGCAAAAATGGAAAATCCATGTTTCCATATCATGAAATTCGAAAACTTAAAACTAATATTAAAAAAAACTGGAAATGGGAATTTGGAAAATTGACAAATGTGTAAAACAACAAAATGAAAAGAAAAAAATGAATAAAAACTTTTACTTTTTAAAACTTAAGTGACTTTGTAATCCTAAACTGGTTGTGCGTAGCGAACATCTTGCACAGTAGTCACAGTGCAAGTGTTAGTTTTACCTTACTGTCTATAAGCCTAACATAAATATAGTTGTGTGTGCCCTTATATACTTTGGGTGTGTTGATTAGCCTTTGGCCTAGCTTTAAAGGTTAGGTAAACTGAGGTTAGGTTAGGTATGTGACCTTGTAGTTTACTCTTTTCAGAAAATGTAAAAACTAAAATCGAAAAATATAAAATCAAAACAAAATCTAAAATCTAAAAATGTAAAATGTAAAATCTAAAAATCTAAATCTGAAAATCTATAAAAATCAATGTAACATGATAGTTTGTCTGTGGGTATGTCTCCTGTGCGTTCATATACCATTCATCCGATTGCGATGAAACTTGGGTGAGATGTTGAGTACACTCCAAGGAAGGTTTCTGACTTAGTAAATCCATTTTACAATAGGTAGCGCACGCATAGATTCAACAAATGAGCGACGATGCGCGAAGCATTTCAACAAAGTCCCGTATGTGGTCATATACCATTCGTCCGATAGCGATGAAACTTGGGTGAGATGTTGTGTACACTCACGCGAAGGTTTCAAAATTAGTGAATACATTTCACAGTAGATAGCGCACGAATAGATTCAACAAATGAGCGACAACACGCAAAGCGTTTCAAAAAAGTCCCGTATGCATTCATATACCATTCGTCCGATAGCTATGAAACTTGCGTAAAATGTTGTGTACACTGCAGGGAAATTTTCTGGCCTAGTACATCCACTTTACAATAGGCAGCGCACGAGTAGATTCAACAAATGAGCTACGACGCGCGAAGCATTTCAACAAAGTCAAGTTTGCGTTCATATACCATTCATCCGATAGCGATGAAACTAGGCTGAGATTTTGTGTGCACTCCAGGGAAGGTTTCTAGCTTAGTAAACCCCTTTAAAAATAGGTAGAGCACGAGTAGAATCAACAAATGAGCGACGACGCGCGAAGCGTTTCAACAAAGTCCCATATAATTTCATATACCATTAATCCGATAGCGATGAAACTTGGGTGAGATGTTGTGTACACTCCAGGGAAGTTTTCTGGCTTAGTACATACATTTTACAATAGGTAGCGCACCAGTAGATTCAACAAATGAGCGATGACACGCGAAGCGTTTCAACAAAGTCCCGTATAAAGTCATATACCATTCGTCTGATAGTGATAAATGTTTGGTGAATTGTTGTGTACACTCCAGGAAAGGTTTCTGGCTAAGTATATCCATTTTACTATACGAAGCGCACGTTTATGTTCAACAAATGAGTGACTACGCGCGAAGCGTTTCGACAACGTCCCGTATACGTTCACATACCATTCATCCGATTGCGATGAAACTTGGGTGAGATGTTGTGTACACTCCAGGGAAGGTTTCTGGCTGAGTACATCCATATTACAATATGTAGCGCAAGAGTAGAATCAACAAATGAGCGACGACACGCGAAGCGTTTCAACCAAGTCCCGTATGCATACATGTACCATTCGTCCGAAGCTATGAAACTTGGGTGAGATGTTGTGTACATGTCATGGAAAATTTCTGGCTTAGTAAATCCCCTATACAATATGCAGCGCACAAGTTGATTCAACAAATGAGGGACGACGCGCGAAGCGTTTCAACAAAGTCCCGTATAAGGTAATATACCATTCTGCCGTTAGCGGTGAAACTTGGGTGAAATATGGTGGACACTCCAAGGAAGGTTTCTGGCTTAGTAAATACATTTCACAGTAGGTAGCACACGAGTAGATTCGACAAATGAACGACGACACGCGGAGCATTTCAATACAGTCCCCTATGTCTTCATATCCCATTAGTCCGATAGCTATGAAACTTGGGTGAGATGGTGTGGACACTTACGTGACGGTTTCTAACTTAGTAAATACATTTTACAGTAGGTAGCGCACGAGTAGATTCAACAAATGAGTGACGGAGCGCGAATCGTTTTAACAAAATCAGGTATGCGTTCATATACTATTCCTCCGATTGCGATGAAACATTGATTAGTTATTTTGTACCCGCCAGGGAAGGGGACTTAGTAAATCCATTTCACAATAAGTAGCGCAAGAGTAGATGCAACAAATGGGTGACGACGCGCGAAGCGTTTCAACAAAATCCCCTATTGCGTTCATATAACATTCTTCGATTGCGATGAAACCTTGATGAGTTATTGTGTACACGCCAGGGAAGGGCTTCGACTAAGTAATACATTTCTCAATAGGCAGCGCACGAGTAGATTCAACAAATGAGTGACAGCGCACGAATCGTTTAAACAAAAAACCCTATACGTGCATATACCATTAATCCGATTGCGATGAATCATTGATGAGTTATTGTGTACACGCCAGGGAAGGGTTTCGACTTAGTAAATCCATTTCACAATAGGTAGCGTACGAGTAGATTCAACAAATGAGTGACAGCGATGAAACTTTTGAAAGTTGTTGTGCACGCTCCCACGAATGGTTCTAAATTACGAAATCCATTTTACGATAGCTTAGAGGCAGTTAACATGTTGTGTATCCAAAAGCACTTCAAGAAACAGAATTTCAACGCCAACACTTTCTTTGATTGGCATTGCAACGCATGCCGGGTACAGCTTGTCTAAAATAAAAATCTAAAAATGTAAAATCTAAAATGTAACAATAGAAAACTTACATGAATTAATTTAAACCTTGAAATGAGGTTCTTGTCGGTTATGTTAGGTTAGGTTAGGTAAAGTTAGGTTAGGTTAGGTGAAGTTAGGTTAGGTTAGCTTATAACTAAATTTTGTGCTCTTACATTTGCTCTCACTTTGGTTTTCCACATTTACTCTCACTTTTTTTTTTTTTTTTTTTTTTTTTTGCTGACACTTTTTTTTTCTGTCTTACTCTTTGCTACCACTTTTTGCTGTTATATTTGCTCTCACTTGTAAGTTAGGTTAGGTTAGGTTTGGTTAGGATAGGGTAGGTTAGGTTAAGTTAGGTTATAACTAAGTTTATTATTTGTGCTGTTACATTTGCTCCCACTTTTTACTTTCATATTTTCTCCCACTTTTTGGCTCCCACTCTTTGCTCTCAAATTTGCTCCCACTTTTTTGCTCTCACTTTTTTCTCCCACTTTTTGCTCCCCACATTTGTTCTTACTTTGAAGTTAGGTTAGGTTACGTGAAGTAAGGTTAGGTTAGGTGAAGTTAGGTTAGGTTAGGTAAGTTGAAGTTGGGTTAGAAAGAATGGCTGAGGTATGAATCAAAACCCAGCTCCTATCAGTTTTTCCTCACAAGGCTGAGTGTACTCGTTCCACTCCCGAGACCAGAAATTAAATTTCTTGGCAGAGTCAGGAATCGAACCCGGGCCTTCGCAGTAACATCCAAGAATGCTAGCCACTACAGCAAGAGGTGGACAAAATAAGGATGGTCTTGATTGTACATGATCAATCAATAATTACCTAATAATAATAATAATAATAATAATAATAAATATTCCATTTAGCAACTTCACGGCCGACCTCTCCCTGTGACGTCATACACAGTCTCAGGGCGTGGCGGCCATCTTGCCCATTAGCCCTTGCGCCAGCTA
Source organism: Meconema thalassinum (assembly GCA_946902985.2). Taxonomy (NCBI): domain Eukaryota; kingdom Metazoa; phylum Arthropoda; class Insecta; order Orthoptera; family Tettigoniidae; genus Meconema; species Meconema thalassinum. The sequence continues at coordinate 242,541,703 of OX336395.1, forward strand.
TGACTGTCCCCTCCATAAGATTAACATAGGGCCGATTGCGCTTGGTGGCCATCTTGCGCATTTGCCCCTGCGCCAGAATCGCCTTATATTACCTACTCTAGTGCTAGTTTAGAACGAACTGTGCAAGTGCAATTTCTTTTAATTGTGCGTGTGTGTGTTTAATGCTGCCAATATGACTGAAGTAAGTTCACCTGACTCTAATGTTATTAATTTTTTTAAGGCAATTCCTTTGAGCATTTTATCATATGAACAGCGATGTGAATTAAAAGCAAAAAGACCACGGCCAAATTTATCAATAAAGGAAGTTGGTAAAAATCGCACACGGAGTTTTCAGCTTTCTTGGTATGACAGGTTTTCGTGGCTAACTGGGTGTGTTGAAAAAAACAAAAACGTTTAGTTACGTTTGCCTTATGTTTGGGGCGAAAGATACTGAATGGTTCACAGAAGGAATTTCGGACCGGAGTAATTTAATTTTAAAAGCTCTAGATCACCAGTCTTCAAAACACCATTGGTTACGTTGTGCAGCATTTCATCTGCTAGGTAAAACTCGCATTGAGCATGAATTATCTGAAGCTGCTCGACTACAAGCAGTAAAACATAATGAGATCGTGTCTTCAAACAGGCAGTATTTGCGACGACTCATTCAATCTGCAGTATTTCTCAGTACACAAAAACTATCCTTCCGTGGGCATAGAGAAAATTAAAGTTAAAGGGAATTATTTGCAATTGTTGAATCTGCTCGCTCAAAATGAATCGATAGTTAGAGAACATTTACAGTCATCATCATTATTAAAAGGAACATCTCCAGACATTCAAAATAACTTGATAGAAGTTACAACAATTGCATTATATGAAGAAATCAAATCAGAAATAAATGAAGCCCCCTTTCTCTCCATACAAGAGGATGAGACATTAAACGTATCGTGTAAGAGCCAGATGAGCATAATATTTAGATATTATGTGGATGATAGAATAGAGGAGAGATTCGTCGGCTTTTATGATGCTTCCAGCTTTGGGATTGTCGGAAGTCGTGCACAAAGTTTTACTATACCGGTACTGGGAATTAAATGGAGAAAAAGTCGTAAGCCATACATACGATGACGCAGTTGTAAAGCTATGCAGAAAAGGAGTAGTTCAAAAGCTAGTGAAATAGTTTTGCCCATATGCTCTTTTCGTTCATTGTTACGCAAACCAATTAAATTTGGTACTTCTACATGGCTCAAAAACAATAAAACAGGTTCGTTTGTTTGTGCCTTGACTGCTTTTCACAGTTTATTTCAGCAAGTCTTCTAAAATACAGTTTTGTTGACCGAAAGCGGATTTAAGCTTCCACAAGCTAGCACTACGAGATGGAATTTTCATTCGAGGGCAGTTTTCAGCATTATGATACATTTCCAAGGATTGTACGGTATTTTTGATGAAATTATTGATGATGAAAATTGTGAATGGGACGACGACCCTGTGAACTGTGCCATTCGTCTCAAAAGACATATGGATGACCCAAACTTTGTATATTTTCTATGTGTATTCGAAGCTTGTTTCATTTACACTGATCATCTTTTCAAATTGTAACAATCATCGACGGTGAGTATTGTAACATGCCATAATGAGATATACTGATAGAGGCTGTCGTCAAGAGCATAGAAAACTTAAGACATGAAGTTTTCACTAACAGATGCGTTCAAATAAACATCCTGTTGAATGAAAACGTAATGTATGATGGCAAAAAAAAAGAACAATTTAAGAGTGCTAACTTTTGAAATAGTAGATTCACTAACAGCTCAAATGAAGAGTAGATTTATAGATCTTACTCATCTAAATTTCATAGAGGTAGTACAAGAAAAGGAGTTTAAAGGATACACCGAAACATTCACCCAGAACAAATTAGATATTTTGGTAAAACAGTATCCATGCTTTAATGTTAACCAATTACTAAATTAAATTTACCTTGTTTATGCAGATCAGACAAAGCATTTAGCTCCAAAAATCTTTTAAAATATTTTGTTACGAACGGTCTTGACTCCATCGCATCAGGAAGTAACTACACTACTACGCTTAGTACTGACTATTCCAACTACTACGGCTAGTAGTGAACGCAGCATGAGCACGCTGAAAAGAATTAAAACCTACTTTAGAAATTCTATGAGCAATAGTCGCTTGTCGTGTTTAATTTCATTGGCTATTGAAAAACAGTTATTAGGTGCGCTTTCATCAGAGCAGGGCCGTATTTCTAAATAGGCTAAGTAGGCTGCAGCATAGAGCGGCATACTTTCAGGGGCGGCAGTTTGGCAATTTATTCAAAAGTTAACTTGAAGTATTTCAGACGTTAATAATATCTGATGATCAGAGCCCGTATTTCTTGAACACTCCATAGACATTTTCGCTGAAAAGAAGAAAAGACAAATGGATCTGATGTACAAGACTGTTTGAGGTATGTGACATCTTTCATATTAGCTTTTTGATTTGTCCCATAGTTTAACTGTCGTTAAAAACTTTCGCGTCCCCAATTCAAAATTTCACGCTACGCCACTGGTATTAGGGCATCGAGAGTCTAGGTAGTCTTTTATTTTCCTGCCTCAACTGGCCCTTATATCATCTATCCTGATACCCCTATTCTTCGAGTATTCAGCCCTATTCTTTTAGTTTCATGGCATATCATGCCTTCTATGCTAGGCTCTAGAGAAGGCAGGGTGTGTGTAGCTCCACCAAACATGGTGCATCCTGGATAGGGCTACACCTTCAAGGGCTCAGCCTTTGAGCTCGGGAGTTTGCGACCGTTGGGAGTTCCAGGGTGATCCATTCTCCCCATTTTGCATTGACTTTGGGGTGGACTCTATCCCTTTTCTACCTGCCTTTCATGGCTCTAGTAGTTTCCAAATACCTCAAAGATTGATTCTTGTTTTAAGGGGCTGAACAGTAAGGTCATCTGCCCTTCGAAAATAGAGGGCATTTCTTTTCCATCATTTATTTCCCTTATTCGATTCTTTCTTTTATTATTGTCGTTTTCTTCTGCTAGTACATAAGTTAGTTGTATGTCAGTAATTAGTTAAGCGTAGCTATGGATTTCATTTCATCATATTTTCTCACCATCACCTAAACCACTAAGGATAGATGACCTAGATATTTTACCCCTTTAAACAACAATAATCTCCATCATTGACAAAATGAGGCCTGATCCTACAAAAATTAGGGCATCAGGAAAGAAAGAGACAAGAGCCAATTAAGGCAGGGAAATGAAAGACATCCCAGGCCACCGATACTTTAATAACGTTGGGGTAAGAGTTGACATGAAAGATATGAGAGGAGCTCAGCTCAAGGAAACTCAGCTGGGGGTCCCATAGTCGCCAACCCCCATCCCGCTAGTTGTAACCAATTTGATAATAATTTATGTGATCTGAAGCTCTCGGGAAGAAAATGAAAACTACAAGCAACAGAGCGATCAGAAGGTAACAATTTGCTTGCTCTCTTGTCACCTTCTCTGGAAATCCCACGTAATCACTTCTCACGCAATGAATTGTCCGATTGTATCTCATGAAATGAGATTCCCCGGTATTCTAACTTGCCCAGTTCTGATTAACAAAAGGGCACGCAGCAGTACAACATTATGAAATCATTCAGACTACATTCCAACTTCGCCATTAACATCAATACAAAACTTATGTCTGCCACAGTGACTTGGTGCTGCTTCCTAACGCCTTTATTTGGAAACGAGTTTGTACGCATAAACCAATGCCGTAATCGTTGAATGGGCAGGCAGTTTGAAGCAGCCAGGAGGGAAGCTATCCAGTGGCTGCATCAGACTCAAGCTGACTGAGTCCACACACTTCAGGACGTAGCTCGTGAGAGGATGGAGAGGGGATAACTGGAGGTATTTGTTGTCATGGCAACGTAAATTACACAGCGGGCGATTTCTGATGAGTCCTCAAGAGTATCCGGTGCGCTCAAACGGCAAGGAGAGGAACTACACACATTTTGTCACGATGGCAAAACATTAGGTGCGAGGAGAGAGAACATTAGGGCTCATGAGGAGGGAGGAGGGTGGGAGGGCGGCGTCCTTGAGTCCAATATCACTGGTCGCCTCTGGTGGTAGAGGATAGTAATATAAGTTCACCTCTGACAGTTCCAAAAAGCTGATGAATATAAAACCAACATGGTGGTTATGCGAATACGTTGTCCAACGTCGACCATGCCTTAAAATGTCAATCCGTTTGACCAATATCTCACCAGTATTTTATATCTCTGAAACTGTAACTGATACCACCTCGAAATTTTAAGAAGTGTCACGAACAAGGCAGCCTCGTTCTCTTCTTTACCAGCATTCAATAACTCCGAAACGATTAAAGCTATCAACCTCGAGATTTGTATGGTGGTAGAGGAAAGTAATGCAATGTATGTTCACCCACGTCACTTCCAAAAAACCTGATGAATATAAAACCAACATGGTGGTAATGCGAATACGTTGTCCAACGTCGACCATGCCTTAAAATGTTAATTCGTTTCGCCAATATTTCACCAGAATGTTATATCTCTGAAACTGTTACTGATACCACCTCGTAATTTTGTGTCATAATATATCATACCATGATAAGTGAATATTTAGAACCTGATACGTATGAGATCAGAATTTGACAGAGCATTGGTGGACTTGAGCAGGAACAAAGCACTAGGCATAGATGATATACCGATTGAGTTGCTACGCTGCATAGGATATGAAGGTCTAATCAGGTTATTTCACTTGGTGTGTAGGATTTATGAGACAGGTGAGGTACCCCCTGATTTCAAGAAGAATGTTATTATCCCTATACCAAAGAAAGTGGGAGCTGACAAATGTGAAGATTACCGTACTATCAGCTTGATTACTCATGCTTCAAAGATCCTGTCTCGAATAATTTACAAGAGGATGGAAAGCCAAATAGAAACGGAGTTGGGTGAAGACCAGTTTGGTTTCAGGAGAAATGTAGGAACAAGGGAAGCTGTACTAAGTCTTAGGCTGATTTTGGAAGGTAGAATAAGGAAGGATAAGAGAACGTTCATGGCATTTGTAGACTTAGAAAAGGCTTTTGATAACGTTGATTGGACTAAATTGTTTGACATTTTGAAATCTATTGGAATCAAGTACAGGGATAGGAGGGTGATATGCAATCTATACAGAAACCAGACAGCAGTCATTCGAGCTGAAGGACATGAGAGAGAAGCTGGTATTCAGAAAGGTGTAAGGCAAGGCTGCAACTTATCACCCATACTTTTCAATCTTTACATTGAATAAGCAATGAAGGAAATTGTACAAAAATTTAAAGTGGGAGTGAAGATTCAAGGAGAAATAATTTCAACTCTGAGATTTGCTGATGACATCGTCATCCTGGCCGACACACCTGAGGATTTGAATGAGTTTTTGAATGGTATGGACTCCGTCTTACGGAAAGAATACATGATGAAAATTAATAAATGTAAAACAAAAATACTGGAATGCAGCCGAAATATATCAGAAACCTCTATGGACATCAAATTGGCAGGTGAAAAGCAGAAGGAAGTAGGAGACTTCTGTTACTTAGGACTCAAAATAACCAGTGATGGACGAAGTAAAGAGGATATAAAAAGTCGGTTGGCTCAGGCAAGGAAAGCATTTCTACAAAAAAGGTATCTGTTGACATCGAATATAGATTTAGGTATTAGGAAGTCATTTTTGAAAGCCTTTGTCTGGAGCGTGGCGCTCTATGGAAGTGAAACTTAGATTATTGATGCAGCAGAAAAAAGAAGAATTGAAGCATTTGAAATGTGGTGTTACAGGAGAATGATGAAGATCAGATGGGTAGATAGGGTTACAAACGAAGAGGTATTAAGACGAGTGGGAGAGGAGAGATGTTTCTGGCGACTGCTAATGAAGGGAAGAGATAGGTTAGTAGGACACATACTAAGACACCCAGGAATAGCATGCTTAGTGATGGAAGGAAGGGTTGAGGACAAGAAATGTTGGGGTGGTCCAAGGTTAGAATATGTTAAACAGAGCGATTTTGTCATCTGAACTTAGTATAAATGGGAAGGAAACTGTTAACACAAGATTTATTCGACTGGTATCTATCTTAATTCATTTCCTTTTTGATAGTATAGATGGCGGCTGTGCAAAACTTTATAATTAGGTTCATTTCGTTCTGATAATGCGATCAAAGTGAGAGATTGTATGATGAACCAGCAAAATAATCTTCATCTACAGGGTCGTATCTCTCTGGTTTACATAAGGAACAAAACCAATATGGTGATCATCCGTAATTATATTATAGAAAGTTTGGTATTGTGCCCTTATGAGACCTAGCAGCATGGTAGGCGCGAGTAAATTTTGAACTCGTCGCGAGGAGGCATGACGTCAGCCGCATACTGCTTGCCGTGTGAACTTGACCTGAGAGCGCAGACGCAGAGCCAATGCAGAATCCCGCAATATACACTTGTAATAGCGGTGAAATGAGACATTAAGTAATGGAAAATTGAGGAAGTCAACATGATTAAGCAGCTCTAACAAAGTTTCGAAGGAAATCTAAAATCCGGGAATATAGATATGAATATATAAGTGGGCGGACATGTCAGCTTGTATTCCCAGGAGCTAGAAACTTGCAGCTCATGAAGTCTATACTACAGCAGAGCTGAACTCTACTGAGCTACGTGATGATAGTCGATGGAAATGCCGCGATATTTGAACGGTTATAGTCCAAGTAACTACGGTGCTCCAAGTGCATATACGCCAATCATAACTTCGGATCGTGTTCCAACTTTGCTAAGTTGACTGCAAATTTCTTCAAAGTAAAAAGGTACGTTATAAGACCACGTTGGTGATTTTTCATAAGTCGTCAAAGACGCAGAAACTAGTTATTCAAGATACTTAAAATCAATCGAGTGAAGATCGTGAAATGTAATCTGAGTAGATTCAGAGATCGTGGTCTCCAAATTAAATCAGTGATATTTAATCGGTCCATCTTTCAATGTTGCGGACTTGAGAGAAGGTCAATGCTTTAGACTTGATAATACTTGAATATTATGGACTTGAAGGCCATCAGGCACATTTCAATGACATATTTGAATATTTTTCACCTCAGACAATTGCCAGTGAACTTGAAGAACGATTACGAGTGATTACTGTAACGTAATATTTCCAGCCATTCACAATTGTGGACATAGAATGCTATTTTATACTGACCATTTACACACTGAACTTTACTATTGCCAAGTGGACATAAAAATATTTTACCATATTAGGACCCGTAAAATGGAACACTATGACGTTCACCAACATTGAGAAGAAGATGATGGGCTAAAGAGAGAGTTGAAGACGAACGACCTGCCGGATGTTGATTGAATCATGGGATAGGCGCCATCCCAGGCGCGCCGCAATGCCCATGGCCCTAATGTCAAGTAAATGCTTGGAAAGGACTTTCCTGATGACGGAGTTCCAAGAGAAGTCGTGCTGCCTATCAGCATTGAAGGTCATCAAGAATACCATCGATAAGGTGAAGCCTTGTGAAGGATTTTCTTAATTAGTTTGGAATAGTAGCCATAAATTTCCTAATTCCGTATATTTCCATCATTTTCGCACTTCGATGAGTAGTTCGATGTGTCGTCATCATCCCTTATGTGAGATTTTATTTAAACTAGAGGGTGAGGTAGAAGAGGCAGTAGAATTGTATAACACTTTAAGATCACAGGTTAACACTTTATATAACTCTGTAAAATTTATTTATTCTTCCTCATGAAAAATAATAATAATAATTCTGGATTTTAAAAAGATGACAGATAAGAAATTAACTGCATGATGGGATGGATGGACACACTTTCTTATCATCGTTTGTGTCAAAAGTCACTTAAGGGGACTTTGAAGCCTAGAGGGGTTAAAATTTGTGAATTCTTTCATTTTTAGCCTCATTACGGGCACATTTCTGAATAAAGAGACGGTTGGTTCATAAAAATCACACAGGGTTGTACTCATTAAATATTTTGTTCCAGTGTGCACTTGGAAAGTCACCCCCTATTGTATCCTAATCGTGAATTATCATTTGTTTAACTTTTGAATTGAAGTTACCTTAGAAGTGTTTTTCTTCAGGTTTAGGAACATGCATCATGAAAAGTAAGAGAGATATAAGTATGAAACTTACACAGCCTACTTATCATGCGCAAATAATGAAAGCAGTGTAGATTGATGACAATCTGTTGCGTAGAAGGGAAAATACTTGAGTAACAAGCAATGGGAATTGGGCATTTACAAAAAAAATATTCACAGAGTTATTTAACTTATATCAGAGACCTTATCAGTGCTAATGTATTAAATATGCGTAGTATTGTTCAACATATAATACACTACATCCATGATATTTTTGTAGATATTCTAGGGGTTATTTTATCTACAAAGTGTACCTAAATATGTTAAATTTTAGCTCAAATTAGATAGGATATTCATTACCTACACGATCCCCCTAACACTATTCATCTCAAATTAATAAAATAAGACCAGTTTCTTCCTCTGCTAAGGTAAATCTTTATAATAACTTAAGTGCCTCAGTATTCGAGTATACTGCTATTATTACCTGTTGTCCGGTGCGTACGGAAAGAGTTTCTTATGTGCTGCAGCGGGAGCAAGAGGAAAGGAATGTCCACTTAGCTCGTTGCTAAAGAAATGTTCACATTTCTAACTTATTTACGATCCTTACTTGAAATGGATCCCAAACCGCCGATGCGTACTACAGAATAAGTCTTACAAATGACAGGTATCCTTATTCTTTAGCAATTGTACTACTTCCTTTCCATACCCTAACTACAAAGTGCAGGGATTTGTAAGGTTTAGATACTACACATCCTTCATGATTACACTATGTCATATAATTCCTAGCATGAACACCTAAATATTTGCATCTATCTCCAAGTATTTCCAACCCAATCCCTTAATTGACATAATAAAGAAAACTATGACCACGCTAATCACAAACAATTAGGTATACAGTTTAATTGGAATAAAGCACATATAGGCTTACAAGGCAACGAGTTGGCAGATTAACTAGCGAAGGAAGCGACAAAATTAAATAAAATCCGTTACGACAATATAATTACCTCTCCAAAGAGTTCTCTCAGGAGGGAATCTACTAATGAATTGCAGCAGAAATGGGAATAATCTTCAAAAGGAACTATCACAAAGGAATTCTTCCCAACAGTAAAAACCAGATTAACAAGGAAAATTAACCTCACACCAAATTTGATAGCAGGACATGGAAATATCAACTCGTATCTACACAGATTTAAAATTGTACGCAGCCCATAGCGTTCCTGAAACGAAGGACCCCAAACAGTGGACCATATCATATTTGAGTGTATTGCACAAAATAGACAGAGAAACATTTTAACAAACAGTGTTTCCATAGAAGGATACTGGCCGTTCCATAAGTATGTGTTATTCAAAAAAAATCGTTAAACCTTTTTCTACATTCGTGAACTCTTTGGACTTAACAGCAATGAAAGAAAATCAAGATCATCACCCATCAGCAATTAATATATAGGAAAAAGTGCACCATTTTTTTATAATCACCCAATTACATGAAATTAGGCAAGAGCATGATGGCCGGTCACGTGGTGATGGGCTAGCGCTCTCCTGGATCCGTCAGGGATTTTAGAAACTGACGTGAGGGCTGGAAACGGGTGCACTCAGCCTCGTGAGGACAATTGAGTAGCTGTCTGACAGTGATGTAACGCTCCGGTCACGAAAACCAAGATTATCGGCTGAAGGGACCGATGTACTGACTACGCGTAACCTCGATATCAGCAGGCCAAATGGCAGGCAGCGGTCGATTGGTCGGCCCAGACCCTTCACGGGCTGTAGTACCAGCGGTTATTCATGTATACTATGACTATAGGGAGTATATTAATGAAAATAAAAATAAAAACAAAGTTATATAGAAAATCTTGTCTTCACCCTTTTCCTATTTTATAAAACTGTTATTCATGTAATTATTTTCATTTTATTTTCAATCACCCGAAAACAATCTACAGTCACCACGAATATCAGTTGGTACGACATTAATGAACGTCAAAAGTAACAAGGGTTCGAACACCCTACCCTGACGGACACGCAACGTAACGGTAAGTTCATAAAAGAATAGGCCCTCGCCTTTCACTTTATGAGAACCACCCGTCAGTTATTCTTGGATCCATAATATTACTCTTCTATCAATCATCGTAGAAGCTAAATTAAGGAGTAGAATGCCATGCGGCACGACGTTTACAACCCCATACCCCCTGGCTCTACAGTCCATGAAGGACGTAGGCCTACCAACCGACCAGCTATTTGGCCAGCAGATTATGAGGTGAAGCCTGGGCAGAGCATCGGGTCCCCTCAGGCGTAAATCTTTGTTACCGTGACCGGGGCGCTGCTCTCTATCAGTCAGCTGCTAAATTGCCCTCACGTTGCTGAGTGGGCCGCGTTCCAGCCCACATATCAGTTTCTAAAATCACTGATGGAGTGAGGAATCGAACCGTATCAACTCCGGGGACTCCGGGTGCGAAGCAGGTACTCTACCTCAACACCAAGGGACAGGCCGCACGGTATCTAACGTTTTTGCAAAATCTGTTACTACGACGTGGACTAAAACTTCATTGCCTAACGTTTCGCGAATATCTTGAAAATGTGATAGCATCCGGCTGTTGCATGAAGAGACTTGCTGAAATCCATGATACCTATCATTAATGCATGATAAATTCTCCCGCTGTTCCCCCAAATAGTCGCAAATGAGATGCTCCATCTGTCTACGTACGACGACCGTAAGGCTCACCGGCCTGTAGTTGCCCAATTCAAGTCTGCTCCCTCCCGTAAATATTGGGACTACCGTAGCTGTATTCCAGTCATCGGGGATTTGGACTTTGTTTATAGACACATTAAAATTCAACTCCAAGTATCGTGCCAAGGCCCTACCTACTAATTTAAGCACGTCACTTACAATATTATCGTTCAACGCACATCACTTTCAAATTTTCAATTTATTGATTCTTTTTTATATATGCTGCCAAACACTTTTGTCTCGCGGACCACAGGTAAATAAAATTGAAAAAGTGAAAAATTAGGGGTAGCTGACGCATAGTCAAGATAACCAGTAAGACGCTAGCTAGATTGACGCAAATCGTACGTAAAATTACTCCCATAAATAAAACACCTCGAAATGAGAGATATAAATAAATAAATAAATAATTATAACAAGAAGTTCCGTGATGAACTAAAGAGCCTACTTTTCTTAAAATTTAAGATTCATGCCAATGACTAATCTATATGGACCTATCTTCAATAATGACGAAATTAAGTTGGTAATATCGAAATTTCCAATTAGTTCGAAATATACCTGTCATAATGTAGCCTAATAGAGCACTACAGTTGGCAGCCCTGGTGACTGAATATATTCTTAGTTTCATCTCTTAAGCTACAGAATTCAAAATTTGGTTGAATTCCAATGGATAGCATGGATGTTACATGCAGTTAGGCATATGATCTATCAGTGCGCGTAAAATCATGTTGGCAACAATGTCATGCTTGTGTTGGTCAGAAATAATCTGAAATATTATGATCTCTTGTCGTGCCAATTTTGGATCAAATCCATTTGCTAGTATGTAAGTTACTGGTATTTTAAAACTGGACCTATCAGCAGGCTTAGAATCATGTTGGCAGAACTGACATATATTAGTTACTACAAATTCATATATAATGTCAGATACTATACGTGCGCAAAGTTAAGAGCTGTTGGCTTGCATACTTTCTGATATATTGATATTAGGGTAAAAAATATAAACAGCATTTATTAGCAGTTGGCAGCCCTGATTGCTCTTAAGAATACGCATAGTCATATGTGTTATGGTACACATAGCACATACGAACTTTGGTTGAAATCCAATTGATAGTATAGAAGTTACATTTATTTGAAATTGGTCCTATCAGCAGGCTATCATGTTGATAGCACTGACATACATTAGTTGCTCCAAATTATTCTAGTATGTCAGGCACTACATGTGTGCAAAGTTTTAAGCTGTTGGCTCGCATACTTTCTGTTATATTGGTATTTGCATGAAAAATAGAGAGAGCATTTATTGACAGTTTGCTGCCTTTGTGGCTCTTAAGAATACGCTCAGTCATATCTGTTTATGTACACATAGTGCATACGAAATTTGGTTGAAATCCAATTGATAGCGTAGTAGTTATATGTATTTAAAAATTGGACCTATCAGTAGGCTTAGAATCATTTGGCAACACTGTCATGTATGGCCTCCTGAAAATTAAACTGAAGTATTATTATCTCTATGTGTGGAAATTTTGGAATAGTTTCCATGTATACATTCCAAGATATCCAACATGGAGCTCAAATTTCAATTGCAATTTTTCAGCAGTTGGTAGCACTAACATCATTTTCAAGTATGACGTTGTGATGTTCCGGTATAGGTCTTTACTCATACCAAATTTGGGTTCGATTGCTGCAGCTGTGTAGGAGTTGATAGGGACACACACACACACACACACACACACACACACACACACACACACACACACACAGACAGACAGACATACATACATTTTCTCGGATCGATCTTTTTCCTCATTTTTGCAAAATGTGAAAAGTAGGCTAAAATCGAAGCGAAGTACAGTAAAAACTCGATTAACCGTCATCATCGGGACCGTGGTCGTGACGGTTGAGCGAATAGACGGATAAAAGAAACACTGTATTATTCCTCCAAAATATGACCTCAATCAATTATATTATAGACAGATATCACTCTCACAGTAATGTACTGTATATTTCGGAGCGAAAAGAAATTAAACACGATTGTAATAGCAAATAAAACTGTTTATTACATGATAACAACATCCGTACAGTAGCTACAAATATGTCAAAATAATGTACAGTAATACAAACCTACAGGTAAAATAGTTCATGTAGCTTGAAAATAGTCATTTTCTTCTGCCTCTTTGATGCTCGAGCTTTCACTGCGGCAATATTTCGTATTTTTCGGAGCAGTAGTGTCTGCGTTGCATTGGCCTCTTCTTGACTATCAAACCATTCTATACACTTGGACAGCATTGTTTCAGCCTCTGAGTGGCTAATAGTTTGTTTTTCGTCATGGTTTGAACACTCGTCCATTCTATGGCGGGCTGGTACACTCATTTCCCACTAAAAGAGAGTAAGTAAACAAAACGAACGCGTCACTGCACCTTAAAACACTTTGTTATTGCATTATTATTATGCTATTACAGCAATGACGGTTAACAGAAACTGACGGTTTAAAGAGTGACGGTTAAACTAAGTTTTACTGTATATATATCTTAGGCAAGGACCGGTATACAGTTTAGGACGTACACAGTCAAATATAATATAGAAAAAAATTAGGAAAGCAATCCGGAAACACATTACGGTACATGATATAAATATATATATATAAATATATATGATATAATTGTCCCTTGATACAGGCATGGCGTTATTTAAGCTCAAAATTACTCCCATAGTTGCATATGCATTGGAAAATATAAGGCAACACCTGACAAAGAATGATCTGAAGAAAATGGAAAGAGTGAAGGCAGTATACTTAAAAAAGTTACTCAATCTTTCAAAATACACATCCTCTCGCCTTGTATATGTATTAGCCAAAGAGCAATTTTATATAGAAGATTTAAGAAATCAATGGATGCTGCCTGCCACTGGAGCATATGATGCTTTACTGAGTGAACTTCGTGACAAGAGGAGACATATTTGGATTGACTTCTACTGTACAGATGCCATGACGACTTGTGAGTGGATGAACTCGAATTATGAACTCCGTCATATGATGACACGAATGGCAGTGCACGGTTTTCACCATAAAGTTTGCACTGAAAAGAAGTATCACCAGCCAAACTTAAACTGCGTGTGTATTTTATGTAAGAGGCAGTGTGAGAGATATCATGTATTAACATGCGGTGAACGTCAGATGTCTATTACAAAATTTTGTATCGAATGAACTTGTATGGTATTCCTACTATTATGGCCATTGGCTGAAATAAAATGTATTATTATATAAATAACAGAAGTTAGGATAAGTGCAGTGGAATAAGATAGAGGGTAAAAGTGATGCAGAATAGTGTACGAATCATACCAAATTCTCACATAAACAATAAAAAATCCTTGAGTATTCTTCCATGGGGACTCATAAATATGAACTGCCTTTCTTGATGTAAAATCAGACGAGGCCTAACAGGTTCTAAACCTGACGCGCCGCAGCAAAGGGCACAAAGTCACACCTCATAGTAACGGGGCAGTTACCGATCATACCGGGGCATAAGAACGTCCGGATATAGTTGGAATGGTGTAAATGCGAAGGCACTTCACTCAACCTCATCAAGAAACTCCGGACAAAATAACTCAAGTACCCACGAGAAAGCGAAGTGGCCAGATTTAGTGCAACACACGGAGGAAACTAGGGTGGAAGGAAAGATAAATCCACTGGAACATGTAAAACGACAATAAGGTAAAGATATTAGTGACTCACCAATACGCAGAAAGGTTTCCGTAAAAATATAGCAACATAGCACACGCAATGACCCAAGGTAAATAAATAAACAACTGAACGGGAATACAATTATTTATACTACGGGAAATGGAACAGTTTACAACGATAAAATAATTCACAAGTATAGGAAATGTCACCACACATGGAATCAGGTCAGGTCGGCATCACGGTAAAGGGAGACGATGGCTGAAGTAAGAATGATTTGCCACCAGATAATGCGAGTGGCTAACATGAGACTGAAAACAGAAATACTAACATCGGTGACAATGGCCTAAATTGACAGATATAACGAATAACATGTTCCGTATTATAAACCAAAAATGAGGAATTCAAATCCCCTATGGTTCGGAGCCTGGAATAATAGAGGTGTGAATGGTAGTGGATGGTTAGAAAACTCAGAAAGCGAAATGGACATGTTGAAGTTGAGTTTAGTTGGGATTAGTGAAGTACACTTGAAAGATAAAACAGGACTGTTGGTCAGGTGACCATAGTATCAATAGCACTGACCGCGGCAGCTTGTAACCTCCCAGTGCTCCGACATGTTCCCACCACCCCTCGTGGACCAGTACAACGTTGCCGTGCTTCCTCCAGTGCAGTTTACTTGATACTACTACTACTACTATCAGGTGACATTCATTAAACCCTTGACCCCTTAACCTCTACTATCAGAGCATAAAAAATAAACTAACCGACTGTTGAGCAAATGTAGTAGAAATTAATCAATTTGATATCCTCTGCCTTTCAGAAACATGGTTGTCAGACTTCGTCTCATGTGGAGAACATCCGTTTTCATCTGAGTTCAATGTGTTTCGGCGCGATAGGTCTTCAAGGGGTGGTGGAGTTGCAATCGCAGTTCATAACAAACTGAAGGCAAAACATCGGCCTGACTTAGAAACTTCCTGTGAAATAATATGGGTTGAGATTAATATCCCAATAATGAAGAATTTTCTCGTAGGTTGCTTCTACCACCCACCCACCAGCCAAATTGACACCTTAGAAGAATGTTTCTACTCTACTGCTCTTGCCCTCAACCAAGAAAATGAAATAGTGTTACTAGGTGATTTTAACTCCCATATCTCCTGGACATCAATAGACAATGGTACCATACACTCTCCCCCGGTAGATACTTTCATCTTATAAAATTTTATAAACAGTATACATCTGAAACAGTTCAATTTACACCCAACAAGGAAATCCGAAACACTGGACCTCATACTTTCATCCCTGCGTAATTTCACCGTGACCGTTGGAAGAAATATCCTGAACACCGATCACAGCTCAATAGAAGCTACCCTCCCCGACCCAGCCAGCTGACATAAAAACAGCTCTACCGCCCATACGAAAGCTTTCCCTCTTTGGAGGAAGGTCGGCTGGCAAGCTGTCAATCAGGATTTATCATCTCTACCCTGGTGCCTTCTAACAGCTGAGAGAGACGTAAATAGCGCAGTGGCCTTGTTTGAGGATTTACTCCGTACCCAAATCCAACAAATACCCGCACTGGCTAAGTCAAAACACCAAACTTCTTCTTCAAAACAAAACTCGAGCATGGTCACTCTGTAAATCAGTTCCTAATCCTCATACACGTAATGTATTTATTTACCTACGGAAAATTTCAAGAATTCATATGAAAGAAGATTACAACCGCTACATTTCTTCCATAACAGGAAATCTCAAGAATAAACTCGAAGAAGTTCTGGACACTTATATCATCCCGTAGAAAGACTCCTAGAATTCCACTTAACCTAAAACTCCATAATGAAGAAATTCCATTTGAATTGAGGACCACACATTTCAATGAATATTTTCACTCAAACTTTTCAGTTCCGTACCAATCCCTAGTCCCCCTCAACTTACTAGCGTCTGTTCTGATTCACTGTCTCAAATTTCAACGACCCCCGATGAAATCCAAAATATTTTAAAAAGTCTGCCGCCAAACCGAACCTTCAGACATAAGTCCTATATTCCTGAAAAATACCTCTACATCTCTCAGCATCCCTTGTCCATAATACTCCACTGGTGCATGAGTTCCGCCACTTTTCCTGACTAATGGAAAAGAGATGATGTCACACCTGTCTTTAAATCGGGCAGCAAGCACGAAATTTCCTCATACAGGCCTATATATATCGTCCCTATACTCTCTTCAGTCTTCGAAAGAATAATACATTGCCGTCTCCTCACTTTCACCAAGCCTCTCAGAAGAACAACATGGCTTCGTCCCTGGAAAATCATGTTTAACAAATCTGACTGTTCTGAACCATCACATAATTTCTGCAATAGATCAAAAATCTCAGCTAGATGTAATCTACGTTGACCTGGCCAAAGCATTTGATTCCGTGAACCATTTCCTTCTCCTCCACAAGCTTGCTTCACGATACAACGTACATGGATCCTTCCTATCCCTAATACAAAGCTTCCTGTCCAATAGGCAACATCGGGGAGTGCTTCCAGGGTCTGTATCATCCTGGTTCCCAGTCTTATCAGGAGTAACTCAGGGCAGTATCTTGGGACCCCTTCTCTTCTTGCTGTATATGGACGATATAAACACATGCGTGCAAAATTCTCCGTGTTCCCTTCTTCTGTACGCTGATGAGCTCAAGATATTCAGAAAAATTTCCAGTTCTGACGACCACGCTGAGCTCCAGGAAGCAGTGAATACATGTACTCAGGGAGGGAAGTGAGGCGGTATGCACCGGTATGGAATACCGGCACTGCTTTCAAAGGCCCAGTCGCATACCGTCACTGCTTTCAATGTCAAATAGCATACCGCCACTGAAAATCAGTGGATTTTTAATTTGTTTGCGCCGTAGGAATTAATATAATTACTTTTCATGATCATTCATCCACTGGTACCAAGCTACCTTCACCGATAAACATTCGCCTGTAGACATCGTCAATATAGAACCGTGCGTTCCTTTTTAAAGCGAACCCGTAAATCGCTTCAGCATCGCTGCAGTTAACTAGAGTGGAAAAAACGAACGGCCATGGCCGTCCATGCAGCAAAACTCATAAAGAGAGATCTTATACGGATGCTAATTATATGTCAGTAACAAACAAACAAAAATTAATTTAGTTCCCCACTTCACTCATTTAATTTTATTTATCTATATAGCCTAAATAATAATTCACACATATATTCTTTAAGTGAAAAATAAAATGTATTACTTAAGCATGATGCAATTCTGAGTAAATAGAACAATTTCCTGCATATCCCGTTACGTTGTAAGGGAGGGTATGCTTTTCTTGAAGTTGAGGTATGACAGGGAATATATCTTTGGATAGCATACCGCCTCTGGTTTTTTCCCACTTCCTTCACTGCATGTACTGATTGTTTCAACAGATGGAGGTTATCTCCAAATCCAAAAGAGTGCTTCAATTTGTCTTTCTCACTACTGAAATCTGGAAATCAAGCGGACTATAAAATATGTGGAAATAAATTGGATACGGTTTCTCATGTAAGAGATTTAGGTATTATTCACGATGATAAACTGACATTCTCTCCCCACATTATCCAAATCAAATCTCGCGCAATGCGCAGTCTCGGCATTCTATACAGATTCATAGAAATTAAAGACCTCACTGCACTTAAATTATACTTCACCACATATGTTCTCCCTATCCTAGATTTCTCTTCTCCTATTTGGTCTACTTCGGCTATAACCGATATTTCTAAATTGGACAGTGTCTTTAATTTCTTCATATCAGTAGTCAAAGCTCGCATTCCTTCACTAAGGCACTTTGCCAATTCCGATATTCTAAACCAGCTCAATGTACTCGACCTGAGAAGCCGTCTACAATTTACTGACCTGTGTTTCTTACATAAAATTATGAATGGTTACACAAAATGTAACATCATCTAAAGCTACTTCCCACTCCATGTTCCCTCCCGCTCAACACGTCAGAACCATTTACACCACATACCTCGCCCACTTCTTGAAGTACAGGAGAGCTCTATTTTCCACGGTCTACCAACCCTTAGCTACTCCCTTCCAAATATTGACATATTCTCTCCCTATAGAACATTCAAACATAATATTAAAAGATCCCTTGCAACCTCAATTCCTACCCCTCACCCTCCTAATCACCCAATCATTCCCTGCGTCTTTTACGAGAGTTGTCCCTTGCTGCCAACACTACCAATTGTTACCTGTTATTGTTGTTGTTAATATTATTTGAAATTGTTAAAATATTAGTGTAAAATGACCTTTCATGGTTGTATCTAATAATTATTAAATAAATAAACAAAGGTTACGCAGAGGTTGGTCTCATATTGAGTATAAAACTTTGACAGCTAGTGGATTATTATGAGCAATATAGTGAAATGATTATTGAAGCTAAAATCAATACAAATCCACGTGCACCATAATAATAGTAGTCTTTATGCCTACCTGGTCTGTTGATGAAAAAATAGTCATCGAAGAAATAGATGAAATTTTGAGGTATGTCAAGGGTGACAACGGTGTTAGAGTAATGGGAGATTTGATTACTGTGGTAGGAAGAGGACGGGAATGGGATATACAAGGCAAATTTGTATAAGTAAAAAGGAATGATCCAGGAAGTAGGCTGACACAATTCTGCACCAGAAACGAGTTACAATAGAAAAATATACACATGGAAGAGGCCAGGTGATACAGCAAGTTCCCGAATAGACGTCATTATGGTCAAGCGAAGATTCCTTAATCAGATTCTGTATTGCAAAACATATCCCGGATCTGACACAAACAGTGGCTGCAATCTGGTTGTTATGAAATGTATATCAAAGCTTAAGAAATAGAAGAAAATAAAAAGCCAAAGCAGGCGGGCAAAA
Organism: Meconema thalassinum; assembly: GCA_946902985.2. Lineage (NCBI taxonomy): Eukaryota > Metazoa > Arthropoda > Insecta > Orthoptera > Tettigoniidae > Meconema > Meconema thalassinum. The sequence goes on from OX336395.1 coordinate 242,561,057, forward strand.
GACAACCTGAAAGAGAAGGAAGTAAACGAAAGTTTCAGGAGGTGTATAGGAGAAGGACTATTGAAGAACACTGAACAAACTTCCAATGCAGAGGAATGGGCACTCTAGATAAATGGATTAACAAAATCCGCAGCAGTAAACATTGACAGAAAGGGAAAAATTGGCAAAAAAACAAAACACGGATCACTCAGTATATACCAGAATTAATGGATGAAAGATGGAAGCACAAGATTGCAAGGCATGGAATTGCGAAGGTAGTAAACAAACGTCTAAAAATTGTCTGAAGAAAGGATAAGTAGTTACAGGTTATCGAAACACTCGCAATCAGATGAAAAACAGGTAGTGATGAATTGGTTAATGGACGAAAAGCTTTCATAGAGCATTTGTATACAGAGATAGAGTTTGAGAATCTTGTTCTAGAAATGGACGAGGAAATTGATGAGGATGAGAAAGGAGGTTTAATCTTGATATAAAAGTTTGATGGTACACTAGGAGACATAAGCAGCAACTTAATACCAAGAAAAGATGATATAAGGACTGAATTTCTACATAGTATAGATAATACACGCCTGAACAGTTATTTCATTTTCATTTAGGATTTGAGAGACAGCTGAGGTATTTTCTGATTTTAAAAAGAATGTGGTCATCCCTATACTGAAGATAACAAAAGCTGATATGTGGGGAGGTTTTACTACAATAAATGTGATCACTCATGCTTCAAAGATCCTGACTAGAATAACTTACAAGATCGAGAGACAGGAACCCTCTCAAAAGAGAATTAGGAACAAGGGTGTCTAAAACAAAATGTACACTGATTTTGAAAGGTAGGTTAAGGAAAGATAAGAGATCGTTCATGGCATTTAAGACATAACGCTGATTGCAGATAGTTATTTGACAGAGTGAAACATATTGGAATAAAGTGCAGGGATAAAGGGTGACCTTCATTCTATACAGAAACCAGACGGCAATTATATGAGCAAAAGGACATAAGGGTGCACCAGGTATTCAATAAGGTGTAAGGCAAGACTACAACTGATCACCCGTAATCTTTAATATATACATTGAACAAGCAATGAATAAAATAAAAAAGAAATCTAGTAGGAATTAAAATGCAAGGAGAAAAATCATAGCCTCATATTGACATTGTCATCATTGCTGATTTTCCAGAGCATAAGAATGAGTTCCTAAAATGTATGGACTCACACTTGAGGTAGAAACTCATGATGCAAATCAATAAATGTAAGGAAAATGGAATGCAGACGCTGGAAATATATCATAAACCCCTACTGACTTCAAAATTAATTTGGTATTAGAAAGTCTTTTTTTGAAACCCTTTCCTGGGTATCCGCACTCTGAGGAATTGAATCTTTAACTGTTCTTAGCAAAAAACAGAAGAAACGAAACTTCGCAAATGTGGTGTGACAAGAGAATGATGAATACCAGATGGGTACATAGAGTAACACATGAAGAGGTAGAAAGGAGTGATGATTCTGGAAACTAGTAACACACAGAATTTGGTTAGTAAAACACATGCTATGACACCGGGAAATATCAAACTTAGTTATAGAAGGAAGTTTCTAGGATAAATACTGTAGGGAAAAATCTAACGTTAGAAAAATAACTTGGATGCAATGTGTGGTGATTATGTACATATCTTGGGATGTAATCGTAGTCATGTCGAGACGAAACGTTTGAACAACAAGAGCAACGTATCCTGGTTAATTTGCATATTAGCCGCATGTACGAAAACTCACTTCAATTATGGGCAAGAATTGACGCATTTATTAAAATATGCAATTAGGTGATTCATTGGCGAAAGTCAAGCAGAGATGCAAAGGAAGGGACAATTATCTTCCTCTTACGGCACCCGGCATGTAAAAATCTAACAACATCGGATTGGAAGCCACGATACGATCAATACACACATTCTCTCAGAGCTATAATTTGAACTACAATATCAACACCTGAGTGTAGTTCTGGAGATAAAATAATTATTTTAATTATCCATTGCTACACGAAGAAGGTTTCTAGCCGTTATGATTACAACGTATGTCTTAAATGACACCAATGAGCAAATTTATCTTCAGATTTATATCAATATATTTTTGCCACCATGAATTGAAAATGATAACTGTTCTCCTTCTTGAAGATATTTGGCTCGCAAGTACCATCTAAGAATGCATACTCGGCTCTAAGGTAAAGGATGTGTGTCTTCATAATGTTTGAGAATAACTTTTGCTTTGAAGTGTCTACTCTACAGGTTTCGCACCACTATGGTTTAATGGGGGGGGGGTTATCTTCATACGCTACATGAATACGGCTTTTCGCCGCTATGGGTTATCATGTGTTTCTTAAAAGCTCCACTTAGCTTAAATTTAACTCCGCATTCGCTTCATGAATATTTCCCCTCGCCGCTATGTCTTAACAAGTGTGTATTCAAATGTACTTTCTCGATTAATCTGGCTTCACATACGCCACATCACCGCTATGAATTAGCACGTGTATCTTTAAATGGGGTCTGCGGAGAAATTTATCTTCGCATACGCAACATGAATGTTTTTTCTCGCCGCTATAGATGAGCAAGTGTGTCTTCAAATTTCGTCTTACGGTAAACGTGGCTTCACATACGCAAACGTGAATACGGCTTCTCTCGGCTATGGGTTAGCATGTGTCTCTTCAAAGTTCTATTTTTTGTGAACGTGGCTTCGCATGTGCTACATGAGTATGGCTTTTTTCCGCTATGGATTAGCAGGTGTAATTTCAAGGACCATTCGCAATGAATTTAGCTTCGAATATGGTACATGTATACGGCTATTCTCCGCTATGGATTATTATGTCTCTTCAAGTCATTCTTCATCAGAAATTTAGCTTGGCATACGCTAGAAGAATAAGACTTTCAACCGCTATGAATTTTCATGTGTGTCTTTAAAGATCGTTCCTGGGAAAGTTTTCTTTTGCTTACGTTACATGAAAATGACGTTCTAACGTTATGGTTTAAAATGTTCGTCTGCACATTTTGTTTGATAGTATATTTTCAATTTCTTGATGCGTAAAGCTTCCTTGCAGCAGAATTCAACGTATCTGGAGATATCTTCCTGAAATAATTAGTATTAACTGTTGTGGTACGGTACATTATCATGGCAAGTGGAATATTATTGTTCAGATGTAGAGATCTAAGTGGTAAAATTATAATTTAGGGAAACTACCATTAATATCGCTACCAGGAATTCAGTCTTCAAGTACTACCACGGAATGATTTCATTTTCACTTCTCAATAATATGTTTTTCACTAAGTTTAGATATTTTGCAATTACACATAGGCCATATATAAGAAATATCGAAGCATGTTTTAGAAAGTAGTATGTGCTCTATAGAACAATATTTCACATCTAGGCATACAACTAAATACCACTTTGATCTTTATTGCTGAAGTATGCAATAAATCATCGTTTGATTCCTGGTTATACATCAGAAAGGGGAACAACCAACGGGTGAGGTGTTCCTCCAGGCATCCACGGTGGATTTCATTACCGTTGGAGAGTTTTACCGTCGTGAATACACTCAATGAGCTTCGAGCACAGCTTTGCAACTCCTTGGCATGCTCCATATACGTCTACGAAGATCCCTTTTCGGCATCAAATCCAATTCATCCTAATGGGCATGTTCGAGGTCTTGAAGTATCTGTGATGGAAAAGGACGGCCTCGAAATTTTCTGTCAAGCATATCTCACACATGCTCGATGGGGTTAAGGTCGTGACTCACCTCTGGTCTCCCCTGCAGAACAGCCTGGTCTCTAATCCACAAGCTAGATCCGACTTGCTTGCCATCAAGTAAACATTTCAATATTAACGTAGAAACTATAGCAAATCACATTGTATCTCTATCGCGGGCTCCAGGAAATAAGAAATTTACTAAACAGGTCAAATCAGAACTGAGCCGGAGAAAGCAAGTCATCCAAACAAATGACCAATATTCAAGCCCACTTCCAACAGTGGAGATATAGAAAGGTCTGGATTCTCTTCAGACTGATAAAGCTATAGGAGTGGTTGGCATAAATCCAGAGTTTTTAAGGAACTGTGATCCAGCACTGATTTGCTTCCTTCTTCAGTGATATTCTGGAAATTGGTCGATTGCCTCCTCAGTTTAAGAAAACTATAATTATCGCCATCTTGAAACCTGGCCAATTACAGACCCATTGCCTTACTAAGTGTAACTTACAAGCTCCTCGAAAGATTGATCCTCAATAGAATAGCTTCTGCTATTGGTTGTCTCATCCCTGTTGAACAAGCTGGGTTTCGGCGTGGTCGAGATTGCAGTGATCGGGTACTCGCTTTGACTACCTTCCTAGAAATTGGATTTGTAAAGAAAGTGAAGAATGTCTCGGTGTTCCTTGATCTCACAGCTGCCTATGACACCGTATGGAAGGAAGTTCTCCTTCTGAAACTCATCAGGGCTATACCATGCCTCAAGATCTTCACTCTGAATAAAAACATTCCTAGCAACAGTTTTTTCCAAATCTGCACAGAATATGCAAATAGCAGATTCCATAAACCCAACAATGGCTTGCCAGAGGGTTCAGTTCTGTCTCCAATTCTCTTCAACTTGTACATCCATGACCTTACTGAAACTATATCTCGTAAGTTCATCTACGCAGATGATATTTATTTCACCATACAAAAAACAGAATTCAGTGAGGCGGAATGTATTTTATCTCAAGACCTCGAAAAAATGAATGATTTCTCCACCAAATGGTGCCTGAAGCCTAGCCCGCTTAAGGTTGAAGTAGCTACGTTCCATCTCAGTTATAGGTACGCAAACTAACAACTTATGATCATGTTCCGGAACCACACACTGCAGTGCAATACCACCCCCAAATACCTGGGTGTAACGTTAGACAGATCATTAGCATGCCGATGCCATCTCGAAAAACTTGCAGCTTAACATAAAAGCCGTAACTACTTGTTAGGTAGATTAGCTGGAATTACATGGGGTACAGATGCGAATACGCTATGTATAACTGCTTTAGAACTTTAATATTCGTCTGCCAAGTACTGCTCTGCTGTATTGTTGAATAGCTCCCACACTCGACTGGTAGATGTCCAGCAACGTCACCCAATGAGAGTTACATCTGGTGCATTACACCCCACTCCAGTCCAGTGGTTACCGGTTCTGTCGAACCTCCTTACGTTAGACGGAAGAGTCCCTTGAAAGATTATGGTCGAGGATTCTGATGAATAGCTCTCTTCCCATCAATTAGGGTATAGACGAAAATGCCGTAACGAGACTGAAGTCGCGGAAACCTGTTTGTAGGAAAGCCAAGGAATTAGCTGCCATGCCTTTCAGACCTAAGGAGGCATAGAAATAAGAATGGTCTCAATCACACTCGTCTGGCATTTGTATCAGGGATCCAATAATAAAACTGTCTGGCTTCAATGTCCCTCGCTCACCCTGGACCAATCTTAACAGGATACGCTGTGGAGTTGGAAGAAGTGCTTCTATTCTCCACCAGTGGGGTTGGCTGAAGTCTCCTGCTTATGACTGTGGTTCTGAAGTGCAAACCATCGTGCACATTGCGAAGGACTGCCCTTTGCGAGCATTCTCTTGATCAATCGAAGACCTCCATCGTTTAACCCCTGAAGCACCCACTTCGTTGGAGCGACAGGACATACGTCTGTGAGACGCCAAAGCCTTTTTCACATTTCTTTGTTTTCTTATATTACTTGTCAATTATAACATCAAACGCTAATAATAATAATAATAATAATAATAATAATAATAATAATAATGTAGCACTTGAATGTCCAGTTCTCGCAATTCATCTCTCGTGATGCCGGCAACATAAGGCCCTGGCGTCATAATGCATCAGAGTGAACGCAGGGTCAACATGGCATACAGCAACCACCACATGCTGCATCAGGAGCTGCTCGATGTACACCACAGCGGTAAGATTACCACGGACGACGGTAAAATCCATACGGCCGTCAACACTGAAGTCACTCCTCACTATGACAGAACCTTGCCTGAATCTGTTGACTTGCTGGACCGAATTTTGCATATACTGTTCAGTACGGTGCAGCGTCTCCATACATGTTGACGCCCATCATGCTGCATCTGAGGAAATCTGGGCTCGTCAGTGAATAACACAGGACTCCATTGGCGAAGTGTCCAGTTAGCGTGAGTACGGGCAAACCAAAGGCGAGCTGCAGGATGCTACCACGTAAAGCGGGGCACATGAACTGGACTTCGCGTTCGTAAAGACACTTCTCGTAACCTGTCCCTCAACCTCTGATCAGCCACATTGACTACAGTGGCCCTCTTCAGGTATTGTTGCAGTTGTCTGGCAGTGACCTGATGACGCCGCAACGCGGAGATGGCCAGATATAGGTCATCCTGCGGGGTCATAATGCGTCGAAGACCTTGCCCAACCAACATAACTTATGGTAGCGATTCCACAAGCAATGAATTAAAGACAGAGAGACTTTGAGGTCTGTGGCAACGGCCGAAAAGTCCATCCATCCTGAAGCAATGTGACAGACCCTTCAACATGTACAATGGTAATATAGATGACACATGGCATGTGCACAGGTGAATATGACTGGAACAACTGACTGTTGCAGTGTGCATACCTCACAACGATACTCTGCCACAGCGATACCCACTTTGTTTTGAGGGGTCACCTGACAGCAATACATGGCTTCCCATCTAGAAGCCGCATCACTTTGCATTTCTTCTACCCTGCGTCACTAAGATCTCAAGGTATGCTGTACGACCATCTGTACCCCCTGTGCAAAATAGCGTTCTCATACCAGACGTTACAAAGCATGTTTCTCTAATTCAATTGAACTGTTTATATATAATACAGACAATATACTGTAACTTGTCGGTGATTTTGGACTCATAGCTTGAAGAGCATTAGGGTATTGGGATCGTATGTAAGCCACATCATTCTTCCGATCCACTGTCTCTAGTTTTTTACATGCCGGATGCAATAAAGGGCACGATGTTCGAAGTTTCCACCCTTTGCAACCCTGCTTCACTTTCACCTAAGGATCACCGTTGCTCATGATAAAGTAATACCATCTATTTTACCACATAATTGAGGTGGGTTTTCCCTCAGGCTGCTAATATGCTGAGTGATAATAATGCATTACTGTTGTTGTTGTTGAGTTTAAATGCAGCATTCCTTGTCTCCTATTCTGGATATAATACATTCGTTTTTACCAAGCCACCACACCCTACAACTGAAGTAATCTATTCGACATTGAACATTTGTTATTTTTGTTGCCTTAGTATGTGTCCTATTAGTGTAACCCTCGCTTTTATTACCGCTCACCAGAATCTTATATCCCTCCCCCATTCAGCACATTACCCTTCATTTGCTACTGAGCAACCGCTCAGTCCATAGTTGGGGTCGAAGGTCTCCTTGACTCCCATAGCCCTCACTAGGCAATCATGCACGCCACCAGCTCGCTGTCGACTTTCTTCTGGCACAAATAAGGTGTGATTGTGCAAGACCTCTGTTCTGCAGTTTGCGGCTCGCCTTTACCTTGTCTCTTGGGTTTTGGTCCCCAGCCTGAGCCAGAACCTTCACCACAATTACATTCCTCCGCTACATTTGCCGGACACGCCACCGCCTTGTTCACAAGTTCACGAGCCCGTAACAGCTTCAGATTAAGGTTTGGACCACTGTCCAAACAATAGTTTAGCACACTGAAAACTTATTTTTCTAGCACAGATAACTTTATTTATCCAAGCGCTGCCAATTCCAATTTTTAACCTCTATTCTTGGATCTAGCAACAACAATGGAAAAGTGGTTGCTCAAGGTGGGATTCAAAGTTTCAGCCTCGCTGCGCCACGTGTTAATTTTCACGGCTGTCACACTCAACTACCTGGCGATATAAAGGTCGGACTTCATAGGCAACACGTCACACCCCGTCTTGGACACCAAAACACTATAACACCGCTTTATGCTGCGAGCGGGCAATCACTGGCTGGTGGTGGTACTTTCCTCCACGCTCGCTTGCCGTACGGCCATATTATTATAATTATAGGGACAGATGACCTCGTAGTTCCACCCCTTAAAACAACAATAAATTACTTACTTACTATTATAATTATTATTATTATTGGACTGAAGACTTATCAGTAGAAAATCAAGTATTTGCTAAGATCAATGAGAAAGTAGGCTATAATTAATTAGACATAAATGTGAAAGTCAATAAGAAAGAATATGATTGCTGTAAAAATTGTTAATAATTAGGATCAATGAAAGCTGAAAACAATTAGAGAAGAAAATGCATGCAAGAATAGCAGCTGGAAAGAGAAGTTACTATGTTCAAGCAAAGTGTTTAAAGCAAGAACCCTTAGTAAGAAACTTGAGTTGACTGGATAACGTATGGTATTGGGGCCTGTGGTGATGTATGGTTTGGAGACTTGGACCATGACACAAGGTATTGTGGATTTGTTAAGGAGAAGAGAAAGGAAGATACTCAGGAAAGTATGGACTTGTTATAGAACGGTGAATTCTTGCTAATCAGAAATAACATGGAGATAAGAAAGTTGTATGGTAAACCAGATATAGAAGTGGAAACAAAGAGGAGTAGACTGCGTTGGTTCGGACATAAAGAAAGGATGACAGAGATCAGGAAGGTGAGGAAGGTCCTCAATGGGAAAGCAGGAGGATGTCGTGGGAGGGGCAGACCAAGGGCAAGAAGGCTCGATAACGTGGAGGAGAATCTGAAGTAGATGGGTGTCAAAAGATGCAGAACCAAAGCTGTAAACAGGGAAGAATGGCTGGCGATTGTAAGGGAGACCAGGCTCTACAAGGGCCGCAGCGCTAAGGAGTAAGTAGTAATTATTATTATTAATATTATTCCCTGCGACAAATAACATTGGTTGTTGATCATTTCCATCATATCAAGTATTTACACACAGTATTCTTTATTTAGTAACAGTTCTAAAATTTTCAGATCGAAGGCAATTTCGCCATGTGATGAGCGAATAAAATCGTCCTCATTAACACTGGGTTTGGTAAGACTTCATACAATTTTCGCTCCAAAAAATGCATTTAATGCCATATTCGTGTCAGAAAACCAATTCTAAGCGCGAAACGATTTTCACTCGTCTTGATAAATGAGAAAGAAAGATTTTTAGTGACCCTATATAAAGCAAAGGAGGTCAAACAACCTTCCACTTTACATGTTTAAACTTAGGCAGCAAATAAGCAGATATTTAAAGGTGGAACTGCTCTGAATGTTATCGACGCTCCTCGATAAAAACACATCATTATATTTTTTCTTAGAGGTGAAAATAAACCAGCACATCACGTAGGGAATAGGATCTCACTGTGACAATACTGCATGGTGCAATTTATCATATAACCATGAAACCACAACTTTCTTTCTGCTATTCTTTAGGATCACAATGAAAAAAGATACTAAACCTGAAGTAAATATCTCGCCATTGTTTAGCGGTAAAATATTGCTGGCCGAAATGTAGACTTTTCATCGTCTTTGCTGTCCATTAGTATTCGTATTAAGTAGCATGCAGGCGTAAATATTGGGACACTGTATGTTCAAATCCTTCGTCATTCCCAGGTGACTTGGTTTTGTTCTGGAGGAGAGTTCAATACATACACTGTTTGAGACACTGTATGTGCAAGGAGTTTGTCATTCTCAGGTGACCTAGTTTCGATTTGCAGGAATGTTCAATACATGCACTGTTTGGCACGCTATGAGCAGGGTTTTATCACCCGTATGGTACCCTGTTTTTCACTTGTATGTTAATTGCGAGCACACATTGTTATGAAATATATTAACTTCTTGCTGTACGTGACAATGGGTTCATTTAGACTTCATTCAATTTTGGTTCAAAAAAATAAAATTTTCTGTCTTCTTCTTATCATAATTCCAATTCTAAGCACAAAATATTGTTCACAAGTGTTATGGGGACCCTCTAACCTGTGCTTATGTATAGTAATAGGTTTTAGGTGTTAGTGCTAAACCTAAATTGAATATATTGCCTTTGTAATCAAGTGTTGCCATAGTTAATCTGTAAAATATTGCAGGCCGAAATTTAGACCAAGACTTTTTGTCCTCTTTGTTATCCATGCTTCTTATGAAGAAGTACGCAGGAACAAATTTGGGACACTGGACATGCAAGGTGTTGGTCACACCCAGGTGGCCAGGTTTTGATTTGTAGGTGAGTATATACAGTACATTCCTGGTGTTTAATGATGATTCATTACAGTTCTTTATGATATCATGGTAATCGAGCCCCTTGTACATATCCAATAACCAGTGTCATTGTGATGGCTAAACTAGTGTATTTGTAATAGGGCAAAGGTTTGGGTTGGAGGCGGCTGGTGTATTCTTTGGAATAATCGGTAAGATAGAGGTAGCTTTTGCTGCTCTTTGCTTTAATTCATCCCTTCCTTTTTCGCAAACACCAACAGTGATTTCTTACTTTTTGTTTTATTTAAGCACCTTGCTTACTTTCTTTGTAAGTTTGTTGCAGATATAACTCCCATGACCTACCTAGCGGCATCTAGCAGCTAACTGCCGAAGTTCCTGAACATCTCTATGCTCAAGAGGACTTCCTTCTTAACCCCGCCACAAGATGTCGCCGCTATCTTCAGCTAACATCTCCATGCTCAAGAGGACTTCTAAAACATACCCTTCCACCAGGCTTCGCTATTGACGCCTACTATCAACTCCTTGAAGATTACTTTTAGTTTTATTTCTAAAGTTGGTATTTCATATGTATGTTCCTTTGTCTCTTCCCCCCACCCTCCTCCCTCCTTGGTACCTCCGCGCTTCGTCAAGCTGCACTCACTTCTGGGTCAGTCGTCAAACTATACAGTAGGAGCCTACTCAAGGCTTGTCTCCTGTCTACTTGAGACATTTTTAAATCAGGACGCCATGTCCTAATCTTAACGTCAACCGTCATCCAGATCATCATCGTTCTTCAAAATGAGCTAAGTACTACTTCAATGGTTTTCACTAAGTTTTAAATGTTTTTAACCTGATCTATAGAAAGTGTGAGATTGCTAAGTGATGCAAAATCTGCCTTCAAAAGATCTTCTTGATTTATTTGTAGCTTCTTCAGCTAGCTTTCTAAAATGCAAAGGTACTTCTTGTACTGAGTATCTGGGAATGAGTTCTCACACCGTGGGAGTCTTATTAAACCCACTGTCTATAAAAACTTAGCTTTCACCTCCGCGGGATATTCTGCTCAATTCTACTGTTCTCAACTCTAGAATTTTCTACAGCAAATCATCTTTTTGCAAGTAATGCCGTCAAGTGCCTTCCACCTAAATATCGGAATGCTTGTTCCTCACTGAGGAATTTATGTTGACAATACTTCTGATTAGCATATAATTCGTCATCCTTCGTTGGAAATTTTCCGCCGCATTCAACTACCATCTATAAAAGTCACAACGGAATAAACGTTCTCAAACTAAAATTCAAATAGTGATCTCTACAATTACAATAACTTTTCGTCTGATAAAATTTCTTTGTTGCAATAGCGAATTTATCAACGGACTACAGTGCATAACCGTGCCCATTCAACGACCATCCGTTTCGCGTTCGAACGAAAGCTATAAATAAGGCCATAAACATTTTCCTGATTCTCCTATTTCCTCCTCTCATACTCCTCACTAACACATTATAATAATTTAAAATTTAGGTTATTTTCAATGAGGTGACACTCTATAGAAGTGCCCTCCCATTTCGTACTGTTTTTCACAAGTCATTCTGAATCATTGGTGTCTAGCACACACCTCAAATCATATTGTTTTTCCTGTTTTCATTAGGGAATTCAATTATTTCTACTCACAAGTGAGTTTTCTAACTTTTCTTTCTCCAGGTTTCACGAAAGGGTAACTGGCCCCATTTTCCTCGTGATCCTGTTTAAACATAGAAGTTCTAGAAACTTTCTCTTCAGGCTTCACAATAAGTGACCTGACCTAATTATATAAAGTATAATCGTAATTACTGTATAAATATAAGAAATTATAGAAACTTTTATTTAATTTCTCTCTCTTTTTTGTTATAATTTCAAATTTAACATTTGTTCATACTTTTAGAACTTCCATTAGGAATTCTCAACGTACATATATCGTACCTGATTTATTGTTAAACTGTAAATTTTCTAATCTGAGCACTATTTTCAAATCTTATGTAGATTTGGTGCTTTCAAGAGGTTCTAAACCAAATTTTGTTAATCGCCTAGTGCAAACTTTAACAAATTTAGAGGTCCGAGACCTCATAGGTTTAAAATTTAAATTGTACATTTTAAAGTTGTTAAAATTATCATATTTTTACGCATTGTTAAATAAATCAAACTATATCCTTTTGCTTCAACATTATCTACAAAATAATGACTAGGCAGGATCCTACCTCCCCTAATTCTACCCGAAAGCTCATTCTCGTTTTAAGAAACTCGAGCATCAAATTTAAAAAGGTTCCACTATTTGTTGCATCCGAACAAAAACTCTCCGCAAAAACTGTTTCAAAGTCGCTTTTAGCTTTCATAGCTAATTCTAACTAGCCAGTAAGGCAAGTATAACAAGTTCCTCCAGCTTCCTGCTTGTTGAGACTTTCTCTATAACTTATGGTTGGTTTTCCAAATTTAAGTTTTTCTTCTTGTCTAAACTTTTAGTCGGCACTTTGCTGGATAGAAGCTTAGCCTTTCTTGAATGCAACAATTGGTGTTATTACCAAAATTTTAAACCAAAAAGCTTCAAAAACAATCAAATTGTTTTTAAAAGCACGATAACTGCTACATCGCTACCCTTCCTGGAAGCATTCGGTCGCTCCTTGGAAATCCTACAATTCCAAGAACTAAAAACATCACGGCGAATTTAAATTATTTGCGCCTTTCAAACCCGTTGATTAAACCTTATTCCTTTGAAAGGATATACAACAATTCTGTCATTCTTTGCCTTGCCAGACTACCACCCTTCCCCATATTACCCAAATCTAGGCTGGGAAGGGAAAGCATAAACTTCACTTGCTGGCAAATAGCCCAAGCTCCAGCCGCATTTCCCGTTAGCTACGTCCAGGTCCATACCCACTTTAGGTGTTTCACGGGCTTTGCGGTGACATTCGCCACTAACTCACTTAAATTTATTTTGTTTGGTGTTGGACTCTCGTCCTATTATCCACACTTGTTCCTTAGTCCGAAACCCACTTCCCTTTTCATTTTCTCTTGATCTTCCCTTGGGGGTAGGGTTAATTCTTAGCAAAAACCTACCCAAACGTTGGACCCAGGAACACGGGCGAGTCCATTTGTTAATATTTTGCAAATCATTAATATCTACTTTGAATTTTTCAGCTATATCTTCACCGTGCAAAGCCTGTGAGGGGGAAAGAGGCCGCTCCTGTCTCGTTTGGTGTGTCCCTTTCTTTCAACTTGTTGCTGCTGCCAGTCTGACAGCATTTCCAAGGTTCCACAGTTTCGTAAGTTATACTTCAATTTACCTATTTCGCCATGGCTCCTACAGAAAAGGACAAGAATGGTAAGGATGAAAAACTTACTTCCAAACGAGCTTGTTTTAAAGGGAAAATTACCAGATTCAGAAAATACATCGAAGAGCTAGATCCTTCCCAAGCTCAACTAGATTTGTTAAAACATCGCGTAAAGGATTTTGAACGTTCATATGAAAATTATTGCAACATCCAAACTGAAATCGAAACTTGTATGCTCAATCAAACTGATGATCGAGTAGAAGTAGAAAACCAATATTACGAAGGCATAGGTTCTGCTTTTTAAATAATACGCCAACTCGATGAACAGAAAAAGGACGGTTCTACTTGGGATTCTTTCTATGAACTATTTTGCTCTCTTGATCATGACAATGAAGACATTCAATTCATCTACAAGTTTCATTATTTGCGACCTATTCTCCGTGGTCAAGCCCTGCAGTTGGTTGAAGCACTCCCATTAAGTGCTGAAATCTACCCCATTGCCTTTAACCTGTTGAAAGAAAGATACGGTAATTTACGGTTACGTATTCAACGCCATATGAAGGCTCTATTCAATTTACCTGCGTCACAGCACAATGACGTCACTAGTTTGCGAACTATTATTGATACGATACAACTTCACGTAAAAGCTTTGACCCAATTAGATCAACCCACTGACCACTGGGACACTTTCGTAATACATTTAGTGGTTTCTAATGTCGATGTTGCTATCTTCAAAGCTTGGGAAATGGAACTTTCCAAAGATGACGATTGCTCTTACGAGCATTTAGTCACTTTCATAAATGCTAGATGCCAACTCTTAACTGCCCTAGCTAATCACAGTGAACCCTCTTCTCCTAGTTCTAAATTTGAATTACTGTCCTTTAAATCCAAAAATGAACACGTAGCGTCTAGCACCCAATAACCTGGGTCTAGCTCTTCTAAACTCAAGTCAAACGCCACTGGTTACCCAACTAGGTCTAGTGAACGCCGTATTGCTAGTTCTATCGCTTTGAACACGAACCCCGTAAGAGTTTAAATGAACCATTAAAGTGCATACTTTGCAAAGATTCCCACGCCTTATATCTATGTAAATCTTTTAAAGAACTGTCAGTCGAAGACAGAAGAAAATTAGTTTCCCAGAATAAACATTGCTTAAAACTGCCTTTCACCAAAGCATTCCGCTTCAAATTGCAAGTCTAGCAGACTTTGTTTTCATTTTCTACTTCTCAGAAAAGTGACAATGCTAGCAGTTCTAATGCTTCATCTTACATTCAAAATGCCAAGTCCATACGTAGTGCCCAAGTACTATTGTCCACTGTCCAAATCGAAGTTCAGGATAATTTTGGCAACTGGGTCCGTGCACGCAGTCTTCTTGATTCGAAGGCCACCCCGATTTCGATTCTAATTCATTAATCAAAAAACTAGGCCTACCTGTAAAACCTACTTCTATTAATGTATCAGACATCAACAGCCTAAAATCGCAAGCTTTACAGTTTTCTAAACTAACCATAAGAGACACGTGTCACAGAAATAACTTTCTAAAACTTAATTGCCTCATCCTCAACAGTATCGGAGAGGATACTCCTAGTCACTCCATCAATATCTCAGGTCTGAGTATTCCTTCTCATTTAAGGTTAGCCGATCCTCTGTTCAGTGTACAAGGCCCCATTGACATACTCTTTAGTGCCAATGTTTTCTGGAATCGCCTTCGTAAACAGTTTCGTATGTTATCTTCAAACGTGGTTGCCAGAGACACTAATTTTGGATGGATCGTTACTGGTTAGCTTCCTCATTATTCTCCCCAACCCGTATCGCAATGCTATTTCGCTAATACTGATTTGGAACAGTTCTGGAGGCAGGAAAGCGTTGATTCTCCTAACGTAACCTCTTCAGAAAACGAATTCTGTGAGCAACTTTTCTTGAACACTACCACTCGTTCTCCTGATGGCCGGTTAATTGTTCAGATGCCATGATTACTCAATCCCCCAAACTTATAAATTCTCAACCAAAAGCTCGAAAAGCTCTCTTTGCTATCGAGAGCAAATTCAAGAAAGAACCTCTCGTTAAACAATAGTACACTGATTTCATGGATGAGTATGAAAGCTTAGATCATATGGAAGTTGTCAGCAAATCTGATGACGAATTGCACCCCCCAATTGAAACGGTTTTCCTAATCATCATCCCGTGTGGAAAAATCCTCTTGTAAGGGATAAAATCCGAGTCGTATTCAATGGTTCATCACCTGACGTCAATGGCAACAGTCTCAACGATACTCTTTACTCTGGTCCTGCTATTCAGTCAGATTTATCTGCTATACTCTTAAATTTTCGATTATTTCCCATAGCTGTTATAGCGGACATCAAACAGATGTACCGTCAGGTTTTAATTCAGCCCGAACAACAAGTTCTCCAAAGAATCTTGTGGCGCGACGAAATCAACAAGACCATTAAAATATTTCACTTAAAGACGGTCACTTATGGCTTAAAACCTTCCGCTTTCCTTGCTATCCGATCCCTACATATGTTAGCCTCTCACGATTGTCATTTATTTGATTATAAAGCTTCTGAAGCACTAACTACCTCTTTTTATGTAGACGATTATCTCCAGTCCTTCCCGACCCTTGAAGAAGCTTCTTTCGTGTCACTAGAACTTCAGGCATTGCTAAAGAATGGAGGATTCCCACTTCATAAGTGGAATTCCCACTCTCGTGAGTTTCTTGCCCAGTTTCCCATAGAAGAGGTAGACTCCTCTTCCGTCAAAATCTGCGGAGATTCTGAATCCATGAAAACTCTTGGAGTTCATTGGTGCACTCGCACTGACACTCTCATCTACAAAGTCTCGCTTTCCGAAGAGCTCTCCAACACAAAAAGGCAAATTCTCTCTGAAATTGCAAACATTTTTGATCCGCTTCAATTCCTTGCTCCGGTTATTGTTATAGCCAAACTTTTTCATGCAAGAGCTATGGTCTCTCAAATGTGAATGGGACGAAGCTGTTCCCCTTTCTTTTCTTAATAGATGGCTCTGTTTTCGTAGCAGTTTACTCGATCTTTCTCTTATTGAAATTCCTAGGAATTTAATTAATGCTCCTCCTAACACATCTTTCTTCCTTCATGTGTTTGCCGACAGCTCCAAGAAAGCTTATGGTTGTTGTGCATATTTGGTTTATTGCAATTCGCTAAATGAATCTTCACTGTCCAACCTTATTTGCGCTAAGTCCAAAGTCGCTCCTCTTAAAACTATTACTCTGCCTAGGCTTGAATTGTGTACTGCACTCATGGCCGCAGAACTTGCCAAAAAATTGCACAAAGTCTTAAAGGTCGAATTTACGCAAACCTATTTGTGGAGCGATTCCATGATTACACTTTCTTGGATCGCGATGAACCCCATCCACTGGCAAACCTTTGTGGCTAACAGAGTTTCTAGAATTCAAACTCTTTCCTCTGGATGTCAATGGAAACATGTGCCCAGCGCTGATAACCCCGCTGACATCATTTCACGTGGTTATTTACTCTCTCAATTGGCAGCATCTCAGTTGTACTATTGTACTGGCATAGGCCCTCGTGGTTAATCGAAGACTCTTCTTGTTGGCCTTCTAAACCTCCGATTACAAACTCCAACTTGCCTGTCACTAAAGTATCCAAATCCACGGCTTTGTGTCTTATTTCCAATGTGTCACACCCCTTGTTGTCCCGCCATTCTTCCTTTCATAAATTAGTTCGAATTTTTGCCTATCTTCTCAGATGGAAATATCTTGTGATTGACCAACCTCTTCTCCCTAAACCACACCTGAGCAATCACGAATTAAATCTCGCTACTATTAAAGTTTTGCAGCTAACTCAGCAAGAGGCCTTTTCTTCTGAATTGTCTTTGCTCTCAGCTAACAAAAATCTTCCTAAATCTAGTCGTCTTCGCGCTTTAGCCCCCTTCCTTGATGACAATGGGTTACTCAGGGTAGGTGGTAGGCTTTCGCATTCTTCACTTTCTGAAGACAAAAAACATCCTGTTATTTTGCCCTCTAAGCATCACGTAACTTTCTTAATCATACGTGACTTTCATTATCGTAACCTGCACGTTGGTTCACGCACACTGCTTTGTTTCTTAAGGGAAAAGTACTGGATCATAAATGGAGTTCATGAAGTTTCCTCTGTAATTCACAAATGCATTCCTTGCTTCAAAGCGAAACCTAAAGCTAATACTCAATTAATGAACGATCTACCCTCTTTCCGCTCTTCCCCTATACGTCCTTTTGCTTTAACTGGTGTGGACTATATGGGTCCGTTTCAATATCAATGCGATTCCCCTGAAGCTAAACGCAAATTGTTTGGAAAACTCTATGTTTCTCTTTTCGTTTGCATGGTTACTGGCGCGATTCATCTGGAACTAGTAACAAATGCCTCTACTTCTTACTTTTTGTCAGCCGTCTCTAGCTTCACTGCTAGGCGTGGCGTTCCCTCTGAGATATTCTCCGATAACGCCTCCACTTTTCAAGGCGCAGCTTCCTTGTGGAAGCAAGCTCTTACATCTTCTCCTGCCATGGAACAGATTTCTAATTTTTCCTACTCAAAGGGTTTCAAATGGCGGTTTATTCCTCCCTACGCCCCTCATCACGGTGGTAGGTGGGAATGCTGTGTCAAGCCGACCAACCGTCATCTAAAAAGGTGTTAGGTAATCGTACTCTGACTTATGAGGAATTTAATTCTCTGTCTATTCTGATTGAAGGTGTTGTTAATTCTCGTCCTTTGACACCGCTTTCTACTGACCCTGATGATCCTCTTCCTTTGACACCTGGTCACTTTCTTATAGGCACTTCTCTTTCCTCCCCTCCTCCCCTTCCCAACTCTTATAGAGACTCTAACCTGCCTATTGTTTGGCGTAAACTAGATGCTCTTCGCAATGCTTTCTGGAAGAGGTGGAAATTGGAATACTTAACTTCCTTGCAACGGAGTCAGAAGTGGCTTCCTTCTAATCCTGACATCAAAGTGGGGGATTTGGTCCTTGTTAAAGATGCTTCCCCTCCCTTGGTCTGGATCTCCGGTAGAGTGACGAGTGTTACCCCGGAAGGAATGGGAGAGTTAGGGTAGCCAAGATCTTGACCACAAATGGGCATATTACAAGACCACTGCCTTTAATTGCCCCCCTACCTTTAAATCTGTATCATTGTATTTCCTGTTCTCTGATGGTGTTTGTCCCTCCCAGCTTGGTGTATTCTTTGGAATACTCAGTAAGATAGAGGTAGCTTTTGCTGCTCTTTGCTTTAATTCATTCCTTCCTTTTTCGCAAACACCAACAGTGATTTCTTACTTTTTGTTTTATTTAAGCACCTTGCTTACTTTCTTTGTAAGTTTGTTGCAGATATAACTTCCATGACCTACCTAGCGGCATCTAGCAGCTAACTGCTGAAGTTCCTGAACATCTCTATGCTCAAGAGGACTTCCTTCTTAACCCCGCCACAAGATGTCGCCGCTATCTTCAGCTAACATCTCCATGCTCAAGAGGACTTCTACAACATACCCTTCCACCAGGCTTCGCTATTGACGTCTACTATCAACTCCTTGAATATTACTTTTAGTTTTATTTCTAAAGTTGGTATTTCATATGCATGTTCCTTTGTCTCTTCCCCCCACCCTCCTCCCTCCTTGGTACCTACGCGCTTCGTCGAGCTGCACTCACTTCTGGGTCAGTCGTCAAACTATACAGTTGGAGCCTACTTAAGTCTTGTCTCCTGTCTACTTGAGACATTTTTAAATCAGGACGACATGTCCTAATCTTAACGTCAACCGTCATCCAGATCATCATCGTTCTTCAAAATGAGCTAAGTACTACTTCAATGTTTTTCACTAAGTTTTAAATGTTTTTAACCTGATCTATAGACAGTGTGAGATTGCTATGTGATGCAAAATCTGCCTTCAAAAATTTTCTTGATTTATTTGTAGCTTCTTCAGCTAGCTTTCTAAAATGCAAAGGTACTTCTTGTACTGAGTATCTGGGAATGAATTCTCACACCGTGGGAGTCTTATTAAACCCACTGTCTATAAAAACTTAGCTTTCACCTCCGCGGGATATTCTGCTTAATTCTACTGTTCTCAACTCTAGAATTTTCTACAGCAAATCATCTTTTTGCAAGTAATGCCGTCAAGTGCCTTCCACCTAAGTATGGGAATGCTTGTTCCTCACTGAGGAATTTATGTTGACAATACTTCTGATTAGCATATAATTCGTCTTCCTTCGTTGGAAATTTTCCGCTGCATTCAACTACCATCTATAAACGTCACAACGCAATAAACGTTCTCAAACTAAAATTCAAATAGTGATCTCTACAATTACAATAACTTTTCGTCTGATAAAATTTCTTTGTTGCAATAGCGAATTTATCAACGGACTACAGTGCATAACCGTGCCCATTCAACGACCATCCGTTTCGCGTTCGAACGAAAGCTATAAATAAGGCCATAAACATTTTCCTGATTCTCCTATTTCCTCCTCTCATACTCCTCACTAACACATTATAATAATTTAAAATTTAGGTTATTTTCAATGAGGTGACACTCTATAGAAGTGCCCTCCCATTTCGTACTGTTTTTCACAAGTCATTCTGAATCATTGGTGTCTAGCACACACCTCAAATCATATTGTTTTTCCTGTTTTCATTAGGGAATTCAATTATTTCTACTCACAAGTGAGTTTTCTAACTTTTCTTTCTCCAGGTTTCACGAAAGGGTAACTGGCCCCATTTTCCTCGTGATCCTGTTTAAACATAGAAGTTCTAGAAACTTTCTCTTCAGGCTTCACAATAAGTGACCTGACCTAATTATATAAAGTATAATCGTAATTACTGTATAAATATAAGAAATTATAGAAACTTTTATTTAATTTCTCTCTCTTTTTTGTTATAATTTCAAATTTAACATTTGTTCATACTTTTAGAACTTCCATTAGGAATTCTCAACGTACATATATCGTACCTGATTTATTGTTAAACTGTAAATTTTCTAATCTGAGCACTATTTTCAAATCTTATGTAGATTTGGTGCTTTCAAGAGGTTCTAAACCAAATTTTGTTAATCGCCTAGTGCAAACTTTAACAAATTTAGAGGTCCGAGACCTCATAGGTTTAAAATTTAAATTGTACATTTTAAAGTTGTTAAAATTATCATATTTTTACGCATTGTTAAATAAATCAAACTATATCCTTTTGCTTCAACATTATCTACAAAATAATGACTAGGCAGGATCCTACCTCCCCTAATTCTACCCGAAAGCTCATCCTCGTTTTAAGAAACTCGAGCATCAAATTTAAAAAGGTTCCACTATTTGTTGCATCCGAACAAAAACTCTCCGCAAAAACTGTTTCAAAGTCGCTTTTAGCTTTCATAGCTAATTCTAACTAGCCAGTAAGGCAAGTATAACAAGTTCCTCCAGCTTCCTGCTTGTTGAGACTTTCTCTATAACTTATGGTTGGTTTTCCAAATTTAAGTTTTTCTTCTTGTCTAAACTTTTAGTCGGCACTTTGCTGGATAGAAGCTTAGCCTTTCTTGAATGCAACAATTGGTGTTATTACCAAAATTTTAAACCAAAAAGCTTCAAAAACAATCAAATTGTTTTTAAAAGCACGATAACTGCTACATCGCTACCCTTCCTGGAAGCATTCGGTCGCTCCTTGGAAATCCTACAATTCCAAGAACTAAAAACATCACGGCGAATTTAAATTATTTGCGCCTTTCAAACCCGTTGATTAAACCTTATTCCTTTGAAAGGATATACAACAATTCTGTCATTCTTTGCCTTGCCAGACTACCACCCTTCCCCATATTACCCAAATCTAGGCTGGGAAGGGAAAGCATAAACTTCACTTGCTGGCAAATAGCCCAAGCTCCAGCCGCATTTCCCGTTAGCTACGTCCAGGTCCATACCCACTTTAGGTGTTTCACGGGCTTTGCGGTGACATTCGCCACTAACTCACTTAAATTTATTTTGTTTGGTGTTGGACTCTCGTCCTATTATCCACACTTGTTCCTTAGTCCGAAACCCACTTCCCTTTTCATTTTCTCTTGATCTTCCCTTGGGGGTAGGGTTAATTCTTAGCAAAAACCTACCCAAACGTTGGACCCAGGAACACGGGCGAGTCCATTTGTTAATATTTTGCAAATCATTAATATCTACTTTGAATTTTTCAGCTATATCTTCACCGTGCAAAGCCTGTGAGGGGGAAAGAGGCCGCTCCTGTCTCGTTTGGTGTGTCCCTTTCTTTCAACTTGTTGCTGCTGCCAGTCTGACAGCATTTCCAAGGTTCCACAGTTTCGTAAGTTATACTTCAATTTACCTATTTCGCCATGGCTCCTACAGAAAAGGACAAGAATGGTAAGGATGAAAAACTTACTTCCAAACGAGCTTGTTTTAAAGGGAAAATTACCAGATTCAGAAAATACATCGAAGAGCTAGATCCTTCCCAAGCTCAACTAGATTTGTTAAAACATCGCGTAAAGGATTTTGAACGTTCATATGAAAATTATTGCAACATCCAAACTGAAATCGAAACTTGTATGCTCAATCAAACTGATGATCGAGTAGAAGTAGAAAACCAATATTACGAAGGCATAGGTTCTGCTTTTTAAATAATACGCCAACTCGATGAACAGAAAAAGGACGGTTCTACTTGGGATTCTTTCTATGAACTATTTTGCTCTCTTGATCATGACAATGAAGACATTCAATTCATCTACAAGTTTCATTATTTGCGACCTATTCTCCGTGGTCAAGCCCTGCAGTTGGTTGAAGCACTCCCATTAAGTGCTGAAATCTACCCCATTGCCTTTAACCTGTTGAAAGAAAGATACGGTAATTTACGGTTACGTATTCAACGCCATATGAAGGCTCTATTCAATTTACCTGCGTCACAGCACAATGACGTCACTAGTTTGCGAACTATTATTGATACGATACAACTTCACGTAAAAGCTTTGACCCAATTAGATCAACCCACTGACCACTGGGACACTTTCGTAATACATTTAGTGGTTTCTAATGTCGATGTTGCTATCTTCAAAGCTTGGGAAATGGAACTTTCCAAAGATGACGATTGCTCTTACGAGCATTTAGTCACTTTCATAAATGCTAGATGCCAACTCTTAACTGCCCTAGCTAATCACAGTGAACCCTCTTCTCCTAGTTCTAAATTTGAATTACTGTCCTTTAAATCCAAAAATGAACACGTAGCGTCTAGCACCCAATAACCTGGGTCTAGCTCTTCTAAACTCAAGTCAAACGCCACTGGTTACCCAACTAGGTCTAGTGAACGCCGTATTGCTAGTTCTATCGCTTTGAACACGAACCCCGTAAGAGTTTAAATGAACCATTAAAGTGCATACTTTGCAAAGATTCCCACGCCTTATATCTATGTAAATCTTTTAAAGAACTGTCAGTCGAAGACAGAAGAAAATTAGTTTCCCAGAATAAACATTGCTTAAAACTGCCTTTCACCAAAGCATTCCGCTTCAAATTGCAAGTCTAGCAGACTTTGTTTTCATTTTCTACTTCTCAGAAAAGTGACAATGCTAGCAGTTCTAATGCTTCATCTTACATTCAAAATGCCAAGTCCATACGTAGTGCCCAAGTACTATTGTCCACTGTCCAAATCGAAGTTCAGGATAATTTTGGCAACTGGGTCCGTGCACGCAGTCTTCTTGATTCGAAGGCCACCCCGATTTCGATTCTAATTCATTAATCAAAAAACTAGGCCTACCTGTAAAACCTACTTCTATTAATGTATCAGACATCAACAGCCTAAAATCGCAAGCTTTACAGTTTTCTAAACTAACCATAAGAGACACGTGTCACAGAAATAACTTTCTAAAACTTAATTGCCTCATCCTCAACAGTATCGGAGAGGATACTCCTAGTCACTCCATCAATATCTCAGGTCTGAGTATTCCTTCTCATTTAAGGTTAGCCGATCCTCTGTTCAGTGTACAAGGCCCCATTGACATACTCTTTAGTGCCAATGTTTTCTGGAATCGCCTTCGTAAACAGTTTCGTATGTTATCTTCAAACGTGGTTGCCAGAGACACTAATTTTGGATGGATCGTTACTGGTTAGCTTCCTCATTATTCTCCCCAACCCGTATCGCAATGCTATTTCGCTAATACTGATTTGGAACAGTTCTGGAGGCAGGAAAGCGTTGATTCTCCTAACGTAACCTCTTCAGAAAACGAATTCTGTGAGCAACTTTTCTTGAACACTACCACTCGTTCTCCTGATGGCCGGTTAATTGTTCAGATGCCATGATTACTCAATCCCCCAAACTTATAAATTCTCAACCAAAAGCTCGAAAAGCTCTCTTTGCTATCGAGAGCAAATTCAAGAAAGAACCTCTCGTTAAACAATAGTACACTGATTTCATGGATGAGTATGAAAGCTTAGATCATATGGAAGTTGTCAGCAAATCTGATGACGAATTGCACCCCCCAATTGAAACGGTTTTCCTAATCATCATCCCGTGTGGAAAAATCCTCTTGTAAGGGATAAAATCCGAGTCGTATTCAATGGTTCATCACCTGACGTCAATGGCAACAGTCTCAACGATAGTCTTTACTCTGGTCCTGCTATTCAGTCAGATTTATCTGCTATACTCTTAAATTTTCGATTATTTCCCATAGCTGTTATAGCGGACATCAAACAGATGTACCGTCAGGTTTTAATTCAGCCCGAACAACAAGTTCTCCAAAGAATCTTGTGGCGCGACGAAATCAACAAGACCATTAAAATATTTCACTTAAAGACGGTCACTTATGGCTTAAAACCTTCCGCTTTCCTTGCTATCCGATCCCTACATATGTTAGCCTCTCACGATTGTCATTTATTTGATTATAAAGCTTCTGAAGCACTAACTACCTCTTTTTATGTAGACGATTATCTCCAGTCCTTCCCGACCCTTGAAGAAGCTTCTTTCGTGTCACTAGAACTTCAGGCATTGCTAAAGAATGGAGGATTCCCACTTCATAAGTGGAATTCCCACTCTCGTGAGTTTCTTGCCCAGTTTCCCATAGAAGAGGTAGACTCCTCTTCCGTCAAAATCTGCGGAGATTCTGAATCCATGAAAACTCTTGGAGTTCATTGGTGCACTCGCACTGACACTCTCATCTACAAAGTCTCGCTTTCCGAAGAGCTCTCCAACACAAAAAGGCAAATTCTCTCTGAAATTGCAAACATTTTTGATCCGCTTCAATTCCTTGCTCCGGTTATTGTTATAGCCAAACTTTTTCATGCAAGAGCTATGGTCTCTCAAATGTGAATGGGACGAAGCTGTTCCCCTTTCTTTTCTTAATAGATGGCTCTGTTTTCGTAGCAGTTTACTCGATCTTTCTCTTATTGAAATTCCTAGGAATTTAATTAATGCTCCTCCTAACACATCTTTCTTCCTTCATGTGTTTGCCGACAGCTCCAAGAAAGCTTATGGTTGTTGTGCATATTTGGTTTATTGCAATTCGCTAAATGAATCTTCACTGTCCAACCTTATTTGCGCTAAGTCCAAAGTCGCTCCTCTTAAAACTATTACTCTGCCTAGGCTTGAATTGTGTACTGCACTCATGGCCGCAGAACTTGCCAAAAAATTGCACAAAGTCTTAAAGGTCGAATTTACGCAAACCTATTTGTGGAGCGATTCCATGATTACACTTTCTTGGATCGCGATGAACCCCATCCACTGGCAAACCTTTGTGGCTAACAGAGTTTCTAGAATTCAAACTCTTTCCTCTGGATGTCAATGGAAACATGTGCCCAGCGCTGATAACCCCGCTGACATCATTTCACGTGGTTATTTACTCTCTCAATTGGCAGCATCTCAGTTGTACTATTGTACTGGCATAGGCCCTCGTGGTTAATCGAAGACTCTTCTTGTTGGCCTTCTAAACCTCCGATTACAAACTCCAACTTGCCTGTCACTAAAGTATCCAAATCCACGGCTTTGTGTCTTATTTCCAATGTGTCACACCCCTTGTTGTCCCGCCATTCTTCCTTTCATAAATTAGTTCGAATTTTTGCCTATCTTCTCAGATGGAAATATCTTGTGATTGACCAACCTCTTCTCCCTAAACCACACCTGAGCAATCACGAATTAAATCTCGCTACTATTAAAGTTTTGCAGCTAACTCAGCAAGAGGCCTTTTCTTCTGAATTGTCTTTGCTCTCAGCTAACAAAAATCTTCCTAAATCTAGTCGTCTTCGCGCTTTAGCCCCCTTCCTTGATGACAATGGGTTACTCAGGGTAGGTGGTAGGCTTTCGCATTCTTCACTTTCTGAAGACAAAAAACATCCTGTTATTTTGCCCTCTAAGCATCACGTAACTTTCTTAATCATACGTGACTTTCATTATCGTAACCTGCACGTTGGTTCACGCACACTGCTTTGTTTCTTAAGGGAAAAGTACTGGATCATAAATGGAGTTCATGAAGTTTCCTCTGTAATTCACAAATGCATTCCTTGCTTCAAAGCGAAACCTAAAGCTAATACTCAATTAATGAACGATCTACCCTCTTTCCGCTCTTCCCCTATACGTCCTTTTGCTTTAACTGGTGTGGACTATATGGGTCCGTTTCAATATCAATGCGATTCCCCTGAAGCTAAACGCAAATTGTTTGGAAAACTCTATGTTTCTCTTTTCGTTTGCATGGTTACTGGCGCGATTCATCTGGAACTAGTAACAAATGCCTCTACTTCTTACTTTTTGTCAGCCGTCTCTAGCTTCACTGCTAGGCGTGGCGTTCCCTCTGAGATATTCTCCGATAACGCCTCCACTTTTCAAGGCGCAGCTTCCTTGTGGAAGCAAGCTCTTACATCTTCTCCTGCCATGGAACAGATTTCTAATTTTTCCTACTCAAAGGGTTTCAAATGGCGGTTTATTCCTCCCTACGCCCCTCATCACGGTGGTAGGTGGGAATGCTGTGTCAAGCCGACCAACCGTCATCTAAAAAGGTGTTAGGTAATCGTACTCTGACTTATGAGGAATTTAATTCTCTGTCTATTCTGATTGAAGGTGTTGTTAATTCTCGTCCTTTGACACCGCTTTCTACTGACCCTGATGATCCTCTTCCTTTGACACCTGGTCACTTTCTTATAGGCACTTTTCTTTCCTCCCCTCCTCCCCTTCCCAACTCTTATAGAGACTCTAACCTGCCTATTGTTTGGCGTAAACTAGATGCTCTTCGCAATGCTTTCTGGAAGAGGTGGAAATTGGAATACTTAACTTCCTTGCAACGGAGTCAGAAGTGGCTTCCTTCTAATCCTGACATCAAAGTGGGGGATTTGGTCCTTGTTAAAGATGCTTCCCCTCCCTTGGTCTGGATCTCCGGTAGAGTGACGAGTGTTACCCCGGAAGGAATGGGAGAGTTAGGGTAGCCAAGATCTTGACCACAAATGGGCATATTACAAGACCACTGCCTTTAATTGCCCCCCTACCTTTAAATCTGTATCATTGTATTTCCTGTTCTCTGATGGTGTTTGTTCCTCCCAGCTTGGTGTATTCTTTGGAATACTCAGTAAGATAGAGGTAGCTTTTGCTGCTCTTTGCTTTAATTCATTCCTTCCTTTTTCGCAAACACCAACAGTGATTTCTTACTTTTTGTTTTATGTAAGCACCTTGCTTACTTTCTTTGTAAGTTTGTTGCAGATATAACTTCCATGACCTACCTAGCGGCATCTAGCAGCTAACTGCTGAAGTTCCTGAACATCTCTATGCTCAAGAGGACTTCCTTCTTAACCCCGCCACAAGATGTCGCCGCTATCTTCAGCTAACATCTCCATGCTCAAGAGGACTTCTACAACATACCCTTCCACCAGGCTTCGCTATTGACGTCTACTATCAACTCCTTGAATATTACTTTTAGTTTTATTTCTAAAGTTGGTATTTCATATGCATGTTCCTTTGTCTCTTCCCCCCACCCTCCTCCCTCCTTGGTACCTACGCGCTTCGTCGAGCTGCACTCACTTCTGGGTCAGTCGTCAAACTATACAGTTGGAGCCTACTTAAGTCTTGTCTCCTGTCTACTTGAGACATTTTTAAATCAGGACGACATGTCCTAATCTTAACGTCAACCGTCATCCAGATCATCATCGTTCTTCAAAATGAGCTAAGTACTACTTCAATGTTTTTCACTAAGTTTTAAATGTTTTTAACCTGATCTATAGACAGTGTGAGATTGCTATGTGATGCAAAATCTGCCTTCAAAAATTTTCTTGATTTATTTGTAGCTTCTTCAGCTAGCTTTCTAAAATGCAAAGGTACTTCTTGTACTGAGTATCTGGGAATGAATTCTCACACCGTGGGAGTCTTATTAAACCCACTGTCTATAAAAACTTAGCTTTCACCTCCGCGGGATATTCTGCTTAATTCTACTGTTCTCAACTCTAGAATTTTCTACAGCAAATCATCTTTTTGCAAGTAATGCCGTCAAGTGCCTTCCACCTAAGTATGGGAATGCTTGTTCCTCACTGAGGAATTTATGTTGACAATACTTCTGATTAGCATATAATTCGTCTTCCTTCGTTGGAAATTTTCCGCTGCATTCAACTACCATCTATAAACGTCACAACGCAATAAACGTTCTCAAACTAAAATTCAAATAGTGATCTCTACAATTACAATAACTTTTCGTCTGATAAAATTTCTTTGTTGCAATAGCGAATTTATCAACGGACTACAGTGCATAACCGTGCCCATTCAACGACCATCCGTTTCGCGTTCGAACGAAAGCTATAAATAAGGCCATAAACATTTTCCTGATTCTCCTATTTCCTCCTCTCATACTCCTCACTAACACATTATAATAATTTAAAATTTAGGTTATTTTCAATGAGGTGACACTCTATAGAAGTGCCCTCCCATTTCGTACTGTTTTTCACAAGTCATTCTGAATCATTGGTGTCTAGCACACACCTCAAATCATATTGTTTTTCCTGTTTTCATTAGGGAATTCAATTATTTCTACTCACAAGTGAGTTTTCTAACTTTTCTTTCTCCAGGTTTCACGAAAGGGTAACTGGCCCCATTTTCCTCGTGATCCTGTTTAAACATAGAAGTTCTAGAAACTTTCTCTTCAGGCTTCACAATAAGTGACCTGACCTAATTATATAAAGTATAATCGTAATTACTGTATAAATATAAGAAATTATAGAAACTTTTATTTAATTTCTCTCTCTTTTTTGTTATAATTTCAAATTTAACATTTGTTCATACTTTTAGAACTTCCATTAGGAATTCTCAACGTACATATATCGTACCTGATTTATTGTTAAACTGTAAATTTTCTAATCTGAGCACTATTTTCAAATCTTATGTAGATTTGGTGCTTTCAAGAGGTTCTAAACCAAATTTTGTTAATCGCCTAGTGCAAACTTTAACAAATTTAGAGGTCCGAGACCTCATAGGTTTAAAATTTAAATTGTACATTTTAAAGTTGTTAAAATTATCATATTTTTACGCATTGTTAAATAAATCAAACTATATCCTTTTGCTTCAACATTATCTACAAAATAATGACTAGGCAGGATCCTACCTCCCCTAATTCTACCCGAAAGCTCATTCTCGTTTTAAGAAACTCGAGCATCAAATTTAAAAAGGTTCCACTATTTGTTGCATCCGAACAAAAACTCTCCGCAAAAACTGTTTCAAAGTCGCTTTTAGCTTTCATAGCTAATTCTAACTAGCCAGTAAGGCAAGTATAACAAGTTCCTCCAGCTTCCTGCTTGTTGAGACTTTCTCTATAACTTATGGTTGGTTTTCCAAATTTAAGTTTTTCTTCTTGTCTAAACTTTTAGTCGGCACTTTGCTGGATAGAAGCTTAGCCTTTCTTGAATGCAACAATTGGTGTTATTACCAAAATTTTAAACCAAAAAGCTTCAAAAACAATCAAATTGTTTTTAAAAGCACGATAACTGCTACATCGCTACCCTTCCTGGAAGCATTCGGTCGCTCCTTGGAAATCCTACAATTCCAAGAACTAAAAACATCACGGCGAATTTAAATTATTTGCGCCTTTCAAACCCGTTGATTAAACCTTATTCCTTTGAAAGGATATACAACAATTCTGTCATTCTTTGCCTTGCCAGACTACCACCCTTCCCCATATTACCCAAATCTAGGCTGGGAAGGGAAAGCATAAACTTCACTTGCTGGCAAATAGCCCAAGCTCCAGCCGCATTTCCCGTTAGCTACGTCCAGGTCCATACCCACTTTAGGTGTTTCACGGGCTTTGCGGTGACATTCGCCACTAACTCACTTAAATTTATTTTGTTTGGTGTTGGACTCTCGTCCTATTATCCACACTTGTTCCTTAGTCCGAAACCCACTTCCCTTTTCATTTTCTCTTGATCTTCCCTTGGGGGTAGGGTTAATTCTTAGCAAAAACCTACCCAAACGTTGGACCCAGGAACACGGGCGAGTCCATTTGTTAATATTTTGCAAATCATTAATATCTACTTTGAATTTTTCAGCTATATCTTCACCGTGCAAAGCCTGTGAGGGGGAAAGAGGCCGCTCCTGTCTCGTTTGGTGTGTCCCTTTCTTTCAACTTGTTGCTGCTGCCAGTCTGACAGCATTTCCAAGGTTCCACAGTTTCGTAAGTTATACTTCAATTTACCTATTTCGCCATGGCTCCTACAGAAAAGGACAAGAATGGTAAGGATGAAAAACTTACTTCCAAACGAGCTTGTTTTAAAGGGAAAATTACCAGATTCAGAAAATACATCGAAGAGCTAGATCCTTCCCAAGCTCAACTAGATTTGTTAAAACATCGCGTAAAGGATTTTGAACGTTCATATGAAAATTATTGCAACATCCAAACTGAAATCGAAACTTGTATGCTCAATCAAACTGA
Organism: Meconema thalassinum; assembly: GCA_946902985.2. Taxonomy (NCBI): domain Eukaryota; kingdom Metazoa; phylum Arthropoda; class Insecta; order Orthoptera; family Tettigoniidae; genus Meconema; species Meconema thalassinum. Next base: position 242,591,395 of record OX336395.1, read on the forward strand.
TGATCGAGTAGAAGTAGAAAACCAATATTACGAAGGCATAGGTTCTGCTTTTTAAATAATACGCCAACTCGATGAACAGAAAAAGGACGGTTCTACTTGGGATTCTTTCTATGAACTATTTTGCTCTCTTGATCATGACAATGAAGACATTCAATTCATCTACAAGTTTCATTATTTGCGACCTATTCTCCGTGGTCAAGCCCTGCAGTTGGTTGAAGCACTCCCATTAAGTGCTGAAATCTACCCCATTGCCTTTAACCTGTTGAAAGAAAGATACGGTAATTTACGGTTACGTATTCAACGCCATATGAAGGCTCTATTCAATTTACCTGCGTCACAGCACAATGACGTCACTAGTTTGCGAACTATTATTGATACGATACAACTTCACGTAAAAGCTTTGACCCAATTAGATCAACCCACTGACCACTGGGACACTTTCGTAATACATTTAGTGGTTTCTAATGTCGATGTTGCTATCTTCAAAGCTTGGGAAATGGAACTTTCCAAAGATGACGATTGCTCTTACGAGCATTTAGTCACTTTCATAAATGCTAGATGCCAACTCTTAACTGCCCTAGCTAATCACAGTGAACCCTCTTCTCCTAGTTCTAAATTTGAATTACTGTCCTTTAAATCCAAAAATGAACACGTAGCGTCTAGCACCCAATAACCTGGGTCTAGCTCTTCTAAACTCAAGTCAAACGCCACTGGTTACCCAACTAGGTCTAGTGAACGCCGTATTGCTAGTTCTATCGCTTTGAACACGAACCCCGTAAGAGTTTAAATGAACCATTAAAGTGCATACTTTGCAAAGATTCCCACGCCTTATATCTATGTAAATCTTTTAAAGAACTGTCAGTCGAAGACAGAAGAAAATTAGTTTCCCAGAATAAACATTGCTTAAAACTGCCTTTCACCAAAGCATTCCGCTTCAAATTGCAAGTCTAGCAGACTTTGTTTTCATTTTCTACTTCTCAGAAAAGTGACAATGCTAGCAGTTCTAATGCTTCATCTTACATTCAAAATGCCAAGTCCATACGTAGTGCCCAAGTACTATTGTCCACTGTCCAAATCGAAGTTCAGGATAATTTTGGCAACTGGGTCCGTGCACGCAGTCTTCTTGATTCGAAGGCCACCCCGATTTCGATTCTAATTCATTAATCAAAAAACTAGGCCTACCTGTAAAACCTACTTCTATTAATGTATCAGACATCAACAGCCTAAAATCGCAAGCTTTACAGTTTTCTAAACTAACCATAAGAGACACGTGTCACAGAAATAACTTTCTAAAACTTAATTGCCTCATCCTCAACAGTATCGGAGAGGATACTCCTAGTCACTCCATCAATATCTCAGGTCTGAGTATTCCTTCTCATTTAAGGTTAGCCGATCCTCTGTTCAGTGTACAAGGCCCCATTGACATACTCTTTAGTGCCAATGTTTTCTGGAATCGCCTTCGTAAACAGTTTCGTATGTTATCTTCAAACGTGGTTGCCAGAGACACTAATTTTGGATGGATCGTTACTGGTTAGCTTCCTCATTATTCTCCCCAACCCGTATCGCAATGCTATTTCGCTAATACTGATTTGGAACAGTTCTGGAGGCAGGAAAGCGTTGATTCTCCTAACGTAACCTCTTCAGAAAACGAATTCTGTGAGCAACTTTTCTTGAACACTACCACTCGTTCTCCTGATGGCCGGTTAATTGTTCAGATGCCATGATTACTCAATCCCCCAAACTTATAAATTCTCAACCAAAAGCTCGAAAAGCTCTCTTTGCTATCGAGAGCAAATTCAAGAAAGAACCTCTCGTTAAACAATAGTACACTGATTTCATGGATGAGTATGAAAGCTTAGATCATATGGAAGTTGTCAGCAAATCTGATGACGAATTGCACCCCCCAATTGAAACGGTTTTCCTAATCATCATCCCGTGTGGAAAAATCCTCTTGTAAGGGATAAAATCCGAGTCGTATTCAATGGTTCATCACCTGACGTCAATGGCAACAGTCTCAACGATACTCTTTACTCTGGTCCTGCTATTCAGTCAGATTTATCTGCTATACTCTTAAATTTTCGATTATTTCCCATAGCTGTTATAGCGGACATCAAACAGATGTACCGTCAGGTTTTAATTCAGCCCGAACAACAAGTTCTCCAAAGAATCTTGTGGCGCGACGAAATCAACAAGACCATTAAAATATTTCACTTAAAGACGGTCACTTATGGCTTAAAACCTTCCGCTTTCCTTGCTATCCGATCCCTACATATGTTAGCCTCTCACGATTGTCATTTATTTGATTATAAAGCTTCTGAAGCACTAACTACCTCTTTTTATGTAGACGATTATCTCCAGTCCTTCCCGACCCTTGAAGAAGCTTCTTTCGTGTCACTAGAACTTCAGGCATTGCTAAAGAATGGAGGATTCCCACTTCATAAGTGGAATTCCCACTCTCGTGAGTTTCTTGCCCAGTTTCCCATAGAAGAGGTAGACTCCTCTTCCGTCAAAATCTGCGGAGATTCTGAATCCATGAAAACTCTTGGAGTTCATTGGTGCACTCGCACTGACACTCTCATCTACAAAGTCTCGCTTTCCGAAGAGCTCTCCAACACAAAAAGGCAAATTCTCTCTGAAATTGCAAACATTTTTGATCCGCTTCAATTCCTTGCTCCGGTTATTGTTATAGCCAAACTTTTTCATGCAAGAGCTATGGTCTCTCAAATGTGAATGGGACGAAGCTGTTCCCCTTTCTTTTCTTAATAGATGGCTCTGTTTTCGTAGCAGTTTACTCGATCTTTCTCTTATTGAAATTCCTAGGAATTTAATTAATGCTCCTCCTAACACATCTTTCTTCCTTCATGTGTTTGCCGACAGCTCCAAGAAAGCTTATGGTTGTTGTGCATATTTGGTTTATTGCAATTCGCTAAATGAATCTTCACTGTCCAACCTTATTTGCGCTAAGTCCAAAGTCGCTCCTCTTAAAACTATTACTCTGCCTAGGCTTGAATTGTGTACTGCACTCATGGCCGCAGAACTTGCCAAAAAATTGCACAAAGTCTTAAAGGTCGAATTTACGCAAACCTATTTGTGGAGCGATTCCATGATTACACTTTCTTGGATCGCGATGAACCCCATCCACTGGCAAACCTTTGTGGCTAACAGAGTTTCTAGAATTCAAACTCTTTCCTCTGGATGTCAATGGAAACATGTGCCCAGCGCTGATAACCCCGCTGACATCATTTCACGTGGTTATTTACTCTCTCAATTGGCAGCATCTCAGTTGTACTATTGTACTGGCATAGGCCCTCGTGGTTAATCGAAGACTCTTCTTGTTGGCCTTCTAAACCTCCGATTACAAACTCCAACTTGCCTGTCACTAAAGTATCCAAATCCACGGCTTTGTGTCTTATTTCCAATGTGTCACACCCCTTGTTGTCCCGCCATTCTTCCTTTCATAAATTAGTTCGAATTTTTGCCTATCTTCTCAGATGGAAATATCTTGTGATTGACCAACCTCTTCTCCCTAAACCACACCTGAGCAATCACGAATTAAATCTCGCTACTATTAAAGTTTTGCAGCTAACTCAGCAAGAGGCCTTTTCTTCTGAATTGTCTTTGCTCTCAGCTAACAAAAATCTTCCTAAATCTAGTCGTCTTCGCGCTTTAGCCCCCTTCCTTGATGACAATGGGTTACTCAGGGTAGGTGGTAGGCTTTCGCATTCTTCACTTTCTGAAGACAAAAAACATCCTGTTATTTTGCCCTCTAAGCATCACGTAACTTTCTTAATCATACGTGACTTTCATTATCGTAACCTGCACGTTGGTTCACGCACACTGCTTTGTTTCTTAAGGGAAAAGTACTGGATCATAAATGGAGTTCATGAAGTTTCCTCTGTAATTCACAAATGCATTCCTTGCTTCAAAGCGAAACCTAAAGCTAATACTCAATTAATGAACGATCTACCCTCTTTCCGCTCTTCCCCTATACGTCCTTTTGCTTTAACTGGTGTGGACTATATGGGTCCGTTTCAATATCAATGCGATTCCCCTGAAGCTAAACGCAAATTGTTTGGAAAACTCTATGTTTCTCTTTTCGTTTGCATGGTTACTGGCGCGATTCATCTGGAACTAGTAACAAATGCCTCTACTTCTTACTTTTTGTCAGCCGTCTCTAGCTTCACTGCTAGGCGTGGCGTTCCCTCTGAGATATTCTCCGATAACGCCTCCACTTTTCAAGGCGCAGCTTCCTTGTGGAAGAAAGCTCTTACATCTTCTCCTGCCATGGAACAGATTTCTAATTTTTCCTACTCAAAGGGTTTCAAATGGCGGTTTATTCCTCCCTACGCCCCTCATCACGGTGGTAGGTGGGAATGCTGTGTCAAGCCGACCAACCGTCATCTAAAAAGGTGTTAGGTAATCGTACTCTGACTTATGAGGAATTTAATTCTCTGTCTATTCTGATTGAAGGTGTTGTTAATTCTCGTCCTTTGACACCGCTTTCTACTGACCCTGATGATCCTCTTCCTTTGACACCTGGTCACTTTCTTATAGGCACTTCTCTTTCCTCCCCTCCTCCCCTTCCCAACTCTTATAGAGACTCTAACCTGCCTATTGTTTGGCGTAAACTAGATGCTCTTCGCAATGCTTTCTGGAAGAGGTGGAAATTGGAATACTTAACTTCCTTGCAACGGAGTCAGAAGTGGCTTCCTTCTAATCCTGACATCAAAGTGGGGGATTTGGTCCTTGTTAAAGATGCTTCCCCTCCCTTGGTCTGGATCTCCGGTAGAGTGACGAGTGTTACCCCGGAAGGAATGGGAGAGTTAGGGTAGCCAAGATCTTGACCACAAATGGGCATATTACAAGACCACTGCCTTTAATTGCCCCCCTACCTTTAAATCTGTATCATTGTATTTCCTGTTCTCTGATGGTGTTTGTCCCTCCCAACTTGGTGTATTCTTTGGAATACTCAGTAAGATAGAGGTAGCTTTTGCTGCTCTTTGCTTTAATTCATTCCTTCCTTTTTCGCAAACACCAACAGTGATTTCTTACTTTTTGTTTTATTTAAGCACCTTGCTTACTTTCTTTGTAAGTTTGTTGCAGATATAACTTCCATGACCTACCTAGCGGCATCTAGCAGCTAACTGCTGAAGTTCCTGAACATCTCTATGCTCAAGAGGACTTCCTTCTTAACCCCGCCACAAGATGTCGCCGCTATCTTCAGCTAACATCTCCATGCTCAAGAGGACTTCTACAACATACCCTTCCACCAGGCTTCGCTATTGACGTCTACTATCAACTCCTTGAATATTACTTTTAGTTTTATTTCTAAAGTTGGTATTTCATATGCATGTTCCTTTGTCTCTTCCCCCCACCCTCCTCCCTCCTTGGTACCTACGCGCTTCGTCGAGCTGCACTCACTTCTGGGTCAGTCGTCAAACTATACAGTTGGAGCCTACTTAAGTCTTGTCTCCTGTCTACTTGAGACATTTTTAAATCAGGACGCCATGTCCTAATCTTAACGTCAACCGTCATCCAGATCATCATCGTTCTTCAAAATGAGCTAAGTACTACTTCAATGTTTTTCACTAAGTTTTAAATGTTTTTAACCTGATCTATAGACAGTGTGAGATTGCTATGTGATGCAAAATCTGCCTTCAAAAATTTTCTTGATTTATTTGTAGCTTCTTCAGCTAGCTTTCTAAAATGCAAAGGTACTTCTTGTACTGAGTATCTGGGAATGAATTCTCACACCGTGGGAGTCTTATTAAACCCACTGTCTATAAAAACTTAGCTTTCACCTCCGCGGGATATTCTGCTTAATTCTACTGTTCTCAACTCTAGAATTTTCTACAGCAAATCATCTTTTTGCAAGTAATGCCGTCAAGTGCCTTCCACCTAAGTATGGGAATGCTTGTTCCTCACTGAGGAATTTATGTTGACAATACTTCTGATTAGCATATAATTCGTCTTCCTTCGTTGGAAATTTTCCGCTGCATTCAACTACCATCTATAAACGTCACAACGCAATAAACGTTCTCAAACTAAAATTCAAATAGTGATCTCTACAATTACAATAACTTTTCGTCTGATAAAATTTCTTTGTTGCAATAGCGAATTTATCAACGGACTACAGTGCATAACCGTGCCCATTCAACGACCATCCGTTTCGCGTTCGAACGAAAGCTATAAATAAGGCCATAAACATTTTCCTGATTCTCCTATTTCCTCCTCTCATACTCCTCACTAACACATTATAATAATTTAAAATTTAGGTTATTTTCAATGAGGTGACACTCTATAGAAGTGCCCTCCCATTTCGTACTGTTTTTCACAAGTCATTCTGAATCATTGGTGTCTAGCACACACCTCAAATCATATTGTTTTTCCTGTTTTCATTAGGGAATTCAATTATTTCTACTCACAAGTGAGTTTTCTAACTTTTCTTTCTCCAGGTTTCACGAAAGGGTAACTGGCCCCATTTTCCTCGTGATCCTGTTTAAACATAGAAGTTCTAGAAACTTTCTCTTCAGGTTTCACAATAAGTGACCTGACCTAATTATATAAAGTATAATCGTAATTACTGTATAAATATAAGAAATTATAGAAACTTTTATTTAATTTCTCTCTCTTTTTTGTTATAATTTCAAATTTAACATTTGTTCATACTTTTAGAACTTCCATTAGGAATTCTCAACGTACATATATCGTACCTGATTTATTGTTAAACTGTAAATTTTCTAATCTGAGCACTATTTTCAAATCTTATGTAGATTTGGTGCTTTCAAGAGGTTCTAAACCAAATTTTGTTAATCGCCTAGTGCAAACTTTAACAAATTTAGAGGTCCGAGACCTCATAGGTTTAAAATTTAAATTGTACATTTTAAAGTTGTTAAAATTATCATATTTTTACGCATTGTTAAATAAATCAAACTATATCCTTTTGCTTCATCATTTTCTATAAAATAAAGTTTAGGCAGGATCCTACCTCCCCTAACTCTACCCGAAAGCTCATTCTCGATTTAAGAAACACGAGCATCAAAGTTAAAAAGGTTCCACTATTTGTTGCATCCGAACAAAAATTCTCCGCAAAAACTTTTTCAAAGTCGCTCCTAGCTTTTATAGCTAATTCTAACTAGCCACTAAGGCAAATAAAGCTAGCTCCGCCAACTTCCTGCTTGTTGAGACTTTCTCTATAACTTATGGTTGGTTTTCCAAATTTAAGTTTTTCTTCTTGTCTAAACTTTTAGTCGGCACTTTGCTGGATTGAAGCTTAGCCTTTTATGAATGCAACAATTGGTGTTCTTACCAAAATTTAAAACCAAAAAGCTTCATAAACAATCAAATTGTTTTTAAAAACACGATAACTGCTACATCGCTACCCCTCCTGGAAGCATTCGGTCGCTCCTTGTAAATCCTACAATTCCAAGAACTAAAAACATCACGGCGAATTTAAATTATTTGCGCCTTTCAAAACCGTTGATTCAACCTTATTCCTTTGAAAGGATATACAACAATTCTGTCATTCTTTGTCTTGCCAGACTACCACCCTTCCTCATATTACCCAAGTCTAGGCTGGGAAGGGAAAGCACAAACTTCACTTACTGGCAAATAGCCCAAGCTCCAGCCACATTTCCCGTTAGCTACGTCCAGGTCCATACCCACTTTAGGTGTTTCACGGGCTTTGCGGTGACACTCGCCACTAACTCAGTTAAATTTATTTTGTTTGGTGTTGGACTCTCGTCCTATTATCCACACTTGTTCCTTAATCCGAAACCCACTTCCCTTATCTTTTTCTCTTCATCTTCCCTTGGGGGTAGGGTTAATTCCTAGCAAAAACCTACCCAGCGGCCATGATCTGAATTTAGGTACCATCCTAGCAATTGCTTGGAGTAGAAGTGGGGAAACGAAAAACCGCTCTTAGGATGGCTGGGGTTCAGTATATTATATTACAACAGTGGTTCTGAACCGTACTGAAAAAGGGAGTAATGGTTTTATTGTCATGAGTGCTCATGTATTGTACCAACCGTATTTCATTACATTGTCTGTATATACTTGATTATATTTTTCTGTATAATGTATTATTTTATTTTGTGGCTTAGGTTACTTGTGATTAACCTTTGATGTGGTTGCTACATGTAGAACCACGGGGTGAGAAGGAATCTGATTACATTCACAGATTTGGGTTAATCAGCAACGGAAGACAGCTATGAGTTTGAAAACAAATCCTCTGGATACAGGAACAAAATAAGGGAAGATCAAAAGACTGGTATTTCCTTTAACAACTCACATCACAGATATTTTATGGTCAGAAATATAAATATCCTGGATAATGAATATAAAAAGAGGCTAAATTATTCAAAGCCAATATTTTTAGTTTGCATTCACAAAAAAACAAGATCATTCCTTTATTTGTTGTCTACTTACTAATTTGGATGATTTCTATTTGCATCCCTCTCGTCATCATGGATTTCCTCCTTCATAACCTAGCGAGAAAAGTGAATCATTAATTTCTGAGGTATTATCTTACGTTTCAACACAATAAATAACAAATAATGTAACTTTACAGCACAGCTCAACTTGAAGTGAGGATATATTAGCTATTGCACTGACAGAAGTTACTTTCTTGTTTTATTAAGTTATTGAAGCTTTTAGGGGCAGAACACCGAGGTAATCTGCCTCAACTTACTCATTCTCCAGCGTATCTTACTGCATCATACAAATCTTAAACCCGCCATCCTTCCTTTGTAGGTCTAGTAAATGTAAGTGTGATAGGAAATCTGGTGAACAGTGCTATAAAGGATGTAATAGATGTAAGAGCTGAAGATAAAATATGTAATAAGCAATTTCCAGCTTATAAGAGGTTAATCCAAACTCTTGTCCCATTTCAGTCCCACAGATCACATACAGGTGTCTTGGCCCTCAACAGTTCTACCTGACAGCTTTTATGAATGAACGTATAAATCACTCACTTTATGTCGTATAAAAATATTCTACATGAATATTTTCATAAAACACAACAGAATTAATGATCATGGCATTTAAATTTTTAAAAACTTCGAGTAAGCCAATTGCAGTAAGTGAAACTGGAGAGAGTGTAAAGTAGACTATTTAACATACATTTTGTCACTACATAATGCTTCTACCACAAGCAGTAGGCCTACTGTGTTTACACCACATATCATCAGCAGTTATTGGCGCTACTGCGGTACTGCGAAACAGCACTAACTTTCCAGAAATAAACTTTCCGTTTGTCCGGGCTGCCAACAAAGGTGAAATGTAATGCGATAAGCGATCATGTGTTTCCTTCTTAAGACTGAATGAGGTGGTGTTTAAACGTCTTGATTCGATTTATTAGGAAAGCGTTTTTGATTTTGAAGGCAATCATCTCCAGCAATCTCAAACTGCAATATATGATATGACACCGACTTGTTCTTGGACGTTATAACCATTCTTCTATAAGCAATGCAGGGCATGATTTTATGATGCCGGGATTTCATCGCTGCAAAACTGGAAAAGATTCAAGGACATGATCCAGTGTCCTTATTTCCCTGCGGATTCACCGGCAGAGTTCACCTGGAGCAGTCCTGACTGCAGTGACGTTGACTGACATTTCAATAGCTTCGCTTCAACTCATTGCCTATTTCAAAAGCTTTCGTAAATGTAGTTGGTATCATTAAAAACGGCTTGAGGAAAGGAGCTGACAAGGGAACAGATTGCTGTGTAAAATTCTAATCTGACTGAAATTTAGTACACAATATGCCAACAAACTTGTGCAATGTCGTAGTGAAAACCGCACGGGCCACTTTCAATTTTGAACGCTAATATTGAACGCCGAAACCCTACCGGGCGATGGAATTAGCGAGGAGGTGGGGAGAGGTAAAGCTGACCTTGAATTCTAGCAGACTCGATGGTTCCCGGCCACCAGGCAGCGACCTGCCTTGCTGCGTTGAATTCCCCACTTTCCACCTTCCCCTCATCCCGTCAATCCCTTATCAGTTCGGTAGGGCTTTGCAAAATAAAAGTGATGTTTCGGATGAACAGGTCCCAAATCGTTCCGTCATCAAGCCATGTAAGTGTGATACTTTTATTTCGTCTGTTTTTAATTTTACTGGCACAGACAACAATATTAATGTTAACAACTCTACCTTAAAGTCAGAATATTTACAAATGTCGGAAAGTGACAAAGACGAGGTTCAATCGGAGCACCTTCCAAATTTTAATCCTTAGAAAGTGGTAGTTTGTCTACAAAGCTGCTTTGCTTAAAGTGATCGCTATGAAAGCTAGTGGCCGCGAGCCATCGCGTGCTTCTAGGATTCAAGGTCGGCTTTACCTCTTCCCACTTCCTCGCTCAAGCCGTCGCCCGGCATGTTTTCGGTGTTCAAAATAGAAAGTGGCCCGTGCGGTTTTCACTACGTCATTGTATACCTTATTAGGAATATTGTGTACTATATTTCAACCAGTTTACAATTTTACACCGCAATCCGTTCCCTTGTGAACTTAGTTCAAATATCATAACACTTTGAGATACAGGTCATGTGGTCAGGCTAATTCCCCGGTTTGAATACAACTGGGTTTGAAACCTACCGTCGGCTTTCTATGAACAGGTTTAGTGTTCTTTTCTCATTTTTTATGCCAGGAAAATGAGGGATTGTACGTCTTAATAGGCCGCGGACACTTCTTACCAACTCCTCACCATATTTCATTCTGATTAAACAGTACTTAGAGGTATCAATGTGGGCTTAATCTAAAAGCATCAACGTGCATAATTGAGAAATATTGCACAAGAAGGATCACTGACGGCAAAGAACAAAAACATCAAAGAGTTGGCACCAGCAAACAGAAACATGTTAACGTTTCTTGGGAGCGTCACTTCGAAACAAGAATTTCGTTCTCATAAACTGCGGCTATAAGAAAACTCTCTCAATATCGTTCCCAACACTCTGGAAACGGGATTGATGAAGTTAAAAATACTATCACACATCTTAATCAGTTATAAGAAATGTAAAATACAGTAATAAAGATTTTTAAGTCTTAACATACAATTAAATTGACGCTGATATATATCGACGGTGAACTAAGGGGAGGTGTTAGCCCCTATACTAAAATGTTAAGTTGCCATATTTTGTGGCCCTTTTTCTCTGGAACCGCTAGTCCCACGTACACTTTTTATGTACACTGAGTGTGTTTAAAGAAGTTCTTAGTGAATAAGAAATTTTAAGAGATAGTTTTCTGTAGTACACAATTTTAGTACATTTTTCATCGAAAATGTATCTGTACCATCCATACAACTGCAAGATGGGAGTTAGGAGTAACTCAGTAAATTTATCATTAGTATCATAATGTGTTAGCATAAAATCATTTTTCTACGATGAGAATTTCCGGAAAAAAATGGGTCATTTATACAAAAAAAAGTTTTCAGGATAATGAACTTTCAATAATTTTCAACATGTATTAGTGCATCCCTGCAGTATACTCCGGGTTACCATCATCATCCTCCTCAGTCTTTCTACATTGCCTCTTGTGCTTCCAAGCTTAGTTAGTTAATTATTGTTGTTTTAAGGGGCGGAACTACGAGGTCATCCGTCCCTTTTCCTAGCTTTCTGAATCAAGTCTTCGATATCCTTATCAGCTCTTTTAAATCTTAAACTATCAATTTCTTTAAGCGGTCTCAGTTTCCTTACCGGGTTGAACGTTTAAATGTTTCAAAACACATATACTTCCAAAATTATCATCATTAAAAGTCAATACAGCACCAAAGACACCAATGCACAAAGTTTCCAAGCCAACAAACACATTCTTAGGGATTCGAGTCCACATAACATTGATGAAAGACTCGTTGGGGTTTTGCGTCTTACCGTGCAATCATTTCTTCAACAAATTTGGATAAGCAAGAGCCAAGTAAACTGGTTTTACGATATCTCCAAATGCCACAGGAAGTGAATGTTCATGCCTGTATTGATCTCCAGTTACTTGTGACTTGTTATATTTACACCACGATGATGACATAATGCTGTGGGTGAATGTCAGTTGAAATTATTTGGAACTATGTAGCCCCAAGGAATCCACATTATTTCTGATTGCCGAGCCATTGTAACTTTGATGAATGCCAATTTCTTTGTCAGTCAATCTACCCTTTCCTGATAAAAAATGTCCATCTTCATGTTTCTTGCCTTTCATATCCTTTCTCAGTTTTCTCAGGCGGGCACCCATCCTCTTCTGAACGTGTCCTACACATTCAACCTTCTCAGTACTAATGTCTCACAACTCGAAAGCACGAAGCATTTCAGAATAATTATACAAGATAACTGAGGAGCGAAAAAAAAGGGGGTGTGGCACATAATGCAGCCTGTTTATTAAATGTTTATTTAAACTACTAGGGACGGGGGGTCGTTAGACGTAAAATTTTGCTTTGGACACGTAAGTGATGTTATTCTGTAAGTGACACACAACACACAAATGTTGTTTATAGATTTTTTTCACCGAATTGGGCTAACACCTCCCCTTTATAAAGGCCTAGTATGCCACCTTTCTGCACCTATCCGTTCTCTTCCCTGTATTTGGGGCATAACTCCCAGCTTGAAGTGGATATACATTCCCTTTGAACTTCATATTTATGAAAAAGAGAGGTAGAATTTCACAATACGTGTTGACAAGGGAGATTGGCAAATCAGATCACCAATACATATGATGAAGGCCAGGACAGCAGAGTTGCGTACCGACCACTCATTGGCAGGTGTCAATTCGGTGATTCCCCAGCCTACAGAAATCCGTGGAGCGCGTCATAGAACAGCGAAGACACGCCGATTCAGGTCGTAAATGAGACAAATATAATGATTCTATGGAAAATATGATACTTGAAGGGATCTATAAAAAATAGTTCCGTGAAGAACTATACAACCTATTTTCATATATCCTACTCATGTTAATTGCCTCTATCAACATACAAAATGACAGTTTGATTGTTGTGATAGATTCGTAGATATTGAGAACCGTATAAATATTTCAGATGGTCGCCAGGTTGGATTTTTATTTATGTACTATTACATGAAGATTATTGTGTACGTGTGGTATTCAAACTTCAATCGCATGATTAGGGCACCAGAAGTAAAACGAGATTATAAAATTTCGCACAGCTGCCTTGTGGCTATGAAAACAATTGAAGTAATTAGATGCCAGTGGATTAACATTTGTATATGAATTTAACGTGCAAAGATTCACTGCAGTCGGAAGGTTAAATCGCGAGAGACGTCCATTTAAATATTTATACTTTGCGTCGCCACCATGTTGGATTTGTGCTCACCAAGTTACTGAAAGTCCTATAGGTGAACTTATGTTCATAGCCTCTATGGACATAAACAAATATCAGTTTGATTGTTGTAAAAGATTCGTAGATATTGAGAACCGTCAAAACATTTCAAATGCTCGCCATTTTGGATTGTCATACTGTATGTATAGGCCATAGAGTTATGTACCATTACAGGAAAATTATTGCGTAACGTCATTATTCAAATTTTTACTTCGATCGCATGATTACGACACAAGAATTAAACACTTAATTTTGAAATGTCGCACATCCACCATCTTGACGTTATGTAAACAACTGCACTCAATTAGATGCCAGTGCATTACAATATGTATAATAATTTCCTGTACCAAGTTTCATTGCGTTTGGATCATTAAATCGCGAGAAAGGTCTATTTATAATTTTCAAATTCGTTTGGCCGCCATATTCGTTTTGTAGTTAACCGGTTATTGAAAGTCTTATATATGAACTTCCAGTAGTGCCCTTTATCCCCGTACAAAATTTCAGGGTGATACCGCTAATAGTTTCAGAGATATAGAATGCCGGTGAAATATTTCGCACAGCCGCCATCTTGAGGTTATGTAAACAATTGAACGAAGTTAGATGTCGGTGCATTACAATGTATATAAACATATATTGTACCAAATGTTATTGCGTTTGGTTGGTTAAATCGCGAGAAACGTCTATTTAAATGTCGCAACTTCGCTGGCTGCCATGTTGGTTTTGTAGTTGCCAGGATTTCAAAAGTCACATAGGTGAACCTTTAGTAGTTCTCTTTATCTCTTTATTATGATATCGGTAATGGTTTCGGAGATATTGAATGCTGGTGAAATATTTCGCACAGCCGCCATGTAGGATTGGTGAGACGTAACGAAATTTGAAGGGCACGGTACGGGTCGTCCGGACTAGTGCTATGAACTTACCGAGTTTCATTGAAATCGCTCCAACCGTTTGGAAGTTGTTAGGGGGGACACACACACCATCACACACACAGACACACGGACAAAAGGTGATCTCATGAGCCTATTTTTTTCTCATAAATGAAAATAGGCTAAAAATGCAATTTAGAATGATAAACGCACATTTCAGATTGTAAATACTCACACAGTGCAACTGAAATTTAAAATACCAACAAAATGCAATTGAAATTGAAAATGCTCACAAAATATGTGGAAAATTCAAACCATTCAATTGGATGGACAATACTCACGAAATGTAATTTAGATTGAAAATACTTACAAAAAGTAATTTAAATTCAAATGGCCCACAAAATGCTGTTGAGAATCAAATTACTTACAAAATGCCCACCATTCGAAATGCAATTAAGATTGAGAATATGTGCAACATTCGGTTAGGTTGAAAATTCTTACAAAATGCAATTAAAATTCAAAATACTCACAAAAGTCCCAGCACCTACAGTATATTGAAAGAATTACTAAAAGCAATTTTGATTGATAATCCTTGCAAAATGCAGTTGGGTCTGAAAAAAACTCGCAAAATGCAATTTAGATCGAAAAGACTTACAAAATGCAATGTAGGTTGGAAATACTACAAAATAGAGTGTAGATGCAAAAAATTCGCTAAAGGGAATTTAGATACACGGGGAGCCAATTCAAAAAAAGCAGTGCGGGAATCTTTAAGAGAAACGGTAATATAATGAGAAGAAAACAAGAGGTCTCACCCCTCGAAGAAGGGGGGATCTTGAAAGATGAGACAAGGGCCAATTAAGGCAGGAAAGTGATATAATCCCTAGGCCTCGGATACCCTATTGCCGTCGGGGTCGGAAAAGAACAAGAGTTGACCAAGGAAGGCCGATAGGAAAGAAGACGGAGAGGAGCCCGGCACAAGTAAGTGTAAGCAATGCCGGACTCAGCTGGGGTCCCGTGGTAGCTAACCCACGTCCCACTGGATGTGGGTCCCTGGGTGGGGGACGTTTGAATTTGATGAGCGTTTGATATAATTGGTGATAGAGGTGATACGTTAGTTTGATAGGATTTTGATTGATCTGATATTCAGTCATCCGAATTTGTTTGTTCTGGTAGACTCATCTCGCAGTATTTGTACTAATACTAAGTATATAAGGGAGTTAATTGATATTTGAGATTATTTCACGGTAAATGATCTGTGTTTGCCATTCTCCTACTGATAAATAAATAGCAGATGTCAACGACCCTTTCTCATATATTGTAGTAGTGAGGAGAGGATGTAAAAAATATTAATCACATTTCTCCCCGTATCATTTCAAGTACAGATTGGTGGAGGGCAAATTTTATGTGTAATAATTATTATTGTCACTGTCTTTATTATTAAGCCAGCAGAAGGCAAACTTCTACTGTCTGTTCCAAACCCAACCTAATAGCAGAAAGCTTCCATTTGTCATCAGTACGGTCTGAATACACAATTTTCTATTCCCTTAATTGCAATGGTGAGAGGAAGATGGCGATCAGGTGATGTCTCTTATATGGTGCAACAAGTAGCAATCCATTAAGGTACTTAACCTCTTTCTAATCTCCATCACTCGCTAAAGGACTTTCTGTTTTGACGCTTGGAACAAACTCAGGTACAGAAAGTTCTTCTATCTTGATATCCTCATTCAGATCATTATCTTCCTGCAGAAAAATTACTTGTTTTACAAACACGTTCCTTTACATAGGTGGAAATAAATCATATACAGTGTTCCATCATTTTGAATACCATCCAAACACAATGCGACATATAAGAAATATGAGACCTCACAAATTGCGAGCTGATGAGCTGTCAACAATACGACAACTCAATCGATGTTTATTCTTGTACATATTTTCCTTGAATGTCATTTATCTCTTGTACAACTTAGGAAACGCTTACTTATTACTGCACAGTACTTGTCGAACGCTTAACAGCGTGAGTGCGGAGATTTGTGCATTGTACCGCATGGTACTGAATGCTATAAACATTTATTTAAATCCCTGTAAACTGTATATAAAATTGCACTTTTGTCCGTCTGTCTGATCCTCCATCAATTGAAAACTAGTCAACAGATTACATTCAAAATTTGCAAATGGCTATAAGAACATCCCGAAATCACTTTTCGATGTACAATTCAAAAATACATGGAATGCGTTTAAGGGGACCAAGAGGTGCCCCATTTTATTTATCTTTGATTTACTCGTGTGATATGTCGTACGAAGGCTCTTTTATAGCTCCATACGGCAAGGTTAGTCTACTTACTTCCTGTAACGATAGAGTGTTTTTTTCAATTAACTATAAAAGTTATAAATAGGAGGCTAAAACAAGGTTTGTAATTTTATTTAAGGGCGTCAACACGAGGATGAGGACTTGCATCATCGGTGAGGCATTATTATTTTATAGTATGAGCTGGAAAAATAGTATTTGTCAAGCTTTAATCCATACTTCATTTGATTCTTTTTTTGTTTTAGGATCCTTTTTTAATACAACGTGGGTTGCTTTTCGTGTACGAGTTTTTCAATATTGATTTCATCTCAAGAAGGCGAATTTTGGTAAATATAGCTTCAGATATGATTTGTTACTAATCCTTAAACTTTTGCCGTCAAATTCCTTCATCACATAGCACCTGGGTCCTTTTGGTGTATGGTTTTCACCTCCAGAATTGGTAATATGGGTGATACGGTGTTCTGAATAAGGTTAGTTTGTCTGGCGGCCATAAGTCGTCTCTGCACTCGTATGAGTAGTTCTTATTTAAGTGTGGTGGGCATTTAGATTCTTAGATGATATTTTGTAGTATTTTTTGGTATTCGTTATTTCCCTAATCACATGCATATATTATTATGAAGCTAGGATTCTAAGCGTTTATGTGCGGACTACCATTATCCTCTTAAAATGTTGCTATTCAACAAAAACAAACGCACGGCTAATACAATTAAGAAAAATAAACTCATTGGCCCTTAAAAAGTAATAGATTAATAATACATAAGCTCCTTAAATATTTAATTATATAAGCGAATTTCCAGGCTTAATCTATGAGCTACAAAATGTATAGAGCCGTCGTACCCACCTATTTAACACTTTTTGATCAGATAAAAAGCACACTCAAGGACTTTGAGTGGCAATAATATTGCTCATTATAACAACGACCTTTTTCCGGGTTGCACACAATACGACAATGCGAGCAAAGGTACGATCTCTTAATATCCAATTTCGATCCCGAGCAACGCCGGGCTTAACAGCTAGTCATTTAAAATACGGTGGAGAGCATTTATTTGCCACTGCGGAATACGCTAGTAACGCGTCGAATATTTGACACACTTTTAGGTGAATTAATGAAACACTTGACAAAAGACACCACATGGTCAGTCGTCGAGCTGTGTGAAATCGTGCTGAAAATTGCAAAAGTTTAATATCAGAGCTAAAGAGGAGATATAATATTCTATAATGCTGTGTGAAGTATAACTTGGTTGTTGAAGGCCATGGCGGCCATATTTCAGTAACAAAATCATCCAATAGTTGACGAGGAGGAAGCGGCTGAGTTGTGTTAAGTTATTAACAAGTGCAATAGGGAAGAAATCAGATTGAAAGCAGTGCAATTATTTAACACAGTAAATGAAGTGTACAGGCAGTGCATCATGGAGAAAATATTCGTGATATCACTGGATCTAAATCTTGTCGTAGCCAAATAAAACCGTTCACGTAGGGGGAAAACGTGTCTTTACGATCACCGCCGTTTTAGTTACTTTTTATGGCAAGTGGAATATATCCGAATACCTTATATTCCAGGCAGTCGTACTAAGCAATTACACCATTATAACATGAATGTTCGGAAGAGGTCTGACCCTTTAAGGAATTAGGGTAATTTATCAGGTACTAAAGAAAACTGTCAATTAGGGTGAGAAAAAGTATGATCACCGTACCTATAAATTTCGGGATGAGAATTGAGGGAGAACTGACTAGAGGTGGTCAAAAGAAGATTTGGAAATGAGGAGCCCGACACTAGTAAACAGAAACAATAACGGTCTCTAGTCAGGTCATGTGGGTCTCAAGCAACTTCTTATTACTGTAGTCGTGGTAAGTTGATACTCAGATTATTGTGTGCACTTTATCTGCATTCCAAGAGGATACCGTAAAGAATATATTTCTGGCTGGAATGCTAATAAGCAATATGCTGAATAATAGGTACTTCCATGTGTTTTCTGAGACCTCTAAAAATAGGGTACATAAAATAAATGATTGGATTCCTCAAGGTTCTGTGTTGGCCCCAGTTCTTTGTAATCTATACACCTCTGATCTACCAGAAACCAAATCCAGAAAGTGTATATATGCAGATGATATTGCCTTGTTAGCCCAGTGTGTAAGCTTCGCTGAAGTTGAAACAACATTAACATCAGATCTGAAGAGACCAACAGAATTCTTCAAACTTAATTCCCTGCAACCAAGTGCTCAAAAATATGTTATCAACCTTCCATCTTCGGAACAAGTATGCAAATTTTAAACCAAAAGTTTACTTTGAAGACCAAATTCTTCAACATTGAAGCAATCCTAAATATCTTGGTGTGACTCTGCATAAATCATTGACGTACAAAAGCCATCTCAAGAACACGTCAACTAAAATTGGAAACCGGAAACAACATACTTCAATAGTTAAATGGGACCACCTGGGGTGCCAATACAATAGCACATAGATCAACAGCTTTGGTCGCAGAAAACTGTTGTTCTACCTTACTTAACAGTGTTCAAACCAAAATAGTTGACACACAGCTCAATCAAACAATGTGCCTCATCACAGGATGCATTCGTTCTACTAATACCCAATAGTTATCGGTTTTAAGTAACATTCCCTGACCACATTTAAGAAGATGTCAGTCGTTGCTCTACACCTACAAAAGAATCAACAGGAGTCCACAATATTACAAATACATACAGAACTTCCAATTCTATTAGCTCAACGATTAAAGTCCAGACACCCATCGTGGCGCACAGATAGCTTGCTGAACAACAACATCAATTTAAAAGTTGCTTTAATTAATCAATGGCAGAAACAAACATCCCTGGCACACCTTGGATTAATTACAGTATTAATCCTTGAGAAAGACATGCAGGGTTTCACTTATCTAGGAGTTACTGGTGCATACTGAACCGGATTAGAACTGGCCAGGGCAGGTGTGGAAGTATACTACAACAATGGGGTTGGAAGTCCACCCAAATTTGCGACTGTGGAGAAGAGAAGCAGACTATAGATCACATAACGCGATTGTTCCCTCAGAGCCTTCATGGGTACACTGGAAGATCTACACGGGCTATCTCAAGAGGCTGTTGACTGGCTTCACTATTTGGATTTGCAGCTGTAAATTAATCATTTCAGACTACGGACTTGAGATTATGTATTACTGTATATATAGCTAAGTATCACTTCATACTGCGGTCAACGACACTGCAAGGATAATCTAGGGATGCCTGAAACCAACACCAGTGCACAAACTATAACCTATTGTTGGAATAGTCCCGCCGAACATCCGGAGGGCCACTCCTGCGGACGCCGAGAGAACAAAGCAGGAGAATGACCATCGACATCCATTATATGGTCACCAGGCAGCAAGGTCTCGCCGCAGATCCCGCAAGAGTTTTCCTGCTAGGACTCTGCCGCTGGAGAGAACACCAGAGACAACTCGTCTTAACAGATGGCGGAGCTCCCTGCCCACAGACATGTCACCAAACGAAGAACTGGTTCCTGGCGCCGACCTACATTATCATATGTGGAGGTCCCTCAACCGCTTAAGAGAAGGTGTCCCTCGATGCAAGGCCAACCTGCAAAAATGGGATATCCTTCCACCATACGCAGACACCTCTTGTGAATGTGGAGCTGAACAAGACCCAAGCCACCTACTTATCTGCCCCCTACTGGACTACCCATGCACAATAGAAGATGTTTTTAGAGGAAGCAACAAGGCCATCGCAGCTGCAGTTTTTGGAAATGCTGACAGGACACGGAAATGAATGAATGATTTCATCATACGATAAATAAATAAATATTAAAGCTGTCTAAAACAAGAATTTATTTAAATTATTCTAGAGAACATGGCATTCTACAAACTGATCCAGTACATCAAGAATTGACAAATGAACTACTAGAGGCAAAGTGCATTAGTCATGTAATTGCTTGGCACAACTGCCACGAATGTAAGGTTTCCTGTTTCTTCCGTTGGCGGTCACGTTTTCAAGAAAAAGAAGAATAAAGATGTGGTGATGATTATTCATTAGAAATAGGCTATGATTGCTGACGCCTAAGTTAGTATCATAACATTATTTTACGCCGGTAACGAGCTTGCATTGCTGTGGCATTCTTCCCTCTTCGCCTATAGCAACCAGCAGCAACTTAAGGGCAATCATGTCTGAATTGCCTTATACGATTGAGTTATAACACGGCACATTGTGTAGACTTAACATATTATACGATCCAGGGTGCCAGCAGAGTGGAACTGCAATATCAATACAATAACATCAGCTACTGCTGGTGTTCTTATAGAAAACAAGACTACGTATTCCAATCTTCCAAACGATATTCATTCTAAAAATCATTCATAATATTACCATAGAAGTAACGCATAACCAATAATTACATATAGTTCATGTTCCTCCTTAACTGCTATCCTCTTATCGTCAAATATATCAGCAGCCTCGTCTTTCAAGTTATCAGAGGTCAACAGGACATTTCTCTCCTGCGAAGTAACACAAGTATGACCCAATGAAAAGTAGGCCGACACAATATGGGTACTACGTTACGTTACTAAACATTAGCGTGCCATTTACCATTGAGTATTAAGTCACTAACCCATACTTGTCATGCACATCACTAAGAATGCAATGATACACCATATACGAATCAAAATGCAACTTACAATGTTGACAAATTCAACTGTGTGAGTCAAGCAGTCTGGTTCACTTTTAATTAACAGTTGTTCCTCCATTGTATTAAGGAAACTAGAACACAAAAAGAAACATTGATGAATTATTTGAAGACCTTACTTAGGCTATACCAGTAGGCAACGCCAAATTATTCTCAAATACAATAACTCAGATGAGGAAGTGCACAGTGATAAGGAGCGGTTATATGTTTGTCAACAAAAGCGGTACGACCATGACGCTGGTCGAATAAGTTGCTATCATTGCGATTCAATTGATAAAATGAATATTAAGTAATTGTGGCTGCTTATAGAGCAGGGAAATAAAAATCCTACATTCGGTCTCCTTATTTCTATGTACACCCGAACTTGATTTGCGGTGAGTACCTAGGAAGATTAAATATTATTTTGACAGACAATAAAGTACCGACGTAAAAATCTATCCATACGCTTAATTAGGCACATGAAATTGAACTTAGTTTACTGTACAGGTATTGTAAATCGCCTCTAGTAGCATACAGTCATTAGGAAACCTCAAATTACCAAGATCTCCCTGTGTTACAAACCACGTACTTCAAACAAGAATCATTATCGACTCCAACTAACATGGGGGTAACTGAACTTGTATTTATTGTCGTCATAAGGCTGTTCCTAGTTAAATAGGACATCCGCATTTAAATATTGTAAATTGATTGTCACTGAAAATCTGCACAGGGCACTTAGTATTACCTCCGCTGTAAAACTTGTTATAACAGGAGTTTTGTCCTGTGTACCAAATTTTGTGTCCCAAAAATTCGTATTACAAAGCACGTAATAAAGCAATGGATCCACAACAAAGAGGCTTCAGTTCAGTAACACTACAAGAGGTTATCATGAATCGAAAAAGAATGTCAATTGTTGCAAAATAAACTGCCTAAAACTGAAGGAAATTCAACTGTAATCGTCAGGGCGTTGTAGGCTACCATGTATGTGAAACCTAATTTAAAGGCGGAATCTAGTAGCTTACCTACAGACTTATAGTTTCATTAAAATAACTTTCACCTCGTGTCACTCAGCCCCGTGTACTTGAGTGTATGTGGCCCTTTGTCTGATAACCTGTCTTATTGTGAATGCTATGTAAGTGTGTGTAATGTAATTCAGGGGAGGATGTGGAAGTGGGCAGCCGTGGCCTTAAGCTAGGAATCATCCTGGCATCCGCCAGGAGTTGAAGTGTGTACCGGTAACCATTTCCGAGATATCTGAGATGGAATCGAACCCTGGTCATATTTACGTCACGAGGCTGAATGTACTCGTTCCATTCCTCAAATCACAATTATATTTCTTGTCAAAGCCGGGAATCGAACCCGGACCTAGTCGCTACACCACGAGGTGGGAAGTCCACGGGCAACTCGAGTTTATTTCATCAGGTATTGAAACCTTTCTGGCTTACTGGGAAGCCTACCTCTAAGGCCAAACTATAGGAGGACCAGGTTGAAAAGAATGTTTCAATGCGCAAGCGCAACAAAGTTGGGGAGAGTGTTTCCAGCTCCTTTCTTCTACGCATGTGCGTCAGTAGGGGAAGTGTCTCTCTCTCTTTCTCGCTCTTGCTGGTTTCTTTGTCGTTGGACCTTGTGCTTGTGCAAGGTGGAGTCGTAGTGCCAAGTGGGGGAAGATCTACAGCAGCAACTTACGGTGAGTCCCGCCCTCAACATCCTTTTCTACCTGGTCATCCTATAGGTGATGAACCTAACACCTGCAGATCCCAAACACTTGCAAGAGACATCGATGGAGATGCTGACATAGAGTTTCAGTGTCCTGTGTTTTGTGCAAATTATGGGTGCAAAATGTTCTTTTTATATAATGTTGTCAAGTAAAAAAAAACACATTGATATTACTTTCCTTGTTTTAGACTGATGTAATCATAACAACGTCGGCTTCGGTGGCGTAGTTGGTAGCATGCCAAGCTTCTATACTCAAGATCACGGGTTCAAACCCGGCCGGATTTTTCTAAGAGCGTTAAAAATCCCTCTGTGGGCCTTCCTTCAGAGAGGAAGTAATGCCTACGGGCCGATGTCAGAGATTTATGGCATGTAAAAGAACATTCCACCAACTATACTTGTGTGAAGCCAAATTTGTAGTTTAGATTCGTATACCCTCTATAAGTTCCAACGTTCCTCGCCAGGTGCCGGATGATGTCGTAGACGGAAGCATTTGGTAGCAAAATTGATCGTCTGCAGTCCTTATCTGAATTACAGATAACACACACACTAATGCAGCCATCACAATTAACTCCGGTTATCAGACAGATTCTACAAACACCCAAAGTACACGGGGCTACATGACCGCGTTGTCGCAGGCCCTAAACTGGGGGAACCAATCATTCATAACAACATTCGTGCAACGACCCAGATAGCCTGGCCGTGCCACAAGAGACGCGGGTTTGATCCCGATAATGGTCACATTTTCAAGTCTTACTCACCGGTACGTTAATGATTTGGAGCGGCGTTGATTTTCTACAAATTATGAATACCTTAAATTGCATCAGTATAGTCGTCATTTAAAAAAAAATCTATAAGCCATAGGTACAACAATTTTGAAATTGGGAGAAAAGATAACGTCTATTAATATCTGTCTGCAGTAATGCTAGACTTAGCAAGATTGTATTTACATATAATCAACATTTAAAAGTGTATATCTTATAACGGCAATCAGTGGAAAGACTACCAACGGAACAAAATCGTCTACCACGTTTGATACCAAGTAGTGGTTTTTGAATGGTTCAAGGCCCTCCTCCTCCTCACCCTCCTCCCAAGATGGCGGCCGTAGCTTAACTTAACCTAGCTTGTGAACCAAGAAGGCTGGAGACTTGAACGAGGTGTCAAATTACTCGGGCTGACACCCCCTTTCCTCTAGATAAATTATTTCAACCCCAAAATGAAACCTACCCCTACTAGGGGGTGAAATTGTAATTTTTTAGAAAATCTCGCTTTTCAAGTGCAACATGTGAGAGTTTGAATGCCAATATGGAATTAGAAGTGTTCCACACAAGAGACATGTGTACGGTGGAAAGCCACTATGAATTAACATGCTTGTTTTTTGTTTTTACGCATGCCCACTCATAGCTATTTGTAAGAGGGTGGGCTTCTTAAAGATGGTGGCTGTAGTGTAACCTAACCTAACCCAACCCACGAGGGGTGATCAAAAAAGTATTTCAAGCGACGCTTGTCGATCGGCAAACCAATAATCAAAGAGGGGCATGTCAGGCCTTGAGGCAAGAGCCCCTTTTGATTGATCCCTGTTGATTGGTCCCTTTTCAATGATCTCTGTTGATTTGTCCCTTTGGACTGGTCCCTGAGGACTAGCCCCCCTTCGACGCGCCCTTTTTGACGGGGGGTCATTTTTGACGGGTCCCTGTGGACGGGTCATTGTTGACGAGTCCCTGTGGACGGATCCTTGTTAATCAGTCACGAACCCATGGTCGGATTTTAACAAACGAGGTGTCGTTGAACTCGGGTTGACACCCCCTTTCCAATGGACAACATGTTTCCACCCCAAAATAAAACCTACCCTACTAGGGGGTGGAAGAGTAATTTTTAGGCAAAGATTGCTTTCCATGTGCTACATGTTTACATTTCAATGCTAATATGAAATGAAACGTTGTTCCACACAAGTGACATGTGTACGGAGCAAAGCCAATATGAATTACTTGTTATTGAGCATGCTCTCTTGGGATTTATGTAAGAGGGCGAGCTCTTTGAAAAATGATTTATAAGAAGCGATTTTGGTGGTGAGGAGAGAGCTAGATAGTCGCCTACTTTCCTACGATGTTTGCCGATATCTCTCGAAGGCAAGGTCGGATTTGGACGTGTGACGAGTCATATCGCTTGTCTTGAAGCCTTCTATATGTTATCAATAGGTTAAAGTTTGAAAATGAGGGAAACAGGCTTTTTGGGGGTAAAACCATGATTTTAGGTTTTTTCCGATATCTCACGAATGCATTGTCGGATTTGGTCCTATGACATGTCAAATGGCTTGTATCAAAACCCTCTTTATTTTGGTAATAGGTTAAAGTTTTTGAGAATGAGGGAACAGAATTGTTTGGTGTAAAGCTCTGATTTTAGACTTTCTGTTATATCTCACAAACCAATAACGCCAGAGACGTGTACGAGGGGTCGCAGGAATCGGGGTGACGCCCCCTTTCGAATATAGTATTTATGTTTTAAAAAGAAATTGCGAAAGGGCCTAACGACACTTTTGTTGAAAAACTTTTAATTTCTAAAACTTTTTTTAAATCTGTCTAAAAGTTCATGAAGAGTGGTTGTAGATAGAGAGAGACCACTGGGCACGTGTTTCAACGAGGCAATCACTAGCCCCGGTGGTGATATCCCTATACAGCATTCGCTGTTTGATGAGACGGCGGGTCGAGGGTACGTTTACCGATTCTTCCTATTGCACCCGTTCATCCGAGGTATGCGATTACCCATCTGCCATTACATCGCATACCTGGCTTCCCAAGCCAAAGTGGAGTTAAATGAACATAAAATCAAATAAGGAATGTGTCGGAAATTCAGTTGAAATATCACAAAAGCAGAGGGTAACACGAGATAAAGTATCTCCAGGGTCGTTACGGGCTTAAAATTAATCATACTAACAAATAGAAATGGGCGCCATCAACTGACCCCTAGCAAACCACATCCTTTCTGGTTAAGCCTTAATTAATACAAAGGAAAGGATTGGGAAAACAACACCATCATCAGATCACAACTAAGATAAAACCAAATTTATTTAAACTTTAATAGTCAGACAAAAAAAATAAACACAAACCCTGCCTAAGAGTATGGTTGAGTGTAAACGTTAGGTTGTTATAGTCCTCAAAATCGAACCATCTCTGTGCCATTTCAAAGTATTTTTCATCCACATAAAATATAAAAATTTACTAAAGTTCGCTTGAGTTCTCAGGGCCACCTTAGCAATATGTCTTTGCGTCACTGACATTTAATGATCCCTGAGACCTAACCTTTCTTTAATTTAACATCAGTAATGTGGATGTCAAGAAATATGAACCTTTTTAACACAAAAAATCCTAAAAACACATATATTCAAATATTCACTCATTTCTATGGCTTAAATGGCACTAATCAATGCTGGAAATCCCAACAATTGCTCCTAAAAATCTAACAATTAATTTATACACCATATTTACACTATCACTGATTATTGCTTGGTTGTGAATCAAAGAAAACTTCACTATTCATTGGTTATCACCATCATTATCATATCAAAATTAAATATTTCTCACATTAGTTCTCATCCCAATATTCGTTATATTCAAGTCAAAATAATTAATGTATTACCATCAAATCATTTAAATGAATATTATATTCATCAATTCATTAGATTATTCAATTATCCACACACTCTCATTTCATTATCTCATTCCAATTAAATTATCTCAATTCATCCATTTAAATAGTTTAATTCATTAATTCAAGTTGCAATTCATCAATTTATTTAAATCATATCTCTTATTTAAATTTATTTAAATTCATTTAAATTGTATTAGTCATCAGCTCCTTTAATTAATAATCACCCTTTAATTCAGTTATTCATCAGCTGTTTAATCACCTATTGATTTATTTAATTCAGTTAATTTATTCAACCTTTAATTCAGCCATTTATTTAATTCATCCATTTATTCAAATTTTAATCAATTTATTCAAATTTTAATTCATCGGGTTATTCAAATTTTAATTCATTGGGTCAGATCATTAATATGTTTAAACTTCAGATTATTATTTCATAAATTATTATTATCAGAACATCTTGGATTATCAAAATTATTTATTTATTTAATTTCCTAAAAATTGTTTAATATAGGTTATAGAACGCTGTCTTACAGTTTTATCAGTTCCAAGTTATACATCGTATTTAATTATCATGCCAAAATAATACGTTGCCTTCACAAAATCACGTTGGATCTCACTATCCAAAACTTCACCATTTAATCTCACTTTGTCAAATACCATATTTGAATACCATAATTATTCCATATAACACCATAATTATCCCATATGACACCATAATTATTCAGCGCACAGCATGAATCTCCAAAAATATGCTAGACTGGGTTCAACAATCTCATGTCTGCCTCAAAATTATCATTGGCAACATTGCAAACTTCCACTTGGCAACCTCTATAAAAAATACTTCACATAATCACGTTGCATGATCCACAAAAATATATAACTGGCTTCAAATGATTAACGCACACAATCTAGAAGAACTGTAATTAATCTGGTCATATCTAGACAACTTCATAAACCATATGAAAATTACCTCAGTAATCGTAATCCAATTCAAGATCTGGTTTAAATTTAGAGCATAAATTCTCTTAAGATCCTCAAGATTTACTTCAAAGAAAAACACCAATGTGTTATATTACTTCACATCAAAAATATATAATAATGGTCTGTCTCAAAATAAATTCTGACCATAAATGATTCATCTTACAAGATTCAATTACTTGAAATCCTTCTCAAAGGTATCAAATCACTCACAAAGAGTATCAAAAGTATCAGCTGTTAAATGAATATATTCTCAAAAGAGTATTGCAACAAAAGATTGGATTGGCAAAACAGGAATTACAAAATGTAACCCTGCTGATATTTATTTTTAATTCATTTAAGAAAATTCGACTAATATGTGACTGGTAGTTTATTGTTTAATCCTCTTACGATCATAATTACACTCGGATGATAAAATGAGACCCTCGACTGGCAGGTAAGGTGAGTGCCACCACGCAATTGCTTAAAGCAACAGACCCCGCCTCGTAGACTATGATGATGATGCCCTAAACGATAGGTCAGGTGAGTGCCACCACACAATTGCCTAAAGCAACAGGCCCCATCTCGTAGACTAATGAGTGAGTGTACATGATTGGAATCAACAAGACTCTATTTGTCACATAAAAGCGATATGCATTCACTTGAGTGAATAAATTTTTAATATCACCAATCAATCCAATAAAAAAATCCCTACTGATGAATTATACATACTCGCTAGTATGCAATGAACTGACGAAATAATTTAAATTATCCAATTGCAGATCACGAGTTCGAAACACTCGCTAAAGATATCCATAATCAAGAAATACTATCCTCACAGAAAAATATAAAGACCAAAATCCTGTCTAATAAAGTCAACCAATGGTGAGAACGTCGTATAAATGTGCCTGCCATATCATATGGTAACACCATATTTTAGCAAATGGAGCAATAAAATATTTAAGCCATGTCGAAAAATAATAGTATCACTTCTACTAGAAATATATACAAGTATGCCCAGTGTTCATGAAAACTCATATCAGTAATGCCATACCTCTTACAATACCTTCATATTCCAGATGTTAATATAATTCAAAGATCGCCGGTAATCCAAGTGTTTGTCACAGATTTCTCGCTAGATCGACGAAAACGCTGTATCACCCACTGAACTAACGCTTGACTCCATCCTAGTGAATTTGTTGTCATATGTATCCTCTTCGTCAGGAACCGAATCCATCGCTCTGAGGTGCCATCACGCCTCTGTATCCGCCTAGCCTGACATGATGAACTGAACATTATCCATCATGGATATTGTCCAAACTCTTCCACAAAAGTTCATAAATACAGAGTATCCCATACTCTTCGAATATGTCACGCCACTGTTCCATAAACTATTCGGTTGGCATTCGATAATAATGTTAGTCTCCACAGCGGCTGAATTTCACTAGTAGAAAAATAAAGTATCTTGAAAAGTGTACTGATTTGTCAGACACCCTGTATCTGTGTTCGTAACTAAGATATTTCATAACTGTTCATGATATGTAACTATTATGCTGCACGTGCCACTATTCACAAAGTGCATACGCTTATAAATTTTCACTTGCCAAAAGCAGTAATGTTGGAATGGCCCCGTGGTCGCCTTAAATATTTCGGTCCAAATGCATCATGAAATATGCCGTAATACCGCTGAAATAAGTTCAAGTCCATCTAAATGTCCATAATAGAAATGCATAATCGTAATTGGACTGCACAATTGGACTGTCGAAACACAAGTCCAAACATCTCAAGCTTGACAAAATGTCAGAGTATGTTCAACTCCTTGACCATCGCGTGATTATAAAATGTCGTCCACAGCACGAAACTTTCCGCCTTGTCCTTGTATAATATGAGGTTGAATACTGGCCTCATTACACTGCTTCGCTGTGCGGTTATACATTGAGAATGTAGCTCAAATTTTGTTTCTCGATTCTAGTATAATACTGCGTATTGCTTCGGTAAATTGTAAGCTTCGAAAAGCATTGCTGTTTCACGTGAATACTACTGCGATGTTGAAATGACATGTGTCTGAACACCGGCTTCCTTGCTCAAGTTCACGGCCTGAATAACCTGCCCTTGTGGACAGCGTGTGCTCCAACCACGAACTCCGAATACTGCGTTGCAGGCCTCGCCTAGCGACTCTCTCTCCCGCACGTAACTTTCTGTATTGCACTGCCCTGTTAACTGTTTTCTTATCGCACGATGTGATCCGCTCAGCTTGACTGCTGGAGTAATTCTTTTTGCTGGTGTCACTTTGTTCGGCCGTCTCGCCCTGCTCTACTACGTGACTTCCCCCTTCCTTCCGCTGTCTGATGTCACAGCTCTAACCTCGACCACACTATTTCGGCTATTAAGTTATAACATAACTTAAGGAGTTGTGTGCCATTCTTCAAGTTATTACCAATAAGATTTCTTGATATTTCCTTCCCTTCTGAGGATAGATAAGGTTTTATTCCATATTAATCTTTATAATTATCCAGTATTTCTCCCATAATTCAATATGCTTGAGGGGTAGTGCCTCCTTCTCCCTCGGCCTCCTACGTCATTTCCTACCATTCTTCTGACTCGATCTGAGCACTATCTTTTCTCCTTGCCCACAAATCGCAACTATGGCTCGATCACAACTGGCGTAGCCGATAGCCTCAACTAGGTATCGGGTACATCTCTCCCGTACATCTCCTTTTTTTATCAGTCTAAAAAAAATACTCTCAGGCATTCTCTATATACAACATATAATGTACACGATAGCTATGCAACCATCCTCTTCCTAGGCATAATGATACTTCCTAATGCTGGCTGCGTTGAAAGTTCCAACAACTTCATTCGTGTCTATTCCCTCGGTGGACTATATCTTCTTCTTCAATTAAATCTTCATTTTTAACCTGGTATGTTTCGACTATGATGATGTGTTACCAATGACTAGCATGTTGATTCGGCGTTAATTTATCGTTTTTTTTCTGCACCACTCGTGCTTGCCCTATTGACATCTCGAATTAACTCTTCGGATGGTGCACTAGGTTGTCTATCCTCTTGCCTTGTTCTCCCGTACTTTTGGCTTTCTTGTCGTCTTTCATTCTGATCATTCCTATTATTATTATCATCTTGTCTATTGGTTTGATTGGACTGCTGATTCTGATTCCAATTGTATCTGCCTCGATATCGGTTATTGTATCCGTTCCGGGTCTGATATCTGGAATTTTGATTGTAGTTCCTGTATCTACCTTCTCTTGGATCTTGTTCATACGGCCTTTCATACGGTCCTTGATATCTGTCTTTCCCACGGACGTTATGAATATTTCCTCTATTCCCTTCGTTTCTTCTATTCCCCCATGAATCTCTCCTATCTGCCTGTGCGGCATTATCAACAACTACCGCATTCACTTCTTGCGTGTTCCGATTTTCATTTCTCGAATTCCTAGGTGTCATGTGAGCACTCGTGTAATCCAATCTGCGTAGGATATCATCGTAATGTTCAAGTGTATTCGCTCCCGAAGCTTTGAGTGATCTTTGGACTTCTACTGGCAACTGGATTGCTATTGCTTGTAACAGTTCGTCTTCTGGCAATGGAGGAATCAAAAATTGCAATTTAGCTAACTGAGATGTAAAATAATTTGCATAAAGTGTTGGATGTGACGTAGAGTAACGTTTTGAGTACATTTCTGCTCTCACGTTTAACTGATCTTCTGCACTCCAGAATCGTCGTAAAAATGCTAAGGCAAATTGTTCCAGGTTCGCAAAGTTACATCTAATTGCGCGAAACCACGTCAAAGCTGGCCCATCTAAGGCGCGTTCGACTACCCTTAGTTCTCTTTCCTTAGCTACTCGATGTTCCGCCATGTTATCTCGGATATCTCTCAAAAATTCGACTGGTGTGACTCCTGTATACCCAGAAAATTTTCTTAGTTTATCATCAAGATTTCTGATGGTCACCGGACCTGAGTACCGTTCATTCGTACAAGACGTGTTTATATTCTCATTCAAATCATCTTGAGGGGTTGAACTAGTCCTTTCAAAAGTAACGTTTTGTTGCATTTGACTATCCTCTCCTGCGCTCACCTCTTGACTATTCATATTACGACCTATCGGTGTTTGATTCATCGATACATCCCCCGTTGTTACGTCATGACTTGTGAAATTATCTATTATAGACTCCAGTTTAGTCATCCTATCTTCCGTTCGCTTTTCCACTATCTTGACTTTGGTTTCCAAATTGTCTAATGAAATAACAGTCTGCGTTCTGTTACTCTCTTCCAAATCGTTCTTCAATTTGTCTATCTTATCTTCGCACGTTGTCTTGACTGACGCGACCTGTTCCTTTAATTGATCTACATCTGTCCTGAATTGAGCTGAATCTATTTTCATCGTTTCTTTATTCTCAGTAAATCTCGCTTCCAAATTCGTCATACCTGCGATTAATTTTTCTTCCAGCTCTGAACGCTTTTCTTTTGCTTCGGCATCGACCTCACTATACCGTTCTTCCACTATTGCACCGGCTCTATTTTTAAACAATGCTAAGTTTTCATTAACTTTCTGATCTGTCATCATCAATTTTCTTAATGTCTGCCTGCAATTGGTTTTCTAAGGATTTCAAGTTAGAATTAACCTCTCCTAAGACTTCCTCTTTGACTGTCCCAATTACTGATTTCAAACTTTTAATTTCATTACCTAAATTCATTTCTAAACCTTTAATCTTGGATTCGAAAGATACTTCGGTAGACCATTCTTGTATTTTTCCTACATTTGCTACTAAACCATTTATGTCGAATCGTAATTTCGATACATATGATTTAATATCATTCTGAATAGACATAACAACTGTTCTCAAATTAAGAATATTTTCTTCACCTTTGTTTTCTAACTATGGAATGTTTTTTCTTAACATGTGCAAATTTTTCTCTCAATTCTACTGCCTTTATATCTGATTGTAAATCTTTTAATATTTCATCATTTTTAACGTTAATCTATTTTCCAAACTCGTTAAATTATTTTTCAACTCTGTGTTACTTTCTTCACTACGAGCTTGTAAACTAGTTTCTAACAATTTAAAATTATCTTTTAAATTAGCCTCACTAGCTTTCAAATTAATTTCAGTACTACTTTGCAATCTCTCTTCCAATGACTTTAAGTTAGTTTCATTACTAGTCTGCAATGACTTAAATTCATCTTTACTAGTGGACTATAATCTTTCTTCCAATGTCTTTAAACTATCTTTCAAATTACCTTCATTACTGGACTGTAATCTAGTCTCTAAAGACTTTAAACTATCTCTCAAATTACCTTCATTACTAGCCTGTAATGACTTCAAGTTCTCCTCATTACTAGTCTGTAAAGCGTTTACATTTTCTTTACATCTAGCTTGTAACCTAGCCTCTGAATCATTTATCTGCTCTTTGACTTCCGATTCCATTCTAGTAATATTTGCCACAATGCCGGACATACTACTCTGCAAATCTCCTAACAACTTAGCCAAATCTTCCGCTGACATAACTATAATTTTCAACTAAACCTTTTAATTGAGAGACGTTGGATAGCAAAACATCACAATGTATCAATTCCTAACTACACTTGGGTATAAGAAAAATGACATATAATTAAACATGATATAACACTAATATGATTAACATGATCACTGGAATGGGCATACAAGTATATTGTCTGACCAAGTCAAATAAATTTTATAACCCCATTAAATGAAATAGAGATCAATCTCCTCGTAACCTCAATCTGATGTGTTCCCATAGAATAAACAAAATCGAAACCCCACGTTGGGCGCCAATTCTCCCTCCTCTGCACCCATTCATCCGAGGTATGCGATGACCCATCTGCCATTACATTGCATACCTGGCTTCCCAGGCTAGAGTGGAGTTAAATGAACATGAAATCAAATAAGGAATGTGTCGGAAATTCAGTTGAAATATCTCAGAAGTAGACGGTAATACGAGATAAAGTATCTCCAGGGTCGTTACGGGGTTAAATTTAATCATACTAACAAATAGAAATGGGCGCCATCAACTGAACCCCTAGCAAACCACATCCTTTCTGGTTAAGCCTTAATTAAGACAAAGGAAAGGATTGGGAAAACAACACCATCATCAGATCACAACTAAGATAAAACCAAATTTATTTAAACTTTAATAGTCAGACAAAAAAAATAAACACAAACCCTGCCTAAGAGTATGGTCGAGTGTAAACGTTAGCTTGTTATAGTCCTCAAAATAGAACCATCTCTGTGCCATTTTAAAGTATTTTTCATCCACATTAAATATAAAAATTTACTAAAGTTCGCTTGAGTTCTCAGGGCCACCGTAGCACTATGTCTTTGCGTCACTGACATTTCATGATCCCTGAGACCTAACCTTTCTTTAATTTAACATCAGTAATGTGGATGTCAAGAAATATGAATCTGTTTAACACAAAATATCCTAAAAACACATATATTCAAATATTCACTCATTTCTATGGATTAAATGGCACTAATCAATGCTAGAAATCCCAACAATTGCTCCTAAAAATCTAACAATTAATTTATACACCATATTTACACTATCACTGATTATTGCTTGGTTGTGAATCAAAGAAAACTTCACTATTCATTGGTTATCACCATCATTATCATATCAAAATTAAATATTTCTCACATTAGTTCTCATCCCAATATTCGTTATATTCAAGTCAGAATAATTAATTTATTACCATCAAATCATTTAAATGAATATTATATTCATCAATTCATTAGATTATTCAATTATCCACACACTCTCATTTCATTATCTCATTCCAATTAAATTATCTCAATTCATCCATTTAAATTGTTTAATTCATTAATTCAAGTTGCAATTCATCAATTTATTTAAATCATATCTCTTATTTTAATTTATTTAAATTCTTTTAAATTGTATTAGTCATCAGCTCCTTTAATTAATTATCACCCTTCTATTCAGTTATTCATCAGCTGTTTAATCACCTATTGATTTATTTAATTCAGTTAATTTATTCAACCTTTAATTCATCCATTTATTTAATTCATCCATTTATTCAAATTTTAATCAATTTATTCAAATTTTAAGTCATCGGGTTATTCAAATTTTAATTCATTGGGTCAGATCATTAATATGTTTAAACTTCAGATTATTATTTCATAAATTATTATTATCAGAACATCTTGGATTATTAAAATTATTTATTTATTTATTTATTTAATTTCCTAAAAAATTGTTTAATATAGGTTATAGAACGTTGTCTTACAGTTTTATCAGTTCCAAGTTATACATCGTATTTAATTATCATGCCAAAATAATACGTTGCCTTCACAAAATCACGTTGGATCTCACTATCCAAAACTTCACCATTTAATCTCACTTTGTCAAATACCATATTTGAATACCATAATTATTCCATATAACACCATAATTATCCCATATGACACCATAATTATTCAGCGCACAGCATGAATCTCCAAAAATATGCTAGACTGGGTTCAACAACCTCATGTCTGCCTCAAAATTATCATTGGCAACATTGCAAACTTCCACTTGGCAACCTCTATAAAAAATACTTCACATAATCACGTTGCATGATCCACAAAAATATATAACTGGCTTCAAATGATTAACGCACACAATCTAGAAGAACTGTAATTAATCTGGTCATATCTAGACAACTTCTTAAACAATATGAAAATTACCTTAGCAATCGTAATCCAATTCAAGATCTGGTTTAAATTTAGAGCATAAATTCTCTTAAGATCCTCAAGATTTACTTCAAAGAAAAACACCAATGTGTTATATTACCTCACATCAAAAATATATAATAATGATCTGCCTCAAAATAAATTCTGACCATAAATGATTCATCTTACAAGATTCAATTACTTGAAATCCTTCTCAAAGGTATCAAATCACTCACAAAGAGTATCAAAAGTATCAGCTGTTAAATGAATATACTCTCAGAAGAGTATTGCAAAAAAAGATTGGATTAGCAAAACAAGAATCAGAAAATGTAACCTTGCTGACATTTATTATTAATTCATTTAAGAAAATTCGACTATAATGTGACTGGTAGTTTATTGTTTAATCCTCTTACGATCATAAGTACACTCGGATAATAAAATGAGACCCTCGACTGGCAGGTAAGGTGAGTGCCACCACGCAATTGCTTAGAGAAACAGGCCCCGCCTCGTAGACTATGATGATAATGCCCTGAACGATAGGTCAGGTGAGTGCCACCACACAATTGCCTAAAGCCACAGGCCCCATCTCGTGGACTAATGAGTGAGTGTACATGATTGGAATCAACAAGACTCTATTTGTCACATAAAAGCTATATGCATTCAATTGAGTGAATAAAATTTTAATATCACCAAACAATCCAATAAAAAAATCCCTACTGATGAATTATACATACTCGCTAGTATGCAATGAACTGACGAAATAATTTAAATTATCCAATTGCAGATCACGAGTTCGAAACACTCGCTAAAAATATCCATAATCAAGAAATACTATCCTCACAGAAAAATATAAAGACCAAAACCCTGTCTAATAAAGTCAACCAATGGTGAGAACGTCGTATAAATGTGCCTGCCATATCATATGGTAACACCATATTTTAGAAAATGGAGCAATAAAATATTTAAGCCATGTCGAAAAATAATAGTATCACTTCTACTAGAAATATTTACAAGTATGCCCAGTGTTCATGAAAAATCATATCAGTAATGCCATAACTCTTACAATACCTTCATATTCCAGATGTTAATATAATTCAAAGATCGCCGGTAATCCAAGTACGAAAACGCTGTATCACCCACTGAACTAACGCTTGACTCCATCCTAGTGAATTTGATGTCATATGTATCCTCTTCGACAGAAACCGAATCCATCGCTCTGAGGTGCCATCACGCCTCTGTATCCGCCTAGCCTGACATGATGAACTGAACATTATCCAACATGGATATTGTCCAAACTCTTCCACAAAAGTTCAAAAATACAGAGTACCCCATACTCTTCGAATATGTCACGCCACTGTTCCATAAACTATTCGGTTGGCATTCGATAATAATGTTAGTCTCCACAGCGGCTGAATTTCACTAGTAGAAAAATAAAGTATCTTAAAAAGTGTACTGATTTGTCAGACACCCTGTATCTGTGTTCGTAACTAAGATATTTCATAACTGTTCATGATATGTAACTATTATGCTGCACGTGCCACTATTCACAAAGTGCATACGCTTATAAATTTTCACTTGCCAAAAGCAGTAATGTTGGAATGGCCCCGTGGTCGCCTTAAATATTTCGGTCCAAATGCATCATGAAATATGCCGTAATACCGCTGAAATAAGTTCAAGTCCATCTAAATGTCCATAATAGAAGTGTATAATCGTAATAGGACTGCACAATTGGACTGTCGAAACACAAGTCCAAACATCTCAAGCTTGACAAAATGTCAGAGTATGTTCAACTCCTTGACCATCGCATGATTATAAAATGTCGCCCACAGCACGAAACGTTCCGCCTTGTCCTTGTATAATATGAGGTTGAATACTGGCCTCATTATACTGCTTCGCTGTGCTGTTATACATTGAGAATGTAGCTCAAATAATGTTTCTCGATTCTAGTATAATACTGCGTATTGCTTCGGTAAATTGTAAGCTTCGAAAAGCATTGCTGTTTCACGTGAATACTACTGAGATGTTGAAATGACATGTGTCTGAACACCGGCTTCCTCGCTCAAGTTCACGGCCTGTATAACCTGCCCTTGTGGACAGCGTGTGCTCCAACCACGAACTCCGAATACTGCGTTGCAGGCCTCGCCTAGCGACTCTCTCTCCCGCACGTACCTTTCTGTATTGCACTGCCTTGTTAACTGTTTTCTTATCGCACGATGTGATCCGCTCAGCTTGACTGCTGGAGTAATTCTTTTTGCTGGTGTCACTTTGTTCGGCCGTCTCGCCCTGCTCTACTACGTGACTTCCCCCTTCCTTCCGCTGTCTGACGTCACAGCTCTAACCTCGACCACACTATTTCGGCTATTAAGTTATAACATAACTTAAGGAGTTGTCTGCCTTTCTTCAAGTTATTACCAATAAGATTTCTTGATATTTCCGTCCCTTCTGAGGTTAGGTAAGGCTTTATTCCATATTAATCTTTATAATTATCCAGTATTTCTCCCATAATTCCATATGCTTGAGGGGTGGTGCATCCTTCTCCCTCGGCCTCCTACGTCATTTCCTACCATTCTTCTGACTCGATCTGAGCACTATCTTTTCTCCTTGCCCACAAATCTCAACTATGGCTCGATCACAACTGGCGTAGCCGATAGCCTCAACAAGGTATCGGGTACACTATGATGGACTTCCTAATTCCTACCCCCACGGCAGGGGATCTTTAACGTGTAAATGATTATGAGTGACATGACAAATGATAATTCCTTGATCAGATGAAGCTGGCTTTAGACAGAACAAATAGAACTTGGTTATATGTTGCTTGAAATGAGTATAGAAAACAAGCTTGCTGGGGCAGACAGACAGGATGTTGATTTTATTTGAGCATATGCGAATGCATTGAACTGACTTCACAACAGGGCAATGAAAAAAGCACAGAGATGCTGAGGACACTTGAAGGTCAAACGATATGGCAACCATGGTGGGAGGGGGAAGCGAAGATGATGTCGCCGACCACGGTGGCCATGTTCAGTGGATGAATTTATATTTTGCGAAGCATTGAACGGAGAGGGTCATGTGACGACTTGTTTTAAGGGTACTTATTTTTCCGATCTTTTCTATGGTGGACTCATTGTTTGAAATAATCCAAAACTGCTAGGGCATGGCCTTAAGATTTTATAAACCGATAATGGGATTTTGACATACAAGGTCCCCCAGAACTTGACATGATGTCATACTTTTTATGGCTTATGAATTTCCCCCCAAAAAGACCCAAAACAACAAGATCATGGACTTTTGCTTTTCTTAAAATATTGCAAACCAATAATGTTAGATGTTTACTGTGAGTGACGAAACGTAGCTAGGTAAAGAAAGAATTATTGTAGGCTACATTTATGGTGACTGACACGTCTTTGACCATTGGAACTTGTTTTCAGATCTGACTGTAGTACATAGGGAGTATAGGTTGTAGGCATGGCTTGACAAACGGTGTACACAAAATTCAATTTATCGATTCAAGAATTAAGAGTAGACTATCATTAATTAATTGGTTCAAGAGTGTAGCTAAAAATAAAAATAAAAATGGTGACTAAATTAAACTAAACTAAACCAAGTCGAATCAAGCCCAACTGAACCAAACCAAGCCTAAAGCAAACCAAACCTAATCAAGTACATGCCAAGGGCTTAAGTGTAAAACTTGTGGGGAAATTCAGCCATTGGCAATGTCCAAAGGAAGGGATAACGCTCTACCTTTAGAGGTAAAGCTAGCGCATGGTGCTAATGCACATTCCCAAGTACATGAACCACACACACACAATTATCCTATGCTGCTTTAATGAGATGACTGTTGAAACTTACTCAGTGGTTACACGTTTTCACGTTAAAGACCCCCTGCACAGGGGTTAGGAATTAGGAAGTCCATCATAGGAAGAATCGGAAAACGAACCCTCGACCCACCGTCTCATAAAATAGCGATTGCTGTATTGGGATATCACCACCGTGGCTAGTGATAGCCTCGTTGATACACGTGCCCAGTGGTATCGTCTCTCTCTATCTACAACCATTCTTGATGAACTTTTTAGACAGATTTTAAAAAGTTTTAAAAATTAAAAGTTTTTCAACAAAAGTGTCGTTAGACCTTTTCGCAATTTTCTTTAAAACATAAATACTATATTCGAAAGGGGGCGTCACCCCGATTCCTACGACCCCTCGTACACGTCTCTGGCGATAATGGTTTGTGAGATATAACAGAAAGTCTAAAATCACAGCTTTACACCAAAAAAATCTGTTTCCCTCATTCTCAAAAACTTTAACCTATTACCAAACTAAAGAGGGTTTTGAGGCAAGCCATTTGACACGTCATAGGAGCAAATCCGACAATGCATTCGTGAGATATCGGAAAAAGTCTAAAATCATGGTTTTACCCCCAAAAAGCCTGTTTCCCTCATTCTCAAAACTTTAACAAGCGATTTGAAACGTCACACGTCCAAATCAGACCTTGCGTTCGAGAGATATCGGCAAACATCGTAGGAAAGTAGGCGACTATCTAGCTCTCTCCTCACCACCAAAATCCCTTCTTATAATCATTTTTCAAAGAGCTCGCTCTCTTACAAAAATCCCAAGTGCGGATGAGTAAAAACAAATAATTCATATTGGCTTTCCTCCGTACACATGTCACTTGTGTTGAACAACGTTTCATTTCATATTAGCATTGAGATGTATACATGTAGCACATGGAAAGCAATCTTTGCCTGAAATATTACTCTTTCACCCTCTAGTAGGGTAGGTTTTATTTTGGGGTGGAAATATGTTGTCCATTGGAAAGGGGGTGTCAACCCGAGTTCAACAACACCTCATTTGTTAAAATCCGACCATGGGTTCGCGACTTATTAACAAGGACCCGTCCACAGGGACTCGTCAACAAAGACCCGTCCACAAGGACCCGTCAATAGGGACCCGTCCACAGGGACTCATCAACAATGACCTGTCCACAGGGACCCATCAACAGGGACCCTTCAAAAAGGATCCGTTAAAAATGACCCCCGTCAAAAAGGGCCCGTCCAAGGGGGGCCAGTCAACAGGGACCAGTCCAAAGGGACAAATCAACAGAGATCAATCAAAAGGGACCAATCAACAGGGATCAATCAAAAGGTGGTCTCCCCTCAAGGCCTGACATGCCCCTCTTTGATTATTGGTTTACCGATCGACAAGCGTCGCTTGAAATACTTTTTTGATCACCCCTCGTGGGTTGGGTTAGGTTAGGTTACACTACAGCCACCATCTTTAAAAAGCCCACCCTCTTACAAAAAGCTATGAGTGGGCATGCGTAAAAAACAAAAAACAAGCATGTTAATTCATAGTGGCTTTCCACCGTACACAAGTCTCTTGTGTGGAACAATTCCAATTCCATATTGGCATTCAAACTCTCACATGTTGCACTTGAAAAGCGAGATTTTCTAAAAAATTACAATTTCACCCCCTAGTAGCGGTAGGTTTCATTTTGGGGTTGAAATAATTTATCTAGAGGAAAGGGGGTGTCAGCCCGAGTAATTTGACACCTCGTTCAAGTCTCTAGTTTTCTTGGTTCACAAGCTAGGTTAAGTTAAGCTACGGTCGCCATCTTGGGAGGAGGGTGAGGAGGAGGAGGGCCTTGAACCATCCAAAATCCACGACTATATCAGTAGCCTATCCATATTCTCAAGCGTAAACGCACTCATCTACAACGAAATGCACTTAAAGGTCGATAGTACTAGGCTCATAGACACACGTCCTCTCCTTTTGAAACAGATATCCCTTTTCTTTTAACCCTTATCTGGGTCTGCTGGACCCAGTTTCCGTTACTTTCTATTAACGGCATTATGGAAAAGATCGCCATGCAAGGACAGAAATTCTATTAATTTGTTCATTTTTATGCGTTAAACAATGATTTAAGGATAGACCTGCGATTGAAAGTACTAATCCCTGTCTCGTGTACGGTACTTAACCGGACAAGCGGGGTCCATTTCACCCTTTATAGTTGGGCAACAGTGAACCGGCGTTTTTGTAAGCATAATGCATGATTAATATATTATTCAATGGATCTCTCCAAAGAACTTCGACTGATTAACTACTCGTTCCCTTCAGAGGAAAGTGTCCTTTCCGACAGTGAATAATAAATAAACGCAATAAGTACGGCTTAACAACTTTGTGGGCCTGGGATTTTAAAACGTCCTATCCTTAGAATGGTTTGCCCTATATCGGTAAGGGCAATGCCGATAGGGCTCCTCTTTGTCCACGGCGTCGAATTGTACTGACTCTAACTGTTCCGTATTAGAAGAATAGCAGAATCATCTCCGTGATATCTAGTTCATGGATGTGGAGTTATGGCACGCTATTGACAAAGGCTTTCAAAAATTACTTCCTACTACATAAATCTATATTTTTCTGATGTCAACAGATTCCTTTTCTGGAGAAATTCTTTCCTTGCCTGTGCCAACCTCCTGTTGATATCCTGTTTGCTTTGTTCATCACTGGTTATTTTGCTTCATAAGTGATGGAAGTCTCCTACTTCCATTAGCTTACCACCTGCCAATTTGACGTCCATAGGGGCTGCATTCCAATATTTCAGTTTTACATTAATTCCAATATCACCTTACAATTTCGACAACGGGGCATCCAAGGAATTCTAAGTTATTTAGAGTTTATTTGCGACTGAATCTAATGAACGTAGTAAATCTGAGCACGGTAAATTATTATTCAAGATTAATTCACTGGCATCTATCATAATTCAGATGTTTCCATATATTGAAAATGGCGGCTTTGAGAAAGTTATAATAAAGTTTTCTGTGTCCTAATCGGGCGATCTTCTTGAAAGTTTGTGTGATGAACCAAAGCAATAATCTTCATCTACTGGTACATAACGCTCTGGTTTACATATAGATTAAACCAATATGGTGATCATCCGAAATGATTTGCCAGTTCTCAATATCTGCAAATCTATTACAGCAAATGAACTGAAATTTTGTGAGTTGATAGAGGCCATTTATGTAAGTTCACCTATGGAACTTTTAATAGCCTCGTGATTATAAAAGTAACATGGTGGCGAAGCAAAATTTTACTATTTATGTGGATATTTCTCACGAATTAATCATCCAGGAAATGTGAATCACGGCAAGGTGTATTCTCATGCAAGGCTGAAAATATTGATATCTCATATAATTTAATTTGTATGAGGACTTAAAATTGGCGGCTGTGCAAACTCTTCAAAATCATATATTTAATTCTCATGTCTTATGAAGTGATAGAAATATAGATTGTTATAATGAAAACTGGTTCACAATATTACTAAAACTATTTAAGCAATGAAACTAAAATGTTGTAAGGTGATACAGAAATATTAGCCAAGCACATGCATGCGTAACTGTTAAAATCATGAGAAAAAAAAAATTACTCTGGTCTCAAATGCTATTTAATATTGCCAATTGACCTTATCCAAGATAATTGAAACATAAGAGAGCGAATCATTTCTCAGTGAACAGAGTAAATAGAACTCATAATCAATTGTGTTAACAAATTCGAGATGGCATCAGTTCCAAGTTTTTAAATATGATTATTTCATTTCTCGTAACCTATTCGAGACATGGAGGAGATTGATCGGCTATTATAATAACCGTTATCTAATAGCACTAAATTCTGTAGCTTACTTTTCGTAAGATATAAACTTTGCTTGAGTTCAAACAATTGATTCCAAAGAGTTACTGGGAAATTCAAATTTTTAGCAAATTAGACCAATGATTGGCAACACTGTAGCTATTAATGAACCTTCAATATGGTTTCTAAGAGCGCACAATATGTTCGAATTGCAGTTGTGAAGCATAAATCACATAAAAAGGTAATAAAATAAAGATAAGTTTAGATGTTGAGGGATGACAATCTGGAGTGCAAAGAGAAATAAGTGATGAAAATCTGCAAACATGTCGACCGTATCAACGTGCAATGTTAATTCGGTGCGCGCTAAATTTAAATTTCATTGTGAGGCAAGTCTCAGCGAGTCGTCGACTGACAACACAAGGGAAGAGGGTTCGTAAGTCATAGAATTCAGATTTTGAATACTTAGAAAGAACACTTACTTTCATTAAAATGAAATTCCAACCCTCAAAAAATGTACATGCGCAGTAAATAGTAAAGAAGATTTACCTAAATTCAGTGATAGTACTGTTCATAAGTGTTGATGAAGAACTAAAACCTCTATTTCAAGCGATGGAAATGAGCTTCAGCTTGCTTTGGTCTTTATGCAGTCAGTAGATCGTGGTTATCTTCTGAATTTCAAGGCTACGTGTCGTAAACCTTCAAGGATCTCTCATCTATAAGCTGCCAATTGCTCCTACTCTACTATTTATTTTATCCACGAAAAGATGATTTTCGGCTTACAGTTGCTTGATGGGATTGAAGGACACTCATAATTTCATCTTTACTCATTGTTTACGTCATATGTCACCTAAGACAATTTAAGTTATTATAATAATAATGAGACCAGTTTCTAGCTCTGCTAAGAGAGTTCGCTTTTAATAAACTCAGCGCCTCAGAAAGAGTTTCGTATGCGGGAGAGTCCATGTGCTGCAGCAGGTTCGAGAGGGGAGGAATGTCCACTTTGCTTGTTACTAAGGAAATGTTCACATCGGCTCCTACTCTAACAGTATTGTATGTTATTGCGTCTCCCACAGCAGAAGTGACCCTATACAGCACTTTCCTTCTCCTTCTGATGTTAGGCCCCTTAAAACAACAATGATCATCAACCTTCT
Source organism: Meconema thalassinum (assembly GCA_946902985.2). Taxonomy (NCBI): domain Eukaryota; kingdom Metazoa; phylum Arthropoda; class Insecta; order Orthoptera; family Tettigoniidae; genus Meconema; species Meconema thalassinum. The sequence goes on from OX336395.1 coordinate 242,635,332, forward strand.
CCAATCATTCTTTTGCAACTGGCCAATTTGGGTGCACATAAGACGTAGCGTAGTAGACGATTATACATAACAATTAAACAAGATTATTAAAATAAATCGTCAGTATTTTCTTAACCACACCTATATCATTGGGAAAGAGCTCTTAGACTGCAGCATGTCGAGAGGTCCAGTAATCAATGGCACGGTTTGCGAGAGAATATGAACCATAAATTGTACACTGTGATTGAAACTTTACTTTGAAAGAATGATAGATAACACCTACTCATTAAGGTAGGCTCTTCCATACGTTTGCTAATTATAACGCATGCTGGTTGATTTGTATACGTGTTGTACATAGAGGTGAGTCTATATTTCGTTATCCTAGCCTCAAGTGATTAACACCCAAGTTTCTTTGTCACACGGGTCACACTGCTCCTAGAATTAAAGTCATGAGCACAAATATAGTGGAATTTCTTTGTTTCAATTCCAATTCATTTAAGATTCCTACTTGTTATTAATCTCAAACCCCTGATACGTGTTATAAAATGGATCATATGAGGGGCAAATTCCTAATTCATTAGCAGAGTTGCTACTTCCTGCTAATACCTTAATTACTAAAAGCAGATATTTGTAAGCTTTAGAAACTACACACCCTATATGACTACACTATGACATATCATTCCTTACGGGATCGCCCAAATATTTGAATGAATCTTTTTTACAAGTATTTCTGACCGGATGTTATATTGAAAATCTTCCCTCCGTCCTTTCCTTATTCTTATAAGACTAGGTTTTCATGTATTTATTCTCATTTAATGTTCTATCGCCCACTTATAGAGCCGGTTCAGGTCTCCTTGAAATACTGCGTTGTTTAGTGAACTATTTATCTGTCAATATATAACGAAAACATCCGCAAACAATCGACAGTCACTGTGAAGACTGGTTTGTAAGTCATTTCTAAAGGCCAAAATTAACAAGGGTCCGAGCACGCTAACCTGATGGATACGTGACGTTACGGTAACTTTATCTGAGAATATGCATTCGACTTTTTTTTTGAGAACCACCCGACAAAAACTATTGGAACCATAGAATAACTCTTCTATCAATCTTCTTTGAAGCTAATTTATGGAGTAGAATGTCATGCGGCACGACATAAAGAAAAACCCGTGAATCTACAGCCCATGAAGGACGCAGGTTTACCAAGCAACTGCTGGCCAGCCATTTGGCAAGCAGATAATGAGGTGAAGCGTGGTCAGCGCGTTAGGGCCCCTAGGCCTTTATTCTTGGTCTTCATCACTGCTCCACTGCTTACCTATCAGAGAGCAACTAGCAAATAATGAGGTGAAGCGAGGTCAGGGCGTTGGTCCACTAGGCCATTATTCTTGGTCTTCATCACCGCTCCGCTGCTTCCATATCAGACAGCAACTTAATTGTCCTCACGAAGGAGAGTGCACCCCGTTGCAGCCCTCACGTCAGTTTCTAAAATCCCTGATGGAGCCGGGAATCGAACTCGAGGACTCCGGGTTTGTGGCCGGCTCGCTTCCCCAATACCACGGGGCAGGCCGCACGATATCTAACGACTTCGTAAAATATATAACTACGACGTCGACTTAAACTAACAATTCGCCATTATCTTGAAAACGAGATAATATCTGATTCTCGAGCGGGTAGACTTGCTGAAATTCATGATGCCTATCATTAAACCACGATAAATTTACCCACTCGTTCCGCATGATGTTGCAAATGTGATGCTACAATTGTCTACATACGATGAACATAAGGATAACCGGCCTGTAGTTGCCCAATTCAAATCTGCTCCCTCCCGTAATTATTGGAACTATCGTAGCTGTTTCCCAGTCATCGGGAAATTGCGCTTTGTTTATGGACACATAAGACATCATCTCCATGTATCGTGCCATGCCGCACGTCACTTAAAATATTATCGTTCAATGTGCATCGCTTTCGAGATACTATTTTGTTGGAATTTTTATATGTGTGCTGCTGGACTCTTTTGTCCCGTGGACCACCGATTAGGAACCAGTGCCCTACGCAAAGGTTACTGAGAAGACGAGACAAATAAAGAAATATCCGCAACAAAAAGTATTGACGAGTGATTAAAGGTAGATTAAATTGGAAAAGTGAAATATGAAGGGGAGTCAAGGTAATTTGGGAGACGCTAGCAAGATGGACGCTGAGCGTCTGTAAAAGTACAACCATAAATGAAAAAATTGAAAGTGAGAAAAATAAATAAATATCCAAGTGAAAGTGAAGCATGTAAAGCGTAGACAGGGGCCAAAATACCGTGTAGAACGTACACTGTCAAATACAATAGATACATAATATTGAGAAAATATGACAAAAATAATAGGCATTAGGATGAATGCAGTGGAATAAGATAGGGGGTAGATGTGATAATGAATTGCGTACGGAACTCTCCACAATCTCGCACAAACAACTCCAAATCCTTGAGTATTCTTCCATGGTGGCATATAAATAAGAATCGCCTTGCTTGAGTTAAAAACAGATGAGGCATAACAGGATCAAAACCTGACGTGCCGTAGCAAAGAGCACAATGCCACACCATATACTGTAGTAACAAAACACGTGGCTCATGATCGCGAGAAGACGTAAAACAACGGTCTTCCTTCCTCCAGTAACAAGACGGCACAATTGCCATTTCTTCCAAGAAAAATGGAGCGTCTAGATATTGTTGAAATATTGGTCATGTAAAAACAATGCACCCAACCGCACAAGAAACTCCAGACAAAGCAACTATAGAACCCATGGGAAAGCGAAGTGGCCAATTACAGTGCAACACATGTAGGAAACTAGGGAGGGAGAAAAGATAAATGCACTCGAACATTCAAAATACAATAAGGTATAGATTTCAGTGACTCACCTATGTGCAGTGAGTTTTCCGTAAAATTATAGCAACGTAGCACACGCAATGGACTGAAGGTAAATAAATAAATAAATAAATAAACAACTGAACGGGAAAATAATAATTTATATTGCGGTAAATGGAACAGTTCACAACGATAAAATAATTCACATGTGGAGAACACCACACATAGAAACAGTTCAGACGAACATCAAGGTAAAGGGAGATGATGGATGAAGTACGATAGATTCGCCAGATAGCGCTAGCGGGTACTGTGCCCAACATATTACCCTAGTATCAGCACGGATTGGCAACCCCGCGAGAATCCTAGTGCAAGGCACCGCATGTTAACGCAGTGTGCGAGACGGCAAGGTGGAGTGACGTCACGCGTACCTGAATATTATAATGTTCATATATTTTACTCTGTTCTTACGGATCTTTTGAGGAGATAGAAAAGGCAGGAGGAGTATTATAAGTTGAACTCTAACCATATTTATTTGTGAGTTGATTGGACATCACCATGGGACGAATTTAATGTGGATTTATGAATTATGAGTAGAGTAACTCTTTGGTTTCGCCATAAGAGCGCGCTTCCGCCGACCGAGTGTTCAGCCCAGGTGTTTGGCGACCTGTCATATCGAGGAGACACACACGTGCTTTTAAGTGCGCGCATGTGAAAGTACTCCGTCGTGATGAACATGAGTGGCTATATATCCGGTCGTGATTGCGAAGGACCGTGAATGCTATATCGCCGTGTATCGGGAGTGAATTGAATTTGTCTATGTAAGACCCAATAATTACGTATCGCCGAGGTTACCGCGCGCGATTGAAACATTAGACAGCCGAGTTTGTGTACGTTATTGTAAAAATGCTTTTGGCTTGAAAGAGAAAGAAATTATTTTCGTGCAGGACATATTACGGCATCTTGTAGGAACAATGAAATACTCGCCACCGTAGGCGGACTAGTTTATGTACTTGTGACCTGAGGAGGCCAGTGGATTTCATGAACAGTTGTGGATGTTTTTTTTTAACTCTCTGCTATTGTAAAGATAGTGAAGTATACTTAATACTGGAACACTTGAATACTTGAATACTTGAAGAGTGCATGACGCAGAGACTTGCTATTTCCAGAATGGAAATAGGACATTTTCCAACTTGTGTAGTGGAGTGTCCGTGAAAAATTTGGAGATGGAAATATTTACTAAAAATATGAAGCACTAAGCCGATATGTAAGGGAACGAGATGGAGTGATTTCCACGCCAGGATGTAGCCATGAGATCACCATAATGACCACATCGAGGGAATTGAAGGAGATAGCCACCATGGAGCGGGAAGGTCCAGGGTTCGGTGCCTGTAAGAAATTTGGAAGAAGACTGAAGAAGATGGATTCCTGCAGCTTTGGATTTGGGAGCAAATGGTAGTGGACGAAGGTAGGAATTTCTTCATTGGATACGGAGATTCTTCACACCAGGAATATAGGCCTACTAAGCTTGTGCCATTCTTTCGTATTTCTTCAAGTTGGTGAGCCAGAATATTTCTTCATTTTGTAGTTGAGTGGTTTGACTACTCAGTATTACTTTATATCATGGAATTGAGCAAATGTCGAACTAATATTGAACTAAAGTCGAATTAGAAGTAGAATTGAATTTAGATAAGATGGTGAAGAAATAGATTAAGAAAATCACTGGTTTATTAATTTATTGATGATGATTATTATTATTATAAATAGCCAGATTTATTCTTCGTCTACGAAGGAAATATGTGATGTAATATTTCCCATTGAAGGGCTATAGTATGTGGAAAGACATAACCCACATTGCCTTATTCTACGATCCAGTTAATAATATATTTGCGAATATTCTAAAAATCCATGATAGGGTGTTAGGATTTTGCTACATTTGGACGGTGGAACTTAATAGGAGCATGCCTATATTTTTGGTCGAAAATATGATAGTCTATTCGATGGAATTTTCGATGGAACAGATGCCTGTAACTATTCTGATATTCAGAGCCAGATTGAAATTCAGGTTTGAATTTTTGGATCTTAACTTCAGATATTTGTGTATATTATTACGATTTGCTAAGTATGAAAATCAGTTTATACTTTAATATTTTCTTCTCCCATACTCAACTTTGGGAATTTGAATTATTTCAAGCACGTTTTGCCATTTTGCTTGAACGTTTATACATTTGACATTGCTACAAGTCAGGCCTGCATTATATCGTTATTTATACATGCCAATTATGTGATCGAAGGAAAGCCATAATGATTATAGAGCAATAATAATACATTTTCCTGCACTAAAACGGTGAAGTTGGTGTAGTCGTTAAAAAAGGAATCACCAATTTTGTTTAACATCGTCCTGGAAAAAATAATGAGAGTATGGAGGAAAGCAATAAAAGAAGAAGGTATAGAAGGAATCTGTTTAGGAACAAAAATGCAAGGTGTAAAGGTGGATTGCTTAGCGTTTGCTGATGACAGGGCATTGCTAGCCAAAGGAAAAGACGAAGCTCGAATAATGCTTGAAAAATTACATGAAATAGCTGAGAAGACTGGACTCAGGATCTCATAAGAAAAAACAGAGTACATGGAGTACAAACACAATAAAGAAAAGCATCTGGAAACAAGATATGGGAAAATCAAGAGAGCTGATAAATTTAAATATCTTGGAGAATGGATCCAGCCGAATGGACTTGATAAAGAAGCAAATAGAGGAAGAGCTAGAAAGATGGAGCTAGCCTATAAATTAGTACAAAATAGATACAACAAGAGAACTATATCCTACAGGGCAAAGATAAGACACTATACCACGGTTGTCAAGCCAGAGGGACTCTATAGCTCAGAATGCTTGATATTGAATAAGAAAGGGGAAATCTAGGATTTAGAGAAGAAGGAAAGGAAAATCTTGAGAAAGATCCTAGGACCTGAAAAACAAAAAGATGGTACATGGAGGAAGAGGAGAAATGAAGATCTCTACAGACAGGCAGAGAAAATCACAGACACCATCCGTAAGAGGAGATTGAAGTTTTATGGACACCTCATGAGAATGAGCGAGAGTCGACTAACGAAGAGAATCTTTAACTACATCACCAAGATCAAGGCAACTACATTATGGATAGAGGAAACGAGAAAAGACATGGAGGAAGTGGGGATAAATCCAGAAGACATTTGGAATAGAGAAGTGTTCCGAGCTAAGATTGATAAATTCAAGGGGTTCCAGGAAAAGCAATGTAAAAGGGCCAAAAACACCTGGTCAGATGAGAGGAGGAGGAACCACAGCGAAAGGATGAAGAAATTTTGGGAGAAGAAAAAAAGACTAACCAACAAATCAGTTGTTTTCCGTGGTCCACAGTAGGCCAAAATCGAAGGAAGAAGAAGAAGAAATAAATAAAAGAGAATAATTTAAGGTGATAATTCACATATGCTGTGAACAATTCAAGGAAATGGTTTGAGGATTAATCATGGTGTTAAATTTAAAAAAAGAGTAGAATAATGAAACACTTGGTGAATTATAAAAAGGATATATATTACTTATATTAATAATTATTGGTGAGAGGTAATTCAAAACGGCATGACTACGTAAAGTATAGGCAAATGATTGTAAATTAAGCATTGATATTAGCAAATGAATGATAGTCTAACCACTTTGCATTTAGTCAAGTGGACTATATCGCAAACAAACCATCGAATGGGAAGGAATAGGAACACTTAGTTGTCATATTATATTGAAACAAAAATTTTGAATTTTGTACAAAAAGATAATGAAGGGTGCATATTTGTTGCAACATTATGAGTAATAAGAGTAATGAGACTCAGAAATAACTTGAAAATAATTTGGAAATTATAATATTTGAGATACAAGCCCCAAAGATGTGTGCCTGATAGATTTGGAAAGCATGGATATTCTACTAATGAAATGTATTCTTCTATTTGAAGGAATCTAGATAACACTTTGTATAATAATTGTAAATAGTGAATTTAATCTTGATTTAGTGGTCAAGCTAGACCAATATTGCTATGGCAAAAATTGCTGTTAATAATTGGGGAATGATATAGTTAATTCTTGATTTTTTTTCGCATTGGTTGCATTAGTTAGAACAGAGATCTACACTATTATTCCAGGGCAAGATTCATCTTTTCTATAGATGTTTCTTTCATTACAAACACAAGTGAGTGTGTTTGTGATTGACTGGAAACAGCACCTGACGGACATTCAGGGTGTTTACTGGATTATATAATCAAATATGACCGAATCTAACCTGTTTTTATTTAATTTAATTTTCTTCGAGTATCGCCTAGTTTTATTTATATCAAAGGATAGGACCGAGGAGATTCGTTGACCATTTAAATATATTTTATTTGGACTATAAATATTTTTCTTTTGCATCGATCCACATCAAGCATTAATTTAGGCCCAATCTCCGAGGCATGATAGGCTTTTGGGATTTCTATTTTTATATGTTGGTCGATGAGTTGCCCAATAAATGGATACCTATTTTATCTTATTAATTGTGGTTATCTTCTCGATTTCTGTTGAGCTATTGCTTTGATTTAGGTTAGGGAGTGGGCTGATTTAACCTGTTACACCTGTATCCAGTTAACCACCCTTGAGACTAATTGAGTTCTCGTATCCATCGGCATATTTTTTATATTTAAACCAAGACCTCATTCATCTTTGTTCTTTATGTGATATATGTCTTGTGTTATCGGCATGAATTGCGATGTTTCCGCCGGGTCATCCATTTCACTGCCGGTTAACGGAGACAGTACGAAGAGACTCATATCAGAAATACTAACATAGGTGCCAAAGACCTAATTTACAGATATTACCAATAAGCTGTTCCGTATAATATAGCAACAAAGAGGAAATCTACTATTCAACGGATCGGAGCATTTGAAGTCTGAATGGTAGAGAAAAAGAAGAGAAATTAGTAATGGAAATGGAGAGGTTGAGGTTGGTGTTAGGGAGAGGCATTATTCTTGATAAAATCAATACAAAACCTACATAAAATAGAGTAAATACAAGACAATATGCATACCATTGAATCAGATGAAGAAATTGAATTAGTCAACGAAGAAATAGATGATATTCTGAGGTATGTGAAGGGTGACGAAAATATTAGATAGTAAAGAGTGATTTGAATGCTGTTGTAAAAAGAGGACGCGAAGGGGAGTGGTATGACAATTTGTATTAGGTGAATGGAATGATGGAGGAAGGAGACTGACGAAATTCTGCAAGAGGCACGACTCGTTCATAGCAAGCACTTTAATGAAAAACTACAATGGATGAATATACTCATGTATGAGACAAGGTGATACACGACGTTTCCAAAAAGACTTCATTATGGTCACGCAGAGATTCCTAAATTAGATTCTGGATTGCAAATCACATTCTGGATCAAACATAAACTATGACCACAATCTGGTTGTTATGAAATACAGATCAAGGCTGAAGAATCAAAAGAAAATAACAAGCCAAAATGAGGACAATAGACAACCTAAAAGAGAAGGAAGTTAACAAAAGATTGAAGAGGAGTAATTTATAAGAAAAGACTAGTGATGAACACTGAACAACCTTCAAATGCAGAGGAATGGACATTCTGGTGAAATAAATAACAAAATCCGCAGAAGAAAACATTGTTAGACATGAATACAATTTGAAGAAAACCGTGGATCACTCAGTATGAATATCAGAATAAATGGATGAAAAGCGGAAGAACAAGACTGCAAGAGGTGAAATTGGGAAGGCAGAATACAGACGTCTGAAAGTTGTCTGAAGGAAGGAAAAGTATTTACAGCTTATCGGAAGACTCGCAATCAGATGGAAAACAGAAAGACAATAATCAACTAAGAGACGGAAAGCTTTCACAGAGCGTTTGTATAGAGGTAAAGAATATCCGAATCATGTTCTAGAAAGGGATGAGGAAATTGATGCAGAGATTTAATATTGAGATCCAAATTTGATAGAGCACTAGGAGACTTCAGCAGCAACAAACCACCAGGAATATATGATATCCTGACTGAGTTGCTACATTGTATAGGCAATGGAGGTTTGACCATGTCATTTCGTTTGTATTTAAGATTTATGAGAGCTGAGGTACTCTCTGATGTTAAGAAGAATGTTATGATCCATATACCAAAGAAATCAGAAGCTGATATATGAGAAGAATACAGTACAATCAACGTGAGCGCTCATGCTTCAAAGATCTTGACTAGAAATATTTACAAGACTGAAACCATTCCAGGCCAAACGTAAGAACAAGGGAAGCTGTAATAAGTCCTAGGCTGAATTTGGAAGGTAGAATAAGGAAAGATTGTTCAGGCATTTTAGACATTGAATAACCTTTTCTTTTACGCTGATTTATGTTAGTTGTTTGACATAGTGAAAAACATTCTAATGAATTGCAGGGATAGGACGGTGAACTTAAATCTATACAGAAATCAGACGGCAGTTATACGAGCTAAAGGACATAAGGGAACATCTGTTATTCAGAAAGGTGTAAGGCAAGGCAACAAATTTTCACCCATAATTTTCAATCTCTACAATGAACAAGCATTGAAGGAAATTAGAGAAAAATCAAGTAGGAGTAAAAATTTGACGAGAGGTAATCTCAACTCCGAGATTAATTACTGAGAGATTCATCACAGCCAAATGATCAGAGGATATGAATGATTTTTAATGGCCGAAAACCTAGAGGTTAAGCCCCTTAAAACAACAATTATCATCATCATCATCTGATTTTTTTAAAGGTATGTATTTATTCTTGAGGAAGGAAGCCATGACAAAAATCTGTTAATGTTCTAAAAGAATGGAATGCAGGCGAGGGAACTAACAAACCCCTATTGACGTTCAAATCGGCAGGTGAAACGCTAAAGAAATTAGAAGACTTTTGCTACTTAAGAAACAATAACAGTAATAGAGGAAGCAAAGAAAATATTAAGAGAAGGTTCGCTATGGCAAGGATGGCATTTATAAATAAAATAATAGGTTGAAATCAAATATAGATTTAGGTATTCGAAAATGTGTAGATTGAGACATTCACGGCCTGGATTGCTATCAAAATTATTCATGTCTTTGGGCTATTGCCGTGTGAAAATAAAATATAAGTACCAGACTATTCGAGAGGAACCCTGCCTCTTTTTCAATGGAATAAGAGCAATGAGGCCAAAGAAAGTGTGTCAATGAGATTACAAAAAACTACAGAAATTCCTCTGTTCGGCACAGAGAACAGCCGCCAGAATGTACTGTATAGACCTTTGTAGGAAAACGCGCCATATTAATCAGAACGGTGGACAGAGTAGTAAGGAAGGAGAAGGTAAAGGCGACGGCTGAAAGATATTGAGACTACTCGAATAATGAGGATGTTCAAATAAGGAGGAAGATCACGGGGGAGAGGGATGGATGTAAGGAAACAGAAACAAACGGGGAGTGTATCTGTACGATACCCAACGTCACATAGGAAAGGGCGAAAAAAGAAGAACAGATGGAAACTCCTCCAGTGATAAACAAAGGAGATCAAATCATGGCCCTATAGCCATAGACGATACCGTACAATTTGAAATAGATGAAGAACTAAGGAAACTGAGAGGAACTATCTACCATATCTTTAATAACTGGCAGCCAAGTGTCACTTAACTGATATACAGTGTCTCAGTTAAAAGCATTGTTTTTTTTAACAAATATCAACTGCCTCCCTTACAATTCAAGACCAGTTGTGCTTAACAAGGGCAAGCGCATGAACATCCTTGAAACACACATTGTGCCCTGAAGTCAGCTGATTTGTCAGATTGATTCAGACGGATGTTCCTTTGAGGGAAACTGCTTACCACCTCTATATTCACAACACCACTGACTGCGTTTCTAAGATTCTGCGCATGCACAAGATTAAAACAGTTCTTGGCACTATGACGAAAATTGGTCGACGGTAAGGATTCAACAAAGATAAATTGTCCCCCATACTACAACCTGGGTGTATGAAGTCCCTTGTACTTGCGGAAAATTCTTCATTGTACAAACAAAACAGTCCATTGCAACTCGCGTCATGCAGCATCAAAGGAACATCTGTTTAAACCAACCTGACAAATAAGCTATAGCTGAACATGCCCTGTCTTCAGGGCACGATGTATGTTTCAAGGATACTCATGCGCTTGCCCTTGTTAAGCACAACTGGTCTAGTATTTTAAGGGAGGTAGTTGAAATTCGTAAAAAAAAAACAATAACTTTAACTGAGACACTGGATATCAGCTAAGTGACACTTGGCTTCCAGTTATTAAAGATCCTCAGAGTTTCTATAGTTCTTCACCTATTTCAAATTGTACGGTTTCCTCTATGGCTACAGTGACATGATTTGATCTCATTTGTTCGTCACTGGTGGAGTTTCCATGTGGTTTTATTTTTCGCCTTTGCCTGTATAATGTTCGGTATCGTACAGATACACCTCCCTTTGTTTGTTTCCTTATATCCGTCCTTCCCTCTTTCTCCTCATTTGGACTTCCTCATTCTTCGAGGAGTCTCAATATCCCTCCCCCCTCCCCATTTACCTTCTCCTTCCTTACTAATCTGTCCACCGTTCTAATTAACATGGTGCGTATATCTACAAAGGTCCATTCAGTACTTTCTGGTGGCTTTCTCTGGTGACGAACCGAGGAATTTCTGTAATTTTTCGTAATCTCATTGACACATTTTCTTTGCCCACATTGTTTTTATTCCATTGAAAAAGGAGGCACGGTTTCTCTTGGAAAGTCTGGTCTTTAAATTTTATTTTCACCAAGCAATAGCCAGAAACATGAATAATTTTAATAGTACCACTAAGTAATTTTTGAATCTTTTCCCCAGGGTAGTGACACTCTATGGAATTGAAACTTGGACTGTTGCCAATTGAGGAAAGAGAATACAAGAATTTAAAATGAGGTGTTACTAGAGAACGATGTATATTAGAAGAGTAGATCAGACGAGTCATAAATGAAGATGTAGTAAGGAGGAATGTTGCTGAAAACTGGTGATGGAGAGAGAATTTGCTTAGTAAGACACATACTATAACATCCGGAAATAGCAAAATTAGTTACGGAAAAAGGAAGCTCGTAGTTTAACGGGACCGTCAATCGCGCGATCATGACCAACCGGAACTCTTTTTTACGTAGAATCTGAACCATAGGACATGGCATTTCACTTCGAAAATCTCGCATGCATTGACAGGGTGAGGCAGACAGCTTGACCAAATTTAGTTAAGGATGGATATGTCTAGGATAATAACTGTAGGGAGAAATCAAAGAACATTGCCTCAGATGTATGGTGTGGTAGCTACAACACCAACAAACCAAACAACAGCAGAATGTGCATGGGTGAAAATGTGTTTATTCTAATATCTATTGCTACATGAATGTATTCTAGCTGCTACGATTAGATCGTGTGATTCGGATGATTAGAACACCTCAATGATTCAGAGGATGTGTCTCCTCATACCTTGTGTGAGAGAAACTTTTTCAACCTGGATGGTACTTTAATCAGTCTTCTCACCGCTGTGGCTTAATATGTGAGTCATCAAATCACCTCTCCTGGTAAATTTAAAATCACATATGCTACATGAATATGTCTCTTAAATGGTTCTCCGCAGTTAAATTTGGCATATTCGCTAAGTGTGTACTGTATGTTGTTCTTTCCGCTGAGGATTAGCATGTGTCTCGTCAAATCACCATATTCGATAAATTTGGCTTCACATACGCTACATGAATTCGGCATCTCAACGCTTTGAAAAAGAACATGGCTTCATACCGCTGCGGATTAATAAATCACTCTTCAAACATTTTCCCTCTTTATGATTGGATTCCATACGTTACAAGAACATAGATTCACGCCACTAAGCGTATGCGTGCTGAAAGTTTGTCTTAACGTAAATTTTCCTTTGCATACTGTACGTATATTCAGTTTGTCGCCATTAAGATCATTACAAGTGTCTTCAAATGTCGCCTATGAGCATTTACATAAATATGTATGGTATTTGGAACCATGAATTAAAGAGTGATACGCTCTTCTACGGAATTTTGTTTCGTATATGTTATATAAGAATCTTCACTCGCCTTTATGATTAAGATCGCGTGTATTAAAATTCAGTTTGAGAATAACTTGTTCTCCTCTAAGATGGTATATTAATCAGGGTCTTACCGCTATGGTTTAAAATGTGTGTCTTCAAAGATCTTTTATTGGTAAATTTAGCTTCGCATATGCTACATGAATATGGCGTTTTACCACTGTGGACCAGATTGTGCCTCTTCAAATCTCCTCTTCGGGTAAATTTGCCATCGCATACGCTACATGAATGTTGCTTCTCACTCTCATGGACCAGCATACGTCTTTTTAAACCTTCTTTTCTGGTAAATTTGGCAAGGCAAACACTACACGAATATGGTTTCACGCTGCTGTGGATTAAATAGTGAACTTTAAGGTGTGGTCCAGTCGTAAATTTAGCTTCGCATACGCTGCATGGGTATGGCTTCTCACCACTGTGAACTAGCATGTGTGTCTTCAAATTCCCCTTGAATGTAAACTTGGCGTCGCATATGCTACATGAATGTTTCTTCTCGCCTTTGTGAACCAGCATGTGTCTTTTTAAAGTTCCCTTTTCACTGAATTTGGCAAGGCAATCACTACAAGAATAAGGTTTCACTCCGCTATGGATTAAAGTGTGTATTTTAAGATATGACCCAGTCTTAAATTTTGCTCCGCATAAGCTACAGGAATACGGCATCTCGTCACTGTGGACTGCAATGTGCCTCTTTAATTCTCCTCTACTGAAAAATTTCGCTTCGCATACGCTACATGAGTATGGCATGTGGCCGCTTTGAGTGCGCATGTGTATCTTCAATTCCCCCCTTCCATTAAATTTGGCTTCACATATCCTACATGAGTATTGCTTATTGTCACTGGGGACTAGCATGTGCCTCATATAATTTCCTCTTCGTGTAAATCTGGCTTCGCTTTGAAGACATGAATATTGCATATTGCCACTATAGTTATGCTTCCCTGCTGCAGGATTCAACGTATCTGGACATATCAGCCTGAAATAATGAGAACATTGGGATTGTATATAAACCACCACACTCTTCCGATCGAAACAGTCAATTTTTTTAAATGCCGGATGCAATAAAGAGCAAGTTGTTGTGAGTTTACACCCTTTGCCACCCTGCTCGACTTTCGACTATGGATCACCCATGCGCATTTTAAGGTAATATCGTCTATACTTGCGTATAATGACATGCACATTCGCAAAGGTGGCTAACATGTTGAGTGAAAATGATAAATTATCGTTTTTATTGTTGCTGTTTCAATGCAGCTCTCTATGTCTCCTACTCTGGATACAATTATTTTGTCTTCACATAGCCACCACGCCCCACTACCGAAGCAGTCTACTCAACACATTCTAGCATTGCTTACGCCTATAATTCATGTCCTCGACCCTTGCGTCCAAAACTACCGAGAATGTGTTATTCCTGTTGCTATATAATAAACACCGCATTCAAATCTTCCTGTTTTTCCTTTTCTGCAGCCTAAAGAATCAAACTTTCAAAACAACTCTACGCTTTTGGCCAGTGCTTCAAGAATGACTTCCTACTACCTACATATATCTATGATCTCAGCATATGCCAACCAAATTTTTATATATCTTCTTTGCTTGCTCCATATGCTTCCCAAGTAGCCGGAGTCACTAACATCCTTCAGCGCTTCATCTGTCGATAGATTAAATCAAGTGTTTCTCCACTTCTTCCGGCTGCATTATGTTCTACACATTCTGTTCCCAGCAATAAGTTAATACCGGTTAGAATTACATTCAAATCCGCTGGTGAATCGGCTATGATGACTGTGGTTAGTAAATATCTGAGTGTAAATTACTTTTACGTAATACAGCTTCCCATAATCCTACGCTTCTGCTGACTAAAACTGCTCTTCGTGTAACTCGGCTGTTATTCCATTATCTTGTAAATTATTCGTGTCAGAAATTTTGAAGCATGAATCATCATATTCATTGTATGATAATCTTCCCAAATGCAGGATGGCAATTCGTTAGGTTTAGGCATAATGTTATACTTAAACACAAACTTTTGTCACTCTTGACATGTCTGTCAAAAAATTATACTGGACAGGCCAGGGATACCTCGTTCCAGCGCTCAGCCAAGTATGCTAGCCGGTACACAATGAGCATGTCTCTGCACATTTCTCTTTCAGACATTAATCCTTCGCTTCTTTGTATCTCTTGTTTACCTGAAATTGCAGTAGTCTGTGTTATGCTTTCTAGCTTTCATTTCGTACGTTCTTGTTCTTCAGTGGTTCATCCATTAATTGTAATATATCCAGAGTAACCCGAAGTTTTTTTCCTTTCGCTTGTTCTGTCCATTCATTGCATTCTCCTAAAGTTTCCTGCTACGGATCTTGGCATAATATTTTTCAAAACTGAACATTGATTCGCATTGCAGATTGTCGTCAGGTTTGATATTGGCCCCCAAGTTTCTTCTGCAATAAATAACGAGGTTTCGGAAAATATACTTGAGCATTATGAAGTTAATTTAGAAACTTTCTACACCGCCTGGTCGCGTCGGGAAGAAAATGAAGGCTATAGTTTCCTGTTGCATTCAGCCGTCCAATAGTGCGCAGATGAGATATTATTTAACTATTGTTTAAAATGTCTTCACCATGTATGGGAAAGATAAAGCATGGCTAATTCTATACTGTTGCTGCCCGTCAGAGAAATTATTAAAGACTAACCATTTATTTATCATGTCATGCCAAGCTAGAGTTGCCTTCAAAACCGCCTTTTTTATAGTTTCACCGAGCCGATGCTGTATTCTGTGAAGTTGTACGATCAAACCAGTGCTTTCGATAGTACAGGTTCGTTTACTAGCGCTTAGAGACAGACCAGCGGTGCAAACGAAGTGACCGGAAACCTCACGTATATAACCGATCAGCCAACCTCTTCCATGTATACAGACAAAGCTGGTCATGATCCTTGGGCGGCCAGTTTTCTTTCGTTTATCGACGAGCTATCTATTCTGTAAGTAATCGCATGATTTGTTGTTCTGTGCGTTAATTCTTTGAGTCTCAGGCCCTCACTGGACAACTGAAATAAACGTAATTCCAGCCGGTGAGTGTTCGGCAGGGTGCTACGTGAATTCCCAATCCCTTATCTCCACTTATTTATTTCTTGATATTCTTCCCTGGCCCTTTCTCAACAGCTTATGAATGGCAGGAAAATCTGTTTCATGTACCTGAGTTTCTAGTGAACAAATATATTTAATTTGAGAAAAATAATAATTTTTTTTACTGTAAGAGACAGGCCATGTAATTTTAAATAAAACAAGTAAAGTTATGAAAAAATGTCATTTTGATCAAATATGTAAAATAAAACCACAGAATATTAATTTTAAATTAAACATATGTAAAAAATGTCATTATGATCAAATATGTAAAATATGTAACAATAAAATGTAATTGTATGATAGCTAAGGATCTAATTCATGGACATTTATCATTTTTAGTTAAGTATAATCTAAGGGAAGTAATATGTATTAACATAATAATCCTAGCCCTAATGATCGGGTACGTTCGGTTTGCCCCACTGGTCTGTCTCGGTGCGGGTCAAAATAGCGTGAATGGGGATGGATAATCGGTTGCAATCGTGACCATTCGGGTCGCTTCGTTAGCCCCACTGGTCTGTCTCTAAGCGCTAGTGTTCGTTTAAACTCATTTGTTTTCTGTATCGTATTACGTAATTATCTTATGAGAAGTTCTATCGTGCAGTATAGATAGTCGTAGTCTGGTCGTAGGCTACACAAAGTCATGATATACTATTGCGAATATTATTTCAATAATTGTGTTCTGCTGGTTCACTCTAAACACTAGCATTTTTTAAGTTATTCCTTGGCGTAGTAACCCTTTCCCAACAATTGAAAAGACGTAAGACGTGTTTTAACCAGGAGCAGTTTCAAAGTTATTTACTTGTGTCTACAGTGCCAGTGTAAACTTTACTATATCTTTTGTGGGTTAAATAACGTTCCTAATCGCCATATAAGTGTAAGTAAAGGTTCCCTCACAAAATTAAAATATCAAATTATAGTGGAATGTTTATGTTTGATTTTGTGATAAGTGTCGCCATATTGGAAATAGTTATTCCTTTTCATTTTCACTTCATTCACGGCCACATAGATTAAGACTATTTGTATACCAACGTCTATAGAGTTCGTTAACATGGCGCCAAAGAGTACTAAGGATAGTCAAAAAGAAGAGAAGTGTGGCGCATGCAAATCAGACTTCGAGGCAAACAAAGACGCGATACAATGTGACGGATCTTTTAACATTTGGTTTCATAAATAATGCGCTGGTTTGAAACAAGGGGAGTTCGATATAATGTGCAAGAAGAACTGCAACCTCCTTTGGTTATGTGATATTTATAAACAGTACAACAAAAAATTAAGTATCAGGAGGAATTGATTGAACGTCTGAGGATGAAAATTGAAGAGATTACAAGAAATAATCCAGTAATAAATCAACTAGTCCATTAAGTGGAAAGTCTAACGGATTTCGTCAATAACAAACTAGATGCTACTATTGAAGATAACATGCAGAAAGCAGGTTGACGAAAAAAGCCACCAGCTCCTCGAACAAATCATCAGAAGGAAGGTGCTCCGCAAACGGATAAAACAATTAACGTGGAACCGGCACACATTTCGTATGAGAACTTCACTGGGCCGTCACTAAGTCAGACTGGATCAGGGGCTAGGCAAATAGTTGAAGGTGCGCTGTCACCAGAGGAAGAGAGTGACAGGGAAATACGAACACAAATAACTTAAAAGAAAAATCAGAAACAAACAGAGCGATCGGACGCTCTAATAGGTACAGGACACAAGGACAACCTTTTCCAGGCAGCTGACAGGACAGCCTAGCTCTTTCCGGGCAGACTGAAACAGGAAGTCACTCCAGATATAATGAAGGGTTTCATAGGAATGAATGGAATAGAAGGAAACATTACTTGAAAAGAACTAGCCACGAAGAGCAACAATAAATGCTTCATGTTAGGTATCCCTTTCGAGTACCTTGAAGACACAAAAGTCACAGGAGTACTAGTGCGACGTCTTCGCTTCTTTAGATGAAGTGGGGGAGCTTCCCTTGATTCCTTTCGGCAACATGGCAAACAAGCATAATGCGGCGAATATCGGACACATCGCAACATGTAGAGATTCAACATTAGTTAAAACACTCCTTTGGAATATAGAATATTACCAGTGCAGTAAAAGAGCTCCGAAATAATTTCCTCCTAGCCTACGCATAGTCATTATCACAGAAATAATGTTGACCAAAGAATGGATAGTGGGGAACATGTATGCCATATATTCCCTTGCAACACAGACCGTAGGAAGACCAAAAGCGGGAATCACCTGCCTCCTGAAACCAAAGCTCTCTCCATTTCGAATAATATACTCTTCAGATCCCACGCTACTTATTAACACCACTTTGGGTACCATAGCCTGTTTATATTTCCAACATTTCCCTTTCAAACACTATTCTTTCCCTCCTTTGCACCTCTTGTTTACCTAAAATTTCAGTAGTCTGTATTATGCTTTCTACCTTTCATTTCGTACCTTCTTGTTCTTCAGTGTTTCATCCATTAATTCTAATGTATCCAGAGTGACCTGATTCTTTTCCTTTCGCATATTCTGTCTATTTATTGCATTCTCACAAAGTTTCCTGCTACTGATTTTGGTATAATTTTTTCAAAACTTCACATTGATTTGCATTGGAGTTTGTCATTAGTACGTACCATAACGCATTACAACCAGATTGTCGTCAGAGTTCATATTGGCCCCCAATTTTCTTCTGCAATAAATAATCAGGTTTCGGAAAATATACTTGAGCATTATTAAGTCAATTTAAAAGCTTCCAACACCTCCTGGTCGCGTCGGGAAGAAAATGACGGCTATAGTTTCCTGTTGCTTTCAGCCGTCCGATAGTGCACAGATGAGATATTATTTAACTATTGTTTAAAATGTCTTCACAATGTATGGGAAAGGTAAAACATGGATAATTCTAAACTGTTGCTGCCCGTAAGAAAAAGTATTAAAGACTAACCTATTACTTATCATGTCAAAGTTCCAGTATTAGCAGACATACATCACCGCCTACGTTAAGAAAACTTTATTACAAACAAAACTACAAAGACCCTGTCGCATCACTAGTCAAATGAACAATGCCCCTCATAAAATGCAATTGAGAATCTGTAAAACTTCTAAATAAAAAAATTATGATACTAGGCCTATCACACGGTGAGGAATACACAATTATTCCGTACTATGTCGACTAAACTGTTCCAGACGTGTTTTCTCACCACCTGGCAGAGCATGGAGGGTCAATTGCGTTGGCATATAGTTCAAACGACAGGAGGTGCGTTCGTTGAGAATCTTCGCATAGGTTCCTTATAGATGGCATGGGACTCTGAATAAAGTCCCACAAAATGCTGTTTAAATCACGTAACGCCTAGAAGTTTGACTCCATCTAAATGACCGACACTATCCTTCCAAATGAACACGGTAAGTCGCGCAGTTCACTGACATGTGTTCAACAGTGCATGCAATCAAATGCGTTGTGTGCAATGAAACAGTGAGTCAGTCGAACGTGACATAACAGATCAGTATGCATAATTGTAATGACAGACTGTCAGTAGGATATCTTTGCACAGGAATATTCCGGTAAGAGCAGAAGCCGAAGTTCTAGTTTCAGAATGGGTACGGCAAGAGCATACAAGAGTCAACCACAGTGGTATTCCGTCTCTCTGGTGGTAAAATACTATGCGATAGAGTGGTAAGCCGTGAAATATGGAGATTTTTAGAAATTATTAATTCTCAGAGTTTTAGGCTACAGAAGAGTCATATGGGGCTGAGGACACAGCAAAACTATGGGGCCGTTTAATGTAGTGGCTGTTCTTTACAAAAACTAATTCATATTCTTATCACTTTGACCTGTCGAGAAGAAACTGAATTCTCTCATAAAAAGTGTCAACATATTGTTCGATGGAGACAATCCTCCAAACTTAGTGACCATGAACCCAAGCTTGCCCACAGCCAGAGCACTTCCGAAAACCCAAAAACCTGGCAACCCCACTAGACCAATCATAAACTTCAAAAGAAGCCCAACATATAAATATTTTTGAAGAAACCTTAAATTTTGAAACAAATTCGAACTTAAGAAATTCAATAGACTTCAGCAACAAAACTAAGAACATAACCATTGAAGATAACCACTCCCTTCATTCATTTGACATCCAGCATATGTACTCAAACATTCCTGTAAAGAAAGCCATATCAGTCTGCCACAATAACCTGAAGAAATGTGGCAATATAAGCTATTTTGATATAGAAGAGTTCATAACTTTAATAACAATTTCATTAGAGAACACCAATTTTACATTCAATGGGATCATAAACCAACAAAGCAAAGGTTTGGCCATGGTTTCACCAGCTTCGGGCATCATAGCAGACTTTATGTAGACCACTTAAAACACACCAGCATAATCAACCATATGCAAGGCATAAAGTAGTGGGGCAGATATGAGGAAGAAGTGTTTGCCATAATAGATGAAAATATAATAACAGTGGACCAGATACTATAAAAACTGAACAAGATAGACAAAATCAAATTCACTTTGGAATCTGAAAAAGAACATTCTATCTGCTATTTAGACCTCAACGTGTCCAAAACCAATAAAAACTTTAGTACGATATCTAAAGAAAACAAACTCAAACAGATGTAATTATAAAGCACAACTCCAATCGTCCGGACAACCGAAAAGGGTAAATAGAGCTATGAATATTCCATTAAAAAGGTAATTTCAACAAAGAACTAAGAATCATATACGCAAGAGCAAATAAAAATGGACACAAACAAGAATACGTGGATAGCATCAGAAACAAAATACAAAACAATTCCCAATCAACGCTAACAAAAGAAATTAAAAAATATAAGGATAGATATGCTACTTTCCCAAACTTCAACTCCAAAATGCATGCAGTCCCTGACATCTTTAAGAAACAAACCATAGAGATCGCATACAGGGCCATCAACAACAATACCAACATTTTTTTGACTACAACTCGGTCAGTAAAAATAAGTACAATGAGTCAGTGGTAGAATTACTAAAATGTAAAGATTGCGGTTGTAACTATATTGGACAAACAGGGAGGTATTTTAAAATCAGACATGCAGAACACATTAACGCAATTAAGTACAAAAAAATATCCGCAATGGCAAACATATGGAGAAAGAAAAACATGAATTTGGCTCCATAGAGAACGACCTAAAAATACTATATATACAGAACAAAGGAAAATTTCTATACATTAGAAAACACGGAAATACACATCAACCAAAATTTGGAATCGGTAAATAAGCTAAATAACATCACATTTTGTGACAATGTGTTATTTAACACAGTAGCGAAGCTTAAAGAACAGTCAAGGGCGGCGCACTCCGCTACGTCACAACATCTAAATACACCTCCCAACCGCGACACACATTAGCGAGCAAACTTGGGCCAGTCACTCATTAGAAGACGATCAGCGCAGACCTCCTCTCACTCACGTAAGTCAGAAAGACACGAACTTGATTAACGCAATAGGCACTCGCCCATCAGTTCAGAACGGTTTGCTTTTCAGACAGAACAATTTCCCATCGTCAAATTCAGCTGCACCGGACAATTAGAGCGACGCATTTTAAACTTTTACCCGTCTTTCAAATTTATTTTAATAGTCTTTTAAAATAACTTTTATTCATTCTCCAATCAGTGTCGTTTCATTCTCATTGATATATTTTAACACGCGTGACAATCACCAACAAAGTGAATATTTTATACTGTATATTTACTTAGCTAGGCAGATGATGGACTGCTTGGAAGTCCGAAGCATGTCCCTGAAGAGGAGTTAGCACTTCAAACAAAGAACAAAGTAAGTTGTGTTGTACAGTGGCCATAATCAGTATAGTAGATATATATTGTCAACACGGAAAATGATTACAAAAGACATTCATACCAAAGCCAACCAGGCATATAAGGAAGCATATAAGTTCCGCAAATTAAAGGTCAAAATATGTAGTATAGGAAAAGACATGAAATTTTTAAAGAATTGAGTAAATAAGAGACTCATTCCAAATCACATTAAGAAATTTCAAACGAAAATATGCCGAACTCCATACCAGAAGAAAACGCAAAAGATTTTAAATGAAACCATACTCAGAAGGGAAATATTTCTTTACATAAAGAGAAAAAAGGATTAAATAGAAAATTATACTATCTACATTTAAAAGCAGCCAATGAATGGACTTACCAAAATGAGATGGAACCACTTCGAACAGAACAATGTGAAAAATATGGAACACATGATGGACAGTAAACAAAAAACATTGGATAAGAAAACCAGCAATTTAAAAAGGAGGTACTGTCAAATTGAAAACAATATAATTAGCCCAAAGCCAAAAACGACGGATCACATTTTATGATCCGGTAATTAACCTAACAAAAGTAGAGCTTATACATGAAGAAAAAAACTGAGACTTTTTTGATTGGCCAAAGTTCAAGAAAATAGCCAAACACTCAGAAGGAACTGATATCTCTCATTAAAAGTGCCAACATATCGTTCGATTGAGACCATCCTCCAAACCTAGTCACCGTGAACCCAAGCTTGCCCACAGCCAGAGCTCTTCCAAAAACCCATAAACCCAGCAACCCCATTAGACCAATCATATACTTCAAAAGAAACAGTGTCATTTCATTCTCATTTATGTATTTATCACGCGTGACCATCACCAACAAGGTGAATATTTTAGACTGTATATTTACTGAACTAGGCTGAAGATGGACTGCCTGGAAGTCCGAAACATGTCCCTGAGGAAGAACTAGCACCTCATATTTTTGTAATTATTTATTTATCGTATGGCTTTTAGTGGCGGGAGTGTCCGAAGACAAGTTCGGCTCACCTGAGGCTGTAGTTGCTTTAAGCAGACACCTGTAGGGTGAGCTACAAATTCCGTTCAATTTCTAGTAGTTCCAACTTTCGCCACCTGATGTCACTGATGCACAGTGGTGAACTTGGAACTCAAACAAAGTAAGTTGTAGGTATTGAATAGTGGACATAATAAGTATTGTAGAGTGCATTTCCTCCAAGCAAATGGGTGGGTTTTCCACACAATAGAAAAAGCTCCTGTCAACAAACAGACTTACAACCTTTCCTTAAAACATGAAACCACTGAATGAGCATGAATATTATACATATCTACTTCAAGGCTGAGACACATTTAATAAAAGACATAAGGCGTTGCAAACAGAACTTATTCGTATTCAAGACTTACAGTTATGCATGCATAAAAGTGAAAGAACATGTTGTTCACTTACTCAGTTAAATGATTTCCACTTGCTTCACCATACTCATCCTGGGTTCCTTCTTTAATATCCTGGGGAAAGATGGAATAATTTATACCTTTGCTATCACCCTCAAACTTTTACGCAAATCACAAGCAATGTAATTGTACAGCACAGCTCAGGCGGACCGAATATATATTCACTAACCGTCTTTCATATTGTCTATCACACACTACTGCTAAATATAAACTTTATACAGAAAAGTGGATATGTATTTCCAAGTTATGAAACGTATCTTCATTAAAGACCCAGTGAATCACAGAGCGAGGGGATGTATTGCCTTAATGGGTGTATGGCTTGAAAGATTCAGGACAAATGAACAATGTTATTCTTTAATCTAAGTTATGAGCCATATGGCTATCAGACGTCATTGGATCTAACATGGCCACATATAATTGTGATACAAGCCACTAGATCCCCAATATTTGTACCAGCACATATTCAGACAAAGAAGGTATAAATCATTCAGATATTCTTACTTATGAAGTATTAACCAAAACACGGCAATTAAAACTATTAATTAAGCCAATGAAATGCCTCTATTGGGAGTATACCTAAACATGAATACTGCAGTCACATAATACTAGTACCTATATATGTCAACTGATGTACGGTAACAAATAGTTCGCAATGAAGGTACAGTCTGAGGAAGACGTTGAAGTAGGGTACTAACAAAGAAGTCCACTACATATGTTTTTATGAATGTATTGACATCTCACATAAAATGCTTTCATCGAGGAATTCTCTGGAATCAATTGTTATACCAATAGGCCAAGTCCCAAGTGGACAACTAGTACACAGTGATTGTGCCAAACATACGCTAGTTCACATAATATATATTTTTCCAATGAGTATTCAGGTGCATCCCCCATTGGCTCACTGATGAGATTAAGTAGGCGGTTGCAGGTTAAAGTCCCGCATTGGTCAGTTATTTTATTTCTCCATCCTTTCAACAAAATAGCTTGTGCTTTCTGTACTACATAACACCTAACAACCATCACTCTTGTTTTTCATCAATTCCATTGCAAAAATGCAACTCCTAATCCCGAAATGCTATTGGTGATAAGGATATGTCATGTCCTACCTCTTTCATTTCTGAAGATGGTGTTTCTGTTTTGATGCATGGATCGATCCCCGGCATCGGACATTCTTCAGACTTAATATCTCTGGCATCATCTGTGTCGTCCTGCAGAGAAATGACTTGTTTCACAAATATGTTTCATTGCAGAAGTGAAATAGTATCATATACATAACATGTAAAAAATCTAAAATATAATAGCATATTGAAATTAAACACAACCACGTAGTTTTGTTAAGTCACAAAGACACGGCGAAAATATAAATATTAAGAGGAGATAATTTTAGAAAAAAATTCAGTTCGTACTTACTCACTAAACGAAGGTCTAACAGATTGTCACTAATGCTGAGCGAGGGTGCAAATACCATAAAACGTTAATTTTTAACATGAATTGAGAGACAAGTAATGTTGCTACATTTTTGTATACAAATATTGAACTCAAGAATACTCGAGATAGAGTGTAATTTATTTGGAACAAAAGAGACATTGAGTTCTCTTCGTAAGTACAGTTTTAGCTCTTTAAAACTAATTTCGCACCAATTCACCAATAAGACACAGCAACAGCTAACAGGTGAGACTGTCAACAGGATGAAGGGTGAGCTAACACCATGCTGTCAGCTACAGCTAGCAGGTAAGACCGTCATCAGAATGAAGTGTCAGAAACACCACACTGTCAGCAACAGCTAGCAGGTGAGGGTGTCATCAAGGTGAAGGGTGAGCTAACACCATACTGTCAGCAACAGCTAGGAGGTGAGGGTGTCATCAGGATGAAGGGTGAGCTAACACCATACTGTCAGCAACAGCTAGGAGGTGAGGGTGTCATCAAGGTGAAGGGTGAGCTAACACCATACTGTCAGCTACAGTTAGCAGGTGAGACTGTCATCAGGATGAAGGGTGAGCTAACACCATACTGTCAGCAACAGCTAGGAGGTGAGGGTGTCATCAAGATGAAGGGTGAGCTAACACCATACTGTCAGCTACAGCTAGCAGGTGAGGGTGTCATCAAGATGAAGGGTGAGCTAACACAATACTGTCAGCTACAGCTAGCAGGTAAGGGAGTCATCAAGATAAAGGATGAGCAAACGCCACACTGTCAGCTACAGCTAGCAGGTAAGGGTGTCATCAAGATAAAGGGTGAGCTAACACCACACTGTCAGCTACAGCTAGCAGGTAAGACTGTCAACAGGTTAAAGAGTGAGCTAACACCATACTGTCAGCTACAGCTAGTAGGTAAGACGACTGTCATCAGGATGAAGGGTGAGCTAACATAATACTGTCAGCTACAGCTAGCAGGAGAGGGTGTCATCAAGATGGAGGGTGAGCTAACACCATACTGTTAGCTACAGCTAGCAGGTGAGACTGTCATCAGGATGAAGGGTGAGCTAACACCTTACTGTTAGCTACAGCTAGCCGGTGAGGGTGACTTCAAGATGAAGGGTGAGCTAAAACCATACTCTCAGCTACAGCTAGCAGGAGAGGGTGTCATCAAGATGAAGGGTGAGCTAACACCATACTGTTAGCTACAGCTAGCAGGTGAGGGTGTCATCAAGATGAAGGGTGAGCTAACACCATACTGTTAGCTACAGCTAGCAGGTGAGACTGTCATCAGGATGAAGGGTGAGCTAACACCACACTGTCAGCTACAGCTAGCAGGTGAGACTGTCATCAGGAATAACGGTGAGTTAACACTATACTGTCAGCAACACAGCAACAACTAGCAGGTGAGGGTGTCATCAAGATGAAGGGTGAGCTAACACCATACTGTCAGCTACAGCTAGCAGGTGAGGGTGTCATCAAGATGAAGGGTGAGCTAACACCACACTGTCAGCTACAGCTAGCAGGTAAGACTGTCAACAGGATAAAGGGTGAGGTAACACCATACTGTCAGCTACAGCTAGCAGGTAAGACTGTCATCAGGATGAAGGGTGAGCTAACACCATACTGTCAGCTACAGTTAGAGGGTAAGACTGTGATCAGGATGAAGGGTGAGCCAATACCACACTGTCAGCAACATATAGCAGGTAAGCCTGTTATCAGGATGAAGGGTGGGCTAACACCACACTGTCAGCTACAGCTAGCAGATAAGACTGTCATCAGGATGAAGGGTGAGCTAACAACACACTGTCAGCTACAGCTAGCAGGTGAGGGTGTCATCACGATGAAGGGTGAGCTAACACCATACTGTCAGTTACTGCTAGCAGGTAAGACTGTCAACAGATTAAAGAGTGAGCTAACACCATACTGTCAGCTACAGCTAGCAGGAGAGGGTGCCATCAAGATGAAGGGTGAGCTAACACCATACTGTTTGCTACAGCTAGCAGGTGAGGGTGTCATCAAGATGAAGGGCGAGCTAACACCACACTGTCAGCTAGAGCTAGCAGGTGAGGGTGTCAACAAGATGAAGGGTGAGCTAACACCATACTGTTAGCTACGGCTAGCAGGTGAGACTGTCATCATGATGAAGGGTGAGCTAACACCATACTGTCAGCTATAGCTAGCAGGTTAGACTGTCAACAGGATAAAGGGTGAGCTAACACCATACTGTCAGCTACAGCTAGCAGGTAAGACTGTCATCAGGATGAAGGGTAAGCTAACACCATATTGTCAGCTACAGCTAGCAGGAGAGGGTGTCATCAGGATGAAGGGTGAGCTAACACCATACTGTTAGCTACAGCTAGCAGGAGAGACTGTCATCAAGATGAAGGGTGAGTTAACACCACACTGTTAGCTACAGCTAGCAGGTAAGGCTGTCATCAGGATGACGGTTGAGCTAACACCATACTGTCAGCTACAGCTAGCAGGTGAGGGTGTCAACACGATGAAGGTTGAGGTAACACCACATTGTGAGCTGCAACTAGCAGGTGAGAATGTCATTAAGGTGAAGGTGAAGGTGTCATCAAGATGAAGGCATAATTTACAAGAATATGTCGAGCGAGATAATATACTCATTATATTCATTTCAGGCTCCACTCTAAATATCTAAGCTGTACCAGTCGCGCCTAACTCGAAACAATTGAGTTATCTGACCAGTATAGCCTTTGCGAAATTGAAGTGAAAGGATGAAAACTTTATAGGTGCATAAGCCATAAACTCGCCTGAGCTAAATTTCGAATAATGGAATGCTCTGTCTTAGGGTACAGGGCGCCAGGAAATGTTCCCCGCAGTGCCTAATAGCGCCGGCAAGAACTGGCATCAGTTGTTACGTTGGCAGCACGACTGTCCCTTGTTTTAAAAACAAACTTTGTGCTCACCACAGTCATTCATAACAGATGCTGGAAGTATTGATGATACACACACTCGCTTATTGCAATACACACTGGCAATTTCGACAGCCTACAGCCCACACGTGTGGGATTCACCCTGTCAAGGACATTATGCTGCCAACTAATTTGCTGAGGCCAGCAGTCACTGCGGAGAACATTTCCTGGTGCTCTGTATATTCTGAGAACATACAGAAGCCCCATCGCCTATGTTGACCGTGCTAATACAGTTATTCTTCCCACAAGCACTTTGTAAAGGAAAATATTGTCCTCCTGACAGAATATATTTCCAATCCTTGTAACATTGTACACAGACAGTTCATTGCTTTCAGCAAGGGATTCTCTGGTATCAATTGCTATACCAATAGCCCAAGTCCCAAGTGGGCATCAAATACCAAGTGACTGTGCCAAACATATGCTAGTTCACGTAATAAACCATTTTCCAATGAGTACTCAGGTGTATCCCCATAAGCTCAGTGATGAGAGTAATTGGGCGGTTGCGGGTTGAAGTCCTGCATTCGTCAAACATTTAATTTCTCCATCCTTTCATCAAAATAGCTTGTGCTTTCTGTACTACACTACACCTAACAACCAAACACTCCTGGGTTTCATCAATTCCTTTGTGAAAATGCAACTCTTCATTCCGAAATGCTACTAGTTGATAAGGAGATGGCATGTCCTACCTCTGTCAGAGCTGAAGATGGTGTTTCTAATTTGATGCATGGATCGATCCCCGGCATCAAACATTCTTCAAACTTAATATCCCTGGCATCATCCGTATCGTCCTGCGGAGAAATGACTTGTTTCAGAAATATGTTCTTTACAGTAGTGAAATAGCATAATATACATAACTTGTGAGACTGCACTGAAAAATAATGAATGAAAATCCACAGCCTGCTTCCAGTCTCCGACCGGGTCAGGAATGGAATGAATGAAGCCCCCATCTAGCGGCGAGGATATGGACTGTGCCAGCTGCCGAGGCCTGACGCACTCCTCTGGGGGCAATGATGAAATGAATGACAGATGAAATGAAATGATAGTGGAGAGTGTTTCTGGAATGAAATTTTGACAGGGAAAACCGGAGTACCCGGAGAAAAACCTGTTTTGCCTCCGTTTTGTCCAGCACAGATCTCACATGGAGTGACCGGGATTTGAACCATGGACCCAGCGGTGAGAGGCTGGCGTGCTGCCGCCTAAGCCACGGAGGCTTACTGAAAAATAATAACATACTGAAATTAATTCAACCGAATAGTTTCCTTATGTCTACAAAGCCATGGCAAAGACATAAACATTAAGTGGAGATTACATCAGAAACCATTTCAGTTCATACACACTTACTAAATGAAGGCCTTAACAGATTGTCACTAGTGTTGAGCGCGGGTGGAGTTAGGCCTACCAATAAATCTTAATTTGTATCATGAATAAGCGACAAGCAACATTTGTTAAATCTCGTGTGCAGCAATATTTATCTCACAAACACTCAAGATAAGGAGAAATTTAAACAGAACGAAAAATAAAATGAGCTCCCTTCATAAGTACAGTTTTACCTACTTAGAAAGACATAATTTCAGACTAATTCATAAATAAAACATAATACTTGACCCTTTGACCACATCAACATAGTTAAGATCTGTAATAGAACATGCAGAAGTGAATATGAATAACTGTCTGCAGAACTTTTATAAATGGCATATCAACCCGCGGTCTAAGATAGGCTCAAATCCACTGTCATTGAGCATCTCTGAGAAGTTTTAGCTCGGTGAAATAATAATTTTATTAATGCAGCCAAAGGCCATGTACTTTTCTTTTCAGGATGGGTCAGGGAAGTGATATTGGAAGGAAATCGGCCGTGGACCTATTGAAAGGAACCATCCCGGCATTTCCCTGGTGGTGAAAATGGGAAACCACGAAAACCATTAGCTCGGTGAAATAGTACCTGGCTAAATCGAACCTCATCCCTCTTGCCCCCACATTTAACACTCTAAGAGGGACTGAGGAAACCTCACCATCAAACAGTATGTCTGCTACACTGGATACTGTCATCAAGATGAAGGGTGAGCTTACACCATACTGTCAGCTGTAGCTAGCAGACAAGGCTGCCATGAACGTAATAGTTGGACCAACAATAACGTTTAATGGGAAAATCATTCATATTTTTCTAGAAGAAATTAAGAATCTATGATAACCTGTATTTAATATTCCAATTTAACAGCCTTGCTTTCAAGATCAACCAGCAGGTTATCAGCTGATCACTCCTCATTTGATTCCTAAAAAGTGCTACACAGGTATGTCGCACTGTAATGCATACAGTACCAACCTACATGTAACAGAAAGGTGAAAGTTAACATTTCTTGGTTGGCCTTCTTTTTGGTTGCAAGTATTATATCAGTAAATCATGCTTGTCATAAATATTAGACTACTAATATTGTAATGTTACACCATATGCGCATTAAAACACAACTTACAATGTTAGGGAAGTCATCTGGCTCACGCTTGATTATTGGTTGTCCCTCCATGATATTCAGGAAACTAGAACACACAAAAAGTGCGCATTACGAACTTTTCGGGCCGTACTTACACCGGTACGCCAAATCATTCTGATAATCACTTATATTGGCTATACAAAAAGTCAAATGAGGTAATTTCAGTTCTATGAATGGAAATTAATTCCGGTAATGTGAAAATAACCCTCTAGGTGCACAGTGCTAAGGAGAGGTTAAAAGCAGGCTATAACTTATTCGACAATGACGCTCGGCTTGATAAGATATGAGTTATGATATAATATCGAGTAAAATCCCAAAAGTCAAACATAGCGATAAAATGAGGAATTGCATCCGTTCTTTCTTTATATCATTGCCCAACAACTTAAATCACAGGCGAGTGAATATAATTGTTTGACAGTAAAGTACAATACAAAACTATCACGTCGTTAGATTGGGCAACGTGAAGGTTAACTCAACGTTTTACACCAGTACATAGAAATTGGGAGAATCTGGATACAGTGAGTTGCTGAAACCAACAAGACTTTTCAGTACTTCCACCTTGAGTTTCATGAAACCCACTTCAAACCAAAAACAACGTACCATCCTCATTGAACCAATATTGGACGGGTGTGACTAAAACGATGTATTG
The DNA here is from genome assembly GCA_946902985.2 of Meconema thalassinum. Classification (NCBI taxonomy): domain Eukaryota; kingdom Metazoa; phylum Arthropoda; class Insecta; order Orthoptera; family Tettigoniidae; genus Meconema; species Meconema thalassinum. The sequence goes on from OX336395.1 coordinate 242,666,113, forward strand.
ATCAGTCCACAGTTGTTATTGTTGGCGCGAATAAGTTCCTAGTTAATGACAAGCGGTTTTATTTGAAATGGCGACAGCGACGTTCGCTCTAAACATGGGAATGTAGGGCAGGTACCCCAAGCTAAGGTGTAAATCTTTTTCATAGTTTCGGTCGGTATAATTATGCTGTAATAGGCCTAACAATTTTCGGAATAACTTTTATTTCTTTGTTTTCTCGTATAAAATCCGAACATATCTATGATATTGTCTTGTACACTTAATAGGCCTTTAGAGTAGCCTAGGCCTGACCTGTGTGTTTGAGTCTTTTGACTGGTTTGATGTAGCGCTCCAAGCCTCCCTGCCCTGATCTAATCGTTTCATCTCTACACAGCTACCACACCCTACATCCGAGGCAATCTGTTTAACATATTCTAATCTTGGTCTTCCCCTATAGTCCTTGTCCTCGACCCTTCCTTCAATAACAGATTGCTATTCGTGGGTGTCTTAATTTGTGTGCTTCCAACCTATCTCTTCTCTTCATTAGCAGTTTCCAAAAATATCTCTCCTCTCCCTCTCGTCTTCATACCTCTTCATTTGTTACCCTATGAACACTTCTGATCTTCATCATTCTCCTGTAACACCACATTTCAAACGCTTCAATTCTCCTCTTTTCTGCTGCACCAATAGTCCAAGTTCACTTCCATATAGTGCCACGCTCGAGACATAGGCTTTCAAAAATGACTTCCTCAAACCTAAATCTAGCCTAAATTAGATGTCAACAGATTTCGTTTCTGTAGAAATGCTTTCCTTGCCTGAGTCAACCTACTCTTTATATCCTCTTTGCTCCGTCCATCACTGGTTATTTTGCCTCCTAAGTAACAGAATTCTCATGCTTCCTTGAGCATTTCACCTGCCAATTAGTGTCCATAGAAGTTTCTGATTTACCGTACTTCGGCTGCATGCCAATATTTTGGTCTTAGGCCTACATTCAATACTTTTCATCGTGAATTCTTTCTAATTAGAGTAGCCTACGATAAATAAGTGTCATATGGATCATATTGGCTACAGCACCTACATATTGTGTACAATTCTTCCCTTATTGTACTGCATTCTAGCCAAATGTACAATATTAGGCTAATTGCAGTCTTACTAATTGCAGTCTTAGTAAATATGGTGGATCAGCTTCAGTTTAGTTACCTACACCAATTACCAAGTGTCCTTAATTTACCTATCGATGCTAATATTGGCAGAGGATGCATGCAGATGCAGCTGTCTCATTAAAGTACATTCTTAAGCACCCAGGATTGTCCTTGGTCTTTTGTTGACATAGGCTACACCCTGCATGGCTGTGACGTCTACTAGAACACCCAACGAAGGCCAATGCTAGAAACTTAACATAACCTAGTATTTGTTCTGGGTGATGAATAGAACTGGGTTCTTGGTTGCTTTAATAAAGGTAGTACAAGTAATGAGGTGCAAACAATAGCCTACGTTTTGAAGTACGGTAACTGTACCTATATCTTAAGTTGAGCGCCAAGAGAAAGAGGTGGGGAATATTAGCTTACGAAACATGTCTACTGTATTGACGAACAGCAACGTAAAGGAGTTTCGGCGTACCTTGGCCTTTTTACTGTCAGTAGGTCGTGGTTAACTTCTAAACAGTAGCGTAGCCAGGATCGACCAATGGGAGGGGTTATAGGTACTCAAGCCAAATTCTACAAGCATTTCGTCCCGCGGCATAGCCACGTTCGTCAAACGTGCACCATGGTCCCGAGGTCAGCTGTGGTAAACGGATATGGTAGGTTCGAATTCCGGTGCTGACAGCGGTTATCCTGAGTGTGTTTTTTTCCCCGACTTTTGCCACACTCCCTACAGGAAATTGCCGGGATAGTGCCTTGCTCAAGTCCCGGAGCGTCTACTCCATCCCTGTCCCAGATACATTTACACACACAACTACAATCACAGTAACTTAATACAGGTTGCCGGACAGCTTCAACACACTCCCAACTACATGGGGCTGATGACCAAGGTGTCTCAAGCCCCTCAAATGAATTAACAACAACTCTACACGTATTTCCATTTCTCTATGAGATATTATTACACAACAAAAGTTTCATGTATTTTGATCCCGAATTTTTCGAGTAATACAATATGCTCAAAAGACAAAAACAAATCAGTTCTTTAAAAAATTACGTTAATTTTTGACTAAAATGTCTCACCTCAATGGTAAATCTAGAACATTCCTGTTCCCTTGACAGGAACAAAATAATCTCAATATCTGTGCTACCAACAGATATTTGTTTCTCTCAACAAGAGAAATTATTTACAGAAGTCTCAGCAAAAGTGGGCATGTCCTCTCAAGATGTATCATGTTGATTTATGGGTAATTCAATACCGGTACTCATTTTTATGTTCATTCAGTTTTTACAACAGGATCCTGTGCTTCATATTGCAATAAGCCCGGAATGCCTAAAGTAGCCTATCATTTTCGAAGATTTTTGTCACCTACCAAGGTCCTTCTTACCTTACAAATGCTACATGCAGCCGGAAAAACGTTTAATTGCTTATACTACTCAGGCGACAAATTTCACTCATTCGTAACTGGGAGATAACCGTAATTCGGGGGAATTGCTGGACATAATATTTACGTAATATGAAGCAACTCGGCTGATGGTTATCTCATGCTCAAGATGTTAATAATGATCCCAAAATTAGTGTTAATGTACCCATAAAATTTTCTAAGTCTTTATTAAAAGCGCGTTATTTTTAATCAATACTAGATTATTTTACATATAACTTCTCTCCCGCCAAGAAAAGAAAAAAGCTAATATTATCCCGCTGTGCGGGATTCAAAATCATTTGGCGCTAGCCTCAGTTTGAAATAAGCTATTTCACGGGGGAAATGTTAGATTGGCAACACTGGGAGGACGAAGTTGTATTACCACAGTCTAAAATACACAGTCGCGAAGCTCGCAGCGTTACGTAATTGCATGCTCTTTGTAGGTGAAGCGACACTAGCGCTCGTGGCGGCCAGCAAGCTGGCAACTGCCTTGAGCACGTTATTGGCGGCAAGGATGATTTCATTTTGGCGAGGGTTTTTTTCAATTTTAACTCACCTGAGTGATTATTTCCATTTTCAACGCAAGTCACGTTAAATCACCAACTACTACAGAAAAAAGCCACAATGTTGATATACTGTACAATTTTAACTCATAGAAACATAAAAAGAATGCTCCGTTTATATTAGTTCAGTCCTCTATAAGTATCCCTAGGTACAGTTGTATGACGTATTTAATGAATCTTACGTAGAATTCATAGTTCATACTAATTATAAATTCATGTATTTGTATTATTGATAGTCGCTGGCATCTCTACATAAAACCAAGTCCAAGATTCCTGGATGTAACGGGTAATCTCTAAATCCACTGAATGGATTTTCATGCGGTTTTCACAATTCAGTAAAGCATTTCTCGAGGAAGGTTTCTGTAGGAAAACATTCACTTATGACCAAAGGAAGTCGAGCAGTAACGATTTCAGTGAATCGTGTCGAAGGGAAACCTACCGTCCGTGCGCTTTTTAAGCTTACGGTGGGTAAACCATAAAAATATCCATATACTATGAGTGTAAGTATTGGTCAACATGAAAAGTTCTACAAGGAAGTCCGCGACAGCATATCTTTATCTTTAATACATCGCCAACTATAAGTGATTTTACGTTTTAATTTCTTCCAACAATCTCCATTCAGCGGAAATTTGAATTACTAGCTAGCGAGCGAGCCCATCACCCCAGCTTCGACCAGCATTAACTGTCGAGTCGTGTCGAGTTTAGACTTCAGAGAAGAGTAGACTATAAGTGTTTGGAGTTTCGCTGTTCACCTCGGCTTTTCTGAATTGCATCTGAGACCTACAGTCCGTGCGCCTTTTAAGCTTACGCTGAGTAACCCCTTTAAGATACCAGGCGAAGCCGGGGCGGGTTGATAGTATGGGTATAATATAATATCAAATTCTTAACCATATCAAAAGCTAGTTATTCCGTAAAATTGAGTAACATTATAGTTAATTAGTAAAAATACCAGTGTGATTTGTGAAACGAAAAGTATAAAAGGATCTTAAGGTCTTAAATGGCTCAATTGTAGGTACTACGTATTTTTTCTGTGGGTTTGAAACCATTCATTCCTCAATTTGACAAAATAATACAATGCCAATTTTACAAAATATCGGCAATAACAATTGTGTACCATACCTTCACAGCAGCCATGTGGGAGACCAGGTATTTCATAAGAGAATTGACAAACAGTGTACCACATCTATGTTTGTGAGCATTATCCTGACGACATAAATTGGCTTACTTCTAAAGGATTCGAGAGTAAGTTTATATTATTGTGCAAAATCTTTATTCATTAAATCAGCTCTCTGACTATTAACAAGCCATTTTCTACATCTGAAGATTAAAATGTCGGCAGGCGTTTGAGATGACATCTTTTACGTTTACTTAGCCAACCGTACCTCTTAATTTTCAAAATGCATAGATATTTATATTTGATTTGCAGCTAATGGCCATAGCAGGGCATTTAACATGAACGCCCGTAGGTACCCCAATTTCAATGTCAAGTAGTTCCGACTTAAGCTACCGTACCAGAGCTGAAACCCAACAGCGAACGTTTGAACTTGATAGAGCGTGTCTAACCCAATAGCCTACAAATTTTGGCTACACACTACCAATTGTAGCAATAAGTTCTTTTACGTGCCATAAATCTATGACATGGGCCCGACGACTTCGACTGGGTTTGAACCCGCGATCTAGGGCATAGCAGTTCAGCATGCTACCGACTACGCCACTGAAGCCATGCATAGATATCCTACCGCGACATGCTTCTGATTTATAACCCACTGGCTCCGTGGTTCAGCAATAACGTTCTCGCCTGCTGTGTCCCAAAGTTGCAGGATCTAATCCTGGAGCAGTCAGCTGGCATTTAAGAGTTCATACATGCGAGGGAACCGTGTCTGTACATTTACTAGCACGTTTAAGATCCCTTTCAGGGCAAAATTCCGGAACCCCGGTGTCTCAAATATCACAGTAGTTAAAAGGGATCTAAAACCAATAACATTATTATTGATTTATAACCAGTTAAAGACCTAGTTCCGTTGTTTGATTGAAAAGCATTATAATACTTTCTACTGCGTATCCCAATTAATTGGGGTCACCGGAGCCAATCAGGCTCATTTTGGTTTTGGCCGGGGATTTAAGGCCGGATGCCCTTCCTGACGCCACGTAATTTTTCAGGTGAAAATTCCACCCCACTGTCACAGGGATTGGAACTCCAGTCGTCCGGGTAATTGACGAGCAGCTAAGCCACTGCACGATCACGCTCCCCTTGAAAAGCTTTATAATACTAGCCTAAAATCCATAGTTCAAATCTTACCTTTAGAGTCCTTTGGAAACTCGGGTGTCGTCTTGCTATTTGAACAGTCTGACAACCAATTAGATTGGGCGAGGAGTAACAATTAATTTCCCTGTGTAATTCATAATACAATAATTATTTATAAATTTAATAAAACGCTTCTCATACAACCCCCCCCCCCCCCTCCAACCATTTATGTGAGAAGTGTTTTATTAAGTGTACAAACTATTCATGTATTTTATTTCAAGCTTTGGGAGATAAATTGCCACTGCCCACCTAATCTAATTGGGTACCGTACACTCGTGTTGACCGACTGAAAAGCGATCATATAGGTTACTTAGCAACACTGAAATATTGCTTCTAACATTAGATCTATTTATTGAACTGCACATCTCCTCTTGTAAAGCAAATGTTAAATTAAAGAAATAACCTTTACACAATGCTCACAAACAGTAAATCCAGCAACAATAACATACACCAACATAGCACAGTCGGCACATTCTTGCTGGCTGCATGAAATCATTATTGTCCCGCGGTAGAAAAATATGTGCCAAGCTTCGCGATCTGTAGGTAGGCTGTGGTTAAACGTTGTCATGAAGACGTGTGTAGCCACAAATGGGGAACCGGGCCGAAAGGCGACAACAGTACATCATCACAGACACAAATCATAACCTGCCGATTTTCCAATGGGGGGGGGGGGGGGGGTTCTAACCCCCCCCCTAACACCCCCGTGGCTACGCCACTGCTTCTGAATTTCCAGGCTACGTGTCGTAACCCTTCCTCGATCTCTCAGCTATAAGCTGCCACTTCTCCTACTCACATTCAATTTTACCCAAGAATGGATGAACTACGGCTGACAATCAAATAGCTGCTTGATGGAATTGGAGCACACACGTAATTTCGTCTTCTTACTCATCGTCTATGGCATACAGTACGTCACCTTGAACAAATCATGTTATAATAAAGAAAATAAGATCAATTTCTTGCTCTGCTAAGAGAGTTCGTTTTTAATAACCTCAGCTCCTCAGGATTCGAGTATACTGGAATTACTACGTGCCATGCGTACGAAAAGAGTTTCGTATGCGAGCAATTCCATGAGCTGCAGCGGAAGCGAGAGGGAGGAATGTCTACTTTGGTAAGGATATGTTCACATCGGCTCCTATTGAAACAGTATTGCTCGTGATTTCGTCTCTCACAGCAGCTGTGACCCTTTCCAACACCTTTTTCTCCTCCATTTATTAATTCATAACATTTGCAACTGAAGATGTGACCCCCGCTGACCAATTTGGGTATACATAAAACGTAAACGCTTATACGAAACAATTAAACTAGATTATTTACACAAATCATAATTTTTTCTTACTCCCACCTATAAGTTTGTAATAGACTCTAGGATTGCGGCATGTAGAGAGTTCCAGTTATCAATGACACGGTTTACCGAATAATATTTCCCATTATTTGCACGCTGTGTTTGAAACCCTACTTTGAAAGAATGATCACCCCTACTTACGAAGGTCGGCTTTCCCACACGTTTGATAGGTTTACCCCATGCTGGTTGTACATTGCGCACAGTCTATATTTCGTTCGTTTAGCCCCAGTTTTCTTGAACATTGCTCCTGGAATTAAAATAACTGAGCACATATCTAGTGGCCTTTCCTTGGTTCATTTCTATCTCATTTACGATCCTTACTTGATATGGATCCCATGCGAATTACAGAAAACAAGTGACAAAATATATCCTAATTCTTTAGCAGTTGTACTTCTTCCTTTTAATAGCCTCATTACAAAGTGCGGGGATTTGTAAACTTTATTGACGGACTGAATAATATCAGATTACTTAGCGAAAACTAAAAAAATGGCTTCAAATATTTCAATACACACAAATACAGCCTCCACAATAACACACGTTATCAATACACACCCAAGTACATGAGGCTACATGTCGCAAAGTCCCTATGTGAATCATTTACAACAACAACAACAACAAACTGTTTATGAAACTGGGGAACAGCATTCAGCGATAGAAGAGAGTTTTGGTGCTGGAACTTAAGTGGTAACACAAAGGTTCCATGACTTGGGTTTGGCAGCAGTCTTTCTTAGATGATTGCGTTCAGTAAAGAGCTACACCCAGTGTAAACAGTACATACTGTTATAGCTCGTAAAAGATCTCTCGTATCACATTTGATGGTTACAAGACAAAAATGATTAAATCTCAACCACAGACTCCCCAATACAGTTCCAGTATCGCTGAGTTGAATTTGTAGTGTAGATCACCTAACAATCACAATAATAATAACTCCCAGATATTATACGAAAAGGGGGGATACATCTTTACGGGCATCTTCTCAGAATGAATTCTAATAGATTAACCAAAGGAATCTTTCATTTCTTCCGTAATCGCAAAACAAAACCCACATGGTTTAATGCAGGGGTGCTCAACCTTTTTATAAGTGGGGGCCAAGTTTATTTTTACATAATAAGTGGCGGGCCACAAGTTACCTTTCCACATAGTGAACCCATGTACCATTGGCTCAAAAGGGGTCGAATCCATGTATTTGGAGAAGGAATGAAAGAAACATACAGTTTCTAATCTAACATAGAGAAATTTCAAGCCAGGATTCTAGCCTAACGTTGTGCAAGCGGCGAGGACCAGGTGTTCAGGAGATGAGATCATGCCTCTTGACTCCTTGAGAGGAGCGGGTCATGGATATTAATAGAACGAGTGGAAAATTTTTACTGTGAGACAGAGAAGCGTGACTCGGAAATCCCGCTTAGCTTGCAGGAAAACGGCAACACCGCCGATGTGCCAGAAGAGGAATAATTAAATTTAACCCATTTGCAGGAATGAAAATAAGTAAATAATCACTGGACTGTGAATCATTTCGGATTACAGATTTTTGTGTAAAGAAAAACAGGACAAAACTGCAAACGCAGTATACGTCATCGGGGATTCATTGATACCAGAGGAGTGGGGAATTATAAAAATGAACAGCAACACCCACGCAGCTGAAGACTACAAATTAATTAATATCTCCGAAATTGCGCGATCGATTCTAATGCGCAATGAGATTATTTGACGTTTGGAAGACGAGCTTTCTGGAGATATAATTTTTATAATTGTACGACAAGTAGTTCAAAAGTTGGTCACGAAAAGGACTAGGATTTTATCTTTTTGTGACTAAAGAGTATAAAACTCCTGGCCTCACCAAGCCAAACATGCAGTATTCCAATAGCCCAGGGGGCGTCACTCTGCATCAGTACATGCAGTATTCCGACAGTCCGTGAGGGGGCGTCACTCTGCTTCACACCGAAGACAGTATACCAGCTTTCCTTGAGGGGAAAAACGCTGTATCACATCGCATAGAAAATATCCGACAGCCACGGGCGTCGCGATATCAATAATTTACGTGTCTCCGTAAGGAGTTGTAAAGAAGTAAAATTACAGTATCGCCGTGTTGAAAATTTAGGAAAATCCTAGTTACAGGATTTAGGTCCGACAGTATAAAAGTTTACAGTGAAAAGTTCATAAAATACAGTCAGAGCAGGCTGCGAACTTAGGACTCAGGGCGATAGGTCTTTAAGTAAACGACCAAAAATATCATAACGTACGGAAGTATCGTAACAGCGAGATAAACAGTTTATCTAATTTAAAGAACCCGAGAAGGGATAGAGAAAATAAGGTTCGTAAGTATTATAGAAGATTAGAAGTGCGAGAACCGAATAAGCAAAGGAGAAGACAGGAAACTATAGACATCGTTTCAAGAAAACAGACGAACTATTCAAAAGCACTAAGACGCAAGTAGTATTAGTTGCTAAAAGTCCGTAGGTCACCGATAAATTATCGAGGGGACCGTGAACAGAACAGACTTTCGCTAAGATCAATAAGTAGGATCTAAAAGGGGAGCCGTTCGTGTCAGAGAAATAGCAGATCGTCAAGAATGGGATTCGAAGGAGTGCTATTGCAGGGAGGAAGTAGATGATTCGAGACTTTCACATTCAGAGAGGATAGGAAGCCGACATTACTAAATTTCACCCTTGGAGACGGGAGATCAAGAGGTCACGTGTGATAGGCCTGATAGCGGTCTAGTGATCAAAATTCGTGAAGTGTAAATATATCAAGATTTTGTGTTATAAATAATATATTTTCAGTGTTTTTATTGTGTGTTCTAAACGGATACACCAGTGTATTTAAAATGTTATTAGTGTTAAGTGTATACGTGTTAAATATGTGTCAAGATATGTCTGTACATGCAATGAATTTGTACATGATGGACTAAGTTAAAAAAAAGTGGGCCAAAAATGACGCATCGCACGAGGAGAAGGGTCAAGAAACGACCTTAAATATGTGAGTAAAGATTTTCATTATGTTTTGGTGTCGGGGAAATGATTGTCTACAAATCCACCGGAGTTTTTGAGTAAAAGGAATGTTTCTAAATAACTAAATACAGAATAAGAACGCGGTCTGAACAAAAATAGAATTTTGAGAAATTATAAATAATTATGTGAAAGAATAAATCCTGTAGAGGAAATGTATGAATAAAATGTCAGTGTATTTGACGAATGTTATAAAAGCAAGCGTATTAAAAAAAATAATAATAATATAAAGGAAAAATAAATAAAGATTAAACTGAATGATATGAAAGTAAGAGCATTGGAGCCTTAATAAAAGTATAAGACATGATATTAATGCATGTTATTAAAATAGAGCAATTATTGTCAAAGGAAAAGATTAATATAAAAATTGAGATATGTATCAATTGTTAATATGGAATTTATCAGTTCTTTGGAAGACGCTAGGCTTAAAAATAATGTATAGCGCAATGGAGCGCAATTAAAGTAAAATGTCACGCTAGGAACGCGTAAAAGTTAAAAGTACTTGGTAAATTACTTATGAAGGGTAGTTGATTGCATTGAATTGAGATATGTTGTAAGTCCTCCAATAGTGACATATATCACGAGGCCAAGTGTGTGTTATTATATTGAAAAGGGAGCAAATGTATGGTATTATTGAGCGTAGGTCATGTAGGCAGCGGCTGACCCTAAATCGCATTTTGTATAAGTCCTCCAATTTGGGAATGGTTCCCGAGGCATGCTAAGAGATTCGAACCTAGAATCCTCTTGTTGTTGAAGCCCCTAACTATTCGTCGTAAAATGTGTATTACTCTTCCCAATCAATGAGGACCCTTTATAATTAATAAATGCCAAGGTTACGAGAGTGGTTTATGAGCCAAATAATATTGTTGAAAGGAAATAAGTGAAGTCTCTCCATAGAACTGAAAAGAAAGGAAGGTTTGTTTTAAAAGCATTGAAGAGAGCTCCAACCGTAGGCTAGACAGGGAGCCACCCTCCCAGTCATAAATTTCGCTCGAGTATAACGGCCTGACCTTCATAGCAGGAGGGTTGGTGAAGGCCGTCTTGTAAGAAGTAAATAATACACCGTGAGTGTTTAAAAGTTGTTAATCACCCGGGAAGTGAACCGAGGTCCTTGTAGTTGAAATTATCGCTTGCAAGTTCAGATCGTAGTTTTCTTATGTGACAATGGTCTTATAAGACAAATAAAATAAATAACAATCCCTATTGTAATGTCGTATGGAAGTAGGATTCCACGAGTTAAATGAAGGTAACTAGATTCCGGGAGTAATCATAGTTTTTGACTTTGTCAAGTAATCTTTATAACTCTGGAGTACACAAGTATTTTCCCGATCACTATGGTGAATTAGTAAAACTGGAGAGGGATGGTAAATGCTGAAAACATGTGAAGTGCCCAAATAATTAAGTAAAGAATTAACATATACTTTAAATGTAATTATACATTTGTTTTGATGATAAGAAAATATAAAGATAGTATTTTGAGGTGTACAAGAAGAATGACACCATTATTATTGGAAAATATCGAGCCAAAGGAGCTCGTAGTTATATGGAACTTTAAGATAGATACTTTATGGAAGTAAAAATAATTATGAATTGTTGGTTTTAAAGGAAACCATGTGTTTTAATACAATATTTGTTCAATTCTTATATTATTCCTTGTTCATTTGGAACAAGTAGAAGATTATTGGTCAGTAATTTAATTGTTTTATTGTTTGTAGCGCCATAATTTTGGTTAATTAAATGTTTTAAAATAGGAGTTGATTTTGTTGTTATTTTTGCAAGTGTATCCTCTATTTAATCCAAAATGTGTAAGTCACAGAGTGGGAGAACGTACTACAACCCCGAAAATCCCGAATTGAGCAATGCTGGCATACTGTGATTTGCATATTTCTTGCTAAAAGGGCACATGGGGGTATATAAAGTAATGTGCTTGGATTAATAACTAGAGGAACACTTAAGATGGTCATTTCATGTAAAGTAAAGTAATATTAGGAATAGCTACGACGTATAATGTTAACTGACCGCATGGGTCCCTAGAAACTCACACCGAGCAGCCCTGAATCAAACGACCCCCCATAAGTCATATTTGTTTAGTGGCTTCAACGTGGGGCCTCTAGCAAAATCTTCGATTTTGGCGCCCAGTACGCGGGGATGAGTTTTCCTTGGGAAAACCCGAGTTTCCTCGAAAAATCAAAATTTTCATTTTTTTTTTGAAAAAAAAAATGGTTTTTCGAAATTTTGAAATTTAAACACTTCCATAAAGTTTATGATATTGAATAAAAGTATCAAAAGGGTACGTTGTAGTAAATACCCGTACCAAAGTATTTTTTTTTTTGAATTGGGACACAATGGTTCAGTTACCATCTCTCAAGCATGTTTTAGCGATGTGGCATGAGTAGCCCACGGTATTCTAATAAGATGTTGACAATAAGGGAGTTTAAGGAGTGCCTGGAGGAGCACTTCAATAAGGAGAGAGAGGAGATGAGGAAAATATTTGGATTGGAATCTAGAAAGGATAAATAATACCCAAATAAAGAAAATGTAAAGGTTTCTGTAGAAAGCATGAGTGCACCTGGAGACATAGGTACACGAAGAGAAGGTAACATGTCTGCAGACAACAGGGTAACAAGTGAGCCGTTAGAGCTTCAAAAGGAAAAAGAAAATTGTAAACCGATTCCAAGGGAGAATGTAATTAGCACAGAGAGGATAACAAGGGTAAAGATAATTCAGAGTCTCATGTAGTAATGCAGGTTCAAGTGGGCTCGGAAAGCGAAAGCAAAAAGAATGATATTCCACCTCAGGAGAATATAGAATTGGCTTCGTTAAGGGATATAGAGCTGTACGCAGAAATGATTGAAAAGGTACGTCAGAAATATGATGAATCGATAGAGAAATTTGGGAAGATGCATTTAGGACTAGGGCCTAAAGAATTCAAAGAAATTGATGAGCAATTACAGAATATTCTACGGAAAAGGGATAGTGTAGTTAAAATCCTTAGTGAGTTAAGGGGAAAATTGGGCAAGGTATCTAAACAAGAAGTAGATGAATTATTTATTTATTTATTTATTTAATTTATTTAATAATTATTAGATACAACCATGAAAAGGTCATTTTACACTAATATTTTAACAATTTAAAATAATAATAACAAAAACAACAACAACAACAACAGGTAACAATTGGCAGTGACGGCAGAAAGGATAAATCTCAGGAAGGACGCAGGGAGTGATTGGGGTAGTGAGTGATTAGGAGGGCGAGGGGTAAGGAAAAGAGGGTGAAAGGGATCTTCTAATGTTATGTTTGAATGTTCGATAGGGAGAGAATATGTCAATGTTTGGAAGGGAGTTGCTAAGGGTAGGTAGACGGTGGAAAATAGAGCGCTTCTGTACTTCAAGACGTGGGCGAGGTACGTGGTGTAAATGGTTCTGGCGTGTTGAACGGGAGGGAACATGAAGTGGGAAGTAGCTTAAGAGCATGTTACATTTTGTGTAACCATTCATAATTTTATGTAAGAAACACAGGTCAGTAAATTGTAGACGGCTTCTCAGGTCGAGTACATTGAGCTGGTTTAGAATATCGGATTTGGCGAAGTGCCTTAGTGAAGGATTGCGAGCTTTGACAATTGATATGAAGAAATTAAAGACACTGTTCAATTTAGAAATATTGGTTATAGCCGAAGTAGACCAGATTGGAGAAGAGAAATCTAGGATAGGGAGAACATATGTGGTGAAGTATAATTTAAGTGCAGTGAGGTCATTAATTTCTGTGAATCTGTATAGAATGCCGAGACTGCGCATTGCGCGAGATTTGATATGGTCAATGTGGGGAGAGAATGTCAGTTTATCATCGTGAATAATACCTAAATCTCTCACCTGAGAAACCGTATCCAATTTATTTCCACATATTTTATAGTTCGCCTGATTTCCAGATTTCAGTAGTGAGAAAGGCACATTGAAGCACTTTTTCGGATTTGGGGATAACTTCCATTTGTTGAACCAATCAGTACAAGTATTCACTGCTTCCTGGAGGTCAGCGTGGTCGTCAGAATTGGAGATTTTTCTGAATATCTTGAGGTCATCAGCGTATAGAAGAAGGGAACACGGAGAATTTTGCACACATGTGTTTATATCGTCCATATACAGCACGAAGAGAAGGGGTCCCAGGATACTGCCCTGAGTTACTCCTGATAAGACTGGGAGCCAGGACGATACAGACCCTGGAAGCACTACCCGTTGTTGCCTATTGGACAGGAAGCTTTTTATTAGGGATAGGAAGGATCCATGTACGTTGTATCGTGAAGCAAGCTTGTGGAGGAGAAGGAAATGGTTCACGGAATCAAATGCTTTGGCCAGGTCGACGTAGATTACATCTAGCTGAGATTTTTGATCTATTGCAGAAATTATGTGATGGTTCAGAACAGTCAGATTTGTTAAACACGATTTTCCAGGGACGAAGCCATGTTGTTCTTCTGAGAGGTGTGGTTTGGTGAAAGTGAGGAGACGGCAATGTATTATTCTTTCGAAGACTGAAGAGAGTATAGGGACGATAGATATAGGTCTGTATGAGGAAATTTCATGCTTGCTGCCTGATTTAAAGACAGGTGTGACATCAGCTCTTTTCCATGAGTCAGGAAAAGTGCCGGAAGTCATGCACCAGTTGAGTATCATGGATAAGGGGATGCTGAGAGATGCAGAGGTGTTTTTCAGGAATATAGGGCTTATGTCTGATGGTCCGGTAGATCTGTTTGCGGGAAGACTTTTTAAAATATTTTGAATTTCATCGGGGGTCGTTGAAATTTGAGACAGTGAATCAGAACAGACGCTGGTAAGCTGAGGGGGACTGGGGATTGGCACGGGAACTGAAAAGGTTGAATGGAAATATTCATTGAAATGTGTGGACCTCAATTCAAATGGGATTTCTTCATTATGGAGGTTTAGGTTAAGTGGAATTCTGGGAGTCTTTCTACGGGATGATATAAGTGTCCAGAACTTCTTCGGGTTATTCTTGAGATTTCCTGTTATGGAAGAAATGTAGCGGTTGTAATCTTCTGTCATATGAACTCTCGAAATTTTCCGTAGGTGAATAAATACATTGCGTGTATGAGGATTAGGAACTGATTTCCACAGTGACCACGCTCGAGTTTTATTTTGGAGAAGGAGTTTGGTGTTTTGACTTAGCCAGTGCGGGTATTTGTTGGATTTGGGTACGGAGAAAGGAACGTGTTGTTTAATGGCCGAGTAAAGTAAATCCTCAAACAAGGCCACTGCGCTGTTTACGTCTCTCTCAGCTGTTAGCAGGCACCAGGGTAGAGATGATAAATCCTGATTGACAGCTTGCCAGTCGACCTTTCTCCAAAGAGGGAAAGCTTTCTTATCGGTGGTGGGGCTATTTTTATGTCTGCTCGCTGGGACGGGGAGAGTGGCTTCTATTGAGCTATGGTCGGTGTTCAGGATATTTCTTCCAACGGTCACAGTGACATTGCGCAGGGTTGAAAATATGAGGTCCAGTGTTTCGGATTTCTTTGTTGGGTGTAGATTGAACTGTTTCAGATGTAGACCGTTTATAAAATTTGATAAAATGAAAGTATCTATTTGGGGAAAGTGTATGGTACCATTGTCTATTGATGTCCAGGAGATATGGGAGTTAAAATCGCCTAGCAACACTATTTCATTTTCTTGATTGAGGGCAAGAACAGTAGAGTTGAAACATTCTTCTAAGGTGTCAATTTTGCTGGAAGGTGGGCGGTAGAAGCAACCTACGAGTAAATTCTTCCTTTTTGGGATAATAATCTCAACCCATATTATTTCGCAGGAAGTTTCTAAGTCAGGCCGATGTTTTGCCTTCAGTTTGTTATGAACTGCGATTGCAACACCACCACCCCTTGAGGATCTGTCGCGCCGAAACACATTGAACTCAGATGAAAACGGAAGTTCCCCACAAGATACGAAGTCTGACAACCATGTTTCTGAGAGGCAGAGGATATCAAATTGATTGATTTCGGTTATATTTGCTATACAGTCGGTTAGTTTATTTTTGATGCTCTGTGCGTTCTGGTAGTAGAGGTTAAGGGGTCCTGGGTTTAAATGAATGTCACCTGAAAGTAGTAGTAGTATCAAGTAAACAGTACAGGAGGAAGCACGGCAATGTTGTACAGGTCCACGAGGTGTGGTGGAAACATGTCGGAACACTGGGAGGTTACAAGCTGCAGCGGTCGAGAAAGTAAAATGTCTCTCTGCGCAGTACCACAGAATTTTCTGATCACACGACACATCACTGCGTTCGGAAATGTTTTCAGGCACAGTTGCACACCATATAGTACACTTGAACAGGTAAAATACTACTAAAACACTGTAATATGTCAGAGCTACTGAAACACGAGGTCTGTCACTTGCCGCCATCTTTAACAACATTTCGGAGGGTGTATGTATGGACCACTTCCTTTGCAAGATTTGCTTGCTGAATTCTTTCTCGCCTTGTTGACAGGGAAGCTTTCCCGTTCCTGAATGATGCGTCTCGCGCAAACGTGCACTGTTTCAGTGTGTCCTCACTTGCTAAACTCCTTCTTACCTTGACGACAGGGAAGCCTTCCTGTTCCTAAGTGATCCGCCCTGCGCGAACCTGCCCTGCTTCTGGGGGTTTTCATTTGCTAAACGTCTTCCCGCATTAGCGACAGGGAAGCATTCCCACTCCCCAGTGATTCACCCGGCACTGAAGCGCTAGGAGAGGATTTGTTGTTTAAGTGGGTGATGTGTAACATGCTAGGCTTAACCTCACTTTAAACGCGCCATGAGCTTGTTTAATTAACATGGAATTTTGGCTTGATACACTCTTAATATAACTTCCCTAACAATTCCACGGCTAGTTGTTCTTACCCGCTATCCGCAACATTTGGAGGAGTATACGCACACGGCTTTCTTTCTACATATAACTTCGTGATTTATAAGGACAATACACTTAGCACTTTGCCGCCATGTTACCTCAGGTTAATTGTTGCAGTAGATATGAACGAAATGAGACGGAAATTCGTAGAAAGATTGGATCAGGAGGGATTGATTGAATTGAGTTCCTGGACAGAGCAGAAAGAGGTTATAGAAGAAATACAGGAAACACATGGAAAACTGAAGGAAATATATAATAAATGGAAGGATATTCAGTCATCATTTAAATATGAAGAAGTAGATAAAAGGAGGGCGTCCAAGAACAAATGGATCAAGTGAGAAATAAGTACGGGAAAATGATGGATTATATACAAGTAATATTGGATAAAAGTGATATCAGAACTGTTCATGAGTTAACCGAATTAAGAGAAGTCAAGATTCGGGAATACAAAGAAATATTAGAGGCTGCCCAGAAGAGATATGAGAAATACATGTTGGCGCAGAACCGTCAGTCAGATGAAGCCGCGGCCCAAGTTGAAAAGCAAGTAGAAATCGAAGAAGAAAAAGAAGTCACGGTACAAGAAGAGCCTGGAATTGAAATTAGAGAAGAAGAAAAAGAAGTGGAGATTGCAATAACTCCAGTGGAAATTGAGGAAAGCTTTGAGATCCTTCCTGAAGAACAAATGGAGACCCAAGAGGAAATAGTAATTCCAGACCAGGAGGACAGCCGAAATGAAAATGGGCTGCAAAGTGAAGATGAACATTTTGATGAAAAGGTTGAGCTGGAAGATCAAGAAATAATCTCGGAACAGGAGATAACAAAAGAATTGAAGACTGGGGAAACGGAAATAATAATTCCTGAAGAAATGGAGAAAGTAAAAGAAACGATAATAGAAACTATCGTCGAAGCACCGATAGAAACAGAGGTTCAAGGCGTCATAGAAATTGAAAAGGAAAACTTAGAAGAAATTCAGGATAAGGAAGATAAAAAGCATTAAAAGAAGAAGAAGAAAAATTGAAGGCACAGATCCTTGAGTTAATGATAAAATGCCAGGATTGCCAAAGAAATACGAGAGAAATGGAGAAAGATACCAACAAGAGCCAAGAAAATCTCAGAGGGAAAGATGAGATTGTTGGAAATAATGAAAAGAGGGAATGAGATGCCTTTGAAGAAAATCAGGAAGAAGGAAGAAAACCGCAATTGGTGGTCGGTTTGCAAGAAAATAGATACCCCATGGAAATCAAGAGAGGAGGAGAGACAACGTACAATGCCTTGGAGGAAGAGGACGCACAGGCATATTTCAGCTGGAAGCTTCGTAAAAGGAAAGGGAATGATAAATGAAGAGACAGAAGGGAGATCTAAAGGATCTAAGGAATTGGAAGAGTCGAAAAAAGAAACACTCTTTGAAAATGCCATCTCAATGTGGGATGAAGGAAAATGATTATTCCAATGTAACCGACGGGTTAAGCCATATGCAACCGTTGAAGAATAAGAGGAATAAAATAATTTTGTTTGAAATACCATCTCAAAAAGAGATGAGGAAGGTGGAAGAAAACCAGAAAGAGTCAGGTGAGGTTAGACCGAGCTCTTTAAAAAAAACAAATGAAATGTTACAGACTTGAAGTCTGAGAACAATAATGACGAAATAACGGGTAAAGCCCTTTGCACCCGCAAGGTAATTAAAAGAAGGTCATTAGGTTGACAATACGTAATGAATAGAGGAACAGACCGACATGAAGTCCGTCTTATGAAAAGAGAAAAGAAACAAATTGTTTGACTCAAGTTTGGAGAGCATGCACCAGACTGGGGGAGAATTGTAAACACCCGAACGTGACAAGAAATTTATGACCCTGAGTGGAGACGTCCACTAAGGGGGAATGGATGAATGGGACCTTTAAGGAGACCCAAATACAAGCCAGAGAAGAAGGGAACTTTAAAGAAATAAAAGAAACAGAAGGTACGGATAACGTTATGATGGCTTCGACGAATAAAGAAAGATAAGATTAATTGAAATAAATTTCCTCAAAATTTTTTTTCGAAAATTTATTTACCTAAGGAGGGGTGAGATGAACCCATGTACCATTGGCTCAAAAGGGGTCGAATCCATGTATTTCGGGAAGGAATGAAAGAAACATACAGTTTCTAATGTAACATAGAGAAATTTCAAGCCAGGATTCTAGCCTAACGTTGTGCAAGCGGCGAGGACCAGGTGTTCAGGAGATGAGATCATGCCTCTTGACTCCTTGAGAGGAGCGGGTCATGGATATTAATAGAACGAGTGGAAAATTTTTACTGTGAGACAGAGAAGCGTGACTCGGAAATCCCGCTTAGCTTGCAGGAAAACGGCAACACCGCCGATGTGCCAGAAGAGGAATAATTAAATTTAACCCATTTGCAGGAATCAAAATAAGTAAATAATCACTGGACTGTGAATCATTTCGGATTACAGATTTTTGTGTAAAGAAAAACCTTGTAATAATTGCACAGGAAAAAACTGCAAACGCAGTATACGTCATCGGGGATTCACTGATACCGGAGGAGTGGGGAATTATAAAAATGAACAGCAACACCCACGCAGCTGAAGACTACAAATTAATTAATATCTCCGAAATTGCACGATCGATTCTTATGCGCAATGAGATTATTTGACGTTTGGAAGACGAGCTTTCTGGAGATATAATTTTTTATAATTGTACGACAAGTAGTTCAAAAGTTGGTCACGAAAAGGACTAGGATTTTATCTTTTTGTGACTAAAGAGTATAAAACTCCTGGCCTCACCAAGCCAAACATGCAGTATTCCAATAGCCCAGGGGGGCGTCACTCTGCATCAGTACATGCAGTATTCCGACAGTCCGTGAGGGGGCGTCACTCTGCTTCACACCGAAGACAGTATACCAGCTTTCCTTGAGGGAAAAAACGCTGTATCACATCGCATAGAAAATATCCGACAGCCACGGGCGTCGCGATATCAATAATTTACGTGTCTCCGTAAGGAGTTGTAAAGAAGTAAAATTACAGTATCGCCGTGTTGAAAATTTAGGGAAATCCTAGTTACAGGATTTAGGTCCGACAGTATAAAAGTTTACAGTGAAAAGTTCATAAAATACAGTCAGAGCAGGCTGCGAACTTAGGACTCAGGGCGATAGGTCTTTAAGTAAACGACCAAAAATATCATAACGTACGGAAGTATCGTAACAGCGAGATAAACAGTTTATCTAATTTAAAGAACCCGAGAAGGGATAGAGAAAATAAGGTTCGTAAGTATTATAGAAGATTAGAAGTGCGAGAACCGAATAAGCAAAGGAGAAGACAGGAAACTATAGACATCGTTTCAAGAAAACAGACGAACTATTCAAAAGCACTAAGACGCAAGTAGTATTAGTTGCTAAAAGTCCGTAGGTCACCGATAAATTATCGAGGGGACCGTGAACAGAACAGACTTTCGCTAAGATCAATAAGTAGGATCTAAAAGGGGAGCCGTTCGTGTCAGAGAAATAGCAGATCGTCAAGAATGGGATTCGAAGGAGTGCTATTGCAGGGAGGAAGTAGATGATTCGAGACTTTCACATTCAGAGAGGATAGGAAGCCGACATTACTAAATTTCACCCTTGGAGACGGGAGATCAAGAGGTCACGTGTGATAGGCCTGATAGCGGTCTAGTGATCAAAATTCGTGAAGTGTAAATATATCAAGATTTTGTGTTATAAATAATATATTTTCAGTGTTTTTATTGTGTGTTCTAAACGGATACACCAGTGTATTTAAAATGTTATTAGTGTTAAGTGTATACGTGTTAAATATGTGTCAAGATATGTCTGTACATGCAATGAATTTGTACATGATGGACTAAGTTAAAAAAAAGTGGGCCAAAAATGACGCATCGCACGAGGAGAAGGGTCAAGAAACGACCTTAAACATGTGAGTAAAGATTTTCATTATGTTTTGGTGTCGGGGAAATGATTGTCTACAAATCCACCGGAGTTTTTGAGTAAAAGGAATGTTTCTAAATAACTAAATACAGAATAAGAACGCGGTCTGAACAAAAATAGAATTTTGAGAAATTATAAATAATTATGTGAAAGAATAAATCCTGTAGAGGAAATGTATGAATAAAATGTCAGTGTATTTGACGAATGTTATAAAAGCAAGCGTATTAAAAAAAATAATAATAATATAAAGGAAAAATAAATAAAGATTAAACTGAATGATATGAAAGTAAGAGCATTGGAGCCTTAATAAAAGTATAAGACATGATATTAATGCATGTTATTAAAATAGAGCAATTATTGTCAAAGGAAAAGATTAATATAAAAATTGAGATATGTATCAATTGTTAATATGGAATTTATCAGTTCTTTGGAAGACGCTAGGCTTAAAAATAATGTATAGCGCAATGGAGCGCAATTAAAGTAAAATGTCACGCTAGGAACGCGTAAAAGTTAAAAGTACTTGGTAAATTACTTATGAAGGGTAGTTGATTGCATTGAATTGAGATATGTTGTAAGTCCTCCAATAGTGACATATATCACGAGGCCAAGTGTGTGTTATTATATTGAAAAGGGAGCAAATGTATGGTATTATTGAGCGTAGGTCATGTAGGCAGCGGCTGACCCTAAATCGCATTTTGTATAAGTCCTCCAATTTGGGAATGGTTCCCGAGGCATGCTAAGAGATTCGAACCTAGAATCCTCTTGTTGTTGAAGCCCCTAACTATTCGTCGTAAAATGTGTATTACTCTTCCCAATCAATGAGGACCCTTTATAATTAATAAATGCCAAGGTTACGAGAGTGGTTTATGAGCCAAATAATATTGTTGAAAGGAAATAAGTGAAGTCTCTCCATAGAACTGAAAAGAAAGGAAGGTTTGTTTTAAAAGCATTGAAGAGAGCTCCAACCGTAGGCTAGACAGGGAGCCACCCTCCCAGTCATAAATTTCGCTCGAGTATAACGGCCTGACCTTCATAGCAGGAGGGTTGGTGAAGGCCGTCTTGTAAGAAGTAAATAATACACCGTGAGTGTTTAAAAGTTGTTAATGACCCGGGAAGTGAACCGAGGTCCTTGTAGTTGAAATTATCGCTTGCAAGTTCAGATCGTAGTTTTCTTATGTGACAATGGTCTTATAAGACAAATAAAATAAATAACAATCCCTATTGTAATGTCGTATGGAAGTAGGATTCCACGAGTTAAATGAAGGTAACTAGATTCCGGGAGTAATCATAGTTTCTGACTTTGTCAAGTAATCTTTATAACTCTGGAGTACACAAGTATTTTCCCGATCACTATGGTGAATTTGTAAAACTGGAGAGGGATGGTAAATGCTGAAAACATGTGAAGTGCCCAAATAATTAAGTAAAGAATTAACATATACTTTAAATGTAATTATACATTTGTTTTGATGATAAGAAAATATAAAGATAGTATTTTGAGGTGTACAAGAAGAATGACACCATTATTATTGGAAAATATCGAGCCAAAGGAGCTCGTAGTTACAGTATATGGAACTTTAAGATAGATACTTTATGGAAGTAAAAATAATTATGAATTGTTGGTTTTAAAGGAAACCATGTGTTTTAATACAATATTTGTTTAATTCTTATATTATTCCTTGTTCATTTGGAACAAGTAGAAGATTATTGGTCAGTAATTTAATTGTTTTATTGTTTGTAGCGCCATAATTTTGGTTAATTAAATGTTTTAAAATAGGAGTTGATTTTGTTGTTATTTTTGCAAGTGTATCCTCTATTTAATCCAAAATGTGTAAGTCACAGAGTGGGAGAACGTACTACAACCCCGAAAATCCCGAATTGAGCATTGCTGGCATACTGTGATTTGCATATTCCTTGCTAAAAGGGCACAATAGGCACTTGCAAACCTTACCGCTAAAGCTAATTTTACTATTATCTGAATAACCTATTCTACCAGCAGACAAGAAATGTGTTTCAATATCATTTTTGTGTAGTCTAAATGTTTTAAATCCATTTTTGACCTTTTTCGACAAATTGCGTTAAGTTATGAAATTACTGATTTACAAACAACTTACTCCGAATTCGAAAAAGTTTAGGGGCATATAAAATAAAATAATACTATCACAAGGTGGTAATTTTTTATGTTTACAAAAAGCAGAATGCTTAACATCAAAGTATATAAAAAATGAAAATCAATGTATCGTCAAACCGACCATCAAATCAAGTAGTAGCCTAATGCTCCTAATGTGATGATTGGCATTGTTCATTTTTCAATAGTCTGTCAATATCAGGTTCAATGTTAGAGATGGCAATGCGCAAGTTTCCCTCCAATAGTGTATCACTTTAACGGGAACGACACTTTGACTTTATTTGCTTCAGCAAAGACAACGAATGCAGGCATAAGTAGGGACTTTCTAAAAAATTTGCCGTTTTTAAGGCATGATCTTTGAGCAATTTCATTTCTTTCGGTAAGTAATTTTTGTAAAATTCAAGTGCAGAAGCTTCAGAGAATTTCGTTTTTAACTCATTGTTACACTGAAGATCAATTAATTCCATAATGGGAACAATCTCATCATTCGCAATATATTTATTCACGTTTTCAATAGTATCACGGGCCGCATAAACTGACTTTGAGGGCCGCGGGTTGTGCACCCCTGGTTTAATGGAACTGAGAAGGACCAATTAGAATTTTAAATATTACGGTAAATTCACTGCTCAATTGAAAAGCTAAAATAATTACTAAACACGAAAATATTATTTTCCAAGGAAATTCTACACTAAAATCCAAAGCCATTATCACGGAAGAAGAGAGGGAAAGAAGATTGGAAAGGCTGAAGATATACTGTGCATAAAGGAAAGTACAACACCCCAAAGAGGGTGAGACGAAATAATTATTATAATAATCCATATATATTATTCCCCATTTTGCGGGATGGGAGACATGGTGAGGAGAAACTTCTCAAGGGGCTGAAGTGGGATTTGAACCATTGGCCTTACTCATAACGCGCGTATCCGTTCAGGTGAATAATGACAGTAATATTTCTATCTGAAAAGTCTGAATGGGAGAAAGTATTTTGTATTTGAATTGTATTTTAAAATACTATTTTGTATTTTCCGGAAATTTATCAGTGTACCGGTATTTTGTATGTAAAATCCTTTCTTGTGAATATTGATTATTATGTATCTAAAATACTTTCTGGGAGTATTTTTTCCAATTCGGTGAAGTCTGAACTAGTGTGTGTACTTGTAATTGAGGTGCAATTAGGGCAGGAAGCAGCCGTGGCATTCGGTTAGGTACTACCCCAGCAATGGCATCGAGTAGGAGTGGGAAACTACGGCTGGCTGAGTTCTGCCTCACTATTCCCCAGATCAGAATTAGATGTCCTGTGGCCGAGCCACGAAATCGAACCCGGGCCTTTGCGGTGACATCCAAACAGTTTCCCAATAAGCAATGAGGCGGCCAGGTACCTTCTAGTTTGATGATCAATTTACCGGTACGGTATCTATTTTTCCGGGTACCGGTATGGCTGGGCATCTTATATTCCATGATCCAAAACTCTGTTCCTTAAGGGGAAATGAAAAGGGCTTTGTAATTGGGTTAAGGATTTAAGTGCCAGTTTCCGAGAAAGAAGATGCCAATTAAGGGATGAAGCTTTAGTGTGGTATTTAAGCAGCATTAATGGGGAGGTATATTGCATTAGTAATCAACTGTTCACGGCATATCCATAGCTATTTAGTGAGAGTAAATGCCTGAAAACGCATTGAGTTGTTTTATCCGACTTGAATGCAGAATCACTTGCCACGTGGGATAATATACATGCGATGGTGGACAAGGCAGCTTCTCTATGAAATGAAAATGTATAAGGAAATAAATATTACTCTTCAATTTCCCCCTAATTAGATGAAATCACACTAGCAAGGAGGGACAAGGTTAACCCTAGAGCGGTCGGGTGGAAAACTTAACGTGAACGGTCGGGCTAGGTCTGGTTGACCCATTGATCTCTATAATACTACTGGATGTCTCGCTACCACGACTGGAGTGAGGCCTCTTGCTTTGCGATTACATTTGCCTGGTGTTGGGGACGAACATCGTTAAAGCTGCATGGCCCGCTCGTTGAAATGATGCTTACTTAGGCTTATTAACTCCCTAATTCTGATGGGAAATTGTTATCACGAGCTGTAAGAAATGAAAACGAAGACATTTGGTGTAAGCTGTCATTCTACAATATTTCTTTGTTTCAAAATACACGGCAATGACTACAATCTACAGGAGGAGTGAAGTGATACATAGGCCTTTAGGGAATCTTAATTTCCATGCGCTTTGATTTTAAAAAGTAGGCTATTATGGTAGATTTCAACATAATATGACAAATTCGCCTGTGGGGTAGACTATTAACTTCTAAGCTCTTTTGCTTTTCAATCTTTCAGGCATAGGAATGCAAACTTGAACAACTTCCTGGAGCAACAACCATGCTTACTTTTCTGCAGGCCTATATAAATATTGAACCCATGTGCTGTTGGTTCAAGCGCCGAATCCATCATTTATTGGTAAAAGAAGAGAGGAAAAAATACAGTCTTTAGAATGACTTAGAAAGATTTTATGAAGAGGACTGTTATAATGTGGCGCAATAATAAGGGACCACGAGTCACGCGGACATGATATCATGCATGACGCATTGATAAGGAGCCGATCATGACTATTAATAGAACGATAAAAACTTTCCACTGCGTGTAAGAGAGATGAGGTTTCGGAAATTGATCTTACGCAGCAATAAAATGACAACCTCGCAATTGCGCAAGAAGAGAAATAATTAGAATTAAGCCATTTGCGAGCATTTAATTAATGAATGAAACACATCATGGTTGATCCTTTTGGAAGAGAGATTTTTGTGTGGGGAAAAAGTTTACAATATTTGCACAGGAAAGAAGTGCAAATGCAGCATGACGCCGTTAGTAATTCCCGGAGACCAGAGTTGTTAGGGATAGAAAAATAAACCGCAACACCCACGTATCTGAAGAGCAAAATTATTTAATATCTTGGAATTGGGCGATCGATTTTTATGATCAAAGAAATCAGTTTACGTTTAGAACAAGAGCTTTCCAGAGATATATTTTTCAAAATTATACGACAATTACTTCAAAAGTTAGTGCTGGAGAAGATGCGGATTTTATCTTTTTGCCGCCGATTTGTATAAAAACCCTGGCGAAGCCAGGAAGATCATGCAGTCTTTACCAGACCTTGAGAGGTCGTGATACGCTGTATCACCAACGCGCACCCCGTATGGGAGTGGCCGAGCAGTATCGTCATTAGTATCGCCGTGTGGAGACATATTGGAATCCTAGTATAGGATTAATATCAGCAAGCTTCAGACTTTATCGTTAAAGTTCATTAGTACAGTCAAAGTTAGGCTGTGAACTTGAAGAAATAACAGGCGATAGGTACTCTAATAATAGTTCAGTTAAAGACATAAAGCGTCATAAAGATTCGAAGTACCCAAGGAAGTGAATAAACATTTCTATCGAAGTTAAGGAACCCGATCAGGGTAGAACGAAATAAATAACGCCTAGTGTTCCGGAAAGATAGGGACTAGAGCGTAGAATGATCAGAATTAGGAATTATAGTTCCAGGCTTTGTCTAGGCAGGCAAACGAACCATTAAACATTGGGGAGGATTCCAATAAGCTACGGATTAAAGTAATAAGCAATTAATGCAAATAAATTACTAGGTCACCGATAAACTATTCAAGCGGCGGTAATAGTAATACCTTAAGGACAGACTTTATCTAGACGAACAAGTTAGCGTCTAAGAAGAAACGACATCGTGCAGTTAATGTATAGAAGCCGATAGTCAAACCCCGGATTGGAAGATCAGCAGTTCCAGTGAGGTGTAGTTCAATCGAGACTTTCCATCATCTGGTCAGATTAGGAAGCCGACGTTCTATAAATGCCACCCTTGGAAACGGGAAAGAAAAGAAATCACGTGTGTAAGGCGAATAATTAACGCCCAAGTGATAAAAGTGTTATGTAATGTAAATATTGAGAACATTTTTGAGTGTAATATTTTTTTGTGAATTTATATTGTGTTAATTGAACGAATACAAAATGGTATTCAATATATTCCAAATGATTAAGGTAAATATTTTCTGTGTAGTAAAAAGATGTCATTAAGTGTAAGTGTATCAATGAAAATGGCTTAGAAAGCAGTGAGTGGGCAAACATGTTCCATCGTTGGAGGATTCGGTCGCTGACCGGACAGTCATTTGAGTAACTATTTCATTATGATATGTGTTTGGGAAGATTTGCGTATAATCCACATAAAGAAAGAAAGAATAGGGATGTTGAATAACAGGTAAAGGATTAATAGCGCGATCTGAACGATAAATTTGAGATAAAAATAATAAATATGTGAAATGTAAATGAATCCCATGGGGAATGTATTCAGTAAAATATCAACGTAAATGATAAATGATATAAATATAAGAAAGCAAGCGTAATGATGATAATAATAATAATTACATAAATGAATGAATATTATGATGAATTTTATATTGAAAGTAGTAGCTTCCGAGCTCCTTTAGAGGAATTAATACATGTTATGAATACATGTTCTTTATAGTAAAATGATTATTTTCAAGGGAGAAGAGTAATATATATTTGAGATGTAGATCAAACGTTGATTTTGAATTTATTAGTTCTTTGAAGGCAACTTGGCTAATTAAAGTATAAGCTCCATGTAGCGCATTGAAGTAATTTATCACGCTAGGAGTGCGTTGAAATGCTCGGTAAAACTAATTATGAGGGGCAGTTGGTCGGGGTAATTGAACTATGGTAAGTCCTCAAAAGTTGTGACAAGTGATCACGAGGCATTGTATGTTGTATGGTAAAAAGGGTGCTATTATGTTGTATTATGAGCGCTGGTATAAGGTGAGCCCTGCCCTAAGTCGCTAATGTTATAAGTCCTCCATTTTGGGATACTGATCCCGAGGCATTAGAAATGATCGAACTCAGAGTCGTCCGTGTTGAAGCCCCTAAATATTGGTTGTATTATTGAATTTTTCTTACCGGCCAATGAGGACACTTCATAATTACTACATACCGAAGCTAAGAGTATAGGTCTGTTGAGCCTAAATATGTTGTGTTAAGAGTCCGTATTAAAAGCCTTGTCGGTCAGAGAATTACATTTGAAAACAGCTGTATTGGAAAGCTGATGGCATCCAGTCTCTTGTAGCAGCGAGACTAGGGACTCTCTGTCTCCCTGCAATAAATCACGCTAAGTAGCCAAGGCTAGAGCCTCACCCTCGACGTATTGTGGTAGGTCAGGGAATGGTCTGTTTGAGTTATAGTACACAGAAGTGTTTAGAGTTTGTTTTAACGACCCGGTCTTGGAACCGAGGTCCATTTATATGAAAGATTATCGCTTGCAGAGTTCAGATCGTGGCTGTCTTATAATATAATGGTCTTTTAAGATAAATAATGATAAATCCCTAATGTAATGATTATATGATTCAGTGATTCACGAGTTCGATTGAAGACATTAGATTCCGGGAGTGATCTAAATTTTGATTTGTTCAGTAGTCTTCTGTAGCTCGGGAGTACGCAAGTTTTTCCCAATCACAGTAGTGAGTTGTTGACTTGAGAGAGAGGGATGGTAACATATGAACATTGTGAAAACCCAAAATTAAGTAATGATTAACAATACTTTGGTAATTTTGATATTTATGATTAAAATATATACTCATATAAATAAGAATGGATGTGTATTGATAGCGCATTGTAAGTAAACATTACCGAGCCGTTTGGAGCTCTTATTTTAAAGATTTTGAAGTGACACTATATGGAAGTGAAACTTAGTGGAAGTTTGTTGGGTTTATGGAAAACCAATTATTATGATCTTAGATTTGTTTAATATGAATTCCTTGTTCCACTTTGAACAAGTATGAGGTGAAGGGTCAGTAATTTATTTGTTTAATTTTTGTAGTGCCGTATATTTGGATAATTAAATATTTTTAATAGTAGGAGTTGATTTTTGTTTATTTTTGGAAATGTATACTCTATTTAATCCAGAGTGTGTAGATCACAGAGTGGGAGAACAAACCATGAACTCCGATACTCCCGATTGAGCATTGCTGGCAAAATGTGATTTGCATATTTCATTGTTGAATGGGCACAATATATGTACCCTACGATCATTTATGTGGCCTAATTACATCAGATAGTTATGGTTATTTTAAGGGGCGGAACAGCAAGGTCATCTGCTCCTATGGGTACAACAATACACAAATCATCCATTGGTTCATTCCATTAAAGGTTGGAGATCAAGCCTTTCTTTTATATAAAGAGTATATTTTGCTCATTCAGATTATTATTCTGGATTATTTGGCAACATTTTAATTTTTCCACTTTAACTTCAATTTATCACTAAATTTCATTCTGAAGTTTGATTCTCATAAAGTGTATTTGTTGCAACAATAATTACTCTTCTAAGGAAATTGTTCCTTTTTATTATAATATTGAACACATACAATCCGCAACGTAAGATACCGGTACTTAGTATGTAACTCATATCACAGTTCAGAGTTCCAGTCCCTAGAGAATGAGTATATCAGAACAAGAAAGGGAAGGGGGCATGAGAGGCTGGAAAAGAGATCATAGCCTACACTAGCCGCCAGAAACATTACCGTACCCAAATAGCTTTGGGGTCAGACGAAAACATGTGTTAACCAAGGGAGCTCTGGCATTAAATATGTTAGCCTGAAACATGTGAATGCAATGTTCTATGAAAATGCGGTATATCCTTCATGCAACCCAGAAACTGCTGGCATCGATTTCAGTAATGCATTATGTTTATGACTGACAGAGAAAGATACATTGTTTAACAGAAGCTACTGTGCACTGCCAAAGTAGTCTGGGCTGCAGTTTTATGTTGTTGCTGAATAGTTTAGGGTCTTTGCGACATCATGATCATGTAGCCCTGTGTACTTGGGTGGTGTTAATTTGTCTGATAACCTGTGTCACTGTGATGCCTGTACTGGAGTGTGTATATGTAGTAGAGGTAGGATTTGGGTAGAAACGGCCGTGGCCTTAAATTGGGTACCATCCCGGCATTTGCCTGGAAACTACTTCCAACCCACCTCGATCCATTTTTGCCTCACGTGGTCGAGTGTACCCCGCTCCAGCCCTCAGACCAGAATTAACATGTTCTTGGTAGAGGTGGGAATCGAACCCGGGCCTCCGCGGTGACAGCCAAGAATGCAGTTTTTCGCAACTATATTCAGAACCCTTTTCTTCACGCTCTATTCATTTGAGAAATTTGACTTAACAACGATGCCCTTTAAAATAAATATCATATTTATTTTCTTCTCAGGTCCTCATACATTAGTTTGTACTAATTAACAGCAATGTGTAGTCTGAAACCGATATGAAATAACTTAAATATATTTAAAATAAATAACCAAATCTATAAAATTATGCCCGCATTTCAGACATTACATACTGTCAAACAGCTGACGGAGAGCAGATCTTCTCCCCTCTCTCCAGGCGAATGTAACCGATTACCATGACTCAGTTTTTAGAGCGGCCATTGGGAGGAGTGCGACATCCGGTAGTATTTTACAGATCATTAACTGTAACCAGCTACCTAGCATAACATGTTCAAGCACTTACTGACAAGTGTGATTGCAGATTTACGTAGCTACTTGATACCACACAACAACCCCATTGTTCATGCTAACCTTAGAAAGTTATTATCTTGTAGAAATCATTAGAACATGAACTAGCCTCCCTGTTGTGGAAGCTCGCAATGAAACATGCTGTGTAATTCGTATCTTTTTCTCGAAAATTCAATTGTGTAATTCGTATCTTTTTCTCGAAAATTCAATTTAGTTGACAAAACTTGTATTAAGATAACTAGTTTTACAGCGGAGGTAATTACTTAAGTGCCCAGTGCTATCAATTCACTATATTTAATCCCCGAACGTACAGAGGAGTGGTTTATTTAACCAGGAACAGCCTTATAAAAACTTACAAATTACCCTCAGGTAAAAATCTAGTTGGAGTCGATAATGTTTCTTGTTTGAAAAAGATGGTATATTGGCTTTCACAGCCAGTGGGGGTCCGGATGGGGACATCAAGAGCCCGCCGATGAGCCAGATTGGTGTCCTAGGCGAAACCTCACACAAGACACGGCACTAACCTAGAAGAATTGCTGAGTTTTAATTCACTGGCCGTGAAAGCCAATATACCATCTTATTGGAAGCCTTCATAGGGAGGTTGAGGCTGCTTGAGCTTTTAGTTCTCACAGTCAAGAGGGGCAGTTGCACCTTATATAAAGGGAGGTGGCGCGCAGTTCGTTACTCGAGTGGGGGTCCGGGCGGGGACACCAAGAGCCCGCCGATGAGCCAGCTTGGTGTCCTAGGCGAAACCCCACACAAAACACGGCGCAAACCTAGAAGAATTGCTGAGTTTTAATTCACTGGCCGTGAAAGCCAATATACCATCTTTTTGGAAGCCTTCATAGCAGTAGCGGCTGGCTCATAAGGACTCTAGGACGGTGTTCTTCCTAGAGAACGAAAAGGGATTTTCATTTTCTCTTGATATTTTAAGTCAAAAATTGAACTCTAATAATGCTAAGAAAATTACATGTCATTGTAAAAGTGTAGCTCTATCAATCAGGAAGACTGTGTTTGGTGGTATCACGCTCAGCGCGCTGCTCACTGGTCAGTATGGAGTTATGGACTCGCGGCTTTCCGCCCTAAGATTGTGTCCGGGCGATGGGATTGAGACGTAAGGGGGGTACGGAGACTGACGCGCTTGTCGGTTGCCAGACATATGTCTGCAGCCTGAAATGATGCTTCACCTGATCGGTCAGAAGAAACTCATTGCCTTGAAATGTGATTGGCCACCTAATATACCCGTTCCATGTGTATTTTACTGTTCCTTTCCGCTGCTTGTGCCTGACAAACATCACATGACCGTTGCAGATTTGAAATGCCACAGCTGGGGCCGCCATTGAGGGAGGAAAGGAATACTGGAGATTATTTACAAGAAAAAGTAAGTATGCTATGCTTTCCAACATGTACTGAACACTTACTTCATTCATTAGGGTGCGTGTTACAATATTTCCTTTCTTTTCAGAAGGATGCAGAAGAGTTTGAGGGGCAGATGACATCGTAGTTTCGACCCCTTTATTCTTTGTTTCGACCCTTGAAACCTCAATAACCAACTAACTAGAGTTTCAGAGGAGAGATTTATACGAAACAGCCTGTAAGTTTTCTTTATGAATACAATTTGCCGTTATTTTATTCACTTTTCCAAAGGGATTTTTTTAAATATTCGTTCTATCAAACCTTCTTTTTTTGCCTCATTCCCTGTGTATACTGCGTATGTTAAAGCCGAGGTACCGTACTGTATTTGATTTACTGTAAGTGGGCATATGCAAAAATCTTGTTACGATACAATATAACATTTGAGAATAGGAGTTGCCCGGGAATTGAACCCGGTCCGTCTTGCTGAGAGGAAACTGACCACTGCTTCATGACGCCCCAAATTGTTAGTGTCCGGTTGGGAGTAGGCTATTGATATTGCGAATTTTCAGTCTCAACACAATATGCCTATTTTCCCAATTAGGCTATTGGAACATCCTAAATTATAACCGGAAAAAAATAAGATTTTGGTGGTGCATTTCAATTATTAGCCTAGTCATTTTGATAGCATCTCTCATTAAATTGTTTGATTTGTAGTGCAGGACACAGGAACCTGACTTATCAGTTTCAGTAAGATGTTGAATGATAATATATGATTTTCATACCTTTTCAGGGTTACCAGGGGACAACAGCTATTGAAATTGCAGTTCATTATGACTAATATACTGGAATTATGTGCTAAATTACGTAATTATATACGGTATGTTTCATTCTTGTTGAATTTGAACTACGGCAGCCATGTTGCTCACTCCAGCTGACAAGGGGAGGATGCGATGCATGGGTCATCGATTCGAACTATTCTTAGTACACGTGTAGGGCATGCCCAGGCGTATATCAGGTGCAAGTAGTAAGGTGCGCTTCTCAGCCGATACCGAGAAATAATTAATTGCAGTGCAGCGGTAAGAGCCTTGCTTCGTATGCGCTGGATCGAATCCCACCGGTGAATTTTTGCAGTGAGTTGTGTTTTCTTTTTCTTTTTGTAAACATTGCCAATTCGTACACGTGTATGTGTCGTGAATGTTTATTTTTCAGTCAATTGTAATAACGTGTTATGTGAGCGGGAAAAGGGATTCCGAAATCGTCGTATGGGGGTTAAACGTTTGTGACTACATAATATACAGCATTGGCATTGCAAATACATTGGTATTATACTCGGTCAGGTATATTCTATTATATATATCTTTATATATATAATTCTTCGACACGTGTGTATGTGACTGAACTCCTCCTAAACGACTGGACCGATTTTGATGAAATTTGGTATGTACATTAGGGTGGGTTCATGTATGGTTTAGATTCACAATCTGACCCGGTAGGTGGAATGAACACAATTTTAGAACCACAATATACAGTCAAAAACAGTCGTCATGGAAACCACTAGCCTTGGCCTTGGTGAAAGCTGATGTCTTTGGACGGTTTGTCTCGGCACGTTAGAGCCACCTGGTCGCAATCTGTGCAACTACTGCCATAACATACACTCCGCCCGTGGCGGAAATTTGTGTTTTATACGAAAGGTGGCACTGATGTCGAATTCTACTGTTTGTCTCTGCACGTTGGAGCGTTTCAAAGTCACGTATGCGTTCATATACCGTTCATCCCATTGCGATGAAACTTGGGTGAGATGTTGAGTGTACTCCAGGGAAGGTGTTTGGCTTAGTAAATTATTTTACAATAGATAGCGCACGACTAGATTCAACAAATGAGCGACGACGCACGAAGCGTTTCAAGAAGGTCCCGTATGCGTTCAAATACCATTCGTCCGATAGCGATGAAACTTCGGTGAGATGTTGTGTACACTCCAGGGAAGGATTCTGGCTTAGTAAATTCATTTTACAATAGGTAGCGCACGAGTAGATTCAACAAATGAGCGACGACACGCGAAGCGTTTCAACAAAATCCCGTATAAGTTTATATACCATTCATCGATTGAGATAAAAATTTGATGAGTTGTTGTGTACACTTACCTGAAGATTTCTTACTTAGTAAATCCATTTCACAGGAGGTTGCGCACGAGTAGATTCAACAAATGAGCGACGACGTGCGAAGCGTTTCAACAAGGTCCCGTATGCCTTCAAATACCATTGGTCCGATTGCGATGAAACTTGGGTGAAATGTTGTGTACACTCCAGGGGGAGGCTTCTGGATTAGTAAATCCATTTTACCATAGGTAGCACCGGGTGAGTTAGCCGTGGTGGTTACGGCATGACTGATGGCAGTCGCTCGCATCCGGGAGGCGAGGAGGTTCGAATACCCCCGCCGGCAACCTTGAAGATGGTCTTCTGTGGTTTCCCATCTTCCTTCCAGGCAAATGCCGGGGTTGGTCCCTAATAATAGGCCACAGCCGCTACCTTCCAACTCCTCGTCCTTACATTCCAACTTCCCTCCTTCCCTCCCCAACGGTACTTGTAGCTCACCCATTGGGTGTCCGCCTCGAAGCAGCTACAAAACTGGCGAGCCGAACATGTCCTCGGACACTCCCGGCACTAAAAGCCATACGCTAAAAAAACATAGGTAGCGCACGAGTAGATTCAACAAATGAGCGACGACGCGCGAACGTTTAAACTAAGTCCCGTATGCGTTCATATACCATTCATCCGATTGCAATGAAACTATGGCGAGATATTGTGTACACTTAGGTGAGGATCTCTTACTTTGTAAATCCATTTCACAGGAGGTTGCGCACGAGTATATTCGACAAATGAGCGACGACGCGCGAAACGTTTCAATAATGTCCCGTATGCAAATAATACCATTCGTCCGATTACGATGAAACTTGGGTGAGATGTTGAGTACACCCTACGGAAGGTTTCTGGCTTAATAAATCCATTTTACAGTTGGTAGCGCACGAGTATATTCACAAATGAGTGACGGCACGCGAATCATTTCAACAAAGTACCGTATGCGTCCATATACCATTTATCCGATTCCGATGAAACTTTGGTGAATTGTTGTGTACACTCCAGGAAAGGTTTCTGACTTAGTAAATCCAGTTTTTAATAAGTAGCGCATGAGTAGATTCAACAAATGAATGATGGCATGCGAATCGTGTAAAGAAAATCCCGAATGCGTTCATATGTAATTCATCCGATTCCCATGAAACATTGATGAGTTGTTGTGTACACGCCAGGGATGGTGTTCAACTAGGTAAATCCATTTTACAATATTGGTAGCGCACGAGTAGATGTAACAAATGAGTGACGACGCGCGAAGCGTTCCAAAAAAATCCCGAATGCGTTCATATACAGTACTATTCATCGATTACGATGAAACTTTGATGAGTTGTTGTGTACACTTACGTGAAGCTTTCTAACTTAGTAAATCCATTTCACAGTTGGTAGAGCACGAGTAGATTCAACAAATGAGTGACTGCGCACGAATCATTTAAACAAAATCCCGTATGCGTTATATGCCATTTATCCAATTGCGATGAAACTTTGGAGAGTTGTTGTGCACGCTCTC
The DNA here is from genome assembly GCA_946902985.2 of Meconema thalassinum. Classification (NCBI taxonomy): domain Eukaryota; kingdom Metazoa; phylum Arthropoda; class Insecta; order Orthoptera; family Tettigoniidae; genus Meconema; species Meconema thalassinum. Next base: position 242,701,369 of record OX336395.1, read on the forward strand.
GCGAATGTTTCTGGATTAGTTAATTCATTTCACGATAGTTTAGAGGCAGTTTACAGAAATTGAAATAAAAAATGGTGTATCCAAAAGCACTTCAAGAAACAAAGTTACAACACTTTCTTTGATTGGCAGGACAACGTCAGCTAGTATATATTGAACCCATGGGCCATAGGGTCCATGACGGTCGAACCAATGTCCTTAAGGAAGAAATGAAAGAAACGTATAGTTTCTTAAAGGAACGGAGAGAGATTTTAAGCCAGGAATATAGCTTAACATTGTGCAAGCGACTAGGGACAGATGCTCCTTAGATGAGATCACCCCACTCGACATTTCAGAGAGGGCCGGTCACGAGTATTAATAACTGAGTGGAATTTTCCACCGTGATAGAAAGAGAAGCCTGAATCGGAATTCGAGCTGACGTTGCTGGAATTTGACAACGCCGCATCTGCACCAGAAGAGGAATAATTAAAATTAACACGTTTAAGAGCATAATAATGAGTAAACAAGCACAGTACAGTGAATCATTTGGAATGAGAGATTTTTCAGTATAGAGAAACCATGTAATAATTGTGCAGAAATAAACTGCCGACGTAAGACGACGTCATAGGGGAATTACCTAAGCCTCTGTGGAGGGGAGAGAGCAAAAAGAATGCAACACCCACACAATTGAGGACGAGAAATTAATTAATATCTCCGAATTGCACGATCGATTCTTAGGTGCAATAAGATCATGTGACATTGAGAAGACGAGCTTTCGGAAGGTATAATTTTTATATTTGTGGAACCATTATTTTAGAAGTTGACCACAGAAAAGGCTTGAGTCTTATTTTTTTGTAGTAAAACAGTATAAAGCTTCGGGCGTTTCCAAGCCAATCATGCAGTATTCAGACAGCCAGAGGGCACGTCACTGTGTCACATCGCATGCAGTCCTACGAGCATTCCGTGAGGGGAAGTGCTGCTCCACGACGTAGAAGTAATCATTCCGACAGTCCGTGAGGGGACGTAACTCTGCGTTACATCGATAACAGCTACCAGTACTCCTTGAGGGGAGAAACGCTGTTTTACACCGCCGAAGTAAGATCCGATAGCCACAGGCGTCACAGTAGTAACGACTTGCTTGCCTCCATAAGGAGCAGTCAAGACGAAAATTTAAAGTATCGCCGTAGTGAAGTATTAGGAAAATCCTAATTATAGGATTTAGGCCCGACTGTATACAAGTTAAAGTGAAAATTCGCAAGATATAGTCATAGCAGGCTGCGAACGTCGGACTTAAAGGCGATAGGTCGTTAAATGTTCGAACGAACAGATCATAACGTACGGAAGTATCGTACCAGACAGATAAACTGTTATTTAAATTGGAGAAACCTAGAAAGGTAGAACAGAATAAAGTTTGAAACGTAGGAGTGTTAAAACAGTTCAAACAAAGAGGATAGGAGATTATAAACATTAGCTCCAGATAGCAGGCGAACAATTCTAATAGTACTAGAATCAAGAAGTGCTAGCTGCTAGAAACTAAATCTATAGGTCTTAGAGGAGACCTCGATCCATATAGACTCTCGTTAGGATCAATAGACAGATCTACAGAGAAGCCGTTCAAGCTAGATAATAGCCAGTTATCCAGGATAGGAATAGCAGAATTGAACTCCAGGGAACAGTAGATGTTTCGGGACTTTCGCATTCTTCAGAATAGGAAGCCGACATCGGATAAATTTCACCCTTGGAAACGGGAATTTAAGAAGATCACGTGTGTTAGGCTCAGAAGTACGGCCTAGTGATCGAGTAATTGTGAAGTGTAAAATAATCAAGATTGTGTGTTAGATAATATTTTTAGTGTTATTATGTGTTCAAAAGGGACACACCAGTATATAAAAATGTCGTCAATATTAAGTGTTCTAGATATAGGTCAAAAAGTGTTTTTACGTAAGATGAATACCTTCAATATGGTGTAAAAAGTTCAAAGTGGGCCCCAAAAATGAAACACCACACCAGATTTAAGATCATGGGATGATCTGGAAATATGTGAGTACAAAATTCATTTTTATTTTGGTATCAGAAATTGATTGTGTACAAAACCCACCGGAGTTTGGAGTGAAAGGGATGTGTTTTAATAAATAAATGCTGAATAATCAAGAATACGGTCTGAACAATAATAAAATAAATAGAGAAATTATGAATAATTATGTAAAGAATAATTCCCGTAGAGGAAATATGTGAATAAAGGGTTAATGTATTTAACAAATGTCATAAGAGCAAGCGAAATATCATTTAATTATCATGAAAGACATTGAAATAAAGTAAAGATGAGATATGAAAGAAATAGCTTTTGAGCTTGTATAAAGAATAAAGATAATAATAATAATTAAATATGGAAATGTTAAATAAAAATCAAATAAATTGATATGAACATAAGAACGTTAAGCCTTAACGTATGTGTAAGAAATGAGGTTCAATGGAATATTTTAAAACAGGGAGCGATTTATCGACAACGGAAAGATTAATATGTGAATTAAAATAATATGAATTGTTACTAAAGAGATTTTATCAGTTCTTGGGAAGACATTTTCGGCTTAAAATAATGCATAGCGCATAATGAGCGCAAATATAATATTAAAGTGTCACGCTAGGAACGCGTAGTGGTTAAATACTTGGTACATTACTTATGGAGGGTAGTTGATTGCAGTGAATTGATAATTGTGTAAGTCCTCTATTTGTGACATTAGTATCACGAGGCATTGTGTATGTATTTAAAAAGGGAGCTAATATACGGTATTATTGAGCGTATGTCATATGGGCCACGGCCGACTCTAAATCGCAATTTGTATAAGTCCTCTGTACGGAATTGGTTCCCGAGGCACCTGAAGAGATTCGAATACAGGATCTTCTTATGATAAAAGCCCCTGAAATTCTCCGTCGTCGTATGTGTATTTAATCTTCCCAATCAATGAGGACCCTCTCATAATTAATAAATGCCAAGGATACGGAAATGGTCTTTGAACCAAAGAATAGTTGTTTGAATGTTACGGTACAGTAAAGCCCGGTCTCCCCAGAACTGGATAGAATGGGAAGGTTTGTTTTGAAAGCCTTGAAAATAAGCTACTAATGTTGGGTCAGACAGGATGTCTCCGCCACCCTAACGTGTCATAAATCGCACCCCAGTAGTAGAGACTAGCTCTTTTAAAGCGAGGGGGAACAGAGACCGTCTCGTAAGCTGTTAGAAAGAGAAATGTATACACCAGGAGTGTTTAAAGTTGTTAACGACCCGGGCGTTGAACCGAGGTCCTTAAAGATGGATATTTCGTTTGCCGGTTCAGATCGTAGTTTCTTATATGAGAATGGTCTATTAAGACATAAGAGATAAATAACAATCCCTATTGTAATAATGTATGGACGTGGGATTCCACGAGTTGATTGAAGGCAACTGAGTTCGGGAGTAACTATAGTTTTTTGACTGTGTCAAGTACCTTCACGCTCTGGAGTACACAATTGATTTTCTGATTACCTTAATATATTTGTGAAATAAAGAGAGATGATAACAACTGAATGTGTGGACATGCCCAAAATATTGAATTAGATAATTAACGTAGATTTTAAATATAATTATATATTTATTCTTGAGAAATAAGTAAATATAAAAGCTAGTGTTTGAAGTGTACAAGAATGACACCGTAATAATGTAAATGCATGGAGCCAAAGAGCTCGGAGTTATGTAAACTTAATGTTAGTGCTTTATGGAAGTGAGATTAAGTAAGAATTGTTGGCTTATGTGGAAACCACAGGTTTTGAATACAATATTTGTTTATTTTATTTTGTGATCCCTTGTTCATTTGGAACAAGCAGTTGATATTTGGGTCAGTAATTAATTTGTTAAATTGTTTGTAGTGCCATTAATTTATTAATTAAATGTGTTTAAATAGGAGTTGATTTTGTTGTTATTTTTGCAAGTGTATCCTCTGATTAATCCAAAATATGTGAGTCACAGAGTGGGGGAACTTACCGCTGCCCCGAAATCCCGAATTGAGCTACGCTGGTATACTGTGATTGGCATATTTCTTGCTAAATGGGCACAGGGGGATATATAAATACTGTGCTGGATTAATAACTAGAGGAACACTTAAGTCGGTCATATCATGTAAGATTAAAGTAATAATAGGAATAGCTACAACGTAAAATATTAACTGACCGCATGGGTCCCTGGAAACTCATACCGAGCAGCCCTGAATATATTATATTACAAACCCCCTAGCAAAACTAAACATGGCGCCCAGTACGCAGGGCTGAGTTTTCCTAGGGAAAACCCGAGTTTTCTCGAGAAATCAAAATTTTCATTTTTTGAAAAAAATGGTTTTTCGAAATTTTGAATTTTAAATACTTCCATAAAGGTTTTATGAAATTGAATAAAAGTATTAAAAGGGTACGTTGTAAGTGAATACCCGTACCAAAGTAAAGTTTTGAAAAAATTGGGACACACGGATTCAGAGTATCATCTCTCAAGCATGTACTAGTGTGGTGGCATTTGTGGCCCACTGTATTCTCATAAGATGGTATTGAGTGAGGAATTGCAGGGGCTTTTGGAGGCGATAAAAGCCGATAGCAATGAGAAGTTGGAGGCTATTAAAGCCGATAGTAATGAGAAGTTAGGAGCTATAAACAATAAGTTGGACAGCCAACAGGAGGAAAATAACCAAAGGTTAGGATCCATGAATCTAAGTTTGGAGTCACTAAAAACTGATAGTGTTAATATGAACACTAAACTAGAGGCCATGGAAACTAAAATACAAAGTAATATAAATGAGAAATTAGAAGGGATAATGAATGACAAATTCCAAGGTTTTGATACTAAGTTGGGGGACAAGTTAAGTGAGTTAAAAGGGGAAATCACAAGTAAAATTGAAAATGAAAATGGGGCACTTAAGTCTGAACTGCAAGGCCAAATCAACATATTGAAAGACAGTATGGTAAATTCCCAAACTCAATGCGAAGAAAACTTTGAAAATTTAAAAGGTAATTTTGAGGCTATAAAAATTAAGTTAAATTCTATGGAAACAACATGTCAAAAGAATGTAGACGATTGTAAAAATGAACTTGTAACCCAGATCCAAGGTGTGCGGGAAAAATTAGAAGCTCAGATAAAATCTAACAGCGATATTTGTGAGGCCTCCCGGGAGGAAATAAAACAAAGCGTGAATAAGCTAGGGACCCGATTTGGAAAGGTTGAGGAGAAAGTAGGGACCCTCGAGAACAAAATCGGTGTAGTTCAGACGGAGGTAACTGAGATGAAAAATCAAAATCTAAGGGATGTTGAGGAGATGAAAGATCAAATTGATCATTTTACTGGGCAGGTAGATGAGAATCTGAAGACATACGAAACGAAAATAGATCAAAGATTAGGTGTATACGAGGGGCATCTCCAGAGTGAAAGAAAACAACGAGAGAACGAAAGTAAGGAAAGTACCCATAAAATAAATGAAATAAGTCAGGGTATTATTGAGGTTCAGGAAACCATCGGAACATTAAAGGTTCATGTAGGAAAAACCAATAAGGAAATTAATCAGGTCCAAGATGAAATGATGAAGTTGTATAAGAGTCAAGAGAAGACTGAGGGAAGGCTTGAAGGAATGAAAATAGATATGGTCAAAGGACGAAAAGAAGTGGATAAGCAAATAAAGGAGATACGAGAGGGCTTGGAGACCATAGGTGACGTTAAGCCAGAAATTATAGATCAAAGGGTCATGATCTTTAAGAAAGAGGTAGAAGAACAACTAAAGGAATTCAGGGATAGTTACAGGGATGAGAAATTCCAATCCAAAAAGGAAGAGGAAGAGATTAAAAGGAATCAAGAAAGAATTCAGAATGAATTAAGATCCCGATTGGAGAGGACGGAACATAAGAACAGTCAAATGGAAATCCAACTCATGGCAAATGAAGAAAGTGCCCGAAGAGAAAGGAAGCTAGAATTCGAAAATCAGGAGCAGTTTCCAAAAACAGGATGGGCAGATTCTCGTGAACAAGGCACAGATGCGGAGAGGGACTTAGGAGGGGAGAGCCCTTATAAGATCCCAGGATATCCAATGGCGATGTCAACCCCGTACGCGAATCAGACAAATGGCCAAATAATAAACATTATTAAATCCAATGAGGACAGACCAGTAAAGTTTACGGGTAATAACATGTCTATTACTCCAAAATACTGGCTAAAAGAAGTGGCAGAGTATCTAAATGAAATGAAGGTTCCTCAGGATCGGAGACTGAGAGCTATTGAAAAGCTGTTGGCAGGTGATTGTCTCACCTGGTTCAGAAGCTTCAGATACACTTTTGATACGGTGGAAGGCTTTAGGGAAGCATTTTTAAAGCGATATTGGGCAGCAGATGTCCAAGAAAATTTAAGGCTAGATCTGTACTCTAGGAAGTACAGCACCAATGCACCCACTAAATACTCGGAATTTTTCACCGCTCAGCTGTGTAAATTCCGCGAACTGGATATTGCTCCGGCAGAAAACGACCTGTGTGCCGCCATTGCAAGACAGCTTCCATATGAGATTCAGAGGCTGCTAATCTCATCCAAAGCCAGAAGTGCTGTGGAAGTGGAAAGCGTATTACGTCAGTTAGATATGACGACTTCGCACGTAACACCTCGGCATCAGAGACAAACTGAGCAAGTACACATGGCCAGCAGTCAGGAAACTGGAGAAAAACCAGCGACCAGGAATCAGTCCACCAGTACGGATACTCAAGGACGAGATCGAGAGTATGGGCACCAGGAGCCTAGAAGGATACAGCCATATTACAGGGGAGGATATCGAGGAAGAAATCCTAGAACGACGGGTTATAGGCAACAGGAAAGCCGACCCTATAACAATAACCAGCAAAGGCCGGACAATAGAAAGAAATGGGAGAACTATCCCAGGAGGAATGTAAGGCCAGACGATAGAGATGATGAATATCGGGCCGAAATAGAAGAAAGATATCAGGAGAGTCTTCGTTATATGAACGAAAGACCAGATGAACCTGATAGGCAAAAAGTCCGTTGGAGTGAGGCAATCAAGAACAGGAAATCACCCGACCGACTAGACGGAGCTCAAAGCTTGGAACTACAAGCTCAGCTAAAGAATGAGGGAAAAGGGAGCCCTCAGGATAAAAAAAACTCCAAATTTAAATTGTCAAAAGTGGAAACATACCAGGAGCTGGGAGGAGGTAGAAATTGTAAATTGGATAGCCAGACCAGATGAACTAATTAACGAGGATGTGGAAGGAATCCCACCTGTTAAAAGAGAATTACCTATAATTATGCTTAGGATAGAAGGATTACTGGTCAGAGCATTGATTGATACTGGATCCACAATAAGTTTAATTACACAAACCCTTTTAAGTGAATTGGAAACAAGGGGCCGAGTACTAAAGATTCCCACATCAAGTGTAAAGATTAAGGGAATTATCCCTGAAAAATCTTTGACATGTAAATTTCAGGTATACATTGATTTAATCATGGGTAACGCTGAAATTTCGCAGTGCTTTTTGCTGGTAAATCAATTACCGTATAATGTCATATTAGGTATTGATTTTATCCGTGAGAACAAGGTCATTATAGACCTAGCGCAAAACTGCATTAGAATTCAAAGAGAGGATGTGGATGAGCAAAACATTAACCTACAGGATCAGGAGGCGAAAATAGCAGAACAGGTATGGCATATGGAAGAAGTGATTGAGGAAGATTATAAGGACATAGAAAAAATATTTGAAGTCCTCAACATAGAACTCGAAGATAATGTGGAAAATGAGTTCGAGACCAACCTGTCAGGAAAAGTGGAGGAAGCTAAAGTCAGCCTCGAAATTAAGGAACAGTTAAAGAAATTATTATTGGATTATAGGGACGTATTTGATTCCAAGCCAGGGAAGATTGAAAATTTTAAATACGCGTTCCAAGTCAACGATTGGGCACCGTTCAAACAAAAACCATACCCGGTTGCGGAAAAACATTACCCACAAACCAAGAAAACACTGCAGGAGATGACGAATGCAGGTGTTATAGAAAAGATGGCGACACCATATGTTAGTCCATTAGTGATTGTGAGTAAACCGGATGGCTCAGTAAGGGTGTGTTTAGATGCCAGAAATCTAAATGCAAAAATTATCCCAGAAAATGATTCGGCACCACCCATAAAAGAAATACTGAGGAAGTTTAAAGGCAAGAAGATTTTTACAAATATTGACATGACTTCTTCGTATCATCATCTCGAACTGGAAGAGAAAACCAGCTTGTTGACTGGATTTCAGTTCGATCAACAAACATACTGCTTTAGAAGATGTCCGTTTGGATTAAAGACTGCAGGATCCGCATTAATAAGAGCGCTGGATCGAAACCTGTCAGAGGAAGTGAAAGAGTGCACTATCCGATACGTAGATGACATTTTGCTTACCTCGGAGAACATTGAGGAACATTTAGAAAATTTGAAGAAATTATTAGAAGACCTAAGAAGGGCAAATTTTAAGATAAATTTAAAGAAGTCGAACTTCTGTCAAAGGCAAGTGACATTTTTAGGGCATGTGATTGACAAGGATGGTGTTAAACCAAATCCATGCAAATTGGAATCGATAAGGGATTTTCCAAGGCCTTTGAAAGTGAAGAACGTTCGCCAGTTTTTGGGATTGATTGGGTTCTTCTCAGGACATTGTCCATCATACACCAAAACTGTGGCACCACTACAGGACCTTCTGAAGAAGGGGGGCAAGTGGAAGTGGACGGAGGAAGCAGAAAAAGCATTCGTGGAAGCCAAGGAAATGCTCTTAAATTACGTGAAGCTAGGATATCCTGATTTTAATCAGAGATTTATCATTCAGACAGATGCATCCCAGATTGGAATAGGGGCAATGCTATATCAGGAGAACCCGGAAAACCCTGATAAGAAGAATTATCTAGCTTTCACAAGTAGGAGACTGAAACCACACGAGAAAAATTATACGATCAGCGAGATCGAGCTGTTAGCGATATTGCACGCGTTGCAATATTGGCGGAAGATCGTATATGGGTTTCAGGTCATTCTAAGGACGGATCATAAAGCCTTAACCTTTTTGATGAAGACTGATTTATCCAGTCAAAGGTTGATGCGTTGGGCTTTATATATTCAACAATTTGATGTCAAGATAGAGTACTGCCCAGGAAAGGATAACATAGTTCCAGACTACTTAAGTAGACAGCCAGAGTCCATAGAAGAGGAAGTAATGGCTATAGATTTGGAAGACAGGGATCAGCGTACTCTTAATGAATTAAGAAGCATTAGTCAAAGGCAACGGGAGGATCCATGGATGAACATGCTCATATCATTCCTTGAGGGAAGCTTGATAAGAGGAACACCAGCGTACACGGAAGCTGAGAAGATAGCACAAGACTACACGTTTTATAATGGGTTATTATATAAGTTTGTGGACTCTGACCATACGAAATTAAGGATTGTTGTACCTGCAATTTTGCAGAGGAAAATAGTATGGTTAGCCCATAGATCGTTCGGACATATGGGAGTCGACAAAACAGTCTCGATGCTGAAAGAAGCATTTATATGGCCGAGACTGAGAGAAACTGTAAGGGACACGCTAAAGACATGTGATCTATGTCAAAGGATTAAACCTAATGCATTTCTGATGAGACAGAAGCCTATACCATTGTTGCCCGAAAGGCCAGGCCAAATTATATCTATCGATAATTTTGGACCTTTGCCAAAGGCAAGAAGAGGAAATCGACACATAATGGTGGCTATGGATGTCTTCACTAAAATGGTTGTCCTTGCTCCCATACAGAAGACTAGTACCAAACAGGTGTTAAAACGACTTAAAGAAAAAGTGATACCGATTCTGGGGAAACCTGAGAACTTGTTGTCGGATCACGGCAGTTGTTTCACCAGTGTAGAGTTCAGACGAGAATTAGAAAGACTTGGAATACGTCAAATTTTGTCAAGTATTCGCCATCCTGAGGCAAACCCTGTAGAGAGAGTTATGAGAGAAACGGCCAAGTATTGTAGAATATACTGTGCCGAAGAAAATTGGAAGTGGATAGATATTTTGGATATTATTGAATTTTGTATAAATAATACAATCCATGAATCCACAGGAGAGATACCCATAACGTTACATCGGAATGAGCAACCAGAAAGACCTTGGAATCTGGTAATTCCTAGACCAGCAGACGCTCAGCCGGGAAGAGATGTACGAATTAGGAGAGCCTTTGAGCATCTAAAAGCTCAAGCCGACAGGAGGCAAAGAAGAAATAGGCATAAGAGGTATCATCGACCATTATTAGCAGGAGAAATGGTGTTAGTGAAAAGACCAGCCATTTCGGATCCAGGGAACCGTGTGTACAAGAAGTTCCAGAAAATGTACCACGGACCATATCAGATAATCAGAGATTTGAGGAATAACGCATATAGAATTCGGCACTGTGAAACGGATCACGAAGTAACCATGAATTCAGCAAATTTGAAATTATATTACCCTCCCGAAGATTTTGATGAAGAAAATGAACAAGCCCTGGTCATGGAAACATTTAGAGAGGAATCCGCTTTTGACATAGACAAGAATAAGGAAGAAATAGAAAATAGAGCTCAAGCATTCGAGTGCGAATGCGAATTGGAGAAAGTGTATTGGGAAATTAAAGAAATAATTGAATTTATTGAAGAAGAAAATTCCAAGTTAAGAAAAGAAAATGATGAAATAAGGAAACGGGTAGGGATAGACCAAACCCGTAAGGGAGAATGAGGTTCTGGGAACTTAAAGTCCAGACAAATAAAGAAAGAAAGAAGGGGTAGGGACAGAGCATACCCGACCTACACAATTACCGGATACGACTTAAAAGAAGTAAAAACAACAGTAAATACGGATGACGTTATGATGGATTCGACGAATAGAGTAATACAAATTAAATTGAAATAAATTTCCTCAAAATTTTCGAAAATTTATTTACCTAAGGAGGGGAGAGATGAACCCATGGGCCATAGGGTCCATGACGGTCGAACCAATGTCCTTAAGGAAGAAATGAAAGAAACGTATAGTTTCTTAAAGGAACGGAGAGAGATTTTAAGCCAGGAATATAGCTTAACATTGTGCAAGCGACTAGGGACAGATGCTCCTTAGATGAGATCACCCCACTCGACATTTCAGAGAGGGCCGGTCACGAGTATTAATAACTGAGTGGAATTTTCCACCGTGATAGAAAGAGAAGCCTGAATCGGAATTCGAGCTGACGTTGCTGGAATTTGACAACGCCGCATCTGCACCAGAAGAGGAATAATTAAAATTAACACGTTTACGAGCATAATAATGAGTAAACAAGCACAGTACAGTGAATCATTTGGAATGAGAGATTTTTCAGTATAGAGAAACCATGTAATAATTGTGCAGAAATAAACTGCCGACGTAAGACGACGTCATAGGGGAATTACCTAAGCCTCTGTGGAGGGGAGAGAGCGAAAAGAATGCAACACCCACACAATTGAGGACGAGAAATTAATTAATATCTCCGAATTGCACGATCGATTCTTAGGTGCAATAAGATCATGTGACATTGAGAAGACGAGCTTTCGGAAGGTATAATTTTTATATTTGTGGAACCATTATTTTAGAAGTTGACCACAGAAAAGGCTTGAGTCTTATTTTTTTGTAGTAAAACAGTATAAAGCTTCGGGCGTTTCCAAGCCAATCATGCAGTATTCAGACAGCCAGAGGGCACGTCACTGTGTCACATCGCATGCAGTCCTACGAGCATTCCGTGAGGGGAAGTGCTGCTCCACGACGTAGAAGTAATCATTCCGACAGTCCGTGAGGGGACGTAACTCTGCGTTACATCGATAACAGCTACCAGTACTCCTTGAGGGGAGAAACGCTGTTTTACACCGCCGAAGTAAGATCCGATAGCCACAGGCGTCACAGTAGTAACGACTTGCTTGCCTCCATAAGGAGCAGTCAAGACGAAAATTTAAAGTATCGCCGTAGTGAAGTATTAGGAAAATCCTAATTATAGGATTTAGGCCCGACTGTATACAAGTTAAAGTGAAAATTCGCAAGATATAGTCATAGCAAACGTCGGACTTAAAGGCGATAGGTCGTTAAATGTTCGAACGAACAGATCATAACGTACGGAAGTATCGTACCAGACAGATAAAATGTTATTTAAATTGGAGAAACCTAGAAAGGTAGAACAGAATAAAGTTTGAAACGTAGGAGTGTTAAAACAGTTCAAACAAAGAGGATAGGAGATTATAAACATTAGCTCCAGATAGCAGGCGAACAATTCTAATAGTACTAGAATCAAGAAGTGCTAGCTGCTAGAAACTAAATCTATAGGTCTTAGAGGAGACCTCGATCCATATAGACTCTCGTTAGGATCAATAGACAGATCTACAGAGAAGCCGTTCAAGCTAGATAATAGCCAGTTATCCAGGATAGGAATAGCAGAATTGAACTCCAGGGAACAGTAGATGTTTCGGGACTTTCGCATTCTTCAGAATAGGAAGCCGACATCGGATAAATTTCACCCTTGGAAACGGGAATTTAAGAAGATCACGTGTGTTAGGCTCAGAAGTACGGCCTAGTGATCGAGTAATTGTGAAGTGTAAAATAATCAAGATTGTGTGTTAGATAATATTTTTAGTGTTATTATGTGTTCAAAAGGGACACACCAGTATATAAAAATGTCGTCAATATTAAGTGTTCTAGATATAGGTCAAAAAGTGTTTTTACGTAAGATGAATACCTTCAATATGGTGTAAAAAGTTCAAAGTGGGCCCCAAAAATGAAACACCACACCAGATTTAAGATCATGGGATGATCTGGAAATATGTGAGTACAAAATTCATTTTTATTTTGGTATCAGAAATTGATTGTGTACAAAACCCACCGGAGTTTGGAGTGAAAGGGATGTGTTTTAATAAATAAATGCTGAATAATCAAGAATACGGTCTGAACAATAATAAAATAAATAGAGAAATTATGAATAATTATGTAAAGAATAATTCCCGTAGAGGAAATATGTGAATAAAGGGTTAATGTATTTAACAAATGTCATAAGAGCAAGCGAAATATCATTTAATTATCATGAAAGACATTGAAATAAAGTAAAGTTGAGATATGAAAGAAATAGCTTTTGAGCTTGTATAAAGAATAAAGATAATAATAATAATTAAATATGGAAATGTTAAATAAAAATCAAATAAATTGATATGAACATAAGAACGTTAAGCCTTAACGTATGTGTAAGAAATGAGGTTCAATGGAATATTTTAAAACAGGGAGCGATTTATCGACAACGGAAAGATTAATATGTGAATTAAAATAATATGAATTGTTACTAAAGAGATTTTATCAGTTCTTGGGAAGACATTTTCGGCTTAAAATAATGCATAGCGCATAATGAGCGCAAATATAATATTAAAGTGTCACGCTAGGAACGCGTAGTGGTTAAATACTTGGTACATTACTTATGGAGGGTAGTTGATTGCAGTGAATTGATAATTGTGTAAGTCCTCTATTTGTGACATTAGTATCACGAGGCATTGTGTATGTATTTAAAAAGGGAGCTAATATACGGTATTATTGAGCGTATGTCATATGGGCCACGGCCGACTCTAAATCGCAATTTGTATAAGTCCTCTGTACGGAATTGGTTCCCGAGGCACCTGAAGAGATTCGAATACAGGATCTTCTTATGATAAAAGCCCCTGAAATTCTCCGTCGTCGTATGTGTATTTAATCTTCCCAATCAATGAGGACCCTCTCATAATTAATAAATGCCAAGGATACGGAAATGGTCTTTGAACCAAAGAATAGTTGTTTGAATGTTACGGTACAGTAAAGCCCGGTCTCCCCAGAACTGGATAGAATGGGAAGGTTTGTTTTGAAAGCCTTGAAAATAAGCTACTAATGTTGGGTCAGACAGGATGTCTCCGCCACCCTAACGTGTCATAAATCGCACCCCAGTAGTAGAGACTAGCTCTTTTAAAGCGAGGGGGAACAGAGACCGTCTCGTAAGCTGTTAGAAAGAGAAATGTATACACCAGGAGTGTTTAAAGTTGTTAACGACCCGGGCGTTGAACCGAGGTCCTTAAAGATGGATATTTCGTTTGCCGGTTCAGATCGTAGTTTCTTATATGAGAATGGTCTATTAAGACATAAGAGATAAATAACAATCCCTATTGTAATAATGTATGGACGTGGGATTCCACGAGTTGATTGAAGGCAACTGAGTTCGGGAGTAACTATAGTTTTTTGACTGTGTCAAGTACCTTCACGCTCTGGAGTACACAATTGATTTTCTGATTACCTTAATATATTTGTGAAATAAAGAGAGATGATAACAACTGAATGTGTGGACATGCCCAAAATATTGAATTAGATAATTAACGTAGATTTTAAATATAATTATATATTTATTCTTGAGAAATAAGTAAATATAAAAGCTAGTGTTTGAAGTGTACAAGAATGACACCGTAATAATGTAAATGCATGGAGCCAAAGAGCTCGGAGTTATGTAAACTTAATGTTAGTGCTTTATGGAAGTGAGATTAAGTAAGAATTGTTGGTTTATGTGGAAACCACAGGTTTTGAATACAATATTTGTTTATTTTATTTTGTGATCCCTTGTTCATTTGGAACAAGCAGTTGATATTTGGGTCAGTAATTAATTTGTTAAATTGTTTGTAGTGCCATTAATTTATTAATTAAATGTGTTTAAATAGGAGTTGATTTTGTTGTTATTTTTGCAAGTGTATCCTCTGATTAATCCAAAATATGTGAGTCACAGAGTGGGGGAACTTACCGCTGCCCCGAAATCCCGAATTGAGCTACGCTGGTATACTGTGATTGGCATATTTCTTGCTAAATGGGCACAATATATACAGGTATATGTATAAATATATACATTTAAGGCCCAGTCTGTTCCGTTCATTGCACGTCTGTGAACCATCAGACCACCCTCGTACCCCGCAAGCGGTGACTCATGTTATCGGTACAAAAAACACAACACACTGCAAAGGCTCACCGGTGGGAATCGATCCAGCGATCCCGCGCTTATGAAGCAGGGCTCTTTGGATTCTTGCTAGCGTACGGAGCACATAGACGGACAATTTGATAGTTCGACAAGTTTCCGTTTCTCAAAGCATGATAAATCGGCCAATATGTTGCGACAATGTTGTAAAATTTTTGCTTTCAAGTATTATGACAGAGTCGTGCGGAAGAAAATAAATCGAAACACGTAGGCTAATCTTAATGA
Source organism: Meconema thalassinum (assembly GCA_946902985.2). Lineage (NCBI taxonomy): Eukaryota > Metazoa > Arthropoda > Insecta > Orthoptera > Tettigoniidae > Meconema > Meconema thalassinum. The sequence goes on from OX336395.1 coordinate 242,716,616, forward strand.
GAACGAATTTCTAGTATATATCATACTTTAAATATTGTATTGCTCCCTTGACCATAGAAACTTCATAATATATTATTTACTAAAGAAAGGCCATGGCAGAGACAAATATTTTTTGAGCATTCAATTCGTGCCTGTATTGTACAGTATATATTCGCAATTGTCAGAAAGGTAAATGGTTGGGCCTGTAACGTATTATTAGAAGCTGTAATGATAATCACATTTATCCAGTAAAGTATGCAAATATATAGGTCTAGTAATTTTGCACAGTTTGTGCGTATTTCTTCAAATAAATGAATGTTTTAATAAATAGTAAATCCTTTATTATGATTATCTCACGTTGAACAGTTCATGTGAATCGAGTTATTGTATATTATCGATTCACGGAACTATCGAAGTGTACATAACCTCGACAGTTGGATTTGTCAAGGTTAAGAAAATGGTTCTGTGACAGGCGTAAATTTTACAATATTTCTCCTGTCACACAATGACATATTGTCAGATAAAAGTGTCGCGACACGTTGACAATTATGTCAAATTGTCACAATTGTCGGACCTGTCGAGTTTTATGAAATAGGACCCAGGACACGTTAGACTGGAACCATTGTCAAAAACTATTGGATTGGACTAACCTAAGGTTAGAATGGTCGCGGGAAGCAAGCGGGGCACGGTTGACAAAAGGAACATTGATCTGAACGAAATACCACCTATACAATTAGTACCGTATGCGTGAGGTTGGCAATACTGTTGTAACGCCGATAATGGCAGACATAGCTGGATTTTTTACTATACCCTATAAGTCATGGGGATAATATTCCATTGCGATGCCGCCGCGATAAAATTCCCCTAAAAAAATGGCGTCTTCCATGATGTCATCAACGACGTCACTCCCCTAGCAAGCTTACGGGAAAAGCCTGGGTAATAGGGGTTTTTGGGTGGAGAAACACAAAAACCTTCGAATTCACGAGATTTTTTTACGCATCGGAATCTATAATTGAGCTATGTAGCTCAATTGCATATTTCGATGCGTAGAAGAATTTCGTGATTTCAATTGATATATTCGATTTTTCGCATCGAAATCTACAATTGGACTATATAGATCAATTGTAGATTCCGATACACATCGTAATTCTTACAATTTCATAATTGAAAAAACGTGCATCGAAATCTACAATTCACCTACATAGCTCAATTGCATATTTCGATGCGTAGAAAAATTTCACGATTTCAATTGATATTTTCAATTTTCCGCATCGAAATCTACAATTGGACTATTTACAATTTCATAATTGAAAAAAACGTGCATCGAAATCTACAATTCACCTACATAGCTCAATTGCATATTTCGATGCGTAGAAAAATTTCGCGATTTCAATTGATATTTTCAATTTTTCGCATCGAAATCTACAATTGGACTATATAAATCAGTTGTAGATTCCGATACACATCGTAATTCTTACAATTTCATAATTGAAAAAACGTGCATCGAAATCTACAATTCGCCTACATAGCTCAATTAAAGATTCCGATGCGTAGAAAAATTACAAAGTATATCGGAATCTGTAATTGATTTACATAGGCCTATTATAGATTTCAATGCGGAAAATTAAACATATCAATTAAAATCGCGAATTTTTTCTCCGCATCGGAATCTTTAATTGAGCCATATAGGTCAATCACAGATTTCGATACAATGTTTTATAATTATATAATTGAAATAAATTACGATGTTTATCGTCATCTAAAATTCAGCTATATAGGCAAATTACAGATACAGATACAAAATTTTTAAAATATAACCTTATATCAGAATATTTTCGTAAATATCGCCGACATAATTTAGCTAAGTAGACCAATTACCCATTCCAATACAAAATCGTATAAATGTAACCCTCAATTAAAACATTTTCGTATGTACGGCGTATCAAATTGAGGGAGGGAAATAAATCAATTACAGATGACGAAACACAATGCGTTATTGAGTTGTCACCACCCAATATAACCTATAACCAAGGATTTTCCCATAATCTTACCAGAGAGGCATTTCGTCAAGTGGATGATAACATCACAAAAGAAGCCAATTTGTTTTTATACAAAAGTTATGCACAAACGATCGCTGTCTGTAATACTCGCCAATTGGCATCAATACGGTACATTAACACATTTCCCAGGCATACACAAACCTAACCTAGCTGCTGGCAGACGCATTAATTTCCATCAAAACCACAAACACAAACACAACCTATCGCTAACACATTGTAATATTCTTATAAAACATTGTGGTCAATAATGTTATGGTTTTGTATAGTTTCGTTTTTTTTTCAAAGTTGTCAATAATATTGTTTTTTCTGGGGGGGCTGCACCCCCCACAATCCCCCTCCCCCCGCTGGTTCGGTATTTTTATGTTTTCCAATATTGACTGCAAATACTTGTATCTCAATTAAAAATCACTATCCTTAACATGCTGTTTAATAACGCCTCACAGACATACTGCCTATATTTTGCCCACCCATTCCTATTTTACCATGCGTATTCCCCCCACATAGTGCAACTTTTCAATTACCAGCAACAACCAAAAAAATATATGAACAACTTTATTAACACTCACCAATGGATCCCACAGGCCGTATTATTCCCCATGTAGAAGAAGAAGCAGTAATTATCGTCCACACAATGAATCACGTAACACTTTTGTCAATTGATTGCGACAACTTACGGAAATCAACAATTTTATTAGAAATCGCCCACACAACCCGCGAACAAGTCACTGCTAATATCAAAACGCTAACGAGTAACGCCATTCACGAATTCACCACTATCATTACAATTCGCCAACATAATTGAGTAGACGACACTACTAATATCACAATCTCGTTCTATAGATTAAAAACAGGAATATTAATTGTTAAAATTACGTTAACAATACGCAAACAGGTGAAGAAAAATGGCCGACCGTCACGAGAAAACCGCGCGTGAAACTAACGTATTAATCAGCTGACAAGCTCCCGGCAAGCAATGCGACTGAATACGTCAGCAGTGACATCACGGTAACGTCACTGATGTCACTAAAATTTCCCCAGACGGGGCCGGATCGCAATGTCACAATGCACAAATTCATGTTATAATTTGTGATGGCGGGTGGGTTATAGATAGTGATGTGCTTGAGCTCCGCTCGAACAGATGACGTCAGAGTTCGAACAAGTTCGAGCTTTTGTGCGCGCCGTGACCTATCGGCGTGCTCTTATGAGCCCAGAAACCTCAAGCAAGCTGTGTTCGAGCATTGTGCTAGGCGGTACCGGCTCCTTCTGTATACTGCTGTATAGTTTGTGCATATAACCCCTTCAATTGAAATATCTTTATTTGCTAAAATGTTTACAAATCTTACATTAAGAGTCATTTGCTCGGTGTGGCTAATGTATGGAGTACAGTCTAATATAATAGAATAGTACGTTGCTTGCTGTATCTGTTGAAAAATATTAGCTTGAATCTTGGCCGACAAGAAATAACAAACTAATTTCGGATACTCTTGCTCAAGTAGTGTACGTGTGTATCTTTTGTTCTTATTCTTCTCAAATGTTCAGCCGTAAAACCATCAAATTTAGCTATGTGTTCTGCCAGCTTTAAGAAATTTCCATCATTAATTTCAAATAGTGTGTCTTTTTTTTCTCTCTAAAGGCCAATCCTTGAGTTCCCAAAAATTGTACAGTATATAGTAGGCGTTTTAGAACTTGATTCCAATGTTCAGTTTCAGCACGAATAAGTCTTTCATTTTCCTCGTCAATAGTTTTTTTTAAACGTAAGAAAGTTCGCGCCAACATTTGCAGTTTTGAATATGGATAGGGGATTTCTCATGACTGGTCCAAGTTTTGCTCAAGTTTTGTTAGTCAGAGTACCCTTGGCCATCAGTAAGGAGAATTATCATTCCAAAAAGTTTGCATGCAAAACAAAACAAGTAGTTCCGTGAAGAACTATACAGCCTATTTTCATATATCCTACTTATGTTAACTGCCACAATCAACAAACAAAATTTCAGTTTAATTGCTGTAACAGATTCGTAGATATTGAGAACCGTCTAAATATTTCAGATGGTCGCCAGGTTGGATTTTTATTTTTGTACTATTACATTAAGATTATTGTGTACGTGTGGTATTCAAACTTCAATCGCATGATTAGACAACAAGAAGTAAAAACGAGATTTTAAAATTACGCACAGCAGCCATCTTGTGATAATGCAAACCATTGAAATAAATTAGATTATAAATTGGATTAACATTTGTATAAGCATTTAACGTGCAACGTTTCACGGCACTCGGATAGTTAATTCGCGAGAAACGTCCATTTAAATATTTATACTTCGCGTCGCCGCCATGTTGGATTTGTGCTCACCAGGTTCCTGAAAGTCCTATAGGTGAACATATGTTCATAGTCTCTATGAACATTAAAAAAATCAGTTTGGTTGCTGTAAAAGATTCATAGATATTGAGAACCGTCTAAATATTTCGGGAGCTCACCATTTAGGAGTGTTATGTGTATAGGCCATAGAGTTATGTACCATTCAAGGACAATTATTGCCTAGGTTCATTATTCAAACTTTCACTTCGATCGCATGATTACGACACAAGAAATTAAAACTTAATTTTAAAATTTCGCACAGCCGCCATCTTGAGGTTATGTAAGCAATTGAATTAACTTAGATGGCAGTGCATTACAATCTGCAAAATCAATTACTGTACCACATTTCACTGCGCTCAGAGAGTTAAATCACGAGAAAAGTCTATTAAAATATTTTAAATTCGCTTGGTTGCCATGTTCGTTTCGTACTTTACAGGTTTATGAAATATACATAGGTATACCTGTATCAGTACCCTTTATCACCGTACAAAATTGCAGGGTGATATCTGTAATAGTTTCGGAAATATAGAATGTCAGTGAAATATTTCGCACAGCCGCCATTTTGAGGTTATGTAAACAATTGAACTAAATTAGACTCCAGTGCATTACAATGTGTATAAACATTTGCTGTACCAAGTTTCATTACATTTAGATAGTTAAATCGCGAGAAAAGTCTATTTAAATATCTTAACTTCGCTTGGCCGCCATGTTGGTTTTGTAGTCACCAGGTTTTTGAATGTCTCATAGGTAAACTTCTAGTAGTGCCCTTTATCACCGTACACAATTTCAGGGCGATATCGGTAATAGTTTCGGAGATACTGAATGCTAGTGAAATATTTCGCACAGCCGCTATGTTGGATTGGAGAGACGTAACAAAATTTGAAGGGCACGGTCGAGGTCGCCGGGAATAGTGCTATGAACTTTCCGAGTTTCATTGAAATCGCTCCAGCCGTTTCGATTTTATTAGGGGGGGACACACACACGAATCACACACACACGCACACACACACACACACACACACACACACACACACGCACACACACGGACAAAAGGTGATCTCATAAGCCTATTTTTTCAAAATTGAAAATAGGCTAAAAATGCTTTTTTCAATATGGAATAGATTAACCAAATCCTGTGGACTTGCTCTCCGTTGCAAAGCTTCCTTGTGTAATGCTTTGAGGAAAATCGCCTACCTTTAAGGTCCACAGGAAATTCTGTGACCTGCTGTGGTCCTAGCTCAACAAGAATTTTTCGTACATCATCGTTTATTTTAGGGGGCCATTCTCCACAGTCGTTTGAAAAAAACTGATGACGTTTCAGAGCTCAGTTTCTGCAAATAAACCACCGACCTTGAAACGTTTACCTTTAGCTATACATAGTATAACAGCCGTAATACATAGAGACCTTAAACTTTGCATTCATAATTATGGGTACTTGATGAGTACATTAGACCAAAATTTTATTAATATTAATAAATATTTATATTTTTAAAAAATATTTTTTGTTCTAAAAATGATTTAAAAAATTGAACATTTTCAAACTGTTAAAAATAAGTAGTATGTATAAACTTTAATAACAATTTTCGTTTATCAGGAAGATATGGATGTAGTAAGGTAATAAGTATATAACAATTTGGAATAGTAGGTTCAGTGGTTTTATTTGATATGTACTTAAACTTTGAAGAAATCTTCATTAAAAAGCATTGAATCGTAAAAGGTACAGTCTCCCCTTAATACAAAAAATATAAGGTGCCCCTTTTCCTTCTCTGCCTTCTTTCCTCCCTCAACCTAAAAGAGGCTAAACTAACTATGGATTACTAGGCCTAGTTATGTTTTAACAAAACTTCGTTAACTAAGATTCAATTTACTTCTTCTTCTTCTTCTACGCGATCAGGCCCAGTGGACCGCGCGCTGCTACAAGTTTCCTTCTCCATCGTCTCCTATCCATAGCTGCCATCCGCCAAGTGTCTACGCGTATCGCTGCCTGATGCAGATCTTCATGGAGTCCATCACTCCACCGCTTCCTTGGTCTCCCTGGTGGTCTTCTTCCTGTGGGGATGAAATCCAGTAGCTTCCGTGGCCAACGGTGGTCTTCCATCCGGGCTACATGTCCAGCCCACTGCAGTCTTCTAGTTTTGATGGTTCCAGCTATGTTGGCATCATGGTACAGGTCTTCTACTTCATGATTGTTTCTAATCCTCCATTCACCCGTGTGTACATCCCTCACCAGTCCGAAGATCTTCCGAAGAACTTTTCTCTCAAAAACGAGTAGTTTATTAAAGTCCTGTTTTCGGATTCTCCATGTCTCACATCCATATAGTGCAACGGGTTGGATCAGAGTTTTATACAGACGAAGTTTGAACTGTCTGGAGAGACTTCTGGACCGAAGAAGCTGTGTTAAGCTGTAAAGAGTTCGGTTTCCTGCTTGGATCCTGGCGTTGATTTCTGCCTCACATGATGAGTTCTCCGTGAAAAGCGATCCTAAGTACTTACATTCACGGACCCTCTTGTAGGACTGGTCCCCTACCCGGAGTGACTGTAGTTGCCCAAAAACGTGGCCTTGCCCGCGAGTCATATTGAGGTACTCCGTCTTGGTTTCATTCACGATTAGCCCAAATTTGTTGGCAGCTGCCTTGAGTGCTCTGGTCATTTGCCTCAACTCTTCCTGAGAGCTGGAGAGTAAACTGATATCATCTGCGTAGGCAAGGTATGCTAGGTTCTTCCCATCGACTTGGATTCCTTCAAAATTCTCTCGAAAGGTCTCGCGTATTATCTTCTCCAAGGCAAAATTGAACAGTGCAGGAGATAACCCGTCTCCTTGCCTGAGACCCGTCAAAATTTCAAAATCCTCCGTCACTCGATTTCCCATTTTTATCTTACCGCGTGTTTCGCTCAGGCAAATCGCTACCAAGTTGATGAGTTTCTCGGCCATTCCAACTCTCTTAGGCAACTGAGTAGGTGCTTTCGGTGTATGCAATCATAGGCCTCTTGAAATCTACGAATAACACGTGGAGTTCTTTGCCATATTCACCCAGTTTTTCGGTAAGCTGTCGGAGAACGAAGATATTATCTACTGTGGAACGCCCCAGCCGAAAGCCTCCCTGGTAATCACCACGCACTGATTCTGCCACTGGTTGAATTCTATCTATGAGGCAGTTGGACAAGATCTTGTAGCAGACGTTAAGCAGGGCGATTCCTCGATAGTTATCACATTTCAATTTGTCACCCTTCTTATAGATTGGACAAATCAGAGCTGTTTTCCATTCTGACGGTAGTTCTTCTTTGATCCAGATTGCTTGTATCAGCCTGTGCAGTTTTTCTGTTAGTTTCTCTCCTCCTTCCTGGATCATCTCGGTCTGTATTCCATCTTCACCCGGACTTTTATTCTTCTCGAGCCGTTTGATCTGGATTTTGATCTCATCCAAAGTGGGTGGCGGATAATCCAAGTCGACTGTGGTTGGAGACTGGAATTCAAATACTATTTCAGGGTCTTCGCAATTGAGAAGCTGATCGAACTACTCCTTCCATCTCTTGGCGATATCATAATCGTTGGTCAGAATTTTGTCACTAGAATCTTTAACAAATTTCTGTCTCGGCTGGTAACCTTTGCTAAAATACTTCACCTTTTGAAACATTTCCCTGGCATTGTTTCCTCTGAAGTCTGCTTCTGCCACAACAATGATGTCCTTGACATATTTTCTATTTGCCCTTCTCAGAGTTGCTTGGGTAGCCCTTCGAACCTCCTCAAATCGTTCTTTACCCTGCGCCAGATCAGTCTCCTGCAGCCACTTATTCCTGACTTCCTTTCTCTGTTCCAGAGCATCTGCACATTCCTTTCCAAACCAGATCTTCCTGCCTACTGTGTCTCCCTTGATCGTCTCCTTTGCTGTAGCAGTCAGTGTGCTTCGAATCTTTTCCCAAATTTGTTCAGGGTCTTCGCTCACGTCCAGTTCACTGAGTGCTTCAAAGCGGTTGTTCAGTTGCTGCTGATATTCTGTCTTTATGGCTTCATCCTTTAGTTTTTCAACACGGTATCTCTCAACCTTCTTTAGCTTAGCCCTGATCCCTCCTTTACACTGAACTTGTAAATGGCCTCTGACCAGAAAGTGGTCACTTCCACACTCTGCACCCCGTGCCGTCTTAACATCGGACACCCATCTCTTGATTTGTAAATCAATGGCGACATGGTCTATCTGATTTATTATTCTCCCATCTGGTGACATCCAGGTTCCCTTATGGATGTTCCTACGCTGGAAGTTTGTGCTGGAAATGAATAAGCCTGATGACGCAGCAAAGCTAATGAACCTTACACCATTATCATTGCTTACCTCATGTAGGCTGTGCCTTCCTACTGTACCTTGGAATACTTGTCCTTTCCCAATTTTAGCATTCATGTCTCCGATAAGGATCCACAAGTGTCCATTTGGGATAGAATCCATTACTGCTTCTAGCTGCGCATAGAACTCGTCTTTCACTTCCCTTTCACTTTCTTCCGTGGGAGCATGACAGTTCACAAAAGTCGCCTTGTGATGCTTTACGTTCACTGTTAACACAGAGATTCTGGGGTTGATAGACACAAACTCTGATACATTAGTGGCCAAGACCTTGCTCACACAAAAACCAGTACCCAACCTATGCCCTTGTTCACAGGCTCCATATAGGATAGTCGAGTTCTCAATATCGATGCTGCCCGCATCCTCCCACCGGATTTCTTGCAGTGCAACTAGATCTAGTTTGTATTTCTGGATTTCTTTGACCACACTGGTTGCAGCTCCTACCTTGTATAGACTCCTTACATTCCATGTTCCAAATCGAATATCATTTATTCGCCGTTGCTGAAGTCTAGTATTATCAAATATTCCGAGGCTTACTTGTAGCGTTGAAAGCATTGTTACTATTTTTTTTACGAAGAAAGGGTGCTGGCCTCTCGTCCAACCTGTGGCGTTACCCTCACAGCTTACAGGGTTGCTGGCTTTTCTGTCAGGGTGGGCTCCCTTAGCCATCCTTTAATCTCAGTAGTCATTAAAATAAATCTACTGAAAATAACTATCAAAAGGGATCAAATAGACAAAAAAGGCAGAATATAAAAGGTATGGATCACCAAACACTATATAGAAATTCGTGCATTGAATCTTCCAGAAATGAAAATCAAAAATATTGAGGTAATGTAATATCTTATAGCTAGAACTGCAGGATTCACTCGTTTATGTGTACATAACCTTCAATATTCAAACGTTGATTGCGTTCTGGTAAGATCTATCACCATATAAATGTGTACGGGTATATTTCGCTATTCATTGCAGTCACTATATAGGCGGCTTTGGGATTTCTAAGACGTGTCCCCGTTGAAGCAAGCAACTACAAAATATCCAATCAAGTCTATATAAACAACATGGCATCTATATAGGATATCGAAACACAGTCCACAAATTGATGAAACCATTCCAAGAAGAAAGTACCTATCTAGAAGACAATATGCACTCGCACTGGGAAATCCTTACTAATTCACGAATTCACTCGATGATCCCTAAACAAATAGCATAAATACCATTATAAAACAAATATGATGCACCGCATCGCAAACTAGATCTTATCATGGCCACCACAAACACTGTCTCTAAGATTCAATTAACACCATTGTAAATTGTAATTCTTAAAGAAATACCTAATAAATAACCCATTGTATTGTTTCAACACAAACTTACAGTTTCAATGGCTTGTTGACTTGTAGACTCCAGGTGTGTAAGTTCTAATGAATCCTCGTCAACACCTTCGGTCCCGGTTATGTCAAAGCCAATTGGTAGTGCCAAGTAGATCCTCATCGTGCAAAAAAATTAGCTGTTGGCCAAGTATACTTAAGCACCAATATATCTTCAAAAGCTACCCTCAATTTCTAAATTTATTTTCTAAATATGCAACGTAAGTATAAATTAATACTACTTAAGGATTAGTGCTATAATACTTTAAATAAATTACGACAGTATTCAGTAAAGTAATGCTATTAAATTAATAACATTATTATAATTTACGTCATAAGGGTAAATTGTTTATACAAATGCTCATCAATTTAGATTTAATTAATTTAGGCATTTAGAGTCATTAGCAAAAAAATATATATATATAACTTAAAATTATTTACAGTTACACTTACTTTTTTGAGGGATTCTTCTCTCATTGATGGTCCAGGCACTGCCATCGTAATGTACAGGCCATAAGGCTCCCACTGTGACGTCACGCCTAGGGTCGTTATAGTCCCAGCAGCAGTCAGATAGTTCCCTTCACACGCAGTCTATTCAAACCTAATATAAATTACGCTCCCGCTTTAAGACGTAGAAAAACAGCAATGCTATTTAGGGCTGATTGGTACTTCCATCCGTTACCACTACATACGCCTAATTATCGCTCCGCTTGTTCGAATCCGGCCGATGTGAACAAAATGGTACATTGCCGGTACATTTACTAGGACGTTGAAACACACTCACAGGGCTAAATTGCAGTATTTTTACGTCGAGAATAAGATCTATTCTTGGCCATTTTCTCGTTGTTCACCGCTTTGAAAAGGTTTATGTTAGATGCCTGAGAAAACCCCTCAACACTCTTGGCTATTCAACAGATCACGTTCTAAACTGCTCATGGATGACAAAGCACAATGTAACCTATCTCTAACTGTAATCAATGCACAGGTCACCCTCAAGGTGACTTAAAAAGGGCCTATCCTAACAGCACTTATTTTCTATGACTCAATCTAACTTGTTTCTTGCATCAGGAATTTACAATGGGTTGTAATTTTGAAATCAGGTATCAATAACCTACAGTACATACACCAGGTGCTAACAATCCCATTAATGTAAATACAGTAGCCTACACAAATGCTGCCACGAAAACATTACCATATTCACTTGAGCTTGATCGAGAGACCATTCCCACAAATAATGTAACTTGGACTGACTTCAATAGATACTGAATACTGGATATCGCTTCTCTGATTTACATACGGTAAGTAACTTAACCTAAGCATTATCATATTAGAAATGTTTCCAGTCCTAGCATAGGCTGAAGTTTGGGAACTTCTTACAATAATTGAAACCATATTAACTAACAACCTACCATCAAGGCGATTAGCTCTTCTCTCCCGAAGAAGGGTATCTTACTTCGAGGAAAATGTTAACACACACTCTTGTATTCCCCGTAATGTACCTACCAATAATTTCTAGGAATGTTATGTATGCATTGCTTTCTTAAATTCTCGTGGTGGGGAAGGAGAAGCAAGCCACATTGTTATTTCTTTCATAATACCGGTAGTTGCTATAAACACACTTTTGACATACCTGCGACCTGGGAAGGAGGTTTCCTGAACTAACAACATTTTATTACCATCCAAAAAACCTTGTATGAGTCTAAATAATAAGTGATATAAAGGTCCTAACTAAAACATAACCTTCTGTGTGATGACAAACATGCAACGCAAAATTTGCGTAGATACAATAACCTACCTACAAAATGAACATTTGTTTCAGAAAATAAATAATCCTCATTCTAGATGACGTAAGTAGAAGCGTTCTCAAGTATCACTTTTCACGCGGATACTCATTCATAAAAGATATAAACAACTCAGCACAAAGCAAAATGGTCGCCATCTCTACCCCCTACTGATCAGCTGATCAATCGTTAAGAGTCGCTGCATGATGGCCTGTACATTACGATGGCAGTGGTCCAGGCAGCTCTGATATTGGTAACGTCGATCATTTTTGCACATGTCAATGAAGCCAAAGGCGCAAAAATCATTTTCAGCGCTTCAGATTGATTCTCATCTTCTTTAGATTGCTGCAAATTTCTTTTACTGTGAAATGCACCTGATGGCTTTTTATTACTGGGCATTTCGTGTGTCTAAAAAAATCATCTCCTCATGTAAGAAGGGGCAATAACACAGTGCAGCTTACGTCAACACATCAACAAACTACAAACTACAACGTTGAGTGAAGGCTGTCAGGTAGCCGGTAATACTGAGCCACTGAGCGGATAATGTGATAAGAGACATATGAGTCACGCGGACGAGTCGAAGTCATTAGTGGAAAGGGTCATACTTCGACCGAACTCCGTAATACTGTAGTTCTAAGTTTGTTTCATAAGTAGCATCACCCGTAAAGCGGTGACTCTTTAAAATGGTTATGCTGAATTTTTCAAATATTATTTCGTTTTGTTTGTTAGTGAAATAGTCAAGTAAAACTGAAAAGACGAAACATAAACAGAATGGTTATGTTATCTGGTTACATTGTTTATAATGTAAATATTACAGTTTGTAAATGTTGTAAAAATTATAATTCGTAATGTTTACAGCATTACAAACTACCTCCAGGCGCCCCTAACTTGATATTTCGGCGCGCCACGGTGCCCCCCGTCTCACGGCGCCACCCGCGGCCGTGTAGTTCACTTATATCTCGCGCCGCCCCTGTGAGGCAAATTATGGCACTATGAAATTAAATGGATATGCCGCTTTGTTTATTGCCAGAGTGGATACATTCGAATCACCCTGGTAATTAAAGAGGCATTCTCATCAACATGTTCGGCTGGCTGCGTGGCTCAGTGGTAACGTTCTCGCTTGCTGTGCCCAAGGTTGCAGGATCGAATCCTGGCGCAACCAGCTGGCATTAGAGGGTGCGCAAATGCGAGGGAGCCGTGTCAGTAGATTTACGGGCACGTTAAAGATCCCCTTCGGAGCAAAATTCCGGCGTCTCTAAAAGCCGCAGTAGTTAAAAGGGATGTAAAACCATTAACATTATTATCTTGAACATGTTCACAATCAGTAGATACCGATACGGTGAATTGCTTGGGAGGTATGGAGTTACTCGATGATGACCGTAAAGTTGATATTACCTTTTATTTACTGTATGTCCCGGACTGATATCATGAACCTACTTTTACATTTTTAGGCTATTAACATGTATCCTTGCTACCCCGAAAATTATAAATAATTATAAAAAGAAACGTTGAGATCAGTAGAACTCTTTCCGCTTCGTCAGCTTCGTTGCCTAGTGGCTAGCACTCTTGGCTGTCACCGTGGAGGCCCGGATTCGATTCCTGGCTCTTTCAAGAAATTTAATTCTCATGGCTGGACAGGGTACACCCTGCCTCGTGAGTCCTCGATTCCTACCTCAGCCATCCTGGAAGTGTTTTACCGTGGTTTTCCACTTATACTCCAAGCGATTGCCGGGATGGTTCCTAAATTAAGGCCACGGCCCGTCTCCTTCCCTCCCTCATCTGAATTACAACTACACACACGAATGCAGCCATCACAATAACACAGGTTATCCGACAAATTCAACACACACCCAAGTACTTGGGGATACATGGCCACGATGTCGCAAAGACCCAAATGAATCAGCAACAACAACCCTCTTTCGGATCCGTCTGTTAAATATATAATCATCATCAGTGCTGGATTAACAATAAGGCACAATAGGCAATTGCCTGGGACCCCGGCTCAAAAGGGCCCCCAAAATATGAAAACAATCCCACCAAAAAATTGAGGGGGAAAATGTTTGGATTTTTTGTGTGTGTGGGGGGAATCAAATTCTTGAAACAGACGGTCAAACTGGAGAAAGTTTGAAAACTCAAACTGTGAACTTCGTCACTGAAGATTGCGGTTTGGAAATTTAAGATTGTCGAGGACAGTCCTATGACAACGCACCAAACATGGCAGGAAAGTATCAGGGTCTGCAAGCCGAAATATTAGAACTGAATAATTATGCGATTTAGGTTCCTTGCGGTACACATTCCCTCGATTTAGTTGGACAATCTGCTGTTAAATGCTGTTTATACGCAGTTGATTTTTTTTTCGATAATGGAATCATTGTATAACTTCTTTTCTGCAAACCTTCACCGTTGGGGCGTGTTGAAAAATTATATCAAAAACGCAAAAACTTTGAAATCATTGTCAGATACGCGCTGGGAAGCACATGCTAATGCAACGAACGCGGTTGATGATTCGTTTCATAATATTGTCGAAGCTTTAGAAAGCATTATATATATTGAAGATGACGAGTCGGATAATAATGACACTCCGCATGAAGTGGGGTGCATCGCAAACAGAATGCAGAAATTCGAATTCATGTTAATTTTGTAGGATTCAATTTTGACTTCTATCAGAATCAGAATCAGACATTTTAAGGAAAATCAACTTCGATGATGTTATTGAAACTTTCTGCGAAACACAATGCAGAAACAATCTTTCTGAAAATGTACATAATATGATCTAAATTGTATTCATCATTCATTGTACATTTGTAAATAAATTCTCTTTCGAAGTTATGATTGACTTTTTTATGAAGGGGGTGGGGTGGGTGAAAACCCGGGGAAAAGGGCCCTCAAATCAACAATTGCCTAGGGCCACTGTGAGTCTTAATCCGGCACTGATCATCATCCTTTCATGTAGGCTAATAGCCTAGTCCTAGAAGAAATGTTACGGTCTATACAAAAGATACGCATTTTCCTGCGGGGACCTAGAGATCTCTTCCCATCGGGACAGTAGTTGACGACTGCTTCAGGGATGTGCTTGTGTCCATCCTTTTGAAAAATAATGATAATCTATATCCTTCTTAGCCGACCTTTATGGTCTCGGGGTTCAGGTTGAGACTCAGGTTCTAACATCCAGGGTTCGATTGTCTGCTCTGTCAAGAAAGTTAGTCTAAAGATTGGAACAATGTTCACTCAGCCTTGTGAAACAAAACTCAAAAAAGGTACGGTAGGTTTAGTTCAAACTTCCTCCTTCCTGGAAGAGATTTTAATAAGTTTCCCATTTCCACTTCAGGCAAATGCCGGTATGGCCACTGTCACCTTCTTCCCAATACTAGCCTCAGTTACAAGTACATGGAATACAACAGACAACTCAGTAACAGGTTTTCAAGCTAATTCTACACACATCCAAATATCAAGGGATAAATGGCCACGATATCCAAACTCCTAAACGAAACAACATAATAATAGTTCTACTGGTTTTACGTCCTTTTAGCTACTGCGGCTTTTAGACAGGACGGGGTGCCAGAATCTCACCCCGTATGAGATCTTGAACCTGCCAGTAAATACTGACACGGCTCCCTCGCATTTGCGCACCGGCAAATACCAACAGACTGCGCCAGGATTCGATCGTTCTCAACCAA
This sequence comes from Meconema thalassinum, assembly GCA_946902985.2. Taxonomy (NCBI): domain Eukaryota; kingdom Metazoa; phylum Arthropoda; class Insecta; order Orthoptera; family Tettigoniidae; genus Meconema; species Meconema thalassinum. The sequence continues at coordinate 242,732,161 of OX336395.1, forward strand.
CAGGCGAGAACGTTACTACTGCGTCACTCAGCCTGTCAAACGAAACAACAATATAAAAGAACTTTGAGCATTTCGCAATGATTTCAGTCCCCTGGCAAAAGGTAATGCTACAGACAATGGACTTCAATAGGATGTACTGTAGGTTGGTGTTTCTGGTCTGATGAGAAGGACTCACTGGGAGTCAAAAAATTGGATTTCCAAAGAAATATGAAATTTTCTTATAGGGATATGTTATATGTATCCAAATCTTGTGATCGGACTGCAAAATATTACACAAAAAAAATAGAGTGCCATATCACCTCCAGGGACGTATGCGACCTGAATTAGAAAGGGATCACTCACCAGGCATCCCGAGCCGGAGTTTGCGTGAGGTCGGGTGGCCAGTTCCTTTCCACTCCTCCTCTTGCCATAGCATCCGCCAGGTTCCCATTTTGCATCACCAGGCTGGGAGACCCCGTACCTGACCATACCAAGACTTTTAAATTCTTGGCGGAGCCGGGGATCGAACCCGGTACCTCGGGGGTGACAGCCAACAATGCTAGCCACTGCGCCACGAGACGATCAAGATTATACAAGGAGAACATAAAATGTATTTAGTTAATAAACATTATGATAATATGGGGTTTGAAGCCATTTTTCAGTGTTGCCTTAGTAAACAAAAGTTTGGTGCTTTTCAGTCGGTCAACACGAATGTACCCAAAAGAGCTGGGCTATGCCCTAATCCTGAAAAAAATACATGAGATTAATAAATACCATAGGATGACCAGTTTCGATCGTCAAGCGATCATCATCACATCCATTACACTTAGGCTATAAAAGCGATATTTGTCAATACGGGTGAAAATATTTACAATGTGTACCCTTATTTAGTTGCAGTATTGGTATTGCAACTTGTCGGTATATGTTAGTTGTAATCTATATGGCGTTTGGTGAAATGCTAAAATGGTGATAGAACTCCGGAAATTTGTCTGTTTGGAGTGACTACTAGCAGTAGTGTCCGGCTTCGCCCGGTGGATTTATTTGTTTTATGGATGATAATGAATACTACTACAGAACTGGCACATGATACTTAAACTGACAGAAAAAAATATTTATGTTCGACCCTCACTATTATAAGTCTGAAAACTGTATCATAATGATGGTCATTATAACACTATTTTTCATTATGAAACAGTTTCTCCCACCAATCACAGCTCAAGAAACTGCTGTTTGACCAATTAGATAAGGATACCTTCACGCATGCGCTCAAAATCCAACATGTCTATATAAATTACCGAAAGTGCACTGTCCATATGTTCGCGTAAATAAACTGGTGAAAATGAGACAAGAAATAGCACTGTACCTTAATATACCCAACCCAATTTCTACACAGCACGTTGATTTCAAACGACTACGGTGACAGTTTTACTGAATACTGGTTCACGATCTGCACATATGACACTGAAGCACACAGAGCTCATGCGTCGGTCGACCCGAGAGCTTGGAACACAGAGATATGCTACCTAGCGCACCACCCGATCACAAAATTCTAGTTACTGAACAGATATTTATGAATATTTATGTTAAAACATATAATAAAGTTATATTTATCGTCGAACATAAACAGTCGTATGCAACTCGCCTATAATGGTAGATAAGACACTCGTATGGAAATTATAAAACTCGCATACGCTCGTTTTATAAAAATACTCGTGTCTTAATTATAGCCATTATAGGCTCGTTGCGTAATGTACTATTCAAATATATAATTTTTGTGGTGGTTATGGTAGTGGGGGTGATAAGTAGTGCAGTATAATGGACGAGACATGTAATGATAATGATAATAATGAATAGGGAAACGGCTATTTACTAACCACTGTACTGACACATGTAATTTACAAACGAACTGAAAAATATGATTAGAAAGACTGTGCCTAGGGCCTATATCTAATTGGCTGTTAAAAAAGTAGAGATCAATAGTGTCGTCCTTTGTCGCATAGTGCCGTAGAAAAATAATCAGAGCACTTTGGAAAAGTTAGGTTGTCAGGAGCTCCTGAGGTAGCAATAGTGTCATTTATCGTCACATACCGCTCAAGGATAAGGATCGGAATAAATGAAAGTAAATTTGAAAGAACCAACGCTTATTGCAGCTGATAACCCCTATGTATTGCACCATCACCATCGCACTTATTCAGAGGCATAATATTTTCATGATGATAACTGTTTTAAGGGGCCTAAGAAATCTATTTGCACTAATTACTCACCGTGACTGCAATTTATACGCAGCTCAAGATTTAACTATTTTCGCAATTCTTCACCAGAACACTGGTAGGGGTGACGTGATGCAGCCCGCATTGCCACCCAACAATAGACTTATAAAAATACTCTTTTAGTTACACTACCACGGACATGAATGGTTCTAGGACCTTGAAACGTGGTTTTCAAGTTCATTTCGTCTGTTATTCTAAATGTAGGAATGGAGAGAGTTGTCCAAAATATCAAGTTGGCAGTGTTACCCGCAGGATTCCAAGTTAAGTTTGATTCAGATCGGTGAAACGATGTAGAATTGTACCAAAGGGCCTAAATGCAGGGAATGAAGTGGTCTATCCGAAATTTCATGTAGACAGTGTTACTCGCAGGGTTCCAAAGGGTAAGTATACACATTTTGGTTCAGATCGGTGAAACGGTGTAGATTTGTGCCAAAGGGCCTAAATGCAGGGAATAGAGTGATCTGTCCGAAATTTCATGTGGACAGTGTTACTCGCAATGTTCCAAAGGGTAAGTATAAAAATTTTTGTTCAGATCGGTGAAACGGTGTAGATTTGTGCCAAAAGGCCTAACTGCAGAGAATGGAGTGGTCTGTCCGAAATTTCATGGAAACAGTGTTCCTCGCAGGGTTCCAAAGAGTAAGTATTCACATTTTGGTTCAGATCGGTGAAACTGTGTAGATTTGTGCCAAAGGGCCTAAATGCAGGGAATGGAGTGGTCTGACGGAAATTTCATGTAGACAGTGTTACATGCAGAGTTCCAAAGGGTGAGTGTACACATTTTGGTTCAGATCGGTAAAACGGTGTAGATTTGTGCCAAAGGGCCTAAATGCAGGGAATGGAGTGGTTTGTCCGAAATTTCATGTAAACAGTGTTACTCGCAAGGTTCCAAAGGGTAAGTATACAAATTTTGGTTCAGGTCGGTGAAAGGGTGTAGATTTTTGACAAAGGGCCTAAATGCAGGGATTGGAGTGGTCTGTCCGAGATTTAATGTAGACGGGGTTACCCGTAGGGTTCCAAAGGGTAAGTGTACATATTTTGGTTCAGATCAGTGAAACGGTGTAGATTTGTATAAATAACAGACATACAAACATTGAGCTTTATATATAGGTCTATAGATAGATACAGATTATCATCTGATGATGATCGCTTGACGATCGATACTGGTCATCCTATGGTATTTATTAATCTCTTGTATCTTTTTCAGGATTAGGGTATAACCCAACCCAACTCGTTTGGGTACATTCGTGTTGACAGACTGAAAAGCCCAAACTTTTGTTTTATTATGATAATAGCCTATCTTCACAACCAGAAAAACAGCAGTCTTTATAGAGCCCAAAACGTCTAAATAACCTTTTTCATAATTCATACGATTGTGAAAGGCCTTCGACTTATTCTATTCATGAGAATTACTTTGTCGGTCAGGTTCAACGAAAATTACATTTAAAATACATGGTGCATAATTAAAACGTACAAAAGAAAAAAAATGATACTATGACCTTGTGCGCCCAATCTAGTCTGTAAGTCTCTCTTTTGTAACAAGTCGCCACCATGATTCCCTATTAGGAGTTAGCACTACGGTCTCCTCTGCTTCTACGTCTCTCACTTTGAAATAATTCAAACAGAATCTAAACATTGCCTCCTAAGTCTGCTTCTCCTTCTCTTACCATCTACAGCCGAACTCAAGGTTATATCTCCTCTCCCATTCTCTCCACATTACCGTACCCCATCATCTGAGTCGATTCATACGAACAGTTTCATCTAGAGTATTAATAACTAACGTAGCCTTCATTACAGTGCCCACGCTATAACTGTGCCGGTCAGCTATACCATACTTCCAGGTAAGGTACTGTATATCGACTGTAGGCCTACAAGCCTGAGCAGAAATATTTCTCAAATTGGCACGCTGACAATAGTGTGGCAAGCACTGATGTGTGGGCCGAGTGCATTAGACTAAGTCGGTCGACAGAACTCCCCAGCCCCACAAAGTGGGTTAATGTCTTATGCATAGGAGTTGACAGCTCGAATTCTCAGAAATGCAACGGCCACTCATCGGCAAATATATAATGCGAGTACCGTACTGTTCGAGTACCCTCCAGCCATTGCTCAAATCCATGTGTCCCAGCAATCATTCATGTTACCCTCATCCGTTACCTCTAGCTTAGTCTATGTAATCCTGTGTCTACCAAACTCTCATTTCCATAATGCAAGATCGGTCTCAATACGGAGCGATGTAGGGAGAGTTTCGTCGCTACACTGACTTCTCTCTTGCTGAATACTGTAGAGCGCAACTGAAAGCTCACTTCATTAGCTTTTCGTCACCTCGACTCTGTTATTCTGAGAGAATAAACAGCTTCAGTACAGTACGGTACTTAAAATGATCTACCTGCTCCAAATTAGAACCTCCTACCTGACATTTTATTTTCTTGCTTTTCTTTCCTACCGACATAACCTTCATCTTTAGAATGCATGTGAGATTTCCGAAATTAAATGCCATGTCCTGTGGTTCGGATTACACGTGAAAAGGAGGTCCCGTGGCACATGATCGCCAGATTAACGGTCACGTTATACTACAAGCTACCTTTTTTCTTTGGAATGCTGATTTTCATACCACATTCCCTACAATTCTGTTGCAAGTTCTAACACGTTGGCATGTAAGTTTTCGACGGAGTCTGTCATTACAACCACGCTATCAGCATAGGCCAGACTGCTTACCTGGTATCCACCCAATTGAATTCCACCTATACGGTTTATGCCTTCAGCAAATGGTCCTATATAAAATAAACAGTAGTGGTGAAATATTACTGCCTTACCTCACTCCTGTAACAACTTTAAACCAACCATCAACTCTCGCTGCAGCCTGATTATCAACAACTAAAAAGTACTGTAGGCCTAAATAAAAATAAAACTCCACGGATATATATTTTGTGGGGGAGGGGGAGCTTGAAAATGGGAATATCAAGATAGGAACAGAGATGGACTGGCCTGCACTTCCTTGTCCTAAAGCCCGTGTTCGCTCTCCAGAGCCCTGCTATATATACACATCAAAAAGAGTTTTACATAACATAACACTTTTTTGCCATGATGCAGAGCGTATGTGGGGTTGTGGGCGAGGTTATTACAAAAGAGACGGCATTCTGACAAATCCTGCAGACTTTATTCATGTGTGAAAAGAAAATTACTGTTACGTGTTAGCCCTAGTAGCAAGTTCGTTATTCGACTACAGTGGTTAAAAGCACAACACAGTTTGGCCCTTTAAAGAAATATAAGTTTTATTGCAGGTCTAGCAAGTTACAGTACACCACACAATAAACAAATACAAGCAATTAGTATCTCACTCTAGTTTCCCTCTTGTTGGGAACACTTCCCTTTCACTTTTCCGAGCAGCTGTCCGTTCACTAATTAGGTAGACCCGTGTCCAGCCAGTCTGTCACTCACTGAAATACCTGCACACTTCCTTGAGTACACAAACGACAGTTACTTACGAGTCTGCTACACACTGCTCTGCTCGGAAAGAATCTCACTGGGTTTCGCAATCCACACAACACTTCACTGCAATAACCTCTGTCGCACAGTGGAACACACACATTCGCTCAGAAAACACAGTCCGTCCTCACCGGCCAGGGTCGCTCCTATATATCGGAGCTGATGACTCAATGGATGCTTCGAGAGCAGGCCAGGGTTCACGGTTTCTCGAAAGTTATATTTCTGGGAGGGCTGCGTAGGTTCTAGACCGTGACCTTTTGTTCTTACAGCCCTGTTGCGTAAGGCGCTGGTAACTCACAGTCTGGAATAGCCTAGGGCGGCCTGAGTCACACGCGGGCGACGAAACTGTCTAGCATTCGTAACATTACTAACAGGAAGACATTTGGCCGGCGTGTTAAACAGGTACTGATATCTGTTGTAATCTTGCCATCCTGTGACGTTTCAATTCACCGAGACTCAAATCGGTCGTGTTTTTTTCTTCTGGAATACTAATTTGCATCAGGTCTTTCTCACGTTCTTGGAACCACCTCCATTTAGTTGTTTTTAAAATTCTAGATTTTCTTAGTCGGTATTCAATCATATGGAAGATATGCCCATAGAACAGCAATTATTTCCTTTTGATAGACGACATTATTGGTTATATCTTAGTGTATAATTGTTCACTGAATCTCAATCATACCTGCCCATCAACCCATCTGTTGCCTAAAATCTTCCGTAATAGGCCTATCCTTCGATTTAATAATTTATTATTATTCCCAGTATCAAAGGGCTGGTAGATGAATTACTTAGGGCCTGGGATACTAATCAATAAACTAACAACCCGCCCCGGCTTCGCCCGGGAACAGTTACGAATGCATTACGTGATAAACGCTTTTTCTTTTACGTCAATGAACCTCTATCCGTTTTACGTCTCGGCATGATGGGTTAAAATCACCGACTGGACTATTAATTATATTATCATGGAGATGCATGTACAACGAATTCTTGTCAGGCGTAATTTAAGAATGGCGAGGTGCATGAAACACAAATCGCCCTTCCATCGAATCATAACTTAACTGTATTTTGCGGAACGAAAAATTCACAGGCGAAATGAAGAAAAGCCGAGTTCCACTTCCAGGGAAAATCCAAACACAATCCCTCTTCTCTGAAGTCCTAATACAACACAACTCGACAGTTTGCTGCTGGCTGTATCTGGGGTAATAGGCTCGCCCGCTAGTTAGGCTGTAACAGGGGTGACAGGCTCGCCCGTAGCTTATTCGTAAATTGAATAGATATTGTTGGAGGAAATGAAAAGGTAAATCACTAACAGTGGGTGATGTATTGATAGAGATATGCTCTACCAGACTTTTTTTGTAGAATTTTCCATGCTGAACATTTCATACACTCATGGTATATTGATATTTTTAACAGTTTGCCCAGCGTGAGCTTATAAAGAGTACGGACCCCAGTTTTTTTCTCGCGATTTTCACTGAAATCGTTACTGCGTGGCTTCCATTGATCATAAATAATTTTCTATAGAAACCTTCCTCGAGATATCCTTTACAGAATGGTGAAAACTGCATCAAAATCCATCCAGTGGTTCTGGAGATTACCCGTGACATCCAAGAATGAGGGGACTCTGTTTTAGAGTAAGTACAGATTAAAATTCTAGGAAGGGCAGATAACGTCACTGTTCCGCCCCTTTATATGACAACCAGTATCAAATTATAATATGGGTTTTGTGAGGGGTTAACGAAAATAAAATACAAATGAGGTTAATTGCCAGCATTCACCGGGATTGAAGAAACAGGACTAGAGAACAGGACAGGATGGCTGCTGTCGGCACCGTGATTCGAAATGCAGTCAAGAATTTCCGGGATGGTACCCAAATTAAGGCCTCAGCAGGCTCATATCAAAATCCTAGATCAATTAAAAATTCACACTCTAGAACAGCCATCATACAGGTTATCAGAAACACCCTAAGTCCCTACAATGAATAAACAACTCAAGAAATATATCTAAAGGAGCAATGGATTTATTTTGTACCTATAGATTGTCATCACTATGGTAGATCAGTACAAGAATGAAACTCCAGAGCGTACATGATTACTTTCATAATACTTTATTATTGCCATCAGCCCACCTATAATTTTAGTATATTGATATTTTCAAAGGAAGTAGGAGACTTCTGTTGCTTAGGAAGCAAAATAACCAATGATGGACGAAGCAAGAGGATATAAAAAGTAGCTTAGCTCAGGCAAGGAAAACATTTCTACAGAAATGGAATCTGTTGACATCGAATATAGATTTAGGTATTAGGAAGTCATGCCGGCCCCGGGTTGGATACCCGACTACGTCAGGCATTTTAACAAGAAGTTCCGTGACGAACTAAAGAGCCTACTTTTCATGCCAATGATTATTCTACATTATATGAACCTATCTAGAATAATGACGAAATTAAGTTGCTAATATCGAAATTTCTAATTAGTTAGAAATACTGTATACCTGGCATAATGTAGCTTATAGAGCACTACAATTTGCAGCCCTGATGACTGAATATGTTCTTACTTCCATCTCTTAAGGTACAGAATACAAAATTTGGTTGAAGTCAAATGAATAGCATGGACGTTACATGCAGTTAAACATTGGATCTAACAGCGCGCGTAAAATCAGTTTGGCAAGAATGTCATGCATGTATTAGTCAGAAATAATCTGAAATAATATGATCTATTGTTGTGCCAATTTTGAATGAAATCCATTAGTTAGTATAGAAGTTACATGCATTTGGATAGATTATAAGCTGAGGAATAACCCACCCACCAAGGGAAGATGATTAAGAGAAGGAAGTAGATTTTGGATTGGAGAAAAAGGATAGAAAGATAGGAGGAGAGTCCCACAAAATTAATAAGTTTAACTTTAAATACCTTTAGAGGCAGTTGCCACTGAAAATTAACTCTTTGATACCTAAAGTAGGTACGAGCTTGGTCGAAGCTAACGGGAACCGCAGCTGGGACTTGGGCGATTTGCAAGAGAGAGGCTTTAGTGTATTTCCTCCCAAGCATGTATAAAACTACTATAGGGAAGGGTGATGGTCTGGCAAGACTGATAGTAACAAAATTACTGTATGTCTTCTCAAAGAAATTCGTTTTTGCAAAATAATTCGAAGAATGAAAATGATTTAACTCAGGTTTGGTATTTTCAATTTCCAAAATTATAGAGTTCCTGTAAAGGCGACCAAGTGTCTCTAAGAAGGAAAATGATAAAAGATTATACCTTACGGAGTAATTTTGGTAAATGAACCAATGGTTGCATTGGAAAATGGCTAAGCTTTTACTCAGCGAGGAGCTGGCTAGAAGTTTAGACAAAAAGAAACACTTATCTTTTAGAAACTGACCATAAGTTTTCGGAGAGGGTCTCCACAAGCAGGTAGCTGGCTTAGCGAGCTTTACTTGCCTTACTGGCCAATTAGAATTAGCTATTAAAGCTAAAAAGAACTTTAATGAGGTGAAAATTAAGAATTCTTGCTCAAATGCAACGAATGGTGAAAGCCCTATTAATGATTTTAATGGCATTGAGTAGAGAGAGCCAAGGAAGACAGGATTTTTCCTAAACTTTGTATTAGAAAATGAAAAAGTGAAAAGCAACGCTTCATTTATTTAACAATTCAAAGAAGTTTGAGGAAATTAACAAGCATGTAATATAATTTTGACAAACATAGTTCATTTAAACTTTTTTAAGAAATGGGGTCGCAGACCTCCTCACATTAAAAGATTGCTCCAGGCAATTGACAATTTATGAGGTTTAAAACCTTACATGTTTCTAAAATCTTTATAAGAAAATAAAAAGACATGTATAGTAATTAAAGTTTAAACATTTAAATTTAGTACAAAGAGTGTACTTTAAGAAATTCTTGAGAGAATGTTCTAGAGAAAGTGACAACTTCGAAAATGACAAGAAAAACATGAAGAATAAGATAGAAGTTCATACAACTTCTTATATTTATACAGAATTAACGTTGGTTATTAGGCAAATAAGGGCAGGTCACTTACTGTGAAACCTGAAGAAAGTTAAAAGGAAGGTTCTAGACTTCCCAAGTTTGAGTAGGAATCACTAGCCAAATGGGACAGTTTCCATTTCGTGAAATCTGAACATGACTCGCTCAAGAGTTTAAAGAATTGTTTTCCCTGGTTATAGGAAAGGAACAATGTGAATTTGAAACTTGTATCACACAAGCAATTATGCAGAAATTAATTAATGTTAAACTAGCAAAGTTGGAAGGGCACTTCGTGAGTGACACCTTATAGAAAAGTTACATTTTTATTAATATAGGTTGTTAGTAGAAGGTTGAGGACAGATCATTGGGATATAGGATCAATGTTCATGGCCGTATTTAATGTAAACGGACGATCGCGACGCGGTAGAAACGTGGAACAAGCACTGGTTATCACTGTAGTCTGTAAAGATGGATGCAAAGTTCATTATAAAAACACTAAAGTTTATAAGAAAGAAAGTTATTGCAATTATGGAAATAACTGATTGCACTATATAGGTGAGAGTCTATTTCTTGAGAAAGTTGTGATTTACAATTAAATGTACCATAGAACATTCCAGCGGTTCCAGCGGTGGAAGAAAGTTAGCTATTGCAACAATTTGTAAGGAAGATTCCTCATTTTAAATATTATTGTCACAAGTGAGTGAAAAATACCTGACGGCAAGACTCGCAGATAGAGTACAAGATCTCGAAGGTTCCAGAACGACCTTAGTAGAAAATGGGGTTGAGAAAATCCAACGGAGGAACTAGCTTGGTGAATTATAGACAGTGGGTATTAGATAATATCCGACGTAGTGAGAGGATTTCTCATTTGAATAGCTTAAGAAGAGCTCTTTTTTAGTAAGGTTGGCTTATACCAGCAAAAGCTCAACATGGCAAATCCCACGAAGAATGATTTTTGCCCCAAAACAAATAATTTCACACTGTCTATAAAAGTATCGTTAAAAGCACGTGGAAGTTAAACCCATGAAGATGAGGTTAAAACTTTTAAAATGGTACTTATCTTGATTTCATGTTGAAGGCGAAGTTTCTTTTGATGACAACTACCTTGCCAACATGGCGTAGAAGAGAATATGCCTCTTGGTTTGAGGAGACTAGCTCGAGAGGAGCTTTAACTGACCGAGTCAACTGCCGATTGCGAAGTGAGACCAGCTCATCGAAGCACAGAGGGTCCAAGGAAGGGAAAAGAGTGGGGGTAGGAGACAAAGGGTATACATATCAGCATAACCAACTTATCAAAAATAAATGTTCTTCTTGATGAATGGTCTTCAAAGAGTTGATAGTAGGCGATATTAGCGCAGCATGGTGAGTGAAACAGTAGACGTAGTCCTCTTGCTCAAGGAGAAAATAGCTGGCGATGGTAACAAGATCTGGTGGCCAGATGGATATGTAAGTCCTCTCTCACCAGGAGGAATTGAGCAGCTTCAGAGATTCGCTGCTAGATGACGCTAGGTGGGTCACAGAAGTTATATATCTAGAACAGACTTATGAAGACATAAGAGATTTGCCCATCAAGGAGAAAACAGAAGATCACTGTTGGTGTTTGACAAAGAGGAAGGAAGAAATGAACATGCAAAGAGCTTTATTCTCTCGTACCGTGTATTCAAAGAATACACCATACTGGGGGAAACACCAACAGAGAACAAATAAGCAGTTACACATTTAATGGCAGCGGTGCGATCAAAGACAGTGGTCTTGTGATCGCGCCATTAGTGGTCAAGATTTTGGCCACCCTGACTCTCCCATCTCTTCCAGGATAACACTCGGTCACTCTACCAGGAATCCATACTAAGGGGGGTGAAACATCCCTAACTAAGACCAAGTCTCCCACCTTAATGTCAGGACTGGAAAGAAACCACTTCTGTCTCCGTTGCAAGGAAGTTAAATATTCCAGGTTCCACCTCTTCCTAAAAGAATTACGGAGGGCTTCAAGTTTACGCCAAACAATAGGTAGATTAGAATCCCTGTAAGAATTGGGAAGAGGAGGAGGGGCAGAAAGAGAAGTGCCGATAAGGAAGTGACCAGGGGTGAGTGGAAGTAGGTCATCAGGGTCATTGGAAAGCGGAGTTAAAGGGCGAGAGTTAACAACAACTTCAATCAGAACAGACAGTGAATTGAATTCTTCATAAGTCAGAATTCGATTACCTAAGACTTTTCTTAAATGACGTTTAGTGAGCTTTACGCAAGATTCCCACCTACCACCGTGATGAGGAGCGTAAGGAGGTACAAAGCGCCATTTGAAACCTTTTGAATAGGAAAAATTAGAAATTTGTTCCATGGCAGGAGAGGAAGTGAGAGCTTTCTTCCAAAGGGAAGCTGCGCCCTGAAAAGTGGAAGCGTTATCAGAGAACATCTCTGAAGGAACACCACGCCTAGCAGTAAAGCGAGAGACAGCTGATAAAAAATAAGAAGTAGAAGCATTCGTTACTAGTTCCAAGTGGATTGCGCCTGTAACCATGCAAACAAAGAGAGAGACATAAAGCTTACCAAACAATTTGCGTTTAGCTTCAGGAGAGTTTCGTTGATATTGGAACGGACCCATATAGTCCACGCCAGTTAAAGCAAATGGGCGTATAGGAGAAGAGCGAAAAGAGGGCAGATCGCTCATTAATTGAGTTTTGATTTTAGGTTTCGCTTTGAAACAAGGAATGCACTTGTGAATTACAGAAGAAACCTCATGAATTCCATTTATAATCCAGTACTTTTCCCTTAAGAGGCAAAGCAGAGTGCGTGTACCAACATGAAGATTACGGTAATGAAAGTCACGTATAATTAAGGAAGTTACGTGATGTTTGGAAGGCAAAATAACGGGATGCTTTTTGTCCTCAGAGAGCAAAGATTGCGAGAGTCTTCCACCTACCCTGAGTAACCCATGGTCATCAAGGAACGGGGCCAAAGCACGAAGACGACTAGATTTGGGAAGATCCCTTTTAGAAGAAAGTAAAGACAATTCAGAAGAAAAGGCTTCTTGCTGTGTCAGTTGTAAAACTTTAATGGTAGCGAGATTCAATTCATGATTGGTAAGGTGTGGTTTGGGGAGAAGAGGTTGGTCAACCACAAAATATTTCCATCTAAGGAGATAGGCAATAATTCGTATTAATTTATAAAAAGAAGAATAGCGGGACAACAAAGGATGAGAAGCGTTAGAAACCAGACACGAAGCAATAGATAGAGGTACTTTAGCGTCAGGCAAGTTGAAATTTGTAGCTGGAGGTTTAGAAGGCCATGAAGAAAAGTCTTCGATTAGCCACGAGGGCTCATGCCAGTACAATTGGGAAGCTGCCAATTGAGAGGGTAAACAACCACGAGAGATAATATCGGCTGGATTATCCGCACTGGGAACATGCCTCCATTGACATCCAGAAGAAAGAGTTTGAATTTTGGAAACCCTGTTTGCAACGAAAGTTTGCCAGTGAGAGGGGTTCTTGGCGATCCAAGAAAGGGCGATCATGGAATCGCCCCAGAGATAGATTTGCGAGAATTCGACCTTTAATACTTCCCGTAATTTCTTAACAAGTTCCGCAGCCATGAGTGCAGCGCACAGTTCGAGCCTAGGCAAAGTGATAGTTTTAAGAGGAGCGACCTTCGATTAGGCACAAACAAGGTTGGAAACTGGAGATCCATAGAGTGAATCGTGATGAACTAAATATGCACAGCAACCATAAGCTTTTTCGGAACTGTCCGCGAACACATGAAGGGAAAAAGATGCATTAGAATGAGAGCTGATTAAATTCCTGGGAATTTCAATAAGGGAAAGATCCAGCAAATTGCTGCGAAACGAGAGCCACCGATTAAGAAAAGAATGAGGGACAGTATCATCCCATTCACATTTAAGAGACCACAGCTCTTGCATGAAGAGTTTGGCTATAACGATGACTGGGGCAAGGAATTGAAGCGGATCGAAAATTTTTGCAATTTCAGATAGGATTTGTCTTTTTGTATTAGGAAGCTCTTCTGCTAGCGAAACTTTATAGATAAGAGTGTCAGTGCTAGTGCACCAGTGAACTCCCAGAGTTTTTATAGATTCGGAGTTTCCACAAATTTCGACAGAAGAAGGATCTACGTCTTCGATGGGAAATTGGGCGAGAAACTCAGGGGAGTTGGAGTTCCACTTATGAAGTGGGAAACCTCCATTCCTTAATAATGCCTGAAGTTCTAAAGATACAAAAGAAGCTTCCTCCAAAGAGGGGAAGGACTGCAAATAATCGTCTACATAGAATGACGTAGTTAGTGCTTCAGAGGCTTTGGAATTAAATAAATGACCATCTTGAGAGGCTAGCAAGTGTAGGGATCGGATAGCAAGGAAAGCAGAGGGTTTTAAGCCATAAGTAACTGTTTTCAAGCGAAATACCTTAATGGGCTTACTGATTTCATCACGCCACAAGATTCTTTGAAGATCTCGTTGTTCTGGTTGAATTAACACTTGACGGTACATCTGTTTTATGTCTGCTATGGCAGCTATGGGAAATAATCGAAAGTTTAAGAGTATAGCAGATAAATCTGATTGAATAGCAGGACCAGAATAAAGAGTGTCGTTAAGGCTGTTGCCATTAACGTCGGGTGATGAACCATTGAAAACAACTCGAATTTTATATTTTACAAGAGGGTTTTTCCACACGGGATGATGATTTAAATAAACCGTTTCGATTGAGGGGTGTAATTCATCATCAGATTTGTTAACAACTTCCATATGATCTAAGCTTTCATACTCATCCATGAAATCAGTGTACTGTTGTTTAACAAGAGGTTCCTTCTTGAATTTGCTCTCGATAGCAAAGAGAGCTTTTCGAGCTTTAGGCTGAGAGTTGATAAGTTTAGGAGGATTGTGTAATCTTGGCATTTGAACGACGAACCGGCCATCAGAAGAACGAGTGGTGGTGTTCAAAAAACGTTGCTCACAGAATTCATTTTCTGAAGAGGTTACATTAGGAGAATCAACATTTTCAAGCCTCCAGAACTGTTCCAGGTCAGTATTGGAGAAGTAACATTGCGATGCGGGTTGAGGAGAATAATGGGGAAGTTGCCCTGTGACGATCCATCCAAAATTAGTGTCTCTGGCGACCACGTTTGAAGATAACTTACGAACCTGTTTACGTAGGCAATTCCAGAAAACATTGGCACTAAAGAGTATGTCAATAGGGTTCTGAACATTGAAACAAGGATCGGCTAGCCTTAAATGCGAGGGAATGTTTAACCCTGAAATATCCACAGAGTGACTTGGAGTGTCTTCTCCAATGCTATTAAGAATTAGACAATTAAGTTTAAGAAAGTTGTTTCTATGACAAGTATCTCTTATAGTTAGCTTTGAGAATTGTAAAGCTTGCGATTTTGAGCTGTTGATGCCCGACACGTTGATAGAAGTGGGATTTACAGGTAGACCTAGTTTTCTAATCAAGGAATTAGACACAAAATCATGAGTTGCCGCTGAGTCTAGAAGACCGCGTGCACGGACCCAGTTGCCAAAGTTATCCTGAACTTCGATTTGGACAGTAGACAACAATACTTGAGCACTGCGAATGGACTTGGCATTTTGAATATACGATGAAGCATTAGAACTGTTAGCACTATCATTTTTCGGAGAAGTAGATGCTGTCGATGACCTTGCCTGATCATGACGATGTAGCAAAGTATGATGAGCCTTTTCACAATAGTAGCAAAGTCTTGTGGACTTACAATTAGAAGCAGAATGCGTGGGCGCTAGGCAGTTAAAACAATGTTTGTTTTGAGCGACTAATTTTCGTCTGTCGTCGACTGACATTTCTTTAAAAGATTTGCAGAGGTATAGGGCATGGGGATCTTTACAAAGTATGCACTTTACAGGTTCGTTTAAACTTTTGCGAGGTTCGCTTTGCGTGTTTAAAACAATAGAGCTAGCAACACGACGTTCACTAGACCTAGTTGGGTAACCAGTAGTGTTTGATTTAAATTTGGATGAGCTGGACCCGGGTTTTTGGGTATTGGACGCTGAGCGTTCACTTTTGGGTTTGATGGACATTAATTCGAATTTGGAACTAGGAGATGAAGGTTCACTTTGATTAGCTAGAGCGGTTAAAAGTTGGCATCTAGCGTTTATGAAAGTAACTAAATGCTCGTAAGTGTAGTCGTCTTCTTTAGAAAGTTCAATTTCCCAAGCTTTGAGGGTAGCAGCATCAACTTTAGAAACCACTAAATGTATTAGGAAAGTGTCCCAATAATTAGTAGGTTGATCTAATTGGGACAAAGCCTTAACGTGAAGTTGTGTAGTGTCAACTAGAGTACGTAAACTAGTGACGTCATTGTGCTGTGACGAAGGTAGATTGAATAGAGCCTTTATATGGCGCTGAATACGTAACCGTAAATTTCCATATCTTTCCTTTAATAAGTTAAAGGCAATGGGGTAATTTTCGGCACGTAGGGGAAGTGCTTCGACCAACTGCAAAGCTTGACCTCGGAGGATAGATCTCAAATAATGAAACTTGTAAATGACTTGAATGTCTTCATTGTCATGAACAAGGGAGCAAAATAATTCATAGAAAGAATCCCAAGCAGATTCATCTCCAGAAAAATGGGGTAAATCAATTTTCGGTAAAGTTGGTTTGGGCTTGTGAGTGCCCTCACGGAAAGAAGTTTGTGGTTCGTGAAGGGAACCAAGAACAGAAGCGTCCTTTTTCTGCTCCTCTTCGAGTTGGCGTATTATTTTGAAAGCAGAACCTATGCCTTCGTAATATAGGTTTTCTACTTCGACACGATCTTCTATTTGATTGAGCATGCAAGTTTCTATTTCAGTTTGAATGTTACAGTAGTTTTCATAAGAACGTTCAAAATCCTTTACACGATGTTTCAACAAGTCTAATTGCGCTTCTGAGGGATCTAATTCTTTTATGTACCTTCTGAATCGGGTAATTTGCCCTTTATAGGATGCTCGTTTAGAAGTAAGTTTTTCATCCTTATCCTTATCAGTGGGAGCCATATTAAAGAAGGTAGATGAAAATGTAACTCACGAAACTGTGGAACCTTGGAAATGCTGTCAAGCTGGCAGCAGCGAATGAGTAGAAAGAACGGGACACACCAAAGGAGACAGGAGCGGCCTCTTTCCCCTTCACAGGCTTTGCAAGATGTAGTTATAGCTGAAAGATACAAAGCAGATATTAATAATTTGTCAAGTATTGTCAAATGACACTTTTTTTTTTAAGAAAAAATGGAAAATGGACTCTCCCGGTTTCCGGCACCAATTTTTGGATAGATTATAAGCTGAGGAATAACCCACCCACCAAGGGAAGATGATTAAGAGAAGGAAGTAGATTTTGGATTGGAGAAAAAGGATAGAAAGATAGGAGGAGAGTCCCACAAAATTAATAAGTTTAACTTTAAATACCTTTAGAGGCAGTTGCCACTGAAAATTAACTCTTTGATACCTAAAGTAGGTACGAGCTTGGTCGAAGCTAACGGGAACCGCAGCTGGGACTTGGGCGATTTGCAAGAGAGAGGCTTTAGTGTATTTCCTCCCAAGCATGTATAAAACTACTATAGGGAAGGGTGATGGTCTGGCAAGACTGATAGTAACAAAATTACTGTATGTCTTCTCAAAGAAATTCGTTTTTGCAAAATAATTCGAAGAATGAAAATGATTTAACTCAGGTTTGGTATTTTCAATTTCCAAAATTATAGAGTTCCTGTAAAGGCGACCAAGTGTCTCTAAGAAGGAAAATGATAAAAGATTATACCTTACGGAGTAATTTTGGTAAATGAACCAATGGTTGCATTGGAAAATGGCTAAGCTTTTACTCAGCGAGGAGCTGGCTAGAAGTTTAGACAAAAAGAAACACTTATCTTTTAGAAACTGACCATAAGTTTTCGGAGAGGGTCTCCACAAGCAGGTAGCTGGCTTAGCGAGCTTTACTTGCCTTACTGGCCAATTAGAATTAGCTATTAAAGCTAAAAAGAACTTTAATGAGGTGAAAATTAAGAGTTCCTGCTCAAATGCAACGAATGGTGAAAGCCCTATTAATGATTTTAATGGCATTGAGTAGAGAGAGCCAAGGAAGACAGGATTTTGCCTAAACTTTGTATTAGAAAATGAAAAAGCGAAAAGCAACGCTTCATTTATTTAACAATTCAAAGAAGTTTGAGGAAATTAACAAGCATGTAATATAATTTTGACAAACATAGTTCATTTAAACTTTTTTAAGAAATGGGGTCGCAGACCTCCTCACATTAAAAGATTGCTCCAGGCAATTGACAATTTATGAGGTTTAAAACCTTGCATGTTTCTAAAATCTTTATAAGAAAATAAAAAGACATGTATAGTAATTAAAGTTTAAACATTTAAATTTAGTACAAAGAGTGTACTTTAAGAAATTCTTGAGAGAATGTTCTAGAGAAAGTGACAGCTTCGAAAATGACAAGAAAAACATGAAGAGTAAGATAGAAGTTCATACAACTTCTTATATTTATACAGAATTAACGTTGGTTATTAGGCAAATAAGGGCAGGTCACTTACTGTGAAACCTGAAGAAAGTTAAAAGGAAGGTTCTAGACTTCCCAAGTTTGAGTAGGAATCACTAGCCAAATGGGACAGTTTCCATTTCGTGAAATCTGAACATGACTCGCTCAAGAGTTTAAAGAATTGTTTTCCCTGGTTATAGGAAAGGAACAATGTGAATTTGAAACTTGTATCACACAAGCAATTATGCAGAAATTAATTAATGTTAAACTAGCAAAGTTGGAAGGGCACTTCGTGAGTGACACCTTATAGAAAAGTTACAATTTTATTAATATAGGTTGTTAGTAGAAGGTTGAGGAAAGATCATTGGGATATAGGATCAATGTTCATGGCCGTATTTAATGAAAAACGGACGATCGCGACGCGGTAGAAACGTGGAACAAGCACTGGTTATCACTGAAGTCTGTAAAGATGGATGCAAAGTTCATTATAAAAACACTAAAGTTTATAAGAAAGAAAGTTATTGCAATTATGGAAATAACTGATTGCACTATATAGGTGAGAGTCTATTTCTTGAGAAAGTTGTGATTTACAATTAAATGTACCATAGAACATTCCAGCGGTTCCAGCGGTGGAAGAAAGTTAGCTATTGCAACAATTTGTAAGGAAGATTCCTCATTTTAAATATTATTGTCACAAGTGAGTGAAAAATACCTGACGGCAAGACTCGCAGATAGAGTACAAGATCTCGAAGGTTCCAGAACGACCTTAGTAGAAAATGGGGTTGAGAAAATCCAACGGAGGAACTAGCTTGGTGAATTATAGACAGTGGGTATTAGATAATATCCGACGTAGTGAGAGGATTTCTCATTTGAATAGCTTAAGAAGAGCTCTCTTTTAGTAAGGTTGGCTTATACCAGCAAAAGCTCAACATGGCAAATCCCACGAAGAATGATTTTTGCCCCAAAACAAATAATTTCACACTGTCTATAAAAGTATCGTTAAAAGCACGTGGAAGTTAAACCCATGAAGATGAGGTTAAAACTTTTAAAATGGTACTTATCTTGATTTCATGTTGAAGGCGAAGTTTCTTTTGATGACAACTACCTTGCCAACATGGCGTAGAAGAGAATATGCCTCTTGGTTTGAGGAGACTAGCTCGAGAGGAGCTTTAACTGACCGAGTCAACTGCCGATTGCGAAGTGAGTCCAGCTCATCGAAGCACAGAGGGTCCAATGAAGGGAAAAGAGTGGGGGTAGGAGACAAAGGGTATACATATCAGCATAACCAACTTATCAAAAATAAATGTTCTTCTTGATGAATGGTCTTCAGAGAGTTGATAGTAGGCGTTATTAGCGCTGCATGGTGAGTGAAACAGTAGACGTAGTCCTCTTGCTCAAGGAGAAAATAGCTGGCGATGGTAACAAGATCTGGTGGCCAGATGGATATGTAAGTCCTCTCTCACCAGGAGGAATTGAGCAGCTTCAGAGATTCGCTGCTAGATGACGCTAGGTGGGTCACAGAAATTATATATCTAGAACAGACTTATGAAGACATAAGAGATTTGCCCATCAAGGAGAAAACAGAAGATCACTCTTGGTGTTTGACAAAGAGGAAGGAAGAAATGAACATGCAAAGAGCAATAGACTTTATTCTCTCGTACCGTGTATTCAAAGAATACACCAGCATTTTAAAATTGGACCTATCGGCAGGCTTAGAATCATGTTGGCAGCACTGACGTATATTAGTTATTCCAAATTCATCTTGAATGCTAGGTACTATACGTGGGCAAAGTTCAGAGCTATTGGCTTGCATACATTCTGATATATTGATATTAGGGTAACAAAAATAGGGACAGCACATATTAACAGTTGGCAGCCCTGGTTGCTCTTAAGAATACGCATAATCATATCTGTTATGGTACACATAGCACATACGAAATTTGGTTGAAATCCAAATTATAGTATGGAAGTTACATGTATTTAAAGTTGGACCTGTCAGCAGGCTGTGGATCATGTTGGTAGCACTGACGTATATAAGTTATTCCAAATTAATATAGAATGTCAGGTACTATACGTGTGCATAGTTTAAAGCTGTCGGCTTGCATACTTTCTGATAAATTGGTATTTGGATAAAATAAATTAGGAGCATTTATTAACAGTTGGCAGCCCTGGTGGGTCTTAAGAATATGCTCAGTCATATCTGGTTATGTACACATACAACATACGAAATTTGGTTGAATTCTAATTGATAGTGTAGAAGTTATATGCATTTAAAAATTGGACCTATCAGCAGGCTTATAATCATTTTGCCAACACTGCCATGTATGGCCTCCTGGGAATTAAACTGCAATGTTATTATCTATCCGTGTGCCAATTTTGAAATAGCTCCCATTCATACATTCCATGATATCCAACATGGAGCTCAAATTTCAATTGAGATTTTTCAGCAGTTGGTAGCACTGACATCATTTTCAAATATGGCCGTGAGATATTCAGGTATAGATCTTTACTCCTACCAAATTTTATTTTGATTGCTCCAGCCGTTTAGGAGTTGATAGGGACACACACACACAGCCAGACAGACAGAAGGACAGACAGACAGACAGACACACATTTGCCCGATCTCATGTCTACTTTTTCCTTATTTTTGCAAAATGTGAAAAGTAGGCTAAAAACTGACGTGAGGGTTGGAACGGCACGCATTTAGCCTCGTGAGGACAATTGAGTAGCTGTCTGACAGTAATGCAGCGCCCCGATCACGAAAACCAAGATTAACGGCCGAGGGGACCCGATGCGCTGATCACGGGTCACCCCAATATCTGCAGGCCAAATGGCTGGGCAGCGGTCGCTTTGTCGGCCTAGGCCCTTCATGGGCTGTAGTACCAGGGGTTCACTTTGTTGATTAGGAAGTAATTTTTGAACGCCTTTGCTGGGAGCGTGGCACTGGACTATTGGTGCAGCAGAAAGGAGGAGAATTGAAGCGTTTGAAATGCGGTGTTACAGGAGAATGAAGATTAGATGGGTAGATAGGGTTACAAAAGAAGAGGTATTAAGACGAGTGGGAGAGGAGAGATGTTTCTGGCGACTGCTAATGAAGAGAAGAGATAGGTTGGTAGGACATATACTAAGACACCCAGGATAGCAAGCTTAGTTATGGAAAGAAGGGTCGATGACAAGAACTGAAGGGGTAGACCAAGGTTAGAATATGTTAAACAGATTGCCTCAGATGTAGGGTGTGGTAGCTATGTAGAGATGAAACGATCTGCTCAGGACAGGGAGGCATGGAGAGCTGTATCATACCAGTCAAAAGACTGAAGACTCAAGCAACATGTTTGCACTCACATTGCAGTGCGATGTGCTGACATCTGGCGAATGTACGGTATCATACGATTTTTTTCAAGGTTTTATAGGGCTATTTGTAGAAAAACAGGATATTAAATTCTCCGAACAGAAAATCTGCTCTTTCCATTACCTAAAAATTGGAAGTGTTCAGGGATAAAAAGGTCTTATGGTAACCCTTTTACATTTAAATGAAAACTGAAATCAATTTCTCTATGGTCCCGTATTCACTGCGTTGGCCGCTAACATGACAAAGAAAGTAGTATAAATTGAAATCGATGGGAACTTGTCATGCTGTTCAACCTGCAGTGATGTTGGCTACCTAATATTGAAAAGCCAATACAAAATTTCAAGTTGAAAAGTAAAAAATTTGAACTGCCGAGCACGTTATCGCTTCTGTTAAGGCCTGGTGACTTTACACATTAGTTGGTACCAGAACTAAAATTGGCTGTGCCACTTGCTCAGCTCGACATTAAAAAAATCATACAAGTATATTTCCTTAAAACAGACAAAAAACACACATACCGTAAACTAAACCCCCGAGATATCACATTTTTACCGATATTCCGCAGAGCTAGATCATTTGTGGATCAATTAACATTAATATAACAACTTCTGATAAAATGTTTTACAGGCAGTCAACACTATATTCAATAAGTTGAAATTTGTCGTTCATTATGTAACACTGGCAGCAAATATACAGTTCACGCCACGATTTTGGTCGCTTAGTCCTGATTGCACAGTCGTACAGAGGACTGTGCAATCGGAACTCAACGGCCAAATTCCGTAGCGTGAACTGTACATATCTAGATAGATATTAATAGTTCCTTTTGTATTGATTTTAGCTCAAATATTATCTGCTAAATGCTATCAAATCAACTGAGTCAGGTTACTAAACAGACAACCTCCAAATTCCAGTGCACTTACCTTACTCCCCCTTTCTTCATTGTCTTATTATTCCTGCATACGTTCCAAATTCTTGTTTGAATCCCATGACCCTCTTGCAAATGGATTATGAGAAGGAAGGAGAAACAATCAAATTTAAAACCCAGAAGGTTGGTAATTGAAAAAGTAATTTTTATTTTGCATTACACAATGTAGTACATGAAATACAATTACTGCATATTATAAAAAGAACCACACAACTGAAACTGCATTCTCGCCTAGGTCTGTTCCATGCAACTTGCAGTTCAACTGGATCTAGTGGACAGATCTTTAAGAATACAAACATGAAGCTATTAATATAATAACTGTGGAATGTAACTTATAAGGCACTGAACATGTAAGAATGCAGGCTATGCTTATCTAGAAAATATACTGTCAATGGCCATAGAGGACTTGGGCTATTAGTTCGTTGATTGTACAAAGAGTGTACAAACCATATAGATGAGGGATAGAAAGCACAACACGAACTCACAACTTCCAGATTTGGCTTCCGTTACTCTACCTCTGAGCTTATGTGGAGACACTTTTGTTTTTTCTATGCATTACCATGTCGAACATAATTGCTCGGAGACAGGGCAAAGGCAGTTAGAGCTGGATGTCACAGGTTGTGTCCCACATGTTTTGTACGTTCTAACTTTTAGCGTCCATCTATGTGGTTTGTAGGCCTACTCTCTGTAAAACACACAACCGAATAATAATTGAAATTTCCTTGCTCGTTTGATGGGTCATCTTTTACAATTTACCAGATATAATGGTATTTGGGCCTTTATCATATACAATCCGAGAGAAAAACATAACAGAAAGTTGTGAAGCACAAAACAAGACTTCAACCTACAGTGTAATAGTAAAAAAGTAATAACGGTGGGCACAGAAGGTAGAGTATATTGAAAGGCAAGTCATTTGTCCCTGGCACATAGAATTACAAGGCATTCTTGAAACATGAGTCAACTTCTGTGTTCTCCAGAGTACCTGGTAACAGTTGAGGAGACGAGAACCCTTGAGAAAATTTACTAAACTACTGATTTTAGCTATGTCAATACCTTCTGTAATGATTCAAAATAGATTTCCCTTATATATCATGACAGAGTAAAATTCCAGCTTTGTTGGCCATTATCCGCATGAATTATGCACAACTGAAGCAACGCCAACCCCACGCATACTGTTACTAATTGCTTTTGTAAAAGTTACATTTGCCTAGACCAATAATTATTAGGTGACGGCCCTGTGTTAGTCTTTGTCTCAGGCGACAAGAAGTGGAACGACCTATGACGCAAGGATTTATTAATGAAATCACAGAAGTTGAAGTTAGGAAAGCCATCTCAAAAATGATGAATCATAAAGCAACCCATAAGAACGAAGGGTAAAGTTTATAAAACTGCCGTAAGACCAATCCTACTCTATGGTATTGAAACATGGGCTACTACAAAGCCACATGAGCAAAACCTATATACCATTGAAATGCGTATGTTACGTTGGGCAAGTGGAGTTACTCTCAAAAGATAAAATCCGTAATGGACATGTGCGAGGCAGTTTCAAAGTAGCGCCTATACCGGTAAATGAGAAACCTTTGGAGTCCAAGCTAAGGTGGTATGGCCATGTTATGCGAAGACCGGAGAGGATCTTTAACGTGCCAGTAAATCTACTGACACGGCTCCCTCGCATTTGCGCACCCTCAAATGCCAACTGACTGTGCCAGGATACGAATCTGCAACCTTGGACCCAGCAGGCGAGAACATTACAAGCAGCCAGTTCTTTTTTGTAACAAACAAAATTTATTAATCTCATGCAGCCTAATTTCTTTTCAGGTTTAGGGAATAACCCATCTCATTTGGGTACAATCGTGTTGACCGACTGAGAAGCACCAAACTTTTGTAATAAATAATAATTGTGGAAATGCTGTGGTAATAGAGGTTTTCTCCTCCACTGACTATAACCCATCCCCCATCCCCTTTTTTGATAACAACTTATATAGTAAAATTCCAGTCGTGACTGGATTATGGGACAAGGATGAGAAGATACAAACACAAAACTAACTTTTGTTATTTGTGTGGAGAGTTGAGATATTTATGTTGCGAGAGAAGAATATAAGAGAGCCACCAACTGATTACGGAAAATGACTACGAGGGTGTTATTGCATTATTTCAGTAGTGCCAACATTATCGTTTGGTGCCGGTTTTGCTGCTAAGTTCAAAAGTGGTGAACGTCGACTAAGGCTTTACATACAACCACAAACCTAACCTGGGGCATATGCACCAGACCCCTCTCCTGTACTACAGTAATTTTGGATCTTCTTTTGCAGTGCCGACGCATGACCGAACTATGTATAAAGCCCATAATATAATATGTGTCATAAATGCAAAATTTCCTAACACCAACAATATCTCACAGCTCTTTACAGACTCCTATAATGCGCCTCTGCGCACACCCACGTAACGAGGTTGGATGCCTGCCTGGCAGAAAATTACTGATGTAAAATTCGGAAAAGACCAAATTATACATCACTACTTGTTTCGACGGCTGCCTTGATGAAAGAAACCATTGGCAGCTACTTGGTTAGCAGACTGGAAATCGTGCATTGTGCGTGGTCGCCGGCTCGATACGGTATCAAACCTGTTCGAACTGTTAGACGACCTCACACATAAAGTAAGCGGAGCACTGACGGCCCAGACCAGCGGTTCCCAACCTTTTTTCCTCCCGTACCCCTTTATACATATTTATCTAAAAGAGTACCCCTAAAACTTTCAATATTTTACGGGCAATATGTACATAACTTAATAAAAACATTAATGATAAAAAATAACTTACAGCTATTTATAACTTATTGTTTGAATACCGTATAACTAATATTTTTCATTTATTATTTGTTTGCTGTTAGTATGCATTTCGTTTCAATAAAATGCTAAATATAATTTTTCAATTTTCAATTTTTCCTTTCATTTACTTGGGCAAATGAAGATGTATAAACATTTAGCTGAGGAAAATAAACAATACAGTACAGTACATAACATCTTTTTGTTTTTGATTTTATTGGAAACTAATTAATTCTAGCAATTAGTTTGGCAAAACTAGACAAATCAAGACAATAGCAGTGGGTCAGTGAAAGTGACTGGGGATGGGATAGGGTGGGAACATTGATCTTGACGTGCGTGAATAAGACGTCACTGCACGCCGGTACATTACGACTGAAACGTACGATAGGAACATGGCGCCCACCATTACCGTTTAATTTTGGAGTACCCCTAAGCGATTCGCTGCATACCACCAGAGAGGTTGGGAACCACTAGCCTAGACGATATTTTCTGCAACCTTTCCCTCTCGTACGGTATGTGTGTACGTATTAGACTATTAGTGGTTCGAATGCCACTGTCGAGAGCCCTGCAGATGGTTTCCCGTGGTTTCCCATTTGCACACCAGGCACATGCTGGGGCTGTACCTTAATAATGGGCCAGTGCCGCATCCTTCCGCGCCTAGCCCTCTTCGATCCCATTGTCACCATACGACCTATCTGTGTCGGTGCGATGTAAACCAAATTGTACATAATAATAACAATATTAATATGGATTATCACCCCCCCCCCCGTCACTGATAAGTCTTTGGTTTCTGGGAAGGATGTAATACTGTCGAGGATATTAACAAACGTATGTTCCTGAAACGGAAAAAATTAATTGCATATTATAAACATTCTGTTGCCGCACGATTGTACGAAGAACGTGTAGTGACCCGTCGCCTTTGTTCCGTAGGCAATTTGTATATTCTGGGGAGATATTTGCATCGAATCATCGCACAAAAACAGATTGTGGCTGTCTCCACATTACAGATACTGTTTGAAGGGGTTATATGCACAAACTATACACCACTATACAGGACGAGCCGGTACCGCCTAGCACAATGCTCGAACACAGCTTGCTTGAGATTTCTGGGCTCATAAGAGCACGCCGATAGGTCACGGCGCGCACAAAAGCTCGAACTTTTCGAACTCTGACGTCATCTGTTCGAGCCGAGCCCAAGCACATCACTATCTATAACCCACCCACCATCCCAAATTATAACATGACTTATAGGGTATAGTAAAATTTCCAGCTGTGTCTGCCATTATCGGCGTTACAACAGTATTGCCAACCCCATTACAACAGTATTGCCAACCCCACGCATACGGTATTAATTGAATAGGTGGTCTTTCGTCCAGATCAATGTTCCTTTTGTCAACCGTGCCCCGATAGCTTCCCGCGACCATTCTAACCTTAGTTTAGTCCAATCCAATGGTTTTTGACAATGGTTCCAGTCTAACGTGTCCTGGGCCCTATTTCATAAAACTCGACAGGTCCGACATTAGTGGCAATTTGACATAATTGTCAACGTGTCGCGACACGGCCTTTCTTTAGTAAAATAATTTATGTATGTCAATCTGTTGTTTTTATACAGTCCATCGGAAATTGAAAAAGAAAACAACCATCGTATGTACTACGCGCGCGCTTTCAATAGTACAGCAGGGGGCCATGGCGCGGCACAAGCTCGGCCAAGGCCACCGTAGCAGCGAATAACAAAACTGCCGCTTGCTGTTCTTATTTTATATGAAACACCCTGTATATTGGTTCTGAAACGTTAACGCAAACTTTAACATCTTCGTGCACTAGTGTTCGTCACGCATGTGCTCTAAAGATCGTCAGGTATGACGATCTTCGGATACGATCAAACGACAATTTAACAAATTCAGGGTTCTTCAGAACTACAATATTGCCGCTGTAAGTTAGCTCTTACAAGGAGATATGACAATGTGCCATTTTTCGACACAAATGACTAGCATTGGTAAAGTGCGTGTTTTAAAATCCCGTGTTCGTCGCCAGCATTTCTAACCAAACTAGGAACATGAGCACGAAATAGCAAATCGCGTATGTTACAGAAACAATTACCAACTATATCACACACTTGTAACATTTTAAAATGTCGGAACATAACACGTATGCACATAATTAACACGCGTGGCTGCTTAGCACATGCGAGAAGCAATACGCCGTGTCAAGACAGCACAACTCACACGAGATGTTTAACGCTGGGATAACCTATTATATCGCACGCATGATTTCGCAAAGTTACTCATTATCGGCAACGAAGGTATGACGAATCTCTTAAGACTTCGTGCGTTGAGAAAGACCCGTTGACATCCTTATTATATGTACTTATATACGAGAGTGACGACTATTGGCTCAGTGACGAAAACCGGTACCGTACATTTACCTTAATAATGTACAACTACCTTAGGCCTATTATATGAATGTAGCCCCCCAGAAGGAAATCTTACGTATGTCACTGATCTTAATCACTCTACTACAGTAGGGGAGTGAGGCGGTTTCTGCCCCCCCCCCCCCCACAACTCCCAATGCAAGCCGATAACTCCCGTAAACGTGGTCGGAGATTCACGAATGAGGTGTCGTTGGACTCGAGCTGACGGGGGCTTTCCTATGGACCACTCGTTATATATACATATTTTTTTAAATGTTTGTTTTCGAAAGTAGGTGATAGTTTGAAAACCAAAAATGATAGAATGTTGTGCAATAGCTTAAACGAACGGTATCTATGTCCTTTATTTTTTATAATAAAATGTTTTTATTTTTTACATTTTTTTTGAAAAAGTTCAATTTTGAAATTTTTATATTTTGGAAACTAAAGAGTTTAAAAAAACTTTTGTTTGACATAAATGAATGGCCCTGATCCCCTCTACCCGCAAAATAAATTTCAAGCCTCTAGGACTAAAACTGTGCAGTAGTGCTAGGTTGTAGGTTCTGCCCCACCCCCTACTTTCATATAAACTTTGGGCGATATCTCCCGAACGTGTGATCGGATTTTAACGAACGAAGTACTGTTAGCGTTGGGATGATGTTCTCTTGGCTAAGCATGTTTGTTGGTATTTAAAAAAAATTGAAAATGTTTGTTTTTTGGATTGGCTTTATTTTGGAAACGGTGAATTGGAAAAAAGTTTGTTTGAAGTTAATGAAAGGTGGGTATGCCCTCTAGGTGGACAGCAAGTTTCAAGGGTGTAGGAGGGAAAAATGATAGCCTACTTTCTCGCGAACATTGGTGATCATTTGCGAACGGATGGTCGGATTTTAACAAATAAGGTGTTGTTGGACTCGAGCTGACGTGCTCTTTCCAATAGGCCAATCATTATATAAAAAATGAAATAATTTGTTTTTGAAAGTAGGCGATAGTGTGAAAACCAAACATGAAAGAATGTTGTGCCATAGTTCAAACCAATGGTCTGTTTGACCTTTATTTTCTTATAATAACACCTTTTTATATTTTGTGAATTTTTGAAAACCCTTAAATGTTAAATTTTTGCTATTTTGGAAACTAACACGTTGACAAAAAATTTGTTTGACATAAATGAAAGGTCCATACCCCCTCTACCAAGAAAATAAATGTCAAGTCTCTAGGACAAAAAACTAGGCTTTTTAATTTTGTTTTTTAAATTTGTTTTTAAATAAAAGCGTGTTTGTAGACTGAGAGCCGGTAGCGCTTGACGTATGTTACAACGAGGCTATGATTGGCCATGGTGGATACGGGAAATGGCTATTTCGACGGGGCGATGTATGGCAAAAAGAGGGGTCGCTTTTCGATATATATTTTTTTCTATGACAGATGAATGAAGGCGAATATTTTCGAAAATCCCTCATGACGATCGTTAAAATAGGTCGGTAAACACTGACCAGTAACCAGACAAAATTCATAATTCTAAGAGACGAATGAGACTAGCAGCCAGAATGGAAAAAAACAGAATATCTGCTCGAGAGACCCGCTTGGTGCCTGGCTAGCCAGCTAAGAGAATGGAAGGTGGGTAAGAGCTGACAACATTGCTGTACGATGATAACAGGTTGCAACCATACGAAAACTGTGTAAAAAGTGATGATGGCCAGCTAGATTTGAAGACAGCGGTGGGCAGGGCCCCGCAGTGTGAGTGAGGGGAAAGGAGGAACACAAAGAGAGAAAACAGGAAATCACGTGACCCACTGGAGAGTAGTGAGGCGGCAGGGCCAGAGAGCCAGAGAAGAGGTGAGGGGGGGGGGGGGGGGGGGGTGAGTGGGAAAACCCATTACAGCCAATAGCTGAACGAGTTGTATGTCATTATGGAGTCAAGGAGTGACACGCAGGTGTGGAGAGAAACATGTATGGGCATGCACAAAGCGCGGAGCGCTGTACACAGGGCTCTCGTGCAACATAATTCAATAAATAAAAAGTGCACAGGTTCACACAACATGTAATTTATTGATCCAAGAATTAAACGTAGAGTAAAATCCTAACCATTTGACATATAGTTTACTTCCTTTTTGTTTCTACACTTTTTCCACAAGGTCATGTGTAGGAAATGCTGTATTTTGAAGTTCATGGAGATAAAATCTACCTTTTATGGGTTGATGGTTGAGGTCTTGGAGTAAATAGGTGGCTGGACTGTCCAAGTTGACTTGACGAACTTGAAATAGTTCAGTCCCCCACTGAGGCGTGTAGCCCTTATTGAAGGCAGACTTAAATTTGCTCACACGAACAAAATCCCCAATTTTCAGTCGGTGACGTTCAGGATCTGCTCTTTTAATGGGGTTAAACAGTTTATCCAGACGCTGAATATGTTTGGTCACGAGGCGTGGCTTGGTCCCAATGGTTCTATGTTTGGTGTCATTGTAACGTGACACAAGCTCAGGTAACATGTCCAACCAGCGATAAGTGCCCTGAGCGGTAAACGCTTTCCACATATGGGTTTTCAATGTTCGGTTAAACCGCTCGACCACGCTGGCTTTGAGATTGCTGTACGTGGTGTAATGGTAAATATCCTTAGATTTGAGAAAACTGGACAAATCCTTGTTGAAAAATTATTTATCCTTGTCGGTTTGTAGCAACTGAGGTTGACGTTTGGAGTGTTGAATAATATGTTGAAAGGCCTTGGTGACTAGTGGACCAGACTTGCGACGCACAGGTTCAAAAAAGGCCATTTTGGAATACACATCAATGACGGTCAACATATAGCGTACACCGTCGTTAACGCCAGCATAGGGTATCATTTCAACCAAGTCAGCCTGCCAAAGTTCATCCACACCTCGTGAAATCACCTTGAGTCGCGGATAGTGACGCCTAGCTGGGCGATGCAACTCGTGAACAATACCCATTTTAATGGGTGAGAGCTTAAACAATAAGTTTGGCATTTCGAAGTTCTTGTTCAATTTCTGGAATTTCCCAATCGTGACCGGTATGGCCGGCTTGACGTGAAGCATGCAACAACTGTAGCCGCTGGATGAGCTTATTGGGATTGTGCCAGTAGGTAACATCCACAAGCGGTTTTAATGGTTTAAATGTCACTCCCGAAGCGGATGCTTTACGACGACCACTTTGACTGGTGGGAAACATTTTTGCAATGATGGTTTTATATTTTTGAGATATATTGGCATTCACTTGTTGAGCTGGATCATACTGTCTTTTATGGGCATCGGTGTTCAATAAAATGGATTTATATTTGCCAAGGTCCTCTGACGTATAATCATGGGAAGAGGGGGTCCGAGAAAAGAGCAGCTTTAACAGTCCTGGTGTTAATTTATAGTTGATGTTCTTAATGACAGCTTTAGTACGAGAAAATTTAATGGATGAATCCCCTATTCTAAAACTATCATCCTCATAGCGAACACCATACGTCGTATCTGTGTTTCCAATAAATAGATCGCTGAAATAGGGTTCCAGTGTTGATCCATAATATTCTATTAAAATGGTTTTCAGTTGAGCTTTATTTTTAGGGGAGGCCAAGAGTTGTGAAAACGGAGACGACCTGGAAGGGCAAGGTGTTTCGACCATGGCCAAGGATTTATTTTTTCTCAAAAACTCTGCAAGGGGTGCGGCCTTTTTTTGAGGCGTAAACATTTGTTCCTCGCCATCCTCAACTTCGCTAACACTAGTCAAATCATCCTGTCCCTGTTCTTCTTCCTCAGGGTCCTCGTGCAGCGTCTGCGTGGCTTGTGAAACGGTGGGTAGCGTTTCAGATGGCTTGAAAGTGGATTACATCATGGCTTTTAGCGGAGGTGCTAAATGTTGTTGAATAAACAAAGCATGATTTGCACGTGATCGTTTCAATTGACGAAACTTTTGGCGAATAGTATTTTTTGCTCTAATAATATGCTTTATCAATTGACTCTATGTTAACGTCATGGTGTCTTGAAAAATGACTTGAAAGGGAATGAGACAGGGCCTCAAATAGCAATAAAATGATCAAACCCTAAGCGATACCGTCCTTGAATGAGTTCGCTCTGTTTGTCAATCACTAAACAGGCATGACGTTGAGTGTTCCAGCACTTGGCACAATATTCTGTAAACATTTGCAAGGTCATATCCGGATTCACATGTTCATTATAAATGTGACGACTGTTCCTCTCGTCCTGGCGAAAAAAAAAACAATGACATTGGCATTGTCACAAATCAACTGTTTGGACATTTTAGAATACGTTTGTCCAAGATAGAAACGATCGATATGTTTGTGACGACCCATGCTGAAATAGCTTTGAATGATGCCTTGACGTTCAGTGGATACATCATCGAAAATCATGAGTGAATCGGGCTTTACCTCAACCGGTGAAATAACATTTTCTTGCATGGAAAATGAGAAATAACCCATATTCTCTTTTTGTAATCCAGACATGACTTGATCCAGAAACACGTAGAGGGGTTGGTAGAGAGATTTTGCAAAAATATAAATATTTTGAAAACGCAGACCATTGGGCGCTGTGATGAGTGTTAGCAAAAGATTGGTCTTTCCACAGCCGGTAAGTCCCACAATGATGCAGCGAATGGAAGATGGAAACAGTGAACCATGGCGTTGTTCGCGTGATGTGGGACAGAGATGGGAAACCATGTCCCCCACGGGGAATGACTCTTGCTGCTTAATAATCTTCATATCAACTAAGGCTTAGACAGGCTAGCAGGCTGTCTATATACAGGACACCGAGCCTTGTCATAGAAATAGTAGACTGGTACTACAGGTTGACGATGGATGTCTTTGGACGTGCGTTGATGGCCAAAGCTAGGTCTGTCCCCATACATGATCCTAAACAAGAAACAGATCCTGCTAATAAACACTATGTGGATAGGTCAGTAGTGCCACGCACAAAACAGGGAGATTATGACTTAAAGGGAAAGCGGTTAACCCATGTAAAACATCCTCAGGTGTCTACAGACGTTACTACAAAAATGTATGTGGATAACAAAGTGTATGAGTTTTATGACAAACTGCCTCAGCTTACGGTGAATTGCTATAGTGCTAATCACCATCGGATTATTCACGTGGAAGACCCGCAAGACGAAGACGATGTCTGTACCAAGCGTTACATGACCTATGAAATGAAATGGCTTGATAAATTTATCCCATCTGTATTTTAGTGTATCTGACAAATAAAAAACCCGTGAATGACAGAAACCATTTACCGCTAGTCCATGATCAGCACTTGACCTATGTGCTTGCTTCGGGTTTAAGTCACTATCGATTACACTATGATGGAACCATTCACATCAAATATGCCATACCTGATGAGAACCATTTACAAATAAAGATAAACGGTCATAGGATGTTGCCCCATAACCATGAAATGGTCAATGCAGGTGACGAATTATCCGTTCATCTCATGTTGACATGGGATGAAAAGCAAGCGGGAAAAACCCTAAACGATTTCCCACTTTATGTGGAATTGGAATATACAGCCATGAAATAACAATCTGACGTTAGTTGTGATTTAAAATTTCTTGTGAAAGGTTGTTGGTCATAATCATCATGGTGAAACAAAGGTATGTCGTGAAAAAGACTAAAAATAAGACCCTGTCCTTGGCAAAGCCTGGGCTTACGACAACCGTGGACAAGCCCACGCAAAAGAAGAAAAATGTGTTGACCATAAGGAAAGCTCTTCGAGCAGCACAGAGACGTGCTATTCCAAAACGTCAACGACAGGGTTCAAACCAAGGGTGAGTGATTCCCGTCCCCAAACGAGCTTGATTTTTTACCTGCTTTATTTGCTGGTCTGGCTGCTCTGGGTTCACTATTGGGCAGTGCCAGTGCAGTGGCGAAAACCATTAAAGCCGCGCAGCAGGGCAAGCAACAACTCAAAGAAAGTCAGCGACATAATGAAACGATGGAAGCGATTGCTATGGGGGCTAGAAATGCCAATTTAAAGCCAGCATTTTATCAACAAGGATTTGGGATTTCACCATTTCGAAATATTAAAAAAAAATCAGCCATAGCAAGACATGCCCTGACGCATGAACAAGTGGAAAGCTATGCTAAACAACTAAAGCTTTCTCATTTTCGAGGTGTGTTTATGCGAAACCAATTACCCCCACGAGCCTGGAAACAGGAATGTGCTGTTGTCAATTTGGATGATCACCGAGGACCAGGAACGCATTATGTAGCTTATGTCAAAGAGGGATCCACCGTATGGTACTTTGACAGTTTTGAGTATTTCCCCAGCCCATGGATCTAGTGACCTATTTTGGAAACAGGATCAAGATATATTATAATGTGAAACGTGAGCAAATGTTTAACAGCCAACAATGTGGACGTTTGTGTTTTTTTAATATAAGACGCAGCATAGGCAAAAACGTCAACAGTATGTCGGCAGAAAGTAAAACATTTACACTGCATGGACGTGGACCCGAAGTCAGCCTAGACTTTTACCGCCTATCGAATTGAGTGAAAAACCCTATGGTTTGGGACTTGTTTCTCATAAAACGTACAATCGAATATACAACATACGTGAAAATGTGAACAACAAGTTTTACTATGATGATTCTGTGCTCACCCTGAACTCTGGCGGATACACGATCCATGACAATTATGAACACATTTATGTGGTGTTGATCAATGAATATGGTTAAAAGTCATTTATCGATGGAACGCGCAAGTTTGAACTTGTAAGAAATTCCAACACTCATCGCTGCAGTATTTTCTCCACATTCAAAATTGACTTTAAAACACGCCCTGATTCCATTGGTCCATTACTAGGATTTAAACCACGCGTGTTGGAGCCCAACAAGAAACATGAATCGGATCATGAAGTGAAATTCATTGAGGACCATCATGTGTCGGTGACGTGTAATATTATTAGCCAAGTGTACACCAATCAAGAACCATCGCATTCGCTGCATGACATTATAGTGACATCGCCCAATGGCTATATTATTCGTGAAAACCCTCCAGTGGTGCTTTTTAATTCTGTGGCTGTCGATGGTATTAGTAATATAACATTAAGACTGATCAATAGAGAGCAACAACTCATTGATCTAGATTCTACCACACCAGTGA
This sequence comes from Meconema thalassinum, assembly GCA_946902985.2. Lineage (NCBI taxonomy): Eukaryota > Metazoa > Arthropoda > Insecta > Orthoptera > Tettigoniidae > Meconema > Meconema thalassinum. The sequence continues at coordinate 242,766,947 of OX336395.1, forward strand.
CTTACAAGTTGGTGCTAAAGCCACTATCAAGTGTGTATATAAAGTAACAACACCGTCTAGGAATGGTGTTAGTTGTTTGCCACGTGAATACACGTTAACATCTCAGGACAAGCAGATTTTACAGCATTTGGGTTACCACGTCAACCCCCATGATGAATTCTATCCTAGAGGTAGCGAACCACATCGAGGAGCAACCTGGAGTGGTAAGAATTGATCTCCATTCCTATCAAGCTCAAACACCTGGACTCAATAACAATGATGAAATTCAATTTGTTATCAACAACCAAGATATTTACACCCTACCACATAAAAGTTTTATTCAGATCGAAGGTCGGCTCACCAAAGTCGATGGCTCTACACCCACCACATCCAAGTTGGCCAATCATGGTATGGCCTTTCTGTTTTCTGAAGTACGCTATGTCATTAACGATATCGTGGTGGATAGCACTCGAAATGTGGTTATTTCCAGTGTCATGAAACTATATCCCTCTTACAGTGAGGAAGAAGGTAAAACACATTGCATGGCAGGTTGGTGCCCTGACTCGATCAATGACTGGATGGTACACACCGAAGGGACCTTTACTGGGTATTTACCTCTTAAACTGATTTTAGGCTTTGCCGAAGACCACCAGCGCATTGTGGTCAACGCAAGGCAAGTGCTTTATCTGGTGAGAGACAGGAGTGATAATAATGCACTCAAGGGAGCTGACAATGCCCCCATAGATTCAAAAATTCAACTACAACGCTTGGTATGGAAAGTGCCCCATGTGACCCTTGGAGATAGCAAAAAAATGGGCATACTCAAAATGGTATAGAGAGATATGCCTCTACCCATGGAATTCAGAAGATGGGCACTCCATGAGTACCCGCTATTGCCCACCACCAACACACACAGTTGGTCTGTAAAAACAGCTCGCTATACAGAGAGACCTCTCTACATGATCGTGGGTTTTCAAACGAATCGCAAGTATCAACAAACCAAAGATGCCACGCAATTTTATCACCTGCAATTGAGAAATGCACGTCTTTCTTCTCAACGGAGCTGTGTTTCCCTATGAAGGACTGGATTTGGATTTTTCAAAAAATAAGTTTGGCCCCCAGTACGACTTGATTTCTAAATTTCGATGGGCGTATTATCAAAAAGAGAACGGCTCCATGCTGCTACCCCAAGCGTTTAAGGCAAGGGCGCCACTGATTGTCTTTGACTGTTCTTACCTGGAAGAGTCTGTCAAGCCATCCAATATTGACATTCGTTTAGATTTTGAAACGCATGACAATGTACCAGCCAATACGACGTCCTACTGTTTGATTATTCATCACAAACAAGTCAAATATTATCCACTGTCCAACCAAGTGACGAGTGTATAAATAACAGGTCAACCCACGTCAAGCCGCTCAGTCATGTCTTGCTTTAAAGCATCAAGAGAAGTCACTTCCATGAATTTAAACTCTGACGAACAACGTTTCAAGACTTTTGCAACATGGCCAGTGCCTTTCATAAACCCTCAAGCCTTGGCGGCCGCTGGATTCTACTATTTAAAAACAAGATATGAAGTGAAATGTGCCTTTTGTCCCGTCATCATAGACCAATGTTAGGAGGGCGATGAACCCATGCAGGAACATCAGCGCTGGTCACCTGCCTGCCCCTACCTATGCAGAATGGAAGTGGGAAATATACCCTGTCATTCAAGCTATCCCTCACTCGTGTCCCTGAGTGATGAAAAAACGAGTTACGATACGTGTGGACCGTGTGGTGCCCATGGTGCTTCAGTAAGCAGCTCACCATCCAAAACGCCTAGTTTAGAGACATTGGGACATCATAGGTGTAATGGACTTTAAAAACACAAGAGACTATATTGTTGTATCCGTTGGTATCATCCTTATCCCAAAATGACAAAAGCCTGTAAGACGTGTTATGATAATAAAATGATGTAATTCTAAAATTCTTATTTTTTTCACGTCCTCCTGTCCTACCCTAACCTTATTTTTTTTCAAACTAGCATGGCTGGTAAGTCTATGTCATGACCACACCTTAGTCATTGATTGTCAGTCAGTCGTCAGTTGAACTTGCTCCAGGCAAGGGGCAACATGTTGCCCACACTCATTGTGGATTGCCAGGGTTTTAAAATTGGTGACAACAAATTTATATTTAAACAAGTGGCCATTATCGATTGTACCACGTTTTGGATATCGCAAGCTACGAATTTGCTATTTAAACCACCCCATGCTTTTGATTTGTTGTGTGAAAAAGACCGCAAACAAACCCAGTGGATTGAAAATCATAGGCAACTAGACTGGTTTCAAGGAACCATTTCCCATAAATATTTGGACGTGGTCATGAAAGCACACTTGTCCTCGGCCAATGTGGTATTTGTGAAAGGTAATGAAAAACGTGAATGGTTGCAACCATTTTTGGCGTCTTACTGTCAATGTATCGACCTCATGGAGTAGGGCTGCCCCTCCCTGCAAACGCTGATGGATACTTGTTCCTGTGGCAACATTACCCATACAGCCCTAGCGCATGCGTGGCATCTGTTTCATTGGTTAACCACCCATGCCTGCTGGGAGTTGTAGAACAAAATTATAACTCAAGATTTACCTGTGAATGACGTCAGTGAGATTTCAACAAGCGACGTGTAAACATCTACAACACGTGATACCATGGAGAAAGGCAATGCTACCGATAGAGCCATCGGGAAGTTCTTTGTGTGAAAAAAGAAACTTGACAGTTCTACCAAAGAAGAGCTCTTGGCGCTGCCCAAGTCGTTCATTTATTATGTGGCCGCCAACGCGGTGAAAGAAATCTGGCAACATGTACCAAAATCATGGACTCATGACCCTGTATTGAGTGAATTGCAACCCTGTAGGGATTACGATCACCATAAGCAAGTGGCCATGGTATAAATACCCTCTATGCGTCAGTGCGCGACTTGTCAGCTAGTGAAACTGTACCACGGTCATAAAAGTCCGTGTAAAGACTTTGTTGAATCATTCCACGGGTGTCATGGCGAGAAAAAGCAGCAACAACAACAAACACAAACATCGTCCACAGAGGAGGAGGAAGACCAAACCTTTTCACCATCGATGGAAAAGGATATGCCAGACCTGTACTGGCAATGGCGTCATGGACAAAGTAATTCAATACTTACCTTTCAAAATCCATCTTCCAGGTTATCGTTTTTGTGGCCCTGGAACTCATCTTGCAAAACGTTTGCAGCGTGGTGATGTAACCATTAATCTTTTGGATCAAGCATGCAAAGAACATGACCTATCTTATCGCCATAGTCATCCTGGTTTAAGACATGTGGCAGATAATTTGTTATTGAAAAAAGCTAAGCAACGTTTCATATCCCGTGATGCCTCAGTGGGTGAGAGGATGGCAGTCCTGATTGTGATGAGTGCTATGAAAGGAAAGTTGATGATGCATGGACATGAGCATTAAGGATTTGAGGAGTGAGGAATTGGGATGTGTTTGTATTGTATTTTTTCTTTTGTCAATCCCTATGGTTATGAAATAAAAAACAAAGGTTTACCAGAACACAATGTTTCAATTTAATTTAAAAATATCATGATGATGATGGGCTGATTTTTCATTTTCACACTTTCACACATTGTCATTTGCCAATTTGCAATTTACAGCTTTTAGAAAATGTCTGTTTCAAGTTTTGCGTTTTTGATGATATGGATTTTCCATTTTGTTGATGACACTTAACAAAATGACCGTTTTATGTTTTTTGAATTTTTATATTTCACACATGGCCATTTCCAGATTTTAAAATGACTGTTTTACTTTTTTTTGAATTTTGCTGTTATTGAAACATGGATTTCCCAATTTGCCGTTTTCACATTTTTCCATTTGGTGTATGTTGAAAGTTGAGATTTGTCAATGATGTTGATGCGAGTGCTTGACCATGATAATGCTGCAATGTGTTTATGTGTGTTTTGAGAAACATTGAGGTCAACGACCACTGCAGTTAAGACTGTTTTACAAAAAAAATAATGTCTATTCACCGCTACATTTCAAAGAAAATAAACTATCGACAAAACAAAATGAGTATATAAGTGAAAATTTCCCCCTCCCCACCCACCCTACCTCACCGTGTTTGCTCTGGTCATACATACACACCAGCGCTCTCTCTACCCACACAACCCTACCTGTCTTTTTGGGAACAAACACAACCACTTTATTTATTCCCAAAAGCACATTCTCCACATGCACACTCATCCCAAAATAACTTTTTTTTAGTTTTCCATTTACCATTTACATTACAAAAAACCATATAAATACTAGTCATAAAAGTTACTAAAAAAATACTATTACTCATTTCATATTTACAAACACTACAACTTTGTAAAGCTTTAAAAGAATCACACTATATACCATTTTTCAATTCCCAACTCGGTTAAATTTAAAATAAAAATAAAAATAAGGTTGCATAGAACTTTTTTAAAGAGCAAAAGGTTCAAGTGGGTTGCCACTATTTACAAAATCTACTATTTACAATGGCAAAAACCAATATTTACAGAATACTAAATCTACGAGTTACAAAAAGCCATGTCCATAAACGAACAGACAGAAAAATCACACCTCCTCTTCCTTGCGGTCATAACCCCAGGGCAGGCTCGTGAGCAAGTTATTAGCCCACACACATTTGTTATCCATGAAGGCGAGGGTGCGTTTTCTCTGTTCTACAAGATACAAATGATGGTTGCTGGATTGTATCCTGCACTGTGTAAGGGACATAGATTGCCAGTGCGTAAAACCGCTAAGTAATCGTCTACACGTAGCAATTTTACACTGCCCTACCTACTCCCTTTGCTCTTTTGGCTTCCTTACAGTCTAGTGTGCGATAAGCATACATTTTCGAAGCCAAACCTACGAAATACGTCATAATTGAATCACCGCATTCATCTTTTAAAACACCCATTTCTTTCTTGTTTTTTTTCGGGCAGCTGAAACATGTTGTCAGCACTATACGAAGAGGTGTCGAACCAGTCACTATGCTGCCTCATGACGTCATATGGGTTGCAGTGACAAATTTGGTAAATGAATGAGTCCGTATCCATATACAAAAGAGATACGCCCTCAAAATGGCGTTTGGCAAACTCATAGTGGAATCGATACATGACCAATTTTGAAAACCTAAAATGACTTGGCCCAAGTAAACGGGCTTATCCATGGTCACGTTGGTCCTACTCAATTCAATAGTGGCCAAATCTTCATCGATAATGTTGATCGATTTGAAATTTGGCTTGGCAATGCACCGCCGGGCACCGTAACGTCCTTCCCAGACATTCACCAATTTAATGTCACGGTATTTGCGGACATTCTCCTTGGACTTGCCATAGATGCAGTTGTTCATTAATTTGAAAAAAATAATTTCAAACAGCTGTGTTGCCATTTGTCGGTGCTCTGTGTTAAGTCGCATGTATGGTTTGAACCATGGTTTTTGAGGAAAAGAAATACCTCTATGGATTTTCTTCAACACCAAGACTTGGGAGAGGCATTGCACCAACATTTGGATATGTAGCACATACCGATTTTTGTTGTAAATTGTGCCCATAAGTTTTTCAATTTTCACTTTACTGTCGGGGGGAACCGTTTGCCCAAGGCAGAATGGGAAATCGGCATGTTGATCATACAAGGATGAGGGATATTCAATATCCACTTCTAAGACATATCCACGGCCTGTTTCTTGGCTAGCCATGTTTACATCAAATTCTGACAGTTGTTTGTCTGTCAACCAAGCAAACTTGCCATAGGGCAAAGGCTGACTCATGGCGTAACCGCACAAATTATTCACGTCATAGTACATTAAGTATGATTCCGGTTTGTCTGGTGAATAATCAGGCATGTAGACATTGTTCGCTTCGGCATGGCGTTGGTTAAGCGACACAAAGCCGCCACGAATGCCCTTTTCAATAAATAGAACCATGTCTACATCAGTGAGTAAATCCAATTCCACTTGAGTGTATTTCAAAGCGGCATCGAACGAGAGCCCAGGACTCGTATAATAGTGAGCCGGGTCAAGACCATAAATGTACTGACACAACTTACGAAATTTTTCAAACACATCGGTGAGCAGCAATACATCCAGCTTTAGGTAATGCATAGCATATTCACCTAGCGTTTGGGCATCAAACACTCGCAAAACTTGACATGCATGTGCATAGTCTTCATCGAAAACGGTACTGCGTGTTAGTTTCGAGTAAAATTGCTCTTGTGGTGGGAGTTTTCCTTGCTTTAACACGTCCCAGCTGTTGCAGAAATCATATGGGAATATACCTTTCCGAATGCACAATTGAAATTGCTCAGGATCATTAAAATGCATTCTGGTATTTTTAATTCATCTTTATCCAAGCCATTCACAAGACTGTCTAGCGAGGATGCCGTAAACTAAAAGGAATCCAAAAATCGAATGCTTAAGTTTCTCAACCGCCATGTCAGGGATGTAAAACACTCATGGTTTTGGCGGATAATGGTAAACGAGCCCTTGTTGACATGACCCAATTCACGAATCAAAAACAGAATGTCATAATTTGCCAGATTGTGGAAAAAGACACTTATGAAACGAGGAGCTGGAAAGTTCAAGTTGCAATTACTATGCGCAGTTCCACGAAACTCCCCCGTAAATTGCGAGTGGTCCCTGACTTTTTCCTCTCCACTTAAAATAGGCTTTTTGCAAATATGGCATGTCGTGGCATGCTCATACTGCTGCTGCAGTTCTGGAGATAGGCTCATGGGTACTGGGTGGGCCAGTAATCCCTGTACATGGTCGGCCAACTTAACACGTTCATCCAAAAACCATCTAGCACAATCTGGCCCCTCACGATATTTGTAAACGGATTGTGTGGGGTCATAGGCACACACCACATTAAATCCTATGGCAAAAGGTTCATGTTTTTGAATGGGTGTGGTTGAGCTCATGGTGGGATCTGGTTCACATCCCGCCATGGGTGTGGTGAGTGCCTCGAAATCTGCATACACCACATAGGGAACAGTGTCACGCTTATGCATATCCTTAAACTTTAACACAACCTTGTCCCCTTGTGGCAATATCAGACTCACCGCTTCCTGAGAAACACAATCTACCCTATGACGTTCTAAAAGCGTAGGGGTTTTAAAATATTGCAAGAAACGATCACAAATATGTTTTGAACGCTTGTCCTTAGACATTTGACAGCTTAGCAATCTACTCAAGCTTTTAATCAGGCAATAGTGATTCACCTCTCCCTCAGATAAATATAAAAGATGAATGTGGTGTCGTTTCGGTTCTTTTGTGGCATAAAGAGGACCCACAATCTCATCACCATCAAGGCCATACACCAAGAACGTAAAGTCCTGGTTATCTTGTTCAAACCTATGGATCTCGGTTAAGTCCATAGGGAACGACACTCGAGTTAAATTTAATGTTTGCTTTAATTCATCAAACTTGGCCTTGTACTTTGCTGGTCTGTTAACATGACGGTCTTGAGCTGGCTGCAAATACGCAGCCACAGCCCACAGAAAACCTTCATCATCAATATTTTCAATATTCACCACAGCCTTTTTCGAAGCTATTGCTGGCGGTGTGTTAATATAGCTAGACCCAGCATTCAACGGGTTGAAATGACAAATGTTGATTTGCAGGTATTGGATTTTGTCTAACGCTAAACCACTTGGTCCTTGTTGCAGTTTATCAAATTTTGATAGCAAGGCATTGACCACATGGGATTAATACCACTCGTTCAGATTATCGGCTATCAAAATCTCTTGCATTTTACTGCCAATATAAAATGGTTCTATATGCTCACCGTCCTTTTTTTTTGGTAATTGAAATCGCACACGAGTTGTGTTGTAACATATTGGTTACAGAGCTCAGCCTTTTTGGGTTGGAGGGTGGCGCCTTCTGAGAGTGCTCTTTGCGTCTCTGTGTGGCATGGCAGGTGGCCTTGCCTATGAAGTTAGATGTTTTGTATATTCTTTTTATATTTCCATTTTTAGATGCTATTTTGTTTTTATATATATCTTTGGCTGTTTTTGTTGGGTGTCCGTACTGGGGGTTTAATTATTAGTGAATATCTGTCCAGATCATCTATGGAGATTATAGCAAGGCATGGTCATATCTGTTGTGAGGGTTAGATGAGAAAAATAAGTGTGTTTGGTTTGGATTATAAAAGTGGATTGCTTATATATAAAGAAAAAGCTGTATAGTGGGAATTATTGATGAATTAAATGAGTACCTGTGTTCCTATGGTGAGGTGCAGGTTCCTTTATGTTTTAATTGTTGGTGATCTGAGTGATTGGCGGTTAATAGAGGAATGTCCATCGCATGTATAGGGCATGTGTGCTATATGTCTGCCCTGTTGTTGAAATGAAGTGTATCTTTTGAGAATAATCAACCACAACCCCGGTATAATGAGAATGATCGGTTACAATTGGCAACCCAACGTCGGGCACGAACAAGGGAAAGTAGAAAGAGAAATGGAGGAGGATATGACTCGGGATATGCTACTAATGCTGCTTAGCAAGTTCACAGGTATGGAAGAGTCTTTAGGATCAGTAAGAGAGTCTTTAAGTACAAAAATAGGAGAAGTTAGGCAGCAAGGAGAGTCTATGAAAGTGTAAATAGAATCCATAGGTAAGCAGGTAGAATCTGTAAAGGTGTACGTAAACGAAGCAATAAAGAAACAGGCTGAAGCAACCAATGCTAAGATTGACGAGTTAAGCAAAGAAGTACAAGAACATAAAACTGTGATGAGATATGGAATAGCGAAAAATAAGGATAGCGTGGATAGCCTTAAGGAGGAACAGGTGACATTGATGGAGAGGAATGAGAAGCTCAAGGAAGAGAGAGAACGATGTGAAGAAGAACAAGGTTATATGGATGAAGTGAATGAGCTATGTGCGATTAAGGAGCAGGGAAATTATCCGAGATGTGGGGGGCGTAAGAAAGCATGTGATTTGGAAGAAACTGAAGGAAAGGAGGCAGGTGAAAGAAAGGAAAAGGTAGAAGAGAAAGGAGAAACGGATAAGGAAGAAGGAGAAACAGAAGGGCGTGAGAAAGCAGGTGATATGGCAGAAACTGAAGAAGATAAAGAAGAATCGGATAAAGTTGGTCATGAGGAGGGCAGTAGCAGTCAAGAAAAGGAGGCTAAAGATGAAGGTAAAAGTGCAAGAGAAGGTCATGGAGAAGACAACATACTGGAAGAAGATAAGGTGAAGAAGAAACACGGGAAAACAAAGTGGGAGAAGAGAAAGGAACTGTTGAGTAAGACAAGACAGACGAGGAAGAGGTGGAAAATGTGGAAAGGAAGAAGAGAGAAGTGGTTGAGAAGACAAGGAGGACCAGGAGGATAGATAAAAGAATGAGTTGGAAAGCAAAGAGAAGGAGTAGGAAGAAGATGAGATGTCAGGTAAAGGAAGATAAGAGAGTGAAGGTTCAGACCAAAGGAAGAAGAAGAAGAAGAAAGGAAAATATGATACTGAATAAGAAGAGACAGACCAAGAGAAGAAAAAGAAAGAAACATATGATACTGAATCAGAGGAGACAGACCAAAGGAAGAAGCAAAAGAGAGGTTTGGAATACAGGAGACGAGGAGGCAGGAGTCATCGCAGAAGACGACGAGGAGGAAGGCGTGGGAGATGCAATAATTACAGATGACGAAGCAGGCGTGGAGGCAGGAGGAGAAAAATGTATTATTTTGATTTGTGTATGTTAATGTATGTGATCCTCACGTGCTTCTCACGTGAGAATCACATAGAGGGGCGATTGTAACATATTGGTTACAGAGCTCAGCCTTTTTGGGTTGGAGGGTGGCGCCTTCTGAGAGTGCTCTTTGCGTCTCTGTGTGGCATGGCAGGTGGCCTTGCCTATGAAGTTAGATGTTTTGTATATTCTTTTTATATTTCCATTTTTAGATGCTATTTTGTTTTTATATATATCTTTGGCTGTTTTTGTTGGGTGACCGTACTGGGGGTTTAATTATTAGTGAATATCTGTTCAGATCATCTATGGAGATTGTAGCAAGGCATGGTCATATCTGTTGTGAGGGTTAGATGAGAAAAATAAGTGTGTTGGGTTTGGATTATAAAAGTGGATTGCTTATATATAAAGAAGAAGCTGTATAGTGGGAATTATTGATGAATTAAATGAGTACCTGTGTTCCTATGGTGAGGTGCAGGTTCCTTTATGTTTTAATTGATGGTGATCTGAGTGATTGGCGGTTAATAGAGGAATGTCCATTGCATGTATCGGGTATGTGTGCTATATGTCTGCCCTGTTGTTGAAATGAAGTGTCTCTTTTGAGAATAATCAACCACAACCCCGGTATAATGAGAATGAACGGTTACAGTGTATTGACCTTTAAAGCCGTATGCAACCTTTGCGCTGTACAAATTTGTTCTTTAAAAATGTCAAATCATGATTCGACAAAGTCTTTTGGGATTAAACTCTCTCTAACATTCACTACGCGGCCAGAGCAAACAGGCTTTTTAAAACAAGAGTCAAGGGGTTCCCAAGTTAGGCTATCGGTAGCAGTGGCAAAAACATGATTTTTATAAAGAAACAATCTCACCTCAGTTTTCAGCCGTAGACTTTTCAGCAATGGCCCCAAACACACACGTTCTCAACAGCAGTTGTCAGGCTCAGACTCTATAAAAGAAATAAAATAAACCACTATGAGTATATCCATTCGCAATAGCATCTTTCATAAACAAATAATAAATAAAATATAAAAAACAGGTTTTATATATTTTATTTAAAAAAAACTTACCTTGCTTTGTAAAAAACCCTGCTTTTCCCTTCTCCTAGGCTTCAGTGGAATGGGGTTTCTCTCTCCTAACACCAGGTATGCCAATTATCTAAAACAAAAGAAAATAACAATACATCAATCAAATGGTAAACATTGATCAGCATAAAATAAACTAAACAGTGTTATTCCAACACTTACCTCAAATATATAATGTATCCAATATAGTAATCAACTGGGGTTGAGCACACGAATGCAATTAATTTTATACACATAAGACACAGCCTATGTTAACACAGTAACGTTTACCATAGGAATGACGCGCAATGTGCAGTGACATGCTCAATACTCTCTTACCCAATCCCTCACCTCCCCGCGATCCTCTGGCCTCGTCCCTCACTGCTCTTGGCAGACTCTGCAGTGGCCACGTGATTTCCTGTTTTCTCTCTTTGTGTTCCACCTTTCCCCTCTCTCTCCCCCTTTCCTCTCTGCGAGGCCCCTCCCTGCTGCTACTGCTCAGCTCGCCTGGCTAGCCGTTATCACCTTCTTACAGAGTTGCCACATGGTACCAACCTGTTACCATTTTACACCAATGTTGTCAGCTCTCACCCACATTCCATTCTCTTAGCCAACTAGCCAGGCTCCAAGCTGGCCTCTCGAGCAGATATTCTGTTTTCCCATTCTGGCTGCCAGTCAACAACTTCCCCTCATACCATTATGAATTTTGTCTGGTTACAGGTCAGTGTTTACCAACCTATTTTAACGATCGTCATGAGGGATTTTCGAAAATATTCGCCTTCATTCATCTGTCATAGGAAAAAATAACGTAAAGCGACCCCTCGTTTTGCCATACATCGCCCCCGTCGAAATAGCCATTTCCCATATCCAACATGGCCAATCATAGCCTCCTTGTAACATACGTCAAGCGCTACCGGCTCTCTGTCTACAATCACGCTTTTATTTAAAAAATAATAATAAAAATAAAAAATGCCTAGAGACTTGACATTTTTTTTCATAGTAGAGGGGTTAGGGACCTTTCATTTATGACAAACAAAATTTTTTGTCAACGCATTAGTTTCCAAAATAGTAAAAATTCAAAATGTAAGGGTTTTCAAGAAATCTCAAATTATAAAAATGTTTTATTTAAAAAATAAAGGTCATAGAGACCATTGGTTTGAACTATGGCACAACATTCTATCATGTTTGGTTTTCAAACTATCGTCTACTTTCAAAAACAAATTTTTCAATTTTTTTAAAACAAATAACGAGTGGTCTATAGGAAAGAGGACGTCAGCTCGAGTCCAACGACACCTCATTTGTTAAAACCCGACCATCCTTCAATGATCACCAATGTTCGCGAGAAAGTAGGATATCATTTTTTCCCTCCTACACCCTTGAAACTTGCTGTCCACCTAGAGGGCATACCCACCTTTCATTAACGTCAAACAAACTTTTTTCCAATTCACCGTTTCCAAAATAGTGCCAATCCAAAAAAACAAAAGTTTCAAATTTTTATTTAAAAATACCAACACACATGCTTAGCCAAGAGAACGTCATCCCAACGCCAACAATACCTCGTTCGTTAAAATCCGACCACGCGTTCGGGAGATATGTTTCATTCGTGTTCAATTTGAACTACGGCAGCCATGTTGCTCACTCCAGCTGATTGTCAGCTGATTGTCAGCTGGAGTGAGCATCATGGCTGTATATAATTACGTAATTTAGCACATATTTCCAGTATATTAGTTATAATGAACTGCAATTTCAATAGCTATTGTCCCCTGGAAACCCTGAAAAGGTATGAAAATCATATATTATCATTCAACATCTAACTGAAACTGATAAGTCAGGTCCCTGTGTCCTGCACCACAAATCCAACAATTTATTGAGAGATGCTAACAAAATGACTAGGCTAATAATTGAAATGCACCACCAAAATCTTATTTTTTTCAGGTTATAATTTAGGATGTCCCAATAATTGGGAAAATAGGCCTATTGTGTTGAGACTGAAAATTCGCAATATCAATAGCCTACTCCCAACTGGACACCAAAAATTTGGGGCGTGATGACGCAGTGGTCAGTTTCCTCTCAGCAAGACGGACCGGGTTCAATTCCCGGGCAACGCCTATTCTCAAATGTTAAATTGTATCGTAACAAGAATTTTGCATATGCCCACTTACAGTAAATCAAATACAGTACGGTACCTCGGCTTTAACATACGCTGTATACACAGGGAATGAGGCAAAAATGAAGGTTTGATAGAACGAATATTTAAAAAATCCCTTTGGAAAAGTGAATAAAATAACGGCAAGTTGTATTCATAAAGAAAACTAACACCATTCTTAAAACTCACAAATTTTCTGCAGAAATGACACACAGAAAGCCTATGGAGATTTCAGATGAGTTGAGAAAATCCCGATCTGAAAGAATGAAAAAGTACTGGAAAGAGCGCAAGAACCAAGCAGTACTACCTTCAAAGAAGAAGTGATTGTGGAACGACTCAAGTGGTCCAATGTGACCAATCAAGATTAATAATAATAATAATAATAATAATAATAATAAAGAAAACTTACAGGCTGTTTCGTATAAATCTCTCCTCTCAAACTCTAGTTAGTTGGTTATTGAGGTTTCAAGGGTCAAAACAAAGAATATAGGGGTCGAAACTACGATGTCATCTGCCCCTCAAACTCTTCTGCATCCGTCTGAAAGAAAGGAAATATTGTAACACGCACCCTAATGAATGAAATAAGCGTTCAGTACATGTTGGAAAGCATAGCATACTTACTTTATCTTGTAAATAATCTCCAGTATTCGTCTCCTTCCTCAATGGCGGCCCCAGCTGTGGCATTTCAAATCTGCGACGGTCACGTGATGTTTGTCAGGCACAAGGAGCGGAAAGGAACAGTAAAATACACATGGAACGGGTATATTAGGTGGCCAATCACGTTTCAAGGCAATGAGTATCTTCTGACCAATCAGGTGAAGTATCATTTCAGGCTACAGACGTATGTCAGCTGATTGTCCCATATCACCTGAATTATACAAAGATAAAATTTTAACATGCAGCAGTTTATCAGATTCTATCGTGTGCTTGATCCCTGTGTAGTGGTACATAAGATATAAGGCCTACTGAACTATATTCTTAATAATTTCCCCACTGAGGTTTACTGACGACACCGTTATCTTAGCCGACACATCAGATGATTTGAATGCATTTTTAAATGGTATGGAATCTGTCTTGAGGAAAGAATTCACAACGAAAATGAATAAACGTAGGCTATAACAAAAATATGGGAATCCAGCCGAAATAAATATTAAAAGCCTATGGACGTCAAATTGGCAGGTGAAGAGCTAAGGGATGGCGGAGACTTCTGTTATGTTACTTAGGAAGCAAAATGGCCAGTGATATAAAAAGTAGGTTGGTTTAGGCAAGAAAAGCATTTCTACAGAATTAAATGTATTGACATCGAATATAGGCTATATTTAGGAAGTCATTTTTGAAAGCCATTGTCTGGAGCGTGGCGCTCTACGGAAGTGAAACTTGGACTGTTGCTGCAGCGGAGTAGAGGAGAACTGAAGTGATCAAAATGTTGTGTTACAGGAGAATAATGAAGACCGGATGGCTTGAATAGGGTGAAGAGGTATTAAAACGATTTAGATAGGAGAGATATGTGTGACGATTGCTTATGAAGAGAAGAAATATGTTGGCAGGATACATAGGCCCTACCGAGACACACAGAAATAGGAAACTTAGCTATGGAAGGCAGAGTCGAGGATATGAACTGTAGGGGTAGACCAAGGGTAGAATATGTAAAACAGATTGCCTCGGATGTAGGGTATGGCAGCTATGTAGAAATGAAACGATTAGCTCAGGACAGGGATGCATGGTGTGCTGCATCAAACCAGTCGAAAGGCTAACATCAAACAATTCTTGATTTAGATTTAAGACTGTAACATCTTGTTCGATGTACAAATAATGTGACTATATACCTGTATGTGTCTACGGAGAAATTCAAAGTCACTTCTGTTGAATGAATCAATTCAATTATTTTGTTTTGAACCTGGCGGCTTGTAACTCTAGGAGGATGTTCAGGGTAGTGCATTTCATATAGAATACCGGTACCGTACTTTTAGTGAGAATTAACAATCGGGGAACTCTCTTCTTGTTAGATGGATATCCAAGTAGGGGCATTTTAATGTTGTGGAGATATGGGACAGCACTAAGTTAAGGTAATTAATCTTACGGCGGAAGGATATTGTATGCTCAGGGCCCAGCGCAGATCATCAGTGACGCGCAGTTTACAATATTTAACCGTCGACAATATAGAGGTATCTTTGATTCCATGACAGAGGTATGTAGCTAAGAACACCTTTATAATGCTATTATGCAACTTATTCCCATGCTAGTTTTGTTAGTGTGTGTAGATAAATGCATATTTCTCTCACTTCCGCTCAAAGAGAAGTGAGAGCTTTCATTTGAACTGGGCATTGTGTGGTATTTGGAGGCCTGTACTCAGCTAGTCCTGATTCTCAAAGAAGCGTGTGCTACGATCAGTTAACTTGTACGGAACCTATTTCAGTCGCGCTGATAGGTGTGTTATGTACTAACAATCAGATATCCCCGCCTCGCCCAAACATTGGTCAGGTTTGTGAGTGTTTGGGAACAAAGGAACTGAACATATGATGGACGCATTCGAGAGTTGCTCCATTTCAATTCTGTATAGATACGAACTGGCGTTAAGAATACCCATAAATTGCTCATTTTAACCACTCAGTCCCAACGACTTGTATTAAAATTTGCTCGACATTATTCTCTAACTCATTTGGTCAAGTAGGATTTACTGTTTTTGATACTGTGCACCTCGCAGGATATATTCGGAATACCAATATTGCATTTCGAGGACTGAGATTACCTCATTTGATGTATGAGGCTATTTCGGTAAATAAGTTAAGTGCGTGTTCAAGTTAATTTCTGTGTTCTAGTTTTCTAACGTAATGGACGAGCAAGCTGTGATCAAAAGTGAGCCGGAATGGTCGACAGAAACAGATGACTTGGCCGACATTGTAAGTGCATTTTAATTCCACATATTGTGTAACATTGCAATCTTATTGATGTCCAAGACAACATAGTTGTAGTTAGCAAGGTAAATTATATCAAGCAGTAAGTTAATATCTGTTAACGACAGGGCATATTGTGTCGGTATTTTCATACTTGTGTATTACTTGCTATTGAGGACCTGAAACAATGTTTAGTCATTCAGAATGATTTTTCCTCCAAAAATTCAATGCCTCATTTTTATTCAATAGGGAAAGAACATAGCCGTTGTTTTGAATAATGACCTAGTGTGTTGCCACATCATAATAGGGATGTTACTGCACTGACTCACTAGAAACTGAGATTTATAGCAAGAATTGGATTTGGAATCCCCTCTGTTCCAAGACTTGAATTGCTCGAGATTGGGGAGAGAGTAATACTTATTGCAATCATCACTTGATGTCTACAACAAAAGCATGCTGAGAAAGTTCAACTAATTTCCAAAAATTAACCACACTGAACACAAATGCAATTTTAAAATTGTAAGTAAAAAAGAATACCACTTATAAGCAAACTTTCAATTAGTTAACTGAAATATCTAAAACAGTTTTGAACTAGGTAAAAATCTCCTGATGGATTGATGTTGATATTCAGTATAATATTGTGTGTTATAGGTAATATTGATATTGTTCAGTGTGATACAGAGAGTTTCTATTATTGGTTAAGGTAAATTACCATCAGTCATATTCGTTTTATCTTACCTGAATCACTTTCCTATTCCACATTCCCCAGGTAACATTAAATATTTTCCTGACATTCTCAGTTCCCTAATCTTCTCATTCTAATCTCCATCATCTACAAACTTTGATGTACGTATTTTCATTTAGCTGTATTTTTGAGCATATCTGCTGCACCCATACTTTCCGACATAGGGGGCGTTGTTCCTCTTTCCTCCAAATCTTTAAGCCTTGTTTTTATGAACCCCCTTAGCCATACCTTTATCATGAATCTTTCATGGTCTATTATTTATAGCGAGGGTTGTTTATAAAGATCAGCTGAATACTATAATGATGAAGATACCAAATAAAACACACAAGTCTGGCATTTATTTCATTTTGTGATCTTTGAAAAATATTTTAATGTACAGTACATATGCCTGCTGATCTAGACCGTCCATGTTGTATCGTGTTTGGAAGAAATGAAGGGATATGGATACCAGATCAATGTTTATTTTAATTCTCATATTCTTGTAACGTTCATTTTGTACGTCGTATGTAAGATTTAATTCCACTTATGCAAAGGAACATATTTGGGAAACGAGTCATTTCCTTGCAGATTGTTGCTCATCATAGGAGGGATATTAAGTCTGAATCATGTCCCATGCCGCATATTGTTGCATTCAGTAAAGCAGAATGTCCTACACCGGAGATTGTTCCACGGACCAAAGTAGAATCAGCATCTTCAGATGTGAAAGGAGTAAGTACTTTATCGAGTTAATACTCTATGCCTCTTTACGAGATATGCCGTGTTTCTCATCTCCTTATCACCAAATGGTGTTTAGGGATTCCAGAATTGTAGTTGCTCTACTGTATTGATGACAAATGTTAGATTGTGTATTGAACAGAAAGCACAAGCCTTTGGTTAAAGGCACTGTGATAAAATATGTGACCCATGCTGGACACAAACCAGCGACCGACGGCTTTGTATGCTGTTGCTCTGACCAATGAACTGCCATGGTGACCAAGTTGCAACCATCTTCGATAATCAGCATAGAAAACCTGGGAAGTGAAATTCACCTAGATTTCCTCCATAAATCCCCGAGATTTGGATTTTGTTTCCATTTGTCTCCCTTTATAAACAGAACACATTGTCATGGTGGCCTGGTGTTCCCTCAGTGGCCATGTGTTCCCTCAGTGGCCATGATGGTTGTCATGGTTTCCTGACAAGTGGTTTTAAACACGTTTTTCTGACAGGGGAATTTTCTAAAGGAGTCTGACCACGACAGACTACGTGGCTTTACAAACAAGTTGATTCTTGTTTTGAGACAGCGCATGACGTCACGTTACGACAGTCTCCAAGCAGTTTCAAGTCAGGCGAGTTACTTGGGGGAGAGGAGGGTGATCTAAATTGGTTCCTAATGGTCAACCATTTTTGTTTTTCACTACGGTCTGAGGGAGAAAGTAGATTGTCCCCACAAGGCTCAATATTAAGTTGGAGGAAGAAGGTCGACCATATTAGAGTTTAAAAACCAAAATATTGGTTCTTGGCTACGGGCCAGGGTCAAATATCAGCTGTTTATAGATCGTTATAGTAAGCACAACCATTAAGCCGTGTATTGTTGAGTACATTGATCTGCATTGACTTGTATCAGTTATTTCTTAAATGCAGACACTTATATTGAATACATGTTTACAATGAACATGTTTCGACATACGATGTTCAGTATATTAATTAATTATTTAAGACCTAAAAAACAAAAACCCTTGAAACATGATAAAATAATACCCTAGTCAACAAAACTTGTATTAAGAACTTTTGAATGAATTACAATGAAAACTGTGTAACACTATTTTACTTGGGTTTTATATGAAAATAAATTATAAAATAAATAGTTAAAAACAGATCTGTAACACATCTTGGGTAAAGACTTCATCAAGGTTGCAAAGAGGTAATAAATTGGGAAAAGGAACGTTTATTCTTATTATTTAACCACGTATGTATTTGTTTGATAAGCGTCTTTATTTTGTTTCTCTTATTTCGGTTTCCAGTTCCACATTCACCAGATATCATTGAATAATATCGCTCTCTTTGTTTCCAGTGTTATTAATTTTTACATCATAATTTGTTTTAACTCCATCATATGAAAATGAATATTAATATTTTCATTTTCATATTCATGCGCGGAAATGGCTAATAGGCGATACAGAACAGGTGATATTCCTCTGTTCGTATCTCATGTGTACTCTAAAATTATAGTCCATTAGTGTATGTTTGCAAGTCGTTTGAGAGTTGTAATTCCTGCTATCCAAAGGAATACATTTGTGAAACAAATCACTTCACTGCAGGATAATACTGACCTCCCTGGGGATATCAAGACAGAAGAATGTCCCTCACCAGAGTTTGTTCCATGCATAAAAATAGAAACATCACCTTTGGATATCAAACTGGTAAGTAATTTATCATGTTACAACTTTATGCCTCTTTACAAGACATTACCTGTTCTTCATCTCTTTGTCACCAAATGGTATTTAGAGATTCCAGAATTGATTTTCACAACAGTATAGATGTTAAATGGAAGTGTTCAGCTGATAAATTGAGTGCAGTACGGAAAGCACAAGCCTTTTGAAGAAAGGCATAGAATATGTGACATTTGTGGGACCTATAGCTGCAACCTGAGGCTTCACACTCTGTTGCTCTGACCACTGAGCTAATGGGGGATGCATTTAAACTCTCATTTTCTAAAGTTTTATTATGTTAAGGACTGAACATGAATGACTTGCAGGTTTTTAAAGGTATACCAATTCTTGGTTTGGTCAACTGTATGTATTCTAGTCAGAGGGCTGAAATAAGATGCTCTCATGAGGGCAACTCAGGATAGATGGGTTTCACTACCTCAGCAAGCCTTGAAGTGGTCTTCAGTAGTTTATTACCTCTTCTTCCTGGCAATTGTACTGATGGTTGTAACCAGTGCTTGGTTTGTAAAAAAAGAGTTTTTGGTATTGTGGGCTACCGGGTGGTGATGGAGGGAGGGAGGTGTTGGGTCCTTATGGAATATTGAAATATAGAGTTTCTAAAAACTATATTTTTACACTTTTCTGAACACCTTTAAAAATTAATCAGTGGACAAAATAGGAATCTAATTTTGTTTACAATTTTAAATTCAATTTAGACTGCTGTATCAACATTTTCCTTACCATAGCCGTTGTCTTATATTAAATTTTAATGCAGGCCAACAAGGTTACCATTCAAACGACGTACATTATTTAAATTGTTTTTTAAGTATTTTAAAAATTAAATAAATTCGGTTTGAAAATACACACAAGTTCACCAACAATCTTTTATTTCTTGTTTTGTAATTTTGTCTCTACAGTTTTCTGACATAATTATTTATTATAAAAGGTACTGTACTTAAACATGTTTTACCTCACAGTTTATTAATTTGTCCAAAGTTTAGAAGAGTTTTCGTTGTACGTCTTCCTCTCCCTCACCTTGCTGTTAATATCCAGAGCGGAGTGCCGTCCCTGAGGCAGCCATGATTCCACATACTTTGGAGTACAGTCCAGTCTAAGACTAAGTTGACCTTGACTTACAACGAACGTTCCACAAATTTTAGAACTTAAAAGGTTCATTCTGGTTCCGTATTGATAAAGTAATTAGTATAAACATGGTAAGGATCCGCCTGATCAATACTTTTACTAAATATGATCACAGTGTGGTCTTTAGTGGGACATGTTTCGAGGCCTAATTAATAGTTTTGGCCCCTTCATCAGCCGATATGATAGAAAACGATACAAGATAATTGGTTGTCATAACACTAAAAATTCCCTTAAAATTAAATCTTGCAAGGTGCAACATAAAGAGAGATTGAATTTTTTTTAACGCTCAAAGTAATATAAATGATGTCAAAAGTCTTAAGAAATATGTTTTCTGTAGATGCTAATGAAAACACAAATGTACCGGTTCAGTACGGCAGCAACAGTTGAGCACACCATGAAAACATGTTGGAAACCAGCAGTAATGATGGAACAATTAATACCTCAATACTTCACCAGCAATGTAGAAATATAAAAATAATAAAACCAATGAAGTCACTGCGCTGAAATTATATCTTGCCAATAGAAAGCTTATGAAGTGCATAACTTTAACACTTACAATGGCAAAGATTGGCCTCTAATCTGTCTAAAAAGAAGAAATATGGGGATCAAATAGTAAATTGTTAAGGGAGAAATGAGTAGGTGAAGGCCACTTATAAACTTCATAACCAGTAACAAGAAATTACCTGGTTTGAACAACGAATAATAAGATAACTTATTAAATTGGCAAATTACATGTGGTTACATTGTATGTATTGTATTTGTCTTTTATTTCAATATTATTTTCAATTTAATGGGCACAGCAGAGCTCATTCCCCAGATATATAACTGTATTAAATGAAAATCCTGGGAGTGTAAGTTCTGGTTAAAGCTATAGAATAGGGGTGGTGTGCTTATGTATGATATTGGCAAGAGAGCCATGGCTACATGCGAGTAACTGCCTCAGCATTTGTCTGTAGATGTACACTGGGAACCATATAGAACTCTTTCTAGTTTGGCCGAGGGTGGGGATCATACCCACTCATCTTCTGAGTTTGCAGACTGACCAAGTGGCCTGAAACATTTAACTTGTGTAGTATTGGAAATGTGCTGAGCTCTTAGTCTATCCTAAGGAACAAACCATAAGGGTTGGATTCAATACACAAGTTTCAAGCCTGGATTTCTATTTTCCTGAATATCTGTTGATACTGCTGATCACAGGAAACCTGTCTTAATAAGTGACGTTTGACTACATCCATGAAAACATTTCAAATAGATTTCCCTATTAGTTCCCTAATCTCTTCGTTGTCCTGTATCTCTATTACGAAGTACAAGCTCCCATGCAACAGACGAGATAATGCTTGCAGCTAGTAGTATCAAGTTGCTGCAGTATTGATGATATGTACTCTACATAAAACTCCCCCTCCAGAAGCACTTAATTGGCTTACTCTTACTTCTTTTGAATATTTATTAGCTCTAACTGCAGTGTTTCGTGAAAAATCTGTTGTAAAATATTGTATAGATGATGTTTCTAAATAATGTTAAACCTTAATTTGTAAAAGATGTGCTAGTACAAATCTTGCGGGCCTAGTCGCTTGTTACTCAATGATACATGTATTAGATCCCGTGACCCCTTCTGGTCTTGCAGCTAAATATTTAAAAATATTCTTTCCATTAAGGTAGCATTTTCTCTCACACTAAGATTCACTTGGTTTGTAAAGGAGTGATGGCTTGGTGGTGTGTTATAAGTTACAGAACTAGGGAGGACATAACGATCATCTCCATCTGGAAGATGTGATGGACAGTATGAAACTAGTGTCTGGTAGTTGTTAAGCGAATATATCTTTGCAACAAATAAGCTGTGTACAATTACATATTTGGTTATTTGTTGTTAAATGTGTAAGTTGATAGCAAAGAAATAAATTATTCCATCTTATTATCCCTAGGAGTTGAAAGAAGAAATCCATGTTGAAGAAAGTGTTGCAAGTGGAAATCCTTTGAATGAGTAAGTGTACATCATAATGAGCAAAAGTGTTCTTCCGTTTTTATGAGTGCATAACTGAAAATGTTTCATTGGAGCATATGATACATATCTTATATTAACTTTCTATTCAGCAACCCACAAATTATCCATTCTCTTACAGTTCTTTCTGACTTGGTGGAAACCAACTTCATATGGTAGGAGGAAAGTACATGCCACTGTAATATGGGTTTTGTTAGGAACGTCCACTACTTTTTAACTCCCCTAGTTTGCTGCTCTGTCCTCAGTCCCAGATGACTCTTTTGTAACCTAAAGTTTTGAGCTTAAATAGGTTCCTTCTCACCCACTATTGGTAGAAGTAAATCCGATCAAATATCTTCTACAACTAACCTTGAACTCTGGGAGGATTTAAGTAATTAGACAGGGATCAACATATCCCACATAATCTCTGGGGTGATTGTAGGTTGGGAATTCAAGATAACAATATCTGGAAGTTTTATGGGAAACCGCAATGGTGGGATGGGGATTGGTTTACAACATAAAATTCACCAACTTCTCGGCCTACCAATAGTTGTCTCATCTTTGTGTCTGCGGAGTTTTTGTTGGGTACCTTGCTCCTGAGGAGAAATACACATTGTGTACACTGGTCATGCTGTAGGGTTAACATAATGGCACATCAGACATGTCGATCTGAATCAGCTAGATAAATCAACTCTTGCGAATAGTATTTCATTGCAATATTAGCCTTCACGTCTACATAATGAAGCTCCGGCAAATATTCTTGGTTATTGCCGTGTTTGTTGCGGGGATTCGCCTGGGTGCACAGTCAGACGCATCAACGGACTGCCTGGACCGCCGCTGGGGTAGTGGACTTTTGGGCCATGCTCTCTTGTAGCTTCTTGTTCGTTGTGCGTCTGAGGCGTCGTGGTTGTCAACCCAGGATGTTGAATGACCGTACCTCGCCATATACTTAAAATATGGTCACTGGAAGGAAGCTTTGCATTTTCTTGGCCACTAAAGGAGATACATGGCTTTGTGGTAATTCTCCTTGGACCTAACTCTCTACACTGGTTGTAAGATGCCCATACAGGTATTTTCTGATAGTGATCTGACATTTTGTATTTTGCTTACATCTTACCAGAGACATCTTCTTCTCTTTTAGTTGAAGGGTTCAGTCTCATATCCAATGTTCACTTGAGAACGGGTTCTATGATAAAATTCCTCGCATTCCTTAGTTTGTCTACGGCTATTGAAAATCAATTTAGCCAGGATTCTATGATTATTGTGAATTTCTTTTAAACTACTGTAATGTATGTCTGAAATTATCGGCACTGCTTATATCATTCCCAATCTCTGACTGTTTTACACATATCCTTGTATGTATTGATGTTGTAACAGAGGGAAATTTAAAGGAATGACGCACAAGGATGATCTAAATTATCAATATAAATTAACTATAGATTAGCACCTGTTCATAAGAAGGTTTGAGTTATGAGGCTCTTGAGAATATAAAATGTGGTGTAATTGCCATGGGGCTAAACCAGGATCTATTATACATACAATAGTTGAAATTGGTTCTGATATGAATTAACCTAAGCCCTGAAGGAAAACAAACTAAAACAACACAAGTAGAATTCATGGTAAATTTAGGTTAGCAAAATTTAAACAACTTGAACAAAAAACAATTCAAATTTAACAAGAATAAGTAGAAGAGTCAAATAATCTAAATTAAACATTTTTAAGTTAATTTTCGTCAAAAGGATAAACATTGTGGACAAGACGAAATGAACCCTGAAGTAAAAACATCGAGCATAAAGCAATCTCCTCTGAAGTGCAGGGACAAATTTACTACATTGCATTGAACATTAGGTTAAAGGAATCTCCATCTTATATCACGAGGGTCCTATAGAACAAGTGCTATGTAATATGTATAAATCCTGAAACCGTAACGAAAGCG
This sequence comes from Meconema thalassinum, assembly GCA_946902985.2. NCBI lineage: Eukaryota > Metazoa > Arthropoda > Insecta > Orthoptera > Tettigoniidae > Meconema > Meconema thalassinum. Next base: position 242,790,943 of record OX336395.1, read on the forward strand.
AAAAGCGGACCATCTCTCTCTCTCTGACGCACAAGATATACCTTCCCCTCTGACATCATACAATTTCTCAAATACAATAATCAACTTGTTTGTAAAGTCACGTGGCGGGGGAAGCGTTCATTATCCCGGAAACTCTTTCTAGATATTATGAAAACCTATAATGATGGAGAATTCTATCACTTGATTTAAAATAGGTTATTTTATTCGGTGTATTATTTTCAACCTCAATTTCAAGTAGTTCGAACTTCGGCTATCAAATGCTACTGTCACTAACACCAAACAGTGAACGTTGGAACTTGATAGAGTGCTTATAACCAACCAAATATAATTAAAAAATAAAAACACACCAAAATAATAATGTATTTCAAGTCCTCTTCCACCACTATGATCACAAGTAAGCTGTACAGATAGCGTGCTGTTAACTGTCGTTCACGTGTTTCAATTATAAAGTGAAAAGGTTCCCCCTCCCTGGCTTTTCTTATCGCAAACACACCTGTATGGTATCAAATAATTGTTGATGTAACGTTCTCACGGTTTGATGAGTCAGTTCATGTTTCTCTGACTCACATGCACCTGCATCACATCAAATAATGCTACACTTTTCATCCGGTTGCGTCAGCTTGTTTATCGCATCAATTATCTGTTGATGTAACGTTATAAACACCTGCTTTGCTTGACGTCACACACTCCAAGATTCCGCTTGTTTCAGCAAAAGTCATTGTTTCACACGTATGCTTCCTGTAATGATACACCTTGCAACCGGTTGAGTCAGCTTGTTTTGTTTTATCCCACTTCTCCTCAATACGAAGATCGCGCATCGCAGATCTTTTTCAATTTAGACCAGGTGACAGAAGATGGTGGACATGCATACACTATCTCTGTATTTGCATAATGCAACCATGAAAAAATGACTTCTAAAAATTCTCTACCCTAGCCACCTCCCTCCCTAACCACCAACGTAACTGCCACTACCTTTGGCCGATCATTTAGAGATAGCCCGCTCAGCTTACCTCACTGCCCCTCCCTAGCCGCCACCGTCATTGCTCTACCGGTAAAAGATACTCCCTCCTCGGCTACGCTGACAAATAAGTAAATAATAATACTACCCTCACCATCTCCTCCCTAGCCGGCACCATCTTTGCTCGACCGATTGAAGATACCTCGCTTAATCACCCTTCCCGTCTCCTGTGAACATCTCCTAACCGTACACCCCGAAGTAGCATTCCAACATCACGTTACCTCCGCGATGGAACTGCTAACCCACGTAACATCCTCATAAACCGTTATTTTACCCCCTACAGTGGGGGTAGTTTTTAGCTTGGGGTTGAAATTACTTGTTCTTTGGAATATGGGCATTACGCCCTTTTGTTTGAACCGTCACACGACTCTCTACAAATAGTAGTTCGCGACATTAATCGGTGGCATCTCGAGTAGATAACTTTTTTGTTAAAGGGAATCGAGTGGTGCACGGTGTGGGTTAGGTTAGATGAGGCTAGGTTAGGTTAAGCCATGGTCACCATCTTTATTTGAAACGTGGTATCCGTGTGGGTGGTTGCGCGCGGCCGCCATCTTGTGTGGAGGTGGAGGTCGTGTTACCGATTCAAAACCACTGCTCACGGCTTACCGCTCTGTCGCACAGTGATTGACCACTGGAGCTATGAAACCCCGCTGTAGTAGCCTCTCGAGTCCTCTTGTCCTACATACACACGGCCTTCTGCACATCACGGAATATTCCTGCACAAAGCTGTCATAGTTCATCTCGCATACTCATATGTATGCTATGTCACACTCGACTGACTCTCTGATTCGTTGCAGCCCACTTCGTTGACTGACTGCACCGTCGTACACGTGCCACTGAACTCTGCTGCTTGGCGTTCCATACATAGTTGGCGGGATAGTCTCAGTCATTCCAGGTGGATTTGATACGAGACCCAGTGTCTTTTTGGTCTGTCTTGAGAGTCCCGCGTCATCTCTTGGAGAACCTTTGTGAAGCATATTTACATGCGTACCACCTCCCGGTATCACTACCTACAAATGCCATCCACCAGCACGCCATTTGCCCACCGCGCTCTGTCGGGTGGTAAGATAAACTGACGGATTGTCGAGTTGAGTGGGGGGAAGTAAGACTAAATGGTGAACTTGCCACCATGTAATTATTTTAACTAAATTAGTTGGGAGGCTGACAGTACCTAGATATTTTATACCGATGGTAAATTGTGTGTATTGTGTCCATTTGACGGAAGTCCAACGCCCACATACGTATGGATCTCGAAATCAGCCTAGCACGAGACTAAAATCATCTCAGGATCTATATGGGTGAACAAAAGCAAAACCTAGCTTAAGTGATCTTGAGACCCACACTACAGTAAAGACAGGAGGTATCACAAGAATATAAATACCACTGTTTCTTAAAAGTCTCCCATTTTATTTCTTTCACAACGTAAATAAAATCAAAATATCATTTATCTCCACAGGGTGAGAAGCAAATATTTGAAATAAGAACTATCTTGATAATGAAAACAGACTGTTGCCCCTGGGAACCTAACTAAACTGCTCTTATCTCATTCCAAACTGGAGTAAAGAGGAATGAAAACCTGATCATATTGAAAACATCACACAAATATAAAAACATTTCAATGATGTTTACATTAAATCTATTTGCATGAAAACCCGAAAATGATTACTCCATCTGTTATCCGCACAAACTGTATTAATTATTTCTATATATTTCCTGGTCACATTCCAGGATGTTCAGAAAATTAATAGTCCACCGGTATTCAACTGATAACATATTTTTTTTACTTCTTATGAACATTTCCAAAATTCATCCAAAATATTGATTTATTCCATGAAATTTTATATGCCTGATTTCACACTTCACAATTAATATTAATTTAGTTTTATAATTTGCAATTATTTTAAAAAATGTCTCTGACTCCAACAATTTCCAACCAAGATATCTTTTCCAAAGATTATAATTCGTAGTCTCAAAATTGAGTGACTAGATATTAATTTATTCCTCAGAGTAATTTCTGACATTTCTCCACATTTATTTGGGATTATAATTTCACTCTTGACTAAAAACACAAAATCTAACAATTCCTACTAGAATGTATAAGTTTACCAATTTCTATCTTTAATTAGCACAATATTGATGCAACTCAAAAATCTGAGAATATCGGATATTATTATTTGAATCATATTATTTTTAATTTCATTTCTGTATAAACCTTTCTTCATTCAGCCTATTTATAATTAATCAAAATTTATCAAAGTTTAAATGCACCAGGTCATTTCGTCCTTGCATCCGGTTAGGTTCCAAATATCTAAAGTGCGGTTTAAAACACCACCTCGCTCTGTAAGCGACTTCGAAATATCGGTAAGTAAAATGAGGTAAATAAAAATATGAATTCTACTGATGATGTTATATGCTGATTCATAATGGGGCGACTACACTCTGTCTTACCCTTTTTTTGGCACAATTATGGTGTGAGGTAAATTCACTCCCTGTGACCGACATAATATCGTGTCCACAATACCTTTGAAATATCACTCAGCTCTACTGGCTGCATAGTTTAATTTATACACATCACTGATGAACCATGTCACATGCATGTAACCCATCTCAAGGACTTCACTGCCGCCTGGGCAAAATACAACAGCTACACATCAATTAGTTATTTTCTTCTTATACTGTACCCATTCGCATGTTGGGAAATACATGGTTTGTTACACTGAATAACGTGGCATCCTAGCAATCTACAGTTTAAAATGCTTGCAATAGCGGCTGCAAGGTTTTCACTGTTTGTGGCGTTCAAGTTAACCTCAGGAATTGTTATTTGGTCACTGACTAGAGAATATTTTGTGTCCCTCGTGGACATAGAAATCTGACGGCCTCGTGCTTGACATGTAGTGTTCCACGGCGTTGTAATTTTCACAGATGTTCACAAATTTAATAATAACGTTGTTCACGCACACACAGGCGTTAAATATAAATCGATGGCACACTACTTGGTGAATAAAGACGCAACGATGAGCGGTGATAATTTCCTCTCCTTCCAGGAGGACTTTTTCCTTGTCTAACAAGACGGACAACTTCACATGTCCAGTGTGGCTGGAGTGCGTAGTACGGCGCTCCTGCCTGCTGGATCTCGTGAATTCGCGAGTCGTTTAGCAACTAACTCCTTCCGTTTCGCGTATCTGCGATGTAAAATACCTTACCATAGTATAAAATCACATTCACCAGAATGTTCAGAATATGCTGAATTCCAAAATGAGATGTTCTGAGCCTTGTGAAAAATGGAGACACGTTAATAAGGACTGAGATAGAGAAATCGTGGATTTCTTCAAATTCAAAACTACATCCATAATCATCTCCAGCCATGCGCTGGTCTTCGGGTGCGTTCAAAGATGATGCATTACATTAGCAAATGTATTGCAAGGAGAAATATCACAGAGCATGAGCTCAGCGGGCTCATTTGCCTCTCCGTCGTTTCAAATAAAAATGAAGGGATGCATTTTTATTTGATTCCAAGTCCAAATCAAGCTTGGTGATATTTTTTAAAATTAGCTGCGTTAAACGTGCCATTACGCTCGCCAGTCTGAAGATCTTCTATAACATAGCTCCCATTGTTCAGGGGTTCTTGAACACAATTAAGCCCATATTACAATGATAGGAACTTCCCATATACTCTGTCTATGGGACTAGAAATCCCGGGTCTCCTTACAAGAACAAGATCTCCTGCGACGAGTGGTTCTCTAAATTTCTTGAGTCTCGTCCTCCTCAGGCGTTTCGCAGCTTGTCTGTCCAATGTATTCCTAGCAGCTGAAAGTCTGCTTGCATGCAAGTGTTGTAAACAAGATGGTGTTACAACTACACGAGTCCACACTCGCATTGGCATCTGATTCAAATGCAAGACCATAGGTATTTGACCAGTGCTTTCATGGACAGTTGAGTTGATGCAATTTGTCATTACCACTAGGACTTCGGTCCAAAGCCAGTGTTCCTCCTGACAGTACAATCGACAGAATTTGGTAATGGTGGGCATAACACATTCTGCCGGATTGCTCTCTGGGTGTCTTATCGATGTTAATACATGCCCTATTCTTAATTCGTTCATGGCATCAGCAAATTCTACAGAGGTAAACTGTGATCCGTGGTCAGTCAACAGGAATTGTAACTTTCCTGCCTCCGGTATCACTTGGCGTTTGATCCTTTGTATTAACTGACGTGCTGTGGCTTTCTGTATCGGATGGAGAATCGTATAACCGGTGAACACGTCGATAGTCACGACGATGAAACGATTCCCTCGACGAGCCTTCAGGATCGGTCCATAATGGTCCTGGGCGTATAACTCCCTCGGTCGAGTTGAGAGTATGGGTCTAGGTGGCTCTTTCAACAAGTGCGACGTGTACTTGTTACGCTGGCATGCGTCACAAGCACGTAAACACTGTCTAACAGACGTTCCTAACCCTTTCCAAGTGAAGGACTCTTTAAGCGTGGCACTGGTCTTGTCAGTCCCTCCATGTTCAATGGATAAGTGTACCAATAGAATAACAGTTTCTTGGTATCTCCTCAAAATAACTGCACTAAGATGAGTGTGGTCCTCATTAACGAATTTATACAGAACACAATGATAGATTAAATAGCTATCGGCGATATCAGCTGTCTGGGGCATAATGGATATCCTGGGCATCCATTCGGTTTTCCAAAAAAACGTATGATATTCCTCAGCTCCTCCTCACGTCTTTGTCCTTCGGGTAGACGACGAAGTCGGCGAAGGTGTTCTTCGCACTCTCTCTCTCGATGTCAATGGCATTTTCAGTGGCTTCCGGATTCCGGCTGAGAATGTCGGCCAACACATTCTGTCTGCCGGGTCGGTGTACAATTTCCGAATCAAACTGTTGGAGAAACAGTGTCCAACGTGTGATCCTGTCGCTTGCCAGTCTTTTACGTAGTATGAAGGTCAATGCGTGTTGGTCAGTCCTCACTACAATTTTCTGGCCCCAAGGAAGTTTTCGCCAGTATTCCAATGCGTAGACAATTGCAAGTGCCTCGATCTCCGTGGTAAAATAGTGGGCTTCGTGTGCTTTCAAACGCCTGCTTAAGAAAGCAATATAATGGCGTTTCTTCTAATCAACCTCCTGCAGTGGGATGCCCCCGATCCCAATGGCAGATGCGTCAGTTTCCAGGATGAAATTCCGGGAGTAGTCCGGATATTCCAACTATATATTTGATGTTCCCAGGTACTGTACGAGGTTAGACGGGAGTCTTGTCGTGGTGAGCCAAAAGTTGGATAAATCTGCGCTATGTTTTGTGGTTAATCATTATGGGTTTCCTCTCTCTGTACATTATAACAAGCCTCGGTTATTTAAAGTATCTTATTTTTTCTTGGAACATAAAAGTAATCACCCATCTCCACACAATTTCTGTTACCATAAATAGTAGTAACTATTCATTTGTGATGTATTCAACAGTGAAGCACACGGTCTGCATATACAAAATATACACCATAATCCATAAATCCAAAATTATTATTCGGTAGGGAATATAGTATTTACGAGCACGTAATTCTGTTCGTCAGCTGGGGTTTATTTGCTAGGATTCCATTAAATAATCATTATAGCCTCGCACAGCCATTCTGTTAGAGCGACTCAATGTGGGAGAAGAAAATTGATGAACATCCGCCGAGGAAGTATGAATCAGGACACAATATCCGTAACCATTCAATAATTTCAGTAATTGAACTGATCAAAGACCAGGCTGACTTTTGGCAAATAAGATGAGTGCGTGGAAATAATTACCCATTGCCCATTATAAGCAATTCTTTTGAAATTGATATGGATTACATATAGAGAGTGGTTCACCAGCCCCTTATCTTTTTTGCGGAATAAGTAACCCGACTAACGCGTATATCATTTTCATCCTAAAAACATTACTACTTGCTCCTTTACGGCATTAGTACAACTTTACCGCTGATTTCATGCTCGCGAATGTAGTAGAAATCATTAGCGGTAGTGTTATTTCAATGACCTCAACTATAATGCATGTTTTAAACAATCACAGCTCCTAATAACACCAGATTACGTTTGTACAGGTGCCTATGGGGGCTACGAATAGATTCAATACGTGCCAGCAATTCACTATGGCTATCAGTAGCTAAGGAGGCTAAATCATACATTTCTGGTGTTGCGTCTGGTAAGCTGTCTGGTAGCAGGTTCGATTTCGGTGCTGGTACATGCTTTTTTCGTTTAATGCCGATTAAAGTGGATGCACAAAGGCCACTTATGTACCCGTTCCAAACTGATTTTTTATTTGGTCCTGAAAAGTACCATTTTAACCGATGGTATGTAGACAGGTTCGACAACGACATAAAGATCTGTGGAACGAATGCAAGGTACTCTGTATATTCAGGGTATGAAGCGTTCAAAGTGTCACCTCCTTGGTTTAAAGGGATAATCAGTCTCACTCAGGCCACCGCACGTAACGCGTCAAAGACCTCGGTAACCTCAATCCTCATTCTTACGTTCGACAAACTTAAAACAGTATTAATTGATGCACTTATGAGGAAACCCGCATCGTATTGAGTTCATGCCATTGTTATCATGGCGTTTCTTTCTAATGATATCAGAAGAGATTTTGAAATGATCAGAAACGAAAGCTACTAACTGAATGAGCTTCTGCTGAATGGATTTTCAGATAAGATTTTTTTATACCAAATAAAGTGTGTTGGCATATTGTGGAATTGATTTTCAAACTTTATCATCTAGTCGAGACCTACATATAAGCCATCCTGGAAGTGATTTTCCGTGGCATCCCATTTCTAGTCCAGAATAAAATGCTGGAATGCTTCGAAATTTAAGACCACTGCGACCTCCTTAACAATCTTGCCTTCAGTTACAAATACACAAATTACTGCCGACAACTTAATAACATAGGTTAATTGACAAATTTAATACACACATGAACACAAGAATGTGATGATCACGATTTCCAAGCCCCTAAAGTTTAAAAAGAAACTTCAGTTATTGACGACACTGAGAACAGCAAAACGAAGTCTCATGTGCATTGGCTCAGGGCTAATGAACTATTAGTCCTACTGCCGCGGAATTTAAATTAAAGAAAACGTTGAACCTTCTTCTCCACCTTGTAACTAGCTGTTCTTTGAGGAAACTATTTTCCTAAAATTGGCTACGATGGGGAAAATAAACTTGCGAAACATTTCACTGGCTAATTTTCAGCCAATGGTAGATACTTATTAACTCTGATTTCGAACTTGAAAGCAATACCAATTTGTGGATGATGGTATATTAATCATACCAGAGTAAACACCTCACTGGTTAGTCCACGAATACCAATGATATGCCAGTTTGAGTGTTGAGAGTGTACGTTGCATTGAGAACAGCCCATAACCGCGAGAACATTACAATATTCCTAATTCTCATAGCTCCATAAAGTTATGTTTCCGCAACCCACAATGCACGTGGCTAGGTGATGCGATCGAGGTGGCCGTGGGTTAAGCGAACACCTGCACATTTCAGAACCATCACAACAGAAGAAAAGAAAATGAATCTTATCCTTGAACGTGAACATTAATATTTCTAATGCCCTGCGACAAAAATCGAATTCGAATCGGTAAGAACATTTTATATAAAGAAAGTAGAGTGTCTAACGCAAAACGTTCTTACTATCTATCTTTGTGAGGTATTCTGCACTACTTGAAATGTGTAATTCTCAATGCCTGAAATGGTAACGCATCGGAAGGATCGGGGTTCGATTCTTGTTAGGTTCCAAATTTTCTCTTTACTTAAGTTGTATCGTCTGTGTCGACCATTTTACCTATGTCTTACTATGGAATTGACATGAGATATCACAGTTGATTATTGGGGAGGGGGCTTGTCCTATATTACTGTATAGAGAACACATGCATTTTCAGGCTGGGTTCCATGAAAGCTACATAGTGTTCGAATGTGGTATTACACGAAATAATCTTAATATGTAAACGTCAAATACAGTTGTCTTCCATTTTGTTTAAATTTTATAACAAAATAATACCGAGGGAAATTCTGAGGAATACGTTTACTTCGATGCGACGACTGACGATTAGAATCTCCTTCGATATGCTATGTTAAAATCCATGTCGGAGTTTTAAATCATGGTTTACGGTATTCATTTAACTTTCTGTCATTACATGTCACATGGCATAACCTACTAATTCGATCGTATTCTCTTCATAAATTAGCAAAATTCATTGTACTCTGCACAGGAATACATCGTAATTGAATAAATGTGGTAATGTGACTCTGTAAGTGTGGCTTGATATTATATCCCCACTAACATGATGCACGGACTGTCGTCCAATAATGTTTGCCTACGGCTGAATTCGAAGTACTATTCTCCTCGGTCTCTTATACCACGTCAGAATGGACTTCAACCGCCTCAGCCATGAAGATAACGTACACATTGCGCGCTACACGAGTACTAGCCAACTAGGCTGTTCTACCTCGAACGTTAGTATGCGTGCCAAAGTCTTCAATAATAGTTTATAGTGTTCATTTAACTATCTAGGATTGCAAATTACGTGGCGTAACCTATTAATTCGATTGTATTGCATGTACTTGTTGTACCCGTATCTGGAGAAATCTGCCAGAATCCGAAGAAGGAAATGGATCGCAGAAACGTGTGGTACCCGGCTAGAAAAATCACGAAGAACTACTGGCAAACGAATCGGGCGATGACGGCTACTCCAGATTGTTGTATAAGATTAACTACAGGTTCGGTTAGGAATTAAAATAAACTGGAGAGTAAGAAACCCTTTCAAACACTCAAAGATTGGGTAAAATTGTGGGCCCATATGTCCTATCTCCACTATAGCACAAAATTTCCCGAATTAATTGCAAATTAAAATACCAATTTTCTAAAAATATCCGAAACGCCCAAATATGAGCCTGTAAATATTTATTTCACAAACATGTACAGCAGGGAAAATAAAATCACGCCCTTCAAATAACCCTTTTAATATATACTAGCATTACCCGTCGCGGCTCGCCCGCCAGTATTCTAGTTGTAAGGAGTACACTTAACAAAATCTCAATCATGAATGCTATGACTGATTTATCCTTGGTATGATTAATCAGACTTTATCAATTCAGCTACTGGTCAGTCGTTAGGGGTTTGTCATTCCTTCATTGGTATATCAGAGCGAAGTTAGTTTTCTGGGAATATCACAGACACTGTTAATTTAAGGGCCTTTATATGTGGTTTTCGGAGACCCTTTATAGTCGGGTGAAAAAGACCTTTCGTACCACACTCACACGTGAAAATTGCGTGAAAAAAATCTAGAATGCCCCTTGACCCCCTTAAGCGCATTATACTGTATGCATTGATGAATTTTACAGCTTAATTTTGGTTCAGTGATAACCTTATAACCGTCTGGAAACTTTAACAATAATGTAATAATTGGAATTGCATTGCGTCTTACAGAAATAGATGGACCTGTGGGATTCTGTTACCATGGTTACCGTGTTGCATTCTTTCATTATTTTATTGTAAATAGACAGGTTTTAAGGTATTTATTTAATTGTGGGGCATGCAAAGAGTATGTGAGTGCGTTTCGCTTACGCATTGTGTTATGCTGAACCTGTAGGTACCCCATATGTGTAGGTTGGTGTTATTGTGACCTTATATTCGGTACAAAACTGGAATGGGACCCTAGAAGAATAATATAGGGAGGTATTATAGCAAAGCAAATAACAATGATCAAACAAACTTGCCAATTATAATAATTATCAGCCTTGAGAAATAAATTAAAATTCGAATAAAATTATACCCGAGTTTTTTTATATTACCTATTTAAAATTAAACTAGCGGTGGCCTTTTGCTATTAGAATAACACCACTGAACTCTATATAAAAACTCCTTAAATCGAATTAATCCCTATTTTATGAATCTTGTAAAATATTCAATCTATTGGAAAATATTAATAATAATTATTATAATAATTATTTAAAATAATAAAAATATGTTTACATTTCCCCCATTATTTTACATTTATGTACAGAAACTTTTGAATCTTGCCACTAAACATTAGTCAATATTATTGCCTTAGTCATGAATTGGAAATTGTAATCTGTGCAATGAAGCCTAGATTACGATTATGTTCACTCCAATACTTTCATCTTCAAATAGAAATACTAATAAAAATAATACAAATTGTTTCAATTAATATATCAAATTCCCATTGTTTCAAGTGCGTTCTCATATCCATGATCCATTAATAATGAAGATTTGAGCATATATCACTAACATGACATAAACAGCTGATCGTGATAGTTACCTTAACTATCATCTCGAAACAAAGGATCAACTCTTCCTTATCGTAGATTTTTACACTCAGAATAATGCACACACATCGACGACTATAAACTGCATATTATCAACACCTATTTGTTACTTATTTGTCGGGGAACAATGTCAAACACGCACATTGCCACTTTCACTCAACGCTGCATACTTATGCATCACCAAGCTGGAATACCATTCCTCAGCTTCTTAACAAATCTTAAAATTGAAGTTGCAGCTCAACTTCGATCACAATGCAAAACTCTACGTAAATCCAACGACTATATTCTGAAGAAACAATTATGCTCATATAAATCCTCACTAAAATGTGTATTCTTAACCCATAGGAGGTTGAAACGATTCTAAATAAATAATAAATACAATAATAAAATACCTCTATTATCAATGGCTCCATAATGCAACAACTGCCTTCCAACATTCTTATTCCAGACATAACAATTCGCTGTATAGTTTCCCTTTTACATTGTCATAAATATTTAACTCCATGGAATAACGTTTCTTAAACCACCAATAACGCTTTTCTCAAAAATCCTTAAAATATTTCTTAAAACCATTATTCTTCTTAATATTCAACGTTAGAATATATTTCAAAAATCTGCCATCCATTTTAAATAATGTCAGCTCTCAAATTTAACTCAAGTAAAATGATCACGAAACGATCATCGCCTCTAAAAATACGAAGATTAAAATTTAAATCGCACATCGTAAAACTCCCAAATATCACCATTGAAATCACAAATCCTTAAATTCCCTAAATACGGTCATCGATCAACCTAGATAAAAATACTACGTAACTTTAATTAGGAAATCCAAATTTAATAAAGATAATTCCACTCCTACAATTTAATTTAAATAAAATATAATACGACGAAAACAATTAGCCAACTCGAAAATGCAAGTAATAAATCCTACAGCGGGATATCGAAAATGTTACTTCAGATATATTCAAAGCATGCCTTTATTCAAATACTACATAAATGGATTGCTTCTACCTGGTGTTGACCTCAAGTTGACTAGATGAGTTACATCTTCCTTTCTGTAGAATAGAAATAATGCAAGTATAGCATTATTACTTCTCCTTATTCCTGGATCGTCTTTATCGTATATCGTAATACTTGTAGCGTGGCTCAAAGTAACAATGCTTCCTCTTACTAGTTTGGTTATTTACTTCACGTAACTAAACTTTCACTAGACGGACGATTATCACCTCAACATTCGATGTTCACAGTATAATGCTCGATAAGTTATCGTCACATTCTATTGTTCGGAAAAGTACACTGCCGGAAAAAAATTAGGTCACCCTTTCAGAGGTAACCAATTCACTCAAGATTTATTGTGGCAACAGTGCATATGGAGTTCATGAAATGATTAAATATACAGATCAATAAGTCAAGCGGTTCAGAGATACCAGGTATCGACCCAAGCTGAAACACCCAAATTTGTAAGAGGTGTAGCCTCCACGGATGGCAATGCAGGCACTGACTCTTGCATCCAGTCGATCATACAGATGGCGAATACTGTCTTGGAATACGTTATTCCACGCCTGCTTGACCTGTTCACACAGTTCTGTAAGAGTTGTGTGTGGACGAGTCGCACGAGTCACTAGTCGGCCCTTTATGTCCGATTGGTGACAAGTCCGGCGATTATGCTGGCCAGGGAAGTTGCTGGACGTCTTGCAGTGCACGTTGAGTTGCACGGACAGTGTGTGGGTGAGCATTATCCTGTTGGAACAACACATCCCTGTTGCAATAACGGCAAATGAACGGGTCTAACAACATCCTGCACGTACCGAGCGCTGTTTAGCGTACCCTCCACAAACACCAAAGGTGAACGAGAGTTGTAGCTTATCGCACCCCAGACCACAAGGCCTGGGGTGGGGCCGGTGTCTTGGACGAATGCACTCTACGAGACAGCGCTCACCAGGTCTACGTCGAACGACCTTCACTTGTGTGCAGGCAGAATCTGATTTCATTGCTGAAGACCACGGCGCGCCATTCCATCTTCCAAGTGATCCTCTGACGGCACCTGTTGAGCCGAGCACGTCGTTGCTGTGGCGTGGGTGGAAGACGGGATAGAGGTGTGCGTGCCCGTAGTCCCAATGCTAGTAACCGGTTCGCAACAGTTCGTGTTGACACTTCTCACAAACCCCCGTATCCACGCTGTGGTAGTTGTACGATCTCCCACTGCTGCCCTTGCAATACGACGATCCCGGTGGACGTCTGTGCTGCGTGGACGTCCAGATCCTCGTCCACGGGTGTGAGAATGTTCACGTGACCACTGATACCAGCATCGTTGCACAACGGACACAACACGTCCGACTTGTGTAGCAATTCTACGAACTGACCATCCCGACATTCGGAAGGCCACAATTTGACCCCTTTCAATCTCGCTCAGTTGGCTGTAGGAAGCACGAATGCGTGCCCATGGCATTGTACCTGCTCGCTTCACACGTTCGCACCACAGTGAGCCGTATAGATGTGAGCTTTCCCCATTAAATGGTAGACACAGATGTCGCTCTGGTAGCTATGCCACGGTTATCAGTACAACTACTAACCCCCATATGGCATCTGCCGTCATGGGATCAAAATCGACGTCGTCTTTTCAGGTGAGCTGATTCTTTTTTCGTGAATATTACTTCGTCACAATTCACATAAATAAAGTTATAAGTTACTTACACATTGTCTCTGCAATATCATTGTGATATTCCTTTTCTTTGATATTATATCGCCTCACTAAGCGCTAAAATTCACTTATTGATTCTGTTCACAGAATCCCTTCCTTAGCAATACTAGGTAATTTTCACGAGGCTGCCCTTTGTTTCCGCTCGACAGTACTCACCGCCTTGTTTGCCGGTGTTCGAAATTTAACTTCTCCCGCACTCCCAATCACGTCATTTCGCGCGTCTATCTCGTCTGAGCGACACCGATTAAAAGCCTCGAACTCAGCCATTGTCTTCCCCTTCTCAATTTCAGATAGCGTCCTTTCCAATAGAGCTCGCGTTCTTAGAATTATAAATGTGTCTGTCTTCATTTTCAATCCACATAAAAATTATCATTTAGATAATTATTGTTATTAATTATCACATCCTCCTATTCCATAAAATCCTTTTTACATTGATCGCTAAATAGCAATGAGCAGCTTCTTAATCGGACTAAATCACGTTCATGATTAATGGTCCCACGTCGTGTGACTTCTATTGTCTTGAGCTTTGTCTCTTTCCAATGTTCATTCCCACGCCAACGTTAAGGGGTTTGCCTAATACTCCTTCCTCGATACCACAAATGACACGTAGCTTCGTTCCTATTGGTGCGGCATTTCTGTATAAACTAACCTTGACTGATACGCCTAATCTATCTCGTAATAATTTCTCTGATTGGACCGGCTTTTTCTTTGCTACCAGGGAGCCCCATTCTCTCTCCTGATCCAATCTTTAGACAACAAAATATCGACACAAAGACTCATTTCCAGCGCTGTCAGAAATGCAATTCTTACAACAATAAAATTTGAGTACAGTGTGTTCTTCAAGTAGTAATAAATCACATGTTTGTAGAATGGTCCTTAGTATTTGGCGCGGAAGTGATTACGGTCGTTTTTCCTTTGCTAGGCCCATGGCTTAGTTTACATTGTTGTCACACAGACAGGGCGCAGAGAAATGTCGACGATAAGGAGAATTGTAATGTTAGTTGGTTTTCATAAAACTATATAGTAAGGGGCTGGTGAATCACTCTGTTTATGTGGGATTTTTGGGAGATATTTATTTATTTATTTATTTATTTAAAAAATCAAATACTACACAAGAGCTGAACTGCAACACTCATGAATACAACACAACATCTACTCCGCATACTTTTCTCTCTTGTTTCTTCTTTTTTTGTTGTAGTTGTCCTCACTGCCTTCTTGAAGCACTCCCATATTCGGCTATCCTAATGTTCATCTGTCCTGGATGATGCATAGCTATCAGTCCATGGCTTCATGTATTCCGCACAGCTTGAGGTTTGTTAGGGACCATCATGTACACCTTTACGACACACGTCATAAGTTTACAGGAGTTTTACTTTTGTTACATGATAAGGTCCAAGAAATGTCATTCTGACTTTGAGTCCTGGTCCTATCTGGGTACGCTTTATGGCCACGAGGACTCCCAGCCGGTATTGTGTAGCCAATCGGCAATGTCTATTGAAAGAATTCTTGCTTTCTTGCTGGGCTTTGAGAATCTGCTTCAAATTCTTCTAGTAGTTCTTCATGAATGAGTTCAGTGATCCTTAAGTCGGTCTTGTGTCTCATTCTGACTCCTGTAAATAGTTCAAATGGCGTCCTCTCAATACTTCGATTGTATGTGGAGTTTATGGCCTGTTGCACAGCCTCAACATGCTTGTACCATCTTGTCGGATCATATATTGCAAGCTTTGCTAGAACTGAAGCAATCACAGAGATAATTATCTCTAATTGACCATTCGATCGTGGTAATCCAGTTGTAATGAGCACATGTTTAATGTTTTCAGTTTTGCAGTTTTCTTCAAACTCATGAGGTGTGAAGGCTGATCTTTGATCAGATATTATTTCTACAGGGCTTCCAAAGATTGCATTCTGTGCTTCCAATCTGGCAGTGACTTACTACATAGTGGTAGACGTTGTTGGATTCATCCAGACAAACTTTTTAACACTATCAACAACTGAAAATATGTGACGATATCTTTTATGACTCGGTTCAAATGGTCCAATATGATCTACGTGATTTGTATGCAATTGCACACTTTCCTGGCACTAAGGATGCAGGAATCGTTCCTGTTTTCCAGTCTTTCTGTTAATTTAGAGATCATTTACACAATTTGATATGATACTTTCGATTTTCTTCTTCATGTGTGGCATATAATATTCATGTTTGATGAGTTCTTCTGTTCTCTTGACCTCTCTCGTGAACACGTTTAGTAATTTCATGTTGCAGGGATATCGGTACAACTAAAACTTCATGACCTTGACAGAATTTGAAAAGTATGTCGTCTCGAATCATTAAGTCCATGTAAGATCGTTCGTGGCACATCTCTTTGATGGCGTTAAGACCTTCGTCTTCTTGTTGTGCTTTCATCACTCGGACAACCAAAGAATCAGGGACTGCATATAAGACAGGATGGCAACTCAGAGCATTGACATGTTGCATCCTCGTTCCACTTCTGTCGTCGATAGTATATCGGTACTCCTCCAACATCAAAACCCATCTCGCAATCTTAGGTGTCAGATCTCACTTATGCATCGTCTTTTGGAAAGCAGCACAATCGGTGATTATACTGAAATGTACTCCCAGAAAATACACTCGAAACATCTTCAATGCAACACTG
Source organism: Meconema thalassinum (assembly GCA_946902985.2). Lineage (NCBI taxonomy): Eukaryota > Metazoa > Arthropoda > Insecta > Orthoptera > Tettigoniidae > Meconema > Meconema thalassinum. The sequence continues at coordinate 242,807,641 of OX336395.1, forward strand.
ATGGCTGATACTTCTAGCTCGTAACTGTGATATTTTTCCTCTTGTGGTGTTGTGTTTTTGCTCATGTAATGTAGAGGATGTAGTTGATCATCCTCAGGTGATCTCTGCATCAGCACGGCTCCATATCCAAGCTTCTTTGTATCAGCATGAAGTTTGGTCTCATATGAAGAATTGTAGGATTCTTTTATAAAGCTTCCTTCCATTTCTCAAGGGACATTCTCTGTTCTGTAGAAAATTGAAATGCTTCATCCTTCTTCAGCACGTTGCTTCAATGTCTCGCAGTAACAGAGTGTTCTGATATGAACTTCCTGAAGTATCCAGTTAAACCAAGGAAAGTTTGCACTTGTTTCACATTTCTTGGTTCCGGAATTTTCTGTACAGCATTAGTTTACTCTAGTGTACCGAACAGTTATAAGACCAGTGGTAATGTATGGCTCGGAAACATGGACTATGACTGTGACTGAAGAGGAGCTTTTGAGAAGATGGGAAAGGAAAATACTGAGCAAGATTTATGGAGCAGTGAATGAGGCAGGAAGATGGAGAATACGGGAAAACAAAGAATTGGAGGAATTATATGGACATTCTGATATAGTTTCGGAAGTAAAGACTAATAGGCTAAGATGGCTGGGACATGTGGAGAGAATGGCAGGTGATAGGAAATCCAGGTGGAAGAAGATGCAAAGGAAGACCTAGGAAACGATGGTTGGATGACGTGGAGGATGATTTACGCAAGATGGGAATACGAAGATGGAGGAAACGTGCAGAAGATCGTCAGGATTGGGCAACGATTGTTGGAGAGGCCAAGGTCATACATGGACTGTAGCGCCGAGGAGTTGTAGTAGTATTAGTTTACTCTGATAACGGATAAAGTCGTCCATCCTCTACCACGTGTCCTAAGAACTCAACCTTCTTCTTCAGTAGATGACATATTTCTCCGTTCTGTTCAACGTCATAATCTTCAGCTACCTCTAGCACCGTATTGAAGCGGTGAAATGCCTCTGTTTCACCTTTAGCTGGAATTATCAAGTCGTCCATGTAAATAAGTACTGGGGGTGAAGCTGATTCCTGCCCGTGGTGCCCCTGCTAAGGTAGTTGGAATTATATTTCCATTACCGAACTGAACGTCAGCAATCCAGAAGCAAATCAAAGAATGGTGAAAATTAATATAAACCGGCCCTTTTCAGCGCCAAAACTGACAATCATCTCTGTCAATATTGAAGGTCTTTCATCAACCAAGGAAGAGTTATTAAGCCAGATATGCCATGATCAGAAATGTGATTTACTATGTATTCAGGAAACCCACCGAGACTTGACTCTCCACCGTCCAAAAATCAAGGGTATGAGCCTAATAGTTGAACATCCTCATCGACATTATGGCAGCATTATCTTTGCCAAACCTAATATTCAGATCGTCTCCACAGGAATTTCCATTGTAGATGACACCGAAATTCTTACAGTAGAGCTTAGCAACTGTTCTGTAACATCAGTTTATAAGCCCCCAGGTACTGTATTTAAATTTGTAGAACCCAGCAACTTCCAGCATCAATCTGTGAAGTTTGTTGTTGGTGATTTCAACAGCCGTAACACAATATGGGGTTACTCAACTACCGATGAAAGTGGTGAGGCCGTGGCTGAATGGGCAGACTCATATGATCTCAACTTATTGCATGATAACAAACTTCCAGCATCTTTCAACAGTGCAAGATGGAGGCGTGGATATAATCCCGATATGATATTTGTGAGTGAAAACATATCTCATTTATCAATAAAATCAGTGGGTCAAGCTATTCCTCACACGCAACACCGGCCTATTATATGCCAGATTTATGCTGCCATTCGACCACAGTCAGTTCCTTTCCGACGTAGATACAATTTTAAGAAGGCTGATTGGGAGAAATTTACCATTTCTCTAGATGAGAATATTCTAAATATTGAGCCAGTTCCTGAATTATATGACGACTTTGTAAATATCGTGAAGTATTGTTCCCGTGTTTCAATTCCCCGAGGCTGCAGAGCACAATATATAAAAGGTCTGACTTCGGAAACTGAGGAACTTTTGAAAAACTATCTTGACCTCTTTGATAATGACCCATTTGGTAACGATACCCTTCAAGCTGGGGAAGATCTTTTAACAGCGATTTCCAAGAACAGGAACGATGCATGGTGCCAATTGATGGAGGAGACGGATCTAAGTAAGAGTAGTCAGAAAGCCTGGAGACTCCTTAAGTACCTGAGTTGTGATCCAACAACAAAAGAGGGACACAAAAATATAACAGCTAATCAGATTGCTCGTCAGCTCGTGGAAAATGGTAAATCTGACCATCCATTACGCAGGTCAGATCATAAAATTGCTCGGTCAGAAGAACTCGAGATTAGTCAACTTATGCAACCTTTTTGCATGGCAGAACTGACGGCAGCCATTGATAGTTGTAAGATCGGCAAGGCAGCAGGAGTAGATGATATCAGATTAGAGCAGATCAAACACTTTGGGGAACGAGCAAGAGAATGGGTCCTAGCTTTCTTCAACAACTGTTTGAAATCCTGCAATTTCCCAAAAACCTGGAGGAAATCACGAGTCATACCGATTCTGAAACCTGGTAAAATGTCAACTGAACCTCAAAACTACAGGCCAATATCCTTGTTGTGTCACCTGCTTAAAATCTTTGAACGAATGTTACTGAACCGCCTAGTTCATGTCGTAGAGCCTGCTCTCATACAACAACAAGCAGGCTTCAGACCAGGGAAAAGTTGTACATCCCAGATCCTTAACCTCACTCAATTCATTGAGGATGGCTTTGAAACACGGAATATCACGGGAGTAGCTTTTATCGATTTGACCGCTGCCTATGACACTGTCAATCATCGTGCTTTGTTACAGAAGATTTATGGAATCACGAAGGATTACAGTTTCACAAAACTTATTGAAAGTTTCCTTCAAAACAGGAGATTTTATGTGGAATTCCAAGGACAGCGCAGTCGATGGAGACGTCAAAGAAATGGCTTACCTCAAGGTAGTGTTCTATCACCAATGTTGTTTAACGTCTACACTAACGACCAACCACTTCCAAGGAACACTAGAAGTTTTCTTTATGCCGACGATCTAGCATTAGCTTGTCAGGGGAAATCCTTCGAAGATGTTGAAGCTCATTTAACACAAGCATTGACTGAGTTGGATGTCTATTACTATGATAATCAACTTCGTCCAAATCCATCAAAAACTCAGTTGTGTGCATTTCATCTGAAGCACAAGCAGGCTCGTCGTGAACTTAACGTCTCTTGGCAAGGAACACGCTTAGTTAACGCTTCTCATCCAAAATATCTGGGAGTTACCCTCGATCGTACTCTGACCTACAAACAGCATTGCCGGAATACCAGACTAAAGGTGGAAGCTAGGAATAACATCCTACGTAAGATCACTGGTAGCACCTGGGGCTCTCAACCATCAACCTTGAGAACGACAGCGCTTGCAACATGTTACAGTGTTGCAGAATATGCATGTCCAGTGTGGTACAAATCCACCCATGCAAATAATGTTAACAAGGCGCTTAATGAAACATGTAGGCTTATTACAGGTTGTTTGAAGCCTACACCTCTTGCAAAACTTTACCAGCTTGCAGGGATAGCACCACCGGATATACGTCGTGAGGTAGCAGCCAATGAAGAGAGAGCTAAACAGGTTAATCAGTTTTCCCATCCGTTGTACGGTTATGTACCAGCCACCCGTAGGTTGAAGTCCAGGAGAAGTTTCCTCAACACCACTGCAGTCTTGCTAACTACACCAGCTACAGCTAGAAAACAATTGTGGACTTCTCGGCTTGGGAATAACTCTCTATGGGATCACCCTTCGGAAAGCCTCCCACCTGGACATGATCAGAAATGGATCGTGTGGAGGGCACTTAATCGTCTCCGTTCTGCTGTTGGAAGATCTAAGGATAACTTGCAGAAATGGCACTTCCCCGTCGACTCCACCAACTGCGACTGCGGTATGCCCCATACCATGGAGCATCTACTGAATTGTCCGCTGTGCCCTGCCACTTGTACAGCAGAAGATCTTTTACTAGCAACTTCCAATGCTATACAGGTTGCACATTTTTGGTTGACCGTGGTTTGAAAAGACATTGTGTGTTGTATGGTTTACTTCTCTTTTTTTTTTTGTTTGTAAATATGTATGTAATTTTAGTGTAATCCAGTATTTTGTTTGCTTCTGACACGAATAAATAAATAAAAAAAATAAGTACTCTACCTTGAACCACCTCCGATCGGAAGCCACAGTTAATGAAACTACTGGCAAGTTGCACAAACCAAATGATGCTTTTCGGAACTGGAATTGACCGGGATTGAGTGACAAAGCCGATATATTTTCTACCTTGAGACCGCACTGGCACATGGGAAAATCCATTTAAGTCAAGAGTACAGAATCCTCTTTTCAATCTAAGATATCTTCGATGAGCGGCAGTGGGTACCGATCCCTTAGGATGATCTTGTTTATCTTAGGATAGTCAACACACAAACGAGGAGTGCCATCTATGTTACGCACAACCACTACAGGACTAGCGTATTCTGAAGAACTTGGTAAAATTTTGCGTTCCTTTAACCATTTATTCACTTGGTCGTCAACAACATCTCTTTCTGCAGGTGTGCTCATCCTTTAGCGTAATGATCAACTTCACTTCCAAACTTTTCCTTTTCGCAGGCTCATAGGAGGAAATAGTTTCTTCTAGTTGCTATTAGTCATCGCTTGTAGACTCACCTACTTCTAATGGCTGCTCTTCATCAACATTGATCTGCATGAGAAATATATCTGGTTTTGGCTTGGAAATTCGAATGCCATTTTGATTTATTGTTCTCATTGTTGTAGTACATCATTTCCAATTATTGCCAGCATGTTCATTGTATCGCGAGTCACAATATAAATGTCAGCCTCAAATGCTTCATCATCAATTAAGACATCGGTGTGGAAGTAGGCTTTAGGTACGACATAATTCTTCCCAAAACTTGTAAGGATAAGATCAGTATTTCTTAATAGAGGAGCTCCTAAACGTTCTTAGTTGTCTTCATGGATAAAAGTTACGCTGCTTCCTCTACCTACTAAGGCATTTATCGTGGTACTATCAATCCTTAATTTCATGGTGAGAAGGGGAGGTGCAGGTTTCGTTAATGTGTTTACTGCTGTCCCTTACCTGCCTTACCATCTATTGTCTTGCACTCCATGGACTTATAACCAAATTTATTACATTTATAACATTTCAGACTCTTGTCTTTGTGACGGCAACTCGACGATTAATTGCCATATTCTCCGTAGTTGGAACATCTCTGTTCTTTTTGTAGTTTTCAGCAGCTCCAGCAGTCTTGTCGATCGAAGTAGGTATCTGTGTTCCATCTTTCATCAAAACCCTAGAGTTCCGTCTTTCAACTCTGAACTCATAGTCTCGCAGCTTTTCCCTAATATTCTTGAAATTCTTTGCCCCATACCAAATCAATTAACTTCCAGAGTCGTCTTCTATACCATCGATTAAGTACTGTATCAGGGAGTCATCATCAACTTCAGCTTGATTTGCAATCTCTTCCTTTACAAGCAGGCACCCTCGGAATGCTTCTTCTTTCTTATTCTTCTCCTTCTTCTTCTCCTTCCGCCTAGTCAGTAGTCTATGTACTTCTGCACTGCTCATCTTGATATCAAACTCTTCAATTAACGCGGCCTTTAATTTCTTCCATGTTGATAAACCAGTTTCACTTTGAATGAATAGGTTTGCCAGGCCAGACAATGAGTTATTAGCAAATACCAACTTCTGCATGTCGCCCCATCTCATCAGAACAGCTGTTTCATCAAATTCCATAATCCATTTTATGACTGGATAATCTCCTTTACCATCAAAGGTGCAAATAGAATCTTCCACATCTCGAAATGTTATCACAAATTTGCGGCCAGAATTTTCCCGTTTTCTTGATGAGGAATGGTCCGTAAGTAGATCATCTTCTTCACTCTCTTCTGCTGATGTGTCTGTCTCGTATATTACTTTCTTCTTAATTCTAATGTGCTGACTTGAATTCCCACCAGCTTTCAAGCGTGAACTACATTGGACAGAGTGTTGATCATCTCTGTCGTCACTTTCTTCATCCTCATCATCGTCATAAATCCCCGTTGTACTCGAGTTTTGATAGCAATTCTAATGTAATGACATGTATTAAAATACGCTTCACTAGCTCCTCTCTATCTCCCTCAAACCCCAAATGTAAGACATTGCATATTGTATTCAAATCACGTTCAGCAAAATTGTCAAGGACATACTTGGCCATATCGTCATATTCAGTGGAACCTTCCGAAAAATGAAATCCTGTGACCCCTCGTTACCTTTTTTGGTTCTGTCGATCGCCTTCGTTGCTATATATAAACTAATGCAGGTTTGTATTTTTTATTCGTTTCAGAGGTACTTAAATATACAAACAAGGAATTGAAAAAAAAAATCACATAATAGAGCACTTGCATATAACATAACACAAGAGCATGAGAAATGAAACAGGAATGATAATATCTACAATATTTACAAGAGTTGTGACCAGTATTTGGCTACATTGACAGCGTTGTTACCAGCCAATGCCAGATCCAACCCTGTGCATGAGTCTAGGCATAGACGACAGATCAGGAAATGCCTAGAAGTTTGTTTTTTCTCCGCACTCACACAGTGTGTCCCCATCATGCAAGATTCCCCATTTCATGAGATTGTCCTTAGATCTTGCTACACCGGTGCGCAGTCTCTTTAAGGATTTGCAGGTACACCATCCATCTTCGTGACCAGGTGGTAATTTCTTCTTCAATTTCAACATGTTACGGATGATCAGGGTACTTTTGATTCCACAGCTTAACCCTGGCCTTTTTTTGGGTTAGAATCAAGTGGAGAATATGACAGTAGAAAACGTTTCCTGTACTTCAGTCGAGCTGAAGGTGGCTGATGATCATGAAGGCGATGGGCTAAGATGTTGTTTGTAATTGCAGACACAGATGCAGTGGAAATTTTTAATCTTTGAATAACTCCTAACATATTGATCCTTGATTGCAATTAGCATATTTACGCAAACCTTGCGTCGTTAACTTAAACGTAATTGTCAACATTCATCGTAGTTAAGCATCATCGTCATTTACTTTTACAATGTACGTCTTCATTCTTCTATAACGTCGTTTATTTAGATGACACTGGCAAAAAATTTCAGTCTACTTACATTGGTCTGCGTCAGTTTTTATTATTTAATCTTACCGTTACTACAACAAGTAAGACTTTTTGGTTACAACTTACGGATCATGCAAATTAATATTGAAGGACTTAGTCGACTCTCCCGAATATCCTTGAAAACCATGTGGATGTAGCTGTTATACAGGAAACACATATAGATAATGAGGAAAATTTAAAATCAAGAGGGCGTGTTGCAGGATATGAATTCTTAGGAGCTACTAATCACCATGCTTATTGTGTCCTAATTACATTCGCAACAATATTAAAAATGCACATTTGATTTCTGTGGACACCTCAGAAAATGTTCACATTATCGTGATAAAAATTGAGAATATTACAATAAGGAATATTTACAAGCCACCTGCAGTAAACTTGTCTGCTGAAATGATCCCAACTCTACCTCATCCTAGCATATATATCGAAGACTTCAATAGCCACCATACTATGTGGAATTACAATGAAGACGATGGGAATGGTGAAAGAAGTGTTAATTAGGTTGAATCTAACAACCTTAGTCTAGTATTTAACTCAAAGGACAAAGGGACTTTTAGATCTGCGGCCTGGAATAACGACTACATCCCTGACCTTTGTTTTATTAGTCGGAACTCTAAATGTCAACCTCTTGCCACAGTGAAGACAGTTCTTAGGGATATTCCAAACAGCCAACATCGGCCAGTTTTTGTTAAAGTAGGAATTCAAATACCTATAATCAGATCCATTCCAAAACCAAGATGGAACTTTAGAAAATCTAACTGGAGCAAGTTTTCCAATGAACTTGATAAAGTTATTACGTGAGTGAAAAGTATGAAAGATTTGTTGGAGCTGTCTTATCAACGGCAAAAATGTGCATGCCAAGAGGATTTCGCAAAGAGTACATTCCAGGATGGAACAAGGATTGTGAAGAACTATACCAGTCTTACATAACCACCATTGATCTTGAAATCGCTACCGAATTGTTACAGAGCTTAGATGAAGCTCGCAGAGATACCTGGGTACAAAAGACAGAGACCTTAGACTTTGAAAGATCAAGCAGAGAAGCGTGAAGCCTGCTGAAGACATTCTCATGTAACACCAGATCAAATAGCCAGTAGAATATTTTCTTTTGTCCAGGGCACCATCGCATAAGCAACATACGTGAAGGTTAAGAAAGAACTAACCAACCTCAAGCAACACGCAGTCCACCGGTCAGAATATTCCAATGACTTCACAGTAGCTGAGGCTAATACTGCACTTGAGGATGTTAAGACAGGCAAATCACCAGGGTTTGATGGCATTCATCCTGAATTCCTTGTCAATTGTGGGAACAAGACTCGTAAATTGCTTGCTGCTTTCTTTTCTAATATAATGATCACTGGCAAACTACCAAACGCGTTCAAGAAAACAAAAATCATAGCTGTATTGAAACCTGGTAAGCTAAAGGATAAACCAGATAGCTATCGACAGATAGCTCTCCTAAGCTGTTGCTACAAACTTCTGGAAAGACTCATCCTTAACCGAATTGGTTCGAATATTCATGAAACAGGCTTTATACCAAGTAGAAGCTGCACAGATCAAGTTCTAAGTTTCACCACTCATATAGAAATTAAAACATATGTTGCTTTCGACGGGGGCATGGTGGCTCAGCGGTCTAGCTGTATGCCTCTCACCAAGGCGGTCCGGGTTCGATTCCTGGTCAATGCATGTGAGATTTTCGAAGTGAAATGCCATGTCCTGTGGTTCGGATTCCACGTAAAAAGGAGGTCCCGTGGCTCATAATCACAAGATTCACGGTCACGTAAAACTACAATCTTCCTTCCTTCTTTGCTTTTGTTGACCTTAAAGCAGCCTATGACACGGTATAGAAGGATGAATTACTTTACAAACTGATGCGTATCATACCATGTCAAACTATGAGCAAGCTTATAAGCAAGATGCTGTCTGAAAGATGTTTCCAAGTGGTTGTTGGGACCAAAATAAGTAAGCAAAAGAAACTGAACAATGGACTCCCACAAGGTTCCGTATTATGCTCTATAATTTGTACACATCAGACTTCTCTATTACGCAATCGATAAAATTCATTTATGCGGATGACCTGGCTTTGACAACTCAATAAGGAACTCTTACGTTGAGAAAGTCCTCCGTCATCAGAATTTTTCAAAATATTTTGGCGTTACTCCCGATACGACTTGGTCCTTCAAGAAGCAGTTGCAGAACACTGCAGCAAATCTAAGATCCCGCAATAACATCTTACAGACGTAACGTGGAACCACATGGGGAGCTACAGCAACAACATTACGATCTACTGCTTTAGGACTTGTCTATTCAGCTGCTGAATACTGTGCACCGGTGTGGTTTAACAGTTCACATGTGAAGCAGATTGATGTCCAATTGAATTCAGAGATAGGATAATATCAGGTTGCATCTAGTCCACTCCTCTGCACTGGCTGTCACCCCTAAGTAACATTGCACCACCTTGACTTACGTAGACAAAACTCTCTCCTGAGTAATATCAAAGGATACTCTCCACTCCACAGCTTCCTATTCATTCTGACTTACCTACAGTAAAGATTAGTCGGTTGAAATCCCGCCGACCACCCATCCTAACAGCGGAATCTCTACAATTAAATATTTTTCGGGTTCACAACCAATGGTCTGAGGTATGGAATAATTTATTCCATAAGAAATATAGAAACTTCATTGCTCCTATCAAAACACCAGCTGGCATGGGAATCGCGCAACAGGATTTGAACGATAAATGGGGGCTGCACAGGCAACTTATACAAGTGGAATAAGGCTTCCTCACCTCAGTTCGACTGTGGTTTTGAAAGACAGACCATCCAACATATTGTGAAGGACCGCACCCTTCGAACCTATAATGGGAACCTGAAAGACTTGCATGATGCAACGCAGCCTGCTCTTGATTGGATTTCATATTTAAATATTACTTTGTAAAACTCAACATTTTATCTGTTTATATGTCTCCTCAACAAAATTGATATTAATATGTATTGTTCATTTAAATGCCAATGTATATGTTTAATATTTTCCTTAGCTTGTAATTATCCAGATGTACCATGCCATACGGTTAATAAATAAACCGTCTATCACTATTTTGACACGTTTTTGGTCATCCATTATTTCTCTCTCCCGAACGAGCCCTCAAATTGTGGGATTTTAGGGAGATATTTATTTATATAAAATCAAATTCTGCACAACAGCTGAACTGCATTACTCAGGAATACAACACAGTATTTACTCAGCAAACGTTTTTCTCTTGTTTCTTCTTTTCTATTCATTGTCCTCACAGTCTTCATGAAACACATGGATATATCCATAAAAGCTGTGACTAAAATACTCCAAAATGAATATATGACTAATTTTAAAATATCTCTCTGTAAGTGATTGTAATTAGCGATGCTAATTATCATTTTATTAGTTAGATCTCTGGATCTTGAACGTTTTATTCGCTATTTTCAGATAAATCAATAGAATTAATAGCGCAGTTCAATACATTTATTCCAATGATTTCAGGGTAATATGTCCAAATACTTCAAATGTGGGGAATATGTACGCATTATGTAATACTGGAGGACATTCGACTCCAACTGTATCTGGAAAAAATAATAAAATAAGACAATACCTGCTTTCCGACAATGGCGAGAAGCCTTGCTCACGTAGCATATGTGAGGCCAAGTTTGCTCGGAAAGAACATTTGAAGCGGCAAATGATATTGCATACTGGCGAGAAGCCTTATTCATGTGGCAAATGTGAAGCCAAGTTTCCTCAGTCTGGACAATCGAAGCCTCACATGTTTACGCATACTGGTGATAAGCCTTTCTCATGTGTTGTTGTTTGAGTCTTCAGTCTTTTGACTGGTTTGATGCAGCTCTCCATGCCTCCCTGTCCTGAGCTAATCGTTTCATCTCTACATAGCTCCGACACCCTACATCCGAGGCAATCTGTTTAACATATTCTAACCTTGGTCTACCCCTACAGTTTTTGTCCTCGACCCTTCCTTCCATAACTAAGCTTGCTATTCCTGGGTGTCTTAGTATGTGTCCTACCAACCTATCTCTTCTCTTCATTAGCAGTTGCCAGAAACATCTCTCCTCTCCCACTCGTCTTAATACCTCTTTGTTTGTAACCCTATCTACCCATCTGATCTTCATCATTCTCCTGTAACACCACATTTCAAATGCTTCAATTCTCCTCTTTTCTGCTGCACCAATAGTCCAAGTTTCACTTCCATAGAGTGCCACGCTCCAGACAAAGGCTTTCAAAAATGACTTCCTAATACCTAAATCTATATTCGATGTCAGCAGATTCCTTTTTTGTAGAAATGCTTTCTTTGCCTGAGCCAACCTACTTTTAATATCCTCTTTGCTTCGTCCATCACTGGTTATTCTGCTTCCTAAGTAACAGAAGTCTCCTACTTCCTTCAGCTTTTCACCTGCCAATTTGATCTCCATAGAGGTTTCTGATTTATTTCGGCTGCATTCCAGTATTTTTGTTTTACATTTATTTATTTTCATCATGAATTCTTTCCGTAAGACGGAGTCCATACCATTCAAAAACTCATTCAAATCCTCAGGCTTCTCATGTAACATATGTGAAACTAAGTTTGCAGGCAAACAACAGTTGAAACGGCACATACTTACGCATACTGGTGGTAGGCCGCATTCATGTAGCATATGTAAAGCTAAGTTTGCTCGGAAAGATCATTTGAAGCGGCACGTGTTAATGCATACCGGTGAGAAGCCTTATTCATGTGGCATATGTGAAGCCAGGTTTGCTCAGTCAGGACAACTGCAGGGTCACATGTTTACGCACACTGGTGATGATCCTTATTCATGTAGCATATGTGAAGCTAAGTTTGCCTGGAAACATCTGTGCAAACAGCATATGTTATTCCATACTGGTGAGAGGCCTTATTTATGTGGCAAATGTGAAGCAAAGTTTCCTCACTCAGGACAACTGAAGTCTCACATGTTCACGCATACTGGTAATAAGCCTTATTCATGCAGCATGTGTGAAGCCAAGTTTGCTAGGAAACAACAGTTGAAGGCTCATATGTTTACGCATACTGGTGATAAGCCTTATTCATGTGGCATATGTGAAGCTAAGTTTAACTGGAAACAACAGTTGAAGCTGCACATGTCATTGCATACTGGTATTAGGCCTTATTCCTGTAGCATATGTGAAGCTAAGTTTGTGAGGAAACCACAGTTGAAGCAGCATATGTTTACGCATACTGGTGATAAGCCTTACTCATGCAGCATGTGTGAAACCAAGTTTGCTCGGAAAGACCATTTGAAGCGGCACATGTTATTGCATACTGGTGATAAACGTTATTCATGTAGCATATGTGAAGCCAAGTTTACTCAGGGACGGCAATTGAAGTTTCACATGTTTACGCATACAGGTGATATGCCTTATTCATTGCTGCATGTGGGGACGCCAAGTTTTTTAGGAAAAAAGAAGTGATGCCGCACCTGGCATTGCATACTGGTGAGAATCCTTTTTCATGTATCATATGCGAAGCCAAGTTTGCTCGGAAAGACCATTTGAAGCGACCCATGCTATTGCATATTGATGAGAAATCTTAATCATGTGTGAATCCAGGATTGCTCCGAGCGGGCGATTGAAGTCTTACAAGTTTACGAATACTGGTGATTTGCCTTTTTCATGTAGCATATGTGAAGCTAAGTTTGCCAGGGAACTCTAGTTGAAGTTGCAAATGCTATTGCATACCGGTGATAAGCCTTATTCTTGTAGTATATGTGAATCCAAGTTTGGTTGGAAATAACGTTTGAAGCTGCACATGTTAATACATACTGGTGAGAAGCCTTTTTCAAGTTGCTTATACGAAGCCAAGTTTCCTTAGAAAGGACATTTGAAGAGGCACACGTTATCGCATACTGGCGAGAGGCCTTATTCATGTAGCATATGTGAGGACAAGTTTGCTACGGGAGGACAATTGAAGTTTCACATGTAAACGCATACTGGTTAAATTCCTCAGTCATGCGGCATATGTGAAGGCGAATTTCCTCGGAAAGATCATTTAAAGATGCACATGAGTTTACATACTGGTGAGAAACCTTATACATGCAGCATATGTAAAACCAAGTTTGCTCGGTTAGATCTTTTGAAGACTCGTATGTTAATGTATACTGGTTTGAAGCCTTATTCATGCAGCTTATGTGACGCCAACCTCACTCAGAGAGGACAATTGAAGTCCCACATGTTAAAGCATACAGGCCATATACATGCACTATGTGTGTACCTAAGTTAACACGGAAGAAGGATTGAAGTTGAACATGTTATTGCTTACTTGTGAGAAGCCATTTTTTATGTAGCAAATGTGAAGCCAACTTTACGCGGAAAGAACAAATGATGCCGCAAATGTTATTGCATAATGGTGAGAAGCCTTTTTCATGTAGCATGTTTGAAGCCAAGTTGCCTCAGGGAGGATCTTTGAAATCTCCCATGTGACTGCATACTGATAATAAGCCTTATTCTTGCAGCATATGTGAAACCAAGGTTGCTCGGAAAGAACAATTTAAGTCTCACATGTTAACGTATACTGGCGTAATGTCTTATTCATGCGGCATATGTGAAGCAGTGTTTGGCCGGAAACAACGTTCAAAATGTTAACGTATACCGGCCAGAAGCCTCAGACATGCACTATATATGTAGCCAAATTATAACGGACAAATCGGCTTAAGTCTCACATGTTAACGCATACCGTCGAATAACATTATTTAGCATATGCGGAGGCATCTTAACTCAAACAGGGCATTTGAAATCTCACCTATAAGGGGGGAGGTACACCTCTCAGGGCCAAAAAATTGCAAATAATTTTTAATGATTTAATTGAATGAATAGTAGTTTGTCTTTAATTTGGTGGAAGAAAATTGAAGATATCTTCAATACTTCCTGATATATGCCCCTAAATGTAGGTGGCTGTCGCCTAAGTTGTCATTTTAAATTTACGACTGCCCCACCCTCATACCGTGTCACCTATTGCTATGCATATTCCTTTATTTTCTCGCTTCTTCTATTGTTTCCATCGAATACACTGAAGTTCTTTTACTCTTTTTAGGAACTGAACTTTCAATTTTCTATTGTTTATCTTTGCTTACTTTTACCGGGAGTGCAAATATAGAAATTGTTTTGGTGTGAAAGAAATTACATTTGTGAATGCATAATTGATTGTAAGTGTTGTCATTACTAGGTTACTGGCGAGACGTAAGGTTATATATAGGCCTAAAAAGACGGTGTTCCATGGAAACAAATACACAAATATTGGAAACAAAGCACAAGCCCATGATTCTCCTAACCGAGTTCGTAGTAATGCTTCAGCAAGAAAGCTTTCCAGCAACACCTGTTTTAGTTGCAGTTGTGGCAGTGATGTAAATATGTTTTTTAATTTAAATATCATGTTTCATAAACTTGAAGAATGCCTGCGTTTTGTGTGTTGAGGTAATGTCGGTAAAGCCAACATTCAAAAATCATGTTCAGACAGTGTTGCTAAGGAGATCTGTCGGTGGTTACACCCAAAATAATAACGAATCGCTCAACTTCAAAATTTGGAAAATGTGGGAAAAAACTGGATTTTCTGGGAGAAGAACTGTTGAGATTGCAGATAATGATACCATAATGACATTTAATGATGGGATGATGGTTAAGTTTCAAGAGATGGGTAATCTATGGATAAAGGTTAGGGAATTTTGTGTTAAGATGCTTATGCAGCGGGGGCTTTTTGATCCAAATTATACGCTTAAGTAAGTTTGAAGGTCGTTTCCCGAAAACTTCATTTTCACTCAGCGTTTACATGATAACTCAAATACTATTCAAACTATCGTAATGAATCTTTCCATTATTGTCCTTTGTACTGACAAGAACAACATACATTAAAACATTTTGTGTATCATTTATACTTCCACTTATAAAAATATTTTTCACAAAAAAAAACATTAAGAAATGAAGTTAAAATAAAATAGTTAAAAAAAATAATTCCTAAATGTGTATGTCAATAATTTTAGTGAATGTTGTAGCCTAGAATGTTGTCAACAGTTGAAAAGAACATTCATGTAAAAATTTTAATTTTTGGGGAACTTATAATGTAAACGCTGTCCAGCCGTCCAACAAATAGCTGAAAGTTTGGTGGTAAAATAATGAATGACTGAAAGCATATTACAATATATATACTGTGAAAAATAATGAGTGAACTGTGTTTAGTAATCCTACCAATTTTTATTTCATTCCAAGAAATAGTAGTAGGGGGGTACGACGGGTTCTAACCCACCCATTTTATTTGTACCCGACTGTACATGTTAAGTAATATCTGGTGAACCCAGGGTCGGATGTTGACAAATGAGGTGTCGTTGGACTTGAGCTGACGTCCTCTTTTCGATGGACCACTTGTTATATTTTTCCAAAAATATTTGTTTTTTTTTTGAAATTAGGCGAAAGTTTAAAAACCAAACATGATAGAACATTATGTCATGGTTGAAACGAATGGTCTTTATGTCCTTTAAATTTTATAATTAAACTTTTTTTATTTTTGATGTTCTTTTGAAAACAGTCCAATTTTGAAAATCCTATATTTTGGAAACTAGGAATTTTACAAATAAGTTTGTTTGACATACATGAAAGGTCCCTACCTCTTCTACCCCCAAAATAAATTTCAAGTCTCTAGGGTAAAAATGAAAAAAGAGTAGTGGGTTGGGGAGAGAGCTGGGACCCAGCCAACTTTCCTACGAACTTTGCCGATATCTCCCGAACGCATGATCGGATTTTAACGAACGAGGTGTTGTTGGCGTTGGGTGACGTCCATTTTGCTAGGAATGTGTGTTGGTATTTTTAAAAGTAGTTTTTGAAAATGTTTGCTCATGGATTGCCGCTATTTTGGAAACTGTGAATTTTAGAAAAAGGTTTGTTTGACGTTAATGAAAGGTCCCTAGGCCTTTCAGGTGGACAGCAAGTTTTAAGTGTGTAGGAAAAAAAATGATAACCTACATTCTCGCGAACATTGGCGATAATTAGCGAACGCCTGATCGGATTTTAACAAATGAGGTGTCGTTGGACGCGAGCTGACGGGCGCTTTGCTCTGGACCACGTATTATATTTTTTATTTTCTTTTGAACATTTTTGTTTTTGAAAGTAGGTGATAGTTTGAAAACCAAACTTGATAGAACGTTGTCCAATAGTTCAAACTAATGGTCTCTATGACCTTTAATGTTTTTAAATAAAACTTTTTATTTTTTTAGATTTTTTGAAAAAGTGTAATATTGAAATGTACATATTTTGGAAACTAGGAATTTTGCAAAAGAGTTTGTTTGACATAAATGAAAGGTACCTACCCCCTCTACCACGAAAATAAATGACGAGTCTCTAGGACACAAACTATGCATTTTCTTAATTTTTAAAATAAAGAGTGTGTGTAGACAGAGAGGGAGACGGTACCGCTGGACATGTGTGTTAGAACAAGGCTATCACCTGCCATGATGAATACAAGAAATGGCTATTTCGACGGGGCGATGTATGGCAGAACGATGGAACGAGGGGTCACTTTTCTATATTTTCCCATGACGAATAAATAATCGCGAATATTTCGAAAAATCCCTCATGGCGATCTTTAAACATGTTAGTAAACGGGTAATGGGTAACATGACGAATTGATAATAATAATGGTATAAGGCGAAGTTGTCAACAACTTGAAGAACATGCTTTGTATGTTAGAATGACCAGCCAAGAAAGAAAAATCCACTTGGGGTCTGGCCGGCTCAAGCTGGCCGGCTAAGAGAATGGAATGTCAGTCATGCCGACAACACTGTTGGGTAGCTATAACGCGTTGGAACAATCTGACAACTCTGTAACGGAGATAATATTTCATATCCTGTCAGACAGGCTCCAAGCAGAAGCGGGTGAGAGGGGAGAGGAAGCATACCTCTACACAACAGGAAATCACGAGACCACTGCAGAGCGGTGAGGGACGAGAGGAGAGGCCAGAGGGCCAGGGAGAGCTGAGGGGAGGAGTGGAGAACCCATGACAGCCAACAGCTGAACGAGTTGTATGCCAACATGGAGTTGAGGAGTGAGACACAGGTGAGAGAGAAAGAAAAAGACGTGTTGCTGATAACATGTGTGGACATGCATGAAGTGTTGAGCGCCGTACTCAGGGGCTCTTGTACAACATGATTCAATAAATAAATAAAAAGTACAGAAGTTCACACAACATGTAATTTATTGATCCAAGAATAAAAGGTAGAGTTAAATCCTAACTATTTTACATATAGTTTATTTCCTTTTTGTTTCAACGCTTTTTCCACAAGATAATGTTTAGGAAACGCTGTTTTCTGAAGTCCATGGAGATAAAATCTACCTTTAATAGGTTGATGGTTGAGGTCCTCGAGTAAATAGGTGACTGAACTGTCCAAGTTGACTTGACGAATTCGAAATAGTTCAGTCCCCCATGGAGGCATGTAGCCCTTATTGAAGGCAGACTTAAATTTGCTCACACGAACAAATCCCCAATTTTCAGACGGTGACATTTAGGATCTGCTATGTTTATAGAGTTAAACAGTTCATCCAGTCGCTGAATATTTTTGGTGGCGAGGTGTGGCTTAGTCCCAATGGTCCTATGTTTGGTGTCATTGCAACGTGACACTAGCTCTGGTAACATGTGCAACCAGCGATAAGTGCCCTGAGCAATAAACGCTTTCGACATATGGGTTTTCAATCTTCGGTTGAACCGCTCAACAACGCTGGCTTTGAGATTGCTGTACGTGGTGTAATGGTGAATATCCTTCGATTTGTGAAAACTGGAGAAATCCTCGTTGACAAATTATTTTCCCTGGTCGGTTGTAACAACTGTGGTTGACGTTTGGATTGTTGAATAATATGTTGAAGGGCCTTGGTGACTAGTTGACCAGACTTGCGACGCACAGGTTCAACAAAAACCTTTTTGGAATATACATCAATGACAGTCAACATATAGCGTACACCGTTGTTAACGCTAGCATAGGCTATCATTTCAACCAAGTCTGCTTGCCAAAGTTCGTCCACACCTCGTGAAATCATCTTGAGTCGCGGATAGTGACGCCTAGCTGGGCGATGCAACTCGTGGGCAATACCCATTTTAATGCGTGAGGGCTTAAACAATAATTTTGGCATTTCGAAGTTCTTGTTCAATTTCTTGAATTTTCCAATCGTGACCGGTGTGACCAGCTTGACGGTATGCATGCAACAACTGTAGCCGCTGGACGAGCTTATTGGTATTGTGCCAGAAGTTAATATCCACAAGGGGTTTTAATGGTTTAAATGTCACTCCCGAAGCGGATGCTTTACGACGAGTACTTTGACTGGCGGGAAACATTTTTGCAATGATGGTTTTATACTTTTGAGATATATTGGCATTCACTTGTTGAGCGGGATCATACTGTCTTTTGTGGGCATGGGTGTCCAAAAAAATGGATCTATATTTGACAAGGACCTCTGATGTGTAATCATGGGAAGAGGGTGTTCGAGAGAAGAGCAGCTTTAAGAGTCCTGGCGTTAATTTATAGTTTATGTTTTTAATGACAGCTTTAGTACGAGCAAATTTAATGGATGAATCACCAAATTTAAAACTATCATTCTCATAGCGAACACCATACGAGGTATCTGTGTTTCCAATAAATAGATCAATGAGATACGGTTGCAGTGTTGCTCCATAATGATTGATTAAATATTTTTCAGTTGAGCCTTATTTTGAGGGGTGGCCAAGACTTGTGAAAACGGAGACAATCTGGAAGGGCAGCGTGTTTCAACCATGGCCAAGGATTTCTTTTTTCTCAAAATCTCTGCAAGGGGTGAGGACTTTTTTTTAGGCATAAACACTTGTTCCTCCTCATCCTCAACTTCGCTAACACTAGTCAAATCTTCCTGTTCCTGTCCCTCTTCCTCAGGGTCCTCGTGTAGCGTCTGAGTGGCTTGTGAAACGGTGGGTAGCGTTTCAGATGGCTTGAAAGAGAGTTTCAACATGGCTTTCTAGTGGAGGTGCTAAATGTTGTTGAATAAACAAAGCATGATCTGCACGTGATCGTTTCAATTGACGAAACATTAGACGAATAATACTCTTTGCTCTATTAATATGCTTTTTCAATTGACTCTCTGCTAACGCCATGGTGTCTTGACAAATGACTTGAGAGGGAATGAGACAGTGCCTTAAATAGCAATCAAATTATCAAACCTTAAGCGATACTGTCCTTGGTTGAGTTCACTTTGTTTGTCAAGCACTAAACAGGCATGTCGTTGAGTGTTCCAGCACTTGGCACACTTGAACATCTGAAAGGTCTTATCCGGATTCACATGTCCATTATAAATGTGACAACTATTCCCCTCGTCCTAGCGAAATAAAACAATGACATTGGCATTGTCACGTTTCAACTGTTTGGACATTTTAGAATGCGTTTGTCCAAGATAGAAGCAATCGATATGTTTGTGTCGACCCATGCTGTAATAGCTTTAAATGATGCCTTGACGTTCAGTGGATACATCATCGAAAATCATGAGTGAATCAGGCTATACCTCATCCGGTGAAATAACATTTTCTTGCATGGAAAATGTAAAATAACCCATATTCTCACTTTGTAATACAGACATAACTTGATCCAGAAATACGTAGAGGGGTTGGTAGAGAGATTTTGCAAAAATATAAATATTTTGAAAACGCAGACCATTGGGCGCTGTGATGAGCGTCAGCAAAAGATTGGTCTTTCCACAGCCGGAAGGTCCCACAATGATGCAGCGAATGGAAGACGGAAACAGTGAACCATGGCGTTGTTCACGTGATGTGGGACAGAGATGGGAAACCATGTCCCCCACGGGGAATGACTATTGCTGCTTAATAGTCTTCATTTCAACTAAGGCTTAGAGAGGCTAGCAGGCTGTCTATATGCATGGCACCGAGCCTTGTCATAGAAACAGTAGACTGGTACTTCAAGTTGACGATGGATGTCTTTGGACGTGCGTTCATGGCCGAAGCTAGGTCTGTTCCCATACATGATCCTAAACAAGAAACAGATCCTGCTAATAAACACTATGTGGATAGGTCAGTAGTGCCACGCACAAAACAGGGAGATTATGACTTTGAGGGAAAGCGGTTAACCCATGTGAAACATCCTCAAGTGTCTACAGGCGTTACAACGAAAAAGTATGTGAATAACAAAGTGTATGAGTTTTATGACAAAGTGCCTCAACTTACGGTGAATGGCTATACCACTAATCACCATCGTATTAATCACGTGGAAGACCTGCAAGATGATGACGATGTCTGTACCAAGCGTTACGTGACCTATGAAATGAAAAGGCTTTATAAATTTATCCCATCCGTATTTTTAGTGTATCTGACAAATGAAAAACCTGTGAATGACAGAAACCATTTACCGTTAGTCCATGACCAGCACCTGACCTATGTGCTTGCTTCGGGTTTAAACCACTATCGATTACACTATGATGGAACCATTCTCATGAAATAAGCGATGCCTGATGAAAACCATTAACAAATACAGATAAAAGGTCATAGGATGTAGGTCCATAATCATGAAATGGTCAATGCAGATGAAGAATTATCCTTTCATCTCATGTTGACATGGGATGAAATGTAAGCGGGAAAAAACCATAAGCGATTTCCCACTTTATGTGGAATTGGAATATACAGCCATGAAATAACAACCTGACGTTAGTTGTGACTTAAACTTTCTTGTGAAAGGTTGTTGGTCATCATCATCTTCATGGTGAAACAAAGGTATGTGGTGAGAACGACTAAAAAGACTAAAAATAAGACCCTGTCCTTGGCAAAGCGTGGGCTTAAGTCATTCGTGGACAAGCCCTAGCGAAATAAAAATAAATAAAAAAATGTGTTGACCGTAAGAAAAGCCCTTCGAGCAGCACAGAAACGTGTTATTCCAAAACGTCAGCGACAGGGTTCAAAACAAGGGCGGGTGATTCCCGTCCCCAAACGAGCAGGATTTTTACCTGCATTATTTGCCGGCTTGGCTGCTCTGGGTTCACTTTTGGGCGGTGCCAGTGCAGTGGCGAAAACCATCAAATCCCCACAGCAGGGCAAGCAACAACTAAAAGAAAGTCAGCGACACAATGAAACGATGGAAGTCATTGCTATGGGGGCTATAAATGCCAATTTAAAGCCAGCCTTTTATCAACAAGGATTTGGAATTTCAGCATTTCGAAATAAAATAAAAAACATTTTTAACCTCAGCCATGGCAAGACATGCCCTGACGCATGAACAAGTGAAAAGCTATGCTAAACAACTAAAGCTTTCTCATTTTCGATGTGGGTTAATGCGAAACCAATTATCCCCACGACTCTGGAACCAGGAATTTGCTGTTGTCAATTTGGATGATCACCGAGGAGCAGGAACGCATTATGTAGCTTATGTCAAAGAAGGATCCACCGTATGGTACTTTGACAGTTTTGGGAATTTGCCCCCGCCCATGGAACTAGTGACCTATTTTGGAAACAGGATCAAGATATATTATAATGTGAAACGTGAGCAAACGTTTAACAGCAAACAGTGTGGACGTTTGTGTTTAATTTTTTATATAAGACGCAGCATAGGCAAAAACGTCAACAGTATGTCGGCAGAAAGTAAAACGCTTACACTGCATGGACGTGGACCTGAAGTCAGCCTAGACTCTTACCCGCCTATCGAATTGAGTGAAAAACCCTATGGTTTGGGACTTGTTTCTCTTGAAACGTACAATCGAATATACAAAATACGTGAAAATGTGAACAACAAGTTTTACTATGATGATTGTGTGCTCACCCTGAACTCTGGTGGCTGCACGATCGATTATATTTATGAACACATTGATGTGGTGTTGATCAATGAATATGGTTTAAAGTCATTTCTCGATGGAACGCGCAAGTTTGAATTTTTAGGAAACACCAACACTCATCGCTGCAGTATTTTCTCCACATTCAAAATTGACTTTAAAACACGCCCCGAATCCATTGCTCCATTACTAGGATTTAAACCACGCGTCTTTGAGCCCACAAATAACATGAATCAGACCATGAAGTGAAATTCATTGAGGACCATCATGTGTCGGTGACGTGTAATATTATTAGCCAAGTATACACCAATGAAGAACCATCGCATTCGCTTTATGACTTTATTGTGACATCGCCCTATGGGTATATTATTCATGAGAACCCTCCAGTGGTGCTTTTTCATTCTGTGGCTGTCGATGGTATTAGTAATATAACATTAAGACTGATCAATAGAGAGCAACAACTCATTCAACTAGATTCTACCACAGCAGTGACTTGCAAATTGGTGCTAAAGCCACTATGAAGTTTGTGTATAAATCAACAACGCCGTCTAGGAATGGTGTTAGTTGTTTGCCACGTGAATACATGTTAACATCTCAAGCCAAGCGGATTTTACAGTATTTGGGTTACCACGTCAACCCCTATGATGAATTCTATCCTAGAGGTAGCGAACCAAATTGAGGAGCAACCAGGGGTGGTAAGAATTGATCTCCTTTCCTATCAAGCTCAAACACATGGAATCAATAACCATGATGAAAGTATATTTGTTATCAACAACCAAGATATTTACACCCTACCGCATGAAAGTGTTATTCAGATTGAAGGTCGACTGAATAAAGCCGATGGCTCTACACCCACCACATCCAAGTTGGCCAACCATGGTTTGGCCTTTCCCTTTTCTGAGTTGCGGTATGTCATTAACGATATCGTGGTGGATAGCACTCGAAGTGTGGGTATTTCTAGTGTCATGAAACTATATCCTTCTTACAGTGAGGAAGAAGGTAAAACACTTTGCATGGCGGGTTGGTGTCCTGACTCAACCAATGACTGGATGGTACACACCGATGGCACCTTTACTGGATATTTACCTCTTAAACTGATTTTAGGCTTTGCCGAAGATCACCAGCGAATTGTGGTCAACTCAAGGCAGGTGCTTTCTTTGGTGACATACAGGAGTGATAATAATGCACTCAAGGGAGCCGACAATCCCCCATAGATTCAAAAATTCAACTACAACGCATACTATGGAAAGTGTCCCATGTGACACTTGACGATAGCAAAAAACTGGACATACTCAAAATGGTAAAGAGAGATATGCCTCTACCCATGGAATTTAGAAGCTGGGCACTCCATGAGTATCCGCTATTGCCCACCAACAACACCACACCCAGTTGGTCTGTAAAAACAGCTCGCTATACAGAGAAACCTCTCTACATGATCGTTGGTTTTCAAACGAATCGCAAGTATCAACAAACCAAAGATGCCACGCAATTTGATCACCTGCAATTGAGAAATGCACGTCTTTTCCTCAATGGTGCTGTGTTTCCCTATGAAGGACTGGATTTGGATTTTTCAAAAAATAAGTTTGGTTCCATGTATGACTCTTTTTCTAAATTTCGATGTTCGTATTATCAAAAAGAGAACAGCCCCATGCTGCTACCCCCAGCGTTTATGGCAAGGGCGCCACAGATTGTCTTTGACTGTTCTTACCTGGAAGAATCTGTCCAGCCATCCATTGACATTCGACTAGATTTTGAAATGCATGACAATGTACCAGCCAATACGACGGCCTACTGTTTGATTATTCGTCACAAACAAGTCAACTATTATCCACCGTCCAACCATATGACGACTGTATAAATAATAGGGCAACCCACGTCAAGCCGCTCAGTCATGTCTTGCTTTAAAGGATCAAGAGACGTCACATCCATGAATTTTAACTCTGAGGAACAACGTTTCAAGACTTTTGCAACGTGGCCTGTGCCTTTCATAAACCCTCAAGCATTGGCGGCCCTTGGATTCTATTATTTAAAAGCAAGAGATGAAGTGAAATGTGCCTTTTGTCCCATCACCATAGACCAATGGCATGCAGGAACATCAGCGCTGGTCAACCGCCTGCCCCTACCTGTGCAGAATGTGGGTGGGAAATATACCCTGTCATTCAAGCTATCCCTCGCTCGTGCCTCTGAGTGATGAAAAAAGAAGTTACGATACGTGTGGACTGTATGGTGTCCATGGTGCCTCGGCGAGCAGCTCGCCGTCAAAAACACCTAGTTTAGAGACATTGGGACATCATCGCTGTTATGGGCGTTACAAACACAACAGACTATATTGATGTATCAGTTGGTATCGTCCCTATCCCAAAATGACAAAAGCCTGTAAGACGTGTTATGACAATAAAATGATGTAATAAAAAACTTAAGTGATTGTTAATATTATTTTTCATGTTCTCCTGTCCTACCCTAACCTCAATTTTTTTAAATCTAGCATGGCAGGTAAGTCCATGTCATTGGCACACTTAAGTGACCAATTGTCAGTCAGTCGTCAGTTGAACTTGGTCCAGACAAGCGTCAACATTTTGCGCACACTTATTGTGGATTGCGAAGGGTTTAACATTGGTGACAAAAAATATATATTTAAACAAGTGGCCATGATTGATTGTACCACGTTTTGGATATCGCAAGCTACGCATTTGATATTTAAACCGCCCCATGCTTTGATTTGTTGTGTGAAAAAGACCGTAAACAAACCGAGTGGATTGAAAATCATAAGCAACTAGACTGAAATTAAAGAACCATTTCCTATAAATATTTGGACGTGGTCATGAAAGCACACTTGTCTTCGGCCAATGTGTTATTTGTGAAAGGTAATGAAAAACGTGAATGGTTGCAACCATTTTTTAAGTTTTACTGTCAATGTATCGACCTCATGGACTTGGGCTGCCCATCCCTGCAAACGCTCGTGAATACTTGTTCCTGTGGGATCATTACCCATGGCAGATAAATTGTTATTGAAAAAAGCTAAGCAACGTTTCACATCCTGTGATGCCTCTGTGGGAGAGAGGATGGCAGCCCTGATTGTGATAAGTGCTATGAAAGGTAAGTTGATGATGCATGGACATAAACATTGAGGAATTGGGATGTGTTTGTATTCTATTTCATTTGTCGATCCCTATGGTTATGAAATAAAATCAAAAGGTTTACCAGAGCACGATGTTTTTTTTTAATTTAAAAAAATCATGATGTTAATGGGCCGATTTTCCATTTTCACTTTTTAACACATTGACATTTGCCAATTTGCAATTTACAGTTTTTAAAAAAGTTCATTTCAATTTTGCGTTTTTAATGATATGGATTTTTCATTTTGTTGATTACACTTTTTAAACAATGTCCGTTTGAAGTTTTTAAATTTTCTTATTTCACACATAGCCATTTCCAGTTTTTATTAATGTCCATTTTAAGTTTTGCGTTTTTGAATTTTGGTGATATCGAAACATGGATTTTCCATTTTGCTGTTTACACATTTTCCCATTTGCTGTATGTTGAAAGTTCAGATTTGTTAATGATGTTGATGCGAGTGCTTGACCATGATAATGATGCAGTGTTTTATGTATGTTTGGAGAAACGTACAGGTCTACGATTAGTGCAGGTAAGACTGTTTTACAAAAATAATGTCTATTGACCACTACATTTTAAAGAAAAAAACTATCGACAAAACAAAATGATTATATAAGTCAAAATATCCCCCTCCCCAGTCACCCTACCACACCGTGTTTGCTCTGGTCATACTTACACGCCAGCTTTCCCTCTACTCGCACAACCATACCTGTCTTTTGGGAACAAACACAACCACTTTATTTATTCCCAAAGCATATTCTCGTCATGCACACTCATCCTAAAATAACTTTTTAAGTTAACCATTTACATTACAAAAAAATAACTAAAAGTTACAAAAAAATATTACTTATTTCATATTTACAAAAAACTACAACTTTTTACAGCTTTAAAAGAATTAAACTATATACCATTTTCCAATTCCCAGCTTTGTTAAATTTACTATTAAAATAAAAATAAGGTTGCATAGAACTTTTTTTTAAGAGGAAAAGGCCTAAGTGGGTTGCCGCTATTTACACACAACACAATACTATTTACAAAATTAGCTATTTACAATCGCAAAAACCAATATTTGCAAAATACAAAATCGATGAGTTACAAAAAAAAAACATGCCCCTAAACGAACAAACAGTGAAATCACACCTCCTCCTCCTTGCGGTCATAACCCCAGGGCAGGCTCGTGAGCAGGTCATCAGCCCACACACGTTTGTTATCCATGGAGGCGAGGGTACGTTTTCTCTGTTCCACAAGATGCAAATGATGGTTGCCGGATTGTATCCTGCACTGAATATGGGACATAGCTTTGCCATTGCGTAACATCGCCAGGTAGTCATTCATACGTAGCGATTTTACCACTGCCCTACCTACACATTTTGCTATTTCGGCTTCCTTACAGTCAAGTGTGCGATAAGCATACATTTTCGAGGCCATACCTACGAATTCCGTCACGACGGAATCACTGCATTCATCTTTTAAAGCGCCCATTTCCTTCTTTTTATGGGCAGCTGAAACACGTTGTCAGCGCTATAGGAAGAGGTGTCGAACCAGTCACTATGCTGCCTCATGACGACATACGGGTTGCAGTGGCGAATGTGGTAAATGAATGAGTCCGTATCCATATACAAAAGAGAGACGTCCTCAAAATGGCGTTCGGCAAACTCATAGTGGAATCGATATATGACCGATTTAGAAAAGTCTAAAATGACTTGGCCCAAGTAAATGGTTTATCCATGGTCACGCTGGTCTTACTCAATTCAATGGTGGTCAAATCCTCATCGATAATGTTGATCGATTTAAAATTTGACTGGGCAATGTCCCAGACATTCACCAATTTAATGTCGCGGTATTCGTGGACATTTTCCATGGACTTGCCATAGATGCAGTTGTTCATTAATTTAAAAAAAATATTTCAAACTGCTGTGTTGCCATTTGTCGGTGTTCTGTGTTGAGTTGCATGTATGGCTGGAGCCATGCTTTTTGAGCAAACGAAATACCCCTATGGATTTTCTTCAACACCAAGCCTTGGGCAAGGCATTGCACCAACATTTGGATATGCAGCACATACCGATTTTTGTTGTAAAGTGTGCCCATGAGTTTTTCAATTTTCATTTTACTGTCAGGGGGAACCATTTGCTCTAGGCAGAATGGGAAATCGGCATGTTGATCATACAAGGATGAGGGATATTCAATATCCACTTCTAAGACATATCCACGGCTTGTTTCTTGACTAGCCATGTTCACATCAAATTGTGACACTTGTTTCTCTGTCAGCCAAGCAAACTCCCCATAGGGCTAAGGCTGACTCATGGCGTAGCCATACAAAATATTCACGTCATAGTACATTAAGTACGATTCTGGTTTATCTGGTGAATAATCAGGTATGTAGACTTTGTTCGCTTCGGCATGGCGTTGGTAAAGCGACACAAAGCCACCGCGAATGCCCTTTTCAAAGAATAGAACCCTGTCTACGTCAGTGAGTAAATCCAATTCCATTTGATTGTATTTCAAAGCGGCATCGAACGAAACCCCAGGACTTGTATAATAGTAAGCCGGGTCGAGACCATAGATGTACTGACACAACTCAAGGAATTTTTCAAACACATCGGTGAGCAGCAATACATCCAGTTTTAGGTATTGCATAGCATATTCACCTAGCGTCTTAATGCCAAACACTCGCCAAACTTGACATGCATGTGCATAGTCTTCATCGGAAACGGTACTGCGTGTTGGCTTTGAATAAAATTTCTCTTGTGGAGGGATTTTTTTTTTTTGCTTTAACACGTGCCAGTTGTTGCAGAAATCATACGGGAATGTACCTTTCTGAATGCATAATTGGAATTGCTCAGGATCATTCAAATGCATTCTGGTATTTTTTAATTCCTCCTCATCCAAGCCATTCACAAGACTGTCTAGCGAGGATGACATAAACTTAAAGGAATCCAAAATTCGAATGGTGAAGTCGCCCAATCTCCATGTCAGGGCTGTAAAACGCTCATGGTTTTGGGGAATAATGGTAAACGAGCCCTTGTTGACATGACCCAATTCACGAATCAAAAACTGAATGTCATAATTCGCCAGATTGTGGAAAAAGACACTGATGAAACGAGGAGCTGGAAGGTTCAAATTGCATTTACTATGCGCAGCTCCATGAAACTCTCCCGTAAAGTGCGAGTGGTCTCTGACGTATTCCTCTCCGCCTAAAATAGGCTTTTCACAAATATGACATGTCAAGGCATGCTCATACTGCTGCTGCTCTTCTTGAGTTAGGCTCATTCTGGGTGGTCCAGTAATCCCTGTACATCATGAGCTAACTTTACAAGTTCATCCAAAAACCATCTGGCTCAATCTGGCCCCTCACGGTATTTGTAAACGGATTACGTGGGGTCATAGGCACACAGCACATTTAATCCTATGGCAAAAGGTACATATTTTTGAATGGGTGTGGTTGAGCTATTGGTGGGATCTGGGTCACATCCCACCATGGGTGTGGTGAGTGCTTCGAAATCTGCATATACCACATAGGGAACAGTGTCACGCTTATGAATGTCCTTAACCTTAACACAACCTTGTCACCTTGTGGCAATATCAATCTCACCGCTTCCTGAGAAACGCAATCTACCCTATGACGTTCCAAAGAGGTAGGGTTTATAAAATATTGGAGGCAACGGTCACAGATATGTTTTGCACGCTTGTCCTTAAACATTTGGCTGCTTAGCAATCTACTTGGGCTCGTAATTAGGCAATAGTTCTTCATCTCTCCCACAGATAAATATAAAAGGTCAATGTGGTGTCGTTTTGGGTCTTTTGTGGCATAAAGAGGACCCACAATCTCATTACCATCAAGGCCATACACCATTAACGAAAAGTCATGGTTGTCTTGTTCAAACGTATGGATCTCGGTTAAGTCCATAGGGAACAATACTCGAGTTAAATTTAAAGTTTGTTTTAATTCAACAAACTTGGCCTTGTACATTCCTGGTCTCTCAACATGACGTTGCACTGGCTGCAAATATCGAGCCACACACCACAGGAAGCAATCATTGTCATAGTTCTTTAAATTTACCACAGCCTTCTTCGATGCTATTGCTGGTGGTGTTTCCATAAAGCTAGACCTAGCATTCGATGGGTTGAAATGACAAATGTTGATTTTTAGGTAACGGATTTTGTCTAACGCTAAACCACTGGGTCCTTGTTGCAGTTTATCAAATTTTCATAGTAAGGCATTCGCCACATGACTTTGACACCGCTCGTTCAGATTATCGGCTATCAAAAGCTCTTGCATTTTACTGCCAATGTAAAAGTTTTTTAATGCTCACCGTCCTTGTTTTTATATATGAAATCGCACACGAGTTGTGTATTAACCTTTAAAGCCGCATGCAACCTTAGCGCTGTACAAATTTGTTCTTTAAAAATTTCGAAACAAGATTCTACAAAGTCTTTTGGAATTAAACTCTCACTAACATTGACCACACGGCCAGAGCAGTCACGCTTTTTGAAACACGACTCAAGGGGCTCTCACGTTAAGCTATAGGTAGCAGTAAAATACATAATTTTAATTTAAAAAAACAATCTCACCCAATTTTTCAGCCGTAGACTTTCCAGCAAAGGTCCCAAACACACACGTTCTCAACAGCAGTTGTCAGGCTCACACTATAAAAAATAAATAAAATAAACAACCATGAGTATATCCATTCCAAATAACACCTTTGTACAACATAAGAAAATAATATCAAACAGGTTATTTTAATATATATATATATATATATATATTTTTAAAATCTTACCTTGCTTTGTAAAAAACCCCGCGTTTGCCTTTTTGTAGGTTGCAGTGGAATGGGGTTTCTGTCTCCCACAAAAGATATGAAGATTATCTAAAACAAACAATATAAAACAATCAATGAATATAATTGTAAACCAATAATAATTTAAACATTCATTAACATAAAATAAACTAAACAGTGTTAATCTCACACTTACCTCTAATATATAATATATCCAATAGGGTAACTAATTCGAGTTGAGCACACAAAACTGTTCACCTATCACACGGTTAATATACAGCCTATGTGTGTACACTATAGACATCAACACAGGAATGACAAACAACGTGCCATGACAAGCTGAATACACTATTACCTCACCTCTCTCCGCTCCTCAGGCTCCTCTGGATCCCCCCCTCTCCCTCGCCCCTCAGGCTCTGCAGTGGTCATGTGATTTCCTGTTGTATCTAGGTGTTCCCTCCTCTGCCCTCTCACTGCTTTCGCCCGCTCATGCAAGCCGCTCTGCTCGACTGTCGGACAGGATGTGAAATATTATCTCCGTTACAGAGTTGTCAGATTGTTCCTACCTGTTATCGCTACAGAACAGTGTTGTCAGCTTGACTGACATTCCATTATCTTAGCCGGCCAGCTTGAGCTGGCCAGACCCCAAGCGGATTTTTCTTTCTTGGCTGGTCATTCTAACATACAAAGCAAGTTCTTCAAGTTGTTGACAACTTTGCCTCATAATATTATGATTATCAATTTGTCATGTTACCCATTACCCGTTTACTAACATGTTTAAAGATCGCCATGAGAGATTTTTCGAAATATTCGCCTTTATTTGTTCGTCATGGGAAAATATCGACCCCTCGTTCCATCGTTCTGCCATACATCGCTCCGTCGAAATAGCCATTTCCTGTATTCATCATGACAGGTGATAGCCTTGTTCTAACACACATGTCCAGCGGTACCGTCTCTCTCTCTCTCTGTCGACAAACACTCTTTATTTTTAAATTTAAAAACGTTTTAAAATGCATAGTTTTGTCCTAGAGACTTGAGATTTATTATCATGGTAGAGGGGGTAGGGACCTTTCATTTATGTCACACACACTCTTTTGTAAAATTCCTAGTTTCAAAAATATATGAATTTCAAAATTACACTTTTTCAAAAAATCTCAGAAAATAAAATGTTTTATTATAAAAAGAAGTAAAGGTGATAGAGACCATTCGTTTCAACTATTGTACAACGTTCTATCAAATTTGGTTTTCAAACTATCAGCTACTTTCAAAAACAAAAATTTTCAAAACATTTTTTGAAAAATATAACAAGTTGTCCATAGAAAAGAGGACGTCAGCTCAAGACCAACGACACCTCATTTGTCAACATCCGACCCTGGGTTCGCCATATTTAATTATTTAACATATACAGTCGGGTACAAATAAAATGGGTGGGTTAGAACCCGTCGTACACCCCCCCCCCCTACTAATAGTTTATGAGATATTTTTTATTTTTTTACTCGGAGGAAATAGTCCTGTGAAAGGTGTACCTCCTCCCTTCACCTATTAACGCATATTGGCGAGAAGCCAAATTCATGTAGTACATGCGAGGCCTAATGTGCTAGTAGGGGGCTTACCAAACAACATATTATCGCATGCCGGTAAGGAGGCATACTTATAAAGCCATGCCAATAAATATTTCCCAGAAAGGGAATTTGATAAAACAGAAGTGAAGGAGAGTTTGCTCCAGTACGGCGGATGTCCCATAACTCATTTCATCACGTTTTAACATTTAAACGGGTCAAGTTAATGCATACTATACCAATATAACAAACGGATAGCAAATAATTGTACTCTGCTCACATATAACATAATTAATTGGCACCAGTTTAAAACAATTGTTTGACTCTTTTTAGGCAAACTTTTTCTTATGGTCATTTCTTAATTTTAGAACTTAAAAGGTTCATTCTGGTTCTCTTTCGGTAAACTAATTAGTATAAAAACCTTAAAGGTTTATACTAATTAGTTTATCAATACGCCACCAGAATGAACCTTTAAAGTTCCAAAATCAATGAAGTAAGCCAGTCTAACTTAGCTAAAAATCACGATACGAATTTAAAAATTCTTTCATATCAGCTGATGAAGGGGCCAAAACAAATAATTAGGCTTTGAAACATGTCCCACTAATGACCATACATTGATCATATTTTATAAAAGTACTAGCTGAAGTACCCGTGCTTCGCTACGCGTCATAAATAAATTAAAATGTGAAGGTGACAGTTAAAATAGGGGATAGGCGAGGTGCTGCGCAGAGGGAGATTAAGGATGAAACATTTTGTCCAACTACAACGCTCGGCGTTGACCGTGTTTTATAGCACAAATTTATATTTTACTCGCTAACCGTTGGAGATACCTTTCGGATAGAAAATGTAATTTTAAACCTCGTATATGCCATCAAAAGTTTGCTATTTCTTAGCGTTCTCTTTTTATTTCAAATGGAAATATGAGTTTGAAACCAAAGGGTGTAGTGACGTCACTAAAATGGTCGCCATCTTTAAATAGTGCAAAGTATTGTAATCAAAAGTAACCTATATGTTAACCAGGTAAATCAGCTACTTCCATGTAAAATTCACGTATATCGGACCAGTGGCACTTGCGTGATTGAGTAATACACAGACACACACCATCTCATTTTTAGCCTTGCTTCGCTCGCGTCATTACTTACATTACTTACATGGGTAGGAGCGATCATCCTTTCAAAGTTAAGGGCCGACCACAGCGAACAAATTATGGTAAATATTCTTTTGTAAACCGTGCCATTGATAACTGGAACTCTCTACCTGCCGCAGTCTTAGAGCCTTTTCCCAAACATATAGGTGTGTTTAAGAAAAGACTAACTATTTGTGTAAATACTCCAGTTTAATTGTTGTATAATTGTTATTGAATTGTTATGTGTAATTATTTATTTGTTATGTATATCCAATTTGCCTCCGGGGGCCACACCCTCCATTGCAAATAAATGAATGAATGAACGAATGAGTGTCATATTGTTATATAATGAAATGCAGTTTTAACCCCGTTAACACCCCTTTAGAACCTGAATATCCAAAAATCCCTCCTTAGTAGACGTTTTCGACACACAACGAACATATCCCCAAAATGTAATTCTTCTAACTTTAATAGTTTCGGTTGGTCGATGAGAGTGAACATCCAAAAATCATTCCTTAGTGGACGTTTTTCTTCCAAAATTTCACCCCTCCCCATAGGCCCCTTAAATTGCATTTATGAAAAAACGGTCGAACACCTATTTATTTTATTTATTTATTTATTTATTTATTTATTTTTAAGCTGATTGATTTCCTCCGAGTTTCAAACTCCTCGCCTATGTCTTTTAAGAGATACACGCTCCGGTAGGAATCTTTCAACCCCCACTTTTCATTCCTTTAACCTCATAACATACACTACATGGAAAAACCATTAGACATGTGTCAGCTTATTTTTAATGATTAGTATATATGCCAAGTATCACATCCCCAAATGAAACCACTCGTCAGATATTGTTATTCAATGAAATGCACGTTTACCCCCTTAACTCCTCTTTAGAACCTGAATATCCAAAACTCTTTCCTTAGTGGACGTTTTCGACATACAATGAACATATCCCCAACATTTCATGTTTCTAATTTTAATAATTTTGGCTGGGCGATGATGAGTGAGTGAGTCAGTCAGGACATTTTTTCATTTATTTATGATAATTTCACCCCTCCCCATGAACCCCTTAAATTGGATTTATGAAACAAACGGTCGAACGCCTATTTACTTATTTAAAGCTGTTTTCCCCCTGAGTTTGATGAGTGACTAAGTGAGTCAATCATGTAGGACACTTTCTTTCCTGTTTTCCCTCCCAGAATTTCTCCCCTCTCCAAGGGCTCCTGAAATTGGATTTATGAAAAAACGGTCGAACACCTATTTACTTGTATTTTAAGCTGTTTTTCCCGCCGAATTTAAATTTTTTCGCCTATGTCGTTCAGAGATACACGCTCCGTTAAGAATCCCTCAACCCCCAATTTTCACCCCTTTCACCTCATAATATACATCACATCGACAAACCCTTAGACATATGTCTGATTATTTTTAATGATTAGTTTCTATACCGAATATCACATCCCCAAAGAAACAAATCATGTGATATCGTTATTCAATGAAATGCACCTTTACCCCCTTAACACCTCTTTAAATCCCGAATAAACAAAAATCATTCCTTAGTTGACGTTTTCGACATACAACGAACATATTCCCAAAATTTCATGTTTCCAACATTGATAGTTTTCGCTGGGCGTGATGAGTGAGTGAGTCAGACAGGACATTTTCTTTCAATTATTTTTACCAGAATTTCACCCATCCCCATGGGCCCCTTAAATTGGATTGATGAAAAAACTCTTGAACACCTATTAACTTATTTTTTAAGCTGTCTTTTTCCTCCGAGTATGATGAGTGAGTGAGTCAGTCAGTCAGTTAGGACAATTTCTCTCCTTTTTCCCCCCAGAATTTCACCCCACCCCATTGGCCCCTTAAATTAATTTATGAAAAAAAAACGGTCGAACACCGATTTACTTCTTTATTTAGCTGATTTTCTTTCTCTGAGTTTCAAATTTCTCACCTATGTCGTTTAAGAGATAGGCCTTCACGCTCCATTAGGAATCCTTCAACCCCCATTTTTCACCCCTTGCACCTCATAATAATACACCATATCGAAAAACCCTTAGACACCTGTCTGCTTATTTTTAATGATTAGTTTATATGCCGAGTATCACATCCACAAATGAAACCACTCTTGAGATATTGTTATTCAATGAAATGCAGGTTTAACCCCCTTAAGACCCCTTTAGAGCCTGAATATCCAAAAATCCTCCCTTAGTGTACGGTTTTGACATACAACGAACATATCTCCAAAACGCCATGTTTCCAACTTCAAAATTTTTGGCTGGGCGATGATGAGTGAGTGAATGAGTCAGGACATTTTCTTTCATTTGATTTTCTTCAGAATTTCACCCCTCCCGATGAACCCCTTCAATTTGATTTATCAAAAAAAAAACTGTCGAACAGCTATTTATTTACTTTAAAGCAGTTTTCCCCCTGAGTTTGATGAGTGAGTCAGTCAGTCAATTGGTTAGGACACTTTCTTTCCAGTTTTTTTCCCCTGAATTTCACCCCTCCCCATGGGCTCCTTAAATTGGATTTATGAAAAAACGGTCAAACAAATATTTACTTATTTTGTATGCTGATTTCTTTCCGCTGAGTTTCAAACTCCTCGCCTATGTCGTTTAAGAGATACACGCTCCGTTAGGAATCTTTCAATCCCTATTTTTCACCCCTTTCACCTCATAATATGCACCACATCGAAAAACCATCAGACACGTGTCTTCTTACTTTTTAATGATGAGTTTATATGCCGTGAATCACATTCCCCAATGAAACCATTCGAGAGATATTGTTATTCAATGAAATGCAGGTTTAACCCCCTTAAGACCCATTTAGAACCTGAATATCCGAAAATCCTCCCTTAGTAGACTGTTTTGACATACAATGAACTTATCCCAAAACGGTCATGTTTCTAACTTCAATAATTTTGGCAGGGCGATGATGATGAGTGAGTGAGTGAGTGAGTGAGTCAGGACATTTTCTTTCAATTTTCTTTTTTCAGAATTTCACCCCTTCCCATGAACCCCATAAATTTGATTTATGAAAAAAAAAACTGTCGAACAGCTATTTACTTACTTTAAAGCAGTTTCCCCCCCCCCCCCCTAAGTTTGATGAGTGAGTCAGTCAGTCAATCAGTTAGGACACTTTCTTTCCTGTCCCCCCCCACCAGAATTTCACCCTTCCTCATGGGCCCCTTAAATTGGATTTATAAAAAAACGGTCAAACACATATTTACTTATTTTTTATGCTGATTTTTTTTCGCTGAGTTTCAAACTCCTCGCCTTTGTCGTTTAAGAGATACACGCTCCTTTAGGAATATTTCAATCCCCACTTTTCATCCCTTTCACCTCATAATATACACCACATCGAAAAACCCTGAGACTCGTGTCTTCTTATTTTTAATGATGGGTTTATGTGCCGAGTATCACATCCCCCAATGAAACCAATCGGGAGATATTGCTAGTCAATGAAATGCAGGTCTACCCCCTTAACACCCCTTTAGAACCTGAATATACAAAAATCCTTTCTTAGTGGGCATTTGCGGTCCTTGGGGAAGCTGCATACCAAATTTCATTCCAATCCGTTCGGTGGTTTCTGAGATTTCATGATGAATGAATGAGTGAGTGAGTGGTATTTGACAAATATATAGTAGAAGATAGTGTCAAGTCTTTGTTATGCTAAACTCGGTTGACAGTGCTGTGTGAGTAGGTGAGTAACTAACGGGATTTCAAGTAAAGATCCTCATTTTCTATACCGGTAGTGCAGAGCAAAACTGGCATCCAGACGGCCGTGTCTCGACTTGAGCTATGTTGCCATGGAAACTATCTGCCTTGCCATTCCTTCATGAGTATATTTTATGATTTGATTAGCCTGTGCTTGAGTCCAAAAGGGCCTAAATCAAAAGAATGAGAAAGACTATCGAAAATTCATGTAGCCAGCGGTTCCTTCCGGGTCCTAAACTATGTGTATGCAAAATTTGGTTGAGATTGGTGGAACGGTGTGGATTTGTATACGGAACAGACCCACATACCCACATACCCACATACAGACTTTCACTTTTATATATTAGATTGATCAGGTGGAACCTATAACCTGTTTATGCTAATGGTCGCTTCTGTTGCGATGTTATACTAATTACTCTTTAAGGAGACACTTGTCTCTGGAATATTCAAGAATGGCCAACCCTCTACTTCTTATTTCATAAGTTGAACGCCTGAAAAGAAAACCACAATTCAAAATAATAATGAAAACAATCACAGACGATTCATTACCAATGAAAATGAAATGGAGATGCGCGGAACGGAAGTGTGCTGTGCATAAACTTCGGTGCCATTTTAACTCGTGGAGGCCCTATGTGGGAAATCAATATTTATCAGAGAGTTGGCTGAATTTAAAAAAATATTGACTTTTTTCGGCCAGAAACCATGTTCATGTAGCATATGCGAACGAAAATAAGTCACAGAGGACTACTTAAGAGTCACATTTGAATGTTTAAATAATGTTTTAAATACAGTAAGGGCTCTCAGACCCTAGAGGTCTAGTTTAGCAAAAACCTTAAATTAAGCTACGGTATTTTAGCATTTGTTCCGAAAGTTGAAAAACTAGAAGACACGTAAAAGATCATACTGGGTGTTCTGAAGAGCACTATCTTCTTGCTCTTCGGTCGTTTGGGCCACCTATAGACAACGGTGCTTGTGCTTTAGCTGTTGTTTGGTGACTGCTCTTTTGCTGAAACCTTGAGCTTTTCTATTGGACCAGTAATCTTTCATTTTCTTGCTGAACTGTATCTTACGTACCTCGGACCATTTCCTGGACGAGTTGTGGTGAACGTCTGTAATGGATGTGAGGAAAGGCCTGGTTTCAAATGTCAGTCGGTGGCGATTCCTGTCATTTAGTGTGGCTTGCTGAACATTACGTTCAACATGATCCTTATCAATTTGTATGATTCACAAGGACCCAGCGGCTCTACCCTTCTTGGCTCCCTTAAAGATCTTATAAGATAGTCTGTGGTGGTCCATTCTATACAGGTGGCCGTAGAAAGCCAGACGTGTCCTTCTGATGGCATCGGTGAGGCTTGCCTGGTGTTTGTAGAGTTCGCAATTTGGTGTGCACATCATCTTTCATCTGGAAAGATTCTTGATCCCACTAATTTCTGCAAAAAATTCCTTTCCTGTACCTCGAGGGCCCTTAGAGGGGTCTCCTTTGTTAGAAGCAGACACTCAGCTGCCGAGAGGATTGATTGTCTGACTACTGCATTATAATGTCTTAGTTTAACATTCTTCGACAGATGTTTCGGGGCGTACAGTTTTCTGCAACAATTATATGGCATGTGTAGTTTTATCATCCTTAGTTCGAGAGCCATTATCTCACTGAGATCTTCTGAGATCTATTCTCCAAGGTATTTTACTGTTTTCACTGTCTTGATATGGTTAGTATCACTGACTCTCATGGTATTAGGGGCTTCTTGTATACTGGTAATGCACTTGGTATTTCCGATGTAGATTAACAGGCCCGTTTTCGCCGCTAGTGAGTTCAGTGTTTGGTGTTGTGTGGTGGCCTTTTGCATGTCGTTTGCCAGCAAGGTCAGTTCGTCAGCGAAGGCTAGGCAAGGGAACTTTAAGCTATCTGCTTTGGTACCCATCCTTAATCCGGTGTCGACTGGTAGGTTTCTGGTTCATTCCCTGACATTTTTTCCGGATAACTGTTAAATGATTTGCAAGATATACCATCTCCTTGTCTCACCCCTGTTTTGATAGGGAAACTCTCCAAGAGCTGTCCTCGAAACTTTACTCAGGAAGTAGTATTGCAAAGGGTGGCTTATACCAACCTCATGATTTTGTCGTTAAGTACCAGTTCTCCTAGGATTCCGAAGAGAGTGGTTCTTTCCACAGAGTCGTATGCCTTCTCGACGTCAACAATGGTGACTATCCACTTTCTGGCTCGTGTCTTGCTGTTTTGGAGGATAGTCTTAAGCTTTTGCATTTGTTCAGTAAAAAAGGTTGATTATCTGAAACCACCTTCGTATTCCCCTATCTTTGTCTAATTGTCTCATTACATGCCGTTCTAAGATCTTGGAAAATGTTATATATAAAAATGGAAATGTATATCTGTCCGATGCCAATGGACTAAGACACCGTTCAACTGATTGCATTGAAATTATGAAGGGTTGTAGTGCACACCCCAAGGAAGGTTTTTGGCAACAATAATTTTAGATAGCCCTCTCCATTCCTTTCATTTAGGCCCTTTGGCGCAAATCTACACCGTTTTACTGGGCTCAAATCGACACCGTTTCACCGAGCTGAACTGAATTTTACATACTTACCATTTGGAACAAGACCAGTAACACTATCTACTTGAAAATTCGGACAGCCCCCTCCATTCCCTTCATTTAGGCCCTTTGGCACAGATACTGAATTTCCATTCCCCACAAGCTTTATAATTTTATTTAAGGGCGTCGTCACGAGGATGTGGAGTTACAGCATTGGCGAGGATTCGTTATTTTACAGTATGAGAGGAGAGAATGTTAATTTCCTTGCTTCTATGTATACTTTATTTGATTTTTTCTGTTTTTCCGAAAGAATGCAAACCATATTTTAGGGTCTTTTTTATACAGGTGGTACCACTGTTCGTACGGAAGTTCGCGACACTGACGTCTATCTTTTTAACAGTATTTTATTCCTTCATGCAAATATTATCTCTTACAGAGACAGAATGGAATTGGACCTCGAGATATGGTGTTGCCATGGTATCGTTCATCCATCCCTATCCCCTTCTTATATATAACAAGTAGTTCCGTAAAGAACTATACAGCCTATTTTCATATATCCTAATCATGTTAATTGCCTCTATCAACATACAAAATTTCAGTTTGAAGGTTGTGATAGATTCACAGATATTGAGAACCGTCTTAATATTTCAGATGGTCGCCAAGTTGGATTTTTATTTCTGTACTATTACATTGAGATTATTGTGTAGGTGTGGTATTCAAACTTCAATTGCATGATTAGAACACAAGAAGTAGAAACGAGATTTTAAAATTTCGCACAGCTGCCATCGTGAGTTTATGATAACAATTGAAATAAATTAGATGCCTTTGGATTAACATTGGTATAAGCATTTAACGTGCAACGTTTCACTGCACTCGGATAGTTAATTCGCGAGAAACGTCCATTTAAATATTTATACTTCGCGTCGCCGCCATGTTGGATTTGTGCTCACCAGGTTACTGAAAGTCCTCTATGAACATAAAAATTTCAGTGAATTGCTGTAAAAGATTCATAGATATTGAGAACCATCTAAATATTTCAGATGCTCGGCATTTTGGATTGTTATAGGTATAGGCCATAGAGTTATGTACCACTCAAGGAAAATTATTGCCTAGGTTCATTATTCAAACATTCACTTCGATCGCACGATTACGACACAAGAAATAAAAACTTAATTTTAAAATTTTGCACAGCCTCCATCTTGAGGTTGTATAAACAATTGAACTAAATTAGATGCCAGTGCATTACAATATGTAAAATCTTTACTGTACCACATTTCACTGCGCTCAGAGAGTTAAATCACGAGAAAAGTCTATTAAAATGTTTTAACTTCGCTTGGCCGCCATGTTGTTAAGTTTTTACCTTTTTTCTTGAAAACAATGCTTTGTATTAGAAATTTTACCTTAAAATCATTTTGCTCTATGTATATTTTATTATACTAATTTGTAAATAAAGAAACAGTATGTTTAGTCCTCTTGTCTTATTGTCGAGTTCTATGTTATCATAAGGCGGTTCTGGGCCAGGGGCTAATACGCAAGATGACAGCCGCGCACAACTCCCTCATGCTGTTCTTATGGAGGGTTCGGACCTGGCACAGGGGCTACTGTGCAAGATGGCCACCACACCCTGAGGCAGTAGGATGATTTTATAAATAATGTTTACAAGGAGACTGATGTCCTAGTAGATTTGAATATTTTAAAGCAATAACTAACAAGTGACGTAACCGTGTCTTACAGAGTTATGACCTACCGTACCCACAACCCTCTAACAGAGGACTTATACAACTAGTCAAAGCTTGCTCAATCACTCATTTAATTCGCTGTTTGTAAAACAATTACACTACCTCAGCCATCCATGACATGGTTTTGATGGTAAATGCTGGGATGGTGCCTAACATAAGACCATGGCCGCTCCCTTCCTAATAGTTAACTGAATATCAGACATAATTCCACACTCAAATACACGGTGCTAAATATTCATGTTGTCCAAATATTCAAATCTACTAGGTCAACAGTCTCTTTGTATTTAAATTAAAGCCAACACAAAAGCCTACATAAAAGCAAACAAAAAAGCCAATATAAAAAGCCAACATAAATAGCCAACATATAAGCCAACATTTTACTCCAAGCAAATACTAGGATAGAATCTTTTGACTGGCCACGACTGTTTCCTTCCCAATAACACATGTTATCAGACAAATTCAACACTCAACCAAGTACACGGTGTTATATGATGAAGGTTTACTCCAAGCAAATGCTAGGATGGAACCTTTTGACAGGCCACGGCTGTTTCATTCCCAATACACACATTAATACAGCCATCACAATAACACAGGTTACCAGACAAATTCTACACTCAACCAAGTACACAGGGCTATATAATGGTGGTTTTCTCGAAGCAAATGCTAGGATGTAACCTTTCAACAGGCCACGGCTGTTTCCTTCCCAATACATACACAATTAATACAGCCATCACAACAACACAGGTTATCAACCAAATTCTACACTCAACGAAGTACACGGGGCTATATGACGATGGTTTCCTCCAAGCAAATGCTAGGATGGAACCTTTTACCAGGCCACGGCTGTTTCCTTCCCAATACACACACACATTAATACAGCCATCACAATAACACAGATTATCAGACAAATTCTACAAACAAGTACACAGGGCTATATAATGATGGTCTACTCCAAGCAAATGCTAGGATGGAACCTTTAAACAGGCCACGGATGTTTCCTTCCCAATACATACACACATTAATACAGCCATCACAATAACACAGGTTATCAAACAAATTCTTCACTCAACCATAGGGACATATTGGTCATTAACCCCGTGTTGTTAAGTTTTTAACTGTTTACTGGAACAGGGATATATTAGTCATTAGTGACGTGTTGTTAATTTCTTACCTGTTTTCTTGAACAGGGGCATATTAATGATTAGCCCCAATGTTGTTATTTTTTTCTTGAACAGGGATATATTGGTCATTAGCCCCGTGTTGTTAAGTTTTTATCGGTTTCCTTGAACAGGAATATATTAGTCATTAGCCCTGTGTTGTTATGTTTTTACCTGTTTTCTTGAAATAAACAGGGATATATTGGTCATTAGTCCCGTTATGTTACGTTTTATCTGTTTTCTTGAACAGGAATATATTAAGTCATTAGACCTGTGATGTTATGTTTTACCTGTTTTCTTGAAATAAACAGGGATATATTGGTCATTAGTCCCGTGTTGTTAAGTTTTATCTGTTTGTCTTGGACAGGGATATATTAGTCATTAGCCCCGTGTTGTTAAGGTTTTACCTGTTTTCTTGAAAACAAACTTGTTTTCGTGGACTTTGTAGCCTTACAAATCAGCAATCAGTATTCTAGGCATGGTTACTCCTTTCTTCACCGCTGCTTTTATTATTATTATTATTATTATCTATTTACCATAAATCGTACAAGGAGTATGGAAGGCCTCGTGAAAAGGGGCAAGCCCCACATACATATTTCATGCTTCACAGGCGCAGTTTACATCTACATTTGTTTTAACAATATTTACATGTTTTACAAAGATATTTGCAGTATTTACATATTTATAATATTGACATAGTACATTTTTCCTGTTCACTCACTCTCTCACGCACGCACTTTCATAACCTCAATCACTCCATACATTCATTCATTCCATTGAGATACTCATTCATTCAGCGAGACAATCAAACACACATACATACGTTTATTTATACAATGTGCCTTTTTATGTACGGCTTGAATTTCCGAAGAGGCAAGATCTAGGCATCCCCTGGCAGCGCGTTCCATAACCGCGCAGAGCGGCCGTAGAAACCTGTCAGCTGTCAGGTAAGCATGGCTACGTGCGAAGGGCGGAACGAGAGTTACACCTCGTCTTCTTCGATCTGAGCGATATGCCAATGACAGTCGGCAAAAAGGGTCAATATTTATGTATCCTTTAAGGGATTTTTTGAGAAAAATTAGATCAATTTGTTTGACTGTTGCCTCTATAGATGGAAATTTTGTCAAAGGGGAAGGGGAATAACGAGCTATTAGCCTCTCTGCGCGGCACTGTACATGCTGGAGCTTGTTCATGTTTTCCACTGTAGTGGGATGCCAAGCAGGTAAGCCGTGCGTTAATATCGGACGGACCATGCATATGTAAGCCGTCCTGAAGGCTCTAGGTTTACAACCTCTCATGTTTCTGGACAAGAAACCCAGAACTTTGGTTGCCTTACATCTTGCCTCTTCACTTTGAATGTTCCAATTCAGGGTGTCGGAGATTGTTACCCCTAATAACTTTAAGTTTGTGCACTGTGGGATGACACTGTTCATAATTTTGTATTCATTCTCAATGGTTTTTTGACCTTGTTATTCTTATGTGTTTACATTTTTGTACATTTATATTTAAATTATTCACTGAACACCACAGCGATAAGTTGTCCATATCTGATATAAGACAGAGGGAAACTTCTTCACTTTTAATGCACCTGTATAGCACGGTGTCATCTGCATATAGTGACAGTGATGAGGTGACACAGCCAGGAAGATCGAGCACATATATAGTGAAGAGAAGAGGTCCGATCACAGACCCCTGGATCACTCCAAAAGTAACTTGAACAGCCTGTGATCGAGCTCCTCCGTACACCGCACACTGCGTTCGACCCTCTAGGAATGACCTCACCCACGCAAGTAAGCTACCCCGTATGTTAAGCTGCTGTAGCTTTAACAAAAGTCTTTCATGAGACACTTGATCGAAGACCTTAGCCCAATCCAGTGCAATACAGTCTACTTGTTTCACTTCTGGCTGATTCAAGTAGAACTGAAACTCATCAATGACTTTTGTCAATAGCGTAGTGCAAGAACGACCCGGAAGAAACCCGTGCTGATTTGGGTCGAGCATATTGTTCTCCCGCAGAAATTCCAGCACACTGTTTGCTACTAGCCGCTCCATACACTGTATTTACAAATTATAGATGTTAGACACACCGGTCTGTAATTTGCAATATCTACTCTGTCACCTTGCTTATAGATTGACACCACGTTAGCACATTTCCACCCACACGGTACAGAACCTTGGTTGATAGACAGGTTGAATAACACACACAGAGAGGGCGCTAATGCTTCCGCAAACTGTTTAACGTGTTTTTCGAGGGGATTTTACGCCACTGGCATAAGTCAGTAGGGAGCCATTCTATATTTATTTACGCGGCAAATTGTTCAGCCAAGAGAAGTTTTCATGTAACTTATTATTATTATTATTATTAACGTATTATTATTATTAAGGTATTTCTTTGGAGCATTTTGTATAAAATTATAAGTAATCAGATAGGTTTTCTATGTTATAGAAAACACTATCAAGCAAATTATTACGAACAACATTATCGTAAGAAAATTATATGATTACGGAATTTTACGGAGTTTTGTCAGTTAGGGTATTTTGAGAGAGATGAGTCACTGGGAATTCGGCTACAGGCTTAATCTTGTCGAGTAGCATGACGCAAGCTGGGTTGCTGCTTCAAGAAAAGGCGAAATGGCCTGGACCGGTAATCGACATCATCGCCGCGCCGAGTGTAAGTATCGCGTGGTGGCTCAGCCAATCAGTGGAGAGCGGGCGAGGAGAAGACGGCTCCAGAGAGGGGATGTGACGAGTGCATATATGGTTTGTGCGCCGTGGAGGCAGGGCGACTATCTTTGTAAAACATAACCAGTGTGGTTGTACGTGTGGTTGGTTCCGATGTTCGGACCATAAATTATCATATCAACAAGTATCTCATCAACTAACGAAGACGATGACGACGTCCAGGAGGCTTTGGGAAGCTCTCTACAACATCCAGTACGAGGGAAATGCTACGGCAATTTCCAGTGGTAAGCGCGAATGACTCAGAACTACGCAATCTCTCGTCTCTTTGTTTAATATTCAGTATTTCAGTAACTTCATAGCATGGGAATAAGAGTAAAATCAGTAATTTATCCGACTCCGTTTTCACGTAATTTTCTAGCGGTAATATTCA
The DNA here is from genome assembly GCA_946902985.2 of Meconema thalassinum. Lineage (NCBI taxonomy): Eukaryota > Metazoa > Arthropoda > Insecta > Orthoptera > Tettigoniidae > Meconema > Meconema thalassinum. The sequence goes on from OX336395.1 coordinate 242,852,537, forward strand.
AATCGTAACGCTCCAATTTAAATTCAAACTTATTATTATTATTAATTTTGCAGTACTTGTTTTATATAATAAATTCATTTCTTTTAACCATGCAATCTTTGCTTTCAGTAGGTAGCATTAGATATAGACCAATTCCTTCTCCTGATACAATTGTTTGTTGGTTAATGATCAAATCATACCACGATCTGAGTAAAAAGATTCTTGAAGGTGTTCTACCAGAGATAGGTGGTGTTAAATATAAATTTAGATTTCAACATAGCGTTGAGGTCTTGGCGCCCATTAAAACAACATATCTTAGTCAGAGTAAATATTTCAAATTGCAAGGCAGAGCTAGTAAGAAACCATTACATTTGTCACGCAACAGTGAGAGCAAAATAGAAACCGTTTCACTTGTCGCTACCAACTTGGGGCTGAAAACCTAATAACATTTGTGGAAGGAGAAGGGTAAATATTTCTGTGCCTGTATTTTGGGTTTTTTTCATTTATCGGTGTGTATCAGCATGGGTAATGCTAAGGAAGAGATGAAGTTGCGTAGTGGGCACCAGTTGGATAGTGAAGATACGAGCAGTATGGCTAGTCTTGGAAATGAAAGCAGTACAGAGATGTCGGAGGTAAATCCTGATACTGAGGGGGGTAATCAAAACAGTCAAGCAGGGTTAGAGAGTTTGCTTCTTCAGTTTATGCAACAAAACAAAATTAGTACTGATGCTTTAAATGCTAAACTCGAACAAAATAATGCTAGACTTGAACAAAATAGTAGGAAAAATAAAGAGAGTAATAGGGAATTGAGCGATAGTTTAAATGCTAAACTTGAACAAAACAGTAGGGAAATTAGTGATAAATTTCAGCTGATTAGAGGTGAGATCAGAGGGGTGATGGAAGAGAAAGCTAAAGAGATTATTGCAGATGTAGACAGAAAATTAGGAAAAGTACAGGAGAAGTTAGAAAGTAGAATCAGTACACAGGCTGAAAATTTAAAAGAACTAGTGCAACTTGAAACACAGCAGGTCAAAAAGCAATTGGGGGGAGAAATTGATAAGATTCAGGTAGCAACAAAAGAGGTTAAAGAACAGCTGGGGGGAAGAATTGATAAAGTACATGCAGAAATAATCACTGAAGTTAATACTTTAAGGGAGAGGAATAAGGAAAGCATTAATGAGATTAATGAGAAACAAGCTAAATTAAGTGGTAATGTTGAAGCATCGGAAGGGAGCATTAGGTTAACTGTAACTAATATGGAAAGAAAAGCTGAGGAGAAAATTGCTGAATTAGAACAGAAGTTGAAAGCTAGAATTAGGCAGGAAAATAGTCAGAGTACGCCAGTTTATGTGAATAGCACACACCGGGAAATAGAACTAGGCAAATTTAGTAATCGGCAGGGTTGTCCAATGGAGTTCATGAATACAATAGAAAATAAATTCGGGGAGAGGTTGGAAGATGGTAGTATTGAGTGGTGCCAGGCAGTTGAGTTTTTAGAGCAAGCATTTGTAGGGGAGACAAGAAACTGGTTTGCTGTCTACAGAGACAATTTCGAGAACATTTCAGATTTTAAAGTTAAATTTTGTGAGAAATTTTGGAATGAGGTAATTCAGTCTCAGCATCGTGAGGGAATTGTATGTGGGAAATATAACCCGAGAGGAAACTACACTATGACTGAGTACTTTTTAGGACAGGTATTGACGTGTAAATATCTGGATGGTTTGAAGGAGGAAAGTGATGTAGTCAGGCTATTACTAAGACATTTTCCATATAGAATCAAGGAAGCTGCCTGTATCCAAAATGTTAAATCTATTTCACAAGTGGAGAATTTATTAAGTACATTCGATGCTCTGGGAAGAGGTGGTTACGAGGAGAATTTCGGTAGGAACCAGGGTAACCATAATAACAGGCCTAATGAGAATAGGAATCAGGAAGTTCGAGGGAACAGTGGCGAAGGGGCCAGCGTCCAAAATAGGGGGAACCAAAATAATAATAATAATAAAAATCAGCAAAACCAGTACAGAGGAAATGGGTATGGTACGAACTACCAAGGTAGGAATAATGATTTCAGGGGAAATCAAGGCCGAAATAATGATTTTAGGGGTAACCAAGGAAGGTATAATAACAATAATAATTATAACCAGAACAGGGGTCAAGGAGGGAATCAGCCCAATGGTAATAACGGACAGAGAGATACCTTTAACACAACCCAGAACAACCAGACCAGTGCCGTAGTGAGTAGTACTACACCAAGCGGTAGCAATGCTTTAAACACGAACCAGGCTGCGATGTAAGGTCAGAATCTCAGTCTGTAACATGCCCTGTCCATACACTTATACAGGAACCCTATGACCTAAATGTAAGAAATGAATTATTACGTGAAATAAATGATGAAGGTATTATTCAGGAGGTAGTTAGTAAGAGCCCCATAGTTAAATTTAACGTGTCCGAGGCGTACACAGATGTTTTAATTGATAGTGGTTGTATGAAGAGTTGCATAAGTAGTGCATTTTATGATAAAATGAAAGGAACTGGAGTAAATTTTGAGGAGATGCCAATTAAAAGCACTTTTGTTATCACAGCTGTTGGGAAGAGGTCTAAAGTAATTTCTAAGCAAGTTTTAGTAGACTTTAAAATTAATAATCATGTAGAAAAGCAGATTTGTCTTGTAATTCCAAATTTAGTATTCAGTGTTATCTTGGGTTCAGAGTGGCTAAGTAGAGTGTCTGGTAACTTATGTTATGATGTAGGGAGTTTGAAATTTAAATGGGGCGATTCTGAAGTAGAAGAAGCGTTCAATGACCATATTCAGAGAAGTAGTGTTGTAGGTGTGATTTGTACTTTAAATGAGATATCGCCAGCCGTAGAGCGGGGTTCTCCATGTTTTGTGGGCAGTGTGATTACGAACGGTAGTATAGAGGACTCGTTACGTGATGCTGCATTTCAGGGAAATGTAGAGGAGGAACAGTGTGTTCGGCTCTATGATGTGTTATTGTGTAATAGGAGAGTTTTTGAGGATCGCATTGGTATGGCCAACTGCTATACACATTCATTGAACGTTATTGATTGGTCAGTATTCACAGGACATAGATATCCTGTACCTTTCGCTTATCAGAGTGCAGTTGAGGATCAAATTAACCAGATGCTTGAAGATGGGATTATTGAGCACTCTAACAGTCCATATGTTAATTCTTTGATCACGGTACCCAAGGCCGACGGCACACTTCGTATTTGTTTAGACGCTCGTTTGGTTAACAGTAGAATTAGTTCTGATCAGCTGAAATCTATGTCAATAGAGGAATTAATGCAAACATTTGAGGGGAAGAAGTATTTCACTTGTGTAGATTTGAGTTCCAGTTTTTGGCAAGTGCCACTTATGTACGAAGATAGACCATTTACAGCTTTTAGTCATAAATATAACCTTTATCAATTTTGTAGAACACCTTATGGGTTAAAGAGTAGTTCAGCAGCTTTAATTAGGGCTTTAAACATCGCATTAGGGGATGACACAGGAGAGTTTGTAACCATTTACATTGATGATATGGTAATTAGTTCACGCAGTTTTGAGGAGCATCTACGTCATTTAGATATAGTTTTTCATAAGTTAGATCAGGCAGGGTTCACTTTGAAGCTGTCTAAGTCGTCATTCTGTCAGTCAGAAGTGACATTTTTAAGTCATAGAGTGTCGAGTAGAGGTGTGACACCAGAGGAAAAATAGGGTTAATAAGATACTTAACGCAGAGGTGCCACAGAATGTTAAACAGTTAAAAACATACCTGGGAATTTGCAACATTTTCAGGAGGTTGGTTCTTAAATACTCAGGGTTGGTAGAACCATTCAGGGAATTGCTTAAAAGTGGGACTCGGTGGAGATGGGAGTCCAAGCATGATCAGGCTTTTAGAGCGCTGAAGGAAGGTTTTGAGAAAGCTGTAGTGCTGAAATATCCTTTGAAAGATAAGGAATATGTGGTTATGACAGATGCCTCATATATAGGCATTGCTCGAGTATTATGTCAGAAAGATGATGAGGGTAATCTGTGCATTGCGTCTTTAGCCTCGCGAGGACTGACAGCAGCAGAGAAAAGATACACGATTACTGAGTTAGAGCTTTTAGGTATTGTTTTCAGTTTAGGGAAATTTAGAATGTATTTAGTAGGGGGGAAATTTAAGATCCATACAGATCACCATACATTACTGTATATGAGGACTTGTAAACTCAGTTCTAACAGAGTTAGTAGGTGGATTCTTGCTCTGCAGGAATACGAATTTACAGTAAAATATATTAAAGGTAAAGATAACATTCTTGCGGGCATGCTATCAAGGGACACTAATTTATGTAGGGATTATCCTGTGGTTAAAGCAGAGGACGGTATTTTATTATGTGCATGTGTGGACAGTAGCAACAGGGCATCGTTACAGACACTGAGAAATATGCTAGTGGAGCAACGTGATGACGTTAAGTTAAGGGAGCCACTGGCTAGGTAGGAAATAAGCTAGAGAAAGTCATGTCCAAGTTCTTTTATCTCTACGAGGGCCCATTTATAGTTTCCAAACGTATTGGCAAAACAGCATATGTGCTGGAGGATAGTAAGGGAAACAGATTATACGGGACGTATAATATACATAGTCTACGAAAGTATGTGTCGTAAAGTAAGGGTGTTTAGCTGGCAAGGCAGCCTATCATATGAGTAAGTGTGGTATTTGGTGCGTGGAAGATCTGGTCTTCCAGGCAGGCGTATCAGAAGTCACACAGGGGGGTAGTATGTAATTGAGAGTTTTTAAGGTACAGGGAAATATGACGGGATTGTCGGATGCTCATGAGCACTAAAATGTCTCGATACACCAAGTCCAGAATTTGGCAGCGCTGGTGAATTCCCATTTGTCTCCAAGAGAAGGGTGAGCGCTTGAACAGGGTATTTTTGCTTAAGGCGTCCACGAGACAAAAGATGGGCCATCAGAAGGCGAGACAGTCCTTCATGAAACTCATACATAACAGCACACGTGATTTCCGTTTACGGCCTCGCCATGTAAGATTTGTAAGTGTGTAATTTAAGGTAATTTGTACAAAGGTATTATTTGTGTGAGGAGAACTGGTCTGTGTGTAGAACTAGTATTAAGTAGAATATGGTCTACGGGAACTTAAGAAGACAGGGCGATTACGGCACAGAAATATTTGGTGTTATATGTAATGCGCACTTACTGTTTTTTTTTTCAGAAGTCAATATTAATTTCGTCTTATATAAAGAGAGATTAAGTATTATGGTCACGAGGCGCTGCCACAATAGTGTGATCGTGTGCTCAGTGATAAGTGAGATTAAAAATCACCATAAGGAAGGGACCTCCAGTGAAATTAGGAAGTTCTGTGGTGATAAACATATCAGAACACCTTTGATGCGTGTGATGTGACATCTTATATACAAAGTGCTCACACATTATTTATGTCTATTTTTTCAACATAGAGAAATTTGAGAGGCGGAAATATCCGTGGAACATTATTCTATATGAAAAACATTGGAATGGTTGCAAAGAGCAATCCATAGTGACAACAAACTTTGACGCAAAGTGCGTAAAGAAAATTATGAGTGTATATATATTTACTCTAGGGTGATTTAATTTATGTAATATGTATGTTGGATGGGGATTTATTAACGTGTCTGGGATAATCGGATAATGGACCGTCGTCACGGTAAATCATCCGATGATCCGAGGCGAATATGTAACGTGTTTTTCGAGGGGATTTTACGCCACTGGCATAAGTCAGTAGGAAGCCATTCTATATTTATTTACGCGGCAAATTGTTCAGCCAAGAGAAGTTTTCATGTAACTTATTATTATTATTATTAACGTATTATTATTATTATTATTAAGGTATTTCTTTGGAGCATTTTTTATAAAATTATAAGTAATCAGAACATAGAAAACACTATCAAGCAAATTATTACGAACAGCATTATCGTAAGAAAATTATATGATTACGGAATTTTACGGAGTTTTGTCAGTTAGGGTATTTTGAGAGAGTTGAGTCACTGGGAATTCGGCTACAGGCTTAATCTTGTCGAGTAGCATGACGCAAGCTGGGTTGCTGCTTCAAGAAAAGGCGAAATGGCCTGGACCGGTAATCGACATCATCGCCGCGCCGAGTGTAATGACCCGGAGGTGGGGAAGTATCGCGTGGTGGCTCAGCCAATCAGTGGAGAGCGGGCGAGGAGAAGACGGCTCCAGAGAGGGGATGTGACGAGTGCATATATGGTTTGTGCGCCGTGGAGGCAGGGCGACTATCTTTGTAAAACTTAACCAGTGTGGTTGTACGTGTGGTTGGTTCCGATGTTCGGACCATAAATTATCATATCAACAAGTATCTCATCAACTAACGAAGAAGATGACGACGTCCAGGAGGCTTTGGGAAGCTCTCTACTACATCCAGTACGAGGGAAATGCTACGGCAATTTCCAGTGGAAAGCGCGAATGACTCAGAACTACGCAATCTCTCATCTCTTTGTTTAATATTCAGTATTTCAGTAACTTCATAGCTTGGGAATAAGAGTAAAATCAGTAATTTATCCGACTCCGTTTTCACGTAATTTTCTAGCGGTAATATTCAAATCGCAACGCTCCAATTTAAATTCAGAATATATTATTATTTTTATTATTAATTTTGCAATACTTGTTTTATATAATAAATTCATTTCTTTTAACCATGCAATCTTTGCTTTCAGTAGGTAGCATTAGATATAGACCAATTTCTTCTCCTGATACAATTGTTTGTTGGGTTAATGATCAAATCATACCATGATCTGAGTGAAAAGATTCTTGAAGGTGTTCTACCAGAGCTAGGTGTTGTTAAATATAAATTTAGATTTCAACATAGCGTTGGGATCTTGGCACCCATTAAAACAACATATCTTAGTCAGAGTAAATATTTCAAAGTGCAAGACAGAGCTAGTAAGAAACCATTACATTTGTCACGCAACAGTGAGGGCAATAGTAACCGTTTCAACTGCCCTCTGTCAACTAACCGATAGTCCTACTATTTTCACACCTTATGTTATACAATTGGTAACATGTTTGGCTGTAAAAATAAGCAAATATATTAGAAATGTTTTTATCTGTTTTCTTGAAAACAAACTTATTTTTGTAAGGTATTTATTTTCCACATTAACTGTACTGCTTTTATAATACATTTTCTCTAGTTCATTAAACTCAACTGTGGTGCAACATTTGCAGAGATTGTTAGCCTCAACAGGTATATAAAGCAAGCCTCATAGTGTGTGAGCATTCATTTGTGTTCTGACCGAGCAATCATCAACATGGATAGTAAATGTGATAATGTATCCTTTACTGCATCTCCACCAATACAGGAAGGGGATATTGCTACTAAACACTATGTAGATAGTTTGTTGGGTGCTAGCTCAACAGCTGCTGATGTGACCAAACAGTATGTTTCGGATACAGTATCTCACGCCATAAACACATTAGATGCAAACCCAAACCAAGAGGAGTTTAGCAAACAATTGGATGAAGTCAAGGAAAGTGTTGTAACTATTTCACAACTCATAAATGCATTTTATAAGTAGTTTGTGAATATTACAGAGTCTACCATTGATGTGCAAAACAATCGAATAACAAATGTAGGCTCTCCCTCACAAGACCAATATGCTGTTAATAAAGCTTTTTTTTGGAATTGTTTGCTGCAAGCAAAGAAAGCTTACAAAACATTGAAACACAATTCAAGACATCTCTCCAACATTTACAGGATACTATCACTAGTCTAATAGAAAGTTATGACGCCATTCTGCCTATCATGCCTGCGTTATCTGCTGTTCACGCAGTGTTAGACATACAAGAAGGAGCACTTAGTGTACAAAATAGTTGAATTACACAACTAGGTAATCCTGTAAATAATCAAAATTGTATTTAGAAATGTATGCTCCATCAAAAGAAGAATTACTCCATTTGGAATCCATAACAGGAAGCAAAGCAAGTGTGAAAAACATTGAAACAGAATTAAAGACTTCACTTCTACCTATACATGGCACCATTACTAGTCTATTAGAAAATAATAAAGCTATTGTGCCTATCATACGAGTGCTATCTACACTTCATACCAAGTTTTACCTACAAGATGGAGTGCATGGTGTAAAAATAGTAGAAACACACAACTTGGTCATCCGGTAAACAATAATGATGCTGTATCAAAAATGTATTTAGAGAGTTATGCTCCTACAAAAGAACAATTATCACTATTGGAATTGATGGCTGCAAGCAAGGATAGCTTAAACCAGCTTGAATCAAATTTAAGAGCTGCTGTCTTACCTCTACATAATACAGTTACCACCCTAACAAAAACAATTAATGCTATCACACCTAAAATACTACACTATCTGTACTTTATACCAAGTTTGACCAACAAGAGGGAGCAGTTGGTGTAAAAATAACAGAATTACTCATCTCCCTAATCCTGTAAACAATAGTGATGCTGTATCTAAACAGTATTTATAACGTTATGCTCCAGCAAAAACACAACTACTATAGACTATAAAATGTTTGGAACACCATGCAAACAATATTGAGCGTATGGTGTTACAACATTTAGAAAATGTTAGTGGCTTAACAAATACATTTACAGAGTTAAAATCACGATTGGCACAACAATTACATGTGGATGAGATTGGTATTAATATTGCTAATCACGGACGTCTTGGTAAACTCCATAATCCAGAGGAAGAACAGGATGCTGCAACTAAACAGTATGTGGATACTGTTACGTGTTCAAAACAAGATGTTAACAACAAATTTCAACAGTTGGAGAAACTACTTGACCCCCTTACCAGAGGGTTTGGCATCAGTCATGATTGTATTTATGTAAATTATAAACGGTTAACAGAGATGTCACCTCCACAACATTTAAATGGTGCTCTTAATCTAAGCTATTTGCAATCCTATACAACAAGTAGAGATGTGATTAATCAACGATCCAAATCTCTTGAATCTCTTGTTCAATCTATTATAGAGTTTAAAACAAAGATTAACATTAAAACTACAGCTGTTCACCTAAATCAAAAACGTTTAACTGGGATTTTAGAACCAATAGAACAAAACTATGCAACAACTGTCAGCTATGTCCAGTATGTTCTACAAACCCTTGCTCATCAATGCAGTGAAACAGAAGACAGAATCATTGCATTAACAGATTTATTTAATAATATGTTTGATATAGACAATGGAAATGAAACCATTTCTCTACGTTATAAACGCCTTAGTAAAGTGTGTGTAGCCTACGAAGATGATGATGCTTTCAACTTGAAACAACTCAAAGATTTTGCTGCTTCCAGCAAAGCGTTGCATAGAGCAAGTAAGGAACTAATGGAGAAAATTACTACTATTAACACAGCTGTGGATAATCAGTACATTCGCTTATCCTCCTTAGAATCTAAGTTTATGGTTTTAGAACAAAAACAAACATCCCAATTTATTCTTCAGATTCAAGGTCAACAGCGACAAAGCATTTCTAATAACCGATTTGTATTGCATACAGGAGTATTATACTTTACCATTCAAAGGAGAACTACGACTATTTACACTTAACCCTAGCAATGATGTTATTTGGTTTAAAAACAAAAATCAAATCACCACCACCACCCAGTTTATTGATGTTGATATTGGTGATAAACTCTATTTTGAATTTAAACCGCTTCCAGGACATCAAGCTCTATATAAACCAAACATGTACGCTGATTTTGAATATCATATTAATTAACATTCCCCTATGGTGGATTACTATTAGAATAATGTACAATGTAAATCTAGGTTTTTTAACTAGTTTATGTGTTAACTTAGAGACTATACAATTGTTGTATTCCTTTTTTTTTTCAATAAATTATGTATATAACAAATACCAGTGTCTTATTAGCCTACTTATGAGATCAACACAGGGCGAAAAAAGTGTGTCTGTCTGTGTGTGTGTATGTGTGTGTGTGAGTCTGTGTGTGTGTGTGTCTGTGTGTGTGTGAGTGTGTGTACTCTGAATGTCTGTCCCCCCCTATCAATTCGAACACGGTGAATGCGAATTGAACGAAATTTGGTACAAAGGTAGCACTAGCAAAGGACACCTCAGTGTCATATTTTATATCGCCGCCATCTTGACGGAAACGTAATGGTGGCCACACAAATGTTCAAAGCTTAAATCAAATTACGACTAACCTAATCATCCGATCTCTACCAAATTTTGCAACAACATACCTTTATGGGGGGAGCATCCTTTGACCAAACCAATAGGCCATAAGCGTAATAGTTTGCGGATGGCGGCCATCTTTGTGTGAAAATCGATTCCCCCTATTAATTCGAACACGGTGCAACCGAATGGAACGAAATTTGGTACAGAGGTAGTACTAACAAAAGGCACCTCAGTGTCATGTTTTATATCGCCGCCATCTTGACGGAAACGTAATGGCGGCCACACAAATGTTCAAAGCTTAAATCAAATTACGATTAACCTAATCATTCGAGCTCTACCAAATTTTGCAACAACATACCTTTATAGGGGGAGCATCCTTTGACCAAACTAATAGGTCATCATCGTAATAGTTTGCGGATTGCGGCCATCTTTGTGTGAAAATCGATTCCCCCTATTAATTCGAACACGGTGCAACCGAATGGAACGAAATTTGGTACAGAGGTAGTACCAACAAAAGGCACCTCAGTGTCATGTTTTATATCGTCGCCATCATGACGAAAACGTAATGGCGGCCACATAAATGTTCAAAGCTTAAATCAAATTACGATTAACCTAACCATCCGATCTCTACCAAATTTTGCAACAACATACCTTTATAGAAGAAGCATCCTTTGACCAAATGACTAGGTCATTAGCCTAATAGTTTGCGGATGGCGGCCATCTTTGTGTGAAAATCAATTCCCCCTATTAATTCAAACACGGTGAAACCGAATGGAACGAAATTTGGTACAGAAGTAGCACTAGCAAAGGGCATCTCAGTGTCATGTTTCATATCACCGCCATATTGACAGAAACGTAATGGCGGCCACACAAATGTTCAAAGTTTAAGTTAAATTACGACTAACATAACCATCCGATCTCTACCAACTTTGCAACAACATTCCTTTATGGAGGAAGCATGCTTTGACCAATATAATAGGTTATTAGCCTAATAGTTTGCGGCTGGCGGCCATCTTTATGTCAAAATTTATTCCCCCTATTAATTCGAACACGGTGGAACCGAATGGAATGAAATTTGGTACAGAGGTAGCACTAGCAAAGGGCACCTCAGTGTCATGTTTTATATCGCCGCCATCTTGACTGAAACGTAATGGCGGCCACACGAATGTTCAAAGCTTAAATCAAATTACGATTAACCTAATCATCCGATCTCTACCAAATTTCGCAACTACATACCTTTATGGAGGGAGCATCCTTTGACCAATCTAATAGGTCATTCGCCTAATAGTTTGCGGATGGCGGCCATCTTTGTGTCAAACACGATTCCCCCTATTAATTCAAACACGGTGAAACAGAATGGAACGAAATTTGGTACAGAGATAGCACTAGCAAAGGGCATCTCAGTGTCATGCTTTATATCGCCGCCATATTGACAGAAACGTAATGGCGGCCACACAAATGTTTAAAGCTTAAATCAAATTACCACTAACATAACCATCCGATCTCTACCAAACTTTGCAACAATATACCTTTATGGAGGGAGCATCCTTTGACCAATCTAATAGGCCATTAGCCTAATAGTTTGCGGATGGCGGCCATCTTTATGTCAAAATTGATTCCCCCTATTAATTCGAACACGGTGGAACCGAATGAACGAAATTTGGTACAGAGGTAGCACTAGCAAAGGGCACCTCAGTGTCATGTTTTATATCGCCGCCATCTTGACGGAAACGTAATGGTGGCCACGCAAATGTTCAAAGCTTAAATCAAATTACGATTAGCCTAATCATCCGATCTCTAGCAAATTTAGCAACAACATACCTTTATGGAGGGAGCATCCTTTGACCAAACTAATAGGTCATCAGCCTGATATTTTGCGGATGGCGGCCATCTTTGTGTGAAAATCGATTCCCCTTATCAATTCGAACACGGTGAAACCGAATGGAACGACATTTGGTACAGAGGTAGCACTAGCAAAGGGCACCTCAGTGTCATGTTTTATATCACCGCTATCTTGACGGAAACGTAATCGTGGCCACCCAAATGTTAAAAGCTAAAATGTAATTACGACCAACCTAATAATCTAGTCTCTACCAAATTTTGCAACACCATATCTTTATGTGGGAAACATATTCAGACCAAACTGCAGGAACATCAGCCCAATAGTTTGCAGATGGTGGCCAAGTATGTGTGCAAATCGATTCCCCCTATCAATTCAAACACGGTGAAACCGAATTGAACGAAATTTGGTACAGAGGTAGCACTAGCAAAGGGCACCTCATATTCATGTTTAATATCCCTATAGCACGTTGTATTTCAACAAGCTACTACAACCAACATTCGAGCATACTCCTTGAAAAGGACAAAGAGTTATAACAATACCCATGCATTTAGGAGAAAGTAGGCTATATGTTCTTTACTGAACATCTTGTTTTTAGTATAATATCTCAACCCCTTTCCCTTACTCCTCTAATCAAACTCTACAACCAGCGCGTTCTAGTAATAACAGTTATGAGTAGAAGGTCTAGCAGCCAATAGTGGGACTATCTGTTCACTCAGTTACACTCGGCTATGCCCGGCTTCCTTCGCTAACCACCCAAAACACAGCAGCGCATTCTAGAAGCCAATGGTGAAAATATTTATTGTGAAACTCAGCTCGGCAACGTTCGGCTTCCGTTGCCGGCCAAAACCAATTCCCCCAATCCCATCAGCGCTATAAAGCTGACCAGCACCAACTACTCACCGTCTATATGCTGGCCAGAACAGGCCAGGCAACACCTGGGACCTACTCACAGGCCAGGTTCCCCAACCCCATCCCCCCACGCCACCCAGCCCCCACCCCCCCACTGCCCTCCACCCCAACCCCTCCCCTCCACCCCAGCCCCTCCCCTAGCCTCGATCCCACCCCTTCCCTTAGCCTCCACCCCAGCCCCTTCCCTAGTCTCCACCCCAGCCCCTCCCCTAGCCTTCACCCCACCCTTTCCCCTAGCCTCCACCTCAACCCTCACCCTTCCCCTCCCCCTCCACAGCCTCCCAACCCACCCCCTTGCCCTCAGGGGGTCACGTGACCAGGGGAAAAAGTGGATGAGCTTCAAATTGTTCCAGAAACCACTTTGCTATACTACTGCGGTACCGTAGTTTTGAGATGAGTGACCCGGAATATGATACATGATACAATCGTGGTATTTCCCTGAAGGTAGTATTGAAAATATTGTACTAGGGATGGCTGCTGTCAGCGTCGACAATCAAATTTTTGATTAATCAGGTAACCAGTCCTCATCGTGGAGCTTAAAATGAGGTAAGTTACTCAGCTACACAGATGGGCTTAAGGATCTAATTACTACATTGTGTCCTTTCTTACAATGCAAGCCACGTATGGATTTACGTCGATTTGGTGATATTTTGGCAAAAGAGCGGAACTATGGTGTTCAGGTCTTCCAGATTTTTGATAGGAGCATGGAAAAGTGCTACTCACGCAGCCGTTTAACTTTAAACGTATATTTTTATACCCTTAATTCATAATTTTCGTTTTCCCAGAACTGGCAGTCTAAGGCACAGATTAGGCCTAAATATGCAAGTTATGATTTTTATGGTTACTGATGATCAGATACCTTTTCAAATTGCTGGTAGTTACGATTAAGCATCAAGTCGAGCTTAAACTTTATATTGTGAATAATATACTGTCCAACCAATCTAATGCAAATACTTTTGAATTTTTTAAATTTATGTATTTATGTCTCACTAGCAGGTGTCTGGCTCTGTGGCTAAATGGTTAGCGCGCTAGGCTTTGGCCCAAAGTGCCCCGGGTTCGATTCCCGGCTGAGCCATCAGGGATTTTCATCTCCTGAGGTTAATTCCCTTGGCTCGAGGACTGGGTGTATGTGACGTCTTCATCATCACTTCATCCTCATTACGACGCGCAGGTCGCCCACGGGCGTCAACTGGTAAGACCTGCACTAGGCCTCTCCGGAGGCCACACGATCACATCACTAGCAGGTACCCGCGGCTTCGTTCGCGTCATAGTCGTGTCATATTGTTATTCAATGAAATGCACGTTTAACGTCGTTAACACCCCTTTAGAACCTGAATATCCAAAATTCTCTCCTTAGTAGACGTTTTCGACACACAACAAACATATCCCCTAAATATCATTCTTCTAACTTTAATAGTTTTGATTCGTCGATGAGAGTGAACATCCAAAAATCCTTCCTTAGTGGACGTTTTTCTTACAGAATTTCACCCCTCCACATAGGCCCCTTAAATTGGATTTATGAAAAAACGGTCAAACACCTATTTTTCATTTTTTATTTTTTTAAAGCTGATTGATTTCCTCCGAGTTTCAAACTCCTCGCCTATGTCGTTTAAGAGATACACGCTCCGTTAGGAATCCTTCAACCCCCACTTTTCACACATACACCTCATAATATACACCACATCGAAAAACCCTCAGGCATGTGTCTTCTTATTTTTAAGGATGAGTTTATATGCCATGTATGACGTCCCTGAATGAAACCATTTGGGAGTTTTTGTTATTCAATGAAATGCAGGTTTAACCCCCTTAAGACCCCTTTAGTACCTGAATATCCGAAAATCCTCCCTTAGTGGATGGTTTTGACATAGAATGATCATATCTCCAAAATACCATTCTCCTAACTTCAATAATTTTGGCTGGGCGATGGTGAGTGAGTCACGACATTTTCCTTCAATTTCCTTTTTTCAGAATATCACCCCTCACCATGAACCCCTTAAATTGGGTTTATGAAAATCTGTCGAACACTTGTTTACTTATTTTTAAGCATTTTTTCACCCTGAGTTTGATGAGTGAGTCTGTCAGTCAATCAGTTAAGACACTTTCTTTCCTGTTTTTTTTTACCCCAGAATGTCACCCCTCCCCACGGGCCCCTTAAATTGGATTTATGAAAAAATCGGTCAAACACCTATTTACTTATTTTTTAAGCTGATTTTTTCTGCCGAGTTTCAAACTCCTCGCCTATGTCGTTTAAGAGATACACACTCCGTTAGGAATCCTTCAACCCCCACTTTTCACCCCTTTCACCTCATAACATTCACCACATCGAAAAACCCTCGGACACGTGTCTTCTTATTTTTAAAGATGAGTTTATATGCCGAGTATCACATCCCTCAAAGAAACCAATCGGGAGATTTTGCTATTCAATGAAATGCAGGTGTACCCCCTTAACACCCCTTTAGACCCTGAATATTTAAAAATCCTTCCTTAGTGGGCGTTTTCGACTTACAACGAACATATCCCCAAAATTTCATGTTTCTAACGTAAATAGTTTTGGCTGGTTGATGATGAGTCAGTGAGTCACTGAATCAGTCAGTCAGTCAGGACACTTGGTTTTATATAAGAGAAGATAACAACATGTTACCCATCCAAATTTGCCAGTCTTGCAAGCGGGTTCCATTGAAATCATATACAACATTACGAAGTCTATCGCCATTGAATTCACAATTTTGTCTACATTCGATAGAGAGTGCGAATCTTAGTCGATTTGATTACGGCACAAACATTGCGGGACAATTTAACAACTGTATTATAAATTGCTTGGATTGTAGAAAATGTATCACTGCAGGTTAAGAAGCCACAACTACGAATGGTTGATTGCTGTTCATTCGTAGCAATAATCGCTTTGTTCTCAGGAAATGAGTCACTGTACTATTGCATACCTAAAAAATAAAAAAAGTACAGCATTTCTCGGCACAAATAACGATCGCAGAAAGGCAAGCCAGCGTATAAAATGGCGTGAGTATAATACAGTCACGTCCATATATAGGGTTCTTGACGCCTCTGGCCAAAAGGAAAGGCAACTTTGCTGCCCGCGACTTGGAATATCTAGACTTATTAAATGTTCCATAACATATGGGGCTGTTTCTTCACCTGGTTATCAAACTTCTTAACAAAGAATTGTTTTTAGGTTGCTAAGTTGTTTGCAAATCAGGCAATATATCAAAAGGTCCAACCATTTTGGACCATTGTTATCGAACCATGTTTTTCTAACACCTGGTTAGAAAAGTTAATAGATTTGTTAACAAAAAGTGTTTTTAGGTTGTTAAGCTGATAATATTTCCTGCAAAATACAAATAAAAAGAACTTGATACAAAGAATTTTCATTAAATGTTATCAGATATCATATACAACCCATGTGCAAAACAATTATTTAAATACCGGTAACAACTTAAGGATTTCCTCATTAGTACAATTTCACTTTCAAGTCAGCTTAACAGCAAGAACAGCAAGGTGACTAAGACGATCCTTTTATTCATGTCCTTAAATAATCAACATTGCCAAAGTATATTCCCTTGTGGAGGGTTTAACCTTTAATAACTTGACGTTTAATGGCCAAGCAGTTTTGTGCAGTTTTCCAGAAATTCTGCCGTCCCTAAAACCTGCCAACCTGGACAGTTGCCAAGTTTGTCTCCCCGTAAATACGGGCCTGAATACAGTAAATTATCCAATATTGTATGCACGACCTTACAGGACCAGTGTTTTACTAGACAGCATAGAGAACCGTATTTTAGGGGTTACGATCCGCTAGTGGTGTCGCAATGTCTAAAAGTATCTCCAGAATGTCCTTTAATATCGCCACTGCCGAAGTGAGGTGGCAAAAGTGGTTGCACTCGAGAAAGTGATGGGGAAACATACGGTATTTAACACTAGGCATAACCGTGTTGAAAATTGGAGCTATGTATCCATTGGTGGTTAGGGACCGATAACCTAGAAGGTTGGCCCATTAAAACAACAATTATCATCATCATCATCATCCTCCATTGGTGGCAGAGTGCATGACATCATTAGAACCATATTTGTTATAAGTTGTAAATACATATTACGTCGGCAACATTACAGATTTTTGTTGTTGTAACAGTTGTCAGTTGGCCACCAGTAACTTTCATTTATGAAATAAACTGGTGTGACAATGAACAATCGATTTTCAACATTCCCGGAAAACCAGGAGGGGGTGGGAGGGGGGGGGGGCGGTGAAGGGACATGGCCCGACCTTGTAGGCCTACTTCAATCTCTACACACTGGCTCCACATTCTTCTTGTGATGGAGAAACACATTTATGTCACTTCACTTCCATCTGTTTTCCTTGCAGTAAGATCTTTTCAGTAGCTTAATATCACGGTAGCGCTGAATGAAGATAGAACGAGTGATAACATTCCCTATAATACATGAATTAGCCAAAATACCTTATGAGACGATGAGAAATAAATCAGGGAGCGATGTTTTAATAGACGTTTCCTCCTCCGCCGTCTGTGACCCATCCAACCTTCCCAAATGGTATCACGACTTATGTAACCAAAATCACAGCTGTGGCCGCCATCAGTCCAAATCAATCATCGGTTGCGGTCATGAGTATTCGGGTCTCTTCGTTAGCCCCACTGATCCGCTGGTCTGTCATCAAAACAATACTGCCAACCTCGCCCTTATGGTACTATGTAACACAAAGAAGCGCCCAGTTCAGTCTCTACTGCGCAGCACTCAATTCACCGCTTTAATTAGGCTAGTGTGTGCAATATTTCGCTTCTCTGTTATGATAATTTTTTTTCTTCGGCTTAAATGAGTGTTTCTTTTGTTATCTGCTCTGTAATTACTATGCAGTATATCGCTCCGCTGTAATAAATAACTGTACTTTTTTCACACAACTGTGGTTTTGACAATGGTCACTGCCTAACGCGCCCAGATCAATGGTTTTGTGTCAACCGTGCCCCGATAGCTACGCGCAGCTAAGGCCACACCTACACCTGAACTTCAAACCTTCGTTATGTCCAATCCTATGTTTCTTGGCAATGGTTACAGTATAACGCGCAAAGACCAATGGTTTTGTGTCAACCGTGCCCTGCTAACTGCGCGCGGCCAAGGCTACACCTGACCTTCTAACCTTCGTTTTGTTCAATCCTATGGTTTTTGATAATGGTTACAGCCTTACGCGCACAGACCAGTGGTTTTGTGTCAACCGTACCCCGCTAGCTGCGCACGGCCAAGGCTATACCTGACATCCTAACCTTCGTTTTAACCAATCCAATGGTTTTTGACAATGGTTACAGCCTAACGCGCACAGACCAATGGTTTTGTGTCAATCGTGCCCCGCTAGCTGCGCGTGGCCGAGGCCACACCTACACCTGACCTTCGTTTTGTCCAATCCAATGGTTTTTGACAATGGTTACAGCCTAACGCGCACATACCTATGGTTTTGTGTCAATCGTACCCCGCTAGCTGCGCGTGGCCAAGGCCACACCTACACCTGACCTTCGTTTTGTCCAATCCATTGATTTTGGCAATGGTGACAGCCTAACGCGCACAGACCAATGGTTTTGTGTCAACCGTGGCCCGCTAGCTGCGCGTGGCCAAGGCCGCACCTGCACACGACCATTCTAACCTTAGTTTCATCCAATCCAATGGTTCTTGAAAATGGTTACGGTGTAACGCGGCCAGATCAATGAGTTTTGACAATGCTTACAGCCTACTTCGTCCAGATTATCTTTTTTAATCAACAGCGATTTTGTAACCCACTTCTTTTTATCAACAGTGATTTTTATCCCACATGTTGGCAACAATGTGTGCGCCTCGGTGCGTGCCGCTATTGAGTCTTGATGACAGTTGAACGAGATGCAAGCACTGTCGAAACATTGCAATAAATAAAATCACATATTTACGAACTTTAGCACATATATGAGGTTCAGTAGTGACCATGGTTGCTAATATAAATACGTAATATCAACCTGATGATTAATCGAGCCCAAAGAAATCCACACGTCGTGCAAGTCGCAAACTAGGTATTCCTTAGCCAACTGTGTGGAAGATTCAGCGGAAACGATGACGTCAGAAACCATATCGCATACAGCTATTACATCGTTTACGGCCAAACGACCGCACCATCAGGCGCGAATGTTGTGAACTTTTTCAGGAAGCAATGGAAGATGACGTTTTTTTCCCCCGACTCGTGCTCAGTGATGAGGCGACGTTCCACCTAAACGGTAAAGTAAATCGGCACAACGTCCGGATATGGGTCACGGTAAATCCCAATGTTACAGTGGACATTGAAAGATATTCTCCAAAGGTAAATGTGTTCTTTGCTGTGTCACGTAGCAACGTTTACGGACCGTACTTCTCTCCTGGGAAAACTGTGACTGGTATGACGTACCTACATATTTTACAAGACTGGTTGTTTCTAAGACTGTTAGCTGATAACCCACACTTAATATTCCAACAAGACGGAGCACCGCCTTATTGGCAGTGAGAAGTGAGTCGCCATCTGAACGAGGAACTTCCAAACAGGTGGATTGGGTAATGTGCTCAGGATGATTTGGCGCTCTTGGCCCCCGAGTTCTCCTGGCCTTACAGTTTGTGATTTTATTCTTTGGAGATACGTGAAAGACAATGCCGACAACATTGGCTGAACTCCAGGATCGCATCACTGCTGAGCTGGTGAACATTGACAAGGACATGCTGAAACGTGTAAGGGCTGAGCTTGGCTACTGTGTGTCGTGTAACACGAGTAGAGCACATAGAACATTTGTAATCATGTGTATGAAAATTTAAAATGTGCTTTTTCATACGAGGTATGATTCACTATTTTGTATGTAATACTTTGTGAAATACATTCCTCCAAAACCCGATGAATCATTGGTAATCACCCTCTACATTGCAAATAGGCACACAATATTTGCCATGGACAATTACACTGCACCTTTCAAGCGTGCGCATGTTCAGTCACCGAGTTCAAAAAATGGGTTGTCTGCTATGGGCAAAAATTACGAGTATAAACATTATATTCGGAAGAGAGGGTATTATCCTATTGACGTCAGAAAAGTTGGATGGCGCAGCCACGCGGCAGAATGTTGAAGCTGTAACATTGTGACTGGTGAGATTTATTTAGATGGTGAAGCATTGACGTCGTGATGGAAACAGAAAGAAATTTGTCAAATTCGAGGAGGTACTGCTCTGTATACGGTTGCAAAACGTATAAAACGGCTACAAAATATCTTCACTACTTTCCTGTACAAAAAGTTCAGAGAGAAAGATGGGCTTCGGCGCTGTCAATTGGAAAACGTGTTACATGTTACATGGCAGTGTGCAGCCTGCATTTTTGTGAAGACGACTTCTTTCCACCGGTACTGTTGATTATTGATAGTTATTGTCTCTAATTTGTATTCACATGGATTTAGCGACATCAAAAATACTGATAAACTTATAGCCTATTACTTCTGTGCCGTACAAAGAATGTAATCCGCTCTTCGTAAACTTATTTTAGGGGTTCTTCCGATTGACAATAGCCGAATGGTTAGAAAACTTAAGAAAAATGCTGTTCCTAGCCTTAATTTGCCAGAGAATTTATATTCTTGCCTTTGAACAGCAAGTATGTTTATATTCTTGCCTTTGAACAGCAAGTATGTAGGTCATTGAAGTATGATTTGGCTTGGATTGTGTTTTTCGCTATGATCTCCCTACTGTTGATTTTAGTTAATTAAAATGTAAAATCTTAGTTTTAAGTATCGGTTTGGTGACCCATCATCCCAGGCAGGCCGGTAACACCTTTACTACTCAGGCAGATAGGTCGCTTAGTCGTAATTTAAAGTTACAGTGATGTTAAGTATAGGCTACATATGCGGTAATGTAGCGGGAGACCGGATCGGCCTAGGCTATTCTAACTTTAATTAGTTCTCATTTCAGGGTTTTACAGTTTTGAGTGCGAATAGTTGGTTTGAAAGTTGTACAACAGTAAGGAGAGTATGTTTTGTATAGGTTTTAATTGGTATTATGGTTTATGTCGAGCTGAGGAGTGAATTTGGTTTGGCTTTTAGTGTAGTTTTTGATCTGTTCCGTTTGCTTATGACAAGTTCAAATGGAGACTCCAGCTTTGTTAAATATCTGTATTTTTAAATATTTAATTAAATATATTGATAAAGAGGATGTCTCCATTTTAACTTGCCTGTGGCAAGAGATTAATAAATTAACATTCTTGCCTTTGAACAGCAAGTATGTAGGTCAATATTTGCAATATTGAAGTATGATTTGAGCATCCCAAGTAACGCTTCTTTGAACCCAAAACATTCATGCAAATTCAGGGTTGCTTGATTCAATTTATTATCAGGGAGTCATTCTTTGTGTTATGTGAGATATATATATATATATTGTGAAATTAATTTAAAAAAACATCGATATTGCTAGGCTCCCAAGTACAGGCTTCATATATGTAACAGCAGACAGTAAATTAACTATCTACATGTGGGTAATATTTTTAACTGGTAGTCTAGTAATTAGGCACTGCATTTAAATTGATTATAAAAATATTTCTATCAATGAAAGGAAATATGTAGTATTTTGCCATCATAAATTAGAAGCCATAACAAACGCACACCCAATTACTTCACGTCACTATATCGCCGCCATATTGCAAACAGCTGACCGTAAGCTCCTCCCCCGTTTCGGACGTCAATTCTTATCACACTACAATAATTGTGGTGACCAAAGCTAAACTGCAGGGGCGTAGACACCGTATGTACAATTTCTAACGTCACGAGGACAATTTTTCCAAATTCCTCTTTCCGACACGAGGAAAGAGTTACTGAAGGCAGCCACTGGACTGTAGCTTGATATGATGACTTCAGACCCGAGAGGTTTCAAACACCGCCAGAACATATCTTTGATGTTCAAACGCAGTGTGATTTGGAATACTGTCTAATGCTGTTATTCTTGAAGTGAATGTGATAACTTTGATAAGCAACTCTGCTTCAGGCACTATCACGTATCCCCAAAGAATAAAATCACAAACGGTGAGGTCAGGAGACCTCGGGGGCCACCTGAAGAGCGCCAAATCGTCCTGAGCACATCATCGAATCCACCTGTTTGGAAGTTCCTCGTTCAAATGGCGACGCACTTCTCCATGCCAATAAGGCGGTGCTCCGATGCGATAGGTGGTCGCCCAGAGCGTTTCCATTACAGAGGCACTGAACTGTAGATGCCATCGCAGAATGCTTTGGTGGGTTGGTGACTGTATGTTAGGGTACTGTTTTCGGAAAGCACGCTGCACGGTAGTGACGGATTCTCTCTTCTCATATTGCAACACAAAAAATTAGTCGCCATTTCGTAAACTGTTATCACCCAGCCACCCGGTGAGTAACAATGAAACCTTCAGTGACATAAACAAATCTTCAAAGTATGTTCTTTCGATTGGTTATTAGTACAAGTGGGTGGGCATTATATATTTGAAGTTATAAGACGTCAAAACCCGATGAATAATTTGTATTCACCCTGTAGATGTAAAACTCTTACATGCAAACCACAACTATTTTGAAATTGCGATCGCAACTTGTGCTAACTCCGTCGTTAGAAGAGGTGGATTCGATTCCCACCTCATACATCCTGGAAGTGGTTTTCTGTGGTTTCCCAATTCGACTCCATGCTAATGCTGGGATGGTTCCTAACTTAATGCCACGGCCGCCTCCTTGCCAACCCTCGCCTGAATTACAAATACACACACTACTACAGCCTTCAGACTTTTCTTATACATAGGCTTACATACAAAAGTACACGGGGCTAAATGACCACAATAACAAAGCTCCTCCAATGAAACAACAATATGGTATGACTATGCACTCCAAACTTTTGTTGTGGTGCATTTATAACAATTTTTCCTTATTTTATGACTGCATAATTTTGAAATGGTTTTAAGCATCTAATTTGGCTAATCTCTGTCTTTACTTTGGAGTGTGAGGAGTAAAATATTGAATTTGTCAAGGAAGCTTATAATAAGCCCCATTATATTCTCAACTCCTTGACAACATTTACTTTCTCTCCCCTTCATCCAGCAACCCTGTCGATGTCATCTGCCTCCAGGACAGGATCTACACCAAGAGTGAAGAAATGGGAGACCTTCCTTGTAGAATTGCTGCAATATACAAAGGAAGAAAACAAAAATGTGTAATATGAAGAGTCAATAAAATAGAGAAATAAAATTTAATTTCAAAATCATATCTGTACAGTTTACGTTAATTTAAAGTGTTCCAACCTTTTATTCCTGAAAGTATTTATATACAGTAAAAATTGGAACATTATAAACTTAACTCCATCAGGTACATCACAATTTTGCATAATAGCCTGTTTTCTTACAACAGGATGTGCAAGATATTGTTCCAGTGCGCATGGCGCAGAGGTAATGTTTTCGCCTGCTGTTCCCAAGGTTTCAGGATTGAATCCTGGCCCAGTCAGTTGGTATTTGAGGGTGCATAAATGACAGGGAGTCGTATCACAGATATATTGGCATGTTAAAAATACCCTTTTGGGTGGAAATTCTGGCAATCTGGCCTCTCTAAAAACTGCAGTAGTTAAAAGGGACGTAAGACCAATTACATTATTATTTGATTTAGGATGTTCCAAGAATGAAGCATGACTGTCCCGCTATACTACTGTAGAGCCCTTTCTTTTTAAACAAAACACTAAGAATAGTTTTCAGTGCTGAGGAGTGGAAGTATATATTGTTAGAAGCTACCTTATGATTGATCTAAGTTACTCTATGCCTTTTGAAAAAATACTTTTTCTAAATCTGTTTGGATTACATTGTTCTTCTAGGACAACGGCAATAACACAAAGGCACTCCTGTGTGTATACGAGTCAGTGTCTCAATGCATCTCTCATCCTAAATGCTGCTTTTCATATGGACTGATTTGTCCACTAGTCAGAATGCAGTTAATCTGAAATTAGGAAAAAAAAGAAGCAAAATACTATGCTCGAATGTGAATGCATGCTGTTCGATTTGAAATTAGACTCCTAAACCTGCTTTTTCTAGGGTGAATTGAAAGCTAGCATGACACTTGGACAACACACCAGAATGACTTAGCTGCCTTTGTGAGTGTATGTTTGTCATGTCTAACAATTAAGATATTCACTAGATGTGAAAATACTCTCTATATAAAAAAGGCTTAACGTGGGCACTGTGTTCACTGGTTCAGTGAAACTCTCAGGAAAATAGCAGAAAGAAGGCAAAACATACAATAAAAGTACTAATTTTAAAATGTTATTTATGACTAGCTAGTTCTTTCATTTCTTGCCATTACTTGTGTGCATAACGGAATTCATGGCTTCTGTCGTATAGTACCACACATCACGCAGTCAATACGATGCAGGCGTTATACCATACTGTGCCCAACTCTAGGAATGGGTATTCCAAGATTCAGACACCTAGATATCAAGGGAAAGGCTGTAGCCGCTTTTGAAAGTTGAGATATTTGAATATCGCGCTACATTGCTTCCAGAAGTAATTGGAAAGAATATACCGATATTAGCATGTCAAGTGACGTAGCGAGTAATAGCAGAGGTCGAGGCTATTTATTGATTAAATAGTTAACCATGGAGTAGAGACTTGAGACTGGGATCAGATTACTGGCACGGCCAAATGAAAGAGAATGCAATTAGTATCAAGTAAATCGGACCAGGGATACCAGAGATATGAGGATTTCCAGATATCAGCTGATGCAGCGTGACCCTGACAGTTTTGAATAAAAGCCGGCTGGCGCGGGCATGAGTAGCTCATTCCAACACAAGCACTTGCCGAGCAAGTTGCTGCTACGCTGAGCCAAGGCACATGGTTGCCGGATCTACGCAGAAGTAATTTTCAAAGTTGTGATAGTCACAAAAGTGCTGCGCTACGAAGTGGAACTTAGTAAGTTTCCGGCGAGGAGAATCACTGAGGTGATTGAATTTTTTTTCTACAGTCATTAGTGGAAATATTTATGTTTCTACATGGACATTTGCTAGACTTTGTCTAGAATTAGTACTTTGTCACAGTCCAGTAATAACCTAATACTTGGATGTTTAAGTCCATTTCAGTCAGTTTTCATATTTGTAACTTAATAACCACTTCGATCTATCAGTACACTGAAGACCAGTCGATCACGGTGGTGTTCATTAGTCTACGCAAGGGAAACTACAGGTTGCTTAGCGCATGGTAGATGGTGTGAAGCCATGCCCAGGGAACGATCTTCAGAACAGCCGTTGATTGGTTAGACTGTCAGTGTCTTCTTGTATTGATAAGATTACCGTGAGTTATGTTACAACTGACATATCTAAGAATAGATCACTTAGATCTGACCCCATTTAAACAAACTGTTACGGCTTTGATAGAAGCCCATATTAAAATGGAACAACAGTTAATTCAAACGTCAAGAGATACTACCTCTATGTCTGACTAGACGGATTGTGGGTATATATTGGCAGCCGATACAAGGATTATACATGCTTGTCCGATAGGGCATGTCTATGGATAAATCTGGTACAGACCAGGTTTACTACGCTTCAAGACCATCAAGAAATGTAAGCCACATTTGAATTATATTATGCCTAGCTAATTGGAACAAACTATTTTTTCTGCAGATGACCAACACATTTTTTTTCTTCGTATTTAAATCTTGCAATGATTTACGCAAGACTTGTTAGAGTTATTCTGAGGATTTTCAGCACTCAGAACAGTTTAGGATCGATGACCGAGCATTTCGAGCATTTATTTGAATATTTCATATTTTAGGGATATCACGGTAATCAGCCGATATAACTGTAAAAGTTAAATTATTTTTGTTGAGGAATGGATATTTTTTCCATATTCGAAGGTTCGAACATGTGGATTCTCACATAATGAGATGATAATTAAACATATTTAAAATAATATAAATAATAATAATCCACTAATAATAATAATAATAATTTTTATTATTTTTTCTAAATAATTCTTGGATATTATATTTTATAATAATCATATGTATTGAGAGAGAGCCTATGAAGTAGTTTAATCATTTCTAGTTTGGAACAGGAGATTTTCCGAAGGGGAGTGGTTAGCGCAAGCCCGCATTCAACCAACATTTCAGTTCTGGTTGAACAGTTGATATTTGCAATGAGCAAAGTATATTTTTCAGATAACACGGAGAGGCATGAAACGGGAAGCAAATGATATTTGTATCAAATAGGATATTTTTGTAGTTATAAAAAATCATGACGTAAATACACTCGAAAGTGAAATAAAGATTTTCATAAGTATGGTAAATTCACGGGTTGAACTGAATGGTAAAATAAAATAAACTTGTAAGTTTATTAATCTTCCAGTGTTGATAACAAGCAGAGGCTTGATTTATTGTATAAATTTTGGGAAGAAAATTTATATGTGTGGAGTAGTTGAAATGCCATTCCCAGGTGCGCATGTTTAGGTCGCAGGAATGAAGGGGTTTTTTCGAGCATCAATCAAATAGCAGGTTCGATGGCTCAGGTTTATAGAAGGAGTTTTGGAGCCACACATTTCGTCGTATGAATGACCCGAAGGTTATTTCTTGAAACCATCAGTTCTTATTTCAAACTTGTTTACGAATTCCATTTAGACTTTGATTTTGCTAGAACCCGGATTTGTCATGATAGTAGTTTATTCTTCTTCAGAGGAAGACCTTTGCCGTTGTTGTTGTAATATTGTGTTCTTACACAAATAATAGAATGGGCCAATGCCAATTAAAAAAATAATTCTTTAACCACGAATAATTTGAAGGATGTTTTCAATCCTAGTGCCATGAACTAAATGAATTTATTATGAAGCTACAATTCTTATTTCCGCATTCTGTCGAAGAATTGCAAGTTGTGAAAATTACTAATAATGGCCATAAATATAAATATTTTTATAATAATGATTCCAAGTGGAAAATCAAATAGTTGAATGGTTCAACAATTTAGTGATCAAGTTGATGATTCAGAAATCATATATTTTGTTAGGAACTTGAAGTTCATAATCGAGTCACTTCTCGAAATGTTTAATGTCAGAAGAACAATTAATTTTTGTTGGGCTTCGCACAGTTCTTCGATGCTATGCTCAAGGTCAAATACTTTTCAGATGATGTTATTAATATGTGTAAATAATTTGTGTTGATTCAGAATAATAATATTTTTCGACAATATATTTTTGAAACTGGAAAAATAAGTGAAAGTTAAAAATTCTATGAACATTTATTCTACGAGTGTTAATATTATGAAAATTCAAACAGTGAACTACGATATTTCCAGTAGAGACAATTAAATTTGAACTGGATTTAATCATTAATAATTTTGGAACACAGTCTACAGGACTATTAATCAGACTTGTGTTTCCAAAAAAATAATTGTCAAATGTGTTTGGAAAATTTCTGTATATTGTGTAAATAGGAGTGTGGGTCGCCACACGTGAGTGATGCTGCTTTGAGCATTTTTGCAGTCAATTTTAAATTCAAAATAAATTGAGATAATTTTACTTGATGTGTTACGCCCAATTGAATCTCCTTCTATCCTTATTGTTGCATTGAGCCAAAAATCAGTAAAGCATTTTTTTTATTTGATGTCGTTTTTGCGATTAGCTTTAACCCATCTGGCGCTCCGGGATATTTTGACTCTCGTGCTGACTGATTATTGGTAAAATGCATATGTGGTCGTGCGGACTTTGGTCTAAACGGGCACATAAAATAAGATAGAGAGAGAAATGGCTTCGAACGTGGGTCTCGAGTTAGACATGGTCAATCGCATGCCGATTTAAATTGTGATAATTTTATAGAAATATTTTGGGAGTTGAGAGGTGTCTGGTTTGGATGAATAAATTAGTAGGAAACCCAATTAGTGGGGAAAATTAAAAATTTAACTTGGTTAATAATTAGAATGGGTTTGATTATTTTTGAGAATGGCTTAACCATTAGGGCGTCAAGTAAATTCAGTAGTAAACGTTCGATGACTGGACATACACATTATTAGAATCCAGGTGGAGGATATTTGAGAACTTGAATAATTTTCTTGTGATATTGTGGTAAATGTAATTCGTAAAAGTAGAGAATTTTGTTTTTCCATCACGTCGACATTAGGACAAATCTCATTTTATTAGAGTGTTCCAATTAGCTATTCATATTTCTTGTTCTAGTTATAAGCTTGTGTTTGCCAATATTGTATACCCCTAAGATTTGAATAATAATTGCAAATTATGGAAGAGATGATGAGGATGATGAGAAGTTTGGAAGAGAGTTCCAAAGAAGCTGGACTGCGTGTAGCAGCCATTATGAAAGAAAATACTGAGGCTTTAGAAAAGAAACTTAAAGAAAATTCTGATTCTTTGGAAAATAAACTTAAAGAAAGTTTAAACGATAAACTTAAAGAAAATTCTGATTCTTTAGAAAATAAACTTAAGGAAAATTCCGATTCTTTAGAAAGCAGGTTAAAAGATAACTTGAAAGAAAGTTTAGATGAAAAACTTAAGGAAAATTCTGATTCTTTAGAAAATAAACTTAAAGAAAATTCTGATTCTTTAAAAAGTAATTTGAAAGAAAATTTAAATAGTAAATTTAATTCAATGGAAAGTAAATTTAAAGAGAATTCCGGAAATTTTGAAAATGACACTTGAGAGTAAAATGAATAAATTATGCGAAAAAACACATGAGCTCGAAACTTCATTAGCTACTAACGCAAGTTTAATGGACGATAAATTTCGCGATGCCGATCTTCGATCTCAAAGCTTAGCTGATAGGATAGAACATGGTCTTAGGAAAGTTGGTGAAGACATGATCAACCTAGAAGTCAGAGTGAAGAAGGAGAGTAATGAGATGGGAATTCTAGTTGTTCAACGTTTAACAGAACAATTCAAAGAACTTGTAATGGGAGAAATAAGAGAAGGTGTGATTAATGAGTTACAAACTGAAATTAAAACCACAGTTGTCAATGAAATTAAAGACACACTCAAGCTGGAGAATCAAGAAGGAATCAAGGAGATTAGGGAATCTTTGTCATCCCATATTCAAGTAATTTCCAAAGATATCCAAGCAACTCAGAAGGACATATCAGATATGACAGGGTTATTGAAAAGTCATGAGGCTGTTATGAACCTGATATCCACTGATGTCAAGGAGAATTGTAAAGAGACTGAAGCAATTAAGAAAATGGCAGAAGAAAACCAGAAGGAACTTGAGGCTATGAAAACCCAAATCAAGGACGAGAAACAGTCTGACCATCTGTTGAAAATGCCAAGTGTAAGGGGAAAGGAACAGATAAAGATAAATCTAGGAGCAGCTAGTGAAATGGACAGTCAAAGACAGGAAGAGGTTAGGACAGTATTTCAATCCAACCCCATAACTGTATTCAAGAATGTTGAGGATAAGCCTTCTAAATTTTCAGGGCGAGATTCTGTGACACCCGTGGAATTTTTGAGAGAAGCATGTGATTACCTGAAAGATTCCAAGATCCCTAAAGAAAGACAGATCCGAGTGGTAGGGAAGTTTTTGGAAGGTCCTGCACTTCTTTGGTTTAGAGCTTTTAGATCCACTCTAACCACTTATGAGGAGTTTTCTCGTGGGCTATTGAAAAAGTTTTGATCCCCGGAAACCCAACAGCAAGTCAGAGCAGAGTTATATTCGAAGAGATTCTCGACGTCACAACCTACTCGATACTCAACGTACTTTTCTGGGCAGCTTTCTAAACTTCAACATTTAGATCCGCCGATGCCAGATAACGAATTGATTACTGCATTGATACGTCAGTTTCCAGCAGACGTCCAGAGGACTTTGATCGCTGCTGATATCTATAATATGGAGCAATTAGACGAGGTATTACAAAAGCTGGATCATACGAACGCTCAATTCGTCCATCAGAAGGGAGGAAAGAATAACAACGCTGTGTACGCTGTTATGGCTGATATTTGTTATCAAACACCTCGAGAGATTCGAGAGGGGCGAGAAGAGAAAACGCCGAGGGAAGATTCAAATAAGAGAGGATGGAATCAGTACAGTAACAGATACAGTTACAAGCCTTATGCGAGACCGGTTGGTGGAAATCGATACAATACTCGATGGAGAAGGCCACGAGATAATCAAGGAAGGTACCAGGAAAGAAGATACTATGGTAGAAACAACTACAATAACAGAGGGAATGTGGATACTCGTCAGTCCAATGAAGAGTTCAATAAGGAGACGAGGAAAAACTTGGAAGCAAGACACCAAGATAACTTGCACTTTTTGGAGCAGAGGCCCAATGAACCAGGTCCATCGGGAACACAACAATCCCGGGGGAATGGTAACGAAAAAAAAACTTCGAATTCACAGTAGAAGATAGAATTTTGAACACTTTCACTTCCAGAATTATTAAATGGCAAGCAGAGGATGATGACTTAATTCAACAGAATGACGAACGGAAAGAAATGGGTACAAGAATTAGAATGCCAATCATATCATGCGAAGTATTCGGTATGCCTGTCGATACTTTAATTGATACTGGGGCTATGCTTTGTCTTGTGAGTGAGAAGCTTTATATTCTGTGGAAGCTCAAAGAGAATTTAGAGGAAATTCCAGTATCAGGAATTAAGATCCAAGGAATAATACCCAATAAAATATCTCTGTGTAAAACACAATTATACTTATGTATTACGATTGGAGGACATGATTTCCGACATGTGTTTGTAGTAATGAAGGACATGGCTTTTGAAATGATATTGGGAGCAGATTTCATTCAGAAATATCAAGCAGTGATAGACATGAAGACAGAGACGATCAGATTCAAGAATACCGAAGAGATTAACTTCGAGGGAAAAGAAGAAGAAGACATCGAGGGAGATGCTCAATGGTCTCTGATTTTTGATGAAGCTGAAGGAAGAGAAGTCTACACTGAGAAGGAGTCCCCAGAGCTAGGGAAAATTTTGGAAGAGTATCACGATATTTTCGATATTAAACCTGGTGAAATTAAAGATTTTGAATATCATATTCGTGTAAATGATGATGCACCTTTTCATGCTAAATTGTATCCGGTTGCGGAAAAGCATCGAGAAAGGGTAAAAGTGCTTATCAAGGAGATGGAAAGCAACAATGTGATTGAAAAGTATACTACATCTTATGTCAATCCATTAGCAGTAGTGTCTAAGCAAGATGGAAGTCTGAGACTATGTTTAGACGCGCGAAATTTGAATTCAAGATTACTGCCAGAGTATGACAGACCACCAATCATTAGGGAACTGTTAAGGAAATTCCAAGGCAAGGTCTGGTTCTCTAATATTGATCTCACTTCGTCCTACCATCACATTAGGCTTAGTGAAGATTCCAAGAAGTTTACAGGATTTATGTTTGACCAACAGACATATGTATTCCGCCGTCTACCATTTGGAGTCAAAACATCTGGATCAGTTTTGATCAGAGCACTGGAACAAAATTTGAGTCCTGAAGTAAAGGAGATAGCAATTCGTTACATAGATGATATCTTAATTGCATCTGAGACTAAGGAGGAACATTTGTTACATCTTCAGATGTTATTCGCAGATTTGAGAAAAGCGAACTTTAAAGTGAACCTTCGAAAATGTCAGTTCTTTCGAAAGGAAATAAAATTTTTGGGTCATATTTTGGATGGAGAAGGATACCGTCCCAATGAGACGAAGATACAGGCACTTGCAAATTTCCCTAGACCTACTAGAGTGAAGAATGTTCGCAGTTTTTTCGGGACATGCCAATTCTTTGCAGGGCATTGTCCAAACTTCACCAAGACGGTAGCGCCATTGCAGGAATTATTAAAGAAAGGAAACAAATGGAAATGGGATGAAGATTGTGAACAATCATTTCAAGATGCCAAGAGGTTATTGGTAAACAGCGTAAAATTGGAGTATCCTGACTTTACCAAGAATTTCATCATAGAATCTGATGCATCCACCGTAGGGATTGGAGCTATTCTTCTTCAAGAAGATGAAGATCACAAGAGACATTACCTGGCGTTCATTAGCAGGAAACTTCGTCCATCAGAAAGGAATTATTACACCACAGAGTTAGAAGCACTTGCTGTAATATTCGCGTTGGAGTCGTGGAAGAAAATGTTAATTGGACATTCAGTCATTGTGAGGACTGATCACCACGCATTGGAGTTTATCTTGAGAACAAACTTTGCCAGTGATAGGATAACTAGATGGTCACTTTTTATTCAACAATTCAACCTAGTTATTAAACACACTGCTGGAAAGTTGAACGTGGGAGCTGATTTATGGAGTAGAGCAGTGGAGTCTACATCTAAGGTTTTTCAAGTTAACCTAACGCAGGAGGATGAGGATACCTTGAGAAGGTTAAGGATGTTGCATTTATCCCAGAGGAGAGACCGACGTCTCAGAAACATTTTTCGTTTTCTACAGGGAGACATGGATCCAAATGATGATGATTTTGTGGAAACTGAGAGAATTACCAAGGCCTATTATTCCTTCTAAGCCTTGCGAAATCTTCGCGACTGATTTATATGGTCCTCTCCCAAAGTCTAAAAGAGGTAACCGATATATTCTGGTGACCATGGATGTTTTCAGCAAATACACTATGTTACATCCAATTCAGAAGGCAAACGCAAAGTATTGTGCGAAAAGAATATGAGACAACGTAATTCCGGAAGCAGGCAAACCGGAATTCCTTTTATCAGATCGTGGACCTCAATTTACATCTTTAGAGTTTAGAACCATCATGAATAATCTTGGGATTAGACAATTGTTTTGTTCTATCAGACATCCAGAGAGCAATCCAGCAGAACGCGTGAAGGCTGAAATAGCAAAATTTTGCCGCCTCTATTGTCCAAATGAGCATTGGAAATGGATGGATGTTCTCTCTTTAGCATCCGAATCCATCAACTCTACAATTCATGAGAGTACTGGACAGATTCCCATGTTGCTTCATCATGGAATTAAACCAACAAGATTATGGGATCGAATCATCTCTATTCCACCTGAGATTGAACCAAGTCGTCAGATGAGGGAAACTCTAGCTTTAGACAAGTTGAGGAGCCAAGCTGAGAAAAGAGAGCGCAGAGTGAGAGGAAAGCGTTTTCGCAGACCCTTGCGCGTAGGAACTCTTGTTTTAGTGAAAAGACCTACACCCTCTGACGTGCAAAATCGAGTGTACTCGAAGTTTGCAAGCCTTTACGCTGGACCCTATCGTATTGTGGAAGTAAACAACAATGGAAGCTATGAAGTAGCCAATACACGAACTGGTAACATCGTGGGAACTTATAATGCATCGAATTTGAAGATTTATTATTCAAGAACCAGATGATTTAATGTGTAGATAGGAAAAATAAAAATTTTTCAATTTTTATTTTTTGCTAGGTGTGGGGTGGATGTGCCCAACTCTAGGAATGGGTATTCCAAGATTCAGACACCTAGATATCAAGGGAAAGGCTGTAGCCGCTTTTGAAAGTTGAGATATTTGAATATCGCGCTACATTGCTTCCAGAAGCAATTGGAAAGAATATACCGATATTAGCATGTCAAGTGACGTAGCGAGTAATAGCAGAGGTCGAGGCTATTTATTGATTAAATAGTTAACCATGGAGTAGAGACTTGAGACTGGGATCAGATTACTGGCACGGCCAAATGAAAGAGAATGCAATTAGTATCAAGTAAATCGGACCAGGGATACCAGAGATATGAGGATTTCCAGATATCAGCTGATGCAGCGTGACCCTGACAGTTTTGAATAAAAGCCGGCTGGCGCAGGCATGAGTAGCTCATTCCAACACAAGCACTTGCCGAGCAAGTTGCTGCTACGCTGAGCCAAGGCACATGGTTGCCGGATCTACGCAGAAGTAATTTTCAAAGTTGTGATAGTCACAAAAGTGCTGCGCTACGAAGTGGAACTTAGTAAGTTTCCGGCGAGGAGAATCACTGAGGTGATTGAATTTTTTTTCTACAGTCATTAGTGGAAATATTTATGTTTCTACATGGACATATGCTAGACTTCGTCTAGAATTAGTACTTTGTCACAGTCCAGAAATAACCTAATACTTGGATGTTTAAGTCCATTTCAGTCAGTTTTCATATTTGTAACTTAATAACCACTTCGATCTATCAGTACACTGAAGACCATCGATCACGGTGGTGTTCATTAGTCTACGCAAGGGAAACTACAGGTTGCTTAGCGCATGGTAGATGGTGTGAAGCCATGCCCAGGGAATGATCTTCAGAACAGCCGTTGATTGGTTAGACTGTCAGTGTCTTCTTGTATTGATAAGATTACCGTGAGTTATGTTACAACTGACATATCTAAGAATAGATCACTTAGATCTGACCCCATTTAAACAAACTGTTATGGCTTTGATAGAAGCCCATATTAAAATGGAACAACAGTTAATTCAAACGTCAAGAGATACTACCACTATGTATGACTAGACGGATTGTGGGTATATAATGGCGGCCGATACAAGGATTATACATGCTTGTCCGATAGGGCATGTCTATGGATAAATCTGGTACAGACCAGGTTTACTACGCTTCAAGACCATCAAGAAATGTAATCCACAGTTGAATTATGTCATGCCTAGCTAATTGGAACAAACTATTTTTTTCTGCAGATGACCAACACATTTTTTTTTCTTCGTATTTAAATCTTGCAATGATTTACGCAAGACTTGTTAGAGTTAATCTGAGGATTTTCAGCACTCAGAACAGTTTAGGATCGATGACCGAGCATTTCGAGCATTTATTTGAATATTTTATATTTTAGGGATATCACGGTAATCAGCCGATGTAACTGTAAAAGTTAAATTATTTTTGTTGAGGAATGGATATTTTTTCCATAATCGAAGGTTCGAACATGTGGATTCTCACATAATGAGATGATAATTAAACATATTTAAAATAATATAAATAATAATAATCCACTAATAATAATAATAATTTTAATTATTTTTTCTAAATAATTCTTGGATATTATATTTTATAATAATCATATGTATTGAGAGAGAGCCTATGAAGTAGTTTAATCATTTCTAGTTTGGAACAGGAGATTTTCCGAAGGGGAGTGGTTAGCGCAAGCCCGCATTCAACCAACATTTCAGTTCTGGTTGAACAGTTTATATTTGCAATGAGCAAAGTATATTTTTCAGATAACACGGAGAGGCATGAAACGGGAAGCAAATGATATTTGTATCAAATAGGATATTTTTGTATTTATATAAAATCATGACGTAAATACACTCGAAAGTGAAATAAAGATTTTCATAAGTATGGTAAATTCACGGGTTGAACTGAATGGTAAAATAAAATAAACTTGTAAGTTTATTAATCTTCCAGTGTTGATAACAAGCAGAGGCTTGATTTATTGTATAAATTTTGGGAAGAAAATTTATATGTGTGGAGTAGTTGAAATGCCATTCCCAGGTGCGCATGTTTAGGTCGCAGGAATGAAGAGGTTTTTTCGAGCATCAATCAAATAGCAGGTTCGATGGCTCAGGTTTATAGAAGGAGTTTTGGAGCCACACATTTCGTCGTATGAATGACCCGAAGGTTATTTCTTGAAACCATCAGTTCTTATTTCAACCTTGTTTACGAATTCCATTTAGACTTTGATTTTGCTAGAACCCGGATTTGTCATGATAGTAGTTTATTCTTCTTCAGAGGAAGACCTTTGCCGTTGTTGTTGTAATATTGTGTTCTTACACAAATAATAGAATGGGCCAATGCCAATTAAAAAAATAATTCTTTAACCACGAATAATTTGAAGGATGTTTTCAATCCTAGTGGGGGGGGGGGGGCGTGGTGGCTCAGCGGTCTAGCTGTATGCCTCTCACCAAGGCGGTCCGGGTTCGATTCCCGGTCAATGCATGTGAGATTTTCGAAGTGAAATGCCATGTCCTGTGGTTCGGATTCCACGTAAATAGGAGGTCCCGTGGCTCATGATCTCAAGATTAACGGTCACGTTAAACTACAAGCTTCCTTCAATCCTAGTGCCATGAACTAAATGAATTTATTATGAAGCTACAATTCTTATTTCCGCATTCTGTCGAAGAATTGGAAGTTGTGAAAATTACTAATAATGGTCATAAATATAAATATTTTTATAATAATGATTCCAAGTGGAAAATCAAATAATTGAATGGTTCAACAATTTAGTGATCAAGTTGATGATTCAGAAATCATATATTTTGTTAGGAACTTGAAGTTCATAATCGAGTCACTTCTCGAAATGTTTAATGTCAGAAGAACAATTAATTTTTGTTGTGCTTCGCACAGTTCTTCGATGCTATGCTCAAGGTCAAATACTTTTCAGATGATGTTATTAATATGTGTAAATAATTTGTGTTGATTCAGAATAATAATATTCTTCGACAATATATTTTTGAAACTGGAAAAATAAGTGAAAGTTAAAAATTCTATGAACATTTATTCTACGAGTGTTAATATTATGTAAATTCAAACAGTGAACTACGATATTTCCAGTAGAGACAATTAAATTTGAACTGGATTTAATCATTAATAATTTTGGAACACAGTCTACAGGACTATTAATCAGACTTGTGTTTCCAAAAAAATAATTGTCAAATGTGTTTGGAAAATTTCTGTATATTGTGTAAATAGGAGTGTGGGTCGCCACACGTGAGTGATGCTGCTTTGAGCATTTTTGCAGTCAATTTTAAATTCAAGATAAACTGAGATAATTTTACTTGATGTGTTACGCCCAATTGAATCTCCTTCTATCCTTATTGTTGCATTGAGCCAAAAATCAGTAAAGCATTTTTTTTATTTGATGTCGTTTTTGCGATTAGCTTTAACCCATCTGGCGCTCCGGGATATTTTGACTATCGTGCTGACTGATTATTGGTAAAATGCATATGTGGTCGTGCGGACTTTGGTCTAAACGGGCACAATACGTCCTATTTACCTTGTTTCGACGAGCTGGGAAACATTTATTGCAGGTAAGAATATAGACTCTTAAAACTATGAAGTGTGTGGAATTGTCCACAGGTTATTGGAAGTTTTTAAACTGATTATTAAATTGTACCATAACATGGCGGTAGGTAATTATTCTCAAGCTAGTAGTTTTAACGTGGCCTTAAATGTTATGATTGGTCAGGTATGTGGTGCAGCCTATATGGCGCCATGTCTACTACATGCAAGTTGCGAGATTGGATCCTGGCACACAGGAGGCCTGTGTCTGTATATATACTGACATTTTGCAAAACCCCACCAGGGGATAATTCTGTCACCCTGGGATCTCAAACATTTGCAATTATAGAAAACGTTAAACCAATCCTATCAAATTTCTCAATTTTGAGCCACAGGATCTCCTTTTTTATGTCGACCATGCATTAATCGGGAATTGAACCTGGTTTGGCTTGGTTAGTAACAGGCAGCAAAAACACTAGCAATCATACAGCTCCCCTCCCACTAAAATTAGACATCTTATCGATTATACTAACTTATGAAACGGATTCTATAGTAAAGCCATCAATACTTCCGACATGACGTTTCAGTACTAGGCTAGAGTTTTGTTCCCTAAATCAGGTCATCGCAAACGAAACTCCATTTGTCGTGATATATTGAGTTGAATGACTGGCTGTGATTGGCTAGATAAAGTGTTTACCTTCTGACCGCTACATAACTCTAGGGTAAAACTGTAACGTCAAGTAGGAAGTAATGATGGTTTTACTATAGGCAGGTGGCTAAAATATTTTTGACAGCTAATTTTCAGTGAGCGTTATTGGGCTTAGAGGGATTGTTTTTTTTTTAAACAAGAGGTAATTTTATTACTCTAGTTAGCCTACTTTCGATTTTTGCAAAAAATGAAAGTAGACTTATGAGATCAACACAGGGCGAAAAAAGTGTGTCTGTCTGTGTGTGTGTATGTGTGTGTGTGAGTCTGTGTGTGTGTGTGTGTGTATGTGTGTGTCTGAGTCTGTGTGTGTGTGTGTCTGTGTGTGTATGAGTGTGTGTACTCTGAATGTCTGTCCCCCCCTATCAATTCGAACACGGTGAATGCGAATTGAACGAAATTTGGTACAAAGGTAGCACTAGCAAAGGACACCTAAGTGTCATGTTTTATATCACCGCCATCTTTAATAAAACTAAATGGCGGCCACTCAAACGTTCAAAACGTAAAATCAAATAACGACTAATCAAATCATCCGATCTCTACCAAATTTGGTAACAACATACCTTCGTATAGGATGCGTCTTGTGACCAAACTACAAGATCGTCCGCCATACCATTTCAGGATGGCGGCCGTGCGAATTATGCAAACTTTATAATCCATATCATGGGTCCCACCAGTTCCGATTATCGAGCCGAGAATCGTTTTAACTGTTCTAAAGGAAGTGGCAGTTCGAAATTAAAAGTTTATTTTGTAATACTATAGTGCAGACGTGATTTTAAAAAGCTGAGCCGATTCAGTAATAAGACAAGATGGCAGCGGATATCTTGTGCCTGACTTATATTTCACTAATTTGAGTATTGCATGCAATATAGCGTACTGATACAAAATAAATAAACTTTGTATGAAATGCTTTATATATAAATAATATACTCCAGTGATGAAATCGTTTAGTATCAATCATTATTTGCTAACAAGTTCTATGTAAGTCATTTTATATAGAACGATATTCGTTGACACAATTAGCTCAGTGGTAGAGCGTTAGCCTATCGCTCAAATGCCTATGGTTCAAACCCGATCAGAGCTAGGTTTTTTGCTTGAAATGTTATATGTTTATTGTTTTGTAATGACTCAGATGTTTTAAAATTAAGCGTTATATTGTGCATATTATGGTGTAAAATATATATTTAATTAAAACATAATTCGCCAGCAGATTTACTCGAGACATCTAGCTGCCAAAAAGGTAACTGCACGCCGACCTACTTATTAACTTCCAGATTTTATTGAAAAGTTTCTTCTTCTGGCCGCTAGAATGCACTCTCTCTGTTAGGATTATATTGTTCGATATTTCACCACTAGATGTCACGACTAGTCTACGTGGGGCTCCATTGATTACTATACCATTGGCATTTTATGCGCATCGAATTTGAAGAATGACAAGATGATACTACGATACATTTTTACTTTTTATTTTAAAGGGTTTGTAACAGCCATTTTGCGTTACTTGAAAATGTTATTTGAAGTAAAGAACAAAACGATTTCACATAGTAACTGAATTCAAGCCGTTGGTGTTAGTTCAGGTTATTAATTACTACTTTTATTTCAGGCAAATAGCAATCGAAAATATCCACATAGTTTGTATACTCACGTCTCTGTAGGGTCATGGAAAGATTTGTTAATTCAATTAGGGTTGTGAAAGCCATGCACAACCAGACGTGTAAAGACATGCCTCAACTCAAAGTTGGATGTTGCCCACGGCAGGTCGTATATGTAATAATAATAATAATAATAATAATAATAATAATAATGATAATAATAATAATAATAATGTTATTGGTTTTACATCCCTTTTATCTACTGCTGCTTTTAGAGACACCGGGGTGCCGGAATTTTGGCCCGAAGGGGATCTTTAACGTGCCAGTAAATGTACTGACATGGCTCCCTCGCATTTGTGCACCCTCAAGAGCCAGCTGACTGCGCCAGGATACGAACCTGCAACCTAGGGCCCAGCAAGCGAGAACGTTACCGCTGAGCCACGCAGCCAGTCCGGTCGATTATGTCTCCAGATCCATAACATTCTTGATATACTTCTTATCTTTCTTTCTTCAATGATGGTAGCAGTTTTTATCTAGGTTGTGGCGTTTGGTAGAGGTAAATCGTTTCTAAGGTCTTCAACAAAGAATAGTTCTATTATACTCTTTGATAATAACAACGAGATATAACTATACTCATACATTTAGGAGAAAGTAGGCTATATGTTCTTTACTGAACATCTTGTTTTTATGATGAACTGTTGTCTTTGGTGTCGGTTCTGAAGATTTAAACTTTCTCTAACTGTATCCTTCCTTATTTTCAAAAGTGAAAGCAGGAATTCTCTCGAATGCTTAGGTGCATAATTTTATTGTAAAGAGCAAAGGAGGTCAGGTTGCAGAATGTCGATATTAAAATCAAGGTTAGTTAAGTTAGTTATTGTTGAATTAAGGGACAGAACTATGAGGTCAGCTACCCCTCTTAACACTGATTAAATTATAAAAATTTGGAATGGAATTTAAAAATTAGAGGTAGATACTTACATCTTAAAAGACCGAAAATTAATAAAACAAAAGTAAATAAAAAACTAATGATTAAACAAAAATTACGGAAATACAAAAAATTCATCATTCAAAACGAACGAGTCGTTGAAACAATGTTCACTGGAAAATTTAGATTACTGGCCATAACCCACTCTCGCTTATAAAGCGGATGACGAGATCAGAAGCCACCGCGTCATCGGCTAATATAAGTTTGAGTGTCATCTGCAAACCAAGGTTTCTTCGTAAGTCAGCAAGATCCACACACTCGGTTAAAATGTGGGCCACGGTGAATACGGCTCCACAGGTACAAAGTGGGGGGGGGGGTCTTCCCTTCTCATTAGGTACGAGTGGGTGGATCTTGTATGACCTAGCCTCAGCCTAAACGAAGTAGCGGACTTCCTGCGTGACCGGAAAGAGCTCCGCCGAGCATGGGTAGTTCCCTTTATCGCTCTCAGTTTACTGGGTATTGGGTCAGCTACCAGTAGGGGAGCAAGGCGGTTTCTGCCCCCCCCCCCCCACCTCTACTCCCAATGCGAGCCGATAACTCCCGAACACGTGGTCGGAGATTCATGAATGAGATGTCGTTGGACTCGAGCTGACGGGGGCTTTGCTATGAACCACTTGTTATATATATATATATTTTTTTTTAATTTTTGTTTTCGAAAGTAGGTCATAGTTTGAAAACCAAACATGATAGAATGTTGTGCCATAGCTTAAACGAACGGTCTCTATGTCTTTTATTTTTTATAATAAAACTTTTTTTTAGTTCAATTTTGAATTTTTTATATTTTTGAAACTAAAGAGTTTACAAAAGAATTTGTTTGACATAAATGAATGGCCCTGACCCCCTTTACCCCAAAAATAAATTTCAAGTCTCTAGGACTATAACTGTGCAGTAGTGTGAATTGGAGAGATCTACTCCCCCCCCCCTACTTTCATATGAACTTTGGGCGATATCTCCCGAACGCGTGGTAGGATTTTAACGAACGAGGTATTGTTGGCGTTGGGATGACGTTCTCTTGGCTAAGCATGTGTGTTGGTATTTTTAAAAAAATGTTGTTTATTGGATTGGTGCTATTTTGGAAACGGTGAATTTTGGGAAAAAGTTTGTTTGACGTTAATGAAAGATGGGTATGCCCTCTAGGCGGACAGCAAGTTTCAAGGGTGTAGGAGGAAAAACAAAATGATAGCCTACCTTCTCGCGAACATTGGTGATCATTGGCGAACGGATGGTCGGATTTTAACAACTGAGGTGTCGTTGGACTCGAGCTGAAGTCCTCTTTCCTATAGACCACTCGTTATATTTTTTCAAAAAAAAATTAAAAATTTTGTTTTTAAAAGTAGGCGATATTTTTTTATAATAAAACTTTTTTAATTTTTTATGCTTTTTTACACTTAAATTTTTAATTTGGAAACTCACACGTTGACAAATAAGTTTGTTTGACATAAATGAAAGTTGCCTACCCCGTCTACCATGAAAATAAATGTCCAGTCTCTAGGACTAAAAAACTAGGCATTTTAATTATTATTTTTTTTTTTTTAAATAAAAGCGTGTTTGTAGACAGGGAGCCGGTAGCACTTGACGTATGTTACAACGAGGCTATGAATGGCCATGCTGGATATGGGAAATGGCTATTTCGACGGGGCGATGTATGGCAAAACGAGGGGTCGCTTTTCGATATTTTTTTTCCTATGACAGATGAATGAAGGCGAATATTTTCAAAAATCCCTCATGACGATCGTTAAAACATGTTGGTAAACACTGACCAGTAACCAGACAAAATTCATAATGGTATGAAGGGAAGTTGTTAACAACAGAACTTGTTTTTTTTTCTATGTCTGACTGACAGTCAGAATGGGAAAACAGAATATCTGCACGAGAGGCCAGCTTGGAGCATGGCTAGTTGGCTAAGAGAAAGGAATGTGGGTGAGAGCTGACAACATTGGTGTAAAATGATAACAGGTTGGCACCATGTGGCAACTCTGTAAAAAGGTGATAACGGCTAGCCAGGCGAGCTGAGCAGTAGCAGCAGGCAGGGGCCCCGCATAGAGGAAAGGGGGGAGAGATAGAGGGGAAAGGAGGGAAACCTCTACACAACAGGATATCACGTGACTACTGCAGAGTGGTGAGGGGGCGGGGCTGGAGAGCCGGGGTCAGCTGTTCGTCCCGCCTGCCATCGTACTTGGCGCACCGCGCCCAGGGAGAGCGAGTTCAGATACGTTCCAAATTACCGAGTGTTTACACTTCGAGTGTGGTCAGAGTGATCGAGTGCATATGTACATGAGAGTGTGGATGCTAGTGCAGAGTGTTCATCATTTGGCAAACAGCTTTGTGCATCTAGGGTTAAACCCCCAACAGAAAAAGCAAATGTCAACTAATTTGCTGAAGTTTATGACCTGAAGGAGTCTTACATGTGTAGGAAATGCAAAGAGTCGTTCATGCCCATGCACACTCAATTTACAATTGTCAAGGATGCAATGGCGTTAAGTAGGCTACAGTACCGTATGCAACTAGAAAGCGACGTCAGACTTTAAATAAACTATTATACATGGTGGTTTGATGCGTGGACTCAAAACTAAATGTGTTAGTCACTTACATTCAATAAGTGTCCCATAAGGGAAATTAATCTTTATTAGTTTGAACTCGACGTATTTTTACACAAGGATGTAATTTCGTGTTGTGGCTTCTTAAAGTCTGTTAGAAACTATTGTTGATTTCCACAGACGCATGTAGGAAGTAGCCTAATTGAGCTATGTGGATAAGTTTGTTATGCAGTTAAGCTCAGCTACAATGTTAACTGATGATCATATTTTCCCCGCCTATCCTATCTCAATGCAGGGCCTGTCTAAGAAGATTTGCCGGCCCGCAATGTTCTCAAAAATATTTGAACGTAGAACATGTACCGGTTGCTGTTGTTGTTTGAGTCTTCAGTCTTTTGACTGGTTTGATGCAGCTCTCCATGTCTCCCTGTCCTGAGCTAATCGTTTCATCTCTACATAACTACCACACCCTACATCTGAGGCAATCTGTTTAACATATTCTTACCTTGGTCTACCCCTACAGTTCTTGTCCTCGACCCTTCCTTCCATAACTAAGCTTGCTATTCCTGGGTGTCTTAGTATGTGTCCTACCAACCTATCTCTTCTCTTCATTAGCAGACGCCAGAAACATCTCTCCTCTCCCACTCGTCTTAATACCTCTATGTTTGTAACCCTATCTACCCATCTGATCTTCATCATTCTCCTGTAACACCACATTTCAAATGCTTCTATTCTCCTCTTTTCTGCTGCACCAATAGTCCAAGTTTCACTTCCATAGAGCGCCACGCTCCAGACAAAGGCTTTCAAAAATGACTTCCTAATACCTAAATCTATATTCGATGTCAGCAGATTCCTTTTTTGTAGAAAAGCTTTCTTTGCCTGAGCCAACCTACTTTTTATATCCTCTTTGCTTCGTCCATCACTGGTTATTCTACTTCCCAATGGGTACAGCCAGAAAGATATCCAGCGAGCACTCCATCCGAGACGTCCAACTATACGGGTAATTGGAGAGAAGCAGCCCCTGGCTAGAGCTTTCCTTCCATATATAAAAAAAAATAAAGACCATATACAGGCCTACACGAAAAAATAAGGACATGTTTAGGTCCGCTAAAGATAAGCGACATCCTCATACCGCGGCAGAGGTTTATAAAATCCCGTGAGATTTTGGCCAAGTATATATTGGAACAACGAAAATAAGTATTGCCGCTCGCCT
Source organism: Meconema thalassinum (assembly GCA_946902985.2). Classification (NCBI taxonomy): domain Eukaryota; kingdom Metazoa; phylum Arthropoda; class Insecta; order Orthoptera; family Tettigoniidae; genus Meconema; species Meconema thalassinum. The sequence goes on from OX336395.1 coordinate 242,896,391, forward strand.
CAAGTACCTCGAACGACAAAGCCGCCTGGGACAAACAGATAAATCCACTGTAGCAGCACACTCGCTACTCGCAGGTCACGATATAAGACATGGAGACACCGAAGTTCTGTCCACCATGGTGTCTTACCATGCCAGGCTACAAAGGGAGGCCATTGAAATCCTGAAGCATACTAACAGCTTCAATATTAAGGAGGAAGCAGAACGTGTGAACAGAGCTTGGCTTCCAGTCCTTAATCCCCTCAAGTCTGCCCTCATTGACCGTCGTAGACGATGAGATGCAACAGACGAGCAGCCCTGTCCTTGATGCATTACTTTTATGTGGTACGCCGTTGCTATGGTAGCCTCTATGTGTGGGTTGTTGACTAGTTATATATCTTCTGCTTACTTGTTTTACGTCGCTTAATGTAACCTGTGAACATGCTGAACGCAGTATTCAGCGAAACGTCGGGACGACAAAGTGTCCTTAGAACACGGCCTATAAGCCCGCGAATCAGAGATTCCTATCTCTCTCCTGGAATACCAAGATAAGAAATTATAACACGGTAATTAAGTCACAAGCTTTATATACAGCCAAAACATTGTCGTTCGCCACCCAGGGACTGCTTGAAAGGCTGGAGGTCAAGGAAAGAAAGATATCACGCCAAATCTTAGGCCCCAAATTTCATAACAAATTAATCCATGTCAGGAACGAAACTCCTTACCAAAAGATTGAAAAACTCTTGGATATATCCTTGAAAGAATTCAAATAAACTAACCAAAAAGATCTTCGACTACTTTCTTAAAAAAAACTCTTTGGTTTAAGAAAACTGAAAAAGACCTCGTAGAACTCCAAATTACAGACACCATGCTCATGGACAAAACAGCCAAAACCATCACCAAGGATAAGAAACAACGGTTCTAAGTTAAAATCAAATAAAAGCGTACGATGAAAGGGAAGCAAGATTCAAAGGATGAGGTAATACTAGGTTAAAAGGAAAGCTCAAAAAAATTAAAAAATGATTGATTTCATGTACCCCAAAGTAGGGTGAAACAAATAAAGAAGAAAGAATAATAACTAAAATTTGGTCTATAACTGTCATATCTTTGGGGCAAAGATGCACTACATTATGATTGTCATTTGTTTCTTGGTTATCTCTCTTAAACGGATGAAAATGAACTGCCATGGCATCCAGAAGTATTAATAAATTGTTCTTTTGAATTTATATTTTTCATTATAGAAAATAAGATAAGAATCTGCGATACTCCGGTGAGCGTAATATTAACATATTGGTGGCCAGTGATAGGACGCTTTTTTGGCTCGTAAATTAACATCAAAGGAAGCAACATTGACCGATTAGTGCGTCAGAGAAGAGCTCTTCGAGCGTCGTTTACAAGAGCTTTAATTAAGTTGAAAGATGCAATGGAAACATCGCAGATGGATATGATTGCTGTGCAAGTCTCTTTTATTGTGCTTGAAGAAAGAGCCGCGGAACTGCAAGAATCAGATGCCAAAATAATGGACTTGAAGCTGGATGACGACGAGGTTGATTTTGACAATGAAACGGAGGTGGTAGAAGATTATCGCAGTAAGTTTCTTGATATGAAGGTTAGATTGTCACATGTATTTGCTAATTATGACTGTGATGGAAGTGTTCCCATCGCTAATCATCAACATGAAAGAAAGTTTTTAAGTTGCCCAAACTGGAATTAAGAAAATTTGGAGGTGATGTAAGTTGCCCTTCTGGAGCCAGTTTCAAAAGATTGATCAAGATGTTGATATTGCACCTGAGGACAAATAACCAAAAGAGTGATTCTTTCTGTTGTTCAGCGTAAATATGATCCAATAGGATTTCCGTGTCCAATATCTCCATATCCCAAGATTTTATTGCAACAAACTTGGGAATCCAAAGTAGCGTGGGATGCTGAGGTTGATGAACACATCAAACAGAAATCTAAAGACAGGTTCAATGATTTAAAGTATGTAGCTTGTGTTCCTAGATGGATAACAGGTGGGATTGGACATATTGGTGAATGTAACGTGCACATGTTTTGTGATGCTAGTCATGCTGATTATGCAGCAGCAGTATATATTCGAGTTCAAAGGAGTCTTGGAGTATCCATTCAGTTAGTGCAAGCCAAATCTCGGGTGGCACCTGTAAAGGAAATGGCTATTCCCAGACCTGAGCTGCTAGTTCCTACAATAGGGGCCAGGTTATGTGCTTTAGTGGTGAATGATATTTCTCTCTTCTCTCTTCTTTCGTTTCATCCTCTTTGGGGTACGTTGAATCAATCATTTCCATGTACGCTGTTCTTTCCGTAGAGCCTAGTACTTCTTCAGTCTTTCCAATCTTCTTTTCCTCTCTTCTTCCGAGCGAATGGGTTTGGATTTTAGTGCAGTTCTGTCTTGGAACCTTATGTTTTCGTCTTTGGTAATTAATTTGGCTGTTCTATCGAGTAATGACGTTTCTGTCATTTTCAATTCTACTAGGTCTTCTTCAATTTCTTTAAACCAGTTGGCTTTTGTTTTACGATTACGGAAAAAGTCAAAGATTTGTTTCGTTAATCTATTAGAATCCATTCTCAGAAGATGAACGTGAGAATTTATCCTCCTCTTTCGCATGGTATCTGAGAGTTTTTAAATTTTCTGGTAGAGAGTTTCATACCTAATGTATATAATATTTCAATACCAGACATGACTGTTTATTATTGGAGTGACTCCTCCACTGTCCTATCTTGGATTCTTAGAAATGAAGAGTTGGGAGTCTTTGTCTACAATCGAGTGACGGAAATTAGGAGATTGCCTGTACAAGGGCAATGGCGACATCTACCTGGTAGTATGAATCCAGCAGATCTCCCATCCAGAGGTTGTTCAGGACAAAATTTGCTCGAGTCCAGATGGTGGGAGAGTCCTGTATGGTTTAGGCACCCATCTACTTTGTGGCCTAGTGCCAGACCCATCTCTGATGAAGAAGAGGTAAGAAATTAATAGAAAAATGTGTGATTTATTCTGTAACCTGTACCAACAAGGAAGAGCCAATCAATGTAAGGTGATGGTATGAGTATATTTCACGATATCGGAAGGTGATACACATGATAGCTTGGATATGCCGTTTCGTGAACAATTGTAAGAAAGACAATCACAAAAGGCAGGGAGATCTTCCAGTATCGGAATTAATTGATGCTGAAAAGATGGTGCTGAAATATATTCAGCGAGAAGCCACTAATTATAGGATGTTGAGAGACCTCGCATTTCAACTATAAGACCCTACACAGATGAAGATGGAATTGTTAGGATAAAAGCCGAGATTACGAAAAGAAAATACATAAATAACTCCAGATATCCTATTATTTTGCCTGCAAATCATTAAGTTGTAAAAATGATGATCCCAGAGAAGCACGAGGAGATATGTCATGTGGGTGAGCAAGGATTATTGAGTGCTCTTAGAGAGATCTTTTGGATACTTATAGGACGTAGGACAGCTCGATCAGTTATCTCGAACTGTGTCCGCTGTATAAGACATACGCTTAACACCTAGATACTGTTCCTGCACCATTACCAGTTAACCGTGTGCGTGATGCTGCTGTAATGGACATCTCAGGCGTGGATTTTGCCGGTCCAATTTGTATTCGAGAGGGAAGAAAAGCTTTGATCTGCTTATTTACATGTGCGATATATAGGGCGGTGCATTTGGAACTTGTGACCTCCTTATCGACAAAAGCTTTTCTTATAGCACTACGTCGATTTGTAGTCAGAAGAGGCAGACCAGCGGTTCTGTACAATGACAATGGTACACATTTTGTTGGAGCAGAGAACTCGTTTTGGAAGCTTGATTGGGAGAAAATATCCCACTACAGTACAGCCCAACGAATTGTGTGGAGATTCAACCCTCCAACAGCGGCCTGGTGGGGCGGTTGGTGGGAACAGTTGGTGCGAATGGTCAAACAGTTACACCGGAAAATGTTGGGACGAGCATCATTGTCATTGGAAAAAACAGCTACGGCGTTGTGTGATGTTTACGCTATCATTAACGCTCGACCATTGACCAATGTGTCAGAGGACTCTGAAGCCTTGATACCATTGGCACCGGCTATGTTTCTGTAAGAAATAAGAGAGGTTGGACTTCCCGATAGTGATCAGGTGACATCTTGTAGTCTCAACAAGGGGTTACGATATCAGCAGAGACTACGGGATGATCTGCGCCAGAGATTCCGTGTAGAATACTTGGGACAGTTGATTCAGCGAGCGAGGAAACAAGCAAGTAGGAAGATTGAAGTTGGTGAATTAGTTCTCGTAGTATGTGACAATATAAAAACTCAATTGGCCTCCAGCAAGAGTTAAAGAACTCCTTCCTTATGCAGATGGAGAAGTACGTCTTATACGCCTCAGGACCTCATCTGGAGACCTCTTGAGACATATCCAAAGAATGTATCCCCTGGAGGAGTCAAGTGAGGGTGAGCCGATTCAACCTACTACAGTTACTGTGACACAGGACACTCCTAACGATGAGCCACCTCCAGTGATAATACGAAGTGGTAGGAGAGTGAAACTTCCCAGTAGACTGCTATTATGATTGGTTTCAGTGTAAAATATGATCTGCGTCAGAGATTTTGTAAATTTGTACTCATTATTCAGGACAGTATTGAGTAGTCCCGCAACTCAAGGTGGGAGGAAAATGGGGCGAAAATGCACTACATTATGAGTGACATTTGTTTCATTGTTATCTTTTTTAAATGGATGAAAATTAACTCTCATGGCATCCAGAAGTATTAATTAAAGGTTCTTTTGAATTGATAATTTTTCCTAGTAGAAAATAAGATAAGAATCTGCGGTACGCAAGTGAGCGTAATATTAACAATAACCTTGCTGTTGGACATCAGCTGACGCAGATGATCTCTCATCATCTATAGGAATTTTCCACAATAAATGAAATTATTCTAAAAATATTCAGTCACAAAATAAAAATGAATTATCGGACAATGACTAACAGAACACCCTGTTCCTTCAATGAAATTAAATTCACATAAATAGCTATAACTCTATACAAGAACGCCTATTTCCTAACACAACTAATCTATTTTCTAAACGATCACATTATAACTATTCCTATTAAAACTCTTCCACAAATATTTTCAATAATGAACTATTTACAACATCCGTCTATCCATTCATTTGAATGTCAAACATTCTCCTCAGAATATTTTCCATGCAGCCACACTTCATTATACACTTCAATATCTGCTACCCTCTCTTATACATACCGGATTTAGTTTATAGTCAAATCCTGGCTTAGGCTATATAACCAAAGAGGTTAAGTTTAGTATTCGTTCCTATGTCAAAATCAATAATAATAATAATAATAATAATAATAATAATAATAATAACAGTGGCGGCCGGTAATAAGGTTGCAGTGTTCCACAACGACCAGATTTTTCATAGAGAAAAAAATATAGAATTTGGGGGGGGGGGGGGGGGGAATATTATGCATTTTATATTTTTGCCTCTTACACGGATAGGAATTGATAGCTTTGTTCGTTAATAGTTCAGGAAATCTCATAATACTGTGAATTGCATTGAAAAAGCAGAGCGCGCCAACAGTGAAGGAGCGCTGGACGTGTGGTCGTTGCATGGAGCTAGCACTGACCAGATCTCAATAGTGAAGGGTATGGCAGAGATGTTACAGCGGGTAAGTCCTATCCCAACAGTTAACTCGGCTGGTCGTTCCCCGCTCATTGAAACCAGAAGAGAGTGAGGCGGGCGATGATACCCGAGTGGCTCCGTGAACTGCCGATACGACCGTCTTGCAATGTAATTTGCGCATGAGTCAGATACTTCCGGTTCTTTCTTACCCTCGTGTGTTAAGTTACGCTGATTTGTTCTCGTGAAGTTTTATCTCGTTTTTCATCCATTTTATCCCGATGTGAATGTGATGTTCTCGTGTGAATTTAATTAGTGTTTTGTGTTATTAGTGTTTTGTAATCCAACTAGGATGAATTCCGTAAGTAGTTTGCAAATTAAAACATTTTCTCAGTGCACTGATGAAGAGAAACTTGAAATTTAACAACGTGGTAGACCATTGCAGAGTTGAAAATTGTCCAAAATGTTCAAACAGGGAAGAGGCAGTTTAGGAGAATTTTTAAGAAAGATGTATATAACAATCGTGACTGGCTGTGTGGGTGTGAAAATAGAAACGCATTGTTTTGTTTTCCATGTTTATAATTTGGCGGCGAACAAGCGTGGACGAAATCGGAAGTTATTGATTTGAATCATTTGAGTGCAAGCATTAAAAACACGAGTCCTAGGGTATTCATTTAAGAAATGTGCTGAAGCTAGCCCTCTTCGGCAAGGTAAATGTAGCTTCGCAGCTGGATAGTACATACAGGAGAAAAATAGCAGCAGAAAATGAGAAAGTGGAGTACAATAGGTACGTCCTGAATATACTAATAAATTACGTTAGATTTAGTGGCGTATTTGAGCTAGCTTTGAGAAGTCATTATGAAACTCAAACATCTTCAAATCCAGGAATTTATAGGGGATTATTAATTTCAGTGCAGAACTAGATGTTGCTTTGAAATCTCGATTAAAGAAGGCCACGGTATTTAAGGGAACATCTAAAACCCTTCAGAATGAGCTGCTTCAAGTGATGCTAGAAGTGTGCCACGAAGAAATTTCAAGGCAAATGAAAGATGCAAATTTCTTGGCTGTAACAGCTGATGAAACCAGTGATGTATCTAACATTTTTCAAATGGCCATTGTTTATCGCTATGTGGTGAAGGGTAAGCCAGTGGAAAGATTTTGTTGTTTTATTTCACCTCAACACCATGACGCCAAAACATTAGCTTCTTGTTTGCTTGAAGAATTACGAATACATAAATTAGATTCTCCAGCAAATTCGTGGAAATTAATTGCACAGACTTACGACGGGTGTTCGGTTATGTCTGGTTCTTCTGGAGGTGTACAGGCTATAATGAAAACCACATTTCCAAATGCAGAATACGTGCATTGTTATGCTCACCAAGTAAATCTGGTAATGGGTAAGGCTGCTCCTGATAATAGAAACGTGAGAATTTTCTTTTCAAATTTACAGGGTATTTGTACATTCTTTTCTGTTAGTCCCCAACGTACTGCGGTACTTGATTCAGTGGTGAAGAGACGGTTACCTCGAGCTAACAATACTCTTTGTAACTTTTTATCTAGAAGTGTAAATACCATTTTTGACCATAAGAAAGGTATTATTCAGTGTATGAACGAGATTCTGGACAGTGGCGAGATCAAGAACTCCAGCACAATAAATCAGGCTGCTGGTCATAAGAAAATAGTAATCAGTCATGATTTCAGTTTTTGGCTCTCCTTTTTCAGCAAAATAATGCCACTTGTTGAAATGTTATTTGGTTAACTCCAGAGAAGAGAAATTGATCCTTGTTCTGCCCAGAGGGCAATTTCTCTGTTCGAAGAAAACATAAAACTCATTCGGGAACAAATTGATGTTGATTCAAGCGCAGAACCTACCGCGACGTCATCGAAAAGGAGGATGACTGACAACACTGAATGGAAGAATGAGGCAAAAGGAGTGTGTGACGTGATCGTTTGCGAAGCCAAAGCCCGCTTCTCTTTCTCAGGACATCTTGTTGCATCAAATTTGCTTGCGCTATATATGTTTCCAAAGTATGCATCAACATTTCCAGAAAAAACAGTGAAAACTGTGTGCTCGATTTATACCTTTTTTGTCAGAATTAAACTTTCTCATGAACTGTCTTCTATCTACTCGGCAGAAGAATTCAGATGTGTGTCAGGGACTGTGAGATTATTAGATTTTGTTCTGCGAAATAATTTGGAAAATACATTCAGTGAATCATCGAGACTTCTGAAATTGAATCTAACTGTGCCTATGACGTCAGTGGAAGCTGAAAGATGTTTCTCTACATTGAAGAGGATTTAAACATTCCTAAGAAACTCCATGTCTCAAGAGAGATTGACAGCATTGGCGATGCTCTCCATTGAAAAGGACTTTATCATGGAAATTCCAGACTTCAATCAGCGCGTAATAGACAAGTTCGCTGCAACAAAAGACAGCTGAATGTACTTCCTGTTTAAATAATGTGAGTAAGAGATTATTACTAATTGTTACCAATTCTTAACATTGTCGTTTGTCTTTGAATTATATTTATATAATACCGTACTTTAAAAAAAAGATCGCTTATTTTGTGACTGTTAGCGGATCATCTATGCTATTGTGCTTCTGCCTTCACTATCGAAAATAGACTTGTTTCCAAGAAATGTTTTCCACCGGTACTACCCAATTCAGGCCTTTTCTCACTTTCTATACAGCCCACAGAACTCTCCGATAGCCCCTGTGGTGTATTCTTTGAATACACGGTACCTGAGATATAATTTTTATTGCTCCTTGCATGTTCATTTCTTCCTTTCTCTTTGTCAAACACCAACAGTGATCTTTTGTTTTCTCCTTGATGGGCAAATCTATTATGTCTTCATAAGTCTGTTTCAGATATATAACTTCTGAGACCCACCTAGCGTCATCTCGCAGCGAATCTCTGAAGCTCCTCAATTCTTCCTGGTGCTAGAGGACTTACTTATCCATTTGGCCACCAGATCCTGTTACCATCGCCAGCTATTTTCTCCTTGAGCAAGAGGACTACGTCTACCTCTTTACTCACCATGCTGCGCTAATATCGCCTACTATCAACTCCTTGAAGACCATTCATCAAGAAGAACATTTATTTTTGACAAGTTGGCAATGTTTATATGTTCTCCTTTTGTTTCCTACCCCGCACTCCTTTTCCCTTCCTTGGACCTTCTGTGCTCCGTTGAGCAGGTCTCACTTCGCAATCGGCAGTTGACTCGGTCAGTCAAAGCTCCTCTCGAGCTAGTCTCCTCAACCCAAGAGGCAAACTCTCTTCTACGCCATGTTGGCAAAGTAGTTATCGTCAAAGGGAACTTCATCTTCTACATGAAATCAAGATAAGTACCATCTTAAAGTTTTAACCTCATCTTCATGGTTTTAACTTTCACGTGCTTTTAAAGATTTTTTATAGACAGTGTGCGATTGCTTATTTTGGGGCAAAAATCATTCTTCGTGGGATTTGCCATGTTGAGCCTTTGGTTGTATAAGATAACCTTATTAAAAAGAGCTTTTCTTAGGCTATTCAAATGAGAAATCCTCTCACTACGTGGGATATTATCTAATACCCGCTGTCTATAACTCAACAAGTTAGTTCCTCCGTTGGATTTTCTCAACCCCATTTTTTCTACTAAGGTCGGTCTGGAACCTTCTAGATTCTGTATTTCATCTACAAGTCCTGCCGTTTTGAAATCTTCACTCACTTGTGAGAATGCTATTTAAAATTGAAGAATTTCGTTTCTGAATTAAAAGCTTAATAGCTAACTTTCTTCCACCGCTGGAACCGCTGGAATGTTCTATGGCGCATTTAACTGTAATCCACCATTTTCTCAAGCAATAGACTTTCATTCATTTAGTGCAACCAGTCATTTTGTTCAAATTGAAATAACTTTCTCTGCCAAAAACTTTCGTGTTTCCATAGTGAACTTTTCATAAGTTTCAACGAACTATAGTGAAAATCAGTGCTTGTTCAACTTTCTACCGCGTCGCGATCGTCCGTTTATATTTAAATAAGGCCATGAACATTTTTCCTCAATCCCCTATTTCTCTTTCCTAAACCCCCTACTAACAATCCGTAATAAATTTTTCAATATAGGTCTGTTTCAATAAGGTGTCACTCTGCGAAGTGCCCTTCCATTTTTCTTGTTTATCATTAAGTAATTGCTGTATAATTACGTGTTTTATACACGGTTTAAGTTTACATTGTTTTTTCTCTATTATCAGGAAAACCAATATTTTCAACTCTTGAGTGAGTTATTTTTAGGTCTCACGAAATGGAAACTACCCCATTTGGCTCGTGATTCCTAATTAAACATAGGAAGTCTAGAACCTTCCTTTTGATTACTTACTTAGGTTTCACAGTAAGTGACCTGCCCTCCTTTGTATAATTCTCATAAAGTAATCCTGTTTAAATATAAGAAGTTGTAGGAACTTCTATTTTTATGCTTTATGTTTTCCTTATAGTTAGCTTGAAAGTTGTTGTTCTCTCTAGAATATTCTTTCAGAAATTTCTTATTGTACACTCCTTGTACTCTTGTAAATGTTTAAACTTTAATCATTTCATTTAGTCCTTTTTCAAATCTTAAAAAGATTTTAATACCAGGTTTAAAACCTTAAGAATTGTTATTTGCCTGGAGCAATTTCTGAATGTTGTTGGAGGTCTGCGACCTCAAATTGTTAATAAGATTGGAAAATATTTATTTGTTAAAAATATTAATTTCTCCTGAATTGTTAAATAAATTAAGCGTTCTTTTTCTCTTTTTCATTTTTCTAATACAAAGGTTAAACAAGGTCCTGTCCTCCTTGGCTCTCCCTACTCGATGCCCTTTAATCTATTGATAGGGATTTTACCACTTGTTGCATTTGAGCAAGAACTCTTAGTGGCAACCTTTTCAAAGCTTCTGTTAGCTTTAATAGCTAATTCTAATTGGCCAGTAAGGCAAGTAAAGCTCGCTAAGCCAGCTACCTGCTTGTGGAGATTTTCTCCGAAAACTTATGGTCAATTTTCCTAAAGATAAGTGTTTCTTTTTTGTCTAAGCTTTTAGCCGGCCTTTCGCTGAGTAAAGGCTTAGCCATTTCCAAAGGCAACCATTGGTTTACTTACAAAGATTACTTTCCAAGTTATAATTTTTCGTCACTATCCTTCCTGGAAGCACTGGGTCTCTTTTTCTAGAAACTCTATAATTTCGAAAATTGGAAATTCCGAACTTGATTTGAATTATTGGCATTCTTCGAATCATTTCACAAAACCTAATTTCTTTGAGAAGACATACCATAAATCGTTTGCTCTCAGCCTTGCCAGACCATCACCCTTCCCCATAGTACTTTTATACATGCTTGGGAGGAAATATACTAAAGCCTCTCTCTTGCAAACCGCCCAAGTCCTAGCTGCGGTTCCCGTCAGCTTCGACCAAGCTCGTACCCACTTTAGGTATCCGAGCACGGATTTTCGGTGGCAACCACCTTTAAGTGTGTTTAAAGCTAAACTTATTAATTTTGTGGGACTCTCCTCCTATTTTTATATCCTTATTTTCCAATCCCAAATCTACTTCCTTCTCTTAATCATCTTCCCTTGGTGGGTGGGTTATTCCTCAGTCAATAAACTACCCAAAATTTGGTGCCGAAACCCGGGAGAGCCCATTTTTTATTTTTTATTTTTCAAAACGTGTCATTTGACAATACTTTGCATATTACTAATCTCTGTTTTGAATTTTTCAACTATAACTACATCATGCAATGCTTGTGAACGGGAAAGAGGCCACTCCTGTCTCCTTTGGCGTGTCCCGTTCTTTCTACTTATTTGCTGCTGCCAGTTTGACAGCATTTCCAAGGTTCCACAGTATCGTGAGTTACATTTCAATCTATTCTTTATAACATGGCTCCTACTGAGAAGGATAAAGATGAAAAACTTACTTCTAAACGAGCATCCTATAAAGGACAAATTACCCGTTTTAGAAAGTACATAAAAGAGTTAGATCCCTCAGAAGCTCAATTAGACTTGTTGAAACATCGTGTACGAGATTATGAACGTTCTTATGAAAATTATTGTAACATCCAAACTGAAATAGAAACTTGCATGCTCAATCAAACCGAAGATCGAGTTGAAGTAGAAAACCAATATTACGAAGGCATAGGTTCTGCTTTCAAAATAATACGCCAACTCGAAGAGGAGCAGAAAAAGGACGCTTCTGTTCTCGGTTCCCTTCACGAACCACAAACTTCTTTCCGTGAGGGTACTCACAAGCCCAAACCAATTTTACCGAAAATTGATTTACCCCATTTTTCTGGAGATGAATCTGCTTGGGATTCTTTCTATGAATTATTTTGCTCCCTTGTTCACGACAATGAAGACATTCAAGTCATTTACAAGTTTCAGTACTTGAGATCAATCCTCCGAGGTCAAGCTTTGCAGTTGGTCGAAGGACTTCCTCTGCGTGCCGAAAATTATTCCATTGCCTTTAACTTATTAAAGGAAAGATATGGAAATTTACGGTTACGTATTCAACGCCATATAAAGGCTCTATTCAATCTACCTGCGTCACAGCACAATGACGTCACTAGTCTACGTACTCTAGTTGACACTACACAACTTCACGTTGTACCCGATACCTATTTTAGGCTATCGGCTACGCCAGCTGACATTAAGCTGTAGTTGAAGTTTTGGGAAGCATTCAGATAAGATAGCGCATCGATCGCGTCAAGAAGAAAGCCAAGATGACGTAGGAGGTCGAGAATCAAGGAGGCATTGAAATCTGTGAGAAGATAGAATTATTAATAAAGATGTGAAGCTTTATTGAAATGTATATGGGATTATAATAAGTTAAAACAACTTAGAAGAGTATATATGACATGAATTATATGTGGAAATAATTTTATGGAAATAAGTTATTGTATAACAGAACAGCCGAGAGGAGTCGGGTTCGAGACTATCTTCGTGACGTAGGAGCACCGTGGTGGGGAGAATCAGCCACGTGCCGCTCGGAACTCATAAGCTGGGACGCAGCGCTTAGCAGTTCAGTTAGGCTCAACGAGGCGAGCAGTACAGAGCAGTCCTATAGCACAGCGAGACGGGCATTGAAGGTCACGCAAAACACGTAAGCCGTCACGGCAAGTGTAGGCGACATATCTCGCATCACCGAGCAACAGAGGCCGAGCGGGTCATCGATCCAGCCGGGCTAGCCGAGAGGACAATTGTGGATAGCCGGGGTATTTCAAAACCGCACTGATCGCATATGAAGACTTTGTTTCAAGCTTCATTTCGACGTTGTTCGAACACAGGCTTTCACATTTAACATTATAACCATGCTGTTATATAATACATTCAAAGCGACTTTTTACTATTTCAAGTAAACTGAATGTTTAGCATAGGCTCTGATGAACATTACAGCGTGCATTTATAAGATTTTTATCTTATGCCATTTTCATGGATTACAAATTATAGACAGATACAGGGTGTATCGTAATCTGGAACACTATCTAGTAAAATTTTTATTTTACTCAAGTAGAACTTCGCAGTAAGTTGAGAGAGGACTTACAATTCTCAAACTGAACATTTATCGGAACAGTGGCGTATATTAGAAGAAGAGTAGGGGGTCCGCTGTTACCATGAACTTTTCGAGAAGGAGTTGGACGATATCCGCTATGGGTAATTCGAGGTTCAACATGATCGAGTAAACGTGAATAGAGACAAGATGGCACCACAGAGCGATGGATTCGGTTCCTGACGAGAGGAGTCCAACAGCTGATTCGCTTGGGATTTCGAAGGAAATCATCATTTCATGGATGAAATGATATTCACGCCAATCTTACGAGAAATCTTTAGGTAGGGAAAATCGACGATCTTGGAAATTATATTACAACTGATAATGAAAGGTATTGTAAGAGTTCTATCTACCTGATACGATTATTTTCATGAATATTGGGCACACATGTATATTTTTCTAATAGGAGTGATTTGATTATTAAGACATGGTTTGAATTTATATACTTCGAATTTGCTAGAATATGGAGTGACCATATGATATGGCAGGCATCATTATTCGATATTCTCACCGTTGTTTGGCTTTATTAAGAAGATGTTTGATCTTATAGACATTTTTCCAGCTAGGATATTTTTCATGGATAGTTTTTTTTTGAGTAGCGAGTATTTCGAACTCGTGATCTGCAATTGATTATGAGAAACTACTTCGTCAGTTCATTGCATACTAGCGAGTGTGTATTATTCATCAGTAGGGATTTTTTCCATTGGATTGTTTGGAGATATTAAGAAGTTATTCACTTTAGTGAATGAACGTCGCTTTTATATGACAACTAGAAACTTGTTGATTCCTTTCTGGTACATTCACTCATATAGTCCACGAGATGGGGTCTGTCGTATTTATACGATTGTATGGTGGTACTCGCCTTACCCATCGTTTAGGGAACTATCATCCAAGTCGACGGGGCGAGGTCCTTCGTATTTATACGATTGCACGGTGGTTACACATCTTACTCGCCATTGAGGAACTCATTTTATCATCCGAATGTACACGAGATGTAAGTGAATTAAACAAGGAACTACTAGTCACATATCAGTCGAAATTTTGTTAAATAAAGTAACGATAAATGTCAACAGGATTGCATTTAGTAATTCTTGTTTGCCAATCCAATATTTTGTTGCTATACTCTTTTGAGAGTAATTTCAGTTTAACAGCTATTACAGCTGATGCTTTGATGATTTTTATAATTGTGTTTGATACCTTTGAGAAGGATTTAAAGTAATTTAATCTTGTAAGATTAATCATTAATGGTCATAATTATTTTAAGGCAGATCAGTATTGCAGATTTTGATGTGAGAGATTATAGCACATTGGTGTTTTTCTACGATGTGAATTATGAAACTTGTGAAAGAGAATTTATGCTATTTGAAAGCAAATATTAAATTACTGAAGTAATGTTTTTCCAATTGTTTAAGAAGTTGTCTAGAAGTGATCAGAGTAATTACAGTCATTGGAGATTATGTGCGTTAATAATTTGAAGCCATTTATATATTTTTGTAGATCATGCAACGTGGTTAAATGAAGTTTGTGATAGGCATTTTGTGGAATTTGCCATTTGATAGTTGCAACGTTGATAATGTATTTTGAAGCGGACATGAGGTTGTCATACCCAGTCTAGCGTATTTGTTGAGATTCATGCTGTATGTGCTGAATATTTATGGAGTTTTTATAGCAATTCTTATATTCAAATGTGATATTTGGAATATTGAAGAAATATAATGTCGTTGTGGATAGTTAGATCCAACGTGATGTCGTGGAGACAATAATATTTTGGCATGATAATTAAATACGAGATATAACTTGGAAGTAATAAAACTGTAAGACAACGTTCTATAAACCCTATTAAACAATTTGTTAGGAAATTAAACAAATAAATAAAGTTGATAATACAAGATTTTCTGAAAATAATAATTAATGAAATAATAATCTGAGATTTAAGCATATTAACGATCTGACCTAATGAAATAAAAATCAGAATGACTAGATGAAATAATAAAAACTAAATAACCAGATGATTGAAATTTAAATAAGTTGATAAATTAAATTTTGAAATAAATCGATGAATTAAATAAGTGGATGAATTAAAGATTGAATTAATTAAACTGATTGAAATGAATTATTAGACGATTGTAATGATGATGAATAACTGAATTAGAAGGTGATGATTAATTAAAGAAGCTGATGATTAATGAATTTATATGAAATTAAATAAATTTAATTGAGAGATGATTCGAAGGAATTGCAACTTGAAATGTGAATTTAAATGATGTAATGGTGATGAATTAACGATTCTGACAGGAATATTTGGAATTTTGAAGTGAGAATTAATGTGAGAAATATTTAATTTGATAATAATGATGAGGATGACCAATGAGAATTTGAATTTTCTGTAATTCACAGATAAGAGATTAATGACGATGTAAATAATGTAAATTAATTATTCAATGTTTAGGAACATTTGATTAACATGTTCTACG
Source organism: Meconema thalassinum (assembly GCA_946902985.2). Taxonomy (NCBI): domain Eukaryota; kingdom Metazoa; phylum Arthropoda; class Insecta; order Orthoptera; family Tettigoniidae; genus Meconema; species Meconema thalassinum. The sequence continues at coordinate 242,912,021 of OX336395.1, forward strand.
TTCAAATTATACCATGCAAACCATAATTTATGTGATATTTAACATGAGTGATTATTATATGTGTATGTTTAGGCAGATTAGTAACTTAATTAAATCCACATTGATGTTAAATTAAAGAGAATTAGGTCTCAGGTTTCACAAATGTCAGTGACGAAAGACATAGTGCGACAGTGATCCTGAGAACCCAAGAGAACTTTATACATTTTTCTTGATAAGTGGATTGAAATAATTTTGCATTAGAAAGGAGATGGTTCGATTTTTTGGACAATGACAATTTAACTTTGCATTCGACCATACTCTTAGGTAGGATTTATATTTAAAATGTCTGTCTGACTATCAAAGTAAAATAAATTTGTTTTTATCTTAGTTGTGATCTGATGATGGTGTGATGTTCCTTTTTCTTTCCTTGTCTTGAGTAAGGCTTATCCGGAAAGGAAGTGGTTTTGCTAGGAATTCAGTTGATGGCGCCCATTTATATTTGAATTATTTTTATTAACTTAAGCCCGTAACGACCCTAGAGATACTTTGTCTCGTGAAACCCACTGCTTTTTCAAGAACTCAGCTGAATTTCCGACACATTCCTTATTTGACTAGATGTTCATTTAACTCCGCTCTGTCCTGGAACTCCAGGGATGTGATGTTATAGCAGATGGGTCATCGCATCCCCAGGACGAACGGGTACAGAGAGAGAGGGAGAATTGGCTTTATCCAACTAGTGGGGCTTTTCGATTTTGTTAATTCTATGGAATCACATCAGATTTAGATTACTGAGAGATTGATCTCAAGTTCATTTAAGTGTGTTACAAAATTTATTATACTTAGTCAGACAATGTACTTGTGTGCCCAATCCAGTGTTCATGTTAATCGTATTAGTAATATCATGTTAGTTATAAGATATTTTTCCCTATACCCAAGTGAATGCAGGAATTGAGACATTGCGATGTGTTGTTGTCTAACGTCTCTATATAATTCTATATTGAAATATAATTATGTTGCCAGAGGATTTAGCGAAGGTGTTAGGAGAGTTACAGACGGGTATGTCTGGAATTGCAGAAACCATTTCTAAGATGGAAACTGAAGTTAATAATTCAGAAGCTAGATTAGAAGCTAAATGTAAAGAGAATGTAAAATCATTACAGGCTAGTAATGAAGAGAATTTAAAATTGTTACAGGCTAGTAACGAAGGTAATCTAAACGATAATTTAAAATCATTAGAGACTAGGCTACAGTCAAATAGTGAAGACAATTTTAAATCATTAGAAAAGAAATTACAGTCAAATAGTGAAGACAATTTTAAGTCACTAGAAGAGAAATTACAGTCTCGTAGTGAAGAAACTAATACTGAATTAGAAAATAAGTTAACCAGATTAGAGAATAGTTTAACTTTAAAGAACAATGAGATGTTGAAAACTTTACAATTAGACATCATTGCAGTAAACATGAAAGGAGAGGAAAATGTTCAGATATTAAGGAAAAATATTATCGAGTTGGAAAATAAAGGGGAAGAAAATATTTTTACTTTAAGAACAGACGTTATGACCATACAGAAAGACATTAAGTCAGATGTATCGAAGTTGAGATTCGACATCGATGGTTTAGTGGCAGATGTAGGAAAAATTCAAGATTGGTCTACCGAAGTATCTTTCGAGACTAAGATTAAGGGTCTAGAAACAAGTCTAGGTAACGAAATAAAAGATTTGAAGACAGTAATTGGGACCATTAAAGATGAAGTCTTGGGAGAGGTCAATTCTAATATAAAGTCGTTAGAAAATCAATTGCAGAAGGATATTAGAAAGATAGACGACGATATAGAGCAAAAGGTTAACGAAAACTTAACTTTATTTAAAAATAGAGTCGGAGCAATTGCTGAGGAACGATATAATGAGGTCGATGCCGAAGCAAAAGAGAAACGGGACGGGTTAGATGAAAAATTAATCGCAGGTATGGCAAACTTAGAAGTTAGGTTTACGGAAAGCAAGGAAGCGATGAAATTAGATTCAACACTATTTAGAACAGATGTTGATCTGTTGAAAGAACAAGTCGCGTTAGTGAAGAACACGTGCGAAGGAAAGATTGACAAGTTGAGGAACGATCTAGACGAAAGTAACAAGACGCAGGACGTTACATCGTTAGATGAGTTGAAGACTCAGGTCAAGAGATTATCAGAAGACAGGGTGACGAAACTAGAATCCATAGTTAACAGTTTCACCAGTCATAATGTAACATCAGGGGAAACATTGATGAATCAAACAGCGATAGACCGCAGTATGACGAATCAAGACACGAGCATGGTAGAAGACCGTCAAATGCAACCGAATGTGACATTCGAAAGGGTCAGTTCAACCCCGCAGGAGAATCCAAGTTCGAGTAGGAGTACGTCGAGTCCAAGTGAACGATATTCAGGTCCAGTCACAATTATAAGGAACCTAGATGACAAACCGAGAAAGTTTTCGGGAAATACAGGTGTTACACCAGTAGAATTTCTGCGAGATATTCGAGACTACATGGCGGAACACAGGGTAGCCAAAGAAAGAGAGCTAAGGATAGTAGAACGCGCCTTAGATGGATCTGCACTTACGTGGTTTAGAGCGTTCAGAAGCAACTTTGCGAACATGGAGCAATTTGCCATGGCTTTCTTGAGGAGATTCTGGAGTGCCGAGGATCAACTCAACGTAAGAGCGGAGATGTACTCTAAACGCTATTCTACGTCACATCCGACGCATTACGCCAACTACTTCACGTCACAGCTGGCTAAATTACAGTTCCTTATTCCTCCATTGCCAGAAGAAGAGCTTTTGCAAGCTATAGCGCGACAGTTACCGATAGAGGTACAGCGATCTTTGATAGCATCGGGAGCCAATACGCTGGAACATTATGATGATATATTGAGGCGATTGGATTATACGAGCGCACAGGTTACACCGAGAAGTAATCGAAACGACAACAGAAACACGCAAGAAGTAAACGCGGTAGTCGTGGACAATGCAGTTCAAACGGATAGAAGGGATTCCTGGGAAAACCGACGGAACGATGGGAATCGAGGAAACATCCGTAATGCAAGAGGAAATGATCGATATAGAGGACCATATGAAAGGCCATACGATCAAGAAGCGAGAGATAACCGGTATAGGAATTATAACCAAAATTCCAAGTATCAGGACAGGAATCGGTATAATAACAGATATCGGGGAAGGAATAACTGGAACCAAGGGCAACAATTTAATGGAAACGACCGACAGGAAGGCCGAAGAAACGATCCTGACGACAGAAGGGATAATCGTGGACATGAAAGGTCAAGACAAGAGGATAGACAGCCTAGTGCACCACTCGAAGAGACAGTGAGAGATGTCAATCGAGCCAGCACGAGTGAAGACAGAAGGAATAAACGTCAGAATAACACAGAATCAAGACGTTAATGTTAATCATTGGAAGTCATCATTATAGAGAGTCAGAAAGAACCATCATGCTGAGTAAAGGAAATTGTAGAGCTATCGTGTACATGTATAATATATTGAATGCCTGAGAGTGTATTTTTTTTTTCAATCCTGATAAAAAAAAAAGGAGATGTACGGGAGAGATGTACCCGATACCTATTTTAGGCTATCGGCTACGCCAGCTGACATTAAGCTGTAGTTGAAGTTTTGGGAAGCATTCAGATAAGATAGCGCATCGATCGCGTCAAGAAGAAAGCCAAGATGACGTAGGAGGTCGAGAATCAAGGAGGCATTGAAATCTGTGAGAAGATAGAATTATTAATAAAGATGTGAAGCTTTATTGAAATGTATATGGGATTATAATAAGTTAAAACAACTTAGAAGAGTATATATGACATGAATTATATGTGGAAATAATTTTATGGAAATAAGTTATTGTATAACAGAACAGCCGAGAGGAGTCGGGTTCGAGACTATCTTCGTGACGTAGGAGCACCGTGGTGGGGAGAATCAGCCACGTGCCGCTCGGAACTCATAAGCTGGGACGCAGCGCTTAGCAGTTCAGTTAGGCTCAACGAGGCGAGCAGTACAGAGCAGTCCTATAGCACAGCGAGACGGGCATTGAAGGTCACGCAAAACACGTAAGCCGTCACGGCAAGTGTAGGCGACATATCTCGCATCACCGAGCAACAGAGGCCGAGCGGGTCATCGATCCAGCCGGGCTAGCCGAGAGGACAATTGTGGATAGCCGGGGTATTTCAAAACCGCACTGATCGCATATGAAGACTTTGTTTCAAGCTTCATTTCGACGTTGTTCGAACACAGGCTTTCACATTTAACATTATAACCATGCTGTTATATAATACATTCAAAGCGACTTTTTACTATTTCAAGTAAACTGAATGTTTAGCATAGGCTCTGATGAACATTACAGCGTGCATTTATAAGATTTTTATCTTATGCCATTTTCATGGATTACAAATTATAGACAGATACAGGGTGTATCGTAATCTGGAACACTATCTAGTAAAATTTTTATTTTACTCAAGTAGAACTTCGCAGTAAGTTGAGAGAGGACTTACAATTCTCAAACTGAACATTTATCGGAACAGTGGCGTATATTAGAAGAAGAGTAGGGGGTCCGCTGTTACCATGAACTTTTCGAGAAGGAGTTGGACGATATCCGCTATGGGTAATTCGAGGTTCAACATGATCGAGTAAACGTGAATAGAGACAAGATGGCACCACAGAGCGATGGATTCGGTTCCTGACGAGAGGAGTCCAACAGCTGATTCGCTTGGGATTTCGAAGGAAATCATCATTTCATGGATGAAATGATATTCACGCCGATCTTACGAGAAATCTTTAGGTAGGGAAAATCGACGATCTTGGAAATTATATTACAACTGATAATGAAAGGTATTGTAAGAGTTCTATCTACCTGATACGATTATTTTCATGAATACTGGGCACACATGTATATTTTTCTAATAGGAGTGATTTGATTATTAAGACATGGTTTGAATTTATATACTTCGAATTTGCTAGAATATGGAGTGACCATATGATATGGCAGGCATCATTATTCGATATTCTCACCGTTGTTTGGCTTTATTAAGAAGATGTTTGATCTTATAGACATTTTTCCAGCTAGGATATTTTTCATGGATAGTTTTTTTTTTGAGTAGCGAGTATTTCGAACTCGTGATCTGCAATTGATTATCAGAAACTACTTCGTCAGTTCATTGCATACTAGCGAGTGTGTATTATTCATCAGTAGGGATTTTTTCCATTGGATTGTTTGGAGATATTAAGAAGTTATTCACTTTAGTGAATGAACGTCGCTTTTATATGACAACTAGAAACTTGTTGATTCCTTTCTGGTACATTCACTCATATAGTCCACGAGATGGGGTCTGTCGTATTTATACGATTGTATGGTGGTACTCGCCTTACCCATCGTTTAGGGAACTATCATCCAAGTCGACGGGGCGAGGTCCTTCGTATTTATACGATTGCACGGTGGTTACACATCTTACTCGCCATTGAGGAACTCATTTTATCATCCGAATGTACACGAGATGTAAGTGAATTAAACAAGGAACTACTAGTCACATATCAGTCGAAATTTTGTTAAATAAAGTAACGATAAATGTCAACAGGATTGCATTTAGTAATTCTTGTTTGCCAATCCAATATTTTGTTGCTATACTCTTTTGAGAGTAATTTCAGTTTAACAGCTATTACAGCTGATGCTTTGATGATTTTTATAATTGTGTTTGATACCTTTGAGAAGGATTTAAAGTAATTTAATCTTGTAAGATTAATCATTAATGGTCATAATTATTTTAAGGCAGATCAGTATTGCAGATTTTGATGTGAGAGATTATAGCACATTGGTGTTTTTCTACGATGTGAATTATGAAACTTGTGAAAGAGAATTTATGCTATTTGAAAGCAAATATTAAATTACTGAAGTAATGTTTTTCCAATTGTTTAAGAAGTTGTCTAGAAGTGATCAGAGTAATTACAGTCATTGGAGATTATGTGCGTTAATAATTTGAAGCCATTTATATATTTTTGTAGATCATGCAACGTGGTTAAATGAAGTTTGTGATAGGCATTTTGTGGAATTTGCCATTTGATAGTTGCAACGTTGATAATGTATTTTGAAGCGGACATGAGGTTGTCATACCCAGTCTAGCGTATTTGTTGAGATTCATGCTGTATGTGCTGAATATTTATGGAGTTTTTATAGCAATTCTTATATTCAAATGTGATATTTGGAATATTGAAGAAATATAATGTCGTTGTGGATAGTTAGATCCAACGTGATGTCGTGGAGACAATAATATTTTGGCATGATAATTAAATACGAGATATAACTTGGAAGTAATAAAACTGTAAGACAACGTTCTATAAACCCTATTAAACAATTTGTTAGGAAATTAAACAAATAAATAAAGTTGATAATACAAGATTTTCTGAAAATAATAATTAATGAAATAATAATCTGAGATTTAAGCATATTAACGATCTGACCTAATGAAATAAAAATCAGAATGACTAGATGAAATAATAAAAACTAAATAACCAGATGATTGAAATTTAAATAAGTTGATAAATTAAATTTTGAAATAAATCGATGAATTAAATAAGTGGATGAATTAAAGATTGAATTAATTAAACTGATTGAAATGAATTATTAGACGATTGTAATGATGATGAATAACTGAATTAGAAGGTGATGATTAATTAAAGAAGCTGATGATTAATGAATTTATATGAAATTAAATAAATTTAATTGAGAGATGATTCGAAGGAATTGCAACTTGAAATGTGAATTTAAATGATGTAATGGTGATGAATTAACGATTCTGACAGGAATATTTGGAATTTTGAAGTGAGAATTAATGTGAGAAATATTTAATTTGATAATAATGATGAGGATGACCAATGAGAATTTGAATTTTCTGTAATTCACAGATAAGAGATTAATGACGATGTAAATAATGTAAATTAATTATTCAATGTTTAGGAACATTTGATTAACATGTTCTACGTTCAAATTATACCATGCAAACCATAATTTATGTGATATTTAACATGAGTGATTATTATATGTGTATGTTTAGGCAGATTAGTAACTTAATTAAATCCACATTGATGTTAAATTAAAGAGAATTAGGTCTCAGGTTTCACAAATGTCAGTGACGAAAGACATAGTGCGACAGTGATCCTGAGAACCCAAGAGAACTTTATACATTTTTCTTGATAAGTGGATTGAAATAATTTTGCATTAGAAAGGAGATGGTTCGATTTTTTGGACAATGACAATTTAACTTTGCATTCGACCATACTCTTAGGTAGGATTTATATTTAAAATGTCTGTCTGACTATCAAAGTAAAATAAATTTGTTTTTATCTTAGTTGTGATCTGATGATGGTGTGATGTTCCTTTTTCTTTCCTTGTCTTGAGTAAGGCTTATCCGGAAAGGAAGTGGTTTTGCTAGGAATTCAGTTGATGGCGCCCATTTATATTTGAATTATTTTTATTAACTTAAGCCCGTAACGACCCTAGAGATACTTTGTCTCGTGAAACCCACTGCTTTTTCAAGAACTCAGCTGAATTTCCGACACATTCCTTATTTGACTAGATGTTCATTTAACTCCGCTCTGTCCTGGAACTCCAGGGATGTGATGTTATAGCAGATGGGTCATCGCATCCCCAGGACGAACGGGTACAACGTTAAGGCTCTGTCCCAATTAGATCAACCTACTAATTATTGGGATACTTTCCTAATATATTTAGTGATTGCTAAAGTTGATACTGCTACCCTCAAAGCTTGGGAAATTGAACTTTCTAAAGAAGATGACTACACTTACGAGCATTTAGTTACTTTCATAAACGCTAGATGCCAACTTTTAACCGCTCTAGCTAATCAAAGAGAACCTTCATCTCCTAGTTCCAAATTCGAATTAATGTCCATCAAACCCAAAAGTGAACGCTCAGCGTCCAATACCCAAAAACCCGGGTCCAGCTCATACAAATTTAAATCAAACACTACTGGTTACCCAACTAGGTCTAGTGAACGTCGTGTTGCTAGCTCTATTGTTTTAAATACTCAAAGCGAACCTCGCAAGAGTTTAAACGAACCTGTAAAGTGCATACTTTGTAAAGATACCCATGCCCTATACCTCTGTAAATCCTTTAAAGAAATGTCAGTCGACGACAGACGAAAATTAGTTGCTCAAAACAAGCATTGTTTTAACTGCCTAGCGCCCACGCATTCTGCTTCTAATTGCAAGTCCACAAGACTTTGCTACCATTGTGAAAAGGTTCATCATACTTTGCTACATCGTCATGATCAGGCAAGGTCATCGACAGCATCCACTTCTCCTAAAAATGATAGTGCTAATAGTTCTAATGCCTCATCGTATATTCAAAATGCCAAGTCCATTCGCAGTGCTCAAGTATTGTTGTCTACTGTCCAAATTGAAGTTCAGGATAACTTTGGCAACTGGGTCCGTGCACGCGGTCTTCTAGATTCAGCGGCAACTCATGATTTTGTGTCTAATTCCTTGATTAAAAAACTAGGCCTACCCGTAAACCCTACTTCTATCAATGTGTCGGGTATCAACAGCTCAAAATCGCAAGCTTTACAATTCTCAAAACTAACCATAAGAGATATTTGTCATAGAAACAACTTTTTTAAACTTAATTGTTTAATTCTCAATAGCATTGGAGAAGACACTCCAAGTCACTCGGTGGATATTTCAGGGTTAAACATTCCCTCGCATTTAAGGTTAGCCGATCCTTTGTTTAACATACAAAACCCCATTGACATACTCTTTAGTGCCAATGTCTTTTGGAATTGCCTTCGGAAACAGGTTCGCAAGTTGTCCTCTAACGTGGTCGCCAGAGACACTAATTTTGGATGGATCGTCACAGGGCAACTTCCCCATTATTCTCCCCAACCTGCATCGCAATGTTACTTCTCCAATACTGATTTGGAACAGTTTTGGAGGCTTGAAAACGTTGATTCTCCTAACGTAACCTCTTCAGAAAATGAATTCTGTGAGCAACTTTTTTTGAACACCACCACTCGTTCTTCTGATGGCCGGTTCATTGTTCAAATGCCAAGATTACCCAATCCCCCCAAACTTATTAACTCGCAGCCTAAAGCTCGAAAAGCTCTCTTTGCTATCGAGAGCAAATTCAAAAAGGAACCCCTTGTCAAAAAGCAGTACACTGATTTCATGGATGAGTATGAAATCTTAGATCATATGGAGGTTGTTAACAAATCCGATGATGAATTGCACCCCCCAATCGAAACGGTTTATTTAAATCATCATCCTGTGTGGAAAAACCCTCTTGTAAAAGGTAAAATCCGAGTTGTTTTCAATGGTTCATCACCCGACGTTAATGGCAACAGCCTTAATGACACTCTTTATTCTGGTCCTGCTATTCAATGAGATTTATCTGCTATACTTTTACACTTTCGATTATTTCCCATAGCTGTCATAGCCGATATAAAACAGATGTACCGTCAAGTGTTAATTCAACCAGAACAACGAGATCTTCAAAGAATCTTGTGGCGTGATGAAATCAATAAGTCCATTAAGGTATTTCGCTTGAAAACGGTTACTTATGGCTTAAAACCCTCTGCTTTCCTTGCTATCCGATCCCTACACTTGCTAGCCTCACAAGATGGTCATTTATTTAACCCCAAAGCCTCTGAAGCACTAACAACATCATTTTATGTTGACGATTACTTGCAGTCCTTCCCCTCTCTAGAGGAAGCTTCTTTTGTGTCTTTAGAACTTCAGGCATTGTTAAGGAATGGAGGTTTTCCACTTCATAAGTGGAACTCCAACTCCCCTGAGTTTCTTGCTCAGTTTCCCATCGAAGACGTAGATCCTTCTTCTGTCGAAATTTGTGGAAACTCCGAATCTATAAAAACTCTAGGAGTTCACTGGTGCACTAGCACTGACACTCTTATCTATAAAGTTTCGCTCGCAGAAGAGCTTCCTAATACAAAGAGACAAGTTCTCTCTGAAATTGCAAAAATTTTGATCCACTTCAATTCCTTGCCCCAGTTATCGTTATAGCCAAACTCTTCATGCAAGAGCTGTGGTCGCTTAAATGTGAATGAGATGACACTGTCCCTCTTTCTTTTCTTAATCGCTGGCTCTCGTTTCGCAGTAATTTGTTAGACCTTTCCCTCATTGAAATTCCCAGGAATTTAATTAGCTCTCATTCTAATACACCCTTTTTCCTTCATGTGTTCGCGGATAGTTCCGAAAAAGCTTATGGTTGCTGTGCATATTTAGTTCATCACGATTCACACTATGGATCTCCAGTTTCCAACCTTGTTTGTGCCAAATCGAAGGTCGCTCCTCTTAAAACTATCACTCTGCCTAGGCTCGAACTGTGCGCTGCACTCATGGCTGCAGAACTTGTCAAGAAATTACGGGAAGTATTAAAAGTCGAATTCTCGCAAATTTATCTCTGGAGCGATTCCATGATCGCCCTTTCTTGGATCGCCAAGAACCCTTCTCACTGGCAAACTTTCGTTGCAAACAGAGTTTCCAAAATTCAAACTCTTTCTTCTGGATGTCAATGGAGGCATGTTCCCAGTGCTGATAATCCAGCCGATATTATCTCTCGTGGTTGTTTACCCTCTCAATTGGCAGCTTCCCAATTGTACTGGCATGGGCCCTCGTGGCTAATCGAAGAATCTTCCTCATGGCCTTCTAAACCCCCAGCTACAAACTCCAACTTGCCTGACGCTAAAGTACCTCTACCCATTGCTTCTTGTCTTGTTTCCAACGCTTCTCATCCTTTGTTGTCCCGCTATTCTTCTTTTCACAAATTACTACGAATTGTCGCCTATCTCCTTAGATGGAAATATCTTGTGGTTGACCAACCTCTTCTCCCTAAACCACACCTTACCAATCATGAATTGAATCTCGCTACCGTTAAGGTTTTACAACTGACACAGCAAGAAGCCTTTTCTTCTGAATTGTCATTGCTTTCTTCTAAAGGAGATCTTCCCAAATCCAGCCGTCTCCGTGCTTTAGCCCCGTTTCTTGATGACCATGGGTTACTCAGGGTAGGTGGAAGGCTCTCGCAATCTTTACTCTCTGAGGACAAAAAGCATCCCGTTATTTTGCCTTCCAAACATCACGTAACTTCTTTAATTATACGTGACTTTCACTACCGTAATCTTCATGTTGGTACACGTACTCTGCTTTGCCTCTTAAGGGAAAAGTACTGGATTATAAATGGAATTCATGAAGTTTCTTCTGTAATTCACAAGTGCATTCCTTGTTTCAAAGCGAAACCTAAAATCAATACTCAATTAATGAGCGATCTGCCCTCTTTTCGTTCTTCTCCTATACGCCCATTTGCTTTAACTGGCGTGGACTATATGGGTCCGTTCCAATATCAACGAAACTCTCCTGAAGCTAAACGCAAATTGTTTGGTAAGCTTTATGTTTCTCTCTTTGTTTGCATGGTTACCGGCGCAATCCACTTGGAACTAGTAACGAATGCTTCTACTTCTTATTTTTTTATCAGCTGTCTCTCGTTTCACTGCTAGGCGTGGTGTTCCTTCTGAGATGTTCTCTGATAACGCTTCCACCTTTCAGGGCGCAGCTTCCCTGTGGAAGAAAGCTCTCACTTCCTCTCCAGCCATGGAACAAATTTCTAATTTTTCTTATTCAAAAGGTTTCAAATGGCGCTTTATACCTCCTCACGCTCCGCATCATGGTGGTAGGTGGGAATCTTGCGTAAAGCTCACTAAGCGTCATTTAAGAAAAGTCTTAGGTAATCGAATTCTGACTTACGAAGAATTCAATTCACTGTCTGTTCTGATTGAAGGTGTTGTTAACTCTCGCCCTTTAACTCCGCTTTCCAATGACCCTGATGACCTACTTCCACTCACCCCTGGTCACTTCCTTATCGGCACTTCTCTTTCTGCCCCTCCTCCTCTTCCCAATTCTTACAGGGATTTTAATCTACCTATTGTTTGGCGTAAACTTGAAGCCCTCCGTAATTCTGTTTGGAAGAGATGGAACTTGGAATATTTAACTTCCTTGCAACGGAGGCAGAAGTGGTTTCTTTCCAGTCCCGACATTAAAGTGGGGGACTTGGTCTTGGTTAGGGATGTTTCTCCCCCTCTAGTCGGGACTTCCGGTAGAGTGACCAAGTGTTATCCTGGAAGAGATGGGAGAGTCAGGGTGGTCAGAGTCTTGACCATTAACGGTTCGATTACAAGACCCCTGTCTTTGATCGCTCCTCTTCCATTAAATGTGTAACTGCTTATTTGCTCTCTGTTGGTGTTTGACCCCCCCCCCCCCCCCCCCCAGTATGGTGTATTCTTTGAATACACGGTACCTGAGATATAATTTTTATTGCTCCTTGCATGTTCATTTCTTCCTTTCTCTTTGTCAAACACCAACAGTGATCTTTTGTTTTCTCCTTGATGGGCAAATCTCTTATGTCTTCATAAGTCTGTTTCAGATATATAACTTCTGAGACCCACCTAGCGTCATCTCGCAGCGAATCTCTGAAGCTCCTCAATTCTTCCTGGTGCTAGAGGACTTACTTATCCATTTGGCCACCAGATCCTGTTACCATCGCCAGCTATTTTCTCCTTGAGCAAGAGGACTACGTCTACCTCTTTACTCACCATGCTGCGCTAATATCGCCTACTATCAACTCCTTGAAGACCATTCATCAAGAAGAACTTTTATTTTTGACAAGTTGGCAATGTTTATATGTTCTCCTTTTGTTTCCTACCCCCCACTCCTTTTCCCTTCCTTGGACCTTCTGTGCTCCGGTGAGCAGGTCTCACTTCGCAATCGGCAGTTGACTCGGTCAGTCAAAGCTCCTCTCGAGCTAGTCTCCTCAACCCAAGAGGCAAACTCTCTTCTACGCCATGTTGGCAAAGTAGTTATCGTCAAAGGGAACTTCATCTTCTACATGAAATCAAGATAAGTACCATCTTAAAGTTTTAACCTCATCTTCATGGTTTTAACTTTCACGTGCTTTTAAAGATGTTTTATAGACAGTGTGCGATTGCTTATTTTGGGGCAAAAATCATTCATCGTGGGATTTGCCATGTTGAGCCTTTGGTTGTATAAGTTAACCTTATTAAAAAAGAGCTTTTCTTAGGCTATTCAAATGAGAAATCCTCTCACTACGTGGGATATTATCTAATACCCGCTGTCTATAACTCAGCAAGTTAGTTCCTCCGTTGGATTTTCTCAACCCCATTTTTTCTACTAAGGTCGTTCTGGAACCTTCTAGATTCTGTATTTCATCTACAAGTCCTGCCGTTTTGAAATCTTCACTCACTTGTGAGAATGCTATTTAAAATTGAAGAATTTCGTTTCTGAATTAAAAGCTTAATAGCTAACTTTCTTCCACCGCTGGAACCGCTGGAATGTTCTATGGCGCATTTAACTGTAATCCACCATTTTCTCAAGCAATAGACTTTCGTTCATTTAGTGCAACCAGTCATTTTGTTCAAATTGAAATAACTTTCTCTGCCAAAAACTTTCGTGTTTCCATAGTGAACCTTTCATAAGTTTCAACGAACTATAGTGAAAATCAGTGCTTGTTCAACTTTCTACCGCGTCGCGATCGTCCGTTTATATTTAAATAAGGCCATGAACATTTTTCCTCAATCCCCTATTTCTCTTTCCTAAACCTCCTACTAACAATCCGTAATAAATTTTTCAATATAGGTCTGTTTCAATAAGGTGTCACTCTGCGAAGTGCCCTTCCATTTTTCTTGTTTATCATTAAGTAATTGCTGTATAATTACGTGTTTCATACACGGTTTAAGTTTACATTGTTTTTTCTCTATTATCAGGAAAACCAATATTTTCAACTCTTGAGTGAGTTATTTTTAGGTCTCACGAAATGGAAACTACCCCATTTGGCTCGTGATTCCTAATTAAACATAGGAAGTCTAGAACCTTCCTTTTGATTACTTACTTAGGTTTCACAGTAAGTGACCTGCCCTCCTTTGTATAATTCTCATAAAGTAATCCTGTTTAAATATAAGAAGTTGTAGGAACTTCTATTTTTATGCTTTATGTTTTCCTTATAGTTAGCTTGAAAGTTGTTGTTCTCTCTAGAATATTCTTTCAGAAATTTCTTATAGTACACTCCTTGTACTCTTGTAAATGTTTAAACTGTAATCATTTCATTTAGTCCTTTTTCAAATCTTAAAAAGATTTTAATACCAGGTTTAAAACCTTAAGAATTGTTATTTGCCTGGAGCAATTTCTGAATGTTGTCGGAGGTCTGCGACCTCAAATTGTTAATAAGATTGGAAAATATTTATTTGTTAAAAATATTAATTTCTCCTGAATTGTTAAATAAATTAAGCGTTCTTTTTCTCTTTTTCATTTTTCTAATACAAAGGTTAAACAAGATCCTGTCCTCCTTGGCTCTCCCTACTCGATGCCCTTTAATCTATTGATAGGGATTTTACCACTTGTTGCATTTGAGCAAGAACTCTTAGTGGCAACCTTTTCAAAGCTTCTGTTAGCTTTAATAGCTAATTCTAATTGGCCAGTAAGGCAAGTAAAGCTCGCTAAGCCAGCTACCTGCTTGTGGAGATTTTCTCCGAAAACTTATGGTCAATTTTCCTAAAGATAAGTGTTTCTTTTTTGTCTAAGCTTTTAGCCGGCCTTTCGCTGAGTAAAGGCTTAGCCATTTCCAAAGGCAACCATTGGTTTACTTACAAAGATTACTTTCCAAGTTATAATTTTTCGTCACTATCCTTCCTGGAAGCACTGGGTCTCTTTTTCTAGAAACTCTATAATTTCGAAAATTGGAAATTCCGAACTTGATATGAATTATTGGCATTCTTCGAATCATTTCACAAAACCTAATTTCTTTGAGAAGACATACCATAAATCGTTTGCTCTCAGCCTTGCCAGACCATCACCCTTCCCCATAGTACTTTTATACATGCTTGGGAGGAAATATACTAAAGCCTCTCTCTTGCAAACCGCCCAAGTCCTAGCTGCGGTTCCCGTCAGCTTCGACCAAGCTCGTACCCACTTTAGGTATCCGAGCACGGATTTTCGGTGGCAACCACCTTTAAGTGTGTTTAAAGCTAAACTTATTAATTTTGTGGGACTCTCCTCCTATTTTTATATCCTTCTTTTCCAATCCCAAATCTACTTCCTTCTCTTAATCATCTTCCCTTGGTGGGTGGGTTATTCCTCAGTCAATAAACTACCCACCCTGTACGGCTCATATTACCGACGCAGCGTCCTAATAAAGGCTTACAGCTCCATGGCCTCCAATCAGGGAAATGTATGTATACCGCAATTATTACCAGATG
Organism: Meconema thalassinum; assembly: GCA_946902985.2. Taxonomy (NCBI): domain Eukaryota; kingdom Metazoa; phylum Arthropoda; class Insecta; order Orthoptera; family Tettigoniidae; genus Meconema; species Meconema thalassinum. Next base: position 242,927,328 of record OX336395.1, read on the forward strand.
GCAAATGCGTACGGAAAGAGTTTCGTATGCGGGCGAGTCCAAGTGCTGCAGCGGGAGCGAGAGGGTAGAGACGTTCACTTCGCTCATTGCTAAGGGAATGCTAACATCGGCTCCTACTGTAACTGTCACGTTTGAATTCTATTTGTATAGTATGATTTTATTTTATTTCATTGCTTATTGTGTGACGTCAGTGCCTCCCAAGAGCACAGCAGCAGTGACCCCCTCCACTACTTTCCTTCTCCTTTTTCCTCCTCACCCGCGAGTTCGCACAGGTTTGCGCCATCAGGTATTATTTGCTGTCTAAAAGAGAATGCCCGTGTCTGACTTGCTCCAGAGAGAGAGAGAAAGAGCAAGCATATTGCATTCTACATTCTGAGTACTTTCTTCTATAGTTTTTGCGGAGAAATATTTATACTATGGATTAGCTGTTCAAATCTGAAGACAAGCAATCACCTCTACAGCACTCCTGGCTGGACACATTTGTTTTGTCCGTGAATGATATCAAAGGTCTCGTTGAAACACATCTGTTATGCGCCTCTAGCTGGTGTGTGGTGAGGAGTTGATTTGTCGTCAGCTCCCGTTGCGTCATCAGTGGCTGCTCTGGTAATGAGTCGCAGGCTGCGTTGAGGAAGATTTCCGAGAAAAATACCAAACCTTGCATACAATGGAATTTGCCCCCACTGAACTAGTGTTTTCTTACAGGCTGATCAATCTGAAGCAAAATAAGTTACTTATACATTTTAGTGAATATCATGATTAGGGTAACAAGTAGCCGGTATTAAGCTACGTTTGGACCGCACCTTGTATTTGATTTACACTTACATAATATCACAAAGGATATGGTTGGTTCGTTAATTCAGGGGCTGCAACAACGCGGTCATGTAGCCCCGTGTACTTTGGGAGGGTGTAGAATCTGTCTGATAACCAGTGTTAATTGTGATGTCTGTATTAGTGTGTGTTATCTGTCTTTAATTCAAGTAAGGACTCCAGACATTGAATTTCAAGTAGTTCGTACCTTTGCCACCAAACGCCACCGTCAACGACTACTAATTCAGAACTTGGCTACTAGATGCCACCGCAGTCGGCTCCTGGTGACGAACGTAGGAACCTTAAGAGCGTTGTTTAACCTATAAGTTAATTTAGCTTCACACAGGTGTAATTAGTGGAAGGTTCTTTAACATGCCAAAAATCTATGACATGGGACCGCCAGCTTTACTTCCCCTCCGAAGGAAGGTATACTGAGGGATTTTTAACGCTCTTAAGAAATCCGACGACTTCGGTCAGGTTTGAACCCGCGATCTTGGGCATAGAAGCTCAGCATGCTACCAACTAGGCCACCGAAGCCGCTCACAAAGGATATGGTGATTGATAAACCTAAGAGCAGTGAATGAGATAAGGGTTTAAGGGTAGCGTACCTGCCTCTCACCCGGAGGCTCCGGGCTCGATTCCCGGCTCCGTCAAGGACAGCCTCAGGAGGGTAGTAGCAGTCGCATGGTAGGCCAAGGCCTTAATGGCTCTAGTGCCACGGTTTTTTAGTGAATGAGCTAACAGTCTACTACTCAACAAATAATAATAAGTCATGAGCTTGAATTTACGTGCAGAAATGTGTGGGTAGACCTGTCTTAACCAACATTTAAAACATCATTAACATTTTAAATAAGATGTAGAGATTCATTATTTCGATATTATACTTCATTTTGAATTATTTTACTGAAGTAATTTTGTACTCAGGCTTAGTAAAAAAATGCTGTTAATTATTAAGGATTCTCTAGACAGATCTATTTGTTCCTTTGTTATAATAATAATGCTATTGATTGTACGTCCCTTTTAACTACTGTGGCTTTTAGAGACGTTGGAGTGCCGGAATTTTGCTCCAAAGGGGATCTTTAACATGCCAGTAAATCTACTGACACGGCTCCCTCGCATTTGCTCACCCTCGAATGCCAACTGACTGTGCCTGGATTCGATCCTGAAACCTTGAGAACAGCACGTGAGAACATAATTTGACTTTGTTCCCTACAACCTTATTACCTAGTCTAATTTTTTATGGAGTCAGACCTCTTCCTCCTCTCCATGACATAGTGCTGTAATTGCTTATCACAACTTCCTGGAATGTAAAATATTCTGATATAGATATTTAAGGAAATTATAAGGACAGTGTGTATGTAGCCTCCGTGGCATAGGCGGCAGCACGCCGGCCTCTCACCGCTGGGTCCGTGGTTCAAATCCCGGTCACTCCATGTGAGATCTGTGCTGGACAAAACGGAGGCAGACAGGTTTTTCTCCGGATTCTCCGGTTTTCCCTGTCAAAATTTCATTCCAGCAACACTCTCCACTGTCATTTCATTCCATCTGTAATTCATCTAATCATTGCCCCAGAGGAGTGCGTCAGGCCTCGGCAGCCGGCACAGTTCATATCCTCGCCGTTAGATGGGGGGCTTCATTCATTCCATTCCTGACCCGGTCGGAGACTGGAAGCTGGCTGTTGATTTTTTCACTTAAGTACCGGTACGGATGCCGTAACTGTAAAATTTAAATGTTCTGTAGGGTCACTCATGACAAACGTTAGGTTTTGATAACATATTCTATATCGGAAGAGGAAGGTCAGTGCCCAGTTTATATTTCAATGTATCGTAGTTGACAATATTTATTTAATCGTCGGGAATACAAAGCGGTGGCTGTAGAACCAGGAACAGCCTTGTGACGATAATATTCACGTTACCAAGTCGGCTGTATTGAGACGTCTTTTGTTTGAGCTGAGCGGCTTGTTAACACAAGAGAAAAGTTGTATTTGGTGTCTTCTGATTGTAACTATACCAGACCCAAAACAACTGTGAACATGAGGGAAGAGGCAGATTCAGTCACTCACTCACTCGCGCCAGCCAATAGCATAGCGCGGCGTTGCCTAGTTAACTCAACTAGCTGGGCTCGCTGCGCCGTACGAAATCGTTATTTCTCTCCACGCACGAAAATAATTAATTATTCAATCATTTTGATTACCCTATGTTACAGAGCTAAAAATTTTGAAACTGACTGTCCAAACCCCGTGACGCTACGACCAGCCATTCGGGAGATATCATCTGCCCTTGAACTGAAGGGATAATTAGAGAAGGAATGATTTAGGTGTTGAAATATTTAGGTTCACTAGGGTAGATAACGAAGAGTGATGGCATTGCTGTTTCAATTCAGTAGTGGAGCTTTAACAAGTGCTGTGAGCTGAAGTTTTGAACTCATAACAATGTCACTTAGCAAGCCCAGTGGCAGCCGAACAGTTTTACACAGCCAGGCAAGAAATATATTTTTCAGGGTATATGGCCTTTAAGAAAAGCTTTCGAATACAGAATTATGTGAAAACACAAAATCTGATAACCTGTATTATTGTGGTAGGCCTATCAGCAATTATGTTTTTATTTGTAATTGAGTCGAATAAAACTCACCTCATCACAGTTTTACCTCACGAGGCACAGTGTACCCAGTTCTAACCCTGAGACCAGAACTAAATGTCATTATTGAGCCGTGAATCGAATCCGGACCTCATGGGTTGTTGTTGATGATGGTTTTAGGGGCTTTGCGACATCGTGGTCATGTAGCCGCGTGTATTTGGGTGTGTGTGGAATTTGTCTGATAACCTGTGTCACTGTGATGTCTGTACTAGTGTGTGTATTTGTCAGTCATGTAAGATTTGGGTAGGAAGCGGCCATGGCACATTAGGTACCATCCCGGCATTTGCCTGGATTAGAAGTGCGAATCCACAGAAAAACCACTTCCAGGTAGGAATCCAACTCACATCTTCCCAGTTTTGCTTCACGAAACTGATTGTACCCCGTTTCAGCCCTCAGACTAGAATTTACTTGCTTGGCAGAGCTGGGAATCGAACCTGGACCTCCTGGGCCACAGCCAAGAATGCTGGTTGCTACACCAGGAGGTGGACACGTGCACAAATAACGTTTGTGTGATATCTTATATCTGCCTCATATCACATTGTGCGCACTCCGTTGTGAATATAGATATTCGTAGGATTAGGCCCCCCAGCTCGTTAATGTTCCTATATTTGGAGCGCCTTGTGTTCACGGCAAAGGTCGTGCGTATACTGCAAGCGTAGAGCTGTGTCATCTCCGCTGTGGCAACAGTGCTCAGCTGGACGCACGCTACTGGGCTAGCCCATGTTCACAGTTGTTATGGGTCTGGTATAGTGCAAATTGTAATACTCGTGTAGTAAGCTAAGTTCACTTTTACGTAGCCTAACTCAGTGTGTTGATAGGTTTGTGATTTACTTTATCGTTGGGCAAAATTATATTTAGTTTGCATTCCCCTAATTCAAGTACAGCAGTCTACATAAGAGTTGCTTCATTTCACTGTTCTATAAGCAGATACCATAATACCTCATTTTATCTGTTCATTCGCAACGATCAATATCAACAACTTATACGACCATGACACTCAACATGCAACCATTTACTCTAAATCACATGTTTGTGAGTTTAGGTCATGGTCGTAAAAGTTTTACTGTTGTTGACGAACCTCTCCTTATCACTGTGTAACCTACCTCGAGGGTTTTATACGAATTACGAGAATTACGCACTTTTGGAAGTCTGAAATAATTACAGCACTTCATTTAATTATTTAAATATGAGACTGGCTAGGCGAGGTTGTATAAGTACGGTCGTAAATTATTATTTAAATGCTCTATCTCTGTTCTAGTTTGCCGAACATAATGGAGGAACAGCCTTTCATCAAGAGTGAGCCGGAATGGTTGTCTGATGAACTCTCTGATATTGTAAGTTGCATTTTAATTCATATAATGGTGTAACATTTCAATCTTAGTGATGTGCATGACATGAAGGTTTACTCAATAGTGAATGGCAGACTAACCAGGATCTTTTAACTTATTCCTTCTACTTAAGATTCCGCCATGGTCCGTATTGATTGGTATTGATTGACGGAAATATACTGTACTATATTGGTTTATAATCTTTTAACTTACCCTACTGTAGTAGCCTACTCATTGTGCCTGTTGTATTCTAGGCTACTTCCCAGGAGTCAAATAAGCAGTTGCCCTCTGATAACCAGCAGGACGATGTTGGTGATACATTTTAGCAGAAGATCATGGCTGTTAAAGAAGAACATCAGACACAGGTGATTGCATTACTACTCTTTAATACGTAATATAGCAGCTTCGGTGGCGTAGTTGGTAGCATGCTGAACTGCTGTGCCCAAGATCGTGGGTTCAAACCCGGTTGAAGTCGTCGGATTTTTTAAGAGCGTTAAAATCCTTCAGTATACCTTCCTTCGGAGGGGAAGTAAAGCCGGCAGTCCCATGTCATAGATTTATGGCATGTAAAAGATCCTTCCACTCACTAAACTTGAGTGAAGCTAAATTTCTGGGTTAGATTTTGTTGAAACGCTCTATCATAGTTCCAACGTTCACCACTAGGAGTCAGTGACATCTGGTAGTGAATGTTGGAACTACTTCAAATTGAACGACACTTGCAGCTCACCCCGTGTGTGTCCGCTTGAAGCAGCTACAGCCTCTGGCGAGCCGAACATGTTCTCGGACACTCCCGGCACTAAAAGCCATACGTTTGTTTTCTACAAGGACACCTGGCAGTAGTTGATATTATTTTATTGAAACTGTAGTTCCACCCTTCCGACACCCTGGATCTAGTAAGTGAAGTCTACACCACGCGCCATCTTGAAACTAAATCATGTACGGCATTGCCCTTCTCTTGTTCTGTCTTCCTATCCATCATTTCACCGATAACACTTACTGTAATGGTTGTGCTACTTTGCCTAGCTTTCTCCATTCCTTATTTAGTAATTTTATTTAATTTTACATAATATTTTTGTCACCTACAAACCTTGCCCCCAATATATTAATTTCGGTGCATTTTCTGAGCAGCTTCATCTCACGATGTGATGATCCCTCTTATTTCCTTTTTCACTCAATCATCATCTTGAACAGTTTCCAGCCAATGGCCGGGTCTGTTTGGAACATAAGCCTCTCCATCGTCTTCTGTCTTCCCACCAACTCTCCGTCACCACCTTGGTCCAGTCTTCTCCTTTCTTTCGCACGCAGTCCTCCACACCCTTCAGCCACTCTTGGCCTTCCTCTTGGTCTATTTCCGTCTATTTTCATCTCGTGTATCTTCCTGGGTCACCTTCTGCCATCCATTCGCTTAACATGCCCATACCATTTAAGCCTTGATTCCTCTATCCTATCCTGTAATGCTCCCTCCTTGACTAATTCTCTGATCTTCTCATTTCTTAACCTGTCCACCTTTGTCACTCCAATACTGCTTCTCAAGAATTTCATTTCACTAGCATGTATTCTGCTTCGCTCCCTTCCTTTCATAACCCAGATCTCCGAGGCATACGTCAGGATTGGAACGTAGTACGTCTTATATATACCCTTTTGCTGTTTTGAGGGTCATCCTTACTCCATACCAGGTTCCTAACATTTTCCCTGAATAATTCTGCTTGCCTCCCCACTCATTTATTCCTCTGTCGTTTCTTCCATTTTCTTGTGTCATGCTTCCCAGATACTTGAAACTCTCTACTTTCCGCAATTCTTCCCCACCAATTGTTATTCCCATTGTGACTCCTTCTTTCTGGTTGTGATCATTCATTCGCTGTTGCTTATGCTAAACTTCATCCCATATCCATGTACTATTTCTTTCTATACATCCAACTGCTCCTGTACTTCCTCCTCCTCGTTTCCCCAGATCATCAAATTATCTGCAAACGCCATTACTTTCTTCCTTCTTTCGCAATCACTTCCGCCACTCTGGTCATTATGTCGTCCATCACTACAATGAAGAGTGGCGGTGAAAGTGCACTTCCTTGCCTCAAGCCATTCTTCTGTTCCAGCCAATCTGATCTCTCTCCTCCTACTTTCACACAGCTTATAATTCCATTGTACTTTTCCCTTATCCTCCATATAGTCTGCTTTCCTTCTCCTCTCTTCCATACCTTTCTTCTACGTACACTATCATATGCTTTTTCAATGTCCAGGAAGGCCATCAGTAGGTCTATTCCATATTCATAATGTTTTACCTGCAACTGTCTTACAGCAAAAATTAGATCTACTGTGGACCTTCCTGCTCTGAAGCCATGTTGTTCTTCTCTCATCTTTCCTTCTATTTTAACCCGAATTCGCTTTTCCAAAACTTTCTCAAAGATCTTCGCACAATGGCTCATTAATGTAATCCCCCGATAACTCTTGCACTCCTTTCTGCTACCTTTCTTGAAGATTGGGACAATTATGCCCTTCTTCCAGTACTCAGGGGTCCTCCTCTCTTTCCATACAGCCCTCATTACTCGATATAGCCATTGCATACCCACCACTCATGCCGCTCTCAGCATCTCTACACGTATCTCGTCCAGACCTTCCCTCCTTTCATCTTACGCACTGCGTCCTCCACTTCCCTCCATGTTAAGTTCTTTGCTGTTCCCGGTAATTCCCCTCCTTTCATCTTCCTCACTGCTTCCTCCTCTTCCCTCCATGTTAAGTCCTCTTCTTTTCCCAGTTCCTTTATTTCTTCATCAGGGTCACCATTCGGGTTGAAGGGTTCTTCAAAATACTCCCTCCACATGATCTTGAGTTCATCCTTATTCCCGGCTTCTGGACCACTTTTGTTCACCATTCGAACGTAGTCCGTCTTATCATTCCTCCTCTTACTTTTAACCATACCATATATGACCTTTTTGGTATCTTCACTATCCTCCTCCATCATTTTTGTCCATTCTTCCATCCACTTTCTTCTCTCCTCAGCCAACTCTCTTTTCACTTCCTTCTTTCGTATTTGGCACTCCTTTCTTGTCTCTATTGTCCTATTTTGGAACCACACCCTGAAGGCTATATTCTTCTTCTGCACTATACCTTTTGTTTCCTGATTCCACCATGGAGTTTCTTTCCATCTCTTCTTGTTGCATGCCCATCCACATACTGCTTCTGCCGCCCTTACTGTCCTCTTGAATCTACCCCATTCCTCTTCTACTGTCTACAGTTCATCATTTGGGATGCTTTCCTTCACTATTCTTAGGTATTCTACCCTGTTGTCCTCACTTCTCAACTTCCACACCCTTATCCGTCCATCCTGATTTTCTACTCCTTTCTTATCCTTGGTCTCTCTCACGTTCACTACCAACAGCCGGTGGTAACTCTCCAAGGCCTCTGATGGAATTACCTTGATGTCTATGATGTTTCTATTCACATCACTATCATACAGGATATAGTCAACTACCGACTTTCTACTCAGGAAATTGCTGTACCGGGTAATCTAGAGGCTCTCTCTTTTCATCTACCAGGAGCGTCCCACCAACAACAAGCCATTCCTTTTACAAAAAATTCCTCTCGTTACGCCGGAAGGTGGAGGTAGATTTCACCGTACAAACTAGGGGACAGGCTATAATAGGCAAAATATGCAGGTTTTCGTAGGAGGATCAGACCTCATCTTATGCGAGAAAGTATTTTACAATTGGAGGTTAATTAACTTTTTTTTCGTCTTTCTATGCATTTTTAGCCTATTTTCAATTTTGAAAAAATAGGCTTATGAGATCACCTTTTGTCCGTGTGTGTGTGCGTGTGTGAATGTGTGTGTGTGAGGTGTGTGTGTGTCCCCCCCTAATAAAATCTAAACGGCTGGAGCGATTTCAATGAAACTCGGTAAGTTTACAGCACTATTCCCGGCGACCTCGACCGTGCCCTTCAAATTTTGTTACGTCTCACCAATCCAACATGGCAGCTGTGCGAAATATTTCACTAGCATTCAATATCTCCGAAACTATTACCGATATCGCCCTGAAATTGTGTACGGTGATAAAGGGAACTACTAGATGTTCACCTATGAGACTTCAAAAACCTGATGACTACCAAACCAACATGGCGGCCAAGCGAAGTTGAAACTTTTAAATAGACTTTTCTCGCGATTTAACTATCCAAACGTAATGAAACTTGATACAGCAAATGTTTATACACTTTGTAATGCACTGGTGTCTAATTTAGTTCAATTGTTTACATAACCTCAAAATGGCGGCTGTGCGAAATATTTAAACTGACATTCTATATCTCCGAAACTATTACAGATATCACACTGCAATTTTGTACGGTGATAAAGGGTACCGATACAAGTTTACCTATGTATATTTCATAAACCTGTAAAGTACAAAACGAACATGGCGACCAAGCGAATTTGAAATATTTTAATAGACTTTTCTCGTGATTTAACTCTCTGAGCGCAGTGAAATGTGGTACAGTAAATGATTTTGCACATTGTAATGCACTGCCATCTAATTTAATTCAATTGTTTACATAACCTCAAGATGGCGGCTGTGCGAAATTTTAAAATTAAGTTTTTATTTCTTGTGTCGTAATCATGCGATCGAAGTGAAAGTTTGAATAATGAACCTAGGCAATAATTGTCCTTGAATGATACATAGATCTATAGCCTATACATATAACAATCCTAAATGGCGAGCTTCCGAAATATTTAAACGGTTCTCATTATCTAAGAATCTTTTACAGCAACCAAACTGAATTTTTTTATGTTCATAGAGACTATGAACATATGTTGACCTATAGGACTTTCAGTAACCTGGTGAGCACAAATCCAACATGGCGGCGACGCGAAATATAATTATTTAAATGGACGTTTCTCGCGAATTAACTATCCGAGTGCCGTGAAACGTTGCACGTTAAATGCTTATACAAATGTTGATCCACTGGCATGTAATTTATTTCAATTGTTTGCATAATCACAAGATGGCTGCTGTGCGTAATTTTAAAATCTCGTTTTTACTTCTTGTGTTCTAATCATGCGATTGAAGTTTGAATACCACACGTACACAATAATCCTAATGTAATAGTACAAAAATAAAAATCCAACCTGGCGACCATCTGAAATATTTAGACGGTCCTCAATATCTACGAATCTGTTACAGCAATAAAACAGAAATTTTGTATGTTGATAGAGGCAATTAACATGAGCAGGATATATGAAAATAGGCTGTATAGCTCTTCACGGAACTACATGTTTTACATTTTATTGTCTTATGGGGATTGTCATTTGGGGTTCATTTTTATACTTGTGGTCACACTGTCCTTATGCAAGGTTTGGAACTTATGTGTAACTTTCTAACAGTCTGTTATTTCTTCACGCAAAATTTTATCTCCCGCAGAGATGTTGGTTGGTTCCTCAGTTTAGGAGCTGCGACAACGTGGTCATGTAACCCCGTGTACATTGGGTGTGTGTAGAATCTGTCTGATAAACGGTGTTAATTGTGATGACTGCATTAGTGTGTAATTCAGATAAGGTCTGCAGACGGTCAATTTTAAGAAGTAGTTCCTAATTTTGTGCCAAATACTACCGTCAACGACACCTAGCTGTGAACTTGGCTACTAGAAGCCACCGCAACCAGCAACTTGCAACGAACGTTGGAACTTCCTCTCTGAAGGAAAGCATGCTGAGGGATTTTTACCACTCTTAGAAAATCCTACGACTTTGGCCGGATTTGAACCCGCGACCTTGGGAATAGAAGTTCAGCATGCTACCAGTTACGTCACCGAAGCCACTTCCCACAGAGTCAGATGGTAAACTGAATGTGATTTCGTGCAATGGCGTTGTCTTGGCAACCTCTGATAGCTCATCCCTCATCAATTTAGAAGCGTTGACATGGTAACCTCTGATGGCCTTTGGCATTTTCTTTAATTCCGAAATCATTTTTCTCATCCCTTGACGTAATGGTGGGTCATATCAAAAATTATTTCAGACAAAAGTTTTAGGTAATTATTGGGGAAATATTTTCCATTTTGCACGGTTTTGAAATTGTGCTTATTAAGAGAGATATGATTAATGATTCCCGAAGAACCCACTTTTTTCCACCCCTTTGGTCAAAGGTTGGTGTTATCAAAAAACATTTCAAACGCAAGATTTTGGCACTTATCCGACACATATTATGAACAGTGAATGGATTCGATGTTTCACAAATTAAGAGAGTTATAGCGATATTTCACTTTTTCGAAAAAAGTCCCCCTTTTTCACCCCCCCCCCCCTTCGAGCGATTTTGCCCATTAACGTACTCGACCGAGATTTTATAGGGATACATATTATGTAAAAAATTCAAAGTGACTGGTGCAAAATTACGGCAGTTATCGCGTCCACAAGAAACTGATATATATACATACATATATATATATATATATATATATAAACTTTTGAACTGACGGTGGTTTTGGGGTCTGGGGGATGTGAAACGCGAAGATATGTCGAAATTTTCTGGAAGTCGAAACATGGTACCCATTGCAATAGTTTGCTTACTAATGAAATCTACCTAAAATCCAACAATCTTTCACCTTCCACATTTCTACAGCCCTAACCGTCTGGTCCAAGCCCATTTTCATACCCTTGTCTTTCCCTTCCAACATGCGCATTTTAATCTCCCATTATAATCACATTCTTTCCTCCCACTTGTTTGTGCATTTCCTCTTCAAACTCTTGTTTCTCTTCAGCAGCGCAGCCTACCTGAGGGCCATACACTATTAGTACCTCTACAGACTTTCCTTTCAGTGATATTTATACCTTCATCATCCTATCATTTATTCCCACCACTTCTTCTCTTAACCCATCCATTACTACTACTGTACACCCACTCCATTCCTCTTTCCTTCCTCATTCCCACTCAGTCCTCAGGGTTTATTCTTATAGGAAGAGAGAGAGAGAGAGAGAGATCAGCTGATGACGTTGCTCTGTAAAACACGCAAGTCTGGATTGTTAATTTGGAAAACAAGTTCCATTCTGTGCACAACTTGTTATCAAGGTCTTGGTTGTCGCATTGTGATTGGAAGGAATTCAATGTAATGGAAGTCTGATAGAACGTGTCCTTATTATTTGAATACCGCACTACAAGTTTACAAATTATCTGCAAGTTATAAATCCCTGTATCCAAAGAAACATGTATGTAAAACTATTAACATCGTTGCAGGATAATAGTGATTCCACTGGGGATATTAAGATTGAAGATCTATCCATACCAGAGTTTGTTCCATGCATCAAAAAAGATTTGAAAGAGGTAAGTACCTTATTGAGTTATAACTTGTTGAATATTATCAGTGGCCTGTGTGCCCTCCACAAATGACCAACTACCTTCTTGCCGCCGCCTGTGCTATGCACACCACAAGCAATGCTTTTAACACGGCAACGAACGCACATACACAGGGCTTCCAGCGATTTACTTTTATTTACTTTATTTTCTTTTGTTTAGAAGACTTACTTTTATTTACTTTTTTTAAATTCATTTACTTTATTTACTTTCATTATACCGTGTGCCGCGCCAGCCATAGCGTCTTCTCTTCCGCGTGTGCAACGCGCTCTAGTTATAAATCAAGAAAGAGATTCTCCAGCCGGACTAAGGTTTTCGAACCGCTTCGGACCATGCCGCATCATCTACCGGCTGGCTGTAGAATAGAGCTCGCGATCCTCGTTCAGACGGCGCGGCGTGGCGTTTACCGTGCTGTGACGAGTCGAGTCGTGTTGTGTTTACACCGAGCGCTGTGTTTGTTGTTGCACACGGAAAAGCGTGGTCTTGTGAGGTGGAAAGTGTGGGTGGCAAGTGCATTATCAACTCGGTAAGTACTTAAGTGTAATTTATGTGATACCTATTGTATTAGTGACTGATGTTTAGGACCAAAGACTTACCGTATTTACTCGCCTATATTATCCCCTCACCTATAAACCCCCCCTCAATTTTCGACTATTATTGGAAGAAAAACGAGTAAAGCGGCCGAGTGTAGTGTATAATTAAAGCGCGCAGTACACAAACAGGACTGAAGATAAGCAAAGTTACAAGTTTTACTGCATCCTTCAATTTGGAAGTGCTAGAATTTGCTGCAGAAAATGGAGTGAAAGCGGCGAGTCGTAAATACGAAGTGCAGCCGTGTATGATTCGGTATTGGCGCAACCAAAAGGAAAAATTATTGGGAACCAAGAAAACTTCTAAGTCCTTCCGCGGTGTGAAGAAAGGAAAGTATGAAAATGAAAGTTCTGGAGTGGGTTCGAGAAACAAGAGACAATGGCAACGCTGTAAATCACGAAATGTTGCAGTTTAGAGCACGCGAAATTGCGAGAAGTCTTGGCATTGCAGGGAATGAATTTAAAGCTAGTAGAGGTTGGGCAGAACGCTTTATGCACCGGAATGGACTAAGTTTGCGGAGAAGAGCGTCACTGTGCCAATGACTTCATAAAAGTCGGTATTAGAAACAAATCTTTCGTATTTCAGATGACGCGCAACGTGGCAACACTGCGTAACCTTGAACACAACACACGCAACGCTGTGCGGCTCAGAGCTGCCTTAGTCCTGTGACCAGTCAGCTGTGATGATGCAAGGCAGTAGCTATTTATATGAGCTATTATAACTTTTATTGTAAATAAAGTATAGGTTACAATAACTACTTTGTGTGTTGATTTAAGGACGCTAGGTGCTCCTTTTTGTGCCTTTATACCACGCCATTCTTACCTATTATACCCTCCCCCCTATTTTTAACGCCAAAAATTCGAAAAAAAAAGGAGGTGTTATAGACGAGTAAATACGGTATGTTTAGGAAGATATGCTACCTGTCGGTGAACAATCTAAGCCTGGGTCAAGATTAGGCCTACATTGCATGGGAATTCGCTTAGTTGTTGAAATGTGGCGTAAGATACCATTTATTTTATAACACATCTTTGTGGTTTACAGTGATTTAAAGGGCTTTTCGAGTATATGTTCGTTCTGTTTTCTAAGTATTGGGGCTGTAGAAGTGGGGGGTGAGTTATTTCGCTTTCTGTAAGAGCAACATTGTTGTGACAATACGCAGTGATGCTTTGTACACTTCGAATTTCTTAGTACAACACTACTCGGTACTTGAAATAACAGTATTCTTGAAGGGACACTTGGTCGGGTTTTATCCTATTTTCTAAGAATAGTAGCATTGGAGTTGGGGAAGGGGGCGGGGGCGGGAGGAGTCACCGGACTTGTGGTGTAGGTGAGTGGGAGGGGTAGGAATTGATTTGGTTTAAAGATAAACTTGATAGTGTAGCATAGTCTCATTATGTTTCGTCAAAGCTTTTTCGTATTAGGGAAATCTAAAATTGTTTTAGAACTTCTTCCTTGAAAAACTACCTTATGTTAAATTGTTCGTCCAAGGGAGGCGGTAATCATTGTCAGCTAATCCCGCAATAGGCTACTTGCTTCAATGGCTACCGATTTATTTACTAGTTGTCTAGAATGGAAAGGGATGGGGAGTCAAAAATTGACATTGTAGGCCTACATTACGGAAAAAGGGGGGGGCTTTATGTAGAACTGCGACTTTTTAAACTGATTTTTCTTGCGTTGCAAATGACATGTTACAAATTTGAATGTGGTTCTCCGACCCCTTTATGAGCTTTGGAATTCTCATAGCTATTTCTTGTTATTTTTAGGGCCATGACGTGCCACACAAAGAGCTCCTGGTTGGAGTTGGTTGATTCGCTGAGATACAAGATGTCTCTGTGTTTATCGATCAAAAGGAAAACTACAGCTTTTTGTGAAATTTGCGAGTGCTCAATTGACTGTGCCAAGAAAGGAGTAAACGCTGTCAACCAACATGTGCTGACCGGAAAACACAAAAAAAAATGCAGGGGCAAGATGGGATACAACCCAGCAACGATTTATGAAGCGCTCAGCCACATCTTCAAGCTCTGGAATTCCGGCTTCAACGGGTATCTCGACTGAAAAATATTGTCAAGTGGGTGTGGTTTCCCTTAAGGACAAGACATACAGGCAAGAGCTCCAGTGGGTTATGAAATGTGTGGTGTCCAATTATTCCGCATCGTCTTGTGATCATATTTCGGACTTATTTAAACATATGTTTGGTTCGGGAGTAGGCGAGGATTTCAGTTTAGGTCGAACTAAAGTAGGGTATTTGATGACAGAAGCACTGGGTCCACACTTTAGAAAAATGATGTTAGAAGATGCCGTGCGATCTGACTACTCCCTGTGTTTTGACGAAACAACGAATAATGAAGGATTGTAAGAACTGCAGACTTTGATTCGTTTCTGGTCGAAAATGGAAGATAGGATCGTAGGACGTCATTTAGAGACTTTTTTATTGGCCATGCAACTGCAGAAATTATTGTTGAACACTTGGTAAAGGCTTTAGAAAATACAGATCTAGCCATTTCTAGACTGTTAATGTTGAGCTGTGATGGACCTTTTGTTAATAAGGCTGTTATAAGACTAATGAACGAGCTTGTAAAAAAATGGGGGAAAAATTGTTGATATTGGAACTTGCAATCTGCACGTCGTACACAATGCATTTTTGAAAGGACTTGAAAAATTCGGCATGGACATAAGTGATTTTGCAGTGAAAGTGTATTTGTTTTTTAATGACTTTCCAAGTCGCTGGGAAGACTTTGTGATGATCCAAACCAAGCTTCAGTTGCCAAATCACAGATTCATCAAGCATGTGGGATCGCGATGGCTCACTTTGGCACCGGCAGCAAAAAGGTTGATAGAACAGTGGACTGCCCTCAATGTTTATTTCATCGAGATTTTGCCAAAAAAAAACGGCAGCAAGCAGCTTCTAATGAGCACCCGCTTTAGAAGTATTTTAAATGTCTTGAAAAGACCTCGTACGAAGGCAGAAGTCTGCTTTATTATTGAAAGTGCAGAAATCTTCGAAAGATCTTTTCCAGAGAGAAGAACCGTTAATCCACGTTCTGCACGAAGAGATGCTGTCTCTTAACACTGTTCTGTTCAGGAAAAGTAGTGAAGGGCGATGTCTTAAAAGACCTCAGAAACCTGGCCATTTCTTCAGAAAATCTCCTTTCATTAGGAGACATTGTGTTGGACAAGGAAACACAAGAAGCTCTGAAAAACGTCCCAGGCGTCGATGCCCTGCAATTCAAAGGATGTTCAGGAGCACTTCATTGCTGCCGGTGAATATATTTACGACAGAAATCTGTACTAGCTTACGATGCCGCGAAACATGTCACATTTCTGAAACCTTCCGAGAGAACCAAATTCACTTCTCGTAGCGTGGCTAAAGTTGCCCGCTGCATGCCATTTGAGGTGGCCGAAAGTCGCCTTGACGATGAATGGACGTTGCTGCAGGTAGAACAGCAAATTGACAATTCCGATGAACAATTACCTGTGGAGGAATATTGGAAAAAGGTATTTTCCATTAGAAACGCATCCAACGAAGCGAAGTATCCAACGATTCAGCGCCTTGTCAAAGCCTCATTGTCTTTAGCTCATGGCAGTAGTGAAGTGGAAAGAAGTTTTTCTCTGTCCGGCAGAATTTTGTCTCCTGACCGTTCAGCAATGTCGTGCGCTGCACTAAACGCCAAACTTCACATTTTCCACGCATTGAAGCAGTTTGAGAACAAGCCACAGAACGTTCCCATAACTCCCGATATGATCACTGCAGCGAAATTTGCTCATTCGAAGTACCAGGAAAAACTTGAGAAAGAGAGGAAAGCTAAAGAGGAATCAGAGAATCAGAAGAAACTTAAAGAAGAAGAAAAGAGACTTGTAATCGAAGCAAACAAAAAGATGGAGGAAGGAAGATTGGAAATAATAAAGCTGGAAGAAAAAGTGAAACAAGCGAAGACTGAGGATGCAAAACAGGTAAAAGCGGCCGACATTCTTCTTGATGAAGCGACGAACAGATTAAAAGAAGCTATCAAGAAGAATGACTTGGAAGGAGCGAGAGTTGCACAAGGGCTTTTGGAAGGAGCGCAAGCTCTGAAGAAGGAAGGGAAAGACAAGGAGGCGAAGACAGAAGCTCTTCAGAAAATATTGGACAAGAGAAAGGCGTCACTCATTACATCATTGTTTTCGAAGAAACCGAAGACAGACTAATGTCGAACTGATTAGTGATTACTAATTCTTGTCCAAAACCAATGTTACTTGTTTACTTTAATTCTGTCAGTATGAGACTACTCTCGTGGTGTAAGATTGTATTTTGAGTTATTTTATTTAATTCCATTTTATTTTAGGTAATAAAATATGTATAATGTTTGAATGTGTGTTTTTTCCCTCCGTTTTTCCATACCTTTTAACAAGGCACCTTATTGTTTATCGAAGAATTGTGCATAAATATAGGTATATATTTTTTGTTTTAAATAGAAATAGTGTATTTTTCATACCACGCCGTTCAAATATTTGTTTATGTATGTACAGTGTATTTACAGTAATTAAGAAATGTTTCAACTAGCTACGGAAAAAAAATATGCAGCTACCGGTATTTTAAATCTTTGAAGCAACTATTAATATGACCGCAGTAGGCTGTAATGGGCCAATTTTGTAATTTATAATTTGTCCAGTATGGTACTATCGTGATCGTAAGTAATGCGACACCCTCGCTACTTCAAACGCGTGTAACTCTCAAACAGTAAGACGTACAGAATAATGTCAAGAACTAAAGTTGGAGATCTTGCTAAGATGTGTTACTTGGATTCAGAGAACTTTTTTGTGCCTCTTAACATATACAAGCGTTTGAAGTAGCGAGGGTATATCATTACTTATGATAGCAACAGTACTTATGGCCTCCTGACGGGTAACGGGAACATGCGTTTCTCTACTAAAGGTCTTTGCACTGCGCGTTACCTTTCTTTACTTTTTCTTTGAAAAAATATTTACTTTTATTCACTATAAAATCGGAATATTTACTTTTTGTACTTTTCTTGCTGCCGTACCTCGCTGGAAGCCCTGCTTACATCATATGTTGGCCGGACATGTTCTGTTTGTTGTCAGGTCCTCTATCGAATCCCCAGAACTTTCCCAAATTTTAGTTACATCCTGTATATTGCTTATAAAAAATGAGGTTCCAATAAAGTGAAATCTGGCCAGCCCCGTGGTGTAGGAGTAGCCCGCCTTCCTCTCACCCGGAGGTGATTATAAATGCTCATTCTATTATTTTAATCCAAATGCCAATATATCAGAAAGTATGCAAGCTGACAGCTTTAAATTAGGCACACATATAGTACCTGACAATCTATATTAATTTGGAGTAACTAATGTACGTCAGTGCTACCATCATGATTCTAAGCCTGCAGATAGGACCAATTTTTAAATACATGTAATTTCTATACTATCAATTGGATTTCAACCAAATTTTTTATATGCTATGTTTAGCATAACAGATATGACTGTGCGTATTCATAAGACCAACTAGGGCTGCCAACTGTTAATAAATGCTGTCACTATATTTTACCCCAATATCAATATATCAGAAAGTATGCAAGCCAACAGCTCTAAACTTTGCACACGTATAGGACCTGACATTCTTGATTAATTTGGAGTAACTAATATACGTCAGTGCTGCCAACATGATTCTAAGCCTGCTGATACGTCAAATTTTAAATTACATGTAAATTCTATACTAACAAATGGATTTCATCCAAAATTGGCACAACAATAGATCATAATATTTCAGATTATTTCTGACCAACACATTCATTACATTGTTGCCAACATGATTTTATGCGCACTGGTAAGTCCAATGTCTAACGGCATGTAACGTCCATATTATCCATTGTATTTCAACCAAATTTTGTATTCTGTACCTTAAGAGATGGAACTAAGAATATATTCAGTCACCGGGGCTGCCAACTGTAGTGCTCTATGAGGCTACATTATGCCAGGTATATTTCGAACTAATTCGAAATTTCGATATTACCAACTTAATTTCGTCATTTTTCTAGATCGGTCCATATAGATAAATCATTGGCATGAATCTTACATTGTAAGAAACGTAGGCTCTTTAGTTCGTCACGGAACTTCTTGTTTCTATTGTGGTTATAGAATGAGATGTTAGCTATGACCAACTCGTGCTCGGTGAAGAATTCCATCAGTCTGCTTCCTCGATCATTCCTTTAACCTAATTCCAATTTTCTTACTATCAATCCTTTCTTTCCTTTATCTCCCACAGCATTCCACTGTGTCATTACTATAACATTGTGATCACCCTTGACTTGCTCAGAATTTCAACTATTTATTCGTAGACCTTTGGAACATATTCATCTTTAACTTGACAGACATGTAGAATTGTACTACTGTGAAGCACATCTGGTTTGTATTGATTTTATCAACAACATCAACAACAAAAAAAGAATAAAATGTTCACTATGTTGCTGATAATATTCCACCCGCTATCAGAGTCTGCTAGATAATATGAGACCTATCTCCTCGTGGCCGTTGTATTATTTAGTCCTAATAATCCTAAAATCTCCTGACTATAAGTCCTGTTCTTCCTGGCAGCGAACTTCACCAAATCGAACCTCAAACTATCCATTTCCCTTTCTAAGTTCTCTAACGTATCGCTCCCATTAAGACTTCTAACGTTCCACTCTCCGATCCACAGAATGTCAGTTTTCCCCTTTGTGACTCCTGGATGTCAGAACTAGTAAGGTTAAGTCCCCTTGCATGCTTACTGCTAGATATTCCATAAGCATGTTCTTTCTTTATTCCTTAAGCAAATACTTCTTTTGAAGCACTGTTTTCCACATGTTCTATCACAGTTTTAATGATCTTTTTAAGAGCGTTGGCTTTGATAAGGTTCAGAATTGGGAAGACTTGTATAATGCTGTAATATCTGATGGAGAGTAAGAAAGTTATCTGAGTAAGTTGCACAGCTGATACAGCCTTGCTTTCAGTTAATCTCTGCTGAAAAGTTACATTCTTTGTTATTTATTGTGTAGAAGCCTAAGATGATAACAAATAAATTAAAGATTCAATAGTGTCACTAGGATATAAAAGAAGAAAGCCAGGTTGAAGAGCGTGATACAAGTGGGAACCATCTAAATATGTAAGTGACAACACAAATTGGAAAAGTATATTTTCTGTTTTGTTTGCAATCTAAAATTATTTCATATATACTCTTATTATATCTGTACTTGCGATTATTTGTTTCTGTTAATTGCCTGTCTTTAAGTGATATTGATATTCTGTTTTTATTTAGCTGCCCGCAAACTATCCTTTCTCATTCAGAGTTCTCACTGTTGGAAGTATATAAGGGAAGTGTGCTATTCTGTTAATAATTTTATTGATGCAGCCAATGGACATTTATTTCCCCTTCAGGACGGGTTAGGGAATGATTTTTGAAGGAAATCGGCCGTGGACCTGTTGAAAAGAACTGTCCCGGCATTTGCCTGGTGATAAAAATGGGAAAACTTGAAAACGATTTTCAGGACGGCTGAAATGGGGTTCAACCCCATGGTATCCAGATGCCAGCGAGGCATGAGTTTGCGCGTTTGCGCTCTTGGCTAACATGGATAGGTTCTTTGTTAATGGTATCCTGTAAGCATGTTAATGAGAAGGTTACCTTTCACTTATAACCTATTTGTGGTGGGAACTGTTTTTGATGTGCAGAAAACTCCCTTACTTTTAGCAGAGATCTAAAAATATGTGAGTTTTTAAAGGAAAATCCACTAGTTAGACCTCACCTATTTTGCTCCTGTCTGCAGGGTCTTATTATTATCATACGCTATCTTCTCAGATATAATAGCAACGGGTACAGTGCCTTACAAACTGAAGCAGTCGAATATCAATGCAATACTCAAACCGGGTAAATCACATGTCAATCCAAAGAATTATCGTCCCATTGCATTGCTTTAAGCTTCTTGAAAGGCTGTTGTAAAACCGAAACCGCCAAAACGTTTTTGAGAATCTACCAGTTGAACAAGCTGGCTTCCGTCCAAACCGCAGCTGCGCTGATCAGTTCTTATCTCTACAACCCTTCATAGTAGTAGGATACCAAATTAATTTAAAAAAGAGCATTTGCTTTTATAGACTTAAGGGCAGCTTAGGATACAATTCGGAGGCATGGGCTGCTGTATTAATTACTACAGGTGATCCCATGTCATAAGACAAACTGATTATTTGTCAGCATGTTTAAAGACTTCTTACTCTAATAATCGGAAAAGATATCAACTCTCCGAAAACACTGAACAATGGTCTGCCACAAGGTTCTGTCCTTGCTCCTCTGCTTTTCAACCTATATCTATCTGACATGCCAGAAACAAAATCAAGAAAGTTTGGTTATGCAGATAATTGGGCCGTCGCTAATCAGAATAGTACAGTACGTTTGAAGTTACTGAACAAGTTCTAACTTCAGATTTGGATAAGTTAGGAAAGTACTTTTGCCGGTGGAGACTACAGCCGAACCCAATTAAAACAGAAGTGTCCTGTTGCCATCTCTCAAATAAATTTTCCAACAGAGTAGTCAATGGGTACTTTGAGGGAAACAGACTCGATCATAACTGTGCCTTAAATACATTGGGAGTATTTCGGATCAGACACTTTTCTGTTACGAACATCTTATGAAGGAGGCTGCCAAGTTAAGGAGTAGGCACAACCTCTTGTATAAATTCTGGTACTGGTACACTAAGGACTTCAGCTCATGTTATTTTTATTCAGCTGCAGAATACTGCACACGATTGTGGATTATAAGCGCTCACACAAAGTTGAAGCAAGTTCAAATATCAATTTGACTATCCTCTGTCTTAATAAGTTCAATTAAGTTCGCTAAAACATCGCGAAAATTTTTCTAAAATTATTTAATTATTATTGGATAATCAATTAATCGTCTCTGTTTCATTTAACTATTAAAGATCACTAAATATTGTGATACGAGATCGTCTCGACCCCCAAATGTTATCTGCAATTGATTTCTTGTAATAAGTATTCACAAGAAGATGTCCCTCAGAAATAAATTAAGTAATCAATAGTGTATCATCAAATATTACCTAAATTTCAAATTTAAGTCAAAAATAAAATAAAATTTCAAAATGTTTCATAATAATTGCTAAACCTAATAAATAAGTTGCTCAGATGTTTGATTTTAGGCAAACAATAGTTAGTTGTTCGAATATAAATGCTCAAAAAGTCATGGTGATGTTTATTATCTTAACTATAAATTTACAAAGAATATTGACTCAAAAATATTTATCGTAGAATAGAAGTAGCCGTGGACCCAAGTGCCGTTCTCCCAATACTTCGGAAGAGTCATCAACTTCCCAGATCGACGACTGCCCTGTGCCTTATGTCCCATTATCTTTGTGATGTGTGTTCCTGTCTCGTGGTGTTCAGAAGTCATCCTCATTACTGAATGTCCCCTCTAATAATCTAAGCCATCATCCTGGCACTGCTTTAATCGTAAAAATTACTGTGTTTGTGAGATAATGATAAGTTTCTCATGTACAGTTTTTAGTTCAATTCACCACAATATATCACTAAAATTACGTAATATTCTATTCGTATTAAAGCACTTCACTTGGCATTCAAATCTTAACTTATAATCCCACCTTAGATATTTCACTAGAATAACCACGTTAACTGATACTCTCATCATGGGGATTGAGAATATAGTGAACCTATTCACGGGATTTGAATCGGAATGACTTAGTAACTGTAGCTCTTACCAGGGGATACAGGAAAGAGAAGTGAGCTCGATTTTCCTGCCGCCTCTCAGCTTGCCACGGAATGGTCAAATGACTAAGGGTAGTGGGGGTATATTCTTCCTTCTACCTCTCTTTTAAGTGAGCAATAAGTGTGCTATTTGAGCTTGGTAATAAATTTAAAAGTAATTCTCTGCTGTACATAAATTAACCCAAAATCAATTGATATATTCTGTTATCTTTATTTGATAAAGCTTGTCCAAGATTTGAAACTTGAAGAACTTCGATCAGTAGATAGTTGTACTTTAACAGCTGAAATTTACCTAATTTCATGTATGTGATAATTTAATATTTTAATGTGTCAAACGATGAATTATAAATACATAATAGTAAATTACATTTTTTACACTGATGGGTAAAGATATATCTACCTTATTATGTAGTATACAGCATATAGTCATATGAAACAAATTGGTTTTTTGATCAGGAGATTGTAATAACAAACATCGGTGTTGAACTGGAACAGCGTAGTACACAATCTCCATGGTGGATATGTATGTATTTCTAAGTGAATTACAGGACCTTGCTCTATGGTAAGTACATTTCATGCATTTCGATGCATACCGCTCATGCAACAACACTACCGATTAGTTACACATTTACATAGAAAATAAACTATCCTAAACACAAAATGGTAGGACGAGAATCACGGCTCTCGGGTGTGAACGGTGAACGTTGAGACTAACTTGAACTCTAGTACCTAATTCGCAGTATTTTCGCATGTCGATCGCAAGAATGAAATGATGATCAGATTTATAAAAACGAACAGGCAAACGAAAACTAGTGCCTGGGATTTATTTCCAAACAAATACAAATAATAAAAAAGTAATCCCTATCACCTTGAATAGATAAACAAGTTAAAATTAACTGTTACACACGTCACATAGTTCTACTATTTGTAGAATATGTGTTTCTGAATATTCTCGTTAAAACAATGTAACGATATTATGTTTCACAAAATGTTTACATAAATTGACAGTCACCCTGTGGCTGTGTCATTGAAATGGTCTGATTAAAATCAGCTGTTCACTCATAAAAATGAAGTTAACAATGAGATAATATCGTCTGTTGAAACTACCTTCACTTGGAACTCATTGATGTTGGAACTTGAGTTTGCATTCATTTCAACAAATTGCTTGATGTGATACACCCTGTCAACTGAGCGAATGTTTCTCTTCATTACCGCGAAGTCCCTGTTCTCCATCACAAGTGTTTTTTCTGTACTAACTGTAACTTTTGCCGCCCCAAAACTTCCTTATCGAGTGCGGGACAAGTGCTATTTCTCCTACCATCTGATAGAGCTCTCCTCGCAGAACAGTACTGCACCCTTAACTCAAAACAGACAAAATGTGGACAAGTGTTGTTTCTGAAATCAGCGATTAAAATAATTCAGTTGCACGTAATGTAAATGTTGAAACATAACGGGAAACCTATGATGGGTAAATTTCATTGATTTCTCTCGTTTCAATATCTTACGAATCCTGTCTGAGCTGGTTCTAAATGTATTCTGTGAGCAGCTTCGGTGCCGTAGTCGGTTAGCAAGCTGAACTGGGTGGGTTGTAACCTGGCTGAAGTCGTCGGATTTTTTAAAAGCGTTAAATTCCTTCTGTATGCCTTCCTTCAGTGGGGAGGTAAAGCCAGTGGGCTCGTGTCATAGATTTATGGCATGTTAAGGAGCCTACCACTGCAATTGGTGGTGTGTAGCACACTTTTTATGTTATATTTGGCTAGTAAGAAACGCTCTATAAGTTCCAACATTCGCCGCTAGTGTTAGTGGCAGTAGCATCTGGTATCCAAAGTTGGAACTTCTTGAAATTGAACTTGTTGGGAGCCCTTGGGCGGTCAATCAACAGTACCCAGTTTATGGCCTTTGGCTGCGATTCATATATCATTAATGTACTCTGTGATGCTGCTGATATATAACACTTTCATTTTAATTGCTGCGATGGAAGTTTGGGAGGTGGGAATAGTGCATCCCTACTATAGAAATTACACAAAATAGCCTGTCATCGAGTGAATGCTCGTTTGTCAGTAATTGGAAGCAATACAAAATGTGAAGTTATTATGAACTTTATGAAATGGAAGTTGTTTGGACTGATGCAAGGAATGAACGCAAGCATTTCAGTTCTTGAAGGATTTACCAGCCACATATCTATTTATTTTGGTTAGGTACTGCACCCGAATCCCGCATAGTCACAGCCTATATCCACCAAGATAGAAAAGGATTGTAGGGAGGTCGATACCCAGCCAGATTGACCAACACTACCCTACTAGGATAATGACTAGGGAACCCTCGATGCATACCGCTCATGCAACAACACTACCGATTAGTTACACATTTACATAGAAAATAAACTATCCTAAACACAAAATGGTAGGACGAGAATCACGGCTCTCGGGTGTGAACGGTGAACGTTGAGACTAACTTGAACTCTAGTAACTAATTCGCAGTATTTTCGCATGTCGATCGCAAGAATGAAATGATGATCAGATTTATAAAAACGAACAGGCAAACGAAAACTAGTGCCTGGGATTTATTTCCAAACAAATACAAATAATAAAAAAGTAATCCCTATCACCATGAATAGATAAACAAGTTAAAATTAACTGTTACACACACGTCACATAGTTCTACTATTTGTAGAATATGTGTTTCTGAATATTCTCGTTAAAACAATGTAACGATATTATGTTTCACAAAATGTTTACATAAATTGACAGTCACCCTGTGGCTGTGTCATTGAAATGGTCTGATTAAAATCAGCTGTTCACTCATAAAAATGAAGTTAACAATACAAAACCCTACATTATGCATGGGCGTGCGTAGAATGTTACTATTTACTCTAATAAAATTGTCATTAATGATATATGGTTTAAATATTTACATTATTTACAGTTCTCGTGCTTCACACGGTTTAAAAATTATCATTAACACTGTCAGTCGCGCTCTGACAGCTTCATAGTGTCTCTGTTACATAAACAGTTCCTTTTACGATGCTTCTACCAACGATCAAATTCTCAGGTGTATCTAGAGGTGTGTCATAATAAATAAGCCTGAGTATCAAACAATTAAGTTAAATACAGCTTAAAATGTCGTGTCAATAAATAAAACAATATGATAAAGAGCGATGCGAAACTACTTAAAGTATAAATTTCGTGGATCAAATACAAATACTCTCAGACATAAACAATTCAAACATTAACCTTTGTGTTAGCACTTTTTTACTCACCCTGTAACAATTCGTTGCTCCACATAGCAATATGTTCCTTCCTTCCGTAATACAGTGAACAATACTTATCAAAGGCGTCTTACTTCGCTCCAAACATGTCATACTTCCTTCCTTTTCTCTCTATGAACAATCTTCACACCTCCGCACGGCATTACTTCCATAAAAAACCATCTTGCTACACACTTGTAGAAGAATTAGTGATTTTACTAGATAACTACGCTAGAGTATGTTACCGATCAGAATGCACTCCTAACTCTCAACTCCAGTCTAAATTATTAAACCTCGTGCATCAAATTACAACAATTACATGTTCGTTCACAATAATACAATTCACAAAGTACTTCTTATTCCTTTAATTGGCGCTGTTCGTTCTCTTTGATCCATAACAAACTTGTTCATCCACGTTACCAAACGTTAAAATGTTAATTTGTAGTTCTCTCGTCTTTTAGTTAATAAAAATAAATTCATATCCTCACGCTTCTGGTGTAAATTTAAATATATAAACAATTCATATTTAAGTTGTTTTTAACATACAAGCCCGCAGGTAGACTAACATATCTCCTGGTCTATTCATCTCAGTTAAACAATGTTTATACTTTAATTGTTGGTAAATATAGGCATCATTTGACCACAATTGTCAATACCATGATCCTATTTTATAGTGCATATTCGTAGTATAAATAGTTCAAGACTATTTAGCTTGTCTGATAAGTTGTATTCCGCTATAGGAATTTTATAACACTCAAATTGTTATAAATAAATATATCAGATGTATATTAACATCGTAATGTTTGTTACGTAGAATTATAGCATCTCACAACAATGCTTTACTTGATAACAATGCATTATAGACATATAAATGTATACTTTCGCTGTTACGCATAGAAATTGTTAATAACAATTATAATGTTTAAATGTTCTTACAATTTGTCAATATTTACGCTCTTCTCTCCATAATACAGTGTAATCGAATAATCGAATAATCTCTTTGAGATATCAAATAAACAAATAGTCGATTAATCAAATAATCGAGTTATCTAAGCATTATCGAAGCATTCCTTTTATAAAACGAGTATCGTTCAAAAGTGAGGGTCATACTACGTTTCCTTCTGAATAAAAATATACGTGAAACGCAAATCTACGTTAAATATGCATAAAATAACGTCATAAACGACACACGAAGACGTATCAAAATTTACAATGAAACTCTAACATTTAAGCTATTAAAAGACAAAGAATAAAGATAAGAATTTCTACAAATGAGGTTGGTCACTCCAAAAATGGATCTCTACTACTACAGCAAAACTACAGACATTGCATCAAACGGGTGTTCTACCTTGAGACGTCATCTACAGCCAGGGAATACCTCTATCAGAGGTCCTAGATGTTCCGTTGAAGCTGTCATCGCTCGCCTCCTAGCGAAACCAGTTACTGCCAAGCCCGCGCAAATCAGCTGCGAGCGACCCCAACTCACTCGGCCTGCCATCACCTGTTCTGCTTCACGGCTTTAGCTGCTAACAATAGATGTGTCATCTTCGCGGCCAGCGGCCTGGAAACTGCGTTCTTTGGTTCGATCGGCTGCAAACGGTCTTCTGCTTCATATCTCTGTCCTGCAGAGTGTTCTCGCCAATGTAGATCCGCAAGTCCTGAGTTGACATCTCGTCCCGGTGTTGTTGGACATCTTGATTGTAGTGTAGAAACTCATATTGGAATACCGAAAGTTGTTGCTCAGTTGTAGCTGTGTCGATCCTTGAATTTTCAAGTCACTCTGACCTCCCAATACTTGGTATAGATTAACCTCCTTACATTTTATTTAGTTCTCCATAATCTTCTCTTCAGTAGACGTAGAATAAGCTTTTCCTCCCCGACTTAAAATCGCTGCCATCATGTAGACAGTAATGTAGATTGTGATGAAATACTGCTGAATATATAGTTGAAATCGTTGTAGCATTGTCGTTGCTTTCAGTAGATAATGCTGTTTGTTATTGCTTCTCTGTGAAGTGCTGTTTATAATCGAAGTCTCGTTCTAATGCTGTACTTTTATACACGCTGGTCTCTCCAATAATAATGTAAATGCGTTTCGCCGGCTCCTCTTTCCAACTTCCTCGACGATGCCTAGGTTGTTCGATGGTACATCGGTGCCTATCGACCGGGCTTATCTTGCGTGCAATAACTGCTTCTCTCTGTAGCGTGCGTCAAACGCGTCCGCTCGTGTCCAGTCGCTGTGAGAGAGTGTCCGCCACAATTCTTCTCCCCGCGGCGCGTGTCATTGCTGGCCTATCTCTGCTAGCCTCACACACATGTATATTAATAGAAATATACTCATATTCGCTCTATTATTCAATAATTTATATTTCTTTTCAACCAAATAAATTTCGTATTGCATTCTACACCTGTAGATGTGCTTATTTCTCTTAATATCTGCCGAATTTATATAAAAGCGATTCCCACAAAAATTATGTGCTTTTATTCGATTGGCTGTTGAAATATTCTGAAAAAGACTCCTGGGTCTAGCCTCTTCTCCACGGGTCGTGTGCATTGCTTTGTTATGATCGCCTTGCTAACCAAAACTGGTTTTCTAGTGCCAAACCTGAAGCTTTGTACAATATCCAGCTCCGAATGATCGAGCTCTTCCTTAGTTTAAATCTCATTCACCAGAATTTTTCCAAATACTAAATTAATCAAAATGCTTCAAAATTCTCCAAAATACTTTCATTATGTATCATTTGCATCCCATAATACATGTATATTTATTAAATTATTTTAATTCCAAATTTCCAATTTTTCCTTCCAATGGTGCACAATTCGTTTGAACCTCGGCTCGGTCAAAGGTCCTAAGCTGTGCTGATTTCGAGTTCAGTACCTTTCGATCAGATCTAGCAAATGTGTCTATTTTAATATTTCTGCTTTATTTTCTGGGGGAGAATATCAAATGATTCTGTGGCAAAAGCTTTTCTCGGGTCAAGAAATATCCCCAAGCAAGGTATTGGTCACTTTTTTTTTTTTGTATTTCTTTGGTTAGGTTTTGAATTGCATAGTCCAAGATACCAATGCTATTTATTTCTGCAAATTTCATTTTTTATATTATTGCGTCACAGGAGGCAGCCAGAGTTTTACGAAGAGAAGAGAACTTTCTGTTTCCTGTTATGATCCTCTGCATTTAACTGTGATTTGGTTTACTGGGCGAAATTTTGTGTTGTACGATACCGATTAATAATGTATTGATATTGCAACTGAATAATATGTATAGAATGGACGTGTCCTTTTCCCAGATTAGTATTCTCCTTAGTTCTGCAAATTATTTTAGGTTCATAGAAGAGTAATGGACACCGAATTATTGGCGCGTTGTTCTTGCGGCTGTGACGTTATTATTTCGCAGACCTACTGCATGTGTTTTTTTGTGTTATTTTTGTGCGGCACTGGATTGAATGGGTTTATGTGTGCTGAATCATTTCCTACGAGAAATCATAGGAAGAGAAGTAAGTGCTATTTTCATGTATCAGCGAGGGTCATTTCTGAGCCGGAGTCTCATTCACTTTCCTGTTCTCTGCTCAATAAAATCGTTAACATTTCGCTCTCCAAACACTTCAACTGTCGTATCTATGGAATTTATAGAGCAGTCAGGGAGAGTTTTGCGCTAGTTTGATAAGTGTACTGCCATACAGTTATTTATATAAGCCATGTGATAATTAAAACAAGTAGTTCCGTGAAGAACTATACAGCCTATTTTCATATATCCTACTTATGTTAATTGCCACTATCAACACACAAAATTTCAGTTTGATTGCTGTAATAGATTCGTAGATATTGAGAACCGACTAAATATTTCGGATGGTCGCCATGTTGGATTTTATATATGGAGGTCCTAGAGTTATGTACTGTTACATGAAGATTATTGTGTACGTGTAGCATTCAAATTACAATCGCATGATTAGGACACGAGAAGTACAAGGAAATTTTAAAATTTCGCACAGCTGCCATCTTGTGGTTATGGAAACAATTGAAATAAATTAGATGCCAGTGGATTAACATTAGTATAAGGATTTACTGTAACAAGTTTCACTGCACTCGGATGGTTAAATTGCGAGAAACGTCCATGTGAATATTTATACTTCGCCTCGCCGCCATGTTGTATTTGTGATCACCAGGTTATTTAAAGTCCTATAGGTGAACTTAAGTTCATAGCACCTATGAACATTAAAAAATTCAGTTTGATTGCTATAATAAATTCGTAGATATTCAGAGCCATCTAAATATTTCGGATGGTCGCCATGTTGGATTCTTAAATGTATAGGCCATAGAGTCATGTACCATTAAAGGAAAATTAATGCGTAGGTTCATTATTCAAACTTTCACTTCGATAGCATGATTACGACAAAAGAAATAAAAACTTAATTTTCAAATTCGCACAGCCGCCATCTTGAGGTTATGTAAACAACTGAACTAAATTAGATACCAGTGCATTATAATGTGTATACACATTTCCTGTACCAGATTGCATTGCGTTTGGATCATTAAATCGCGAGAAAGTTCTATTTAAAATTTTCAAATTCGCTTGGCCGCCATGTTCGTTTTGTAGTTAACCGGTTTTTGAAAGTCTTATAGATTTATTTATTCGTATCAGAAGTATACATTTTACATTTAAAATATGGTACTTAACGATGCACATATCAAATCGTTTCTGTCCAAAATTTTGCCAAGTCACGGGCATTAGGTGTCGCAGCCATCAAGTCCTCCATTGTGCAACTTAAAGGACACTTCAAGCTGTTCAAGAAATGGACTGTGGTTTGGAATTCACCACAATCACATAGCCTGGATGTGGCAGGAAAACCCCACTTTAACATATTGGTTCTTGATCTACCAACACCAACAGCCTGTTCAATGACTTCCATTTAGACCAGTATTCCTCATGTCCTGGAGGGAGATGTTCAATTGGTAGCATCCAGCCATCAAGTTGAGTATTTATAGATCTCCATAATCTTAACCTTGCGGACTTAGCAGATTCATGTAGATCTTCTGTTTTACTCGGGAAACTCCTCATAGACCTCAGTCGTCGACGGGCTGGTTCATATCCGTACAATAGGTGTGCGCATGAGGTAATTGCTTTGGTTTTCTCAGTCCTGGCTGCAACTCTTCTTCTAATATCTGGTGGGGCGATTCCAGCCAAACAATAGGTTCTATCTCGTGATGTTGGTCTCAAACAGCCAGTGATAAGTCGGCATGTTTCATTAAGAGATATGTCAACTTGTTTAGCATGACTGGTACTGTACCAAACAGGACAAGCGTACTCTGCAGCGGACTAACACAGAGCCAGGGCTACAGTTCGCATCGTCTTTGGCTGTGTACCCCAATTGGTTCCAGACAGTTTGCGAAGGATGTTGTTTCTGGCTGACACTTTCTGCTTGACGTTTATGCAATGCTGTTTATAGGTGAGAGCACGAAACAATGTTACACCTAAATATTTAGGGGATTTGGTGATTAATCGATTTATTATTTTGGTATTGATATTTGTCTTGGGCAGTGATCTAGTTGAGTGTCTTCCCATGCTACCTGTAATATCCTTGACGCCTGTCTGTTCTTTAGATGGAAGGCACATACCTGAGTTTTAGATGGATTAGGCTTCAATTGGTATCCTCTGTAGTAGCAGGATAGTTCAGAAAGAGCCTCTGATAGCTTACTTTCTATAGTCTCAAATCTTGTTTGCTTGAGCAGCAATAGCTCGATCATCCGCGTATATGAAACTTTCGGTATCAACTGGAAGAGGTTGGTCATTCGTATAAATATTGAAGAGCATTGGGGCAAGAACACTGCCTTGTGGCAAGCCATTCTTTTGTTTCCTCCATCGACTATTCATATCTTGAAATTCGACATAGAACCTACGATTTTGAAGAAGATGACTTGAGTCATCTTGTAGTCCTTTGTCATGTTATATAATTTGCGCAACAGTATACGATGATTAACTGTATCATATGCAGCAGATAAATCTATAAAAGCCACCCCTGTGATTTTATGATTTTCAAACCCATCTTCAATATATTGTGCCAGATGGAGGACCTGTGAGGGACAATATTTCCCTTTACGAAACCCGCCTTGCTCTGGAATGAGGAGAGGTTCTATGATCGCTGTAAGTGTTTCAAGGATCATCCGTTCTAGGATCTTGTATAGATGGCACAACAGTGAGATAGGTCTGTAATTTTTCGGATCGTTTGGATCTTTTCCTGGTTTGAGAATTGCAATTACTCTAGCTTTCCTCCACACACGTGGTAGTCTTATAGATGAACTTCCAGTAAAGCCCTTTATCTCCGTACAAAATTTCAGGGTCATACCGCTAATAGTTTCAGAGATATAGAATGCCGGTGAAATATTTCGCACAGCCACCATCTTGTGGTTATGTGAACAATTGAACGAAGTTAGATGTCGGTACATTACAATGTGTATAAACATATACTGTACCAAGCTTTATTGCGTTTGGTTGGTTAAATCACGAGAAACGTCTATTTAAATGTCGCGACTTCGCTTGGCCGCCATGTTGGTTTTGTAATTACGAGTTTTTCAAAGTCACATAGGTGAACTTCTAGTAGTTCCCTTTATCACCGTAAATATTCCAGGGTGATATCGGGAATAGTTTCGGAGATATTGAAAGCTGGTGTAATATTTCGCACAGTCGCCATGTTGGATTGGTGAGACGTAACAATATTTGAAGGGCACGGTCGGGGTCGTCCGGAACAGTCCTATGAACTTACCGAGTTTCATTGAAACCGCTCCAGCCGTTAGGAAGTTATTATGGGGACACACACACACCTCTGTCACACACACGCACTCACACACGGACAAAAGGTGATCTCATAAGCCTATTTTTTTCAAAATTGAAAATAGGCTAATAACAATGCCTAGGTCTGATAATGCCATTCTTAGCAATTGTAGAGAAAGAGAGAGCCAAAACGCCAAATATATAAATGCATGAAATAGAATACCAAATTAGAAACCAGCTATATACCAACGATGAATTGGAAATACTGTTAGTACTAGTTAATACTAGAACATTGATGAAATTTTCCAGTACGGTACTCTGCCCGTTTCTGGGTCATTGATGGATGTTCTGGATAAACATTCTCAATAACCGAAAAAGGTTCACTCCTATAAACGAGGAAGTCATTTAATACGTGATTTTAAGTTTGTATTAATTAACAAACATTGGATCGGAGGGCTTGATGAAGAACAATCTCGGGGTGCATAGCGGGATATGGTTTGGTAGCAAAACGAAAGTTCCATAAACGCATATAATGAGGACAATAGCGGATTGGACAGCTCTTCTTTAAATCATAATTTCAATATCATAATAACCATCCAACATTTATTCACTTTCAAATGCCTAACCTATGATTTCGTGAATAATTGAATTGCAATTATCTTGCGAGATGACTCATACTCTGAAATACATTAAATTCACACGTAACGTCTCAAGTTGTCCAATTCAACAAATGGTTCTTTCTGATAAACAGGAAAGTAAATCAAAATTGAACTCATGAACATTGATCAGGGTGGGTAACTTTTAGTTTCAAATGTTATGATATGATACGTATAAAGTGTCCAATCTTTAAGCTCGCCATCATACTGTGAAGACAGTTCCATACGCCTCAATGATTAAACTTACCCTATTCAACACGTTCTAGAAAGGAAACTGGTTATATAATGAGTACCACACTCGGTAGCAATAATGTTCACGTTAAGGGGCGCAAGATTTCCATGCTTCACAGCGCCACCTGCCACTAGTACAACAACTGGCCCTCAGGGGCCATGATCATGCATAGTCACGCTGATCAGACCAGTGTCAATGCCCTTGTGGATGGTGTCAAAATGGGCTTAGAAAAGAGGAGCAGAGTGTTATTGGTGATGCTTTTCAATGAAATCAACAGTAGCGCTGCAGCTGCACTTCAAAATTATCACTGACTGAAAGGCTTAAGGCAGGGTCCTCTTTCTCCACCTGCTTTGCAGAACATGATGAAGTTTGAATCGTCGCTACAGGAAGAGGGTGCCGACCGGTTGAACCACAAGTGGTTGGCAAAATCGTTGTTGCTATGGTGGACAACGCTGAGCCTAGTGGCCAATCGTCCAGCATTGCGCGTGCTGTGTCACGACAGATGAACATTCCGTGGTCCACTGTGAGGTAGGTGCTTCGAACCATTGTCAAATGATATCCGTATGAGATCCAAATCGTACCGAATCATAGGATGCACAACAACGTGTTGACTTCGCTCTCCACATTCTAACGTAGATTGAAGTTGACTAGGCCTGGCCTTGGACCATCCTATGAACATACCAAGCACATTTTTCTCTGTCGTTTGCAGTGAACACGCAGAATAGCCGATTGGGGTGATCATCATCTCCAGCCAATGGGCATGACGTTCCTCTGCACAGTGAACGTGTCACCGTATGGTGTGGCTTCATGGCTACGTTCATCATTGGTCCATTTCTTTTGAGGTAGCTGGCGCTCAAGGACCAAAGATGGGCAGTGTGACTGGTCAGCGGTACTGCGATATGCTTCGCCAAGATGTCATACCCGCCCTACCAGAGAGAGACGCATTGATTTCAACAGTTTTCATGCAATATGGGGATCAACCACACATCGCTCGTAAAGTTCAACTACTTCTCCGTAACGCATTTGGTGACATTCGAATTGTCAGCAGATCATTTCGAAACGCTTGGCCGTCACGATCACCTGATCTCACTCCTTGTAATTTCTGGTTGTGGTGTTACCAGGGTAACATTCACGCATGTGCTGATCATAAGAGAAGCATATCAAGAGAGGTTTCGAGCATACCCATGGAGATGCTTCTTGCAACTGTGCGGAATCAAATCCTGTGCTTCCAGACTCTCCTAGACACTCACGGGCACCATATCGAGCCTGTTCTGTAGCAGTGACCATGGTATTGGCATAATGTGGTAGCACATTAAAAGTGTTGCAATTGAATTTATTAGTCATTTTTCTCTTCCGCATGTCCTTGACAATGATCACATTATATTTCTTGATCGTGCAAGCACGCATTTTGCAACTGGAGACTGTTAAATAGGGAAAGTTTAAGTATAACCACCCGGTATGTGAAAATTAAAGTTTGTCTGTTTTTTCTGAATTTCCACGGAAACATGCGTTATTAACACGTTTCAGACGGTTTTATGACCGTTGCGCGCAAAAACAAAATGTGTGTCTGTATAGGTACAATTTTGTACGCCTTTAACTCTAGAACGGCTGGGTGGTTCGACGTAAAATACCCATACCCATCAGAGGTGCGACAGTAATCATTGTTGTTAGCTTCTCCATACCTCTCATATAAGAGGAGGTAGCCCCTTAATATACATGATGAAATTGGCGTAAAAGGACGAGACAAACTCGTTATCAGCACCTCAATGTAAGGAACAAATTTAGGGCCTCCGAAAACCACATTTAAGGATCTTAAATCAACAGTTTCTGAGTTTTTCCCAGAAAACGGATTTCATTTAAGAAACTCATGACGGAATACAAGCCCGTTACCATGGCAACATTATCTCAAAACGTGACATCCATTTCAGAAAGAGGCAATGCTACTCTATTTATTACATTTCTGTGAAAGTTTGCAAATGGCTATAAGGTTACCACGGAACCAACTTTGGCTGTAAAATTTATCAATACGTATAATGTGCTCAAGTGGGTCAGGGGGTATTCAAGAATTTTTTCAAGCGATTTACACGTGCGGTATGTCGTACGGTAGGTATATTATATCTATCAGCAGCATCATTATCTTCAAAAATTCTCGAGTTGAAATAACAAACTTGCAACTTGGGCTGTGCAATTCATCAATACGTATAATGCGCTAATGGAGTCCTCTAAAAGTTTTATTAGGTCTATTATATCACTAAAGAGCAACATTATTTTCAAAAATTCTTGCATTGAAATGACTAAGACCTTCATATTTGCAAGATATTCCGGGTTGTTCCCTGTCCTGTGTGCGTGTATTTCTGCTAGCACCGGTGAATTCAAATAAATACTGCGCATTTCTATTTATTTTTGATAGCTGACGGATTGTGGAAACAATAGTGGAAACGACCATTTTCACTGAACACTACACGAAGTGTAGTTTATTTAGTTATTGATGCTTTTAAGGGGCGGAAAAGCGAGACCATCTGTTCGTAAATATAGTGTACTAAAGCAACGCAGACTGCTTTCGCGCCCACTTGCTCAATTCCTGCTATTCCTTAAATGAGACGTTTTTGCCTGAAGCACTGTAGTCGTGTTTCTTTCGTGCCGAGCAGTGTATCAAATTATGGCGAATATTTGGCGCTTTACGTTGTAAGCGATTCTTTTGTTTACCAGAATAGTTTTAACACATTTTATTCTATGTATATGAAGCTCAGTATAACAGCTTAGGCTTTCATGGACGGCGTTCATAATTAAGTACAAGTTTTTCGGACTTGTAGGCCGTGTTCCAGGCAGGATATCTCCCGACGTTTCACCGAAAACCTTGTCCGGCATTTTCAAGGGTTCCGCTCCTATCCTTGGTCAGCAGTGGAATGAGGAAGAGGCTTGATATAATGGGTAACGGTCTGTAGTGGGCTATTGTTGCTTGAATATGACTGTTGGTTGGGTGGATCTTGGTGATGAATTAACGGCTGTAAGGCAGTTGGATCATCAAATTTGCATGGTGAGCCGAGCGTTCTCTGCCCAGTGCGGCTAGATCGTCTGGTCTCGCGTACATGTTGCGGGGTGCGGTGCGTGCTCCTGCTTCTGCGATCGAACTTGTGAGGGTCAGGTGTTCCCTGGGCGACTGTTGGGCTGTAGCGGGAAGGTTCTTTAGGTTGACGTGTGCGTGATATCTTGCCCTTGGTGTTCCTAAGGGCCGGGATCCATGTATTTCGCACAGGTTCAATTTCTTCCTTTCGATTGAAGTAGTCGGATTGTTTGAATATTTCTATGGCTTCCCGTTTCGGCCTGGCGTGGTAGTGTGTGGTCGTGGAGAGTATCTCCGTGTCCCCGTACTGTACATCGTGACTGGGCAAGAGAGAATGCTCAGCGACTGACGATTTCTCAGTTTGACCTAGACGGCTGTGTCTGTTATGTTCCTTGAGTCTGGTCGTTCCTAAGTAAACCTGCCCACAGGAACACGGGATTCTGTAGACACCTGCAGTGGAGTGTGGGTGGTGCTTGTCTTTAGCGGATTGCAGCAGGTCCCGGAGTTTGGCGGTGGGTTTATAAACCGTCTTCACCGCATAGGTCTTGAGTGATTTGCCTATCCTCTCCGTCACCTTCTTCACATACGGTAGGAATGCGGTGGCCACCGGAGTTTCCTCAGATTCATTCCTCGTGCTCCGGTGCCTACAACCACATCTGCGCCGCACTCGTCTCGCACTTTAGTAAACCTGACTAACCGGCGTATATCGCCAGGGGATACTTCACTTTTGGCGAAAGGTCAGAACTTCTCTGTCACTCCACCTTCTGTTCCTGTAGAAGGCATTATAAGCAACATTGAGGCTGCCATACACCGTTTACCCAGGGAGCAAGCCCAGGAAGTCCGCTCAGAGGCCTTCGTAAAGCTCCAGCGCCCAGCAGTAACCTCACACCTCAAGAGAAGAATGTCTTTAAAACCCTTGACAGGGATAGAAGCATCATCATTCTAGCTACAGATAAGGGCAACGCCACGGTAGTCAAGTCATCGGAAGACTACGACACTATCATACTGTCGCTACTAGAACTTCAGAAATACCGAAAACTCACGGTAGACGCCACAACACGGATACTTAGAGAGACCAACAGGTTAATCAAGGCCTCTTCACTACCAGACCACGTGAAGAAGGATACATGCGGGGTGAAGGTCTACCTCCCAGGCTCTAGGTTCAACCTAAGATACACAAAATTGATATACCACTGAGATCTATCGTGAGTGCTATCGGCTCTACAAACTACAGCATCACCAAGCATCTCTCCATCATTCTACAACCGCACATAGGTAACATTGAGACTTACGTGAGGGATTCAGGCCATTTTATTGAGAAATTACGGATCATAC
The DNA here is from genome assembly GCA_946902985.2 of Meconema thalassinum. Classification (NCBI taxonomy): domain Eukaryota; kingdom Metazoa; phylum Arthropoda; class Insecta; order Orthoptera; family Tettigoniidae; genus Meconema; species Meconema thalassinum. The sequence continues at coordinate 242,965,065 of OX336395.1, forward strand.
GTCTGGCACCGGAAGACCGCCTAGTCAGCTTTGACGTAGTATCCCTCTTCACGAAGATGCCTATCAAATAATCCATAAACCAGATTGCTGAGCTCTTCACGAAGGATATCACTGACTTGTTTTGCCACTGCCTCAACGCGAGCTACTTCCGATGGCGCAAGAATTTCAACGAGCAAATAGAGGGGGTTGCCATGGGTAGCCCACTAAGCCCTGTGATTGCGAACTTCTACATTGAAAAGTTCGAGCAGATGGCGATCGAGACTGCACCCCTCAAACCGAAAGTATGGCTACGTAATGTTGACGATACCTTCGTAGTCTGGAACCACGGAGAGGAAGAGCTGGAACGTTTCCTGGACCACCTCAACAGCCTCAACACCAGCATAAGATTTACATTGGAGAAGGAGAAAGACAACTGCCTAGCCTTTCTTGACGTGCTAATCACCAGGACTAATGACCTGCGCTTGGGACACACCGTATACCGGAAACCCACTCACACCAACCGGTATCTACACAAGATATCTAATCACCACCCCCGACAGAAACACGAAGTTATTAAAACAATGGTAGACCGTGCTAGGATAATCTGTGAGCCAACTTCAACCAAGAGCTGCTACACATAAAAAGGGCCCTATGCGCCAACGGATACAGCAATAAGGAGATTGAGCGAGCGTCTCATACCAGGCGCCGGAGCGCGAGGAATGAATCTGAGGACACTCCGATGGCCACCGCATTCCTGCCGTACGTGAAGAAGGTGACGGACAGGATAGGCAAATTACTCAAGACCTATGGGGTGAAGACGGTTTATAAGCCCACCGCCAAACTCAGGGACTTGCTGCGATCCGCTAAAGACAAGCGCCACCCACACTCCACTGCAGGTGTCTACAGAATTCCGTGTTCCTGTGGGCAGGTGTACTTAGGAACGACGAAGAGGAGCGTGACCACCAGGCTCAATGAACATAACAGACACAGCCGCCAGGGTCAAACTGAGAAACCGTCAGTCGCCGAGCATTCTCTCTTGCCCGGTCACGATGTACAGTACGGGGACACGGAGGTACTCTTCATGACCACACAATACCACGCCAGGCCACAACGGGAAGCCATAGAAATATTCAAACACTCCGACTACTTCAATCGAAGGAAGAAATTGAACGTGTGCGTAATACATGGATCCTGGCCCTTAGGAACACCAAGGACAAGATATCACGCACACGTCAACCTGAAGAACCTTCCCACTACAGCCCGGCAGTCGCCCAGGGAACACCTGATCCTCACAAGTTCGATCGCCGAAGCCGGAGCCCGCACCCCACCCCGCAACATGTACGCGAGACCAGATGATCTAGCCGCACTGCGCAGAGAACGCTCGGCTCACCATGCTAAATTGATGATCCAACTGCCTTCCAGCCGTTAATTTATCGCCAAGATCCACCCAAACAACAGTCATATTCAAGCAACAGTAGCCCTCTACAAACCTTTAGCCATTATTTCAAGCCTCTTCTTCATTCCACTTCTGACCAAGGAAAGGAGCGGAACCCTTGAATATGGTGGACGTAGTTTCCGGTGAAACGTCGGGAGATATCCTGTCTGGAACACGGTCTACAAGCCCGAAAAACTTGTACTTAATTATAAAGCTCAAGGTTTGTCTCTTTATACAAATCTACACTGTATCACCGATCAGAACCAAATTTTATATACTTACCTTTGGAACCCTACGGGTAACATTGTCCACTTGAAATTACCGCCAGGCTTCTCTGTTCCCTGCAGTTAGGCTCTTAGACACAAATCTACACCATTCCACCGATCTATTCCAAATTTTACTTACCTACCCTTCGAAACTCGATAAGTAACACTGTCTACATGCAATTTCTGACAGCCTTCTCAATTCTCTTCATTTGGGCCCTTTAGCACAAAGATTCACCGTTTCACCGATCTGAACCAAACTGTACGTACTTATCCTTCGACACCCTCTGAGTAGCACTGTCTACTTGAAATTTCTCATAACCCTTTACCACAAATCTACACCGTGTTACCGAACTGAACAAAATTTCACCTACTTACTCTTTGGAACCGTACGGGTAGCACTGTCTACTTGAAATTTCAGACAGAAGTCTTCATTCCTTGCATTTGGGCTGTTTGGACGAAATATCGAATTTTTGGAAGGGCCGATCTGGGCACATGTTAAGCCTTGCAATGCATGAAACAAAACTCTTGACTTAATATTTGGCTCATTTCTGTGAAATGGTGTAACTTTGTGTAAATTAGGCTCAAATTAAGCCTCGCAACTCAAGAAACAAAATACTGAACAATAATTTGGCCAGTTTGCTGAAAAGGAGTTGATTTGTATAAACAACAGACAGACAACTGGGCCCGTAAAACACGTTTATGACCCCAAAACCAACTTTTTAATGTTATTATTATATAGCTTTGGGCAGGTTAAACCCCATCAACTCACTTTTAGAACCGGAATATCCAAAAATCCTTCATTAGTGGACGTTTTTTGACATACTACTTTCCCCCAAAATTTCATGATTCTAACTTCAATAGTTTTTGTTGGGCGATGATGAGTGACTCTGTCAGTCAGGACACTTTCTTCTATGTAACAGATACCCACTATAATCCATTAAACTAGCAAACTTATTAAGTAAGGAATATATTATGGATTATTCTGTCATCTCTTGGAGGAAATATATAATATATGAGTAACTTAAAAATTTTCATTCAGTAAAAAAGTAATATTAAATATTAGGAACGGGATCAGTTCCTGGTACTTCATTAGATCAATTTTGCTGGTTGTGAAATTAATAGAAGTTGCTCCAATTATCATCTCATTAGTTATGTCTCTGAATCTGGAATGTTTTATCCATCTTTCTTAGAAAATTAAATAGAATTACGAGTGCGCAGAAATCTATTTATACCAATGATTTCAGGGAAATATGTCCTGACGCTGTTGTAAGAAATACTACCGGAGGACATTCTACTTCCTCTGTATCCGAAAGAAAATTTACAATCAAACAAAACTTAAAAACTGACGTGCTAATCCATAATGGTGACAAACCTTACTCATGGTGAACATGCAATGCGCAATTTGCCCTAGCACAAAGTTTAGTGTCACGTGGTAATCCATAGCGGTCAAAAGCTTCACTCATGTAGCACATGCGAAGCTAAATTTGCAAGAGAGAGAGACATTTTAATGCATACAGGCTTAAAGCCTCTCTCATGTTGCACATGCGATGCGAAATTTTCCCTTAAGGAAGATTTGAAAATACACACTATAGTCCATAACGACGAGAACTTTACTCATGTAGCACATGCGATGCTAAGTTTAGACGGAGAGGAAGTTTGAAGGGACACTTGGTGATACATTCTGGCGAAAAGCCTTACTTATGTACCATATGCGGAGACAGATTTGGTACAAGAGCAGTTTTAAAGACTCACATGTTAAGGCATACTGGCGTAAAGCTTTTCTCATGTTGCACGTACAAAGCGGAATTTGCCATATATAAAGGGTTGAAAAACAACATGGTAATCCATAGCGGTGAGAAGCCTTACTCATGTAGTACATGCAAAGCTAGGTTTAGTCGTAGAAGGAATTTGAAGGAACACATGCTAGTGCATACTGGCGTTAAACGTTTCTCATGTTGCACGTGTGACGCGAAATTTGCCCTAAGAGGTCAATTGAAAACACACAGCGTAATTCATAGCGGTGAGAGGCCTTACTCATGTAGCACATGCGATGCCAAATTTGTTAGAAGAGGATATTTAAAGATACATATGTTGGCGCATACAGGCGTGAGGCCATTCTCATGTTGCACATGTGAATTGAAATTTGCCTATAAAGCAGATTTGAAACGACACATGTTTATCCATAGTGGCAAAAAGCCTTACTCATGTAGCTCTTTTGAAGCTAAGTTTACGCGGAGAACACATTTGAAGAGACACATGATAATTCATACCGACTTGAAGCCATTCTCATGTTGCACATGCGAATCGAAATTTGCCAATAAAGCAGACTTGAAACGACACATGTTTAACCATAGAGGCGAAAAGCCTTTCTCATGTAGCACATGCGATGCCAAGTTTATTCGGAGAGGAAACTTGAAAACACACATGACAAAGCATACCAGCTAGAAACCTTTCTCTTGAAGCACATGCGTAGCCAAATTTGCTTCCAACGAGCTTTGAAGGCACATACGTATTGCCATAGCAGAATAATCCTTAATTCATGTTGCATATGCGGAGGAAAGTTTTTGTTAAAAAGGAGTTCGAAAAGACACATGTTAATTCATAAGTATGATAATCCATGCCTGGGGGTGCCATCCTCATGTGCTTTATGAGAATACAAGTTTGCTTCATGAGTATATATGAAGAGATACATGTTCGATAGCAGTTAGATGCAAAATTTGCTGAAAGTAGACAATTGGAGGTGCACATCTTAATTCATAGCAGGGAGTATCGATGTTCAAGATGCCTATGATCAACCAACTTTCTTCTGAAGAATATTTGAAGAGCGGCATCTTAATGTTATTCCATAATATCAACAGCAATATTTGATTGGTAACTCGGAGGACAAATACTTTTCAACGCATTTCGAAGGCACTCATGCCTACACATATGCAAAGCTTCATATATTTGTAGTTGAGATTTTAACGATCATGGTAATCCATATTGGCAAGAATACATAATTATACAGTATATGTATAGGCTATAGCACATGCGAAGGAAAATTTACTTGTCCGTGAGGTGTTTGTTACCATGCCAACAGGTAAGAACAGTTTGGTTATCACACAAAATATTCAAAAGTGAATTAATGAAAAGCAAAACGTTGAGCGGTGAACCTGGAGAGAGCTCGCAGCAAGATAAAAACGTTGTGATCATTCAACGATAAAAAACTCAAACCTCGCCAACTGAAGTCGAAGACAGATGATGCATATCTAGTTCACCAAATCTATCAATACGAGTCCTAGTGTTGTTATCTGCTCAAATGAAAATCAAAATATGTACTGACGTTTTGACATTTCATTTACACTTCGAGTTAGACTACATCCTTTGTCGTATGTAGTTCACTTAAACGATGATAAGTTGTTTATTTCTTTTCTTTTCGTTATCCTTAAATCTTAATTCCCAAGTCATGTTCTCAACATTAAGTTCCCAGCCTGAAGGGATAGAACTGTGATGTTTTAATAGTAGGAAGCCATATTGATGTAGGGCCTGAGGTTTAACGAAGCAAATATTAAGTTTAGTGTGTTCATGTGGAGGCGCGAATGAATTTATGCTTGGAAGAAGCTAAATTCGAGTAATACTTGAAGAGAAGTATTTGCTTCAGGTACTCCCTTCTTTAGACATTTTCAAGGAAATTTTCGAAATTGTTATTATTGTCTCATTCGAAAGTTTGTCTTCTTTAGTTTCCAGAAAAATATAATTTATACAAGTTTTATGGTTGTTTATGTCATTTATATTTACCTTAATGATCCGTGTGCACGCTTTTCAGCAACTGTCACTTAGAGGATTCTTGTTTCATATTTCAATATTGTTCATCCAAAACGCGGGAACATTTGAAGACCTTATTTCTCGTTCTCGGAAGTTAGTTTTCCTTTTGGATAAAACATGGCAACACTAAGCTATTTGTATAATTTGACAAAAAGCGTATTATTAATTCGCTTGCTATGAGGCCATGTGATAGATAAATCGTTATTTTGTGTATTCGGTCTTCTACGTTGTAATATGAAAGATAGTATCTAAGACTAGTACGCGAAAAAAAGATTGTTCAGTGTTTCTAGGGAATCAACACGTTAATAAAAAGCAAACTGAAAATAATCATGTTACTTCAATTGATATACTTGTCAACAATAATTGTTTGCAAAAAATGATGTGTATAGGTTAGGTTTAGACAATGTAAATAATGACGAACTCAGTGGTTTCAATATTTCTTCTAAAAATGTTCTGTTTGAATTAGATTGTATACAGATTATGATTTCATGAGTAGTAGGTACTGATTGTTTAACATGTAGTTAGTTAGTTTATGTATTAATGAAGTACGTAGCAAACGATTTTGGTGGGTCACTTAAATATTATTAGATTGTACGTGCAACACAAGAACCTGCAGCTTGTAAAAAAATACAGTATTTGTCACTTTAATGATGGTAGTACGTCAGATCTGGACACCCTAGGGAACACTGGCATCAATACTGGCAAATGACAGTGTCTGGCGTAGGTGCAGCAGATAAAGCACACATTAATCTGGCTTTGAAACAGAACTAAAGCAACGTAGTTGATACTCACATGTTGGGGAATGCACAAGATTGACCTAAAATCCCTAAAAGAAAGGCACCATCGCTGCAGAAAGTTTTTAGATTTAGAAAAATAAGACTCTTTACTCTAAATGTGTAATTCAACTTGAATTTACGTTTTCCTACCCTTCATTTTTTCAATATTTGTCTTGACTTGGGCAGTTAAAATGTCCACTGAGAATGCAGATTTTAGTTTCATTTAAAAAGTAAAATATAGAAAAATAATGCAGCTATATTGTATAGTAGAATGATGCATTTAAATTGAAACTAGGGGTCCCCACCCAATTTTACTTTGTTTTAAAACAGAATAATGTATATTGTTAAACAAAGCTAATATTATTTGCCTCAATCAACGATACGAAAACGATTTTGCTATACATCATTTTGAATATACGGCAGAGCTATTTTCAACTACAATGACTCGATTATCTTGAAAAAGAGCGAAGATATCGAGTCTTAAAAAAGGATGTTATTCTTGTGATAAGTCTTTGAAATCGACCCCTCGCCCAAATTATTTTTTATTTCATTTCTGACAAAATTCACTAGTTTATATCCTTAGAATCAGTGATATCAATTTCAAAAAAATAATATTACTTATAATGAAATGTCATGAGCAGTGTCGATGAGTACCTTAAAAGTATAGTCTAGGAAGGCATTTTCATGCTTAATAGAATGTGACCTATCATGATTAATAATAATTTTGCATTTATGAATATGTTTATAAAGAGCTTAAAATATTAAGGTATTCAATGGTTATGTGTCTTAACCTTATAATATAATATAATAAGTCACAAATTATTTGAAGCCATAAATTATATCCCAAGATAACATCTACTTACGTTACCAGCTGCATATGAGACTAAAAAGATGATTGCAATTTAAATATTAGGAATGTAGCTGGGGGAGTTTATGGTAACTAGTGGAAGTACCCGTTCTTCGAACGGCCTTTAGTATGAATAGCCAGACATTATCAATTGAGCTACTGTTGCAATGGTTATGGGGTTTGTCATTCCTTCATACGTTTATCAGACCGAAGTTAGTTTTGTGGCAATATCACACACACTGTTAATTTCTGGGCATTAAAATGTGGTTTTTGGAGACCGTTTATATACTCCAGAATTTTGTGCCTCACATTGAGAAGCGCTACATATGCTTTGGTCGTCCTTCGAGGATATTTTTTATATTTCGTCTATTTTAGCATGTATTTTGAAAAGATTTCCCAAGACTCACCCTTCCATGAGAAGTACGGTGAAGAGTTTTATAAATGATTGGTGTACTGACTCTCATGGATACCAAACATAATTTTACTGTGCTCCAAGCATCTGAACACGAGATATAGGCGTACATAAAGGTACACAGAAAGACAGATGGACAAATCCACATCTTGCTTACAACTGTCAAAAAACATACCGAAACGCGTAAAAGAAACAAATTTGAAAATTGAGTAAACAAACAATCATATATTTATAGATACAGTAGGTTTATTTAGTATATATAGTGGCTACGAGGCAAACTAACTCTATTGACTACAGCATATCACCCAGATGTCCAAGTATGGATATATCAACCACACAGTATCAAACAAAATCAACGGGCATATGACCTTACAATTCCGCCCTTTAAAAGAACAATAACTAACTCAAACAAAATCATCCTTAGGATGTACCCATTTGTCGACAAAAAATTATTAGTTAAAATGTGCTCTCAAACTAAATTCACCTGAAGTGTACTTCCTGACGTGAAAATAGAATAGAAAACCTCACATAAAAACTGACCCTCGCCGTTCTATAAAGTCCCCATCCACAGGAAGACACCTTTAATAAATTTATGAAGGCTTGTGGTGCACGAAAATTCAGTGTATTAGCCTCAAATGGCCCAAATTCCTAACAGCCGCAGAAATACTATTTCAATTCAGGGCTTTTTGAAAATAATGTGGATGTTTGCAGATATAACAGACCTTCTGTACGACATATGGCACGAGTAAGTAGTTTGAATAATTCTAGGGTACCCCTTTACCCCCTTAAGCGCATTGATGAATTTTACAGTCTTAGTGGGATCCGTAATAACCTTATAGCCATTTGCAAACTTTCACAGAATTGTAATAAATCGAGTGGCATTGCTTCTTACAGAAAGAGATGGAAGTTAGTTGGTTAGTTATTGTTGTTTTAAGGGGCGGAACTACGTGTTCATCTGCCCCGGAGATGGATTGTTGGATGACACCTGTTGAGATACCGTTGTCATAGTTACCGCTTGCATTCCTTGATTAGCTTATTAAATAAAATTATTTTTCTGGTATTATCTCAGAAACTGTTAGTTTTAAAGCCTTAAAAGGTACTTTTCGGGGACGCTTTTGGGTCCCCGAGTTTTGTTTCTGACACCGAGGGGCTGAAAATGAGCTTCGTCTCGTCCTTGTACGCCATAATATAATAATATAGGGATTTATTAGAACTTCCGTACCACATCCGCACGTGTAAATCACGTCAAAATAATCTAGATTACCCCTTGACCCCCTAAAAGTGCATTATATGTATTGAAGAATTTTACAGCTCAATTTGATTCCGTGATAACCATATAGCCGTTTGCAAACTTTCACAGTGAAGCCAAAATTGTAGAATTCCGTAGAGCTTTCTAATATTAACATGTGATATTTTCCTTACTGCAAGACATAACTAAAGAATGAAGTCGAGTGCATCATGCCACTCGACCGATTCGAAGAAATACGCAGATCCGCGTTTTGCATACGGTAGGATTACTTTCTCCATGTCAGTGATACATGTGATGTAAATAATATAATGCACCGTACTGACTAACCAATCTAATACAAGTCAGAGGCGGCTGGCGAATAATCGCTCTGGGTGTTGCCCTATTTTCATTAAGAAGGGGGTGGTAGGGTAAAAGAATCAGAGAAAACTCTATTCAATTGCACGATAAAATGAAGAAGAAGGAAGGAAGATTTTAGTTTTACGTGACCGTGAATCTTGTGATTATGAGCCACGGGACCTCCGTTTTACGTGGAATCCGAACCACAGGACATGGCATTTCACTTCGAAAATCTCACATGCATTGACCGCGATAAAATGAAGGAACGTCATTCATCACGAGTGTCGCAGTTCATAGAACATCACATTGTCATCGGATAAAAGTTGGTCTTCATGAAAACTTTCACGAGAACAAAACAACGTAAGGTATACACGAGGGCGAGAGAGAACCACGAGGGTTCCAAGGGATAAGTATACACATTTTGGTTCAGATCGGTGAAGCAGTGTAGATATGTGCCAAAGGGCCTAAATGCAGGGAATGGAGTGGTCTGTCCGAAATTTCATGTAGACAGTGTTACTCGCAGGGTTCCAAAGGGGAAGTATACTCATTTTTGTTCAGACCGTGATACGATGTAGATTTGTGCCAAAGGGCCTAAATGCAGGGAATGGAGTGGTCTGTCCGAAATTTAAAGAGGACAGTGATACTCTTCGGGTTCTAAAGGGTAAGTGTACAAATTTTGGTTCAGATCGGTGAAACTGTGTAGATTTTTGACAAAGGGCCTAAATGCAGGGAATGGAGGGGTCTGTCCAAAATTTAAAGTTGACAGTGTTACCCGAAGGGTTCTAAATAGTAAGTTTAAAAATTTTGGTTCAAATCGGTGAAACGGTGCAGATTTTTTCCAAAGGGCCTAAATGCAGGGAAAGAGGTGGTCTGTTTGAAATTTAAAGTAGACAGTGTTACTCGTCGGGTTCTAAAGGACAAGCATACAAATTTTGGTTCAGATCGGTGAACCGGTGTAGATTTTTGCCAAAGGTCCTAAATGCAGGGAATGGAGTGGTCTGTCCGAAATTTCAAGTGGATATTGTTACCCGCAAGCTTCCAAAGCGTAAGTATACAGATTTTGGTTCAGATCGGTGAAACGGTGTAGATTTTAGCCAAAGGGCCTAAATGCAGGGGATGGAGTGGTCTATCCGAAATTTAAAGTGGATAATGTTTCCCGCAAGGTTCCAAAGGGTGAGTATACAAATTTTGGTTCAGATCGGTGAAACGGTGTAGATTTTTCTGCAGGGGATGGAGTGGTCTATCCGAAATTTAAAGTGGATAGTGTTACCCGCAAGGTTCCAAAGGCTAAGTATAAAAATTTTGGTTCAGATCAGTGAAACGGTGCAGATTTTCGCCAAAGGGCCTAAATGTAGGGTATGGAGTGGTATGTCCGAAATTTAAAGTTGACTAGGTTATTCGTCGGGTTCCAGCGGGAATGTATACAAATTTTGGTTCAGATCGGTTAAACAGCGTAGATTTGTATACATAACAGACAGACAAACAGACAAATAGACAGACAGACAAACATTGAGCTTTATATACCTACTAGCAGTAGTACCCGGCTTCGCCCGGTTGAATGATGATAAAGTATCAAAGGCTCTTAGAAATATAATGGACTTAAAATCTAGGTCATTTGCCCATCAAAGACAATGAGGGCATAATATGTAGGTCATTTGCCATTTTGATAAGGATGATAATGAAAACTACTTTTGAATTGACACGTCAAACTTACAAACTACCGTAATAGAAATACATATTTCAAAATTCACAGGCGAGGAAGACTTATTGTGGGTAGTGATTAATGGTGTAATGGGCGTAACATCTAGGTCATTTGCCTTTATGATGAGGATGATAAGGGAAACTACTACCTGTATAGAATTGACACTTCAACTTATAATGTACACAATGTACTGTAATAAAAATAAATATTTTAAAAATCACAGTCGAGAAAGACTTTATGCGGCGGTTATTAGTGGTATGATGCGCGTAATATCTAGGTCAATTGCACTTATGATGATAATGATAAAGTAATGAAAAAATGACTACTAAACGAACATGGTGTAATTTTAAAACTGATATAGGTAATTCAGATGTCTAGCTTCGATGTCTTCCAAAGTCTCAACCTTACTTTCTCGCTTAGGCCTGTACTCGATGCGTCTAGTGAAAGAGCTTATGGCGTACTGCTCGGCAAAGAATATGGGTCCAAGCTGTGCGAACCTGAGATGATCGCAGATGATGACGAAATATGATGACACACGTTCGGGGTTCCCCGTCGTATTTAGATTGGCCGGGGAATCACTCACTCTTTCACAACACCACAGTGGCTTGAGCATCGGCCCTGTGCTGGCATCAGCATAGACAGCTCTGGAAAGTCCTCTCATGTCACCTCGCGATGGATCAGCAAGCTATTCTCACAACTGCCCCCCACCAGGGTCTCACAACTTGTGGGACGTGGGGGTGGCGACCACGGGACCCCAGCTGAGTCTGGCATAGCTTCTACTTCCTGATGCCGGGCTCCTTTCAGTTCTCCTTCCTGCCGGCCTCCCTTGGTCAACTCTTGTTCTCTTCCGTCCCCGACTGTATTAGGGTATCCGAGGGCTAGGGAGTCTTTCAATTTACCGCCTTAATTGGTCGATGTCTCATCTTTCCTGATGCCCTCATTCTTCTAGGGGTCTGCCTTCTTTTCCGTTTCATAATATCTCCTGTCTTCTGCTCAAGGCCCTCAAAGAGGCAGGGTGTGAGTAGCCCCACCACTTCTGGTACACCCTCAAGGGCTCATGGCGGGTGAGTTAGGAAGCTGGCAACCCCGAGGGATTCCTGAGCTAAATGCAGGGAACGGAGAGGTACCCGGTATGTCAGAAATTTCAAGTGGACAGTGTTACTCATCGGATTCCAAAGGGTAAAGATTAACTTGAGTGTTTATTTCGAATTCCAAAGGGTAAGTATATAAAATTTGGTTCAGATCCGTGAAACGTGTAGATTTGTGCCAAAGGGCCTAAATGCAGGGAATAGATTGGTCTGTCCGAAATTTCATGTCGACAGTGCTAATCATCGGGTTCCAAAGGGTAATTATAAACAATTTCGTTCAAATCAGTGAAACAGGGCCTAAATGCAGGGAATGGGGTGATCTGTCCGAAATTTTAAGTGGACAGTGTTACTCGCAGGGTTCCAAAGGGTAAGTATACAAATTTTGGTTCAGATCGGTGAAACGGTGTAGATTTGGGACAAAGGGCCTAAATACAGGGAATGGAGTGGTCTGCCCGCAATTTCAAGTTGATAGTGTTACTCGCAGCGTACCAAAGGGTAAGAATACGAATTTTGGTTCTGATCGGTGAAACGGTGTAGATTTGGACCAATGGGCCTAAATGCAGGGAATGGGGTGGTTTGTCCGAAATTTTAAGTGGACAGTGTTACTCGCAGGGTTCCAAAGGGTAAGTATACAAATTTTGGTTCAGATCGGTGAAACGGTGTAGATTTGTGCCAAAGGGCCTAAATGCAGGGGATGGAGTAGCCTCTCCGCAATTTAAAGCAGACAGTGTTAGTCACAGTGTTCCAAAGGATAAATATACAAATTTTGTTTGAGATCAGTGGAACGGTGTAGATTTGGGGCAAAGGGCCTAAATGCAGGGAAAGGAGTGGTCTGTCCGCAATTTCAAGTTGATAGTGTTACTCGCAGCGTACCAAAGGGTAAGAATACGAATTTTGGTTCTGATCGGTGAAACGGTGTAGATTTGGACAAAAGGGCCTAAATGCAGGAAATGGGGTGGTTTGTCTCAAATTTTAGTGGACAGTGTTACTCGCAGGGTTCCAAAGGGTAGGTATACAAATTTTGGTTCAGATCGGTGAAACAGTATAGATTTGTGCAAAAGGGCCTAAATGCAGGGGATGGGGTGGTCTGTCCGAAATTTAAAGTTGACAGGGTTACCCGCTGGGTTCCAAAGGGTAAGTATACAAATTTTGGTTCACATCGGTTAAACGGTGTAGATTTGTATACATAACAGACAAACGGACAAACAGACGGACAAACTTTGTGCTTTATATATATACTAGCAGTAGTACCCGGCTTCGCCCGGTGGAATGATGATAATATTTCAGTCTCCTTAACACTCAACGTCATAAATTATATTTATTTATGCATTCATTTCTTACAATATCACACCCAGTGACAATGTGTATACTTAAGTCACTATGGGAAGGCTCTGTAAAATAATGATCATTCTCGTGATATTTGTCTTCAGTCCGAGTCGAGATATGTCGTTAGCGGTCCCAGAATTCGTGACATCTCAGTCGTAGGTGTTTAGAAATATAATGGACTTAAAATCTATGTCAATTGCCCCCAATGACGTTGAGGGCGTAACATCTAGGTAATTTGCCCTACTGATCAGGATGATATTGAAAATTACTACATAACTGACATGAAACTTAGAAAATAATAGAAAAAGTTATTTTTAGGACTCACATTTCGGGAAAGACTTGATTATTTTTAGCCAAAGAGCTCCCACTTAGATCGCTATCTGGTTAAAAGTTTCGTCTTGTTAAGGTTTAAACTGTACGATAAATGTCTGAAGCAATTCCTCCAAGTGAAGCTTCCAGATTTCTCAGTCGATATATCGTTAACGTTCCTGAGCATCCAGTTGTCTTTTCTTCTGACGCAAAACATCTTCTACATAGTGATGATGAACATAGAAGCGACTACTGGCACATATAACTTATCAACGAATGGGAAAAATTGATACTTTAAAGGAATGAATGGAATAAAATAGAAAAGAGATGTACGATATACCATAACACTCGCTGTGAATTTTCTATGTGACCGGCTTACATGTTTCGGTACAGGTTCTCAAGAAGAGGAACCAGATCATTGGCATAAATGAATACAGTAACAGTAGATTAAATAGTATCCTAGACAGATGACTCGCAAAGTAACACGGCCTAATATACGATGTAATGGTTGAACTTCAGAGAAATGTTTCATCTCACTTCGCAGTTGTTATTTAATAAATACTAACATGTTTGTAGCTAACATTGAAATTAATGGAGTGCGTTAGGATAAACGATATTCCTTGTTTTTTCCTCTGGTGTATAAATAAATAAATGTTTAGGTGTGCCCACTCTTGAGCAAGCTACGTATAACTGATCATGAGAGGGGATCATGCAGGGAATTGCATTAGCTTGAAATCATAAGGCATATCAGTAGGGATCAAAGGAATTCGGGGAATGAAGATATCTTCTCCTTTGGCATAGCCTGTCAATACGACTACTACTGAACGGGTATATCAAACTTACAAACTAATGGAAATACACATTTTAAAAATCGCAGGCGATGAAGACTGTGGTGTTACTTAGTAGTATAATGGACGTAACATCTAGGTCATTTGCCCGTTTGATGAGGATGGTAATGAAAACTACTGTTGAATTGACACGAGAAACTTGCAAACTACCGTGGTAGAAAGAAATATTTCAAAATTCACAGGCGATGAAGAGTTATTGTGTGTGGTGATTAGTGGTATAATGGGCGTAACATCTAGGTCATTTGTCCTTATGATAATAATAAGGTATTGAAAAATGACTACTAAACGAACATGGTGTAATTTTAAATCTGATATAGGTAATTCAGATTTCTACCTTCGATGTCTTCCAATGTCTGAACGTTATTTTCTGGCTTAGGCCTATACTGGATGCGTGTACTGAAAGAGCTTATCGAGTACTGCTCGGGTCCAAGCTGCACTAACCTGAGAATATCGCAGATGATAACGATATATTATGATGACAGACGTTCAGGTGGGGGTTCCCGGTCCTATTCACATTGACCGGTGAATCACTCATTCTTTCGTAACACTACAGGGGTTTGAGCAAAGACGCAATATGAATATCAGCATAGTCAGCAATACCAGGTAACACGGCTGGGTCTGGACATTTCTATCATGTCACCTCGCGATGAATCAGCAAGCTATTCTCACACCTGCCACCCCCCCCCCCCCCACCCCCCACCCACCAATGTCTCACAACTTGTGGGACGTGGGTTTGCGACCACGGGACCCCAGCTGAGTCCGGCATTGCTTCTACTTACTGGTGCCGGGCTCCTTTCAGTTCTCTTTCCTGTCAGCCTCCCTTGGTCAAACTCTTGTTCTCTACCGACCCCGTTGGTATCAGGGTATCCGAGGCCTAGCAACTCTTTCACTTTCCCGCCTTAATTAGCCCTTTTCTAATCATTCCTGATAGTCTCATTCTTCGAGGTGTCAGCCTTCTTTTTCTTTTCTTAATATCTCATGTCTTCTGCTCAAGACCCTCAAGGAGGCAGGGTGTGTGTAGCCCCACCACTTCGGGTGCACCCTGGATAGTGCTACATCCTCAAGGGCTCATGGCTGGTGAGTTCGGGAGCTGGCAACCCTGAGGGTTTCCTGAGCGGGTCCGGTTTTACCCTTTTTTTCCATTGCCTTTGGGACGGACCCTGTCCTCTTTCCGGGAATGGAGTGGTCTGTCCGCAATTTCAAGCAGACAGTGTTACTCGCAGGGTACCAAAGGGTAAGTATACACATTTTGGTTCTGATCGGTAAAACGGTGTAGATTTGTGCCAAAGGGCCTAAATGCAGGGAAAGGGGTGATCTGTACGCAATATCAAGTGGACAGGGTTACCCGCAGGGTTCGAAAGGGTAAGTATAAAAATTTTGGTTCTGATCGGTGAAACGGTGTAGATTTGTGCCAAAGGGCCTAAATGCAGAGAATGGAGTGGTCTGTTCGAAATTTCAAGCAGACAGTGTTACTCGCAGGGTACCAAAGGGTAAGTATACACATTTTGGTTCTGATCGGTAAAACGGTGTAGATTTGTGCCAAAGGGCCTAAATGCAGGGAAAGGGGTGATCTGTACGCAATTTCAAGTGGACAGGGTTACCCGCAGGGATCGAAAGGGTAAGTATAAAAATTTTGGTCCGGATCGGTGAAACGATATAGATTTTTGGCAAAAGGCCTAAATGCAGGAAAAGGGGTGGTCTGTACGAAATTTTAGGTGGACAGTGATATTCACAGGGTTACAAAGGGTAAGTATACACATTTTGGTTCAGATCGGTGAAACGGTGTAGATTTGAGCCAAGGGGCCTAAATGCAGGGAATGGAGTGGTCTGTCCGCAATTTCAAGCAAACAGAGTTACTCGCAGGGTACCAAAGGGTAAGTATACAGATTTTGGTTCTGATCGGTGAAACGGTGTAGATTTGTGCCAAAGGGCCTAAATGCAGAGAATGGAGTGGTCTGTTCGAAATTTCAAGCAGACAGTGTTACTCGCAGGGTTCCAGATGGTAAATAACAACTTTTGGTTGAGATCTGTGAAACGGTGTAGATTTGGGCCAAAGGGCCTAAATGCAGGGAATGGAGTGGTCTGTCCGCAATTTCAAGCAGACAGTGTTACTCGCAGGGTACCAAAGGGTAAGTATACAAATTTTGGTTCTGATCGGTGAAACGGTGTAGATTTGGGCCAAAGGGCCTAAATCCAGAGAATGGGGTGGTCTGTCAGAAATTTCAAGTGGACAGGGTTACCCACAGGGTTGCAAAGGGTAGGTATACAAATTTTGGTTCGGATCGGTGAAACGGTGTAGAAGTTTGCCAAAGGGCCTAAATGCAGGAAATGGGGTGGTCTGTCCAAAATTTTAAGTGGACAGTGTTATTCACAGGGTTACATAGGGTAAGTATACAAATTTTGGTTGAGATCGGTGAAACGGTGTAGATTTGGGACAAAGGGCCTAAATGCAGGGAATGGGGTGGTCTGTCGGAAATTTCAAGTGGACAGGGTTACCCGCAGGGTTCCGAAGGGTATGTATACAAATTTTGGTTCAGATCGGTGAAACGGTGTGGATTTGTATACATAACAGACAGACAGACAGACAGACAGACAAACATTGAGCTTTATATATATAGATAGATATAGATCTGCCAACCAGATGAAAAATTAGGACGACTGGCATAATCCTGACACTGTTCATGTCAAGGTTAGTCAAGAACCGGTACCTAATATTGAGAGCATTCAAATGACTGCATCATAACAAATCATCAGTGTGAGCAGGTTCAAGTTCGACGGAAGTACACGCGGGGCCCCTTTGGAATCCCGACAATATTTCGATTGATCATTGTCACACCAGTTTATTTCACAAATTGAAGTTAGGCCTACTGATAGTTAACTGATTTAGATGTAGGGATAATTCCACAGTTTTATTTAACTTAGTTTTTCAGAATATCGGCGAACTGGATTAACATTCCCATTTTAAAGAACTGCTTGAATTTCATTCTTGTCGGTACATGGTTACACAACTACTGTTTTACCTGTTAATACGAAATGGACATTATGACGATGATTCACAAAGAAAAGTGAACATTTAGCATACGGTATGGACAAAAACTCTGAACTAAAAAGAACACCTCGCCTATTCATGCCATAAAAGTAATGTAGCCTACCCATCGGTTTCTGAGAAGCCAAATAAAGAATATTATTACGAAGCTAGTAAGAAATGAAACGAAAATTGCAGGGGATGGTTTGAGTCTGTTCCCTGGAAAGTATCCTGCTGGCGCCCATGGGCGGACATTCGTGTCCTGCAACTTACAGATGTCATAGTTTAGTTCCAATGAAATAAATCAGTACCGATATCCTAGTAATTTTAATGAAATGAGAATTCCTAGAAAACGATCAAACTATTAACGTGATGACACCAATTAGAATTGATCACAAATTTCAAGATATCTGGTCAGGGATATTAATCAGCTAGCTACAAAAATTAATTGTAGCCTAACCGTGAGGGGTAACACATTTACAGTTCTCGGTATTTGGTTGTAGCTAATCGAAATTCTGACAGAGTCAGTGGTTTTATCGTATGAGTTCACTGGAAGATGCGTTAACCCAGTCAATACTAGGCCTACATCTTGAAATATGAATGGCTCGTAGTGTGGACTCGCGTGTTGCTGCAAACCCATGTTATAAAGGAATGTTGTAGCTATTAGCCTTAATAACGTGTGTGTACCGGCAGGGGCGGATCTAGGGGAGGGCGAGGAGGGCGACCGCCCAGGACCCCGCGGTCCGGGGGGGCCCACGCCATGGATTTTTTTAAATTAATTAATTTAATTAATTATACTTTTAAAACTAATTTATAATTCAAATTCCTTTTTAGTACAGCTATGACCTCCAGTGACCGTTTAGCAAGTTTAGATTTCAGTGAAATAATAGAAGACTTCAGCCGGGGAAAAAGGCGCAAAGTAATATTTTCATATTTCATAGTTTACATAATCTTCTCAAGGGGACTTATAGGTTTCTTTCATTTTATTAAAATAATGTACTGTAGTGTACCTACGTAGACTTCAAAAAAGCTTATGATTGTATACATAGATCTTCATTGCTGGAAATACAAAGGAATGTCGGACTTCATCCCAAATTAATAAAAATTATAAAACTAACTCTAACAAACACCAAATCAAAAGTAAAATTCAGAGGAGAAATATCTGAACCGTTTACGATCAAAACAGGATTAAGACAAGGAGATGGTTTATCGCCTCTACTTTTCAATTGTGCTTTGGAATATGTAATGAGGGAATGGCACAGGGAAAATCCTAGGAACATAAGAATTGGAACCAAGAAAGATCAAATAGACTTAAATTGCTTGGGATTCGCAGATGACTTAGCGTTACTGGCTAATAATATTCAAGAAGCCAAAAATCAAATAATAAGCCTACAAAATATAGCACAAAAAATTGGACTTCAGATATCATTTGAAAAGACAGAGATAATGGTAGCAAATCCACTTGTAATCAATCACATAACAGTAAATAACAAAAAAGTTAAAATAGTGAAGCAATTTAAATACTTAGGAGAAATTATAACTTACAACTTGGATGAGAAACCCGCATGGCAAGAAAGAACTAATAAAATGATAAAAGCCCAAAAATTAACATGGTCTACATATAAAAGAAAATGTCTATCAATCGCAACGAAATTAAAACATTACAAGACGGTGGTTCAACCAGAGGTGACCTATGGAAGTGAAACTCTTTTTAAAGTTACTCAGAAAAACAGAATTGACAAAATTTTAAAAGTAGAAAGAAGAATAGCTAGAACATGCATAAATAAAAAATATCAGAAAGATGGACAGTGGCGGATAGTACCAAATGAAGTGGTATACAGAGAACTGGAGCCCATCACTGATACTATTCGGAAGAAACGGCTTTCTTTCTTTGGTCACATCATGAGGACACCAGAAACCAGGTTATCTAGAAAAATTGTAGTGAAACTTTGGAATATGAAACAATATAATGATGATGATAATTGTTGTTTTAAGGGGCCTAACATCGAGGTTATCGGCCCAGGAATATGAAACAACAAGTAGGATGGATTAAGGAAATTAGAGAAGATATGAAAGAATTGGAAATAACCTTGGATGACTTGCAAAACAAAACAACAAAATTAAAAAAACTGAGAGATATAAAAATCAGATTTCAGGCTAAAATAGACAAACGTAATACAGTAAAAAGGGTATTTACAGATGAGGAACGCCTGAGAAGATCAGAGCGAATGAAGAGCTACTGGGCGACTCGGAAAGGAAACTTACTGAAGAAGAGGACCAAGAAATGATTGACTGAAGTGGTCCAATGAGACCGTAAAAGCAGAAGAAGAAGAAGAAGAAGTGTATTCAAAATAATGTAACTATTCTTTATTTTATTATTATTATTTCCAAACTATTTTCCATTTGATTTGATATTTTTTAATTTCCTATTGTTGTGGGCCCCACCTTATCATATCGCTCAGGGGCAAGGCCTGGATCCGCTACAGTGTACCGGTATCTAGGTTGTCTGTAAAGGTACGGTACCGGTACCTGTATATGAATTTGTAGGGGAGACAAGAATTGGAAAGGAGGTAGCCTTGCCATGGCCTTAATTTAGGAACCATCATTTTACTGGATCGGGCTGGTGGGATCTTATAGAACCCTCAGGTACCATTAGCCTATATTATTTTTAGCCTACTTTTAACATTTTGCAAAAATGAGGAAAAAGTAGACTTATGAGATCGGGCAAATGTGTGTCTGTCTGGCTGTGTGTGTGTCCCCCCTATCAACTCCTAAACGGCTGCAGTAAACGAAACAAAAATTGGTAGGAGTAAAGACCTATAGCTGAATATCTCACGGCCATATTTGAAAATGATGTCAGTGCTACCAACTGCTGAAAATTCGCATTTGAAATTTGAGCTCCATGTTGGATATCTTGGAAGGTATGAATCGAAGCTATTTCAAAATTGGCACACGTGTAGATAATAATATTGCAGTTTAATTTCCAGGAGGCCATACATGGCAGTGTTGCCAAAATGATTATAAGCCTGCTGATAGGTCCACATTTTAAAGGCATATACTGTAACTTCTACACTATCAATTGGATTTCAACCAAATTTCGTATGTGCTATGTGTACATAAACAGATATGACTGATCGTATTCTTAAGAGCCACCAGGGCTGCCAACTCTTAATAAATGTTCTCAATTTGTTTTAATCCAAATACCCATATATCAGAAAGTATGCAAGCCGACAGTTTTAAACTATGCACAGGTATAGTACCTGACATTCTATATTAATTTGGAGTAACTTATATACGTCAGTGCTACCAACATGATTCTAAGCCTGCTGAGACGTCCAACTTTAAATTCATGTACATTCTATACTAACTAATGGATTTCATTCAAAATTGGCACAACAATAGATCATATTATTTCAGATTATTTCTGACCAATACATGCATTGCATTGTTGCCAACATGATTTTACGCGCGCTGTTAGATCCAATGTTTAACTGCATGTAACGTCCATGCTATACATGCTATACCAACCAAATTTTGTATTCTGTACCCTAGGAAATGGATCTAAGAATATATTCAGTCACCAGGGCTGCCAACTGTAGTGCATTATTAGGCTACATTATGCTAGGTATATAGTATTTCGAACTAATTAGAAATTTCGATATTACCAACTTAATTTCGTCATTAATCATTGGCATGAATCTTAAATTTTAAGAAAAGTAGGCTCTTTAGTTCGTCACGGAACTTCTTGTTAAAAGTAAACCTGTAACAAGTCCATGTTGGCATACATGAAATGCTCTGTAGGGACATGGAAAACATTATGTAGGCCTATCGGTATTAATAATATGTTTTACCGCAGTAATAAATGCTCAGTACCCTGTGCAGATCAGTTTATCAATTTACAGCAACTAATTGTCGAGAATACAGCCTCATGACGACAATATACATGTTACCCCCATGTTACAAAAGTCTAATTGGAGACGATAAAGTTTCTAGTTTGGGACCCGCATGCCGACAGCTGTTGCAGTATACTCCATTTTTAGTGACTTAATCTGTATTATGTTGGATCCAATATTAAATTGAATAACAAGTGATTAGCCAAGGATCATGTAAGTGACTAATGCGATGTACTGTTATCTTTAGCATTAGATTTGTCTTGGTTAAGGTAAAAGTTACAGAATCAGAGTGTATAATGAAAGTTCGGAGTTGGAAGTGTTTTTCATACGGTTTGGCAAGATTGTTAAAGAAAACAAGTGGAGAAGTGCCGCGATCAAAGTGTTTTCTAGTAGTGAAAGTGTTATCATTACTGAAAAACCGTTTGATAGTGAATAACAACCTAAAAGTGATTATCACGAGGCTCCTTACGGGTTCAGCCATCTTTAAATCCAACTGATAGAGAGGAGAGAGCAACTGTCGGTTTAAGGACAACGTAATTCCCGCGGGTTCAAGCAGGACATATATCCAACTAGGAGTAGAGTAGAAGGTCAAAATGCCGTTTAACAAGGAGCGTGCAGAAACTGGAGCGGCAGAGAATATACAAGAGCAGCAATGTGATATATGTAGAAAGACTGTCAGAAACGAGGATCATGCCATAGAGTGTGAGAAATGTACCAAGTGACAGCACCAGGAATGTACCAACATGACGAGAGGAGAATATGACATCATCAAAAGGAAGAACTGCAGACTAACATGGCTCTGCAATGACTGCAAACCTGAAATAACGGTGTCAAAGAACGTCAGGGATCAAATAATAGAAGTGATAGATAAAAAGTTTAACTCCATAATGGACACTCTATCACAAACATTTCCTCAACTGATTAAAGAGATGTTAACAGAGGCGATCAAATAACTAGAGAGAACCAAGCCGTTGGACATTAGTGAGACAAAAGAAGGCAAAGAGACTAATCACCACCAAAGGAAAATAGAAGATACTGAAATCAGAGATGCGAGTGTAAACTCTCACCCAACTAAGACAACGGAAGTGATACTTGGAATCAGCACAACACCGGAAGTAAACAAAGAGATAGAGGAAGTAAGACCAAATGCAATGAATACTCAATTAAACGAAGACACTCGAGAAAAAGCTATGGAAAACTTATTGATACCAGAAGAGAGGTTAAGTGAAGAAAAACGAGAAAGTGAATGGAAAGCTGCCACATACAACCGTGGAAATAAAACCGTGTCCAACATTAGAGATAGTAATGCAGCTCAAACAAAGAGGAACGATAAAGTGACCATTGCTCCCTTTAGTCGAGAATTAACGGATGCCCATGCCTCTCGAGATAAAGGATTCCCTTACAGTCCAGAACAGCAATCTAACAAAACAGAATGGTCTGTGGCCGTAGGTCGACGACGTAGGGGCAATCTCCCGTTAATTCATACCCCAACAATCATAGGGCCAGCGTCAGAAGGAGATTGCGTGGAAGTACGCAGCGGGAATAAGGATACTCGACGCGACTCATCAGTCCCTTGGAATACACACCGAGGAGGAAGATATAACGCGAACGAAACTAGAAATATTTCTACAAGAGGGAAATTTGTGATCGGCTGCAAACAGACTACGGCCTCACAATTGCAGGCAGCCCCTAAAAAGGCATGGATTTACATGGGTAGATTGCGCAGTGAAACGAAAGCAGAAGATATAATCGACTTCCTCCAAACAAACGGTATTGAAGGAGATATTGAGTGTGAGATGCTTCCGAGTATAAGGTCTAGTAAAGCTTTCAAAATAGGCGTAGATTTCAGATTTTTAGACTCTTTACAAGATCCCAATTTCTGGCCTGAGGACATTATAGTGCGCCAGTTTTTTTTCGGAGGCAAAGAGCAGGCGCGCTCTCATAACCCGGTCTATAACCCGACTCAAACAAAAAAAAATTGGAAACTATGGAATGTTGAAGGGCTGAAGTCAATCATTTCATTAACTTCCGACTTATTCTGGCGCAGGTTTGATGTAATCATAGCCACAGAAACATTCTTAACGGAACATATAAGCCTGCCACACATATATAGCAAGCATGCCCTGGCTATCCCAAAAGAGAAAGGGAGACCGGAAGGAGGAGTAAGCATCTTATATAAAGACTGCATAGGAAAGGTGAAGGAATCACTCATGGAAGAGAACATGGTAACTGTTCGAACAGACAAATTAACGATCATAGGTCTATACATCAGCCCCATCAAGAAAATAGATGACGCAGTGGAACACATTGCGAGGGCCATTACAATAGCGAGAGAAGACAGAAACGTAATTCTTGGGGGCGACCTCAACTGTCGAATTGACAAACCTGACAACAAAACAAGTCTAATTCTAGAACTCCTACATGACGAGGGATACACTCTGCTAAACAGACCAGAAGAGGTCACTTATGTAGCTCCCAACGGGAAAAGCACCATAGATTTAATCTTCGTAAAAGGGGACTGCCTATCACCATACAAGCAAGAAGTCTTATATTCGGACTCAGCTGCTGCTCTCAGGAAACACATACCTGTCCTTTCAAGAATTGTTACAGAAGAAAGGTCGCCGCCCAAAAATAAGAGCGAGTGGATTACTACAAGAAAGCTATGGACTGACACCATCGAAAGGAGAAATGACGAGCTACAAAATATATCTCAGATGCTTGAAGAAGGTCATCTAGATTCAGCACTTAACTCAACGCTGAACATTATCAAAGATTCGCAAATCAGGAAGCCACCAAGAATCGCCAAGTTCTGGTTTGACTCAGAATGTTACAAACTTAGAAAAGAGACCCTGGATCTCCTCCATAAGGCGCGACAATCAAACTACCACCCCACGCTTACAGAGTACGCACTGAAGAGGAAAGCGTACAAAAAACTGCTACAGCAACAGAAAGCAAAGCACATTGAAGAGCGGGCACAAACGCAAGCCCAAGAAGCCCTCAGCGACCCATTCATCGCACTTAAGACGCAAAAAACATGCTCCACCCCAGACCTACCGATAACTTCATGGGAAAATCACTTCTCAAAAATCCTAAACACATAAAATATTAAAACTGCTCTTCCACTACGGAGAAATACTGACACTATAACTGACCCGATAGAACCGCAGGAAGTCAAAACTGCTATTTTGGCCACCAAAGACAAGAAAGCAGTGGGGCCTGACGGGATATTTAACGAAAACTTGAAAGACACCTGTGACACACTGCTTGACACATGGACCACCTTGTTCAACAAGTGTTATGCAACAGGAGAATTCCCAGATGGATGGAGGCACTCTATTATAAAGATGCTGTACAAAGGTAAAGGAGATAGAAACGACCCAGACGCATACAGGGGCATAGCCCTTGAAAACAACATCTACAAGGTCTTTGCAAAAATACTGGAGAACAGACTCGTCGCAGCGGCTGGAACAATGATCCCGGAGATACAGTTTGGATTTATGAAAGGAAGAGGAACTTTAAATGCAGTAAGAAATCTCATTGATAATATACAGGAGAACATTAGACATCCAAAGGGAAAATTCTATGCAACCTTCATAGACTTCAGGAAGGCATTTGATCTGCTGAATAGAGATATGCTCCTTTCTAAAGTAGCCGGCATGATAGGAAAAGACAACCCACTGATTATAGCAATCAACAACATCCTGGCATACAACCGAGTGTCAATAGAGGACGGCAAGACATCTTCAGCAAGCATAGTACAGAGTAATGGAGTTCTCCAAGGGGATCCGTTAAGCCCCATACTATTCAACAACGCCTTGGCAGACATCGAAAAGATCACTCACGGAACCTCCGTGGCAATCTATGTATATGCGGACGACATGGTTATAGGGTCGAACAACAGGGAAGAATTACAAAACGTAATGGACAAACTCGAAGATTACGCCATTAAAAACAGCTTGGAAATTAACAAAAACAAGACAGTCCAGATGGTATTCAGAAAAAGGGGAAGAATCGCAAACAAGCACAGGCTACAGTGCGGAATGGAGGACCTGGAGGTCGTGAGCACATTTAAGTATCTGGGTATCACACTTCAACCTTCAGCTAATTCTTTCAAATGCCATGTAAGAGAGAGAACCGTGGCAGCCATAAGAAGCATTTATGATATCTCGGATCCCACGAGACTATCTTTAAGCACGGCTATGAGTCTATTTTACGCTAAGGTACTCCCAGTTCTAACTTACGGGCTAGAACTTACTTGGGGACACCTAACAGTAACCGATCACCGAGCCATTGAAAGCGTAAAAGCTAGATTTTTAAAAAGAGCATTGGGGATTTCCAAGATGTCACCCTCAAGACTGGCGTACATACTAGCCTCTGAGACATTCCTAATAGAAGATCTACGAACCAGAATGCAGCTTCCATCTACCAAACAAGAACAAGAGCTTCTACAAATTAGGCAGAAGAAAAGAGAAGACATCGACCTGGAGTTTTACTCGACTGATGCCATGCTCAATCGTAGATGGTCTGGACCAAATAATGATATGCGGAGCGCTCTAACTAGGTTGGCAATACATGGTTTTCACCACAAGCTATGTACTCGACAGGGCTATCATGAACCGTCTGAGCAGTGCGTTTGTAAGCTGTGTGAAGGTCATTGCGAGCGATAACATTTCAACAAATGCACCAAACGAGGACAATCCCTTATGGACTATTGTAAAATGTAATCTTTAGTTAACAGTATGATACATCTCAATGTATATCTTATATATGGCAATTTGGCTGCAATAAAGTTATTATTATAAAGTTTCTAGTTTGATCTGTGCGGCTTGTACACAGAGAGGAAGTATTATATTGTGGGGTCTGAAAGCAAGTAACGTCAATTTGAAATTCCAGTGCAGTAATTCAAGTTCACTTTCACATAGCCTAATTAAACGTGTTGATACGTTTGTAATGCACTTTATCTTTTGACAATATTATATTTCCTTCGCCAGCCCCCAAATCAGGTTAGTGTGCACGTAAGCATAGAAAAACCGAATAAAGGATGCTCTGTCTCACTGCTCAAGCAGACACCATTAATTTGTCTAGTCAACCGCAAGGATAAATAATAATAATTTGCGTGACCATGAGCATACAGCCTAATTGCAAACATGGGACTAAAAGCAAATGTTCGCAAGTTGTGCGTCATGGTCGTATAAGTTTTACTGTTGTTGACGAACATAACTGTCCATCTGGAGGAATCGATTCGGATTACGAGTTGGCTACTAACGAACATACGAATATTAATTATGAGACTGATTTGGCTTCCTGGTTTAATTATGGTATTTGACTATTAAAGTAAGTTTTCTTTCTGTGTTCTAGTTTCCTGAATATAATGGAAGATAATCCGTTCATCAAGACTGAGGCAGACTGTTCGCCTTACTCAGATGAATTCCACAACATTGTAAGTTGCATTTTAATTCGTACCGTATATGGTGTAACATTGCAATCTAAGTGATGTGCGTGACAAGCAATACTCTACACTAAAGAGGCTAACCAGGATCTGCTATGTTTCACTTTCTTTATTTCACGTAAGTCCTATTGTGTCTGTATATTTTACCTTGCGTCGTACTTGTATAATAATACTTCCCAGGAGACGAATGAACAGTTGCCCTCTAACAAACTGCAGGACGAGGCTGGTGATGTGTTTGAAGATGAATGGACAGTTATTAAACAGGAACATGAAATACAGGTGATTATCGGTTTTGCATTACCTCTCTTATTATAATACGAATTACTTATAGATTATATGTTATTAGTAGCTTTCAATCACTCAGTCTTGTTTTCTACACGAAGACCTAACAGTAGCTGATGTTATTGCATTGCTACTGCAGTTTCACTCTGCTGGCTCCCTGGGTCCTATTGTCACATACGGCGCTTGAGATATGATTGCCCTGCTGTGTGTGTATCATATGGCTTATAGGCTAGTGGGGAAAATGAAAGGCCGCCAGGGCAAACAAGCTCATTACCGTCAAAAGAACAATGTCTGGGTTCTAACTTGGTCGTCAGCAATTATATTTTAAACGAATAATCATCATCACCACATCTTTCTTCATATTTTAAATGAATAGGCCTAATCATTATTACCAGCCTCCGTGGCTTAGGCGGCAGCACGCCGGCCTCTCACCGCTGGATCCGTGGTTCAAATCCCGGTCACTCCATGAGAGATCTGTGCTGGACAAAACGGAGGCAGACAGGTTTTTCTCTGGGTACTGTCAAAATTTCATTCCAGCAACACTCTCCACTATCATTTCATTTCATCTGTCATTCATTTAATCATTGCCCCAGAGGAGTGCGTCAGGCCTCGGCAGCCGGCACAGTTCATATCCTCGCCGCTAGATGGGGGCTTCATTCATTCCATTCCTGACCCGGTCGGAGACTGGAAGCAGGCTGTGGATTTTCATTTCAATCATTATTACCACATCTTTCTTTTTGAAACAGAACTGCCGTTAGAACTCGAAACAGAATACCTTACATTTCAGGCAAATACACCACACAGTGTCCTTGGCTTTATGTAGAGGATAAGTATGTTGAGTGTCATGCGCTCCAGAATTATTTGTACAAATCCTTGTTATAAACTTTTTAAAATAAATTCTAAATATTTACTTGCCAAAAACTACCGTATTAGGGAGTTCGTTAAAATAGGCTCATATGGAAGAATGAAGGCCACCACACCTCTGAGGTACCGGCAAAAGAAAAAAATGAAAACAATGTCCTGCAGCAATCATACAAAATAGAGCCTGATATTGCTACTTGCTAGACAGGGCCCTTTTTTCCATCCTTTCTTTTGACTTCCATTGGTCAACTGTCCTCCAATTTCGAAACCAATATTACTAGGTATTCATCCATTTTCTTACCATAATAGACTGCTTTTCTTAGTACTGGTTCTTTATTTCCTACATTATTTTTTATACCCTACTTGTCCGATTAAATACATCAGTGCTGTTATTTAGTTTAATATTACACTTGGGTGATTTTTGCGCAGGGCGATATGTGACATGCTTAAATGCGGACTTGAGGAAAGGGTTTTCTTATTATCTTTTGGTCTTGTACCAAGAACACTGCTGTAGGCACTTTCCTCAGTATGTTTTGTAGTCTTGTAGATAGACTGCTGAGGGAATGGTTGAAGTAGTGCAATAGGTTGGAGAGGATTTGAGTGTTGATGTAATCTTTTCTTTTATATTTTTAGATAACTTCTATTAGATTGTATTAGATTGTATTGTTCGATAGAATAAAACAGACATGCACTAATTTTTCACCTAACGACTTCGCTGCAGTGTAGATTTTTAATTCTTGAAAACAAAAGAGCAGCGGGTTGCCAACTTCCATAGATAACAAAATGACATTTTTAGCCAACCTCAACATACCCCCTGTAAAAAGGAGATTTTGATGAACATACATATTTGGCACAATATAATGGTAAATAAAGTCAATAAAGTAATATACAAAGTAGCAGTCTTGATGTTTCTTGCTTTACATGACAAGCTGATCTCGGAATTGTTGATATTTCACCCTGTTGACGGCCTTGGTAAAGATATCTGCTTGTTGATTTTCTGTGTAGACATGCTTTATCGTGAACCATCCTTTGCTCAACTCATCACTGACAAAATTATATTTTATGTCATTGTGATTGCTGTTTAGAGTGAGCTGCCCAGACTTGATCATATTAATGGCACTCATATTGTCAATGAGCAGAGTCACTGTTGGCTTTCTGTTGAGCAGTTCATGAACAATTGTGGTGATGTGCTTCAGCTGTGCTACACATTTTGATGCAGCCACATACTCAGCTTCAGCCGATGATAGTGCCACTGTAGTCTGTTTCTTGGAGCACCAGGCGATAGGTCCATTTGCATATTTTATTGCAAATCCTGTTGTGCTCTTTCTATCTTGATTTCCTCCCAGGTCAGAGTCGGAGAATGCTTCAATTTTCAGTAGATCTGCTTCTTTTGCAACATACTTAATCCCTTTTGTGGCAGTGCCTTTTAAGTATCTTATTGTTCTTTTTACATTTATGACATCTTCTTGACAATGATCAGTGGTATGCCTACTTGCATGATTGACAGCAAAACTGATGTCAGGTCTAGTCTTGGTAGACAGCTGCCAACGGCCTCTCTATAAGCAAACTCTTCTTTTAAAGCAGATGTTGTCTTTTTCATCACTATTGGTGTTGACTTGGGTTTGGATTTTCCTAGCTTGAAACGTTCTATTATCTGTTCAGAGTAGTTCTTCTGAGACAATAAGATTCCATCTTGCTGAATCTCTATGTTCATGCCTAAATATTGTTTTGGACGTCACACACAACAGTTTCAAAAGTTTCCTTCTGTCTTTTCAGCAGTTTTTCCACTTCTTCTTCTGTTTGGCCCATAATCAATCCGTCGTCCACATGAAGGGCAATGAATAGGGTCTTTTTCTGGTTAGTAAAGACACATCTGTCAGATTTTGTTTGTTCCAGATGTTCAGTCTTTAGGAAATCACTTAGTTTTCTGTACCACTGACTTGTCTCAGTCCATAATGTGCTTCGTTGAGTGCACACACCATGTCTGGATGATTAAACCCCTGTGGTGGTCTCATGCATATTTCTTCTTTGAGATCTCCATACAGGAATGCTGACTTTATGTCAAATGTCTTGATCACATATTTTCTTATAGCTGCTAAGCCGAGTAGAACTCTGAGGGACTGAATTCTCACAACTGATGAATATGAGTCACTTAAGTCTAGATAATTCTTTTTTTGCTGACATCCCTTAGCTACAAATCTAGCACGATATCTTCCATCTTCTTTTAGTTTAAATACCCATCGGCTAGTTATTATTCTGTTGCCTTTGGCATAATTTTTCTGGAACCAGTGTCCATGTATTATTATTTTTAAGACATTCTTTCTCTTCTTGTATGGCATTTTCCCACAGTTTCTTTTCAGCGCTTTCCATGCAGTCTTCATACGCTAGTAGAGTTTCATTTTCTTAATCTTCAGAGCCCATATAATAATCCTTGTGCCAGACAGGCTTTTTTCTCTCTCTTCTTGGTCTTCCTTGTTCTTCATCCACTCTTTGGTTTTCGTGACGTACATTTTCTGTTTGGTTTTGATCATTTTCTTGGTGTGGTTGTTGATCCTCTGGTTCTTCTTCCCCTTCTGCTTCTTCTTCTTCTTCTTCTTCTTCTTCACTACTAGAATCTTCAATATCTTCTGATTCGTTGTCTTCTTCTTCTTGATGATTTACTTCATCTTCCTTTTCATCCTCATCAAAATCTTCCACCGTAACAACTGATACTGGGGCTATTCTCTTCTTAGGCTCATAGACTGGTATTATGTCATGGGAAGTGTTGATTTTCTTGGTTGTATTGTTGAATATTTTGTAACCATTTGTTGTGTATCCCACAAATATTCCTTTGTTGCTTCTACTGTTTAATTTCTTGTTCTTTCGTACTACTTTTGAGTACACTTCTTGCCCGAAGATGAACATTCGTGACAGGACTGGTTTCCTGGCATACCATAGTTCTGCTGGTGTCTTCTCACAGGTGGAGGTTGGACTCCTATTGAGGAGATATGCTGCTGATTGGACGGCATGCCCCCACATGTCATTTTGTAGTTGGGCATCAAGTAGCATGGCTCTGAGTTTATTAAGCAGGGTCCTGTTCATGCGCTCCGCTTTCCCGTTCAGTTCTGGAGTATGAGGAACAGTGTTATCCAGCACTGTTCCATTTTTCTTGCACCAATGTTTGAAGAAATCACTGTTGTACTCGCCACCATTACAATCCTCAGTTTGTGCACTTTCATGTTGAATTTAGCTTGAGCTGTAGTGATGTATTCCTACAGATATTCTTCAGCTTCATTCTTTGTCTCTAGAAGGTACACTTCCAGAAAATGAGTGAAGTCATCTAGCACTGTCATAAAATAATTTTGCCTTTGTATGTTGGCGGATCAAGCTTTCCACATACATCACTATGTATTATCTCCAATGGGCGTGTAGCTCTAGCTCTCACAGTATTGAAAGGAACTCTTACTTGTTTAGCTTCTGTGCACACTTCACACTTGATTTCTTCACATTTTGACAGGCTGCTTGGTAATCCTTGGCTGAGTTCTTGCAGTTTCTTCAGATATCTTGTACTGATATGGCCCATATTCCGATGCCACATCATGGCGTTATTTGTTTCTTCTTTCTTTGTCACGTGAGCTTCCAAGTTGTTTTTCATGTCTATCATGAACAGACCTACTTCATTTTTACTGCCTGTCATTAAGACATTTTCATTCTTGTCAAATATTTTAACTTGGTTGCCTTTAAACAGAACTGTTCCACCTCCATTTGTGACCCAGTTCACTGACAGTAGATTTCTACTCAGCTCAGGCACATATGAGACATTCTGAAATATGATATCTTTGGTTTCAATGTCTCCTTCAAGTTCAGTAACCATAGTCCAACCTTTCTTTGCAACTTTTATATTTTGAGGCTCAGTTGTTCTCCTGTTGGTGAGCAGTGCATCTTGTTTGGTCATATGGCTCGTGCATCCACTATCCACAACAAACTCTTCAAGAAACTCTTCTCCAGATTTTTCTTCTGTTGTATGGCATTGTTTTTCAACCACGTATAGCTCCTTTTCTCTATTTTGAACCCGTTTTCTGCGCATCCTCTCTCTGTGGCAATTCCAATCTGGATGATTGTCTAACCCACAATATTTGCATGGTTCAAAAGTTTTACCTGCATAGCAGTCAGAGGTTTCGTGTCCACCTTTATTACAATTTTTACACTGTGGATCACTTTTTCCTGAAGCTTGCTGCTGTTGCTTCTGTTTTGGCCTTCCCTGGTCTTGCCTGTTAGGAGGGCAGTTGTTAGCTTTATGTCCAATCTTGTTGCACTTGTAGCATTTCACTTGACTTGGATTGTTGGATTTCTTTTCAGTCTTGAAAGCTACTTTGAGTTATTCAGTTGTATTTGATTCTTCTTGTATCATAAGTCTTGAAATGAGATTTTCCAGGGTTCTCTCAGCAGCGGGTATGACCTCCCACACTGTAGTAAAATATCTGTATTGGCCTGGAAGAGTGGTAATTATTTTGGTGATTACCATCTGTTCACTAATGTCTTCTTTTAGACTCCTGAGTCTTGCCACTAGATTTCTTACTTCGGATATATTTTGCATGAGGGTTTTGTTGTTATCATACTCGTATCCGCAGAAAGATGACAATAGCTGATACTTCTGTTGTTCAGTGTCTCTCTTGAATATTTTTGT
This sequence comes from Meconema thalassinum, assembly GCA_946902985.2. Classification (NCBI taxonomy): domain Eukaryota; kingdom Metazoa; phylum Arthropoda; class Insecta; order Orthoptera; family Tettigoniidae; genus Meconema; species Meconema thalassinum. Next base: position 242,997,618 of record OX336395.1, read on the forward strand.
TAGGAGATCGAACATCGATTTTGATGTTTCACAAGTTAGCACTAGAGGTTTCAAAGAGTAATCTATTGTCTTGAGAATGTAGTACCTAACTTTGGCATCCTTGGCCTCCCATTGTTCCAACTCCTTTGCCTTATCCTTATCTGGTTTTGTAGCAGTTCCTTTCAGGAAAGATAGGAGATACCTGGATTGGAGCAGCGTTGTTAAATCTAGCTCCCATAAAATATAGTTTTCTGAATTTTTTAGAATGGTAAAACCTCTTAGCTCTCCCACACTATCTTCTTCGGTCATCGTTTGCTGGGACGCTGGTGTTGCTAATTCTTATTTCTTGATTTCCACGATCCGCTTAGCTCAATGAGCGTGTCTGTAGCCTGTTGAAGTAATCTTTTTTTTTATATTTTTAGATAACTTCTATTAGATTGTATTAGATTGTATTGTTCGATTGAATAAAACAGACATGCATTTATTTTTCAAGTAACGACTTCGCCGCAGTGTAGATTTTTATTTCTTGAAAACAAAAGAGCTGCGGGTTGCCAACTTCCATAGATAACAAAATGACATTTTTAGCCAACCTCAACAGTGAGACGCGGTAAGCCCTTTCACATGGGCTGCACCATGTCTAGCATATGTTTCTAATGAGTACATTTACATACTCTCCGGGGATGGTTTATGTGAATTTGGGACTGAAATACGATCACAGATTTTCTTGAGGTCTGACCAACATAATTTCGACCAAACCGGAAGATTCGCATTGATGATGTTCTCTAATAAGTTCTTGTTGGTTCTAAGTTCTGTATTCTTCAAGGATTGATGATGTTCCCTTGCAAGGTTTCTACACCTTCATGGGCTTTTGGCTTGTGGCTTTCAGGTGCCCACCTGCTTCCTTCTAAGTTTGGTATTCTTCAAGCATTGAGGCATTCTTTGAAATTCTTTATATTTTGTAGACAATTAGAAGCCAGTTTTCAGTGTTTTTATCGGAATTAAAGGATTGTTTTTCAGTCGGTCAACACTTATGTGTGCCCTTATATATTCTCGTTGTCAATCTGTCGCAGTATTATTTAGATTCTATTATTTTACAACCAGTGCACATATGTTGGATATTTTGCTGATATATGCATTGCCCTCTCTGTTATTGTTTGCCTTTCTCTTCAACCATGAGCAAAGAAGCTTAAGCTTCAGGATAACAAGCCGGTGGCCATGATTAAATAGTTTCCTTAGAGGATAGCAAGAGCTTCCAGCCAAATCAGATATTTTAAGAGGCGGGGTGGGGGGAATGCAGTGGAATGATGATTAAGAATTTAATACAGTGTGAAAGATTACGGTTCTTGTTATTCAATATTTTCTGATATATATTGCTTAACTCGGAAAGAGCAGCCCCGCTTTTCTATCATCTTCACCAGGACGATAGCGGACTGCAAATGAACAAGAGTCTTCTTCTCTCAAAGCACTAGCCTTATACATCCCCATTGTCCATAACATCATCCCTCTCATTTCCATCATCATATACATCCTTCCGGGTTAATTCGTAGGAACGATATATATACGGGGTGGACCACGTAGGTTGAGACTGTACACTATCTCAAAAACTAAGCGTTGTATAAAGAACTGTCTGGAATAAACATCGGGTGATATTAAGGGGGAAATAACATGCTATATGTCGTAGTTAATTTAGGGAACGTTTGGATCGTAATTTGACTTTCATGTGACGTTTTCTAAATGGGAGCCAGCCACTTTTATTGTTAGCAATTCTTCTAAGTTGTCTTTTGAGGGGTTTCGCCTAGTCTATTCAGCGGGCTATTGGTGTCCGTGCCTTAACCCCCACAGGAGTAGCAAATTGCGCGCTACCTCCCTTTATTTGTGAAGCAAATCTGCGCCTCTTTATTGCGAGAATTAAAAGCTCAAACAGCCATAACCTCCCTACGAAGACTTCCAAGAAGTTGTTATATTGGCTTTCACGGCCAGTGAATTAAAACCCAGGAAATTTTCTAGGTTTATGCCGTGCCTTGTGTTCGATTTCACCTAGGAACATAAGCTGGCTCATCAGCGGGCTATTGGTATCCATGCCTGGACCCCCCAGAGGAGTAGCGAACCTCGCGCTACCTCCCTTCTTCATGAAGCGTATCTGCGTTTCCTTACTACGGAAGCTAAAAGCTCAAGCAGGCTTAACGTCCCTTTATAAAAATGAGAGGTGGCGAGCAGTTTGCTACTCCTGTTGGGGTCCAGACATGGATACCAATAGCCAGCTGATGAGCCAGCTTTGTGTTCCAAGGCGAGACCCAACGCAAGACATGGCATACACCTAGAGAGAAATGGCTGAAATTTAATACACAGGCCGTGAAATCCAATATACCAATGCTTATTGTGTTTCTTCATTCCTGATACAAAACTAAACAGCATTTCGTACACCAATTTCATAAGTCCATGGTTCTATTCCTGGTGTAGACAATGCAACATTGATGGCAGTTAGGTACACTGCGTAATACCAGTAATTGCATACGCATCGGACCTTAGCGTAATAGTTGTTCAAAATGATGGCCTTCCACCTCAATGCATTTTAACTCTGTGAATGAACTATTGATGTGTCCGTAAGAGCATGTCTCTGTCAATACTGGTACAAGTATTTCGTATCCGCGCCTTCATGTTGTCCGGAATCGTTGGTGTTTCACAATACACTTGATATTTCAGGTAACCCCATAAGAAAAAGTTCGGGGAAGTAAGGTCATTTAAAGGGACCTATCCAACGATCGTGGTTATTGTTATTTACAACATCCCGATCAGGGCATTTATGGACTTCGTTCATATTTGACGTTATTATGTGCGTTGGTATACGAACAAGTGCAAAGTGCTTTATACAAAGTTGAAAGGGTTGGTATGAGGAATAAGGAAACAAAATAAAAAATATTGGTTCCCATTTAAAAACGTCACGTGACCATCAAATAACTGTCCAAATGTTCTCCAAATAAACCACAACATATAGCATATTCTTTCCCCCTTAATATCACGTAACTTTCATTCTAAACATTTCATTATACAACGCTTAGTTCTTGAGATAATATACAGTCTCAACTTACGTGGTCCATACTGTATATGAGCCAACGGCTTGATCATTGTGAACCACAGGATTCTATGAGATCTCCACAGTTAACCAACATTGGGCGTGGCCAGAACGTGGATGGGTAACCGTTTCTGCCTATGAACCCAAAGCCCGTCATTATATACATGTATATATATATATATATATATATATAATCAGCTCTTCCTTTCTTTCTTCTCGGTAATTTTAGGGCACAGCTGTAGGTCTAGGAATGTATGTGTTGGGAGTTTGCAGGTTCTGGAAGACTTCCCTTGAAGTTATTATAAAGTAAATATAAGGATCGGTTGTCAATGATGATGCAAAATAAGTAAATTGGGTTGAAAAAATGGGACACAAATAAGGGATTCTATAATTCAGAAACTAAGATGAGATGCAACAAAATATGTGGGAAATAAAATATTATGTAAAATAACCGATTTTATGTAAATCCCTGAAGAATATTGAACGCTACCTCTCAAAATGTGTGCACTGAAATGTGCTAAATTAGATGTTATTAATACATGCCTACCGTTTTCTGTCTTCTTCATGCCCAGTCTTCGTGATGTGCGTTAAGTTCTCCCCCAATTGTGTGTGATCCAAAGGTTTTGCGGTGTGAGAAAGAGAGGATCATTGGCGCCGATTATCATGCACTCTTAGAGGGCAGTTTATGTTGGTAACATTCAGGTGAGCAAGGTAAATTGAGAGAGTTTAGGTGCGTGGAACTGGGAAGGGAAACGGGAGAACAGTATATTGGAGGCTGAAGCGGATTAAAGTCAGGATACCACCACAATGAACACCATCGATATGTTCAAAGTTGGCCATGTTTCCTGAATAAGAATTAAGTTCATTGATAAGTAGGCCTACCAATTTTCATTCGGAGTCTGTGGAGGGGGTTATTTCTGGGATTGCCGTAAAACAGAAGGACGATGGTCAGCAAAATATATATATTTATACGTTTTATTTAAAAGATATTGATGATGATGATGATAATTGTTGTTTTAAAGGGCCTATTATCTAGGTTATCGGCCCGTAAGAGGTATTGACACTAGGCATTGTGGCCAAGTAGATTTATGATTTGTGATGTCGCGTGGCGTACCCATCGTTAGTAGCAGAATATGAAGTTTGAACACCCAAGTCTGGGATGTGAACTCTAAAACGTCCAATCTGTAAACAGTTTCTAACCCAGATCTTGTCCATTGCAAATCAAGGTTGTGAAAGGCAGATGAAAGGCAACTTATTCTTTGATTACGTCAGTGCACAATTAAAATTTGTGTGTGGGATATAATTTTACCTATGTAATATATTTGTGAAACAAGCAATTTCTGTGCAGGATGATTCTGATCTTACTGATGATATTACAATTGAAGAATTTTCTATACCTGAGATTGTTCCGTGCCTCAAAATGGAAACACCATCTTCAATGAGTGGCGGAGATTTGGAAGAGGTAAGTACTTTATTGAGTTACAACTTGTTCCATCTCATAAAATACTTAATTGTCATTTTCTTCTCAACAGAAGAATGGTGTATTCAGACGTTATCCTTGACAGATGGAAGCTGTCGTCTACTGGGTTGTGTATTGTACATAAAGTACAAGACGTGTTGATAAATGGTGTGGCATTATGATGTCTGAGAAATGTTGGACTCAAACCGATTACCTCCCTCTATATATGCTGTTGCCTAATACACTTAGCTAATGGAGAATAGGTCTTAATTCTCATAGGCGAAGGGTATATTATGTGAAGCTTGCATATCCTTAGCACAATCACGTTGTATTAGTTTCCCGGTGTGAAGTTGGTATTTGTATGTATTTTAATGGTCCAGGTATACCAAATGATGAAGGGTCAACCAACTTACCTTATTCTAAACAGGGGACTGGTACGAGATCCCTACGTAATCTGCCCGCATTACGCAATCGATCGAAATTTTCAATGCTTATAGACAGACACACAATTTCATTTGAGACTGTTTTGCCTCCAGTCTAGTCTGCAAGCCTCTGTTTGCCATATAGTTGCTTCCATGATCCTCTATTAGTAGTTGGCATCGCAGCCTCTTTTGCTTCTACACCTCTCACTTGGAATCGTTCAACAATGAATATAATGAGGTCTACCTCTACTTCTCCTACCCTCTACAGCCTCAGTCATTAACCTCTTAGGTAATCTCTCCACCCCCTTTCTCTTCACATGACCCCACCATCTGAGTCTGCCCATACGAACAGCTTTAACTAGCGTGACAAGGATACGAGGGAGATTATGTTATGGCGTGAAGATCACGAAGCCAATAACCAAACACTTGAGTTTTTTTAACTGAGCGTACCTAAAGAAATCAAAATCTGAGAGAATTAACATTATAGGTTAACTCATAAAATCTCCGTTTCATACAGCAAAGTCGCTCTACATACTGAGTGATGTAGGGAGAATTTAATCGCTATAACTTCTTTCATGCATAATACTGTAGATCACTATTGAGATCTCGCTGTATTGGCTTTTATACTGCTCGATTCTATTTACTTTCCCAACTACCATCCTGAGAAAACACACTGCCCAAGCACATTAAATGTTCCACCTGCTTCAATTTACTTCCTCCTACCAAGAACCCATCCTACCATCAAGTCTCACTGCAGCCTGATTATCAACATAAATATCTTTGATTAAGCCTACTTAGAACGCACTGTATTTTGTTTCTCGTTTAACGTATTCAGGCATGGCTTAGACGTTGATAATATAACACGGCTAGTATATACTGTGCCCGAAATCCAAGTAGCGAATAGGCTATGCCAACTGCTATGTATAACAGTTGTGATGTCCGACATCCACCATAACGGGAAGGAGCGCTGGACAGGAAGACATATTGAGCCTGGCGGCGAGTCTGCTATGTGACAAGGACACGAGGGAGATTATGTTATGACGTAAAGATCACGAAGTCAATAACCAAACACTTGAGTTTTTAAACTGATCGTACCTAAAGAAATCAAAATCTGAGAGAATTAACATCATTGATTAACTCTTAAAATCTTACTTGAGATCTGGGTTAGAACCCCCTCATTTTCAGATATAGGCTCCTGAGTGGCTACCTTCATGCGTTGTTCACTGACTTTCTCTACTGCCTCACTAATAATGTCTGTGAACCCATGAAACCTAGTAGGAGAACTAGGCAAATTCATTATAGCGCATAGCATGTCACCTCCTGCCTTCCCCTTATCAATTGACCTGAGGCCATACCGCGCCCGCTGAGCTGAGTGATATTTTTCCTTGCAACATTTGCTAATGTAATGCAACATCTTAGAACGCACCCGAAGACCAGCTCATGGCTGGAAATGATTATGGATGTATGAAGAAATCCACGAATTATTTATCCGAGTCCTTATTAACATGTTGCAAGGCTCAGATCATCTCATTTTGTAATTCTGCATATTCTAAACATTCTGCTGAATGTGATTTTATATTATGGTAAGGTATTTTACATCGCAGATACGCGAAACGGAAGGAGTTAGTTGCTAAACGACTCATGTATTCACTGAATCCAGCAAGTAGAAGCTCCGCACTTCGCACTCGTATTTGGTTACTGTCCACACTGGACGTGTGAAATTGTCCGTCATGTTAGACGAGGAAAATAGTCCGCCTGGGAGGCGAAGAAGTTATCAACGTGCATAGTTGCTTATTTATGCGCCAAGTAGTGTGCCATCGAGCTATATTCAACGCCTGTGTGTGCGTGAATAACGTTATCTTTGAAATTTGTGAAAATTGTGAAAATTACGCCGTGGAACACCACATGTCAACCACGAGGCCGTCAGAATTCTTTGTCCACAAGGGACACCAAAATATTCGAAATCAGTGAACAAGTAATAGTTCCAGTGGTTGATTTTAACGCCACAAACATTGAAAACATTGCAGCCGCTATTGCGAGCAATTTCAGCCGTGGATCGCTAGGATGCCACGTGATTCAGTGTAACAGTAAAATATGTGAGAATACGCCAAGTAGGCGAGATAATAGAAGCTGTGAAAGCAGATAAATTTGATAAAGTCTGCATCGTGTAATTTCAGTGAGCTTGTTACTATTCATCATTTTGGTTTCAGTGAAAGCTGTGATTTAATTGTGATTTCTACGTGTGAAAATAGCCACGAATCATGTACTTTTCTGCTGACCACGTGTATGAAGTGAATATTCATCTATCTATGATGGGGATGATGGAGTGAGGACCCCATGATGTGAAGGAACCGTTCTGAGGAAATTACAACATGACGGAAGACCCAGATGTACAGCACGTGGAGGAGATGGTCAACAGAAACCATCAGTTCTGTAACTAAGCTATGCATTTTCATTATGATGAGCTTTGACACCATCCAGTTCTTGGTGATGAACGTAGTCAGGGAATTAACTAGTATGTTACTAGAGCATCGAACCCTGGACTAGCATCGTATCATTAGCAAATTCAGCAGATGTGAGAATTTGCGTATTTCTGTATAATTTGTGTCTAGTGATTTGACACAGGATATTTGTAGGTTATAAGACTGTAAACAGTACTTGAAGTGACATCTCTGTCACGTCAAAGCACTCTGATCGAGTGACACTTCCTTTTACTACTATTTTTTTGATGACATGCTATGTCTTATTTTACTGCGTGTTTCTACGTAGTACAGGTGTGTTATTATTGAATGTTATATTGGGATAAGCTACAGGCCAGTTCATATAGGACTTTCTTTGGAGAGAACTGATACCTACATGTGAAAGAAGTGTTTTGTTAAAGTTGCCAGACGCAACGAATGATTTGAGCACAAGCTCATTGATATGAACAGTTGGAATTATTACCCAGCAACCACCGAGCGCACAGAAGTGAGACCGACTTATTTCAGACTCTAGACGAATGCTTGTAGCATCGCTTACTGTTAGTTTTGTATTTTCATTATTTGGGTCAAGTTCTCAGCAGCCATTTTTTTTAAATCAGATGTTTTGATCTTGTAATGGGTGACCGTCACAAGTCACATGTTTGATCGCTTTGCATAGCGACTACGTTTGACACTATTGGAGAGTGTTTTTTAAATATTCAGATAAGGTTTATTCTTTGTTATTGACTAGTGTAAGACACCCTTGTTAGAGGCTATTCATGGTATTTTAGTGCTTGTAATGCACGTATATCCGGACTCAGTTCTGTGGACTTGTTGTTTCCTGGAGTTAACTGAAGTGTTTCCCAGTCCTGCCCGAGGTTAATCAGATGTGCTGAGCGCCACTGATAACTTGTGTTATTGTATTGTCCGAGCAATAGGAGCTCGTGGAGGGTATTCCGACTATTATGTCGATGTTATAGCAGGTAAATGATCTCGCAGGAGACGCTACTGCTCAGCTTAGGTGTCTAGGATCGTCAGCACTATCGTCATAAACCTACAATAAACTTAAACTTACGAAATAATAATCACAAGCATAATTATTCTAAAATGAGCTGATAATTAATTGTTTCTTATAATCTTGAAATGCACATTTTGAGCTTGCTGACCGACACCTTGTGATGTTATACATTTCCTGGCGGAAATGACTTAGGACAGATTTAGAGACGACGGAGTGTTGCTTAGCCATTAGTTCGTAGTTGGTGGAGCACGACACTCATGTGATGTAAGTCGTAGTTATAACTACGCCATTACCAACCTAACTAACACGCCCTTAGTTGACTCTGGATGCAAATAGTATTCCAAAACGTGTAGGCAGGGTAATAATATGCAATTATGGTCTTGTGTCTTACTTATTTACAATGTGTGTAATCCCATGTTTACCCTTATATATATTGTATGTATTCTTTATTGTCAGACAGATAGAATCTACTAGTGACAATATAATAATTAACAATAAAATTTACAAGTATTAACAAAACAATAACAGCAAACACGAAAAAAATAGAAATACACTAGTCTATTATAAATCAACAACCACAACCATACAGACACGCACTCAAACATCCTATCTCAAGCATTCATTCATACATTCCCTATGTACAAGAAACATTGAAATAATTACAGAAAAAAACAAAACTATCTACAGTAAACGGAAAAAGGCAAAAACATAAAATGAAAGATAGGAGAAAAAGTTCAGAAACTGGGAAAAAAGTAATATAAGAGTGACATTCGAGGATCTAGATAACAGCAAACAAAAAATACATTACTTCAGTCGCTCGTACATTCAATTAAAAAATCAATCAACCATTCATTCAACCACATGTTCAATCAATCAATCAATCAATAAACGCAAATAAAAAAAACACAAAATGCACACACTATGTTACAGCTCACTTGAGATGTTTCTCATATCTGTTGATAGAGAGCCGAAGTGAATATCAGTAGCACTTTTACTCTCCATCAAGCTGTATGTTGACTGCAACCGGATCAGACATGACTTTTTATGTACATTAATTCTCGATCTGCCCCCATCGAACGTGTGCTTCCGTCTGGTGGTTCTCTGAGGGACGTGAAAACCCAAGTCAGCTAGCAACTGAGTATAGTCAATTCCACCATTTACCAGTTTCCACAGGAATCTCACGTCTCCCACTGTGCGCCGACTGCTCAGTGGAGGAAGACCGTACACGTTGCAATAACTCTCATACTCAGCTCTATGGTACGATGTAACGGAGCCATTTGACAAATCTCTTTTGCACACGTTCGATGGCGTCAATTTTATTACTGTGAAAAGAATTCCAGATCACACTACAGTACTCCAATTTAGGCCGAATGAGTTACTTAAATAATTTGGATAGAGTTATGTCCGAAAAATAATTTAAACAATTTCTTTTTAAAAATCCCATGATCCGGAAACTTTCACGACATATTTTTGAAATATGTTCATCGAACGAGAAATTATTTGTGATTGTCAACCCTAAATCCTTAATGGTTGACACTCTACCTAGCGTTTCATTATTAATACAATAATTAAACCTGGGTAGGAGGTTACGTTTCAATGAAACTGACAAAACTTTACACTTTTGAGTATTCAGTTTCAGTTTCCATGTTTCACACCATTCACTGAGTTGGTGTAGGTCTTCTTGCAACAACTCACAGTCATTTAAAGTACTGATGGGCATATACAGTTTAAGGTCGTCAGCGTACATCAGGCACCTAGAATTATGAATTATACGGGGGATATCATTCACAAAAAGTATAAAGAGCAGAGGGCCCAATACATAACCCTGAGGGACACCGGAAGTAACGTTTACAGATTTAGACTTATTATTATTATTAATTATAACTGATTGGGTTCTGTTTGAGAGGTAACTTTTGAAGAAACGTAAAAGATTACCAGTTATACCAAAATTTGAAATTTTATGAAGCAGTAGGTTGTGATGTACGCTGTCGAAAGCCCTAGGCCAACTTTTACGGTTTATCCGTAAAATTTACGGAAATTTCAGCATTTTACGGTTTTACGGATGAACGGTGTCATTTTACGATTTCGCGGACAAAAATTTGAAACGATAATTTACGTTCGATAATACCGCCCACTTCCGTACAATCGATTGTTTGCGTGGGTCGAAGGCAAGTCCACGATAGTCGATAACTCGTCTTTGATATGATTCGTACTTTTAACCGTGTGATGTTTGTGTCGTTATTGTAATTGAATTTGAAGCCGGGATAACCGTTCTTCCATGTGAATCTTAGGTGTCGACAGGCTCTGCTTCGCATATTCTTTGTTCCGCTCCGTTCGCTCGTTGCGATTTAAACCATATTCTTTGACCACGTTAGTTGTTCATTGTTCGCGAAGTTGGCGTTCCTTGAAGGTTTTCGTCTTTTAAGGTTTTGGCATATTTTAATGAAGCGTTCGAGTTTTTGTGCTATAACTTCGTGCTTTGCAGATTCCTGTATTCCTTGGACTAATTACATTCGTTCCACGTGTGTGTGTGTGTTTTTTTCTATCATGTGCATATTCTTTCTTCACGAGGTTGGCGTCGTGTTCATTTAATGGTTTAAGACTTTGTGTGTTTTGACATGTTTTAATGAAGTTTTGGCTGTCTTAAGTGTTTTATGTTATAATTTTATGTGACGTTCAGTGATCCAGGTTCCTTTCGATGTTTTAGTAGATATCGAGAATGAACAAATCCAACAAGAAACAGTACTTCCAGACATTTAAAGAATCATACTCGGTTGATTTTCCGTGCATACTAAAATCCAGTAAGGGAGAAAAATTTGCCTTTTGCACATTATGTGGGTTTGATATTACCGGTAATATTGCACATGGTGGAAAAAACGATTTAAGTAATCATGTGAAGTGCGGTAAACACATTAGTTATGTTAAATCGAAGGAAGATAGCAAGAAAATCAACACCTTTTTTGCTAAGTCTGGAAACGTTGACAGTGACGTAATTAGGGCCGAGTGTCTGTTTACTTCCTTTTTGGTGGAACACAATGTGCCCTTAAGTGCGGCTTATCATGCTGGTGCTTTATTTAAGAAGATGTTTCCCACATCAGAAGTTGCAAAGAAATATAGTTGTGGTCACACGAAAACGACATGTATTGTAAATAAAATGGCAAAAAATGCATCATCTGAAGTTGTTAAGTGTCTTCTGAACCGACCGGATACAGATAAATCCCTTTTCTTTTCATCAGTGAGAAACTACTTTTATACAGCCTGTGACTACATCATCAACAAGTTTCCCCTCAAGGATGACGTGTTAAAGAATGCTCAAGTTGCTAGGTTAGACAAAATTGAAGATGCACAGTTATGTTCCATTCGTTTTTTCTTGGAAAAGTTTCCTATCATGTTATGCAAGGAAGGGAATGAAACTACAGATGAGGTGGTGAATGAGCTTCAGAGGCAGTTCACAGCTCTTCAGATAGATGACACTTTGGCTGCACATCAAGATGCTGCAAGTGATTCCAGTTGGGCACAAATATCAAGAATTCGTGGAGCCGATGGACTTCTTAAGTATAACCGAATTTCTAGAGTATTGCTCTCTATTCTCACCATACCCCATAGCAATGCAGAATGTGAACGTTTTTTTAGCCTTGTGAAGAAAAATAGAACACAGTTCAGGTCATCCATGTCCAATGAATCTCTGGAGTCTATTTCTATTTTGAAGACCAGGAGTTGTGGTCCCTGTTATGACAAAACATTTTCTCAAGACTGTTTGCAGGAGGCTAAAAAGGCCACAACCATGACTTAAAAGTCGTACTAGCATGTGATTTGCAGTGTGTATTATATTATTTCTTGCCTGTGTTACGTTAAACAAGTTTTATTGTTTAAAGCCTTTTTCAATTATCGTATATCAGCGTAATCTATCAAGGAAGTCCTGTTATGTCTGCTCCAAACCAATATTCACCACGCCTGCTGCTGATTAACATGGATTTCTTCTTGATTGTTATGTTCATCTACAAATCATGTAAGTAGATATGATTTCATTGAAGTATTCTATTTAAAGCATGAATTATTGTATTTTGTAGCCCAGAAGTATTATTATTTTCGTCAAGCCGGGGTATGTCGAAAATCGTTAGATTTTTTTTGTCGCGCGTGAGTTTTACTGATAGCCCTTTTCAAAAGTTGGCAGGTATGGTATAGATAACATCAGCACTACCACGGTTATTCATAAAGGTGGATACATCATGAGTGAAGACTGCTAGGTTGGTAGCAGTGGATCGCCTAGGAAGGAAGCCGTGCTGAAATTCAGTGATGAATGGAGACACGTGGGCGTACACTTCGTCCCGAACAATTGATTCAAAGACTCGTGCGAAAATAGACATTAGTGATACTGGTCTGTAATTATCTACTTTCTGCCTGGAGCCTTTCTTTAACACTGGGGTGATATGGACTGATTTCCAGCAATCCGGAAACACTCCTTCACTGATGGCTTGGTTGAAAAGAATATCAAGTGGACGAGATAGCTGGTGGCATAAAGATTTAATTATTTCTCTAGGAATGGCATCAGGACCGGGAGACTTGCCAGAGGTTAGATTATGTCATTTATTCTTAATGCAGTCTTCGGAAATATGGAAGTAAGAAATGCTGTCGTTACTGGAGGGTGGCAGATCAGGTAGGGGTGGCGGTATAGAATTTACAGGAAGGAATAAGGTTTCGAAATATTCAGAAAACAGCTCACAGGCAGAGTTTGCATCAGTACTGGTACGTCCGTCGTACTCGAGCGAGACCGGTAATCTGGTGTTCCTAGATCTCTGCTTAATGAAGGACCATAGTCTGTTCGGATTAGATTTCACACTGGAGTCTATGTCTTCCAGGTAGGCGTCATACTTTCGGTGCTGAATTTCTTTGAATTCGGTCCTCCTCACCACAAATTCAATTCTATGGCATTCCAAAGAAGAGCGTTTCCATTGACGATGAGCCCTATTTTTCGAGTGTAGTGCGCTGATTACATCTGCATCAAACCAAGGTGGATAACGGTAGGGATTAACCTTCACACGAGGAACTGCTTCTCGAACTGTGGACATCAAGAGATCATAAAATATCTCACAATTCTCATTAATGTCGTTCCTGATATCAAGGAGGGACCAGGGGCAATATTCCAGCAAAAAATTCAGGTGGTTCATGTCTGCCTTCTTCCAGTTAAAAATTTCCCTGCGAGGTGGTTTTTGAAATAAACTAGTGTCATGAAAATCTATGTTCCATATTAAAGCACTATGGTCGGATGGAATCCACCCCGGTTTTTCTAACTCTACAGACTGAGAGATTTTAGGAATATTAGTAAACAGTAGATCGAGGTAGTTTTGTCCACGGGTGAGATGTGGATTCAATTGATGCAGAGAGAATTCCTCAATTATCTCGCAGAAGATAGAGTTCACTGCACTTTCAGTTAGTTTTGAAGGTATGAGAGAAGGCTCGTCCTGCTGTCCCCATGAGATGTCTGGCACGTTAAAGTCCCCACACAATATAACGGTATCCTTGTCCTTCAACTGGGCGTGCACCCTGCTGAGAGAGGTATGTAGCTGCTCCAGGCGGTTTAAGGAGGCAGGCGGGGGTAGGTACACACAGCCCACGAACACACTAGACCTTCCTTGGATTTCCAACCAAACAATCTCGCATTCACTTTCTAAGTCCGCTCTTCTCCTGGCCCGCAACTGAGACTGCGTAGCAATTACAACATCACCCCACGCCTAGCCCTGTCTCTCCTAAATATGTCATGAGTCCTAGAAAAGGCGAGTTCTGAGTCAAGAAAACTGTCAAAAAGCCAAGACTCATTTAAGGCTATTCTTGACATGTTATTAAAATCACTGCTACTCAGATCTATTTTGTCCAGCTTGTTGGCCACGCTCTGAGTGTTCTGAAAGTATATGGACATAGAACTGTTCGAACACGGACCAGGATTAATTTCTACATCACCTGACAGTAGAAGAAGCATGAAGACTGTGGTCACCGTTGATGTTGATGTGACCGTACCTCTCCTAGTTAAAGGGCTGACTCCTTTTAGCAGCATGGCAGGCGACAATCCAGCAGCAGAGAAACAACCAAAATTAAAACTCCGATTGGAGCACTTCCAGTTTACTGAAGCTTCAAAATTCTTTTCACAAATCATGGACAGCCTCACATCACTACCACTCACAAGAAAAGAAGTAGTTACGTGAAAGAATAACATAATAAAACAGCACAAAACAGGAGACCGGAACACACGCACTTCACTCACCGACGCCATCTAAACAAATAGCTTATAAGAGTGTATTTAATATTTTTTTCTTGGCCGTCATGTAGATTTGATGTTAATGATTTCCTTACGGACGTCACCGCCGTAAATTTTTTATTCATTGTATGGACTTAGCTAAATTGATTAACGTTAAATGTAAATAAGGGAATGGTATCATCGTAACTTAGATTTGTTTTGCTGCCCTGTTAAATGTAAATTCTGCTAGTAAATTGAACATTTGTAATTTGGATTAGGGATTCTTCACGTAGCATTTTCCTAGCTTTGTTGTTGTTGCTTATCTTTGTAATTAGATCTTTTGCTAAGGTTCACCGTAGTTTACAGGTAGGGCCTGGATCTTTATTTTCTTTTTTTATTAGTTTGCGTATTAGCCGATATAAACCCTCTGAATTAGGATAGGTGCTTGCTAATTTTAAAATAAACGTGTTCACGAGTTTTTACTTAAGTCTGGATGTTTTCATTTCTCAGTCTAGTCGTTTAGGGTGTATTTTCTTGGGCCGTCTATGACCTTTAGCCACCATGTTATCCCAGATCCCCTGGATCATAGTTTCTCGTGCCGCTATGGCCTATAAGGAATACATCCGATCCTCTCGACACATGGGTTCGGCAGGTGAGGTGTCTGGTAAGTCACTTCGGTTGTTGGCAACCCTGACAGCTCCTCTGACGGGCTCAATACACTGATCGATTGTTCACCTCATGTCCACCGTTCACATTTTTTGAGGTGGAAAACTTTGTTTATTTTACAAAACTTTCACATGAAAGAACTTAAGGCAAGCGAGGCCCTTACAAAATGCTGCCCCTTCAGAGACTGTCACACAATCAATATTTTCACAAAGTTTGCACTGCACAAACGATTTCACAGCAGCACATAAGAAGGAGCTGAACATGTATAACCTGGTATCCTACTGAAATGTTTTCACTATTTGCACCAGTAAAGCCGCTACCTGAATCATACTCCTTATATACCCATACATTTTCAGAAACTGTCAGCTTTTTATGACACGAACTTATGGGAGAACTAATTGAACCTTCCTCACTGTTGTTTGAGGTTTTGGGAGCGGTGGGCAAATACTCACTGCTCGTAATAGGAACAGCGTCAACCCTCTCTGTCTGCAAGCATGTCTCCTTATTTCTAAATTGATTCACACGTAACTTACTTCTGGCGAACTTCTTTATCCTGGGTATGTTGAAAACAAACACTTGGAATAGTCCTAACCGTAACAATATCCCACAACATGCATCAAACTAATTAAAACATAAACAATCACAGCTGCAACACACGTTGTTGACAGTGGCACCAATCGCTTAGCAACGAATTGCTTTCAAAACGACGGTATGTTCAATAGTACACCTAAATTTCCTCGAAAGATTAAAGTCTTGCGTGCAGAAGGGGCTGTGGCACTTTAAGATGACAGAGGCCATGAAAAATCCAAATTAAGGGTAATTGGAATGCGGTTTTTCCGATTTTTTTGGCATGTCGTACACATCTCAAAGAACATCAAAATACTTTAAAACGAATTTCACAATTTTTGCGAAAATTGAGGTACGTACATCCCTTAATCAAAGATTGGGTAGTGTTTTGTGAAAAAATTCTTGTAGAATATCGTTTTTCTGGCATATATGTGGTCGGTCCCTTTACATATTTACTGCTCGAAATTTCAATATAAATATTATTTCTCTACTGCCTCACTATAATGTCTGTGAACCCATGTAATCTAGCTCTGTTCTCCACATTTGCTATCACACTAATATTTACTTGACCTATAAAGGAGTGATGGCTTCGATAAGTTTCATCATTAGGGAAGACTTGTATAGTCCAGTAATATATGATGGCGAATATGAAAGTGATCTTAGTCAGTTGTTCAACTGCTGTATCCTTACTTTCAGTTCAGATGTGCTGTAAAGTTTCATTATTTGTTAATTATTGTGTAGAAGCTGAAGATGATAGCGAGGAAGTAAAAATGATTCACTCTTGTCACTAGGATATAAAAGAAGACATCCAGGTTGAAGTGATTGACGGACGTAGAAATCATCTAAATGAGTAAGTTGACAACATTAAAAGGAAAAGTTTTCTTTCAGTTTTGTGTATGCTTACTAAAAATGTTGGATATGAACTGGTTTGTTGGCAAAATCAGATATCCTCTTATTATATCTGTCATTGCACACATTTGTTTTTATTTTTGACTATCTTGAGTTAATATTGATATTCACTTTTAATATTAAGCAGCCTAAAACCTATCCATTCTCATTCAGACTTTCATTGTTGGTGGTATGTAAGAAAAGTGTGTTACTCTGTAAATTGTATCCAGTATGGATGTTAATGGGAAGATGACCGCTGTACCTAAAGCGACATCCTACTTGTGGCACGGATGTGGAGATATTCGTGATGTGAGTTTTTAAAGGAATATGCACTGCTTAGCACCTCCCCTATTGTGTTCCTGTCGTTAGGTATTTGTTTTAAGTTCCAAAATGGATGGTGCCACATGTAGCAACAATATCAAAGGCCAATAATGCGACTAATTTTTTACTCAGGTAGAACTTGTTTTGTTAGGTTGAAATTATATTTTACATGCGGTAATGCTGCAGGGGTGATTTATGATTTTCGTGAATAGTGTTTTTGTTTTTAGATAACATTATTGGAGTGTTTTCTGTGAGAACTATGGTAAGATAGTGTTTAGTATGCATCATTTACTACACCATCCTATATCTTAGTCCGACCGAGGATTGTCCTATCTCGTCTGTGTTGGTTAACAGGTGTCTTGTTCTTAAAGGAGATTACCCATTTGGCAGACGGTTGATGTTGATGGTTTGTTGAAAGACACAGTTGGCATATCAGATTGAACCAGCCGGACAAATGAGCCTTAGTGTGTACCATTACTATTGTATAGTATGTAATTAGCACTGATTTTGTAGTGAAGGGTACAATTTGTAAGTGCACCTTGAATGTGTTTAGTCCATTATATTTACTTTAATTACATTTGAATTACAACCAATGGCCATAGCGAAGACTTGTAATTCAACGCCCGTAGACTCCCATCAAGTTCAATTTTAAGTAATTCCCTCTTTGCCTACCAGAGATGCCACAGTCACTGACACCTATCTGCAACCGTTGGAACTTGATAGAGCGTCTCTAACCAAATAAATTAAATATTTAGCTACTCACTACCAATTGTAGTGGATTTACATGCCATGAATCTGTTACATGGGCCCACTGGCTTTATTTCCCCTCAAAGGAAGTCATACTGGGGGAATTTAACACTCTTAAAAAATCCAACGACTTCGGCCGGGTTTGAACTCCCGATCTTGGGCATAGGAATTCACCATATAACTGACTACGCCACTGAGTTCGCTATATATTTACTTTAACCCACCCAACTTTACATCGCATCTAACAAGGCAACATTGGACCCATGGCAGTGTTTGTGGTATTAGTGACACTGCTGTTACAAACAATGAGCTTGTATGTGGTTCACTCAAACTAACTAACCTAGCATTGTTTCTGCATGAAATTTGATTTATAAAATAATACATTCTTCAGGCTATGCTGCTCAACTTCTCTAATTTCATTAACGCAGCCAATGGCCATTTTTCTTTTCTTTTCCAGGATAAGTCAGGGAAGGGATTTTGCAATGAAATTGGCCGTGGACCTATTAAAAGGATCCGTCTCAACATTTGCCTGGTGGTGAAAATGGGAAACCACGAAAACCATTCTGAGGACGGCCGAGGTTGGATTCGAACCCACACTCTTCCGATGCCAGAGATTCACGAGGTACAGCAATAGGGCTTTCGGCCACCGCCCAGCCAATGCCCTGCCAGCAGTAAGGCGACGGAAAGCACTTGTCAGCTGAAATATTCCGCCCGTGATATCCTACAAGTTAACCAAGTTCCTTGCATAGAGGCTAGCATTCTCGATTTTCGTCCTGGAGCACCGGGTTCGATTCCTGGCTCTGGGACTAGAACAAACCACTCTATAGAAAGAGATTGCGTGATAGTTAAGGTGCAAAAGCTGTTTCCCCTCTCACTGCGAAGGCAGGGGATCGATTCTCAGCTATGCCAAGAAACGGGGTACACTCTGCCTCGTGAGGTAAAACTGAAAATAAGCCTAGAAGTGGTTACTGGGATGGTTCATAGCTTAGGCCACGGCCGCCTCTTTAACCTATTTTTAATCAGACCCAAGGTAGTGGTTACCTTTACGAATGACCTGTTATCACCTCCAGTTGCATGTATTTAAGTTCAGGTATTGAGACAATATAACTTAAGTCCATGGCTGCTTTTTCCAAACCTACAGTATGTCTAATTCCTCCTAACCGAAACTAAGAAGGGATGTTCCGTCTCGACTGATACGGAAGGCAGGACTGTCGCCTGCTTCGGAAGGTGGTGGACTGTGTGTCGGGTTAATGGTTGGTAGAATGGCTGGATTAAATTAGTCTTTTGTCTTTGTTTTGTGATTCATTGCCGTGGTCAAATAAAGATATCCTCCAATACATGCGCCGTACCTAAACAGTCCATTTGTGGTTATTAACTACCATTAGATGGTTGTAACAAACCAAAATCACGGGGGAACATTTGGTCCTTACCCATTATATGTAGATATAATTACAGGTTTGTTTGCAAAGAGTTACTGTTATGCCAGGGAGGAGTAGCTTAGTGGTAGAGTGTTTGCTTTGCAAGTGAAAGGCCTCGGGTTTATCCCCAGACTCCTCTAACTTTCTTTGCCCTACTTGTATTATATTTAAATAGCTTTGTTCTAAAAATGAATTTACATATTTAGACGACATGTAACTTAAGGCCATGGCCGTTTCCTTCCCAATTCTCATGTGAATTTTAGAACCAACAGCGGTGGCAACGCTCGCTAATGCAAAGCGCTAGGCTCACCATCGGCCATTGTGGAAGTACATTTCTGTGGTTTCCCTTTTTCACCGCTAGGCAAATACAGGCACGGTACCTTCTGACAGGCCACAGCAGCTTCCTCTTATATTCTCTCTTAGTTTATTCATTTTATATCTTATTCCCATGCGCAGGTTGCCCACGGGCGTTGACTAAAAAGAACCGCACTCTGCCTTCGGAGGCCACACAACAAAAAGCTCCTCTAGTGTGGATAGCGTTGGGAATGGCATTCGGCCTTAAAAACCGCACAACACATAGACCTTTAGTTCATATTAACCCTGACCTAGTTAACAACGGGAATAACAAGGGGTAAGATATGTCCCCTATCAATGCGAACACGGTGAAACCAATTTGAACGAAATTTGGTACAGAGGTAGAATTAGCAAAGGGCACCTCAGTGTCATGTTTTATATCGCCGCCATCTTCTTGGGAACGTAATGGTGGCCACCCAAATGTCAAAAGCTTAAACCAAATTACGACAAACCTAAAAATCTGATCTCTACCAAATTGTGCAGTATTATACCTTTATGTACGAAGAATCTTTTGAACAAAATGCAAGGTCATCAGCCCAATACATTGCGGATAGCGGCCATGTACGTGTGCAAATCGATTCCCCTATCAATTAAAACGCGGTGAAACCGAATTGAACGAAATTTGGTACAGAGGTAAATCTAGCAAAGAGCACCGCAGCGTCATGTTTAATATCGCCGCCATTTTGATGGAAACGTAATGGCGGCCACCCAAATGTTAAATGCTTGAATCAAATTACGACCAACCTAATCATCTGATCTCTACCAAATTTTGCATCATTATACCTTTATGTATGGAGAATCGTTTGACCAAACTACAAGGTTCTATGCCGAATACTTTGCAGATGGCGGCCATGTATGTGTGCAAATCGATTCCTCCTATCAATTCAAACACGGTGAAACCGAATTGAACGAAATTTGGTACAGAGGTAGCACTAGCAAAAGACACCTCAGCGTCATGTTTTATATCGCCACAATCTTGACGAAAACGTAATGGCGGGCACCCAAATGTCAAAAGCTTAAATCAAATTACGACCAACCTTATCATCTGATCTCTACCAAATTTTGCAACTTTATACCTTGATGTATGAAGAATCTTTTGACCAAACTACAAGGTCACCAGCCTAATACTTTATGGATGGCGGCCATGTATGTGTGCAAATCGGTTCCTCCCATCAATTCAATCACGGTGAAACCGAATTGAACGTAATTTGGTACAGAGGTATCTCTAGCCAGGGGCACCTCAGTGTCATGTTTTATATCACCACCATCTTGACGGAAACGTAATGGTGGCCACCCAAATGTTAAAAGTTTAAATCAACTTACGACCAACCAAATAATCTGATCTCTACCAAATTTTGCAACATTATACCTTTGTATATAAAGAATCTTTTGACCATGCTACAAGGTCCTCATCACAGTAAGTTGCGGATGGCGGCCATGTATGTGTGCAAATCGATTCCCCCTATCTTTTCAAACACGGTGTAACCGAATTGAACGAAATTTTGTACAGAGGTAACACTAGCAAAGGGCACCTCGGTGTCATGTTTTATACCGCCGCCATCTTGACGAAAACGTAATGGTGGCCACCAAAATGTAAAAAGCTTAAATTACGACCAACCTGATCATCTGATCTCTAACAAATTCTGCAACAACATACCTTTATGTGAGAAGCGTTCTTGGACCAAGCTACAAGGTCATCAGTCCGATAGTTTGCATATGGCGGCCATGTATGTGTGCAAATCGATTCCCCCTATCTTTTCAAACACGGTGAAACCGAATTGAACGAAATTTTATACAGCGGTAGCACTAGCAAAGGGCACCTCAGTGTCATGTTTTATATCACCATCTTGATGGAAACGGAATGGTGGCCACCCAAATGTTAAAAGCCTAAATCAAATTACGACCAACCTAATCTTATTTTGATCTCTAAAGTTTTTCAACAACACACCTTTTTGTGGGAAGCATCTTTTGACTGAACTGCAAGGTCATCAGCGCAATAGTTTGCAGATAGCGGCCATGTATGAATGCAAATCGATTCCCGAAATCAATTCAAACACTGAGAAAACGAATAGAATGATTTTTTTACAGAGGTAGCGCTAGCAATATCCGTATAGTACGTTGTATCTCAACAAGCTACTACAACCAACATTCAATTATATTCCTGGAAAAGGACAAAGCGTTATAATTATACCCATGCTATTAGAAAAAAGTAGGCTATATGTTCTTTACTGAACATCTTGTTTAATTTCATGTTTTTACCTTAACGGGACGCACTGAGCCTCGTGAGGAAAAACCGAGAAGAGGTGGATTCGATTCCCACCTCAACTAGACAAGAAGTGGATTTGCGTGGTTTCTCACTTCAGGCAAATTCCGGTATGGTTCCTACCTCAGGTCATGGTCGCGCGCTTTTTAAACCTCACCTAAATTACAAATACCCATGCTACTATAGACACTACGGTAACACAGGTCCGCATATACAAAACTAATTTTAACACATTTAATACCACTTACTTGGGTATGCTCTTTTCCATTATTTTTCCTATCGATCGTTTTTTGGTAAGAGCACAACAAGCGAAAGAAATAGTTAAGAAAGTTCGCGATGCGCATCCCAAGTTGCTGCCATAAGTAAAGATCAAGTGCAAGAATATGGAGAAAGTAGCTAACTTCGACAATAATTGAGATAAAACTCTTCAAGATTAAATAATTAACAGAGTTGGAAGAATACAAAGTGGCTAAAAATGTTAGAGCTATGCCTCTGATGCAAGCTTTAAAGCAATGAAGTTGCAGAGAGTGCTTTGCACCTAATCGAGTAGTTGCTGCTAATTTGTTGTACTCAGACCAAGCAAATCCATTAAAGCCCAAGTTTTGAAAACTCGCCGAAAATGCTTCAGTTGTGAATATGTTTGCATTCAATCAACCAACTATTGACAACAACTGTAGAAAACCACGTATAATATAAATATTCTATGGAAACATGCGTCCCTTTTATGGACGATGAGCACGATAGGGTGCACCCTATTTCACGGAAGAGAAATTCAATATTACAACTAAATATAGCAGCTACTGCTTTATTTTCATTGTTAAACAACAGATACACATATTGCTATATATATCAACCATTATTTATAGCATTGTTGAGAAATTGTTTGTTCGCATTATTAGTTGACAAAAAAGTATATTTACATAATGAGAATGTGGGAGTGAATAAGTTGCTTGCAGAGACTATTTGATGAACTCCAATGTTGCACTTCTTGCATTTGTACATTGTTTTCTTCCCGCACTGGCCACATCTCACTTGTGTGGGATTTTTTCTAATCAAATGATCTCTCCCATCAAACCTCACCTCACTGAGTACCCTCTTATGTACCGCTTGGGTATTTCTAGGCGGCCTACTGTACCCGATTACAGCAGTGTCGTGAATGCCAAAATCTAAGATAACAGCGGATCGATACCAACGGCAGTACCCCGGCTAATAATACTTCCCGAAATATCAGGCATCACACACTCTGCAAATCGTGGACACATATCAGGCGATATCATCAAAACATAATGGTAAATCCTCCACAGGCTCAGCGACTACACACACCAGAGCGTGAGACTCTCATTCACACGGGCCTAACAGGGCCAGGGAAATGGATACAATGCTTCAAGCCGCTATAATTACCATAGCATTTTCCTAACTTCCCACTATCTATAAATCACAACGCAAGAGAATTGTGAAAATGGTATAAGCAGACGCAAATGCGTGCCCAAATTTATTCAAAAAGTGAACAACGCAAAGATGGTTACAAACAAACCGAAAATCCATAACTAAATGTCATTATCATTAATGTCTTATGACACACTCTCTGACATGACGCCAACTTAATCACAAAAATAACGACTTAAAATCAACAACTAATAAATTGGCAACATATTGCTATGCCTTTGCTATCAGGATCAACAAAAATATTTTTAGAGAACTTACTGAATTTAAATAGTGACGGCCTCTCACTATTTACAATATCAATATTTTAATCTATACACAGATCCTGAGTTTTATTCTTTACTTAATTACCGAAATACCTTTTAATTCAAATACTAAATTTAAGAAATAACGAATACTATCTATATACATGTCATCTTAGAACATTTTCTACCCCAATGTTCCTCCACTAATCTTTATAGACATAGGATTTATTAACACTAACTGACAGTGATCAATATCGAGGTTATCGGTCAAAATATGGCTTAGCATTCCGATCAATAAAGATGAGAGTGGTATCCAATGGACCCCTGTTCTGATCCAATATTCGTAAACAATAACAATAATAATAAACTGAATTAATATCAACGTCCTGAATACTAAACTTTTGGAGCACCCGGTATCGACAACCCAGCTGATCTGCATGAACACGACAGCCTATCAGATCAACATTAAACACCACCAAGATGGTCCTACAATACGAATGAAAATACTGTCATCAAACACAGTAAAATAATCTATCAGCAGTCGAAATAAACTCCAAAACCCAATAACTCAACATTCCAACGAACGGCAATAACAGCTCAAAGCTCACTAACTAGACTGAAATCCTAATCACACACTTTACGCAGCAAACTAACAACAATAACAACCAATGACAGAGGAAAGGTTCCCAGGACATAACATCCCTTACAGGGGTCGACCTTCGAAATACCAAAGAAACAATTGGTATTATCGCACACCTCTTCAATGTAAACACAACATTCTAACAATACCAAAAATGAACATCTCTTTCTTAAGTTATAAGTAATTAAATGACGTTGATACTAATTTTAAATACGCTTTAAAAGCAATAGCAGTTACAGATCGAATGACTCTTTCCTAGTGCTTGTTAACTAAGCATGAAACATTTCTAACTATTATCCGTTTCATATTACATTGATTGTGAGTGTCAACTCAAAAACATTGATCACTTAGCCGTGAACTATATTCATTAAACATTGAAATATTTGATTATGTATATAGGCTACATTGTGTCACTCTATAACAATAGCCGTGTACATCGCTCGAATTATCATTACATTTTATAATTCAAAATTGTTTTTCAAAATAATTCTTCGTCTGAACGATCAGAGTAGCAACCGACTTCCAACTAACGAGAAATTTACTAAAATTCAAAACTGAAAATTAATTTACACTTCCAGAGGAAGAATAAAATATAAATTTGGAAAATATCAAGACAGAATTGAAGTCCCAAATTAATCAAAATACAAAAAAGAAGTATTTCAACCAGGATTTTCTGAAAATCCGAAAAAAAATGAATTCCAATATCAAAAAGGAATAAATTTTCAAAGTGAAAATTTCAAAATCCTATATTTAAAATTCACCGAAATGTGAAAATCCAAAATTGAGAAAAATAATTCAAATGGTTAAGTCGGATAATTGTGCAAAATCACAATATGAAAAGAATCATCGAAGTTCAAAATGGCTAAATCCAAAAATAAGAATATCTAAGAAAATTTAATTTGGGAAAGCAAAATTTTCAAAAACTGAAAATTCTCTAAACTGCGCAAAAATATGGAATGCGAAGAAGAAAAGTGCGTAGGAAACAGTTCATCTAGAAACACACTCGAATCCAAAATAATTAATTTCAAAAACCCAAAAGGTCGAAATCCAAATCTGTATAAACATAAAAATGCTTAAATGCCACCGGTAATCATCGCAGCGGAGACTCCGCTAAACCAGACGCGGTTGACACGAAGTTAACTCGCCTGCAATGATCCCATACATAGCTGGAACTGAAGCTAACCAGCATACTAAATGCGATAAGAACTTGCTTCGAAGCAGTAAATCACAGATTACCAGTGCTATAACTTTATACAAACCACTACTGAAATACATGATCACACCAGGCATGCTTCTAGAATACCACTCTAAATACAGGGCTATATGAATGAAGAGCTTGTCTTACTTTAAACAGGGCTGGCTATGAAACACGTGTAATCCCATATACACACAGGTTCGGGAAACTGCTTCCAACTTCAGGCAGCTGGTGGGTATCTAGCCTCCCTCCAAGTCCACTTCACCTTTTCTTGATCGCAGTGAATTTGCACGTAGCCGGCCCACGGCTCCATAGTTCGTAATGGGACCCGGGTATGCTCGGCGTTCGGTCCGCCCCCTGACAGTCCACTCGTTCGGTTCTCGGTCTTCCCTTCGACCTTGCTCTTCTTCTCGTTCCTCCGGACAATTTTGTAGCCTCTCTCCATCCGTAGACTGGTTATAGTCCATGATGATCTTCATTAGATTGTGCATTCCATTAAGTAGCTGTTTGAACATTGCTTTTCCTGCATTTCATTTTTAAGTGGCTCCACTCGAAGGAATTCTTACACCCATGATGTAGCACACACTTCCCGCAGCATAATTTAGCAATTTAACATGGCTCCCTCTGACAAATCAAATGTTCCTTCCAACCATGTGTCCATGATGTTCGTCACCATTTTATTGCACACCATTTCACAATCGAAAATATCGTTCCCAAAATAACGTGTCCCATTCAAAAATTTTCTTTCAAATATGTACTTACAGTGTCCTTCACGACGTATATTCATAATTCCACCTTCTCTACAGACGCGTCACATAATGCAGACTGATAATTCATTGTAAGACCACGACACAGGTCTCTACCCTACGTATTCCATAACACACTCAAATTCATATACGGACTTACGTGCTTCGCACCATATTAGCACCGTGATACAACAAGGTTACACATATTCGTATTACTCTTTCCTTCACTGAAGCACTTGTACTCACTCCCGTATCACGTTTTCGTAACTCACGGCTGACATCCGTCTGGTTCAAAGACGCGTGTCGCATTACCTCACACAATGGCCGTCTCATCCTTCCACATGCTTCCAGAACAACCGCGCCCTCTTTCTCAAGGTCCAATAATGTAAGGATCGGACATGAATATCCTTTTACTGACTTCGGGCGTTAATTATCCAAGGAAAACATTTCCTGATAATATCTTAAATAATTTCTTCGATTTATTTCCAATTTTCAATACTTCCAAATGCATTAAATAGCATACTTGCCAAAATAAAATATTCCATTTCTAAGGTCTCCCATTGGATCTTCCAATCGTGTTCTCTTTCTCCAAGTACTGCCTGTGGTCTATCTCGTAGGATGATCCAATCAGATCCGCCCTTACTAGGAGGTGATTACTTCCAGCTAACAAGCTTCTTGTTGGACAATACTTCATGACTATAAATTTTGTGTTACGGACCTGTTCCGATATTCATTTCCAAATTTTAATTAAATGATCCCTTTTATATGGTTGCCTTTCATATCTGTTCCTGGCATTTCTTAATACGAATTCGGGGACACTACCAATGGAACAACGATAGGCGTACCGCTTGATGTATGTCAGTGAAAGTTGTCTAGTAAATGCCAATAGGTCTAATTGTTATTCACGTCCAACCATACTGATCCGATACAGCAACCATGTATTATTCTCTGATGCGTTTATCGGAAATGCCAGGAGCGGCCATTACCACGTCTTGCTTGGAATATTTACCCTGTAAGTTCCTACATTCTGATCATACGGTCACATCCTCCCATTTAGCAGTTCTAGTCATCTATTACTTTTGGCTCAGGAACATCAATCCTTTTCATTTCTGCATTACTCCATCTCTTGCATGTACACATGTGGGAGATTCCAGCTTGGGTTGATGCCATTGTAACGACACTGTTGTCGTGCCAACGAACAAGTGTTATGCCTAAGTTACAATAGTTGCTTGGTCGTACGTTCCCCTCGTAGTCTTTTGTAATACTTTAGGATCTTTATGGGAGCCTCTTCTATTCTGTTAGCACGAATAGTACCTGTACCATTGGTCCCTGCTTTTTAAGTGCATCGAGAAGGCACAACGAAGTGAAAAAGTTGTCAAAATATAAATTATATGATTTATCTGGAAGGTGAGATATCAGATTCATGACAACAGATCCCCCAAGACCAAATCTGGCATAGTGTTACCAGACACAGCCTCCTGATAAGGTTCTCCAAGTACTAAGTATCCTAAGTGGCTGCACATACACGATACCTTATACCCAAACCTTATATATTTTTTTCTTGGATGTGCTGTTTAGAACCTTGGCGACCAAAATAGGGTATCATAGCCTCATCAATGGATAAGGATACATCACGGGGAAAATATCGAAGCCAGTTCTGTTTTACTATGCTCCATAATGGACGTATTTTTATCAAAACGGTCGGGCAGCGCAAGGTTGGTGTTATCACAAACATGAAAGTTCCTCAGAATTTCTTCGAACCAGTTTAGTGACATAGCATTGGACACTGCAGTATTGAGATCATCTTCACTTTGTTCCCAATACAATCTGTAACCAGAAAGCTCATTGTAACCACAGACAATGAGTATGGAAATAAATACTTTTATATCTGCACTTGTCACATGGAACTGATGGTTGCCATTCTGCATTGCGTAATTGTTAGTTTCTTTAACAATCAGTGCTATAACTCTTTGTAAAAGTATTCAAACAATTCAACTGGACTTCTTCTAGAAAAAGTCTTCTCTTGCTGTTGTGGTAGGTCTACCTTTTTCCAGTCGCGAGTTGGTAGTTCCCGACACGCCTTTCAAGGCTCACATCCTCCAAGACCAAGATACTTTCTAGTTCACCAACACGTTTCTCCTCAACGCCATTGGTAGTAAAAACTTTTTAAACAGTTTCTGCTTCTCTTCGAAGCTGATTTCCAGACAGGTGGTTGATTTTCCCATACTTTTCATCATCATCACTATCACTATCTTCATCACTAAATGCTGGATTTCCTGGTGAACTGATGAATACAGTACCCGATAAAAGTTCTTCTTCCTCTTCTAAAATATTCATAATGTCCTGAACACTCAACCTAAAACAAAACAAGGTGTCGAATAAAAGCCCTACCCTCTCATGCCCACTATCCCTCCAGTGGGACACCTTTATAATGCAACGTAAATAAAGGTCTAGTAGCCTGGATTTTCATAATTGATTTCGTGTGCATGTAAACTATCATTTAAAGTTTATATTTATATATGTGAGACATCACATAAGATAAAACACGAAAGAAAAACAACTTACCCTTGTTTGGAAGCCATGGTTCAAAGATTGCAAAGATTTTCATTTGTTTCCCATTGTTGCAGTTATGCCAACTTTTTTTAGACACACATGCCATAACATTCTACAGGATAGCCACTACCCCACTTACAAACATCCCTACGTCAGGGAAATTATTGTGCTCCGAATACTTGCAATTATTACAATAGTTCCATATCTAAGTTAAAATAATGGGATGCCTATCCTTTCATTCCTGCAGACGTTGTAGCCTGTTTCACGTACAAGACCGTCACAAAATGTCGGGCATGGCTACTGACACTCGGAGAGTGGTCTGGTAGGTTTTCTGGTGGCACTAAGACGACTGTCAAGCTGGTAGAGCTCCCGAGTGGCGAGCAAGCAGGGAGGGGTACGGAGGAGAAAGGAGGTGACGTAACACGTACCAACAGGTACACAATACATATAATTCAAATTCACAATTTTTTTTCTTGACGCGAAGTCCAAGGAACGTAGGAGCGTGTAGGCTGCCATCTGTTTGGAATGAGTTCAATTAATAAGCATTCTTCGGTAGCTGTTGACAACGAGTTCCCACGCCAGCCACACAGACGAGGGAGTTCAAAAAGGCGCCGTAAGTTGGCCCACCAAGATGAATCTTGAGGTTTCTGTTGAACAGGGCGAAATACGTCTCGTTCTCTCTAACATACTAATACAAGAAATAAACAAGGGCACAATAGGAGATCAAAATCACACAGAAATCTCTGTTGGTGTTTTTCACGAAATTAAAGAAGAAAAAGACGGAAAAGTTACTGAAAACCTAGCATGCGTGCGAAATGTGCCTAAGCGTATATTCCATGAGTATACCACACCGTTCAAAGTTTCTAAATGTAAGTCAAGTAAAGTTAGATGAAGGCAACTTAGCTTCAACAAAATCTTAGGAATAAGGATAGCTGTATTACGAATTATAATTTATTATTATTTTCGAGTCAGAAAACATCATATAAAACACAGATACAAATACTATGACTACAAACATTATATAATTTTTGACCAAAACTTGGCCACTTCCACTGCATTCTGTGATGCTTCATAAGGTTCATCTTCTATGCAGGAGGTCGGGCACAGTTTACACTGAAGCATATGTTTCACAGTCTGATCTTCTCCACAGTCACACGGAATGCCATCTTCCTTAATGTAGCCCCACTTTGCAAGATTGATCTTAGGTCTGCCCACTCCTGATCTTAATCTATTCAAGGATTTCCATGTTAACCAATCTTGATCATGACCAGGAGATAAAGTTTGGCTTACCCTTTTCCAGCCCAGGAGAGGAGACTCCTTAACTTTCCTTAATTCTAGCCTGGCTTTTTCACATGTAGTCTTCAATTCTTTGGATGTTCTTAGGAAACTCTTCCTAGACTTTAGCATCTGAGCATGTAGTTCATGCCCATCTAGAGGATGGGTTGCTTCCTGAAAATCTTTCTTCCTTTCCTTGTTTGCAGCTATTTCTTGTCGCTATTCCTGCGAGCTGCTAAAGCCACTCTGTTGGTGTTGATCTTAAACATCGAGTTATAGTTCTTCGCGTTTCATTGAGAAATTATAATGATCTTTGAAGAGATAAAAAGGAATAAGAAGAAAACTTTTGTGGAATAATTACTCTTAAAAAGCAGGTGATAATGCTGATTGGAGTAAATTGTTTGACAGTTCGAAAATTATTGGCATAAAATCCATGGATGGTAGATTGTCTGCAACCTTAGTTATTAGAATCGTTGGACATGAAAGTGAGAATGGTATTTAGAAACATGTAAAGTAAGGCTGAATTTTATCACTAGTGACTTTTAATCTATACATTTAGCAAATAAAGAATGAAACGAGAATGAAAGTTAATGTAGAATTAGAGGGTCAATGTTAAGTAACTTCGATTCAGTGAATTACTGACGACATTTCCATCATATCCTATTCATCAGAGGATTTGAATGAGTTACTAAACGTTGTGTACTAGATGCTGAGGAAAGTATTCTTTATAAAATCATTTTAAGTAGTATATAATAAATGGAATTCCGCAGGAAGATATAAAAACTATTCGTAAAGGATGGCGGTTGAAACGCTAAAGGACGTTGGTGACTCCAAATTGGGCACAAAATGCACAAAGCGAATGAGATATAAAGTTTGGGTTGCCATCTGTTGACATGAAATATAGGTCTTGGTAATATCAAGTCATTCTCGAAGCCTTTGTCTGGAGCGTAGTGCTAAGCGAATAGTAAACATGGACTGTTTTTCCTGTAGCAAGGAGGAAAATAGAAATATTTGAATATGGTGTAGGAGAAATAGTGATGAATGAAATGGTAGGTAAAATACCTGATAAAGAGTATAGAACTAGTAAGGGAGGAAATATGAAGACAAAATATTGCTTTGTATGGCGCATATTGAGGTAACAGGAATGGCAAACGTAAATAAGGTATGGAAGGATAGGTCAAGGACAAGAACTCCAAGCTAGAACCAAAGTTAGAATATTGGAAATGGGTTGCTTCGGATGCAGGGTGCGGTAGTTATGTGGATATGGAATGATTAGCTCAGGAATGGGCTACATAAAGGGCGGCGTTAAACCTGTCTGAAGGCTGATGATTGAAATGAATAAATCATTGATTTCTGTCACTCAGCATATACACTGCCTATGTGAAAACTCACCTCAACGTTGCGCGAGCATGTACGAATTTACTTAAACTAGCTGATCGGTTTGTACATGAAATGAAATCTCTTACAAAATTCCACCACTTTCAAAATGTAGGGCCAGGTTTAACAAACATCTGAGAAACTTGGCCAGATATTTTGAACTTTGAACGTTACACATCGGTAATTAGTTTTGAATAACAATGTACAAATTGTGAATTTGTTGAAGTCTAAGTACCGTACAGGTCGAGATATTATAAAATTAATTCGAAGGAGTGGGTTAAAGTATATTTAATGTTCCCAGGTTCCAAGCGCTAAAGTTTAAAATGAAACCTCAAATATTAACGCTGCTGAGAACAGGAAAATGAAGTCTCATGTGCATTGGCTCATGAACTGTTAGTCCTACTTACGCGGAATTTAAATTAAAGAAAATGTTGAACTTTCTTCTCTACCTGGTAACTTGTTGTCCTTTGAAGCAACTATTTTCCTAACATTGGCTACGATGGTGAAAATACACTTGAGAAACATTTCAATGGGTTATTTCCAGCCAATGCTAGCTACTTAAAAATCTGACTTTTAGTTTGAAAGCAATACCAATTTGTGGATGAGAGTATATTAATCATACCAGAGTAAACCCCTCACTGATCAGTCGACAAATGCCAATGATATGCCAGTTTGAGTGTTAAGAGTGCACGTTGTTTTGAGAAAAGCCCATAACAGCAAGAGCATTACAATATTCCTAATTATCATAGCTCCATAACGTAATGTTTCCGCTACCCACAACGCAGTGGAAACGCACGTGGCTAGGGGATGCGATCGAGGTGGCCGTGCGTTAAGCGAAAACCTGCACATTTCAGAGTCATCACAACAGCAGAAAAGAAAATGAATCTAACCCTTGTCCTACGACTAAATTCGTATTCGAATCTGTAAGAACGTTTTAGATAAAGAAAGTTTAGTGTCCAACGCAGGAGCTCTCATTATCTATCTTCGTGAGGTATTCTGCACTACTTGCAATGTGAAAGTCTCCATTGATGAAATGGTAACGCGTCGAAAGAATCGGGGTTAGATGCTTGATAGGTTGCAATTTTTTTTACTTGAGTTTTGTCGTCTGTGTCGACCACTTTTCCGATGTCTTACTGCGGAATTTATACAAGAGATCACAGTTGATTATTGGGGAGGGAGGGCTTGTCCTAAAATTACTGTATAACGTGCACATGCATTTTCGGGCTGGGTTATATGAACGTTACATAGTTTTCGAATGTGGTATTACACGAAGGATCTTAATATGTTCACATCAAATACAGTTGTCTTCTTTTTTGTTAAAATTTAATTACAAACTAATATCGAGGGAAATTCTAAGGAATACTTATACTTCGATGCGAGAATTGGCGATTAGAATATCCTTCGATATGTTATGTTAAAATCCATGTCAGAGTTTTAAATCATGGTTTACAGTATTCCTTTAACTTTCTGTCATTACAGGTCACATGGCATAACGTACTAATTCGATTGTATTAATTAGCAAAATTCAACGTACTCTGCACAGGAATACATCGTAACTGAATGAATATGGTAATGGGACTTTGTAAGTGTGGCTTGATATTATATCCCCATTAAAGAAGTTTGCCTACAGCTGGATTCGAAGCTCTATTCTGCTCGGTCTCTCATAACACGTCAGATTGGACTATAACCGCCACGAAGATAACGTACACATTGCGCGCTACACGGTTACTAGTTAACTAGGCTGTTCTACCTCAAATGTTAGTATGCGTGTCAAAGTCTTCAATCATAGTTTATAGTGTTCATTTACCTTACTAATATTATAGATTACGTGGCGTAACCTATTAATTCGATTGCATTACATGTACGTGTGTTCTTCAAGGAGTAATAAATCACATGTTCCTTAGTATTTGCCACGGAAGTGATTACGGTCGTTTTTCCCTCGCCAGGCCCATGGTTTAGTTTACATTGCTGTCACACAGGCAGGGCGCAGAAAAATATCGACCTCCAGAAGAATTGTAATGTTAGTTGGGTGTTATGAAAGTAAATTGTAAGGCGCTGGTGAACCACTCTGTTTATGTGGGATTTTAGGGAGATATTTATTTATTTAAAAAAATCAAATACTACACAACAGCTGAACTGCAACACTCGTGAATATAACACAACATCTACTCCGCAAACGTCTCTCTCTTGTTTGTTTTATTTGTTTATTGTCCTCACTGCTTTCTTGAAACACTCCCATTTTCGGCCATCCTACTGGCCATCTGTCCTGGATGACACATAACCATCAGTCCATGGCTTCATGTATTCCGCACAGCTTGAGGTATGTTTGGGACCCTAATGTTCACCTTCTCAATACACGTCATAATCGTCCTGGGGTTTCATTTTATTTCATATGACACTTTCGATTTTCTTCTTCATGTGTGGAATATAATATTCATGTTTGACGAGTTCTTCTGTTCCCTTGACCTCTCTCGTGAACACGTTTAGTAATTTCATTTTGCATGGATATCGGTACAACTATAACTTCATGACCTTTACAGAATTTGAAAAGTATGTAATTTTGAATCATAAAGTCCTTGTAAGATCGCTCGTGGCACATTTCTTTGATGGCGTTAAGACCTTCATCTTCTTGTTGCGCTTTCCTCACTCGGACATCCAATGAGTCAGGAACTGCATATAAGACAGGATGCCGACACAGAGCATCGACATGTCGCATCCTCGTTCCACTTCTGTCTTCGATGGTATATCTGTACTCCTCCCACATCAAAGCCAATCTCGCAACCATTGGTATTAGATCTTTCTTATGCATCGTCTTTTGGAAAGCAGCACAATCTCTGATTATCATGAAATCTATTCCCAGAAGATACACTCGAAACATCTTCAATGCAACTACGATGGCTGATACTTCTAGTTGATAACTGTGATAGTTTTCCTCTTGTGGTGTTGTCTTTTTGCTCATGTAATGTACAGGATGTAGTTGATCATCCTCAGGTGATCTCTGCATCAGCACGGCTCCATATCCAAGCTTCTTTGCATCAGCATGAAGTTCGGTCATATATGAAGAATTGTAGATGTTTAAATTAGGATTCTTTGATAGAGCTTCCTTCAATTTCTCGAAGGAAATTCTCTGTTCTGTAGAAAATTGAATTGCTTCATCCTTCTTCAGCAAGTTGCTTAAAGGTATCACAGTAACAGAGTGTTCTGGTATGAACTTCCTGAAGTAAACAGTTAATCCAAGGTTAGATTGCAATTGTTTCACATTTCTTGGTTCCGGAAATTTCACTACAGCATTAGTTTTCTTTGGTGACGTGTCCCAGGAACTCAACCTTCCTCTTCAGTAGATGGCATTTTTCTCTCTTCAGTTCAACGCCATAATCTTTAGCTACCTCTAGCACCGTTTTTGAGCGGTGAAATGCCTCTGTTTCTTCTTTAGCTGAAGTTATCAAGCCATCCATTAACATAAGAACTATACCTTGAATCACCAACGATCGGAAGACACAGTTAATGAAACGTTGGAACACTACTGGTGAGTTGCCCTAATCAAATGGTGCTTTTCGGAACTGGAATTGACTGTCGGTATATTTTCTACTTTGAGACGCCACTGACACATGGAAAAATCCATTTTAAGTCAAGTGTACTGAATACTCTTGATCCTTGCAACCTATCTTCGATGAACGGCAGCCGGTACCGATCCTTTAGGATGATCTTGTTTATCTTACGATAGTCAATACACAAACTAGGAAAGCCATCTTTCTTACGCACAACCACTACAGGACTAGCGTATTCTGAAGAACTCGGTTCAATGATGCCTTCTATTAGCCATTCCTTCACTTGGTTGTCAACAACATCATTTTCTGCAGGTTCATCTCGATGTGGTCTACTGAAAACGGGATGCTCATCCTTTAGCGTAATGATCAACTTCACTTCCGAACTTTTCGTTTTAGCAGGCTCATAGGAGGAAATCATTTCTTCTAAATGCTCGTAGTCATTCCTTGTAGACTCTCCTACATCTAATGGCTGCTCTCATCCACATTGATCTGCATGATAAAAATATCAGGATTTGGCTTGGAAATTCGAATGCCATTCTGATTTATTAATACTTCTCCTTTTTGTAGAACACCACTTCCAATAATTGCCAACATCTTCATTTTATCACGAGTCACAACACAAATGTCAGCCTCAAATGCTTCATCATCAATAAAGACATCGGTGTGACAGTAGCCTTTAGGTACGACATAATTCTTCCCAAAACTTGTAAAGATAAGGTCATTATTTCTTAGTGGAGGAGCTCCTAAATCTGCATAGTTGTCTTCAAGGATAAAAGTTACGCTGCTTCCTATATCTACTAAGGCATTTATCGTGGTACTAGCAATTCTCAATTTAGTGGTGAGAAGGGGAGGTGCAGGTTTCGTTAATGTGTTTACTGCGTTGCCCTTACCTGCCTTACCATCTATTGCCTTGCAGTCCACTGAATTATAACCAATTTTATTACATTTATAACATTTCAGACCCTTGTCTTTGTGACGGCAACTCGACGATTTAAGGCCATCTTCACCGTAGTTGAAACATGTCTGTGCTTTTTGTATTTTTCAACAGCTCTAGCAGTCATGTCTATCGAAGTAGGAATCTGTGTTCAATCTTTCTTCAAAACCCTTGAGTTCCGTCTTTCAACTATGAACTCATAATCTCGCAGCTTTTCCTTAAAATTCTTGAAATTCTTTGCCCCATACGAAATCAATTTATTTCCAGAGTCGCCCGTATACCATCGATAATGTACTGTATCAGGGAGTCATCATCAACTTCACCTTGATTTGCAATCTCTTCCTTTACAAGCTGGTACCCTCGGAATGCTTCTTCTTTCTTCTTCTTCCGTCTAGTCAGTAGTCTATGTTCGTCTCCACTGCTCATCTTGACATCAAACTCTTCTATTAACGCAGCCTCTGTTTTTTCCATGTTGATAAACCAGTTTCACTTTGAATGAATAGGTTTGCTAGGCCAGATAATGTTTTCTTCTTCATGTCGCCCCATCCCATCAGAACAGCTGTTTCATCAAATTCCATAATCCGTTTTCTGACTGTATAATCTCCCTTACCATCAAAGGTGCAAATAGGATCTTCCACATCTCGAAATATTATCGCAAATTTGCGGCCTGAATTTTCCTGTTTTCTTGATGAGGAATGGTCCGAAATTAGGTCCTCTTCTTCACACTCTTATGCTGATGTGTCTGTCTTGTATATTACTTTCTTCTTAATTCTAGTGTGCTGACTTGAATTCCCACCAGCTTTCAAGCGTGAACTGCATTGGACAGCGTATTCATGATCTCTGTCGTAACTTTCTTGATCTTCCTCATCGTCATCGTTTTTATCATCCCCGTTGTACTCGAGTTTTGATAGCATTTCTAATTTAATGACATGTCTTAAAATACGCTTTACTAGCTCCTCTTTATCTCCTACAAACCCCAAATATAATACATTGCATACTGTATTCAAATCACGTTCAGCAAAATTGTCAAGGACATCGACATATTCAGTGGAACCTTCCGAAAAATTAAATCCTTTGTCCCCTCGTTACCTTTTACGGTTGTGTCGTTCGCCTTCGTTGCTATATGCAGGGTGTATCTTAATTATACCGACAAAAAATCAGGGACGCTCTGCGTGTTATGTAAAAGACGATGCCGCAATCGGATTGGCGGTGAAAATTTTCCTTACGAGAAAATGAGGTTACTTTGTTACTTCCGGACACGCGATTCAAATCTACGATATCGTCGTATTTGCTGACCCAGGGAGCAAGCCACTGGCCACTGCTGTGCTTCAAACAAGGGAGGGGAGTGTGATAGAAGGAGACAGAGATATGCTGGCGAACATGCGCAAGTTTCCTCGATCTCCTCGGCTTGCCGTATGCCCGCCAGTATATCTCTGTCTCCTTCTATCACACTCCCCTCCCTTGCTTGAAGCACAGCAGTGGCCAGCGGCTTGTTCCCTGGGTCAGCAAATACGGCGAGTTCGTAGATTTGAATAGCGCGACCGGAAGTAACAAAGTAACCACATGCTCTCGAAGAGAACAATTTTCTCTGCCAATCCGATTGCTACATCGTCTTTTACATAAAACACAGAGCGTCCCTGCTTTTTTGTCGGTATAATTAAGATACACCCTGTATAAACTTATGTAACTGCAGACACAGATGGAGTGGAAATTGTTTATTCTTTGTATATCTCCTAACATTGGGGTTGAATCTAACAACCTTAGCTTAGTATTTAACTCAAAGGACTAAGGGACTTTTGGATCTGCGGCTTGGAAGAAAGACTACAACCCTGACCGTTGTTTTGTTAGTCAGAACTTTAATGTCAACCTCTTTGAAAGAATAATAGATATTCCGCCTTCAATTCTGTTTATTTCTAATTACTTACAGGGACATGTTTCGGGGCCTAATTCTCCCCCTTCCTCAGCCTGTCCAACAAAACTTCACATAGGAAAAACTTTCCTTGTATAAGTTCATACAAAACACATGAAGAATAAAGTATAAAGAATAATGAAATAATAACTATTATTATATAATATATAATAATTATTATATAATATATAATTATTATTAATATATCATTAATCTTTATTCTTCATGTGTTTTGTATGAGCTTATACAAGGAAAGTTTTTCCTTTGTGAAGTTTTGTTGGACAGGCTGAGGAAGGGGGAGTATTAGCCCCCGAAACATGTCCCTGTAAGTAATTAGAAATAAACAGAATTGAAGGCGGAATATCTATTATTCCTTCAAAGTTATAGTTACGTCAATACGGACCTGAATAATCGACATTATGTCAACCTCTTGCCACAGTGAAGACAGTTCTTAGGGATAGTCCAAATATCCAACATCGGCCAGTTTTAGTTAAAGTAGGAATTCAAATACCTATAATCAGATCCATTCCGAAACCAAGATGGAACTTAGAAAATCTAACTGGAGCAATTTGTCCAATCAACTTGATGAAGTTATTACGTGGATCCCCCTGTGAGTGAAAAGTATGAAGGATTTTTTGGAGCTGTCTTATCAACGGCAAAAAAGTGCATGCCAAGAGGATTTCGCAAAGAGTTCATTCCAGGATGGAACAAGGATTGTGAAGAACTATACCAGTCTTACATAACCACCAATGATCTTGAAATCGCTACCGAATTGTTACAGAGCTTAGATAAAGCTCGCAGAGATACCTGGGTACAAAAGACAGAGAACTTAGACTTTACAAGATGAGCAGAGAAGCGTGGAGCCTGCTGAAGACATTGGGAGGATGTTCCCCACCTAACGGTGAAGATCCACATGTAACACCAGATCAAATAGCCAGTGGATATTTTCTTGGTCCAGGGCACCATCGCATAAGCAACATAAAAGAAAGGTTAAGAAAGAACTAACCAACCTCAAGCAACACGCAGTCCACCGGTCAGAATATTCCAATGACTTCACAGTAGTTGAGATTAATACTGCACTTGAGGATGTTCAAACAGGCAAATCACTAGGGTTTGATGGCATTCATCCTGAATTACTTGTCAATTGTGGGAACAAGACTCGTAAATGGCTTGCTGCCTTCTTATCCATTATAATGATCACAGGCAAACTACCAAACGCTTTCAAGAAAACGAAAATCATAACTGTATTGAAACCTGGTTATCCAAAGGATAAACCAGATAGCTATCGACCGATAGCTCTCCTAAGCTGTTGCTGAAAACTTCTGGAAAGTCTCATCCTTAACCGAATTGGTTCGAATATTCATGGAGTAACACCTATTGAACAAGTAGGAGCTGCACAGAGCAAGTACTAAGACTCACCACTCATATAGAAGCAGGCTTTCAACAACAACTAAAAACATCTGTTGCTTTTGTTGACCTTACAGCAGCCTATGGCACGGTATAGAAGGATGGATTACTCTACAAAATGATGCGTATCATACCATGTCAAACTATGAACAAGCTTATAAGCAATATGCTGTCTGAAAGATATTTCCAAGTGGTTGTTGGGACCGAAATAAGTATGCAAAGAAACTGAACAATTGACTCCCACAAGGTTCCGCTTAGCTCCAGTGCTCTTTAATTTGTACACAACAGACCTCTCTATAACGCAATCGAGAAAATTCATTTATGCGGATGACCTGGCTTTGACAACACAACAAAGAACTCTTACTATGAGAAAGTCCTCCATCATCATAATTTTACAAAATATTTAGGCTTTACTCTCGATAGGACTTTCTCCTTCAAGAAGCACTTGCAGAACACTGCAGCAAAACTAAGATCCCGCAGAAGTTATGTGGAACCACATGGGGAGCTACAGCAACAACATTACGATCTTCTGCTTTAGGACTTGTCTATTCAGCTGCTGAATACTGTGCACCGGTGTGGCTTAACAGTCCACATGTCAAGCAGATTGATGTGCAATTGAATTCGGAAATGAGGATAATAATTATCAGGTTGCATCAGGACCACTCCTCTGTACTGGCTCTCACCTCTAAGTTACATTGCACCACCTTGACTTACGTAGACAAAACTCTCTCCTGAGGAATATCACAAGATACTCTCTACTCAGTAGCTTCCTATTCATTCTTAAGATACCGACAGTAAGGATAAGTCGCTTGAAGTCCTGCCGACCACCCATCCTAACAGCGGAATGTCTACAATTAAATAATTTTCAGATTGACAACAAATGGTCTAAGGTATGGAATAACTTATTACATAAGAAATATAGAAACAGCATTGATCCTCTCAAGAAACCAGCTGGCATGGAACTACCCCGCCATACATGGAAATCGCTCAACAGGATTCGAACGAGACATGAGGTCTGCACAGGCAGCCTATACAAGTGGAATAAGGCTTCCTCACCTCAGTGCGACTGTGGATTTGAAAGACAGACCATCGACCATATTATGAAGGACTGCAGTCTTCGAACCCATAATGGGAACCTGAATGACTTGCATGAGGCAACGCAGCCTACTCTAGATTGTATTTCAATTTTAAATATTACTTTGTAAATCTGAACATTTGATCTGTTTATATGTCTCCTCAACAAAATTGATATAAATTTTTATTGTTCTCTTAAATGCTAATGAATATGTTTAATGTGTTCCTTTGCTTGTAATTGTTTAGATGTACCATGCCATACGCTAAATAAATGAACCATCGTATCACTATGTTTCGACGTTCTTGGTCACCGATTAGTTCTCTATTCTGGACGAGCCCCCAAATTGTGGGATTTTAGGGAGATATTTATTTATTTATTTATTTATTTATTTATTTAAAGATCAAATTCTACACAAACAGCTGAACTGCATTACTCATGAATACAACACAAACATTTACTCCGCAAACGTTTCTCTCTTGATTCTTCTTTTTTTATTGTCCTCACTGTCTTCTTGGAACACGTGGATATATCCATAAAAGCTATGACTCCAAATACTCCAAAATGACTCTGCACAATATAAGTAATTTTGAAATATCATTCTGTAAGTGATTGTAATGAATGATGCTCTAATTATCATTTCATTAGTTGGATCTCTGGATCTAGAAAGTTTTATTCACTATTTTCAGTTAAATCAATAGAATTCACAGTGCAGTGCATTACATTTATACCAATGTTTTCAGGGTAATATGTCCAAATACTTCGAATCCTGTTGTGGGGAATATTTACGCATTATGTAATACTGAAGGACGTCTGACTCCAACTGTATCTGGAAAAAGGAATAAAATCAAACAATACACGAAGACCAACCTGCTTATCGACAGCGGCGAGAAGCCTTGCTCATGTAGAATATGTGAAGCCAAGTTGACGCATACTAGCGACAAGCCACACACATGGGCACACACATGTAGCACATGTGGCGCCAAAGATGCTTTAAAAGCAAATTCTCTTAGCGACCACAAGCTATGCTCATGTAGCTTATGCAAAATCAAAAAAGAATCAACGGTGCTTTTGAAGGAAACAACGATGATACATAATAGCGATGGACGTAATTCATGTAGCATATGTGAAGCTAAGTTTGCTGGTAAAGGACAATTGAGACTGCACA
This sequence comes from Meconema thalassinum, assembly GCA_946902985.2. Taxonomy (NCBI): domain Eukaryota; kingdom Metazoa; phylum Arthropoda; class Insecta; order Orthoptera; family Tettigoniidae; genus Meconema; species Meconema thalassinum. The sequence continues at coordinate 243,038,996 of OX336395.1, forward strand.
TGTTAATGCCTGCTGGTGAGATACCTTTTTCATGTAGCATATGTGAAGCTAAGTTTGCTCGGAAAGAACATTTGAAGCGGCACATGTTATTTCATACTGGTGAGAGGCCTTACCCATGTAGCATATGTGAAGCCAAGTTTGCTCGGGAAGATCATTTGAAGCGGCACAAGTTATCGCATACTGGAGGTAAGCCTTATTCATGTAGCATATGTGAGGCTAAGTTCGCTTGGAAACGACAGGTCAAGCCGCACATGGCAAGGCATACTGGTGAAAAGCCTTTTCCATGTAACATATGTAAAGCCAAGTTTATTACGAAGGGACTTTTGAAGTCGCACATGTTAATGCATAATGGTGAGAAGCCTGTCTCATGCAGCATGTGTGAAGCCAAGTTTTCTGTGAAAAGATATCTGAAGCAGCACATGTTATTGCATACCGGTGTGAAGTCTTATTCATGCAGCATATGTGAAACCAAATTTGCCCTGAAATGTAACTTGACGTCTCACATGTTAACGCATACTGGTCAAAAGCCTTATCAATGTAGCATATGTGAAGCCAAGTTTGCTAGGAAACAAACGTTGACGTCACATATGTTATTGCATATTGGTGAGAAGCCTTATTCATGCAGCATATGTGAAGCCAAGTTTGCCCAGAAAGGTAACTTAACATCTCATATGTTAACGCATACTGGTGAAAAGCCTTATTCATGTGCCATATGTGAAGCCAAGTTTGCTAGGAAGCAAACGTTGACGACACACATGTTATTGCATATTGGTGAGAAGCCTTTTTCATGCAGCATATGTGGAACCAAATTTGCCCAGAAAGGTCACTTGACGGTTCACATGATAACGCATACTGGTAATACGCCTTATTCATGCAGCAAATGTGACGCCAAGTGTGCTAGGAAAAGACAATTGAAGTCGCACATGTTAAAGCATAGAACCCAGAGGTCTTAGACATGCACTCACTATGTGTGTAGCCTATTTTTCACGGAGGGAACAATTGCACTAGCTCATGTTATTGCTTACTGGTGAGAAGCGTGTTTCATTTAGCTTATCTGAAGCCAAGTTTTCACGGAAAGAACAATTGAAGCAGCACATGTAATTGCATACTGGTGAGAAGCCTTTTTCATGAAGCATATGTGAAGCAAAGTTTCCTCAGAGAGGACATTTGAAATCTCACATATTTCTGCATACTGGTGCCAAGCCTTACTCATGCAGCATATGTGAAACCAAGGTTGCCCGGAAAGAACAATTGAAGTCTCACATATTAACGCATACTCGGGAAATGCCTTATCCATGCGGCATTAGTGAAGCGGAAACAACATTAAAATTCGTACATGCTAACGTATTCCGGCCAGATGACTTAGACTTGCACTATATTTGTAGCCACGTTATCATGGACAAACCGTTTTAAGTCTCACATGTTAACGCATACCGGCGAATAACCTTATTTATTTAGCATATGTAAAGGCATCTTAACTCAAACAGGACATTTTAAATCTCCCCTATTAACGCATACCGGCGAATACCCAAACTAATGTAGCACATGCGAGGCCTAATTTGCTTGTAGGGTGCTTACGTAGACTCACATGTTAACGCATGGCCCACTTATAAAGCCATGCCAAGAAATATTTCTTCCCAGAAAGGGAATTTTGATAAAACATATGTGAAGGAGAGTTTGCCCCGGTACGGCGAATGTCCCATAACTCATTTCGTCACGTTATAACATTTCAAAGGGTCAAGTTAATGCATATTATACCAATATAACAAACGGATAGCAAATAATTGTAATATGCTCACATTTAACATATTTAATTGCGACCCTTTTAATACAATTAGTCTAATGTATGTTAGACTGCTGCCGTTTGAAATATTCATGTCGCAAACTTTTTGTTATGGTCGTTTCTTAATTTTCTAACATACAAAGGTTCATTCTGGTTCCGTTTTGGTAAACTAATTAGTATAAACACGTTAATGGTTCCGAATGATCAATACTTATATTAAATATGATCACTGTGTGGACATTAGTGGGACATGTTTCGAGGCCTAATTATTAGATTCGGCCCCTTTATCAGCCGATATGAAAGAATCTTTAGATCATTAAATTTGTATGGGGCTTTTCAAGCTAAGTTAGCCTGGCTCGCTTCATTGATTTTTGAACAGTTTATGATAATTAGTTTATCAATACTGAGCCCGTTAGACGAGCTGTTAGGGTTGCCACTAACCGCAATGACTTCCCGGACAACTCATCATACGAACATATATGCCGAAGAGGATTGGATGTACGTCCTATAGGTCAGTGCGCAATAAACGCATCATCCCGGTGCGATCTGGGCAGACAAGGTATGATCCAAGAATTACACCGCAGAAACACTTAAATTACAAAATAATAATATGCAGACTTATGTAAACTTAGGTAAAATTTATTAAAAAAACAAGAAACCCCTGGCCTAGTTCGGAGCGTTTGTTTCGGGCTAATACCGCAAGCTTATAAAAAAGAAAATAAACGGTCAAGAATCCTACACTGATTGAAGTTAAAAACCCTCGCGAAAAATCTAAATATAAGAAAACAATAATAGCAAAGCTGGGGTAGTGGCACGAAAAGTACACCCTACACAGATGAAACGGGCTACTTATGAAAAAAAGAAGTTAATTTAACAACAAACATGCAAAAGAATTTACGATGGTACCTCTCCCAAATTTACATTTAATCAATTAATGAATCTAGCTAATTCCTAACATTACAACAAGGATTTACGGCGAATGACTGCCGTAACACGAAAACATTTATAACAAACGCTATGTGACAACCAGTAATAATAAAAAAAACATTAAATGAACTTCTTACTGTTAAAGGTAAAATGGATGGTTATACAATGTTACAATCAATAAATAAATAGAACACAGCACTCTCAATGTACCTTATTAACAGCCTGCTTACACGCAAGAATACTGTTTGTATCCTTGGGTCATCTATCAATGTAATAATGTTGGCAACGGCGCGATTACAATCACGTCTTATGTCTCATGAGTGTCGTGAGCCACCAGTTGAAAACTAATGGTCCGAACGAGCTCCGTCGTCCCAAAATAGTGTATCAAAAAGTCAACAAGTCATTCCCTTTGGAAATGTGACGCATCCACATAATCGGCCAGCGAGCGCAACATTGTAGATCAAGATGAATTCACAGTCATAATTAGCATATCTTATTCTAATATATATTTTTTAAAGGAATGTCTGTCTGTTCGTCTTTTATGCGTTCATAAACCATTCTACCGATTGCGATCAAATTTTGGTGTATTGTTATACACACTTTCGGGATGTTCATAGGCATAGTTAATCCATTTCAAAATGGATAGCGCGGGAGTAGTTTAAACAAATGCGTAATAACGATGCGTTCATATACGATTCATCCGATTGCGATCAAATTTTGGTGAGTTGTTGTGCATAGTCCACGAAAAGTTATAGGCGTAGTAAATCCACTTTACAATAGATGGCGCGCGAGTAGCTTCATCAAAATGGCGTGCGTTAGATTTTAGAAAATCCCACATGTGTTCATATACCATTCATCCTATTGCGATGAAACTTGGGTGAGAAGTTCTGTACAATTCAAGTAAGGTTTCTGGCTTAGTAACTCCACTTATTAATAGGTAGCGCACGAGTAGATTCAACAAATGAGCGACGACGGGCGAAGCGTTTCAACAACGTCCTGTATGAGTTCACATACCATTCGTCTGATAGCGGTGAAACTTGGGTGAGAGGTTGTGTACACTACAGGCAAGGTTTCTGGCTTAGTAAATCCATGTTATAATACGTAGCGCATGAGTAGACTTAACAAATGAGCGACGACGCGCGAAGCGTTTCTACAAAATCCCGTATGCGTTCATATACTATTCGTCTGATAGCGATGAAACTTGGGTGAGATGTTGTGTACACTTTATGGAAGGTTTCTAACTTAGTAAATCCACTTAACAATAGGTAGCACACGAGTAGATTCAAGAAATGAGCGACGACGGGCGAACGTTTCAACTAAGTCCTGTATGCGTTCACATACCATTCGTCCGATAGCGATGAAACTTGGGTGAGAGGTTGTGTACACTACAGGCAAGGTTTCTGGGTTAGTAAATCCACTTTACAATAGGTATCGCACAAGTAGATTCATCAATTGAGCGACGACGGTGAAGCGTTTCAACCAAGTCCTGTATGCGTTCACATACCATTCGTCCGATAGCAATGAAACTTGGGTGAGAGGTTGTGTACACTACAGGCAAGGTTTCTGGCTTACTGAATTCAGATTATAATAGGTAGCGCACGAGTTGATTCAACAAATGAGCAACGACGCGCGAAGCGTTTCAAAAAAGTCCCATATGCGTTCATATACTAATCGTCTGATAGCGATGAAAATTGGGTGAGATATTGTGTACACTTCAGGTAAGGTTTCTGGCTTAGTAAATCCACTTTACAATAGGTATCGCATAAGTTGATTAAACAATTGAGCGACGACGCCCGAAGTGTTTCAACATAGTCCCGTATGCGTTCATGCACCATTCGTCTGACAGCGACTAAACTTGGGTGAGTTGTTGTATACACTCCAGGGAAAGTTTCAGGCTTAGTAAATCCAATTTACAAAAGGCAGCGCACAAATAGAATCAACAAATGAGGGAAGACGCGCGAAGCGTTTCAAAAAAGTTTCGTATGCGTTCATATACTATTCGTCCGATAGCGGTGAAATTTGGCTGAGATGTTATGTACACTTCGGGGAAGGTTTCTGGCTTAGTAAATTCACTTTACAATAGGTATCGCACAAGTAGATTCAACAAATGAGTGACGGTGCGCGAATCGTTTAAACAAAATCCCGTATGCGTCATTCATCCGATTGCGATGAAATTTGATGAGTTGTTGTCTACACGCCAGGGAAGGTTTTCGGATTAGTAAATCCATTTTGCAATAGGTAGCGTACAAGTGTATTCAACAAATGGGTGACGGCGCTCGAATCGTTTCAACATGCGTTCATATACCATTCATTTCATTGCGATTAAACTTTGTTGAGTTGTTGAGCACGCTCCCATGAATTTTTTGAGATAGTAAACCAATTTTACAATAGTTTAGAGGTTGTTAACGGAAAAAGAAAAAAATATTGGGAATCCAAAAGCACTTCAACAAACAAAGTTACAACGCCAACACTTTCTTTGATTGGCATTGCCACGCATGCAGGGTACAGCTAGTCATTTATAATAATTAGTTGCTATTATTATTAGACCTCCCCCATGGTCTGGTACCTTGACGTGGTGGGGAGGCTTGTGTGTTTCAGTGATCCCGAGAGCAATGCCGGCGGGAGCTTCGGCTCCTGGCAGGGTCACCCATGCCGGTAAGGTCGAGGGTGAGAGACCAGACTAAATGACAGACTACACCATGATGGTGGGCAACAGCGTCATCTGTAGGTTATTTCCAGGCGGAGCTGAAATTCAGTGGTACGGTTGGAAAACTGCGGGGGCTCGTTTTCAGTCCTTAAGGTGGCAGCCCTACCAGAAAACTAGGAAGCTGAGGGCTAATAACTCGCACTCTCCGAAATTGTTGATTAAAGAAACTGAAAAGAATGAAAACCGTACGGATCTCATGTTGACAACTTTCGGCACGAAAAGGAAGACACGACTAGGTTTCTGGAATGTGAGGACTCTGGGTGAGAGTAGTAGGCTGAGGCAGGTGACCAGAGAAATGATCTCGTATAAACTTCATATACTTGGGCTCAGTGAGATAAGATGGCCAGATTTTGGTGAGATAAAAACTTATGAAGGACTTACCCTCATATAATCTGGGAGGAGCGAGGAGAATGCGGAGCGCAGAAATGGAGTTGGTCATTTGCTTACTGAACATGCAAAGAAAAGCCTTATTAGTTGGCAACCCATTTCCGAGCGAATATTATCAGCACGATTTAAGACTCGTATTCGCAATGTTACGATTATACAATGACTAGCAGAAGTACCCATTCTTCGAACGGTCGTCGTTATTAATGACCAAACGTAATCATTTGAGCTGCTGTTGCAATGGTTAGGGGCTTGGAACCTGTTTGTCGACAAAGAAAAATGATTAGTTGAAATATGCTCTGAAACTAATTTACCTAACGTGTACTTCCTGACGTGAAAATAAAATTGAAAACCTCGTAGACGAAATGCAATTCACGTCACATAAAAATTGACCCACACTGTTGTGTCAAGCGCGCATCCAGAGGAAGACCTCTTTAATAAATTATAAAGGCTTTTGGTGCATGAAAATTCAGGTTTTTTAGCCTCCAATGGCCCAAATTCCTAAAAGAAAAATAATAAAATATAAAATAAACTATTTCAATTCAGGAATTTGTTAAAATGATGTTGCTGTTTGAAGATATAAAAGACCTTCTCTACGACACATCGCACGTTTAAGTCTTGTGAAAAAATCCAGGGTACCTCTTGACCCCCTTAAGCGCATTGATGAATTTTACAGTTTTTGTTGGTTCCGTGATAACCTTATAGCCATTTGCAAACTTTCACAGAAATTTAATAAATGGAGTGGCATTACTTCTTGCAGAAATAGATGGAAAGTTGGATGTACCTTTTTGAGACACTGTTGTCATGGTTACTGGCTTGCATTCCTACATTAGTTTATTAAATGAAATTAGTTTTCTGGGAATATCTCAGAAACTCTTGGTTTTAGAGCATTAAAATGTAGTTTCCGGGGACCCTTTACGACTGTTTAGGGGCCCCGAGGTTTTTTTTCTGACACCAAGGGGTTGAAAATGAGCTTTGTCTCGTCGTTGTAGGCCGTAGTACCATCATCATCATCCTCTTGCACAGTTTCCAGCCGTTGGCCGGGTCTGTTTGGAACACAGGCCACTCCAACGTCTTCTGTCTTCCCACCATCTCTCAGCTTCCACCCCTGTCCAGTCTTCTCCTCTCTTCTTCACGCTTTCTTCCATCCCTTTCAGCCACCTGTCTCTCGGTCTTCCTCTCGGTCTTCCTCTCGGTCTCTTTCCTTCCCACTTCGTCTCGTGTATCCTCCTGGGTATCCTCTTATCCTCCATTCGTTTTACATGTCCATGCCATCTAAGTCTAGATTTCTCTATACCATCCCGTAATGGTTCCTCCTTTATTAATTCTCTGGTCCTCTCATTTCTTATTCTGTCCATCATTGTAACTCCAATACTGCTTCTCAAGAAGCTCATCTCACTGGCCTGTATTTTGCTCTTCTCCCTTCCTTTCATAGCCCAGGTCTCCGAGGCATACGTCAGGATAGGGGCATAGTACGTCCAATATATGATCATTTTTCTGTTCTGAGGGACATCCTTGCTCCATAACATGCTTCTCACACTCCTCCGGAATGCTTCTGCCTGTCTCCCCCGCTCATTTTTTTCTCTATAGTTTCTTCCATTATCTTGTATCAGGCTTCCCAGATACTTGAAACTCTCCACTTTCTTCAGCTGTTCCCCACCAATTGTTATTCCCGTTGTGGTTCTTTCCTTCTTCCTTGTTGTGATCACCATCTCACTCTTATTTATGCTAAATTTCATCCCATATCCTTGTCTTATTCCTTCCCACACGTCCAACTGTTCCTGTACCTCCTCCTCCTTGTTTCCCCAAATCATCAAATCATCCGCTAACACCATTGCTTTCATCTTTCCTTCCCCAATTACTTGTGCCACTCGGGTCATTATGTCATCTATCACCACAATGAAAAGTAACGGTGCCAGTGCACTTCCTTGTTTCAGGCCGTTTCTCTGTTCCATCCCGTTCCGATCTCTATCCTCCCACTTTCACACAGCTCACGCTTCTCTTGTACATCTCCTTTATCCTCCTTATAGTCCATTTTTCTACTCCTCTATCCTCCAGGGACTTCCATACTTTGTTTCTGCATACACTGTCATATGCTTTCTCAATGTCCAGGAAGGCCATTATTAGATTGTTCCATACTCATAGTGCTGTTCTTGTAACTGCCTTACAGCAAAAATCAAATCCACTGTGGACCTTCCTGCTCTGAAGCCATGTTGTTCTTCCCATCATCCCTCCTTCTATCCTTTTCCTAATTCTCCTTCCGAAAACTTTCTCAAACATCTTTGCACAATGACTCATCAGTGTTATTCCCCGATAGTTTCTGCATTCTGTTCTACTACCTTTCTTGAAGATCGGGACAATTATTCCCTTTTTCCTGTCCTCTGGGGTCTTCCTTTCAGTAGTGTAATAATAATAATTATAATAATAATATAACAATATAGGGACCAGATATAATAGACCTTCCGTACCACACCACCACGTGTAAATCGCGTGAAAAAATTCTACAGTACCCCTTTTCCCCCTTAAGCGCATTATATGTATTGATGAATTTTACAGCTTAATTGGTTCCATTATAACCTTATAGCCGTTTGCAAACTATCTCAGTAATGTAATAAATGGAATTGTATTGCGTCTTATATTACAGCAATAGATGGACCTGTGAATTTCTGTTGCCATGGTTACCGGCTAGCTTCCTTTCATTATTGTATTAAATGAAATTAATTTTCTGGGAATATCTCAAAAACTATTGGTTTTAGGGCCTTAAAATGTGGTTTTCGGGGGCCCTTTAGGGCCCCCGAGTTTCGCTTCTCACATTGAGGGGCTGAAAATGAGCTTTGTTTCGCCCTTCTACGCCTATTTCAGCATGTATTTTAAGGGGGAAGGCCCCCTTTTATGAGAGGTACAGAGAAGAGTTACATCAATGATTGGTGTCATGCCTCTGAAGGATATCTGTACCAAATTTTACGTTGATCCACTCAGCCGTTCTCGAGTTATAAGGACACAAAATTGTCCACAGACAAACAAACAGACAGACAGACAGACAGACAAAAATTTCATTTTCGCGCGCATCCGTCATAAAACAGTCTAAAACGCGTAAATAACGCAAATTTCCGTAGAAATTCAGAAAAAACAGACAAACTTTCATTCTTATATATATAGAGATATGCACCCACGGAACCATCAGAAGAAGAACTTAAGGAAGCATTCTACTCCCTTCTACATGAGACTGTAAAGAAAAGTAGTAAGAGAGATGTGATTATAATAATGGGAGACCTTAATGCTAAGGTAGGAGAGAACAACGAGGGACTAGAACATGTGATGTGTGTACATGGCCTTGGGGATAGGAATGGAAATGGGGAAAAGTTCACAAACTTCTGTGCTAGCCATGACCTTGTTATTGGAGGTACTTTGTTTCCTCATAAGAGGTGTCATAAGAACCAAATTGACCACATCGCAGTGAGTAGGAGATTCAGAAGATCACTCACCGATGTTCGGAATAAGAGAGGAGCTGATGCTAGCAGTGATCACCAACTTATGCTTGCTGAGTTCAAAATGAAGATCATGGTGGCAAAGAAGAGGTTTGAAAAACAGAGCAAGAGATTTGATGTGAGGAAGTTGAAGGAAGAAAAGGTCAGAGAAGAATTTAAATTGGAGCTACGAAATCGTTTTCAGGTACTCCAATCTGATACAGCAGAAACTGATATTGAATCTTCCTGGAGTAATGTAAAGAACATCATCCTTGATAAAAGTGAAATAGTCCTGGGAAGGAGCAATCCTCTCAAGAAGGATTGGATGTCAGAACAAACTTGGGAGGCAAATTCATAGGAAAATGATTAAGGAGAGGTTGAATATGTATAAGACTCGACATCAGAAAGCAAAAGTGCAAGCAGAATACACGGTCGTTGACAAAGAAGTCAAAAAGAGTGTGAAGAGAGATAAGAGTAATTGGATCGATGAGATGGCGAAGAAGGCAGAAGATGCTGCATCAAAGGGTGACAGCAAAGAAATGTACCGCTTCACAAAAGTGCTGTCCAAGAAAAGTTTCCGAAAGAACCGACCCATAAAAGACAAACAGGGAAATTTACTCACAACTCAAGAAAAACATCATGAACGGTGGAGGGAATACTTCACCGAAATTTTTAATGTTGATCGAGGGATTAATGAACACCACGAAGAGAGGAATGATGAACCTGATAATTCTGATCCAAATATTCTTTTGCACAGTCCAACTTGTGCTGAAATCAAAGAAGCCTTGCTACAGCTGAAGAATGGAAAAGCCCCCGGTGAAGACAACATTTCGCCAGATGTCCTCAAGATAGACATGGACACCACAGCTAATATCCTGAAGCCATTGATGGAAAAGATCTGGTTTGAAGAGAAGCTGCCTGCGGAATGGAAGAAAGGTGTGATTGTTAAAATCCCAAAGAAGGGTGACTTGACTAATTGTAACAACTGGAGAGGTATTACCTCACTATCCGTACCAAGCAAAGTATTTCTCAGGATAATCTTCAATCGCGTGAAGAAGTCTATGGAGTCAAAGTTGAGGAAAGATCAAGCTAGATTTAGGGAACACCGCAGTTGTGTGGACTTAATTAACACTTTACGGATTATTGTGGAGCAGAGTAACGAATGGCAAGCAGCACTCTACATCACGTTTATAGATTTTGAGAAGGCCTTTGATTCCATTAATAGGAAGGTCATGTTGGAGACCTTAAAGGAATATGGTATACCAAGTAAAATAGTTAACATCATAAGAGAGATGTATTCTGGTTATGAATGTCAAGTCCTGCATGAGGGTCAGCTAACCCAGCCATTGACCATCCAGACTGGAGTACGACAAGGCTGTATACTTTCTCCCACCTTATTCCTGATTGTTCTTGATAATACTCTTAGGAAGGTGGGGAGAGGAAGGAAGAGAGGGATACAGTGGGGACTTCGAGACAGGTTGGAGGATTTTGATTTTGCTGATGACATCTGCATGCTAGCACAGCGCTTCAGAGACATAGAGGGGAAACTGGCAAACTTAGAACTTGAAGCTGCTAAGGTTGGACTTAAGATAAATCCAAAGAAGTCAAAGGAGCTTAGAGTGAACTGCACAGTACAGGCTGGTCTCACTGTGGGAGGAGTAGATGTAGAACAGGTGGATACATTTGTTTGCTTGGGAAGCGTGGTAACGAGAAGTGGAGGGTCTGAGGAGGACATCAAGAGCAGAATAAGAAAGGCAAATTGGGTTTTTGTGCAGCTCTATCCAGTATGGAGAAAAAGTAACATATCCAGGAAGACGAAAATCAGACTTTTTAATACCAATGTGAAAGCTGTCCTATTGTATGCATGTGAAACATGGAAAGTTACCAATCCTATCAGCCACCAACTTCAAGCATTCAACAATCGTTGTCTGCGTCGAATTCTGGGTATACGATGGCCAGATATAATCCCAAATGAAGAGCTGTGGCAAAAGGCTAACCAACAACCTATAGAAGTCCAAATTAAACGGAGGAAATGGGGCTGGATTTGTCATACTCACGGAAACAGAATGATGCAATAGAAAGGGGAGCTCTGGACTGTAATCCTCAAAGGGCTCGGAGACGGGGAAGACCAAGGAACACCTGGAAACGCACCTTTGAAGAGGAGGCCAGAAACGCCGGAAAGACTTTGAGTGAAAGGAAATAAGTAAGTCAAATCATTATTATTAGAAGCACTGTTTGAGTTGTCGTAGATTTATGACGAATGCTGGTGATTCAAATGGATAACTCTGTTTAACGGTGTGAAGTCTAATGAAAGATCAACACTAACAACCTCGGCTCAAACCTGGCCGGAAACACAATAGCACGAGTTGACAAGATTCGGTTACAACAATACTGTAGGGGCGCACTGCTCTCCTATCAATCCTCAGGCTGAACCTAGAATAAAGCGGTCGCAGGGCTCACCCTGTACGACAGTGCATCACGGGCACTCAAATATAACATAGAAAGCCTCGAACAGGGTGTCAAAATCACCTCTACATAATAGACAACAGGGCTTCCTTACAAAAACATGCACTCACAAATAGTGCTCAAACAGTTCGCTCTCTGAGGCGTTTACAATACAAGTTACATGCCCGTCCTATGACGTAAACGAAAACATCTGATCACAACATAACCCTCCTAGCCTTGACCTAGAATATGGTCATACCTTCCAAACGGTAAAATATGAGTACGCATGCGCGTAACGTCAAACAGTACAGCAGTGTCTCGCAAAGAGCGAGGCGGACCTTGGCTTGAAAAAGCCGTTCTCACTGGTGTGAGCAAACACACTTCTCATATGGTCGCATCTGGTGACGCATTACATTCAGCAGGCGTTAATTCACTCAAAAGAGTCTAATTGTGAATTACGCTGGTTCACTCATCATTAGAAATAACTGTAAAAGGTCTGTGGCATCTTTACCACGTAAAAATACGGAGTACAATCATAGGCTATGTTACAAACAACAAATTTCAAAGACATTCCACTGCTCGTGGAGTGCTTTGTAGTCGACGAAAAAAATTTCGCTCCACTCATAATTACATTCTTACGTTACAAAACTTTCATGTGTCTATGACTCGACACAAAACAAAAATATAATGAAATTTGACAATCTTACAAGTATCTAAGGTGTCTGAAATGATACGAAATGTATCCGGGGTTCAATGCCTAGGCAGTATATTTACTACAATTCCCCACTTGTTCTGACTTGAACTGATGTGGCTTCAGAGCTCACTTAAACAGTACAACTCAATGACATCAAAAAGGGTAATGACAACGGTCGGTCATTAACTGATACGGCCATAAAAAGGCAAAACTAAATCAGTGGCGTCAATGGAAGTGTCACGAAAAGGGGTCACAATAAAAATGAGAGAAGAATGGTTGTCCATCCTTCAAAAATAATCTGGCCCACATGAAGGATCGACCAAACCAAACCCAAATGGTTAGTGGTCATGTCTATCAGAATATCTTAGGACGTAACGTCCTGCGGACACCTCCAGAGTGCACCATGAAAGCATGGTGCCTAACTCTCACTGTAAAGTAAGTTACAATTCTAACTATAAAATCCTACCAAGCTGGTCGTCACGAATTCGGTTAATTTCTACTTTCTATTCTACCACAGCTCAACCGGTACAAAGAAGAGATTTTGTTGACTCACATTGCAGTCACCTCATGGTAAATCCAAGGTAATAAAAGAGTTTCGGAGAACTGGATGGTTGGTAATAATTTTCCAGAATGGACTCCGAGCATTGAGTCTCCCTCGTTCCAGTCTCCTGCGTCTGCCAGTTGGTCTCACGAACCAGATCTCCTCCTCGTGGTTAGCTGCTGGGTTGATGGACTTCTGGGCTCCATGTCCCTCGAATTAGGTGGCCAGTTCTCTTGCCATGACGTAGTTGTTTCTTCTTGGATATTCCTCTCACATGATGGGGGTTTACTCCATAACACAGACGGATTTCACTGAGAAAATCATCATGTACACGTGGTCGGCGTTTTGATATTGCATTGTGATTAAATTCACACGTGTTTCACTAAATCTATTTGCTTTAGCACATTTTAATAATTTATTCACTGGCTTTACTTGCAGACTTACTACAAAAATGGCCTTCACTGTCTGCTCCACTGATTTTACACGACACGTGGTGTCGGAAATCACCGATTCTAGTGGAAGTTATGATCGAAGAAAATCACAGTAATCAGGCAGAAATATCATTGGTTTTACGTCCCTTTTAACTACTTTGGCTTTTAGAGACAAAAAATCACTTACAAAGTTCATCGTAGAATATAATTAACATGTGGTGCATGTTCGCACATGAATGGTTCGTGAATTGTAATCACTTTATGGTATTTCAGGCCCCTCGTGGACTTTGGTTTCGTGCCCACGTGAAGAAATGTGGTGTTCCTGAATTGCCAAAAATATTCATTAAAATGCAATGGAAAATTCTGCACTTCACACGTACAATATGTGAATTATTATACCGTTGAATTTGCATTCACAGATTCGATTCACTTGTAATTCACAGATGATGATCGCAGATTTTTCTATCGCCTCGTGGACGGAATTACGTGGCCGTCGCCTTGCAGACGGAAATAATTCCATCTCACATGGATTATTATACTTTTCTACTCCGTAGCACTGCAAACTTGTGCAAAAATATACTTTCACTCCGACTATTGCCGGATTCAACAAATATCTTCACCCCGTGTTTGGACTTAGATTTTCGTCGTCTTTAGGACGGACAGCACTAGCACGTCATACTGTGACGGCTTCACAACAGGTAGTCAACGAGCATAGAGCTCACTTGCAGTGTGCGTACAGTCACATGAGTCGTTGAAAATCCACTTCCTCCCGCCAATCTGCGGCGTAAATACCTTTTACCGATAAAATAGACTTCGTAAACATCATAATGTTTCCTTTTTGCAGAATTATTTCGTGGAATGTTCTGAGACTTTTAACAGCAATAAATGTAGTAGTTGGTGCTCAGAAAAATTATAAGGGTGAATGTCGAGAGTCAAGACATCATCCAATTCTTACTGCATGCCGCGCAGCGTCAGGGCACGTTCAGTGACAAGGCATGGCATGTTCATCATCATTCTCATAAATATCACCGAGCCATGAGCTCAGGCGGCTCATATGCTCCCCTGTCGGTTTAAATAAAAATGTGGGGATGCATTTTTATTTACCCAACAATCAATCTATGCTTGGTGATATTTTGTCACATCTTCCCTCGGTGGTAGTTGTCTCAATTCGTCGTTCTTAATTCGTCGTCGTCTTCATTCTTCTTCTCACCATCCTTCTCTGTCAGCTCTCTCTCTCTCTCTCTCTTTCTTCTAGACGTCATTCTCGGGCAGAGTCCATACGATTGGTAATCACCCGGAACTTCCCGTCTGGCATCGTCGGCGCAAATAATCAATCTGGTGGATATCAGCGGTGACGGTCCTCCGGTTCCCTCGTTGCGGTGAGTTTGGCATTTTTCCGCCTCTTCTCTCGGCGTTTGGAGTTGTTGGATTTACTCGCGGCTTTCATCTGCGCGTCCACGCCAGTCTCTGTCATGCTGATATCTGGGGTCACGATTCCTCCTGTATCCCCCACTATATAGGTAATCTCACCTGATGCCACCTGATTGTTGTGCTCGAGGTATCTTTCGGTTCCCTTGGCGGTCCTGATTTTCATAACGACGGTTTCCATTATCCCTCGGGTTGAAACAGTTATCCCAGTACCCCTGGTTTCCTCCACGGTCGTCTCTGGATTATGGCGTTCCACTCAATTGGCGTTGGTTGAAGTTAGCGTTACCAGCTTGATACTCTCTGTTGTTGTTGTTGTTGTTTCCACAGTTGTTTCCACTGTTGTTTCAACTCGACTGCGTCGGCTTTGGTGTCCGTGAAACTTTGTCGACAGTCGTCACGTTGACATGTCGAGTCTCACCCCTCGATGGCTTGTGTGGAGTACATTGCTCGGCGCTGGAGTCCAGTCTCCTCAAGATGTTGTCACATCCCAAAGTCTTCGCTCCCGCGGCGATCCGTACTTTCTGTACATCGGCAGGGTATTGCCAGACAATCGTGTTGATCAGGTCCTCCTCGGATAACGGACGTTTCAGGCATCTAAGTTTGGCTAACTGCGAAGGAAATTAGTTCGCGTAGCGATTCGGCAGGTTCGAGCTGTACCTCTTAGTGTACATTTCTGCTCGGATGGACTGTTGGATGTCACTGGACCAATATGTCCTCAGGAGCGCTTCCTTACAATCCTGATACCCGGTAAACGAGTACCGGGAGGCCCTGTACCACGTACTGACTTGACCATCTAGAAGTTGTTATATCGCTCTCAGCTCCCTCTCCGGAGTAACCATAGTATCCCTAAGGTAACTCTCAACGTTGGCGAGAAATTCTACGGGAGTGACACCACTTCCTGTTCCCATAAATTTCGCTGGCTGCTCTTCACGCGACCTGATACTTATAACGTTGCTCTGATTGCTAGGCGAGTACTGAGGTCGAAACGGTTGTGCGTTATAGTTTAGAGTAGCCCCTATACTATTCGGTGTGTCAGTATAGTTGGTCGGCTCTGTCGGCGTCTGCGTGTACGTTTGCTGCATTCCAGATTGAGGCTGTATCTGGGGTTGCATCGTCAGTCTGTTACTAGGTTGAGCAACATCCATAATTTGAGGTGGTTGCATCACCTGCGGTGAGTTTATGTAACCAGATGGTAACATTCCATCTGTCACATTACCCTGGTGCGAAGTGTTCTCAGGTACTGTCGTTGGATTTGTCATATTCTGTGACCTGGTCACTGTCAAATTCTTAATCCTTCTGTCAAGCTCGTCCCAGTCTGGGGCAGTCGCTTCCTCCCTCTGACGACTCAACTCGTTCACCTGAAGTTCGATTCTTTCGATCTTACCCAGCAAACACTGGTCAAGTTCACGGACGGTAAGTCTCACGTTCGCACTCAATTGCTGTCTCTCTTCCTGCGCAGCTTTTCTCGACGGTTTGGAGAGCATCGACGTCCTCTCGCACTTGGTAAATGTCATCTTTGACGACGGCAACGTCTCCCCTAAGTTCCGTCACCTCTTCTCTTACTTTAGCGACTTGGGTCTTGACTACAACTTTATGCTCGTTGAAGTCGCCCCTAAGAAGCATTATATCTGTGCTGATCTCTTCCTTGTTGCTATCTACCGTCTCTCGGAGTTCACAAATAGTGTTAAGTCAGCAACGCCTTTATTGGTAACAGTCATCTCCTGTCTGAGCTGCACGACATCAGCTCCAATGGCTTTAACATTCGTGTGCACGGCATATGCGGCTCCTCGCATTAACGTAAGTCCTGCGTTCACTGTCGCCATCTCCCTCTTTACTTGCTGAATAAATCCCTCGGCGTGAGTGACTCGAGCTCCCAACTATTCCCTAGTATGGTCGAGATCGGCCCTCATGTCTATTTGGATCTTCGTCATAGTAGCTTCCAATCTTGTAGTATTATCTCGTGCCCTGGTCTCGATGATTTCATCCAACGCCGTAATGCGAATCTGCATTTCCTCCCTTGCACGGTTGATATCGTCATTCAGTGCGTCTAGCCTAGTGTTAGCATCCTGCTAATGTCGCAGAACGTTAGCCCTAACATTAACTAAACCTGCAGTAATGTTATTATTAACCTCCTCCCGGTTAACTTCCATGTCAGCCCTAATGTTATTTACATCGTTTCTTACATTGTTGACCTCGTTTCTTACAGCATTACGATACGCATGTCATACGATGTTGGCATGTCAAAGAACCCATTTGATTCAGTAGGCCGAGTTCATAATGGCAAAATTAATCTCGGGAGTTTCCGCCAGCACAAAGTTCCTCATTTCTCTACTAGAAAGCGCTATTGTATTCAAGGAGATTAGATATCTAACATCTAACCTCCTTGACTTTCATAGTCAAGGAACTACGAAATTCGACATGCAAGCTACCCTCTGGGTGTCAAATAGCAAAGCTTGCACCAGGCACCCGAGGCCATACGATATTATTATTACAGCATTAACATAGTTTCTTACATTGGCTAAGCTAGCATTGACATTGTTTACGTCGCCTCTTACATTGTTAAGAGCGGCGGTGTTATTCTCGACGTCGCCTCTAAGAGCGGCGCTTGTATTTTCTAAGTCACCTCTAACATTGTTAACATCTCCCCTGACCTCATTCAGGGTAGCAGTGTTGGAAAGAATTGCTGCATTGGCAACACCTATAGCGTTCGTGTCTGCACCTAAGTCCTCCCTAATCTGCTGGAGATTAGCATTTACACCTGCTAACATCTCTTCAAACCGGCGGATCATCGCCTCATCCATGACAAATTTATAATATGTGAGAAAAAGAGAGAAATATCCATTAGAAGAGAACTTATGTCTAAGGCAGGGAATTACTGTGGTAGAAAGCTTGCTTTCTTTCAATAAATAACACGAGTACAGCTGGAGTACACATCTAAGTGATTCTACATTTACTAACATCCAAAAAGAGCAAAGCATTACATTTACTCAAGATGAAGTGTAGGCAAAGAAACATCCTAATCTGATTTTAATAATCTAATTACGCTTCACCTTCGTGGTCTTAGATCACAGGAATGCCACGCGGCTTGCTGAACAGTAGTACGACTTTCTAGAATTCATCCCAGTCCAGTCAACTACCCTTTGAATAGTGTTAACATCCTCATAAAAGAAAACGACAGGTGCTGATGGCTACATTATCCAAAATCGACAACTCTAGTTGAGCGCCATTTTAAATGCAGGTGTATGAGCCCGTCAGACGAGCTGTTAGGGTTGCCACTAACCGCAATGACTTCCCGGACAACTCATAATCCGAACAAATACGCCGAAGAGGATTGAATGTAATTCCTATAGGTCAGTGCGCATGAAACGCATCATCCCGGGGCGAAGTACACCGCAGAAACACTTAAATTACAAAATAATAACTTCCAGACTTATGTAAACTCGGGTAAAATTTATTTAAAAAAACAAGAAACACCTGGCCTAGTTCGGACGGTTTGTTTCGGGCTAATCCCGCAAGCTAATAAAAAAAGAAAATAAAGGGTCGAGAATCCTACACTGATTGAAGTCTAAAACCCTCGCGAAAGATCTAAATACAAGAAACCAATAATAGCAAAGCTAGGGCAGTGGCACGAAAAGTACACCCTACACAGATGAAACGGGCTACTTATGAAAAAGAGAAGTTAATTTAACAACAAACAAGCAAAAGAATTTACGATGGTACCACTCCAAAATTTAAATTTAATCAATTAATGAATCTAACTAATTTCTAACATTACAACAAGAATTTACGGCGGATGACTGCTGTAACAAGCAAATATTAACAAAAGCTATGTTACAACCTGTATTAATAAAAAAAAACATTAAATGCACTTCTTACTGGCTAAAGGTACAATGGGTGGTTATAAAATGTTACACTCAATAAATAAATAGAACACAGCACTCACAATGTTCCTTATTAACAGCGTGCTTACACGCAAGAATACTCTTTGTATCCTTGGGTCATCTATAATTGTAATAATGTTGGCAACGTCGCGATTACAATCACGTCTTATGTCGCATGAGCGTCGTGTGCCACCAGTTGAAAACTAATGGTCCAGACGAGCTCCGTCGTCCCGAAATAGGGTATCAAAAAGTGAACAAGTCATTCCCGTTGGAAATATGACACCTCCACAGAATCGGCCAGCGAGCGCAAAATTATAGATGATGATTACTTCACAATCATAATTAGCATATTTTTTAAAATAATTAGTTGTTATTATTATTATTAGAAGCAAGGTTTAAGTTGTCATAGATTTATGACGAATGCTGGTGATTCAAATGGACAACTCGGCTTAATGGTGTGAAGTCTACCGAAGGATCATCACTAACAACCTCGGCTCAAACCTCGCCGGAAACACAATAACACGAGTTGACAAGACTCGGTTGAACAATACTGTAGGGGCACACAGCTCTCCTAACAGTCCTCAGGCTAAACCTGGAATAAAGTGGTCGCAGGGCTCTCCCTGTACGACAGTGCATCACGGGCACTCAACTATAACATAGAAAGCCTCGAACAGGGTGTCAAAATCACCTCTACATAATAGACAACAGGGCTTCCTTCCAAAAACATGCACTCTCAGATAGAGCTCCAACAGTTCGCTTTCTGAAGCGTTTACAATACAAGTTACATGCCCGTCCTATGACGTAAGCAAAAATATCTGATCACAACATAACACTCCTAGCCTTGACCTAAAAAATGGCCATACCTTCCGATCGGTAAAATATATGAGTACGCATGCGCGTAACGTCAAACAGTACAGCAGTGTCTCGCAAAGAGCGAGGCGGACCTTGGCTTGAAAAAGCCGTTCTCACTGGTGTGAGCAAACGCACTTCTCATATGGTCGCGTCTGGTGACGCATTACATTCAGCAGGCGTTAATTCACTCAAAAGAGTCTAATTGTGAATTACGTTGGTTCACTCATCATTATAAATAACTGTAAAAGGTCTGTGGCATCTTTACCACGTAAAAATTCGGAGTACAATCGTAGGCTATGTTACAAAATTCCAAACAACAATTTTCAAAAATATTCCACTGCTCGTGGAGTGCTTTGGAGTCGACGAAAAAATGTCGCTCCACTCATATTTACATTCTTACGTTACAAAACATTCATGTATCTATAACTCGACACAAAACAAAAATATAATGACATTTGACAATCTTACAAGCTTCTAAGATGTCTGAAATGATACGAAAGATATCCGGGGTTCAATGTTTAGGCAGCATATTTACTACAATCTCCCACTTGTTCTGACTTGAACTGATGTGGTTTCAGAGCTCACATAAACAATACAACTTAATGACATCAAAAAGGGTAATGACAACGGCCGGTCATTAACTGATACGGCCATAAATAATGCAAAACTAAAACAGTGGCGTCAATGGAAATATCGCGAAAAGGGGCCACAATAAAAATGACAGAAGAATGGTTGTCCATCCTTCAAAAATAATCTGGCCCACATGAAGGGTCGACCAAACCAAACCCAAACGGTTAGTGGTCATGCCTATCAGAAAATCTTAGAACGTAACGTCCTGCGGACACCTCCAGAATGCACCATGAGAGCATGGTGTCTAGCTCTCACTGTAAAGAAAGTAACAATTCTAACTATAAAATCCTACCAGTTGGTCGTCACGAATTCGGTTCATTTCTACTTTTTATTCTACCACAACTCATCCGGTACAAAGAAGAGAAATTGTTGACTCATATTGCAGTCACCTCATGGTAAATCCAAGGTAATAAAGGTGTTTCGGAGAACTGGATGGTTGGTAATAATTTTCCAGAATGGACTCCGGGCATTGAGTCTCGCTCGTTCCAGTCTCCTGCGTCTGCCTGTTGGTCTCACGAACCAGATCTCCTCCTCGTGGTCAGCTGCTGAGTTGATGGACTCCTGGGCTCCATGTCCCTCGAATTAGGTGGTCAGTTCTCCAGCCATGACTAGTTGACTCTTCTTGGATATTCCTCTCACATGATGGGGGTTTACTCCACAACACTGACGGATTTCACTGGGTAAATCATCATGTACACGTGGTCGGCGTTATGATAATGCACTGTGATTAAATTCACACGTGTTTCACTAAATCTATTTGCTTTAGCACATTTTAATAATTTATTCACTGGCTTTACTTGCAGACTTATTACAAAAATGGCCTTCACTGTCTGCTCCACTGATTCTACTCGACTTGTGGTGTCGGAAATCACTGATTCTAGTGGAAATTATGACCGAAGAAAATCACAGTAATCAGGCACAAACAATCATTGGTTTTACGTCCCTTTTAACTTCTGTGGCTTTTAGAGACAAAAAAATCACTTACAAAGTTCACCGTAGAATATAAATGTGGTGCATGTCCGCACGTGAATGGTTCGTGAATTGTAATCACTTTATGGTATTTCAGGCCCCTCGTGGACTTTGGTTTCGTGGCCCACGTGAAGAAATGTGGTGTTCCTGAATTGCCAAAAATATTCATTAAAATGCACTGGAAAATTCTGCTCTTCACACGTGCAATAGGTGAATTATTATACAGTTGAATTTGCATTCACAGATTCGATTCACTTGTAAATCACAGATGATGATCGCAGATTTTTCTATCGCCTCGTGGACGGAATAACGTGGTCATCGCCTTGCAGATGGAAATAATTCAATCTCACATGTATTATTATTCTTTTCCACTTCGTAGCACTGCACACTTGTGAAAAAATATACTTTCACTTCGACTATTGCCGGATTCAACAAGTATCTTAACCCCGTGGGTGGACTTAGAATTTCGTCGTCTTTAAGGCGGACAGCACTAGCAGATCATACTGTGACGGCTTCACAAGAGGTATTCAACGAGCATAGAGCTCACTTGCAGTGTGCGGACAGTCACATGGGTCGTTGAATGTCCACTTTCTCCCGCCAATCTGCGGCGTAAATACCTTTTACCGAAAAAATAGACTTCGTAAACATCATAATGTTTCCTTTATGCAGAATTACTTCGTGGGATGTTCAGACACTTTTAAGAGCAATAAATGTAATAGTTGGTGCTCAGAAAAATTATAAGGGTGAATGTCCAGAGTCAAGGCATCATCCTATTCTTACTGCATGCCGCGCGCTGCTTCAGGGCGCGTTTAGTG
Organism: Meconema thalassinum; assembly: GCA_946902985.2. Lineage (NCBI taxonomy): Eukaryota > Metazoa > Arthropoda > Insecta > Orthoptera > Tettigoniidae > Meconema > Meconema thalassinum. Next base: position 243,060,950 of record OX336395.1, read on the forward strand.
ACAAGGCATGGCATGTTCATCATCATTCTCATAAATATCACCGAGCCATGCGCTCATGCGGGCTCAATACGGAACCAGAATGAACCTTTTAAGGTCCTAAATCAATGAATCGAGCCAGGCTAACTTAGCTAAAAAGCACGATACAAATTTAAAGATCTAAAGATTCTTTCATATCGACTGATGAAGGGGCCAAAAGTAATAATTAGGCCTCGAAACATGGAAGCAGTGCTACCAATGACCACATAGTGATCAAATTTTATAAATTTATTGATAAGGCGGAACCATTACCCTGTTTATACTAATGTTCGTTTCTGTTGCGAAGTTATGCTAATTACTCTTTTGAGAGACACTTGTCTCAGGAATATTTAAGAAAGGCCAACCCTCTACTTCTTATTTCATAAGTTGAACGTCTGAAAACAAAATGGAGATTCGCGGACCGGAATTGTGCTGTGCATAAGCTTCTGTGCCATTTTAACTCGTGGAGGCCCTATGTGGGAAATCAATATTTATCAGAGAGATGGTTGAATAAAAAAAAATATAAACTACTTACGGCCAGAAGCCATGTCACAAGAATCAAAATGATATATCACACGGCTTGAGCTACATTGTGATAATGTTTCACGGTTGCATTGTAAAAATACACAAAATTAAATTGAAATTACCACAACTACTCGTGGATATTAGCGTTCTGTTGAGAATATACAACACTCATTCTAAAATATATACATAAATTACCATTATATGGCAATCATGATGCTTGTAATCACATAAATCTTCATACAAAAACCGTGAATCGGTTATTTCAGATATCGCTTCAACGTGGACATTTTCCAATACTATTAACAGACAATTTACATAATCACACTTCATGAATCATTCTACGCATTGAAATAATTCGAATCCTTTCACAATAATCGCTATCAGTATCATACGTCAACGCAACTAATTTTGACATACTGAGATGATCACCATTAGTCATTATCATACCTTGAGTTTCATAAAAACAGTAAATCTAAGTAATAATCTGGCCTATTTGATCGAGCAATTATGCTCAGGTCAAACGTATCTTACGAATTCATGTCAAATAGTAAATAATGATAATAAAAAGTACTACCATGAACTCCGCTAATTGATTCTTACTAACATGTTTAACATAATTTAAAATTAATCCTACCATATATAAATTTTCACTACCATATATGAACATATATTTTATCAGCTTAATAATTTGTCATCATAATCTCCACACATTTTTCATGTCTTAAATCACCACTAAATTCTTTTAAGTATAATCACATAATCAACATTCCCTGTAATCTTATATGTAAAAAATATTTGTCCGACGTTAATGGACTCCAACACCGTTTAACCGATTGCATTGAAATTTTGTAGCGTTGTAGTGCGCACCCCAAGGAAGGTTTTTGGCAACATTAATTTTAGATAGCCCTCTCCATTCCCTTAATTTAGGCCCTTTGGCACAAGTACTGAATTTCCATTCCCCACAAGCTTTATAATTTTATTTAAGAGTGCCATCGCGAGGATGTGGACTTACAGCTTTGGTGATGATTCGTTATTTTACAGTATCACCGGAAAAACCTTTTTTTCTCTTTACTTCTATGCGTACTTTATGTGATCTGCTCTGTTTTGCCGACATAATCCATACCATATTTTAGGGTATTTTTTATACAGGTGGTGGCACTGTTCGTACGGAAGTTCTCGACACTGACGTCTATCTATTTAACAGTCTGTTATTCCTTCATGTAAAATTATCTTTTACAGAGACATAATGAAAGCCATGATAACAATCATCAATTACGCAGACCGGGAATAGTTTTCTGGCAATATCTCGAAAACCGTTCGTTTTATGGCCTTAAAACTTGGGGATCGTGGGTACCACGAATATTGATCCCCGCATTGTCATAAGTAAAACGAGCAAATCGACAAATCTCATCCAATCCCTATCCTCTTCTTATATGGGGCAGATGACCTCGTAGTTCCGCCCCTTAAAACAACAATAACTAACTAACTCTTCTTATATATAAAAATAGAAATGTAAATCTGTCCGACGTTAATGGACTCCGACACCGTTTAACCGAATGCATTGAAATTTTGGAGAGTTGTAGTGCACACCCCAAGGAAGGTTGCTGGCAACAATAATTGTATAATGCCCTCTCCATTACTTTCACCTAGGCCCTTTGGCACAAATCTACACCGTTTCACCAATCTGAACCGAATTTTACGTACTTACCATTTGGAACAAGACGTGTAACACCTTCTACTTTAAAATTCGGACAGCCCTCTCCATTCCCTTCATTTAGGCCCTTTGGCACAAATACTGAATTTCCATGCCCCACAAGCTTTATAATTTTACTTAAGGACGTCATCACTAGGATGTGGACTTACAGCTTTGGTGATGATTCGTTATTTTACAGTATCAGCGGGGAAAAAATGTTATTTTCCTTGTCTTTATGCATTGTTTATTTGATTCTTTCCTTGTTTTAGTGATTTTTTTTACAACGTGTGCTGCTTTTAGTCTACGAGTGTTTCAATATTGATATTATCTGAAGAAGGAGACTTTTGGTGAATATAGCTTCAGAGTTGATTTGTTACCAATCTTCTAATTGTTGTCGTCAATGTTCGTCATTATATAGAACCTGCGTCCTTTTGTGTTTTGCTTTCACCTCCAGATTTGGTCATCTGGGTGATAAGGTTTATTTTGTCTCATGGCCACAAGGTGTGTCTGCACTCATATGAGTGGTCCTTATTAAGTGTGGATGGATATATAGATTACTAGCTGAAGTACCCGTTCTTCGAACGGTGTTCGGTGTTAACACCAGACATGATAATAATAATAATAATAAAAATAATGTTATTGGTGTTACGTCCCTTTTAAGTACTGTTGCTTTTAGAGACGCACCAGACATTATCAATTGAGCTACTGTTGCAATGGTTAGCGGCTTGTAATTCCTTCATAAGTTTATCAAAACGAAGTTAGTTTTCTGGGAATATTACACACACTGTTAATTTAAGGGCCTTATATTGTGGTTTTCGGAGACCCTTTATAGACTCGCAAATTTTGTGTCTCACTTTGAGAAGTGCAACATATGCTTTGGTTGCCCTTCTAGGATAATTTTTATATTTCGCCTATTTTAGCATGTATTTTGAGAAGTTTTTCCCTATATCCACCCTTCTACTGTATGAAATGTACGGTGAAGAGTTTTATAAATGATTGGTGTATTGACTCATGTTTACCATACCTAATTTTACGATGCACCAAGCATCCGAACATGAGTTATAGGCATACATAAGGATGCACAGAAAGACAGACAGACAGACAATACTATTGTCTACAACATATCACCCAGGAATCCAAATATGGGTATATCTACCACACAGTATCAAAGAAAATCATCCTTAAGATGAACCCGTATGTCGACAAAAAAAAAAAAGATTTGTTAAAATGTGCTCTCAAACTAAATTCACCTAGCGTGTACTTCCTGACATGAAATAGAAATGAAAGCCTTGTAGATGAAACGCAATACACGTCACATAAAAACTGACCCTCTACGTTGTGTTGGGTCCCCATATACAGGAAGACCTCTATCATAAATTATAATAGCTTGTGGTGCATGAAAATTCAGGTTCTTTAGTCTCAAATGGCCCAAATTCCTAAAAGCAGCAAAAAATGCTGATTCAATTCAGGAATTTTTGAAAATAATGTTGTTGTTTGGAGATATAATAAACCTTCTGTACTATATGTCGCAGTGAAAATTGCATGAAAAAATCCTAGGTTACCCCTTCACCCCCTTAATTGCATTGCTGAACTATACAGTCTACGTTGGTTTCGTGATAACCTTATATTTGCAAACTTTCACAGAAATGTAATAAATGTAATAAATGTAATAAATTGCTTCTTAATGAAATAGATGGAAAGTTGGATGCCACCCCTTGAGATAATGTTCTCATGGTTACCGATTTGCATTCCTTCATTAGTTTGTTAAATTAAATTTAATTAGTTTTCTGGGAATGTTTCAGAAACTGTTGGTTTTAGAGCCTTATAAAGTAGTTTTCGAGGACCCTCTAGTTTTATTTCTGGCACCGAGGGGCTTTGTCTCGTCGTTGTTCGCCGTAATATAATACTAATAGTAATAATATAATATAGGGATAGGAATATAATAGACCTGCCATACCACACCCGCAGATGTAAATCGCGTGAAAAAATTCTAGACTACCCCTTGACCCCCTTAAGCGCATTTTTCGTATTGATGAAATTTACAGCTTAATTTGGTTCCATAATAACCATCTAACCGTTTGCAAACTTTCACACTAATGTAATTAATGGAATTGTATTGCGTCTTACAGCAATAGATGGACATCTGAGAATCTGTTGCCATGGTTATCGGCTTGCATTCGTTCATTAGTTTATTAAATTAAATTAGTTTTCTGGGAATATCTCAAAAACGGTTGGACGTAGGACCTTAAAATGTGCTTTTAGGGCCCCCAAGTTTTGTCTCTCACATTGAGGGGCTGAAAATGAGCTTTGTCTCGTCCTTCTACTCCTATTTCAGCATGTATTTTAAGGGGGTAGGCCCTCTTTTATGAGAGGTACGGAGAAGGGTTACATCAATGATTAGTGTCGTGCCTCTGATGGATATCTGTACCAAATTTTACGTTGATACACCCAGACGTTCTCGAGTTATAAGGGAACAAAATTGTCCACAGACAATCAAACAAACAGACAGACAGACAGACCAAAACATTATTTTCGCGCGCATCTATCATAAAACAGTCTGAAACGTATAAATAACTCAAATTTCCGTAGAAATTCAGAAAAAAACAAACAAATTTTCTTTTTTTATATATGTAGAGATATACTGCACCGCTCGGTGTTGACCGTGTTTTATTGCACATATTTAGGTTTTACTCGCTAACCGTCGGAGATACACGAAAAGTGGTAAGAACATTTAGGATAGAAAATTAAATGCTAAAGCTCGTGTATACCATCAAAAGTTTGCTATTTCTTAGCGTTCTCTTTTTATTTGAAATGGAAATATGAAATTTTGAAACCAAAGGGTGTAGTGACGTCACAAAAGTAGGTTTTACTCGCTAACCGTTGGAGATACACGAAAAGTGATAAGGACCTTTCGGATAGGAAATTAAATTTCAAAGCTCGTAATGCCATCAAAAGGTTGCTATACCTTAGCGTTCTCTTTTTATTTGAAATGTAAATATGAAAATAGTCGCCATTTTTCAATAGTGCAAAATATCGTAATCAAAAGTATCCTATATGTAAACCTGGTAAATCAGCTACATCCATGCAAAATTTAATTTAAATCGGACCAGTGGTTCTTGCGTTATTGAGTAACAGACAGGCAGACAGAAAGACACACACCATCTCATTTTTATATATTAGTATGATTAGGTGATATTTAGTATGTACTTTCTTGTAGTATTCGTTATTCCCCTAATCAAATGCATATATTATTATGAAGCTGGGATTCTAAGAGCCTATCTGCGGACTGCTCTTATCCTCTTGAAATGTTGCTGTTTGAGAATACACGCAAGGTCAATACAATCACGAAAATAAATTCATTGGCCCTTAAAATGTAATAGGTTAATAATGCATACTAAGTCTGTCTCCATGGCTAAATGGTTAGCGCACTAGGCTTTTCCCGAAGTGCCCCGGGTTCGATTCTCGGCCGAACCATCAGGGATTTTAATCTCCCTGGGTTAATTCTCGTGGCTCGGGAACTGCGTGTGTGTGTGTGACGTCTTCATCATCACTTCATCCTCATTACGATGCGCAGGTCGCCCACGGGTGTCAACTAGAAAGACCTGCACTCGGCCTCTCCAAAGGCCACACGATCAGTAATTCAATGCATAGTAATATTAAATAGATTCCTTAATTATTCAGTTATGTTAGCGAAATTTGAGGATTAATCTATTATAACTTACAAGCAGTATGGAGCCGTCGCGTCGTACCCACCTACTTAACAATTTCAACACAATTTTAATCAGATAAAAAGCACGCACAACGAATTTGAGTGGCAAAATATTGCTCATTATAACAACGACCTTCCTCCGGGTTGTACACAATACGACACAGCGAGCAAAGCTTCGATATCCTAATATCCAATTGTGATACCGAGCAACGCCCGGCTTAAGTGCTAGTACTTTATAAATACAATGTGTATGCTTCAATAATTTCAATACCAGGTTTATATCAGATATAGCTTCATATATGCTTTAAATAGACATGCTGCAAATTCTTATGTTACTCAACAATTTTATACTTCAGTTAGATTTAATTTTGTTAAATGCATGTTTTATTATTATTTCGTTGATTTTCATGGCTATAATGTTTAATAATACTTTTCATTATTAATTATTAATAATAATACAGTTAGTTACTTTCAGTCAATATCTTATTTGTTATAAATAATATCAAACATCCTTAAGTGTTCAATATTATCAGAATAATTCTAAGGGTATACGGAAAGCCCTATCTTTACAATGTTAAAATATAACAGCTTAGGTTTTCACGGCCGGCGTACATAATTAAGTACAAGTTTTTTGGGTGGACCAAGGAAAGGAGCGGAACCCTTGATAATGCCGGACGCAGTTTCCGGCGAAACGTCGGGAGATATCCTGTCTGGACCACGGCCTACAAGCCCGAAAAACATGTACTTAATGTTAAAATACATCACATTCAAGGAACATTTTCTCGCTTAACTGTTTGACACAGACACTTGAATTTTTTTATGTATTATAAACAAGTATACTGCCGTTGTATGGATGCTAAGATATTGAAAATAAATGTCACTTGGATTTTTCTTTTTAAATAATGCAAAATATTTTAGCAATTTTCCTCATGATTTCTTTTAACCCTCTTCATAAATTTTGCAATATGTTTGTTTTTATAGCTTCAGAATGTATGTGATGCTCTTACAAAAGAGCCATGCAAATTTTAAAATGATATCAGTCATAGTTTCTGAGATAATGTTCCTTTTGCAGGAAAATAATGAATTTATGGGAAATGAGCTCCAAAGTCTCAACAACAGTGCGTGCCTGGTGCATAGCTAGGATTATCAACATCATCTTGTAATTCATCAAGAAGCTTCCATTTGGTGGCTCTCCTGTTTCTTCCACAGATCAAAATGACTTAAATAGCATGTTTTGATGATCTTATTCTCTCCATGTCTATAGAATACATAGTTTTTACCATTCGGGAGCCCACACACAATCCTAGATTCTCCAGAACTTTATATTTTGTAATGTTATCCTGATTGAAGGATGCAACAGCATCAAACACACCAAGATGAAGTGTATTAATCACAACAAACACTGTTTTTGGTAGTCTGGCCCATATGAACCTATTCACACATTCATTGGGATTCTGTGTCCTACCATGCAAACATTTCTTCAGAAGAACGAGGTCTGCAAGACCCCTAACGATAGGCTTGATGGTCTCTGTTATAGATTGTGGCAAACTATGATGATGATCATATTCCTCATTTGTTTCTTTCTGTTTGGCACCATTCAGTTTTCTATTAGATGAGCTCTGTGTGACAGCAGCGGTCTTATCAAAAGGAATTTCACGATTTTTTTCAATCACGTTTTTTAGGTTAGCCGTACTTGCCCTGCTACACAACGTGAAGGTTCTAAACAAGAGGTTTCTACCCCTGAAGAATCACAGTAGGATAAATAAGGCGGTTCTGAAACAAGGGCTAATGGGCAAGATGGCCGCCGCGCGCAACCAAGCCTATGTTATTCATATGGACGGGAGTGTCATAGCTGGGCCAGGGGCTAATGGGCAAGATGGCCGCCACGCCCTGAGACTGTGTGTGACGTCACAGGGAGAGGTAGGCCGTGTAGTTGCTAAATTGAATATTTATTATTATTATTATTATTATTATTATTAGATAATTATTGATTTATCATGTACAATCAAGACCAGCCTTATATTGTCCACCTCGTGGTGTAGCGGTTAGTAATCTTGAATGCCACTGCGGAGGTCCGGGTTCGATTCCTGGCTCTGTCAAGAAAATTAATTCTGGGCTGAGGGCTGGAACGGGGTACACTCATTCTTGTGAGGCAAAAAAACTGAGAGGAGCAGGGTTTGATTCCTACCTCAGTCATTCTGGATGTAGTTTTTTGTGGTTTCCCACGTTAACTCCAGGCAAATGGCAAGAGGTACCGTAACTGAAGGCCACGACAGCCTCCTTTCCAATCCTCATTGGAAATTACAAATGCACACACTAATACAGCCATTACAATAAAACAGGTTAACAGACAACACACACCGCAAGTACAGTATACAGGGCTACATGACCATGATATCACAAAACCCCTAAAGAATCAACAACAACAACAAACAAAAACAACAACAACAACAACAACAACAACAACAACTGATATTCATGAAACACCTCTTGGTGTAGGGGCTAGCATTCTTGTCTGTCACTGCTTAGCCATGGGTTCGATTCCTGGCTCTGCTAAGAAATTTAATTTAGGTCTGAGGACTGGAATGGGGTACACTCAGCCTCGAGAGGCAAAACTAGGATGAGGAGGGCTTGATTCCTACCTCAGCCATTCTAAGAGTGTTTTCTGTGGTTTCCCACTCCTACACTCCAGGCAAATGCTAGGATATATCTTAAGTTAAGGCCCCGATCACCTCCTTTCCAATTCTTATCTGAATTACAAATACACACACTAATACAGCCATTATTATTTATTGTCAGTTGACTACTACCTCTTACAGTGATCTCATCGTGAAAGAGGAAGACCGTCTCTCACCCACCATTGTACAGCTTTGTCCTACGCATTAAGTAGCTGTGGGTCTTGACTAGGATATATTAGAGGCCCTTAGCAAGAATATCGTCACTCCATTAACAGAACAGTTGTGACCTTTGTTGTGTGAGCATCATACTGACAGGCCAGTTACTACGTGTACTCTGTCAAGGCTACTCTTATAACTATAATCGCCAGAATGTGCAGGGAATAATATTCAGGCTATGCTCAAAAGAGAGGTCAGAAGGGTGACCTAAGAAGTTAAAATGGAATGGTTTTAAGTGTCAGTGATTATCAATGTAGTGCTCCAAACGAACCACGGTTACTGTTTACAAACAATCATGAAAATACTAAAAAGCAAGTTCGAGAAAACAATATTCCTGCACAAGATAGTTCAACGTTCTAAAAACCCTTAACACTATCAAAAGCATCCCAGACTCTACACGAGGACACTGTGAAAGAGGAATAAGGGGAATTGGACAGTTCTGGTGATGTTGAGGATGATCATGCTGATTACAAAGATAGTGATAAAGATTTTGATAAAGATGCTGCTTATGATGATGCTTATAATGATGATGTTGATAATGACGTTTTCATGCCTATTGTTCACCATGGAAAAAATATCTACAACAAGCTTTGTTTTTTAACTATAACATGCTATGGGAAAATGGTATTCATACTTAAAATTAAATAAAAATAGAAAAAAATACTGTACAATTTATAACAAATGAATTATGTGTAAATATTGTAAATGTATTTGAATTAATAACAAGAAGTTCCTTGACGAACTAAAGAGCCTACTTTTCATTCCAATGATTATTCTACAGTATAAGGACCTATCTAGAATAAAGACGAAATTAAGTTGCTAATATCGAAATTTCCAATTAGTTCGAAATAATGTATACCTGGCATAATGTAGCCTAATAGAGCACCACAGTTGGCAGCCCTGATGACTGAATATATTCTTAGTTCCATCTCTTAAGGTACAGAATACAAAATTTGGTTGATGGTGATGATAACTGTTGTTTTAAGGGGCCTAACATCTAGGTTATCGGCCCCTGAAATTTGGTTGAAGTCCAATAGCATGGACGTTACATGCAGTTAAACATTGGATCTAACAGCGCGCGTAAAATCATGTTGGCAACAATGTCATGCATGTATTGGTCAGAAATAATCTGAAATAATATGAACTATTGTTGTGCCAATTTCGAATGAAATCCATTAGTTAGTATAGAAGTTACATGCATTTTAAAATTGGACCTATCTTCAGGCTTAGAATCATGTTGGCAGCACTGACGTATATTAGTTACTCCAAATTCATCTAGAATGCCAGGTACTATACGTGTGCAAAGTTTAGAGCTATTGGCTTGCACACTTTCTGATATATTGATATTAGGTTAACAAAAATAGGGACAGCAGATATTAATAGTTGGCAGCCCTGGTTGCTCTTAAAATACGCATAGTCATATCTGTTATGTTACACATAGCACATACGAAATTTGGTTGAAATCCAAATGATCGTATGGAAGTTACATGTATTTAAATTTGGACCTGTCAGAAGGCTTAGAATCATGTTGGTAGCACTGACGTATATAAGTTACTACAAATTAATATAGAATGTCAGGTACTATACGTGTGCATAGTTTAAAGCTGTCAGCTTGCATACTTTCTGATATATTGGTATTTGGATAAAATAAATTAGGAGCATTTATTAACAGTTGACAGCCCTGGTGGGTCTTAAGAATACACTCAGTCATATCTGGTTATGTACACATACAACATACGAAATTTGGTTGAATTCCAATTGATAGTGTAGAAGTTATATGCATTTAAAAATTCGAACTATCAGGAGGCTTATAATCATTTTGGCAACACTGCCATGTATGGCCTCCTGGAAATTAAACTGCAATATTATGATCTATACGTGTGCACATTTTTAAATAGCCCTCATTCATACCTTCCAAGATATCCAACATGGAGCTCAAATTTCAATTGCGATTTTTTAGCAGTTGGTAGCACTGACATCATTTTCAAAAATGGCCGTGAGATATTCAGGTATAGATCTTTACTCCTACCAAATTTTGTTTCGATTGCTCCAGCCGTTCAAGAGTTGATAGGGGGGGGGGACACACAGTCAGAAAGACAGACAGAAGGACAGACAGACAGACAGACACACATTTGCCCGATCTCATAAGTCTACTTTTTCCTCATTTTTGCAAAATGTGAAAAGTAGGCTAAAAAAATATTGTATGGACACTGCTTATACATTTTTTATTACTACCCACCTCCCACTCCTAATGCAAATATGAACTTTGTACAAGGACTAAAAATGAATAACATGTAAAACACAAAATTGGTAAATCCATGTTTCCATATTGACAACAATTGGAAAACTTTAAACTGAATTTTTAAAAAGTGTAAAAGGGAAATTGTTTAATTGACAAATGTGTAAACAACAAATTGGAAGATCCATGTTTCCATATTATGAAATTCAAAAACTTAAAACTGACATTTTAAAAACTGTAAATGGAAAATTGTAAAATTGACAAATGTGTAAACAACAAATTGAAAAATCCATGTTTCCATATTGACAAAATTCAAAAACGTTAAACTGACATTTTTAAAAACTGGAAATTGGAAATTGGCAAATTGATAGGCGTGTGAAATAAGAAAATGAAAAGAAGCAAACCTATTTCCTGATTAGGTTAAGTGTAAATTAGTGTAGTTTATGAGGTTGTATACATTTGAATGTAAATACATATGCTTTTGCTTAAGGTATACAGCCTTGTTATATGTAATGAAAAAATCGTGCTTCGCAATTATGAACTTTTGACATTGTCTAAATCAAAAACATGTTGTTGTTGTTGTTTGAGTCTTCAGTCTTTTGATTGGTTTAATGCAGCTCTCCAGGCCTCCCTGTCCAGAGCTAATCGTTTCATCTCTATATAGCTACCACACCCTACATCTGAGGCAATCTGTTTAAAATATTCTTATTTTGGTCTACCCCTACAGTTCTTGCCCTCGACCCTTCCTTCCATAACTAAGCTTGATATTCCTGGGTTTCTTAGTATGTGTCCTATCAACCTATCTCTTTTCTTTATTAGCAGTCGCCAGGAACATTTCTCCTATCCCTATGTAGTTATAACATGAACTAGCCGTGTGCGTCAAATCGTGAGCAACGACTCCAATAATGAAGAACCAATAGATAAATGATTCCTGCACAGTTATTGGTGTACAGATTTTTTTAAACTCAAGTGAGGATTGGGAAGGAGGCAGTCATAACCTTAAGTTAAGAATCATCCATTCATTTGCCTTAAATAAGAGTGGTAAAACCATGAAACAATATGACTGAGGTAGAAATGGGAAAATCACGTCTCAGTTTTCTTCACAAGGTTGGCAGTTACTCCCTGCTCAAGCTATGGTAAGCTACATCTAAGACAATCTGTTTAGCATATTCGAACCGTGAACTACACTGCAGTTCTTAGCCTCAACCGTTCTTTCCATAATTATGTTTCCGATTTCCGTAACAAATTAAAATCCCTAGAAGTGAAAGCTAAATCCCTAGGTCAAAGTCTGCCATGCTAACCAATTAGCAACAGGGTCACACTTCAGGGCTTATCCGATATTGTGACTATTTAAACCCATGTACATAATGTTTCTGGAATATGCGTGATTCCTTATGTCAATGTAGCGGCTTCGGTAGTGTAGTTAATAGCTGTGTTCAAGATAGCGGGTTCAAACCCAGCCGAAGTCGTCGTTTTTTTTTAGTGCTAATTCCTTTAGTATGTCTTCCTTCGGAGGGTGAGTAAAGCCTGCGGTCCCATGTCATACATTTGTTCCACGCAGAAGAACCTACCACTGCAGTTGGTAGGGTGTAGTAAACGTTATAAGCTATATTTGGTTAATTAGTAACACTCTATTAAGTTTCAACGTTCACCACAAAGAGTTAGTGACAGTAGCATTTGGTCACCAAAGTTTGACCTACTTGAAATTGAACTTGTTGGGAAATCTCGGGCGTAAAATAAAACAATGCCCAGCTATGGCCATTGGCTGCAATTCATAATATATACTCCTTGCTTCGTCCATCACTAGTTATTTTGCTTCCTAAGTAGCAAAAAGTCTACTACTTCCTTTTGCTTTTCACCTGCCAATTTGAAGTACATATGCATTTCATTTGAGGGTTTAGACATCGTGGTGTATAGGATTTGTGTGATAGCATGTGTTATTGTGATGACTGCAGTAGTGTGTGTATTTGTAATTAGATGAGGATTGTAAAGGATGCAGGCGTACACCTAAATTAGGAATCATCCCGGTATTCACCTGAAGTACAAGTGGGAAACCATAGAAAACCACTTCCAGGATGTCTGAGGTAGGAATCGAACCCACTTCTTTTCAGTTTTGCCTCACAAAGCTAAGTGTACCCCGTTCCAGCTCTCAAACCAGAATTAAATTTCTTAGCACAGTTGGGGATTGAACCCTGGTCTTCGCAGTGAAAGTAAAACTGCTTAACCACTACGCCATTAAGCTCTATATTTCTATACAGTGCTCCGATTCAGTCTTCAGAGTTGGGAATCAAGCCCACACTTTTGCAAAAATACATCAAACGATAATAAAATGAATAAGTTACAACATTTAAAGTAATTTAAATATTCATACTCTGTAGCTAGATCTCTATAAAAAGTGTCTTTCAAATGTGTACGTGCTTCGCGTATCATACAGGATAACATTTCAACGGACACAGCAATCTCTGTTAGCTCTCCCAGACTGGCTGGTCACTGGAGGTACTGTAGTTGCTAGCGAACATTACAATATTATTAACCAGTGTGTATTTTTAGTGCATTTTCGGTCATCAGTCCCGTGAGCTTGAGTGTGTGAGTTGTAAATTGTGTACGTCTTATAAGGATTTTCATAAAATAATTATATTTTGGCTAAGTTACAATGACTGTGTGTGTAAAAGAGTGATATTCTCGAGCGGTTTAACCAGTGAGTGACTGTTGGAGATAATGAAAGGTAAGCTAATGATGTATTTTTTACTGACTTTGCTATTTTTTGTTGTGTTTTTATTTCATTTTGTCTTTTTTTTGTCTGGTTTGAAACAAGTGTTTATCCATCACTGTTCTGAACTAATCGTTCCATTTCTACATAGCTACCACAACCTACAGTACATTCAAGGCAATCTGTTTAAAATATTCTTACCTTGGTCTACCCCTACAGTTCTTGTCTTTAACCCTTTATTTCATAACTAAGCTTGCTAATCCTGGGTGTCTTAGTATGTGACCTACCAAACTATCTCTTCTCTTCATTAGCAGTCGCCAGAAACTTCTCTCCTCTCCAAACTCTGCTTAATACCTCTTCACTTGTTACTCTATCTAACCATCTGATTTTCATCATTTCCCCTGTTACACCACATTTCAAATGCCCCTATTCTCCTTTTTTCTGCTACACCAATAGTCCAAGTTTCACTTCCATAGAACTCCACGCTCCAGACAAAGACTTTCAATACTGACTTCCTAATTCCTAAATCTATATTGAATGTCAACAGATTCCTCTTCTGTAGAAATGCTTTCCTTGCCTGAGCCAAACTATTTTTATATCCTCTTTGCTTCGTCCATCACTGGTCATTTAGCTTCCTAAGTAACAGAAGTCTCCTACTTCCTGTAGCTTTTCATGTGCCAATTTGATGACCATAGAGTTTTCTGATTTATTTCGGCTGCATTCCAATATTTTTGTTTTATATTTATTACTTTTCATCATTTTTTAGCGTATGGATTTTAGTGACGGGAGTGTCCGAGGACATGTTCGGCTCGCCAGTTTTGTAGCTTCTTCGAGACGGACACCCATTGGGTGAGCTACAAGTACCGTTGGGGAGGAAAGTTGGAAGGGAAGGGCGAAGAGTTGGATGGTAGCGGCTGTGGCCTATAGTTAGGGACCAACCCCGGCATTTGCCTGCAAGGAAGATGGGAAACCACAGAAGACCATCTTCAAGGTTGCCAGCGGGGGGATTCGAACCTCCTCGCCTCCCAGATGTGAGCGACTGCCATTAGTCATGCCGTAACGACCACGGCTAACTCACCCGGTACTTTTCATCATGAATTCATTCCTCAAGATGAAGTCCATACCATTCAAAAATCCATTCAAATCCTTTGGCGTATCGGCCAAGTTGACAATGTCATCAGCAGGAATGGCCCTATCTGTGTGAACCATGGTATAGTGGACCACTACAATACCGGTAGTCTAAACCTACAGTTATATAGACTCATATCTTACATTTCATGTATTGTACACGACGCGCATGTCAATTCCTCATACATGAATTCATGACTCAAAGATCCTATCTCTGAGAGACATGGTACACCACTACTACAGTCTTAATCTATAGTAGTAAATTGTATGTCATGTTTTCTTTTTCAGTCGTAGATATGAATTCACGATATTCGTCACTGATCGGATAGCTGAAATGATGGATGGACAATCTATTATATTATAAAATCAAAACCTACAGGCATATACTGTAATTGTGCGTTTTCTTTTCACAAAACATGGATGGGGTGCATGTCAGTGCCCCCCCCCCCCCACACAAAAGAAAAAAAAACTCGGCAAGGAATGATCCGATCACAGAACTTGGTATGATGGATCAATGTCATGAGAGAATCATTCAGGCATTACGTACATAGTGTAGTTATCCTATATTCCAGATGGGACTCGTGTTATTATATAAATTAAATGCCCATTGGTTTGTGTCTGCTAATCCAATCGTAGTGAAAATGGATCAAACATATTAGTTTCTGTTGTTGTTGTTGTTGTTGTTGTTGTGGATTCTTTTAGGGTCTTGGCGATATCGTGGTCATGAAACCCGCGTACTTGGTTGAGTGTGGAATTTGTCTGATAACCTGTGTTATTTTAATGACTGTATTGGTGTGTGTATTTGTAATTCAGATAAGGATTGGAAAGGAGGTGGTCGTGGCCTTAACTTAAGATACATCCTAGCATTTGCCTAGAGTGTATGAGTGGGAAACCACAGAAAACACTCTTAGAATGGCTGAGGTAGGAATCAAGCCCACCTCTTCCCAGTTTTGCCTCACGAGGCTGAGTGTACCCCATTCCAGTCCTCAGACCAAAATTAAATGTCTTAGCAGAGCCAGGAATCGAACCCATGCCTAAGCAGTGACAGTCAAGAATGCTAGCCACTACACCAAGAGGTGTTTCATGAATATCAGTTGTTGTTGTTTGTTGTTGTTGATTCTTTTGGGGTTTTGTGATATCATGGTCATGTAGCCCTGTATACTGTACTTGCGGTGTGTGTGTTGTCTGATAACCTGTGTTATTGTAATGGCTGTATTAGTGTGTGTATTTGTAATTTCCAATGAGGATTGGAAAGGAGGCTATCGTGGCCTTCAGTTACGGTACCTCTTGCCATTTGCCTGGAGTTAAAGTGGGAAACCACAAAAACTACACCCAGAATGACTGAGGTAGGAATCAAACCCTGCTCCTCTCAATTTTTTTGCCTCACAAGAATGAGTGTACCCCGTTCCAGCCCTTAGCCCAGAATTAATTTTCTTGACAGAGCCAGGAATCGAACCCGGGCCTCCGCAGTGGCATTCAAGATTACTAACCGCTACACCACGAGGTGGACAATATAAGGCTGGTCTTGATTGTACATGTTCAATCAATAATTACCTAATAATAATAATACTAATAAATAATAATAATAATAAATATTCCATTTAGCAACTACACGGCCGACCTCTCCCTGTGACGTCATACACAGTCTCAGGGCGTGGCGGCCATCTTTCCCATTAGCCCATGGTCCAGCTATGACACTCCCCTGCATTGGAATAACATAGGCTTGGTTGCGCGCGGCGGCCATCTTGCCCATTAGCCCCTGTCCCAGAACCGCTTTATTTATCCTACTAAGCACATTTCTTCTGTTTCCAGGGCACACTTTCCCTGAATACTTTGTTTGAAAATCTTGGCATAACTTCCAAAAACTTCACAGAAACTCACAGAAATAACTTGCGAAGAAACGCGGCAAGACTTGTTGCTAAGCAGCAAACAAAGGACCATCAACAATGCAAGCCGCTACAATATAGCCTAACTAATGGACAATAATAGACGACATTTCGTTTAAATAGAAGAATAATATGT
The DNA here is from genome assembly GCA_946902985.2 of Meconema thalassinum. Classification (NCBI taxonomy): domain Eukaryota; kingdom Metazoa; phylum Arthropoda; class Insecta; order Orthoptera; family Tettigoniidae; genus Meconema; species Meconema thalassinum. Next base: position 243,077,885 of record OX336395.1, read on the forward strand.
GAACTAATAATAAAACCTCAAAATGTTGACAGCATGTCATCCGCCACGCCAGAGCAGACAACTCGCCGCGCATAAGACAATATTTTATTTAAATATAATTAAAATACTTCTATACATTATTTCTTCAAAATTTATATTTCATTTAGAAAAGAAATTCCAAAGTTAAATAATACGCAAAAATACTTTTTATTTATTTTTTTCCCAAAAATTGCTTTCCTTATACCCATAATTTATTATTCTCAGTTTCAAAATTCATCTAAACATTCATTAGAGTTCAATATATTCTACACACATAAAAGCATGGTAATATCTTACGCATATGACTTTCATTAGAATTTAATAAATTCTACAAGTATGAAAGCATGGTAATCTTCCTAACTCAAATGAATGAATGATAGACTCAAAATGTCATTCAAAATATAGCTTGATAGAACATCTCTATTTTCAGATTATGTGTAATACTGTTCATGGTTCATAAGATCTCCAACAGAATCTCCTAAATTCGCTGGCAAAGTAATCCTTTCATATATAAATATTCTGACACCGTTGATCATAATATAAGTAAAATAACTTTCGAGAATATTCATAAACTTCCTACAATAATGTCTATCAAAATCCTAATCCTATAATTCCTCTTCCTACTACCATAAATCTTCTTCCTTACAAATTCTTCTTCCTAACGCATATCTTCACATTAAAAACAAGAAGTTCCGTGATGAACTAAAGAGCCTACTTTTCTTAAAATGTAATATTTATGAAAATGATTAATCTATATGGACCTATCTAGAATAATGACGAAATTAAGTTTGTAATATCGATATTTCTAATTAGTTCGAAATATGCCTGGTATAATTTATCCTAATAGAGCACTACAGTAGGCAGTCCTATTGACTGAATATATATTCTTAGTTCCTTCTCTTACGGTACAGAGAACAAAATGTGGTTGAAGCCCAATGGATAGCATGGACGTTACATGCAGTTAGACATTGGATAAATCAGAGCGTGTAAAATCATGTTGGCAACAATGTCATGCATGGGTTCGTCATAAATAATCTGAAATATTATGATCTCTTTTAGTTCCAATTTTGGATGAAATCCATTTGTTAGTATAGAAGTTACATGCATTTAAAATTGGACCTATCAGCAGGCTTAGAATCATGTCGGCAGCACTGACGTATATTAATTACTCCAAATTCATCTAGAATATCAGGTACTATACACATTAAAGTTTCGAGCTTTTGGCTTGCATAGTTTCTGATATATTGATGTTAGGGTAAAAAACAGCATTAATTGACAGATGGCAGCCCTGGTTGCTCCTTAGAATACATATAGCACATACGAAATTTAGTTGAAATCCAAGAAGTTAGATGTATTTAAAAATTGGTCTTATCAGTAGGCTCAGAATCATGTTACTAGCACTGACGTATATTCTTCTTCTTCTGCCTTATCCGATACGGACGTTGGCTACCACCATGGCTAACACCTTCTTATGCTGTGCAATCCTGAAGAGTTCCGTGGAAGACAGCCCAAACCACGTTCTTAAATTATCCATCCAAGTTATTCGTCTCCTTCCCGGTCCACGCTGACCTTTAATTTTAACCGGAAGTATAACATGGAGCAGACGGTATTTTGGATTCCTCATCATGTGTCCTAAGTATTCCAATTTCCTCTTCTTAATTGTGATTTACAGCTCAGGTTGACTGCTCACACGCTGAAAAACCTCGGCATTATCCATATGTTCTGTCCACATTTCAAAAGCTCGAATCTTCTTTTCTGTAGCTACTGACAAGGTCCAAGCTTCAACACCATAAAGAAGGGTGGAGACAACTTAACACTTCACAATTATTTTCTTAAGCGTCATAGATCTCGACAGCGTAGTAGTTGTTTCATGGTCATAAAGATGGATCTAGCCTTCTCTATGCGGCATCTTATTTCAACCGAAGGATCCCAATTCCCATTAATATTCTGTCATAAATAAACCAAACTCTTGACTCGCTCAATCTGATGTCCATCGACTAAAAGGACTTGTGACAATGCTGGTTTTCGCGATATTATCATATATTTTGTTTTCTTAATGTTGAGGTCAAGGCCATATTGTTTATTCTTTTGATACACCTTAGTAACAATCTCTTTAAGTCCTTCGAAACTATTTGCAATCAATACTGTATCATCTGCATACCGTATATTATTAATATAATTACTATTGACATTAATACCTTGTCGAATGCCATCGAGTGCCTCAGAGAAAATCTGTTCTGCATATATATTAAAAAGGAGTGGTGAAAGAACGCATCCCTGTCTCACACCACGCATTATTTCCACTGATCTCGATATATGTCCATCAATTCTGATACTAGCCTTTTGACCCCAATATAAATTAATGATGATCCGAATGTCTTTCTCATCTATTCCTGAGTTCTCGAGTGCATTATACAACTTATCATGCTGACAACGTTCAAAGGCGTTTGCATAGTCCAGAAAACATGCATATACATCCTGATTTACTTCACGGCATCTCTGGGAAAGAACTTGAAGCGCAAGTAATGCCTCACGAGTTACTAGAGCATTGCGGAACCCAAACTGCGTGTCACTGATATTCATCTCGCATTTTCTGTATATGCGATTATGGATAACTTTGAGAAATATCTTGAACACATGACTCATAAGACTGATTGTCCTAAAGTCACTACTTGACTTAGCCATCGGTTTCTTTGGAAGAGCAATAAATGTGGACAAGGGCCAGTCTTCTGGTAATATGCCCGTGCTGTATATCCTGTTATATAATGTAGTGAGCGTCACAATGGTATCATCATCCAAGATCTTCAATAATTCCACTAGAATGTCATCTTGACCAGGAGCCTTACCATATTTCGCTATCCTAATCGCATATTTCACTTCATCCATGGTGATCATGGGTCCAACAACTGAAGGAATTTCGGGTCGGGAAGGACGATGATCATCATTAAAAAGCTCTTGTATATATTTCTCCCAAACCTGTAATTTTTCTTCAACATCAATACCGCGTTACCTTGACTATCACCTAAGTTAACTGTCTTTCTTTTCCTGCGTCTACCTGAAACTTATTTGATTTTCTTATTGACCTAGAAAAAAATCATATTTACTATTATGTTCTTCAATTTCTTTGCACCTATCTGACATCCAAGCTTCCTTGGCTTGTCTGATCTTATTCTTCATCAATCTATGAATCAACCAATATTCTTACTTCTTCCCTTGAATTCTCTTCGTCTATTCATTAGATTCAATATTTCATCCATCATCCATGCCTTCCTTTTTATGTTGTATCTTATTCCTAAGAAAATGATCTCCATCCCTCTTCAATGAGGTTTTAAAATTGTCCCAATATTCCAAGGTCTGCATGTCATTTGAATTCAACGTCTTAAGATCAGTGGCAAGAGCAGCAGTCACCTCTGACCTTGTATTTATTTCCCGAAGGGCATCAGTATCATATTTCTTTTGTGTTGTTTTCATCGGAATCTTGTTAAGCCGGACACAGATTTGGCTAATGAGAGGATTGTGGTCAGAAGGAACATCTGCTCCTGTATAGGTTTTTGCAATAATCACGCTGTTTCTAAATCTGTTTTTAATTAGAAAGAAATCAATTTGATTCCTTATTATGTTGTCTGGACTATCAGCAGGCTTCCACGTATAAAGTCTCCTGGCAGGAAGCTTAAACCAAGTATTAGCAATGAGAAAGTTCTCCTAACTACAAAACTGCACTAAACGATACCCTATGTTGTTTCTTTGTCCGACACCCCTCTGGCCCACAATGTGTTCTTCAGAACCTTTCCCAACATTTTCATTAAAATCTCCCATAACAAGGGTTACCGGTACATCATGCTCTTTGGTGTCTTTGACGACGGTCTGAATTTGAGCATTCCTCAACATCTTCATCGCTTTTGTCACTAGTAGGGGCATACATTTGAATGAGATTAATGTGGAAAGGTTTACCACATTACTTTAACATCATTATTCTACTGGAGAATGGTATACAACTGATAACAGCAGACTGCAAACTATTGTCATCTATCAAACCCACTCCATGCAAATGCCTGGCATCATTATTACCACTGTAATATACCATAGACTCCTCCACATTACAAACTCCTGTCCCCGGCCATCTCATCTCACTTATACCCATTATGGACACATTCATCCTCTTCATCTCATGAATTGTATTGTGAATCTTTCCTGCTTCAAATATACTCCGTACATTCCACGTTCCTATCTTCAGAGCTGACCTGGAGGTTCTTCGCACCCTCTGACCACTTAAGGTCTGTCCGGGACTAAGGGCCAATGTAAAGGGGTTTTCAGCTATGAAGATTATCCCGGGGGAAAATAATTGAGGTGGTTTCCCGTTGCCGTCCTCAATGCGCAGTAACCACATCACATCCCAACATCCAAGGATGTCATGATATGATGCAGCTGTTTGCTGATATAAGGTCGACAGATCGATTTTGTATCAACAATAATGATATAGCTGCTGCCACTATATCATGTCCTCAGTTGATCCGCGGGTGCAAGCACCACTCTCAGTAAGAGCCCCTATCAGCCATTGGGACGCGCCGTGTCAGTGTTGAGGACTTCCCAGCCCAGATCCGTCTTCCACAGAGTACAGAGAAGCCCTTACTCAGTTCAGAGCTCCTCCCCCGTGGAAGCTGCACCTGGCACAGTTACGTATATTAGTTACTGCAAATTAATCTAGAGTGTCAGGTACTATACGTGTGCATAGTTTAAAGCTGTCGGCTTGCATACATTCTGTTATATGCCTATTGGAATTTGGATAAAAAATAGAGAGTGCTTTTATTAGCAGTTGGCAGACCTGGTGGCTCTTAAGAATACGTTCAGTGCTATCTGATTATGTACACATAGTACATACGAAATTTGGTTGAAATCCAATTGATAGTGTAGAAGTTATATGCATTTAAAAATTGGACCTATCAGGCTCATATATTTTGGCAACACTTCCCATGTATGGCCTCCTGAGAATTAACTTGAATTATTATTATCTACGAGTATATGTGTGCCAATTTTGGAAGAGCTCCCATGCATACCTTCCAATATATCCAACATGGACCTCAAATTTCAATTGCGGTTTGTCACCAGTTGGTAGCACTGACATAATTTTCAAATATGGGCTTGAGATATTCAGCTATAGATTTTTTCTAATACCAAATTTGGTATCGATTGTTGCGGCCGTTTAGGAGTTGATACGGGGGCGGTGGACACATACACGGACAGATATTTGCCCGGATCGATCTCATAAGTCTACTTTTTCCTCATTTTAGCAAAATGTGAAAAGTAGGCTAAGAATCTTCATTCAAACGAAGTCGAAAATATTCATGATCAAAATAAATGCAATCCAAAATCGAAAATATAGAATGCATTCGCAAACGAATCAAAAATCTTCTCAAAAAATGACGAAACATGAAATGAGCAGCATATCTACACCATACTTCATTGTAAATAGACAAAAATGGCGAAATTGTAAACTCCAATATACCTCTAACTACTACTAATCTATATTTATAAAACTCGATGTTGGATTGTTTGTCTGTTATTTATACAAATCTACACCGTTTCACCGATCTGAACCAAAATTTGTATACTTACCCTTTGGAACCCAGCGGGTAACACTGTCCACTTTACATTTCGGACAGACCCCTGCATTCCCTGCATTTAGGCCCTTTTGAACAAATCTACACCGTTTCACCGATCTAATAACTTGACGGACATATTGTCGCTAGGCGACAACGACTAACACTGTACCAAGATAGTCAACGCCGCACCATTGATGGACAGGTTGTCACTAGGCAACAACTATTTACTCTGTATCATGATAGTCCGGTAAAATGTGCTCAAGGACACGGGAAAACTGACCGATGTAATGCTATGCTGTCAGAGAAACAGTGGCAAATATTCCTACAATCACCTATCACCATTTTGCAGTTTTCATGTGTAGACAGTTGTCATTTCATTTGCGGGGCTTAGACATCATGGTCATGTTGCCCCATGTACGTGGATGTGTGTGTAGAATCTTTGTGATAACCTGCGTTATTGTGATTGTTGCACTAGCATGTGTAAATTTGAGATAAGATATGGTATTTGAAACCATTTCTCAGTGTTGCTCAAGGATTTATTGAATTGTAGTATTCTCTATGCATTCGTATACCATGCGGGTAACAAACACTGCCTACTTTAAATTTCGGACAGACCACTCCATTCCCTGAATTTAGGCCCTTTGTCTCAAATCCACACCGTTTCACCGATATCAACCAAAATTTGTATACCTACACTTTGGGACCCTGAGAGTAACACAGTCTACATGAAATTTCGTACAGACCACTCTATTCTCTGCATTTAGACCTTTTGGCACAAATCTACACCGCTTCACCGATCTGAACCAAAATTTGTAACCCTTTGGAACCATGCGAGTAACACTGTCTACATGAAATTTCGGACGGACCCCTCCATTCCATCCATTTAGGCTCTTTGGCAAAAATCTACACCTTTTCACCGATCTGAACCAAATTTTACATACTTACCCTTTGGATCCCAGCGAGTAACACTGTCTACATGAAATTTCAGACAGACTACTCCATTCCCTGCATTTAGGCCCTCTGGCACAAATTTACACCGTTTCACCGATATCAAGCAACATTTCTATATCTACCCTATGGGACCCTGAGAGTAACACCGTCCACATAAAATTTCGGACAGACCACTCCATTCACTGCATTTAGGCCTTTTGGCACAAATCTACACTGTTTCACCTATCTGAACCAAAATTTGTATAATTACCCTTTGGAACCCTGCGAGTAACACTATCTACATGAAATTTCGGACACACCACTCCATTCCCTGCATTTAGGCCCTTTGGCGCAAATCTACACTGTTTCACCGATCTGAACCAAAATTTGTATACTTACCCTTTGGAACCCTGCGGGTAACACTGTCTAAATGAAATTTCGGACAGACCAATCCATTCCCTGCGTTTAGGCCCTTTGGCACAAATCTACACCATTTCATCGATCTGAATCAAAATTTAAATACTTCCCCCATTGGACCCGGACGAGTAACACTGTCCACTTGAATTTTCGGACAGACCACTCCATTCCCTGAATTTAGGCGATTTAGTACAAATCTACACCGTTTTATCTAATTGCACGGTCGGTACCACTGTCCAATTGATAGTTTGGAAAACCCTCTCCATTCCCTACATTTAGAAAACAGACAAAATGAACTTGAAAACCAAGTTTTTGGGCCATAGAACATGTCCGTAGTAGTGTACCTCTAAGAATAGTTTAATAAGTCTATTGTTGGCTGGTAATTCGGGCTGCATCACGTCGCCCCTACCAGTGTTCTGGCGAAGAATTGCGAAAATAGTTACCCCTTGCGCTGCTTATAAATTGCAGTCACGAGGAATAATTGGTGCAAAAGGATTTCTTAGGCCCCTTAAAACAGTTTTCCTTATGAATATTATGCCTCTGTATAAGTGCGATGGTGTTGGTGCATTGAGGTTATCAGCCGCAATAAGGCATGGTGCATTCACATTTACTTTCATTTATTCCGATCCTTATCCTTGAACGCTATGTGGCGATAAATGACACTATTGCTGCCTCAGAAGTTTGGGACAGCCGAAGTTTTCCAAGTGCTCTGATTATTTTCCTACGGCAATATGCGACAAAAGACGACACTATTGGTCCCTATTTTCCTAACAGCCAATGAGATGTAGGTCCTAGGCCGTGTCTCTTATTTCACTTACTCCTATTTCTAATCATATTTTTCAATTCGTTTGTAAATTACATGTGTCAGTACTGTAGTTAGTAAGTAGGCGTTTCCCTATTCATTATTATCATTATCATTACGGAAAAATGTCCTGAATGTTACGTCCATTATACTGTACTACTTATCACCCTCACTACCACGACAAAAAGTTATATTATTCCTCTCTGTTAGTTTAAATATAATTTGCCAGTTCTGTAGCAGTATTCATTATCATCCATAAAACAAATGAATCCACCGGGCGAAGCCGGGCACTACTGCTAGTACTAAAATAAAATCTTCTTCTCTATCTTGTGCTGAGTCTTGTAGAAATTGCATATTCGAAAATACACAAAAGTCTCCTCCAAAACGGAACTGCGGTCCTGCTACCCATCTGCCTCTCCTGGTCTCGAGCTGGGTTTGTGCACTGCATCTCTCAGATTCCGGGTTCTCGTTCGTCCAGATTGTAGATTCCATCTGTCTTGTTTGAAGAATCTTTTACTTTTGTAGTAGCATTTCCTTTTATCATAGCATTGTGGTTTGACCTAACTTCCTCCATGATTTTGAAATAAGTAGTTATCGAACTCGTACGCGTTGTTGATTACTCTCTACATTCTCAGTTACTTCATATGCTGTGTTGCGTCTTTATATTTAACCACTCATCGCCGTAGATTTAGTAAAATACGATAATACTCCTCCTGACTTCACGTAGTATAACATAGTGAAATGAAGTTGTGGACGTTTTTCACAGAAATGCTTGATCATAAGAATAGGTATTCTTTCAACTTCAAATATACTTGATACTTCTAGAGAGTTCTCAAAAGGTTCGTGTCTGTTTCAAAAGAATTAGCTTGGAGTACATATCCACTGTAGACTACTGCTGGAATGTTCGTTTTCACTAACCAAGTTCTAGTAACTTCTCGTACTGGTTATGGCCTGAAAACACGATGTTCCCTCACCACGGTTCAAATGAACAAGACCCTTCTTCTCCTCTGACTACCTCCTCTCAGCCCTTTCTCACACCATCGCAGACCTGGTCTCGCGATATACTGTATCTCCATGTCCAACATAAAATTCCATTACGTCATTCACACAGTGTCATATTCATCAAATTCTCAATGAAATCACATTCCTGCTTACTAATGGTAATTTTCGGTGTATAACAGCGAGTACATATAATTCTGAATTACTCTGTTTTCATGATGCACCGACAATAGTGGCTACGCTCACTAAAGCGCAGCGTTAGGTCATGGGGCCAAGCTCTCTGCTGACTCGGCAGACGCGTGGGTTCGAGTCCCACCGTCGGCCGTCCTTGAAATGGTTTTCCTTGGTTTCCCATTTTCAACACCAGGCAAATGCTGAGACGGTACCTTCTGACAGGCCACGGCCGCTTCCTTCCACATCCTTGCCCAGTTTCATTCACCATCATTCATTTCATCTCTCATTAACTCATCTCATGAGGTTGGAGTTAGGAAGGGCATCCGGCCGTAAAAACCATCGCCACAAAGACTTCCATCGCATCTCATCCCCGACCCTGATGGAAAACGGGAATAATGAGTAGACATACTCTGTGTTCATGATACATTACATTCTGCAGCATTCTCGATCTATATGCTGTCAATCGATCAGCTGATGACCTCACACCTCTTCCTGACCTGCGTGCGCTGGCAAGAATGACCTTGAATAGAGCTAAATTCCGAGTATCATTGTGGGTTTCCTACTCCCCTGGTATTCTCAGTCTCGTAACTTATGTTTATTACGTAATTCCTTCCTTTCGCTAACAGGATTTTACACTAGTAAAATGTTATACGTGGAAGCTGCTATTCTCCTCCAATCGCTTCAGCAAAATATTGGTACAATACCCACCGTCAGACCACGGCTGCCTCCTTCCCTCTTCCTTGTCTAACCCTCCCATTCTTCCCATCTCTTCCCTTCCCTCATGTGGCCCCCTGTTTGCTTTGCAGGTGAGGCCACCTGGGAGAGGCGCTAGTCCCGCCTCTCCAGTTGTATCCCTCAACCCAATGTCAAGATCTAATACACTTCCCGTAGAGGTGGAAAAGGTGAGATCCCTCGCTGAGTCCTTGGGGAAAGCCTACCTTGAGGTTTAACTGACAACAAAAATATATATATATATAGGCTATATTTTCAAGAAGGCAAACTCGTGTAGTTGAAGCCAATTACACTTTACTAGGGCTCGGGGTTTAACTCTTTGTTAAACCTGTATATTATAGAGTTAAGTTTGTTCAAGTGGAGACTTGAATGAATTCAATCTGGAAAGAGGCTAAATTAAAATAATGCTTGAAGAAATGTATTTGTTTAAAAGGTTAGTCCGTTCAGACATTTATTTTGCGTATTAGAATGTGACCTTGAATATTAATAATCATAGTTTTGCGGCTGAACCGATATATCAGATTATAAACAGTTCGCTCGAAAAATATAAACGTATTCAATGGTTGTGTGTACTCAGATAAAAATGAATCATAAATGACTGAACCCACAAATAATACCCCGAGATATTTTTTATTTAAGTTACCAGCTACATAGAGAGATTGAGAGATAATTGCATTTAAAATATTGAAAATATCACTGAGGGAATTAGTGGAAATGAATATGATAATTACCGATTTTTATATTATTATCAACAAAATGTTACCGGTCGTAAGTGTTTGAATATAGATGACGGTTAAGGATTGAAATGCCATCTTCCGGCTTATCATTTAGTGACTGAGTCTAGTAGAGTATTATCCAACTATACCAACAGAGAGTATAATATACCAAGAATAAAAGTCGTTATTGGAAAAGGGAATCGCTCATTGCTTATTTGTAAATAGTCGTTATACGCGAGGAACCACACATAACACTGGTGGCGAAAACTCCGAGACGAAGAACCATCACCGCCACCACTAAGGACGACTATACTGAACAGATATCTCCGGGAATGTTCACACCAATCACGCAAGAGTATCAACATCACGGCGAACGGTAGGTGAGTAGACAACATTCCACTTATTCTGAAATACGTAGGAAAGATGTTGCAAAAGAAAGCATGCTAAATGAGGAAGTTTGAGGTAAAGGGGAGCATGGCTATTGAGATATGATCAAGATTACAACATTGCTAATACAATGTTATAAGTGAAGGATATCCTTGAATTAGAAAGCAGTAATTTTGTATATCAATACATATGTAGTCTGGTGGTAGACGAAGGTATCACACGCACCTGTAAGGAACTAGTGCTGCCATCTGTTGGCAACCGCAGGCAGCAGAATCGAACTCTCACAAATTGACCATTGCTGCCATCTACATACTAGCCCAACCCAGGTCAACTTTCCCTTGAGCTTCACGATGACGGATAATGAAAAACTTTTTAAAAACTCTTAAGGACACGAACGACCCACCGGTCGAATGCTACACGTTTCTCCACCTTTCTAAATGAAGTTAACGACTTGATGGTACAGAGTGAAATAGCTCACGCTCTTGACCGCTTACAAGATTCCCACCTGAAACTATTAACCCTGAACGAACGAGTACACGATGTGTTGATTGCTGAGGAGTACGAGACAGGCGCACAGGCTTGCGAGCAATATATTGACAGCTCCAAGGCTGCAATAGGGAAGGCCCCTATTCTCCTTCAATAGAAGCCTGAGGACAACTCTCAAGCCACTGTTAATTCAATTACACAACCTACGGTCACGCAAGACATTAAGCTACCTACTATCAGACTTGGACCTTTCACAGGTGATATCGAGACATGACCCAGGTTCCAGTCTTCAGTGGACAACAGCACCAGCACACGTCTTACAATCATAAACAAACACGTGTTTCTCCGAGGTTACCAAGACAGTGAACCTAAACTCCTGGTAGACGGAATAGCGGTCACAGGAGATAACTACGACTGAACGAAGCAGGGGCGTAAAACACAGGGGTGCAGAGGGGGGGGATTGCCCTCCCCTCAAACAAACAGTCTGTCATTCCCCCCTCTCCTGTTTCCCGCCGAACCGCCAACTTAGCCCAGATGCTATGAGTTTGCCCCCTTGCCACGACAATTCGAAAAGTGCATTTTCGAACTATTATTTATCAGTCCCGGTTTTAAACTAAGGTAAATCAGTGTTCGAGTTTTTGCTTGAGTTTGACAAAAAAAAGTTCTGTGTTTTGTATTCATATTCCGATTGTATATTGTATTTCAATTAGAAAGCTATGTATATAAAATTCAATGTTACGTGATAGTTTGTCTGTCTGTATTTATGTATGTGTGTACGTATGTATGTATGTATGTATGTACGTACGTATGTATGTATGCATGTATGTATGTCCCCTATGCGTTCAAATACCATTCATCTGATTGCGATGAAACTTGGGTGAGTTGTTGTGTACACTCCAGGGAAGGTTTCCATAGGGTTACTAGATAGAAAAGGATGTTTCAATGCGCATGCGCACCAAAGTAGGGGAGAGTGTTTCCAACTCTCTTGTCTTTCCACTGCTTATCTTTCTTCCGGGCATGTGCACCAGGTAGGAGAAGTGTCTCTCTTTCTCGCTCCTACTGGTTCCCTTGTCGTTGGGCCTTGTGCTCGTGCAAGGTGGAGTTGTAGTGTCAAGTGTATTCCGTATTTGTAAACGAGTGTTAATTCAATACGACAATGTCTCCACCGTTATCAAAATCGTCCAGTGTATCCGGAAGATCTTAGAGGCCAGGCTAGAGAAATAGTTTTCAATGTTGCACAATATTTCAAGAAAACAAAAGAAAAATATAATATATTAACCGCAAATATTTTAGATATGACTAGTGAAGCTGCCGGTGTTTCAGGGAGTACGGTTACTAGGATTCTGAAAGAAGGAAAGACAGTTCTAGCGTAAAATCAATTATACTTTTCAACTCCAACAGGAAAAAGCGAATGAAGAGAGAAGAAGATTGAAGTTGACATTTTCACAGACAGAAAAGAAAAGAAGAGGTCTGACTCTTCGAAGAATGAAGGTGTCAGAAAAGATGATACAAGGGCCAATTAAGGCGGGGATTCGAAAGACTCCCTAGTCTCCTCATGTCACCTCGCGATGAATCAGCAAGCATTTCTCACACCTTGCATTGCGGTGTGATAAGTATACAAAATGTGCAATTGGGTTACTGTGGGATTTAAGGGTTCCTGTTAAGTCCCTCACCCTTTTGTGTTACATAAATAATTTGTAGCTATAGGGGTAGTAAGTAGAAAAGAATGTTGGAGGCGGGACTCACCGTACATCAAAACAAAGATGGTGGCAATCGTAGGGGAACAGTTGTTGAGACTGACGGGCATGGCACCATCGAAATAGCGGTAAATTCGAAGACAAGCATACGCATAATTGATTAAATTCCACCAGAAATTACAGGATTTTATGTAATAAGGCTCAAATTCAATATGAAACCCTGACGTACTTCGCTACAAGCAACGCGAACCGACAGTAGCTAAAAAACAGACACAAATGAAGCAAAGATAAGACAAATACAGTATTTAAACAAGAAGTTCCCTGACGAACTAAAGAGCCTACTTTTCTTAAAATTAAGTTTCATGCCAATGATTAATCTACAGTATATGAACCTATCTAGAAAAATGACGAAATTAAGTTGGTAATATCGAAATGTCTAATTAGTTCGAAATATACCTGGTAAAATGTAGCCTAATAGAGTTGACAGCCCTGGTGACTGAATATATTCTTAGTTCCATCTCTTAGGGTACAGAATAAAAAATTGGTTGAAGTCCAATGGACGTTACATGCAGTTAGACATTGGATCTATCAGCATGCGTAAAAGCATGTTGGCAACAATGTCATGCGTGTGCTGGTTAGAAATAGCCTAATCTGAAATATTATGATATCCTGTTGTGCCAATTTTGGACGAAATCCATTTGTTAGTATAGAAGTTACATGTATTTTAAAATTGGACCTATCAGCGGGCATAGAATCATGTTGGCAGCACTAACTTATATTAATTATTCCAAATTAATCTACAATGTCAGGTGCTATACGTGTGCAAAGTATAGGGCTGTTGGCTAGCATACTTCCTGATATATTGATATTAGGTTAAAAAAATATAGACAGCATTTATTAACAGTTGGCAGCCCTGATTGCTCTTAAGAATATTTATAGTCATATCTGTTATGTTACACATAGCACATACGAAATTTGGTTGAAATCCAACTGACAGTATAGAAGTTATATGTATTTAAAAATTGGCCCCATCAGCAGGCTTAGAATCATGTTGGTAGAACTGAAGTATATAAGTTACTCCAAAATTAATCTAAAATGTCAGGTACTATACGTGAGCATAGTTTAAAGCTGTCGACTTGCATACTTTCTGATATATTGGTATTTGGATAAAAGAATAGAGAGAGCAATTATTCACAGTTGGCATCCCTAGTGGCTCTTAAGAATACGCTCAGTCATATCTGTTTATGTACACATATTACCTACTAAATTTGGGTTGAAATCCAAATGATAGTGTAGATGTTATAGCCATTTAAAAATTGGACCTATCAGAAGGCTTAACATTATTTTGGCAACACTGTCAGGTATGGCCTCCTGGAAATTAAACTGAAATAGTGTTATCTACATGTGTGCCTATTTTGGAACAGCTCCTATGCATACCTTCCATGATATCCAACATGGAGCTCAAATTTCTATTGCGTTTTTTCAGCAGTTGGTAGCACTGACATCATTTTCAAATAAGGACGTGAGATATTCCGGGATACATCTTTACTCATACTAAATTTGGTTTCGATTTCTGCAGCCGTTTAGGAGTTGATAGGGGGGGGGGGACACACACAGCCAGACAGACAGAAGGACAGACAGACACACATTTTCCCGGATCGATGTCATAAGTCTACTCTTTCCTCATTTTTGCATAATGTGAAAAGTAGGCTAAAAATGCAAATAATGGTAAATGGAGCTACAAGAATGCAAATAGAAATTGCTGTTGTTGTTGCTTATATTAGGGGCTACGACATCGTGGTCGTATAACCCCATGTATTTGTGTGTGGAATATGTGTGATAACCTGTGTTATTGTTATGAATGAACTAGTGTGCTTGAACATTGGGGATTGGATTGGGAAGGAGAAGGCCATGGCCTTAAGTTAGGAACCATCCAGGCATTTGCCTGGAGTAGAAGTGGCTAAACCACGGAAAACCACTTCCAGGATTTGAATAGGAAGCAGCCGTATTCTTACATTAGGTACCATCCCAGCATTCGCCTGCAGTAGAGGTGGAGAAACCACAGAAAACCACTTCCAGGATGGCTGAGGTTGGCATAGAACCCTCCTCTACTCAGTTGCCTCATGAGGCTGAGTGCACTTCAGAATTAAATTTCTTTGCAATGTGTATGTCAGTCCTATCTACGGCTCAAATGACGCATAATCTTCCATTTCTGGAGATCATAAGGAGTTTCATTGATAACTGTCATACGTCATAGATTGGTGCATGGATTTTGATTCATTTAAGGCCTTTGCGACATCGTGGTCATGTTGTCCCTTGTACTTAGAAGTGTGTGGACTCTGTCTGATAACCTGTGTCATTGTAATGGCTGTAGCAGTGTGTATATTTGTAATTGAAGCTAGGATTTTGATGAAGGTGGCCGTAGTTTTAAGTTATGAACCATCACGACATTTGTTAGTTAGTTATTGTTTTAAGGGGAGAAACAGTAAGGTCATCTGCCCTCATGGCATTTGCCTGGAGTAGTTGTGGGAAAACACGGAAAACCACTTCAATGACCGCTGTGGTGGGACTCGGACTGTCAGTTCTCAGTTTAGCCTCACGAGACTGGGCATGCCCCGTTCCAATCCTCAGACCAGAATTAAATTTCTTGGCAGAGCCAGAAATCGAACCCAGGGCTTTTGGATCCAGAGCCTCAATGCGATCCCTGAGACTACATAACGCGATGGCTGTTACAATATAATAACCCCTTGCACTACAGCCCATTAAGGGCCTAGGACTACCAAGCGACTGCTGTCCAGCCAATTGTCTTGCAGATATTGGGGGAGATACGAGATCAGCGCATCGGGTCCCCTCGGCCGTTTATCTTGTTTTTCGTGACGGGACGCTGCTTCACTGTCAGACAGCTACTCAATTGTCCTCACGAGGCTGAGTGCACCCCGTTACAGCCCTCACGTATGTTTCTAAAATCCCTGATGGAGCCGGGAATTGAACCCGGATCCCCAACACCACGCGGCCGGCTAGGAGGCTGTTACAACCTTATCGTAATGGCAGAGTTTCCGTTTTGTCATTAAGAATGATATTTGAGAAAAACCCTATACCAACCTGTTAGAAACACATGGGTAATCTGTTCATCATATTTCTTTGCTTTGACTGATAGGCTCTTGAGAATAGCCAATATTAAAATCTCTAGCGAAGACTGGATTTGATTTACACGGAAAATTATTTTTATTTATACCATTGTCACTATAAAGACACAAGGTTTCCCTTAAAATAGCTACCAACATTTGCATCCTCTCAAAAGTACCGGTAGGTAGGTATAGGTTATTGTAATTTGAAATATGACTCACCAAATTGACTTGCTTGGTCCACCTGTAACTGCGGTATCCATTTAAACTTCTCCACATGCACATAGAGATTCTTATAGGATGCACTTACGTCGAAAGAAATAGACACTTGGGGAAAGATCTTCCATAACCATAAATGTATGTTCAAACTGTCAAAAACACACGCCACTACTATTGGCTCTTGAAATTCAAATGGTACCGGTACCGGTATTTATTACCTACGGTACACTATTAACATTATAAACAGTACGAGATCACTCAAGATAATATACTATTTTACGAATTCATGGTAGCAGACGCACTCAATACAAACGTAAACACACAGCCGTTAACTCAAAGCCTTCCCCTATAATGACCAGCATTTTTCTTGAATCGATTGTCGTATTACGGTCTGATATATTGTAGTCGGTCTTGCCGCAGCAACGGACGGAAATTGTATCACCGATGATGGATATTGAATTGCGCAAACCGAAATACTAGTTGCTTCCAAATGACTTCTGTACTAACCACTCAGCAGGAAAGTTCATGAAGTTTAATAAGAACTGAGTGAACCTAATGGAATTCTATTTTCATAAGATACAAGGTATATCTAGTTTCTTTCAAATTTTGTACCACGCTATTTTATCTTGTGATACAATTTTCATTTTGATATTGCGGAAATTAAAACGAAAAATAGTGTCATAAGTCTTTGTCATGCTATACTGGGTTGACAGCGCTGTGTGAGCAATTGAGCAACAAACGGGATTTCATGTAAGAAGCCGCATTGTCTAGACCGGTAGTGGGGAGCGCAGCTCGCATCCACTCAGCCGTGCGTACAGCCTCCAGTACATGGTGTGTTGTTGAGGTCTGACAACAATGTCGACCTTTGCTCTTTAACTCCCGCGCGTGTCTCGAGTTGATCATTCGCTCTGATTCTTGTCTGTTCATTCTCCTATCCAATCGCAAAGTGTAGTGGAGCCAAGGAGACGCCCTGTGCTCACTATAGTTTGTGGACAGTTGAAGCTCTGACCACGCTCCCATACTAGCTCGGCTCCAGCGTTAAATGGAGCCTACCGTGCATTTATTTATTAATGGGATTTGACTATGATTGCTAGTAAAAGAATCATGAGCAAGTTTTGTATGAAGTTGTACGATATGTCGATGGAACTCAAGGAATATTTGTTCTTTGCTTGCTAGCGTAAAATGTACGGCAGTCAAAATATTTTCGTCGCATTCGAAAATTATGTAAACTGCCGTAAAACGTGTTATTTTACAACATAGAGGAATACACTGTATTATAGTACTTGTATTATACCGGTATGCATTTTTAGCCTATCTTCATTTATGAAAAAAAAAAGGCTTATGAGATCACCTTTTGTCCGTGTGTCTGTCTGTGTGTGCGTGTGTGTGTGAGGATTTTTGTGTGCCCCCTCCCTAATAACGTCTAAACGGCTGGAGCGATTTCAATGAAACTCGGTTAGTTCATAGCACTATTCCGGGTGACCCTGACTGTGCCCTTCAAACTTTGTTACGTTTCACCAATCCAACGTGGCGGCTGTGCGAAATATTTAACCAGCATTCAATATCTCCGAAACTATTACCGATATCACCCTGGAATTATGTACGGTGATAAAATGAACTACTAAAAGTTCACCTGTGTGACTTTTGAAAACCTGGTAACTACAAAACCAACATGGCGGCCAAGCGAATTTGCGACTTTTAAATAGACGTTTCTCGCGATTTAAACAACCAAACGCAATGAAACTTGGTACAGTATATATTAATACACATTGTAATGCACCGATATCTAACTTCGTTCAATTGTTTACATAACCTCAAGATGGCGGCTGTGTGAAATATTTCACTTGCATTCTATATCTCTGAAACTATTACCGATATCACCACGATATTTTGTTCGGAGATAAAAGGCACTACTTGAATTTCATTATGAGACTTTCAAAAACCGGTTAACTACAAAACGAACATTGCGGCCAAGAGAAGTTGAAAGTTTTAAATAGACTTTTCTCGCGATTTAATGATTCAAACGCAATGAAACTTGGTACAGGAAATGTTTATGCACATTGTGATGCACTGGTATCTAATTTAGTTCAATTGTTTACGTAACCTCAAGCTGGCGGCTGTGTGAATTTCGAAAATTATGTTTTTATTTCTTGAGTTCTAATCATGCGATCGAAATCAACATTTGCATAATGAACGAACACTATAATCATCATCTAATAGTACATAACTCGATGGCCTACATATATTAAAATCCAACATGGCGACCATCCGAAATATTTAGACGGTTCTCAATACCTATTCATTTACTACAGCAATCATACTGAAATTTTGTAAGTGTATAGAGGCTATAAGCATAAGTTCACCTATGGGACATTCAATAACCTGGCGAGCACAAATCCTACATGGCGGCGACGCGAAATTTAAATATTCAAATGGACGTTTCTTGCGTTTTAACCACCCGAGCTCAGTGAAACTTGATAGGGTATATGCTTGTACAATTTGTTATCGACTGCCATCCAATTCACTTAAATTATTTTCATAACCACAAGATGGCGGCTGATCGAAATTAAAAAAAAACGCTCTTAATTCTTGTGCCTAATCATGCGATTGAAGTTTGAATAAAACACCTACACAATGATCTTCATGCAATAGTACATAAATCTAAGGCCTATAATATAACAATCCAACGTGGTGACCATTCAAAATATTTAGGCGGTTCTTAATACCTACGAATCTATTACAGCAATCAAAATGACAATTTGTATGGTGAGAGAGGCAATTAATATTAGTAGGATATATGAAAATAGGCTATTTAGTTCTTAACGAAACTACTTGTTATAACTAGTAATTATTGTAGGATTTCAGGCAACCAGACACCCACCACTGTATTCTTAGCTTGTACCAAATAATAAGCAAATGGGGCACCAGTAAGTCTGCCATTATATTTACGAATGTGTATTAAATAATTTAAATACATTTTAAATATTAAGGCATGTGAATCGAGTGGGTGGTGCCGTTATTATTTTTGTTGCAAGATATTTTAAAAAATCGGCCAGTTCATTTTGGATGATAAAATTAACAAGTCCTATGCTAAGGTTTGAGATTAACTAGCTAAAATATTTAAATAATGCCATATCAATCTTTTTTCACCCACAATCCATAAATATAGAGTTCAAACCACGTTAAAAAAATAGATTGTGGTAATTAGGATAATACCGTTCATTAATTGACAAGCAGAACATATCTCCAGAAACGAACGAAGGAAAATATCCGTAATTAATTCCTAACAATCAAAATTCTTATATTCGTGGGCACATAAGTCACTATTTGAACATTTAACGAATGATACTAAAACAGTAAGGTGCCTACAATAAGGATGAACACTTAACACAATAAATGGCAAATGAAGAGCATTTACTTTTCAAATGACATTCTTCCTGGCAGGTGGAAGTTCGGTTTGTGCAATAATACGCCCCAGACGTCGACATTTCGACCCACACGCGAAATATCACCACTATTTAGAACATATGTCACACCATCCCATGCTATTCTTATGAGCTCAACGCAATGAGTAGGATATATAGGCCGAAGCTGGTGCAGGGGCTAATGCGCAAGATGGCCGCCGCGTGCAACCAGCCCTATGTTATTCTTATGGAGAGGTCATTCAGAGCTGACGCAAGGGCTAATGCGCAAAATGGCCGCCACACTCTGAGACCGTGAATAATGTCACAGGGGGAGTTCGGCCGTGTAGTTACTATATGGAATATTTATTATTATTATTATTAATTTTATTAGGCAATTATTGATTGATAGCTTGCCACGGTGGGTGAGTGGTTATTGTGTCGGACTACCAACCCCAAGCGTGCAGGTTAGCTCTTGGTCGTGGTAAGTGATTTTCGAAAGGTGGCAAAAATTAAGACACGCATGTCATACGATGTTGGCATGTAAAAGAACCCAGGGAGAGGTCGGCTATGTAGTTGCTAAATGGAATATTTATTATTATTATTATTATTATTAGGTAATTATTGATTGGTCATGTACAATCAAGACCAGCCTTATATTGCCTCACTTTATGGTGTAGTGGCTAGAATTTTTAACTGTTACTGTGGAGGCTCGGGTTCGAGTCCTGGCTCTGTCAATAAATTTAATTCTAGGCTGAGGGTTGGAATGGGGTACACTCAACCTTGTGAGGCAAAACTGACAGGAGCTGGCTTTTGATTAATACCGCAGCCATTAGGCCTAACCCAACTTCACCTAACCTAACCTAACCTTACCTTACCTAACCTAACCGAATCCCACCTTACCTAACCTAACCTTACCTAACCTAACTTCAAAGTCAGAATGTACAATACATTTATTGTTTTTTTTATACCCTCATAAATTAGATATAGAGAATGTCCACCACGATTTAGATCCTCAAGCACACTTTCTGACATATCATTAAAACGTGTAGAAAGGAATGTCAGAAAATTTTCACTAACACATAGTACACGTTCACTATACATTGTGTCCACTTTTTGAACGTTAATGATACGGAAAAGAGTATGCATTGGTAATTCAGTGAGCTTTTATCTCTCTAATCAACAGTTCTGCCCCCATAGCATTGAGAATATTTATTGTAGTAGCCTATAAAGAAACAAAAAAATCATATCTATTACAGTTTAGCTATAAGTGACCAGAACCACTATAACATTTTATTATAATAAGGATATTTCCATAATGATAAGAAAAGAAAAAGCTTACCATAATGATGGATTGTGTAAGTAAACATCTTTTGCTGCTTGATGCCACTACTAAACTGATACTCATACGACGGACATGTGAGTTCATGTTACGCTGACGTAATCGTATGTTCCCACGCACTTCCTGTGTGTTGCACGCGCCGTAGTGGCTAAATTTGAGACTAGATGAGATGATTTGCTGACGTAATTGTATGTTCCCCTGCACACACACGCCGGTCCCTGTGGTCGGGTCCTAATAAGGAGATTTCCATTATGATAAGAAAAAAAAATGCTTACCATAATGATGGATTGTGTGTAAGTAAACGTCTTTTGCTGCTTGATGCCACTACTAAACTGACACTCATACAACAGACAAGTGAATTCATGTTTCGCTGACGTAATCGTATGTTCCCACGCACTTTCTGTGTGTTGCACGCGCCGTAGTGGCTAAATTTGAAACTAGATGAGATGATTTGCTGACGTAATCGTATGTTCCCCTGCACGCACGCGCAGGCCCCTGTGGACGGGATCCTGGTGGACGAGTCCCTGTGGACGGGTCATTGTTGACGGGTCCTTGTTGACGAACCCCTGTGGACGGGTCCTTGTTGACGGGTCCTTTTTTTACTAATCCCTTTAGACCGGTCCCTTTGGACTAGTCCCTATGGACTGGCCCATGGTCCCTAATGCTATGATGAAATTAGACGTTGTTCCACATGAAACGAATGTGAAGAGCCGATTGCTACTATGAATTAACATGTTTTTTTTGTTGTTTTTTGTTTTGTTTTTACGCATGTGTACTTGTTATTTTGTAAGCGGGCAGGCTTTTTGAATAATGATTTATAGATGAGTTTTTTTAATTACCAAAAGATCCAAAACTAATAGGTCATTAGCGTTTTAATATCTCACGAACCAATAATGCTAGGGACTTGTATGAGAGGTCGTTGGACTTGAGGTGACATTCTGTTTTTGAATGTAGTATTTCGTTTTTTGTCAAAAGGGCCTAACTACACTTTTGTTAATATTTCGCTAACTAATAATCAGAGAGGGTCAAGTGAGGTGTCATGGGACTCAGGATGGTCAACCCTTTTCCATGACCAACGAATTTACCCAAAAGATCTAATACAGCATGGTCATTGACCTATGATTTTATAAACTAATAATCGGAGAGGGTCAAGTGAGGTGTCATAGGACTTAGAATGGTTAACCCTTTCCCATGACCAATGAATTTACCCCAAAAATCCAAAACAGCAAGGTCATTGACCTAAGATTTTCTGAACTAATAATCGAATATCAACATGTTAGGTGTCATAGGACTTAGAATGGTCAACCTTTCCCATGGCCAGTGAATTTACCCAAAATACCCAATACATCAAGGTCATCGACCTGAGATTTTATAAACTAATAATCGGATACGAACATGTGAGATGTTGACCATGTGTGATGAAACATAGCTAGGTAGAGAAAGAATTAGTGCAGGCTACATGTATGGTGACTGACAAGTCTTTTACCATTGAAACTTGTTTTCAGATCAAACTGCAGTATAGAGAGAGTATAGGTTACAGGTATGGGTTAATAAATGAGAAACGATGTACGCAAACTCTGATTTATCAAGAATTAAGAGTAGACTATCTTTAATTGATTGGTTAAAGATGATAGCTAAAACACAAAAATGCTCAGTGGTTACCGAGACAAAATGGTCGCTACACACAACAAGCTTTAAATACTTGAGGCTCATAATCTATGCACACACACTCGCTTGTTCTAAACTAAACTGTGTTGCTGTCAGTGCTCAGACAGTAGGCTGATGACAAAATGCATTGCAAACAGAAATATAATCATTTCCGGTTGTCTAATGTTACCAGCTATCCATTTTTTTTTTTGTGTTGCAGTGGTAAGCACTTTTAGCTCTTGTACTGGTGGTCTTAACTCGATTTCCAGGTCTGAGGCCTAGAACGAGTCGAACTAAGAAACAAGGGCATGGTGGTGCAGTGGTTAGGCTGTTAGCCTTTTCACCATGGGTTCGATTTCAGGTTAATATGCATGTCATAAACATATTAAACAAAACAAAACAGAGATAACGTTTAAAACTGATTACATTTGTGTCTTTTTCAAATTATTACTTGGATTACAAATACAAAGGTGAACTGGGTTTGATATACAGTAAATGCTGTCTATCACACACTAGACTGTAAGAAAGCCAAAAGAGCAAAAGGCGTAGGTAAAGCAGTGGTAAAATTGCTAAATGTAGAGAACTACCTGGCAAAGCTATATCGCATAAACAGTGCAGGATACAATCCAGCAATGAAATGTGTATCTTGTAGAACAAAGAAATGCACTTACGTGAGAAAATGTAAGTTCATGTGTAATATGACCTAACACACAAGTGTTCACCTGTGCACATGCATGATAAGAGCTAACAAGTTACATTCTGTTTAGTTCGTACGTAACGTTAGGTTGGGTCTACGAGGCACATGCCATTTGAGAGCAGGTCAAGGGATCTAACTTGTTGGATGGATGTGTTCTAACGAGTCATTTGTAGTTGAAAGAGAATAATACTTGTTCTTAAGATGTTAAAACTGAGGAGATGGTACATACAGTAAGACGTCTTGTTATTTCCTGTGTCATATTACAGACATGGCAGAGAGCACACAGTTCTGTTGCTATGACTAACGCTGCAGTAATTTGAAACCCCACGTGTTCATCAAGACAATGGGTGATGATTATACAAAGTTAGCAGTCATTGGATATTACACAGGTGTTCCTTCCGGTGTCATGTTGCCGACATGGCAGAGGGCGCACAGTTCTATTGCTATGACTAACGCTGCAGTAATTTGAAACCCAAGGTGTTGATCAAGACAATGGGTGATGATCATGTAAAGTCAGCAGTAATTGGATACCACACATCAACATTGACTAAATCATAAACGTGTTGTCATAACCTGCAGAAACCTCATTTAAAGATTTTAGATTTTACATTTTAAATTTAAGATATTTTGATTTTTAGATTTTACTTTTTTCTACATTTTCCTAAAAGAGTAAACTACAAGGTCACATACCTAACCTCATTAAACCTAACTTTACCAAACCTTACTTAGGCTAATCCAAAGGCTAATGCACATACACAAAGTATATACGGTACATGCAACTATCCTTATGGTAGTCTTACTGATTACTGTACAACATGATCACTACCCAAATGTTTTTTTTTTCATTTTGTTGTTTACACATATGTTAATTTTCCAATTTCCCATTTTCAGTTTTTTTTAAATGTCAGTTTTTAGTTTTTCAATTTCATAATATGGAAAACATGGATGTTTGCATTTTGTTGTTTACACATTTATTAATTTCACAATTTCCCATTTTCAGTTCTTAAAATTTCAGTTTAATGTTTTTCAATTTCATGATATAGAAACATGGATTTTCCAATTTGTTGTTTTCACATTTGTCAATTTACCAAATTCACATTTACGTTTTTTTAAAATTTCAGTTTAATGTTTTTTGTTCTATTTGTTAATATGGAAACATGGAATTTTTACAATTTGTGTTTTACATGTCATGCAACTATCCTTATGCTAGTCTTATAGGTTACTGTACAACATGATCACTACCCCCACTGGATTTTTTTTCCTTTTGTTGTTTACACATATGTCAATTTTCCAATTTCCCATTTTCAGTTTTTTTTAATTGTAAGTTTTAAGTTTTTCAATTTCATAATATGGAAACATGGATTTTGCATTTTGTTGTTTACACATTTATCAATTTCACAATTTCCCATTTACAGTTTTTAAAATGTTAGTTTAAAGTTTTTCAATTTCATGATATAGAAACATGGATTATCCAATTTGTTGTTTTCACATTTGTCAATTTACCAAATTTCCATTTACTGTTTTTAAAATTTCAGTTTAATATTGTTGTTTTTTCTATTTGTCAATATGGAAACATGGATTTTTCCAATATGTGTTTTACATGTTCATTTTGCATTAGGAGTGGAGAGAGGTGGGTAGTAATTAAAAATGTGCAAGCAGTGTCCATTGTTGACAGGTCATTGTTGACGAGTCGTTCTCATACAACAGACAAGTGAGTTCATGTTTCGCATGCATTACCTAAAATGTAATACCATGCTAGTGTTTAACATTTTACAAATTAGCTTATGTATTAGTTTATGTGTGGGGTCTTATGTTGGGCATTTTGTGTTTGCTTATTTGACAAGTTATTTTGTCAATGCATTTAGTGGATTTTTCTCTTGGTCTTGGAAATTATATCAGTCCATTTTATCACAACATAATGCTTACTGCCATGTCTGTTAGCAACAACAACAACACACTAAAGTTTCAAAAAAATCTAAAGTACTCTAAGGTACTCTCAACTCGTACTCTTACCTCTCTCCCATGCCTAGTCAAGAACATTATTTTTTTCTCAAAGAAAAGGTGAATGGGGAAAGTAGACTATATGTTTAAACTAAAAAAAATCATATAAAGTCATATGTTAACTCTAACACCTACGTTTATCCCATTCTTAGTCGAAAAATATTATATTTTTTAAAATTCTTCTAAAAAATATTTGGAAAGTAGGCTATATTTTTGAAAACTAATCATCCTATAAAGTCATATATAGACTCAAACCAATGGCTTTTATATCCTTAATCGTTAGAACAAAATATGGAATTTTTGACATTTTTTTTCCAAAAATGTTCATTTTTTTAAATGGGCTATATATTGGAAACTAGGAATTTTACAAAAAAAAGTGTGTTTGACATAAATGACAGGTATTTACCCCCAGATCTCTGGGACAAAATCCAGAAATGTTTTAATCTAATCCTAGCTAACCTCACTTGACGTTACCATACCTGTTTGTAAACAACAACAACGACACACTAAGATTCCATGAATTCCAGAGTACAATTTTTGCTCGATGTCACTACTGAAGTGATAATGGGTTTTCCGATCCTATCACTATAAATGCATTACCCCCGCTCTTATCTCGGTCTCGACAACAACCATGCCTATTTTTATTATGTCAGATGATGTAATGTTCGGGTGCAAAGTGGGTGCAAAGTGGGTGCAAAAGTGGGTGCAAAACGTGGGGGTGTAAAAGTGGTACCCTATTGTAATGGCTTATTTGACAAGTTATTTGTGGTACCCTATTTGTAATGGCTTATTTGACAAGTTATCTTTGTCAATGTATTTAGAGGATATTTCTCTTGTTCTTGGAAAGTATCTCAACCCTTTTTATGATAGTATAATGCTTACCGCCATGTTTGTAACCAACAACAACACACTAAAATTCCAAGAATCCAAACTACTTACTCTAAAGTTAATGATTGCCTCTCAACTCCATTCCACGCCTAGTCAAAAACATTATACATTTCAATTTTTTCAAAAAAGGTAAATTGGGACAGTAGGCTATATGTTTAATCTAAAAATCATATAAAATCATATGTTAACTACAACACCTAAGTCAATCCCACTCTCAGTCAAAAAATATTATATTCTTTAAATTGTTCCAAAAAATATTTGGAAAGTAGGCTATATTTTGAAAACTAATCATCCTAAAAAGGCATATATAGACTCAAACCCATGGCTTTTATGTCCTTATTTGTTAGAACAAATCATGGAATTTTTGACATTTTTCCAAAAAATTTTCATTTCTAAAAATGGGATATATTTTGTAAAATATGAAATTTCCAAAAAGAAGTATTTGACATGAATGACAGGTATTTACCCCCTCTACCCAAAAACCAAGTCCTAGGTCTCTGGGACAAAATCCAAAAAGGTTCAATTTTTAAAGTAGACGATATTTTGAAAACTAATCATTCTAAAAAGTCATATATAGACTCAAACACATTTTCTCTAAGTTCTTTAACGTTAGAAAAAAACTCATCACATTTTCAATTTTTCCAAAATAAAAGGTCAATTTTCAAAATTGCCTATATTTTGGAAACTAAGAATTTTACAAAAAAGTTTGTTTAACGTAAATGAAAGACCATTACCCCCCCCCCCCCCCTACCCCAAAAATAAATTGTAGGTGCCTAGGACAAAAACTGTGCAGTAGTGTGTTTTGATCGGTTCTACAGCCTCCTCCTCCTCACCCTCCTCACAAGATGGCGGCCGTAGCTTAACTCAACCTAGCCTAACCTAACAAGATGGCGGCCGTAGCTTAACCTAACCTAACCTACGAGGTGTGATCAAAAAGTTCCAAAAAGGTGGCTGCGACTTAACCTAACCTAGCCTGGCCTAACCTAACCTACAAGGTGTAATCAAAAAGTTTCAAAATGGCGGCCGTAGCTTTACTTAACCTAACCTAACCTAACTTAACCTAAACCTACGAGGTGTGATCAAAAAATTCAAAATAGTGGTCATAGCTTAACTGAATCTAGCCTAACCTAACCTAAACCTACGAGGTGTGATCATAAAGTTCCAAGATGGCGGTCATAGCTCAACTCTACCTAACCTAACCCTACACGGTGTGATCAAAAAGTTTCAAAATGGCTGCCGTAGCTTAACTTAACCTTTGATTGATCCCTGTTGATTGACCCCTTTTGATTGATCTCTGTTGATGTATCCCTTTGGACTGGTCCCTGTTGACTAGCCCCCCGTTTGGACGGGTCCTTTTTGAAGGGAGTCTTTTTTTACGGGTCCCGGAGGACGGGTCCTTGTTGACGGGTCCCTGTTGCCGGGTCCTTTGGACTGATCCCTATGGACTGGCCCATGCATTTTATCCAAATTATGTCCATCAACCCTGGAAGAATGAGAGATGAGTAACTTTGAGTTAAGCTGGGCCATGAAATCCCAGAGTAACGAGAAGACGGAAGAAACGGACCCAGCTCATTTGTCCCTCGGGTCTTGTTCAGCTACACTCACTTAGGACTTTTAGTCACCTCTTACGACACTGAGGTTGCATTCGATCTCATATCCAAAGGGAGATAATCGGTCTGTCTCATCGAAAAATGAGGATATAGGCCTAATACCATTGGGAAGTAACCAAAAGTTGACCACGGAGTTAGCCGAGTCCAGCATTGTTTCCACTTAGCCTACTTGTGCCAGGCTTGTACCTCAGTCAGTTCCCTTTCTCTTCTAATCCCAGCAGTGTTATGTATGAAAGCCTAGGCTGTCCTTAAGTTTCCATGCTTTGATCACCATTGACTTTTCTTTTTCTTAACCCAATACTGGTACCTAAATTGTTTGAGGTGACGTTACTCTCTTTTTCCTCTCTTCTTCGAATGCTGTGCGAAATTTTAAAATTAAGTTTTTATTTTTGTGTCGTAATCATGCGATTTAACACTCCGAGTGCAGTGAAACTTTGCACGTTAAATGCTTATTCTAATGTTAATCCACTGGCATCTAATATATTTCAATCGTTTTCATAACCACAAGATGGCAGCTGTGCAAAATTTTAAAATCTCGTTTTTATTTCTTGTGTCGTAATCATGCGAGATCGAAGTGAAAGTTTGAATAATGAAGTTACGCAATAATTTCCCTTTAATGGTGCATAACTCTAAGGCATATACATATAACAATCCAAAATGGCGAGCATCCGAAATATTTTGACGGTTCTCAATAACTACGAATTTATTACAGCAATCAAACTGAAATATTTTAAGTTCATAGAGGCTATGGACAAAGGTTCACCTATAGGACTTTCAGTAACCTGGAGAGCACAAATCCAACATGGCGGCGACGCGAAGTATACATATTTAAATGGACGTTTCTCGCGAATTAACTATCCGAGTGCCGTGAAACGTTGCACGTTAAATGCTTACACAAATGTTGATCCACTGGCATCTAATTTATTTCAATTGTTTGCATAATCACAAGATGGCTGCTGTGCGTAATTTTAAAATCTCGTTTTTACTTCTTGTGTTCTAATCATGCGATTGAAGTTTGAATACCACACGTACTCAATAATCTTCATGTAATAGTACATAAATAAAAATCCTCCCTGGCGACCATCTGAAATATTTCGACCGTTCTCAATATCTACAATTCTATCACAACCTTCAAACTGAAATTTTGTATGTTGATAGAGGCAATTAACTTAAGTGCGATACATGAAAATAGGCTGTATAGTTCCTCACGGAACTACTTGTTATACTTGTGGTCACACTGTATTTATGCAAGGTTTCGACACTGTTGTGTAACTATCAAAAGGTCTGTTACTTCTTCACGCAAAATTGTATATCCCGCAGAGATTTTGGTTGGTTCCTCAGGTTAGGGGCTGCGACAACGCGGTCATGTAGCCCCGTGTAGTTTGAGTGTGTGTAGAATCCGTCCGATAAACGGTGTTAATTGTGATGGCTGGATTAGTCTATAATTCAGGTACAGACTGCAGACGGTTAATTTCAAGTAGTAGTTCCTAATTTTGCTACCAAATACTACCGTTAACGATACCTTGCTGTGAACTTGGCAACTAGATGCCACCACAACCAGCTAATCGCAACGAACTTTGGAACTATTCCTCCAAAGGAAAGCATACTGAGGGATTTTTAGAACTCTTAGAAAATCCGACGTTTCGGCCGGCTTTGAACCCGTGACCTTGGGCATAGAAGTTCAGCATGCTACCAGTTACGTCACCGAAGCCACTTCGCATAGAGTCAGATGGAAAACTGAATGTGATCTCGTGCAATGGCGCTGTCATGGCAACGTCTGATGGCTCATCCCTCATCAATTTAGTAGTGTTGTCATGGCAACCTCTGATGGCTCTTGGCATTTTCTTCTGATTCCGAAATCATTTTTCTCATCCCTTGGCGTAATGGTGGTCATATCAAAAATTATTTCAGACAAAAGTTTTAGATAATTATTAGGGGAATATTTTCCAGTTTGTACTGTACCCGTTCCGCTATGCTATGCGATGACCCAGCTGACATAGCATCGCATATCGAGCTTTACGGAACATACAGAAACTGAAAATGAAATAAGGCATGTGTCGGAATCCAATTGAAAATTTAAAAAAGACATCAGCTATGGGTAGCACGAGACGAAGTGTCTCTGGGTCGAAAACGGGTTTAATTCAACAATAATTAATGCAAAGGGCGCCATCCACCTGGATTCCTATCAACCACATCCTTCCTGGTTAAGCCTTAAAATGACCTGGGAAAGGATAGGGGAAATGATGTCACCACGAAAACTGTTTAAAATCAAACTGATAAATTTGATTAAATCTTTGGCTTGGGCAGAAATAATTATCAAAAAGAATTTCTACCTAGGAAAATGGTGGATAATTCATTAGGTTGAAAATATTTATATCTTTTCCATCCATTTCCTTTCTAATTTAATATTCACACGTTTGAAAAGAAAAAAACTACGAGTTTATGTTGGTCACTCAGGATCACCGAAGCACAAATCACTCGAAGCAGAATCACTTGTGATACCTGAGTCCTATCATTATTTAAATTTAACAACAATTTCATGTGAACTTCAATCGCTGCCTTAACACACATAGCCTATATACAAGTTATGTTGAGCGTTTGTTTAAGCGAGAAAACGTCTAATCGCTCCCAACATCATAATCACAAAGAAATGTCATTACATATTAATAAAAATTCCACAATATTTAAATATGAACTATAAATTATCTAATCATCAGCCTAATCATCCAAATCGTTTCTAAACATCAACTATAAATCTACATAGTCATCTAACCATCATTTAATCATCTTATAATAATTTAATAATCATCATCGTTTAATCATCTAAATCATTATCGTTTGTTCAAGATAAAATTGTAAATCCTTTTACTAAATTGGCATGTCATCCACTTATTCAGACAATTATTTATTTCATTTTTATTTAATCTCAGCAAATAATCATCAGGTCAGATTATCAAAGAAATTCTTATATCCAGAGTAGTTTAATTAAATCTTCAGAATAACAGCAAGGATTAATTCAAATATCCAGAATACTCAACTTAATCAACTTATTGGAGGTGTAATCATATCTTGTAACATCTGTTAAAATGCCAGACTGCTGTATAATCAAATATCTTTGAGGGTTGTGCCTATATTGCACTCAAGAACAATATTTATTGACATTCAGAACGATTGCCATAAATCCACTATATTTGGATGCAATCATCCACTAATGACCATATGAACCAATGTTCATCCACAAAAAAACACACCACATTAATCCACTTAAACAATTCATCATAATATCATTTATAATATTTCCACATAATATTGTTCAGCACATGGCCTGAACTACGAAACAAACTGGGTTTACACAAACCTTCCAGTCAATATATTCTCCAATATGGTAACTTCTCAAAACTTGTGGCAATATCCTCACACTATACTGTAAACTTGGCAAAATTCCTCATAATGTATGCACTTAATAAGCATTACAAATTTGTAAACTGGCTTCAATTATTTATAAATTTGACCTCTCAAAACTATGGTCAAAATGACTGTGTTTAACAACCTCTCAAGTAAATTGTAGAACCCTAAAATGATTCTTAATATGCTTCAAGCATGAATTAAATTTATATATATATTATTGCTCCGAATAAATTCCTAAAATATGTATTAACAAGTACGTTCAATGATTAGACCAATATTTCTAATCACGTATGGTTTTATTCTCTGCCTGTGATTTATTTGTGATTCAAAATACTTCCTGTTAGAAGAACTAACTACTTCAAAACCCTTGATTGTTTAAAATCCAATATCCAAAAGAAAATATTTAAATCATTAAATTACTGTTCTCAAAAATCAGAACCTAGACAAAAATCTTTGGGATCGATCCAAAAATTACTAGATTGTAACCCTGATAACATTACTGTATTTTACACAAATATCAAACAATATTTGACTGTCAATTGTAATTTATCCTCTTACTGTCCATATAGCATTCTGATGAAAGTATGATTTCTAGTATGGGTTAGGTGTTTAACACCACGCAATTACACAAGTTAATTGTCCCCATATCGAAGGCTGGAGGATATAATTTCTAGCATAGGTTAGATGTTTAACACCACGCAATCACAAAGGTGATTGACCGTATATCGAAGGCTAATGATAGAATGCATTAGAATGGAATTAACTATTACTGTAAAGTCAAATATTATCGACACATGCTTGCTAAAGCGACTTAAATTCATCAAAGAAAAATGATCCACTCGAAATAAAAATATCTAACACCACTCCATACATTTACGAAAAATGTGGAAAAACAAACACCTGTTTGCAAGCATCGAGTTTAGAAATACTCGATCAAAATTACTAACACCAAAAAATGTCCTAAATCAACATTGATGAAAAATCAAATCCAAATTTTATCCTATCGGCTCATTGTAAAAGATTGGAAAAGGTGCTCATATAAATCTGCATGATATCACTCGCATGCCTTCGCATCCACAAAGAAAATTATTCCAATCATATCAGATGCTGTCAATGATGTCTAAATATCTTCATTATAATATTTTATATTAGTATACATGTGTGCTCATATTCATTTCATGTCAAAAATATATAATGTAGACGCTCACAATACCTGGTGTAGAATCTGCTGTTCTTGGCATTTCATTTCCAGAGATCGTCGACTACCCTAAAATCCGTGATAGATTTCTCGAAAGATCGACGAATTTCCTAAAATCCACGACAGATTTTCTAAAGATCGATGACATCGTGTCTTCACTTCGGATCGGTAAACTCTTCAATCTGGGTTGCCCTCGGGACCAACACACTGCTCTGCCATCATGCCTCTTCTGCGTTTAACGCTCCATACCTAAGTCTAAAGTTCCCATATTGTAATAAATCTCCAAAATATTCCATGAACTCACTAGGTTGTGCGTCACAAATGGTTATCCCATAATATCGTTTATCATGTTTCACCACTGTTTTATAAGTGTTTCACAAAAATCGATGAATTAATGCACCAGATGTTTCCCATAAATGCAAAGAAATAAATTTATGTTATGTGATCAAATATTTTCAAACACCCTGTATTTGCGTAAATGTTCACACGTTGTATGCATATTGTATTAATGTTCAAGTCTGAAGTCAGTGTGCATCACTCCATTATCGAGATGTTTCATCACTAAGTCCACTTGACTTATTAAATGTTCGGTGATAAAAGTTCAAAGACCCGTGGTCGCCTATGTCCACTGACAAGTTATTGTCAAAACTGAGCCTCGAAATATAGTCTTAAACGTTCATGAAGTTATTTTCTTGTAGGCACGTTTAATATAACACATCATGCTAAGGTAAGAATGTGTTTGTAAAGTTACTGCAATATAGTCCTCGCTCAGCACACCTGTGCATGCTCGTAATTCCAACTAGATTGTTTGGGGCTTGGATTACGGCTGAATTATAATATTGTAACTGCGTTTGATATCGAAGCTTACTGAATGCTTCTGCTTACTAGTGAATGCGTTTTCAAACTGTCTCACTGCAACGGTCTCGTCACAACTGAATACGTGTCACGCCACATTATGAACTGCGTTTCTCACTGTGCATTATAAATGGACCGTCGAATGATTAACTGCCGAGCCGAACCGAAAGAATACTTCGGCATGTCGGACGGTTGAGTGCTTGACTGTAGACTAACTCACTCAAGAACTGATGGACTGCAGACTGAATAACTGACTGGCTCAAGAACGGATTGATCTAGTCACCGCGTGCATATCCATTCTTGGACTTAACTTCTACTGAGGGTTTTCAACCTGGACAAGTGGTATAATGTAATTTCCTAATAATTCCTTTCTTTTTCCATTTATTCATGAAGGTCTTGACACATAAATAAATTATTTCCTTACCGATATCCCGTCGTGCATACTGATCTTGTGGTGGCCATTAATCCCTCCTGCTGATTTTAAGTGATATTCCCACAAATCAACGTTTTCGACGCTAGCGTATTCTTTTCCAACGAAAATTTTCTAACATGGTCAGCGTAGCTGATTGTGCCAAGTATATATCGGGTAAAGTACACGTAAAGAGAAAAGATAGGTTGGTAGGATACATACTTGACATCAAGGAATAGCAAACTGAGTTGTGAAAGTAAGGGTCAAAGACAAGATCTGTAGGGGTAGAACAAGATTAGATTTTTGTAAAGAGATTATCTCGGACGTAAGGCGCGGTAGCTATGTACAGATGAAACGATAAGCTCAGGACAGGGAGTATGGGGAGTAGGATCAAACCAGTCAAATGACTGAAGATTCAAACAACATCTCTCCACATTCATCAATTCCTCATAATCCCCTTATCCAACTTTGATTTACCAGACTCCAAGGAATCAATGACCTTGATTCCAAATAATATTTATTACAAATTCTTTATTATTAATGATAATTGTTGAGTGAGGGGCCTAACATATAGGTACGACCCCTATATTTATAATAACTATTATTATGTTATTATTTAAGGTTACGTCCTAGTGACAAATTACAAAATTTCATTTAAAAAAATACATGCCGGTACACTTTTCCCTTAATAACCCTAAGTGAGCATAGTATACAAGAACAAGAATATCACAATGATAAAACATTCGAACTCCCTTCCCTCCTCCCAACTGGGCCTACATATACTGGATATTACCCCAAATTATCCCCTTCCCACGTTGCCAGTTTTCGCGTAATTTCTTTGGGTGAAATGGAAACATAAATATCCGGCAGAATGACTAGCCTGGTTTGAGGGCGTCACTTTTGCGCCTGCGCGAAATAAGTAAGCGCGCGCTGCATTGAGGAAGGACCACCATTTGCAGTCAAGGACTTGTGAAGTTCAGAGCGTCGAGGCGTATTTCACAAATAGGCTAACGAGTCTCCCATCACATTTCAGTAATTTTCATTTGGACCGACATCATAACGTCTCGGATCATCGGACGATTGTACAGAGGGTGCAGCAATTCAGGACTACTACACGTGTGCAAAGAAGAAGAGTCTAGGGTGACATAAGACACAGCGGACAACGGAGGATGTCCATCAAGCACTCTCTCGTGTTATATTCAAAACCAAGACAATGGCATATATTTGTCTTTGTTTTCAATATATTTTAATAAATCTTTCCATTTGTGTCAACGTTCTGCCCTTGTTATATTGTGCCCGTCAGAGGAGATTGCCGGGGTACCACCAAACGTAAATAGCATTCCCGACAACCCCATCATTCAAACACACAACCCGAGAGGATCGGATGCACTTCTTTAGGGCTAGCGCTGGCACAAGACTTTTATCGCCCGGGGAATCGGGCTGTTACACGGAGTAAGGTCATAGACGCCCAAAGAAGTATACCCTTAAAACACAAAGCTAGTATTATAACAACATCCAGGCTTAAGTAAAATTTCGTGCAACATATATTCAGTAAAACCAAACCCCTACCCTACGTCGGAGGGTTTGAAGTCGGCTACTCCTCTAAGCTAATAAAAAATGAATAAAGAAATCGGGCCCTAACTGAAGCTAAGTTAGCCCTCTCGAAATTCATTCTATACAGGAAAAACAACAAAAACAACAACAACAACGCTTGGAACGTGCCACGTAAAATAAACCTTACTCAAATACAACATAGTTCATGAATCGAATTTTCATTTAACATCAAAGCAAAGCAAGGTCCTAGGTTATGATGGTACTGCCCCCGTAAATTGAATTATACTGAGACCACGGTGGCTGTATTGGCATATGTGAATAAAGTTATGGCTGTCATAGTTGTGACGTGTATATTCATGACGTAAGCACGGATGACGCAGACTTCATGCAAGTAGGCTGGTTAAGCTGAGATTCTTGGTGACGTCATGATTTTGTTCGAGAAAGATCTGAGATTTACGACGCAGTCGCAGGGAAACAAAGAATTGTGCTAAGGAAGAAGTTACGCTATTGGAGGAGAGGCTCGAACCAATGAATGATAGTTTGGAGGGAGACGGAGATTACTGAAATTACCATATTTTATTACTTTTGGAATGCAGAATTGTGGAAATCCATTTTCAGTTATGGCATTGATTTGGAATTATGAAGAAATAAATTTTGAGTTTTTGAAATTTGAAAATCCGTCAAGTATAGCCAAAGTTAGAACTTCTAGCCATGACGGAGGAACAAGCTATGGAAGGGATGGATACGCCCCTTAAGAAGTTGATAAAAGGTCTTGCACAGCAGAGAGAAGCTCTCATTTTCTCATTTCCGATGTCTCATAGTGGTTTTTCTGATTCTCACATTGTCAGAATTCGAGTTATTTAGTGAAGCAAGTCGTCATTATCACGTGTGGTAGAGCCCACCGCATCGAGCAAGCACGGAGCGTGCAGCAGTACCATTTTACGGTTATCGAAACTAGGCGAAGTTGGAACGCACACATAAACGAGTCTACAAGATTATCTATCAAGAGTTAGCTACTGCCTTTATGCTAATTCAATTGTGCATTATAATATTGAGGTGTGTAGGAAAGTTGAACATTTTCACGTATATAATTTGGAAGATATTCGCATTTTAAGACTGCAGAGAAAAGTGATTTTCTCGCCACCTGAGAAGCACTTTTATAATATCACATTCTACACTACGGCTGACACGTGTATTGCAACCGTGATACAGAAGATTACGTTTAGTGATATAACGCTACGTTCTACAATGGAACAATATAATCTGGCAGTACTTTCAACTATTATTATAACGGAAGTGGAGATGGAAGACTAAATCTTTAATGCAATTGGGACATATATCAATGGAGTGAAATAGCAGCATGGAACTTCGTTAATCGTCTTTCTACAAAAGCGAGCATGTAGTGAATATCCAACTACGCTGAATTATATCAAATGGCAGTGGAAATATCTTCATACTCTACAATTATGAACATTTCTGCGGAAATAATTGCAATAAACTTCATGGCGAATTTCTACCAGAACTTCAGGGAACTATCAAGAGAGGCCAGGGTAGACCCGGCTCACAAAGAAGAGTTTTGCCAGAAGGATGTCTATCGTCTACATGGAGCAGTGCAATTTCCGGAGGAGGAAGCAGTTCTATTCTCCGAGGGCGCTGGTTCCAGGTTCGAGGTCGGAGCACATCTTTACGGTGGTGAAATGGAACCATCAGCAGTCTTCTTTGGGAAATTTTCCTCTAGAACTTCAATCAACAGATAAGGTAGTCGTGAACGTTTTTTGTTTTATTTGAGCCATTTAGCGATATCTGAGCAACCATTTTTCCCATATTTTCTGTCCCATATATTTTGCCCCATATTCTTGCTTGATATTTTTGTACTCAGTACACTTTGCTGATTTATGCCTTTTTCTACGATTTATTGAGACATTGTTATGTCATTGGCATATTTAAATAATTTTGGATCAGTTGAGACTGATAAATATATTCTTTCAGTAATTTGCATATTTTTGTAGTCACGATTTGACTGTAAAGTTAACGATTTTCTATGGCAAATTTGAATTCAGACAGCGTGTCATTTTATTAAAGTAATTCTATTCAGTAAATTACTTTGACCAATTTTCTGTCATCCTCAAGAAAGAAGAATAATTAATAGATTTTAGAGCGTTAAAATATATTACTGTATCGACGATCTTGGAAATACTAGTCGTTTTATGAACATGATTGCAACATAGACATTTATCGTCAGTTCTGAAATACCATTGCATTATAGACAATTTTATGAAATATGAACTTTGATTACGATTTATTGAGTACACTATAGTAATGAACATTTGATAGGAGTTTTTCTCAATTCTAGATTGGAACAATAATGTTTGCATTCCAAAGTCTAATTGTATTCTATTCGATTATTTATGCAGTTTAGATGAACTTTGATTGAAGATAGTATTTTTATACTACGATACTTTGATGATATTAATCTCAATTTTGATAGACCAGGGAGGCGTGTCTAATCGTATTTGCTATTAAATTTATTTGTGATTGGCAAATTTTTACTTCATATCGATTCATGAATGAAACCCACGAAGGTTAAATATAACAACAGTTTTGATACAATTAATGAACATAAGAATTTTTAAAGAGGAACTATGGGTGTATAATCGTTAGTTCAGTGGACGTGTAAAAGTCGCTGATGAATAATGCCCTTGAATAAGTGAAGGAGGTTCCCACAGTAATTAATGAAGTTAATGAATTTATAAGTGGAGGTTTTTTTGTATGTGGAAGATTTTTATGCCATATATATTGAGATATATGATGAATTCTGGGCTTATTTTGTGCAATTTTGTGCGTTTGGAG
Organism: Meconema thalassinum; assembly: GCA_946902985.2. Classification (NCBI taxonomy): domain Eukaryota; kingdom Metazoa; phylum Arthropoda; class Insecta; order Orthoptera; family Tettigoniidae; genus Meconema; species Meconema thalassinum. The sequence continues at coordinate 243,116,047 of OX336395.1, forward strand.
CGAGGTATGTTTCCGCTAAGTGTATTGTTCTGGTCCTTTGAAAATTAATCATGTGAAGTTACTGTTAAAATTAACAAGAGTGTTTAAATAATTTGAGATAACGATTTTGAATGGAGGTTACCGTCACAAATAACAATAATAATTATTAAACCTTATTAAACCTGAATCTATAGTTTAAATATAACTAACCTTCATTGGTCGATTATATCAACACGATTTAAGTAATTATCAACCGGATAAACGTGTGGTTTAATGTATTTCTAATATAAATATTGTAAATAATTATGTAAATATCTTTAATAATAATTTGAAACGAAAGGGATTAATAGAGGCGTGTATAAATTTTTCAATTGTCGTTTGACAATGTTATAAACAATTTAACATGTTATAAATAATTAATGAACATTTTGTTATAAACATTAAACGTTTTGTTATTATACTCTAAACAACGCTAGTTAAACAATTGGATTATGCAATTAAACAAGTTTTGGGATTATTAGAGTAATCCATTGATATTTGAATGGAGCATTTAAAAGATTTGCGTGATAATATTTGAGTTGAGTTGAGTTGAGGACATTTAAAGTGTTTGAAAAGGAGCTAGGCTCTGATGTAACTAGCATATGCTAACGTTGGCTGGACAGGTGAGTCCATTTGACGATGCAGGCATGCGACTTGGTGTAGGGTGTATCGCAGCTGGCCAGACAATTGAATGATAGAGGACAAGGTCACTTACATAGCAGCCTTGCAGTTATAAATAAAATGTGATGTTTATGAAAAAGGAAAACAATTGCTATATGTCTCGTCCCAACTCCCTAATCCATTCCAAGTGTATTATTATTATTACGTTCTTTGTTGTTGTTGTTTGAGTCTTCAGTCTTTTGACTGGTTTGATGCAGCTCTCCATGCCTCCCTGTCCTGAGCTAATCGTTTCATCTCTACATAGCTACCACACCCTACATCCGAGGCAATCTGTTTAACATATTCTAACCTTGGTCTACCCCTACAGTTCTTGTCCTCGACCCTTCCTTCCATAACTAAGCTTGCTATTCCTGGGTGTCTTAGTATGTGTCCTGCCAACCTATCCCTTCTCTTCACTAGCAGTCGCCAGAAACATCTCTCCTCTCCCACTCGTCTTAATACCTCTTTGTTTGTAACCCTATCTACCCATCTGATCTTCATCATTCTCCTGTAGCACCACATTTCAAATGCTTCAATTCTCCTCTTTTCTGCTGCACCAATAGTCCAAGTTTCACTTCCATAGAGCGCCACGCTCCAGACAAAGGCTTTCAAGAATGAATTCCTAATACCTAAATCTATATTCGATGTCAGCAGATTCCTTACGTTCTTTTGAGCTAGGGAAAGCTGAAATTTTGTATGTAAAGTCTACAAGTCCTACAGGAGGACATGGTCACATGGACAATGGCTTCTGATTGCCACGTAATTTTGTTGTTATATTTTTGTTAAATTAATTCCTTTATGTGAAATAAATTATTCTGCAGTTTAAAGTTTCTTGTTTCCGTTTTGGTTCATTTTAAATATCGTGGTGGAGGTTATTGTGTGGGCATACATTTAAGTGATCCAGTTGACAACCCAGACCCGAGATTAAATTGAATAGGTAAGTAAAAGGTAAGTATGAACCCCCGTATATTTTGGTGTGTTCCACAATAATTTCTTGTTAACTACTGTGCTCTAATCTCGGTAGTATCTGTCAGTGCCATTTTCATTGATGTAGCTGTGCCGGTGCGTTTGATTATTGGCAATCCGATTGAGGGGGCGGATATCTGACAGCCTACTATCCGGATTATCGGGGACAGTAGGATTGGCGCCGCAATTTCGTGGGGCACGATCTGCAACATTGGATTACCAAGTTATTGCAGTAGAATTGGCACCGCAATTTCGTGGAGTGCTCGAATAACATTGGATTACCAAGTTATCGATGTCAATGGGATTGTGAAGACTCAAATAAAGAGGTTGATTCATTGTTAGATGTCTTGGCCAATTGTAGAATTTGAGAGTGTGATTATATAGGGATTAAATGTTGTGTTGTATTAGGAAAATTACACTCAGAAAAGATCAGATCTTATACAACTTGAGAGAGGTTAAATAGGCTGGAAACTTAGAAAAATCGCCTATGATCTGGAGTCTTATTTTATTTGACCGGCTTATGACATGTTTAGTCATATTAAAGATAAAATTAAACTATTTGTATTGTAAATGTAAATTATTTATGTTAGGATATTTTGAAATGAACCAAGGGAATTTGAACATGTGCTTGAGTTTATTTCAACATGAGGTGTCTACGAAGGTTAATTATAAGGTAATTATAAGTTAGATTTAAGACAGAAAATTGCTCAAACTTTATATATGGTGAAAAAGGTTGCTCAGATGTTGTTATCTTGCTGTGTTTGATGTATGTCCCTAAAGCAGTCTATTATTGAAATATTATTGAAATGGCAGAAGAAAGTATGAGAAAGATGTTGGAGGAGGTGTCCAACAGTTTGTCTATTAGGCTGAATGAAAGTGTGAAGGAGATGGAAGCTAGGAATACTAGTCGAATGCAGGAGATGATGGAGGAGAATTCTAGTAATATGTCTGATAATTTGAAAGCTAGCATGAATAACTGTATGAAGCAGATGCTGGATGAAAATTTGAAAGTTCTTCAGACCAGTTCTGCAAACTTAGAAAATAATGTGTCGCGTTTACAGACCAGTACCCAGGGAATCGAGAATGCTGTAAGTAACATGCGCACAGACGTGTCTAATGTGCATAAAGATGTCTCAGAGGTTAAAGTAGATTTATCCAATGTACATAAAGATGTTTCAGATGTTAAGACTGATGTTTCTAAGGTACAGAAAGACCTTACTATGTTGAATCTTGATGTTGCTAATGTCCGGGGTGATATTTCATGTGCTAGAGCAGAAGTAATCGTTGTTAGGAATGATGTTGCTACTGTACAAGATAAGTTAGAAGAATTTCAAAGAGAGATTAAAAATGTTCGAACCGATGTGTCAAACGTTCAAGTAGACATAAATAATATTCATTCTGATGTAAATGAGATGCAAAGCGATATCAATAAGATACAAGTAGAAGTTAATACAGTTTTTGTAGACATTGCCAAAGTTCAAACTGATGTTAAAAAAGTTAGAGAAGAAATTGAAACTTCAAAAACGCTTTGTACTCGTAACATTAGTGCTTTAACAACTAGGTTGGTTGACGAGTCTGTTAGGACAACAGCTTCTCTAGCTGGATTAAAATATGATGTAGAGGTCATGAGAACCCAAGTCTTAGATCATAATCGTTTACTTAAGGAAGACATTGAAGTAGATATTGCGGAAATGTTAACTGCAAATGTAACGGATTGGAAAGATGAATGGAACAGGTCAAGTGGGGAACATGTCACTCAGATTCAGGAGCGAATTGAACGAAAACTTGCCAGTACACAGGTAGATATAAATAATGAGGTAGTTCAAATTAGAAAGGATTTGAGTATAAGGATGGATTCGCTATCCGAAAAGCAGGTAGAGGATAGAACTCAAATAGGTCAGGACGTGCAAGCTCTAAAAACCGCGTTAGAGGAACAAATTCATAAGGTTGTCTCTGATGTCAATGAAACTACGAGCAAACTTCAGAATTTGAAACTAGGAGAAGCTAGCATGATGGAAACGTATAAAGAAGAGTTGATTAGGAAAGTCATCACGGAAATCACAGATAAGGATCCAGAAGGGTTGACTTGTGAAGATGATAGGAATTACGTCAGAAGATGTAACCTCGCTACAGAAGACAGAGATATTAGTCCTGAGGAACGTATATTCAGATTTCGGGAAGAAGAAGAGGATAGGAATATTGAACCTGAATGGAAATATCGTGATAGTGGGAAGAATTATATGGATTCATATCCAAGAAATGTGACAGTCATCCGAAACTTTGAGGACAAACCTCAAAAATTTAGTAATACTGATAGTCTAACACCGATAGAGTATATCAGGAACCTGAAAGTCTATTTTATTGAAGCCCATATTCCTAGAGAAAGGGAGATGAGAATCGTAGAAAGATTTCTAGCTGGAGGACCCCTTGAATGGTTCAGAGCATTTCGGTACACTTTTAGTAATTTTGATGAATTTGCAGAGGCACTGATAAAACGATTCTGGTCAATAGAAGCACAAAATTCATTAAGAGCTGAGGTATACTCGAGGAAGTATTCAGGTACTCTTCCAACTCGGTACGCTGATTTCTTCACGAGCCAGTTATCGCGCTTGAGATTCTTGCAACCCCCATTGTCGACAGAGCAGTTGATAGATGCTATTTCTCGTATGCTTCCTGTGGAAGTAAGAAGACTTATCATATCGTCAAATATCAGGGATTTGACCAGTATGGACGAACTATTGAGAAGGCTTGACTACACGAGTCCGATGCCAAATTTGGTTCAAAAAGGTCAGAGGCACGAATTCAAAGACATTTATACAGTCTACATGGATCAGGTTCAGCAAACTGATAAGCCTGCTGAAGAAAAAACTGAAAATGTAAGTCCTCATAGGAACAATTAATTTCGCAACAACAGATCACAAGGTTACCGTCCATATCAGCAAAGACGAGGCTGGAATAACAATAGAGGGAATTATAATAACGGAAGAGGTAGATCCTATAATAACCAGGGGTACAATAGAAACTACAACAGAAATAACCAGTACCAGAATCGGAATCAGAATTCTCAAGGTCAGGTTATGACACCGGACAAGTATCAAGAGAGAGAGAAAGAAAGTCAGCAGTATTTGAAGGAATTACCAGAGAAGGAAGCTGAAAACCAAAAGAAAAGACAGAATGTAGTGATCGATCCTGGTCCTTCTACAAGCCAGCAGGGGAACTTTGAGATTGGTAACACAAAAAAAAAACGCCGATTTCTCAACGACAGTGAGAAACTATGAATACATTGCCACACCACACCTAATTACCATTAATGAAATTTATGAAGTAACTGATGAGGATTTATTAGAAGAGAGGGGAATCGTCAAAGAGGAAAGACCATGTGCCTTACCTATTATTTCTGTACTGATAGATGGCCAACAGTACAAAGCTCTTATGGATACCGGCGCAATTATTTCTATCATTTCTGATGAATGCTATCAAAGTTTATTAAACGGAGAAAACATGACAGTTTTACCTGTTTCTACCGTCAAAGTGAGAGGAATTTTCCAAGACAAGGCAGTGAAATGCAAGATCCAAGTGTTGTTGAACTTTGAAATTAATGGAAGGAATTATGAACAGATATTTATTGTGGTGAACAAGATCCATTTCGATATTGTGCTAGGAATCGATTTTATATCGAAAGTTGGAGCCATTATTGATATGAAGAATAGGATTATTAGCTTTAATGATGGGTACATGATCACAGAAGAGATCGAAGAACAGGACGGGAAAAACAGTCTGGAGATAGACCTTAGGGAAGAGATTTTAAATACCATTATCAATGAAGTGGAGAATCTAATAGAAATACCCAGTAGAAAAACTGAAGGATTGGAAGAAATTCAGGGGGAATTTGAGGATTTGATAAAAGAATTCCAAGATATTTTTGATGAAAAGCCTGGATTAATTAAAGACTATAAGTATAAGATAAGGGTGACCGATGAAACCTCTTACCAAAAGAGAATATACCCCATACCTGAGAAATACTACCAAGAAGTACGAGGGTTGATCAGAAAAATGGAGGTAGACGGGATTATAAAAAACAGGCGTCGTCTTACATAAACCCCATCACTGTAGTCAAGAAAAGTAATGGTCAGTTACGTCTCTGTCTCGATGCTCGGACCATCAACTTAAAGATTCTTCCAGAAAATGACCGACCACCTAAGATTAGAGATCTGCTTAGAAAGTTCAAAGGGAGAGCATGTTTCAGTGTTCTTGACTTGACATCTTCGTTTTACCAAGTTCAACTGGAAGAAGAAAGTATGCAGTACACTGGATTCTTATTTGATCAGACGTCATGGGTCTTCGTGAGAATGCCTTTTGGAATGGTCAACAGTGGACCAGCACTTATTCGAGCACTTGATAGCAAGCTCACTGACGAAGTAAAGGAAAATTTAATCTGCTACATTGACGATTTAATTGTATCTTCACCCAACGCCGCAGAACATTTAGTGCATTTGAGAAAGTTGTTTGAAAATTTAAGAGAGGCCAATATTAAGGTCAATTTTGGAAAATGTCAATTCTTGAAGAAGGAGATCAACTACTTGGGGCATACTCTTGATAAGGATGGATATCATCCTAACATGCAGAAAGTAGATGCGATCACAAGGTTCCCAAAGCCAACTAAGGTGAAACAAGTCAGAGAATTTGTAGGCGCATGCCAATTCATCAGCAGCCACTGTCCGAGATACTCTGAAATTATGGCTCCTCTGTATGACTTACTCAAGAAGAATAATAGATGGAAATGGAGTACCGCAGCAGACGAGGCTTTTGAGAAAGCAAAGGAGATGCTCAGAAACAACGTTAAACTGGAGTACCCAGACTTTGAGAAGGTGTTCTATATTGAGTCTAATGCATCAAGAATAGGCATTAGTGCAGTCTTGTACCAAAAAGGCGAGGCAGGCAACAAGCACTATATTGCGTTCACTAGTCGGAAATTAAAGAAACACGAGGAAAACTACTTTACGACAGAACTAGAAGCGTTAGCTTTTGTAACAGCTTTGCAAGCGTGGAAGAAAATGCTGCTGGGACACAAGGTTATCATTATTACAGATCACAAAGCACTTCAGTTTATGCTGCAAACTGACATGTCTAGTGATAGATTGACACGTTGGGCTTTGTTCACCCAATAGTTTAACGCCACTATCGTCCATCAGCCTGGGAAAGACAACTTACTGGCTGATGCTTTATCACGTAACCCTATCAAAAATGTACAGATACACCATGTACAATTGGAGCAGCAAGATCAAGAGACCGTTAGGAGGTTAGCCCGAATCGGTGTGTCACAGAAGAGACACGCTCCAATCAGGAAAATGTACAGGTTCCTTAAGGGTTACATGGACAATACTGATGTTGACTATGCAGCTACACAGAGAGATTCACGACACTTTGTCTTGAGTGGAGACATCGTATTTAAGTATGCTGACTCTGCGCATACAAAGCACCGAATAGTCGTGCCACCTAAACTTGTTGTCAATTTAGTGTGGGTAACTCATCACGCAACTGGACATGCCGGTCTGGATAAAACTCTTGATACTCTTAAAGAGAGGTTTATTTGGACTAACATGCGTTCCAGCATTGCTAATGTCATTCGTTCATGTGATAAATGTCAAAGATCAAAGTATGCATCCGCTCTATTAAAAGGAAAACCTAAGGCTATGATTCCCTCTAAACCAAATGAACTCATGGCGACGGACATATTTGGCCCCTGTCCGAAGGGATACCAGGGTAATCAGTTCCTGTTGGTTACCATGGATGTCTTCTCGAAATTTGTAACAATGAGTCCCATGCAAAAAGCTAACACGAGGAATGTTGTAAGCAGACTGGAACATGCTGTATTTCCAAAAGCTGGTAAACCAGAGTAACTACTATCGGATCATGGAGCTCAGTTTACATCCTTAGAATTTACTGCAGATATGGAAAGGCTTGGTATTAAGCACATATTTTCAAGCGTGCAATATCCGGAATCGAATTCTTCAGAAAGATATATGGCTGAATTTTCGAAATTTTGTCGAATTTTCTGTCCGAATGATCATTCTGGTTGGGTGAGATTTGTACCCCTTATTGAGGAATGTCTAAATTCTACAGTGCAGGAGAGCACAGGAGAAGTGCCAATGAGACTTCATCTTGGAAGAAACCCAGAAAGGCCGTGGGACAATCTTTTTAACCACGTTCCTAGAGATCCCGACCTAGGAAGGCAGCAGAGAATTGACAAAGCGAAAGAACAACTCCAGAAAGCAGCACAAAAACGACTGAAAAGAGTAGCTGGAAAACGTCTTGGTGCTCCCTTAGAAACTGGAAATCTGGTATTACTACGCAGACCTGTCAAGGCTGATGTGAGTAAGAAAATCTATCCCAAGTTTGGAATAGTGTTTATGGGTCCGTTCAGAATTACGAATGCTTATGGAAACAACTGTTATGAACTCTACGATGATGAGAATAATGTCGTATATGGCAAGTTCAATGCTGGAAACTTGAAGAAATATTATCCGAGAGTAAGCCAATAATAATTCAATTTCGTGTTCAGGTGAATTCAGATATTTATAACACAGAGTTTAAAAACAATTTGCAACTGTTTTTAAAACGTGGTGAAGGGAGAATGCCCCCGTAAATTGAATTATACTGAGGCCACGGTGGCTGTATTGGCATATGTGAATAAAGTTATGGCTGTCATAGTTGTGACGTGTATATTCATGACGTAAGCACGGATGACGCAGACTTCATGCAAGTAGGCTGGTTAAGCTGAGATTCTTGGTGACGTCATGATTTTGTTCGAGAAAGATCTGAGATTTACGACGCAGTCGCAGGGAAACAAAAAATTGTGCTAAGGAAGAAGTTACGCTATTGGAGGAGAGGCTCGAACCAATGAATGATAGTTTGGAGGGAGACGGAGATTACTGAAATTACCATATTTTATTACTTTTGGAATGCAGAATTGTGGAAATCCATTTTCAGTTATGGCATTGATTTGGAATTTTGAAGAAATTAATTTTGAGTTTTTGAAATTTGAAAATCCGTCAAGTATAGCCAAAGTTAGAACTTCTAGCCATGACGGAGGAACAAGCTATGGAAGGGATGGATACGCCCCTTAAGAAGTTGATAAAAGGTCTTGCACAGCAGAGAGAAGCTCTCATTTTCTCATTTCCGATGTCTCATAGTGGTTTTTCTGATTCTCACATTGTCAGAATTCGAGTTATTTAGTGAAGCAAGTCGTCAATATCACGTGTGGTAGAGCCCACCGCATCGAGCAAGCACGGAGCGTGCAGCAGTACCATTTTACGGTTATCGAAACTAGGCGAAGTTGGAACGCACACATAAACGAGTCTACAAGATTATCTATCAAGAGTTAGCTACTGCCTTTATGCTAATTCAATTGTGCATTATAATATTGAGGTGTGTAGGAAAGTTGAACATTTTCACGTATATAATTTGGAAGATATTCGCATTTTAAGACTGCAGAGAAAAGTGATTTTCTCGCCACCTGAGAAGCACTTTTATAATATCACATTCTACACTACGGCTGACACGTGTATTGCAACCGTGATACAGAAGATTACGTTTAGTGATATAACGCTACGTTCTACAATGGAACAATATAATCTGGCAGTACTTTCAATTATTATTATAACGGAAGTGGAGATGGAAGACTAAATCTTTAATGCAATTGGGACATATATCAATGGAGTGAAATAGCAGCATGGAACTTCGTTAATCGTCTTTCTACAAAAGCGAGCATGTAGTGAACATCCAACTACGCTGAATTATATCAAATGGCAGTGGAAATATCTTCATACTCTACAATTATGAACATTTCTGCGGAAATAATTGCAATAAACTTCATGGCGAATTTCTACCAGAACTTCAGGGAACTATCAAGAGAGGCCAGGGTAGACCCGGCTCACAAAGAAGAGTTTTGCCAGAAGGATGTCTATCGTCTACACGGAGCAGTGCAATTTCCGGAGGAGGAAGCAGTTCTATTCTCCGAGGGCGCTGGTTCCAGGTTCGAGGTCGGAGCACATCTTTACGGTGGTGAAATGGAACCATCAGCAGTCTTCTTTGGGAAATTTTCCTCTAGAACTTCAATCAACAGATAAGGTAGTCGTGAACGTTTTTTGTTTTATTTGAGCCATTTAGCGATATCTGAGCAACCATTTTTCCCATATTTTCTGTCCCATATATTTTGCCCCATATTCTTGCTTGATATTTTTGTACTCAGTACACGTTGCTGATTTATGCCTTTTTCTACGATTTATTGGGACATTGTTATATCATTGGCATATTTAAATAATTTTGGATCAGTTGAGACTGATACATATATTCTTTCAGTAATTTGCATATTTTTGTAGTCACGATTTGACTGTAAAGTTAACGATTTTCTATGGCAAATTTGAATTCAGACAGCGTGTCATTTTATTAAAGTAATTCTATTCAGTAAATTACTTTGACCAATTTTCTGTCATCCTCAAGAAAGAAGAATGATTAAAAGATTTTAGAGCGTTAAAATCTATTACTGTATCGACGATCTTGGAAATACTAGTCGTTTTATGAACATGATTGCAACATAGACATTTATCGTCAGTTCTGAAATACCATTGCATTATAGACAATTTTATGAAATATGAACTTTGATTACGATTTATTGAGTACAGTATAGTAATGAACATTTGATAGGAGTTTTTCTCAATTCAATTCTAGATTGGAACAATAATGTTTGCATTCCAAAGTCTAATTGTATTCTATTCGATTATTTATGCAGTTTAGATGAACTTTGATTGAAGATAGTATTTTTATACTACGATACTTTGATGATATTAATCTCAATTTTGATAGACCAGGGAGGCGTGTCTAATCGTATTTGCTATTAAATTTATTTGTGATTGGCAAATTTTTACTTCATATCGATTCATGAATGAAACCCACGAAGGTTAAATATAACAACAGTTTTGATACAATTAATGAACATAAGAATTTTTAAAGAGGAACTATGGATGTATAATCGTTAGTTCAGTGGACGTGTAAAAGTCGCTGATGAATAATGCCCTTGAATAAGTGAAGGAGGTTCCCACAGTAATTAATGAAGTTAATGAATTTATAAGTGGAGGTTTTTTTGTATGTGGAAGATTTTGATGCCATATATATTGAGATATATGATGAATTCTGGGCCTATTTTGTGCAATTTTGTGCGTTTGGAGCGAGGTATGTTTCCGCTAAGTGTATTGTTCTGGTCCTTTGAAAATTAATCATGTGAAGTTACTGTTAAAATTAACAAGAGTGTTTAAATAATTTGAGATAACGATTTTGAATGGAGGTTACCGTCACAAATAACAATAATAATTATTAAACCTTATTAAACCTGAATCTATAATTTAAATATAACTAACCTTCATTGGTCGATTATATCAACACGATTTAAGTAATTATCAACCTGATAAACGTGTGGTTTAATGTATTTCTAATATAAATATTGTAAATAATTGTGTAAATATCTTTAATAATAATTTGAAACGAAAGGGATTAATAGAAGCGTGTATAAATTTTTCAATTGTCGTTTGACAATGTTATAAACAATTTAAAATGTTATAAATAATTAATGAACATTTTGTTATAAACATTAAACGTTTTGTTATTATACTCTAAACAACGCTAGTTAAACAATTGGATTATACAATTAAACAAGTTTTGGGATTATTAGAGTAATCCATTGATATTTGAATGGAGCATTTAAAAGATTTGCGTGATAATATTTGAGTTGAGTTGAGGACATTTAAAGTGTTTGAAAAGGAGCTAGGCTCTGATGTAACTAGCATATGCTAACGTTGGCTGGACAGGTGAGTCCATTTGACGATGCAGGCATGCGACTTGGTGTAGGGTGTATCGCAGCTGGCCAGACAATTGAATGATAGAGGCCAAGGTCACCTACATAGCAGCCTTGCAGTTATAAATAAAATGTGATGTTTATGAAAAAGGAAAACAATTGCTATATGTCTCGTCCCAACTCCCTAATCCATTCCAAGTGTATTATTATTATTACGTTCTTTTGAGCTAGGGAAAGCTGAAATTTTGTATGTAAAGTCTACAAGTCCTACAGGAGGACATGGTCACATGGACAATGGCTTCTGATTGCCACGTAATTTTGTTGTTATATTTTTGTTAAATTAATTCCTTTATGTGAAATAAATTATTCTACAGTTTAAAGTTTCTTGTTTCCGTTTTGGTTCATTTTAAATATCGTGGTGGAGGTTATTGTGTGGGCATACATTTAAGTGATCCAGTTGACAAACCAGACCAGAGATTAAATTGAATAGGTAAGTAAAAGGTAAGTATGAACCCCCGTATATTTTGGTGTGTTCCACAATAATTTCTTGTTAACTAATGTGCTCTAATATCGGTAGTATCTGTCAGTGCCATTTTCATTGATGTAGCTGTGCCGGTGCGTTTGATTATTGGCAATCCGATTGAGGGGGCGGATATCTGACAGCCTACTATCCGGATTATCGGGGACAGTAGCACTTTCGCATTTACATTTAAATTTAATTCATCTAGATACATCCTGACATGACAGAAAAATTACGGCGAGAAACGTCCGTAAACAAACAATTAATTCAAAGCTAAGGATAGCAACCTTGCCTATCCGATTAAAAAAAACACAATGATACACAAATATTACATGGTGCAGGAACAATCAGGTGAAACACACAAATAAATAATTGACACACTAATATTATTGTACACAATACTACACACGCAAATTAAGAAGCTATTTTTATTCTGTCAGCTCATTGTAAAGGATTGGAAAAGGTGCTCATGTAAATCTGCATGATATCCCTCGCATGCCTTCGCATCCACAAAGAAAATTATTCCAATCATATTGGATGCTGTCAATGATGTCTAAATATCTTCATTATAATATTTTATAGTATTATACATGTGTGCTCATATTCATTTCATATCAAAAATATATACTCATGTAGACGCTTACAATGCCTGGTGTAGAATCTGCTGTTCTTGAAATTTCATTACCAGAGATCGTCGACTACCCTAAAATCCGTGATAGATCGTGTCTTCACTTCGGATCGGTAAACTCTTCAATCTGGGTTGCCCCGGGACCACCACTCTGCTCTGCCATCATGCCTCTTCTGCGTTTAACGCTCCATATCAAAGTCTAAAGTTCCCATATTGAAATAAATCTCCAAAATATTCCATGAACTCACTAGGCATATGATAGCATACGGGATTTTGTTTAAACGATTCACGCGCCTTCGCTCATTTGTTGGATCTTCTTGTGCGCCACCCATTGAAAAGGGAATTTACTAATTCATACACGTTCGCAGGACTGTACTCAACTCACCAACGCTTTATCACAATCGGATGAATGGTATATGAACGCATACGGGACTTGGTGGAAACGATTCACGCGCTGTCACTCATTAGTTGAATGTACTCGTGCGCTACCAATTGTAAAATGGATTTACTAAATCAGAAATCTTTGCGGGAGTGGAAACAACATTTCTCTAAATTTCAATACAATCGCATGAATGGTATATGAACACATACGATTTTTTTAAACGATACGCGCGCCGTTACTCATTTGTTGAATCTACTCGAGCGCTACCTATTGTAAAAAGGATTTACTAAGTCAGAAACCTCTCCTGGAGTGTGCCCAACAATCCAACCAAAGATTCTTAGCAATTGGATGAATGGTATTTGAACGCTACGTGACTGTGTTTAAGCGATTCGCGTGCCGTCGATCATTTGCTGAATCTACTTCTGCGATACATATTGTAAAGTGGACGTACTAAGCCAGAAACCTTCCCTGAAGTGTACACAACATCTCTCCCAAGTTTTATCGCTATCGGACGAATGGTATATGAACACATACGGGAATTTTTTGAAACGCTTCGCGCGTCTTCGCCCATTTGTTGAATCTACTTGTGCGCTACCTATTGCAACATGGACTTACTAAGCCTGAAACTTTCCCTGGAGTGTACACAACAACTCACCCAAGTTTAGTCGCTATCGGACGAATGGTATATGAACGCATAAGGGACTATATTGAAACAATTCGCGCGTCGTCGCTCATTCGTTTAATCTGCTTGTGCGATACCTATTGTAAAGTGCATTTACTAACCCAGAAACATTCCCTGAAGTGTACACAACATCTCACCCAAGTTTCATCGCTATCAGACGAATAGTATATGAACGCATACGGGACTTTGTTGAAACGCTTCGCGCATCGCCGCTCATTTGTTGAATCTAGTCGTGTCCAACCTATCGCAAAGTGGATTTGCTAAGACAGAAACCTTGCCTGAAGTGTACACAACCTCTCACCCAAGTTTCATCGCTATCGGACAAATGGTATGTGAACGCATACAGAACTTTGTTGAAACGGTTCGCCCGTCGTCGCTCATTTGTTGAATCTACTCGTGCGCTACCTATTGATAAGTGGATTTACTAAGCCAGAAACCTTCCCTGATATGTACACAACAACTCACCTAAGTTTAGTCGCTATCGGACGAATGGTATATGAACGCATACGGGACTATGTTGAAACACTTCGCGCGTCGTCGCTCATTTGTTTAATCTACTTGTGCGATACCTATTGTTAAGTGGATTTACTAACCCAGAAAGCTTCCCTGAAGTGTACACAACATCTCACCCAAGTTTCATCACTATCAGACGAATAGTATATGAACGCATACGGGACTTTATTGAAACGCTTCGCGCGTCGTCGCTCATTTGTTGAATCTACTCGTGCCCTGCCTATCGTAAAGTGGATTTATTAAGCCAGAAACCTTGCCTGATGTGTACACAATATCTCACCCAAGTTTCATCGCTAGCAGACGAATAGTATATGAACGCATACGGGACTTTGTTGAAACGCTTCGCGAGTCGTCGCTCATTTGTTGAATCTACTCGTGCGCTACCTATTATAACATGGATTTACTAGGCCAGAAACCTTGCCTGTAGTGTACACAACCTCTCCCTGAAGTTTCATCGATATTGGACGAATGGTATGTGAACGCATACAGGACTTTGTTGAAACGTTTCGCCCGTCGTCGCTCATTTGTTGAATCTACTCGTGCGCTACCTATTGTTAAGTGGATTTACTAAACCAGAAACCTTAACTGAAGTGTACAGAACATCTCACCTAAGTTTCATCGCAATGGGATGCATGGCATATGAACGCATGTGGGACTTTCTTGAAACAAACGCTCGCCATTTTGTTGAAGCTATTCGCGCGCCATCTATTGGAAATTGGATTTACTACGCCTATAACTTTTCCGGAACTGTGCACAACAACTCACCAAAATTTCATCGCAATCGGATGAATTGTATATGAACGCATCGCCATTACGCATTTGTTTAAATTACTCGCGCGCTATCTATTTTGAAATGGATAAGCTATGCCTATAAACCTCCCGGAAGTGTTTACAACAACTCACCAACATTTGATCGCAATCGTATGAATGGTTTATGAACGCATAAAAGACGAACACACAGACATTCTTTTATATATATCAGATTGTTTATTATTAATGATAATTGTTGTTTTGAGGGGCCTAACATATAGGTACGACCCCTATGTTTATAATAACTATTATTATGTTATTATTTTGGGTTACGTCCTAGTGACAAAGTACAAAATTTTATGAAAAAAATACATGCCGGTACACTTTTTCCTTAAAAACCCTAAGTGAGCCCAGCATACAAGAACAAAAATATCACAATGATAAAACATTCCAAATCACTTCCCTCCTCCCGTCTGGTCCTACACATACTGGATATTACCCCCAAGTTATCCTCTTCCCACGTTGCCAGTTTTCGCGTAATTTCTTTGGGTGAAATGGCAACATAAAAATCCGGCAGAATGACTAGCCTGGTTTGAGGGCGTCACTTTTGCGCCTGCGCGAAATAATTAAGCGCGCGCTGCATTGAGGAAGGACCACCATTTGCAGTCAAGGACTTGTGAAGTTCAGAGCACCGAGCATTCGCCGTTGAGGCGTATTTCACAAATAACGAGCCTCCCATCACATTTCAGTAATTTTCATTTGGACCGACATCATAACGTCCCGGATCATCGGACGATTGTACAGAGGGTGCAGCAATTCAGGACTACTACACGTGTGCAAAGAAGAAAAGTCTATGACATAAGACACAGCGGACCACGGAGGACGTCCATCAAGCACTCTCTGGTGTTATATTCAAAACCAATACAGTGAGAGCACCTCCTTTGTTTTCAATATATTTTAATAAATCTTTCCATTTGTGTCAACGTTCTGCCCTTGTTATATTGTGCCTGTCAGAGGAGATTGCCGGGGTACCACCAACCGTAAATAGCATTCCCGACAACCCCATCATTCATACACACAACCCGAGAGGATCGGATGCACTTCTTTAGGGCTAGAGCCGGCACAAGACTATTATCACCCGGGGAATCTGGCTGTTATACGGAGTAAGGTCATAGACGCCCACAGAAATATACCCTCAAAACACAAAGCTAGTAATATAACAACATCCAGGCTTAAGTAAAATTTCTTTCAACTAATA
Source organism: Meconema thalassinum (assembly GCA_946902985.2). Classification (NCBI taxonomy): domain Eukaryota; kingdom Metazoa; phylum Arthropoda; class Insecta; order Orthoptera; family Tettigoniidae; genus Meconema; species Meconema thalassinum. The sequence continues at coordinate 243,132,274 of OX336395.1, forward strand.
TTCAGTAAAACCAAACCCCTATCTTACGTCGGAGGGTTTGAAGTCGGCTAGTCCGCAAAGCTAATAAACAAAAATGAATAAAGAAATCGGGCCCTAACTGAAGCTTAGTTAGCCCTCTCGAAATTAATTCTATACAGGAGAAACAACAACAACAAAGATTGGAACGTGCCACGTAAAATAAACCTTACTCAAATACAACAAAGATCATGAATCGAATTTTCATTTAACATCAAAGCAAAGCGAGGTCGTAGGTTACGATGGTACCACTTTCGCATTTACATTTAAATTTAATTCATCTAGATACATCCTGACATGACAGAAAAATTACGGCGAGAAACGTTCGCAAACAAACAATTAATTCAAAGCTAAGGATAGCAACCATACCTATCCGATAAAAGAAATACTATGATACACAAATATTACATGGTACAGGAACAATCAGGTGAAAAACACAAATAAATTATGGGCACGCTAATATTATTATACACAATCCTACACACGCAAATAAAGAAACTATTTGCCCTTAATTGTCATCTGAAGCGTGTAGTTAGGTTGGCAAAAGCGTAGTTAGAACTACGCCTGACATCGCATAGAATCACTGCGGCCCACCAGTTACTAACTATTGGTAGCCAACGATTCTCGTCGGTCAAAAGAAGTGTCAGCTCGTCCTATGGTCTTTCCCTTCTGAGAATGTGCAGTTCCACGTGTCATTCAGCAAGCAAAAATGTAGGTTCAAGTTTAGATGGTCAAATTATTCATCCTATTATTCACGCAGTTTTAAGATAATTAGATTTCATGATTTAGTTCAGGTTTAAATCGTTGGTTTACATCCAAGATTGGTTTTATGTCGATTCATCAATGACTTATGACACAGGCTGCATAATAACAACTGTAAGTCTCCTCAGAGATACTTACAAAGTGCGTGACTATAGCAGTCACCGTAACATCATGAGCTATCAATCGGCTCAAACAACTATAACAATAGGCGGCTCTCCAATGGCACGCAAAAACATCCATCAGCTAGTCTGGCTACTCGGGTCAGTACTACAGGCATTATAACAATGGTTGTGGGGTTCCATTCTCCCATCAACATGTCTCAAAACACACAATAGCTAACCTGATACAGTGTCGACTTTGTCAATGATTACAAGGGATAAACCTTCTCATATACTGGGAAATCATGAAATGCTCAAATCAAGAAAAGTCGCTCACAATGGCGAACTCAAATATTTGTTACGGCAGCGTCACTCCTAACATAAACAAGCAATCAGCTGGTACAGGCTGGACGTTTGTTTTAGACGAGTGAAAAATCTTATGGAAGCCTGGAGGCGAGTTACTACAGTACCTGTGTTGTTGTCACCTGCGCCATGCTGTCCGATGATTGACAATGCTATCTCACACTACTGCTGAAGTACAGGCATTGGCAAATATAATGGCGTTCTGTTCTTAACTATGTAACGTGTACTTCCCCGTCACACAATACTTCGACGAGGACTCTCCTTTCTGCTCGCTGTTGTCGTCACATGCTCAAGCGAGAAAGCGATAGATTTGCTGTGTACAGGCTCACCCGCAATCATCAAGGTCTAGGGCAATCGTCTGGAACAAACGACCGGCTTGTAATCTACATTCTGTAGCATAGATAAACATGGTTGAACAGCATTCCTTAAATAATCCTGACGACAGACAACGTCGAAAATAATCAATACAAGTCTATCTCGCATAGAATTCTGGGTATAAACGTTGTTTGGCGGCTAGGTTGACCTTGGGTGCTTCGTGCACACCTCACTACGGCTTATAATGTTCATTCAGTGTGTAAAGTAACACTTGCATTTAGCAATAAAAAACTGTGTGAATAACACAACAGTCCTAAGTAACACTTGCATTTAGCAATAAAAAACTGTGTGAATAACACAACAGTCCTATTGTGATCCTTTAAACGTAGATCATTACACTATATTTACAACACTGCGATTTGTACCATGGTTTATGCACTTCAAAAATATAATATGTTTGGCTAAGAAAACAAATCTATACGGTAGAGATTAATACCCTGACTAACTGCTTTGCATTGAAGGAAATGTCCTACCACATTCTAATATGTGCAATCTTCTTGGGTTAAATGTGTGTGTCCTCCATTGACAAAAATAAAGACATAAATGGACAGCACATGCACTCCCCGTGCTGCTTCCAAATAATACGTAAGTGCACGTGGGTTCAATGAAGGTCTGGTAACCTCTATCATTACCTATGAATTTATTCCTGCTTGGAATTAGGTGGCATCAGAGTTCCACTCAATGACATAACAAAATCTTTCAATAAAGGTGGCAGTTATTGCTCAACAAAGCGAATGATACTCCCATAAATGTGGTATAAATGAAAATATAAGGGTTTGAAACAGGGTGTTCCCTAATTTAAGACTTGGATGTTCTTCATCCCATTAACTCAGCTTCTGCTGACGAAAAATAGCTCTCAAACTAGGTCAAGATAATGGGTACCTTTCTGACATTGTTTCACACATACTCTTAGGTGAACCAGCGTGGTATTACGCTATAGGGTGTCTCACAAATGTTGACCAGCCACAATGCTAACTGGAAGGGAAAATATATTAGAGATACTATTTCTACCGAAACCTGCCTAGATGGTTGCTATCAAATACGGTTTTAGACTAATCTACCAAAGACAAGGCGCCTTACAAAAGAATGTACAGAACTCACTGTGGGTTTTTGTTATTCACATCATTTTTCTGTGGATATGAAGGGTTATACAACTCCTCTTGGTAGGAGGGTTCACAACATTACATCCTGGGCTATAGTCCTGCCCTTTTCTCCTCTTCTTATGGTTCATCACCACGTGGTTCCCCATCATCATGGGTCCTCGTCATGGTTCCTTAATCATTTTAGCGATATTTCCTCGGTGTCTACCTCATGGATTGATTTAAGCCAACATCATATGCATCTTATGTACGGAAGAAAACATGTCGTACACGTGGATATAAAGGAGAGGCATGTTACGTTAAAAAAACACGATATTTCACAGAAGTTATGACTATTCGTAATACTCTCAGAATTCAACACTGCTTCTCTTCACATGTGCAGAAAACATATAATAAAGGCCATTCACAGACTGCTACAGATTTTACCGGATACTGCAGATGGTATCCAACTCACAGATTTTACAACTTGGCAAAACAAATCACAAAATATCCTCGCGATCGTAGGAAAAATCGCGGCACAAACTTTCTTGTTGATAATAATTTTCAATGCGGCGTCTATTACGCTCTTGGCACAATACTTACTGTTCGTCCTTTGTGAATTTTCCACACCTCGTGGATTTGCTGTCTACACGTGGTATTGACGTTAACAGAGCACGTGCAACAGTGAAAAATTTAGAATTCACAATTTCGACAAAATTCGACGATGATTCGCTCTTCATTCACCTTACACGGCGTTTCGATATTTATGCAGGCACTTCATGATGCACAAACAGCACGATGGCTGCAGATATTCTTTCACTGCACTTACAATAGTGTGCTTTCCACAAACGTGGTTTTAGTTGCGACGGTCTAAACCAAATACACGTCCAGCCTCAATGGACTCAAAATACGTTGTGACTCTTCTCGGAACAGGGTGGTTCCAGTTTCCAAGGAACTTCCAAAGTCGTGTAGTGATTAGTTACATTCCTTTCGTATATCCGCAGGGAAATACCTTTACCAAAACATTAAATATCATTGCTAAAGCCACGGAAACGTGGTAAATTATGCATAATTTCTGGTTATAAATTCCTGTGATGTGAAGAATGAAAATATTTGTTTAAATGTATCCAGGAATAATATTATCATAGATCTCTAAAGTCAAAAGAGTATCCAAAGCATGGTAATGCTAGCTCGAGCTTCCGTGTGCGTTCTACACATAGTCAATGCAATTGAACATCCTTCCAAAGAAAATACCACAGACATGGGCACATACGGGATCAATATCGTACTATTAATTTCGCCGGAAAGAGTAATAATTTAATCCATTTAACAGTGAGACCACTTCGTCTACCGTCGCATAAACATTATCCCACTTGACATATTATTCTGCAGCCAAGTCGATTGAAACCACTCCGTTTGTCTTAAGCATAATATTCTTAGCAAAAAGCATATAATAAGACAGACGGAACTCTCTGTATATTTCTGAGATTTATATTAGGTTTGTTTACGATCATATTCCCCACACCATAACGTACTCTACAGTAATGTGGATTCAGTAGGCTTTGAGGAATGATAATTTCTATGACATGTTTAATTTACTTTCATCGCAAGTACTGCATGTTTATTCTTTGTCTTCTACCTCTGGATAGGGGCAGATGACCTCTCTGTTAGGGCACTTAAAGCAACATTTACTAATTATCTAACTACCTATGGTTGTGCAGCTGCATACCTTCAAATATGTAAATACCAATGGTTAACCTCTTTACCTTTGTGATACAGCATTATGCTTCAATAGGTTTGGGATCAAGCAGACTACTGGAATTGCTTAACATGCTTTACACTACATATTTCTGAGAAATACTGCTCTTATTGGCTTAAGTCAGTAATGACAACAATTATATTCCATGACAGTATCCTTTTACTTCAAGAGGGTTTGTTATCCCTTACATTAGATGGTTCTGTGTATGATTACCAACACCATATAGTGGTAGGAATTACTATTTTCGAGGTTTGATTAGAAACTAAGGTCACAAGGTCAAAATTCCTGGAGTTTTGTTTGTTTTAGATGCATATGAGTGTGAGGTAATTCGAATACATAGGTTGATAACTGTGCGGAGTGTCAGCCTTCTGCCTCCTACAGCGCTAGTTGTGTGTAAACAACTAATGGCGTCTTGATAGGAAAACTGGTCTCGCGAAGCGGTCCGCTTAGTTATTCGATGTCAGTGGGTGAATTATGTACCTGCGCCCAGGAGATCTCACCGAGGGCGTCATCATCATTGTAACGCGTGACCTCATACACCGCAGTAGACCTCCACGCAGTTGAAGAGATTTTGCTAGGACACCATTGCCAGCCCTCCTTACAGCCCGGATCTCGCTCTGAGGTACTGTTACCTGCTTCCGCAATTGAAGGAGCACCTAAGAGGTCGACGACTCGCTTCAAACGACCAGGTGAAACACTTCGGGACAACGTGGAAGAACACGCAAGCACAGGATTCTTACCAGGAGGGAATATCCAATCTCATCCCAGGAAACAACGAGTGCTTTAATCTGTTTGGAGACTATGTCAAATAATAACCCAATGTATGTACCATCAGTTAGCTGTATTGGTTATATAAAATGAAATTTACCCGTTTCATTGCAGACATTGAAACCATAGTTTCTGACCACCGCTTATATAGGTACTAGCAGGTACCCGCGGCTCCGCTCGCGTCATAGTCGTGTCATATTCTTATTCAATGAAATGCAGGTTTAACCCCGATAATACCCCTTTAGAACACGAATATCCATAAATCCCCCCTTAGTAGACGTTTTCGACACACAACAAACTTATCCTCAAAATATCATTCTTCTAACTTTAATAGTTTTGGTTGGTCGATGAGAGTGAATATCCAAAAATCCTTCCTTAGTGGACGTTTTTCTTCTAGAATTTTCCCCCTCCCCATGGGTCCTTAAATTGGATTTATGAAAAAACGGTCGAACATCTATTTATTTAAAAATTTATTTATTATTAAGCTGATTGTTTTCCTCTGAGTTTCAAACTCCTTGCCTATGTCGTTTAAGAGATGCATTCTCCATTAGGAATCCTTCAACCCCCACTTTTCACCCATTTCACTCATAATATACATCACATCGAAAAACCATTAGATATGTGTCAGCTTATTTTTAATGAGTTGTCTATATGCCAAGTATCACATCCCCAAATGAAACCGCTCGTGAGATATAGTTATTAAACGAAATGCACGTTTAACCCCTTAACACACCTTTAGAACCTGAACATCCAAAAATCTGTCCTTAGTGGATGTTTTCGACATACAGCGAACATATCCCCAAAATTTCATGTTTCTAACTTCAATAATTTTGGCTGGGCGATGATGAGTGAGTGAGTCAGTCAGGACATTTTCTTTCATTTATTTTTGAGAATTTCACCCCTCCCCATGAACCCCTTAAATGGGATTCTTGAAAAAAAAACGGTTTAACACCTATTTACTTATTTTTTAAGCTGATTTTTTCCGCTGAATTTCAAACTTCTCGCTAATGTCATTTAAGAGATACACGCTTCGTTAAGAATCCTTCAACCCCCAATTTTCACCCCCTTTCACCTCATAATAAACACCATATCAATAAACCCTTAGATAAATATCTGCTTATTTTATTGATTAATTTATATGCCAAATATCACATCCCCAAATGAAACAACTCGTCAGATATTGTTAATCAATGAAATGCAAGTTTAACCCCCTTAACACCACTTCATAACATGAATATCCAAAAATCCATCCTTAGTGGACGTTTTCGACATACAACGAACATATCCCCAAAATTTCAAGTCTCTAACTGCAATAGGTTTGGCTGGGGGTTGATGAGTGAATATCCAAAAATCCTTCCTTAGTGGACACCTTTCCCCAGAATTTCACCCCTCCCCATGGGTCCCTTAAATTGGATTTATGAAAAAACGGTCGACCACCTATTTACTTATATTTCAAGCTGATTTTGCCCCCTGAGTTACATACTTTATGCCTCTGTCTTTTAAGAGATACTTACTCCGTTAGGAATCCTTCAACCCCCACTTCTCACACATACACCCCATGATATACACTACATCGAAAAACCCTCAACCATGTCTTTTTATTCATAATGATGAGTTTATACGCCGAGTATCGCATCCCGCAAGGAAACCAATCGGGAGATATTGTTATTCAATTAAATGCAGGTCTACCCCCTTTACACCATTTTAGAACCTGAATATCCAACAAGTAATTCCCTGAATAACTATACAGCCTTTTTCATATATCCTACTTATATTAATTGCCTCTATCAACATACAAAATTTCAGTTTGATTACTCTATTAGATTCGTAGATATCGAGAACCGACTAAATATTTCGGATGGTCGCCATGTTGGATTTTTATATATGTACTGTAGGTCTTAGAGTTATGTACTGTTACATGAAGCTTATTGTGTACGTGTAGTATTCAAACTTCAATCGCATGATTAGGACACAAGAAGTAAAAGAGAGATTTTAAAATTTCGCACAGCTGCCATCTTGTGGTTATGGTAACAATTGAAAAAATTGGATGTCAGTGGATTAACATTTGTATAAGGATTTACTGTACCAAGTGTCACAGCACTTGGATGGTTAAATTGCGACAAACGACCATGTGAATATTTATACTTCGCGTCGCTGCCTTGTTGGATTTGTGATCACCAGGTTATTGAAAGCCCGATAGGTGAACTTATTGTTCATAACCCTTATGAACATTACCAAAATCAGTTTGATTGCTGTAATAGATTCGTAGTTATTGAGATCCACCTAAATATTTCGGATGGTCGCCATGTTGGATTGATATATGTATAGGCCATAGAGTCATGTACCATTAAAGGAAAATTATTACGTAGGTTCATTATTCAAACTTTCACATCGATCGCATGATTACAACACAAGAAATAAAAACATAATTTTAAAATTGGCACAGCCGCCATCTTGAGGTTATGTAGACAATTGAACAAAATTAGATACCAGTGCATTACAATGTGTAAAAACATTTCCTGTACCAAGTTTTATTGCGTTTGGATCATTAAATCGCGAGAAAGGTCTATTTAAAAATGTCAACTTAGCTTGGCAGCCATATTCGTTTTGTAGTTAACCGGTTTTTGAAAGTGTTATAAATGAACTTCCAGTAGTGCCCTTTATCTTCGTACAAATATTCAGGGAGATACCGGTAACAGTTTCAGAGATATAGAATGCCGTTGAATTATTTCGCACGTCCGCCATCTTGAGGTTATGTAAACAATTGAACGAAGTTGGATGTTGGGGCATTACAATGTGTATAAACATATACTGTACCAAGTTTCATTGCGTTTGGTTGGTTAAATCACGAGAAACGTCTATTTAAAAGTCGCACATTCGCTTGACCGCCATGTTGGTTTTGTAGTTACCAGGTTTTCAAAGGTCACAAAGGTGAACTTCTAGAAGTTCCCTTTTTTACCGTAAAATATTCCAAGGTGATATCGGTAATAGTTTCGGAGATATTGAATGCTGGTGAATAATTCGCACAGTCGCCATGTTGGATTGGTGAGACGTAACAAAATTTGAAGGGCACGGTAGGGATCGCCCGGAATAGTGCTATGAAGTTACCGAGTTTCATTGAAATCGCTCCAGCCGGTTAGAATTTATTAGGTGGACACACACCCCCTTCTCACACGCACACACACACGGACAAAAGGTGATCTCATAAGCCTTTTTTTTTTTTTCAAAATTGAAAATAGGCTAAAAACGAGTTGGCTGGGGAATTTGGTCGCAGGAGTAACGCGGCAAAAAGGGAAACTCTAATAAATCTTTAACTTAACTTGGAAGGAAGAATAAGGAAAGATAAGAGAAGATTCATAGCACTTGTAGACATAGAATAGGCTTTTGATAACGCCGATTGGAGTAAGTTGTTTGACATAGTAAATATGATTCGAAAATAGCATAGGGATAGGAGGGTGATCACAATGTATACAGGAAGCAGACAACAATTATTCGGGTTGAATGACATAAGAGAGGATTTGGCATTCATAATGTGCCCGTCCCGGAAAATATGTGCGATGACCCGGCCAATAATTACACCACACAATTTCCGAGAAAGAACAGGGGAGTGAGAAAAAAAAGGTAGCAGGAAAAAAACGAATGTGCCTGAATTGTAGTGTGAGAACATATGAAGAAAAACGGCTCGGGTGGCACGAGACAGAGTATCTCCGGGTCGTTACGGGATGGGAAAAAGGGCACCATCAAACTAGAGTTCGCTAGGACACATTCATGGTGAAGCCAGAGTTAAAAGATGGAAAACTAGAAATGACACAGATAAAATAAATTTAAGAAAGTATAGGAAAATGATCCTTATTTATTCATGGATTCAGCTTGCATTAACATTCCACACCCTGCCTATGATCTCGACGGCTAGAGAATCCCTAAGATATGGTGTAATGTCTTTCTGAATCTTGCCAAATCGGATCAATAGAAAAAAAAACATCACAGGACTAAAACGAAAGTCAACTAAAAGTCACTTCTGTCGCTGCAGGGATTTTTCGGCGCACACGACACGAAAATTATTAGCACTCATCCCTGAGCGACCTAACTTCAATTATATGGAAGAAAAAATTACACCATCAAATAATCAAGCTAATGTGTCCTGTGATGCGAAACTGCTTGCTAATAAATTGTTATCGGCATTGTACTACCATAATTGCACACAAAATAGTCCATCCAATTAACCAAACTTATTTACAATTATAACTGACAATAATATAATATGAACTCATCTAACTCAGTCCAAGAATCAAATATTGTTCAAATCAGTCCACTGATTACAATAATTTAATAAGTGCAGCTAACTGCCAAAAGAAATATATACATGACCGTGCATACAATAACCTAAATAAGACCACACATTCAGTTATTGCAGAAGTATGTCAATGAGACTTTCCTTTTGGAGCACAAAAGCAGGTGATAACGGTCACAAATTGACCCACACAGTTTACACCTGCAGTTATCGTCCGGGTCGTGGAATTTCTCAGTCTGGCATATCCGGTGGTGGAAACCATGCACAGCGTATTGCGTCACTACATGCCGTAGATCATATCCAACTTGAGTCCATTCTCTGTAAATCATGGCATCTGTTGAAAAGAACTTTGGCCATATGTCTTGCCGTTTTGCATTGAGTTATTGTACAAGTTCTGTGTAGGCGGCGGTTGATGGTAGTAATAGGTTAAGGCGAAGATCTTCGATGAAAAATTGCTCTCTTGCTAACACGTAGGTGAGGCGAGACCGTGTGAATTTCGGCAGGCACAATGTTCTTTTCAGGAAAGTGGCTTTGACTCTTTCTATTTCTTCCAAATTTCTCTTCGTCAGTTGTAGCCAAATTGCCTCTAGTCCATATGTTATGATTGGAGTAATTTTAAGGCGAAACAGGATGATAGCTGTGGCTAAAGATAGCTGTCTCAGATTCCTTATAGTGTGAATAGCAATCTTTGCCGCGGCGACTCTTTCCTTGACGTGTAGGCTATAGACATCTCCTCTTGTCTGGAAAGTGGTTCCCAAGTACTTGAAGTGTGATACATTCTGTAGCGGGACATTCTTGTACATAATGAAGTCATTTGTTGAAAGTTTACCTCTTTTCTGAATGTCATTTTCACAGTTTTAGTGCCGTTCAGTGTTAATTCATTGTTTTCGGCCCATGTTGAGATTTTATCAAAAGCAGATTGAATGCAATCTAAGTTTCGAGAAGTGAGGACCATGTCATCTGCGTAAGCGTATATTTTAACGTTATCAACTGCAATTTCTCCAGGTATTTCCGCAGTGGCTATGATGAAAAGCAGTGGACTCAGGGGGTCTCCCTGCAGTACTCCGTTGGTTTGGGTCATCGGGTTTGACTTAGACACTCTGTTGTCTATTTCTATTTGATTGTTCGACAAGATAACTTCTATTAGACCTGTCACTTGATTTCTTCCGGCGATGTCTTCTATTTTCCTGATTAATAGTTGCCTGTTCAACAAGTCGAAAGCTTTTGTATAATCTATAAAACTGCATGGAGCATCCCTCCTGGGAGCCTGAGTGCCGCCTCAATATCCTCCTGAAGACATTTTACTGCATGAATTGTGGATTTCCCTTTAATGAACCCAAATTGCTGCTCAGGGATTGCGTGAGATGTCAGTTTGCTAAGTCTGGCAGTTAATAGACCTGTCAGAATTTTTAGTGGCGCACACTCCAAAGCTATCCCCCGGTATGAGTTCGGGTCCCACGAGTCACCTTTCCCTTTATACAAAAGCTTTAGTGTAGAAAGCCTCCATCTGTTTGGGATATTTCCTTGTCTTAGACATGCATTAAAAAGTTCAGTCCATGTTGTTGCAAGAGCATGTGCAGTTTCCTTCAGGTGTTCGAAGAAGATACCATCTGGACCGCAAGCTTTTTTTATCTTTTGTTTCTGCGATTTGTTTCCGAACTTCGTCCAGTGAGAATGGATTCGTTGACTCAATTTCTTAGTCTTGGTTTGTGTTAGGTGGACGTGTTTCTCTGTCTTGTAAAACCGTCCTGAAGTGTTTCTCCCATGTGCTAAGTGGAATGTCTCTCAGGAAATAGGGTTGTTTTGGCGCTGAGGCTTTGAACCATTGCTGTTCAGATTCTTCAATGAGTTTCTTCTCTTCTTTTACAAGATGGTAATTTTTGCTTCGATCTATAGTTTGTTTGTAGTGTTTTCTGGCTGTGTTGTATGTCTCCAGGTCTTTCTGAGTTAATGTTATTTTTGCTCTATGTAGTGCGATTAGCGCTGTTTTTCTTGCTTGATAGCACTCTCGGGTGAACCAAGGGTTTGCCCTCCGTTGCCTCCATTTGTGCGTTACTATTGCATGTGCCAGCTGTTCTTCAATTATACTCAAAGCTTCGTCTATGTTACCTCCTTTGATCTTTTGTAGCGCTATGGGTGTCGCATCCATGTTGAGTTTGCTTATATCGATTTCTCTGGTTATCCTTGTTGACCGCTTGGTTGGCTTCTCTTCTGCGAAATATCCTTTCATTTTAATTAGGGTGCTGACCGGTAAGTGTTTTCGTACCGGCAGGTCTTGACTGATCTCTTGATGTGTCTTGCCGCCGTTTGCGAACACAAGGCCAATAGTACTGGAACCATTAGGTCCAAAGTAGGTTTCTTCCTTTTTGTCGTTGATCAACGTTAGGTCCTCCTTTTCTAAATAACTGATCACTGTGTTCGTCTTCTGAGAGGGAGCATCAATCCTGCAGTTCATGTCTCCTAATAAGATTAGCTTGTCGTTTCTGTTTGTCAGGCTGAGAGCATTTGCAACTTCTTCCATTATATCATCTCCCTTATAGTCTCGTTGGAAGTACACACACATTATTATACATAATTTTGTTTTCACTAATAGAATATTTGGAGAGCTGAGCTGAATCTCGAAGAGGGCCAAAGTAGGTTTTATTAACATAGTTATGCCACCTTTGGGCCTTCCCCTTTCTCCTTGTGTTGCATATGAATGAATTGAATAAAAATGTTCTGTGCTCCATTTTGTGGTCAAGAACGTTTCCGTAAGTGTAACTAAGTCATAGGCGTTGAAAGTATCCTCTGGTATCATGTTGACAGCGTTTTTCAATCCTTCTATGTTCCATAACAATATCTTCACCAGATTTTCTTTTCCTGAATTTTTATAAACTGATATTTGCTTTCTGTTGCGTGAAGTGGGCAATAAAGATCGTGAGTCCTTATTCCAGGGATCCTGCGGCCCGTTTTTGTGTGAAAGCTCGGGAGAGGCGAAATCGTCTGACTAGTACATTAATTGGCCAAAAGTCAGGGTTTTCAGTCATTCCAAGGTATTGAAATGATATTCCAACTTTGAAGGCCTTGATTGTGCCTGTAGTGCTCAGGTCTTCACTAGCTATATCCCCCTGAATTCCATTTTTGCGTAGAAATGAAATCACTTTGCCACCTGTTGTGTTCTCTTTCAGCTTCCCTATGTAGAGCCAAGCCGTTCTTTCTCCTGCTTGTAATCCTCCATCCTCCTTTGTCCCGATGACCACAGTTGATCTGGGGGTGCGCCGAGAGTTTTCTCTCCGGTGGGGTATTGTCCTCCATGGTGTTGTACTTTCTCCTGCTTGAAGATCTTCGCCTTCCTTTGTTCCGAGAATCATTTCTGTCCTTGAGTTCCAATGAGTGGTCGCTTTCTTTCGGGGCGATGTCCTCCACGATGCAGTGCTTTGCCTACCGTCTTCTATGGATTCTTCCCCCTTTCTAGGGTTACATTTCGGTACTATTTCTAGGGCTTTGTTGTTGTTGACGAGAGGTGGGCATTGTTTATCATAATTGTATGATTCGTCCTTCGAGGTAATAAATATATCTGTCTCATGTAGTGTTTCAGTTGGTTGTTGATGTTGTTTAGCAGGTTGCTTACAGGTGTTCATCCACAATATCTCCTCTACCTTCTTCTGTATTATTGTTGGTATGGAATCCTTGATGAGATCTAATATCGTATTCATTTTTGATCTAGTTCTTTTAGTTTTGTGTCTTGGTGTCTTCTTTGTGTCACTATTTGCGGTTTACAAACAGTGCAGAGCCATGTTAGCATGCATTTTTTTCTTTTTAATTGCGTCGTAATCCCCTTTGGACATATTTAAACATTCCTGGTGCTGCCATATGTTGCAGGACTCGCATTCTAAGGCATTATCAGTGTTCTTAACTCGATTATTACAGATGTCTCAAATGTCATCCGTGTTATCTGTTGATGTTGATGAGATAATCTCTTTGGGATTTGCATTTGCCATGGTGTGATTTTGTTCTTTACTCTTTGACATTTTTCACTGCGAAATATATGTCTGCCTTATAACATCTATGACAAGATGGCTGCAATGATAATTGTCCAGTTTATTCTGTACTCTTTGATCAAAAACTTTCCAGATGATTCATCTGTCAACAATTTCTATGACAATATGGCGAATGGTGTTTTTGCCAAATTCGAGAGTTTATTTACAACTTAGTTAGTTTGATTGATTTGATAATTTCGATAATTGGCTTTCACTAACACTTTCACTGCATACACCAAAACTGAACTTCGCTCAGCTTACCTCTCAAATTCCGTATTATTTAGGATATTCTCACTATAATTCAATTCAATAAATTACGAGACGCTTGTATTCACTGCTTCTTCACTCCCAGAAAATATTTCAGGTTGTTAAAAACAAAATCACTCACTGATCACTCGCTGCACAACACCGAATAATATTCAAAATATTAAGATCGGATGAACCTCAGACAAGCGCCACTTCAAATTACAGAACAAATGCTTGCAAATGCCAATCGCACTTGGTGAAATTCAGATATCAAGAAAAGTTCTCCACGGCCTAATAACTCGAAAAGCCGGCCTGAAAATGAAACGGGTTAATAAACTAATTTGTTCCGAACTCAAACACACAAATCTCTTATACTTACATGATCCTTAGTCCACTGATTATCAGGATCAGTTCAAAAAAGAATATTTTAATCAATTCGAAATCCTTAATTCAATAACGCATGCTCAATCCAAACTCTTTTACTTAATTCAAAACTAATAATCTTGTTCAAAATTCAATAATCTTACATTTTATTCAAAATCTTTTGTCAATTCAATAATCATCCCTAATGCCCATAATTATTATAATATTCATTTAGTGGTCTCGTGGTCTCGAATCCATCCAGAATCAAACTCCATCAAATGATCATTGAAGTATCAGTGCAAACCGTACTCGATGATTTCATTAAATTGCCCAGGCAATTGCTGATCAAAAATAATTAGTAAAGAGGACAGAGAAAGAAAGATGAAATTTTGCCTCACAAAAGAAAATGAGCTTAACTCAAAATGAGCCATAAATTCTCTAAGAGAGACTAAATAATAAGATCAAATGATTTAAACATCATGATTGGATTATAAATAATTCATAATAAAAACATGTCATATCATTTGCCTATAAATTGTTGCACTAAGGCAATAGCCCTCTAAATAACTCGAGCAACATGTCACAAAAGATCATGGCCTATCAAACTATCATTGAAAACCAGGAACTTCAATAGTTCTTATCACAAATATAATATCCAAATGGCTTATCTAATATTTGATATTTAATATTGGCTATCTTCACACTCGAAAATGTGGCAACCAGAATGCATAAATCGAACAGTCGGATCTGAACAGATATGCACCCAAAATACTAATAATCCAATCAAAATGTGAAGGGCTCAAGGCAAAACTCGCAAAATCCCCAAAATGAGACCCCAAAAATCGCCATAGAAAAGGCCTGGAGTTCGAAAAAGAACATCGCGCAGACGGCAAAGTCATCCTAAAGCTTCAACATCAAGTCCCCAAAGAAACTGCGGACCAAAATAAACACCTGTGCATCTGAGGCACAATATCTTAAAATCCTTGGATAAACCCATAAATCGAAAAAGAATCGCAGGAAAAAAATAAATTGAAATAATTGCCATCGCAAGTATGCGAGAGAAAATAATAATGATAATCGTTAAAAAACAATCATTATCATTATTACTCCCAACAAAATTCATTAGACACCGATGTGTAAAATTAGATAATGCTCTTGCCATACCGTGGAATTATGCAAAGTCTAAATATGATCATGTGCTCTGGAGTGCAACTCATTATGGGAAGATTCAATTCATGTGGGATGGCGACACAGTTTTACCTCTTGGCATCTCCGTTAAGCAGAAACTAACCTCTTGTGCAAGTTTAATAGAGTGTAAAGATCCCTGATAAGAGTTCCCTGGTGTCGTGTTGGCGGCAGGAGTCTGCTTGCGAAGATCGTCGTGACGCCTCCTGGATCAAAGTTCCATCCCCCCATTACGTCTTCTGCGTATTTTAATGTGCCATGGTGTAATTAGAAATATTCGACCTGTATGTCTCTCCTTTCTCACGAAGATATTTACTTCATTAATATGTTGCCCCATAATACTAGAGTAACGCGCCACCACTGTTCCAATTCGATCTAGAATGTTCAGAATTGAGACTGTGTTTAGTGTAATTGGCAAAGAATGTTCCAGAAGTCCGGCGTGAAGCAATGTTCAATGAACTATGTGAGCCATTATAGAGTTCCAATGGTGCCTCAGTTTTGAGTAAATGTGCAATGTTCTGTTGTAAAAATGTCCCAACTGGTTTCCCTTGAATAATGTGTAGGCTTGTAGCAAAGGCTGAGAGAGATCCAGCCCTCAAACTGTGTTTCGTTGCTGCTTTATAATGTTCAACTTATTTGGCTCCAGTATCTCAGTGCAGGCCCCAATACTTACGAATATGAACCATCACTTTTATACTGCCGATTGCTTGACGATTTGTAAGGGACGAATTTATATTTAATGGCTCGGCCCATCGTTACACTTACGGTAGTAAGGACACATCACACACGATACCGGCCCGCACTAAAACATGTTCTAGACATGAACAGAATCAATATAAGAATGAGCAAGCTCATCGGGCGACCACCTGCCAAGTGGACTGCACTACTCCCCGCCGTAAGGGGGTGGGGGTTGCTCGCACATACCTCTCCTTCCTTCCGACCGAGTGATCTAGCCTAATACGTTTCTCCAGCTGTGACATCATCACTCAGGTGCACTGACCTCCACCGGTCATTCCCGCAAGATCAAACCAAGGTGACGTAATATTTGCGGCCTTCAGCGGTTCATGCAGCACCGTAGCTTAGTGGCCAGACTCCAAATCGTGTACAATAAGGTGTAAGGCAAGACTGCAGCTTATCACCCATAATTTTCAATCTTAACTTTGTACGAGTAATGAGGGGAATTAGAAAATTCAAATGGGAGTAAAAATTCAAGGAGTGATTTTCTCATTTCCGAGATTTAATATTAACAATGCCATCACAGACGATTTATTAGAGGATATGCATATATTTTTAATGGTATGTGCTCACTCTTGAGGAAGAAAACCATGACGAAAATCAATATACATTAAAAAATGGAATGCAGACGAAGAAAATCTCCAACCCCCTACTGACGTCAAATTGGCAGAAAAAAGCTAACAGAAGTAGGAGACTTTTGCTATTTTCGAAATTAATTACCACAGTGATAGACGAAGCAAAGAAGATATTAAAATAGGTTCATTTGGGCGAAGAAGGCATTTATGCCGAAAATAATTGTGATTACATTAAATATTGATTTTGGTACAAGAAAGTCTTTCTTTTAACTATTTTTTCAGGGGCGTGGCACAATAAGGAATTGAAACTTGTAATGTTGGAGGAGCAGAAAATAGGAGAATAGAAGCTTTTGAATGTGATTTTACAAGAGAATGATGAATATAAGATGAGTAGAGAGAGTATTAAGGGGAGATACTTCTGAAAACTGCAATTGGACAGTGGAGTTCGGTTAGTAGCACACATACCTTACGATGACACCCAGGAATAGCAAACTTAGTTATGGAAGGAAGTGTCGAGGAAATGAACTGTAGAGGTAAACCAAGGATAGGATATGTAGAATAGGTTAGCTCCTGACAGGAGGTGAAGGGGGGAACGCCAACAACGACAGAATGTCTTGACTTACTTAACTTATGTCCTATGTCCCCTTTCGGAGCAGAGGGCTGCAACATAGATCTTCCATTGGTCCTTTCTCCTGGCAATCTGTTTTAGATCTGCCCAGGAATTGCCTTCTTCCCGCATCTCTTCCTCCACACTTCTTTTCCAGGTCACCTTGTTCCTTGCGGGTTCCATCTAAGTTCTTCTTTCTACATGGAATCCTCTTTCCTCATACAGTGACCCATCCATCCCCATTTTCTCCATTTAATCTGATGTTTTATGTGGGTCTCTCCTGTACTCTTCAAGAGTTCTTAGTTTGCAATGTTCTCTGGCCAACGAATCCGCAGAATTCTTCTGAGACAACGACATAATGTACATGAGTGAACACGTCAGTATGCAAATATCCTTTACTACATGGATATGGCATCTCTAGCTGCTACGATTAGAACGTGTGTCTTCAAATGACTATTAGCTAATTTGTATTTGCATTTACTACATCAATACATGGCATTTTATAGCCATGAATTACAATGTGATAAACTGCTCCCTATTACGTAAATTTGGCATCGCATAGACAAAATAATGCGCCCGATAGCGTATGTTCGATTCGACGATCGATTGGCATCGAGATCGACTGGTCATAAGTTGCACCGGAACAGCGCAGAGCTCAGCGATATAACATTTTCCGTGATCGCAAATGTAATGCAATCTGCTTGATGTACACACACTTGACTTGGTCTCGCCGCAAATTCACATTTGGGGAATTCATCATTTTTGGCATATTTTGAAGATATTTGGAGCAATTGGAAAATTATGGAAATTGATTTTGGAATTTCTGAGAGTATTTAAAACATTCGACAACATCGCGGATGAGCGAATAATGATTTTTAAATACAGACATGATTCAAGTTGTAACCACCTGAGTTCCGCTGTCTTCTACTACGACTGTCTGTACTCGTGCCGAGTAGACGTAAAAGTGTATTACTGATTATAGAAATTGTGATTTGCAATCAACGTGTAAGTATCTGAATTGAAGAAAGTGAATCATTAATATTCCTGCTTCACTTTTAAGCAGTGAATAGTTATCTGTGGGTTGAAATAAACAGTGAATCGAAAGTACGTGATTTTGCATAATTTACATGTGCAGGTTTAAGAACCAAGGATTTAGTTGTCCGCATGGCCGCCAGTTTAACCATATAAATTTGGTAGAAACATTTAACACCACGTCAGAACAGTAATAATTATTGTGAAATAAAATTGTAGGACCAGAACCATTTCAAAATTATTATCATATTATTATATCCTTCGTAAATTGTGCACAGTATTTGGTGAGAAGATATCGAATAACCGATATTCGTAGCTTCAGTGGCGGAAGTGAAAAGTTAATTTATTACGTCCGCATGGTCTTAATGTGTCTTAATTTTCATTTATTACAACTGACATAATCCTTGTGAAACTCGCTGCATTATATCAACATGTCTATTTTGGAAAATGGAGACATAGTCTACGTGTTCCCATCCCGTTCACAGGGACGAGCAAGTAATGTGAGCTAAGCAGCCAAGGATTGGGAGAACCTATGATTTTAGGAATACTACGCCCCTGGTGGGCATGATCGAGTTAACCACCCTAACTGGTCTTTCACTATGAGCAGGATACGAACGTCTACTTCAAGCAGCAAAATCTAAGTCCGCTTCATGCCTCAGTTGAATTATTGTCACGGCTGGAATGAAGTAGATTAGAATATATGTTCACACTTTGCACACTTATAGGTTGGCAACATGTTTATTAATTAGCATTACAGGTCATTGTATCATATCTTTACACCTGAGGCATGGCGTATTTTGTCTAGATATCGTATCGATTCCGCATGCCAGGAGAATCGCAGTGTTTTCACTGCTTAGTTCAAGCTCTTTGTAGCAAGATTACATAGTTTTCTATAAGCCGAGCTGGCCAACATGTGTTTCCAAAGGTTAGCCAGAGAATAGTGTTATTTGAGTGCGATGATATAGCTGCATTATTAAGAAAATATATGTAGGCTTGTGTTTCGAAGCATTATGAAGACTAAGTCAGATTGAAGGTTACGATTTGTAAACCTGTTTTGACGAGCACACCAGCGCGAGGGTGTAGGACATTTCATTTGTTTGGTAGACTTTAAAAGACGATTGAATTGACACTATAATAATAATATTTCTATTAGCAGAAGGCCGCTGGTTCATAGTAGGTCATTTTTAAAAGCTTGTAGAAGCTGTTGGTATTCTAGAGGAGCACATTAGTAATGATTAATTACATGATATGATTAAATGTCTGAATGATTAACTCAAAATTTTTGTGCATGAACATTAGAACCCTCTTTTCTTCGACTTATTTGGATACAACTTTGACTACAGCCATATTGTGAGACGACGAAAATTCAACCTGTTAATTGCTAACCACGGTCGTTAAATGATAACGTACCGTGAGTCGTGATGTTCCATCATAGCAGTTGCCGACATATCTTTTTCCACCCCACACTCTATGACCATTACACACAAAAAGAGGAGATGAGGGCGCCGATTGAGCAACTTATAGAAGGGTTTATTTATATATTGTGATTCATTTGTGATGTATTAGTTTTATTTTTATACGTTAGAATATTATTGTGCCTTAGCTTTTTCTTAACATCAAGTAGATAACATAAAATTAATTGTTAGAGGTGACACCATCGTATAGTAGCTATTGTTATTCACGCTATTAGATGTAAATTGGACTCTTGCATTGTCAAGGCTTAATTTCTTTGATTTGCCGTAGATTCATGGATGTTATAATTACTATTTTAATTCACCATTGAACTGCGTAGGGATTTGTCACGCGTCACTCACTTGGTTAGTTTGCTATTAAGTATTTTCTGTGGAAAGAACTTCGAGAGGTTAACTTAGACTTTAGATAGGAGAACACTATTTCTTTTCCTGGGCATATTAATATGCAATAGCCGATTTTTACTACTCCGGTGCAGACTAGTGCGTTTATGTCGTTAGCCAGGCCTAAATCTTTCATAGTGTTGCCTTTTCCCACAGATGTGGTCATTGGGCTAGTTTCTTAACAATACCTCTCCTATTCCCGAGATCTCCAAATTAATTTTAAGGTGCGGAGCTAGTCTAAGAAAGCATCCATCCTCTTGGTTTGTGTGTTTGATGGAGGAGGGACTTGGAAGGGCTGTTTATGACCGTTGGTCCCCCGAAACTCTTGCTTAACGGGCACAATATAACTGTTATCACGCCTATATGGTTAATGATGAGTTTTAAAATCTTGTTTGGGAATAACCTTACTATTGCAAATGGTATATTTACCAGGATGCCTATTAACGCGATGAGTGCTACGCCCATCTATAGGCGGTTTACGAGAACTCTAATTTCAATTCGCCGTTCGCTCTGCCGTACCAAGGCATGTTTTACCATCTGTTGGGCATTATGTAGTACTACTACATTAATTTGTTATTTTCATTCCGGAAGTAACTAATAAGCAATTTGTTTTCGCCACGCCACGTTGAGATCACAGATTTAAAAACCTTGAATTATTAACCACTAGTAATGCGCAAGATGTGTTAATTTTGGTTTGGCTGTTTTCCTCGTATGGAGATGATGCAAGTGTGGGCACAAAAAATTTAATTTTGAATTTTCCGATGACGAAAATCAATTTTCACGTAATATATCTAATTTGGATTCAGTGTAATAGAAAACTGAAACCTATATACATTTTAAGCCTGCTACCTTCCTGGTAAGTAAAAAATTATGGTAACTACAATTTTTCATTTCACATGTGAATGAAGAAACTAAACACTATTGCAGCATGAAGCTGACCGGTAACTCAGCATTCAGAAGTTTAATATTTCTTAAAATTTCCTCTCACGGCAAATTAGACTTCACAAATGGCTTTTTTCCGGTTATGTATTACTAAGTGTCAATTAAAAGATCCTCTGTTAGTAAATTTAGCTTTGCATCCACTACGTGCAGCCGGCCCCGTGGTGTTGGGGTAGTGCACCTGCCTCTCACCCAGAGGCCCGGGCTCCGTCAAGCATTTTAAAAACTGAGGCGAGGGCTCATGACGATAATTGAATAGCTGTCAGACAGTGAGGCAGTGGCCCGGTCTCCAAAAACAAGATTAACGGCCGATGGGACTAGATGCACTGACACGTGTCACCACAATATATTCAGGTTAATAGGCTGGGTAGCGGTCGCTTGCTTTGCCTAGGCCCTGTATGGGCTAAAGAGCCAAGGGTTATTTTATGCGCCACAGGGATATGGCTTTTTCCGACTACTGATTTGTATGTGTGCCTCCTCTGATGGTAAATTAAGCTTCGTATATGCTACATGAAATGGGTTATCTCGGCTAAGGAATAGTATATGTGCTTTCAAATTTGCCTCTTGGGTTAATTTGCTTCGCTTACGCTATATGCATGTATCATTTCACCGCTATGGATTAGCATGTGCTCTTTAAGAAATATTTGCTGGTAAACTTCGTTTCACATACGTAACATGTTTATGGCTACTCGCTGCATGGATGAGCATGTGTCCCTTCAAACTTGCTTTATGAGTATATTAGGCTTCGCATACCTTAAATACACGTGGCTTCTCGCCGCTATGGATTAGCATGTGTCTCATCAATGTTCCTTTCTGGTTAAACCTGGCTTCGCATGCGTTACATGCTTATGGGTTCTCGCTACTATGGATTAGCATGTGTATCTTCAAAGTTCCTTTTTTATTAAACTTGGCTTCGCATACGATACATGAATATGGCAGCGAGCCGCTATGGACATTCATGTGTACCTTCAAATTCCTATTTCGCTTAAACTTGGCTTCGCAAACATTACATACATGTGGCTTTTCGCCGCTATGGATTAGCATGTGTCCCTTCAAATTTTCCTTTCGCTTAAACTTGGCATCGCATGCGTTACATGCATATGGCTTCTCACTGCTATGGATTGCCATGTGTTTCTTCAAATTTCGTTTTTTGGTAAACTTGGCTTCGCATTCCGTACATAGATATGGCTTGTCGCTGCTATGGGTCAGCAGGTGTGTGTTCAAATTTCGTTTTTGGTAAAACTTGGCATCGCATTCCGTACATGCATAGGACTTTACCCCGCTGTGGATTTGCATGTGTTCCTTCAAACTGTCACTACGCTTGAACTTGGCTTCGCATGCGTTACAAGCATATAGCTTCTCTGTGCTGTGGATTAGCAGGTGTCTCTTTAAATGTACTTTGCTGGTAAATTTGGCTTTGCATACGCTACATGAATATGTGGGCCTGAAACGGGAAATTGTACCAGATCAGTGGAAACACTCGAACGTAATATTGCTGTACAAGCTCTCCTAAATGCATACAGGGGCATTGCGCTGGATAAAACACTACTCTAGATCCTTACAAAACTACTGTGCAAGCGTCTTGGAGATATCATAAATCAGAAACTACCCGATTCTCTGTTTAGTTTCAGAATTGAGAGATCTTCGACACAAGCTGTACAGTGTCTCCAATCCGATGTAGACATGACCTTGGCAAACCGTGGGGGAAAACATCATGCAATTTGTATACGTTACACCAAGGCATTTGACACCATCAACAGATCCATCCTAATGAAGAAGTTGGAAATTGGACTTTGGCCGTTGACATTACCTGTTGCCAATCCGGGTGCTCTGTCTTTCCAAATACACCTTCTCACTAACAACTGGGTGGAAATACATGAACGGCATAGATAAGTCCAGCCTGATTTAACAAACTGTTGGCGTATTGCAGGGGGACCCACTAAGCCCCTTGCTCTTCATCTTAGCTACGGCAGACTTCGTCGAGGCAATAAAACCCGACAATGTCGAGTTACTCATGTGTGCGGACGACTTGGCATAGACCTCGGCTTAAGAGGATGACTTGCAGAAAACATTCAATTTGTTAGTGAACTGGGCACAAGAAAACGACCTACCATAGAATGAAGAGAAGACAGTCTCCATGACCTTCCGGAGAGGGGGAAGACCCAGCTCTTTCTACACTGGAGAGACACCGCTTGTCAGTCACCAGCTTCACGTACCTAGGAATTACCCTTCAGTCACAGGGAACAGTTTTCTCACGACACATAAAAGACAGAGCCAGCACCGCGACGAGATCAATAAATTATACCAAGTCAATAGGCAAACTTCATCTGGAAATAGCCCTACGACTTTTCGAACTTAAAGTGAACCTGTTGCAACTTACGGATTGGAAAAAAATTGGACATATCTGAAGAAGATGAACATCAAATTGATAGAGAACAAAAGGCCACATACTTGGAAAGGGTGCTCTGTCTTTCCAAATACACACCTTCACGGCTCGTGTATGAATTGACCAGAGAGCTCTTCCTTATAGAAGAGCTGTGACTGAAACTCCTAGCAGCGACGACAGCCTACCACGACTTACTGAGGGACCTACATGAGAAGAAACGCCAGATTTGGGATGATTTCTAAGTTAATGACGCCATGACCAACCGTGAATGGACACAGGGAGGATACGAACTTCACCACGCTGTGACAAGACTCTCCGTGCACGGATTTCACCACAAGCTGTGCAGCACCCAGAGTTTTCACGAGCACTGCATGAACTGTTTAAGCGCGAGGAGCGGTGACAATTGTGAGAGATACCAAGTATTTAATTATAGGATGAGAACAGAATCGCCGGTGAGAATCAGTAGTGAATAAGACTTGTAATCCCTGTACTTCGACACTTAATGGCCAGTTTGGCTGCAATAAACTTATTATTATATAACAACTCGCCGATATGCATTGACCTATGTTTTCCAGCGACCTGTCCTCGAAAATGTAGCTCCGCTACACGAAAATAGAGATATACCTCTATAACATAAAATGTTTGGCTTCAAATTCGGATTCATAGTAAATTTCCCTTTAGATGCAGAGTTAGTGTATTGCCTTCCACTATTATTTAATGAGTAAACCATCCATGCAGCAGGATTCAACGTATCTGGACACATCAGCCTGGAATAGTTAGTATTAACAGTATAATAACAATATTTAAATAATATTGTCAAGATATAGAGATCTAGGTAGTAAAATTATAATTGGGGCAACTTTGATTAATATTACTCCTCAAGAATTGAAGCGTATGCGGGATAAACGTCTATGTTACATTGTGTGTAAATGGAACATAGACGTTTGTTCCCATGTACGCTTCATTTACAGGGAACTGTTTGCGTTTTCGCTCCCCATTAATATGTATTTCATTGTCTGAATAGTTTACAATTTCATACATGATATAGTTGCTTCCACGGCCAGTGAATTAAAACTCAGCAATTGTTCTAAGTTTGTGCCGTGTCTTGTGAGGTGTTTCACCAAGGAAACCAAGCTGGCTCATCAGCGGGCTCTTGGTGTCCCCACCCGGACGCCCACAGTAGTAGCGAACTGCGCGCTACATCCCTATTTGTGATGCACCACTGCGCCTCTTTACTGCGAGAACTAAAAGCTCAAGCAGCCATAACCTCCCTATGAAGGCTTCCAAAATGATAGTATATTGGCTTCAATAACAGGGAACTGTTTCGGGTTTCACAAACCCATTAATATGTATTTCATACTGTCTGAATATTTTACAATTTTGTACATAATTAACACACAGTATAGTGTGTCTTGTCGGAGAGTACTGGGATTGTATCTTAGCCACCACAATCTTCCGAACTAAAGTCGTTTGTACGTGCTGAGTGCAATAGAAGACAGGGTGTTAAGTTTCCACTCTGCTTGACCTTCACCCATGGACATCCGATGCGCATGTTTAAGTATTAGCGTCAATTTTTGCGCATAATTGAGGTGAGTTTTCGCACAGGCTGATAAAATGCTTAGAAAAGAGGATACAGAATTGTTGTTGTGTGTGTTATTGGCACGGTTATTTGAGATTCAATGCAGCACCCCACTTCTTTCATTCTTGATATTGTGCCGTTTTTATTAGATAATATGATGCAACAAACTGTACAATTTTTCTGTAATGCTTGTTTGCATATTATTGCCACGTCTTCATACATGGCAACCTGTGTAATTCTGTACTCAGGTGTTGCAATATTCACAACATTTCTTATGGTTGAATCCTCATTGGATGGTGGCTGAAATTACCGTGGTGCAATACTATTGTTACTATTGCAACTTTATCTGTACCCGTTTTTCTATTGGCTCCACCAGTATTTTGGGAGGGTTGAATCATGTTGTTTCCCCCCCACCCCCTCCTCCTAGCTACACATTTAAGATTTGCGAAGTTTCTGCTCACTCATTAACCCTCGTTCATACCTAACGAACTGCCATATGAAGCAGTCATGTTTTTGGGCACTGGTCCACATTTCACAACCAACCACTGTAAGTGCAACTCAATCTTTATTCAAATTACTCTCATGTAAATATTTCACTTGTGTGTATCTATCGATACATTGATTTTTGTGTGTGCTCTTCCATGTACTGTTGAACATTATCCGTGAATCCGCATTCCGTTCCATTCAATGTCATGACATATGGTGAGTGTTCTGCTTTGTTTATTGACGTTATCCATTACGTAACCATATAAGATTGAAACTCTGTTTTATACGTCGATCCCTTATTATTCCCGTTTCCAAGGGGTCGGGAATTAAAGTCTATGTGGCAGATGGTTTATACGGTCAGATGCCTTTCCAAAAGCAAACCTCATGAGAGGAGTTATCGAGAGATGAAATGAATGAAGATGAATAAAGATGAATGATATTGGGCAAGGATGTGTAAGGAAGCGGCCGTGGCCTGTCAGAAGGTACCGTTCAAGGATTTGCCTGGAGTTGAAAATGGGAAACCACGGAAAACCATCTCAAGGACGGCTGACGGTGGGGCTCGAACCCACGTCTACCGAGTACACAGAGATCTTGGCCCCATGGCCTAGCGCTGCTCTTTTGCGAACATAGCTACTGCAGTCTGTAATATTGAATTCGAGGATTTGAAAGTAAAACTGTGTTTTTTTATTTTTTGCTTATTAGCCAACCTTCGACATTTTGTAAAAATTACAAAAAAGTAAACTTATGAAATCGATCCGGGCAAATATATTCCTGTCTGTCTGCCTGTGTGTCCCGCCCAATCAACTCCTAAACAGCCGCAGCTATCGAAACCAAATTCGGTATGAGTAGAGATATATACCTGAATATCTCAAGGCCATAGTTGTAAATTAGTCAGCGCTACCTACTGCTGAAAAATCACAATTGAAATTTCAGCTCTATGTTGGATATCTCGGAAGATTTTTATGGAAACTGCTCCAAAATTGACACACATACGGATAATATTATAGCAGATTAATTTATAAGAGCCCATGCATAACAGTCTTGCCACCATCATTCTGTGTTTGTTGATAGGTCCAATCATTAAATGCATATAACTTCTATGCCATGAATTTGATTTCAACCAATTATTGTACCGTGTTTTGAGCACCGGAGCAGATATTAATATAAGTTTTCTTAAGTGCCAACAGGGTAGCAAACTAATTAAAAATGCACTCATTAAATTTTTATCCCAATCTCAAAATACCAGAAATGATGCAGGCCAACATTTCTAAACTTTTCATACATACAGTACTCTACCCGTATCCGGAGATATCTGCCAGAATCCGAAGAATAAGAAAAAACAGGATCGTAGCAACTTGTGGTACCAGGCTAAAGACCAGGAAGAACTACTGGCAAATACATCAGGAAGGGTGTCGTTATTCTAAATTGTGCTACAGGACTAACTACAGGTTCGGATAGGAAATTCAATAAACCCAATCAAACACTCGAGGATTGGGTAAATTGTGAGCCCATGTGTCCACTCTCCACTATAGCACAATATTTCCCTAAATAATTTGAAATAAAAATAATAAATTTATATAAAACGCCAGTAACACACAACTACGAGCCTGCACAAATTTATTTCATCAAAACGTACAACTAAATAAAAGACGCTCTATTACTTCTAGTAATCGCTAAGTTAATAGCAAAATTAAACTGACTTGCCAATTATAGCAATAATGATTAACCTCAATAAGTGAATTATACTTGAATCGAACTCTACCCTAATTTAAGGAGCAAAAGAGAAATATTTAAATGTTACCAAATTCAAATACATTTCGCTAGTACATGAATCCACTGAACTCTATACAAGAACTCCTCAAATATTGATAAACCTATTCCAAAAAACTTATAAATATTAAAACTAATATAAAAATCTATATATTTAAAACACTAAGCTGTTTTTTGTACACACGAGATTGTGAAAACGACTTAACCGATTGGCTTCGTAAGACATTCTAACGAAAGCTCTTGGCATGCACATTTGCAGAGTTTCTTTAAAAGGAAAATATATGTTACGGTATATTTTTAAATGATTAAAGAAATATGTAATATTTGACACTCCCGCGCATGCGCACAATGGCCTTTCTCAACAAGGAAAATGGCGATTCCGGCCGCGTCTAACTGAGATCTTTGTTTATGAGAATTAAAAAGGGTCTCCAATAATGTTAATTATGTTTTTACAATATCCATTGAAATAGAATTATATTAAATAACCCACGAATTGGAGGACTTAAACCGCAGGTTGAGTGTGTATACTGGTTAGATAGCTTAATATTGTAGTACCACATGGTTGTCTGGATGGCCAAGGGGATAAGGTTACTGCCCAGTAAGTTGTATTATGCATGATCGAGAGGGTTCGATTCCCACCTCGGATATGTTTTTTTATTTTCGTTTTCTTTCTTCCTACGATTGGTATTACATTGTAGAAACATATTTCATTTTTATCATTCCCGTAAAGTAACGAATTCTCTGTTGCCATCATTTGCATGGTCGAGAGGGTTCGATTCCAACCTCGGATATGTTTTTTTTTAAATTTCCTATTCTTCCTTCCTACGATTGGTATTACATTGTAGAAACATATTTCACTTTTATCATTCCCGTAAAGTAACGAATTCTCTGTTGCCATCCTTTTCATGGTCGGGAGGGTTCGATTCCCACCTCGGTTATGTTTTTTATTTTCGTTTTCCTCCTTCCTACGTTTGGTATTACATTGTAGAAACATATTTCACTTTTATCATTCCCGTAAAGTAACGAATTCTCTGTTGCCATCCTTTGCATGGTCGGGAGAGTTCGATTCCCACCTCGGATATTTTTTTTTATTTTCGTTTTCTTCATTCCTATGATTGGTATTACATTGTAGAGACATATTTCACTTTTATCATCCCCGTAAAGTAACGCATTCTCTGTTGCCATCCTTTGCATTGTCGAGAGGGTTCGATTCCCACATCGGATATTTTTTGTTTTGTTTTCTTCATTCCTATGATTGGTATTACATTGTAGAAACATATTTCACTTTTATCATTCCCGTAAAGTAAGGAATTCCCTGTTGCCATATATATATTTAAAACACTAAGGCATTTTTTGTTCACACGAGATTGTGAAAACGACTTAACCGATTGGCTTCGTATGGCATTCTAAGGAAAGCTCTTGGCATGCAGAATTGCAGTGTGTCTTTAAAAGGAAAGTGTATGTTACGGTATATTTTTAAATGTTTAAAGAAAAATGTAATATATGTGGCAATTGCGCGTGCGCACAATGGCGTTTCTTCATGAGAGAAATGGCGGATAAAAGATCCACCGTATCGTAGTGTGATCTTTGTTTATGAGAATTGAAAAGGGAAATATCGCTTATGTTGTCTCCCGATATATACTGGAATAGAATCATGACATAAGGGAACTATTGAAGAACTTTAAGTGGCAGTTGAGTGCGTTTGTTGTTTACGTCACTTAATATTGCACTCTAATTTCGTTGTCTGGGTGGCTCAGCTGCTAACATTGTAGACAACGAAATTGATTATGCATCGTCGATGGAGTTTGATTCCCACCTCAGACATGTAATTTTATTTCCCAATTATTCTATCTTGTAATTGGTATTACATTGTCTAAACATATGTTACGTTTATTATTCCCGTAAGGTAAGGAATTCTCCATGATTTACGTTGCCAGATACTTTTATATTATTAAATAAAAATGGGCACAATCCTTTTGCCCTGAGAGAAAATTGTCGAACATAATTCATTTGATGGACTCAGATATCGTGGTCACTCAGCCCCGTCTACTTTGGTGTGTGAGTGTAAACCTTTCTCTGATCACCTGTGTTAATGTAATGGCTGTATTGATGTGTGCATTTGTAATTAATATGGGGAATGGGGAGTTGACGACCGAGGCTTTAAGTTAGGAACTATTCCGGTATGTGCCTGGAGTGGAAGTGGGAAACCACGGAAAACCACATCCAAGATTGTTGCGATGGGAATCAAATTTTGCTCTTCTTAGGTTTGCCTCAAGAGTGCGCCCCGTTCCAGCCCTCAGACCAGAATTAAATTTCTTGGCCATTGTGCGCATGCGCGGGAGTGTCAAATATTACATATTTCTTTAATCATTTAAAAATATACCGTAACATATATTTTCCTTTTCTTGGGATCAAACCTGGAATCTGGGGTGATAGCTCAGAATGTAGCCTTAAGAGTGGGCTTCCCTATGTTAATACGATCTTTGACAAACACTGAACATATAATTCTAAAACTCCCTCCATTACGGTGGCTGGCGAAGTGAGTCTATGCTCATTCCAGTAGTGGCGAAGTGATTCTATGCTCCCTTGCGTAATTTACTGGCATGGAAATGCAAAGTTTTTTACCTTCAACAGGGAATGTAAATTAATTATTTAGAGCAGTTTCATTCTGTTTATTTCAAAATGAAGTTCGTCATCCTGAGTTGCGTTTGCAAGCAAATTGCAAAAATTACAAGGATTTTATTATTGGCGATCAGTCTCATCGCATTCTCATCAGCAACCAACTTGAGAATGGAAGTCTCTGAACTTAGTTGTATAAGTGAATATTATTGTTTATTGATTATTTTTTTAGAGTACATAACAATGAGTCTAACCACGCAGTTGATTTTGGCAATGGGAGTAAGTTATTATTTGCTATTTAATATTTGGCAGCTGCGTTGATGCAGGCCACTATAGTGTTATTTAATAGGCTATGACGTTAATTTGGGGAGAAATGCTGCTATAAATAAACCCATTTTACGAAATAGAACATTAGCCGCAAAAAAGTGGGAAATCGGAGAAAAATACGAAGCCACTTTTAAAATCCAATATAAATACGGCATTTCAGATACAATTCCAGATACTTTACCGTTACAGTGTAGGGTCCTTGACGAACAAATGTAAACATTGTTCTGCACTGTATTTCTCTTTAGAGAAATCTACACTTGGTTACTTTTACCTTTGCTGTTGTAATGGTAAAATTAAACTGACTAAATATAAAATATTTGACAGGCTGCAACAATTATTTTTCACTGGAGATGATATCTCAAGGAATTTCAGAGAGACTAATCGGCAGTACAATGCTATGTCCTTCGTTTCATTTGATGCCAATGTTACTGTGCCACACGCATACGGTCCACATTGTTTTAAAATGTATGGAGGTGCACATCATCGCATTTCTTCGTTATATTCCAAAATTATATGCGACGGTTTGCGGCCAGTTGTATTAGACTCCTCAGAGTTCTTGAATTCCTTGGAACTAAATGACTTTCCTCCATATATTCCAAATGATTGACCCGTTATGCTGCTTAGAAATCTGAACGTTTCCCAAGGGCTCCTAAATGCAACCATATTGCTTGGATTTGGAAATAATAAGTGCAGTTAAAATTAGGCAGAGGGGTCTAATCCTTCGACTTGATTTAACACCATCCGATAAAAAACTATCATTTTGTTTTAAGAGGCAATATTTTCCAATTTATTTGGCATACTCAGTCACAATCAGATTTAACACCATCCGATAAAACACTATCATTTTCTTTTAAGAGGCAATATTTTCCAATTCATTTGGCATACTCTGTCACAATCAATGACGCTCAAGGGGAAACTCAGGAACGTATAGGTCTCAATTTGCCTCATCAATTTTTCAGTCATGGCCAGCAGTATTTTGCAATGTTGAGAGTGCAATCTTCTGACGCCCTTATAGTTTCAATAGAGCCATAAAGTAATCGTACAAAGAATATACAGTAGGCCTATATAAGAAAATTCTTCAGTAAATATTTTTCTATTGACCGTCATTTTTGACGGGTTTCAACTAGTTAATAATAATTATTATTATATTTGTTGCAAAGTATTAACAATCTATTTACATTCCACCCCCCTTTATTTTACAATTATATACCAATCTTTGAATCTTGCCAAAGAACTTCAGTCTATGCCATTGTTATTGTCACACATCGGTATCAACAACCTGTGCAATTAAGCCTAGAATACAATTGTGTACACCAGAACGTTTTTCTTTTCCAAATAGAAATACTAATATCATTAACATAACATTGTTTAATACATTATCAAATTGCCTTTGATTCGAGTACGATCTCTTTCCATAAACCATAAAATGAAGATTTGAGCAAAAAACAAATAATATGATATAAACAGCTGATCGTGATAGTCACCCGACCTATCATCTATACCAATATAATAAAGCTGAAGAGTTTGTGTGTTTGTGTGTATATGTGTTTAAACGCGCTAATCGCTGGAACTACCAGTCGGATTCGAAAAATTATTTTTGAATATGATAGCCTGATTCAAGAGGAATAGTTTAGGCTATGTTACATTTCGGACAGACCACTCCATTCTCCGCATTTAGGCCCTTTTGCACAAGTCTACACCGTTTCACCTATCTAATAACTTGACGGACATATTGTCGCTAGGCGACAACGACTAACACTGTATCATGATAGTCAATGCCGCACCACTGATGGACAGGTTGTCACTAGGCAACAACGATTTACTCTGTATCATGATAGTCCAGTAAAATCTGCTAAAGGACATATGGGAAAACTGACCGATTGACAATCAAGGATTGTATTGGACTGTAGTATTCTCTATGCTATCGTATGCACAGTTAATATTTCATTTGCGGGGCTTAGACATCGTGGTCATGTTGCCCCGTGTACATGGGTGTGTGTGTGTAGAATTTATGTGATAACCTGCGTTAATGTGATTGTTGCACTAGCATGTGTAAATACGGTATAAAGCTCAATGTTGGTTTGTCTGTTATTTATACAAATCTACCGTTTCACCGATCTGAACCAACATTTGTATACTTACCCTTTGGAACCCTGCGAGTAACACTGTTTACATGACATTTCGGACAGACCACTCCATTCCCTGCATTTAGGCCCTTTGGTACAAGTCTACATCGTTTCACCGATCTTAACCACACTTAATGTACTTACCCTTCGAATCCCTGCGGTTAATACTATCCACTTGATATTTTGAACAACTCTCTCCATTCCCTACATTTAGAACAACAGACAAAATGAACTTGAAAACTACGTTTTAAGGTCCTAGAACCATTCATGTCCGTATAGTGTAACTGTAAGAATATTTTATCAAGTCAATTGTTGGCTGGCAAAACGAGCTGCATCACGTCACCCCTACCAGAATTGCGAAAATAGTTACAACTTGCGCTGCTTATAAATTGGAGTCACTGGGAGTAATTATTGCAAGAAGATTTCTTAGGCTCCGTAAAAGAGTTATCATCATGAAAATATTATGCCTCTGTATAAGTGCGATAGTGTTGGTGCAGTACATAGAGGTAATCAGCTGTAATAAGCGTTGGCGCTTTCAAATTTACTTTCATTTATTCAGATCCTTATCCTTGAGCTGTATGTGGCGATGAATGACACTATTGCTACTTCAGGAGCTCGGGACAGCCGAAGTTTTCCAAAGTACTCTGATTATTTTCCTATGGCACTATGTGACAAAAGACGACACTATTGATGTCAACTTTTCTAAGAGCCAATGAGATATAGCCCCTAGACAGTGTCTTTTATGTCACATATTCCTCTTTCTAATCATATTTTTCAATTCGTTTGTAAATTACATGTGTCAGTACTGTAGTTAGTAAATAGCCGTTTCCCTATTCATAATTGTCATTATCATTACGGGAAAATGACCTGAATATTACGTCCATTATACTGTACTACTTATCACCCCCACTACCACGACCACTACAAAAAGTTATATTTTTAAAATATTTGTTTCTGATAATTTAAGTATTATATGCCAGTTCTGTAGTATTATTCATTATCATCCATAAAACAAGCAAATACACCGGGCGAAGCCGGGCACTATTGCTAGTTCCATAATAAAGATCAACTCTTCCAAAACGCATATTTTTACATTGAATATAACGCACTCACGTCGATGATTATAGACTACATATTATCAACTCCTATTTATGACTCATATATCGTGGAACAATGTTTGAAACGCACATTGCCACTACCACTCAACACAACAAACTTATGCTTTACCAACCTGGAATATCATTCCTCAACCTATTAATAATTCTTACAATTCAATTTGTATTATTAGAAATACATAAATTTTAGGTTCCGTATTGACAGTTTATGTAACGATAAAACTTTTCAGATGAATAGGCGGAAAAATTGAAAAGTCTTATCTTTACATATTCAATTCGTATACCAGCTTCATTAATATTACAAAAATTCTACGAGGATACATTAACTACGTTATGAAAATACAACTATGCCCAAATACATTTAATAACTGTCCACTTCATGACGAATCTTAGATCCTTTCTGAATTGCAATTTGGATAAATAAAATAATAACAATAGCTCTATTATCAACGGTTATATAATGCAATAATTGCCTTTCAACTTCTTTTTCCCACCATATATCTTCGGTGTATAGTTTACTTCAATGAATTTACAAATCTTTAAATCCACTTAAAGACTTTTCCACAAAGTATAAAAAATAATTACTCAGATTTATAACAAATATTACTTAACCATAATTATTCTAGATGACCCCGTTAGAAGGTTTTTCAAAAATATGACATACATTTAAAATATTGTCAGCTCTAGAAATTCAGTTAAGTGAACTGATCAACGAACGATCGTCAACAAAAAATTACAAATATCAATTACAATTCATTTAAATCACGAGGTATATAAATTCCAGATATCACCAAAATAATTTCAAATCCAAAACTCTAGAAACGATCATCAATTGAAATATGAGAATATATTACGTAGCTCAAATTCGAAATTCCAATCCTAAATTAAAATCTACTTCAACAATTAAATTTAAATAATATCAACAATGACGAAAATAGTAAAGCAACTCCTAAATGCAAGAACTAGATTCTACAGCCAGGTGTCGAAAACGCTACTTCACATATATTTTCAAAGCATGCCTACATTCAAATACTATATAAATGGATTTCTTCTATCTTGAGTTGAACTGCAGATGACAAAATGAGGTCCGACTTCCTTTCTGAGGAATGGGAATAATACTTGGATAGCACCACAAAGGTTCGGTCACACAGGAGCGCGGACTGTCCGCGCGAACGAACGACCGCAGTCCGTCACGGACTAGGGTGGTCAAATAGAATGCGGACAAGTCAAGGCGAACCAGTGTGAAAGCACTCTCGATCACGTGCGTGTTACATAGTTTTCTGCTCGTGGTATTTTAATTAACAATTTAATTCAACATGTCCAGCAGTTCCTCCGACGAAGGAAAATTGCTTCTTCTGTTGGCATTGAGACGAAAGAGAGTATGGGTTCACGAAATTAACGAGAAAAGAGAGGAATATGGGGAGTTTCACAGATTGTGCCGGGAATCGTTCTCGTTTGAAGACAGGTTCTTCATGAATTTTCGAATGTCTCGAGAACAATTTGAGACATTACGTATGCTCCTAGCACCAACCATTGGCAAGCAAACCTCTAACTGGAGGAGACCCATTTGTGCGAAGGAAAGGCTAGCCATCTGTTTAAGGTAAGTAATAATAAAGCATAAAATATATCTTTCAAGAAGAAAATTATACTTGAGCGTCTCGTGTGAAATTCATATTGTACTGACAAAAGTAAGATGTAGCCTACAAATAAAAATTAGACTAAACAAAACATGCAAGAAAAAGGAACAAAATTCTCAACATTATTTTAAGGTAAGACCTGCCTATCTCGCCCATAAACAAGTAGTTCCGTGACTAAAGAGCCTACTTTTCATGCCAATGATTATTCTACAGTATATGAACCTATCTAGAATAATGACGAAATTAAGTTGGTAATATCGAAATGTCCAATTAGTTCGAAATATTCCTGGTAAAACGTAGACTAATAGAGCATTACAGTTGGCAGCCCTGGTGACTGAATATATTCTTAGTTCTATCTCTTAAGGTACAGAACACAAAATTTGGTTCAAGTCCAATGGACGTTACATGCCGTTAGACATTGGATCTATCAGCACCCGTAAAATCATGTTGGCAACAATGTCATGCGTGTGCTGGTTAGAAATAATCGGAAATATTATGATATCTTGTTGTGCCAATTTTGAATGAAAACATTTCGTTAGTATAGAAGTTACACGTATCTTAAAATTGGTCCTATCAGCAGGCATAGACTCATGTTGGCAGCACTGACTTATATTAATTATTCCAAATTAATCTAGAATGTCAGGTGATATACGAGTGCAAAGTATAAGGCTGTTGGCTTGCATACTTCCTGATATATTGACATTAGGGTAAAAAAATATAGACAGCATTTATTAACAGTTGGCAGCCCTGATTGCTCTTAAGAATTCTCATAGTCATATCTGTTATGTTACACATAGCACGTACAAAATTTGGTTGAAATCCAACTGATAGTATAGAAGTTACATGTATTTAAAAATTGGCCCTATCAGCAGACATAGAATCATGTTGGTAGAACTGAAGTATATAAGTTACTCCAAAATTAATCTAAAATGTCAGGTACTATACGTGTGCATAGTTTAACGCTGTCGGCTTGCATACTTTCTGATATATTGGTATTTGGATATAAGAATAGAGAGAGAAATTATTAACAGTTGGCAGCCCTGGTGGCTCTTAATAATACGCTCAGTCATATCTGTTTATGCACACATATTACATACAAAATTTGGTTGAAATCCAATTGATAGTGTAGAAGTTATAGCCATTTAAAAATTGGACCTATCAGAAGGCTTGGAATTATTTTGGCAACACTGTCATGTATGGCCTCCTGGAAATTAAACTGCAATATTATTATTTATACGTGTGCCAATTTTGAAATAGCTCCCATTCATACCTTCCAAGATATCCAACATGGAGCTCAAATTTCAATTGCGATTTTTGAGCTGTTGGTAGCACTGACATCAATTTCAAATATGGCCGTGAGATATTCAGGTAAAGATCTTTACTCCTGCCAAATTTTGTTTCGATTGCTGCAGCCGTTTAGGAGTTGATAGGGGGGGGACACACACACAGCCAGACAGAAGGACAGACAGACAGACACACATTTGCCCGATCTCATAAGACTACTTTTTCCTCATTTTTGCAAAATGTGAAAAGTAGGCTAAAAATATGGACCTATCTTTATTAGTTTTCTTACAGTAGTGAAAAATGTTAAAATGTTAAACTGAGAATTAAAGATTCAATTAATAATGTTTGGGGCAGACGACCTCGTTGTTCCCTTAAACAATATTTCTTCAATAGGTCAGTGTAAAATCACAGTGATTATATTATCAATTAATGTTTCTGTTTCTTCTGCCATGTTTTCTGTTTTGTACTCTACAGACCACCGTGAACTTTGTAAGAAAACACAACTGATTCGCCGTCCGCCGCGGACAAGACTGAGCCGCGTCGGCAGGCCGCGTTCGATTTGCCCAGGGAAATGCAATATTTAACAATACAGAGTTCGCGGCGGTAGAACGCTCCGCGTGCGCGGACAGTCCGCGCTCCTGTGTGACCGAGCCTTTAAGGTTCTGTCAAACAGGAAGCGGGCTGCCCGCGCGGACGAAACGACCGCAGCCTGTCGCAGACTGGAGTGGTCAAACTGAATGCGGGCAAGTCAAGGCGAACTAGTATGAAAGCGATCGCCATCAAGTGCATATCACAGTGTTTTCTGTTAATTCAACATGTCCAGCAGTTCCTCGGACGAAGAAGAATTGCTTCTTCTGTTCGCTTTGAGTCAAGTGAGACGAAAAAGTAAATGGGTGCATGATACTAATGAAAAAAAAAACAGGAGTTAGGCGAGTATCACAAACTATGCTGCGAGTTGAGGTCATTTCCAGACCGTTTTTTTTGTATATTTTCGAATGACTGTAGAATACACTCGCGCACAAGGTCAATTAACCTCTCTGTTTCGTCGGCCATGCTTCCAGCCCACGTGGTCTTTGTGGAAAATCACAACTGCTCACTTGCCCGCCGCGAACAAGATTGGTCCGTCGCGGTAGACCGCTTCCTGTTTAACCAGCATGATGCAATATTACACAATACAAAGTTCGCATCGGTCGGGCGGGCTGGTTCGCGCGGGCAGCCCACTTCCTGTTTGACCGAGCCTTTACTCCTCCTTTATTTTCCAAGATCGACGTCATAGCAACTGAGAACTCGCCAAACCTCGTGTGGAACAGGAAATTGTTCTCCGTCAAATCACCTTCCCATACACCGTCTACTCGTTCCGACTGCATTCCCTGGTTCGATTCCGGTATCTTACCTTCCCTCATCTTCTCAGATTGGAACACCAGACAACTTCGAATTCCATTGCAGTATATCGTCAAATGCATCCTCGTCTTAATATCTGATGAATTTCAAACATGGCCACGGTCTTCACCATCTCCTTCTG
Organism: Meconema thalassinum; assembly: GCA_946902985.2. Classification (NCBI taxonomy): domain Eukaryota; kingdom Metazoa; phylum Arthropoda; class Insecta; order Orthoptera; family Tettigoniidae; genus Meconema; species Meconema thalassinum. The sequence continues at coordinate 243,170,189 of OX336395.1, forward strand.
AGTCCAGCTAATGCATATCAAATGTCTTCTGCATCTTGCATGTTACATCCCCTTATAGAATTTAGACAGCCATTATATCAACTCCAACAACGTTCCGCATCATCTCTCCCAAATCCAATTTGGTAATATCCATTATAATATCGCGGAATATTAGCATCGTGGCTTAATATGACAATGTCTCCTTACTAGTTTGGTTATTCACTTCACGTGGCTAAATTTCAATAGTCCGATACTGCTACTTCGTTCCCTATGTGCATGGTATAATGCCCGACAAACAGTCATCACTTTCTTTTTCCGTAAAGAACAATTTCCAGTGCATATTCCTTCGTCACAATTCACGTCTATTCAACTGTATTTAATGGCATAATATCCTTTCAAACTCGATCAAGTATTTCCTCTCCGAGGAATGTAACTCTTCGCTAACGTGTCCACGAATTATTCTGTTCACAGAACCACTCCCCCACGAACATTGAGTTCATATTTAAGAGCGCGACCTTCGTATCCGCGTTACCGATTCATTGTCCCGGCTCTCGGTAAACAAACTGACACACATTCCGCACGCTCGGAATCACTCGAGAATGACATATCCATCCGCCTCAAGCGACACAAAATCATAGATTCAATTCCGCATTTTCTTTCCCTACTCTTCAACTCTTAAAGGCGACCTTCTTCACAGAGCGCATGTTCTTCCAAACATACAGTTGTCTGTCTTAATTTCCAATTCCAAAAAAAGTTACTGTTCCAATAATTATCATAATTATTTATCCCATCGTTCAACTCCACAAATTTCCTTTTAACGTGCTTGTTAATAAAACATGAGCAACTTTTTCTTACTGGTCTGCATGTCTTCGAATATCAATTATCTCACATCATAGTTGAACGGATTGCCTACAACTCCTTGCCTGATACCATACGTATTACGGAGCCTCGCTCCTATTAGGTCGTTATTACTGGGTCATTTAACCTTGACTGTTACGCCTAAACTCTCTCGTTATATAATCTCAGATTGGACCGGCACTTCCTGCTATCAGAGTACTTCGTTCTTCCCTCTGATCCAATCATTAAACACCAAAATGTCGACATCACATATCCTCTTCTCATCTCTGTCAGAAATTCAATTCATACAACAATAAAATTCGGGTAAAGTACGGTGAAAGGGTTATGGCCTGAGAGGAACCCTCTTGTTGGGCGTTAAAATCGGTGCAGGCCGGACCTCTTTTTGGGGCAGTGAATTTCATCATTTGTTCGAATCGCTATATCTGGGAAACGGTTGGTCCTATCGCAAGTGGTTAAAATACAGGCGTAAGATCTCAGTGATTAGCAACTCGTTTACACCCTCATGAATTTTTTATATCTCGCACCGTTTTCTCTTTTTGGGGCCCTGAATTTTATTATTGTATTTCGAATCGTTATATCACGGAAACGGTCGGTCCTATCCAATAAGTTAAATCTACAAGTGTGAGATCTCAGTCATAAGCAACTTATAATTTTTTGATATTTCTCACAGTTTTAATTTTTGGGGCCCTGAATTTCATCCTTTTTTTCGAATAGTTATATCTCGGAAACGGTAGGTCATATCAAAACAAAATCTACAAGTGTAAGATCTCAGTGATAAGCAACCTTTTTACCCCTTATGATTTTTAGCCTATTTTCAATTTTGAAAAAATAGGCTTATGAGATCACCTTTTGTCCGTGTGCGTGTGCGTGTGTGTGTGTGTGAGGTGTGTCCCCCCCTAATAAAATCTAAACGGCTGGAGCGATTTCAATGAAACTTGGTAAGTTCATAGCAATATTCCCGGCGACCTCGACCGTGCCCTTCAAATTTTGTTATGTCTCACCAATCCAACATGGCGGCTGTGCGAAATATTTTACTAGCATTCAATATCTCCGAAACTATTACCGATATCGCCCTGAAATTGTGTACGGTGATAAAGGGCACTACTAGAAGTTCACCTATGAGACTTTCAAAAACCTGGTGACTACAAAACCAGCATGGCGGTCAAGCGAAATTGAGACTTTTAAATAGACATTTCTCGCGATTTAACTATCCAAACGTAATGAAACTTGGTACAGCAAATGTTTATACACATTGTAATGCACCGGAGTCTAATTTAGTTCAATTATTTAAATAACCTCAAAATGGCGGCTGTGCGAAATATTTCACTGACATTCAATATCTCCGAAACTATTACAGATATCATCATGCAATTTTGTACGGTGATAAAGGGTACTGATACAAGTTTACCTATGTATATTTCATAAACCTGTAAAGTACAAAACGAACATGGCGACCAAGCGAATTAGAAATATTTTAATAGACTTTTCTCGTGATTTAACTCTCTGAGCGCAGTGAAATGTGGTACAGTAAATGATTTTGCAGATTGTAATGCACTGCCATCTAATTTAATTCAATTGTTTACATAACCTCAAGATGGCGGCTGTGCGAAATTTTAAAATTAAGTTTTTATTCTTGTGTCATAATCATGCGATCGAAGTGAAAGTTTGAATAATGAAGCTAGGCAATAATGGTACATAACTCTATGGCCTATACATATAACAATCCTAAATGGCGAGCTTCCGAAATATTTAGACGGTTCTCAATATCTATGAATCTTTTACAGCAATCAAACTGAATTTTTTTATGTTCATAGAGATTATGAATATGTGTTCACCTATAGGACTTTCAGTAACCTGGTGAGCACAAATCCAACATGGCGGCGACGCGAAATATAAATATTTAAATGGACGTTTCTCGCGAATTAACTATCCGAGTGCCGTGAAACGTTGCACGTTAAATGCTTATACAAATGTTGATCCACTGGCATGTAATTTATTTCAATTGTTTGCATAATCAAAAGATGGCTGATGTGCGTACTTTTAAAATCTCGTTTTTACTTCTTGTGTTCTAATCATGCGATTGAAGTTTGAATACCACAAGTACACAATAATCTTAATGTAATAGTACAAAAATAAAAATCTATCCTGGCGACCATATGAAATATTTAGACGGTTCTCAATATCTACGAATCTGTAACGGCAATTAAACTGAAATTTTGTATGATGATAGAGACAATTAACATGAGCAGGATATATGAAAATAGGCTGTATAGTTCTTCACGGAACGACTTGTTTGATATCTCTCACCGTTTTCTTTTTTGGGGCCCTGAATTTCAACGCTTTATTCGAATCGTCATATCTCGGAAATGGTCGGTCTTGTCGAAAAAGTCAAATCTAAAGGTGTAAGATCTCAGTGATTAACAACCTTTTTACCCCTTATGATTTTTTATATCTCTCACCGTTTTTATATTATTAACTGATGTTTTTTTAAACTTCGGGCCCAAATGTATATAAAAAATTGTACAAATTCAAGGGTTGGTCTAAGTGAAAAAAGTCATAGAGCCATTTTTGTAGGCCTCAGTGAGTTGAATCAATGAGTGTAAAAAAGTCCAGGACCGAACCAGTTTTGTGGGCCTAAATCTATATAAAAATTTGTAAAAATTCAAGGGAAGGTCTAAGTGAAAAAAGTCATAGAGCCGTTTTTGTAGGTCTGAGTGAGTTGCATCATTGAGTGTAAAAAAGTTCAGGACCGAACCAGTTTTGTGGGCCTAAATCTATATAACAATTTGTAAAAATTCAAGGGATGGTCTAAGTGAAAAAAGTGATAGAACCTTTTTTGTAGGCCTCAATGAGTTGCATCATTGAGTGTAAAAAAGTTCAGGACCGGACCAGTTTTCGGGGCCTAAATCTATATAAAAATTTGGAGTATTTTTGATGTAGCATAACCCATGTCGATATTCAACTGTTGAAAATGGAAGTTGAAAATCGAAATTTTGGAAATTTGGAGCGTTTTAATTCCAAGGCAGTTGACATTTGGGGAAAACGGCTTGCTTGTTCCTATGATAAGTTTCATTGATCTATCTGATGATGATATTTTAAAATTTGACAGCTGCAAAGAAATTTATACTACAACAAAATTGCTGCTGTCAAATTTGAAATTTGGAATTACAGCGCTCCAAAGTTCCAAATTGGCGATTTTCAACGGCCATTTTGAACAGTTTAATATCGACATACAATATGCCACATAAAAAATACTCCCAATTCTTCGTAGAGTCCAAAAATTCAATAATATACAAGGTGTTCTATTTTAAAAAATTCAGTTGTTGTCTGCCCAGGATTTCTAAATCACCCTGTATACTCGAAAATATGCTTAGCTGTAGCAGTCATGAAAATAAAGGCACTTTGTATTTAAACTTCTTTTCTACCTCTATGCGTTCTCGAGCTATCGTCCGTCCCCGCACTGTTGGGACACCATGTATAATAAATATAAAAACAGTGATATTCGAAATACTAACTTTGCCTTTGCCAACACTTATTGGAGACAAGACACACAGCGCCAATCCCCGAAAGTGTGAAAATGTTACATCATTGTGAAAAGAGTAAAAGGTTAGTATTACCTGAAAAATTGCAGATAACCCGCGCCAAAAAAGTCTGATTTTGTCATGTGTTAATGACGTCTTTAATTTCGAAAATTATCTTATCTAGTATATCAAAGTGAAAGTCTGTATTGTACCCATGTGAGTAATCTCGATGGAAAATATGCTTCTGCCTCCAGCTAGCATCAGGGCTCGAGCGTGTACCGTTCTCCCACTGTAGCAGTTGCATATTTTGGATTTGAGGCTACAAGGTATCAACTCTACAATGATAAGGCACAACTCTATTCTAAAACTTTAATTCTGCAATAAACTTCATGGCTTCACAAACAAACAAATCCCACAACCACAAAACAAACAAACAAAGATTATTTCCACAATCCACAAATATGAACATAATATTATCATAATAAAATCATATTATAACACAAACCTTTACCCTTATGTGAACTTTACAAAGTACTCTAGTGCGCTGATGCACATACAACTTCAGAAACAAACTGTACTTTAATTCTTCTGTCATCCAATGTGACTTCATTATCTCTACAAGATTAATTATTCCTTAAATCTTGTCTTAATTTGACAATAATGTGTATCGTGTGTGTGTTTTGATATTTCTCTTCCCACCAAATGCTTTACATGCATTAGCCTAATCTGGTGTTGCACAGCAGTCTACGTACAACTCCATAATTAAGTAAGCTACCCCTACGCTTCCTCTATTTATATAGTTCCACTGCATGCCGTGTGTGATTTCATATTAAAACATTAATTAACGCTGTGTCGGACGGTACTATTAAACTACCTTTGCGCGATTTGCCTGTGGCATCTGGTAACCCACTTCAGAAACAGATGTCAGTGACAGTACAAATGCAACGTCTAACCATTCGTTAGATAGCTAAAATCATGAACCATCAGGATAATCTATAATTATCAATGTGTTCTTAAGCCACATGACTCTATTACTCAACATAACAATGTTTCATTTCATGTCATTAACATGGGCTAAAATCTGTTCCTTTAAAACTTGTTTTCACGGTTCCCCTTGACCGTCCAGACCCTCGTCCCGAGCGGCCGGTGTACAATAGAAGTGGAGTGAGGTCCTACAGCGCCTCCCCCTCGCTTCCCTGTCTGAAGGCTTCCTTTCTCTAAGCAGTAAAAGATTTTACAAGACAAACACTGTGGTCCCAGCGTCACACATATCTCAATGGATTTAAATGGAATATTATGCAAATAGGTTCTGGATGAGCTTTCACATTTACTCCTGCACTGAGGATATAATAATTGGCTCCAAACTAGGCCCATTTCAACATGAAGGCACGATATTCATAACGCATTAGTCCATTAGGTAACCGGTATCTTTAACAAATATTGAGGCCAGCCCATGCTGCCGTCTTGGATTCGCTTCAACGAGCCGAATCACTCAACAAATAGCTCTCGGGGAATCAGATAGCGTGCAAGAGGTGTCCATTGTTTTCCTCCCACCTATCACGGGATTCGAACCCGGAACATTCCAAATATCCATAATCAGAGCTAGGGTCAATATCACTATATACGCTCCGGCATAAAGTTCATCTCTCATTACGCCCACGGCATACGAGATTTCATACGAAGAATAGATACCCTGGTCCCTCCTAATGCTATGATCTGCATCCTATAATTACCAAGAGAAATCTATCCATTACTCTATAAGCTTTTCACATAAGCTGAAAATTCAATTCACTAAAAGCTCTTCCATTTCCTGGCATAATTATATTCCCATTAATACAATATTCTGATATCAAACTCTTTTCTTAATCCCGTAACGGAATCTTACTGTATAATCTTACTGTATAATCTTACTGCTTAGATCGATAAGTCTTGCCCTTTATCGTAAATATTTCTTGTTTACAACATTTTTCCTGATGCGTTCGTTCATACCTTATATTCATTATTATTATTCTCACTGACATAAATTTACCAAAATCCGACACAACTCATCTTACAAATCGAACAACCATGTTCGTTCATAAGGTTTACATAACTGATTTGCCATTTCTAAATAATAGTGGTAACGATAATCCACTCACTGATGCAAAATAACATCTCAAATCTATTAAAATCAACACAATAATGAGTAAACTTGGAGAGTCTATCTCCTACTCTAATTCTTACTGGCATCTTTATAATTCTGAAATCACACTACATGCAGTGGCCTATATCTCTACTTCAACATAATTTGTGGGGTACTCACATCTCTCAAGGCTCGTCACGGTGGTTCCAACCACTCACATCCTTCCTGGTCGCCTGCCATATGCAGATTTTAGTGCGACATTTTTATCTTGAATACACACATTTTCTGACACATATTTTTCGTTAACCACACGACACTTTGCATTTCTATAAAGAAGCTATTGCTTCCAACACACATGACACTTTAAAACACTTATTCAACTATTAATTTAAAATACATTTCATATATAATTTACATAACACACGTCACTCCGTACACTTTTCCTTGGTTGAAATTCCCTAGCAAAGATATCCAAAATTGCAGGTGTCGACGGCATCTCTCGTGCTCCTACCAACTCCTGATTGAAAGTCTGGTTCGCTTGCCCTCGGAATTCACCAACAGTTTATCCATACTCCTACGGTAAGCTTCCTGATTCGCATAACTATCCTAACTTCCGTCCTGAGCGTTATTATTTGGTATTCAAAGACATTACCAAATGCTTCGTAAGGTTTCTTTTAGCGCATTCCATCGTAATTAGACATATACGATCAGTCAATAATTTATACATTGCGCTTAACACTGTGCATAACTTTACATAGATTATTATTTACAATAGTTCTGCAACTTCTCTCACACGTTGCTACCTAAGTGAACACACATTGTTCATACTGTTTACAAAAACTGTGTAGCGACGACTGTTTGTGACTCTCGGTGACAAACTATGTCCAACTGTGTAAACTGCGTTAATACTGGCTGCAACACTGGCGTGCGCCTGGCGTGATGACTGTGTTCTAACTGCGTGAGGACTGAGTAAGACTGACGTGCTACTGGCTTGAGACTGAGGTTAGACTGAGCCTCTGCCAAGGGTCGACTCCCTTATATTGGATTCCCACAGAAAGTAGAGCAAAATTTTCCCGCGTTCTCTCAGCTCCTCTCCCAGCATGATTCTGGTCTCGAAACCATGCTCATCGGGTTCCTTTTCCTTCACTGATCCCAGAACTGTCTGCGTGCTGAAGAATCGCTCGGCCAATAAAGCAGTGGAGTAGTGGCGCTTCCAAGCCACCCGGCGTTGCTCGGGCGGCGTTCATATTAAATAATTAATAACTCTCGAACCCTTGGTCGGAGATTCACGAATGAGGTGTCGTTGGACTCGGGATGACGGGGGCTTTGCTATGGACCACTCATTTCAACCCCTAAATAAAACCTACCCCTACTAGGGGGTGAAATTGTAATTTTTAGTGAAAGTCTCTTTTCAAATACGACATGTATAAGGTGCGCTGCTAAAATGAACTTAAATGTTGTTGCTCATATCGCGCATGCGTTTTTCTGGCTGCCGCTATGGATGAACATTTTTGTTTTTGTTTTTTACGCATGCGCACTTGGGATTTTTGTAAGAGGGCGAGCTCTTTGAAAAAAATGATTGAGAAGAAGAGGTTTTGGTGGTGAGGAGAGAGCCAGATAGTCGCCTACTTTCCTACGAAGTTTGTCGATATCTCTCAAACGCAAGGTCGGATTTGGACGTGTGACGTGTCAAATCGATTGTCTCGAAGCCCTATACATGTTATTAATAGGTTAAAGTTTTGAGAATGAGGGAAACAGGCTTTTTGGGGGTAAAACCGTGATTTTAGACTTTTTCCGATATTTCACGAATGCATGGTCGGATTTGGTCCTATGACGTGTCAAATGGCTTGTCTCGAAACCCTGTGTATTTTGGTAATAGGTTAAAGTTTTTGAGAATGCTGGAAACACGGTCTTTTTGGGGTAAAAACGTGATTTTAGACTTTTTGCTATATCTCGCGAACCAAGTATGCTAGAGGCGTGTACGACGGGTCCAAGGACTCGGGCTGACGTCCTCTTTGCTATGGACCACTCGTTATATTTAAAAAAAAAATGGAAACTCGATTTTGAGGTAAACACGTGTTTTTTGTGATTTTTGCCGATATGTCACGAACCAATAACGCTAGAGACGTGTACGAGGTGTCCTAGGACTTGGGCTAACGCCCCCTTTCAAATGTGGTAGATATTTTTTTCGAAAAAATAATTCACAAAGGGCCTAACGCCGTACATGTTGAAAAAAAATCATTACCGTTACCTGTTTATAATGTTTATAAAGCGTGGTGGTTGAGAGAGACGATACGGCTGGGTATGTGTGTGTTTCAACGAACCTGTCGCTAACCACAAGGACCATGCTTAATAGAACAATCGCTATTTCGGCGGATCGGTGTATGACAGAGCGAGCGTGCGTTTTTCCTGATATTTTACCTTTAACATGTAAACGGTGATGAGAACTTGATTCTATGTTGGTCGAAGCGAGTATCGAAAACAAACGAGCAGGAGGTGAAGGTCATTTGAGCTTATTGGAAGGCTCCGATCTGACTTGACAACAGGTGCAATGGAAAAAATGACCAAGACGCTTGAAGGTGAAATAATCTGACCATCGTGGTGGCAGGGAAGTGCGAAAGGCGTGCACACATGTGAAACCACAGGCACGCTAAACCAGTGACATCCTGTCTTGCTTCGTACGTGACAAAATGCAAGTCCATGTGACATTTGATCTACCGCAGGTGTTCACCTTGGACGTTATCTGTCCACGTGCATGATAACTGTTAACAAGTCACATCCTGTTTTGCTTCGTACGTGACAAAATGCAAGTTCATGTGAAATTTGATTCGCCACAGGTGATCACTTTGGTCGTTAGCTGTCCACGTGACCGATAACAGAATGGTCAAAGCGTGGGAAAAAATGATTATACATGCAACGTAGCATATATAAAGACATGTCGTTATCATTTCCACTCTCACTTGGGTGGACTACCTTTGAACACATTGCGTTGCGTGAAACACTTGGTCTTGTTTAACAGTTTTGGTGTTGGTGGAAAATACTTAACCTTGTTGTGGGGTAGGTATATACATATATATATTTATTCATTTATACATTTATTGATTAATATATATATATATATATTTACAAGCAATTATTTATTGATTAGGTAATTAATGATTTTATTTATTTGTTTGCAGATAACCGGCATACCTTACATGTCTGAGGGAGAAGAAACCATTGCACTTTTGAGCCCACTAGAAGGGAAGAACAACAAGTCACTGCAAGTAAAGGTGAGATGATTTTTTTAAACTAACTTGTTTCATTTTTTTTGTTTTATGTTTTATTTTATGAAATGTATGTATTAACTTGAATTTAGGTATTTATAGCGGTTTATTTTATTTATTTTTAGAAACTTGGAAAGAATAGTCTTACCGACGTAGTAGTCGCTGAAAAAAAAACGAAACGCACTAAAGCGAAACCACTGCCAAAGAGTGAACTGTTTAAAACTCAGGTAAGTCCAACTTAAAAATGCTATTCCATTTTACCACTACTGAAAACTCGTAGACAAAAAAAATTAATTACCTGTACATGACTGGGACAATGATTGCTTTCTTGATTAATGGCTATGTTGTTGTTGTTGACTGGGAAAAGTACAAGGCCATGTTGGATTTTCTAAAAATAAAAATAATAAATTTAATTTATGGGTGGTTCCCTATGGACTCAACGAATATTCACAGGTTTGAACATGATAATGTGAACAAAATGACATGACATTCATTTTTGTTTATATTTTGGTTAAAGGGAGGGTGGGGGAATGTAAATGACTGTAGCTTTATAAAAAAGAAAATAAGTACATGAGTTACTGTTAGTGTCAACATACAGTTTATTTTTAATGGTGTTTTGATATATTAATGCCAATTAACGTTAACGTTTTATTTACAAGTATTGATTGATTGATTGATTGATTGAGTGATGGGTTATTTTGTTTGCTTTTAGGTGTCGTCATGTGCCATTAACGTAATGAACAGACAGTGAACAAGCATGCATTATGCTTTAAAGTACTCTGTGCAATGTTAATAACTTACAATAAGAAAAAGTTTTATTATAACACATGGCGTTAGTACCAAATACAACAAGTGAGCAAGTTGGTTTACCACGTGGGATAAATTTAAAATCAGAACATGATCGATGGTTAACATTTGAATCCTGGCCTGTAGGCTTTTTGTCGACGCATGAACTTGCAAAAGCCGGTTTTTTTACTTGAACCGAGAAGATGTGGTGCGCTGTGTGTTTTGTCGTATTGAACTTTCACACTGGGAAGAAGGGGATGATCCCTTTAGAGACCATTTGCGATGGTCTCCTCACTGTCCTTACATGCTTGGAAAGCAAGTGGGTAACCTACCCGTGCATTCATTTTACCGAACCACAAGGCCTTTGGCTGCTACTTACGTTGCTGAATCACAAATAAATAATAATAATGATGTATTACCAGTCAACGGTAGTGTCGATATATGTGGTCCATATGCCATAGACAGTGTTGAATTGGCGTGTGCTTTTGAAAAATTGGGAGTTTGCAAGACTAAAGCACTAGCACACCCAGAGTACAGCTCTGTTGAAAAACGTTTCGAATCTTATAAAAATGTTTGGCCATTAATATTAAAACACCTTACCAAACAGCTAAGTGAAGCTGGATTTTTTTATACTGGTGAAGGGGATAAAACAATATGTTTTTATTGCGGATTTGCTTTAAAGGATTGGCAAATGACTGATGACCCTTTAGTGCAACATGCTCGTTGGTTACCAAACTGTAAATACATGGTGTTGCTTAAAGGTCAGGAATTTGTGAACACTATTCGTAAAGAAAAAGTGATTGCAGCACAAGACATAAAAGTGCCTTTAGAGTTAGAGCACGCGGAGCAAATACATAAGGCTGAAAGAAAAGACTTGTCTCACGAACAGATACAAAAGTGTGACCAACAATTATGTAAAATTTGTTATCAAGATGAACTAGGTGTTGTATTTTTACCCTGTGGACACATGATAGCCTGTGTCAAATGTGCATTAAAACTTAACACTTGTGCTATATGCAGAAAAGTAGTATCTGCTACAGTTAGGGCATTTCTTGCATAACTAGTATAATTTATTCGCCATGCATAGTGCAAAATCCCTAATTGCACAATATTATTAAAACTGTTTTAGAGTGTAATAGATATGCTTTTGTTTTGTTTATAGACTACTACAATGAATGTTTTGAATGCTGTGGGACAATCATGTGGCTTAGAGACAAAGAAGCTCAGCGAATTGCCAACGCATATTCCATTCCGCATTATCAAGATTCGGAAATTGAAAACAGCATATGGTGATCGTGTACTTTGTGTATGTGAAAACTTTGAGACATTTCTGCCTATACGGTTTAATGATATGTCGGAAAGTGTTTTTGATGAAGTCAATAATGCTGTGCAACCTGTACACTTAATTTATGAAGGTTTTAAAAACAATAGGTGCATGATTCGTTTTAATTAAATAAAAAAAGTCAAATAATAATGGAAGATATAAGTCATGACAATGGACTGAAAGAAAGAATATGTGTATAGAATAATAATGTCTTAGTGTTTAGTATTGTCTTAAAAATATTATCATGAAACCAAAAAATGTATATAAAGTTTGTAAATAAATGAAAATAATGGTACAATGTTGTTTTATTTTCTATAGAAGTCAGAATATTTAACATTGCAGAGTATACATGATTATGACAATAAAAAACACACTTAATACAAGTCTTTGCCTTTACGATAGTGTGTTATAGTTTTAAAAACAAAGCTTGTTGTAGATCTTTTTTCTTCCACGGTAAACAATAGGCATGAAAACGTTATTGTCCTGTTTTGGATCATTATCACTATCATAATCATAAGCTGCATGATCTATATCACTATTATTATAATCACTATAATTATCCTCAACATTATCCTCAACATTACTAAAACCAGTTAAATATTCCTGGTCCTCTTCCTGTTCCTCTTCCTCTTCCTCTACAGTGTCCTCGTGTAGAGTCTGCGTGGCTTTTGATAATGTTAAGGGTTTTTTGAACATTGAATTATTTTCAATAGTAGTATTGTTTTGTAGCACTTGCTTTTTAACATTTTCATGATTTTCTGTTGACAGCAACAGTGTTTCATGCAGTACACTACATTGATGATCACTGACACTTAAAACCACACTATTTTTGCTTTTTAGCTCACTGCGACATTGTTTTGAACGTTGTTTTGTACAACGCCAAATAACAGTTCCATTTTTATTGGTTCGTTTCACAATATATGAATATCCTTTATAGAATGCATGAGGCTTACCATACCTAGTCACAGATACTTCCATATCAACTGTCAAGCTTAGACTAAGCTCTAGTAAAGACAACTTGGTAATAAGAACAATAGATTAATGTGCGAGCATATATGGGTGCAAATGTGGGAGCAAAAAAAAGTGGGAGCAAAAAGTGGGAGCAAGAATTGGGAGCAAAAAAAAGTGGGAGCAAAAAGTGGGAGCAAAAATTGGGAGCAAAAAGTGGGAGCAAAAAGTGGGAGCAAAAATTGGGAGCAAAAAAGTGGGAGCAAAAGTGGGAGCAAAAGTGAGTGTAAAAGTGAGTGCAAACGTGGGTTCAAAAGTGAGTGCAAAAGTGAATGTAAAAGTGGGTGCAAAAGTGGGTGCAAGAGTGGGTGCGAAAGTGGGTGCAAAAGTGGGTGAAAAAGTGGGTGCAAAAGTGGGTGCAAGAGTGAGTGCAAAAGTGGGTGAAAAAGTGGGTGCAAAAGTGAGTGCAAAAGTGGGTGCAAAAGTGAATGCAAAAGTGGGTGCAAAAGTGGGAGCAAAAAGTGGGAGCAAAAAGTGGGAGCAAAAAATGGGAGCAAAAATTGGGAGCAAAAAGTGGGAGCAAAAGTGGGAGCAAAAGTGAGTGTAAAAGTGAGTGCAAACGTGGGTTCAAAAGTGAGTGCAAAAGTGAATGTAAAAGTAGGTGCAAAAAAGGGGTGCAAGAGTGGGTGCAAAAGTGGGTGCAAAAGTGGGTGCAAAAGTGGTCGAAAAAGTGGGTGCAAAAGTGGGTGCACGAGTGGGTGCAAAAGTGGGTGAAAAAGTGGGTGCGAAAGTGGGTGCAAAAGTGAGTGCAAAAGTGGGTGCAAAAGTGAATGCAAAAGTGGGTGCAAAAGTGGGAGCAAAAACTGGGAGCAAAAAGTGGGAGCAAAAAGTGGGATCTGAAGAAAGTAGGAGCAATTATGAGAGTAAATGTGAAAGGAAAAGTGGGAGCAAGTATGGGAGCAAATGTGAAAGCAAAAGTGGGAGCAAAAAGTGAGAGAAAAAAGTGAGAGCAAAAAGTGGGAGCAAATATGAGAGCAAAAAAAAGTAGGAGCAAGTATGGGAGCAAATGTGAAAGCAAAAGGGGGAGAAAAAAGTGAGAGAAAAAGTGGGACCAAAAAGTGTAAGCAAAAGTGGGAGCAAATATGAGAGCAAAAAAATGTGGGAGCAAAAAGTGGGAGCAAATCGTGTAAGCAGAAGTGGGAGCAAACAAGTGTGAGCAAATATGGGAGCAGAAAGTGGGAGCAAATGTGAAAGCAAAAGTGGGAGCAAAAAGAGCGAGCAAAAGTGAGTGCACAAAGGGGGAGCAAAATGTGTGAGTAAAAAGTGGGGTCAAATGTGATGTTTTACTAAAACAATCCCCCCTAACCTAACCTAACCTAACTTGACTCAACCTAATTTCACCTAACCTAACTTCACCTAACCTAACCTTCCAACTCTCAGATCAAAAATTAAATTCTGGCTATAGTCGCGTTGGAATCCAAAACCTCTGGGATAACACCCAAGTATACTAGCCACTACACCGCGAAATGGGCAAATTATCATGCAACACAACACAAAAATAAAAAGTTTTCTGTAGTGTAACTCATTGGCTGACAATCATAGTTGAGAATTCAAACCCAAGACCTCAGGACTTTAGTTTTGAACATTATCAGAAATATTATTCCATTTACATTTTGCTGTTGCTTATAGATATAAGAGTTGGCATTAATATGGGAGCAAAAGTGAAAGCAAAAAGTGGGTGCAAGCATGGCTGGTTGTAGAGACTTTCATATCAACTAATACACATAAATTAAATTTTAGTAAAGTGACTTGGCTAATAATAATAATAATATTAACAGTTTTAAAAAAATTCAAGGGGATTGATATTTTTCAGGGTGTAATTTCCAAAGTACTGTCAAGAATAATAATTACATGAACAGATTCCAAGAACTCTAGAGTGCTTTTAAGGTTAATGATTGGCTAGGAGTGAGATAGAGCTAGCTAACCTAAGTTAACCTCAGCTCAGTAAACCTAACCTTGTCACATGGCATGTTCTACAAGTATAGACTTGCTTTGAGACTGGCTATGACGTCACAGATGAATGGCGGTGGGAGGCTGGCAAAAAGGACAATGTTTTTGGGTAATAAAAAGTCGTGTCCAGCCTCCCACCGCCATTCATCTGTGACGTCATAGCCAGTCTCAAAGCAAGTCTATACTTGTAGAACATGCCATGTGACAAGGTTAGGTTTACTGAGCTGAGGTTAACTTAGGTTAGCTAGCTCTATCTCACTCCTAGCCAATCATTAACCTTAAAAGCACTCTAGAGTTCTTGGAATCTGTTCATGTAATTATTATTCTTGACAGTACTTTGGAAATTACACCCTGAAAAATATCAATCCCCTTGAATTTTTTTAAAACTGTTAATATTATTATTATTATTAGCCAAGTCACTTTACTAAAATTTAATTTATGTGTATTAGTTGATATGAAAGTCTCTACAACCAGCCATGCTTGCACCCACTTTTTACTTTCACTTTTGCTCCCATATTAATGCCAACTCTTATATCTATAAGCAACAGCAAAATGTAAATGGAATAATATTTCTGATAATGTTCAAAACTAAAGTCCTGAGGTCTTGGGTTTGAATTCTCAACTATGATTGTCAGCCAATGAGTTACACTACAGAAAACTTTTTATTTTTGTGTTGTGTTGCATGATAATTTGCCCATTTCGCGGTGTAGTGGCTAGTATACTTGGGTGTTATCCCAGAGGTTTTGGATTCCAACGCGACTATAGCCAGAATTTAATTTTTGATCTGAGAGTTGGAAGGTTAGGTTAGGTGAAGTTAGGTTAGGCGAAATTAGGTTGAGTCAAGTTAGGTTAGGTTAGGTTAGGGGGGATTGTTTTAGTAAAACATCACATTTGACCCCACTTTTTACTCACACATTTTGCTCCCCCTTTGTGCACTCACTTTTGCTCGCTCTTTTTGCTCCCACTTTTGCTTTCACATTTGCTCCCACTTTCTGCTCCCATATTTGCTCACACTTGTTTGCTCCCACTTCTGCTTACACGTTTTGCTCCCACTTTTTGCTCCCACATTTTTTTGCTCTCATATTTGCTCCCACTTTTGCTTACACTTTTTGGTCCCACTTTTTCTCTCACTTTTTTCTCCCCCTTTTGCTTTCACATTTGCTCCCATACTTGCTCCTACTTTTTTTTGCTCTCATATTTGCTCCCACTTTTTGCTCTCACTTTTTTCTCTCACTTTTTGCTCCCACTTTTGCTTTCACATTTGCTCCCATACTTGCTCCCACTTTTCCTTTCACATTTACTCTCATAATTGCTCCTACTTTCTTCAGATCCCACTTTTTGCTCCCACTTTTTGCTCCCAGTTTTTGCTCCCACTTTTGCACCCACTTTTGCATTCACTTTTGCACCCACTTTTGCACTCACTTTTGCACCCACTTTCGCACCCACTTTTTCACCCACTTTTGCACCCACTCGTGCACCCACTTTTGCACCCACTTTTTCGCCCACTTTTGCACCCACTTTTGCACCCACTTTTGCACCCACTCTTGCACCCACTTTTGCACCCACTTTTACATTCACTTTTGCACTCACTTTTGAACCCACGTTTGCACTCACTTTTACACTCACTTTTGCTCCCACTTTTTGCTCCCAATTTTTGCTCCCATTTTTTGCTCCCACTTTTTGCTCCCACTTTTTGCTCCCACTTTTGCACCCACTTTTGCATTCACTTTTGCACCCACTTTTGCACTCACTTTTGCACCCACTTTTTCACCCACTTTTGCACTCACTCTTGCACCCACTTTTGCACCCACTTTTTCACCCACTTTTGCACCCACTTTTGCACCCACTCTTGCACCCACTTTTGCACCCACTTTTACATTCACTTTTGCACTCACTTTTGAACCCACGTTTGCACTCACTTTTACACTCACTTTTGCTCCCACTTTTGCTCCCACTTTTTTGCTCCCAATTTTTGCTCCCACTTTTTGCTCCCACTTTTTGCCCCCAATTTTTGCTCCCACTTTTTGCTCCCACTTTTTTTTGCTCCCAATTCTTGCTCCCACATTTTTTTGCTCCCACATTTGCACCCATATATGCTCGCACATTAATCTATTGTTCTTATTACCAAGTTGTCTTTACTAGAGCTTAGTCTAAGCTTGACAGTTGATATGGAAGTATCTGTGACTAGGTATGGTAAGCCTCATGCATTCTATAAAGGATATTCATATATTGTGAAACGAACCAATAAAAATGGAACTGTTATTTGGCGTTGTACAAAACAACGTTCAAAACAATGTCGCAGTGAGCTAAAAAGCAAAAATAGTGTGGTTTTAAGTGTCAGTGATCATCAATGTAGTGTACTGCATGAAACACTGTTGCTGTCAACAGAAAATCATGAAAATGTTAAAAAGCAAGTGCTACAAAACAATACTACTATTGAAAATAATTCAATGTTCAAAAAACCCTTAACATTATCAAAAGCCACGCAGACTCTACACGAGGACACTGTAGAGGAAGAGGAAGAGGAACAGGAAGAGGACTAGGAATATTTAACTGGTTTTAGTAATGTTGAGGATAATGTTGAGGATAATTATAGTGATTATAATAATAGTGATATAGATCATGCAGCTTATGATTATGATAGTGATAATGATCCAAAACAGGACAATAACGTTTTCATGCCTATTGTTTACCGTGGAAGAAAAAAGATCTACAACAAGCTTTGTTTTTAAAACTATAACACACTATCGTAAAGGCAAAGACTTGTATTAAGTGTGCTTTTTATTGTCATAATCATGTATACTCTGCAATGTTAAATATTCTGACTTCTATAGAAAATAAAACAACATTGTACCATTATTTTCATTTATTTACAAACTTTATATACATTTTTTGGTTTCATGATAATATTTTTAAGACAATACTAAACACTAAGACATTATTATTCTATACACATATTCTTTCTTTCAGTCCATTGTCATGACTTATATCTTCCATTATTATTTGACTTTTTTTATTTAATTAAAACGAATCATGCACCTATTGTTTTTAAAACCTTCATAAATTAAGTGTACAGGTTGCACAGCATTATTGACTTCATCAAAAACACTTTCCGACATATCATTAAACCGTATAGGCAGAAATGTCTCAAAGTTTTCACATACACAAAGTACACGATCACCATATGCTGTTTTCAATTTCCGAATCTTGATAATGCGGAATGGAATATGCGTTGGCAATTCGCTGAGCTTCTTTGTCTCTAAGCCACATGATTGTCCCACAGCATTCAAAACATTCATTATAGTAGTCTATAAACAAAACAAAAGCATATCTATTACACTCTAAAACAGTTTTAATAATATTGTGCAATTAGGGATTTTGCACTATGCATGGCGAATAAATTATACTAGTTATGCAAGAAATGCCCTAACTGTAGCAGATACTACTTTTCTGCATATAGCACAAGTGTTAAGTTTTAATGCACATTTGACACAGGCTATCATGTGTCCACAGGGTAAAAATACAACACCTAGTTCATCTTGATAACAAATTTTACATAATTGTTGGTCACACTTTTGTATCTGTTCGTGAGACAAGTCTTTTCTTTCAGCCTTATGTATTTGCTCCGCGTGCTTTAACTCTAAAGGCACTTTTATGTCTTGTGCTGCAATCACTTTTTCTTTACGAATAGTGTTCCCAAATTCCTGACCTTTAAGCAACACCATGTATTTACAGTTTGGTAACCAACGAGCATGTTGCACTAAAGGGTCATCAGTCATTTGCCAATCCTTTAAAGCAAATCCGCAATAAAAACATATTGTTTTATCCCCTTCACCAGTATAAAAAAATCCAGCTTCACTTAGCTGTTTGGTAAGGTGTTTTAATATTAATGGCCAAACATTTTTATAAGATTCGAAACGTTTTTCAACAGAGCTGTACTCTGGGTGTGCTAGTGCTTTAGTCTTGCAAACTCCTAATTTTTCAAAAGCACACGCCAATTCAACACTGTCTATGGCATATGGACCACATATATCGACACTACCGTTGACTGGTAATACATCATTATTATTATTTATTTGTGATTCAGCAACGTAAGTAGCAGCCAAAGGCCTTGTGGTTCGGTAAAATGAATGCACGGGTAGGTTACCCACTTGCTTTCCAAGCATGTAAGGACAGTGAGGAGACCATCGCAAATGGTCTCTAAAGGGATCATCCCCTTCTTCCCAGTGTGAAAGTTCAATACGACAAAACACACAGCGCACCACATCTTCTCGGTTCAAGTAAAAAAAACCGGCTTTTGCAAGTTCATGCGTCGACAAAAAGCCTACAGGCCAGGATTCAAATGTTAACCATCGATCATGTTCTGATTTTAAATTTATCCCACGTGGTAAACCAACTTGCTCACTTGTTGTATTTGGTACTAACGCCATGTGTTATAATAAAACTTTTTCTTATTGTAAGTTATTAACATTGCACAGAGTACTTTAAAGCATAATGCATGCTTGTTCACTGTCTGTTCATTACGTTAATGGCACATGACGACACCTAAAAGCAAACAAAATAACCCATCACTCAATCAATCAATCAATCAATCAATACTTGTAAATAAAACGTTAACGTTAATTGGCATTAATATATCAAAACACCATTAAAAATAAACTGTATGTTGACACTAACAGTAACTCATGTACTTATTTTCTTTTTTATAAAGCTACAGTCATTTACATTCCCCCACCCTCCCTTTAACCAAAATATAAACAAAAATGAATGTCATGTCATTTTGTTCACATTATCATGTTCAAACCTGTGAATATTCGTTGAGTCCATAGGGAACCACCCATAAATTAAATTTATTATTTTTATTTTTAGAAAATCCAACATGGCCTTGTACTTTTCCCAGTCAACAACAACAACATAGCCATTAATCAAGAAAGCAATCATTGTCCCAGTCATGTACAGGTAATGAATTTTTTTTGTCTACGAGTTTTCAGTAGTGGTAAAATGGAATAGCATTTTTAAGTTGGACTTACCTGAGTTTTAAACAGTTCACTCTTTGGCAGTGGTTTCGCTTTAGTGCGTTTCGTTTTTTTTTCAGCGACTACTACGTCGGTAAGACTATTCTTTCCAAGTTTCTAAAAATAAATAAAATAAACCGCTATAAATACCTAAATTCAAGTTAATACATACATTTCATAAAATAAAACATAAAACAAAAAAAATTAAACAAGTTAGTTTAAAAAAATCATCTCACCTTTACTTGCAGTGACTTGTTGTTCTTCCCTTCTAGTGGGCTCAAAAGTGCAATGGTTTCTTCTCCCTCAGACATGTAAGGTATGCCGGTTATCTGCAAACAAATAAATAAAATCATTAATTACCTAATCAATAAATAATTGCTTGTAAATATATATATATATTAATCAATAAATGTATAAATGAATAAATATATATATGTATATACCTACCCCACAACAAGGTTAAGTATTTTCCACCAACACCAAAACTGTTAAACAAGACCAAGTGTTTCACGCAACGCAATGTGTTCAAAGGTAGTCCACCCAAGTGAGAGTGGAAATGATAACGACATGTCTTTATATATGCTACGTTGCATGTATAATCATTTTTTCCCACGCTTTGACCATTCTGTTATCGGTCACGTGGACAGCTAACGCCCAAAGTGAACACCTGTGGCGAATCAAATTTCACATGAACTTGCATTTTGTCACGTACGAAGCAAAACAGGATGTGACTTGTTAACAGTTATCATGCACGTGGACAGATAACGTCCAAGGTGAACACCTGCGGTAGATCAAATGTCACATGGACTTGCATTTTGTCACGTACGAAGCAAGACAGGATGTCACTGGTTTAGCGTGCCTGTGGTTTCACATGTGTGCACGCCTTTCGCACTTCCCTGCCACCACGATGGTCAGATTATTTCACCTTCAAGCGTCTTGGTCATTTTTTCCATTGCACCTGTTGTCAAGTCAGATCGGAGCCTTCCAATAAGCTCAAATGACCTTCACCTCCTGCTCGTTTGTTTTCGATACTCGCTTCGACCAACATAGAATCAAGTTCTCATCACCGTTTACACGTTAAAGGTAAAATATCAGGAAAAACGCACGCTCGCTCTGTCATACACCGATCCGCCGAAATAGCGATTGTTCTATTAAGCATGGTCCTTGTGGTTAGCGACAGGTTCGTTGAAACACACACATACCCAGCCGTATCGTCTCTCTCAACCACCACGCTTTATAAACATTTTAAACAGGTAACGGTAATGATTTTTTTCAACATGTACGGCGTTAGGCCCTTTGTGAATTATTTTTTCGAAAAAAATATCTACCACATTTGAAAGGGGGCGTTAGCCCGAGTCCTAGGACACCTCGTACACGTCTCTAGCGTTATTGGTTCGTGACATATCGGCAAAAATCACAAAAAACACGTGTTTACCTCAAAATCGAGTTTCCATTATTTTTTTAAAATATAACGAGTGGTCCATAGCAAAGAGGACGTCAGCCCGAGTCCTTGGACCCGTCGTACACGCCTCTAGCATACTTGGTTCGCGAGATATAGCAAAAAGTCTAAAATCACGTTTTTACCCCAAAAAGACCGTGTTTCCAGCATTCTCAAAAACTTTAACCTATTACCAAAATACACAGGGTTTCGAGACAAGCCATTTGACACGTCATAGGACCAAATCCGACCATGCATTCGTGAAATATCGGAAAAAGTCTAAAATCACGGTTTTACCCCCAAAAAGCCTGTTTCCCTCATTCTCAAAACTTTAACCTATTAATAACATGTCGCCGTGCCAGTGCAAGACTACGATATCTGCAAAAATCATTTTATTGAGAAAAACGGGTTTGAAGTTTTCTGCAACTTAGTATTAGCCTTTCGACAGTGTGGAAATCAATAGAGAATTTTGAATTTTGGATATGTTTCGGTTGATTGCATAGTGTACAATGTCCTTTTAATTAAAATTATAAAGTTTGTAAATAAGGCCCACAAAAAGGGCTAAAATGCAGATGTCGTGGTCTTGCACTGACTGTTCTGTGAAAATTGTTACACAATTAATGAATTCCAACACTTCAGTTTAATTTTTTCCCTAGTTTACTGCTATATTTGAACATTCTATTCACACTGCTATATACATTCTATATAGAATTATAATTTGAAAAAAATCACTTGTTATTGAAAATAGGCACACTGAGACAAAGATGGAATGAATGTTGGAAAATAGTTCACAAGTTCAGCATGAGCACGTCATTTGCTTCAATGGTCAGAACCTCAGTCCTTTTCCGCTTCCAAAGTAACGAAGAATGGGTATTCGGTATTAGATTTTGAGCACAGAGTGAAATAAGGTCTTTCTTCTTGCTAGCTGATATTTTTGGAGACTTTCTATAAGCTCGTTTGAGTTTGAGAGTTTCGGGATGATGATGTGGACTGCTCCTTTTTGTCATTCTGTTAATATGCACTAGTTTATATTGCTTTTCGTGGTAGGAAGTTTTATAAAAGAACACCCCAGGGGAATTCTTCTTCACCATTATCTCAGTGACAGGTAAGGTTTCCCAGTCCTTTTTGCAAGACTTGCGATAGTAGCAATCTGAGAGGGAACGTAAATAGGACCGGATTTCAGAGCTCTTTTCTTCTCATATTCTATGCGAGAGTGCATAGTGTCTCCCTCATTTTGTGTATGTCCTACTACTAAAAACTTATGTTGAATAGACGAAATTTCTAACTTTAGAACAGCGTATAAGTATGCAGATAACACGAATTTGTTCTTATTTTGTCCAACACAATTGTCGGAGTAGAAAATCACTTCTTGATTTGGGTATTCTTTCAGAAACTCTATTATGCAGCTACCAACTTCATTTGCCCCTCTTCCAGCTTGACCTTCGTGCCACATGTAGCATCTTCCAATTTTAGAGACAGCTTCGTAATTAGTGAAATTAAATAAATTAAGTTTTCTTTTATAATAAAATCTTGATATTTCACCACTTGGCAGAGGTGTAACAGCTTGAAAATCAAACACAGCCACCACTCCACGGTTTTCCTCTGTGGCCTGATGAATATCATTTCCTTTCTCCCGTCTCATTGCTTCTTTCTCTGCATGATGTCTTTCAGTTTTGTCTTTAAGTTTTTGCTTTTCTTCTTCAGTAGAATTCTTATATTCTTCACAGATCATACACTGATCCTTCTTAGGTCTATGAAACCCGATGATGAATTCCGTATTAAATATTGTTTCGTATACGTGCTTCTTTGCAATCGGTTCATTTTCTAACTTACATTTCTCAATATACATCCGGTATAATGTGGATATATCCAACGAACCTTCAAAATAATCTCGTGTTGTATCAGCTCGAATGTAATGGGACTCCATTCTTGGAATTGAATTGATGTGTTGCCTCACTCCTTCCCTTATCATTGGGGGTAACTTCTTTTGCTTTCCATGCTTCCCTCTTCTTTCTTCTTCAAGGAAACCATCCTTGTTCTTGGAAATAACTGTTGAAATCATGGTGTTTCCCACGCCAAGGGTATCCATGAACATCTTCTTGCAAACCTTTATTCTATCTCCTCTTATGGTTAAACTGTAATTCATATTGCAAGACCTTCCACCTCCAGGAGTGATTCTTCGATATTTCGGCTTCACTTGAGTCATATTATGACTAATAAATTGTCTCTGCCTGTTCAGATCTCCAAGATCCCAGGAGCTCTTAAAGATTGAAATCCTGTCCTCCTCTGAAAGTGAACATTTAAAATTGCAGTTTCCTTGGCATCCTTTCTTTAATGATTTATCCTTCCTACAGGTACCATTTTTGTTGTTTACTAACTGTCCTGTATTTACTTTAAGTTTTCTTATGTTTCGAGCCCATTTATGTTCTTGACGACGACGCTTCTTCGGGCGTCTGTCTTTCTGAGGTGATGTTGCTGCTGCTGCTGTTGTTGTTGAGCCTGATCCTTCAAAGTTGCTCACTAAGTTGGCACTTTCCGAAGGAACACAGATGTCTGATGTTTCGTTAACGAAAATTTCCTTCAAAGGAAATGCTGAAGTTTTAGAGCTTTTTCGTTCTTTGCTAGTTGATGGTAGTTCTTTGTATAGTATACTCATCTTGTCTGGTTTGTTATCATCATAGTTACCTTCCTCTTCTGAACTACTGGTATCAGGAATATAGTCATTATCATCAACATCATCTTCTGATTCATCCTCTTCTTCTTCTTCTTCTTCTTCTTCTTCTTCTCTTCCTCCTCCTACTGAACTTGTTTCACAAATATAGTTCATCTGCTTTAGAATATCATTATTGTGTAGACTTGAATTATGTGCATTATCGGTGGAGCAGTCTTCCGTTCCCAGGATATTTGTCTGAAAAATGCCAGAGTTATACATGAATTATTACGAGCATTAAATACACACATCATTAAAATCGTGGTTTATTTCTATTTTATAAAAAATGGAAACCAATCCAATTTGTTGGCCAACTCACAGTATCATTAAACTCAAGCGTATGTTCTGATGAAGACAGCATCTCTGCAGAATAACCTGACGGCTGAGGTACGACGGTGTTGTCAGAACACGTTGCTTGGTATATCGAACTTTCATGTTCTATTTGTTCCGGAGCAGGAGACATTTCAACTTTATTTGAGCCTGGTGCATCCGGTGGGAGAAATACCTCCTTTTCAACCCTTGTCGTAAAGGATGGTGTGTTTTCTGAAAGTCTGACCTAATGGAAACAAATAGAAACCATCCTTAAACATTACAAATTAAAACACAAGTCATTAAAATTACACGTGGTCCTACAGTAGTTTACTTCTATTTCAGAAAAAATCATGGTAACCAATCTAATTTGTTAGCCTACTCACGGTATCACTAAACCCATGCGTTTGTTGTGATGAAGTCAGCACCTCTGCAGAATACCTTGAAGGCTGAGGTACCTCGGTGTGGTAAGAACACGTTGCATGGTACATCAAAGGTTCGTAATCTATTTTTTCCGTAACGGGAGAAAGTTCAACTATATTTGAGCCTGTGTCATCAGGTGCGAGTACCTTCTCTTCAACACTTCTCATAATGGGCGGTGGGTTTTCTGAAAGTCTGGCCTAATGGAAACAAATGCAATCCTTCATTATGAACATTTATTTTATATTTAACATAACACTATGTAGGCTGAGTATAATCCTAGTACTATACAAAGAAACTAAAATAATCATTGAAACAACTAGTAATGGCATTCGCATTTGGAAACAATTAATTGCTTTATCAGAAACTAAAGAGTAGGCCTACATACCTTTTTAACCAAAGTTAACAACATTTCACCACGACTGCGATATATCCTCTTCATATTTATATAATCCAGTTTCAATCCCTTCACTATAATACACTCACTACCACTCTGAATGAGGCTTGGAACAACAGTGAAGTGAATGAGCGGGAAAAGAAGAAAATCTTTACTCGTGTCAATAGAGACAACTCAAGAATGCATGCCAGATTCTAAACAATCCCGTGCAAGACCGCGACAATTGCAGATATCGTGGTCTTGCACTGAAGGTTAATGAATTCTCCTTCAATTTCCAGTGTAAAACCGATGCATTTGCAGATGACTCTGTATTGCACGGAGCATCTTTAAAAAAATACTCCAATGCAAAACCAATTCATTTTACATCGAGGGCCCAATTTTAAAAATTTTAAAATTTTTGCACTTTTACACTGAAGATCACACAAAAATACACTGATTCATGTAAAAAAATAAAAATTGAAAAATTTGCACTTATCGTGGTCTTGCACTGGCACGGCGATGTATAGGGCTTCGAGACAATCGATTTGACACGTCACACGTCCAAATCCGACCTTGCGTTTGAGAGATATCGACAAACTTCGTAGGAAAGTAGGCGACTATCTGGCTCTCTCCTCACCACCAAAACCTCTTCTTATCAATCATTTTTTTCAAAGAGCTCGCCCTCTTACAAAAATCCCAAGTGCGCATGCGTAAAAAACAAAAACAAAAATGTTCATCCATAGCGGCAGCCAGAAAAACGCATGCGCGATATGAGCAACAACATTTAAGTTCATTTTAGCAGCGCACCTTATACATGTCGTATTTGAAAAGAGACTTTCACTAAAAATTACAATTTCACCCCCTAGTAGGGGTAGGTTTTATTTAGGGGTTGAAATGAGTGGTCCATAGCAAAGCCCCCGTCATCCCGAGTCCAACGACACCTCATTCGTGAATCTCCGACCAAGGGTTCGAGAGTTATTAATTATTTAATATGAACGCCGCCCGAGCAACGCCGGGTGGCTTGGAAGCGCCACTACTCCCCTACTCAATAAATTAATATTAATTCCTTTCTCCACAGCGTGGGGACGCTATCTTACGGGAAATCCCTGGCAACCTCGTTAAAACCAAACCGCGCACAACCATTGTCCCTGTTCTTCCGCACTTCGCTAAATGTGCGTCAATTTCGCAGATTAAAGGCTCTAAAATTAGCCTCCTGGCTAATGATTCATCTGTGTGCCACTCTCATATCATTGTGATACTCCAATCATGAGTAATCAATGATTTTCCTTGGGATCTTCCCACCCCACTCTTACATCCATTCTCAGTCGGGGAAAAACTGGGTCATTATTCAGGCCCCCAACCTCCTACAGACGACATAACGAGGACAGCAAGATGGACGTGGCTCCATGCTGCACCTCCCACAATTCTGGGCCAATTAGTCAAACGTCAAACTCTGCACTTTTCGTGCTCCAAGTCCAGTATAGCCTACTTCAAGTAGTCTAATAATGCTGTATTTCGTTCAATTTCCTGCATTATTTTAATAAATAATGTCATGATCAACTGGAATCACACCAGTGATTAAATATACACTTTTCTCTAGGGGTTTTTACCATGAAACTCCCTCAGCAGATCTCGGGTTCGTTCCCTGGTGGAACCTTAATACTGAGATCACATTCTCTGAGATCCACGTTCGATATCAGTCAGCATAATACCCTCGGGTTCAGTATGTATGTGGATTTGTTCCTTATAAAAATCTACACCGTTCCAACAATCTCAACCAAATTTTGCATATATATAGTTCAGGACCCAGAAGAAACCGCTGGCCACATGAATTTTAGAGCCTTTCTCATTCTTCTGATTTCGGCCTATTTCCACTCGAGCAAAGGCTAATAAATTCGGAAAATCAACTGATGAAAGAATGACAAGGCCGGTCGTTTCCATGGCAACAGTAGCTCAAGACGAGACCAAAAAGTTTCCATCTACTGTAACTCGGGACTGCCAGCTAGATCGCATCTTTCCAAGCTGCTTTAAACTGACTGCCCATTAAACACAAGATAGTTTGCAGCACCAGCCCACTGTGATCACCGCGGCTTTTTCACTGCCAGCTGGATCGCTTCCTTCCTGGCTGCTTTAAACTGCCTGCCCATTCGACACTCAGCCGCGTTATACTGTATATTAATTCACGGCTAGGTTGCAGCACCAACCTACCACGGCTTTTTAAGGGGGAGATACCTGAAACGAAAGGTTGTTTAGTTTGGAGTCTTAATATCGAGATGGAAAAAAACTGAAGACATGGCACTAAGTTAATTCTTTTGTTATTCAATCAACATAAAGTATATGATATTAATTCGGATATTTCATAACTATGTGATGGCTTAAGCATTGTCTATGAATTCTCAAAAAATATGTGGAGTAATGACTTTACACTTGTTAGATATTTTCCATTTCCAAGGACGTCCAGCTTTAATAACCACGAGATAGTGTCAGCATTGCCTAGAATAAAATTTTATAATTTTCATACATTTCTACATAATCGGGCCGAAATGCAAGGCCGCATACAAATTATCTTCATGGGTCCTCTCACCTCCATCCTTCTCAGAAACTGGCAGCCCTTAACAAGAGACAGCAGTGCTAATATAAAAAAAAAAAACAGGAAACTCCATAACACGTACAGACTGACATAGGATTACTACAACAAAAGAGTCATATCGCGTAATGCAAAATTACGACACTACAAGACAGTTGTATTGCCGGAAGCTCTAAAAAAATCGTTTATCCTATAAATTTTCTAGAGTAGAAACATGGTAATTTTCCTTGTGACCTAATCATGCGATTTAAGTTCAAACACTACACGTACACAATAATCTTCATGTAATAATGCATAAATCTAAATATAAAAATCCAACCGAAATATCAGACGGTTCTCAATATCAACGAATCTATTAATGCAATCAAACTGAAATTTTGTATGTTGATAGAGGCATTAACATAAGTAGGATATATGAAAATAGGCTTAAGTTCTTCACGGAATTACTTGCTTTTTCTTGCATAAGTTCATTTCAAGTTAATTTTGTGTATTTTATTTTTATTTTAAGTTTCTTTTATCTAAACATTGATGTTGCATAACTTTGTTTTAACCCTTCCTCTTACGCCCCTTCTCCTTCCAGCTCACACCCCCGCCTCTCCTACGATGTTTCATAACAACATCCAAGCATTCATTTGTTTACACTTTTTATTCTTGTCGAATCAGTTTCGAGGATGTGCTTTTCATATTTCAGTGTGTTGACATTTTAATATCCATATTGAGTTAATTGTTTGTATTATTATTAAATTCGTGTTTTAGAATTTCATTTTAAGAATATGTATTTTTCGTAACATTTGTGTTCATTTTCAATACTGCCACGTAATAGCCTGCTTTTTTATTTTTATTTATTTTCGCCTTTTTCATTTTTAAACGTGAACACCCTATTTCCTTGTTGTGATCCTCCCATTTCGTCGGTCTCTGCTTCATTTTTGTTACGGAGTCACGACTATGACACCTCTGGTATTATTATTTATATTTCATGAGATTTCTCTCTTCTGATTTTGCCTTAGGCAATTTTATTTTATTTAAAGATATCTTTCTTTTTCTCTATTTACAAACCCGGGACCAGCGGTAAATCAAACGAGATCTTTATTTACCAGTTTGTATTTCTTCCCAAGAAGATATTCCATTGCAACTGGACTTACCTCATTATCGTATCCGAACTACTTCTCGACAAGACCTTTCTACCCAAAGTGTTCCTCTCTGCATGACATGACTACCCAATGTGTACTTCTCTATAAGACCTGTCTACCCAATATGTACTTCTCTGCAAGATCTGTCTACCCAATGTGTACTTCTCTGCAGGATCAGTCCACCCAATGCTCACTTCTTTACAGGACCTGTCTACCCAATGTGTACCTCTCTTCAAGACCTGTCCAACCAATAGGTACTTCTCGACAAGACCTGACTACCCAATGTTCACTTGTTTACAGGAACTGTCTACCCAATCTTTACTTCTCTACAAGACCTGTCTACCCAATGTTTACTCCTCTACAAGACCTGTCTACCCGTCTACTAAATGTGCACTTCCCTACAAGACCTGACTACCCAATGCGTATTTCTCAACAGGACCTGTCTACCCAATGTTTACTCTCTACAAGACCTGACTACCCAATGTGTACTTTTCAAAAAGAGCGAAGTACCACAAAACACCTCTGTAACACAAGGAGGGGGCAACACTCTGTTGGGTCATGAAAGAGGTGCATTGTATTGTGAATACTAACCTACACCTTATCAATAAGTATTTTCACAAACTTTGCAGATAGAGTTATCTTGTAATCATAAGCTATATACAGCCTACAACACCCTAGCACCATTACATGGGATGCGTTGTTACCGGGCAAGTTACTTATGTCATCGAGTAATCTTTAATTGGATTTTACTTGTAGCAGCCCCGGGCGAGGAGGAAATTATTAATGCTCACAATATTTTGGTTACAAAGAGTCATGGGGGTCCAAGGACACAGAACACAATGGGGTGGTTTAAAGTAGTGTCTCTTCCTTACAAAACTCATCAATGTTCTTATCACTTTGGCATGTGTATTTCCAACAAGCAAATAGGAGTGTTTCAACTACAATAGAAATAGCTCCTATCAACAGACTTTCAAACCTTTCTTTACTTCAATTCAGTGCAAACCTGAATGAGAATGTGTTATATATGGCCTGCTAAACAGAAAGTTAATAATAATATGTAAGTCAATGCTGAGACACATATAAAAAGAGATATATATATATGGCGTTGCAAACAGAACTTATTTGTATCCAAAACTTACAATTATGCAATTATGCTATCACCTTATAATTGCACAGAGCACAGCTCATGTGAAGTGAATATATATTCACTGACCGTCTTTCATACTGTACATCACACACTACTGCTGCAATGAACATTATACAGATAAATGGATATGTCTTCCCTAGTTATGAAATGTATAATTAACATAAAAGTGAAAGAACATGTTGTTCACTTACTCATTTAAATGACTTCCACTTGCATCACCACACTCAACCTGGGTTTCTTCCTTTATATCCTAGAGATAAGACGGAATAATTTATACCTTTGCTATCACCTTATAATTGCACAGAGCACAGCTCACGTGAAGTGAATATATATTCACTGACCGTCTTTCATACTAAACATCACACACTACTGCTGCAATGAACATTATACAGATAAATGGATATGTCTTCCCTAGATATGAAATGTATAATTAACTATGTTATTTAAAGACCCTGTGAATCATAGAGCGAGAGGATATACTGACATCAGTGCCTTAAAGCTTGGAGGATTCAGGACAAATGGACAATTATATTTCAAACTAAGTTATTAGCTATATAGCCATCACAGGTCATTTGATTTAACAAGTCCACGTAACAATGTGTAACAAGCCACCAGAACCCCAATATTTGTACCAGCACATATTTAGAGGAAGATATAAATCATTCAGACATTCCTACCTTTGTAATACTATACAAGACACTTTTCACACAACAATGCAATTAAAACTATAAACTAAGCCAATGAAATGCCTCTATTGGGAGTATGAAACATAAATATTGCAGCCACATAATGCTAATAACTTCAATCACGATAATGTCTACTGGTGTACGGGAACACATAGTTCTCAATGAAGATACAGGCTCAGGAAGATGTTGAAATACTTACAAAAAAGTCTACTACAAATGTTTTTATGATTGTATTCACATCTCACTTAAAATGCTTTCAACAAGGGACTCTCGGGCATCAATTGTTATACCAGTACCACAATTCCCATGTGGGCAACTAAATCAAAGTGATTGGGCCAATCATAGGCAAGTTAACATGATATACCTTTTCACAATGAGTATTGAGGTGCAAACCCCATTAGCTCAGTGATGAGAGTAAGTAGGCGGTTGAAGGTTGAAGTCCTGCATTCGTCACATATTTTATTTCTCCATCCTATCATCAAAATAGCTTGTGCTTTCTGTACTACACAACACCCACCAACCAAACACTTCCGTTTTTCATCAATTCCGTTGTGAAAATGCAACTCTTAATCCTGAAATGTTATAAGTGATAAGGATATATCATGTCCTACCTCTTCCATATCTGAAGATGGTGGTTCTGTATTGATGGATTGATCGATCACCGGAATCAGACATTCTTCAAAAGTAATATCCCTGGTATCATATGCATCCTCCTGAAGAGAAATGCCGTGTATCACAAATATGTTCCTTTGCAGAAGTGAAATAGTACCTTATACATTGCTTGTAAAACAGCACTGAAATATAATAACATATTGACATTAATTCATCTTCATAGTTTTCTTACATCAACAAAGCTACGGCCAAAACATTCATTTCAGTGCAGTTTATTTCAGAAAACATTTGTGTTCGTACAAACTCGCTAAAGGAAGGTCTAACAGATTGTTAATTTCATGAATAAGAGACGAGCAATGTTGATAATTTTCTCGTACAGAAATATTGATCTCACGAATACTCAAGACAGAGAGAAATTAAAAGAGAACGAAAAATAAATTGAGCTCTCATCGTAAGTAAAGTGTTAGCTCTTTAGAATCAATTTCAGACTAATTCACAAATAGGACATAACACTTGACTACATCAATGTATTAGAACATGCAGAACTTAATAAGAATAACTGTCTGCACAATATTTCTAAATGGCATATCCGACCGCCGTCTAAAAACGGCTCAAATCCACTGTCATTGAACATCGCTGAGCATTCTTAGCTCAGTGAAATCTCAACATCAAACTTTATGTCTGCTACATTGGAATCTGTCACCATACTGTCAGCTACAGCTAGCAGGTGAGGGTGTCATGAAGATGAGGGGTGAGCTAACATCACACTGTCAGCTACAGCTAGCAGGCGAGGGTGTCATCAAGGCGAAGGGTGAACTAACATCACACTGTCAACTGCAGCTAGCAGGTGAGGGTGTCATCAAAATGAAGGGTGAGCTAACATCACACTGTCAGCTACAGCTAGCAGGCGAGGGTGTCATCAAGGTGAAGGGTGAACTAACATGACACTGTCAACTGCAGCTAGCAGGTGAGGGTGTCATCAAATGAAGGTTGAGCTAACACCATACTGTCAGCTACAGCTAGAAGGTGAGGGTGTCAGCAAGATGAAGGGTGAGATAACACCATACTCTCAGCTACAGCTAG
The DNA here is from genome assembly GCA_946902985.2 of Meconema thalassinum. Lineage (NCBI taxonomy): Eukaryota > Metazoa > Arthropoda > Insecta > Orthoptera > Tettigoniidae > Meconema > Meconema thalassinum. Next base: position 243,202,516 of record OX336395.1, read on the forward strand.
CAGATGAGGCTATCATCGAGATGAAGGGTGAGCAAACACCGTACTATCAGCTACAGCTAGAAGGTGAGGGTGTCAGCAAGATAAAGGGTGAGCGAACACCATACTGTGAGCTACATCTAGCAGGTGTCATCAAGATGAAGGGGGTGCCAATACCATACTGTCAAATACAGAGCTACAGCAAGCAGGCGAGGGTATCATCACGATGAAGGGTGAGCTAACAACATACTGTCAGCTACAGCTAGCAGGCGAGGGTGTCATCACGATGAAGGGTGAGCTAACACCATACTGTCAGCTACAGCTAGCAGGCGAGGGTGTCATCACGATGAAGGGTCAGCTAACACCACATTGTCAGCTACAGCTAGCAGGTGAGGGTGTCATCAAGATGAAGGGTGAGCTAACACCATACTGTCAGCTACAGCTAGCAGGTGAGGGTGTCATCAAGGTGAAGGGTGAGCTAACACCATACAGTCAGCTACAGCAAGCAGGCGAGGGTGTCATCAAGATGAAGGGGGTGCCAATACCATACTGTCAGCTACAGCTATAAGGCATCCTACGTTTAGAATTAATCATTGGTCTTATGGCGCGTTAGGACAGGGTTGCCACTCCATGTGAGGAGGAAGTACAGAGAGCTCTGCGTACACTATCTGCACATTCAGCGATTGTGCAGTGACGATGACTTGAATTAAGTACTGTATAATATTACTATTAGTAACATAACACATACAACGAAATTAAATGAACTATAACGTATGCTGAATGTAACATAAAGAAAACAATCAAAATAAAATAAATAAAGTACAAGCACAAGGAAATGTGTGAAGTTTCGACTGCAGTTAAAGTTGAAGTACGTTATTTTTAAAAATATTCCTCATTGGCTTACCTTTCATGATGACAGCAGACAGGCATCCCGTTCGTCATCACAGTCAGTTGATTCAGTATCTGATGAAAAGCTGTCACCCAGATTTATGAGTAGAGGTTCAATGTCATCCTGAATTTCATCGGCTTTCCACATTTCTGACTCGATTTTTTTTTACATGCTCGACACAGTCTTTCCATTTTTCGGTTGTCACGTTATTAAATCCTTCCCGTATCAACTGCTCCATATTTTTTACTTTGAAGTTCATTTTAACATGATGTTTGACCTGACTCCATACTAATTCAACCCTTAGCTCTGGGGGCGGACCTCTCCTCTTTCACTTTCCTATCTGCCTTTCATGGCTCTCCTTCCTTCCAAGTCCCTCAATCCGCATTCTTCGAGGGTTGAGGGCATTTGTTTTCCTCCTGTCCTTTATTTGCCTTATTCTCTTTCTTTTCCATTTCTTCTTCAAGTATATAAGTTAGTATTTAGTTTTCAGTTATAGTTTACATTTCATTATTATCTTCACGATCACTCAAACCATTAGAGGCCGATAACCTAGATGTTAGGCCCCTTAAAACAACAATTATCATCATCATCACACTAATTCAATTGGATTTAGTTCGCAATGATAAGGCGGAAGGCGTAGAACTAAATGACCCATTTCCTTAGCCATTTCATCAATTTTGTATTCATCGTATTTATATTTCAAACGTTTAAAATTTCTATTAAATGTTTCTTCAAAATATGCTCTTCATACGGCTTCCCATGCGACGAAAGACATTCCTGCATTTTTCTTTTTTCCATGCCGAAGTCGGAATAGCCTCAATTTTATGACTGTGATATGACGCATTGTCAATAACAATCACAGATTTGGCCGACAGATTAGGCAGCACTTGGTGTTTGAATAATTTTCCTACGTTTCACCATCCATTGCATCATGCGCATCTGCGATGTTCTTTTTGCACAGAAATACAAACTGCGCGTTGGGTACAATTCCATTTTCATTTCCTATGTGCGACTATTGCGAACCGCGGAACTCGTGCAGCAGGAGCCTTTAGACCTGTCGAAAGTCCCGCCAGAAACGCTTGCTTAGGTGTTATTATTGTCTTGTCTTGCCATATCTGCTGAATTGTAGTCCCAGTTTTGACCCATGATTGATCACTATTCACAACAGTCCGCCCTCCATCTCTGTACTTTTTTATTGCCACAACATAATCATGACGCCATATCACTAAATCACTCCTCTCCTCCATTATGGATTCATGTCTTCTTCTCGTGTATTGAAATCTCTTGTCCATAAGCACATCCAAGATAAGGACGCTGAACTACTGAAATACAAGCTCGGAGGGCACAGTAATAAAGCTGGAGTAGCAAGCTGCACCCCACGGTGTCCTTCGAAACTTCATTCATATAATCTGCGGTCAATGAACAGCCCGGCCTGTGTAAAAAATTAAACCTACACTCCGGGTATGCAGGTAGAAAACTTCTTCCAACATTCCTCTACAACTCTCAAACTGACATGACATGGTTATCTTTAAAAATAGAAAAGTTGGCAGCTTACGAACTCTTTCAATGCTATTATGCGCTTATGAGGGAATATTCAGAAATTTTACCTACATGAAAATTTTAATATCGCCAGTATAAAATATTTCAAAAATCCATCATCAAGAAGGCACATTTAGCTACACATGTGTGGAAAATAGGCATCACAAAGTCAATAGAACATGATATAAGATCGATTTTACTAAATAGGGGACACACTGTATCGTTTATTAAAAAAATATGGATATCTAATTTTTCCAGCATTTCTGTCAAGTTTACTTTATCAATGATATGTTGCAGGCTTTCTTGACTATCCGCAAAAATCACAGTGTCATCGGCATATCGAATGTTATTTATCCAGTCACCATTTAAGAGCACTCCCATCTCAACATCCTCTAGAGCTTCTTTAAAGATATATTCCGAATAGATGTTAAATAACAATGGAGACAATATACAGCCTTGTCTTAAACCTCTTAGAATATCTATATCTTCCGTGTTCTCATTACCCAACCTCACATAAGCAGATTGATTCCAGTACAAGTTCACAATTATTCGTAAATCTTTATCATCTAAGCCAATCATTTGTAAAATTTCTATCATCTTATGATGTCTTACTCTATCGAAAGCCTTTTGATAGTCAATAAAGCAGGCATATATATCGCAGTTCACATCACGGCACCTTTGAAACAATACTTGAATGCTAAATAGGGCTTCACGTGTGCCAAATGCGTTTCTAAAACCAAATTGTGTAGAAGAAACTTGTTCTTCACATATTTTGTATATTCTGTGATGAATGATCTTCAGAAATACCTTCAAGATGTGATTCATGAGACTGATTGTTCAGTACTCACTACAAAACTTAGCTCCGGGTTTTTTTGGTAGTGTGATGAATTCCGATTTAAGCCATTCCTGAGGAATGTTCCCAGAATTGTAAATGTCGTTGAATATTTTAGTCAACCATTTCACATTATCTTCATTCAAAAGCTTTAAAAATTCAGCATTCACATTGTCAGGGCCAGTGGCTTTACCATCCTTCATGGCTTTTATCGCGGTTTGTACTTCATCTACCAGAATTTGGGGTCCTGTTTCACCATTTATTCGAGGTGGCTCCTGTCGAGTATCATAAAACAAGTGTTCTATATATCTTTGCCACGTATCTTTAAACTCTTATTTTCCAACAATTAGTTTTCCTTCAATATTGACCAATCTATTTCCTTGTCTAGTTCTATAATTCCCTGTCACATCTTTAACTTTTCGATGAACATTGAAGCTGTCATGTTTTAATTGTAACATCTCTATTTCATTACATTTTTCTTGGATGTCCCTTTCCTTAGCTAATCTTATTTCTTTCCTGATTTCCCTGTTGATGTTCTTATATTCATCAGGATTACCCTTTGCTTTCCTTCTCTTATCCATCATTTTAAGAATCTCTTCAGTCATCCATGGTTTCTTTTTAGTGATATCTGTTACTAAGTGATCTTTCTTCATAGATTCAACGGTATTAGTTAATGTTTTAATTTTCTCATCGGTACATAAGGCATCAGATAGGGATCCAAGTTCATCATTGAGCTTCTCTTCTACATTTTGTCTTACTGAAGGTTCAATTAATTTACGCATATTATACTTTATGGCTCTTCTCTTTTGAATCTTTTTCATTTTGATTTTAAAAACTCCAACTAGAGGGATATGAACGGAATGAATGTCCGCACCGGGATATGTTTTCATTGAGACACAGCTGTTCCTATATCTTTGATTTATCAAAATATAGTCAATTTGGTTCCTAATAATTCTTTCACCTGAATCCCTAGGAGACTTCCAAGTATACAAACGTCGTGGTGGTAATGTGAAGAATGTGTTGGTTACTACAAATCCCCATTCTCCTGCAGACGCGCAAAGTTGATCTCCTCTCTCATTTACTCTTTTTTACGGTGCTGAGACATGGACTCTGACAGAGTCTTTATGTAAACGGTTAGAGGCCTTTGAAATGTGGCTGTACAGAAGGATATTGCGGATACCATGGACAGACCATGTCACAAATGTTGAGGTTCTCCAAAAAATGAAAAAAACTAAGGAGGTATTAACCACCGTGAAAATCAGGAAAATCCAATACCTAGGACACATCATGAGGAATACCACCAAGTACCATCTCCTACAGTCTATTCTTCAAGGAAAAATACCAGGGAAGAGAAGTGTTGGACGAAGAAGAATATCCTGGTTAAAAAATCTCACAGCCTGGACCTCAAAAACATCTACTGAATTATTCCGAGCTGCAAGTGATAGGAACAGCACAGTCAAGATGGTAGCCAACATCCGGAACGGATAGGAACCATAAGAAGAAGAATATAGGACAAACAAGATCGGCAAAACATATGTCTACCCGAACATGCAGTTTCTTGGACAAAGAAAATTTTTCGACTGATATGGCAACAGTGGATTGCTAGAAAATGACAGCGTCATACATGTTTCACGTACAACAGAAAGAGAGAAGAATATCCCTATCTAACCAGTCCTTCATTCTAAACATTGGATGCATTATAGCAGGTGTCATCAAGATGAAGGAGGTGTCAATATCATGCTGTCAGCTACAGCAGGCAGGTGAGGGTGTCATCACGACGAAGGGTGATTTAACACCATACTGTCAGCTACAGCTAGCAGGTGAGGGTATCATCAAGATGAAGGGTGAGCTAGCACCACACTGTCAGTTGAAGCTATAAGGTGAGACTGTCATCAAGATAAAGGGTGATCTAACACCATACTGTCAGCTACAGCTAGCAGGTGAGGGTGTCATCAAGATGAATGGTGAGCTGGCACCACACTGTCAGCTGCAGCTATCAGCTGTGACTGTCATCAAGATGAAGGGTGATCTAACACCATACTGTCAGCTGCAGCTAGCAGGTGAGGGTGTTATCAAGATGAAGGGTGAGCTAACACCATACTGTCAGCTACATCTGGAAGGTGAGGATGTCATCAAGATGAAGGGTGAGCTAACATCATACTGTCAGCTACAGCTATCAGGTGAAGGTGTCATCACGATGAAGGCATAACTTACAAGAATACGTCTAGCGAGACAATACACTCATTATATTCATTTCAGACTCCACTCAAAATATCTGTGTACTGATTGCATCAAACTCAAAACTCTTGATTTATCTGACCAGTATAGCCTTGGCCTAGGCGAAATTGAAGTGAAAGGATGAAAACTTTATTGGTGCATAAGCCATAAACTCGCCTGAGCTAAATTTAGAATAATGGAATGCTCTGTCTTCAGTTATATTCTGAGAACATAGGGAAGGCCCATCACCTATGTTGACCGTGCTAATACAGTTATTCTCACCCACACGCACTTTGAAAACGAAAATATTGTCCTCGTGACAGAATATATTTTCAATCCTTGTAACAATGTACACAGACAGTTCATTGCTTTCACCGAGGGATTCTCTGGTATCAATTGTTATACCAATAGCCCATGTCCCAAGTGGGCATCTAACACAAAGTGACTGTGCCAAACATATGCCAGTTCGCATAATAAACCGTTTTCCAATAAGTATTGAGGTGTATCCCCATAAGGTCAGTGATGAGAGTAATTAGGTGGTTGCGGGTTGAAGTCCTGCATTCGTCATACATTTAATTTCTCCATCCTTGCATCAAAATAGCTTGTGCTTTCTGTACTACACTACACCTTACAACCAAAACTTCCGGGTTTCATCAATTCCTTTGTGAAAATGCAACTCTTAATCCCGAAATGGTTCGAGTTGATAAGCAGATGTCATGTCCTACCTCTGTCAGATCTGAAGATGGCGTTTCTAATTTGATGCATGGATCGATCCCCGGTATCAAACATTCTTCAAAATTAATATCCCTGGCAGCATCCATATCGTCCTGCGGAGAAATGACTTGTTTCACAAATATGTTACTTTACAGATGTGAAATAGCATATTATACATAACTTGTAAGACTGCACTGAAAAATAATACCATATTGAAATTATTTCAACCTAATAGTTTTCCTACGTCCACAAAGCCACGGCAAAGACATAAACATTAAGTGGAGTTTATGTCAGAAACTAATTCAGTTCACACACACTCACTAAATGAAGGCCTCAACAGATTGTCACAAGAGTTGAGCGCGGGTGGTGTTACCAATAAACCTTAATATGTATAATGAATAATCGACAAGCTACATTGATAAATTTCGTTTACAGCAATATTGATCTCACAAACACTCAAGATAAGGAGACATTTAAGGGGAACGAAAAATTAATTGAGCTCCTTTCATAAGTAGTTTTACCTATTTAGAAAGACAGAATTTTAGACTAATTCACAAATAAAACATAATACTTAACCCCTTGATACATCAACATAGTTAAGCTCTGTATTAGAACATGCAGAACTGAATATGAATAATTGTCTGCAGAACTTTTCTAAATGGCATATCCACCCGCGGTCTAAGAAAGGCTCAATTCCACTGTCATTGACCATCTCTGAGAAGTTTTAGCTCGGTGAATTTGTACCAGGCTAAATCGAAACTCATCCCTCTTTCTCCAACGTTTAACGCTCCAAGAAGGACTGAGGAAACCTCACCATCAAACAGTATGTCTGCTACATTGGAAGTTGTCACCAAGATGAAGGGTGAGCTTACACCATACTGACAGCTACAGCTAGTAGACAAGGCAGCCATGAAGGGAATAGTTGGACCAACTATAACTTTGAATGGGAAAATCTTTCATATTTTTCTAGAACAAATTAGGAACCTATGATAACCTGAATTTATTGTTCCAATTTAACAGCCTTGCTCTCAAGATCATACAACAGGTTATCAGCTGATAACTCCTCATTTGATTCCTACAAAGTACTACACAGGTATGTCGCAATGCAATGTATACAGTACCAAGCTACATGTAACATAATGGCGATAGTTAACAGATTCTGGTTAGCCTTCTATTTGGTTGCAAGTATTATATCAGTAAATCATGCTTGTCATAAATATTAGACTACTAATATTGTAATGTTACACCATATGCGCTTTAAAACACAACTTACAATGTTCGAGAAGTCATCTGGTTCACTCTTGATTATTGATTGTCCCTCCATGATATTCACGAATCTAGAACACACAAAAAGTGCGCATTACCAACTATTCAGGCCGTACTTACACCGGTACGCCAAATCATTCTGATAATTACCTATATTGGCTATATAAAAAGTCAAATTAAGTAATTTCAGTTCTACGATTGGAAATTAATTCTGGTAATGTTAAAATAACACTCTAGATCACAGTGCGAAGGAGAGGTTAAAAGTAGCCCCTAACTTATTCGACAATGACGCTCAGTTTGATAAGATATGAGTTATGGTATACTATCGAGTAAAATCCCAATGTCTAACATAGCGATAAAATGAGGAATTACATCCGTCTTTTCTTTATATCTTTGTACAACTACTTTAATCACAGGCCAGGTAAATATAATTGTTGGACGCTAAAGTAAAATACAAACTTATCACCTCGATAAATTAGGAAACGTGAAGGTTAACTCAACCAGTATTTGGAAATTGGCAGGATCTGGATACAGCGAGTTGCTGAAACCAACCAGACATTACTTCCCCCTCGTGTTACATGAAACCCACTTCAAATCAAAACTAACGTACCATCCTCATTGAACCAATATTGGGAGGGTGTGCCAAAACGATGCATTGATAATTACACACTTGTTATTGTTGGCGCGAATAAGTTGCTAGTTACAGATAAAAACCTTTGTATCTTGGACATATAAATATTGTTAATTAACCTACACAGACGACGAACAAGTTTCAGCAGTTCCTCAGGACGTATTAATTGTTGGCTTGTCCCTAGCCCAAGAGATTTCAAATCCCTACTGGTCCTGTCATTTAACAACGGTACTGTATGTTTTCAAAATATCTCCGATTTTAATATTTCACCGAGAGGCACGTCAGTCATGATATCGCATGATACGCACCCGAAAAACAATTAAAAAACAACAACACGTAAATAGGCTCGAGGGAAGTGTAATTGCAAGATTATGGATACAAATGGATCACAAATAAAATACAATTTTCAACCCCAAAATCTCATTATTCAATTCGTGAGCATAACTTGCCTTAATGCTTTCGTAATACACTACCGTACTAAAATCAGGGGGTTGAAACTCTTATGATCCGTGGTAGCTATCGTTTACTGCTTGGGACCGCTTTTCGGCAACTGTTGCAGTCTTCTCCAGTTTTTAGCCTACTTTCGATTTTTGCAAAAAATGAAAGTAGACTCATGAGATCAACACAGGGCGAAAAAAAGTGTCTGTCTGTGTGTGTGTGTGTGTGTGTGTGTGTGTGTGGGTCTGTGTGTGTGTGTGTGTGTGAGTGTGTGTGTGTGTGTAGCCTACTCTGAATGTCTTTCCCCCCTATCAATTCGAACACGGTGAACGCGAATTGAACGAAATTTGGTACAAAGGTAGCACTAGCAAAGGACACCTCAGCGTCATGTTTTATATCGCCGCCATCTTGACGGAAACGTAATGGCGGCCACACAAATGTTCATAGCTTAAATCAAATTACAACTAACCTAATCATCCGATCTCTACCAAACTTTGCAACAACATACCTTTATGGGGGAGCATCCTTTGACCAAACTAATAGGTCATCAGCCTAATATTTTGCGGATGGCGGCCATCTTTGTGTGAAAATTGATTACCCCTATTAATTCGAACACGGTGAAACCGAATGGAACGAAATATGGTACAGAGGTAGTACTAGCAAAGGGCAACTCAGTGTCATGTTTTATAACTCCACCATCTTGACGGAAACGTAATGGCGGCCACACAAATGTTCAAAGCTTAAATCAAATTACGACTAACCTAATCATCCTATCTCTACCAAATTTTGCAACAACATACCTATATGGAGGAAGCATCCTTTGACCAAATTAATAGGTCATTAGCCTAATAGTTTGCGAATGGCGGCCATCTTTGTGTGTCAAAATCGATTCCCCCTATTAATTCAAACACGGTGAAACCGAATGGAACGAAATTTGGTACAAAGGTAGCACTAGCAAAGGACACCTCAGCGTCATGTTTTATATCGACGCCATCTTGACGGAAACGTAATGGCGGCCACACAAATGTTCATAGCTTAAATCAAATTACAACTAACCTAATCATCCGATCTCTACCAAACTTTGCAACAACATACCTTTATGGAGGGAGCATCCTTTGACCAAACTAGTAGGTCGTCAGCCTAATATTTTGCGGATGGTGGCCATCTTTGTGTGAAAATTGATTACCCCAATTAATTCGAACACGGTGAAACCGAATGGAACGAAATATGGTACAGAGGTAGTAATAGCAAAGGGCACCTCAGTGTCATGTTGTATAACTCCACCATCTTGACGGAAACATAATGGCGACCACACAAATGTTCAAAGCTTAAATCAAATTACGACTAACCTAATCATCCTATCTCTACCAAATTTTGCAACGACATACCTATATGGAGGAAGCATCCTTTGACCAAATTAATAGGTCATTAGCCTAATAGTTTGCGAATGGCGGCCATCTTTGTGTGTCAAAATCGATTCCCCCTATTAATTCAAACACGGTGAAACCGAATGGAACGAAATTTGGTACAGAGGTAGCACTAGCAAAGGGTGCCTCGGTGTCATGTTTTATATCGCCGCCGTCTTGACAGAAACATAATGGCGGCCACACAAATTTTCAAAGCTTAAATCAAATTACGACTAACCTAATCATCCGATCTCTACCAAATTTTGCAACATACCTTTAAGGCGGGAACATCCTTTGACCAAACTAATAGGTCATCAGCCTAATAGTTTGCGGATGGCGGCCATCTTTGTGTGAAAGTTGATTACCCCTATTAATTCGAACACGGTGAAACCGAATGGAACGAAATATGGTACAGAGGTAGTACTAGCAAAGGGCACCTCAGTGTCATGTTTTATACCGCCGCCATCTTGATGGAAACGTAATGGCGGCCACACAAATGTTCAGTGCTTTGAGGAGGGAGCATCCTTAGACCAATCTAATAGGTCATTAGCCTAATAGTTTGCAGATGGCGGTCATCTTTGTGTCAAAATCGATTCCCCCTATTAATTCGAACACGGTGAAACCAAATGGAACGAAATTTGGTACAGAGGTAGCACTAGCAAAGGGCACCTCAGTGTCATGTTTCATATCGCCGCCATCTTGACGGAAACGTAATGGCGGCCACACAAATGTTCAAAGCTTAAATCAAATTACGTTAACCTAATCATCTGATCTCTACCAAATTTTGCAACAACATACCTTTATGGAGGGAGCATCCTTTGACCAAATTAATACGTCATTAGCCTAATATTTTGCGGATGGCGGCCATCTTTGTGTGAAAATCGATTCCCCCTATCAATTCGAAAACGGTGAAACCGAATGGAACGAAATTTGGTACAGAGGTAGCAATAGCAAATGGCACCTCAGCGTCATGTTTTATATCACCGCCATCTTGACGGAAACGTAATCGCGGCCACCCAAATGTTAAAAGCTATAATTTAATTACGACCAACCTAATAATCTAGTCTATACCAAATTTTGCAACAACATATCTTTATGTGGTAAGCATATTCTGACCAAACTGCAAGATCATCAGCCCAATAGTTTGCAGATGGTGGCCAAGTATGTGTGCAAATCGTTTCCCCCTATCAATTCAAACGCGGTGAAACCGAATTGAACGAAATTTGGTACAGAGATAGCACAAGCAAAGGGCACCTCAGTGTCATGTTTTATATCACCGCCATCTTGACGGAAACGTAATCGCGGCCACCCAAATGTTAAAAGCTAGAATGTAATTACGACCAACCTAATAATCTAGTCTCTACCAAATTTTGCAACAACATATCTTTATGTGGTAAGCATATTCTGACCAAACTGCAAGATAATCAGCCCAATAGTTTGCAGATGGTGGCCAAGTATGTGTGCAAATCAATTCCCCCTATCAATTCAAACATGGTGAAACCGAATGGAACGAAATTTGATACAGAGGTAGCACTAGCAAAGGGCGCCTCAGTGTCATGTTTTATATCGCCGCCCTTTTGACGGAAACGTAATGGCGCCCACACAAATGTTGAAAGCTTAAATCAAATTACGTTTAACCTAATCATCCGATCTCTACCAAATTTTGCAACAACATACCTTTATGGAGGGAGTATCTTTCGACCAATCTGATAGGTCATTAGCCTTAAATTTTGCGGATGGCGGCCATCTTTGTGTGAAAATCGATTCCCCCTATCAATTCGAACATGGTGAAACCGAATGGAACGAAATTTGGTACAGAGGTAGCACTAGAAAAGGGCACCTCAGTGTCATGTTTTATATCATGTTTTATATCACCGCCATCTTGACGGAAACGTAACCGCGGCCACCCAAATGTTAAAAGCTAAAATGTAATTACGACGAACCTAATAATCTAGTCTCTACCAAATTTTGCAACAACATATATTTATGTGGGAAGCATATTCTGACCAAACTGTAAGATCATCAGCCCAACAGTTTGCAGATTGTATGTCATGTTTTATATCGCCGTCATCTTGACGGAAACGGAATGACGGCCACCCAAATGTTAAAAGTTTAAATCAAATTACGACCATCCTAATAATTTGATCTCTACCAGATTTTGCAACAACATGTCTTTTTGTGGAAAGCATCTTATGACTGACTACAAGGTCATCAGCCCAATAGTTTGCAAATAGCGGCCAAGTATGTCTGCAAATCCATTCCCCATATCTATTCAAACACGGTGAAACCGAATTGAATGAAATTCTTTACATAGGTAGCACTAGCAAAGGGCACCTCATATTCATGTTTAATATCTCTATAGCACGTTGTATTTCAACAAGCTACTACAACCGACATTCAATTATACTCCTTGAAAAGGACAAAAAGTTATAACAATACCCATGCATTTAGGAGGAAGTAGGCTACATGTTCTTTACTGAACATCTTGTTAGGAATGTAATCTCTAATTATGTTGAATCCATTACTAAATTGAAGTGACAATCGGTTTTATTTGAAATGGCTCTCAACATGGGAATGTAGGGCAGGTACCGGTACACTTTTAATAGCTAATAGTTTCGGTCGGTATAATTATGCTGTAATAACAATTTACGGAATAACTTTTATTTGTTTGTTTTTCTTGTGCCATTAAACTTAATAGGCCTAGGCCTCACCTGTGTGTTTGAGTCTTCAGTCTTTTGACTGGTTTGATGTAGCCCTCCATGCCTCGCTGTCCTGTGCTAATCGTTTCATCTCTGTATAGCTACCATACCCTATATCCGAGGCAATCTGTTTAACACATTCTAACCTTGGTCAACCCCAACAATCCATGTCCTCGAACCTTCCTTCCATAACTAAGCTTGCTATTCCTGGGTGTCTTAATACGGTATGTGTCCTACAAACCTATCTTCGCTTGCAGTCGCCAGAAGCATCTCTTTTCTCCCTCTCGTCTTCTTTTGTTACCTTATCTACCCATCTGATTTTTATCATTCTCCTGTAACACCACATTTCAAACGCTTCAATTCTCCTCTTTTCTGCTGTACCAATAGTCCAAGTTTCACTTCCATATAGTGCCACGCTCCAGACATAGGCTATCAAAAATGACTTCCTGATACGGTAGGCTACCTAAATCGAAATTTGATGTCAACAGATTCCTTTTCTGTAGAAATGCTTTTCTTGCGTGAGACAACCTACTTTTTATATCCTCTTTGCTTCGTCCATCACTGGTTATTTTGCCTGCTAAGTAACAGAATTCTCCTACTTTCTTTAGCTTTTCACTTGCCAATATTAGCCTTGTGTCCATGGAGGTTTCGGCTGCATTCCAATATTTTGGTTTTACATTATTAATTTTCATTTTGAATTCTTGCTAATTAGAGTAGCCAACGGTAAATAAATATCATATGGATCACATTCGAAGCTTCGATCACCTTCGCGGTGACGGCCAAAAGATTTCCCTCTACGCAACGAGGTGGCCAGGTTCCTTCTAGTTTGATGATCAATTTACCGGTACGGTATATATTTTTCCGGGTACCGGTATGGCTGGTCATCTTATATTCCATGTTCCAAATCACTGTTCTCTAAGGGAAAATAAAGAAAACGGCTTGGTGATTGGGACATAAAGGATTTAAGTGGCAGTTTCCGGCAAAGAAGATGCGAATTAAGGGATAAAGCTTTAATGTGGGATTTAAGCGGCAAAAGGGAGAAGTATTTTGCAATAAAAATCAACTGTTCACGGCATATTCATAGCTGTTTAGTGAGAGTAAATGGCTCAAAACGCACTGAGTGGTTTTATCCGACTTGGCTGCTGAATCTCTTGCCACGCAGGATAATATACATATAAAATTAGTGGACAAGACAGCTTCTCTATGAAATGAAACTGTATGATGAAGGAATTACTATCCTGCAAATTTTCCAAAAATAAGATGAAATCACACTAGCAAGGAGGGACAAGGTTAACCCTAGAGCGGTCGGGTGGAAAACGTAACGTGAACGGTCGGACTGGGTCTGGTAGACCTATTGATCTCTATAATACTACTGGATATCTCGCTACCACGGCTGGAGTGAGGCCGCTTCCTTTGCGATTACATTTGCCTGGTGGAAGGGGCAAATATATCTCAGGCTATATTATGGTAGATTTCAGCATAATATGAATAATTCGCTTGTGGGGTAGGCTATTAACTGGTAAGCTCTTTCGCTTTTCAATCTTTCATGCTAACTTGAGCAACTCCCGTGCTTTCATTTTCTGCAGGTCTATATAAATATATGTACCCTGCAATCATTTATGTGGCCTACATACATCAGTTAGTTATGGTTTTTTTAATGGACGGAACAGCAAGGTCATCTGCTCCTATATATATATTTCCACAAGGACATCCGCCCGGCATTCCGGGAGACCATTCAGAGCACGATAATCCTTTTCTGTTATTTATCCACGAGTTGTTCTTAGGATGTTGTTCATAAACGTCCACTCCTTTACCTTTATGAGGAAGTTTGCACCAAGCTTCAAATGACCGTTTCCGAAGCTCATTTCGTACCCAACGTCCTGATTTTGATTCTGTGCAATCACTAGTTGGAAAATTAAAATATTGAAGAATTTCTTTCTTTTCCTCGTCAAGATTTCGACAAATATCTAAATGAACATCCCCCACTCTGAGTAACTTTTGAACTATATTAAAATGCAGTATATATGCTTCCCATTCAACCTTAACTAAACCCAGCCCCCGAACATTCCTGGATGCATACAACATATCATTGGAACAGTCATGTGGTAACCCAATGATTTCTTTGATAGTTGATCGCAAAAGTTTAACAACATCGACCAGAAAACTTAATGGAATTTTATTTAACGTTGTACTCAGTATTGTACAATAGACAATTCATCCATAGGGTCATTCCATTAAAGGAAGGAGATCAAGCCTTTCTCTTATATAGAGTATAATTTGCTTATTAAGATGGTGTTTTGTCTGGATTATTTGGGCAAAATTTTAATATTTCTGCTTTGACTTCAATTTATCACTAAATTTCATTCTGAAGATTGATTCTAATAAAGTGAATTTGTTGCAACAAAAATTACATCTCTAAAGAAATTGTTCCTTTTTGTTATTATATTGTACACATACAATCTACAATGTACGGTATTTAATAAGTAACTCATATCACAGTTCAGAGTCTAGTCCATAGGGAATGAGGATATCTGAATAGGAATGAGACGGGGGCATGAGAGACAGGAAAAAAGGCATACTCTAGACCCCCAGACACAATTACCCAAATAGCTTTGGGGTCAGACGAAAACATGAGTTAACCAAGGGAGTTCTGGCATTAAATATGTTAACCTGTAACTTGTCAATGCAATGTTCTATGAAAATACGGTATATCCTTCCTGCAACCCAGAAACTGCTGGCATCGATTGCAGTAATGCATTATGTTTATGACTGACAGAGGAAGATACAGTTCATTTTTTTACAGAAGCTACTGTGCACTGCCATCGTAGTCTGGGCTGCAGTTTGATGTTGTTGTTGAATGCTTTGGGGTCTTTGCGACATCGTGATCATGTATCCCTGTGTACTTGGGTGTGAGTGAATTTTCTGATAACCTGTGTCACTGTGATGTCTGTACTGGTGTATGTAATTGCAATTGAGGTAGAATTTGGGTAGGAAACAGCCGTGGCCTTTAGTTAGGTACCATCCCGGCATTTGCCTGGAATCCACGGAAAACCATTTCCAGGATAGGCAAGCTGAGGTAGGATTCGAACCAACTCCTGTCCATGTTTGCCTCACGATGTAGAGTGTACCCCGCTCCAGCCTCCATACGAGAATTAAGATTTTCTTGGCAGAGGCGGGAATCAAACACGGGCCTCCGCGTCGACAGCCCAGAATGCAGTTTTTCGCAAGTATATTCAGAGGCCTTTTCACTACTCCCCATTCAAATGAGGAACCTGACTTAACAACCAGGCCTTTTAAAACAAATATCATACCGGTATTTATTTCCTTCTCAAATCCTCATAAATTAGTTTGTACTAATTAACAGCAATGTGTAGTCTGGAACTGTTATGAAACAAGAAATGACCATTTTCGATAAAATATTGCCCGCCTTCCTCGCATTACATACCGTCAAACAGCTGACGGAAAACAGATCTTCTCTCCTCCCTCCAGGCGAATATAGCCGATTACCTGGACTCACTTTTTTCGTGCGGCCAATGCGAGGAGTGCGACATCCAGTAGTGTTATAGAGATCAATGGGTAGGCCCAATATAAAAAATGATATATAACCCATTTTATGTTCTACACTGGCGAAATGTAAATATTATATTTCAGAAAAGTGTACTATAATGAGGCTCATTATAGTACAAGTTTTGATTAAGATATAGTTTCTCCCGCCAATCAGAGCTAAAAAAACAGTTGTCTGACCAGTTGGGTAAGGATCGCATCGCACCTGCACTGATTTCCACGGCCTCCTATTTTAATTTCACTGCGTGGCTCGTGTCATTCGAGGAGGCCTTGGTCAAATGCAAGGTGTTCTCTGCATCCAATGCGCTCTGTTCAGTATATAAAACTGGCGAAATCTCGACAGATATTTATGAATATTTATGTTCGAAGAAAAAATAGTTATAATTATCGTCGAACATAAACAGTCGTATGCAACTCGCCTATAATGGTAATTAAGACACTCGTATGGAAATTATGAAACTTTCTTCACTCGTTATATAAACATACTCGTGTCTTAATTATTTATATTATAAGCTTGTTGCATAATGTAGTATTAGATATTCATTTTCATTAAAAACACACATTTTTCAATAGAGTGGTATAATATCAATACCTTTTTAGAATCCTACATTTAATTCAAAAAAGTCAATTGAATATTGGTCTAACATTTAGAGGTCCAAACACACACTAAATGTTCTGGCTTTTAGAGACCCCAGGATGCTGTAATTTCGCCCTGAAGGGTATCTTTTACATACCAGAAAATCTGGTGACATGGCTCCCTCACATTTTCCCACGCTCAAATGCCTACTGAGTGCGCCAGGATTCCATCCTGCAAACTTGGATCAGCCGGCGAGAACGTTACCGCCGAGCCACGCGCAAAATTAACTGACAGAAAGGCTGATTGTTTTAGGTTCAGTTTATTTGTAATTAAAAATCTTATCAATGGAACAATAAAGGATGTAAAATATTCTTGATAATGTACTCTTCGAATGATGCCATTTAAGGCTTATAATTAATGATCCTGTTTGTTTAAGATATGAACACTTCAAGAGCGCTGAAACCTACACCACACGAAAATTTACTTGCAAGCGTGCTGCACAGAATTAATTACTGGTACGTAAACGGCTGGCCTGGGCCTGAGAGATCCAATGCTACTTTGCGTGTGACAGACTAACATAGGTAGATAAAAACTGCAGCGCACCCATACGACGGTAGCCTACAGAGACGACTAGCCTCTAAGCGTTGTGACCTTGAGGTAATTGAAAAATGCCATACTGCTGGGTCTCGGAGGCCACTGTCTGTAGTCTATCATCAGGCGTATTCCTTAAACCTCACGGACTACAATATACGCCGTATTTTAAGACATCTGATTGGCAGATATTTAACTGTACGAGAATATTGATTATTCAAAGTAGTCATCGCTGTAACGCCTCGGTTGTAACCCAGGCCATCTGCTTTGCGTTAAGGTGTACAAATTCATTTAAAAGAGGTTGAAAAAGGTTTTAATTAAAACTGTAGTTCTTGGAATGACTGTGTATGATTAAGGTAATTTTAAGAATTGTTTAGTGAGAGAAATTTAACACGAATAAGCCCCCAGGCGAGCGATTATAATCTATAATAGTATTTCGCAAAATGTGCTCTGAATGTGTAGTTTTCTCAGAACATATTACGACTCCTGGCGATTTAAGAAATAGGCTAATATTGTCGTTTAAATGTGTAGGTATGTAGCCTATATAGCCTAATATAATAAAACCAGGAGATATATTTATTGCCACATTTCATATAAGAGGTATCAAATCCCTAGCCTAATATACGTAATAAACCACATTCCATAAAGGGTCCCAAATCCCTTCCATTGACTAAATTTTATTTGAATAGGTTTTTGTTATTGGCTCAGGATAACCACGTTGACTCTTGACAGACTGTTATACGACGTCTGGTCTAGTACTGTACAATAGATAACTTATCAATGAAGCGAAATAGCTTGTTTTGAAGCTGAGAGTTTAAAGTTCTTTCAAACAGTAGTCAACAAGCGAGGTAAGAAATCACAAGGGGTAACTCTAATAAATGACATGGTATAGCTTAGGCTATGTGGAAGTGGCAACTTGCAGATCGTTGACGTAGTTGTACTGGGTTACACAGTCTAGTCCAAGGTTTGAACGTAGCTCATCTACGATAAGAGAGAGACATGGTATTAATAACATAAAATTTTAAGTGTGTTACTGTTTAAAGTAGCCTAATTGTTTGCTGTTGTAGTTTGTCTGGCAAAGAGAGAGGATGTCCCAAGAGAGGAGATGATTTCCGTGGAGGCTTGGCGTGCAAGGGTCATTACGTGTCAAGTGAGGTTTGTGCCAGAGTCGCACATACAGAAGGGGAAACATGGCATATTCTACAGTGAGGTACTTCTATATAAAACGGAACCTGCCGTTGTACTTGTGGTCATGTATATTTGTGTTTATCAGTTTTTGATACTTGTGAGCTTTATTGTTTAATTCTGGTGCAATATTCTCAATTTAATATAATTTTGGTAGCTGTGCCTAACCGAAATACCTGTAGTAATGGTAAGGAAAATATCTAGAAAAAATGTAGTAATAGATGTTTACTCCTCCACTGTCTGTGGCCCACACAGTCATCCCAAATAGGATCACAACATATATAGACAAAATTACAGACGTGGCCGCCATTAGTCCACATCACTCATGATCGGTTGCGGTAGTTGAGTATACGGGTCCCTTCGTTTGGTCTGCTGGTCTCTTATCAAAACAATAGCTTGCCACGGTGGGTGAGGGGATAGCGTGTCAGTCTACTAACCCCAAGATTACAGGTTCGCCCCTGGCCGTGGTAAGTGATTTTTGAAAGTCGGCAAAAATACGACACGCATACGCATACGATGTTGGCATGTCAAATAACCCATTTGAATTTAGTAGGCCGTGTTCCTAATGGCAAAATTAATCTCGGGAGTTTCCGCCAACACAAAGCTTCTCATTTTTCTAATAGAAAGTGCTATAGTGTTCAAGGAGATTAGATATCTAACCTCCTTGACTTTCATAGTGCTTCAAGGAACAGCGAAATTCTACATGCAAGCTACCCTTTGGGTGTCAAATTACAAAGCTTGCACCCGGCACCCAAGGCCATACGATATTATTATATTATATCAAAACAGTACTGCCAACTTCGCCCTTACAGCACTATACAACTCAAAGAAACGCTCAGTTCATTCTCTAGTGCACATATTCGTGTGCGGCACTCGGTTCATTTGATAGTGCGCCGAATTGAATATCTGGAGAAAATGTAGTAATAGATGTTACTCCTCCGCCGTCTGTGACCCACCGAGCCATCCCAAATAGGATCACAACATATATGGCCAAAATTACAGCTGTGGCCGCCATTAGTCCCAATCAATCATTGGTTGCGGTAGTGAGTATTCGGGTCTCTTCATTTGGTCCGCTGGTCTGTCATCAAAACACCACGGCCAACCTCGCCCTTACGGCACTATATAAAACAAAGAAGCGCTTGGTTCATTCTCGAGTGCGCATATTCGTGTGCAGCACTCGGTTCATTCGATAGTGCGCCGAATTGAATCATTTATTCACTATGGATTGTCGGAGTTGCCAGATATCAATCAGTAAATTAAATCGCCTGTTCTATGATCAATCTGAGAAGTTGCTAAAGCTATTGCAACACCACATTTTAGTACCAAAAACACTACCGTGCATGAAATGTCATCGTGAAGTGGAAGTTAGGAGAATAAAACATAACCTATCTGCAATCTGCAACAAGAGGGAAGTCAAGGCCGCACTCACACCCGACCATACTAACCTTTGTGTTGTCCAATCAAATGGTTTTTGACAATGGTTACAGCCTAATGCGCCCAGATCAATAGATTTGTGTCAACCGTGTCCTGCTAGCTGCGCACCTACACCTACACCCGACCATTCTAACCTTAGTTTTGTCCATCCAATGTTTTTTTCTTACAATGGTTACAACCTAATGCACCCAGATCAATAGTTTTGTGTCAACCGTGTCCCGCTAGCTGCGCGCGGCCAAGGCCGCACCTACATCCGACTATTCTAAAGTTCGTTTTGTCAAATCCAATGGTTTTTGACAATGTTTACAGCCTATCTCGTCCAGATCAATGGTTTTGTGTCAACCGTGCCCCCTTACTGTGCGTGGCCAGGGCCGCACCTACACCCGACCATTCTAACCTTCGTTTTGTCCAATCCAATGGTTTTTGACAATGGTTACAGCCTATCTCGTCCAGATCAAAGTTTTTGTGTCAACCATGCCCACCTTGCTGTGCGTGGCCAGGGCCGCACTTACACCCGACCATTCTAACCTTCGTTTTGTCCAATCCAATGGTTTGTGACAACGGTTACAGCTAACGCGTCCAGATCAATAGTTTTGCATCAACTGTGCCCCGCTAGCTGCGCGCAGCCAAGGCCGCACCTACACCCGACTATTCTAACGTTCGTTTTGTACACTCCAATGGTTTTTGAAAATGATTACAGCCTAACGCGTCCAGATCAATGGTTTTTAATTGCGGTAAAGTGATGTTGGCACCATTGCCTCATACAACCTATATTTACAAATACAGAAATACACAAAAGCCCAATTAACTTATTACTTTTTTCACGTAATTACGTTACGTGTCGTCTGTTGTGTTTTGTATCGGACTAGGTGGCAACTACTGACGTCAATGTGAGCGCCTTGTTGTGAGCCCTCGCTGCGGCAGTTTCAGATACTAACAAATCTGACGATCACGGCTCCGGTTGTTAAATAAAACACACATTTACGTGATTTAGCATATATATCGGGTGAAGTCGGTGCAAAAGTGATGAAGGTTGGTAGTTAAAAGAAAAAATAGGGTATGAAAATGATATATTGTCGAAATGGAAGCAAAAAAAAAAGTGATACGTCATGAATAATTAATATAATTTATAGCTAGATTATGTATTAGAGTAGGTTGGTCTATTGTGAGAGCCCAACATAACCTATATAAATGAGACAAGCTTAATTACATGTCTGCCTTTACATAGCCCTGATTTATTGGAACGGAGCTATACCAGTACGTAGAATGTATGTAAACTGTTGATCTCATTGTATTTCATTTCATTTCACAGGGCATGACACTCTTCAAGAATGGCAGCAGATTATAAGCCACAGTTGTGGAGTAGTGGGATCAGAAAGCCTAAAGGCTGGAATTGTCTGAACTGTTATCCGCGCAGTGGAATCAGGCAAAGGTAACTTATTGGTGAAACTTAAATCTATTAATTTTATACACGTTTTGTGTATATAGGTAGGCTAGATCAGGATATGCTAAGGGAAAGCTATTATACCAGTCTTCAGGATTATGTATTGGGTGCTACGAACTTAACCTATGTGAAAGGGACAGACTGGACAAAAGTGCATAATGCGTGTGCTACTAAGGCATTTCATATTCCGAGTGTGAACTGTGTTTGCGAATTGTGTGAAGAAAGGTGTGAAAGATATCACGTACTAACTTTCCTTGAATTACTTGAAACACTACAGTACGGTATTACATTTCTGTACTCGTCTGTTGTATCTATGTACATTGTGTGCGTTTTTCTTAGTATAATTATGAGACAGGCATAATAACTTGACTTCCATTCTACGTACCGTTCTAGCCCCGTTCCAATAAACCAGGGCTATGTAAAGGCATAAGAGACAGAAAAAATGAAAATCCACCGCCTGCTTCCAGTCTCCGACCGGATCAGGAATGGAATGAATGAAGTCCCCATCTAGCGGCGAGGATATGGACTGTGCCGGCTGCCGAGGCCTGACGCACTCCTCTGGGGCAATGATTAAATGAATGACAGATGAAATGAAATGATAGTGGAGAGTGTTGCTGGAATGAAATTTTGACAGGGAAAACCGTAGTTCCCGGAGAAAAACCTGTCTGCCTCCGTTTTGTCGAGCACAGATCTCACATGGAATGACCGAGATTTGAACCACGTACCCAGCGGTGAGAGGCCAGCGTGCTGCCGCCTAAGCCACGGAGGCTTCATAAGAGACAGACATTAGGAACATTCGACCTCATATTGGTCCGTATAGACTGATATTCCTATTTGACCATTATTTATACATTTCCGTATGTTCAATACAATTAATTCGTAAATTATCTTAATTCAACCTTGGGACATGTTTCGAGCTTAACGAATTAGCACTTCTTCAGCCAGGTGCTGAACTGTTTATCTTTTCCTCCTGTAGTCTTTCCCTTTTCTCTTTTCTTCGGCGTGTCAATTATCGGAATTGTTCTCTTTTCTTCTTGATTATTACTGGCCAGAATAGCCGAGCAGATCAGTGGACATTTCTATAATTGCTGATTAAGGTTCGTTATAGTGATTTCTCACTATGCCGAATCGTGATCAGTGATACCTCTTTCCTTTTACTTTCTCTTTTCCGTCTCCTGTGACAACCCTTTGTTACTCTCTGGGCAGTCTTCTGTTTATTCTATCCTGGTAGTACCTTTTTGTTTGTGCGCCCGCTCTCGTTTTCTAGATGCCTTGTTTTCTATCCGTTTTTACCCATTCGTGTGTGTTTATTATAAAGGTGCGCGTAGAGGTGCGAATCTAGTTCATTTAATGTAATTCCGTGATGCCGGATGAATGCTGATACCATCAAGGTAGGTTACGTATTTTTGTCTTTACTCATCGTATGGAATACTAGGGCGTTTGGCCTTTTCTTGTATGTCCATGGAGTATCTGTTTCGTTCCCGTTATCTTTGTCTCCATTTCGTCTATCTTTTTGTGTAGGTATTTGGTACGGTTTACTGTATAGTGTGTTCACCAGTAAGACCTATGCCATACCTCTTATCTTTTTGTTTGCCTCTTATCATAGGATTGCGTTTTCATATGCAAGTCCATGAGTATGGCGTAATCCCTTTTCTAGCGTAACGTATTTTGATGGATATCTTTTATTTTGTGTAACGTAACATCTCTCGTGTTTATTTCATTTCGGTTAGTTGCCTCTCATTTTGTGTTTATTCATTTACGTCATATCTACGTGCGCTTTTATTAATACTCCGTCCCTCTCGTACTCCCTCACCTCCTTCAGGGCTATTTGAGTTGCCGTTCGTTCTTTGACGGAAAACTCACGTTTCCTGACTTCTTGTCTAGCCCTTATAATCTGCTACTCTTCACAATGTAATTTTACTCTAAGAGCATTCTTCCCCCATACCTTTCCCTCGTATCGCCCATAACCTTAATGTCACGGTCCCTTGAACTGACAGATTATCTTGTCAACCATATAACCTTACATTAGCGTGTTAAGCTTCCTCGTCATACCTTAGGAATATTTCCTTGGAGAATACATTACCGTTCCTTTACTTTAGTGTTGAGTATGTGTACCTTATTTAGTGCGTTATTTAGTCTTTATTTCTTTAAGCTAGGCTAAGCTAGGCCCATGGTTCTCAATGAATAGCGCATTCGAATAGAACTTGCATTCACATCGCAGTGAATGTACGTTCAATCCATCGCCTCTGATACCTTCATAACCTTAGTCCGGTTTAATGGGCCCAGCGCCAGGCTAATTGGTACACACTTCCACTGCGACAAACATCTGCGAAAGGCCAGACGGCACAAAATGGTAGCAGAGCGTGGTTACTATTCGAATGTATCGCTCTACATGTAACTACACCTAGTTTCATTCCCCAGAATGACATAAGAGGACCGCTTAGCCCACAAATACGTCCACCTCTATGTGTAAGTTGGTAATAAGGTACTATATCGTTTTTTTATCATGTGTCGAGAGTGAAAGATGGCTGCGGTTTGTTGACAACTAGGCCATTATATATCATCGCCAATAAAAGCAATTGGATACCCCATCCCATTACTGCTGAAGAACGAATATTTAAGAATAAGTGAGTAACATTTCTCTACATTTTACTGCCTTTCAAGGTATTGTAACGTTCCATTTATTTGTGTGGGTAATTATGTCACGGCTATTCAAATTTTAATGTCTCGCCTTTCCATGCCATTAACTGGTCAAGAAACTATCGATATTATATATCGTAACCTACATCTAGAATACAAGTTCTATGTACGTAGATCTTCTGTATTCGTTATTTATGACATCCTTAACTTGGGAAGGGAATTCGAAGGTAATTATCGCCTGTGTAAAGAGTATGTTTCACCCCCTCCTACCCCTGATACAATGGTTCCTGTACTACCTTTTAATAGCACTGAAAGATACGATTCTTTAACTCCAAGTGTTGTTTCGCCTACTGTCAATAACGCTGGACATTGTCACCTACTACATACGTCAATTACTCATTCCACTGCTAGTAGGCCTGTGAAGTTCAATCGCGCCATCTATCCGCAGTCAACAGAACTCGACCCTCATCTGTTAATCATGTCCGAACCAATGTTGCAACAGATACCACACCTATTAATATACGTCCTCGTTGTGATTCTTTTCGCACTGGTTAACACGACAGTTCACATACATGTTGGAATTGTGGTAAAGAATATAATTTCTGTATGTGCACACACCGTCTTAAGGTTTTCTGTTTCGGTTGTGGATTACGAGTTGTAATTAGAACTGCGTGTCCACGATGTAATCCCCGCCAGGGAAACTAATGAGGCTAAGAAGATTTATTTCAGCAGGGACCACGCTTCGGTGATGACTGATGTTCTTCCCATCACAAATAGGTTCTACGTAGGAAGGTATATCATTGCTTTTCAGGTAAAAAAACTAGGTATTGGAGAGCTCCACTCTGTGAGCAATGTAGGGACGTACCATGAAACTTGTAAGTGACGACAACCTGCAACAAATATCTACCGCTCATATTATCCAACTGAAGCGTTTTTTCAGTAAGTCCATATATCTTTGTCACATTTCTTCTCTTTCTCTTAAATATTTATTTGTTCTTGTGACATGTTTTTCAGCTCTATTTGCTTTGAGTTAACGTGCGATGGCGCAAGATTGCGTTGCTATCAATTATAATTATCTACTTTTTCGGGTTATTCCTTCGAATAATATTTAAATAGATGACGTCCAGTCATTTTTCTTCGTACCAAATGTAATCTTTGTCGGAGTACTGTGGTAGTCGTCACTCAACTTTATCCCATTGTTAGAATAAATTAATATCGCTCTCAATTAATCGTTCTTTCTTGTTTTAGTTAATTATTGCTATCTGCTCTCTGACATCCTACCTTGGGAGATTATAGAAGACAGCTTTTGTGTACTTACATTTATTATATTTTGTATATCTGTAACTTTGTAATTTTTGGATAATATTTTGGCGAGGAAGCTAGGGTTTTTATTTTATTTTACTATTTTATTTATCTGATTTAACTTACGTTCTTGTTGTGAAATTTTCGTCTTTTGATTTTTATATTTTTCTTCAATGAAATACACACCTTTTGAGTACTCCCCGTCTTCCTCCTACTTTTAGGGTCCTTCCCGTCAGAGTTTCGTGATGTACCCGTTTTTCTACCCTTCTCCCTTCCTTGTGTTTGTTTAATTAAAATTTTTGTTCGTCTATTTTGTTGGACGCAACAAAAATTTTGGGGGAGTGTGAGGGAATCTCAACTGTTTTTCTTTTCCTCCTGTAGTCTTTCCCTTTTCTCTTTTCTTCGGCGTGTCAATTATCGGAATTGTTTTCTTTTCTTCTTGATTATTACTGGCCAGAATAGCCGAGCAGATCAGTGGACATTTCTATAATTGCTGATTAAGGTTCGTTATAGTGATTTCTCACTATGCCGAATCGTGATCAGTGATACCTCTTTCCTTTTACTTTCTCTTTTCCGTCTCCTGTGACAACCCTTTGTTACTCTCTGGGCAGTCTTCTGTTTATTCTATCCTGGTAGGACCTTTTTGTTTGTGCGCCCGCTCTCGTTTTCGAGATGCCTTGATTTTCAATCCGTTTTTACCCATTCGTTTGTGTTATTATAAAGGTGCGCGTAGAGGTGCGAATCTAGTTTATTTAATGTAATTCCGTGATTCCGAATTAATGCTGATATCCTCAAGGTAGGTTACGTATTTTTGTCTTTGCTGATCGTATGGAATACTAGGGCGTTTGGCATTTTCTAGTATGTCCATGGAGTATCTGTTTCGTTCCCATTATCTTTGTCTCCATTTCGTCGTATCTTTTTGTGTAGGTATTTGGTACGGTTTACTGTATAGTGCGTTTACCAGCAAGACCTATGCCATACCTCTTATATTTTTGTTTGCCTCTTATCTTAGGATTGCGTTTTCATATGCAAGTCCATGAGTATGGCGTAATCCCTTTTCTAGCGTAACGTATTTTGATGGATATCTTTTATTTTGTGTAACGTTACATCGCTGGTGTTTATTTCATTTCGGTTAGTTGCCTCTCATTTGGTGTTTATTCATTTACGTCATATCTACGCGCGCTTTTATTAATACTCCGTCCCTCTCGTACTCCCTCACCTCCTTCCGGGCTATTTGAGTTGCCGTTCGTTATTTGACGGCAGACTCACGTTTCCTGACTTCTTGTCTAGCCCTTATAATCTGTTTCTCTTCACAATGTAATTTTACTCTACGAGCATTCCTCCCCCATACCTTTACCTCGTATCGCCCATAACCTTAATGTCACGGTTCCTTGAACTGTCAGATTTTCTTGTCAACCATATAACCTTACATGAGCGTGTTAAGCTTCCTCGTCATACCTTAGGATTATTTCCTTGGAGAATACATTACCGTTCCTTTACTTTAGTGTTGAGTATGTGTACCTTATTTAGTCCGTTATTTAGTCTTAATTTCTTTAAGCTAGGCTAAGCTGGGTCCATGGTTCTCAATGAATAGCGCATTCGAATAGAACTTGCATTCACATCGCAGTGAATGTACGTTCAATCCATCGCCTCTGATACCTTCATAACCTTAGTCCGGTTTAATGGGCCCAGCGCCAAGCTAATTGGTACACACTTCCACTGCGACAAACATCTGTGAAAGACCAGATGGCACAGTGCAGTCATTATAGTATAAAAACACTCATTTAAAAACACATAGTTCATAATCAAGTGCAATCTCAAAATGTCCATTAAAACCAATGTTAGAGTGAAACTTGGCATGCCCCAAAAATTTACATTATCATATTACACATAAGACGCATAATCTTTATCAATAAAATTTTGAAGTTGCTTCCCTCCAGCAGACTTCCTCGTCCCACACACACAAAACGACAAAACTATGGCATGCTCAATCTGTTAAATACCACTAAACCAACACCAAGTCATAACTTGACGACTCATGGAAATGTTCAATCAATCCTATTTCCCATTTATATGGCAAGCTTTCTGCCAATTGCTGCATTGGAGCATCCTTATTTACGGTAACTATAATGAAAGAAAAAGAAAAAGGACTAACCAAATATATATTACTTAAAACTTGGAATAACGTTTAACCTAATTCAAGTGAATTTAAAAACTTACGTTAATCCAGTAAATATCTTCAAGCTGTATGCAGCCTGCATTTTCTTGTAAGGAAATATTAAGTATACTAGTTAGAAATATTGATCCCAAAAATATGATTTAAACATCCTATATATATATTAGTATTTCGGGAGGAAGATTTAGGGTTGATGCATAAGCGATTTAAAAACTCTTCCTACATGGAGTCATATCGTTCACACTGTTCCTACCCAGATCGCTGGAAGGATATCCTGATGATGATGAGCATGTGTTTTATATGCCCCTCAATAATATTATTGCTTTTATATGGTATTTACAAATGTTGTTCTCTTTGCAGGTATTTTATGTGAATGGATGCGACCTATGATTGTTCTTCTGTTGAGCTCTTCGAAGCATCAGGATAACTGAAGAGATGAGTTTTAAGAATGAACATTGCAATCTCGTCTTCAATTAGCTGTAATGTCAACCAGTCTTTATCATCTCTGTAAATATTTTAGTAAAGTACACATTATGCAATTTTATTATTTATCGTAAGTAGTTCCAACTTTCTGTACCAGATGTAAATATACCTACTGGTGAACGTTGGAACATGGATAGAGCGTTACAACGAAATCGAACATAGAAATTTAGCTTCACACAAGTTAATCTGTGGAAGGAAGTTTTACATGCCATAAATATATGACATGGGACCGCCGGCTTTACTTCCCCTCCGTAGGAAGGCATACAGAAGGATTTTAACGCTCTTTAAAAATCAGACGACTTCGACCGTGTTTGAACCCGCTTTCTTGGGCATAGCAGTTCAGCATGCTACCAACTACGCCACCGAAGCCGCTATTATGCAATTAATACCTCTTAACTTAGGAATATTCTTGTCAATGCTTGGCTATTAAGGAATACGTTTCTCAACCTTGCTTATTACAACAAACCTCTAAGCATTTACATTGAATAGAAAGTCATACTGAGCCTTGGTAGCAATAAGATATTGCAACGAAGAAGGAAATCTGACAACCTGGCAAATTTTATTCCCTTCTTAGTGTATCCTGTTTCCTCCAGAGAACACAGCCTGCAAGGTTCCAGGCCTGCTTCAAGACCAAGGTCAATTGTGAAAACTTCCTGCCTTAATGCAACCCTTGCTCCCAGCCACATCCATTTAATTCCACAACCATATAGCATCATCCTCAAGACTCGAGGTGATGCCAAAGCCAACCTAATAAATAAGATAGGCATTGCGCGCCTACACTCCGTCCAAGCAATCTGCGAAGTGCCAGTGTGAAAACACGTAGTCTACGCACTGGAGTGACTCGGATGACTTGTCCAATTTAGGCGCAATGTCAGTGAATAATTAACGCAGGAAGGTGGTGCGACCTTGGCTTTAACCAACTCGCGTAATGGCTGGGCTGCCAAGCCTCACCCATCGTATTCTATTTTCACTTCCTCCGTTCTCCCTGGGGCTCACAACTTGTGGGATGCGGGTTGGCGACCACGGGACCCCAGCTGAGTCTGGCATTGATTCCACTTACTTGTGTCGGGCTCCTCTCTGTTATCTTTCCTCTCGACCTCCCTTGGTCAACTCTCGTTCTTTTCCGGCCCCGACGGTTTTAGGGTATCCGAGGCCTAGGGAATCTTTCACATTTCCGCCTGAATTGGGCCTTATCTCATCTTTCCTGATCCCACATTCTGTGAGGGATCAGACCTCACGTGTTTTTTTCATTATATTTCCTTTTCTATTTAAGATTCCTGCACTGTTTTTGTTAATTGTCTAAATTCCCTTCAGCGAATTTTTTTTTGCATCTACACTCCATTTTGTAGGTATTTTCAATCTAAGTTGCATTTAGTAAGTCTTCTCGATCCAAATTGCATTTTGTGAGTATTTTTAACCTCAAATCAATTTTATAAGGATTGACAGTCTAAATTGTTTTTAGTAAGTCTTTTGTAAGTACTTTCAGTCTCACTTAATTTTCGTTCTTATTTCCATTTCATTGTAATTTTTGCCATCCCCCAGACCATTAGGGGCCGATAACCTAGATGTTAGGCCCCTTAAAACAATTATCATCACTTCCTCCGTGTAACGTCATGCGCAAACCTACTTCACAGATTCCGTGGATGAGGTACAGGTGACTATGTTACCCTCGAACTCCTCCCACCCGAATCTTCCGTTCTCCCCCTTCATCATTCTCCCTCCCCTCCTCTCTGCAGTAATCAACGGAGTAGACATTAACTACTCTTGACACCAACATCCTTCAAGAATTGCAGTTCAATCAATTGTATGTTTACCCCTTATTGTTCCCGTTTTCCAGCGGGGTCGGGAGTGAGATGCGATGGCTGATGGTTTTTATAGAAGGATGCCCTTCCTGATGCCAACCTTGAGAGAGGAGTTAATGAGAGATTAAATGACTGATGGTGAATGAAACTGGGCAAGGATGTGGAAGGAAGCGGCCGTGGCCTGTCAGATGGTACCGTCCAAGCATTTGTCTGGAGTTGAAAATGGGAAACCACAGAAAATCATTTCATGAACGGCCGAACCCACGCGTGTACTGAGTCAGCAGAGAGTTTGACCCCATGACCTAACACTGCGCTTTAGCGATCGTAGTAGTTCAATCAATTGAATGTTACACAAGTAAATTTAAGCAATGCCGGACTCCGGTAGTCTCCAACTCACGTCTCACTAGGTGTGAGCCCCTGGGGGAACTAGGTAAGTGACAAATTCTGTACGATATTGTGCTTGTGAAGTTCACGCCACGGTTTTTGGCAGGTCAGTACCAGTTCCACTGTCGTACAGAGGACAGTCACACGAGTTTTCAGTTGTGTGGAAAGGAACTCTTGTATCAAGCGCACAAGCCTGAGGTTCACCACCTGTCCTCTGTATGATTGCGCAATCTGAGCTCACCAGCCAAAAACCTTGGCGTAAACTGTATCAAGTTTAAATGGCTACAAATACGTCACTGTAATTAAACAGGGTGTCTACCGGTAACGAAAAGTACCTAACTTTTATGTCTGTTTTGTTAGAAGAATCGAAAATTAGCCGAGGTCACCCAGGTCGGTATAATTCATTTAAACTCGCGCCGCTAGTCTGAGATACGATGGAGCTAGTATCACGTAAGCGGCGCCGATTGCGTAAGCTATATTTCCCTGTGCCCCATGTTATGGAAATCCACATTCAGGAGGTTATGGATAAGCATGATCGCTCAGATTAATGCACTTCTTTTCAACAGAACCAATGGAAATAGTTATTCTGATAGAGCTGAGAGAGCGTTGCCAGTAGACAGAGCAGAGACGCTACTCATTTAATCAACACAATAACATATTGGTCCAGATCGCAGATGACGCTACAGTATTTAAGGCGAAATCAATCTGACAAAAAAGGGAAAATTATGAAATATTGCTATCATTAAATAAAATGTAACACCTCTAATTCGCATTGAAGACACACCTCCATGTTTGAAGTAGTATGCAATATGGCAGTCATCTGTTCAATACATTAAAGTCAAGAAACATAGCCAGAGGCGAAACACTCACTCGCAGAAAGGTTTAGGAAATGGAAATAGTTTTTCTGATAGAGCTGATAGAGCGTTACCAGTAGACAGAGCAGAGACGCTACTCATTTAATCAACACAATACCATATTGGTCCAGATCGCAGATGACGCTACAGATGACTTTTCGTAAATCCGATGTCAGAAACGTCTTAATACTAATTTATTTAACGCAATACCGTACCGATACAGAACACATATAGCAGATTCGAATTTACAAACTTCCACCTAATTGGCATTCAAAACCTCGACCATCCAGGGCACTACAAGTGACTTTTCGAAAATCCGATGTAAGAAACGTCTTGATACTAATTTTATCAACACGATACCGTACCGATTCAGATCAACTATCGCAGATTCGAATTTACAAACTTCCATCTCATTGGAATTCGAACCCTTGACCCTCCAGAGCGCTACAGCTGACTATTCGAAAATCCGATGTAAGAAACGTCTTAATACAAATTTAATCAACACAAAAACGTATCGATTCCGATCATATATCGCAGATTTGAATTTACAAACTTCCGCCTCATTGGGATTCGAAACCTCGACCCTCCAGGCCGCTACAGGTGAATTTTCGAAAATCCGATGTAAGAAACGACTTAATATCAATTTAACCAACACATAAACGTACCAATCCGGACCACATATCACAGATTCGAATTTACAACCTTCCACCTGATTGGGATTCGAACCCTCGACCCTCCAGAGCGCTACTGCTGACTTTTCGAAAATCCGATGTAAGAAACGTCTTAATAATAATTTGCTCAACACAATACCGTACCGATTCCGATCACTCATCCCAGATTCGAATTTACAAACTTCCACCTTATTAGGATTCGAACCCTCAACCCTCCAGGGCGCTACAGGTGACTTTTCGAAAATCCGATGTAAGAAACGTCTTAATACTAATTTAATCAACGCAATACCGTACCGATTCTGATCACCTATCGCAGATTCGAATTTACGAACTTTCACCTCATTGGAATTCGAACCCTTGACCCTCCAGAGCGCTACAGCTGACTTTTCGAAAATCCGATGTAAGAAACGACTTAATCCTAATTTAATCAACACACAACCGTACCGATTCCGATCACATATCGCAGATTCGAATTTACAAACTTCCACCTCATTGGGATTGGAACCCTCGACCCTCCGGGGCGCTACAGGTGACTATTCGTAAATCCGATGCGAGAAACGTCTTAATACTAATTTAACCAACATAACACCGTACCAATTGTGATCACATACCACAGAATCGAAATTACAAAATTCAACCACTCTGGGATTCGAACACTCGACAATCCACGGCTTTACATTTAACTTTTCGAATATCTGATGTAAGAAACGTCTTAATACTAATTTAACCAGCACAATACCGTACCGATTCTGATCACATATCGCAGATTCGAATTTACAAACTTCCACCTCATAGGGATTCGAAACCTCAAATATACAGGACGCTACAGGTGATTTTTCGAAAATTGAATATCCGATGTAAGAAACGTCTTAATACTAATTTAATCAACACAATACCGTACCGATTCCGATCACACATCGCAGATTCGAATTTTAAAACTTCCTCCTCCTTGGGATTTATGTGATCGGTATCGGTACGGTATTACGTTGATTAAATTATTATTCAGACGTTTCTTACATAGGATTTTCAAATAGTCACCTGTAGTCTGCTCTAGGGTCGAGGGTTCGAATCCCAATCATGTGGAAGTTTGTAGATTTGAATTTGCGATATCTGATCGGGATCGGTACCGAATTGTGTTGATTAAATTAGTATTAAGACGTTTCTTACATCGGATTTTCAAAAAATCACCTGTAGTGTTCTGGAGGGTCGAGGGTTCGAATCCAAATCCGGCAAAAGTTTGTAAATTCGTATCTGCGATATGTGATTCGGATCGGTACCGTACGGTATTGTGTTGTTTGAATTAGTACTCAGACATTTCTTAATTACGATTTTCGAAAAGTCTCCTGTAGCCCCCGGGAGGGTAGAGATTTCCATTCCCAATCTGCGTTGTGTGTGCCGGATCGGTGCGGTATTGTGTTGATAACATTAGTATTAATACGTATCTTAATTCAGATATACGAAAAGTCAACTGTAGCGCCGTTAATATTTGAGTGTTCAATTCCCTTTCCTGAAGTCGGTGGTATATTCGATTAGCGATGTAGGCCTAAGTTCCGGATTAGTTCGGTTTAGTGTTGCTGTGCCCGTAGCGCCTTGGAGCCTGGATGGTGTCTTTCGTAGGTTCACGGTCCCCTCCTTTGCAATCCTAACCTGAAATGCAATTATATAGACTATTACAGGTAGCCTAACTCAATAACTCAGGTTATCTGAAATTAGAAATTATATTGATGGCAATGGATGCTCTGCCTGTGACAGTAGGCTAATCGTAAATATACCGTATATCATTAGGACAGATGACTTTGCAGTTCCGTCCTTTCATACAACAATAACTAGCCTAGGGTGACCAGATGCTGATAATGAAAAAAAGGGACACTCAGGCATGTCACGTCAATTATTGTCTGTCGAGAAAGCGGATCCTATAATTGGGCATTTGTGCAATATTTATGATATTTAATTTCAAAATAAATATTTTATTCACTAAAACATGATATAGTATATTGCATTTCTTAAATCACGTCTATATAGTCACTCTCAAACATATTCTAAAATTTAGACAATCTAACAAATAAATTTTAAAAAATATCACTTAGAGGCTATATTGAATCCTTGACCGAGAAAACCGATTCATATCCAATATCTGGGTCAGTCTTTTCTTTTTATATACTTTAAAGAGTTATGAATTACCTTCAAAAGGTTTGAGTGTTCTAACAAAAATTTATAGAAACTTGAGCAAGATACATCACGAAAATGTGGCTTGGTCAAGATCATTGCCTTAACAGTTTCAACATTGAGCCTGTTCTTTTCATCTGACCACATACAATTGATAATTGAAAACACTCTCTCTAAGGCTGCATTAGTTCCTGGAATCATCAAGGCAAAGGTCACAAGACACGCAATACATTTGTATTTAATGTTTTCCCAGTCCCTAACACAAAATATCTCAACCCACTTATCTTCAGTAGCTGTACCATGTATCTTCCAGGTTTCACTTTTTGCTTCAAAAATATTTTGGACATGTCTTACTTCATCAAATAGTTCACCTTCATCAATTACTTTTTCTGAATGACTGTCAATTTCTGCAATCCACTGCACACACTGCTGAACTCATTCTACAATGGAGGACTATTCAGCTGAACCCACTGAAGTTCTTTCAGTTTATCGAAGGGTAGTGTCCAGTTCTCCATGTATTGATGAAAAGTGACATAAAAACTGTTCGCAGACTCCGTAATTTTATGATCATTGATCAAACCACCATCTTCTAATTGCTTTAGTAAAGAGATCATTATGGATATTCGAAAATTCTGGTCCTTCCTGCACCCAAGCTTATTTTTCAAGGCATGTAATTCATTAGCAACTTCACTGCCACATATATTGTCTTTCTCAATTCTCTTTATCGTGTTTGCACACACCTTGAGTTGTGAATTAATAAAATGAAGCCATAGTAAGGATTGTGGATTACTGAAAAAGTCTTTTAGTACTTAAGGACACTTTTCTTTTGAAAGAAAATAAGACTTGAGGCTATCAAACATATCAATAAGTCTGTTAACAGCTGGTTGTAAGGAGAGCCATCTTGTTTTTACACTTCCCAATATCTGCTTGTACTCAACATCCACAAACTCACAGAAGCTCTTCAATTCTGCCAGTCGAACAGCATAAATGTGAAAATACTGGAACACTTTATTAACAATTGTGTCAACATCAATAGGTAAAATGTCTGCACTTGTCTGCATAGCGTTGTGTACAATGTGGGCACCACAACCTATTCCAAAAATGTTTTCATTTATCCCATGTCTTAACTAAAAAAAAACATTGTTGGTGCCTTTTCTTCCAACCCCACCGAAGCTGGTGTTGCAGTTATCACCACAGAAAGCAATAACTTTATCAGTTAACTTGTATTGTTCCAAGATGTGAAGAATGAGGTTTGTTAGCATCTCTGCTGTTTCCCCGGAAAGTGCTCGAAACTCAAGAAATTTGATTTGAACGCCTTTATTTGGTACGAAATACCTTACAAGTACTGGAACTAATTTCAAGTTGTTGTGGTTTGAAGAATCAACCATAACTGATACATATCTGGCATTTTGCAAGTCACTGGTGATTTCACTTAACGCAAAAGGAGCTAAGACATTAACTACGATGGCCTCACACTTGGTTCTCCCACATGTAAACTTCCTTTCAAATAAAGTACGCACAAGAGTTGATGTGCAATCCATCGATCTGAAGGAGTGGTTATGTTTAACCGTATGAAAAGTAAACTCAACTTCTAAAGCAGCAAGACGTTTCCCTTCTTCATCCTCTTTACCTTGTGTTGTCATGAAGGAGGTTAATTTATGGCTTCAACTCTTAGCAGCCTCTGCCACTTAATTCTTCTTCTTTTGTATATGTTGGAAAATGTCCGATCGACCGCCTTTACATAAAGTACACACTATTTTGTCTTGATCTTCCTTAAGAAAGGGAAATTCTTCCTTTAATACATCCGTGAAATTACACTTTCGTTTCGGCATTCTCAACTATTCATAAAATAGTGCGGAACAACTCGTCACGATTAGTAACTATAGAGTACTGAAAGACGCGCGCTTGTAAACATTATAAGACGTTTAACGTGAAGTTTACTTACAATTACTTACAATAAAACAAAGTTTCCCTCGCACGCAACGATGGTGTTATGTTACAAATTTGTTATTCCGCATGCATCGGCATGTATGCCAACCACAGCCTACAAAATTTACCCTATGAAAGATAATTATTTGCGAAATTACCCTAGGAAAGAGAATTAGTGTGTTGGTTGATTGGCGATACTTTGAACGAAGTATCTCTCGGATAATATTTGAATCTTGGGATACAGAAAATCAAATGAATTAAGTAACGCATGTATGCAAAACTGCGCGCACATTAAAATATCTCAAGAAAACGGGATTTAACGGGACGAATGTTAAGAAAACGGGACATTTTGCGTCCCGTCAAAGATTTGTCGGGACAACGGGACCAACTACTGAAAGAAGGGACAATCCCGTTAAAAACGGGACGTCTGGTCACCCTAAACTAACCCGTATTTTTAACCTAGGCTTAATTGTCGAATACCACATGTCTGGTCTATTTTTGTGTTAGTATATTTTATTCTCGTCTGTGAGTGAGTTTTTTGTCTTTCTCGCACTATTCATTGCTTCATTGGATGTAATCGGTATGGTATATTGCACTATCACAACATAAATATCTCGGCTCTCATCAGATAAATCTTTATTGCAGCCAAATAGCCAAGATGAAATTGCAATTTTTACATGTTTGCATATTCAGATATTGACTTTGTCCTTTTTGTGCATAGTTCGATGTGATAACGATAACATGCCGTTTCACACAGCATACATTCACAGCCAATATGCTATTTGGATCGTGGAAGTTTGTGTTCTTGCATATCAGGTGGTGGAATCCATGGACTGCCATCCTAGTGATGACGTGTCTTATTTCGACGTTTTCATTCGTCCACGCACTGTCTACCATGGCTCCTGTGCTGTAGAATGCCGGTTGTTTGTTTTGTGTTGCTATTTTCTCTTCCCGTCTGCTACATACTGGCGCATGCGCATTGGCAAAGCTACGGACTTGGCCTGAATCCGCCCGCAGTTCCGTCGGCACTTGGGAAGTTTCGCCGCACCGCAAAATACCCAGAAATATGAACCAATATCTTTGAGCATATAACTTTGTGTAATTATTTTAGATAAGATTCAAAGTTTATATAGCCTAATTATTACTGGTAATACAAAAAAGTTGTAAAATACAACACAACACACAAATACAATTTTATACTTAATGAATTTTCTATTATGATCTATGGAGTATGAATGGCAAATATCTAGCAAATCTATATATATAAAAGAAAGTCGTGTTAGTTACACTATTTATAACTCAAGAACGGCTGAACCGATTTGGCTGAAAATTGGTGTGGAGGTAGCTTAGAACCAGGAGACGGACATAGGATACTTTCTATCCCTTGACGTGACATAAAACGTCAAAGAGAATACAAGTCACTATAAAACGTAACGCAAATGACAGCTATGGCAAGTCCTTTCCAGGCAACAGTAGCTCTTGACGAGACACGGCCGACTGGATGCGAGTAGCACTCTCCACTACTGGGAAAGAAAATGAGGCTCTTAACATGAAATCCCATTAGTTACTCAACGT
The DNA here is from genome assembly GCA_946902985.2 of Meconema thalassinum. NCBI lineage: Eukaryota > Metazoa > Arthropoda > Insecta > Orthoptera > Tettigoniidae > Meconema > Meconema thalassinum. Next base: position 243,239,900 of record OX336395.1, read on the forward strand.
CATTTGTATAGGGGTTGTAAATCCAATTTACAATAGATGGCGCGAGTAACTTCAACAAAATGGCGTGCGTTTGTTTCAAGAAAGTCCCACATGCGTTCATATACCATTCATCCCATTGCGATGAAACTTGGGTGAGATGTTCTGTAGACATCAGGTAAGGTTTCTGGCTGAGTAAATCCACTTAACAATTGGTAGCGCACGTGTAGATTCAACAATTGAGCGAAGACGGGCGAAGCGTTTCAACAAAGTCCTGTATGCGTTCACATACCATTCGTTCGATAGCGATGAAACTTGGGTGAGAGGTTGTGTACACTACAGGCAAGGTTTCTGGGTTAGTAAATCCACTTTACAATAGGTATCGCACAAGTAGATTCAACAAATGAGCGACGGCACGCGAATCGTTTATACAAAGTCCCGTATGCGTTCATATACCATTTGTCCGAAAGCGATGAAACTTGGGTGAGATGTTGCGTACACTTCAGGGAAGGTTTCTGGCTTAGTACATCCACTTTACAATAGGTATCGCACAAGTAGATTCAAGAAATGAGTAACGTCGTGCTTATCGTTTAAAAAAAATCCGTGTGCGTTCATATACCATTCATGCGATTGCAATGAAATTTTGAGAAATGTTGTTTCCACTCCCGCAAAGATTTCTGATTTAGTAAATCCATTTTACAATTGGTAGCACACGATTAGATTCAATTAACGGCCGACAGCGCGTGAATCGTTTCAACCAAGTTCCGTATGCGATCATATAACATTCATCCAATTATCATAAAACTTTGGGGAGTTGAGCACAGTCCTGCGAAGGTGTATGAATTAGTAAATCCGTTTTCCAATGGGTGACGCACAAGTAGATTCAACAAATGAGTAACAGCGCGCGAATCGTTCATACAACATCCCGCATGCGTTCATATGCCATTCATTTCATTGCGATGGAACTTTGGTGAGTTGTTGAGCACGCTCCTAGGACTTTTTGAGAGAGTTAATCAATTTTACAATAGTTTAGAGGTGGTTAACGGAAAAAGAATCCAAAAGCACTTCAACAAACAAAGTTACAACGCCAACACTTTCTTTGATTGGCATTGCAACGCATGCCGGATACAGCTAGTATCTAAATATTTGTCAAGTTACTAAGCAGAAAGGTAAACTGTTTTTTATTTACTAGTTGATAATTTATTTCTCAAAAGTACCATACTGTGGAATTCTCAGTTTTGCCTCACAAGGCAGAGTGTACCCCGTTCCAGCATTCAGACAAGAATTAAAATTTCTTGGCAGAGCCGGGAATCGAATTCGGACCTCCGGGGCGGCCGCCAAGAATGCTAGCCACTACACCACGAGGTAGTCTAATTTCAATCTTAATATTGTTTATAACTTAGCCAATAAGTTAAGATTAGGGTACAACCAAATTTACAATTATTTAATGCTCTTACCAAAGCATCACTTTCTTAATTTTTATTGGCTTTTTCCGGGGAAAGGGGGGGAGGGCTGGAGCCCCCTCAGCACCCCCCTTATATACGCCCTAAGATAAATACATCTTTCTCACTTCCGCTCAATGAGAAGTATGAGTTTTCATTTGAACTGGGCATTGTGTGGTATCTGGAGATCTGTACTTAGCTAGTCCTGATTCTCAAAGAAGCGTGTGCTACGATCAGTTAACTTGTACGGAACCTATTTCAGTCGCGCTGATAGGTGTGTTATGTACTAACAATCAGATATCCCCGCCTCGCCCAAACATTTTTCAGGTTTGTGAGTGTTTGGGATCAAAGGAAGTAAACATATGATGCACGCATTCGAGAGTTGCTCCATTTCACTTCTGTATATATGCGAACAGGCGTTAATAACACCCATAAATTGCTCATTTCATCCACTCAGTCCCAATGACTTGTATTAGAATTTACTCGACATTATTCTCTAACTCATTTCATCAAGTAGGATTTACTGTTATTGATACTGTGCACCTCGCAGGATATATTCGGAATACCAATATTGCATTTGGAGGACTGAGATTACCTCATTAGATGTATGAGGCTATTTTGGTAAATAAGTGTTTAGGTAAATGATGTTCTAGTAAATTTCTGTGTTCTAGTTTTCTAACGTAATGGACGAGCAAGCAGTGATCAAAAGTGAGCCGGAATGGTCGACAGAAACAGAACTTGGCCGACATTGTAAGTGTATTTTAATTCCACATATTGTGTAACATTGCAATCTTAGTGATGTCCAAGACAACATATTTGTAGTTAGTAAGGTAAATTATATTAAGCAGTAAGTTAATCAATATCTGTTAACTAGAAGGCATATTGTGTCTGTATTTTCATACTTGTGTATTCATTACCATTGAGAAGCTGAAACAATGTTTAGACATTCAGAATGATTTTTCCTCTCAAAATTCAATGCCCCCTTTTTATTCAATAGACATAGAACATAGCCGTTGTTTTGAATAAAGACCTACTGTGTTGCCGCATCATAATATGTATGTTATTGCACTCACTCACTAGAAAGTGCACTAGAAAGAATTATATTTGGAATCCCCTCCGTGCCAAGACTTGAATTGCTAGAGATTGGGGGAGAGAGTAATACTTATTGCAATCATCATTTGATGTCTGCAACAAAAGCATGCTGAGAATGTTCAAATAATTTCCAAAAACTAACCGCACTGAACACAAATGCAATTTTAAAATTGTAAGTGACAAATGACGTGGCTCACAACAACGGTTCGGAAGTAAGTTCTCAACTCCAAAAAAGACTGTGTAAATTATCACACACCAATGTTATGGTAGTAAATATCCCTCATAGGTATGACTTGATGGAAAATTCTTGTGTAAACATTGAAGTGATTAAGGTTAATGAGGTTATGGTAAAAATCTGTAAGCATTTCAGGAACACCCAGTTCGTTGACTGCAATAGCTTTGAAAGGAAGTGTTACACAACTCATGGGCTTCATCTTAATAGACCAGGGAAAATGAAAATAAGTAAAATTGTACAGAGCTATTTTAACCCAACAAGTACTGGTAATGTCAAAAATGCAATTCCTTTGGGTTATAATAATGATCGGGGAAACTAGTAAGCTGAGCCAACTTAGCTGAAGGTTGGCTCAAGCATAACCTGGTTAGTATAAAAGGGTTCAATATTGATTATAATATGCATATCTACCATCAGAATGCTCAACATCTAAGTAATAAAGTAGATCATTTAAATAACCTGATAAATTCAAAAAACTACAGTCTTGCTGTGTTCACTGAACATTGGTGTGAGAGGGAAGAAATAAAAACCATGCATCTAGATAATTATATACTAGCCAGTAGTAACTGTCGATAAGAAAAGAAAGATGGGGGTGTGAGTCTGTACTGTAAAATAAATGTTAGATACCAGGAATTGGGGTGGGTTAATAGCTATGGAATGGATCATGAATTTTACATTGCAGGTATTTTAATTCAGCTGAATGATGATTTTGAAATATTTATAGCAGGAGTATATAGAAAAGTGGAAATATGGAAGTATTCCTTTAGACAGTTCGATTTACTTCTGAATAAAAAAGCCAAAAATATAGAAATATAATAGTAGTCGGTGATTTAAATATAGACTGGTTTGCACATGACAGGTCCCTCGAGTCATTCAAAGACATCATATTGTCATTTGACCTTAATAATCTTGTCAAGGAGCCAACTAGGGTAACTAAACATTCTGAAACATTAATCGATTACATTATTACTAACATGCCAGACGAATTAACTAATTGCACTGTTGTGGAAAATTTTGTATCAGACCATCGTGGCCAGGAATAAAAAATTGCGTATCCTCATGAATCACAACTAAATCAGTCTACATGGAAGTACACTCGAAATGTATCTAATAATGTAATGTAATGAAACTCACAGAAGAACTTGGTAATGTTGATTGGGGGGAAGTGAGGAATATTAGGGATGTAAATGCTGCCTGGGAAAAATTCTGTTCTATTTTTAAAGTGTGTCTTAATTTATCCTGCCCATTAGTTAACAGGATAAATAGGAATCACAAGAGCACCATAACAACAAAACTGTCTGATCTGTGCCATAGGAAAATAGAAAACATGATTGATGCTTTCGATAGCTACAAGCAAACAGGATTGAAGCATTATAAAGATAACTATAAAAATTTAAAGTAGAATATTATGAAGAAATAAAAAAAATTAAAGCAAACGAATATGAAAATAGAATAACAAATTCTAACAACTTTGCCAAAGAAGTATGGCAAATAGCTAAAGATATTTCAGGTCTTAATAAAAGCTACACATGGGAAAATATTTCGATAAAAATCAATAACAATGTTGTTAATGCACCTTTACAAGTAGTAACAACACTCAATGATTATTTCATTCGGCCACCCGTTAGGAACAATGTGAATGTAAACAGTAATAGAGCAAAATATAATGATCATAATGTTGTAGGAAATAAATGTGGTAATAGCAGTATAAAGCAAACCACATGTAATAAGTCAATCTTCCTGAAACCTACTACCAAAGATGAAATATGTATGATAGTCAGAAAATTAAAAAATAAACATAGTCATGGATCTGATGAAATTTCACTCTGGTTGTTGAAACAGTGCTATGGTCCAATCCTAGACATTCTTACAGAACTGATAAATATGTGTCTCTTAAAGGGCATCTTCTCTGATATACTAAAGCTATCCGTTGTTAAACCAATTTTATAAAAGGGTGACAGACATCAACTGGGTAAGTACAGACCGATTACCCTTATCACTACATTTTGTAAAATTTTAGAGCATGTGATTTACCACAGAATAATTGATTTTATTGATAAGAAGTATTTAATAAATAAGAATCAGTTTTTTTTTTTCAGGAAGGGCTTATCAACTATAAATGCCATTGCAGAATTTTATGAAACTCTGCTTGCTTCTCTTGATGATAATAAATGCGCTTTTGGGGTTTTCGTAGATTTGACAAAAGCATTTGACACAGTAGATCATCAATTATTATTGAATAAGTGGGTAGGTTTTTGCTAGGAATTAACCCTACCCCCAAGGGAAGATGAAGAGAGAAGTAAAGGGAAGTGGGTTTCGAACTATGGAACAAGTGTGGATAATAGGACGAGAGTCCAACACCAAAATAAATTTAATCCAATATTTAGAGACGAGTGTCACCGCAAAGCCCGCGAAACACCTAAAGTGGGTATGGACCTGGACGTAGCTAACGGGAAATGCGGCTGGAGCTTGGGCTATTTGCCAGCAAATGGCATTTGTTCTTTCCCTTCCCAGCCTATATTTGACTACTATCGGGAAGGGTGGAAGTCTGGCAGGACAAAGAATGACAGATTTGATGTATATCCATTCAAAGGAATACGGTTTAATCAACGGTTTTGAAAGGCGCAAATAATTTAAATTCACCGTGATGTTTTTAGTTCTTGGAATTGTAGGATTTCCATGGAGCGACCGAATGCTTCCAGGAAGGGTAGCGAAGAAGCAGTTATCGTGCTTTTAAAAACAATTTGATTGTTTTGGGAGCTTTTTGGTTTTAAATTTTGGTAAGAACACCAATTGTTGCATTCAAGAAAGGCTAAGCTTCTATCCAGCAAAGTGCCGACTAAAAGTTTAGACAAGAAGAAAAAATTAAATTTGGAAAACCAACCATAAGTTATAGAGAAAGTCTCAACAAGCAGGAAGCTGGCGGAGCTAGTTATACTTGCCTTACTGGCTAGTTAGAATTAGTTATACAAGCTAAGAGCGACTTTGAAGAAGTTTTTGCCGAGAGTTTTTGTTCGGATGCGACAAATAGTGAAACCTTTTTAACTTTGATGCTCGAGTTTCTTAAAACGAGAATGAGCTTTCGGGTAGAGTTAGGGGACGTAGGATCCTGCCTAATCGTTATTTTATAGAAAATGATGAAGCAAAAGGATATAGTTTGATTTATTTAACAATGCTTAAATATATGATAATTTTAACAACTGTAAAATGTACAACTTAAATTTTAAACCTTTGAGGTCTCAGACCTATAAATTTGTTGAAGTTTGCACTAGGTGATTAACAAAATTTGGTTTGGAACCTCTTGAAAGCACCAAATCTATATAAGATTTTAAAAAAGTGCTGAGTTTAGCAAATTTAAAGTTTAACAATAAATCAGGTACGATATATACACTTTGAGAATTCCCAATGGAAGTTCTAAAAGTATGAACCAATGTTAAATTTGAAATTTTAACAAAAAAGAGAGAGAGAAATTAAATAGAAGTTTCTATAACTTCTTATATTTATACAGTAATTACGATTATAACCTATACATATAGGGCAGGTCACTTATTGTGAAACCTGAAGAGAAAAATTAAGAAGAAGTCTCTAGGACTTCTATGTTTAAACATGATCACGAGGAAAAATGGGGCCAGTTACCCTTTCGTGAAACCTGGAGAAAGATAAGTTAGAAATCTCACTTGTGAGTAGAAATAATTGAATTCCCTAATGAAAAGAGGAAAACAATATGATTTGAGTTGTGCACTAGACACCAATGATGCAGAATTACTTGTGAAAAACAGTACAAAATTGGAAGGGCACTTCTATAGAGTGTCACCTCATTGAAATGAACCTAAATTTTTGTGTTTGTGAGGAGTATGAGAGGAGGAAATAGCAGAATCAGGAAAATGTTTATGGCCGTAATTATAGCTTTTCTTCGAACGCGACACGGATGGTCGTTGAATGGGCACTGTTGTCCGTTGAAAAATTCACTATTGCAACAAGGAAAGTTTATCAGACGAAAAGTTATTGTAATTGTAGCGATCACTATTTGAATTTTAGTTTGGGAAAGTTTATTGCATTGTGACGTTTATAGATGGTAGTTGAATGCAGCGGAAAATTTCCAACGAAGGAAGACAAATTATATGCTGATCAGAAGTATTTTCAACATAAATTCCTCAGTGAGGAACAAGCATTCCCATATTTAGGTGGTAGGCACTTGACGGCATTACTTGCAAAAAGATGATTTGCTGTAGAAAATTCGAGAGTTGAGAACAGTAGAATTGAGCAGAATATCCCGCGGAGGTGAAAGCTAATTTTTTATAGACAGTGGGTTTAATAAGACTCCCATGGTCTGAGAACTCATTCCCAGATACTCAGTACAAGAAGTACCTTTTCATTTTAGAAAGCCAGCTGAAGTAGCTACAAACAAATCAAGAAGATCTTTTGAAGGCAGATTTTGCATCACATAGCAATCTCACACTGTCTATAAATCAGGTTAAAAACATTTAAAACATAGTGAAAACCATTGAAGTAGTACTTAGCTCATTTTGGAGAACGATGATGATCTGGATGACGGTTGACGTTCAGATTAGGACATGGCATCCTGATTTTAAAATGTCTCAAGTAGACAGGAGACAAGCCTGAAGTAGGCTCCAACTGTATGGTTTGACGACTGACCCAGAAGTGAGAGTAGCTCGACGAAGCACGGAGGGACCAAGGAGGAAAGGGCGTGGGGGAAAAACGAAGGAACATACATATGAAATACCAACTTTAAAAATAAAACTTAAAGTAATCTTCAAGGAGTTGATAGTAGGCGACAATAGCGAAGCCTGGTGGAAGGGTATGTTGCAGAAGTCCTCTTGAGCATGGAGATGTTAGCTGAAGATAGCGGTGACATCTTGTGGCGGGGTTAAGAAGGAAGTCCTCTTGAGCATAGAGATGTTCATGAACTTCAGCAGTTAGCCTCTAGATGCCGCTAGGTTGATCATGGAAGTTATATCTACAACAAACTTACAAAGAAAGTAAGCAAGGTGCTTAAATAAAAGAAAAAGTAAGAAATCACTCTTGGTGTTTGCGAAAAAGGAAGGAATGAATTAAAGCAAAGAGCAGTAAAAGCTTCCTCTATCTTACCGTGTATTTCAAAGAATACACCAAGCTGGGAGGGGCAAACTCCAACAGAGAACAAGTAACACCATATTTAAGATTTAAAGGTAGGGGGGCAATTGAAGACAGTTGTCTTGTAATATGCCCATTTGTGGTCAAGATCTTGGCTACCCTAACTCTCCCATCTCTTCCCGGGTAACACTCGCTCACTCTACCGAAAATCCAGACCAAGAGAGGGGAAGCATCTTTAACAAGGACCAAGTCCCCCACTTTAATGCCAGGATTAGAAAGAAGCCACTTCTGTCTCCGTTGCAAGGAAGTTAAGTATTCCAATTTCCACCTCTTCCAGAAAGCATTGCGAAGAGCTTCTAGTTTACGCCAAACAATAGGCAGGTTAGAGTGTCTATAAGAGTTGGGAAGGGGAGGAGGGGAGGAAAGAGAAGGACCTATAAGAAAGTGACCAGGTGTCAATGGAAGAGGATCATGAGGGTCAGTAGAAAGCGGTGTCAAAGGACGAGAATTAACAACACCTTCAATCAGAATAGACAGAGAGTTAAATTCCTCATAAGTTAAGGTACGATTTCCTAACACCTTTTTAGATGACGTTTGGTCAGCTTGACACAGGATTCCCACCTACCACCGTGATGAGGGGCGTAGGGAGGTATAAACCGCCATTTGAAACCCGTTGAGTAGGATAAATTAGAAATCTGTTCCATGGCAGGAGAAGATGTAAGAGCTTTCTTCCACAAGGAAGCTGCGCCTTGAAAAGTGGAGGCGTTATCGGAGAACATCTCGGAGGGAACGCCACGCCTAGCAGTGAAGCGAGAGACGTCTGACAAAAAGTAAGAAGTAGAGGCATTTGTTACTAGTTCCAGATGAATCGCGCCAATAACCATGCAAACGAAAAGAGAAACATAGAGCTTTCCAAACAATTTGCGTTTAGCTTCAGGGGAATTGCATTGATATTGAAACGGACCCATATAGTCCAAACCAGTTAAAGCAAAAGGACGTATAGGGGAAGAGCGGAAAGAGGGTAGATCGCTCATTAATTGAGTATTAACTTAAGGTTTCGCTTAGAAGCAAGGAATGCATTTGTGAATTGCAGAGGAAACTTCATGAACTCCATTTATGATCCAGTACTTTTCCCTTAAGTAACTAAGCAGTGTGCGTGTACCAACGTGCAGGTTACGATAATGAAAGTCACGTATGATTAAGAAAGTTACGTAATGCTTAGAGGGCAGAATAACAGGATGCTTTTTGTCTTCAGAAAGTGAAGAATGCGAAAGCCTACCACCTACCCTCAGTAACCCATTGTCATCAAGGAAGGGGGCTAAAGCGCGAAGACGACTAGATTTAGGAAGATCTTTGTTAGCTGAGAGCAAAGACAATTCAGAAGGAAAGGCCTCTTGCTGAGTTAGCTGCAAAACTTTAATATTAGCGAGATTTAATTCATGATTGCTCAGGCGTGGTTTAGGGAGAAGAGGTTGGTTAACCACAAGATATTTCCATCTGAGAATATGGGCAAAAATTCGAATCAGTTTATGAAAAGAAGAATAGCGTGCCAAGAAGGGAAACGAAGCGTTGGAAACAAGACACGAAGCAGTAGATTTAGATACTTTAGCGTCAGCGAAGTTGTAGTTTGTAACTTGAGGTTTAGAAGGCCAAAAAGAAGAGTCTTCGATTAACCACGAGGGCCCATGCCAGTACAACTGAGATGCTAATAATTGAGAATTAAACATCCACGAGAAATGATGTCAGCTGGGTTATCAGCACTGGGCACATGTTTCCATTGACATCCTGAGGAAAGAGTTTGAATTCTAGAAACTCTATTTGCAACAAAGGTTTGCCAGTGGAAGGGGTTTTTGGCGATCCAAGAAAAAGTGATCATGGAATCGCTCCACAAATAGGCTTGCGTAAATTCAACCTTTAAGACTTTGTGCAATTTTTTGGCAAGTTCTGCGGCCATGAGTGTAGCACACAATTCAAGCCTAGGCAAAGTAATAGTTTTAAGAGGAGCGACTTTGGACTTAGCGCAAATAAGGTTGGACAATGAAGATTCATTTAGCGAATTGCAATAAACCAAATATGCACAAAAATCGTAAGCTCTCTCGGAGCTGCCGGCAAACACATGAAGGAAGAAAGATGTGTTAGGATGAGTGTTAATTAAATTACTAGGAATTTCAAAAAGAGAAAGGTCAATTAAACTGCTACGAAAAGAGAGCCATCTATTAAGAAAAGTGAGGGGAACAGCTTCGTCCCATTCACATTTGAGAGACCATAGCTCTTGCATGAAAAGCTTGGCTATAACAATAACCGGAGCAAGGAATTGAAGCGGATCAAAAATTTTTGCAATTTCAGAGAGAATTGGCCTTTTTGTGTTGGGGAGCTCTTCGGAAAGCGAGACTTTGTAGATGAGAGTATCAGTGCGAGTGCACCAGTGAACTCCAAGAGTTTTTATGGATTCAGAATCCGCAGATTTTGACAGAGGAGGGGTCTACATCTTCTATGGGAAACTGGGCAAGAAACTCATGGGAGTTGGAATTCCACTTATGAAGTGGGAATCCTCCATTCGTTAACAATGCCTGAAGTTCTAGTGACACGAAAGAAGCTTCCTCAAGGGTCGGGAAGGACAGGAGATAGTCGTCTACATAATTAGAGGTAGTTAGTGCTTCAGAAGCTTTAGAATCAAATAAATGACCATCTTGAGAGGCTAACATACGTAGGGATCGGATAGCAAGGGAAGCGGAAGGTTTTAAGCCATAAGTGACCGTTTTTAAGCGAAATATTTTAATGGGCTTGCAGATTTCGTCGCGCCACAAGATTCTTTGGAGATCTTTTTGTTCGGGCTGAATTAAAACCTGACGGTACATCTGTTTGATGTCCGCTATAACAGCTATGGGAAATAATCGAAAATTTAAGAGTATAGCAGATAAATCTGACTGAATCGCAGGACCTGAGTAAAGAGTATCGTTAAGACTGTTGCCATTAACGTCAGGTGATGAACCATTGAAAACGACTCGGATTTTGTCCTTTACAAGAGGGTTTTTTCCTCACGGGATGATGATTTAAGTAAACCGTTTCGCTTGGGGGTGCAATTCGTCATCAGATTTGCTGACAACTTCCATATGATCCAAGCTTTCATACTCATCCATGAAATCAGTGTACTATTGTTTAACAAGAGGTTCTGTCTTGAATTTGCTCTCGATAGCAAAGAGAGCTTTTCGAGCATTAGGTTGAGAATTAATAAGTTTGGGGGGATTGAGTAATCTTGGCATCTGAACAATGAACCGGCCTTCAGGAGAACGAGTGGTAGTGTTCAAGAAAAGTTGCTCATAGAATTCGTGTTCTGAAGAGGTTACGTTAGGAGAATCAACGCTTTCCAGCCTCCAGAACTGTTCCAAATCAGTATTAGCGAAATAACATTGCGATACGGGTTGGGGAGAATAATGAGGAAGTTGACCAGTAACGATCCATCCAAAATTAGTGTCTCTGGCAACCACGTTTGAAGATAACTTCCGAACCTGTTTACGAAGGCAATTCCAGAAAACAATGGCACTAAAGTGTATGTCAATGGGGCCTTGTACATTGAACAGAGGATCGGCTAACCTTAAATGAGAAGGAATATTCAGACCTGAGATTTCGAGGAGTGACTAGGAGTATCCTCTCCGATACTGTTGAGGATGAGGCAATAAATTTTAGAAAGTTATTTCTGTGACAAGTGTCTCTTATGGTTAGTTTAGAAAACTGTAAAGCTTGTGAATTTAGGCAGTTGATGCCTGATACATTAATAGAAGTAGGGTTTACAGGTAGACCTAGTTTTTTGATTAATGAATTAGAAAAGAAATTATGGGTTGCCGCCGAATCAAGAAGACTGCGTGCACGGACCCAGTTGCCAATATTATCCTGAACTTCGATTTGGACATTTGACAATAGTACTTGGGCAGTATGTATGGACTTGGCATTTTGAATGTAAGATGAATCATTAGAACTGCCAGCATTGTCACTTTTCTAAGAAGTAGATGCGGCTGATGACCTTGCTTGATCATGACGATGTAGTAAAGTGTGATGAACTTTTTTACATTGAAAACAAAGTCTGGTAGACTCGCAATTTGAAGCAGAATGCTTAGGTGAAAAGCAGTTGAAGCAATGTTTATTCTGGGAAACTAATTTTCTTGTGTCGTCGACTGTCAGTTCTTTAAAAGATTTACATAGATATAAGGCGTGGGAATCTTTGCAAAGTATGCACTTTAATGGTTCATTTAAACTCTTACGGGGTTCGCTTTGAGTGTTTAAAGCGAGAGAACTAGCAATACGGCGTTCACTAGACCTAGTTGGGTAACCAGTGGCGTTTGACTTGATTTTAGAAGAGCTAGACCCAGGTTTTTGGGTGCTAGACGCTACGTGTTCATTTTTGGATTTAAAGGACAGTAATTCAAATTTAGAACTAGGAGAAGAGGGTTCTCTTTGATTAGCTAGGGCAGTTAGGAGTTGGCATCTAGCATTTATGAAAGTGACTAAATGCTCGTAAGCGTAATCGTCGTCTTTGGAAAATTCCATTTCCCAAGCTTTGAGGGTAGCAACATCGATTTAAGAAACCACTAAATGTATTACGAAAGTGTCCCAGTGGTCAGTGGGTTGATCTAATTGGGACAAAGCTTTTACGTGAAGTTGTGTCGTATCAATATGAGTACGCAAACTAGTAACGTCATTGTGCTGTGACGCAGGTAAATTAAATAGAGCCTCCATATGGCGTTGAATACGTAACCGTAAATTACCGTATCTTTCATTCAACAGGTTAAAGGCAATGGGGTAGTTTTCAGCACTTAATGGGAGCGCTTCAACCTACTGCAGGACTTGACCGCGGAGAATAGATCGCAAATAATGAAACTTGTAGATGACTTGAATGTCTTCATTGTCATGAACAAGAGAGCAAAATAGTTCATAGAAAGAATCCCAAGTAGATTCGTCTCCAGAGAAGTGGGGTAAATTAATCTTAGGTAGAATTGGTTTGGGCTTGTGAGTACCCTCACGAAAAGAGGTTTGTTGTTCGTGAAGGGAACCAAGAACAGAACCGTCCTTTTTCTGTTCTTTTTCGAGTTGGCGTATTATTTTAAAATCAGAACCTATGCCTTCGTAATATTGGTTTTCTACTTCTACTCGATCATTAGTTTGATTGAGCGTACAAGTTTCGATTTCAGTTTGGATGTTGCAATAATCTTCATATGAACGTTCAAAATCCTTTACGCGATGTTTTAACAAATCTATTTGAGCTTGTGAAGGATCTAGCTCTTTGATGTATTTTCTGAATCTGGTAATTTGCACTTTATAAGAAGCTCGTTTGGAAGTAAGTTTTTCAACCTTACCATCCTTGTCCTTTTCTGTGGGAGCCATGGCGAAATAGGTAAAATAAAGTATAACTTATGGAACTGTGGAACCTTGGAAATGCTGTGAGACTGGCAGCAGCGAACAAGTTGAAAGAAAGGGACACACCAAAGGAGACAGGAACGGCGTCTTTCCCCCTCACAGGCTTTGCACGGTGAAGATATAGCTGAAAAATTCAAAGTAGATATTATTGATTTGCAAAATATTAACAAATGGACTCTCCCGGGTTTCGGAACCAAAGTTTGGGCAGGTTTTGGCTAGGAATTAACCCTACCCCCAAGGGAAGATGAAGAGAGAAGTAAAGGGAAGTGTGTTTCGAACTGAGGAACAAGTGTGGATAATAGGACGAGAGTCCAACACCAAACAAAATAAATTTAATCCAATATTTAGAGACGAGTGTCACCGCAAAGCCCGCGAAACACCTAAAGTGGGTATGGACCTGGACGTAGCTAATGGGAAATGCGGTTGGAGCTTGGACTATTTGCCAGCAAATTGCATTTGTGCTTTCCCTTCCCAGCCTATATTTGACTACTATGGGGAAGGGTGGGAGTCTGGCAGGACAAAGAATGACAGATTTGTTGCATATCCTTTCAAAGGAATCAGGTTTAATCAACGGGTTTGAAAGGCGCAAATAATTTAAATTCTCCGTGATGTTTTTAGTTCTTGGAATTGTAGGATTTCCAAGGAGCGACCGAATGCTTCCAGGAAGGGTAGCGATGAAGCAGTTATCGTGCTTTTAAAACAATTTGATTGTTTTTGAAGCTTTTTGGTTTTAAATTTTGGTAAGAACACCAATTGTTGCATTCAAGAAAGGCTAAGCTTCTATCCAGCAAAGTGCCGACTAAAAGTTTAGACAAGAAGAAAAACTTAAATTTGGAAAACCAACCATAAGTTACAGAGAAAGTCTCAACAAGCAGGAAGCTGGCGGAGCTAGCTATACTCGCCTTACTGGCTAGTTAGAATTAGCTATAAAAGCTAAGAGCGACTTTGAAGAAGTTTTTGCCGAGAGATTTTGTTCGGATGCAACAAATGGTGGAACCTTTTTAACTTTGATGCTCGAGTTTCTTAAAACGAGAATGAGCTTCCGGGTAGAGTTAGGGGAGGTAGGATCCTGTCTATTCGTTATTTTATAGGAAATGATGAAGCAAGGGATATAGTTGGATTTATTTAACAATGCGTAAAAATATGATAATTTTAACAACTTTAAAATGTACAATTTAAATTTTAAACCTTTGAGGTCTCAGACCTCTAAATTTGTTGAAGTTTGCACTAGGCGATTAACAAAAATAGATTTGGAACCTCTTGAAAACACCAAATCTATATATGATTTTAAAATAGTGCTGAATTTAGGAAATTTAAAGTTTAACAATAAATCAGGTACGATATATATATTTTGAGTATTCCTAATGGAAGTTCTAAAAGTATGAACAAATGTTAAATTTCAAATTATAACTAAAGAAAGAGAGAGAAATTAAATAGAAGTTTCTATAACTTCTTATATTTATACAGTAATTACGATGATAGTTTATACAAATAGAGCAGGTCACTTATTGTGAAACCTGAAGAGAAAAATTAAGAAGAAGTTTCTAGGACTTCTATGTTTAAACAGGATCACGAGGAAAAATGGGGCCAGTTACCCTTTCGTGAAACCTGGAGAAAGACAAGTTAGAAAACTCACTTGTGAGTAGAAATAATTGAATTCCCTAATAAAAAGAGGAAAAAACAATATGATTTGAGGTGTGTACTAGACACCAATGATGCAGAATTACTTGTGAAAAACAGTACAAAATTGGGAGGGCACTTCTATAGTGTCACCTCATTGAATAGAACCTAAATTTTACAATTATTATAATGTGTTAGTGAGGAATATGAGAGGAGGAAATAGGAGAATCAGGAAAATGTTTATGGCCGTAATTATAGCTTTCGTTCGAACGCGACACGGATGGTCGTTGAATGGGCACTGTTATGCACTGTAGTCCGTTGAAAAATTCACTATTGCAACAAGGAAAGTTTATCAGACGAAAAGTTATTGTAATTAAAGAGATCACTATTTGAATTTTAGTTTGAGAAAGTTTATTGCGTTGTGACGTTTATAGATGGTAGTTGAATGCAGCGGAAAATTTCCAACGAAGGAAGACAAATTATATGCTGATCAGAGGTATTTTTAACATAAATTCCACAGTGAGGAACAAGCATTCCCATATTTAGGTGGAAGGCACTTGACGGCATTACTTGCAAAAAGATGATTTGCTGTAGAAAATTCGAGAGTTGAGAACAGTAGAATTGAGCAGAATATCCCGCGGAGGTTAAAGCTAAGTTTTTATAGACAGTGGGTTTAATAAGACTCCCATGGTCTGAGAACTCATTCCCAGATACTCAGTACAAGAAGTACCTTTTCATTTTAGAAAGCTAGCTGAAGTAGCTACAAATAAATCAAGAAGATCTTTTGAAGGCAGATTTTGCATCACATAGCAATCTCACACTGTCTATAAATCAGGTTAAAACATATACAACTTAGTGAAAACCATTGAAGTAGTACTTAGCTCATTTTGAAGAACGATGATGATCTGGATGACGGTTGACGTTAAGATTAGGACATGGCGTCCTGATTTAAATATGTCTCAAGTAGACAGCAGACAAGCTTGAAGTAGGCTCCAACTGTATGGTTTGACGACTGACCCAGAAGTGAGAGCAGCTCGACGAAGCACGGAGGTACCAAGGAGGAAAGGGGTGGGGGAAAAACAACTGAACTTGCATATGCAATACCAACTTTAAAAATAAAACTAAAAGTAATCTTCAAGGAGTTGATAGTAGGCGACAATAGCGAAGCCTGGTGGAAGGGAATGTTGTAGAAGTCCTCTTGAGCATGGAGATGTTATCTGAAGATAGTGGCGACATTTTGTGGCGGGGTTAAGAAGGAAGTCCTCTTGAGCATAGAGATATTCATGAACTTCAGCAGTTAGCTGCTAGATGCCGCTAGGTTGATCATGGAAGTTATATCTACAACAAACATACAAAGAAAGTAAGCAAGGTGCTTAAATAAAAGAAAAAGTAAGAAATCACTGTTGGTGTTTGCGAAAAAGGAAGGAATGGATTAAAGCAAAGAGCAGCAAGAGCTACCTCTATCTTACCGTGTATTTCAAAGAATACACCATTAAGGCAAAGGCTAATGGTATAAGAGGAGTAATATTGGAACTCTTAAAATCATATTTGAATAATAGATGGCAATTTACAGAAATTCCTTTAAGAATGGTGAAATATCTCGAAGTTCCAATCCACTCCTGGTTTAGTAAAACAAGGTGTACCTCAAGGTTCAATCCCTGGTCTCCTCCTTTTTATTTTCTATGTAAATTATGTACCACAGTCAAGAAATAGTTCGATTGTTTCGTATGCAAACGATACCTCAATTTTGAACTGGAACTGTAATAAAACAATTACTCTTCAAGGAACTCAAAATAGTATCGATGTTGTCACTCAAAATTTTAATTAGATAATGTTAAGTGTAAACCCTTCAAAAACCAATTTTTTACAATTTAACAAGCATAAGGGAACTAATTTAGAGTAGATCGAAATCTTTACTGTGGATCTGATGGTATTCAACAGGTAGCCTCAGCAAAATGTTTGGGTATTACAATAGATCATAAATTATCATGGGAGGAGAATATACATGAAATCTGTAAAAAATTATCAAAAACTCCTTCGTTTTCAAGAGAATTTCAATATACTTCAGCAGCGAATACCAATTAACAGTCTACTATGGATTAATACATTCACTGATATCATACAGTATTGAGATATGGGGTGGGGCAGCAAACAGGAATATGGTGAGAATATTTAAACTGCAGAAACTAGTAATACGAAACTTGTTTGGGTTGAAATCGGGAGAATCATGCAGAGTTGCATTTAAGAACCATAATATTTTAACAAAATTTTCATTGTATATTTTCAAAGTTATCTTGCTTGTAAGGGTAAATCAACATAAAGTTGTCACAATCAACAATGTCCACATGCATGAGACCAGAGGGCAGAATGACTATTTTCAAAAGAGGGTAAATAAACAATATGCAGGAAAGGATCCTTACAAAAAAGGAGCTATATACCACAATAAGCTACCAAACCACTTAAAATCTTATGACTGGAACCGGGTTCAGAAAGTCTCTCAAGATATACCTAGCCCAGAAAGTGTTGTATTCTTTAAGCGAATTTTAATGAAACATGTAACTGGTTAATTATGTAAAAAAAGTTGTAAATATGTCAATTCAACTGTGAGTATGTTGTGTGACGTATCCAATTCTCTATGATGCAGGTTCTGGAAATAAGGAGTATTGTATTGTAAAGAACACCAGTTATAAGCAAACTTTAAATTAGTTAACTGAAATATCTAAAACCGTTTTGAACTAGGTAAAAACCTCCTGATGAATTGATGTTGATATTCAGTATAATACTGTGTGTTATAGATAACATTGATATGGCTCAGTGTGATACAGAGAGTTTCTATTATTGGTTAAGGTAAATTACCGTATGTCATAATCGTTTTGTTTTACCCGAGTTACTTTTCTATTCCACATTCCCCAGGTAACATTGAATATTTACCTGGCATGCTCAGTTCCCTAATATTCTCAATCTAATCTCCATCATCTACTAACTTTGATGTAACTATTTTCATTTAGGTGTATTTTTGAGCATATCTGCTGCGCACATTACTTTCCCACATAGGAGGCGTTGTTCCTCTTTTCTCCTTATCTTTAAGCCTTGTTTTTATGAACCCCCTTAACCATACCTATATCATGAATCCTTCATGGTCTATTATTTATAGCGAGGTTTGTTTATAAATATCAGCTGAATACTATAATATTGAAGATACCAAATAAAACACACAAGTCTGGAATTTATTTCATTTTGTGATCTTTGTAAAATATGTTCCATATACTGTACCCGTTTCCCAGCTCTCACGTCGGCCCGGAAATCAAACGTGATCTCCAAGAAATGGTACATGGTCGTTACAAAAAAATAAGAGTCCCTGAAATATATATCCGGAAAAACTACCAAAAACAACTGAGAACACGGGCAGGCAAGAGATCTAATGTCTCGGGTGGTTCAACGGTATAGGTGAGAAAGGTTGCCTCAGATATATATATATATACATATACTGGCAGAAGTACCCGTTCTTGAGACGGTGTTCGGTGTTAACACCAGATATTACCAATTGAGCTACTGTTGCAATAGTTAGCGGTTTTTCATTCCTTCATAAGTTTATCAGAACGAAGTTCGTTTTCTGGGAATATCACACACATTGTTAATTTAAGGGCCTTAAAATGTGGTTTTCGGAGACCATTTATAGATTCCCGAATTTTGTGTCTCACATTCAGAAGCGCAACATATGCTTTGGTCGTCCTTCTAGGATAATTTTTGTATTTCGCCTATTTAATCATATATTTTGAGAAGTTTTTTCCTATGGCCACCCTTCTACTGTATGAAAAGTACGTTGAAGAGTTTTATAAATGATTGGTGTATTGACTCTCATGGTTACCATACTTAATTTTACGATGCACCAATCATCCGAACACGAGTTATAGGCGTACATAAAGATACACAGAAAGAGAGACAGACAGACAATTCTATTGTCTACAACATATCACCCAGATATCCAAATATGGGTATATCTACCATACAGTATCAAACAAAATCATCCTTACGATGAACCCGTATGTCCATAAAATAAAAATAAAATAAGAAATTAAAAAGAATAGGTAAATGTGCTCTCAATCTGAATTCACCTAACGTGTACTTCCTGACGTGAAATAGAATTCAAAGTCTTGTAGACGAAACGCTATACACGTCTCATGAAAACTGACCCTCTACGTTGTGTTAGGTCCCCATACACAGGAAGACCCCTTTCATAAATTATAAAGGCTTGTGGTGCATGAAAATTCAGGTTCTTCAGCCTCAAACCAAATTCCTAAAAGGCGCAAAAAATGCTGATTCAATTCAGGAATTTTTGAAAATAATGTTGCTGTTTGGATATATAGTAGACCTTCTGTACTATATGTCGCACGTGAAAATTGCATGAAAATGTCTAGATCACCCCTTGACCCCCTTAATTGCATTGATGAATTATACAGTCTACTACGTTGTTTCCGTGATAACCTTATAGCCATTTGCAAACTTTCACAGAAATGTAATAAATGGAGTGACATTGCTTCTTACAGAAATAGATGGAAAGTTGGTTGCCACCCCTTGAGATACTGTTGTCATGGTTACCGATTCGCATTCCTTCATTAGTATGTTAAATTAAATTAAATTAGTATTCTGGGAATATTTCAGAAACTGTTGGTTTTAGATCCTTATAATGTAGTTTTCAGAGACCCCTTATCGAGTTTTGTTTCTGGCACCAAGGGGCTTTGTCTCGTCGTTGTACGCCATAATATAGGCCTTATACTAATACTAATAATAATAGTATAATATAGGGACAGGAATATAATAGAACTGCCGTACCACACCCGCAGGTGTAAATCGCGTGAAAAAATTCTAGTGTACCCCTTGACCCCCATAAGTGCATTATACTTATTGATGAATTTTACAGCTCAATTTGGTTCCGTGATAACCTTCAAGCCGTTTGCAATATTAATGGAATTGCATTGCGTCTTAAAGCAATAGATGGACCTCTGAGAATCTGTTGCCATTGTTACCGGCTTGCATTCGTTCATTAGTTTATTAAATGAAATTAGTTTTCTGGGAATATCTCAAAAACGGTTGGTTTCAGGGTCTTAAAATGTAGTTTTCGCCGAGTTTTGTCTCTCACATTGAGGGGCTGAAAATGAGTTCAGCTTTGTCTCGTCATTCTACGCCTATTTCAGCATGTATTTTAAGGGGGTAGGCCCCCTTTTATGAAAGGTACGGAGAAGAGTTACATCAATGATTAGTGTCGTGCCTCTGATAGATATCTGTACCAAATTTTACGTTGATACACCCAGCCGTTCTCGAGTTATAAGGGAACAAAGTAATCCACAGACAAACAAACAGACAGACATACTGACAAAACAACTATTTTCGCGCGCATCCATCATAAAACAAGTCTTAAACGTGTAAATGACTCAAATTTCCGTAGAAATTCAGAAAAAAGACAAACTTTCATTTTTATATATAGAGAGATATACTGCACCGCTCGGTGTTGACCGTGTTTTATTGCACAAATTTAGGTTTTACTTGCTAACCGTTGGAGATACACGAAAAGTGATCAGAATCTGTCGGATAGAAAATTAAATGCTAAAGCTCGTGTATGCCATCAAAAGTTTGCTATTTCTTAGCGTTCACTTTTTAATTGAAATGGAAATATGAAATTTTGAAACCAAAGGGTGTAGTGACGGCACAAGTATGGGTTATACTCGCTAACTGTTGGAGATACACGAAAAGTGATGAGGACCTTTCGGGTAGGAAATTAAATTTTAAAGCTCATATGTGCCATCAATAGTTTGCTATTTCTTAGCGTTCTCTTTTAATTTGATATGGAAATATGAAATTTTGAAACCAAAGGGTGTAGTGACGTCACTAAAATGGTCGCCATTTTTTAATAGTGCAAAATATCGAAATCAAACGTATCGTATATGTAAACCTGGTAAATCAGCTAAATCCATGCAAAATTTCATTTAAATCGGACCAGTGGTTCTTGCGTTATTTAGTAACACACACACAGACAGACACACACCGTCTCATTTTTATATATTAGTATGATATATCAAATAAAATAGGATAGCATCATTCAATCAGGAAATGAGACAAGCTGAAGGAATAATTTAAGATAACTAAGATAAAACGGTCTATCTTTATTTAAGAGCAGATGGACACAATTAAATACACCTCCTAAAATCGAATTGGTTCTATCTTAAGGTGGAATCATAGATCCAAGAGTCCTAAACTACCAATTCGACCTTCCTATTTAACGTGGGGTAATGTGATGTGAAATAAAGTTCCAGTGTTCGTCGGTTTAGCTGAATGATAAATAAAACAAAATCGTTGCACTTCACTGTCACAGGTTTCAGATTAGAATGAAATAAGATGTAATTTATAACTTCACATTCCCCTCGAAAATCGAACTTATCACACATTTAAACTAACACATTTTTAGGAAAAAGTTAAATTGATTACGAGAATGCTATCTAACAAGGATAAATCGTAATTTAAATTTTTAATTGCAATAAAAATAGAATGAATTAGCAAATATTATTTACATTGAGCATTCGACATTAGTCTGGAATACAGTTCAAGTAATGTCCAATATCTTACATGTAGTAATTAATGTTCATTAATAATTATTCCTATCTCCAATTATATTACATCAATCTGCTATTTGTTGTTAAATTCCACAATTCAGTTCCAATAAATTATAATCCATAAATTATTATAATATCTTCTATATAGTATTATGTGGGTGGTGCATTGAAACCCCTTAACCGAGGGTTTATTTTCCACTTGTTGCGTATTTTTTAAATGCGTTTTCTGTTCGTCCAAATTGTGAACATTTCATAGGAATAGCAAACAGATCTGAGGTATAACAAAAAAATAAGTACTTTTGAATGGCGACAAAAATCACGGCACGCATGTCATACGTTGTCGGCATGTTAAAGAACCCATTTGAATTCAGTAGGCCGTGTTCATAATGGCAAAAATATGGGAATTTTAGCTCGTAAAATATTTTGTTATATATATATATATTTATATATATTTACATTTATGTATATACAGTGCATCCTAAATCTAGTTCAATGTCGGATTTTCATTTAAATTGTTGGACATTTCTGGTAGTTTTTTCAGACTGGAAGGTTGCATACTAAATCATAATAATGCAATACACCATTCAAAGTGGAATACAATATAACAGAATCAACAGTTCATGAAAACAATCACTCACATGAACACACGAGTTAGAAGTTTTTCACAGTGTGGTACACCTTGAAGCATGGAACAGCACACAGTGGCACATCACATTCCCTGCAGCAGTAGATTGTTTCTTTTCTCACCTTGTGAGATAGACAGACCACACACCTTTTCCTCGAATGCACTTGCGACGAAGTTCCGGGGTTCATGTCCATGAAGTGCCGTGAGTCGAGCTACGGATTCAATACTCGGACGTCCAACTCTCCTTGGCTTGGAGGTAGCTGTTATATACTTTTCAGTGAGTCCTTCTACTAACTTCAGTCTGAAATTCAGCTGGGACTCGTAATGTCCCATCTTTGTGTACAGGGTAAATGAATTGAAAACACTGATGTCTACTAAATGCCTGAACATTTTTATGTAGAACTTCTTCAGCCTTCTCCTTGAAATAGTGAAAGTAACAATGCACTGATCTGCCAAGTCTACTCCACCCATTCCTTTACTGTAAGCGACACTGATTGTTGGTTTCATTTTCTGGCCCCCACCTTTCTTATTTACTATAGTCACTTCCTTATCGTGAACTGTGGAAATCATACAAACGTCTTTCTTGTCCTTCCATTTCATGACCATCAATTTGTTTCTGTACCACGTACTAAATTCTCCTTTCTCCAGCTTCTTCTTCTTCATGTCTTTCGGGAGCTCCTTCCTATTTGTTCGCACCGTCCCGACAACATCAGTGTTCTTCATTGTGAGCTGATCGAAAAGTATTGGTGAAGCGTAGTAGTTGTCTACAAAGAGCATGTAGCCCTTATTCAGAAGACCTTCAAGGAGGGTGAAGATAACGCGCGATGGTTTGTCAATGTCCTTGAAATTGATGTCTAGAACACTTTCGGGAAACTCTGTAGTCTTTCCAGTGTACACCAACATGTTACAAACATAACCTGATGAACTTTCACAGAGTTGAAACGACTCCATCCCGAAACGTGCTCTCTTTTTTGGGATGAAAACTTTCCAACCAAGCCTACCTTTCCAGAGAAGTAAGCTTTCATCTATTGCTATGTCACTTTCCGGTGTGTAAGTGGTTTGAAATTTATGGATTAGGTACTGTAAAACCGGTCTAATTTTGAAAAGTTTTGGATTCGGGTCAGTTGTAGCGTCAAATTTCATCATTGAAATGGAGGTACCTAATAAGAAAATGAAATCTGTGGTCCGTCATAATTTCTCGAAAGAATGGGGTGTCAATACATTTTTTCTTGCTGAAAAACATACTTGAACTATACCCTGAAGAATTAGGAGACCTATTAGGAGTTTTATTTCCCCAGCGTTTGTTTCCACCCATTCGTGGTCCCTGCTCCTGGGTTTGAGCAATCCTAGCACACCTTTCTGTTCAATCGATTGTTTGGCATAAAGATTTGTTTCCCGTGCTATAAGTTCAGCGAGTTCGTCAGAAAAGAAATGTTCAATGATAGTTAGAGGTTCACAGTCATCGCCGAAATTCACATGCATACCACTATTGCCGGTAAAAGCAAACCTTTCGCGGGCCGCTCCGAACTCCACCCACTCTGTTTGCGTGTTGCCATTCAATAAATCTGGGATGTTTACTTCGGTATCTTGATCATCACTATCACTCGAATCACTGAAGTAATTATCACTGTCACTCTCACTTTCTTCCGAATCTAATAGTATACGTGCTATATCCGTTTCAGCTAATTCCTTGAGCGTTGTTTTACTCTGCATACCATTACAAGATGCCATGGCGAAATGATTGCCCGCCAGACGAAGAGTAGTGGCTTGGCGGGAACGCAGCAACAACAACGACTAACTCCCAATAGGTGGCAGAAGCGAACACAAAGTTCAAACAAGTACGAATAACTCCCAAAAGATGGCAGAAGCGAATGCAGTATATTTGACGCCTAGAAGCGGTTCACGCAACGTGCGAAGTACATTATAAATGGGCTGACGCTTAGAAGCGGTTCACGCAACTTGCGATCAGTGTGCTATGACGCGTATACGCGGTTGACGCGGTCAAGCGGTTAATTAATATGGCAAAATTCATTCATTAATAGGTTGTAGATCACTTCATTTAAATATTTTCCTTTCGAAGAGAAGATCGAAAATAAAGAAGATTCTTAGGTATCATTAATATCCCTATAAGCTCTTACATCACTATCCATTATTTTACAGCCTTTAATATATTTCATTATTATTATTATTCATCGCATTCATTAAACATGCTTATCGCAATTATAATCTCAGGATTGTGTTCACAGACACCTCCTAGAATTCTTCTAATCAAAAAAATCAATTGTGAAATACATATTTTCACAACCTACAAATGTGAAGTATTTCTATCATAATTATTGAAAGGGTCACCTGACTCGCATTCAAATGTAGCAACTATAGGACCACTTACGTAAGAAGTGTCCACAACATAAATCAAATTACATGCATTTATGTATAAATAGGCTGCTGCGTGAAAATATCATAAGATAACTAGCTTGATATAACACAAAAATCAAACGAATCAATAATTCAGAATCTTTCAATACTCAGTTAATTAGTAGGAAATCAATAAATTATTATCTGCAATAATTCTTCAAATTGTTGTCATAAATTGCCATACAAAGGTGATTATTATCGTTGATAATTAACCATTAATTAATAAAGATGTCACCTTTACTTAAATAAATTAGACATTATTATCATTATAATAGATCGCCCAATTATTAACTTTATCAACCATCGCTGTCAAAGATCGGGAAATGACGCTGTCAATCGCATTCAAAAGATCGTGGGAAAATATTCTTAAATCGAAAGAATTACTATTATGAAAAAAAATCAAAGAATCAAATAATTATTAAGTTACTATCTCTATAAGAAAAAATTGTGAAATACTATTAGCAATGACTAGCTCCTAAAGGAGCTCTTTTATGTTTGAAAATCAGGAATGAATATTACAGTCATCAGGAAATAAAATCAATCATGTTTCATGGTGTTGGTTGTCATGGTGTATTATGGATGTATGGATTCACTGCCCTTGCAAATGGTGTGAAGTCCAATGATGACTAAAGATGTCTTGAACTTGTTAGACCGCCGTTTAATGAAATTGGAAAACCCCAACATCATCGTGCTGACTATAAGTTGGTGTGTCTGCTGATCTCGGTGTTCATCAAAGCCTATAAGTTACTCCTCAAATTGTCTATGCTGACATCATCTTGATTGTGTAAAAGCTATCATAAGTTCCCACGAAAAAAGTTTATTGTGTATAAAGAGCATTCTGGATAATTCAGGTTCCCCAAATACAATTCGACTGTTCGCCACTGCTTTCCGAAAGTTGCACATTTTAAGAGTCTTGAAATTCAGTTTTATATTAATAGTGTTCTGCTCCTCAATGTTTATTTGAAGGATAATATTGTTAATATTGCAGTAATAACTTCTTAATGTGTCAAACCTAGGACTTCA
Source organism: Meconema thalassinum (assembly GCA_946902985.2). Taxonomy (NCBI): domain Eukaryota; kingdom Metazoa; phylum Arthropoda; class Insecta; order Orthoptera; family Tettigoniidae; genus Meconema; species Meconema thalassinum. The sequence continues at coordinate 243,265,439 of OX336395.1, forward strand.
CCTAGTATGAGTGCGTTTGTATGTATTGGTTTGTAGTGTTCATTACAGTTTCATCATGAAGCTGTAATTGTTCCTCGTGTTGTGTGATAATGTAAGGAATTGTTCTACTCACAAACATCTCCGATTCACTCACACGAATATCACTGAATCTATCGCTAGTTTCAAACACTAGACCGTTTAAGCAATCTGATGCCGTGCGATTTGGAAAAATCATAACCTCGGTTGAAAATAGGCTATGTGTTTTCCAGCGTGAACTCTCTCCGAATAAGAATAAGCGGTGCGCTGCATATTACAGGTGACAAGCTCTCCCCTCCTGTTATCACGTGGTGTAGACAGTGGGTGAATAGGGCCTCCCTCCCCTCTGACGTATTACGACGTAACTCAAATGGCAGTATTACACAGGAGATATTTAATTAATATTCGGCAATATGCTATAATATTCAGCCATTAGTTGATTTGTATCTTCTATTATACATATTCTGCCAATGCATGAAAGTAAAGCTGAAATTAATGATTCGTTGAATAAAGAGTATATTTCATATGTTAGAAAAACCCGCATCTCCTTGCTATGTCCAGCCCGGCTGTTGCTAGGCTATAAGACTCGCTCTCTAGTTGACAATGCACTTGTCCAGTCACGAGCCTATGCTCCCGCTGTCTCTGACGTATAAATGAGCGTAACTCAAAAATGCGATTTCGGTCACAGTACATAGGCCTGCTGATCTAGACCGTCCATGTTGTATCGTGTTTGGAAGAAATGAAGGGAAATGGAAACCAGATCAATGATTATTTTATTCTCAGATTCCTGTAACGTTCATTTTGTACGTCGTATGTAAGATTTAATTCCATGTATGCAAAGAAACATATTTGGGAAACAAGTTATTTACTTGCAGGTTGGTGCTCATCATAGGAGGGATATTAAGTCTGAATCATGTCCCACGCCGCATATTGTTGCATTCAGTAAAGCAGAATGTCCTACACCGGAGATTGTTCCATGGACCAAAGTAGAATCAGCATCTCCAGATGTGAAAGGAGTAAGTACTTTATCGAGTTAATACTCTATGCCTCTTCAATATGGATTCAATACACAAGTTTCAAGTTTGGATCTCTATCTTCCTGATACTACTGATCACAGAAAATATAATAAGTGACGTGTGACTACATTCATGAAAGCATTTCATATAGATTTCCCTATTAGTTCCCTAATCTCTTCCTTGTCCTGTATCTCCATTACAAAGTACGAGCTCCCATACAACAGATGACATAATGCTTGTAGCTAGTAGTATCAAGTTGCTGCAATATTGATGATATGTACTCTACATGAAACTCCCCCTCCAGAAGCATTTAATTGGCTTACTCTTACTTCTTTTGAATATTTATTAGCTCTAACTGCAGTGTTTTGTGAAAAATCTCTTGTGAAATATTGTTTAGGTGATGATTCTAAATAATTTTAATCCTTAATTTGTAAAAGATGTGCTGGTACAATTCTTGCGGGCCTAGTCGCTTGTTACTCAATGATCATGTATTAGATCCCATGACCCCTTCTTGTCTTACAGCTAAATATTTAAAAATAATTAAATACTCATTTTACCATTATGCTTATGGATAATCTTTCCAATAAGGTAGCATTTTCTCTCACACTAAGATTCACTTGGTTTGTAAAGGAGTGATGGCATGGCGGTGTGTTATAAGTTACATAACTAGGGAGGACATAATGATCATCTCCTTCAGTAAGATGTCATGGACAGTATGAAACTAGTGTCTGGTAGTGGTTAAGCGAATATATCTTTTCAACAATTAAGCATTGTTGTACAATTACATGTATGGTTATTTGTTGTTAAATGTGTACGTTGATAGCAAAGAAATAAATTATTCCATCTTATTATCCCTAGGAGTTGAAAGAAGAAATCCAGGTTGAAGATAGTGATGCAAGTGGAAATCATTTGAATGAGTAAGTGGACATCATAATGAGAAAAAGCGTTCTTCCGTTTTTATGAGTGCATAACTGAAAATGTTTCATTGGAGCATATGATACATCTCTTATATTAGCTTTCTATTCAGCAACCCACACATTATCCATTCTCTTACAGTTCTTTCTGACTTGGTGGAAACCCACTTCATATGGTAGGAGGAAAGTACATGCCACAGTGAAGAGAATGTGACTGTAATATGAGTTTTGTTAGGAACGTCCACTACTTTTTAACTCCCCTAGTGTGTTGCTCTGCCCTCAGTCCCAGATGACTCTTCTGCAACCTAAAGTTTTGAGCGTAAATAGGTTCCTTCTCACCCACTATTGCTACAAGTAAATCCAATCAAATATCTTCAACAACTAACCTTGCACTCTGAGAGGATTTAAGTAATTTGACAAGTATCAACATATCTCGCATAAGCTGCGGGGTAATTGTATGTTTACTGTTTGGAGCTTGGGAATTCAAGATAACATTATCTGGAGAGATTTATGAGAAACCGCAATGGTGGGAAGGTGTTTGGTTTGCAACATAAAATTCACCAGCTTCACGGCTTACCAATAGTTGTCTCATCTTTGTGTCTGCGGAGTTTTTGTTGGGTACCTTGCTCCTGAAGGGAAATACACATTGTGTACACTGGCCATTCTGTAGTGTTAACATAATAGCATAACAGGCATGTCGGTCTGAATCAGTTAGATAAATCAACTCTTGCGAATAATATTTTATTGGAATATTAGCCATCAAGTCTACATAATGAAGCTCCGGCAAATATTCTTGGTTATTGCCATGTTCGTTGTGGGAATTCGCCTGGGTGCACAAAGTCAGATGCATCAGCGGACTGCCTGGACCGCCGCTGGGATAGTGGACTTCTGGGCCATGCTCTTTTGTAGCTTGTTGTTCGTTGTGCGTCTGAGGCGTCGTGGTTGTCAATAACCCAGGATGTTGAATGACCATACCTCGCCATATATTTAAATATGGTGACTGGAAGGAAGCTTTGCATTTTCTTGGCCACTAAAGGAGGTACATGGCTGTGTGGTAATTCTCCTTGGACCTAACTCTCTACACTGGTTGTAAGATGCCCGTATAGGTATTTTCTGATAGTGGTCAGACATTTTCTATTTTGCGTATATCTTACCAGAGACATTGCCTCTTCTCGTCTAGTTGAGGGATTCAGTCTCATATCCAATGTTCACTTGAGAACTGGTTCTATGCTAAAATTACTCACATTCCTTAATTTCTCTACGGCTGCTGAAAATCAATAATTTAACCAGGATTCTATGATTATTGTGAATTTCTTTTAAACTACTGTATTGTATGTCTGAAATTATCGGCACTGCTTATATCATTCCCAACCTCTGACTGTTTTACACATATCCTTGTATGTATTGATGTTGTAACAAAGGGAAATTTAAACGAATGACGCACAAGGATGATCTAAATTATCAATATGATTTAACTATAGATTAACACCTGTTCACAGGAAGGTTTGAGTAATGAGGCTTTTGAGAATAGAAAAGGTGGTGTAATTGCCATGGGGCTACGCCAGGATCTATTATACATACAATAGTTGAAAATTATTGTGATATGAATTAACCTAAGCCCTGAAGGAAAACAAACTAAAACAACACAAGTAGAATTTATAGTAAATGTAGGTTAGCAAAATTTAAACAACTTGAACAAATAACAATTCAAATTTAACAATAATAAGTAGGAGAGTCAAATAATCTAAATTAAACAGTTTTAAGTTAATTTTTGCCAAAAGGAAAAACATTGCGGACAAAAGAGGAATGAACCCTGACGTAAAATCATTGAGCATAAAGCAATCTCCTCTGAAGTGCAGGGACAAGTTACTACATTGCATTGAACATTAGGTTAAAGGATTCTCCATCTTATATCACGTGGGTCCTATTGAATAAATGCTATGTAATACGCATAAATCCTGAAACAATGACGAAAGCGAAAAGCGGACCATCTCTCTCTCTCTCTCTGACGCACAAGATATACCTTTCCATCTGACATCATACAATTTCTCAATTGCAATAATCAACTCGTTTGTAAAGTCACGAGGTGGGGGAAGCGTACATTATCCCGGAAACTATTTCTAGATATTATGAAAACCTAAAGCGATGGAGAATTCTTTGAAATGGTTTAAGATAGGCTACTTTATTCTGTGTATTATTTTGAACTTCAATTTAAAGTAGTTCCAACTTTGGATATCAAATGCTACTGTCACTAACACCAAACAGTGAACATTGGAACTTGATAGAGTGCTTATAACCAACCAAATATAATTAAAAATAAAAACACACTTACCAAAATAGTAATGTATTTCAAGTCCTCTTCCACCACTATGATCACAAGTAAGCTGTAGAGATAGCGTGCTGTTAACTGTCGTTCACGTGATTGAATTATAAAGTGAGAAAGGTCTTCCCCCTCCCTGGATTTTTATACCACAAACACAACTGTATGGTATCAAATATCTGTTAGTGTAACGTTCTCACTGTTTGATGAATCAGTTCACGTTTCTCTGACTCATGTGCACCTGCATCACATCAAATAACGCGACACCTTGCATCCCGTTGCGTCATTGCATCCGGTTGCGTCAGCTTGTTTATCGCGTCAATTATCTGTTGATGTAACGTTATAAACACCTGCTTCACGTGACGTCATACACTCCAAGATTCCGCTTGTTTCAGCAAAAGTCATTGTTTCACACGCATGCTTCCTCTACTGATACACCTTGCAACCCGTTGAGTCAGCTTGTTTTGTTTTATCCCACTTCTCCTCTATACGATGATCGCGCATCGCAGATCTTTTTCAATTTAGACCATGTGACAGAAGATGGTGGACATGCATACACCATCTCTGTATTTGCATAAAGCAACCATGAAAAAATGACTTCTAAAAATTCTCCACCCTAACCACCTCCCTCCCTAACCACCAACGTAACTGCCACTACCTTTGGCCGATCATTTAAAGATAGCCCGCTCAGCTTACCTCACTGCCCCTCCCTAGCCGCCACCATCTTTGCTCGACCGATTAAAGATACTCCCTGCTCGGCTACAGTGACAAATAAGTAAATAATAATACTACCCTCACCATCTCCTCTCTAGCCGGCACCATCATTGCTCTACTGATTAAAGATACTCCCTGCTCGGCTACACTGACAAATAAGTAAATAATAATACTACCCTCACCATCTCCTCCCTAGCCGCCACCATCATTGCTCTACTGATTAAAGATACTCCCTGCTCGGCTACACTGACAAATAAGTAAATAATAATACTACCCTCACCATCTCCTCCCTAGCCGCCACCATCTTTGCTCGACCGATTAAAGATACCTCGCTTAAACACCCAACCCGTCTCCTGTCAACATTTCCTAACCGTACACCCCAAAGTTGCATTCCAACATCACGTTACCTCCACGAAAGAGCTGCTAACCCACATAACATCCTCAAAAACCGTTATTTTACCCCCTAGAGTTGGGTTAGTTTTTACCTTGGGGTGGAAATGACATATTCTTTGGGATGTGGGCAAAACGCCCTTTTGTTTGAACCCTCACACGACTCTCTACAAATAGTAGTTCGCGACATTAATCGGTGGCATTTCGAGTAGATAACCTGGTTGTTAAAGTAAATAGAGTGGTGCACGGTGTGGGTTAGGTTAGGTGAGGCTGGATTACGTTAAGCCGTGGTCACCATCTTTATTTGAAACGCGTTATCCTAGTGGGTGGTTGCGCGCGGCCGCCATATTGTGTGGAGGTATGAGGAGGTGGAGGTTGTGTCACCGTCTCAAAACCACTGCTCACGACTTACCGCTCTGTCGCACAGTGATTGACCACTGGAGCTATGCAACGCCGCTATATTAGCCTCTCGAGTCCTCTTGTCCTACCTATACCGATAGTAGGGCCTCGGCCTTCTGCACTTCACGGAATATTCCTGCACAAATCTGTAACAATAACCGTCTGTCATAGTTCATCTCGCATACTCATATGTATGCTATGTCACACTCGACTGACTCACTGATTCTTTGCAGCCCACTTTGTGGACTGACTGCACCGTCGTACAAGTGTCACTGATCTCTTCTGCTTGGCATTTCTTACATAGTTGGCGGGATAGTCTCAGTCATTCCAGGTGGATTTGATACGAGACCTTGCAGTGTCTTTTTGGTATGTCTTGAGGGTTCCACGTCATCTCTTGGAGAACCTCTGTGAAGCATATTCACATGCGTACCATCTCCCGTTATGACCACCTACAAATGCCATCCGCCAGCACGCCATTTGCCCACCGCGCTCTGTCGGGTGGTAAGACAAACTGACGGATTGTAGTTGAGTGAACGGAAGTAATACTAAATGATGAATTTGCCACCATGTAATTATTTTAACTAAATTAGTTGGCAGGCTGACAGTGCCTTGATATTTTATACTGATGGTGGATTGTGAAGTCCAACCTCCACATTCGCACGAATCTCGAAATCAGCTTAGCACGAGACTAAGAACATCTCAGGGTCTATCTGGGTGAACAAAAGCAAAAGCTAGCTTAACTGATCTTGAGACCTACACTACAGTAAAGACAGGAGGTATCAGAAGAATATAATTACCACAGTTTCTTAAAAGTCTCCCATTTTATTTCTTTCACCACGTAAATAAAATCAAAATATCATTTATCTCCACAGGATGAGAAATGAATATTTCATAAAAGAACTATCTTGAAAATGAAAACAGACTGTTGGCCCTGGGAACCTAACTAAACTGCACTTATCTCATTCCAAACTGGAGTAAAGAGGAATGAAAACCTCATCATATTGAAAACATCACACAAATATAGAAATATTTCAATGATATTCACATTAAATCTATTTGTATGACAACCAGCAAATGATTACTTCATCTGTTATCCGCACATACTGTATTATTTCTGTATATTTCCGGATCACATTCCAGGATGTTCAAAAAATTAATAGTCCACCGGTATTCAACTGTTTACATTTTTTTTTTTACTTCTTTTGAACATTTCCAAAATACATTTAAAATATTTGATTTAATCCATGAAATTGTATATGCCTGATTTAACACTTCACATTTAATATTAATTTAGTTTTATGTTTTGAAATTATTTTGAAAAATTTATCTGACTCCAACAATTTCCAACCAAAATATATTTTCCAAAGATTATAATTCGTGGTCTCAAAATTAAGCGACTTGATAATAATTTATTCCTCACAGTAATTTCTGACATTTCTCCCCATTTATTTGGGATTATAATTTCACTCTTGTCTGACAACACAAAATCTAACAATTCCTACTAGAATTTATAAGTTTACCAATTTCTATCTTTAATTAGCACAATTTTGATGCAACTCAAAAATCTGCGAATATCGGTAGTTATTATTTGAATCATATTATTTTTAATTTCAGTTCTGTATAAACCATTCGACATTCAGCCTATTTATAGTTTATCAAAATTTAACAAAGTTTAAATGCACCAGTTCTTTAAATCTTTCGTCCTTGCCTCCGATTAGGTTTCCTATATCTAAAGTGTGGTTCATAACACCAACTCGCTATATAAGCGACTTCGAATTATCGGTAAGTAAAATGAGGTAAATAAAAATATGAATTCTACTGATGATATTATAGGCTGATTCATAACTGGGCGACTACACTCTGTCTTACCCTTCTTTTAGCACAATTATGGTGTGGGGTGAATTCCCTCCCTGTGACCGACATATTATCGTGTCCACGATACCTTTGAAATATCACTCAGCTCTACAGGCTGCTTAGTTTAATTTATCCACATCACTGATGAGCCATGTCACATGCATGTAACCCTTCTCAAGGCCTTCACTGTCGCCTGGGCAAAATACAACAGCTACACATCACTTAATTATTATGCAATCATATTTTCTTCTTATATTGTATCCATTCGCCTGATGGGAAATACATGGTTGTACATCATATGACTAGCTCGTCAGTTTGGGGTGTGGTGCGTCCTATCCCCAATATACAACACATGATACAAACCAATAAATTGCTGTTAAGTAGTGTAACGACCTCTGTGGGTTGGGGCTGTAGAATAGACCCACAGTATTCCCTGCCTGTCGTTAAAGGCGACTAAAAGGGGACCCCGCAGCCGCCGGTATAAGTGGCTCCCCTCTTTTGCAAATTGCAGATAGGGTCAGGGCACTCTTTTGTCCTTGGAGTGAGAAATCGCTCCTAAAGGTGGATGAACCAGCAGGATTTGGTCAACAGCATAAGAATGGGGAAGGCATCGGGAAACCACTCCATTAAAGACCTTAATGTGTATCCCAAGAAAACCTATGATGAGTTCAGAGACAAATGTTAGTGAAGTTGGCAACTGCGGGATCACACCTCAAAGGAATGATGTCGGGCCCGACAGGAGAAGAAATGGGGCCTCTCAGGTCGTTATCAGGAGAAATCTCTATTTTAAAATTGGAACATGGAATGTTCGAACTATGTTACAAGCTGGGAAACTAGAGAACTTGAAAAGAGAAATAGACCGACATAAATTAGATATTTCAGGATTAGCTGAAACACGTTGTAGAGAAGAAGGAGAGTTCACAAGCGGAGACTTCAAAGTCTTGCACTCCGGAAGTGAAAATGGTCAAGGCGGTGTAGGTTTGGTACTAAATGCTAACTCTTCAAGAGCCCTACTGGATGTTGATGCTATTGGAAACAGAATTATCATAGCACGTTTCCTGGCAACACCCGTAAATTTAGTTGTGGTGCAGGTATATATGCCTACGTCCAGCAGTGATGATGATGAGGTCGAAGAAATGTATGAGAAGCTGGAAGAATTACTGCGTAAGACAAAGGCTAGCGAGAACATTATTATAATGGGAGACTGGAATGCAGTGATTGGTGAGGGAAAATAAGGATTTGCATTAGGAGGGTATGGTCTTGGTGGAAGAAATTCACGTGGTCAACGTCTTCTCGAATTCTGTGAACAAGAGAGGTTCGTTATAAGTAACACTTGGTTTACCTCACCAAAGAGGCGGAGATATACTTGGAAAAAGCCAGGTAATGATCAACGTTACCAGATTGACTATATTCTTGTCAAGGAAAGATACAAAAATCAAGTGAAGAAATCCATGGTATATCCGGGTGCTGACATCTGTTCTGATCATTCTCTACTAGTAATGAGTACGGCACTGACATTTAAACGCAGGATTCAGGGAAAGCCAACAAAGAAGTGGAATCTTGAAGCATTTAAAAGCGAGCGGACTAAAAAGCAATATCAGGAAGCCACTGATGACAACATATCATCATATGCAAACAACTCACAAACTGTTGATCGATAGCCAAATTCTCCATCGAAAAGTCTGCTGAAGACTATGTGGGATTTGTGGAAAGTGTGAATCGCAGACCATTCAGCATACAGGACATTCTCTTAAAGATGGACGAAAGAAGAAAATTTAAAAACGACTCTTCAGAAGTAGGCAGAAATAACTACCGAATGCTAAAGAACCATATTGATCGACTCTGTCGGGAGGAGAAAATGGAGTGGTGGCAGTCAAAATGCGAAGAGATCGAATTTCTACAAAAACAAGGAAGAACAGATTTAGCCTACCAAAGGATCAGGGAACCTACAAAGAAACAAAAAGGATTCCGCACTAGACAGTTCCGTGATACACATGGGAATCCTATATCAGACCTGAATTACAAGAAGGAACACTGGAGGATGTATGTTGAAGATCTATACGCAGAACCAATTCCATTCGTTTTGCCAACACGTGGCGAGGAAGACAGGTCAATTTCAGAAGATAGAATTATGAGATCAGAGTTCGATGAAGCTCTAAAATCAATATCCATGGGTAAAACACCAGGTATTGACAATGATCCTGCCGAACTAATCAAGTATAGTGGGGATAGTACACTTCAATGGATATTCAAATTGGTAGCAAGAATTTTCGAAGAAGGTAAATGGCCTCAGGAGTTTTACAGCAGCGTCATCGTTCCAATTCCAAAGAAGACTGTACCAGTTGAATGTAGTGACTATCGGACCATTAGTCTCATCCCTCATGCATCAAAGATACTTCTGCAGATTTTAAGGAAAAGGATGGAAATATACATCGAACAGTATCAAGACAACTCTCAATTTGGTTTTCGAAAGAATATGTCTACACGTGATGCTATCGGGTCCTTGCGATGTCTTGGAGAAAAGATGTTAAGTGTAAACAGAAACCTTTACGTGTGCTTTGTGGACTTCGAAAAAGCATTTGATAAAGTCAGCTGGCACAAGCTGTTTCCTCTTCTGATTCAAATAGGATGTCCCCATCGATTATACAGATTAATATTTGATCTGTATATAAATCAAACTGCTGTTGTTCGGCTTGGAAATGACGTATCAGAACCCGCTAAGATCCGGAAAGGTGTGCGACAAGGTTGTTTGCTGTCCCCTGGACTGTTCAATGCCTTCGCTGAAGCTATAACTAAGTGGGCTTTTAAAGGTTCTAATATGGGAGTGAAAGTTGGTGTAAGACTTATCCAGAATATTAAATTTGCTGATGATCTGGCATTACATGCAGTAAATCCGCACACATTAACAAACATGTTGCAATGTTTAAATGATACAGCTACAGAATATGGAATGAAAATCAATTTTAAGAAGACCAAGATTCTGGTGATAAGTAAGCATCAACATGAACTAAATATTACCATAAATAAAGAACCAGTACAACAGGTCAGTCATTTTAAATACCTTGGTCAGATCTTCACAGAAGACCTACGATGTGAAGTTGAAATCAGGAGCCGTATAGCCATGGCCAAGCAGGCATTCCGTGAAAAGCATTCTCGAATTTGTCAACGCTCGATGTCCCTCAGCCTTAGAAAACAACTGGTTTAGACCTACATATGGCCAGTTGCAATGTACTGCAGTGAGACCTGGTCAATGAATAGAGGTGACATTAAACGATTAGAAGCGTTTGAGATGTGGTGTTGGCGCCGAATGGAAAAGATCAGCTGGATAGAGAAAATGACCAACATAACGGTGCTGGATCGAATAAAGGAAAAACGGCAAATGATCCGCCAGATATATAGAAGGAGATCCACCTGGCTTGGCCACAGGTTACGACATGGTGGCCTGATGATCGACATACTAGAAGGCAAAATACCTGGAAAACGCCCTCGCGGGAGGCCACGGAACACTTTCATGAGAGCTTTCCTAGTTAGCTCTGGCCTACGAAGTTATGAAATGGTCAAAAGAACAGCACAAGACCGAACAACGTGGAAAAGACTCATAGTAGGGGCAGGCCAGTCGCTTGACTGAAAAACATGATGATGAAGATATCCTGGATTTGAGCATGATGATGATCAAGTGCCATCAAGTCGGCGTCGACTCCTAGCGACTGCATGGATGGACTGTCTCCATATGATTCGGTCTTCAGCCATAGACTTCAGATCCTTCAGGACATATTCATGTTGGATTTGATGGAGTCGATCCATCTCAATGCTGGTCTCCCTCGTCTTCGAGACCCTTCCACCTTTCCAAGCATAATTGTCTTTTCCAACGAATCAGAACGCCTCTTAATGTGTCCAAAATATGACAGCTGTAATCGTGATATTAATGCTTCAAGAGACAGATCTGGTTTGATTTTTTGAATCACCCATACATTTGTCTTCTTGGCTGTCCAAGGAATACGCAGTATCCTTCTCCAACACCAGAGCTCAAAAGTATCAATATACTTCCTATCTGGTTTCCTTATGGTCCAGCTTTCGCAACCATATGTAGCTATGGGAAAGACTAGTGCCTTAACCATTCTAATTTTAGTAGGCAAAGAAACATCGGAACACTTAAAGATCTTATCCAGGCCTTTAAAAGCTGCTCTTCCTAGGGCAAGTCTTCGGCAAATCTCTTGACTGCTTGAGCCACTACTATTAATGGTTGATCCCAACAAACAGAAACTATTCACCTCTGTGATTATCTTATTATCTATCATAATGTTTAATGGTAAACCTGTTGTCATTAATTTTGTATTGTTGATATTCAAGTACAAGCCCATGGTTTCACTCTGTTCTTTAACTTTCATAATGATATCCTTGAGCTCTTCCCTGCTTTCAGAAACCGAAGTGGTGTCATCTGCATATCTCAAGTTGTTTATATTCAATCCACCAATCTTAAAACCATGAGGTGACTCATTCAATCCAGATTTCCTCATGATGTATCCAGCATACTTATTGAATAAGTAAGGCGAAAGTATACAACCTTGTCGCACACCTTTACTAATAGGGAACCACTCTCTTTCACCATGCTCAGTTTTAACATTGGCTTCTTGTCCCAAATATAGGTTACGCATCAAGACAATGAGATGTTCAGGTATGCCCATCTAAGTACATTCCACATCTGCGCATGATTCACACTATCAAAGGCCTTCGTGTAATCTATAAAGCAAATGTACAGCTCCTTCTGGTATTCCTTTGCTGTTTCCATCATCCAACGTACATCACTAATAATGTCCCTGGTTCCTCTACCTTTCCTAAAACCAGTCGGAGTAACGGAAATTTCACGTTCCATGTAAGGTTCTAATCTTCGTTGTATGATTTTCAACATCACCTTGCTGGCATGTGGTATCAGAGCAATAGTGCGATAGTTGGAGCATTCCAACAGGTCTCCCTTTTTGGGTATAGGAATAAAGATGGGTCGTTTCCAATCTGTGGGCCAAGTGAATGTATTCCAAATCTGTTGACATATTGCAGTTAAAACTTTAACAGACGTTTCTCTTGTGCTTGCCATATTTCAGCTGGAATTCCATCAGTTCCTGAGACCTTGTTTTGTGCCCATGACTTTAAAGCTATTCTGACTGCATCTTCTAACACTGGTGGTTCTAGATCAAAATCTGCCTCTTGTAATGAGTGGTCACTTCTTATCTCTAGACCATACAAGTCCTCTGTATAATCTTTCGATCTCTGTTTAATCCCTTCACCATCATTAACCGCATTACCATTAGCATTCTTGACCACTCCAATTCTTGGCTGAAACTTCTTTCTTATGGTGGAAATATGTTGAAAGACCCTTATAATGTTACCTTTTTTTATTCCTTCTTCCAAATCAGTACAGATCTTGACATAGTACTGCTGCTTATCCTTGCGAACATTTCTCTGAAAATCTTTATTCAAAAGAGTCATGAGATCTCTATTCTTCTTAATTTTGGCTTCCTTCCTTCTCTTCGCTATTTGAATAGTTTCTGATGTCATCCAATGTGACGTTCTCTTTTCATCAACCCTCAACAATTTGTTCTTACATTCATCCTTAAAAATGTCTTTAACTTCGCACCAAATTGCCTCAGTTCTCGATCAAGGAGATTTAGGATCTCGAAACGATTCTTAAGTGATGTTTTAAATAGTGTGGAAATGTTTGCAGTCATAAAATAATAACTACCACCTCTGATAATAGGAAATATTTACTTCTCTAAAAATGGCTACAAAATAGCAATTACATTTACCGTACAAAAACGAGCAAATCAAAATAATAAAATCGACACTTCCAAAATTATTATTATTATTAAAAATCCATCAACAGTTTAACTGGCTCCCACTCCTTTATCAGTTACAACATTAAAATTTAACTCTTCACAAACAGAGTTCATTACTGTAAAACCTCCTTCTCCTAAGGTAAATCAACATTAATAATTAACCTCAACTCATTAAAATGTCTTGCTTCTCACAAATAAAATCCTTTAATATTTATTCAATTAGATCCCTTTGAACCTTTCACAATTAATTTATTTATTCATTAACAGTTATTCAATTAAATTCATTTTATTCTCTCACAATTTAATTCATTTCATATTCTCAGAAGTTGGGTTCAAAGTCACTTTTTTCTCTCTACAAATTCTACGAAGAAGTACTTCTCGTCACCATGCATCATTAATTGAATTTACCGTGGGCAAATACATCCACTGATATCAGTGACTTCGGATTTGGGCCACCCGTATCGCATATTTAGACTGACCCGACACTAACACGCTTACCAACAACTGGGTGTTGTGTATTATTATTATTATTACTGGCATTGCAAAATTTAACCTTTTCGTAATAATTCTCGGGAAATATAATCCCTGTTCTACTTACAATTGATAGTCATCCTTCTTAAAATCGTATCTAGAATCATACAATGTTTCTTAAAATTGCAGTTATAATTACAGGTATCTTTTGAATGGGTCCAGTGCGGTCACTTCTTCCCTTGGCCCTTTGACGGTCCCCACGTAATTTATGGCAGCTAAAGCACTCCCACATGCAATGGCTGCTGCTGGTAAATAAGGACTTCTTCCTTCTCGCTTCTTACAAACCTCGTCTCCTTTCAAGACCTGAACTCTTGTTACCTCTTTAAATGTGTGACCGATTTGCGAGGACAATGCTCCCTCTTTAACGATGACATAATTATATAGATTATCCGACAGCTTTCAATCATTTTATCCCGACTAAACAAGTCCTATTTTAATTCTCTTCCCCAGTTTATCGGTTTTTTAATTCATTCATCAAAGGGTTAGGTTATCGAGCCACGGATCGTGCCTTAGGGATGTTAATGGCAGGGTCACATTTCCAACTATTGGAAGACCACAATCTTGCTTCTCTCAATCAGGAAGCGAAATACAATATTGACAGCTTCCGGCCGAGATCCCTGACTGTTCAGAACCTATCATCACGTGCTCCTAGCACTTCCACTGGATGCTCCACATGGCACATATTTACCTGGTGCTCGCTGGCACATTATTCAATCACCTGTACACAACAGCGTGAGACATATTACCTGGGGCTTACCTGCCCAATATCGACAATGCACTGACACATCTAACAATCTCCTAATCATCCGTGCTCTAAACCGTCCTTTACATTTTAATACAATAATCTGGTCTCTACCATTTAACATGGCTTATTTCAGCTGCAATCACAATTTACTCTTGGAAACCTTTCGTTAATCTCATTCATAAAATTTTTGTCACTTCGTTAAATAACATATAATAATAATAATAATGATAATAATAATAATAATGACATCGTATGGCCTCGGGTGCCGGGTGCAAGCGTTGTAGTTTGCAACCAGAGGGTAGCTTGCATGTCGAATTTCGTTGTTCCTTGAATCACTATGAAAGTCAAGGAGGTTAGATGTTAGATATCTAAGCTCCTTGAACACTATAGCACTTTCTAGTAGAGAAATAGGGAACTTTGTGTAGGCGGAAACTCCCGAGATTAATTTTTCCAATATGAACACGGCCTACTGAATTCAAATGGGTTATTTGACATGCCAACATCGTATGACATGCGTGTCGTATTTTTGCCGCCTTTCAAAAATCAGTTACCACGGCCAGGAGCGAACCTGCATCTTGGGGTTAGTAGACCGACACGCTATCCACTCACCCACCGTGGCAAGCAATAACATATTAAACATCATAATTAATTAAGACTGGCCCATCCTAATACATTTCTTTAATTAATCTGATACCTTGACTCATTCGGGCGGTCCTGTCCCTTACTAAGATCTCTAGTTACATGAATAATACATTCTCATTAACTTCGGGTCGCTCTCACAATCACATATCATATTTTGTTTTATAGGTTGATGCATGGCGCGACCTCTACATTATATAATCAGAATTATAGTACTTACTCAGTCACGCCTGTGGTGGCCAAACCCAGGGGTAAAACTTTTCACACATCATGTGATGTGGATTTTCATTTTCATGTGATGTTTAATTCTCCATCTTCATCAGTTCAGAATAATAATTGACAGTCACCGGCTGCGGTGGCCGAGAGCGCCAACGAGCTTCCTCGTGTCTCGCTGGCATCGGGAGAGCGTGGGTTCGAATCACACCGTGGCCGTCTTGAAAATGGTTTTCGTGGTTTCCCATTTTCACCACCAGGTAAATGCCGGGGCGGTTGCTTTCAACAGGTCCACGGCCGATTTCTTTTCATAATCCCTTCCCTGACCCGTCCTGAAAAGAAACAAGTAGTTCCGTGAAGAACTATACAGCCTATTTTCATATATCCTGCTCATGTTAATTGCCTCTATCAACATACAAAAGTTCAGTTTAATTGCTGTAACAGATTCGTAGATATTGAGAACCGTCTAAATATTTCAGATGGTCGCCAGGTTGGATTTTTATTTTTGTACTATCACATTAAGATTACTGTGTACGTGTGGTATTCAAACTTCAATCGCATGATTAGAACACAAGAAGTAAAAACGAGATTTTAAAATTACGCACAGCAGCCATCTTGTGATTATGCAAACAATTGAAATAAATTAGATGCCAGTGGATCAACATTTGCATAAGCATTTAATGTGCAACGTTTCACGGCACTCGGATAGTTAATTCGCGAGAAACGTCCATTTAAATATTTATACTTCGCGTCGCCGCCATGTTGGATTTGTGCTTACCAGGTTAATGAAAGTCCTATAGGTGAACATATGTTCATAGTCTCTATGAACATAAAAAAAAACAGTTTGGTTGCTGTAAAAGATTCATAGATATTGAGAACCGTCTAAATATTTCGGAAGCTCGCCATTTAGGATTGTTATATGTATAGGCCATATAGTTATGTACCATTCAAGGACAATTATTGCCTAGATTCATTATTCCAACTTTCATTTCGATCGCATGAATACGACACAAGAAATAAAAACTTAATTTTAAAATTTCGCACAGCCGCCATCTTGAGGTTATGTAAACAATTGAATTAAATTAGATTGCAGTGCATTACAATCTGAAAAATCATTTACTGTACCACATTTCACTGCGCCCAGAGAGTTAAATCACGAGAAAAGTATATTAAAATATTTCAAATTCGCTTGGTCGCCATGTTCGTTTTGTACTTTACAGGTTTATGAAATATACATAGATAAACTTGTATCAGTACCCTTTATCACCGTACAAAATTGCAGGGTGGTATCTGTAATAGTTTCGGAGATATAGAATGTCAGTGAAATATTTCGCACAGGCGCCATTTTGAGGTTATGTAAACAATTGAACTAAATTAAACTCCAGTGCATTACAATGTGTATAAACATTTGCTGTACCAAGTTTCATTACGTTTGGATAGTTAAATCGCGAGAAAAGTCTATTTAAAAGTCTCAACTTCGCTTGACTGCCATGTTGGTTTTGTAGTCTCCAGGTTTTTGAAAGTCTCATAGGTGAACGTCTAGTAGTGCCCTTTATCATCGTACACAATTTCAGGGCGATATCGGTAATAGCTTCGGAGATATTGAATGCTAGTGAAATATTTCGCACAGCCGCCATGTTGGATTGGTGAGACGTAACAAAATTTTAAGGGGACGGTCGAGGTCGCCTGGAATAGTGCTATGACCTTACCGAGTTTCATTGAAATCGCTCCAGCCGTTTAGATTTTATTAGGGACACACACACACACACACACACACACACGCGCGCGCACACACACACGGACAAAAGGTGATCTCATAAGCCTATTTTTTTCAAAATTGAAAATAGGATAAAAATAATGGCCATTGGCCGCATTAATAACAAGAAGTTCCGTGACGAACTAAAGAGCCTACTTTTCTTAAAATTACGATTCATCCAACGATTAATCTACAGTATATGGACCTATATAGAATAATGACGAAATTAAGTTGGTAATACCGAAATGTCTAATTAGTTCAAAATATACCTGGTATAATGTAGCCTAATAGAGCACTGCAGTTGGCAGCCCTGGTGACTGAATATATTCTTAGTTCCATTTCTTAAAGTACTTTTGTTGTTGTTGAAGTCCAATGGACGATACATGCAGTTAGACATTGGATCTATCACCACGCGTAAAATTATGTTGGCAACAAAGTCATGCGGTGCTGGTCAGAAATAATCTGATATATTATGATATCTTGTTGTGCCAATTTTGGATGAAATCCATTTGTAAGTATAGAAGTTACATGCATTTTAAAATTGGACCTATCAGCAGGATTAGCATAATTTTGGCAGCACTGATTTATATTAATTACTTCAAATTAATCTAGTATGTCAGGTGCAATACGTGTGCAAAGTATAGAGCTGTTGGCTTGCATACCTTCTGATATACTGATGTTATGGTAAATGGAATAGGCAGCATTTATTAACAGTTGGCAGCCCTGATTGCTCGTAAGAATATGTTACGTTATACATAGCACATACGAAATTTGGTTGAAATCTAAGTGATAGTATAGAAGTTACATGTATTTAAAAATTGGTCCTATCAGCAGGCTTAGAATCATGTTGGTAGAACTGACGTATATAAGTTACTCCTAATTAATCTAAAATGTCAGGTACTATACGTGTGCATAGTTTAAAGCTGTCGTCTTGCATACTTTCTGATATATTGGTATTTGGATTTAAAACAATAGAGAGAGCAATTATGAACAGTTGGCTGCCCTGGTGGCTCTTAAGATTACGCTCAGTCATATCTGTTTATGTACACATATTACATACAAAATTTGGTTGAAATCCAATTGATAGTGTAGAAGTTATATGCATTTAAAAATTGGACCTATCAGAAGGCTTAAAATTATTTTGGCAACACTGTCATGTATGGCCTCCTGGAAATTAAACTGAAATAGTATTATCTACATGTGTGCCAATATTGGAATAACTCGTATGCTCTTGCGCATAGTAGTTCGCAGCTGGGAGCGATCAGTTTAGTTCGCAGCTCCTTAGCGAACTAGGTCGCTCTTTTAGTTCGTTAGCTCCCATCTCGAATTCCCTGTAAGACAGCTTGTTCGCTCACCTTGCTACTGCCACTGCACACGCTCTTTGTTTGTTATAGCAGTTTCTTTATAACGATCAATGTAGTCAATGCCTGGGTTATTACCCGTATTTTAGGTAATTAAACAACAAATGGGCAAATAAATCAGTAGCCTAATTTACACAAATGGATAAAATGGGATATTCAACTATTCTGTTCTCGTTTTTTACTTTAGATACATTGTAAGCCTACTCGTAGTATTTAAAAATTTTAAATGGATTTCGTAATTTTGTATATATTTATTTTGTCTTTCAATTGTTAATGGCATGAAAGCGTGTTTTGCTTTCATATGCCGGGTTAAGTTTCCAATTGAGCCTCCTGCAATACTTATTAATGTTGAGCAGTGGTTACATTTTGCTCTCTTTTTTCTGTGCCTTCATCGAAATGTGTCCAAAGAGAGCTATGCGTCCTTTTTCATGACATCGTAATAAATGACTTAAAACTAAACATATTAACCCTATAATCAAATTGATATACAGTACACTACTTCACATCATCGCATTGTAGAAGTCACATAATATTTTGATAGTCATATTACATCAGTGGCGGTTCTCCATTGAAGCGTTTGAATCACAGTTCCACCTGCTTTATTACAAAATAAGTCAAGATTAATGAATACATATTTTGTTAATCTTTTATTTTTAAACATGAATTTTACTGCATTAGATGTTACCAATTAAGGCATGAACATCGACAATCAAAGGACACGGCACGGTGCCGAATCTACTGCCGCGATGCTCAACTAGCCTGTTGCAACAGGAATGGGCTGGCAAGAACGTTGCTGATTGAGTATTGAGTAAGGCCAGAGAGGGAACGGAAGTCAGCAGTAACCATGAAAACAGGAGTTCCGTGATGCGAATTCAACCAGCAAGCGAGTAGTCTGTTACCAGTGATTGCTCATCCTCATTACTCTCGTTTCAAGCAATCCTGTAGACTACTGTAAAACAGTTACTGTGCTCGCTGCACGTGCAGTTCGTGTGTTAGACAGCGACGTATTGCGTGTGTAGTAATATGTTTTACATTTTGATATTCGAAGATAAAAAAATACAAGAATATGGGTATTGAAACATTAGTGAAATTCCTTATTCCTTCCTTATTTCCTTTTATTTCTTGTAGGAGCACAGGGCAGCTACAAACTTCTTCCATCACACTCTATTGTTGGCCATCCTTTTAATTTGGGTTCATGTCTTTCCTTCTGAGACGTCTTCTCCTTCTATTGTTTCTAAAGTCAAAAGTCATCATTTGTTTATCATTAGTGACACTCCGTACCTAAAAGAAAAACAGTAAGCACGATGTGTTTGTGGAAGCATACATTTATTATTCTCTTTAACTTTTTTCGTGTGGGGCCAATAACCTAGATGTTAAGCCACTTAAAACAACAATTATCATCATCCTTTTTTTCGCGTATATCGGCACGTCACCATCCCATTCATGGGCGCCCACATGATTTTTTCCATGGGGGGACAAGTAATCTTTTTCATTTCATTTCCTACTTGTCACTAGGTGATGATAAGAGTACCTCCCCCTCAATTTTCGTTTCATTTATTACTTGCTTTGGGGTATTCATTATTTGGCTGCTCTGAAACCGTTGGGTACATTATCCTTATGGCATAAATGGGAGGAATAGGTTTTTTTAGTTCAGAGTTTTTGTCCATAGAAGTTCGCTTTTCTTTGTGAATCATCGTCATAATGTTCATTTCTTAAAAAAAGGTAAAAGGTAGTTGTATCCCCATGTATCGACAAAAATAAAAATCAAGCAGTTCATTAAAATCCATTGCGCCGATTTTATAAATAATTGGAGATATTTTCAAATAATCCCAAATGACTAAGTTAAATAAAACTGTGGAATTATCCCTATATATAAATCACTTAACTATCAGTAACTTCAATTAATGAACCGCCACTCTATTACATTACAAATATAAGGTAGTTATTACCTGCGAGCGTGTGTTATGCTGTTATTATTATAAACCAACATTGAACATTCGCCGCGCCGCACCGCGCTAAAACTTGACAATCATGCCACTAACAATAAATACACTCAATCAACTGAACTGAATGAACGAAACAATGCGCATGTGATTGTGCAATAAGTGGTGACGCGGCGAGCTGACGAGCTACAGCGGCCCCACGTTCTCGCGTTGTTACAAATTTGTCAGCGGAAAAGGATCGAACGAACTAACAAGCGAGGGATCTGGGAACTAGTTCGGTACTTCGTATGTGGGACCCGCTCTTCCGAACTATTTCGTTCGCGAACTCCACAAGACTAAATACCTTCCAAGATATCCAACAAGGAGCTGAAATTTGTAGTGCGTTTTTTCAGCAGTTGTTAGTACTAACATCTTTTTCAAATATGGGCTTGAGATATTCCGGTATACGCATTTACTCATACTAAATTTGGTTTTGATTCATTCAGCCGTTTAGGAGTTGATAAGGGGGGGCGGGGGCACACACACACACACACAGATAGACAAACAGACACACATTTTCTCGGATCGATCTCATAAGTCTACTTTTTCCTCATTTTTGCAAAATTTGAAAAGTAGGCTAAAAATTTAATAATTGACATTCACATTTCTTAAACAGTTGGTTACGTGATTATACATTATTGAAGCCTTACCGTAATCTCTTTCACAATTGATTTACCCTTTAACGCTACAAATCCTGATACATTTACACACAATTTAACACGATACTTTTAACACTTGAAATATACACTTTTGACATCATTACTCAAACTTTGCCTAATCCCATATTTGGAGGTGATTTTCCTCCCCTCGCGGCGATAGAATCGTTAGGTCGCCCCTTGGTGCAGATACCCGATATAATCCGTTTTCCACCAATGAAAGTCTATCTGGCAATTCCTATCCCGATCGTTACTCTTCTGTAGCCTGCCTCAACAATTCAGCTACCAAAGTGTTCATGGATTACTCTCACGTAACCGTACCCTTGCGAATCTAATGTTTTATCTCTTAGCTCGTTGCTAACCTGGTTAAACATGTGTTCGTTCCAGTCTGAATATGCTAATTCACTATTATACTCTGTGTATAATCGTACTAAAAGTTCAATGATGCTTGGGTCACATCTATTACACTTACCGTGTTCGTAAAGTATCTCGTCCCATATGATCACGATAAGTTTGCTTTGTTCGGACGCGACGCGGTTTACACGATACTCTGTACTGTCCACACTATTTATATTATGTAACGTGCTTGTCCTTGCGGTATCTACTCGTAGATGTAGAATATCGCGCTTGGCCTCCCAACGGCTTACAACGTGAACACTGTTCATTTATTATTATTATTGTCGGACACAAATTTCCTGTTCACTCGACACTTCGTTTGCGAATCTAATTAAACTCGCGACATGACGTAACTTTCCGTGCCGGGTTCGATAAATCGCGTCTGTGATTATACTACACCTTATACTTGGTGAGTTTTTCGGTATACTGCCTCAACAATTCAGCTACCAAAGTGTTCATGGATTACTCTCACGTAATCACTTATTATTATTACTACTTTGTGTGGCGCGTCATATGCGGCACGGAGCCGCGCAGGTTTCCCTCGCTCGAGGTAGAGTTAACTTGTGTGCCCAACGACAGGCTTATATGGTTTCTGGCGCGGAAATTAGTCCGGGGCTTCTCTCGGGACCTCAATGTCTTTAAAAATGACATTACGGACTTCCTGGTACCTTCATCCCACGTACAATTTCCTGCTGTTCATGAATCTTTGCTTTGGATGATGATCCGAAGGGTCAATTATTTTACATCGAATTATTAAATCATGGCATGGGGACGCTATTTAGCGGGGAATTACCGATGACTTTGCGCTGACACTTGACATAAGTGGGCATCCACGATGCTTCTTTATCTTGCTTTGATTAAAGCATATTACATCACCTTAATTATGAGCCTAATTGTCTTCTTCCAACTGCGTCTTTTGTTAATTTTTCAATGGTTCAATTTCAAACTTGGTCTAGCGTCACCAGTGGAGTTCAGCTTCTGCGAAACTAGTCTGCTTTGAGTGACACTAATGTTCTTTGGAGACAGTCTGGCATGCTCCACAGAGCTGGGTCATTTGCCAACTGTCAAGTCCACTGGAGTTTGTGTGCTTAAAGCCTAGAACTTGGCTTAGTTACACTAAATATTCATTATTTGGCTCATATTATTCCTTATATCTGATTCTTAGTGCCCCATGAGCTGATCTAATGTATTAACATTAAATGATGGGTCTTTCCAATTTTCCTAATTATTTATGTGCCTCAGGGTTCACAACTCTTCTATGCTGCCTACATATGCGCTATTTAAGGGTTCATGATTCATATCCAGTCAGGTAAGCCTATAATGGTACACTACTTATACTCTCAATTATACTTCCTCCCTCCTACGACCGTTGCAAAACTTGAATTCTCCTACATTATACAGTTCCCTGTGTGAATAGCAATACCTTCCCTTCCCTAAAAATAATAACATTTCCACCATGACGTTACCAAAATATTGTGAATTTATTAAAATAATTCACTGGTTATTATTTTTTATCATCGATATTCGATTCGATATTATCTACCATCCAAACCCGTCAAACAATTATACAAATGGCTTGTACATATCAGAAATTATTATAATCGTAGAAAAATGTAATCGAAAATTGTCAGTTTTATTATTATTATCATTGGAAATAAACCCCTAGGTTTGTCAAAATATCATTATTATCATCATTAACCATCACACAGATCTATTTCAATACTCCGTCAAATATCATGTTATTATAATCCATCACAGAGAAATGGAATTCACGACTCAGTTAAAATTATTATTATTATTATTATTATTATTATTATTATTATTATTATTATTATTATTATCCCACAAAAATGGCATGGAATCCAACTAATCTATATATTAAAAATATTTATGAAAACTTAATAGAGTCCGTCTGGCCATGCTATCCTCTCGATTTCCTTCATTCTTTTTTTAAATGAAAGATATTCATGCACATATTTGTTATCAAGTATTACAAATCACTTAACGTCCGCCTTCCTCAAATTATTTGATTTTTCAACTTTTTACAACTTTGATTCTCATTGAAGCAATCATATCTTTGGTTTTAATTGAGGTACGCAGGTTTTGTTTATGTGAGAACACTCCATGAATCAAGCGCTTTCATTTGAGCTCTTAAGTATTCAAATCGGCTGATTCTGAGGAAAGTTATGAGTAGACATTCAATATTACTTCTAATTTTTTCAACATTTTTGCATTGTAAGAATCATATCTTAGGTTCTAATTGAGTCACACAGTTCATTTTTGTCTAAGAGCACTCAGTTGAACAAGCCCTTTCTTTTGAGATATTAAATATTTAAAATGGTTGATTCTGAGGAATGTTATGAGTGCCGAAGCGAATATTAGGAATATTTATGAAAACTTAACCGAGTCCGTCCGGCCATTCTATCCGGTCGATTTCCTTCATTCCTTTTATAAATGAAAGGCATTCTTGCAAGCATTTGTTATCAAGTATTACAAATCACTTAACTTCTGCCTTCCTCAAATTATTTGATTTCTTGAAATTTTTCCATTTTTTTCAATGAAACAATCATATCATTGGTTTTAATTGAGGTACGCAGGTCCTTGTAGTCTAAGAACACTCAGTGGATCAAGCTCTTTCATTCTAGCTCTTAACTATTCAAATCGGCTGATTCAGAGGTAAGTTAAGAGTGGACATTCAATATTACCTCTCATTTTTCATTTTCTTGCACTGAAAAATGAATATTGCCATGAAATTAATAGGGTAGTTTCAGATCAGCTTCCAGGAACTTCTAGATTTTACACGAGTGTGAATAAATTGGTAACTGAAGAAGAAAGTGAAGTTTTGCATTTTCCCACTGAATTTTTGGACAGGCTTGAGATGAGTGGTCTACCTACCCATGTGCTGACTTTGAAAGAAGGTGCTATTGTAAGGCTCCTTAGGAATGTCCGTGCATCTAAGGGATTACTGAACAGGACGAGACTAATAGTTAGAAAAATGTACGACAATATCATAGATTTATAAGTTCTAACTGGTGTGAATAGTGGGGAGCGAATACTGCTACCTCGCGTTGATTTTTCAACATCTGGCACTACAATGCCGTTCTCTTTTAATAGACGGCATTTTCCTATTACATTAGCGTTTTGTATTACGATAAAAAAAAGCGCAGGGTCAAACGCTTCATCGATTTGGAATCTACTTGCTTTATCCTGATTTTAGCCACGGTCAATTGTATGTTGCCTTATCCCGAGGAAACACATTTAAAGATGTAAAAATAGAGATTAAGCCTGAGGGTCGACGCACAGCGAACGCAGTCTGGAAGGAAGTATTGTGAAATAAATGATATAAACTATTACGTAAAGTCGTTATTTTTTTATTCCAATACTGAAAAATAATGCAGTGGAGCAGCAAGGGTGCCCTACTCTATATATTAAAATATTTATGAATATTTAACCGAGTCCATCCGGCCATTCTATCCGGTCGATTTCCTTCATTCTTTTTTTCAAATGAAAAGTATTCATGCACGGATTTGTTATCATGTATTACAAATCACTTAACTTCCGCCTTCCTCAAATTATTTGATTTTTGAACTTTTTCCAACTTTTTTCTCATTAAAGCAATCATATTCTTAAGTTTAATTGAGGTACGCAGGTCCTTGTAGTCTAAGAACTCTCAGTGGATCTAGCTCTTTCATTCGAGCTCTTAACTATTCAAGGCGGCTGATTCTGAGGAAGGTTATGAGTGGACATTCAATATTACCTCTCATTTTCATTCTCTTGCACCGAAAAATGAGTATTGCCATGAAATTAATAGGGTACCGTAGTTTAAGATCTACTTCCAGGAACTTCTAGGTTTACACGAGTGTGAATACATTACAAAGTTGTAACTTTGTATGTTGAAGTGCTTTTGGATTCCCAATATTGTTTTTATTTTTCCGTTAACCACCTTTAAACTATTGTAAAATTGATTTACTATCTAAAAAAAATCATGGGAGTGTGCTCAACAACTCATCAAATTTGCATCGCAATGAAATGAATGGTATATGAACGCATACGGGACTTTGTTGAAACGATTCGAGCGCCGTCACCCATTTGTTGAATATACTCGTACGCTACCTATTGTAAAATGGATTTACTAAGTGAAAACCGTCCCTGGCGTGTACACAACAACTCATGAAAGTTTCATCGCAATCGGATGAATGGCATATGAACGCATACGGAAAATTTTTAAACGATTCACGCGCCGTCACTCATTTGTTGAATCTACTTGTGCGCCACCCATTGAAAAACGGATTTACTAATTCATACGCCTTTGCAGGACTGTGCTCAACTCCTCAAACTTTTATGATAACCGGATGAATGATATATGAACGCATAAGGGACATGGTTGAAACGATTCACGCGCTGTCGCTACCAATTGTAAAATGGATTTACTAAATCTGAAATCTTTGCGGGAGTGGAAACAACTTCTCTTCAAATTTCATTGCAATCGCATGAATGGTATATGAACGCATACGGATTTTTTTAAACGATACGCACGCCGTTACTCATTTGTTGAATCTACTCGGGCGCTACCTATTGTAAAAATGATTTACTAAGTCAGAAAGCTTTTTCTGCAGTGTGCACAACAATTGAACCAAAATTTCATAGCAATCGGATGAATGGTATATGAACGAATACGGGACTTTGTTTAAGCGAATCGCGCGCCGTCGCTCATTTATTGAATCTACTTGTGCGCTAACTATTGTAAAATGGATTTACTAAGCCAGAAACTTTCCCTGGAGTGTACACAACAACTCACCCAAGTTTAGTCGCTATCAGATGAATGATATATGAACGCATACGGGACTATGTTGAAACACTTCGCGCGTCGTCGCTCGTTTGCTTAATGTACTTGTGCGCTACCTATTGTAAAATGGATTTACTAAGCCTGAAACTTTCACTGGAGTGTACACAACAACTCACCCACGTTTAGTCGCTATCAGACGAATGGTATATGAACGCATACGGGACTATGTTGAAACACTTCGAGCGTCGTCGCTCGTTTGTTTAGTCTACTTTTGCGATACCTATTGTAAAGTGAATTTACTAACCCAGAAACCTTCCCTAAAGTGTACACAACATCTCACCCAAGTTCCATCGCTATCAGACGAACAGTATATGAACGCATACGGGACTTGGTTTAAACGCTTCGCTCGTCGTCGCTCATTTTTTAAATCTACTCGTACGCTACCTATTATAACATGGTTTACTAAGACAGAAACCTTGCCTGTAGTGTACACAACCTCCCACCCAAGTTTCATCGCTATAGGACGAATGGT
This sequence comes from Meconema thalassinum, assembly GCA_946902985.2. Taxonomy (NCBI): domain Eukaryota; kingdom Metazoa; phylum Arthropoda; class Insecta; order Orthoptera; family Tettigoniidae; genus Meconema; species Meconema thalassinum. The sequence continues at coordinate 243,292,489 of OX336395.1, forward strand.
ATGTGAACGCATATAAGACTTTGTTGATACGCTCCGCCCGTCGTCGCTCACTTGTTGAATCTGATCGTGCTCTACCTATTGTTAAGTGGATTTACTAAACCAGAAACCTTCCCTGAAGTGTACACAACATCTCACCCAAGATTCATCACTGTCAGACGAATCGTATATGAACGCATACGGGACTTCGTTGAAACTGTTCGCTCGTCGTCTCTCGTTTGTTGAATATACTCGTGCGCTACCTATTATAACATGGATTTACTAAGCCGGAAACCTTGCTTGTAGTGTACACAACCTCTCACCCAAGTTTCAGCGCTATCGGACGAATGGTATATGAACGCATACAGGACTTTGTTGAAACGCTTCGCCCGTCGTCGCTCATTTGTTGAATCTAGTCGTGCGCCACCTATGGTTAAGTGGGTTTACTAAGCCAGAAACCTTACCAGAAGTGTACAGAACATCTCACCCAAGTTTCATCGCAAGGGGATGAATGGTATATGAACGCATGTGGGATTTTCTTGAAACAAACGCATGCCATTTTGTTGAAGCTACCCGCGCGCCATCTATTGTAAATTGGATTTACTACGCCTTTAACTTTGCCTGGACTGTGCGCAACAACTCCCCAAAATTTGATCACAGTCGAATGAATTGTACATGAACGCATCGCATTAAGCATTTGTTTAAACTACTTGCATGCTATATATTTTGATATGGTATAACTATGCCTATAAACCTCCCGGAAATGTGTACAACAACTCAACAAATTTTGATCGTAATCGGATGGATGGTTTATGAACGCATAAAATACGAACAAACATATATTCCTTTATATATATACTAGCAGAAGTACCCGGTCTTCGAACGGTCTTTGGTATTAATAACCAGACGCTATCAATTGAGCTACTGTTGCAATGGTTAGGGGCTTGTCATTCCTTCATAAGTTTATCAGAACGAAGTTAGTTTTCTGGGTATATCGCAGACACTGTTAAGTGCCATAAAATGTGGTTTTCGGCAACCCTGTATAGACTCCCTAGTTTTGTGTCACACATTGAGAAGCGCAACGTATGCTTGGGTCGTCCTTCTCGGATAATTTTCTATTTTTCTCCTATTTTAGCATGTATTTTTAAAAGTTGTTCCTTATACCCACCCTTCTACGAGAAGTACGTTGAAGAGTTTTATAAATGAATGGTGTATTGACTCATTGTTAAAATACCTAATTTTACGATGCTCCAAGAACCCGAACATGAATTATAGGCGTACATAAACATAAAGATGTATCAACCACACAGTATTAAACAAAATCATCTTTACGATGCTCCCGTTTGTCGACAAAAATATAATTAGTTAAAATGTGCTCTCAAACTAAATTCACCTAACGTGTTCTTCCTGACGTGAAAGTAATATTACATACGTCGTAGACGAAACGCAATATATGACAAATTAAAACTGTCCCTCGCCGTTGTGGAAAGTCCCCATCCCCAGGAAGACCCCTTTAATAAATTATAAAGGCTTGTGGTGCATGGAAATTCGGGATTTTTAGCCTCAAATGGCCCGAATTCCCAAAAGCTGCAAAAAAAACAAAAAAAAAACAAAAAAACACTATTCCAATCCAGGAATTTTTGAAAATAATTTTGCTGTTTGGAGATATAATAGACCTTCTGTACAACATATCGCATATCGCACGTGTAAGTCACGTGTAAAAATTGTAGGGTACCCCTTGACCCCCTTAATCGCATTGTTGAATTTTACAGCCTATGTTTGATTCCACGATAATCTTATATCCATTTGCAAACTTTCACGGAAATTTAATAACTTGAGTGGCATTGCTTCTAACAGAAATAGATGGAAAGTTGGAGGTCACCTCTTGTGATAGGCCTACTGTTATCATGGTTAACGTCTTGCATTACTTCATTATTTTCTTCTTGTTTTTCATCTTTCGGATGGGCCAGCTAAGGACCACGACGTTTAACTTTTCAGCTTGGCGAGGGACTTGATGTTTGCCCAGTATTCGCGCATTCTCTGGCTATGTTGCTCCTTTCTGTCTTTTGTCCAGATGATGCCGGTTTTCTTACAGGGTGGTCTGAAATGAATACTCTTCTGTTTATGTATCTTTCTGAGATGTGATCGGCATCTAATATCACTTTTCATTATCTTCAGTTCTTGGATATCCCTGTTAACTACTGTTAGCGACGGTGTCACGCTCTTTCTATTGCCCCAGTAGTTGAAAAGCCGGTTGGTTAGTCTTGTTGGGTTCATCCATGAGACATGTCCGTAGAAAGCCAGACGACTCTTCCTGGTCACATATGTGATTTTCTCAGCATATCTATATAGCTCCTGATTTGGTCTTCTTCTATACTCGTCATCTACTTATTAGTTTATTAAATGAAATTAGGTTTCTGGTAATATCTCAGAAACGTGGTTTAAGAGCCTTAAAATATAGTAGCCACCGAGGGGCTGAAAATAAGTTTTGTCTCGTCCTTGTACGGCATAATATAATCATAATCTTAATAATATAGGGATATAATAGACCTTTAGTACCACCCCCGCCCGTGTAAATCATGAGGAAAATTCAAGAGTACCCCTTGACCCCCTTAAGCGCATTACATACGTATTGATGAATTTTACAGCTTAAGTTGGTTCCGCGATAACCTTATAGCCGTTTGCGAACGTTCACAGTAATATAATTGCGTCTTACAGAAATAGATGGACTTCTGAGAATGTGTTGCCATGGTTACCGGCTCGCATCCTTTCAATATCTCATAAACTGTTGGTTTTAGGACCTTAAAATGTGGGTTTCGGGGTCCGAAGGGCTCCTGAGTTTTGTTTCTCACATTGAGACGCTGAAAATGAGCTTTGTCTCGTCTTTCTACGCCCATTTCAGCATGCATTGTAAGGGGGTAGGCCCTCTCTTATGAGAGGTATGGAGAAGAGTTACATCAATGATTACTTGTGTGCCTCTGATGTACATCTGTAAAAAATTTTACGTTTATCCACTGAGCCGTTCTCGAGTGATGCGTGTGCAAAATTGAACATAGAAACAGACAAAAAATTTGTTTTTGCGCGCAACCGTCATAGACCGGTCTGAAACGCGTTAATAACTTAAATTTCCGTGAAAATTCAGAAAGAACAGACAAACTTTCATTTTTTATAGAGAGAGATAAGAATATAAGAATAAGATTACACTTACATAGGAACAAAAATGTCATCATATTTGAGATACGCACGTTCAGTTGACTGAACAAATTAATTTACAACTATTTGCTTTCTATTCATCCATCTGTAATCTATCATCAAATATTTCGTAATCTCATGGCCCGTATCACTCCCTTGATTATCATTTCAAAATCGATAATTTCGATTTTCTTTTCCCCAAATTCCTACAGCAACATATATTTAAATTGGAATTTTCTTTCCAGCATACTATAGAGCTGATAACTTATATAAATGTTATCTCCGGAGACGATTTATGGGTACAAATAATTTTTCACTCGTTCTTAGGTTAGCACACATAACCATTGAGTACTGTAATAATTTTTAATCAAACTGTTTATAATCGTTTATATTCTAGGTTCACCCTTGTTTGCAAAATTACCATTATTCATGATTGGTCACATTCTATTACTTATGAAAATATCCGACCGGACTATACTTTTAAGAAAAATATTTCTCTTCAAGTTTTACTGGGTTATAGCTTCTTCCCAGTATAAATTCAAGTCTCCACGTAAATAAATTAAATTTTATATTTGCTTCGTTAAACCTCCAGCCGAAGTGAAGTATAATTGGTTTCAACTACAGGAGTTTGCCTTCTTGACAATATGATAATATATTAAAATGTATTCATCCAATTTGTCTATATTCTTTTATGATGAACATGAATATGACTTCCTACTCCAAAAAAGCTGAGTTCTAACCCTTCAGGCTGGGAACTCGATGATGAAAACAAGTGGGACCAATGATTTAGATGATAGGCTCCTTAAAACATGAATTATCATCATCAACATCATGAAAACAAGACTCGGGTATATTCCTTCATTCATGTCAGAAACACAAGAGAAAGATATAAACATGAATACAGGAAGGAAACAATAAATACACACAAGATCAGGCACCTATGATCACTTGCTGCTAAAAATTTATTTGAATTTTCTTGAGTCAAATCACTCATTGTAAAACTTGGAAATTAAGATTTAAGGGTAACAAGAAAGAAAAGAAATAATAAACTTAACATAAAGTTAGTGTGCTGCATACGACTCGTTAGTCAAATCGGAAGTAGATACTTCGGTTTTGATTTGACCATGTAAGGGTCCACTTGAGCGCTCGTAGTGATAGATTCATTCAGGAATTCCATTTGTAGTTGTTCATAGTTCAATAATTGCAACGCCTTCATCTTGTTGCCGACTCGTTTGAGGTTCGTCGCTGAAGTTACTACTTTCTGCTTTTGAATTTTATTATTCCACTTTTGATTGTTTGGAGTATTAATCGAACGACTCGTACATATTGGCGGCATGGTGACACACGGTAAACTGGCAAGTTAGGGACACCAACTGTTAGACAACATCTAATGTCGTATGTAGTTTACTAAACGTATCATTAATGATCAAATTAAAATGGAAATATTTACTCCAACGAAAGTTTGCATATTATTCATGAACATGGCTTCTCCCAGCTATGAGTTAACACGTGCATTTCCAAAGCATATTATATTAATTTTTCTTTCTGTGTGTGCTATAAATATGCCTTCTTGCCACCATGGAAAACCAGAAGCATTTTTTCAAATGCTACAGCAATAGAGTTTCTAGACGCTGTGGGCCTACATGAGTTTTTTTTAATGCCCCTTGTGAGCAAATTTGGCTTCGCATATGCTACGTGACTCTTTTTATAATTTGTCGCGTCACTAACAGGTGTCTTTACACACTCTCTTTCAGAGAAAATTTGGCTTCGCATGAGCTACATGGATATGGCTGTTGTCAGTGATGCATTACAATATGCGTCTTCAAAGTTCCTATCAGAACAAACTCGGCTACACATTTACCACACGAGTAAGGCATCTCCCTATGGCTCAATATGTACCCCTTCCAAACTACTCTAGAAGTGAATTTGGCTTCGCATGTGATGCATATGGCTTCTGGCTAGTATTCGTTAACATTGATGTCTATAAATGCCCTAACTGAGCAAATTTGGCATCGCATATGCTTGATTGGTATGGCTTCCCACCGCTCTGCATTAGCATGTAAGTCTTCAAATTTATTGTCAGACCACACTGAGATTCACTGATGCTACATGAGAAAGGCTTCTCGCAGCTATGGGTTAACATGTGTTTCCTAAAATTTATTTTGAGCACGAATTTGGTTTCGCAGGTACTGCACGAGTATGGTTTCTCACGACTACGCGTAACCGTGTAAATATTTGATATTGCACGTGCTACTTATTGCTTCTGGCTGGTATGAATTACCATGCGTGTCTTCTGAGTTCATGCTTGAGAAAACGCATCTCCACATAAGCTGCGCGAGTTTGGCTTCTCGCCGGTATGTGCTAATCTGCGCAAATTTGGCTTCACATAATTATGCTATATGCGTATGGTTTCGGACCGCAATGTGTGAACTGGTGTTTTCTCAATTCCCCGACAGGAAGAATTTGACTTCGCATGTGCTGTATGAGTATGTTTTCATAGCAATATGCGTTAACTTGTGTGTGACGATACTTGGACCTTAGGCTTCGCATGTGGTACATGAGCATGGCGCCCTGACGCTGTATGGTATCATATGTGTCTTCAAATGCAAACTCGGAGCAAATTTCTCTCCACATATGTTGCATGAGTGCTTCCCACCAATATGCGTTAATTTGTATTCTTTTAGATTTGCCTACTGGGCAAATTTGGATTCACATATGTTACTTTAATATGGTTTCTGACCGTCAACATGTGTCTATTCATGTTCCCTGACTGGAAAAAAATCACTTTGCATACAGATCATGAGCATGGTTCTTCAATAGTATGCATTTTCATGTGGGTGGTTAAACTTTGCTTATGGGCAAATTTTGCTTCGCACCTGGTACATGAGTATGGCTTTTTGCCGGTATGTATTAACATGTGTGTATTTAAATTCGATGACTGAGTAAACGTATTCCCGCATATGTGTGGCTTCTCGCCGGTGTGCGTTAATATGTGTAATTTTAGATATCCCTTCTGCGCAAATTTGGCTTCACATATGTTACACGAGTATGGTTTCTTTCCAGTATGCATTACCATGTGTGCAGCTAAACTGTGTCTGTAAGCAAATGTAGCTTCGCATGAGGTACACGAGTATGGCTTCATGCCTGTATGAGTTAACATGTGTGTCTTCAAATGCGATGTCTGAGCAAATGTCTTTCCACATATGTTGCAGGTGTTTGGCTTCTCACCTGTGTGCGTTAATATGTGTACTTTCAAATGTCCTTTTTGCGCAAATTTGGCTTTACATATGCTACAGGAGTACGGTTTCTGTCCGCTGTGAGTTAACATGTGAGTCTTCAAATTCCCCGCAGGGGAAAATTTGACATTGCATATGGAGCACGAATATGGTTTCTCACCAGTATGTGTTAGCATGTGCGAGTCTACACTTCGCCTATGGGCAAATTTAGCTTCGCATTTGGTACATGAGTATGGTTTCATACCACTATGCGTTAAAATGTGTGAAGCCACACTTTGCCTGTAAGCAAACTTGGCATTGCATTTGTTACTTGAGTATGGTCTCTTGCCTGTATATGTTAACATGTGGCTCTTTAAATGCGATGTCTGAGCAAATTTCTGCCCGCATATGTCGCATGTGTGTGGCTTTTCGCCGGTGTGCGTTAACATGTGAATTTTCAGATATCCCTTTTTCGCAAATTTGGCTTCACATATGCTACATGAGAATGTTTTCAGACCCCTGTGAGTTACCATGTGAGTTTTGAAATTCCCTGACTGGGAAAAAATATGTTTGCATATTGTACATGAATAAGGTTTCACACCAGTATGCGTAACCATGTGTGTGTTTAAACTTTCCCTGTAAGCAAATTTGGATTCGCAGGTGTTACATGTGTAAAGCTTCGTAGCGCTATCGATTAGCAGATCCGTCTTCAAATTCTGTTCGACTGTAGATTTTCTTCCAGATACGGCGTTAGTGAAATGTTCTCCTACATTACTTAATTCATGAGTATTCCCCACAACAGGATTCGAAGTATCAGGACGTATTAACCTGAAATCAACGGTATAAATATATTGCAGTGCGCTCTTAATTCTCTTGTGTTATCTGAAATGAATAAATCCTTCGCGATCCAGAGATCTAACTAATGATATGTATAATTGGAGCAACTTTAAGAGGAAACAACCAAGAATATCGACTTAATCAAGTACGGGCAATTGATTTCGTTTCTGTTGTTTGTGACTTAGGTCTTTTGACTGGTTTGATGCAGCTCTCTACGCCTCCCTGTCCTGTGCTAATCGTTTCATCTCTACAAAGCTACCACACCCTACATCCAAGGCAATCTGTTTAACATATTCTAACCTTGGTCTAACCCTACAGTTCTTGTCCTCAACCCTTCCTTCCATCACTAAGCTTGCTATTCCTGGGTGCATTAGTATGTGTCCTACTAATCTATCTCTTCTCTTCATTATCAGTCGCCAGAAACATCTCTTCTCTCCCACTCGTCTTAATACCTCTTCGTTTGTGACCCTATCTACCCATCTGATCATCATCATTCTCCTGTAACACCACATTTCAAATGCTTCTTTCTGCTGCACCAATAGTCGAAGTTTCACTTCCATAGAGCGCCACGCTCCAGACAAAGGCTTTCAAAAATGACTTCCTAATACCTAAATCTATATTCGATGTCAACAGATTCCTTTTTTGTAGAAATGCTTTCCTTACCTGAGCCAACGTACTTTTTATATCCTTTTTGCTTCGTCCATCACTGGTTATTTTGCTTCCTAAGTAACAGAAGTCTCCTACTTCCTTCAGCTTTTCACCTGCTAATTTGATGTCCATAGAGGTTTCTGATTTATTTCGGCTGCATTCCAGTATTTTTGTTTTACATTTATTAATTTTCATCTCGTTTCTACACCTCATTTTTTATAGAATGATTATTTAAAATAACACATATAACGGGTGATCTGCCAGCACCTTGCGATCCAGTTTTATGCATCCCGTCACATGCACACATTTCTCAAAGACATCGATCCCTCTCCCTAAACTGGGGTAATACAAGGAAGTGTGTGTCTTCGGGCTAGAGGACAGCAGGAATTGTGAGCACCACTATTAATACAGTATGGGTACGTAAAACGAGCTCAGATACGCAGAACACGTACTTTGAAACATGAGGTGCACGCACAGCCCGAAACCAGGTGTTGTATAGACTGGGAAGTGCGCGCTGCAGGTCAATTGTCGCAGTAGCTCACAAGGCAAGCACGACGTAGATGTGCGATAGTCAACAGTGCTCGAGGGTTCGATGGTTCAAGTCCCTTAATTTTTTTTAATGCAGTTGCTTGGGATGTGGCAACGTTGTATACTTAATAGTTTTTCACTGCCTTATTTGTTGATTTGGCTTTAAAAAGGGCAGTTGGTGTGAAACTGGGTTGAGAGAAGCTAGGAAACATGTGACAGGATTTCAGTTATCCACGGCGTTAAACGCAGCAACTTCCTGGAAATGACGACTTTCGTGGTGGATACAAAGCTGCGCGCGATGTTGAAAAGACCGTTTGGTTCGTTGCAACACCTCTGAAGAAATGGATTGACACTCCTCGGTGATGAGCTCTCTAAGGTGACGAGGACCGGCCAACTCCTCTGCATACATCAGTTGTTTTACATGGCCCCAGAGAAAAAATCCAGGGGCGTAAGATCGTGCGATCTAGCGGGCCAAGGGGCAGATAATGCCCATCCTATCCATTTATCAGGATACGTCGCATGGAGATGGTTCTGGACGACCACCGCCACATGAGGTGGAGCTCCGTCATGTTGAAACCACAACCTGCAGCGGCCAAGGAGTGCCAAATGTTCACTAAACGGTGGTAGTTCATCTTCAAGAAACCGCAGATAGCGCTGTCCGTTCATATGGCCCTCATAGAAATAGGGACCAATGAGGTGATCACCCATGATGCCACACCATACATTTACGTCTCACTGTACCTGAAAAGCTGTCTGTCGCACCACATGGAAATTATCCACACTCCACGAATGCATATTATGGCAATTAACGGTTCCACTGCTGTGAAATCGTGCTTCGTCGGTAAATAACATGGTCCCTACAAAAGCAGGTTCCACATGCTGTAGGATCCATTGGCGGAACGCCACCCGAACATTGAAATTATGACCATGGAGCTCCTGGTGTAAGTGCAGATGGTACGGGTGAAACCGGTGGGTATGTAATATGCGCATAACAGATATTCGGCTGATGTTCGTCTCCTGTGCAATGGCCCATGTGCTAGTATGAGGGTTACGCCGGATAGCATAACACAATCTCTTCATTGTGAGCAGACGCCACGCGATGATCTCAAACAGGCCTTGTCTTTCCTAGGGATGCAGTATCACACAGACGTCTTTCCCACTCCGAAATACCATGCCTGTCGGTTGTCGTCCATCCGGATAGCATTCATGGTACAGGCGTTGTGCCTGGTATGCATTCTGTCGTGCTTCTCCATAGATAACTTAACATATTGACATACATGTCGCTGGAATACATCTCGAGGCAGTGAATAAGCTTTGTGTTGTAATTTGCTTCCAAGGAGAGGAGTATGCGCAGGTACATACTGACCTGCCATCACATGTTGTTATCGTTCCAATGGGGCACACTTTGCCCTACTTGTGGTCTACGAAGCTTAAAACATGTATGACGTAGCTAACGGGTTGGCAGTGCCATAGCCACAGACCATCACTTCCTCATCCTCGTCCAACCCAGCACTATAGCTTAGGCAACGATACATAAGAATATTTTTTTCTTTCTTCTTTTTGACCGCTTACCCTCCAAGCTCGGCTTCACCCTCGGACGTTGTGAGGGATAATTCCTCTACCGTCACATTCCAGGACGGTGTCACAGAGATGAACGCACTTTACAGCAGATACAACTGGGGATAGTTACAAGCCATGCGCCCAGGCGACCCCAAACCTTGGTATAATGAAGGAAAGGGCAGCGAAGGGAGTATGAAGAAAGACGGCCGTGGACCTGTCGAAAGGAACCAACCCAGCAATTGACTGGAGAAGAAGTGGTAAACCACGGAAACACACTTCCAAGATGGCTGACGCATGAAACAAAACCGACTCTACTCAGTTTGTGTGCCCCAAGAAGCTAAGTGAACCCTGTTCCAGCCCTCTGACCAGAATTAAATTTCGTGGCAGAGCCGGGAATCGAACCCGGGCCTCCGCGGTGACAAGGTATCTTACAGAGCCAAATAAACAAATCAGTCTGTGAAAACTATTTACATCCTTGCCACATCCCAAGCAACTGCATCCAAAGACGAATCAAGGGACTTGAACTTCTGAACCCCCGAGCACTGTCAACTATCACACATCTCACCGCGCACTTGCTATGTGAGCTACCGTGACGCTTGACCTATAGCGCGCACTTCCCAGTCTATGCAATACCTGCTCTCTCTCTCTCAGTGCGTGCACATCCAGTTTTAAGGTACGTGTTCTGCGTATCTGTGCTCGTTTTGCGGGTACATTCGAGGTACCCATACTGAATTATTAGTGGCGCTGACGATTCCTGCTGTCTTCGAACCCATAAACACACCCAGATCTTCCAAAATCTTCTTCAATATTTGATGGTCTAGCCATATCTTCTTCAATATTTGATGGTATAATCAGATCTCCTTCATCAATGATCAACACAGATCTTCAAAACCTTCATCAATGATCTACCCAGATCTTCAAAACCTTCGTCAATGATCTACACAGACCTTCCAAACCTTCATCAATTATCTGCACAGATTTTCAAAACCTTCATCAATGATCTACATAGTTCTTCAAAACCTTCATCAATGGTCTACACAGATCATCAATACCTTCATCAATGATCTACACAGACCTTCAAAACCTTCATTAATGACCTACCCAGATCGTCAAGACCTTCATCAATGGTCTACACAGACCTTCAAAACCTTCAACAATGATCAACATAGACCTTCAAAACCTTTATTAATAATCTACACTGATCTTCAAAACCTTCATCAATGATCTACCCAGATCTTCAAAACCTTCATCAATGATCTACACAGACCTTCCAAACCTTCATCAATGATCTACACAGACCTTCAAAGCCTTCATCAATGATCTACACGGACCTTCAAAACCTTCATCAATGATCTACCCATGTCTTCAAGACCTTCATCAATGATCTACACAGTTCTTCAAAACCTTCATCAATGATCTACACATATATTCAAGACCTTCATCAATGATCCACACAGTTCTTCAAAACCTTCATCAATGATCTACACATATCTTCAAAACCTTCATCAATGATCTACACAGACCGTCAAAACCTTCATCAATGATCTACACATATCTTCAAAACCTTCAACAATGATCTGCACAGACCTTCAAAGCCTTCATCAATAATCTACCCAGATCTTCAAGACCTTCAATGATCTACACAGTTCTTCAAAACCTTCATCAATGATCTACACATATCTTCAAAACCTTCATCAATGATCTACACAGACCTTCAAAGCCTTCATCAATGATCTACACGGACCTTCAAAACCTTCATCAATGATCTACCCAGATCTTCAAAACCTTCATCAATGATCTACACAGATCTTCAAAACCTTCCTGAATAACCTACACAGATCTTTAAAATCTTCCTCAATATTTGATCACCTGCTTTCATCATCCAAAGCTTTCTACTAGGTGTATTGTTGGTTAGTTGTGAAAGAAGTTTGTCAACTTAGGCCACTATGAAAAATGTTAAGCCCAGGCAAAAAGGTGGCCATTTAGTAACCTCATGTTCCTACATTACACACCACAGTGCTAACACATACAGGTACTTACAGAATTACTAAATAAATAAAGTTGATAACCATATCCAAAGTAAAATAGTGACTTTATCAGGTAATAGTTATACAATAATTATTCTTGAATAAAATAATAATAATAATAATACTTAACTGTAATTTCAAACATTCAACCCCGATAATTAATAACGGCATTGCATCTACAGTGCGAACCATCCAAAATGTGATCGCGACACAATATTGATAATAATTACACAAGGCGCAAACCCGAGGGTGAGCTATGTAACTGAATAATTCAGGTTAAACAGGTGACAGATTGATTCATATTATATTCCCTACCGAATGGTTATTCTGGATTTGTGGAATAGGGTGGTTATTGTGGATATGCAGGCTGTGTGATTTCAAAACTACATGGGTTCATCATGCTACACTGTTGAATACATCGAGGATGAATGGTTACCACTATTTAGGGCACCATACATTGTGTGGAGATGACTTAATAGCACTATGTTACGAGAAAAATTCAAATACTTTAAATAACGGTGGCTTGTTGTAATATAGAGAAAGGGTAACCCTTTAAGATTAACCACAAAAATAAGCGAAAATTTATCCAACTTTTAGCTCACCACTATATGACTTCCGTCTTACCTCATGCTAGAGCTGGGAACATTAAATTAACTTACACCCTCTCTTTCGAATTACACTCCTCCAAATTAGTTTCATACACTTCAAGAAATTCACAGTTTGTACAATGTAAGTCTAAATTATTATCCGATATGTAACATTCAAAGCTTCAAAATATCTGGCCTAAGTAGCTCAGATACTTGTCAAAACTGACACCACATTTTTAAAGTGATAAAATTGATTAGCAGATTTTATTTCAAGCACAAACCGACGAATTTGCTTAAGTCAATGCGTAATGGCTAGCGCATAACCGAGGTGAGTTTTCACACATGCGGCGTATATGCTGAGTGACAAGAATACACTGGTGTATTTATTTCAATCTTCAGTTCTGTCTTATATGACAGCCATCCTTCAGCTAGTCATTACATCTCCACATAACTACCACACCCTACATTCAAAGCACATTCTAATACTGATTATTGCTTAGAGTTCTTGTCCTTGACCCATCCTTCCAGAACAACTGTGAATTTGCTAATCCTGTTGCCTTAGTATGTGGCATACCAAGCTATCATACTATTAAAACTCAGCAGTTCTTCTAGGATTGTGCCGTGTCTTGTGTGTCTTCTTTCGCGAAACCCCACATAAGACACGGCACAAACCTACAAAAATAGCTGAGTTTTATTTCACTGGCCGTGAAAGCCAATATACGATTATTAAATTCATTATCATTCGCCAGATTCATCTACCCGCCCTCTCTTTTCCTAATGCCTTACGTTTTTCACTCTATCTACCCTTTCATTCTTCATTATTTTCCTACACCACATGCAAATATTTATAATTTCCCCATTGCTGCTGCACAAACGGTCCAAGATTCACATCTATTTAGCACCACGCTCCAGAAAAAGGCTTCAAGAATGACTTTTTATTACCTAGAGCTATATTTCATGTCAACAGATATCAACCCAAACTTGATATATTATTTACTTTGTCCAGTTTTTGCCCAAGTAGGAGTCATCAACGGACTTCAGCATTTCAACAGCCAATCTATGTCAATTGTTTTTATACCTTCATGCTGCATTGGATTTATTCTCCTCTGAATACACTGATTTTATTATGAATTCTTTCCTCAACACCTAGTTCATACCGTTTAGTACCTCATTCAAATCCTCTGATGTATTGGCTAAGATGTCAATGTCGCCTGTGTATCACTGACAGGAAATTGCTTTAACTTGATCCATTGATTTTAGTATACATTTCATTCTTGTTTCCTTCATAACCTGCTAAATGTATAGATTAAAATGTTTGAAGTAGAATGTGAACTAACTATAATACACTCTATGAACATACAACATTTGAGGTTGATAGGGAAGATAGTTTTGGAGATACTGAGAACCAGAAAGTGTTTCGAGCTGCAGCCATGTTGGCTTGGTGACACTTATTTAAATATGAAAGCACAGTCTAGGTCAGACAAGATGAAGGCTCTTACCATGTTTCATGGAAATCGCTTCTGCCATCAAGATTTAATTAAGGGGAAGCACACACACGGACAAAAGGTGGTTTCTCAAGTTCCTATCTGAGCCTCTCGTCCTGTTGGATGGTCAGCACGCTATGAGTACCGAATTCTTTGCGTGCTTTGATGCTCTGTTCAATATAGCTTCTGATAGTTTTATAGGTTCGTATCAATCCAAGCGTTACTACGTTAAGTTGGTTCAAGTAACGAAGTGATAGAGAAACAGCTTTGTTTATCGGGTGAACACTTGTCACTCTACTTATTAAATGATAATAATTTCCGTTCATGATAGACGGTCTAGGGGAGAATATTCATATGCGTCTTGTTCGATGTGATGTTTTACTACGGCAACTTTACTTATAATGATGAGTAGACGTGGATAGTCTGACTTAAATTAAGGAGAGTAAACGACCTTCACTTTCAACTATAGAGTTATAAAAGCCAAACAAGTGCAGTTCATTAGTTAAAACCAACAAACTGCTTGTCAAGTTATAATTGAATAGGAGATTGTGTCCCAGTGCCGTTTGCACTTGCGGTACTACTAGTAAGCACACTCGTTTACTCGTTTACTATTAAGCACACAAAACTTTGATTCTAAATACGAAATTAGACTCTCTTGACAGAAAAGAGCTATGGTTTCAAATGTAGAGATTGCCTGCCCTTCACTTGACTAATGAAACAAATTTTGGGGAACTGATTTTACCTAATACAAACCTTGATTTACTGATATGAGTAAAGTTGATTGAAATTAATCGATGTCTATTTCAAGACCGAAGATTCATTGTAGATTTTCAAGGACAGCGTAGTTGATGGAAAAACCAAAGGAATGGACTACCCCAAAGTAGTGTTCTGCCTCCAATATTATTAATTGTGTATATGAATGACCACCCCTCACCACATGGAACCCGAAGTTTCATATATGCAGATGACCATGCTATTGTCACCCAAGGAAGTCAGTTTGAGACTGTTGAAAGGAAACTTACTGACGCCTTAGCTGTTTTAAGTCCATAGTATAGACCGAACCTAATCCGTCAAAAACACAAGTCAGCGCTTTCCACCTGAAGAATGAGCAGGCAACAATAAAAAGGCAAAGTTTCTTGAGGGTCTTTTGTTGGCCCACTGCTTTACTCCTGAATATCTAGAAGTGACTCTGGGTCGTGCACTCACATACGAAAAACATTGCTTAAAGACAAAACACAAAGTATCTACACGGAATTCCATTCTCTATAAACTATCTGGTAATAACTTGGGGACACAAGCTCATACTATAAGAACAACTTCTTTAGCATTGAGTTACTCTGCAGCAGAATATGGACGCCACGTTTGGTACAGATCTTGCCACCCCAAACAAGTAGATATTGCCTTAATGAAACATGCAGGCTTATAACTGCTTGCCTGAAACCTACAACATGTGATGAACTTTATCATTTAGCAGGCATTGCACCCCCTTATATAAGACGTAAAATGGCAGCCAGATATAAAAGATGTATGTATGTCTACCCCTTATTATTCCCGTTTTCCAACGGGGTCGGGGATGAGATGCGATGGAAGTCTTTGTGGCGATGTTTTTACGGCCGGATGCCCTTCCTGACGCCAACCTCATGAGAGGAGTTAATGAGAGATGAAATGAATGATGGTGAATGAAACTGGGCAAGGATGCGGAAGGAAGCGGCCGTGGCCTGTCAGAAGGTACCGTCCCAGCATTTGCCTGGTGTTGAAAATGGGGAATCCACGGAAAACCATTTCAAGGACGGCCGACGGGGGGCTCGAACCCACGCATCTACCGAGTCAGTAGAGAGCTTGGCCCCATGACCTAATGCTGCGCGTTAGCCAGCGTAGCCACTACTGTCGGTAGCCAGATATAAACGATCAAATGTAGATATATCTGAAGAACATCCCTTGCATGATTAACAACCTGCTCCTCAGCGATTGAAGTTTAGGAGTAGTTTTCTGAGTACGACTAAATGGCTGAAGGATCCACCTCAAACATGAGGAGTAAATGCCTGGAGCTCTAGAAGCCATCGTCTTGATGGGTGGGTAGACCAATCTGAAAGTCTTCCAGCAGGGCACGAAGGGACATGGACTATATGAAAGAGTCTTAATAGGTTACGGTCTGAGGCTGGTAGATCCGGGACCAACATAAAGAAATGGGGACTACATTGTGAATCGAGCTGCTGTGATTGTGTGGAAAAACAAACCATGACCTACCTCTTCAACAAGTTGTTTGTTGTTTGAGTTTTCAGTCCTTTGACTTGTTTGATGCAGCACTCCATGCCTCCCTGTCCTGAGCTAAACATTTCATCTCTACATAGCTACCACACCCTACAACATCCAAGGCAATCTGTTTAACATATTCTAACCTTGGTCTACCCATACAGTTCTTGCCCACGACCCTTGCTTCCATAACTAAGCTTGCTACTCCCGGGTGTCTTGGTATGTGTCCAACCATCCTATCTCTTCTCTTCATTATCAGTCACCAAAAACATCGCTCCTCACCCACTCGTCTTACTACCTCTTCGTTTTTTACCCTATCTACCCATCTGACCTTCATCATTCTCCTGTAGCACCACAATTCAAACGCTTCAATTCTCCTCTTTTCTGCTGCACCAATAGTCCAAGTTTCACTTCCATAGAGTGCCACGCTCCAGACAAAGGCTTTCAAACATGACTTCCTAATACCTAAATCTATATTCGATATCAACAAGTGTTCACTCGATGAACACACTCCTTTCCAGTGCTCCATGGATGATCTAGTGAAGGTTACACCCAACGGCCGGGACATTGCAAAATATTGGTCCAACGTGGTTTAGTGAAATATTTGTCCAATGGACAGTACCTCTTTTTTATTGAATTATATGCAGTATGTTTCCTGACCAAGTAAAGAAGTAACTGATATGAGTCTTACTTTCAACAGTCCCTCTTTACTTATAACCTCCCGTCCAGGAGACGTGGGTTCGATTGAAAGCTTATAACACCGCCTCTAAATAAAACAAACAAGCTTCTTATTCAAAAATGCAGTGCCTATGCTTTTGTGTTGCAATCAAAGAAATAATGTGAAGCCAAAATTTCATTTAAAATACGAAAAAGGTTTTGGTTGACTGATTAAACACATTTTTGCTAGGAGCGTACCACCTACACACCAATATTCATGAATCGAACTCTATCGTACTGGCTAACCAACAGCAGGTTTTTTAGAATGAGTTAGAAACTCCCCCAGGATTTGTTTCTATGCTTTATTTACAACTTTGGTGAGCGGATAATAGTAAACTTGCATTTTGTGCACGATCAAGCAACAAGCTGTCTTCTTGATAAAATATTCTCAGTCGTTTCAAACTCTTAACGTATATCGACAGGGGCTTCATTCGCGGCTTCTTCTAGACGTGTACAGTCCAGCACAACTAAAGGTGATATTGCTTGAAAGACCTCCAGTGTAAACTTCAGGCATGCTTCTTTCTCATATTACGAGGCCTGGATTTTAGCGTACACGTCATAAGCGCTCCAAGTTTACTTTTATCAAGATTCAAATCCAGGACTTTATAGGAAAAAAAAGACTCCGTTAAGATATGAACTTATATTTCGCATTTAAAAGTAATTATATTGTGAGGCGTCTTTGGCTTGCTGATACATGCGGGTGGTTTAGGAACCAATAATAACGTAGAGGTACCTCTGTGAGAACTATGTAGCAAAATCAGATAATTGTAAAGCTCCCAGCTACCAACATTAATGAGTAAAGGCGTAACTTACTCCACGATCTCGGGTCGACTAAGCTATTTTGGTCAGAAGTGGCTAAAAGGGGTTACTTTTAATAATATTCTGTGCAGTTGGTTCTTTGAATCGATTATGGTGACCCCTCACTTGAAAGCATAATAATCACATGTCTCGAATAAGAATGAGTTCTTGTCTGTTATTAACCACGCTGAATTTGTGGTCTTCTGGAAAACTTAGTATTACTTTACACAACATGAATATGCCATCTGCATTAACCATCCATTTGTAGGTAGACTTCAAGCACCAGCCAGCCATATCGAGAGCCATTTTTCTGCACTCGCATACGAGGGATAAAGCTTCAAGCCGAGCGTTCAACACCATTGATATCGTAACACAACTCTGAAAATAGCAAAGCTAAATCATTGTTAGCCAAAGTCGCTGTGGTCGGGATGGTTTCATTCGATTTCGTGAATTTCCCCTGGATCTGCTCATTGTTAAAGTTGTGAATTTTATTATTTGTTGTTTCGATATTCGGAGGATTGTTGTTCCATTCTTAATAAGCTTCCCGGGGTCTCGATGGGACTTGTTACCTGCAGAATCGAATTCATCTCCCAAATATAACCTAGCTGTTGCAGAGATTATTTTGATTGGCACGAGTTAGCAAAGGGCGGATATTGAATTTCCTAGCTTGCTTTTAATTTTTATCACTCTATGGTGTGCTTAGTTTTATACACTTGCTTCAGGCTAACTTCAATTGTAATATTAAGGTCATTTTCATGAGCTGATTGATCTCAATAAGCAGGCTTGGGCTTATCTCTCGAAAGTGGTACACTTTCACTAGACGATAAAGAGTATCGCAGATAATATTGCACGTATACTAGCCCCACTGAGCAAAATAAAATTAAATTCTTAAGGCGGGTGTGAATCTTGCTGATTCTGCTACACGTCAGGGATAATATTACAGTTGATGAATAAGCGTTGTTATTTCAGCAATGTCTTCGGGTGATCAGATTGGTGAAATATGTTGGGGTCAAGTTCGCACACCGATAACCCCTGCAGCGGGTCGATCAAATCCGGTGACTAAAATTGATTTTAAACGTGGATAGGACACTAGAGCGATGCCTTGTGTTGTTTGCAATCAGTTCAAACTAGTGCGTTCCACTAATTTCTCCAATAATAACGCCGTATATATGGTCGTAAATGTCGTCTAAGGAATAGCCACCTGACGGTAGCGATAAGACTGATTTGTCGCAGTAGAACGTATCGTTGTCACATTCACGCACGTTATATATTCTGCAATAGTTCTAAAATGAGACGAGTCCTACTTATATCGACTTAGGTCCCAGCAAAATAGATGGATTATAATAAACTGTAACTTTAGGCCCTTCACCACGCATTGAGAACGTTTTAATTTCTCTTGACATAGCGTCTATAATAGGAAAAGGAAATGTGACAAAATCGTTCACAGTTATGCCCACTAATATTCTATTAACATAGCCTACAGCATCGCAGTGCCTCCAAAGGAATAGACGAGTTCTGTGACACTGTTCTAAGGAAAGGACTAATAAACAAACTACTGAAACCCTGTAGGATAGTGCTTAACATATTGAACAGTGTTTGAGTAACTGATTGTCTACCGTATATGTGAACAAAACAACCAGGAGGCAGTTCAAACTAAGCAAAGGCTCTGTTACAATAACATTTATATAACCATAAGCCAATATATGTTGTACTGTACCGGTTTTAGTCACATTGCGACCTTCCTCAGCGTAATTTAGGCCTTGTAAATGTAACCTTCATTACAACCTTCATTAGTATGACACGCCATGCACTTCACGTTCAGAAGATCTATATTGGTCCCCAGAGAAGTGATGCCAGATAACTTTTTTTTATGAAAGCGCGCACTCGCGACTCCTTCAGTGCCGGTGGGACTACTGGCGATAACATGATGGTTTGTTACCTCTATGAGGAAGCCCCTTCTTCCTCATCACGCCCCTGACGGTCCATTCCTAAGTCGTGTTAAAGAACACCCACCGCCATCTTGTTATTGCGAGTGCGCGCGCTCCTGAGAACGTGACGCCGAAGTGACATTGCATTACTACTCCCCAGTTTTAAATGACAGCAAGCCACGTCATTTGAGGTGGTACAAATTAAATGAATGTACATCCAACTAGGGTCTAGCTATTGAAATATTTAACTGTTGAGCTCGAGGCTATGGAAATTACCTTCTCCTGGTCCGGGCATCGTGCAGGAGATCTCAAATAATATGCTGTAGAGGAAGGATAACTAGTCTACTATTCTGATGTATTTGGCTTGAATGGTCTCAAAGGGAATATGCAGAAAATGATTGGTGCCTCCTTTTGGAATTAAACAAAAGAAGCCTAGAGAGGGTTCTTCTGCACATTGAATATGTTTTGCGTGAGTTCCACTAGCCCATTCAATATCCTGGGGGTTGAACAATGCTCACGTCCGTAGGTATAACCTCAAATTACCCTACACGTGACCCCCGGGTGGTGCTAAACGAGCAATAGCGATCAGGCTGTCAGATTATCCTTGTGATCTCCTGACTATCAAGCATGAAAATGATTGATGCAAAAGGTTCTTCTCAGAACCAACAACAAGTTTCAAGAAAATGTATCGGACTTACACTCAGAATTTATCAATTAAATGTAGAAGGCATAAGTAAATCAAAATGCCAATATTTGTCAAAATTCTTATTATGTGAAAAAATTGATGTACCATTGATAACGTTTCTCTGTTAAAAGCTAACGTCGATGACAATATTCATACAGTTGTAATAAAGATTGGCGAGGTTATAGTAACTAATGTTTATAAGCCTCCAGTCTCTACATGGCCACCTCAAGTTCTTCAAGTGCAAGATCACCCTGCAGTCTATATAGGTGATTTTAATAGCCATCATGAAGATTGAAGTATACTATTTCTGATGTCAATGGAGAAAATCTCATGAGTTGGGCTGAAGAACATAACATCCATCTTGTATTCGATGCAAAAGATAGAGGTACATTTAGATCAGCTGCATGGAAACAGGAATGTAACCCGAACCTGGTGTTTGTCTCCTGTGACAACAACTATCGGCCATAGTGTACTACACGGAAAGTTCTACCAGCTTTTCCGCACAGTCAACACCGCCCAGTTTATCTTGAAGTTGGAATACAAATCCCTCTTGTGACTTCATATCCTCACCCACGCTGGAACTTCAAAAAATCGGACTGGAAAGCTTTCTCAGAAGAACTAGATAAATATGTCCGATGGATACCTCCAACGAGTGACAATTATGGTAGATTTGAAGGAGCTGTAATTACCATAGCCAAAAAACACATTCCAAGAGGATTCAGGAGGGAATATGTTCCTGGATGGACTGATACAAGTGAAAAGCTGTAACAAGTTCCTGGCAAGTGGTGAACAAGTGATCGCTGAAGAACTACTTGGTAGCCTTGATAATGCTCGGAAGGAAAAGTGGATTGAACCCGTAGAATCTATTAACTTCAGCAAATCCAGCAGAATAGCATGGTCACTCTTGAGAAAACTTGGAGGAAATACCCCTATTGTCCGTGGACATCAAAATGTCACTCCAAAAATGGTTGCTTCCCATATAGTTTCAATGTCTCGAACAGCTAGAGACAGAAATCCCACAAAATATATCAAGAAAGAATTGGCCAATCTCAAAGCCACAAGTAATTCTGTATCAGAATACACTAAACCCTTCACCATCCAGGTCATTTACACAGCACTGAAAGATGTTAAAAGCGGTAAGGCACCGGGATTTGATGGAATGCATCCCGAATTCTTGATACACAGTGGAAAGCATGCTCGTCTTTGGCTATCCAAGCTAGCCACTAACATTGTTCAGACTGGTAAGCTACCTCGTTTAAATTGTCGAAGATCGTTGCCATACTGAAGCCTGGGAAACCAAGTGACAGACCAGACAGTTATAGACCTATCTCATTGTTGAGCGTATGCTATAAGTTAATTGATAGACTAATCTCGAACAGAATCGCCTCAAAAGTGCTTGAAGTAATTCCCATAGAACAAGCAGGATTTAGACCACAAAGGAGTTGCACGGACCAAGTTCTCTCCTTAACCACCTATATTGAGGCAGGGTTCCAGAATCGCCAAAAAACATCAGTAGCATTTATAGACCTCAAAGCAGCTTATGACACTGTTTGGAGAGAGGGTGTAATTTATAAATTACTTCAAGTTATCCCTTGTAAGACGCATGCTCGTCTTGTAAGCAACATGCTGAATGATAGAAGCTTCCAGGTCATCATGGGCAGTGAAATTAGCAAACCAAGTAAATTAAATAATGGACTTCCTCAAGGATCAGTGCTTGCCCCACTCTTGCTCAGCCTCTATATATCAGATTTGCCCTCCACAAAATTGAGGAAGTTTGGATATGCTGACGACTGGGCAATTGCTACTAGAGATCCATGTTTCGAAAGTACAGAAGAGACGCTGACAAATGAACTTTCTGCACTGGGAGATTATTTTCGCAAATGGAGACTTCAGCCAATCACAACTAAGACCAAAGTTGCTTGCTTCCACCTGAACAATAATATGGCAACAAGGGAACTTACGGTTTACTTCAATAACATCCTCCTTCGCCATAACAGACATCCCAAGTATTTGGGTATAACACTTGATAGAACATTGTCATTCAAAGAACACCTACGAATGACTTCTGCCAAAATGAAGACAAGAAACATCTTACGGAAATTATGTGGCACCACTCGGGGGGCCAATGCAACTACTCTCCGTTGCTCAGCTCTAGGTTTAGTTTATTATGTTGCTGAGTATTGTGCTCCTGTGTGGATAAATAGTCCGCATGTAAGATTAATAGATGTACAATTGAATAACACAATGCGCATGATAACAGGAACAATTATGTCAACTCCTACACAATGGCTTCCTATTCTCAGCCACATCCCACCACCTCATTTGCGGCGATGCAACCTTTTGATAAGAGAATATAGAAAGATCCAGACCAACAAACAACTACCCATCTATGGAGACATTGGTGATCTACACTTGAAACGATTACGTTCAAGAAATCCACCTATCTGCACAGCGGAGAATCTTGCAACTAACAAATTCAACCTGACTGAGAGATGGTCTTCTGATTGGAACTCGTTTGCCCCTCCAGAGAGTACAGTAATGCCATGCATAACTGAGCAGGTGCCAGGGTTCACTCAGCCTAGAAAGAACTGGTCAAAATTATATAGAATCCGGACCAATCACTGTGGATGAGGCGATCTCCTGTACAAGGGGAGGAAAAAATCTTCGTCATGTTGCGAGTGCGGTGCTGAAAGACAGACTGTTCGGCACCTAGTACAGGAATGCCCACAAACACCATACAGTGGTGACTTCAACGACTTTTTCCTAGGGACACCACAGACACTTCATTACATTTCGAAACTTGATGTCAACTTGTAAATAATTTTCATGTATGCCATACGATAAATAAATAAATTCAATATCCTTAAAGAAAACGTATCAATATTTGACAATTGAGCTACAAAAACGGAAATATAATAATAGTAGGTGTGTGTGAAATGATCCTAAGGAACATACAGCACGCCACAACACATTTCCATGCTCACTATGTCAATGGGACTCTAGAGCCAGAGAAAGACATTGGGAAATTACAGCTTGGCCGAAAAGGAAAGAAGCATCCATTAGTGGCCTCACAAAAAGTATTATTGCCACATTTATATATTAAATTAGGGATAATAAGGGAATATGTCCACAATATATTGTAGATAAATCTCCAATGCTGTGCGAATCAACCGTCTAAGAGAGGGATTTAATGGCCCACAATTTCGCTGACTAATGAAGGATGGAAATTTTAGAAACTGACGTAGAGTTCTAGGCAGGGGTGGGCCGTACGGTGCCATGGCACCACCAATGTACCTCTCAATAACAGTGTGTGTTAAATTTTAATTTCAAAGTAATGGCAAGCATATCTTATTCTGCATTCATTAGAACGAGCGCGCGAACTGACATACGCGCGGGCGACACTTTCCTGAATGAGTGAGCCAGATCTCACGGGCTCCACCTCCGAAAGTATGACGCAATAACAATAATGGCTAGTTTGGCTTGGGTTTGCATGTGTTGTATTGTGTAGTGTTGAACTGAGGTAGAGCCAACTGCCGCGTGGTGCATTCACCAGGGTGCAGCATATAAGCGCAAGCTAGAACTGCTTGAAGTGATCAGAGTACAACATATGGCAGCACAATGCAGTGGATAGCAGCACCGGGGTTCCCAATTCCGTGCTTTGTCACTATATCTGGCGACTATTAAATATATATAAGAGGCTTTTAGTTCTTTCTTGTTAGATATTTAGCTACTTTTTCACACTCATATTGGAGGAAATAATATTTT
Source organism: Meconema thalassinum (assembly GCA_946902985.2). Lineage (NCBI taxonomy): Eukaryota > Metazoa > Arthropoda > Insecta > Orthoptera > Tettigoniidae > Meconema > Meconema thalassinum. Next base: position 243,316,689 of record OX336395.1, read on the forward strand.
CTTCTCTACTTATAATGTAACAATCCGTACCTTTTGCAGTATATTTTGCTTTGTGTGGTTGGTTTAAGTTGGCGACACTGTTACGCCAACCAGAACACAAATACAAATTCTCAGGTTTGTTAATGTTTCTGCTGGCATTACAAGTGTTGGTAATACAGTGGAACGTGGCTAATTCGAACTTCTATAATTCGAAATCCTCTATAATTCGAATTTTTCTCTTGGTCCCTAGCATTTTATATACAATCAATGCTAAAAAATCGTGGTTAATTCGAATTATATTTTGAATAATTCGAAGTTTTAACGTGTAAAAAGCCGATTGGACGAAAATGTCGCAGTTTGTGGTAAGCTGACCGACGCACAAATCATCGCCGATGTACTGAACTCCGAAAAACAATATGGTGACGACGCATCTGGCGATGACCTCGTGGAGGAAGTTCCCGAAAAAACTGTTCCGATTGCAGCCCAAGCAACAAACCACATCACAGAATTTAGGAGTTTTCTTTTTGAAAGTAGAAATGACGTAAGTGATTCTGTTTTCCGCTCCTTAAATTTGTTAGATTCTTTTGTGATGGTCGAGAGACTTAATTGTAGGAAACAGGTAAAAATCTCAAACTTTTTTGAAAAACAGTAGATTTTTCTAAAACTTAACTAGATTGCTGGATTACTACTGTCATTAAATAGGTGAATAGTACATTTTGGTTTTATTTTATAATTTGAAACTTAGAGGTTATTCACGATACAGTCATTATAGAGTATCGTTGTCTGTTAATCTGCTTTGTTTAACGTAAATCATTATGTAAACGTAATTCAATATACTTTCTCCACCCATTTCAAAGAACTTTCTTAATTCGAATTTTTGAATAATTCAAATTTTTTACTGGTCCCTTGAGGTTCAAATTATCCAAGTTCCACTGTAGTAGCATCGTTAAATTATGTTTGTGTTTAATTGGGTGCAGCAGATTTCTTTACCAAGTTTATATTTGTATGTAAGGCAGTCTAGACGGTAGGGCATTTTTTTCATTTTATTTTACCTGTTTATTTGACGGTGGCAGCTGAAACTGTGCCAAAGTTGTATTGCGCGTCTTGTACAATTACACAATTAAATACTGCGATTTTGAAACTTAGGTCTATAGCATAAAATATGCATTGTCTATGCTTGCAACGTTTGACCGGTTTGATAACAAATTTCTAATTTGCTGGCACTACCAAGAGAATTATTACCAGCCACCACTGCATTCAAGGATATTACCAAGTACCTTTTAGACTACATTAATGATCAATATGAGCATATCCTGAAAGCCATGCTTGAAATATTCAAGACACTTGGATAGAAAAGCTAAAGTTAAATTATATCACTCTCATCTTCAATATTTCTCGCGAAACGTAGGAGTATAAAGTGATAAACATGGTCGATGGGACGTCTCCATGATGACTGAGTTTCGCTGATGCTGTACAAGAGATAGCCTCCCAAGTACCACAAACACAAGTCAATTCAGCGTATATCAGAAGTTTCGTGCCACGGTCACGCAAAACTACTAACTTCCTTCCTTTACCGCATATAAACCATTTGATCTGACGGACGTTTTGAGATCTGGGAATGTGAAACGCGCATATATGTCCAAACATTCCACAAGTCGCAACATGGTACCCCTTGCAATTGATAGTATTGCCGTTTCAAGGGGCGGAACAGCAAGACCATCTGCACTTTTTAACACAGATTATAATATATAAACTAAGAAGTAAGTTAAAATTTAGAATGGATGCCTAAATATCAAAATACCTAAAATTAAAAAACCAAAAAATTAAAAAAAAACCTAATAATTATAATAATCAACAGAAAATTAAGGAATAAAACACCAACTTGATTTCACAAAAAACACTAGAGTAATGTTAGCTTGAAAGCACAAACTGTAAACTGGAAAATTACTAATCACCCCTGCAGCATTAAGTAAGATTAATACCTTGCTGAACACTTACATCCCACCTGAATCGAAGATTAGTTGTAATTTGATATGGTTGCTACAGGTAGCACCATCAGGTGAAGATGAATGTGTTTACTTTGATATTTTTAGGTTAATAAACAAAAAAGGACAGTTATGAGACCAAGAACAAACACCCTGAAGACAAGAACACAATAGGGGAGGTTGTAAGTAGTGAATCTTTTCTAAAAGTCTCATATCAAAGGTATTTTCGGATATCAGCTACAAGTAAGAGGGTCTTACACACATCAGAAACAGTTCCTACCACAAATATATTATGAGCACATAAATTAACATTCCTACTGGATACAGTTTCCTTAAATAATCTCTACAGAGAGAACTCTCGATGAAAATGGATAATTTGTGGAGCGCTAAATAAAAAGTGAATATTAATAGCTACTTAAAAAATAGCAGTTATGAGAATAATGGTTTTCCTTATTATGTTATCCACTTACTCATTAAGATGATTTCTACTTGGATCTCTCTCTTCATCCTGGGTTTCTTCTTTTATATCCTAGCGACAACAATGAACCACTTTAGGCCTCTACACAGTAAAAAATCAAAATAAAAAAATGTAACTCACCACCACAGCTCAACTGAAAGTAAGATTATAAATCAACTGTAAAACTGACCGTCTCCCACAAATCCAACCCCTCGTCCTCGTCGTGGGAGATGGGCAACGTAATTAAGTAGGGGATTGCCTGTAGGGGTGAAGTACAGTGGGGACTTTGTGTGCCTCATGACCGCTACGGTAGCTGTGAAGGCCCTACAGGAACCCTGAAGAAATTACGGCTAACGGGGCTCTGGTGAAACAACTGCTGCCTTGTAGTTTGGAGTTGGTTCTTCAAAGGCTAAGGGAAGAAACCCTGACTAAAAATCAGCCTAGTGCCTCAGCCTTAAGGTGGCAGCTCCTCCAAGGCACTCGGAGGCAGTGGGTTAATCACTCGCTCCTCTTAAATAAACTGATTACGGAAACTGAAGCGAAATTACAAAACCGGACGGATAACCTGATGACGACTTTTGGCATGAAGAGGACTACGAAAATCGGTTTCTGGAATGTGAGGACCTTGATGGAGAAAACCAGACTGAAACAAGTGACACGGGAGATGAAGAACTATGGGCTGGATATCCTAGGATTGAGTGAAGTGAGGTGGCCAGGATTTGGTGAAATACAGACAACAGATGGAATTACATTTCTCTATTCTGGGGGCGATGATGAAGAACACAGGGATGGAGTGGGGTTGCTGCTCAACAGAAATGCAAAGAGAAGCCTTATGGAGTGGAAGCCGATTTCTAGTAGGCTCATGTTTGCTAGGTTCAAGACAAAGATCAGGAATGTGATCATCATCCAATGCTATGCGCCTACAGAACAGTCGGAGCCAGAGAAGAAGGAAGAATTCTACCAAATGCTGCGAGATGTCACAAGACAAACAAGTAAGAAGGACATTCTCATTGTTATGGGAGACTTCAACGCGAAGATGGGCTCAAACAATGAGGGGTTGGAGCAGATCATGGGGAAAACATGGCCTTGGTGAGATGATTGACAATGGGGAGAAATTTACGGAATATTGCGCCAGTCAGGATTTGGTGATGGGTGGCACGGTATTTCCTCATAGGCGGTGCCACAAGGTCGCCTGGGTGTCTCCTGATCAAGTCACAGAAAATCAAATTGATCACATCGCGGTGAGCAGGAGGTTCAGAAGAAGCTTGGAAGATGTTAGGAACAAGAGAGGAGCGGACGTTGGTAGTGACCATCATCTTGTGGTTGCCAACTTCCGCATGAAGATCGTCGCAGTCCGCCGAAAGTTTAACACTCGGCACAACAAGTTTGATGTGGGCAAGCTTAAGAACCAGCAGAGATTGGACCAATTTAAACTGGAGCTCAGAAATAAATTCCAGGTGTTGGACTCCGAGACAGAGAAGGACCTGGAGACTGTGTGGAGCGAGGTAAAGAATATCTTCGTGGAAACCAGTGAGATGCAGCTCGGGTACAAGAACTACCTGCGGAAATAATGGATATCCGATCAGAACTGGGACAATATAAATTATAGGAAGGAGATTAAGGCCAAGCTCAACACTAGCAAGACTAGGCAGCAGAAGGCTCTCACACAAGCAAAGTATTCAACAGCAAACAGGGAGGTAAAGAGGAGTGTACGGAAGGATCATAGGAGGTGGATTGATGAGCAGGCGGAGAAAGCAGAAGAAGCCGCAGGAAGGGGGGACGTTAAGGAGCTCTATGGCATCACAAAGATGCTTTCGAAGAAAGGTTTTAATAAAACTAGGCCTGTGAAGACCAAGACGGGCGAGATCCTCACGACGTGTGAACAGCAGCTGACAAGATGGAGAAAACACTTTGCGGAGGTTCTTAATAGAGATAGAGGACCAGAAAGTAAGCAGCGAGGAGAAGATGAAGAGGAAGCAGAAAGTGACCGAAGCATCAGCCTCGACTCCCCAACTCGGGGCGAAATACGGACAGCGTTGAAGCAGATGAAATGCGGGAAGGCACCAGGTCTGGATAATATCCCAGTGGAAATACTGAAAGCAGACCTGGATATTACGATCGATCTGCTGCACCCGCTGTTGGAGAAGATCTGGAAGGAGGAGAAAATACCAACCGACTGGAAGAAGGGGTTGCTAGTCAAAGTTGCCGAAGAAAGGGGACACCACAAACTGTAACAACTGGAGGGGTATCACCTTGCTGTCCATTCCAAGCACAGTGCTGGCGAGAGTCATCCTGAATCGTATAAAAGACTGCGTGGAAAAAAGGCTTCGGAAGGAACAGACTGGATTTCGACAACATCGCAGCTGTGTGGATCTCATCAACACCCTCCGAATCATCCTGGAGCAGAGTGTGGAGTGGCGGAATACCCTTTACCTCACATTTGTTGACTTCGAGAAAGCCTTCGACTCCGTAAATCAAAGAATCATGTGGAAGACCCTCGAGGAATATAAAATTCCAACAAAGATCATCAGAATCATGGAAGAGATGTACGAAGGGTATGAGTGCCAGGTTCTTCACGAAGGCAAATTAACAGAAAAGATAAAGGTTAGTTCCGGAGTGAGACAGGGGTGTGTCCTTTCCCCCACTCTGTTCATATTGGTCCTGGATAGTGTGATGAAGAAGGTAATGGGAGGACGGAAGAGGGGTATTCAATGGGGTATAAATGACAGGCTTGAAGATCTGGATTTCGCAGACGACATTTGTCTTATGGCACAACGGTACCGAGACACAGAAGATAAGCTGGGGAGGTTGCAGAGAGAAGCAGAACGTGCAGGACTGATGATCAACACCAACAAGACCAAAGAGATGAGGATAAATTCCGACATCAAGACTAGTTTGACAGTCAACGGAAAGGACATTGAGCGAGTTGAGTCCTTCCTCTACCTTGGAAGTATAGTCACAAATGATGGGGGAGCAGAGGAAGATGTTCGAAGCTGTATCAGGAAGGAAAATGGTGCCTTTGTCCAGCTCTACCCCATCTGGAGAAATAGAAACATTTCCAGGAAGACCAAGCTCCGCCTTTTCAATAGCAACGTAAAGTCGATTCTTCTCTACGGCTGTGAAACATGGAAAGTCACAAAATCGATCAACAACCAGCTACAGGTTTTCATTAACAGATGTCTGCGTCGCATCATGAATGTGAGGTGGCCGGACATAATCTCAAATGAAGATCTTTGGACCATCACCAATCAACAACCGATTAGCATCCAGATCAAGGAGAGGAAATGGCGCTGGATTGGTCACACACTAAGGAAGCCGGACGGAGCTATTGAGAAGGCGGCGCTAGACTGGAATCCTCAAGGCGCCAGGAAGCGAGGTCGATCTAAGAAGACCTGGAAGAGGACGATCGAAAATGAAATTGCAGTGGTGGACAAGAACTGGAGTCAAGTGAAGAGAATGGCCAGGAACCGTACTGCGTGGAGAAATTTCGCCAAGGCCCTATGCTCTGGAAGGAGCGGCAGGAATTAAGTAAGTAAGTTAAGTAAGTAAAACTGACCGCGATTTCGTTCCTGATTCTCCATAATACCTTATTGCGTTATACAAATCATTCCTTATCAAAGCCATCACTTCTTAATAGGTCAAGTAAATCTGAGTGGGATAGAAAATGTGGAGAACGGTGCTTTAATGAAGTAATAGGCTTAAGGACTGAAAAAGGAATAATTCTCTTGTAGCGGTGAGACTATAAGGGGATTTTAGCTTCCTAGTCCAACCATTTGTTCCATTTCAAACACAGGGTCTACCTGCACAAGTCACTAACAAGTAACTTGGCTCTCATAGTGGTACCAGCACAGCTCGTGACAATGAACGTTTAAATCACTCATATTTGCAAGATAAACAATATTCTACAAGGACTTTTTCACAAAACACTGCAAAATTTATGAATAAATCTGTTAAATTAAAAAAGATTCTACATTTAATGTAGACAATGTAACATATATGGTATTCACGTGATATATTAGCAGATAACGAAGTGATTGGGGTAGAGAATATAAGATTTATTTTCTAAAAATTGTGTTTTCTTCCCTTGTCCGTGAAGATGAAATGTAATGCAACAAGTGTTCTCTTCTTAACACTTTCGGTCTGACTCTTAGTCTGACAATTTAGCCTCAAATGAGGTGTTAAATGGATTTACAACAAATCATAACTCAAGAGTGGTTCAAGGTGAATCCTTGTACTGTCTGATCAGTCAACGTTATGCTTTAAGTTAATTTAAATTTCCACATTACATATCTAACTCCATGATTCAACAAAACAACTGTTGTGGTTAAGAATATATAAAAATCTTACAAGAGGATATAATTGAAGGGAAACAAAAATGGCTGAAATATGCTGTATGTGCTGTAATATAAATGCAGAATGTGTAATAATACCAATGGATTTGTTATGCCTGAATACGTAAAAATAGAAAAAAGATACGAGCCTTACAGTAGTCGGATATGACGTGTAACATCTGACATGTTATCCTACTTTGAAATTGAGATGAAATATATGTGAAGTCATCTGGCATGTCATCCTACTATGAAATTGAGATGAAATATATGTGAAGTCTTCTGACATGTCATCCTGCCATGAAATTGAGATGAAATATATGTGAAGTCACCTGACATGTCATCCTGCTATGAAATTGAGATGAAATATATGTGAATTCATCTGACATGTCGTCCTGCTATGAAATTGAGATGAAATATATGTGAAGTCATCTGACATGTCATCCTGCTATGAAATTGAGATGAAATATATGTGAAGTGAATTGTTTTCGGCTGTACTCCTCAAGTTTTTACTTTTCTTACGCTTCTTTTGTCGTTAATTTCGTATATATTCTGCTCTGGATTTACCCATCACTTCAAATCACCAAATCATGAAAACAAGGGGCGTCACCCCGAGTCCTACAACACCTCATACAAGTCCCTAGCATTATTGGTTCGCGAAATATTAAAAATCCGATCACCTATTAGTTTTGGGTCCTTTGGTTAAATTACGAGGGGGATAGAAGAACGGGGGGCGTCACCCCGACTCCTAGGACACCTCATACAAGTCCCTAGCATTATTGGGTCGCGAAATATTGAAAAGCCGATGACCCTATAGTTTTCGGTCCTATGGTTAGATTAAGAGAGGGATAGAAAATCGGGGGGCGTCACCCCGACTCCTCGGACACCTCATGCAAGTCCCTAAAATACAATGTATTCTAAGTAGACCTGATCATAGACCTACAGTTCAGCCAAAACGTCAGCGTATCTATTATAAATACCTGCAGCACCTTCGTCTTCTTCACTTAAATACCCTTCAGAACCAGGATCATTATATAAATCGTCCATAATCTCCATCTCAGAGATATTTCCGCTGTAATAGTGCGCCTTATTACAAGTCATGAGGGTAGGAATCTTTAGATTGAGACTCGGTTTGAATATCTACTGGATTTTTCTCATAAACAAGAAATTTGGTAACGAAGTGATCACGCTACTTTTACCCTCTGAAGATAAGTGTGTTTGGCCACCATCGTCGGTCGTCTTTGAAACTGTCTTACCATGGTTACACATTTTAAAATTCCAGGCAAATGCTGGAATGATATTTCTCATTGCACTGTGGAGACTTCCTCCGAAAGGTAATAATAAAGGTGGGAATACATGCACATCTTAAACGACTATTAGAAATGAGAAATACAGTTATGAAGATTTTCCATTATTTACATAGAAATTCTGAGGGAATATGGTAACCAGGGAAGGCTGCTACAGGCAATCAAAACTAATTATGTTGTTAAGCAGGCTGCAGTAAAAGTTAATGCTAGGATGACATCTTAATTCAAGGTTGTTACAGAAGAGAGGAAAGGCTGTAACCTCTCACCTCCAATGTTTATTTTATATATGGACAATTTGCTGAAAGGCATAAACTGGCTGGGTGGGATTCAATTAGTTGGAAACCAGGTCTGGCCTATGCTGATGACCTGGTAGTATTGACAGACTCTATCGGAAGCTTGCAAGCCTAGATGTTAGTACTTGACCTGAAATGTAGGGAGTATGGTGTGAAGATCAGCATTTCAAAGACGAAGGTTAAGTCGATAGGGAAGAAACACAAGGAAATAGAATGCCAGTAGGAGAAAGTAAATTGGAGCAGGTGGATCATTTAAGTACTTCGGCTGTGTATTCTCTCGGGATGATAGTTGTGGAAAGAAATAGAATTGAGGTGTAGAAAAGCCAATGCAATGAGTTCTCAACTGTGATCAACTTTTTTCTGCAAGAAAGAAGTAAGGGGACGAAATTTCCCCTACATCGCTCATCATTTAGACCGACCTTACTGTATGGAACTGAGAGGTAGGTAGATTCAGGATAAGACCCATGTGATAAATAAGCTAGAGGTAACTGATTATAGGATAGCACGAATGATTCCTTGAACAAAGAGATGGGAGCAGTTGGCAGGAGAGTACTCGTAAAGAAGATATAAAGACTAAGTTTGAAATGAACACGATAGATGAAGCTGTTCGTTCGAGCAGATTAAGATGGTAGGGGTCATGTGAGGAGAATAGGGCAGCGGAGATTACCCAAGAGGTAAATGAGTTAGGCTGCAGGGTGAGAGAAGCAGAGGTAGACTTGGGAGAAGATGGTTGTCTTCATTATTGAACGATTCCAATGTGAGAGGAGGCCACGATGCTTACAACATGGAGGCCACTTGTTTGCAAACACAGGTTTGCAGACTAGATTGGAGGCTGAAAGGCAAATCACTCTCAAATTTAAATTCAATGAAATGAAATATAGAAGTAAAAGTGAAGCTAGTGCACATCAACGCCGAGCATGTGAGACCTCGATCGCAATCATTCTTCTCCTATCCAGTTTTTTCCTCATGCCTGGCACACAAATCGAGGATTGAAGAGGATATACACTCCCACTGAACAGTACATTTTAAGTTCAATATCATCTGCTTGGCCACAGTCAACTCAACTTCAAATTCAACGTATATTGGGAAGTCCTGATGGGATCTCGTGCCAGTCCTCTGTTTAGAATACAGTAATTTGTTCGATCCTGGATCGTTTGGTTTACCTAGACCATTAAGATACTCTATCTTCTTCACATAAAAATACAAAGTTCCCCCAGGCAACTAATGCAACGTGATTGTGCTAAGGATATGCTGGCTTTACATAATATACCTTCATCTATGTGAATTAAGATCTATCCATTAGCTTGGTGGAAAAGGCAACGGCATACATAGAGGGAGGAAATGAGTTTTGTTCTGACATCATAATGTTGTACTATCCGTCCACCTACATGACATGTGCTTTCTGTACAATACACATCCTAATAGCTGACAGCTTCCATTTCTTATAAGTACGGACTGAACACACAATAGAGAGGAGAAGATGAGGATAAGGTGATGTCCTCAGTAAGATGCAACAAGTAGCTATCCTATAAAACACTTACCTCCATCAAATCTCCACCACTCACTGAAGATGATGTCTCTATTTTGCGGCAAGGAACTATCTCAGGTATTGTAGATTCTTCAATTTTTATATCATCAGTGAGATCTGTATCATCCTGAACAGAAAATATTTGTTTCACAAACACATTCGTTTGCATAGGTAAAATTATATCTTACACACAAATTGTAAAAGTGCACTGACGTAATCAAACAAAAAGTTACAGTCCATCTGGTTTTCTGAGTTCATACCCCAGACTTGGGGTTTTTAACTTCATCAGATGGACTCCATAATGTGCTACTAAACACGGGTACACCAAGTGACATCACAAATCATGAATCTGCTCGGCAACAATGCCCAAGGAAAATATCTTTTAAACAAATAAGTATAAATATATATATTTTGTTGACCATTGTCCTTCTTATTTATCACAATCCCAGAAATAACCCTCTCCACAGCCTCCGAATTAGCATCTGTTAATTCTTCAATGGAATTGTAGGAGTAAGATCAATGAAAAGTGGTACTTTTCCAACTGATCAATTAAATTCATCTGGATGTCATTCTTATTGCGGAAATAATTTTTCACATAGCCAACGTTGAACAAATCGATGGCGTTAATTGCGATGGTGTCCTGACTTTAAACCACTTCGGCCTCCAATATACTCAATTTGCCTTGCTCACCTCAATGTTACCAACATAAACTATCCAGTAAGCGTGCATGTTAATCGGCGCCATTGGCCCTCTTTTTCCTCACACTGCAAAACTCTTGGATCACATATAATTGGGGGAGACTTAAACGCACATCACGAAGACTTGGGATGAAGAAAATAAATTACGAGCCTTACAGTAGTCGCATATGATGTGTAACATATGACATGTTATTCGAATAATTCCATATTACTTACTCGCAATTTTTTAGAATGAACTTATAGTGCTACCTTGTGCCAGCAAACATGAAGGATTTCCGTGTCATTACCATCGGAAAGTTCTCATTACTATTATTTCTGCAATAACTACTTCTAAAATACCAGTGACAAATCCTTTCAGCAAATATGATATAATGGTGCTGTATTTTGGCCGACAGTACCTCGAGTGCTTACATTAAATAAGAATACAGCAAAAGTAGTAGGATTTAATAAATCATAATAAATTGTTTTCAGGAAATATGATATAATGAATAGTTTCACACCAAAGAACGACAGTTTGAAGATGATTTGTTGTAGGAATATCTGTAATGACGCCTCCAAACCTTGAGGTAAACCGTATGTGATTTACATTCCACGTAACCACATGGCCAACAGTACGACGTTGTACCAATCTCTGCCACCGCTCGGTACTTGTAAAACTCTTGTGCAAAATCCTTTCAGAAAATATGATATAGTGAATATTTTCACACCAAGGAACGACAACTTGAAGATGATTTATTGTAGGAATTTCTTTAATGGGGCCGCCAAATCAGGAATTAAACCGTATGCTATATACATTACACACAGTGCTGTATTTTGGCCGACAGCACCTCCAGTGCTTACATTAAATAAGAACATCAAAAGTAGTAAGATTTAATAAATCATAATTGTTTCAGCAAATATGATTTAATTAATATTTTCACACCAAAGAACGACAGTTTGAAGATGATTTATTGTAGAAATATCTGTAATGGGGCCTCCAAACCTTGAAGTAAACCTTCTGCGATTTACATTTCACATAGCTACACGGCCGACAGTATGTCGTAGTATCAATCTCCGCCACCGCGCGCGCTCATTGCTTCCATTGCATTTCCGTCCCACTTCTGTCCCATTTTAAAAAATCACCCCCACAGAAAAATATCCAACAACCGAACGAAAAGATGTTACACATCAAAAACTGAAAAAAGTCGACATGTATTAATAGCATCTCATTTAGCACATCTCCATATATTTCAGTGCACACTTTTTGAGAGTGAGCGTTGAATAATCTTCCAGGATTTACGTAAAATAAGTTATTTTACCTTTACATCCTATTTTCCACATATCTTGATGCATGTCATCTTAGTTTCTAAATTAGCAAATCGCTTGCGACCCGGTCTATGTATTTATTTCTGTAGTGATTCACCAAGAAGGGTCCCTTCGGCGCAAAGGTAAGCTAGCCCTGTTTCCCATTCTTTCAGCCCAATTTACTTATTTTGCATAATCAGTGACATCCGCTCCGTATATATACTTAATAATAACCTCAAATAAAGTCTCCCAGAACCTGCAAACTCCTAACACATATATTTATAATCCCATATTTGTTATTGGGCCAAGAGTTACGGCTGTGCCCAAACATTGACGAGAAGACAGACAGGAAGAGCTCAATATCTATAATGAGGGGTTTTTAGCCCTTAGGCAGAACGAGTCACCCGTCCAAGTTCTGGCCACGCTCAATATTGGTTTACTGCGGAGATCACTCAGAATCCTATGTATCAACATGGCTAAGCCGTTGGTATATATGTACAGGGTCAGTCACCTAAAATGTGCCTCACCAATATCTACAAAACCGTTAAAGATATCAATTTTCTGTTAGTAATTTCCTGTATGGTTCAAGGGGGCTCATAAACTAAATTAAAACATTTTTCCTTTTCTTGTGAATAGCTGACATATTGGTACCATTTTTTGGTTTTCTTAATGGCACTTTGCTAATTTTTGAATACAGGGTAACAGACCTCACTGTGTAATTATTTCCAAATATCAGACAAGTACTTTTTGAGAAACCCAGGATATTTAAATTGTTTTAGGCAAGGCCTTATTTTGGTGACGCTTTGTGCGAATGGCTAGTATGTGGCGGCTGAGTGTGAGTAAAGGCTTGTTGGTGCACTTACATCGTGTTGCCTCACACACAAGTGTAATCTGCTTTAAAACTGAATCAATATACAAAAATCACAACCTCAGTCGTTATTATTGGAGGTTGGTTCTTTGATGATGATGATGATGATGATGATAATTGTTCTTTTAAGGGGCCTAACATCGAGGTTAACGGCCCCACCCAGTTGGTTCTTTGGAAAATGTAAATATGTGATTAAAGAAATAGAAAAATGAAGATTCATTTGTTGTCTTATAATTCCTTACGTCACTAGCTGTTTGGTATAATCGGACAACGGAACAAATTCTTTGGCAACGGCTCCAGTGAGGGGGGGGGGGGGGGGAGGGAATATCTTCCCTTTTAAATTGTAAAGCAAGGACATCACTGCCCTGTGTATGATAACTGAAGGGTCTCCAGTGAATTTCAGGATGCTTCCCCATTCGAAACATCAACATTTGTTTGAAAGATTAACTAGTTCAAAAGAAGCTCAATATTGTGATCTCAAGTATTACCGGTAGTAAGAATGAGCTAAGGCACAAAACTCTTCCCGGGATTCGATATGTGACCTATCCTGAATGTTCTCTGAAATGTCAAATGAATATATCTACACACATCAAAAAAAGTTTTGCATCACCTCGGTTCCCAGATCTCCGGCATATAGACGTTGACTGTGTATATTGTATCCAAGATACAGTCCCTTTGACTGTTCATAGATGTCACTAAAACTGCTCAAAGATGTAAACAACCATGCATGAGCAGGGCCTATTAGACGGAGGGGGTACGACAGCCGATCAGTTCCAGTCATTCCACCAGGACAAAGGTACGCTGCTCATGTTGTCTGTAGTTCTACCATGCCTAGAAGGTCAATACCGCAGTTCGATCGCGTCCGCATTGTTACTTTGTGTCAAGAAGGGCTCTCAACAAGGGAAGTTTCCAGGCGTCTCAGAGTGAACCAAAGCGATGTTGTTCGGACATGGAGGAGGTACAGAGATACAGGAACTGTCGATGACAGGCCTCGCTCAGGCCGCCCAAGGGCTACTACTGTAGTGGATGACCGCTACTTACGGATTGCCGCTCGGAGGAACCCTGACAGCAATGCCACCATGTTGAATAATGCGTTTCGTTCAGCCACAGGACGTCGTGTTTCAACTCCAACTGTGCGCAATAGGCTGCATGATGCGCAACTTCACTCCCGACGTCCATGGCGAGGTCCAGCTTTGCAACCCCGACACCATGCAGCGCGGTACAGATGGGCCCAACAACATGCTGAATGGACCCCTCGGAATTGGCATCACGTTCTCTTCACCGATGAGTGTCGCATATGCCTTCAACCAGACAATCGTCGGAGACGTGTTTGGAGGCACCCTGGTCAGGCTGAACGTCTTAGACACACTGTCCAGCGAGTGCAGCAAGGTGGTGGTTCCCTGATGTTTTGGGGTGGCATTATGTGGGGCCGACGTACGCCACTGGTGGTCATGGAAGGCTCCGAAACGGCTTTACGATACCTGAATGACATCCTCCGACCCATAGTGCAACCATATCGGCAGAATATTGGAGAGGCATTTGTCTTCATGGACGACAATTCTCGACCTCATCGTGCACATCTTGTGAATGCGTTCCTTCAAGATAACGACATCGCTCGACTACAGTGGCCAGCATGTTCGCCAGACATGAACCCTATCGAACATGCCTGGGATATGTTGAAAAGGGCTGTTTATGGACGTCTTGACCCACCAACCACTCTGAGAGATTTACGCCGAATTGTCGTTGAGGAGTGGGACAATTTGGACCAACAGTGTCTTGATGAACTTGTGGATAGTATGCCACGACGAATACAGGCATGCATCAATGCAAGAGGACGTGCTACTGGGTATTAGAGGTAGTGGTGTGTACTGCAATCTGGACCACAAATGCTGAAAGTCTAGCTGTATGATGGTACAACATGCAATGTGTGGGTCTCATGAGCAATAAAACGAGCTGAAATGTTGTTTGTGTTGATCTCTATTCCCTTTGTATTTAAAGGTTCCGGAACTCTTGGAACCGAGGTGATGCAAAACTTTTTTTGATGTGTGTATTATTACTTGAATTACAAGTAATTATTAGCATCTACAAGGAGGTAACATCATCGATAATTTGTATTAATTATAACGAAAAGTATCTTTATCTGATTCACCAGCATAGTTTCGATGCTTCCCATGGAAGCTATATCGTACAGAAGCGACATCTATTTAACTATAAACGAACCGTATTATAGATTTACCAAGTCCATTAAGGTACATTTATATTCATTCTATTCTTATTTATTCAAATGTTTTCTAATACTTCTTGTGAGCTTTCTTTTTATTTAAATTTCTAATTGTGTATTGTAAGGATATCCATTTTCTCTTTTGTCTTTGTAAACTGATTTAAAGATTACTTTAATACCCAATCTACGCTGACGAGGGTGTCCTTGAACACCGAAACATGTACGTATAATTAGTAATTAAACTACATTCTATAGTGTTTGACAAGGCGGTTTTGAATTACATAGTATCTATATAAGATCTAAATTAACAGAAAGCACTGAACACAGCCCGTGTCTGCCTCACGGCTTGTTAGCCTGAAGCTTAAGCTTCCTTGCTCAAGGTTGAAGAGAGAGGCAAATAATAACAGAGAGGGCAATGCTTATATTAGCAAAATATCCAACTTATCTGCACTGTTTGTAAAATAATAGAATATAATTAATATTGCGACAGATTAAGGACGAGGATACATTTAGGGCACATAAACGCATTAACCAACTGAAAAACAATCCTATAATTACGATGACAACAATGAAAAATGGCTCCTAATTGTCAACAAAATAATGTCTCAATCTTTGAAGAATACCGAACTTAGAATAAAGCAGGTGGGCACCTAAAGCCACTAGCCCATGAAGGTCCCTTGCAAGGGAACATCACCAATGCGAATCTTCCGGTTTGGTTGAAATTTTGTTAGTCTGACCACAAGGAAATCTGTGATCGTTTTTCATTCCCGAATTCACATGAACAATCCATAAAGAGGATGTAAATGTACTCATCAGAAACATAATACGCTAGACATGGAGCAGCCCATGTTAAAGCGCTTACCGCGTCTCTTATCCTCTCCAACCTATGGCACTACTTCAACCATTGCCTCAGCGGTCTATCTACACACCTACAAAATATACTGGGGAAAGTGCCTACAGCAGTGTTGTTGGTACAAAACTATGAGAGAACAAGAAAACCCTTTCCTCATGTCCGCATTTAAGCACGTCACATATCGCCATGCTTAAAAATCACCCAAGAGTAATATAAAACTAAATAACAGCACAGATGCAATACATTGGATAAGTAGGGTAAAAAGAACTTAAGTAATATCGTGCCGGTAGTAAGAAGAAATGCCAATTAAGGTATGAAAATCGATTAATGTCTGATTATATTGGGATCGAAATTGGGGGAGAGTTGACCAATGAAGGTCAAAAGAAAAGATGAAAAAAGAGCCTGTCACCAGTAAGCAGTAGCAATGTCAGGCCCTTTTAAGTATGATTGTTGCCAGATATAGGATTTTTTTGCCGGTACTGAGCTTGTTTGCTGTGGTGGCCTCATTCTTTCCCATAAGCCTATTTTAAACGAGCTTCCTAATACGATCGTTTTGGCAAGTTAATATTTAGATTCTATGTATTTTACTGAGTTATCTATAACAAGGATGAGGACAAATTAATCTATAGCACATGTCACTCAACATACTTATCCTATACATAAAGGTAAAGACCATGTGTGGTGTATTTGCCTGGAATGTGAGGGATTCTGCTTCGAGTTCCCATGATGGTCTTGTTTTCAAAAAAGAAGAATGATGGGGAGATGATGATTATTCATTTCAAATATTATTGCTGACGACCAAGTAAGAACCCACACATTGTTCTTTTGACGGTAATAAGCTTGTTTGCCGAGGCGGCCGTCCATTTTCCCCACTAGCCTCTAAGCCATATGACACACAAACACCAGGTCAATCAATCTCAAGCGCCGTATATACGCGAGTTATAATATGGCAGATGGTGTAGACTTCACTTACAATAGGGCCCAGGGTGCCAAGAGTGTGAAACTGAAGTATTAATGCAATAACAACAGCTACTACTGTTAGGTCTTCTTATAGAAAACAAGACTGAATAATTGAAATGCTTACATAACATTTAATCTATAAGTCATTCGTATACATATGCATCGCCGTCATTGGCCATAAGCTGGGCAATTTTTATTGAACGCTCGAGGGCTCCCAACAAGTTCAATTTAAAGTAGGTCCAACTCTGACTACCAGATGCTACTGTCACTAACACTAGCGGTGAACGTTGGAACATGATAGAGCGTTTCCTAACCAGCCAAGTATAACCTATGAATTTCGTTACACACCACAAATTGCAGTGGTAGGTTCTTTTACGTGCCTTAAATCTATGACATGGGCCCACCGGCTTTACTTCCCCTGAGAAGGAAGGCATACTGAAGGATTTTAACGCTCTAAAAAATCCGACGACTTCAGCCAGATTTGAACTCACCATCTTGGGCATACCAGTTCAGCATACTACCGAATACGCCGATGTAAGGTAATGCAAAACCTACCACTCAAGCCTTTCAATGTTTACAATTAGATATTGAGGAAGCACTAACAGTATCACGGAGGAAATTGCACGTTATATTCATTGACTTCCAGAAAGCCTTTGAAACTTTGAACAGCGAGATTATTATAAAAAAAACGAGAAATTAGTGGGCGAGGATAGCTACTTAGCCAGATTCATCAGGAATTTGCTGAGTAAAAACCTTATTGGAATCACCGATGATATCACGACTTCTGAATCAATTGGACAAAAGAATGGGGTCCTCCAAGGCGATCCTCTTAGTCCATTATTGTTTACTATGGCAACAGCTAACATCACTGCAATAGCTCCACCAAATGTCAAAATCTACTTGTATGCCGGCGATATGGTATTGACCTCTACGAGTGCAGAAGACCTGCAACTTGCAATGGACAGAGTGGCAGATTGTGCCGAAGGTAATGATTTAAGATTAAATGAGACATAGACAGTTACAATGTCTTTTAGGAAAGGAGGAAAGCCCAAAAAGGTACTCTAAAAAGGCGCTCCCTTGTCTTCAGTATCCCACTACCGGTACCTAGGGGTGACTATGCAGACACTTAGGAACGTTTTCACGATACATGTGAGCGAGAGGGTGAATGCTGCATTGAAGGCAAAGAGCGATATCCCCCATTTGCGCAGCATATCCCTAAGGACTGCCATAAGATTATTTTGGTTGAAAATAGCACCTGTGGCATCGTATGGACTGGAAAATATTTGGACCCATCTCAATCACATACACCTGGCACAATTGAAGAGGATCAAATCAATGTACCCAAAGGGAGTATTATTTTATCAAAGTTTACACTATCAAGACTTGTGTACGTTATGACGGGAGACCTACCGTTCATGGAGGAACTACGACTGCAGAGGCTCCTGCCATCAACGCAGGGATTTGAGGAATTTTTACGCATAATGACCGCAAAGAGAAACGACATTTGGGATGACTTTTACACGACGGACGCTATGACTTTACAGGACTGGATGCAAGGATCCTACGAACTGCGACATCTGGTGACAAGTCTATCAGTACATGGGTCTCACCATAAAATATGTAGGAACAAAAATTACCATCAGCCAGAAGATAGTGTCAGTGTAGCCTATCTTATGTGACAAAAAGTGTGACAGATATCACATCATTTGGTGTGAGCAACGAACCAGTTCCCTGACGCAGTTTTGTATTGATTAATTGTTATTTTAGTATAATGATTCATTTTATGGCCATTGGCTGCAATACTTCATTAATAATAATAATCACCTGTATTTCACGTTCCTGCTTAATAGTTATATTTTGATCTTCTAAACCATCACCAGCCTCGTCCTGTAGTTTGTTAGAGGGCGACTGTTCATTTGACACCTGGGAAGAAAAGGAAGGTAAAATTTATAGACACAATAAGAGTTACGTGTAGGCTAACAAAAACAGTAAAAGTTAACAGATCCTGGTTAGCAACCATTTACTATTGAGTATTAAGTCATGCACATAACTAAGATTGCAATGTTACAACATATACGAATTAAAATGCAACTTACAATGTACGGGAATTCATCTGAATAAGACAAGCATTGTGGCTCAGTCTTGATGAACGGTTTTTCTTCCATTATGTTGAGGAAACTAGAACATAGAAAGAGCACTTAATAATTAGTGAAAAACCGTTAATACCCCAGTACGACAAATCAGTCCCATATTTAATAAATCAAATGAAGTAACTTCCGATCTCCGAATGTATGTAAGTAGCCAACTCGTAATCCGAATAGATTCACCCAGATGCACAGTGATAAGGAGATCTTATGTTTGCCAACAAAAGTAAAACTTATACCGTACGGCCATGACGCTTAACTTGCGAACATTTACTCTTAAGTCAATATTTGCAAGTAAGTTATATGGTCATGGTCGCGCAAGTATTTATTGTTCATCCTCGCGGTTGACGACACATAAAGTAACTTCCGTTTCTCTTTACTTCTGTACACACTAACCTGATTTGGGAGCAGGCGGAGAAAATATAATATTGTCAAACGATAAAGTACATCACTAACCTATCAATACGTTTGATTCGGCTAAGTGAAAGTGAACTTGAATTACTGCAATATCAGAACTCGGCATTACTTGCGTTCAGACGTCACAAAATACAACTTCCTATCTGTATTACAGACTGTACACATCAAACTAGAAAGACAATCGTCTCCCATTGACTTCAGTACCGTAACTAATATGGTAGTAACATGTATATTGTGGTCTTAAGGCTGTATCATCCACAGTTGGCTGCTATAAATCGATAAACTAATCTGCACAGGGTACTGATCATTTATTACCACTGTAAAACATGTTATAAATAACTAAGGTTTGTCACGTCCCCACAGAACATTTCAAGTCTTCCAACGTGAACCTGTCACTTAGGTTTATTATCATTTTAAATGATCTTGTCGACTTCGTCGTTACGCTGGGGTCTGGCGTTACGTTACGGTGACGGACGGACAGATGCACTGAGCTGTGTGACGTAATAGTACCGCTTGGTGCATGTGTACCCCGACAATCTCTTCTTCGTTAGTAAAAGACAAAAATCCCCGATTCTTGGAAGTCACGGGTAATCTCGAGAACTACTGGATGGATTTTGATGCGGTTTTCACCATTCCGTAAAGGATATCCTGAGGAAAGATTCTGTAGAAAATAATTTATGTATGATCAAAGGAAGCCAAGCAGTAACGATTTCAGTGAAAAAAGTCGAAAACAAACTTGGCGTCCGTGCGCTTCTTAAGCGCACGCTGGGCAAACCGTTAAAATATCAATATACTATGAGGGTAAGAATTGGTCAGCTTGAAAAGTTCTATTAAAAAAGTCCGCGAGAGCATATCTCCATCTTCAATACATCGCCCACTATAAGTGTTTTTAGACTGGATGGAAGGGGCAAGTCTCCAGCGCTGGACCTTGCTTTGCCCTGGTTCGCGAGAAGTCTCTTGCCTTTTTCAGCATTTGTAGCTTTTAAAATGATACAAAGTCTAGTCTTTCAGACTGTCACTTCTTTTTTTTTTTTTTTTCGAAATATGTTTATACTACCGGTACCTGAGAGTTTGATAAGATCCCACCACCCCGATCCAGTAAAATGATGGTTCCTAAATTAAGGCCAAACTACCTCCTTTCCAATCCTTGTCTCTCCTACAAATGCTTATATATCTTTACAGACAACTTAGATACCGGTACCGGTACACACAAGTTATTATGGCTAATAGCCCAACGTTCGTTGATAACATAGGTTTGCAGCAGTAGCGGCTCGTAATTTCTACCTTGTGGGCTTTCAACAGTTTTTTTTTAGCGTATGGCTTTTGTGGCCGGGAGTGTCCGAGGACATGTTCGGCTCGCCTGTTTTTTGTAGCTGCTTCGAGGCGGACACCCAATGGGTGAGATACACGTACCGTCGCGTGTGGAGTGTTGTCTGGGGTGGAAAGTTTGAATGTAAGGACAAGGAGTTGGAAGGTAGCGGCTGTGGCCTATAGTTAGGGACCAACCCCGGCATTTGCCTGGAAGGAAGATGGGAAACCACAGAAGACCATCTTCAAGGTTGCCGGCGGGGGGATTTGAAACTCCTTGCCTCCCGGATGTGAGCGACTGCCAGCAGTCATGCCGTAACGAACACGGCTAACTCACCCGGTACTCAACCGTTAAGATGTAGCATACACCGTTTTTGTGACGCTTCTCCAGTAATTGACAGTCATGGTTTCAAACATGAATTGGATGTTTGCTACTCACTTTTTTTTTTTTTTTTTTGTAGCTTGATTTCCTTATTTCGTTAGTACTAGGCTCTACTGTTTCCAAAGAAATAACACAGGCAGTACCGGTAACATATTTTCTCCCAGTCACTGGAAAAAGAAGAAAACCGGACCCAGCTCAGGAATCCATCAGGGCAGGGGTGCCAAATCCCAAGCTCCGTAGCCATCAGCCCTTGAAGGTGTATCCCCACCACCAGGGCTCACAACTTAAGGGACTTGGGTTGGAGACCATTGGACCCTAGCGGAGTCCGTTATTATTTCCACTTACTTTTGCCAGGCTCCTCTCTGTCATCTACCTGTCAACCTCCCTTTGTCAACTCTTGTTCTCTTCCAACCCTGCCGGTATTAGGGAGTCTGTCATTTTCCTGCCTCAACTGGCCCTTATATCATCTATCCTGATACCCTCATTCTTCGAGGGCTCAGCCCTGATCTTTAATTTCATGGCATATCATGCTTTCTACACAAGGCTCTAGAGGAGGCAGGGTGTGTGTAGCTCTACCACACATAGTGCATCCTGGAGCTCGGGAGTTGGCACCGTGAGAAGTTCCAGGGGGATCCATTTTCTCCATTTTTCATTGACTTTGGGGTGGACTCTTATCCCTTTTCTACCTGTCTTTCATGGCTCTAGTAGTTTCCAAGTACATCAATACTCATTCTTCGAAGAGTTATTCTCGTTTTAAGGGGCTGAACAGCAAGGTCATCTGTCCTTCGAAGATAGAGGGCATTTCTTTTTCCATCATTTATTTCCCTTGTCGTTTCCTTCCTTCCTTCATTTATGCCGTTTTCTTATTCTAGTACATAAGTTAGTTGCGATTCAGTAATTAGCTTTAGCCTAGTTGTAGATTTCATTTCATCTTAATATCTCACCTTTACCTAAACCCCTAAATTCAGGCCTAGATGACCTAGATATTTCACCCCTATAAACAACAATTACCTTCATCATTGAGGGTATATCGATATCTAAGGTGGGACAACAAATACCTTACGTCCTTTAGGGCCTCTTAAAGAAGGCAGAAAAAGGGACAAAATTAAGTCTGATCCTATAAAAATTAGGGCATCAGGAAAGAAAAGACAAGAGCCAATTAAGGCAGGGAAACGATAGATATCCCAGGCCTCCGATACCCGAATACCGTTGCGGTAAGAGTTGACAGGAAATATAAAAGAGAGGAGCTCAGCTCAAGGAAGCTCAGCTGGTGTTCCGTAGTCGCCAACCCACATCCCACTAGGTTTGTTGTAACCAATTTTATAATAATTTATGTGACCTGAAACTCTCAGAAAAAGACGAAGACAACAAGCAATCAGTAGGTACTCATTTCCTTCCTCTCCTGTCACCTTCTCTGGAAATTGCACGTAACCCCTTCTCACGCAGTGAATTGTCCGATGGTATCTCATGAAATGAGATTCCCGGTAATCTAACTTGCCCTGTTTTGATTTACAAAAGGGCACGCAGCAGTACACCTTATGAAATCATTCAGAATACATCGCCATAAGAACATCGCCATTAATATCAATACAAAACTTATGTCTGCCACAGTGACTTGGTGCTGCTTCCAAGCGCCTTTTTTGGAATCGAGGTTGTACGCAAAAAAACAATGCTGTAATCGATGAAAGGGCAGGCAGTGTAAAGCAGCCAGGAGGGATGAGATCAAGCTGGCAGTGGCTGCATCAGACTCAAGCTGAGTGAATCCACTCACTTCGAGACGTGGCACGTGAGAGGAATGAGAGGGGATAACTGGTGGTATTCGTTGTCATGGCAACGTAGTTGAACGTGGGGCGGAATGGAACCAAGGGGCATAAAGGAACCCAGCCTTTAAATCCACTTATTGTAACTGCTCTCATACAGAAGTTCTAGGAACTAGTCCCTACATGCCAGATATCAGTGGGCAACAGTGGTAGCTATAGCAATGATTTTAGTCTTGGTGAATTAACAGTGCACCACGCTTCGCTATACAATTCCTTACTTCACGAATTCTTTTCGTCGATATAAAAATTCAAATTCTGTAGAAATTTGTTTATTCGTACTGCTCCCGTATAATAATATCGTATGGCCTCGGGTGTCTGGTGCAAGCTTTGTTAATTGACACCCAGAGGGTAGCTTGTATGTCGAATTTCGTCGTTCCTTTGAACACTATGAAAGTCAAGGAGGTTAGATATCTAAACTCCTTGACACTACAGCGCTTTCAAGTAGAGAATAGAGGAACTTTGTGTTGGCGGAAAATCCACTGCCCCCGTAAAATGAATTATAAGGGATGAAAATGGGAATAATACATTTTATTTCGAAGCCCATGATAAAATTTAACCAAGGAATATGATGGCTGGAACTTGGCAGAAAACCAGTCGTGAGGCGACGTCGAGCCAGGAGGGAAATTCCGTCACGTGATTGTATTGCGCAATGGAAGTTTCTAGAAGCTTGGAATCGACCTAGCAACAGCGAATATTTCCAGGGTTTGTTTAAATATTGTTATAAATTATCCCATTGGATATGAGCTTACAGCCAATCGGAAGAAGTTTTAGAAAAGACGGGAGTTCCAGCAACTAAATTTTTATGGAAATTTAATTCATTTAAGCCCTTTGAGAGTGAATTTATATATTGGAAAAGAAAAGAATATGATAATAAAATAAGTCAATAGCAGATCGCTATTGGAAGAAATAAGCGATTTGCTAGAGCCCGCGCGAATTCAAGAGGGAACTCGAAAAGGCGGCTAAAATCGGTAGACTTGGAGGGGAGACGCCAAGCACCAGGGCTCTTGTGTATCTGAACGTCGAAGAGGTCAGACGTGAGCAATTGGAAGAGAAAGGAGTTCCGAGTGTTTCACCGAGCTAGTAGAAGGTGACTCGTGGAGACAAGGCTTAAGCAAGGGCGGAATTAGGAGACGACCGCGCCTTGAATCTAGGTGAAGTTGCGAGGATCACATATACCGCAATCACTTCGGTCTGATCGGCTTCAGAGAGTTTATTTCAACTACGTATTGTAGCTGACTAGCAGATATTGTATATTACGAACTTACAGAAGTTTGAGAGAATTATTTCAGCAATAATAAGCAGTTTTGTGAAGCGCGAGAAAAGTGTTTCTTTCTAGCGCGATAAGGCACTTTGTCCGAGCGACTGCAGCTCAGGCAACATCCACCCGTGAGTACGAGTGCATATTAATATTGCTTGTGTGGAACTGTATTACAACACTTAGGATGGAGATGTATTCCACAGTGAAGAACAATATTCAGTCTACTATTATGAAGATTATTATGGATTAAATTATTATGTGCGCCAGGAGTATAGGCAGATAGAAGCAATATAGTCAGCGATGGAGCTTCGTTAGAGGAGACTGTTCGTGAATGTCTACTTAGTGAGCCACCATGAGACTTGATGCACAACTATATTCTAGTGCATTCTTGTCTAACATGAGCTCAACATTAACATCAGAGACTACAGAACGATATTCAGATTCCATCTACATGAAGGTTCGTTATACGAGTGAGGTCCAAGACTTTCTCTTCAAATGCCTTTCGAAGTGGAAAGCAGAACTTTCGACGCTACTCACTGTTATGATGAGACTGTGCTGTGACGGAGATAGAAGAAACATCAAGATTATCAAGAGGTCCAGGGTTATCCCGATCAAAATAAAGATGATGATTGGAGGCCCGCAGTTCGATTCCGGTCGGAGCTTGCTGTTTCCAGTGGGGGAATTCGTTCCTTTCCTGAGGTCACGAGTTCGTGGAGACGAGCTAGGATCCAGCCCAGATCATTGGGAGATGTAACATCCGAGTATTTTGTTGTACTCTATCTTGATCTTCTAGACTTCGAGACCAGGTAGCAGTGTTCACTAACCTTGTAGTTAGAGCTTGTAGTGACATTTTCTGAGCAAATCCTTTATCCATTTTTCGATACAGTATTTATGTACTCCATGCACAGCATTTTTATTCTTCGAAATTTATTATAGTGATCGTCTTGCGACGCTATTAACTTCGTTTGTTAGGAATCCAGTTTCTGAACTGAGATTATATTACTTGTTCGAGGAACAAGCTTTTGTCATTTCCTTTAAGGAACAGTAATTTATTTTCGACTTTTTTGTATTCATTCTGAATGCAGGTGATAGACATTTTCGTCTATGTTTCCCATTAAATTAATTTTATTAGTTTAATTTGGGCATTTTATTCTTCGAGAAGAAACGTCAAGAAAGAAGATCTTGGTAGTGATATATTGTGAAATATCATGTCACATTGTGGAAAAGAAACATTTAACGTGGAAACTATTATTATCGCCAGAACTCATAGACATTCGTTCTGAATGAAGAGAATACGAATATGACTAACTGTATGTTTTTATTGAAGAAAGCTTTGAACTTTCAGTCATTTAATTTAATGGAAGCTAGAATCTTCTTGGAAGATTTATTATCATCCGGCGTTAGGGTAGTTATCGTTCGATATCCTCGTCGTGATATATTCTTGTTGGACAAACACATAGATATGATTTTGTGATTAAATGTTTACGAGGAGTAATATCAAGTCACGTTGTAGATATAATATTCCTTCCTCGATTAAAGTCGAACCCAGAAGTGTGAAGATGAGATGTAGTATTTTTATTAAATGTATGCACAACAGTTTATACTTATCAGAGTATCGTTTCAAGAGTATTAAGTGAGGAGGTTCAGTATCGTGAATTCCAAAGGTCGTTAAGATGTATAAATTAATAATTTAACAATTGTTGTTATTGTTCATGAGACCATCGACTGTGGTGACAACGCTGAGAAATTATGCCCTTTTGTAAAGAATGCCAGGTTGAAAGAAGTGGAGTTGATAACCCTTTGATAGTGTTTTTTTTGTATGTATTTCCGTATGTAGTTGGCATACGAGGTTATTGTGAAGGTGTGTTCCGCATTTTAGCCGCCTTTTCGAGTTCCCTCTTGAATTCGCGCGGGCTCTAGCAAATCGCTTATTTCTTCCAATAGCGATCTGCTATTGACTTATTTTATTATCATATTCTTTTCTTTTCCAATATATAAATTCACTCTCAAAGGGCTTAAATGAATTAAATATCCATAAAAATTTAGTTGCTGGAACTCCCGTCTTTTCTAAAACTTCTTCCTATTGGCTGTAAGCTCATATCCAATGGGATAATTTATAACAATATTTAAACAAACCCTGGGAATATTCGCTGACTACTTCCAGACGCTCCTGAATGCTGAAAAACCTGCCGAACGACTCCCATTTAGGGACCCCACAAACCCTCACACCGATAAAATTCCTCCTCCAACATATGAAGAGGTTGAATGGATCATAAAACTTCCCAAGAGCAACAAAGGGTCTTGGGAAGATGGGATAGTAGCAGAAATGTTAAACTAAATGGAGAACAAACCTTCAGGCATATCTACACAGTGATCTTTGACATATGGACTTGTGCGAGGCTCGCATATTACTAGACGTCACCCTATCCCCAAGAGAGGGAACAAACCTTCAAGCATATTTACACAGTGATCTGGGACATATAGGGGTGTGAGAGGCTCCCACATGACTGGACGTCACCCAATCCACAAGAGGGAACAAACCTTCGGGCATATCAACAGGTACACAGTGTTCCTGGACATATGGAGTTGTGAGAGGCTCCCACATCACTGGACGTCACCCAATCCACACGAGGGAACAAACCTTCGGGCATATGTACACAGTGATCTTGGACATAAGGACTTGTGAGAGGCTCCCATATTACTAGACGTCACCCAATCCACAAGAGAGAGAACAAACCTTCAAGCATATTCACACAGTGATCCTGGACATATGGAGTTGTGAGAGGCTCCCACATGACTGGACGTCACCCAATCCACAAGAGGGAACAAACCTTCGGGCATATGTACACAGTGATCTTGGACATAAGGACTTGTGAGAGGCTCCCATATTACTAGACGTCACCCAATCCACAAGAGAGGGAACAAACCTTCAAGCATATTTACACAGTGATCCTGGACATATGGAGTTGTGGGAGGCTCCCACATGACTGAACGTCACCCAATCCACAAGAGAGGGAACAAACCTTCAAGCATATTTACACAGTGATCCTGGACATATGGAGTTGTGAGAGGCTCCCACATGACTGAACGTCACGCAATCCAAAAGAAAGGGAACAAACCTTCAGTCATATCTACACAGTGATCCTGGACATATGGAGTTGTGAGAGGCTCCCACATGACTGGACGTCACCCAATCCACAAGAGGGAACAAACCTTCGGGCATATGTACACAGTGATCCTGGACATATGGAGTCGTGGGAGGCTCCCACATGACTGGACGTCACCCAATCCACAAGAGGGAACAAACCTTCGGGCATATGTACACAGTGATCCTGGACATATGGAGTCGTGGGAGGCTCCCACATGACTGGACGTCACCCAATCCACAAGAGGGAACAAACCTTCGGGCATATGTACACAGTGATCCTGGACATATGGAGTCGTGGGAGGCTCCCACATGACTGGACGTCACCCAATCCAAAAGAAAGGGTACAAACCTTCGGGCATATGTACACAGTGATCCTGGACATATGGAGTCGTGGGAGGCTCCCACATGACTGGACGTCACCCAATCCAAAAGAAAGGGAACAAACCTTCGGGCATATGTACACAGTGATCCTGGACATATGGAGTCGTGGGAGGCTCCCACATGACTGAACGTCACGCAATCCAAAAGAAAGGGAACAAACCTTCGGGCATATGTACACAGTGATCCTGGACATATGGAGTCGTGGGAGGCTCCCACATGACTGGACGTCACCCAATCCACAAGAGGGAACAAACCTTCGGGCATATGTACACAGTGATCCTGGACATATGGAGTCGTGGGAGGCTCCCACATGACTGGACGTCACCCAATCCACAAGAGGGAACAAACCTTCGGGCATATGTACACAGTGATCCTGGACATATGGAGTCGTGGGAGGCTCCCACATGACTGGACGTCACCCAATCCACAAGAGGGAACAAACCTTCGGGCATATATACACAGTGATCCTGGACATATGGAGTTGTGAGAAGCTCCCACATGACTGGACGTCACCCAATCCACAAGAGGGAACAAACCTTCGGGCATATGTACACAGTGATCCTGGACATATGGAGTCGTGGGAGGCTCCCACATGACTGGACGTCACCCAATCCACAAGAGGGAACAAACCTTCGGGCATATGTACACAGTGATCCTGGACATATGGAGTCGTGGGAGGCTCCCACATGACTGGACGTCACCCAATCCAAAAGAAAGGGAACAAACCTTCGGGCATATGTACACAGTGATCCTGGACATATGGAGTCGTGGGAGGCTCCCACATGACTGGACGTCACCCAATCCACAAGAGGGAACAAACCTTCGGGCATATGTACACAGTGATCCTGGACATATGGAGTCGTGGGAGGCTCCCACATGACTGAACGTCACGCAATCCAAAAGAAAGGGAACAAACCTTCGGGCATATGTACACAGTGATCCTGGACATATGGAGTCGTGGGAGGCTCCCACATGACTGGACGTCACCCAATCCACAAGAGGGAACAAACCTTCGGGCATATGTACACAGTGATCCTGGACATATGGAGTCGTGGGAGGCTCCCACATGACTGGACGTCACCGAATCCACAAGAGGGAACAAACCTTCGGGCATATGTACACAGTGATCCTGGACATATGGAGTCGTGGGAGGCTCCCACATGACTGGACGTCACCCAATCCTCAAGAGGGAACAAACCTTCGGGCATATGTACACAGTGATCCTGGACATATGGAGTCGTGGGAGGCTCCCACATGACTGGACGTCACCCAATCCAAAAGAAAGGGAACAAACCTTCGGGCATATGTACACAGTGATCCTGGACATATGGAGTCGTGGGAGGCTCCCACATGACTGAACGTCACGCAATCCAAAAGAAAGGGAACAAACCTTCGGGCATATGTACACAGTGATCCTGGACATATGGAGTCGTGGGAGGCTCCCACATGACTGGACGTCACCCAATCCACAAGAGGGAACAAACCTTCGGGCATATGTACACAGTGATCCTGGACATATGGAGTCGTGGGAGGCTCCCACATGACTGGACGTCACCCAATCCAAAAGAAAGGGAACAAACCTTCGGGCATATGTACACAGTGATCCTGGACATATGGAGTCGTGGGAGGCTCCCACATGACTGGACGTCACCCAATCCACAAGAGGGAACAAACCTTCGGGCATATGTACACAGTGATCCTGGACATATGGAGTCGTGGGAGGCTCCCACATGACTGGACGTCACCCAATCCACAAGAGGGAACAAACCTTCGGGCATATGTACACAGTGATCCTGGACATATGGAGTTGTGAGAAGCTCCCACATGACTGGACGTCACCCAATCCACAAGAGGGAACAAACCTTCGGGCATATGTACACAGTGATCCTGGACATATGGAGTTGTGAGAAGCTCCCACATGACTGGACGTCACCCAATCCACAAGAGGGATCAAACCTTCGGGCATATGTACACAGTGATCCTGGACATATGGAGTTGTGAGAGGCTCCCACATGACTGAACGTCACCCAATCCACAAGAGGGAACAAACCTTCGGGCATATGTACACAGTGATCCTGGACATATGGAGTCGTGGGAGGCTCCCACATGACTGAACGTCACCCAATCCACAAGAGGGAACAAACCTTCGGGCATATGTACACAGTGATCCTGGACATATGGAGTCGTGGGAGGCTCCCACATGACTGGACGTCACCCAATCCACAAGAGGGAACAAACCTTCGGGCATATGTACACAGTGATCCTGGACATATGGAGTCGTGGGAGGCTCCCACATGACTGGACGTCACCCAATCCACAAGAGGGAACAAACCTTCGGGCATATGTACACAGTGATCCTGGACATATGGAGTCGTGGGAGGCTCCCACATGACTGGACGTCACCCAATCCACAAGAGGGAACAAACCTTCGGGCATATCTACACAGTGATCTTGGACATATGGAATCGTGAGAGGCTCCCATATTACTAGACGTCACCCAATCCACAAGAGGGAACAAACCATCGGGCATATCTACAGGTACACAGTGATCCAGGACATATGGAGTAGTGAGAGGATCCCACATCACTGGACGTCACCCAATCCACAAGAGAGAGATCAAACCTTCAGTCATATCTACACTGATCTTGGACATAAGAACTTGTGAGAGGCTCCCATATTACTAGACGTCACCCAATCCACAAGAGAGGGAGCAAACCTTCAAGCATATTTACACAGTGATCCTGGACATATGGAGTTATGAGAGGCTCCCACATTACTGGACGTCACCCAATCCACAAGAGGGAACAAACCTTCAGTCATATCTACACAGTGATCCTGGACATATGGAGTTGTGAGAGGCTCCCATATTACTAGACGTCACCCAATCCACAAGAGAGGGATCAAACCTTCGGGCATATCTACAGGTACACAGTGTTCCTGGACATATGGAGTTATGAGAGGCTCCCACATTACTGGACGTCACCCAATCCACAAGAGGGAACAAACCTTCAGTCATATCTACACAGTGATCCTGGACATAAGGACTTGTGAGAGGCTCCCACATGACTGGACGTCACCCAATCCACAAGAGGGAACAAACCTTCGGGCATATGTACACAGTGATCCTGGACATATGGAGTTGTGAGAGGCTCCCACATGACTGAACGTCACCCAATCCAAAAGAAAGGGAACAAACCTTCAGTCATATCTACACAGTGATTTTGGACATATGGAGTTTTGAGTCAAATAAAGTGTTGGAATATATTGACGTTCGTGAAAAAGTGTTACAGTGAAAGGTGATGATATCGTTTAGTATCTATTTTGATGCAACGCTCCCTCTCTCTCTCTTCTGTTGCTGCGCTCGAGTGTCACTACTGTCGTTTTTGGATGACACGGGAGAACCTCTGAATGGATTTTGATGCAATTTTCACCATTCTGTAATGGATATCTCGAGGATGATTTCTTTAGAAAATAATTAATTATGATCAAAGGAAGCAGAGCAGAAACAATTTCAGTCAAAATGTCGAAAGAAACACATGGCATCCGTGCGCGATTTAAGCTTACGTTGGGTAAACTGTTGAAAATATCTATATCATTATGAGTGTAAGAAATGTTCAGCAAGAAAAGATCTACAAAACGTCCGCGAGAGCATATCTCTATCTTCAACATCGCCCTCTATAAAAGTCTTTAGGTTTTCATTTCTTCCAACAATCTCCATTCAAATACTGAGGCGACAGTTTATGAGTTTGCTAGTGGCGAGTCCATCACCCCAGTTACAGCCTAGCTAGCAAGCGAATGTATTACTCCAGATACAGCCAGCAGCAAACTGTCGAGTCGTGTTGAATTAAAACTTCAGAGATGAGTGGTTGTGATTGGAGTGCAACTCGGATTTTCTTCATTTCACCTGCGAACTTTTCGTTCCGCAAAATACATAATTAAATAAATATACGAAGCTGAAATTTCGCAAGAGCAACAGATTAAACAAATCAGTC
Source organism: Meconema thalassinum (assembly GCA_946902985.2). Lineage (NCBI taxonomy): Eukaryota > Metazoa > Arthropoda > Insecta > Orthoptera > Tettigoniidae > Meconema > Meconema thalassinum. The sequence continues at coordinate 243,348,300 of OX336395.1, forward strand.
CGGGAATACGTTGTCACGCTCAAATATCGTCGCGCATCGTAGTTGCACAGACCGATATTTTTTTTTTGTATTAAAGGATTTGCTATCAGTAATTTCACCTTCATTCCCAGTTTTTACATGTAGCCCAAAGAGTTCAGCAATTAATTTAAATGTTTTAAGTTCTACTAGAAGTTAAACCAATCACACTTTGAGTTCTTTCTTCACGATGAACTCTGTAACTAGCAATTCGACTTTTAAACGCACTATCAATTTGATGAATATTCGCAGAATTGTTTTCATGACATGCATTTTTTATAATTAATACTGCGTAATTGTCCATGAATGATTGAAGAAGGTATATCAATGTTACATACATCACAATGCTTTATCGAAGGTTCACCATTTTATTTTTAATTTTTTGCTGGCTTATAACTATTTTCACAATCTTGAGAACATTTACGCTTTCGAGCATTTATTTCAAGACGATCACTCCCTACTTCTTTACATTCATTCAAAGGTTCCGTGATAGTTTCATAACAATTGGCGGAATTGAATATAAAACTGCAATTTTTAGATTCATCCCGTTTTATGCCAAGTAGTCTTGATAAGATTGCTAGTATTTTGAAATCAGATCAGTTTTGTGAAATTCATCGTGTCTTTCCTAAAGAAAATGATTTTAATTTGATTCGTCAAAAGGGTATATTCCCTTATGAACATATTAACTGTTTGGAACGTCTTGAGGAGTGTTCTTTGCCCACACCCGTCCCATGGCAATTAGAATATATTGCCTAGTAGTAATATAGAAAATACTATTCCGTTTACATGTCACAATATGTGGTGCCTGTAGTAGACTTGTTGCGTAGTGGCTAGCAATATTGGTTGTCACCGTGGATGCCTAGGCTCTATTCCCACCTCTGTCAACGTATTTAATTCTGGTCCTACGGCTGGAAAGGGGTACACTCAGCCTCGTGAAGAAATATTGAGAGGAGGTGGGTTCGATTCCCACTTCACTCATCCTGGAAGTGGTTTCTCACTACTACTCAGCTTCCTACCAAATCCTTCCTCGTTTAAAAGTTCATACACCAATACAGGCATCACAGTGACACAGGTTATCATGCAACTTGACACACACCCAATACACGGGGCTACGTGACCACGATGCCCCAAAGCCCCTAAGGAATCAACAACAACAACAACAACAACAACAACAAACAAGAGGCTCTGCTGCATGTTCAAATATGTGGTGTAAGAAGTAAATATACTACTTTCTATGTCAAATACGCAGTATATATGCTCAAAATTATTACATTTGAGTAATTATCAATCAACAAATATAAAATAAGCAAGTAAAAGAATTGGTCCCGCTTGGATTTGAACCCCGGGTCTTTCAAATAAAAGTCTGGGAAGCTACACATCGACTACAATTGCCCTATGATATGAATGCGTTATCAAAGGCCTTAGTTGAACTACTTAGCGTATTATGTATTGGAATGAGCAATATCTTCAGTGTATTATGCTTGCTTTATAAACCACTAGCAGTAGTGCCCGCCTCCGCGCGTTGGATTTATATGTTTTATGGATGATAATGTATACTACTACAGAACTGGCACATTATCCATAAACTAACAGAAAAAATTAAATGTAAAAATATAACTTTTTGTGGTGGTAGTGGGAGTGATACGTATTACGGTATAATGGACGTAACATTCACGTCATTTTCCCGAATGATAATGATATTAATGAATAGGGAAACTGCTATGTACTAACTACAGTACTGAAACAATATATGTAATTTACAAACGAATATAAAAATGTGATTAGATAGAGGAGTAAGTGAAATAAAAGACACTGGCTAGGGAGTATATCTCATTGGCTGTTAGAAAAGTAGTCGTCAGTTGTCGCATAGCGCTGTAGGAAATTAATCAGAGCACTTTGGAAAATCTTGGCTGTTCCCAGCTCCTGAGGTAACAACAGTGGATAAGGATCGGAATAAATGAAAGTAAATTTGAAAGCACCAACGCTTATTGCAGCTGATCTACACCTCAATGTACTGCACCAACACCATCGCACTTATACAGAGGTATAATATTTTCATGATGACCATTCTTTTCAGGGGCAAAATAAATCTTTTGTACTAATTCCTCCCGATGACTGCAATTTATAAGCAGCGCAAGATGCAACTATTTTCGCAATTCTGCTCTAGAACACAGGTAGGGGCGGCGTGATGCAGCCCGCTTTGTCATTCAACAATAAACCTATTAAGATATTCTTACAGTTACATTATTAAATACATGAATGGTTCAAGGGCCTTAAACATTGTTACCAGCAGGGTTTCAAACGGTATGTAAAATTCGTTGTAATTAGGTAAAACGGTTTAGATTTGTGCCAAAGGGCCTATATGCAGGAAATGGAGTGGCCTGTCCGAGATTTCATGTAGACAGTGTTACTCGCAGAGTTCCAAAGGGCAAGTATACACATTTTGGTTCAGATCAGTGAAACGATGTAGATTTGTGCCAAAGTGCCTAAATGCAGGGAATGGAGTGGTATGTCCGAAATTGCATGTAGACAGTGTTATTCGCAGGGTTCCAAAGGGTAAGTATACACATTTTGGTTCAGATCGGTGAAACGGTGTAAATTTGTGCCAAAGGGCCTAAATGCAGGGAATGGAGTGGTCTGTCGGAAATTTCATGTAGACAGTGTTACTCGCAGGGTTCCAAAGGTGCAGTATACAAATTTTGGTTCAGATCGGTGAAACGATGTAGATTTGTGCCAAAGGGCCTAAATGCAGGGAATGGAGTGGTCTGTCCGAAATTTCATGCAGACAGTGTTACCCGCAGGGTTTCGAAGGGTAAGTATACAAATTTTGGTTCAGATCGGTGAAACGGTGCAGATTTGTGCAGAAGGGCCTAAATGCAGGGAATGGAGTGGCCTGTCCGAGATTTCATGTAGACAGTGTTACTCGCAGAGTTCCAAAGGGCAAGTATACACATTTTGGTTCAGATCAGTGAAACGATGTAGATTTGTGCCAAAGTGCCTAAATGCAGGGAATGGAGTGGTATGTCCGAAATTGCATGTAGACAGTGTTATTCGCAGGGTTCCAAAGGGTAAGTATACACATTTTGGTTCAGATCGGTGAAACGGTGTAAATTTGTGCCAAAGGGCCTAAATGCAGGGAATGGAGTGGCCTGTCGTAAATTTCATGTAGACAGTGTTACTCGCAGGGTTCCAAAGGTGCAGTATACAAATTTTGGTTCAAATCGGTGAAACGATGTAGATTTGTGCCAAAGGGCCTAAATGCAGGGAATGGAGTGGTCTGTCCGAAATTTCATGCAGACAGTGTTACCCGCAGGGTTCCGAAGGGTAAGTATACAAATTTTGGTTCAGATCGGTGAAACGGTGCAGATTTGTGCAAAAGGGCCTAAATGCAGGGAATGGAGTTGTCTGTCCGAAATTTAAAGTAGACAGTGTTGCTCGCCGGGTTTCAAAGGGTAAGTATACAAATTTTGGTTCAGATCGGTGAAACGGTGTAAATTTTTCTAAATAACAGACAGACACACCAATATTGAGTTATTTTTATATATATAATTCTTCGACACGTGTGTATGTCACTGAACTCCTCCTAAACGACTGGACCGATTTTGATGAAATTTGGTATGTACATTAGGGTGAGTCTATGTATGGCTTAGATTCACAATCTGACCCGGTAGGTGGAATGAACAAAATTTTAGAACCAGAATTTACACACAATTATTTTAGAACCACAATGTACAGTCAAAAACAGTCGTCATGGAAACCATTAGCCTTACCTTGGTGAAAGCCGATGTCTTTGGACGGTTTGTCTCTGCACGTTAGAGCCACCTGGTGGCAATCTGTGCAACTACTGCCATAACATACACTCCGCCCGTGGCGGAAAGTTGTGTTTTATACCAAAGGTGGCAGTGATGTCGAATTCTACTGTTTGTCTCTGCACGTTGGAGCGTTTTAAAGTCTCGTATGCGTTCATATACCATTCATCCCATTGCGATGAAACTTGAGTGAGATGTTGAGTGTACTCCAGGGAAGGTGTTTGGCTTAGTAAATTATTTTCAATAGATAGCGCACGACTAGATTCAACAAATGAGCGACGACGCACGAAGCGTTTCAAAAAGGTCCCGTATGCGTTCAAATTCAAATACCATTCGTCCGATAGCGATGAAACATGGGTGAGATGTTGTGTACACTCCAGGAAAGGCTTCTGGCTTAGTAAATTCATTTTACAATAGGTAACGCACGGGTAGATTCAACAAATGAGCGACGACGCGCGAATAGTTTCAACAAAATCCCGTATACGTTTATATACCATTCATCGATCGAGATGAAACTTTGATGAGTTGTTGTGTACACTTACCTGAAGGTTTCTAAATTAGTAAATCAATTTCACAGGAGGTTGCGCACGAGTAGATTCAACAAATGAGCGACGACGGACGAAGCGTTTCAATCAAGTCCCGTATACGTTCAAATACCATTCGTCCGATTACGATGAAACTTGGATGAGATGTTGAGTACACCCTACGGAAGGTTTCTGGCTTAATAAATCCATTTTACAATAGGTAGCGCACGTGTAGATTCAACAAATGGGTGACGGCACGCGAATCATTTCAACAAAGTACCGTATGCGTCCATATACCGTTTATCCGATTGGGATGAAACTTTGGTGAATTGTTGTGTATACTTTTGTAAAGGATTCTGGCTTAGTAAATTCATTTTATAATAGGTAGTGCACGAGTAGATTCAACAAATGTGCGATGGCGCGAGAATCGTTTCAACAAAGTCCTGTAGGTGTTCATATACCATTTACCCGATTGCGATGAAACTTTGGTGAATTGTTGTGTACACTCCAGGAAAGGTTTCTGGCTTAGTAAATCCAGTTTTTAATAAGTAGCGCATGAGTAGATCCAACAAATGAGTGATGGCATGCGAATCGCTTAAAGAAAATCCCGTATGCGTTCATATGGCATTCATCCGATTCCGATGAAACATTGATGAGTTGTTGTGTACACACCAGGGAAGGTGTTCAACTTGGTAAATCCATTTTACAATATTGGTAGCACACGAGTAGATGAAACAAATGAGTGACTACGCGCGAAGCGTTCCAACAGAATCCCGTATGCGTTCATATACTATTCATCGATTGCGATGAAACTTTGATGAGTTGTTGTGTGCACTTACGTGAAGCTTTCTGACTTAAAAATCCATTTCACAGTTAGTAGAGCACGAGTAGATTCAACAAATGAGTGACTGCGCACGAATCATTTAAACAAAATCCCGTATGCGTTATATGCCATTTATCCGATTGCGATGAAACTTTGGAGAGTTGTTGTGCACGCTCTCACGAATGGTTCTAGATTAGTTAATTCATTTCACGATAGTTTAGAGGCAGTTAACATAAATTGAAAAAAATATTGTGTATTCAAAAGCACTTCAAGAAACAAAGTTACAACACTTTCTTTGATTGGCAGGACAACGTCTGCCGGGTCAGCTAGTATATATATATGTACACATGCTAGTGCAACAATCACAATAACGCAGGTTATCACAAACATTCTGCACACACACCCATGTACACGGGGCAACATGACCACGATGTCTAAGCCCCGCAAATGAAATATCAACTGTCTACACATGAAAACTGCAAAATGGTGATAGAAATATGTAGGAATGTTGCCACTATGATTCTCTGACAGGATAGCATTACATTACATTATGCTAATATGCTTATTAACTGTGAATACTACAGTCCAATACAATCCTTGATTATCTATCGGTATGTGTCGTTTAGCAAATTTTACCAGACTAGCATGATACAGAGTAAATCGTTGTTGCCTAGTGACAACCAGTCCATCAATGGTGCGGCGTTGACTATCATGATATAGTACTAGTCGTTGTCGCCTAGCGACAATATGTCCGTCAAGTTATTAGATCGGTGAAACTGTGTAGATTTGTGCAAAAGGGCCTAAATTCAGGGAATAGAGTGGTCTGTCCGAAATTTAAAGTAGACAGTTTTACCCGCTGGGTTCCAAAGGATAAGTATACAAAGTTTGGTTCAGATCGGTGAAACGGTGTGGATTTGTATAAATAACAAACAGACAAACCATCATTGAATTATATATATATATATATATAAACCATTTCACACCAAATTTATATAATTTATATAATTTATATAATTTCGTTCGTACAATACTGGAACTGGTGAAACCAGGTCTTGTTGTATCATAAGTTACGCATTAGCCTATAATGCTTGCATGAAACACACGGTCGTCATAATAAAACGCTTTGGCTGATGACCTTGTAGTTTGAGCAACAGGTGCGTTCCAAATGAAGATATATTTCGTACTGATGACCTTGTAGTTTGGGCGACAGGTGCTTCCTACACAAATGTTTTTTTTTTCCGATAATTGGTAGATATCTGATAAATTAGTCGTACTTTGATTTAAGCCTTGCACATTTGGATGGCTACCATGTTGTTTTGGTTAAGATGACGGTGATATGAAATGTGGCATTGAGGTGTCCTTCGGTAGTGCCACCTCTGTACTTAAATTTGGTTCAATTCGTTTTCGTCATTCTTGAATTGATAGGGGTGGGGAACAGACATGCACAGACAGACCGACAACTTTTGGCCCCTGTAGATCTCATTAGTCTACTTTCATTTTTGGAAAATTAGAAAGGAGGCTCAAAATACCGGGTCTATGTTTATGCTTCATTATACACAGACTAGTATTGTTTACGCAGTGTAGAGATCAATGAGGAAATCATCATATTTTGATAGCAACTAACGTTCGTCGACTACGTTGATACAGTGTAGCATCTTTAGAAGAAACACGTTAAGGCGAATCAACTATCGAAATTGGGAATTTTCTCTCATCGAAACAAGACAGGTGTATTGTTACCAAGAAACTAACAACTGCACAAAATCTGGGCCTTATAACATTTAAAGAGAAAGTAATCAGCAACAATGAAATCTATGATCAATGACTCGTATATCATTAAACATGAAGTTTAACATTTACGGTATTGTTCATTCAAAAACAATGTTTGTTTTATTTATTTCTTAATTTTTGTGTCTATTTAAACTCAGAATTTTTTCTAGGTTTATGCTGTGTCCGGTGTGGGGTTTCGCCATCATTTTGAAGCCTTCATAGAAAGGTTAACGCTGCTTGAGATTCAGTTCTCGTCGCTCAGAGGTGGAGATGCGCGTCATAAAAGGAGGTAGCGTGCAGTTCGCTACTCTTGTGGGGGTCTGGGCGCGGACACCAAGAGCCTGCTGATGAGCCAGCTTGGCGTCCAAGGCGCAACCCTACACAAGACACGGCTTTAACCTAGAAAAATTGCTAATTTTTAATTCACTGTCCGTGAAAGCCAATATACCATCTTTTCGTGTCCATTGACAAATATAACATCATTATAGTAAGAAGACTATTAGTAACCACATTTATTTACAACTAACGACACACATCTTAATTCAACACTCAATTCATCACCGTCTGTCATTGTTAATCAGCCATTTCATGATCTCACGACTTGTAACACTTCCCTGTTTTATCATTAGTCAAAATCAGTAATTGGTACATTCGTTTCAACAAATTTCCATATAGACATTGTAAATATTTAAATTGAAATTAAACTTCTAATCCTGTATGCAGCTGGTATCTTATATATTATTATGAGTTTATGATATTATTTAAGGGTTCAAATCATTTATTACTAACTATCAAGTAAGGAAACATTGCAATTGAATATTTTTATATTTTTCAAGCGGGCTGTTTATAACTGTTTATACTATAGATTCACCCTCAAATTAATATTTTTCATACATGGTCACTTTTTACGACGCATAAAAATGTCTGACTGGACCAATCATTTCAGCAGATACTGCACCTCAATTATTACCTAAATCCAGGTGTCTTTAAGATGTATGTCATCAACATCCTATTTATAAATAATTTTCTTCAATCGGACAAGCGAAGTTGAAACATTTAAATAGACGTTTCTCGTGATTTAACCATGCGAGCGCAGTGAATACATATTGTAAAGCACTGGCATCTAATTTAGTTCAATTGTTTACATAATCTCAAGATGGCAGTAGTGCAAAATCTTAAAATTAAGTTTTTATTTCTCGTGTTGTAATCATGCGAGAGAAGTGAAAGTTTGAATAATGAACTTACACAATAATATTCCCTTAATGGTACAAAACTCTATGGCCTTTACGTATAACAATCCTACATGGCGACCATCCAAAATATTAAGACGGTTCTCAGTATCCACGAATCTTTTGCAGCAATCAAACTGAAACTTTTTATGTTAACAAAGGCTATGAAAATAAGTTCACCTATAGGACTTTCAATAACCTGGTGAGCACAAATCAAACATGGCCGCGACCCAAACTATAAATATTTATATGGACGTTCCTCGCGATTTAAGTATCCGAGTGCAGTGAAACTTAGTACGGTAAATGCTTATACAAAGTTTAATCCACTGGCATCATATTCATTTCAATTGTTTTCTTAACCACAAGATGGCAGCTGTGCGAAATTTTTAAATCTCGTTTTTACTTCTTGTGTCCTATTTATTTATTTAGCGTATGATGAATACAATATTATATACAATATTATGTACAATATATAAGTACAACTACCATCTCAAGTTCATAACTAGAGTTCCATGTTAAAAGCTGAGAGCCAGAGAACGGCTTCGTTTGAGACACAGTGTAAGTAATCTATAGAGCCTCTGTATGCACGTAAAGGACACTCAAATGTAATGTGGTCAGGGGCGGTTCGACCTTGTACATTTAGGGGGGTGAGATTTTAAAAAATACCGACTGGCTGTTTAACATTGCCGACTATACGCTTAAAAACTGAGCAACGGGAGGGAAAAGCGGGGGGGGGGGGGGGGGGGAGGCAGTGGCGGCAAACGATACACAAGACAAATATTCTAAATTAACGGCTTTCATTTAAAATGTATTATATTAGTTCCAGAATTTTGAATCGCAGGAAAATTTTGATAAATGAACAAAATAAGTGTTTAAATATTACAAGAATAAAACAAATCTAGTTATTCTTTCTAAATCCCTACTCTACGATGTTTTAACATGGACCACTTCTCCACTATCTCCGTAATTTCAATGTCGTGGACCTTATCTTTCGTTGAAAACAACATCATGAGGGAGTCTAAGCGGTCGTCACCCATCGATGTCCATAAATGATTGAAAATGAGCTTCAACTTGCTGAAGGACCGTTCGGAAGAAACAGAAGACACTGGGGATGATAAAATCATTCGAACTACTTGATAACCACACGGGATAATCCTCCTTAATTTAACAGCAACGTTTGCGATTTCTTTAAAAGATGAGCATTGTTTACTGGCACCAAGCAGGGTTTCAAGCTCAGCCAGCACTAGCTCTTCATCTTGAAGGATGATTTTCGGGTGTGATTGCTTTATAGATCGGACGCGCTCGATGGTGCAGTTCTTTCTGTCAGCGGGTATCTTGAAAATTATATGGAATGGCTCTAGCAAAGAAATTAGTTTTGCGAGATTGTCTTGCACGCTTGTAGTAAATACATCCACAAGTATTCGGAACTCCTTTCTGTACAATGTAAGGAAAGAAATTTCTGCTGTTGTTTCAGCGTGCGCGTCATACTTCTTTGCAAGTCGCCGGGTCCTGTGGTGCTTTAAGAAGTGAGGCGCCTAGAATCAAAACCCGCCAAATCCATATTTTATGAGAATTGAGATAAGCATTGTTTCATATAGCTTTTGCTGCGCTGAATTCATTAAAACTATTATTTTGTTACAAAACCCGCTATATCCTACTGTAAAACGAAGTCAAAGTTGAGGCTTAGTTGCAATATCCGCCAAGTCCAACGACAGTTTCGCCATTTTTGGTCACAAAACCCGCCACATCCACATCAGCCAACAGGAGCACCCAGATCCGCCATCTTACCTTCCATGATGCTTTGCGAAGTGTGTACTCTTTACCTACGTGCATTAGTCGGAGAATGTACCCCTGCCTGACGTGATTAGAATGGTTTATGTTGTTGTACTTTCTGATAATAATTTGTTTTGGATAATTTTGACAAAGAACGAGAAGAACAATAACATTCTGGTCTGGGTGATGTTTTCCACAGAACTGACATTTGCGAACACAAACGTGTCACGAAACCTGATTTTGATATGACTCACGTAAAGCCAGAAGCCATAAACAGAGGGATTGTCCTTCAGGCACAAGAAGTGAAAGATGTTTCGAGACTGCTTTCGAAGCATTCTGGAGAAAGATGGAGGGAAAATGTAGAGCTGCAGTTTTATTGCAATCTGCAAAGTCGTGGCAAACACGAAGAGAATGATGATGATTGAGAAACTACTATTGAGGATGAGGTAGAAACAGAAATTGTGTAGCTATAACTTCCAGTAAAGAATGTGATATAATAGTTGAATGACGATAGTTTTGTCTCTAAAGGCCTGGACCATAGTAATTGAATATTAATTTAATTTGACGCTTTTCCTTATTATTGTTCAGTACTATTGGCTACAGTATTACCGGCCCCGTTGTGTTGGGGTAGCGCACCTGCCTCTCACCCGGAGGTCCCGGGTTCGATTCCCGGCTCCGTCAGGGATTTTGGAAACTGACGTGAGGGCTGGAACGGAGTGCACTCAGCCTCGTGAGGACAATTGAGTAACTGACAGCGAGGCAGCGCCCCGATCACGAAAACCAAGATTAACGGCCGAGGGGACCCGATGCGCTGGTCATGCGGCACCCCAATATCTGCAGGCCAAATGGCTGGGGATTAGGCCCTTCACGGGCTGTAGTGCCAGGGGTTATTTACTGTACAGTATTATTACCCTTTCAGGAATTGATTGCCGGCGGTGGAGATGGGAACTACTCTTTATGTAATTGTGTCACACGTCAGCTTGCTTCGTTGACAGGTACAGTTGCGCGTGTAGGATATGACTCAGCTCCAGTTTTGGATTTAACTGTCCATGGTGACATGAGCTCCTGTGACGCTTATCTGACGCAATGCAGCGTGACCTATGTGCAGATTGAACTCTGTCATCGCTGTGTCCTCCGCTTCGCCCCGCAGAGCTCATGCTACAATAAACATAAACGCTGGCACAGCCACACTCAGCGGCAATCAAATCTTGAATGGGTAATATGAGTTTTGTTCTTTTTCTGTTTATTCTAATAAAACACAACCGCCCCTTAAAACAACAATAACAACTACAACAAAACACAAAAATTATACGATTTATTTTATTTTATAACCTATATTTAGTTAACTTTCATTCAAATATTAATTTCTGAATAAAGCTTACGCAGTTTCTACAATCTCTTCGCAACTTCAAATGTATTAGGGCTCTTTGGTATCAAAACCTGCCAAATCCAAATCTTAGTAACAAACCCCGACAAATCTGAATTATTGTTTTATATTTTTCTACATACATTTTTAACTATATCGGGGATCAGCTTCGTACTTCGTCACTGTTTTTAAAAATAATTCATTCAAATTTTAGTGAAAAAAGTATTTCGCTTTGGGTATTGGTTCGTTTGTGACAGTTTTTGCCACTTTGCCGAAAAAAGTGAAGGAATGGATTTGGCGGGTTTTGATTCTAGGCACCTCAAGTCTTCCTCCGCATTTACTTGCATACTTTTCGCAAATGACGATGCACTCTTTATTAAAGCATTCATCTTGCCGTCGTCGTTGATATCTTTAAAAGACTTCAAAGCGCTCTGAATCAGCTGCATCGCGTCTACTACATTCAGCTCCTACGCTTCTAAAAGTTCGGTTACGTCCTTAATTTTAAACAAGACGTTATTGGTAAAGTACATGCCCGATGATGCAGATAAAATCAAAGTCTAGAAGCTTTTTGTGCAAGCCTGACGCAAAAGTTCGGGTTTTACTGTCAAATTCAGAATCAAATGAGGTTGTCATTGTTTCCCATGCTGTGACTATCTCTTCATAAAACGTATAAACAGCTCTCACCGATTCGGCGCACGCAGTCCACCTTGTTTTTGATAAATTCTTAAGTTGAAGTGAATTTTCAATTTCATACAGCTCTTTCTGCAAGCTTAAATGTCGTTTCGTGCTACCCGAAAAAAAACGTGCAATGCTTCAACAGTGTCAAAAAAATCTCGGACAAGCGCCCTAGCATTAATACAAGCTGTCTCTACGAATATGTATAACCTGTGAGCTTGGCATGGAATGTACGGAATATCTATTTTGCACTTCTCTGATAGCTTTTTTGAGTGCCGTTTTATATGCCAGACATGTTACTAGCAAGGTCGTACGATTGAAACGCTAGTTTATCGAGTGGAAGTAAAAGTTCTTCTGAATTTAAAATTAACAATATTTTTTCAGCCAACTCCTCTCCAGTGTTTTTGTTAAAAGGCGCTCCACTGGAACGAGCTCTTAATCTTTTTCGACGACGTATCGGATATTCAACGCGAGACGGTCTTTATGTGACATATCGGGAGTAGTATCTGCTATAACGGAGAAAATACCAGCGTTCTTGATCTCTTCTGTAATTATTTCACGAGATTTCTCTCCAAGTAGATGGATTAATTCATTTTGAGAGTCTTTGCTCATATACGTAACGTTGTGTTTCCACGTATTCACTTCTTCCAACCACCTACTCATGACCGGACTATGCCGTGAAAGTAACTTTACAATTTGCGTGAAGTTTCCATTATCTTGAGTGATTCCATCCTCGTGACCTCGGAGAGACAAACCTTGCCGACAAAGGGTTCTTGCTGTGTCAATAAGTATCTGGATAACTATTTGCTGGAACTCCTTTTCTTGTTCTTCCTCAATTCCGATCGTCCCTAAAAGTTTATCAAGGAGAACGTCTTCGTGGCATTTTCCATTGACCAAGTGGCACAAATCTGCCATCGCAGCTTGATGAGCTTCTGAAGTGAAGCGTTCTTGTAATTTGCCGTTTTTCTTCTCCGCGACTTTTCAATTTGTACCACTGACGTACTCCAGCGTGCGATCATTCTTCACTTTTTTCTTGTTAACACCATGAAACATAAACATGGCCGAAAATACGCATGTATTTATTGTATTATTATTTCTTACGTTCGATTGGTACGCGATGCTCTGTGAAAATGTTCCGAGTCGATGAAAACTCACGCCCCACTGCCACTGTATTTGCACCTAGTTATCACTGTAAAAGTTGCTGGTTCAGGAACGACTGCTTTCGGTAAATCTCGCTGACCACTGCATTGACCTTAGTGAGCACCCCTCCCCTTGCTGAACCTTGGAACCATAAACCTGTCAATTTTGTCACAATAGCGCGGATATCTGAAGACGCGCCGAGACAAGCGGTAGCGGGTCATAACATTCCTCCGAACACATCTCAATGAGTTGGCTTGACCTGAAATTATCAATGCGCTCACCACCACCTTTTGTCTAGCCACATGGCACAGATGCTGGGCTCGCTTCGCTGTGAAGCTGAGTCGCTCTTCTTAATGAACGCGGGATGTTACACACACCCTGGAACGTGCCGATGAGTTCATCCCTTATCCTTGGTCCCATATTGCTCATCTGTAATTTTTTCTTCAGTTTCCATACACAGAAACAAAATGGCAAGTGACAGCCGTTGCACCGAGGACTGGAAGTGAAATTTTAAAATGGTTATTTTGACGACTTTTCCTCTTGCCGCACTGGGCTATTGCCTGGCTGTACGAAATTATTGCAGCGTCCGTTTGTGCCGACTGTCGGTAAAAATGCCGACTGTCAGTATATATTTTTTTAAATCGGACCCAATCGTATATGGCCATGCCCCGTTTTCGTTTTTTTAAATGCTGTTTTGGGAAATGTTACGACTTCTTCAGGATTTGCCGACTGCCGACTGATGTCGTATTTGCCGACTGAGAAAATACCGTAGGGAGGGGGGGGGGTGAGACCCCCCCCCCCCCAACCCCCGCACCCGAATCGCCCCTGAATGTGCACCACTGTCTCTTCTCCGCAGTCATATTGAGGTGATGCCTTCCATCCTCATTTGAAGAGAGTGACTCCACATCTACCTTGACCGGTCCTAATACGGTTTAGCGTCCTCTACTGTCGTCTGGGAAGGGAAAATCCATCAGGGCACTAGCAGGGGTTCTTAATGATGTGATGATTTGGTAACGAGGATTGCAGATGCCGTTGTTCTTTCCAGGCGTCCGATACATTAAAGGAGGTGTCCCGTAGATTCATTGCAGTACGCCAAGAAAGGTGTCTGGATTTCAGTCGTTTGGTCGGAGAAGCTGCTATATCAGAATGAATAGCGAGGTGAGGATTGTTTTCTAATTTCTTCCATAAATTAAGCAGTGACTGTGATCTTCTTTGGGATGGAGGTGGTATGTGGCTTAGGGTGGGAAGCCAGTGTGTGTTAGTAGGTCGGATGCACCCTGTAATGATACGCATTTTCCTAATAATGCGATTGAAGTTTAAATACTACACGAACACAATACGCGGAATGTTTATAATTGTGTATACTCTAGATTCACCCTCAAATGCTAAATTAATATTTTCATATATGATCACTTTCCACGACGCACAAAAATGTCTGACCAGACTGTTGTGTACTAGCCTGCGGAGGTTGTCAAAAGAATAGCCATCCTATTGAGAATAATGGAAGTAACTTCACTGTGGATAATTATTTTTCATCGGTTTACTTGTCTTTAGACTAGCTGATGAAGGGATTGACAGTAGTAGAAACTGTTAGAAAAAAAAGGCACAGATTGCTCAATAGTCTTCTACATTTACATGAGAATCCTTCAATAATTCAGAGATAGCTTAGGCCAAATACGCAGTTATTTCTTCACAGCCAGTGTTTCAAGCATCCCCTTCTCGAGCGTAATTATGACGCAATTTTGATATTTGTATGTTGGTGCAGTCCACAATTTTATGAATGGTTTCCTGAGGAAAAAGCAATCTCCACGCCTCACTGCGGGTAGTCACAATTTTTGCCTCATGTTTTACTTCAGGACGGCATCAAATCGTCATCTTCTTGTGTCTGTTTTTTGCAACGTATAGTGGGAAATGGATGTACGACGTTGTGCCACCATCTTTCCCCAAGTACTGTGCACCAGCATTATCCAGTTCATCGGCAGAAACATCTGAAGCACTGAATCTCTAAGTTGTCAATTATCCCCTTCGACTTCACTAGCACTGCCAAATTCCAACAAATCACCATCTGCCTCAAAATTTCTTCTTATTTCATGTTCCACCTCGGCCTACCATGCAATAACACGTTCCTCTAGTTAATTAGCCATTTTTAGATTCACATGACAACAAATTATGCAACGAAAAGTAATACAAAAGAAGGATTCGTTTATAGTCATGAGTGAGGGAAAGTCTCACTTCTGTGCAGGCGCGTTGAGTAATAGCTACCGTGAGAATGATTCGAGTGTTAAATTGCGATTGTTTGGAAAGGTGTGTCGTTATACACCCTACTAGGAATGCCTAGGAGGATAGGTGAATCCGTGTGCGGGCTGCAGACTTATATGCAAGACATTTACAGAGTGAGATAATCCCTCTCCCCACGATCTCTGCCGGGTTAAGCAAATACTGCACCTGAATTATTACTTAAATTTAATGTCTTCCCAGTATGAATTCATTCAGGTGACCGTAAGATATATGTCATCAACATCCTATTTGTAAATAATTTCTTCAATCTACATAAATATGGCTTTCTAGCTTCGAATATGCTACAAGAGCATGGTTTCTCACCACGATGAGTTAACATGTGTGCGTTTCTTGAAACTTGCTACCTAAATAAAGTCGGCTTCGCATTTCTGAAAATATGGGCAGCCATGTGTGTCCCCAAATGCCCGTTCCGATGAAATTAGTCCATGACTAGACAGAAACATTATTTTATTTTATATGTACCTATTCAAACATTCTTCAAATTTACTCTGTGAGAAAAGTTGATTCCGCACGAGTACGACTCTCCACCGGTATTGACAACCATGTGTTTCTTCAAATTTCCTCTCTAAGTAAACTAGGTTCCACATATGCTACACGAATAAGGCTTCCCAATGGTATGGGATAACAAGTGTTTCTAAAAATCTTCTTTTCAGGGCAAATTTGCCTTCTCATACGCTACGCAACTAAGGCTTTCATATGACATCTCGCTGGTATGGGATAGCATATGTGTCTATAGTGGAGGACCCCTCTCAAGGCAAATTTGCCTTCACATACGCTACACGAGCGCCAGTATGGGATTAAATGTGTGTCTTCAAAGCCCCTCACACAGAGAACTTGGCATCGCATACCCTACACGAATATAGCTTCTCGCCGGTATTGGATAACATATGTGTCTAAAAGTCTACTTTCAGGGCAAATTTACCTTCACATTCGCTAACCGAGTAAGGCTTCTTGCCCATATGGGATAACATGTGTGTCTGCTAAACTCTTCTCACAACAAATTTACCTTCGCAAACGATAGAGTATGGCTTCTCGCCGGTATGGGTTGACATGTAGGTCTTCAAATCTCCTCTCCGGGCAAATTTGTCCCTGCATACGTTACGCGAATTATGCTTCTCCCAGGTATGGCATAACATGTGTTTCTTCATTCGCCCTCTCTCAGTATATTTGGCATCGTGTATGCTACACGAGAATGACTTCTCACCTATATGAATCAGCATGTGTGTTTTCATACACTGTCCGTTGGTATGGGACAATAAATGTGTCTAAGAATCCCCTCTCAAGGGAAATTTGCCTGCACTTAAGTTACACGAGCGCCAGTACGGCATAAAATGAGTGTCTTCAAAACCCCACACCCAGAGAAATTGGCATCGCATATGCTACACAAATATGGCTTCTCGCTAGAATTGGATATTAAGTGTCTCTCCATGTACCTTCTAACAGCAAATTTGATATCGCATATGCTAAACAAATATGGTTTGTCGCCGGTCTCGGTAGAAATGTGTGTCTTGAAATTCCCTCTCCCAACAAATTTGGCGTCGCATATGCTACAAGTGCAAGGCTTCTCACTGGTATGGAAAAACATGTGTCTGTATACATTTACTCTCCGAGGAAATTTGCCTTCGCAAATGTAACTTCCAACCAGTATGGATCAACATGTGCTTCTTGAAACTTTTCTCTCAAAAAAATTTTTCTTCGCAATCTTTACACGAATAAAGCTTCTCGCCCGCTTGGGATGACATCAGTCCTGTTCAATTTTACTTTCTCAGCATATTTGGAATTGCAAATGCTACACAAATATGGTTTCTCGCTGGTATGGGTAATATTGAGTCTTTTCATATCTCATATCCGAGAAAATTTGGTCTCGCATATGCTACACAAATTCGGCTTCTCACCGGTACTCGATATTATGTGTCTCTTAATTCCCAATCAGAGTAAATTTGGCATCGCATATGCTACAGGAATAGGGCTTCTCGCCTGTATGGGACATCATGTGTGTCTTCAGTTTCCCTCTAACAGCAAATTTGGCACCTTATATGCTACTCGAATATGGCTTCGCACCGGTATGGAATAAAATGTGTCTATTTACATTCACTCTCCGAGCAAATTTGCCTCCGCAAATGTTACTTCTAACCAGTATGGATTAACATGTGTTTCATTAAACTTTTCTCTGAACAAATGTTGCATCACAATATTTCCGCGAGTAATGCTTTTCGCTGGCGTGGGATAACATGTGTCTGTTCAATTTTACTTTGTCAGCATATTTGGATTTGCAAAAGCTACACAAATATGGCTTCTCGCCGGTATGGATATAGTGTCTTTTCAAATCTTTCTGAGAAAATTTGGCCTCGCATATGCTACACGAGTAAGGCTTTTAACTGGTACGCGATATAATGTTTATACATACTTCCAATCAGAGCAAATTTGGCATCGCATATGCTACACATTAGAGCTTCTCTTACGTATGGGACATCATGTGTCCCTTCAATTTCACCCTAGCAGCAAATTTGGCGTCACATATGCTACACGCATGTGGCTTCTCGCCCGTATGGGATCTCATGTGTTTCATCAAATTTCCTCTCACGGAAAATTTGCCACCGCAAATGCTACACGAATATGGCCTCACGCCTGTATGGGATATATAATGTCGATTCAAATCTCCCTTCCGGGCAAATTTGGCATTGTATATGCTACACAAATAAGCCTTCACGCCGGTATGGTATATCATGTGTCTCTTCAAATTTTCTTTCCGAGTAAATTTGATATCGCATAAGCTACACGAATATGTCTTCTCGCTGGTATGGGAGACAAGGTGTGTCTTCAGAGTCGCTTTGTGGGCAAATTTTACATCGCATATGCCACACGAAAAAGGCTTCTCGCCTGTATGGGATAGCATGTGTTTTTTACAAATCCATTTCTGAGCAAATTTCGCTCCGCATATGCTACACAAATGAGGCCTTCCACTGATATGGCATAACATGTGCCTCTTCAAATCCCGTTGCTGAGAAAACTTGCCATTACATATGCTACATGAAAAAGGCTTCACACTGCTGCGGATTTGGTAGTTTGCCTGCAAATTATGTTCGGTTGTAAATTTTCTTCCAGTATTACTTAATACATTATTCTTCCTTTCAACAGGATCTGAAGTATCAGGACATATCAGCCTGAAATTATAGGTATTAATATATTAACGTGCGCTTTTAATTATGTTGAATTATATGGCAAAGGAAAAAAATACACTCAAGAACCACTGATCGAATTTACGAAACAACAATTGGGTCAACTTTCAATAATAGCACTACCAGTGAAAATGACGTTGTCCAGTACCAGCTACTGATCTCGTTTCAATTATTGATAGCTATTTTTTTTTTCATAGTGTTTGAATATATACAATTTGCATACCTATTTTACATTTAATACGGTCGGAAAATTTGTATTAAATTCTTTTCGGAATGAATATGAATTCCATCTTAATTTCGAAAGAAGTGTTTTTATAAGGGAAAGGGTAATTATTTCCACAGACACTTTTTTTTTAGCCGAAAGTCAACCAGGTCTTTGATGAGTTAAAAACTTGAAATTATTGGAAAGTTACGGAATTTCCGTGGTGATTCATACTTCCAGTGCCAGTGTTCAACTTCCTTTCCTTTAACTCATCCCTGAGAAATAATGACACACATATGCATTTTCAGTGACTAGTGAAATTCTAACAGTTTGGATGTTCGATTATACAATGATTAATTTAGGGAATCCAGGAAAGAAAAACACCAAATGGTGAACGAAGTACGCACACGTACAGGTGACACCGAATAAACCATGTTGTATTCCCTACAAAATAGCTATTCAGGTTTTATTGATTATGGTGGGTACTTTGGATATGTGGGATGTGTGAAATATGAGGATAATTTGCTGAGTTTAATGAAGGAGAAATAAAAGGAATAATTTAATTTCCTACTCTATTATGAGGATTATTGAACTTATCGTAGCAACAGACGGTTTATAAGTTATTATTGAGAAAACATGAATTTTCGAAGGATTTGAATTACATGATGATAATTTGTTCGAGTCTTGCTAGGTAGTTGATGGTATAATTTGAAATGATAGAAGCCATTGGCTCGTTCTTGAGACTTATTTTTGCACATTTGTTTTTATGTAACGTTTTGCAACGTATAATGTATATTGATCAAATGGAATATGGAATTTATGGAGAATTTATCCGTCGTAAATTGCCAGGCAGACATATTTGAATAGATATAATCCAACGCATGTTTGATAGCGCAAAATTAGCGTTCAAGGATTAAGATATGATAATTAAATGCCCATGTCGATTCATTGAATGCCAAAGGTTGTTAATCAAAACGAATGATCCCCAAATTGTGTTAATGTGAGATATAATCCCATAGTTAACTGAGTTTCTACTGTTTATGTATTGAATATTTAAAAAATCAGAAACACTGGAATATATTAATAGAAAGTATGGTAGACGACGGGAGTATTTGTAATGATTGTGTGCTCTACTTACTGTAGAAAGATGAAGAGTGCATAATGATTAGGACAGAATATGCCATTACAATAAATAAAATGACTGATATTTGAGAGACCACGGATAATTTAATTATTGAGTTTTAGGTGCTATTTTTTAAATTTGGAAGATACATTCATATGAATGTGATAGTAGTATTGCAGAAAAGTGTGTAATACATTATATAGTGGTATGAGAAAATTGCAGTGCACTATGTTTGTAGTTATAATAGGGTATTTGAAGATGGGGATGTAATCAAGTTAAACTGAATGTATCATATAACGTGCAGGAATAATAAATTCACCAAATGTTTCTTGTGGTGCCAACAAACACTTAAGGTCATTGGACGTTAGTTTCAATTCTTAGACTACTGTCAACTTAAGCAGAAAAGGAAAGTAGACCGTTGAGATCTACACAGGCCTAAAGTTGTCAGTCAGTCTGTGTTAGAGTGTGTGTGTGGGAGTGTGTATTCTGCCCCACCCCCTATCGATCCAAACATGACGAAACCGAATTGAACGATTTTCAGTACCGAGGTAGCACTAGCGGAGAACACCTCAGTGTCATGATTTATATTGCCGCCATCTTTACCAAAACCTAATGGCGGCCTCCCAAATGGTCAAAACTTAAAATTAAATTACGACCTAACTAATAGTCGGATCTTACCCAAATTTGGTTAAAACATAGCTTTGTAAGGGACTGTCTTGCGTCCAAACCACAAGGCCTTCAGCCGTACCATTTCAGGATGGCAGACCTGTGAAATTTGCAAGCTTTATAGTCCATGACTTGGGAACAACCAGTTCTGATTATCGAACCAAGAATGGATTAACCTATCCTAAAGGACGTGGCCCGTTCGAAATTTGAAGTTTGTATTATAATATTATACTGTAGAAGTGACTTAAAGAAGGGAGCCATCTCGGTTACAAGACAAGAGGACGCTAATCTCTCGTTCTGGCCTATATTTCACAATTTGAGTATGTTGCATGCAATATAGCCTACTGATAGAAATAATGTAATCTTTGTATGAAATGAATTATAATGAATATATAGTCCAGTGATGAAATCGTTTAGTTCAAGTCAATATTTGCTATTGCGTTGCATATAATTCGATTCATAACGTTTGACCTGCGTGTACATGTTTATCTCAGTGGTTTGAGCTTTGGTCATTCATCCGGCCGGCCGTGGTTCAAAACCTATCACAGTTGTATTTTTTTTTCTTGATTTTCATTTATTTATTGTTAACTAGCTGTACCCGGCATGCGTTGCAATGCCAATCAAAGAAAGTGTTGGCGTTGTAACTTTCTTTGTTGAAGTGCTTTTGGATTCCCAATATTTATTTATTTATTTATTTATTTATTTATTTTCCGTTACCCACCTCTAAACTATTGTAAAATTGATTTACTATCTCAAAAAAATCATGGGAGCGTGCTCAAAAACTCACCAAAGTTTCATCGCAATGAAATAAATGTTATATGAACGCATACGGGACTTTGTTGAAAAGATTCGAGCGCCGTCACCCATTTGTTGAATATACTCGTACGCTACCTATTGTAAAATGGATTTACTAAATCGAAAACCTTCCCTGGCGTGTACACAACAACTCATGAACGTTTCATCGCAATCGAATGAATGGCATATGAACGCATACGGGATTTTGTTTAAACTATTCACGCGCCTTCACTCATTTGTTGAATCTTCTTGTGCGCCACCCATTGAGAAACGGATTTACTAATTCATACACCTTCGCAGGACTGTACTCAACTCACCAACATTTTATCACAATCGGATGAATGGTATTTGAGCGCATACGGGACTTGGTTGAAACGATTCACGCGCTGTCGCTAATTAGTTGAATGTACTCATGCGCTACCAATTGAAAAATGGATTTACTAAATCAGAAATCTTTGCGGGAGTGGAAACAACATTTCTCTAAATTTCATTGCAATCGCATGAATGGTATATGAACATATACGAAATTTTTTAAACGATACGCGCGCCTTTACACATTTGTTGTATCTACTCGTGCGCTACCTATTGTAAAAAGGATTTACTAAGTCAGAAACCTTTCCTGGAGTGTGCACAACAATCCAACCAAAGATTCTTAGCAATCGGATGAATGGTATTTGAACGCTACGTGACTTTGTTAAAGCGATTCGCGTGCCGTCGATCATTTGTTGAATCTACTTGTGCGATACCTATTGTAAAGTGGATGTACTAAGCCAGAAACCTCCCTGAAGTGAACACATCTCACCCCAGTTTAATCGCTATCGGACGAATGGTATATGAACGCATACGGGACTTTGTTGAAACGCATCGCGCGTCTTCGCTCATTTGTTGAATCTACTTCGCGCTACCTATTGTAACATGGACTTACTAATCCTGAAACTTTCCCTGGAGTGTACACAACAACTCACACAAGTTTAGTCGCTATCGGACGAATGGTATATGAACGCATACGGGACTATATTGAAACAGTTCGCGCGTCGTCGCTCATTCGTTTAATCTACTTGTGCGATACCTATTGTAAAGTGCATTTACTTACCCAGAAACATTCCCTGAAGTGTAAAAAACATCTCACCCAAGTTTCAACGCTATCAGACGAATAGTATATGAACGCATACGGGACTTTGTTGAAACGCTTCGCGCGTCGTCGCTCATTTGTTGAATCTACTCGTGCCCAAGCTATCGTAAAGTGGATTTACTAAGGCAGAAACCTTGCCTAAAGTATACACAACCACTCACCGAAGTTTCATCGCTATCGGACGAATGGTATGTGAACGCATACAGGGCTTTGTTGAAACGCTTCGCCCGTCGTCACTCATTTGTTGAATCTACTCGTGCGATACCTATTGTTAAGTGGGTTTACAAAGCCAGAAACCTTCCCTGAAGTGTACACAACATCTCACCCAAGTTTCATCGCAATCAGACGAATAGTATATGAACGCATACGGGACTTTGTTGAAACGCTTCGCGAGTCTTCGCTCATTTGTTGAATCTACTCGTGCGTTACCTATTATAACATGGATTTACTAAGCCATAAACCTTTCCTGTAGTGTACACATTCTCTCTCCCAAGTTTCATCGATATCGGACGAATGGTATGTGAACGCACACTGGACTTTTTTGAAACGCTTCGCCGTCGTCGCTCATTTGTTGAATCTACTCGTGCACTACCTATTGTTAAGTGGATTTACTAAGCCAGAAACCTTACCTGATGTGTACAGAACATCTCACCCAAGTTTCATCGCAATGGGATGAATGGCATATGAACGCATGTGGGACTTTCTTGAAACAAACGCACGCCATTTTGTTGAAGCTACTCGCGCGCCATCTATTGTAAATTGGATTTACTACTCCTATAACCTTCCCGGGACTGTGCACATCATCTCACCAAAATTTTACCGCAATCGGATGAATTGTATATGAACGCATCGCCATTACGCATTTGTTTAAACTACTCGCGCGCTATCTATTTTGAAATGGTTTAACTATGCCTATAAACCTCCCGGAAGTGTTTACAACAACTCACCAAAATTTGATCGCAATCGGATGGATGGTTTATGAACGCATAAAAGACGAACAGACAGACATTCCTTTTTATATAAGATTAATTCCTGATACGTTATAAAATTCAGCGTTATGTTGTGCATTTTGCAATGGAAAATATATATTTGATTAAAACAAAGTTCTCCACCAGATCTGCACGAGTTACATCGACTAGCAACCAGTTGAACTATGCGTTAGCTAACCACGGCCTACTAGATGCGAGCTGCGCTCTATACCGGCCTTAAAATTCCCAGTTAGTGAACCCATGCCTAAGGTGTAATTGAATAATGTCCTCTTGTTGTCGATAGAGCGCACTCGC
Organism: Meconema thalassinum; assembly: GCA_946902985.2. Taxonomy (NCBI): domain Eukaryota; kingdom Metazoa; phylum Arthropoda; class Insecta; order Orthoptera; family Tettigoniidae; genus Meconema; species Meconema thalassinum. Next base: position 243,372,099 of record OX336395.1, read on the forward strand.
CCCCACGGATAGGTGCAATTAAAAATTAGGTGTGCAATAGGCTTAATAAATGTGTTTCTCCCAGTGGTATGTTTAGACAAACGAAGTGTTGTTTCATTTCCAATTATTTTAAGTAGTCGGTGTTAACATACTGAATTCCTACGTTGTTTCCGGTGTTTGCTGATGACATTGTAAAATGCTGAGGTAAATTATAAACTATGATTTGAACGCCGCTGCTCAAACCCAAACCCAGTAAGTCATAGTGTTGTGTGCAATTTCTTACTTCGAATAGGTAAAATAGGAGGTGATAAGGACAAAGAGTTATAACTATACCCATACATTAAGGAGAAAGTAGGCTATATGTTATTTCCTGAACATCTTCTTCATTTACATTTTGTTTAGTTTGTTGACAAGCTCCTATAAATTTTTAATTAACAAGGACAATCTGGAAGGTATTTTTTCGTATAGTGAAGAGACACTTATCACGATTCGATCCCAAACTAGGATCTAACCTCACATAAACCAGGATGTGTTAAACATCACAGAAAGAAAACAGGTAGATGATCCATAGATGAACTATCAAGATGGTGAATGTAATGATGCGTACTCAGCACCAACTTGCGTTCACAGAAAACACTCCCATAATGTTATCTTCAAATCAGAAACTGTAAACTGGAAAAAAGCAAATCATTCCTGCAGCATTAAATCTTCGCAAAACACATAAATCCTACCTGAATCCAAGATTAGTTGTAATTCACCTTCGATAAGTTTGCTACAAGTGGCACCATTGGGTGAGGAGGAAGCTGTTGACATTCACAGTTTTGGGGTAGTCAACAAATGACAGCCATGGGGCTGAGAGCAAATACCCTGGATACAGGAACTCAATGGGGAAGTTTCTAACAAACCCATATCCCAGATAATGTATAATTCGTACTACAAGTACACAACAGGAACAGTTACCACCACAAATAGATTACAAGTGCAAAGGTCATCTCCTCAGAAACATTCATACTGGATATCATTTACTAACTACCAACCTTTTCTTATATACTTCCAACAGGGACAACTCTGAATGAGAAAGGATAATGTTTGGGCTGCTAAACAAACAGTGAATAGCAATATCCACTTTGGACACGCAATAACAAACAAATACGTTCAATGATATATATAATAAGAGGGTATCTGATTTAGCCAACAAACCTTATTCACATAAAATCTTTCTAGTTTGAATCCATTGAACAGAAGAATGTTTCCCCTAATTATGTTGTCCACTTACTCATTTTGATGATGTCTACTTGCATCACACTCTTCATCCTGTGTTTCTTCTTTTATATCCTAGTGACAAGAATAAAACATTAACACCTTTGCTATCGTCTTATGCTTTTACACAGAACAAATAATGTAACTTTACAGAACAGGTGAACTGAAAGTAAGGATACATCAACTGTTAAACTGACTGGAGGTCCATTCTTATTCTCTATCATATATTACTGGATTACACAAGTCATGCCTTCTTCTGAAACTTATCAAAGCCATCAGACTTAATAGGTCAAATTAAAATAAGTGTGTTAGAAAATGTTGAGAACAGTGCTTTAAAGGAAGTAATAGACCTAAGGACTGAAAAAGAGCATTTAATTTGAAATTTCCAGCAGTTAGGCTGTAAGGGCATTTTACCGAACTGTTTCATTTCAATCACATATCACTAACAAGAGACTTGGCCATCCAAGCACAATGGACGTATAAATTACTCATATATGCCAAAATTCTACAAGAATATTTTTGTTAAACACTGTACATTTTGAAGAAGACTATTCAATTTTTTGAAAGATGACTGTAAGCCAATTACGTGCTTCTGAAGAGGTGTAATGTATACTAAGTAACATAAATATTGCCACTACATGGTGCTACTAACTGCAATCAGCAGGTCTACTGTATTCACATTATACATCAACTGAAGTTATTGAAGTGTTGTTAGTTTGAGTCTTCAGTCTTTCGACTAGTTTGATGCATCTCTCCACGCTTCCCAGTCCTGAACTAATCGTTTCTTCTCTAAATAGCTAACACACCTTACATCCAAGGCAATCTGTTTAAGTTATTCTAACCTTGGTCTACTCCATGCTTCCCAGTCCTGAACTAAGTAACAGAAGTCACCTACTTCCTTTAGCTTTTTACCAGCCAATTCGACATCCATAGGGGGTTCTGTTTTTTTTTTTTACTGCAATCCAATATTTTTGTTTTACATTAATAATTTTGATCATAATTCTTTCCCCAAGACAGAATCCATACCATTTAAATCCTCTGGTGTGTCGGGTAAAGTGATGATGTTATCAGCAAATCTCAGAGTTGAAATTATTTCTCCTTTATTCCTTACCGCTACTTTGAATTTTTCTCCAATTTCCTTCATTGCTTGTACAATGAAAAGTGTGGGTGATAAATTGCAGCCTTGCCTTACACCTCTCTGAAAACCAGCTCTTCTCTCGTGTTCTTCCACTCGAATGACTGCTGTATGGTTCCTTTAGAGATTGTAGAGCACCCTCCCATCCCTGTACGTTATTCCAATCGCTTTCAAAATGCCAAACAACTTCCTCCTATGAACGTTATCAAAAGCCTTTTCTAAGTCTACAAATGCCATGACCTTTCTCTTACCCTTCCTTATTAAATCTTCCAAAATCAGCCAAAGACTTAGTACAATTTCCCTTGTTCCTACGTTTCTCCTGAAGCCAAACTGATCTGCTACCAACTCTCTATCTGTCCTTCCATTTTCTCGTAAATTATTCCAGTTAGGATCTTTGAAGAATGAGTGATCAATCGGCTTGTACGGTAATCTTCACATCTGTCAGCTCCTGTTTCCTTCGGTATACGGATGATATAATTCTTCTTGAAATCAAAGGGTACATTACTTATCTCATAAATCTTACACACCAAGTGACATTACCTGATCAGGCACTTATGGAGCTTAGCAACTCAATCGGTATATCATCTATGCCTGGTGCTTTGATCCTGCTTGAGTCTTCAAATGCTCAGTCAAATTTTAATCTCAATATTAAATCGCCTTTCTCATCCTTATCAATTTCCTCTTCCCTTTCCATAACATGATTCTCAATCTGCTTTCCCTTATACAAGCACTCTATGAACGCTTTCCAACTCTCAACCAACTTTTCCCTATCTGTTAGAGGTTTTCCATCCGAGTCCTTAATATTACAGCACATAGTCTTCCTTTCACCAAAAGTACTCTTAATCCTTCAAAACGCTGAATCTACCGTTCCTAATTTCAGACAATTTTCAATACCTGCCCATTTCTCTTTCAACCATTCTTCTTTTGCTTCATTGCACTTCATGTTAACCTCATTTCTCAGACGTCTGTATTCTGCTTTTCCCCTTTCATCTTTTTCATTCTTGTCCTTCCGCCGTTCATCCATTAATTCTTGTATATCCTGCGTGATCCACGGTTTTCTACCAATTATTTCTTTCCTACCAACGTTCTCTTCAGCGGATTTTGTTATTTCATTCTTCAAAAGTGCCCATTCCTCTGCAATTGTGGCTTGTTCAGGCTATTTCGGTAGTCCTTACTTTAAACTCGTTGTGAATCGTTTCTTCACCTCCTTCTCAGTCTGTCTATTGCCCACCTTTTAGGATTTTCAACTCTTCTTCGATTTCTTCAACTTAAGTCTGCATTTCATACCAACCAGATTGTGGTCAGAGTTTATGTCAGCTCCGGGATATGTTTCGCAATCCAAAATCTGCTTTCGAAATCTCTGCTTGACCATAATGAAGTCGATTTGGTAACGCCCTGCATATTTTAGCCTCATCCATGTGTATATTTTTCTATTTTATTGAATAACGTGTTAGCTATGACCAACTCATGCTCGGTGCAGAATTCCATCAGTCTGCTTCCTCGATCATTCCGTTCACCTAATCCGAATTCTCCTACTATTTTCTCTTCCCTTCCTTTTCCTACCACAGCATTCCAATCTCCAATTACTATAACATTTTCATCTGCATCGACATACCTCAGAACTTCATCTATTTCTTCGTAGACCTTTTCAACATCTTCAACATCAGCTTGACTGGTGGGCATATAGACTTGTACCAAGGTGGAGTACTTTTATTTTGTATTGATTTTGGCTACATTAATCCGTTCACTATATTGTACATTATATTCTACCCCTGTCCAAGTTTTCTAGTTAATATGAGACCAACCCCTGCTTGGCCATTGTTTGATTTAATGCTGATTATCCTATAGTCTCCTGGCCAAAAGCCTGTTCGTCCTGCCAGCGCATTTCACTACTCCCAACCAGATCCAACCTCAACCTACAAATATCCCTTTCTAAGTTTTCTATCTTTCCACTGTCTATCAGACTTCTAACATTCCACGCTCCGATACACAGAATATCAGATTTTCTCTGTCATTTATGTGATATTAATCCCCTCTCGAGAAGTCCCCACCTTGAGATCCGAACAGGGGACTAGTTTACCTCCGGATTGAAATTTTTCCATTTGAATTTTACATCGTCACATGTAATTATGCATAGAGAGGTGCATATCCTCCGGATGAGCAATACGGCTGTAGTTTCCCGTAGCTTTCAGCCGTGCATTAGAAACCAGTGTAGCCACTAGTTGGCAAATATTATAAATATCTTCACCGTCTATAAGACACGTAAGAATTGATTTATTCCGAAAGGTTGCTACTCCCATTCAGAATAAAATAGAAAAGCAATTCTACAAACAACAGTACTAACATTCTACTAAGCGGCTTCGGTGGCGTAGTTGGTAGCATGCTGAGCTTCTATGCCCAAGATAGCGGGTTCAAACCCGGCCGAAGCCGTCGGATTTTTTAAGAGCGTTAAAAATCCCTCAGTATGCCTTCCTTCGGAGGGGAAGTAAAGCCGGCGGTCCCATGTCATAGATTTATGGCATGTTAAAGATCTTTCCACTAATTACACCTGTGTGAAACTAAATTGGATAGGTTAAGAATGTAAACAACGCTCTTAGGTTGCTACGTTCGTTGCCAAGAGCCGACTGCGGTGGCGTCTAGTAGCTAGTTCTGAACTAGGCCTAGTAGTCGTTGACGGTGGCGTTTGGCGGCAAAAGTAGGAACTATTTGAAAATTCAAAGTTGCAGTCTCTACTTGAATTAAAAAACAGATACACACACTAATACAGTCATCACAATTAACACCGGTTATCAGACAGATTCTACACACACCCAAAGTACACGGGGCTACATGACCGCGTTGTCGCAGCCCCTAAACTAAGGAACCAACCAACCAACCAACATTCTACTAGCCAACAGGTCCTAAACATCTAATAACAAATTCTAAAATTCTTGTTACAATAAAATATTAATATTGAACTAATGATAAAATAGGTAAATCCTCATTATATATCCCACACTAATGTTTGTTACACCACTAGCCTATATGACCCCTCACTACTGTGTGTTACACCACTATATGACCCCTCACTACTGTGTGTTACACCACTATATGACCCCTCACTACTGTGTGTTACACCACTATATGACACCTCACGACTGTGTGTTGCACCACTATATCACACCTCACCGCTGTGTGTTGCACCACTATATCACACCTCACCGCTGTGTGTTACACCACTATATGACACCTCACCGCTGTGTGTTACACCACTATATCACACCTCACCGCTGTGTGTTACACCACTATATGACACCTCACCGCTGTGTGTTACACCACTATATGACCCCTCACTACTGTGTGTTGCACCACTATATGACCCCTCACCGCTGTGTGTTGCACCACTATATGACACCTCACTACTGTGTGTTACACCACTATATGACACCTCACTACTGTGTGCTGCACCACTATATGACCCCTCACCGCTGTGTGTTGCACCACTATATGACACCTCACCGCTGTGTGTTGCACCACTATATGACCCCTCACTACTGTGTGTTACACCACTATATGACCCCTCACTATTGTGTGTTACACCACTATATGACCCCTCACTACTGTGTGTTGCACCACTATATGACCCCTCACTACTGTGTGTTACACCACTATATGACACCTCACTACTGTGTGTTACACCACTATATGACACCTCACCGCTGTGTGTTGCACCACTATATGACACCTCACTACTGTGTGTTACACCACTATATGACACCTCACTACTGTGTGTTGCACCACTATATCACACCTCACCGCTGTGTGTTGCACCACTATATCACACCTCACCGCTGTGTGTTACACCACTATATCACACCTCACCGCTGTGTGTTACACCACTATATCACACCTCACCGCTGTGTGTTACACCACTATATGACACCTCACCGCTGTGTGTTACACCACTATATGACCCCTCACTACTGTGTGTTACACCACTATATGACCCCTCACTACTGTGTGTTGCACCACTATATGACCCCTCACTACTGTGTGTTGCAACACTATATGACACATCACTACTGTGTGTTGCACCACTATATGACCCCTCACTACTGTGTGTTACACCACTATATGACACCTCACTACTGTGTGTTGCACCACTATATGACCCCTCACCGCTGTGTGTTGCACCACTATATGACACCTCACCGCTGTGTGTTGCACCACTATATGACCCCTCACTACTGTGTGTTACACCACTATATGACCCCTCACTACTGTGTGTTACACCACTATATGACCCCTCACTACTGTGTGTTGCACCACTATATGACCCGTCACTACTGTGTGTTACACCACTATATGACACCTCACTACTCTGTGTTGCACCACTATATGACCCCTCACCGCTGTGTGTTGCACCACTATATCACACCTCACCGCTGTGTGTTACACCACTATATGACACCTCACCGTTGTGTGTTACACCACTATATCACACCTCACCGCTGTGTGTTACACCACTATATGACACCTCACCGCTGTGTGTTATACCACTATATGACACCTCACTACTGTGTGTTGCACCACTATATCACACGTCACCGCTGTGTGTTGCACCACTATATCACACCTCACCGCTGTGTGTTACACCACTATATGACACCTCACCGCTGTGTGTTACACCACTATATGACACCTCACCACTGTGTGTTGCACCACTATATCACACCTCACCGCTGTGTGTTGCACCACTATATCACACCTCACCGCTGTGTGTTACACCACTATATGACACCTCACCGCTGTGTGTTACACCACTATATCACACCTCACCGCTGTGTGTTACACCACTATATGACACCTCACCGCTGTGTGTTACACCACTATATGACACCTCACTACTGTGTGTTGCACCACTATATCACACCTCACCGCTGTGTGTTGCACCACTATATCACACCTCACCGCTGTGTGTTACACCACTATATCACACCTCACCGCTGTGTGTTACACCACTATATGACACCTCACCGCTGTGTGTTACACCACTATATCACACCTCACCGCTGTGTGTTGCACCACTATATCACACCTCACCGCTGTGTGTTACACCACTATATGACACCTCACCGCTGTGTGTTACACCACTATATGACACCTCACCGCTGTGTGTTACACCACTATATCACACCTCACCGCTGTGTGTTGCACCACTATATCACACCTCACCGCTGTGTGTTGCACCACTATATGACACCTCACCGCTGTGTGTTGCACCACTATATCACACCTCACCGCTGTGTGTTGCACCACTATATCACACCTCACCGCTGTGTGTTACACCACTATATGACCCCTCACTACTGTGTGTTACACCACTATATCACACCTCACCGCTGTGTGTTACACCACTATATGACCCCCTCACTACTGTGTGTTACACCACTATATGACACCTCACCGCTGTGTGTTGCACCACTATATGACACCTCACTACTGTGTGTTACACCACTATATGACACCTCACTACTGTGTGTTACACCACTATATCCCACCTCACCGCTGTGTGTTGCACCACTATATGACACCTCACTACTGTGTGTTACACCACTATATGACCCCCTCACTACTGTGTGTTACACCACTATATCACACCTCACCGCTGTGTGTTGCACCACTATATGACACCTCACTACTGTGTGTTACACCACTAAATGACACCTCACTACTGTGTGTTACACCACTATATGACACCTCACTACTGTGTGTTACACCACTATATGACCCCTCACTACTGTGTGTTACACCACTATATGACACCTCACCGCTGTGTGTTGCACCACTATATGACACCTCACCGCTGTGTGTTGCACCACTATATGACACCTCACCGCTGTGTGTTGCACCACTATATGACCCCTCACCGCTGTGTGTTGCACCACTATATGACCCCTCACTACTGTGTGTTACACCACTATATGACCCCTCACTACTGTGTGTTACACCACTATATGACCCCTCACCGCTGTGTGTTGCACCACTATATGACACCTCACCGCTGTGTGTTACACCACTATATGACACCTCACCGCTGTGTGTTGCACCACTATATGACCCCTCACTACTGTGTGTTACACCACTATATGACACCTCACCGCTGTGTGTTGCACCACTATATGACACCTCACCGCTGTGTGTTACACCACTATATGACACCTCACCGCTGTGTGTTGCACCACTATATGACCCCTCACTACTGTGTGTTACACCACTATATGACACCTCACCGCTGTGTGTTGCACCACTATATGACACCTCACCGCTGTGTGTTGCACCACTATATGACACCTCACCGCTGTGTGTTACACCACTATATGACCCCTCACTAGTGTGTGTTACACCACTATATGACCCCTCACTACTGTGTGTTACACCACTATATGACACCTCACCGCTGTGTGTTGCACCACTATATGACACCTCACCGCTGTGTGTTGCACCACTATATCACACCTCACCGCTGTGTGTTGCTCCACTATATGACACCTCACGACTGTGTGTTACACCACTATATGACCCCTCACCGCTGTGTGTTGCACCACTATATGACACCTCACTACTGTGTGTTACACCACTATATGACACCTCACCGCTGTGTGTTGCACCACTATATGACACCTCACCGCTGTGTGTTGCACCACTATATGACACCTCACGACTGTGTGTTACACCACTATATGACCCCTCACCGCTGTGTGTTGCACCACTATATGACCCCTCACTACTGTGTGTTACACCTCTATATGACCCCTCACTACTGTGTGTTGCACCACTATATGACACCTCACTACTGTGTGTTACACCACTATATGACACCTCACCGCTGTGTGTTGCACCACTATATGACACCTCACCGCTGTGTGTTGCACCACTATATGACACCTCACGACTGTGTGTTACACCACTATATGACCCCTCACCGCTGTGTGTTGCACCACTATATGACCCCTCACTACTGTGTGTTACACCACTATATGACCCCTCACTACTGTGTGTTACACCACTATATGACCCCTCACTACTGTGTGTTACACCACTATATGACACCTCACGACTGTGTGTTGCACCACTATATCACACCTCACCGCTGTGTGTTGCACCACTATATCACACCTCACCGCTGTGTGTTACACCACTATATGACACCTCACCGCTGTGTGTTACACCACTATATCACACCTCACCGCTGTGTGTTACACCACTATATGACACCTCACCGCTGTGTGTTACACCACTATATGACCCCTCACTACTGTGTGTTGCACCACTATATGACCCCTCACCGCTGTGTGTTGCACCACTATATGACACCTCACTACTGTGTGTTACACCACTATATGACACCTCACTACTGTGTGCTGCACCACTATATGACCCCTCACCGCTGTGTGTTGCACCACTATATGACACCTCACCGCTGTGTGTTGCACCACTATATGACCCCTCACTACTGTGTGTTACACCACTATATGACCCCTCACTATTGTGTGTTACACCACTATATGACCCCTCACTACTGTGTGTTGCACCACTATATGACCCCTCACTACTGTGTGTTACACCACTATATGACACCTCACTACTGTGTGTTACACCACTATATGACACCTCACCGCTGTGTGTTGCACCACTATATGACACCTCACTACTGTGTGTTACACCACTATATGACACCTCACTACTGTGTGTTGCACCACTATATCACACCTCACCGCTGTGTGTTGCACCACTATATCACACCTCACCGCTGTGTGTTACACCACTATATCACACCTCACCGCTGTGTGTTACACCACTATATCACACCTCACCGCTGTGTATTACACCACTATATGACACCTCACCGCTGTGTGTTACACCACTATATGACCCCTCACTACTGTGTGTTACACCACTATATGACCCCTCACTACTGTGTGTTGCACCACTATATGACCCCTCACTACTGTGTGTTGCAACACTATATGACACATCACTACTGTGTGTTGCACCACTATATGACCCCTCACTACTGTGTGTTACACCACTATATGACACCTCACTACTGTGTGTTGCACCACTATATGACCCCTCACCGCTGTGTGTTGCACCACTATATGACACCTCACCGCTGTGTGTTGCACCACTATATGACCCCTCACTACTGTGTGTTACACCACTATATGACCCCTCACTACTGTGTGTTACACCACTATATGACCCCTCACTACTGTGTGTTGCACCACTATATGACCCGTCACTACTGTGTGTTACACCACTATATGACACCTCACTACTCTGTGTTGCACCACTATATGACCCCTCACCGCTGTGTGTTGCACCACTATATCACACCTCACCGCTGTGTGTTACACCACTATATGACACCTCACCGTTGTGTGTTACACCACTATATCACACCTCACCGCTGTGTGTTACACCACTATATGACACCTCACCGCTGTGTGTTATACCACTATATGACACCTCACTACTGTGTGTTGCACCACTATATCACACGTCACCGCTGTGTGTTGCACCACTATATCACACCTCACCGCTGTGTGTTACACCACTATATGACACCTCACCGCTGTGTGTTACACCACTATATGACACCTCACCACTGTGTGTTGCACCACTATATCACACCTCACCGCTGTGTGTTGCACCACTATATCACACCTCACCGCTGTGTGTTACACCACTATATGACACCTCACCGCTGTGTGTTACACCACTATATCACACCTCACCGCTGTGTGTTACACCACTATATGACACCTCACCGCTGTGTGTTACACCACTATATGACACCTCACTACTGTGTGTTGCACCACTATATCACACCTCACCGCTGTGTGTTGCACCACTATATCACACCTCACCGCTGTGTGTTACACCACTATATCACACCTCACCGCTGTGTGTTACACCACTATATGACACCTCACCGCTGTGTGTTACACCACTATATCACACCTCACCGCTGTGTGTTGCACCACTATATCACACCTCACCGCTGTGTGTTACACCACTATATGACACCTCACCGCTGTGTGTTACACCACTATATGACACCTCACCGCTGTGTGTTACACCACTATATCACACCTCACCGCTGTGTGTTGCACCACTATATCACACCTCACCGCTGTGTGTTGCACCACTATATGACACCTCACCGCTGTGTGTTGCACCACTATATCACACCTCACCGCTGTGTGTTGCACCACTATATCACACCTCACCGCTGTGTGTTACACCACTATATGACCCCTCACTACTGTGTGTTACACCACTATATCACACCTCACCGCTGTGTGTTACACCACTATATGACCCCCTCACTACTGTGTGTTACACCACTATATGACACCTCACCGCTGTGTGTTGCACCACTATATGACACCTCACTACTGTGTGTTACACCACTATATGACACCTCACTACTGTGTGTTACACCACTATATCACACCTCACCGCTGTGTGTTGCACCACTATATGACACCTCACTACTGTGTGTTACACCACTATATGACCCCCTCACTACTGTGTGTTACACCACTATATCACACCTCACCGCTGTGTGTTGCACCACTATATGACACCTCACTACTGTGTGTTACACCACTAAATGACACCTCACTACTGTGTGTTACACCACTATATGACACCTCACTACTGTGTGTTACACCACTATATGACCCCTCACTACTGTGTGTTACACCACTATATGACACCTCACCGCTGTGTGTTGCACCACTATATGACACCTCACCGCTGTGTGTTGCACCACTATATGACACCTCACCGCTGTGTGTTGCACCACTATATGACCCCTCACCGCTGTGTGTTGCACCACTATATGACCCCTCACTACTGTGTGTTACACCACTATATGACCCCTCACTACTGTGTGTTACACCACTATATGACCCCTCACCGCTGTGTGTTGCACCACTATATGACACCTCACCGCTGTGTGTTACACCACTATATGACACCTCACCGCTGTGTGTTGCACCACTATATGACCCCTCACTACTGTGTGTTACACCACTATATGACACCTCACCGCTGTGTGTTGCACCACTATATGACACCTCACCGCTGTGTGTTACACCACTATATGACACCTCACCGCTGTGTGTTGCACCACTATATGACCCCTCACTACTGTGTGTTACACCACTATATGACACCTCACCGCTGTGTGTTGCACCACTATATGACACCTCACCGCTGTGTGTTGCACCACTATATGACACCTCACCGCTGTGTGTTACACCACTATATGACCCCTCACTAGTGTGTGTTACACCACTATATGACCCCTCACTACTGTGTGTTACACCACTATATGACACCTCACCGCTGTGTGTTGCACCACTATATGACACCTCACCGCTGTGTGTTGCACCACTATATCACACCTCACCGCTGTGTGTTGCTCCACTATATGACACCTCACGACTGTGTGTTACACCACTATATGACCCCTCACCGCTGTGTGTTGCACCACTATATGACACCTCACTACTGTGTGTTACACCACTATATGACACCTCACCGCTGTGTGTTGCACCACTATATGACACCTCACCGCTGTGTGTTGCACCACTATATGACACCTCACGACTGTGTGTTACACCACTATATGACCCCTCACCGCTGTGTGTTGCACCACTATATGACCCCTCACTACTGTGTGTTACACCTCTATATGATCCCTCACTAATGTGTGTTACACCACTATATCACACCTCACCGCTGTGTGTTGCACCACTATATGACCCCTCACTACTGTGTGTTGCACCACTATATGACCACTCACTACTGGGTGTTGCACCACTATATGACCCCTCACCGCTGTGTGTTACACCACTATATGACACCTCACCGCTGTGTGTTGCACCACTATATGACACCTCACGACTGTGTGTTACACCACTATATGACCCCTCACCGCTGTGTGTTGCACCACTATATGACCCCTCACTACTGTGTGTTACACCACTATATGACCCCTCACTACTGTGTGTTACACCACTATATGACCCCTCACTACTGTGTGTTGCACCACTATATGACCCCTCACTACTGTGTGTTACACCACTATATGACACCTCACTACTGTGTGTTGCACCACTATATGACCCCTCACCGCTGTGTGTTGCACCACTATATCACACCTCACCGCTGTGTGTTACACCACTATATGACACCTCACCGTTGTGTGTTACACCACTATATCACACCTCACCGCTGTGTGTTACACCACTATATGACACCTCACCGCTGTGTGTTATACCACTATATGACACCTCACTACTGTGTGTTGCACCACTATATCACACGTCACCGCTGTGTGTTGCACCACTATATCACACCTCACCGCTGTGTGTTACACCACTATATGACACCTCACCGCTGTGTGTTACACCACTATATGACACCTCACCACTGTGTGTTGCACCACTATATCACACCTCACCGCTGTGTGTTGCACCACTATATCACACCTCACCGCTGTGTGTTACACCACTATATGACACCTCACCGCTGTGTGTTACACCACTATATCACACCTCACCGCTGTGTGTTACACCACTATATGACACCTCACCGCTGTGTGTTACACCACTATATGACACCTCACTACTGTGTGTTGCACCACTATATCACACCTCACCGCTGTGTGTTGCACCACTATATCACACCTCACCGCTGTGTGTTACACCACTATATCACACCTCACCGCTGTGTGTTACACCACTATATGACACCTCACCGCTGTGTGTTACACCACTATATGACACCTCACCGCTGTGTGTTGCACCACTATATCACACCTCACCGCTGTGTGTTACACCACTATATGACACCTCACCGCTGTGTGTTACACCACTATATGACACCTCACCGCTGTGTGTTACACCACTATATCACACCTCACCGCTGTGTGTTGCACCACTATATCACACCTCACCGCTGTGTGTTGCACCACTATATGACACCTCACCGCTGTGTGTTGCACCACTATATCACACCTCACCGCTGTGTGTTGCACCACTATATCACACCTCACCGCTGTGTGTTGCACCACTATATCACACCTCACCGCAGTGTGTTACACCACTATATGACCCCTCACTAATGTGTGTTACACCACTATATCACACCTCACCGCTGTGTGTTACACCACTATATGACCCCCTCACTACTGTGTGTTACACCACTATATGACACCTCACCGCTGTGTGTTGCACCACTATATGACACCTCACTACTGTGTGTTACACCACTATATGACACCTCACTACTGTGTGTTACACCACTATATCACACCTCACCGCTGTGTGTTGCACCACTATATGACACCTCACTACTGTGTGTTACACCACTATATGACCCCCTCACTACAGTGTGTTACACCACTATATCACACCTCACCGCTGTGTGTTGCACCACTATATGACACCTCACTACTGTGTGTTACACCACTATATGACACCTCACTACTGTGTGTTACACCACTATATGACACCTCACTACTGTGTGTTACACCACTATATGACCCCTCACTACTGTGTGTTACACCACTATATGACACCTCACCGCTGTGTGTTGCACCACTATATGACACCTCACCGCTGTGTGTTGCACCACTATATGACACCTCACCGCTGTGTGTTGCACCACTATATGACCCCTCACCGCTGTGTGTTGCACCACTATATGACCCCTCACTACTGTGTGTTACACCACTATATGACCCCTCACTACTGTGTGTTACACCACTATATGACCCCTCACCGCTGTGTGTTGCACCACTATATGACACCTCACCGCTGTGTGTTACACCACTATATGACACCTCACCGCTGTGTGTTGCACCACTATATGACCCCTCACTACTGTGTGTTACACCACTATATGACACCTCACCGCTGTGTGTTGCACCACTATATGACACCTCACCGCTGTGTGTTACACCACTATATGACACCTCACCGCTGTGTGTTGCACCACTATATGACCCCTCACTACTGTGTGTTACACCACTATATGACACCTCACCGCTGTGTGTTGCACCACTATATGACACCTCACCGCTGTGTGTTGCACCACTATATGACACCTCACCGCTGTGTGTTACACCACTATATGACCCCTCACTAGTGTGTGTTACACCACTATATGACCCCTCACTACTGTGTGTTACACCACTATATGACACCTCACCGCTGTGTGTTGCACCACTATATGACACCTCACCGCTGTGTGTTGCACCACTATATCACACCTCACCGCTGTGTGTTGCACCACTATATGACACCTCACGACTGTGTGTTACACCACTATATGACCCCTCACCGCTGTGTGTTGCACCACTATATGACACCTCACTACTGTGTGTTACACCACTATATGACACCTCACCGCTGTGTGTTGCACCACTATATGACACCTCACCGCTGTGTGTTGCACCACTATATGACACCTCACGACTGTGTGTTACACCACTATATGATCCCTCACCGCTGTGTGTTGCACCACTATATGACTCCTCACTACTGTGTGTTACACCACTATATGACCCCTCACTAATGTGTGTTACACCACTATATCACACCTCACCGCTGTGTGTTGCACCACTATATGACCCCTCACTACTGTGTGTTGCACCACTATATGACCACTCACTACTGTGTGTTGCACCACTATATGACCCCTCACCGCTGTGTGTTACACCACTATATGACACCTCACCGCTGTGTGTTGCACCACTATATGACACCTCACGACTGTGTGTTACACCACTATATGACCCCTCACCGCTGTGTGTTGCACCACTATATGACCCCTCACTACTGTGTGTTACACCACTATATGACCACTCACTACTGTGTGTTGCACCACTATATGACCACTCACGACTGTGTGTTACACCACTATATGACCCCTCACCGCTGTGTGTTGCACCACTATATGACCCCTCACTACTGTGTGTTACACCACTATATGACCACTCACTACTGTGTGTTGCACTACTATATGACCCCTCACCGCTGTGTGTTACACCACTATATGACACCTCACCGCTGTGTGTTGTACCACTATATGACACCTCACGACTGTGTGTTACACCACTATATGACCCCTCACCGCTGTGTGTTGCACCACTATATGACCCCTCACTACTGTGTGTTACACCACTATATGACACCTCACCGCTGTGTGTTGCACCACTATATGACACCTCACGACTGTGTGTTGCACCACTAGTAGGGGAGAAAGGAGACTTCTAGGCCACCCGGCGCTGCTCGGGCGGCTTCGATGCTAAATAATTAATATATGGCGAACCCATGGTCGGATTTTAACAAATGAGGTGTCGTTGGACTCGAGCTGACGGGGTCTTTGCTATGGACCACATATTATATTTTTTATGTTAAAATTTTTTGTTTTTGAAAGTAGGCGATTGTTGAAAACCGAACATGATAGAACGTTGTGTGATGGTTCAAACGAATGGCGTTTATGTCCCTTACTTTTTATAATAAATTTTTTTTATTTTTTGAATTTTTTTAAATACTGAAATTTTGAAATTCCTATATTTTGGAAACAAACAAGTTTACAAAAACGTTTGTCCGACATAAATGAAAGTTCAATACCCCCTCTACCCCCAAAATAAATTTCAAGTCTCTAGGACAAAAACTTGTAGTTTTGCGGTGAGGAGGGTTCTCCTACCAGTCGCGTGTCTGCTTGAATACGTGTGGCTAATTTGGAATAAGTTTAGGTGGTGGGGGAGGAGTAGGGTCGAGTGAGGGGTTGTTTAGATGGTATTTTTACCGCTCTATTTGATGCTGTGGTTATTTTTTTTAATGGGTGGAATTTGGAAACGCAATTTGAGGTAAAGCTGTGTTTTTTGACATTGGTGCTATTTTGAAAAACGGTGAAGTTTAGAAAAAAGTTTGTTTGACGTCCCTAGGCCCTTTAGGCGGAAAGCAAGTTTCAAGTGTGTAGGAGGAAAAAATGATAGCCTACTTTCTCGCGAACATTGGCGATAATTGGCAAACGGTGTGTCGGATTATAACGAATGAGCGATTGTTGACATTGGGGTGACGTCCTCTTTGCTAAGAATGTGTGTTGGTATTTAAAACAAAAAAAATTGAAAATTCTTGTTTTTGACATTGGCGCTATTTTGGAAACGGTCAATTTTAGAAAAACGTTTGTTTGACGTTAATGAAAGGTGCCTATGTCCTCTAGGAGAAACGCAAGTTTCAAGGGTCTAGGGGGAAAAAATGATAGCCTACTTTCTCGCGAACATTGGCGATGATTGGCGAACGGATGGTCCGATTTTAACAAATGAGGTGACGTTCGACTCGAGCTGACGAACGCTTTGCTGTGAATGTGTGTTGGTATTATTTTTTTGAAAATTCCTCTTTTTGAAATTAGGCGATAGTTTCAATACCAAACGTGATAGAACGTTGTGCCATAGTTCAAACGAATGGTTTCTACGACCTTTATTTTTTATAATAAAACTTTGTTATTTTTTACATCTTTTTTGAAAAAGTCCAATTTTGAAATTCCTATATTTTGGAAACTAATAAGTTGACAAAAAAATTGTTTGACATAAATGAAAGGAAAAGGAAGGAAGCTTGTAGTTTAACGTGACCGTTAATCTTGAGATCATGAGCCACGGGGTAAATGAAAGGACCCTACCCCTTCTACCAAGAAAAGAAATGTCAAGTCTCTAGAAAAAAACTATGCATTTTAAAACTTTTTTTACTGGTTTTTATTTTTATTTTATTTTTTAATGAAAAGTAGTGATAGAGTGAGAGTGACGATACTGCTGGGGCATGTGTTACAACGAGCCTGTCGCCGGCCGCGGTGATGGTGGTATTTGTAATAGAACAATGGATATTTCGAGGGGGCGCAAAGACGAGGGGACGCTTTTCTGATATTTTCCTATGACAGATAAATGAAGGTGAATATTTTAAAATCCCTCATGGCGATCTCAGTGACCGTGCCCGGAAGAAATGAATTGCTATTTTGGCGTGATGGGGCAGCTTATTACGGTTGGTTTGTGATATTTCCAATGACAAATGGAGGCAAATATTTGAAAATGTGTGCTAAGATTTTTTACCCTGAAGGGGATCTTTAACGTTTTAGTCAACGGTGATGAGCGAGTCCGCTCTCTGACACAGCAGACGGTTGTAGGATATGACCAAGTGATTCTTGGACGTGGTGAAATTATGTGGTTAACATGGTCATGTATTGATGATGGCCGCTTGCTATTGATTATTATTATTACAGTAAAATGTTTAAGACACACGCGTTATAATTGCTAACACACATAGTCCTGCTCGCTGGAGACTGAATACTGTACCTAGTCAGAGGCTTTGTCAGCTGTTGCAGCTTATGATAAGGCAGGAATGTGCATGCAGGCAGGAAGTGCAGTGTCAGGTTACTTGCCTGGTGGTGGCTAGCAGGTGTGACGTTTAAGCAGAGACCGACATTTTGGTTCTGAGACAGTAGGACTACCTATGTTTAAGTGGCAGCCATTTTGGTTCCTTATTAAAAACATGAAACTAGTATAAGGTACGCGAATCTTATCGCACTTGAGGAAAGCGGGGAGGCGTGGGAAACATGTGAGAGACAGGGGTGAGTTGTAGGTCAAAACGCTGTTGCTAAGCAGACTGATAATGTATGTATTAGTAATACACTGACAGGACCAGCAAATAGACGTATACAGTAGAGCTCTGAACATAACCTTGGAAGAAAACGCCTTTCTGTTTTCGGTAAGTACCTATGAATGATTATTTTAATAATGTAATGCTAATGAACCTTAAATTTGCAGTTATTGATAAGGTAATTAATGATTTTTTATTTATTTGCGGGTAACCGGTATACCTTACATGTCTGAGAGAGAAGAAACCATTGCACTTTTGAGCCCACTAGAAGGAAATAGCAAGAAGCCGGTACAAGTCAAGGTGAGATTTTTTAACAAACTTATTTCGTTTTGGTCGATATTTTATTTTATGAAATGCATTTATTAACCTGAATTTAGGTATTTACCACGGTTTATATTGTTTATTTTTAGAAACTTGGAAAGAAAAACCTTACCGCCGTAGCAGTCGCTGAAAACCCGACACGCACAAGAGCGAAACCGTTGCCAAAGAGTGAACTATTTAAAACTCAGGTATGCCTAACATAAAATGCTATTCCATTTTACCACTACTGAAAATCCGTAGACAAAAAATTCATTACCTCTACATGGCTGGGACGATGATTGCTTTCTTGATTAATGGCCATGTATTGGCAAACGGTACAAGGTAAAATGGTCATCAGTCATTTTCCAATCCTTTAAAGCAAATCCACAATGAAAACATATTGTTTCATCCCCTTCACCAGTATTTAAAAAAATCCAGCTTCACTTAGCTGTTTTGTATGGTGTTTTAATATTAATGGCCAAACATTCTTATAAGATTCTAAACGTTCTTCAACAGACCAGTACTCTGGGTGTGCTAGTGCTTTAGTCTTGCAAACTCCCAATTTTTCAAAAGCACATGCCAATTCAACACTGTCTATTGCATATGGACCACAATATCGACATTACCGTTGGCTGGTAATACATCATCATTATTATTTATTTGTGATTCAGCAACGTAAGTAGTGGCCAATGGCCTTGTGGTTCGGTAAATTGGATACACTGGTATGTTACCCACTTCTTTTCCAAGCATTTAAGGACAACAAGGAGACCATCGCAAATGGTCTCTAAAGGGATCATCCCCTTCTTCCCAGTGTGAAAGTTCAATACGACAAAACACACAACGTACAATATTTTCTCGGTACAAGTAATAGAAACCAGCTCCAGCAAGTTTATGTGCCAACAAAAAGCCTACAGGCCAGGTTTCAAATGTTAACCAACGATCGTTTTCTGATTTTAAATTTAACCCACGTGGTAAACCGACTTGCTCACTTGTTGTATTTGGTACTAAAGCCATGTGTTATAATAAATCTTTTTTTATTGCAAGTTATTAACGTTCCACAAGAGCACAGAGTATTTTAAAGCACAATGTATGTTTGTTCACTGTCTATTTACTACGTTAATGGCACATGACCACACCTAAAAACAAACAAAATAATCCATCACTCAATCAATCAATCAGTACTTGTAAATAAAACTTTAACGTTAATGGGCATTAAATGAAAACACCATCAAGAAAAAAAATTAATAATAAACTGTATGTCGGCACTAACAGTAACCCATCTACTTATTTTCTTTTTATAAAGCTGCAGTCATTTACATCCCCTTTCAACCAATATATAAACAAAAATGAATGCCATATCAGTTTGCTCAGATTATCATGTTCAAACCTGTGGATATTCGTTGAGTCCATAGGGAACCGCCCATAAATTAAATTTATTTTTTTGTTTTTAGAAAATCCAACATGGCCTTGTACATTTCCCAGTCCACAACCAATATGGTCTTGTACCGTTTGCCAATACATGGCCATTAATCAAGAAAGCAATCATCGTCCCAGTCATGTACAGGTAACGAATTTTTGTCTACGGGTTTTCAGTAGTGGTAAAATGGAATAGTATTTTATGTTAGGCTTATCTGAGTTTTAAATAGTTCACTCTTAGACAATGGTTTCGCTCTAGTACATCTCGGGTTTTCAGCGACTGCTACGGCGGTAAGGCTTTTCTTTCCAAGTTTCTAAAAATAAACAATATAAACCGTCATAAATACCCAAATTCAGGTAAAAAAATGCATTTCATAAAATAAAATAATGAACAAAAATGAACAAGTTAGTTTAAAAAAATATCTCACCTTGACTAGTACCGGCTTCTTGCTATTTCCTTCTAGAGGGCTCAAAAGTGCAAAAGGTATACCGGTTATCTGTAAACAAATAAAAAATCATTAATTACCTTATCAATAACTACAAATTTAAGGTTCATTAGCATTACATTATAAAAATAATCATTCATAGGTACTTACCGATAGCAAAAAGGCGTTTTCTTCCAAAGTTCAGTTCAGAGCTATACTGTATACGTCTATTTGCTGGTCCTGTCAGTGTATTACTAATATATACCTTATCAATCTGCTTAGCAACAGCGTTTTGACCTACAACTCACCCCTGTCTCTCACATGTTTCCCACGCCTCCCCGCTTTCCTCAAGTGCGATAAGATTCGCGTACCTTATACTAGTTTCATGCTTTTAATAGGGAATCAAAATGGCTGCCACTTAAACAAAGGTAGTCCTACTGTCTCAGAACCAAAATGTCGGTCTCTGCTTAAACGTCACACCTGCTAGCCACCACCAGGCAAGTAACCTGACACTGCACTTCCTGCCTGCATGCACATTCCTGCCTTATCATCAGCTGCAACAGCTCTGACAAAGCCTCTGGCTAGGTACAGTATTCAGTCTCCAGCGAGCAGGACTATGTGTGTTAGCAATTATAACGTGTGTGTCTTAAACATTTTACTGTAATAATAATAATAATCATTAGCAAGCGGCCATCCTCAATACATGACCATGTTAACCACATACTTTTACCACGTCCAAATATCACTTGGTCATATCCTACAACCGTCTGCTGTGTCAGAGTAGGGTCTCGCTCATCACCGTTGACTAAAACGTTAAAGATCCCCTTCAGGGTAAAAAAAATCCTAGCACACATTTCCAAATATTTGCCTCCATTTGCCATAGGAAATATCACAAAACCAACCGTAATAAGCTGCCCGGCATCCCGCCAAAATAGCAATTCATTTCTTCCGGGCACGGTCACCGAGATCGCCATGAGGGATTTTAAAATATTCACCTTCATTCATCTGTCATAGGAAAATATCAGAAAAGCGACCCCTCGTCTTGTCGCCCCCTCGAAATATCCATTGTTCTATTACAAATACCACCACCATCACCGCGGCCGGCGACAGGCTCGTTGTACACATGCCCCAGCGGTATCGTCTCTCTCAATCTATCACTACTTTTCATTAAATGAAAAATGAAAATCCACAGCCTGCTTCCAGTCTCAAACTGGGTCAGGAATGGAATGAATGAAGCCCCCATCTAGCGGCGAGGATATGAAATGTGCCGGCTGCCGAGGCCTGACGCACTCCTCTGGGGCAATGATTAAATGAATGACAGATGAAATGAAATGATAGTGGAGAGTGTTGCTGGAATGAAATCTTGACAGGGAAAACCGGAGTACCCGGAGAAAAACCTGTACTTTTCATTAAATAATAAAATAAAAATAAAATCAGGTTGAACGTTTTAAAATGCATAGTTTTTGTTCTAGAGACTTGACATTTATATTCATGGTAGAGGGGATACGGTCCTTTCATTTATGTCAAACAAAGGTTTATATAAACTTGATAGTTTCCAAAATATAGGAATTTCAAAATTAGAGTATTTTCAAAAAAGGTAAAAAATAACAAAGTTTTACTATACAAAATAAAGGTCATAGAGACCATTCGTTTGAACTATAGCACAACGTTCTATCATGTTTGGTTTTGAATCTATCGCCTACTTTCAAAAACAAGAATTTTCAAAAACAAATTTTAAATACCAACACACATTCACAGCAAAGCTTTCGTCAGCTCGAGTCCAACGATACCTCATTCGTTAATATCCGACCATCCGTTCGCCAATTATCGCGAGAAAGTAGGCTATCTTTTTTTTGGCCCTAGACACTTGAAACTTGCTGTCCGCCTAGAGGACATAGGCACCTTTCATTAACGTCAAACAAACGTTTTTCTAAAATTCACCGTTTCCAAAATAGCGACAATGTCAAAAACAAGACTTTACATTTTTTTTAGTTTTAAATACCAACACACATTCTTAGCAAAGAGGACGTCACCCCAACGTCAACAATAGCTCATTCGTTAAAATCCGACCATCCGTTCGCCAATTATCGCCAATGTTCACGAGAAAGTAGGCTATCATTTTTTTCCTTCTACACACTTGAAACTTGCTTTCCGCCTAAAGGGCCTAGGGACCTTTCATTGACGTCAAACAAACTTTTTTTTAAACTTCACCGTTTCAAAAATAGCGCCAATGTCAAAAAACACAGGTTTACCTCAAATTGCGTTTCCAAATTCCACCAATTTTAAAAAATAACCTCAGCATCAAATAGAGCGGAAAAAATACCATCTAAACGACCCCTCACTCGACCCTACTCCTCCCCCACCACCTAAACATTTTCCAACATAGCCATACGTATTCAAGCACACACGCGACTGGTAGGAGGACCCCCCTCACCACACTACTACAAGTTGTTATCCTAGACTTGAAATTTATTTTGGGAGTAGAGGGGGTATGGAACTTTCATTTATGTCAAACAAACTTTTTTGTAAACTTGTTAGTTCCCAAAATATAGGAATTTCAAAATGTCTGTGTTTTCAAAAAAATGTCAAAAAAAAAGTTTTATTTAAAAAAATAAAGGACATAAACGCCATTCGTTTAAACCATGGCACAACGTTCAATCATGTTCGGTATTCAAACTATCACCTGCTTTCAAAAACAAATTTTTAAAAAATGTTTAAAAACAATATAATATGTTGTCCATAGCAAAGCCTCCGTCAGCTCGAGTCCTACGACACCTCATTTGTTAAAATCCGACCATGGGTTCACCAAATAATAATTATTTAACATGAACGCCGCCCGATCATCGCCGGGTTGCCTAGAAGTCTCCTTGCTCCCCTACTACCACTATATAACACCTCACTACTGTGTGTTACACCACTATATGACCCCACACGACTGTGTGTTGCACCACTATATAACACCAAACTACTGTGTGTTGCACCACTATATGACCCCACACTACTGTGTGTTACACCACTATATAACACCAAACTACTGTGTGTTGCACCACTATATGACCCCACACTACTGTGTGTTACACCACTAAATGACATCTCACGACTGTGTGTTACATCACTATATGACACCACACTACTGTGTTTTACACCCGAGGAGTAATAAGGACACGCCCTGTCAGCTCTATCGCATGCTATAGCTCGGTTCCAATGTTAAATTGAGCCTACCGTAGACTTTCGGGATTTAACCATGATTGCCAGTGAAAGAATCGTGAACACGTATAGTACGAAGTTGCTGATATGCCGATGGATATCAAGGAATATTTGTTCTTTGCTGGCTGGCGCGAAATGTACGGCAGTCACAATACTATTCGTCGCACTCGAAAATCATGTAAACTGCCATAAAACGTTTAATTTGACAAGATAAACTAGAGAAATACACCGATATAAAATATAATATAGTACTTGGGAAATGAATGTATTATACCGGTATGCAGGTTTTATAACTTGAAATTATTGTAGGAATTCAGAACCACTGTATTCTTAACTTATACCAAATAATAGGCAAATAATTACTGAGACAACAGTAGGCCTGCCATTATATTCATGAATGTGCATTAAATAAATTAAATAAATAAAAAATATTGAACCATATGAGCTGAGAGGGTAGTGGCGTTATTGTTTTTAATGCACGATTTTTTTTTTAAATAAGCCAGTTCAGTTTGGGTAACAAAATAAACAAGGCCTAGGCAGAGGTTTGAGATTAACATGCTATAACATTCAAATAATTGCATATCAATCTTTTAACACCTACGATCAATAATTCTAGAGCTCAAACCACGATAAAAAAATAGATTGGGATAATTAGGTTAATACCGTTCATTAATTGACAGGCAGAAACTATTTCCAGTAACGAATGAAGGTAAATATCGGTAATTAATTTCTAACAATCAAAATACTTACATTCGTGGGCACATTGGTGACTTTTTGAACATTTAATGAAACAACAGTAAGATGGCTACTCTAAGGATGAAAAATTAACACAATAAATGGCAAATTAATTGCATTTACTTGTAAAATGGCATTCCTTTTGGCAAATGGGAGTTCTGTGTGTGCAATAATATGTCAAAATTTCAACCCACACGCGAAATATCACCACTTTTTAGAACATATGTCACACCATCCCTTGCTATTCATATGAGCCTAATACAATGTTTTGAGCACAAGAGAAGGGTTACCTTGTGGCTTCACTTCCTGACCGTTAGGGCCTCTCCTTATTACTCCTTGCTTGCACCACTGAATGACACCGCACTACTATGTGTTGCACCACTGTATGACACCGCACTACTGTGTGTTGCACCATTCTGTGTGTTGCACCACTATATGACACCGCACTACTGTCTGTTGCACCACTGTATGACACCGCACTACTGTCTGTTGCACCACTCGTGTCCGGATCATAGAGGGGCCTACAGCCACTCCTATTTCATTGCTCGAGCTATCGAGTCTATCACCAACCGGCCGGGTGGCGCGAGGCTAGTTGGCGTACCTCTGGTGGTATTGGGTTCAGAAGGGAGCTCGATAGCTCGGATGTTGCGGCATTTGACGCACATAGGCAGCATATTATACTAAAAGCATATGATGGAATCTATAATTGACAGGTGGACTACCCGATTCGGCGAGAGGGCTGGTTCGCAACAACATCGGTAGCCAGCTGGCATGGGTGGTGTTCGAACCTGCTGGTTGGAATTATTAAAAAGCCTGTCTTCTTTCTCTCAACAATCATGCCCAGCCACCTGGAACTGCCATACATGATATACCACCGACTTATTAATGCTAGTTAAAACCTTTCTTCTGATAACAAAGAAGGGCATAATTTCATGGTAGCGGGAGTTCCTGTTACAAAACTGGAATGAATCACAGGACATAAGTCAGTATCCCTTTCTTTCTGCAACATCGGTCGCAGGGTTTGCCATAGAAAACATATCCTGGAGCAGTTCTGACTGCTATAAGATTGAGTACCAATCAGCTTCACCCCGCTCATTCTAAGAGACGCCGATAGAGTCTATATCAAAAGCTCTTATGAATGTAGTCATATACGGTATCTTAAAAAAGAGCCTTCAAAAATGGATTTATCTATAAATAGTTTTACCCACTTTCAGTCATTTAAATAGACAAGTTTGGAGCTAGCACATCGAATCCTAGAATTATACCTGCTGCCTTAGGAGAGAGCTGTCCTCATTTTAAATATTAAAAAAAAACATATAAAGCGCCAGGCCATGAAGTCAGGCTACTTCTGCTATGATGACAAGTGGGGTTGAACCCCACTCTCCTCCGTCCTTGAAATAGTTCACCATGTGGTACATCTTAATAGGCCGTGGAAGCTACTTCCCAAATCCAATACAATCGAAATCAGATCTGTTAAGAAATTATTTCACCATAAAATATAACCAAAAATACAAAACCTTATGAAAGTGGTGTGTTGCTCTCAAGATTTAAAAAAGAGAATTAGTAATTATTAAAACTAAAAGGAATATTAATTATAAGTTAAAACATAATATAAATGTTATTCTAATACTCATGCGTTGGGTGTGTTTCTTCCGTGTGTTGAATATATAATTATACATTATTTATTAAATAGCATTGCAACAGATCTGATTTCGTATCTGAACATTTTAGAGCATCCCTAAATTACAACATAGTCCATATTCTTTTAGTAGCTAATTTATATGTTTTGGTTTATAATTATTCTATGAAAGTGGCAGTGGATCCATGTACTGCGCACACGGCACTCTACCATTATTGCAACAGGTATAAAAAACTTCCAACTTATAAAGAGCCAGGGCATATTTAAGGTTGCACATATTCAGTTGCCATATGTCTCCCGAGCAAGTTTTTCACGTTAACCGTATGTAGTGCAGATTGGGCAATCAAGTGATATTACTGTACAACACGGCACATTTCAAGAAGCACATTTTAAGCGTTAATATTACAAGAACATTTATATTTGGTTTTAACTATTAATAAATATTCGTTTTAGGATTAAAAATACTAATTCTCCTTGGTTTGAAATCTTCAGAGCAACACAGCACTTTTATGAGTGTTTTAGAAGATAATTAATACATTTTGTTGAAATAACTTCGTAACAGATCTGATTTCCATAGTATTGGAATATTTTAAGAGCATCTCAAACTTACACCATAGTTTCAATTGCTCGTAAATTCATTTATTATTAGTTTTCTTCCAACAACATGATAAGAATGCTGATGATGACACATTGGTCGAAACTAGTCCTAGTACATTAAATAACTAATAATTATAACAACATATTTACTGACTATTATGGTTTTATTTAATACCACAAAGTTTTCAATTACATTTTGTCAATAAGTTCATTTGTTTCAGATATCGTGAATTCCATATTTATACATACTGTATTTATTATTTTGCCATAAACTCATGTCTAGTGCAGGCGAGATGGCATCCGGCTGTAAAAACCTGTGCCCCTTAGATACACTTTTCTTCTCTTCCCCCAAACCTGTAGAAACGGGAAATGTAGAAATACATACACACAGCTTAATTAACTATAAGAAATGTGAAATACTGTAATGAGGATTTCCCAATTATTACATACAAACAAAAGTAAAGCTGATGCATATCAACTTCGAAAGCCATCATTCTGCTCCTATCCCTTCACTCCCTTATGTCAGACATCAGACACACAACTCCCAGATTGAAGTAGATATAAACTTCTACTTAACCTTATATATAAAGCTCAATGACCTCTGTTAGGCCCTAGTTACCCTAACTTCAAATACAATGTTCAGTAACAAACATGTTTCCGTGGACATCTAGGCGTTCAGGACCTGATATAAGGAAGAGGATCGCTTACGAGATATTGCACGCCCAACATCGATATGATGAAATATGAAATATATAGTTTAAACGTGATTGAGGATTATTATTAATTATGTGCGTTCGGGTAAGAAAATACATCAAGCACATGGTTCGTTTTCCATAATATATTATTTGTGCCAAAAAATCACATGTGTTAGCTCATTATATCAAGTTTCCATTGATATTGCTTGTTGCATTTATATGATCAGGTGCTTCCTGTATCCAATTTTATGCTTATACTACTGTATATGTTGAGGTTTGTTTAGAAACTAGAAATGTAATAAAATGAGTTTTAACTAGCCTAAATTTTCATTTCTTTTAAAACATCACTCTGTACAACACAGCCACTTACAGTCTAAAATTTGCATTTACTTCCCCTTCCAATCTCATGCATGCTAGGTCCCGCACACATTCTCGCGCCAGGCCCCGCGACGGCCCTGGTAGAAGATGATGATCAAGTCATGCAACAAATAGTAACCCTATAAGGCACTTACCTCTTTCAAATCTCCACCACTCACTGAAGATAGAGTTTCTAATTTGATCTCTGGTATGGAAATCACTTCAAACTTAATATCGCCACTGAGATCAGTATCATCCTGCAGAGAAATTATTTGTTCACAAACACATTCACTTGAATATTATAATCATGAATTATATTTTACACACAAATTGTAAACTTGCAATGCAGTATCAAGGAAGATTTACCACATATCAACTTTCCATTATCTTAAATTCCATCCAAACGCAATGTGTGATACAAGACCTAGATCAGAAATTGTGTACGGAATGGCAATTCTGTTTTCTGAGATCTCATCCAAGACTATGGTGTTTTATGGGTTAATCTTATTACCTGATCTTCATATTTAAATATATATCATTCTCACTATAATAATAAAGCTCAACGTCTGAATGAAAGTGGAAAGAAGAAGCACAATTTTGTGGTCAATGAGGATATGTAAAATCAGTGCATTGAAAGAAGAAGAGAAAGACGGCCACTACCTTGACGCAGCGCATCTGCTCAGAGATCTCGCCAATATTAAAAATGAGAACAAGTGAGGATAATATAATGTAAAATGAGTATCGCCCTTCAATAAAATTTATAAATTGGGAATAAAGAAAATTAACAAACCATTCAGTGTTATCAGGGGAATAAGGGATAGCCAACCGAAAGAAGAGGCACAAAACAAAGATGGATGGACATGGAATATGATGATAGTTTCGATTAGGTTAGTTTCCAGATCATTTTTGAGCGCACCGAAGAGATGGCCGACAACACGAAGTAAAACCAGTGTTCCCTTTGATATTGTGAAATCCTTCAAGCAAGCTCAGCTATATTTCTAACACTCCTTCATCTGGCACAGAGACACTCCAATTCACATCAGTCAGAGAGTAGATGTATTCTACGAGGTCCGGATGACAGTCTAGGTGCCAGACAGATTTCCAACTTGGTGCTATCAAAAATGTCTAGCTAAAGTGCAGTCCGGGACGGATTTAGGTTAAGGACGAACTTAATATGGCAGATTTTACAAAGATAAAATTGGGCACAATTGTCACAAAATGTGGATTGATGGAAAGAAGAGTAAAGCCCATGAACGTGTACAGCCCTAGCAAGGGTTTTGCTCAAAGTTTGCACACAAGTTTGTCACCCCACAAAGAAATCTGCAATGGTTCTCCATACTGCAATTCATAAAAACCATACATAGAGAGGATGAAGATATACTCATTAGGAACACACGATAGTCATGTGAAAGGTCTTACTGCGTTCTCGTGTGCTCTCCAACAAATTTCACTAAATCAATCATTCCCTCAGCAGCGTATGTACACACTTAGAGGGCTACAAGACATACTGGGGAAAATGACTGTAGCAGTGCACTTGGTATGAGAGGATATGAGAACTCGGCGACCCTTCTCTTTCTCACGTGCCCATTTCATGCATGCCACTATTGTCCTCCGTAGAGATCACACAAGTGTATTTCGAAAGTAACATCACAGATGTATTATTAGTGCAATGCTTCAACAAGATGGGGGAATTTACATTTGTGATATTCTCTTATTGGTGTCACCCAGTGAGCACCATTGAATGTGGACTACACACAAGGTAGTGGTAGAGGATATCATCAAGTGAGGGAGGAGGTCTGACTCCTGAAGTAAATTAGGGTAAGTTACCAGCTAAATAGTCAAGTAAGGTGAGAGGGTGAATAAAAATCTAGTACTAACAAGATCTGAATTGTGGAATAGTTGTCCAAGAGAGGTCCAGATCAAAGATGGAAAAGTAGAACCTAGCACAAGTAGGAAGAAGTATTGTCGAGCTCTACTCACACCTGTGGATCTGAAAAACGTTCCTACTAGTGTAGTTGTGGCAAGTTAACATTCTGATTGTGTAATCACTTAACCATGTAAAATAAGAATATTACTAATTATTCTAGAGAGCATGTCATTGCATCAAGAGTTGACAAATGAGCCTCCACAGGGAAACACCACATAAGGTGTAATTTCTCAGCATAACCACCAGAAAGGTAAGGTAATCTGTTTCAAATTCTGTCAACGGTCTCATTTTGAAGAAGAACATACAGACAGATGTAGGTAGTGATGAAGACTCATTTGAAATATGATAGCTGACGGTTAAATTACAATCTACAAATTGTTTTGAGGCTGTTTAAGCATTGCTTTAAGCTTGCACTCCCACAGAGGTCTACCCTATTCTCTACTAGTCCATACGCAATAGGATACACAAACGGAGCAATCATATTTCAATTGTCTTATACTATCGCGTTTTAACATGGCACGTGATGAAGGCTTCATTTCCATAGGATCCAAGGTGCCAGTGGTATTCTTTTTTTTAGCATATGGCTTTTAGTTCAGGGAGTGTTCGATTACAAGATCGGCTCGCCAGAGCTTGTAGCTACTTCTATGCAGACACCCATGGTGTAAGCTACAAGTACCGTCGTGTGTGGAGAGCTGTTGGGAAGGAAAGTGTGAATGTAAGGACGAGGAATTGGAAGGTAACGGCTGTGGGCTATAGTTAGGGACCAACCCCGGCATTTGCCTGGAAGGAAGATGGGAAACAACAGAAGACCATCCTCAAGGTTGCCGGCGTGGGGATTCAAACCTACTCGCCTCCCGGATGAGAGCGACTCTCTGCACCCACGCCGTAACCATCACGGCTAACTCACCCGGTGCCAGTAGAATGAAACTACAGTATACATACAATAACATCAACTACGGTACAGTTCTAATAGAATACAATACTGAATATTCTAAAACATCCAAATAACAATCTAAAAATCATTTGTAATCACCTGTGTTTGATGTTCCTCTTTAACAGCTATATTTTTATCTTCAAATATATCACCAGCCTCGTCCTGCAGATTATCAGAGGCCAACTGCTCATTTGTTGCCTGCGAAGTACAGTATTATGCAAGAACGACTCAATGTAAAATATATACATATAATGTGATTATTAAGTCACGTGTAACATGAATAGTTAAACAGATCATGGTTAGGCTACCATTTACTAGGCTATTTAGTACTACCGTAAGTCACTGTCGCGCACGTACCATTTTGTACAAATAGAAAAGTAACTTACAATGTTAGGGAATTCGTCTGAATGAGTCAACCATTCTGGCTCTCTCTTGATGAATGATTCCTCCTCCATTATATTCAGGAAATTAGAAGAGAGAAACAGCACTCAAGAATTAATCGAAGACCGTACTTATAGTAGTACGCCAATAAGTATCACATTTAATACATCAAATGAGGTAATTTCAGACATGAAAATGTATGTTAATACTCCGAAAATAGCCCTCGATTGCACAGTAATAAGGAGAGGTTATAGGAAATTTGTCAACAGCAGTAAAACTTATAATACTATGCCGCTCAACTTGCAACCATTTACTCTAACTTATTATAATTGAAGTTGAACCTCATGGCCATATAAGATTTTAAAATTTATCGTTGCGATTACATAGATAAAATGAGGTACGGTCAGACGATAAAGTACATTATTACAAACATATGAATACGTTTATTTACGCTACGCGAAAGTGAACCTAGTTGACTGCAAGAGTAGCAAACTGGCATTAACAAACACAAAATACTATCTCCTTGAGCTACAAGGCGCCCAGCTCAAACAAGAAACATTGTCAGCTCTATAATGAGACTCCTGAAACTCAATTGGGGATAACATGTATATGTTCGTAATGAGGTTGTTCGTAGGGACCAGCTGCACTATCTCGGTATCCTCGACATTGTAAATTGGATGTCACTTAAGTTATATTCTGTACTCGGCCCGGAGCATTTATCTCCGCTGTAAAACACGTTATTATACCGTAACCCAAGTTCTGTCATGTCCTTGCCAGGCCTGACGAGAGGGAGGGGCAAACGGGGCTGTAGCCCTGGGGGCGCGGACCTGCTCTGCGGCCCAGGGTGGCAGAAAAGCCCAGAGTAGACAAATTGACTCCATTTAATTTGCCAACAAATTTGACATTTTCTGATATTCAATGCATCTGACTACAGGTAGTGATTATGCAAGAAATTACTATAAGTTACAGAGAACATGAAAGATATGTATTTTGTAAATGACCATTCTGTTAACATCATCGCGGTCAGAGAAATAGTAAAGTTCCCACCTTTTATAGGCAGGAAAGTTGCTAAATGTAACCTTTCAACTTAATCTAATAGCCCCAAAGCTACATTATAAACCTTTGCAAAGTTCGAATTTCAGTAGCCTGCAAAAGGTTGTGAAAGATGTTGAACTTGTTCTTGTGATGAAAAAGAGTTACATTTTTGGTCAGATAGCCTACAACGAAATAAAAATATTTAAAACATGCACGAAGTCGTTTTTAAGGGTCTTTGAAAATAAAATATGCAAATTTCATATTTCAACGAGGTGACGGGAGGAACTAATAAGGAGGGGCCCGTAAGTCCTAGTCCTAGGGCCCGTGCTCCCTCTCCACGGCCCTGGTCCTTACAGAACATTTTTTTCAAGTACCGTAGTAAAACATGCACAAATTACTTCAGTACGGTACATTATGCAAATATTCCTAGACTAATATTTCGCCAATATGTATATTTAATAAGGTGTTATTTTCACTGACGGAATCGCTATATACTCTATGGTACACGACAATTACCGGTACCGATTCTACCTGACTACATGAACGTAGAGAGAAAATTACAAGGTGGAAACGGTTCACACAAATGCTCAGGTGACGAGCATCCTAATATTCACTGTTATCATAAGTATGCGATTGAAAACATGTCCCGGTAAATACTAACTATTGTACCCGGCGTAGCCCAAAGGTTTCTTTAAATGATACGTGCATCGCCGTCTATAATTCTCAGGTCGTTCTGCTGGTAGAATTGGCAACGTTTATTCGAGTCTGTTAGTTCTATAAACACGTAAGACAATGCTAAGTTTTATTCATATATATCGTTTAATTTGATATGGCCGCACCTAAAAGCAGTTCGTACTAGACTAACTATTTCAATACCCGTGAATTTCCTCGTGGTAAATCAGACCTGCTGCATGTTGTAGAAGTGATTGTTTACCGTATTAAGTTGCATGTGTAACCAATACTTACTAATGAATTTAACCAACAAACTCTTCACTATTATTTCATTAAACTCTTTCAGATGCCTAGGAAGTGTTTTGTGCCTGACTGGAAGTCAAATTATGGCAGCATTATTATAATAACTGGTTCTATCACTAAGTTTTGATCACTACAGTGAGCTGGACTTTCAGTGCCTAAGTTAGTAATTTAGTTTTGGTATATTGGTCTATCTTCATGGGCCCTCTATTTTCCATTATATTATGAACTGTACCCAGTTGGCAAGTGCCTTCAGGTAGATTTCATTAGAAGCTACCTATTTTTAGCCAATTGTCATTTTATGAAAAAAATTGGCTTATGAGATCACCTTTTGTCCGTATGTCTGTGTGTGTGATTCGTGTGTGTGTCCCCCCAAATAAAATTTAAATGGCTGGAGCGATTTCAATGAAACTCGGTATGATCCTAGCACCATTCTGGCCGACCCTGACCGTGCCCTTCGAATTTTATTCTAACGCACCAATCCAACATGGCGGCTATGCGAAATATTTCACTAGCAGTCACTATCTCCGAAACTATTACCGATATCACCCTGAAATTTTATACAGTGATAAAGGGCACTACTCGAAGTTTAGCCTACCTATGAGACGATCAAACACCTGGTAAATACAAAACCAACATGGCGGCAAAGCGAAGTTGAGGCACTAAAATAGACGTTTCTCGTGATTTAACCATCCAAACATAATGAAACATGGTTAACTACAATTGTGGAAGCTAAAATTTGTACGTTAGTTCGATAACGCTATATTAGTTCCATCTTTCGCTGCCATTTGTTGACTGCGATGGCGTCTGGTAGCCACGTCCGCTGCTAGGTGTCGTGATTGGTGGCATTTGGTGGCGAAAGTAGTTACTACTTTTGTAAATATTGTCAATTCAAATTACAGTACAGTAAGTATGTAGTTAGTTTTAGTTGTAAGTATGTAGTTAGTTTGTTTATTAGATATAGGTCGTTGTTCTATTAGACTGTGGTGTGTGGGTGTGTCTGGTAGCAGTTGCATTGTTTATTAGTTATAGTTCATTGTTTCAGTAGACTGTGATGTGTGAGGGTGCATGTGAGTGTGCCTGGTGACAGACTGTTTTAGTGGTAGTATTTGTTGGTGGTGGAACTTAAGGTTTTTTCTTCGTTAGTGGAATTTTGGTATTTAATTGTTAGTAGAAGGTTAGTACTTTTGTTAGTAGAATTGCTCTTTACTTATTCTGAAAGGGAGTAGCAGCCTTTCAGAATAAATCAATACTTTACTAGTCTTATAGACGGTTAAGATATTGATAATATAAGCCAACTAATGGCTACACCGCGTCCTGCTGCACGGCTGAAAGCAAGGGGAAACTACAGCCGTAATGCTATTCCCGAGGATATGCACCTCTCTATGCATAATTACATGTGATGATGGCCTCCTCCCTTGTAATATTTCAATTCGGAGGTAAACTAATCCCCCGTTCGGATCTCCGGGTGGGGACTACTCGAGAGGGGGTTAACATCACAGAAGTGACAAAGAGGAAATCTGACATTCTACGGATCGGAGCGTAGAATGTTAGAAGTCTGCTAGGAAGTGGAAGGTAGGGAAATGGATAGGTTAAGGTTGGATTTGGTTGGGATTAGTGAAATGCGCTGGCAGGAAGAACAGGACGTTTGGTCAGGAGACTATAGGGTCATTAGCACTAAATCAAACAATGGCCAAGCAGGGGTTGGTCTCATATTGAGTAGGAAACTTGGACAGCGGGTGGAATATTATGAGCAATATAGTGAACGGATTATTGTAGCAAAAATCAATACTAAACCTACGTGCACCACAGTGGTACAAGTCTATATGCCTACCAGCCAAGCTGATGATGAGGAGGTTTAAAAGGTCTACGAAGAAATAGACGAAATTCTAAGGTATGTCAAGGGTGATGAAAATGTTATAGTAATGGGAGATGGAATGCTGTGGTAGGAAAAGGGAGAGAAGGGAAGATAGTAGGAGATTTCGGATTAGGTGAAAGGAATGATCGAGGAAGCAGGCTGATGGAATTCTGCACCGAGCATGAGTTGGTCATAGCTTACACCTTATTCAATAACCACAATAGAAGTATATACACATGGCTGTGACCAGGAGATACAGGGCGTTACCAAATCGACTTCATTATGGTCAAGCAGAGGTTTCGAAACCAGATTTTGGATTGTAAAACATATTCTGGTGCTGACATAAACTCTGACCACAATCTGGTTGTAATGAAATGCAGATTAAAGTTGGAGAAACTGAAGAAAAGTCAAAAGCCAAAAAGGTGGGCAATAAACAGATTGAATGTAAAGGATGTAAACGAAAGATTTAGGAAGAGTATAAAGGAAGGACTAATGAAAAATCCTAAACAAACTTCAATTGCAGATGAATGGGCACTTTTGAAGAATGAAATAACACAATCCACAGAAGAAAACATTGGTAGGAAATAAAGAATAGGTAGAAAACCGTGGATCACTCAGGATATACTAGAATTGGTGGATGAAAGGCGGAAACACAAGAATGTAAGAGATGAAAAGGGGAAACCCGAATACAGCCATCTGAGAAATGAGGTCAATAAGAAGTGCAAGGATGCGATAGAAGAATGGTTGAAAGAGAAATGTGCAGGTATAGAAAATTGTCTGAAATTAGGAAAAGAAGACACAGCTTATCGAAGGATTAAGAATACATTTGTGGAAAAGAAGACTAAGTGCTGTAATATTAAGGACACAAATGGAAAGCCTCTAACAGATAGGAAAGAAAAGGTTGAGAGATGGAAAGCTTACATAGAGTGTTTGTATAAGGGAAAGGAGATTGAGAATCATGTAATGGAAAGGGAGGAGGAAATTGATGAGGATGCGAAAGGAGATTTAATATTGACATCAGAATTTGATAGAGCTTTGTATGACTTAAGCAGGAACAAAGCACCAGGCATAGATGATAAGCCGATTGAGTTGCTACGCTGCATAGGAGACGAAGGTCTGATCAGGTTATTTCACTTGGTGTGTAGGATTTATGAGACAGGTGAGGTACCCCCTGATTTCAAGAAGAATGTAATCATCCCTATACCAAAGAAAGTGAGAGCTGACAGATGTGAAGATTACCGTACAATAAGATTGATTACTCATGCTTCAAAGATCCTATGCAAACTAATTTACAAGAGGATTGAAAGCCAGATAGAAAGGGAGTTGGGTGAAGACCAGTTTGGTTTCGGGAGAACTGTAGGAACAAGGGAAGCTGTACTAAGTCTTAGGCTGATTTTGGAAGGTAGAATAAGGCAAGATAAGAGAACGTTCATGGCATTTGTAGACTTAGAAAAGGCTTTTGATAACGTTGATTGGACTAAATTGTTTGACATTTGGAAAACTATTGGAATAAAGTACAGGGATAGGAGGGTGATCTACAATCTATACAGAAACCAGACAGCAGTCATTCGCGCTGAAGGACATGAGAGAGAAGCTGATATTCAGAAAGGTGTTAGACAAGGCTGCAACTTATCACCCATACTTTTCAATCTTTACATTGAACAAGCAATGAAGGAAATTAGAGAAAAATGTAAAGTGGGAGTGAAGATTCAAGGAGAAATAATTTCAACTCTGAGATTTGCTGATGACATCGTAGACTTGGCCGACAAGCCTGAGGATTTGAATGAGTTCTTGAATGGTATGGACTCCATCTTACGGAAAGAATACATGATGAAAATTAATAATTGTAAAACAAAAATACTAGAACGCATCCGAAATAAATCAGAAACCTCTATGGACATCAAATTGGCAGGTGAAAAGCTGAAGGAAGTAGGAGACTTCTGTTACTTAGGAAGCAAAATAACCAGTAATGGACGAAGCAAAGAGGATATAAAAAGTAGGTTGGCTCAGGCAAGGAAAGCATTTCTACAGAAAAGGAATCTGTTGACATCGAAGTTAGATTTAGGTATTAGGAAGTCATTTTTGAAAGCCTTTGTCTGGAGCGTGGCGCTCTATGGAAGTGAAACTTGGACTATTGGTGCAGAGAAAACAGGAGAATTGAAGCATTTGAAATGTGGTGTTACAGGAGAAAGATGAAGATCAGATGGGTAGATAGGGTTACAAACAAAGAGGTATTAAGACGAGTGTGAGAGGAGAGTTGTTTCTGGCGACTGCTAATGAAGAGAAGAGCTAGGTTAGTAGGACACATACTAAGACACCCAGGAATAGCAAGCTTAGTTATGGAAGGAAGGGCCGAGGACAAGAACTGTAGGGGTAGACCAAGGTTAGAATATGTTAAAAAAATTGCCTCGGATGTAGGGTGTGGTAGTTATGTAGAGATGAAACGATTAGCTCAAGACAGGGAGGAATGGAGACTGCATCACACCAGTCAAAAGACTGAAGACTCAAACAACAAACAACGTAATGAAACATGGTACATCAATTGTTAATACACATTGTAATGCACTGGCGTCTAATTTAGTTCAATTGTTTACATAACCTCAAAATGGCGGCTGTGCGAAATATTTCACTGGCATTCAATATCTCCGAAACTATTTATTATATCAACCTGAAATTTTGCACGGTGATAAGAGACACTGCTAGAAGTTTATCCATGTAACTTTCAAAAACCTGTAGAGTACAAAACGAACATGGCGGCCAAGCGAATTTGAAACATTTTAATAGACTTTTCTATCAATTTAACCATCTGAGCGCAGTGAAATCTGGTACAGTAAATGACTATACACATTGCAATGCAATGGCATCTAATATAGTTCAATTGTTTACATAACCTCAAGATGGCGGTTGTGCGAAATTTTAAAATTAAGTTTTTATTTCTTGTGTTGTAATCATGCGATCGAAGTGAAAGTTTGAATAATGAAGCTACGCAATAATTTTCCTTTAATGGTACATAACTCTATGGCCTATACATATAACAATCCAAAATGGCGAGTATCCGAAATATTTTGACGGTTCTCAATATCTACGAATCTTTTACAGCAATCAAACTGATTTTTATGTTCATAGGGAGTATGAACAGAAGTTAGCCTATAGGTATTACAGCAACCTGGTGAGCCCAAATCCAACATGGCGGCGACGCGAAGTATTAATATTTAAATGGACGTTTCTCGTGATTTAACCATCTGAGTGCTGTGAAACTTTGCACGTTAAATGCTTATACTATTGTTAATCCACTGGCATCTAATTTATTTCAATTGTTTTCATAACCACAAGAAGGCAGCTGTGCGAATTTTTTAAATCTCGTTTTTACTTCTTGTGTCCTAATCATGCGATTGAAGTTTGAATAACACACATATACAATAATCTTCATGTAATAGTACATAAATAAAAATCCAGCCTGGCGACCATCTGAAATATTTTGACGGTTCTCAATATCTACGAATCTATCAAAACAAACTGAAATTTTGTATGATGATAGAGGCAATTAACATGAGTATGATATATGAAAATAGGCGGTATAGTTCTTCACGGAACTACTTGTTAAATTACGTGACCAGTGGAGCATTATTGCTAGACTGTCAGCATTGAGCTTGGAGGCCTATTGTGACTATGATGAGTGCATGTGTGGACAAAAAGTGAAGAATTTATTATCAAAGGCAGTATCTAACTTCGTAAGAATAGTCTTAATTTTCTTACTGAGCGCGTCAATGACAGCAGTAGGCATAGCAACAATAACAGGAAACTTCAGACATTGGACATTGAGGTACAGTGGGCCTACAGCCTTTTATCATTACCTTATCGGGAATCGTCAGTCTATGTATCCTTTATTTGTG
Source organism: Meconema thalassinum (assembly GCA_946902985.2). Classification (NCBI taxonomy): domain Eukaryota; kingdom Metazoa; phylum Arthropoda; class Insecta; order Orthoptera; family Tettigoniidae; genus Meconema; species Meconema thalassinum. Next base: position 243,411,565 of record OX336395.1, read on the forward strand.
TGTAGATTTAGCGGACGTTATGTTCTGTTTTATTTTTGGAAACATTTGGCGTCAAAATCTATATGTTTACGTAGTGTTAGCATTTACCATGTGCTTGCGCTAGGCCTCCCAGATGACAGATGGGCGGTGTTGCCAAACCTTGTGACACGGCTTGAGAATTGCAGACGGCGATGCCAAAAATCATAATTGATACCGGTAATACTGAAAGGTACCGGTAATTTGTTTCATTGTATTTCAGTTTCCATTATGAAACGGCACAAGGCAAGTGGGGCTCAAAATAGACAACTGAAACCGCAACGTACCAAAGCACTTGAGAGTTCGAAATCGTTTATGACAGCTTTTATAAAAGGAGCACCGAACTCTGAAAACAATGAAACTCAGAAAGAATGTAAATTTTACAGTATCAACTTAAGCTTTGAGATTATTGAATCATGCTGATATACCTGCTGCTTGTCTACCCAGATTTCGGTCAAGGCAGCTCTCTGGGAAGGCAGCTACGAGACTTATCAATGAGAACTTCGACATAGTTCATCAGTGGTCTCATGATTGGAAGATTTTTGCTTCACAGGAGTGCCCAGACATGCCATCTGTCACATCTAAAGTCCCTGGCTTTGATCTGCCTCGCCGGATATGGTCGAAATTGAACCGGATCAAGACCAATTCTGGTGTTTGTGCGGACTCTTTGTTCAAGTGGAACAGGTTACCCTCTCCAAAGTGTGACTGTGGAGCCGTTAGACAAACGGCGAAGCACATTATTCAAGACTGTCATCTAAGAGCCTATGGTGGTAACATAATAGATTTTCTGTCAATGACTCCTGCATCAGTGGACTATATTTTGAATTTAGATATTAAATTATGATACAATATGTTCTTTATTTTTTTCAATATTTCAAATTTCATTAATATATTTTATGATGTAAGTGTGTACCATATCATACGATAAATAAATACATGAATCAAATATTACAGTAGTTAATACATTGGCTAAACACGATGATCTTGATTGGAAGGAGTACAAAGGAAGGCCACCAGGTATGTAATGGAGGACCACAGATCGACGAGTAGTGTGAGTAGGATGATTCAGGATTTGGGATGGGAAAGTCTGCCTGGTAGACGTTCAAGAGCAAGACTGGGGGGTATTTTCTTATCTTACAAGGGGGAAATTGCATGGGAAGACATTCATGAGAGATTGGGAAAGGATGGTTCATATATGGACAGATACAGTCATTCGTGTAACTTAAGATTAAGTCAGTGGAATATTAACTGGGGCAAATATTCTTTCATTGGGAGGAGGGAAGTATAATGGAACAGTTTGCCAAGGAACACTTTCAGCCCTTTGCCTTCTAATGTTGGAAAATTTAAGGAGTTGGTGAGAAAGCACCAGATCAGGAGCCAGTGACATGACACGGATGAGGAATAGTGTTCATTATCCTTATTCATATTTTATAATTGTTTCTTTTTTATTTTCTTATACCAATTAATCCTTGTAATTTTTGCAGTGCTATGAATTATTTATTTTGCTTAGTTTTTTTTATAATTTGCCACCATGGACAGCGTCCACATCTGCAAATAAATATATGTATGTGTTGAACCCTCATTCATACTATCATAGAATAATTGTTCATATTTTATTTCATATGCTGCATTGTGTCCGCAGTCAATTGAAGGATGTGAGCACCTGATGTTGCAAGAGTTGGCCAAGTTGGGGAAGCGAGATATATTTGAATATTAACTTGGAAGCGAGGTCGCTCAAGGGATAGCTGAGCGTCCTTAATGAGTCACAAACCTTTGTTCGCCAAGCAAGACGAAGAGCGCATTGAACGGGGAAGAGAGAAAGAGATACATTTATGACGACTGGAGAGGCGGAGCTACGTGTTCTCTACAACGATATTGAATATGAATCTGCGAATCATACAGGACCAGGCCACTTTTGGCGGGAAGAACACGTGCTCTGAAAAAGCGCGGGAGAGCTATATTTGATTAATTCTCGATGGGATATGATTCCGCGAGGCAGCGCAGGAACCTACATGAAAAACGAAGATCTTTGGTACCACCCGCAGGCTTGTACGACAACTCTTTCGATTTATTGTGATTTAATAGTCCCCACCATAGTACCGTTGACCAGATATGTATAAATAAGGCGACTGTGCTAGCGAAATTGTTCAATTTATGGTGTAGCTAGGAGCTACTAACATGTTATTCTGTTTCAAAATATTTAGACTTTGATCTCCACGTGAGATGACTAATTTTTTGAGGACTCCGTTGGGAGCCAAATGTAACTTTATCATCGAACTTTATTAAATTTTGAGTATTTGACATTGTGCCTAGAAGCAATAACATTAACAGTTGATTATTTTATAATATTTTTTGCGTGTGAAATTCGAGCCAAGTGTTTAGATAGTTAGTTAGTTATTGTTGTTTTAAGGTCATCTGCCCCTTGTGCTTAGATAGGGAAAGTGTCTACGATTATTAATTGCCTAGGACTTTGAAGGTAGTAGCTCTATTGCAATTATAGCAGGAATAGTATAATTAATTTGAACTTTTATTTCATCATTAAGCAGACGTCAAGATGACGAACACTTGGACAACCACTGGGATGATGACCGAGCGATTTTCAGAAATGGTTACCATGGTTGTGTAATTATCTAGTGGGCCTTGGAAGGTGATGTCCGCTGACGTGACGAGCTGATATGTGTTGAGTACAAATATTGATTTATCATTATGTAGTTATTTTGGCATGGGAACCTTGTATATATTTTTCTTGTGATTTTTATTCTTGTTTAATTTGTAGATTTTAAAGCAGTGTCCCGACACTCAGTTGTAAATGCGTGAGCACACGTGACCACTAATTTTATTTTGTATTTGTGTAATTTGTAATCCGTGTACTCGTGTACATGTGCATACTTGATTTGGCGTACACATGAATAGCGGCTAAGGTGATAAGCGGTGCTGGTTAATTAACGATAAAAAATAGCAAGGGGGGAAAACAAGTGTTTGCAGTGATGTTTTGAATGAACAAGTATTAATTTGAGTTGCCTTGTTGCGACATGATTTTGGAAAGAACCGTCCGTTCTTTTATGTATTTAATTTGCATTTTTTGATATTTAGATTGGTTTATTCTTCGGTCGGAATACTGAGATCAGACGCGCGTTGGTGTGTGGAAATTATTTGAGGATTTATTTCAGGTAATTGTCAAAGCCCTGACGTGTGATATTGTGTGACTCTGTGTTTATTATGTGGTATAAGTTGAATTTACGCGCGGGAGATTGGCATAGATTTGCCAAGTCTCTGTCGGCTGCAATAATTACGGATGGTGAGTGATGCTCTACGGAGACCTCAACCAATCCAATGTGGATCTTGTAACTCCAAAGGGAATTAATGAGATAATTATTTGGTGACACACGCATGTTAGCTGAGTTGACAGCTGTACTTCGTCGTATCTTGGGAGCCTGGCATTAATGCTGGCATGGGATGTTGTTCACACGAGGGTGATTTTGACACGTGATAGCGAGAGTCCACACTGAGCGCTGATCTTAGGTATTTCTAGACACAAATGAGAAGGGGGAACGGCCTTGCCATTGACTCAGGTTGTTAATTATAGCTTGTTAGTTCATTTAAAGTTGATATAATATTAAGGGTTATGTTCTCTACGCCTGGGCGGTATATTCATGTGTCGCGTTCAAATGAAATGTTTTTCTTGTATTAATTGTATGCTGTTGAGCATCTGTATTTCATATTTTTTGATATTTTGGTTATCTTGTTGGCACCTTGTTGTGTGTTTCATCTTATAAATGACATGCGGTCATTTGTTGTTGTTTTTGTGTCGTGGTCACGCTACTCATTCTTGTGTTCATTTGTGAAGTCCTGTGTTGAGGCAATTTTGTGGTGCTGTGGGCACATTGGTCCAGATTTCGGCGGAAATCATTGTTTGTAAATATTTAACTTTAGGGAGTGTCGGTAATGTATGTATATTTTGTAGTTGTTTAGTTCCCATCGCTAGGATATCTCAAATACGCATTGGTAGCCTGACGACATTCGCAGGATAGCAACAAATAGCGTATCAAGTACTCTTCCATATTGCATGCTTTGTAACATCACGCACACACATGAGTTGTAGTTTAATCAAGCCATATCTTGGGTCCTGTTATTGTTTGAAATCTCTGGTGAGATAATTTGATTTGTGTGTATATCAATGTAAATTGTGGGAGTAAAGATAAGAGGGTGTTCCCTCAAGTTTGTTTGGAGATTTCCCAAAAATTTCATCATATATTAGTAATGCAAGGCTCTTTTCAGTTATAAAAGAAAGAGTCTACTTTTCCTGCGGATGAAACCGGGCGTTCTCTGCATAAAAACTTGGTTGACGAAACTTTGAAAAAAGGCGAACAGGTTAACAGAACATGGATGTGTTTTCACCATTCAAAAAAGCTGTGTTTTTTTGTTGTGTGTTATTTCCACTAAGAAACATGAAGCTTTAAAAATGAGTCAGGATTTGAAGATCATGAAAACAGCCATGCCCATAGGATTGCCTTTATGGAGTGGAAAAGCTTACAACGAAGGTTAAAACAAGGCTCGGTAATTGACAACACTCTTCAGCAACAAATATTGGAACAAAGCAGAATTTGGACAGAAGTACTGGAACGCATAATTGCTACCATATAGACATTGGCTCAACAGAACTTAGCCCTATGAGGCCACAGAGAATCAGTTTTAGAAGAAACTACATGCAGTTCAGGAAATTATATTGGTCTACTCAAATATTTGTCTAAATTTAATCCTGTTATGAGGGACCATTTTCAATCAGCGTCCAATAACCCTCGACATTTATCATATCTTTCACCTAGAATACAGAATGAAATTAAATTCCTTTTATGGGACCATGTTCGCAGCAATATTATTACTTCCTGCAAACGTGTGAAATACTTCAGTATTATATTTGATAGCACTCCAGATACGTCACATGACGAACCATTGTCATGTGTAATAAGATTTGTGGAAGTAAATCAAAGTTCAGTTGAAATCAAGGAATGTTTTATAGATTTTATTTCAATCAAAGACAACACTGCCAATCGAATTGCTGAGGAAATAAAAAAGAAACTGGTGAAAGATGGCTTAAACATTGCAGATTGTAGAGGTCAGTCCTACGACAATCAGGCGACAATGGCTGGAATTCACAATGGTGTCCAACAACGCTTAAATAATTGAACCATCAGCCGTGTTTGTTCCCTGTGATAACCACTCATGCTGCTCATGCTAATGTTTGTGCAGGGACTTTCTTTGGAACAGTTCAACAAGTGTATGCATTTTTCTCTTGTTTCACTCACAGGTGGAGTGTCCTCAAGAAACATGTCAGATTTTTGATCAAGGACCACTCAGATACAAAATGTAGTTCTAAAGCAGAAGCCTCTTCATGTCAGTTAGATGGAGTGCCTCATGCTCTAGAAAATTTGAGAGACACTGCAACTGAAACCGTCGATACCAGACAGAGTGCATCGCTGTTGATTAATGCAATACAAAGATTTGAATTTGTAACTCTGCTATTTTTTCTGGGCTGAGGTACTCTCAAAAATTGACCGAACGCAGAAAACTTTGCAAATTGAAGGCATTTCATTCACTTATGTAATGACTTGCCTACAAGTTCTCCAAGATCAGCTTAATATGTGGAGAGAAACCCTTCCAGTTGATGTTGTATCAAATGCTACTAAGAAGTGTGAGGGATGGGAGAACCCACGGAACGAAGACAAAGAGTGAAGCGGAAAATGCCAGGGGAGCCACTGATTATGTTAGACTTCCCTGGAAAAATGAAGCAAAGCGGTGCACAATAGAGATCTTAGATATTATTCGCGCGTTAAGTGAACGGTTCACCAATATCAAAGAAATGGATGAACGTTTTGTCCTCTGTAATTTTGATGAATACATTCATAATGAAACCCCAAATGAAAACGTTTTGAACACTCAAAAGAGGAAATGTTTCGAAATTGCAGAGAAGTGCCCTGACGATTTGAACGGAGATGAACTCTTTGAAGATAATAAAGATGTCATAGTTTTAATACGAATATCAAACAAAAATAATAAAAAGATCGACCTGAAGAAACCCAAATATATTTTGTTATATTTATCTTGTTTGGGGTTAGAGGCATACAGTAACTTGACCATCGCTTTCAGGCTACTTTTAATGTTTCCAGTGTCTGTGGCATCTTGTGAACGATCTTTTAGTAAGCAAAAGTTTATTAAAAATGATTTAAGATCGACAATGACACAAGAAAGAATAAGTAATTTAGCAATTTTATCAATCGAACGTGATGTGGCTGCTACTATAGACTTCAATTCTATTATAAATGAGTTTGCATCCATCAAGGGTAGGAAGGAAAATTTTTGTTATGACTTGAAACTTCTTTTTTTTCTCTTTATTTTTATATTTTATTATTTTTCAAACAAACTAACCTTTTAATACATACAGTTTTATTTTATTCATATCTTTGTCTTTGTAATGTATTAAAGTGACATACTACTTATAACAAGTAGTTCCGTGAAGAACTATACAGCCTATTTTCATATATCCTGCTCACGTTAATTGCCTCTATCAACATACAAAATTTCAGTTTAATTGCTGTAAGAGATTCGTAGATATTGAGAACCGTCTAAATATTTCAGATGGTCGCCAGGTTGGATTTTTATTTTTGTACTATTATATTAAGATTATTGTGTACGTGTGGTATTCAAACTTCAATCGCATGATTAGAACACAAGAAGTAAAAACGAGATTTTAAAATTACGCACAGCAGCCATCTTGTGATTATGCAGACAATTGAAATAAATTAGATGCCAGTGGATCAACATTTGTGTAAGCATTTAACGTGCAAAGTTTCACGGCACTCGGATAGTTAATTCGCGAGAAACGTCCATTTAAATATTTATACTTTGCGTCGCCGCCATGTTGGATTGCTGCTCACCAGGTTACTGAAAGTCATATAGGTGAACATATGTTCATAGTCTCTATGAACATACAAATTTCAGTTTGGTTGCTGTAAAAGATTCATAGATATTGAGAACCGTCTAAATATTTCGGAAGCTCGCCATTTAGGATTGTTATATGTATAGGCCATAGAGTTATGTACCATTCAAGGACACTTATTGCCTAGGTTCATTATTCAAACTTTCACTTCGATCGCATGATTACGACACAAGAAATAAAAACTTAATTTTGAAATTTCGCACAGCCGCCATCTTGAGGTTATGTAAACAATTGAATTAAATTAGATGGCCGTACATTACAATCTGCAAAATTATTTACTGTACCACATTTCACTGCGCTCAGAGAGTTAACTCACGAGAAAAGTCTATTAAAATATTTCAAATTCGCTTGGTCGCCATGTTCGTTTTGTACTTTACAGGTTTATGAGTTATACATAGGTAAACTTGCATCAGTACCCTTTATCACCGTTCACAATTGCAGGGTGATATATGTAATAGTTTCGGAGATATAGAATGTCAGTGAAATATTTCGCACAGCCGCCATTTTGAGGTTATGTAAACAATTGAACTAAATTAGACTCCAGTGCATTGCAATGTGTATAAAAATTTGCTGTACCAAGTTTCATTACGTTTGGATAGTTAAATCGCGAGAAAAGTCTATTTAAAAGTCTCAACGTCGCTTGGCCGCCATGTTGGTTTTGTAGTCACCAGGTTTTTGAAAGTCTCATAGGTGAACATCTAGTAGTGACCTTTATCACCGTACACAATTTCAGGGTGATATCGGTAATAGTTTCGGAGATATTGAATGCTAGTGAAATATTTCGCACAGCCGCCATGTTGGATTGGTGAGATGTAACAAAATTTGAAGGGCACGGTCGAGGTCGCCGGGAATAGTGCTATGAACTTACCGAGGTCCACTGATATCGCTCCAGCCGTTTAGATTTTATTAGGGACACACACACACACACCTCACACACACACACACACACGGACAAAAGGTGATCTCATAAGCCTATTTTTTCAAAATTGAAACTAGGCTAAAAAATGGTATTACTTTTAAAATCAGTGCAAATGGTTTATTATTTTTTTCTTAGAATGACATGTTGTTCTGTTAAAATATGTCATTTTTTCAAATTTGAACCTAAATATTTCTGAAATTTATTAATATTTTTCAAAATGGATACCACATATTATTAAGACCACAAAGTTGTATGTGCAAACCAAGTTTGAAGGTAATGGGATCAAAACTCGTGCAGCTGGAACATTTAAAATGATGAAAAATATAGTATTGAGAAAAAGCTAACTTAAGAAGTTCCGTGAAGAACTATACAGCCTATTTTCATATATCCTACTTATGTTAATTGCCACTATCAACATACACAATTTCTGTTTGATTGCTGTAATAGATTCGTAGATATTAAGAACCGACTAAATATTTCGGATGGTCGCCATGATGGATTTTATATATGTAGGTCCTAGAGTTATGTACGGTTACATGCAGATTATTGTGAACGTGTAGTATTCAAACTTCAATCGCTTAATTAGGACACAAGAAAAAAACAAGGAGATTTTAAAATTTTTCACAGCTGCCATCTTGAGGTTATGGAAACAATTGAAATAAATTAGATGCCAGTGGATTAACATTCGTATAAGGATTTATTGTACCAAGTTTCACTGTACTCGGATGGTTAAATTGCGAGAAACGTCCATGTGAATATTTATAATTCGCGTCACCACCATGTTGGATTTGTGATCACCAGGTTATTTAAAGTCCTATAGGTGAACTTAAGTTCATAGCCCCTATGAACATTAAAAAATGCAGTTTGATTTCTAAAATAGATTCGTAGACATTCAGTATCGTCTAAATATTTCGGATGGTCGCCATGGTGGATTGTTAAATGTATAGGCCATAGAGTCATGTACCATTAAAGGAAAATTATTGCGTAGGTTCATTATTCAAACTTTCACTTCGATCGCATGACTACATCACAAGAAATAAAAACTTAAATTTAAAATTCGCACTGCCGCCATCTTGAGGTTATGTAAACAATTGAACTAAATTAGATACCAGTGGATTACAATGTGTATAAATATTTCCTGAACCAGGTTTCAGTGCGCTTGGAACATTAAATCGCGAGAAAGGTCTATTTAAATTTTTCAAATTCGCTTGGCCGCCATGTTCGTTTTGTAGTTAACCGGTTTTTGAAAGTCTTATAGATGGACTTCCAGTAGTGCCCTTTATCTCCGTACAAAATTTTAGGGAGATACCGCTAATAGTTTCAGAGATATAGAATGCCGGTGAAATATTTCGCACATCCGCCATCTTGTGATTATGTAAACAATTGAACGAAGTTAGATGTCGGTGCATTACAATGTATATAAACATATACTGTACCAAGTTTCATTGCGTTTGCTTCGTAAAATCACGAGAAACGTCTATTTAAAAGTCGCAAATTCGCTTGGCCTCCATGTTGGTTTTGTAGTTACCAGGTTTTCAAAAATCACATAAGTGAACTTATAGTAGTTCCCTCTATCACCATAGAAAATGTCTGGATAATATCGGTAATAGTTTCGGTGATATTGAATGCTGGTGAAATATTTCGCACAGCCGCCATGTTGGATTGGTGAGACGTAACAAAATTTGAAGGGCACGGTCGAGGTCGCCGGGAATAGTGCTATGAACTTGCCGAGTTTCATTGAAATCGCTCCTGCCGTTTAGATTTTATTAGGGGGACACACACACACGAATCACACACACACGCACACACACACACACACACACGCACACACACACGGACAAAAGGTGATCTCATAAGCCTATTCTTTCAAAATTGAAAATAGGCTAAAAAATACATATTTATGATCACTGAACTGTGTTTAAATTAAACTCATTGATCCTTGAACCTCTGATTATTAGGGGGCAACTGCCATCTAGTTAACCCCGGGCGCCAAGTAGCCTTGGTACGGCACTGGTTGCCAAACTAACTAACGAACCCACTGGGTTTAGGTTCTTTGAAATTTGATGCAGTGAAACTAGTTGTATGCTTATTTTTTTAAAATCACGCTCACAAAATAAGTACAATGACTTTTTAATTTACGTACTTGTTTGTAAACCATTGCACTGAATGCTTCGTCGCTTAAGGGGATAAACTAAAAATTAGCATTTCAAACATTGGCCTATTGTCTGCATTGACATTGAAAATTGCCTCCTGCAGGACATCCTGCCATTCTTGCAGCATTCTTGATTTCAGTCAGGTTTTCGGGGTCACCATATTGATAGTAGCCTACCGTCACAAGACCCAGAAGCTTCCCTTTGGGCTAGGTCGAGGTAAAATCATCCTGCCAAGCAATCCATGTGGCGAATTTCCGCCTCATCAAAAATCCAGATCCAGCTTTTCAGTCTGCCAACACAGACATGTGCCTAATTAAATTGGAAGGAAGCTTGATGTTCTACGTGACCGTTCATCTCACGATCATGGATTAAGAGACCTCCTTTTCTTAAGTGGAATCGGAACCACAGGACATGATATTTCATTTCAAAAATCTGACATGCATTCACCGGAAATCGAACCCGGCAAACACCTTGATAGATTAAATTGGGCGGGGTGTCAAATGTACCTATTCACACCTGCTTATGTGGACCTACACACTTCTAGGAAGAGGTTTCTATAACTGGCATAGCATGTTTGACATCTAGGTATGGGCATTAAAAGGGACGCATTGATACCAGTGAGAAGAGTGATGGGCTTAAATACCACTACCTGCCATCCTCAAAGTCCTAAACTTAGTCAAACTTTGGGAAGATAGGCAATACACACACAATGTTTCAGCTTTTCACTTACAGCTATTGTTAATTGGAATGCTATATACAGTAGTTTTTAGTTTATAGATGCCACTAATGGCCATTTATTTTCCTTCGGGAAGGAATTTTGGTAGAACATCGGCCGTGGACCTATTGAAAGGAACCGTCCCGGCATTTGCCTTGTGGCGAAAATGGAAAGCCACGAAAGCCATTTTCAGGACTGCTGAATCGGGATTCAACCACACTCTCTAGGGTTGTTTGTACATAGAATGCAGTTTATAAAAGACTGGTGTGTTTGGTTCATGGAATATTTTATTATATTGCAGGTTTGCAATCCATGCGACATTAAAATGTGATGACAAATCAACAGTGAAATTATTTTTACGGAAGTGAATAATTCACTATGAAATTACCGCCTGAATTTTGTAAAGACTACAATAGAAGAAGATATTGTACAGTATATGAATGTTTTTTCATGAATGTCTCTTCATACAAATCCTGGTCTCCTCTGGAGTTTAGAGTGGAGAGAGCGTTCTGCACATAGTGAGACAGTCATTCACTGCGCTATCTTTCTCTGTTCATGCTAGGCTTCTCTACTGACATATGGCAATTCACAATCGTGAAAGAGAAACGACCAAGGCTGGCTACTACGTCTCACATGGGCACTCGCCTTGTTAGTTTTATTGCTCTATTACGTGCCTCTTTTCTTCTGATCGAGTTTGCGGTTTCTAGCATGTTTATTCCTAAACTTAACATTTCGTAGATTCTAAGCACTTGTATATTCTTCAGAATATACACTTAATTCTAGCCTTAATAATGGTTTATTCTTTGATTTTTCTTCCTTTATTTTCGTTTCATCTTTAGCTTCCCTTTTTACGTAAACGACAAAAGAGACATTCTCTTTTCCTGTTCTATGTGCACATTCTTATCCCTTTTGAAACTTTGTTTGAGATGTGCAATATCTTAGTAAGATTCTCTACAGCTCTTCATGCGGCAACTCGTTGAAGCCTTTGATTCCAGTCATTTCAAGAACTACGACTGCAAGTTCCACAACTTTGTAGCAGATGGCATCATTGTCTACATCTACAATCTCGATGAAGATTTAAACTCCAAAGAATCAAAACTGTATTATGTATAATTTGATTTTTTATATTGCCTACTCTGTATCTGTTCCTTTGTTTCTCCCTCCCTTCCCCTCACCGCTCTGGCTCTCCAAGTGTTTGAATCTCTCGATCATTCCTATTCGGGTGCTAAAGTGTGACAGTTCGGCTATTTTCCCAGGAGATGCTTATCTTTCTCTACCATGTGTTGAACGTTTAAATATGAAGAAGGAAGTTTGTAGTTTTACGTGACCGTTAATCGCGAGATCATAAGCCACGGGGCTTTTAAATAGACGCCATGGCTTAAGTTTGTTGTAACGGCTGGCCGAAAACATCAACTGCGCTGCAATGAAGAGATAAGTAACCATCTAAAGTGTTTTAAACCAAATTGAAAAGGTTTCAAACTATTATGAAGGCTATTAATGAACACTTTCGGCTGTAATTAAAATTTCACATACTTGGGCAATTCTCTAACTGCCCAACGAGGGAAATATCTATGCCTTGCTTAAGCTAACTAAGCTCGCTATTGAAAGTCATGCAAAAACCTAGTACTTCTTGTACGAAATAAGGGAGATACTTATCTCCAGCGTGGGAATTTTGCTAAACTTATAGCATGCAAATCATGATTTCTTCTTCGTGGGATTGTTCTGTTAAATCTTGGAACTGTACAAAGTTATTCTTCAACTTCATCGTGGGATTTTGCTCTGCCCCATTTTATATTCCCTTCAACTTGTAAAATTTCAAATCGAGCAATAGACTCTGCCCAGTGATAAACTACACCTGCTACCACCTCAAAACTCTATAACGTCAAATTATTGCTTACTTTCAACTTAAATTGAAGTACATAAACTGCAATAGTGACAATCTATCAATGCTCAACAAAACTGTCAGTGCTACGAAAGGTGTTCGTGTGGCTATCTACCGCGCCGCGTTCCGTTCGAAACAGTAAAATCGGCCAGACCTTAATTCCCCATTTCCTATATCCCCCCAATTTTCTATTACTAACTATTTACCATAATTTAAATAATTTTCTTAATTTTTTTATGAGGCCTTGCCTATTAATAGGCTCCCTCACATTTTCTTCATGTATCACTTCCGTAGTTCTGTATAAATACTCCCTGTGGTTATAAATCCACATTTTAATATGCAATTTCAATTTCCTTCTGCGTTCAGGAATTTGTAATTTCCCTATTGTTAAAATATTTTGTATTTTTTCTTAATCGAGGTTTCACTGAAGTGACCTCTCCCTATTGTACTTAGCATATACGTACAGTATCTCTGCATCAATATTAGTGGTTATAATCCACTTTCTAATCGTCTTCCTGCTACGTTCAGGAATTTCTAACTGTAACTATATATTTTGTCTAAAACTCTTTTCATTTTATTACGAACGCATTCTACTCCAAAATTTATTTGCTTCCTAATTCATTAACCAAAGAATCCTTCCCTTGAAAAGGGTTCTTGTTGTTCTTATTATCGGTCTCAGAACTCTTAATTGTTCAAATTGTTTGAAAACCCTTGTGAGAATTCTTCTCAGACCTTCGAATTGTACAAATTGTTCCAAACTTTATTATTGTTGAGGCATTTAAATTGCTACAATTTCTTGGAGTTCAATTATATTTGCTTGAAGAGCTGTTTGGTATGGCTTTCCTTTTCCCACCTTTTCTTGCATTTAAAAAATAATCACGTGTACTGAATAGCAAGTTTAATACCAGTTTAATCATTTGTGGCGTGTATGGCAAAACTCTTGCTAACACTGCACATAAAGTTTACTTTAGTTAACTCTTGTAAATTATTAAAGGCAAGTATAGCTAGCTCAACCAGATCCCTACTTGAGGCAAATTTGCCTAGTGATACAATTTACTTATGAATTGTAGTTTTGCCTAAAGTTAGGTTTGTTTTCCTTACCCCTTCTAAACATGAAGTCGGCACCTTGCTGGATGAAAGTTTAGTCATATATAAACACAACAATTTTTTTAAAGTAACTTCCACTAGTTACTATATTCTCATCAAAAACTTAGAGGGCTTTCTAGCTCTGTCTACATTGAGGGCAATCGGTACCCCTCTTGGGGATCCATCCTCAGCCAGGATAAAAATATCCCAATTAATCCAAATCTCTCCTGCATTGTGAGGAAAAGAAATAATTCAATTTCTTCTTGTCTACACTTGTTCGCCAGTGAACTGCGTTCCCACATAATACCTAAATTCCAGCTCGAGAGGGAAAGTCCACTTGGCACCTGCTTGCCGGCAACCTCAAGTAGCTTCTCTCGCATCACAATACTTGTTCATAAGTACTAGGCTTTAGTCACTCTTGGTTGCTCTAAGCGTAAGCAAGACTGTTTTCTCTTTAGTAGTTTCATTTAGCAAGTTTTTAGTAGTTTTTCTTAAGTTGACCAATCTCGTAAAATACCCTATAGAGAATTGAAAATCAAGGTTGTTATTTGCTTTTTCGCCTTGCATTTACAAGCCTTATCGTTCCCCAACTATTCTTTCCTGTTTTTCATCATAAAAATAAAGCGATTTTTGGGTTAGCTTCCTTTTTTTTCAAGAAATCTGTTTCTATCCCCAAGCCCCTTCCTTTTTCATATCATCTTCCCTCCGGTAGTGTTTAAGCCTAGGCTTGACCTACCAACTGGCTCTCTGTTGTTATTCAGGAGAGTGGGTTTGAGATTTTATTTGGTGAATATTTTTGTGGCCTTCCAGAGTGAGGTTATTGTCGTTGGGGTTTAGGCTTTTGAGTGTTTTCTTCCACGAGTCGATTGCGTATTTGTTTAGTTCTCGTTTCGTATTTTAGTGTCGTCTTTTGTATGCTATTTTTGACTGCATTGTTCGTGTTCTAAGGTATGTGTTGTGTGCTGTGTTTTTGTCCTGTATTAGTTGTTTAATATTGTCTGGGAGAGAGAAGGTAGTTAGATTTAGTGGTACTGTGCTGGCTTTGGTGGCTGTTATTAGTAGTTGTGTGAATTGAGTGATGTGGTTTTCTAATTGTTGTATTGTGGTTATTGTTGGCATTTTGCTGGGTAATAGGAGGTCAGGCTGTTCCTTGTACTTATCCCACGCTATGCGTTTGGCGTTGATCAGTTTGCGAGTGTTCATGTGCGGTATGTCAGCTCCTATTTTAAATATTACTGGAAGGCGGTCTGAGGTGAGGGCGTGGATTACTTCTATGTGTATGTTGAATGAAATATCTTAGATAAGGGATATGGCTAGGACGTCGCCTTCATCTAGGACCCCATTTCTGAGTGTATAATATGTTGGTTCTGATGGTGATATGATGAAGTAATTGTTGTTGGTGTTATGGTTGTTGAGTCTAGTGCCATTGTTGTTTTGTTACTGTGTTTACAGTTCAAGTCCCCGGCCACTATTACGTGGTCGTGGTCCAGATCTGTGACTATGTCTGTGAAGTCTGTTGTTCTTTCAGGGGGATTATATGCTGATATTATTGCGTATTGTGTTTCTGCAATGTTTATTGTTATGGCTGTGGCTTCAATGTTTACTAGTGGGGGTATGTGTTGTTGGTTGTGGGATATGGTTTTGCGTACGGCTATGAGTGTTCCTCCTCCTATTTCGTCTCTGTCTCTTCTGTAGATTGTGCCATTGTTGTTTTGTTACTGTGTTTACAGTTCAAGTCCCCAGCCACTATTACGTGGTCGTGGTCCAGATCTGTGACTATGTCTGTTAAGTCTGTTGTTCTTTTAGGGGGATTATGTGCTGATATTATTGCGTATTGTGTTTCTGCAATATTTATTGTTATGGCTGTGGCTTCAATGTTTACTAGTGGGGGTATGTGTTGTTGGTTGAGGTATATGGTTTTGCGTATGGCTATGAGTGTTCTCCGATTTCGTCTCTGTCTCTTCTGTAGATTGTGTTGTTTTTGAGTATGAACCTTGTTGTATTTTTAAATTTGTTTTTCTGCACTAGTAAAATGTCAATGTTATAATCACTGAGGAACTGCTGTATTTGTATTATTTTGTATCGGAAGTAGACGCCGTCTGCATTCCAGGAGCATATTTTCAGACATTTTACTCCCATTGTTGTTGTCCGATTGTATGTTTGTGTCTTGTGAGTGCTGTGTTTAGGCGTGTTATGAGTTAAATTAGTTGTTAGGTGGTGTATTGGAAGATGTGTTGTTTGTTTCATTGACGAAGTATAGTATGATTGGAATGGATTTGGGATGGACATTTTGTGGAAGTTTAGGCGTCGGGGGTTGAGCGCCGATGCGGTTCGTGGGTGGGGAGGCGTCAGATTTGGAGTGCGAGGCCGTTGATGTGGTGGTGGGTTTGAATGGGGGCTCTGGGTCGGGGCCCAGTTGGTGTTGGTAGCAGTGGTTGTCCGGGCGATTGTTGGGTTGCATTTTGTAACTACATTGTTGGTTTATTGGCTGTGTGGCGTTGGAGGGGCATTGAAGCATGTTTGGATGATTGGGTGACTAGGCGTTCTTGAGAGTGCTTTGCTTGATTGTTTTTTCTGGCAGTTCTGCAGCCGTTTGCTTCATGTAGTGTTGGGAATTCAGTAGAGTGAGCATTGTTGAGGAGGTCTGTAAAGTTGGATATTATGTCTTCATCCAAGGGTAGCATTTGGAGCCTGTTTGTGAGCACTGGTGGTGGAGATCATATGGCTTTGGTTTGATTGCTTGTTGGTCTGCTTTGAGTGTTCAGAAGAGTTTGGCGAGGTCGTGCGTACTCTGTGGGGGAGTGGGTGGACGGGCTTTCTCACTGAGGGTGGCGTTGCTGTTGTTAGTGTCCGGGGGAGGGGGGAGGGCGTGAATTCCTGAATTCCAGTTTTTTCAGGTATTCTGGGCATTCCTTTGAGGACGCTATGTGGCTCCCATCACAGGGTGCACATTTTACTTTCACACATTTTTTAGTGATTGCGCATTGATTACCTGTGCATTTTACACACCTTATGTGGAGTGCTTAGTAGCCTTTGGTGTGCCCGTATCTTTGGCATTTGTGGCATTGGGGGAATTGTGTGGCATTTGTTCGTGGGATATAATCTTCAATTTTTATGTTTTGGCAGAATAGGTCGGTGAGTTGGTGTAGTTCCTGATTGTTTGGCGTGCGGTTCATATGTGACCAGAAATAGGGACATGGGGTGGCGTGTTGGAATGAGATCCGTGGTGTTTATTTGGAGGGCCGTGTGAGTTGTCTTACGTGGGAGACGGCGAAGTTGTGTTCTTCCAAGTCGTATTGGATTTCTTCGGTGGTGGCGTCGTTTGGTAGACCTCTTATTATGACGTGTATGACTGTGCGATTGGTAGTTGCGTGTGCGAAATAATTCATGTTGTTTCCTTGTAGTACTGATATGATTTGCTGGTGATCGCTGAGTGAGGTGACTAAGAACGCCGCCGTCGGGGTTTGGCGTCAGTACAAATTTGGGGTCCTGGACTGCCCAGGTGACAAAGTCACATAGGTCCCTCCATTCTTTGGAGGTCCTGAAGGGGATGGGCGGTGGGAGTGTGGGTGGAGCTTCTTTAGTTTGGTTGTTGGTTTGTGGGGGCAAATTTGGTGGTGTTTGTTTTGTTGGACTGGTGTTCTTTGTTGCTGTCGATGTAGGGGACTCGGGGTGTGTGTGGGTGAAGTGGTTTGATTTGATTTGGTGGCTGTTGCAGGTCTACCAGTTTGCGGGTCTGCGCAAGTTCCTTGAGATTTATTGCTTGGGTGGCTTGATTGTTGCGGTGTCAGGGTCAGTGTTGGAAATGTGTGGTTTTGTGTTTTCACCCGGATTCTCCATGGTGGTGTAGAGGGTGAAAACAGGGCGTTAGTGAGTGGATGTTTTATGATTGTGTTTAGGGCGCTACGAATGCGTGAGTTTCGGATGCTGGTGACCTCTGTGTGCTCTGGAGCTGTGAATGCACGAGGTCTCCCCCAGCTGTTGTGAGGTATGTGTTGCCAGTGGTCAGATTAATGTGAGTTTCGCTTTGTGATTGCACAGCAGCAGATGGGATTTAATTTCTCTCACGATGTAAGCTTAATGGGTCCTAGTAGGAGCAGCCTTAAGCTTCATGACGACAATATATTACCCTAATGTTAGTTTTAGACATCGCCGTCTGCTATGCTCTAACGCCTTCCCATTCAGCTCGAGTTGTGAGCTAAGCCACGAACATCCCCTTATTGACGATCTTCCCGACAGTAGCACTGCTAGGTTTGACCGATTGTGAGCCTTGCCAAGCGCGCAATATTTTGCTTAAGTCTCTAATTTTAATATCTGACAACTTTGTTATTTGTCACATGAGTTGACATGCGGCCTGGGTTGGACATCTTCCCAAGGTCGAGACTTGGCTGAATTCTGTCCAGCATGAGAGCACGAAATTGACGCCATACGAAGTTCACTTCGGAAAAAGACCACAAAATGAACTAGCGAGGGTGTTGGGATTAAATGAGGGTAAGCAACCGGGGATGGATTACATTATCCAGTTGGCGAAACAGAATTTAACTAAGTCAGCACAAAAGAGAATTTGCCAACAAAAAGAAACTAAATTTGACCTATTCGAGCCGGGAGACAGAGTCTTACTTAGAGTGCCGAAACAGTCAAATAAGCTAGAGAAAGTCATGTCCAAGTTCTTTTATCTCTACGAGGGCCCATTTATAGTTTCCAAACGTATTGGCAAAACAGCATATGTACTGGAGAATAGTGAGGGAAACAGATTATACGGGACGTATAATATACATAGTCTACGAAAATATGTGTCATAAAGCGAGTGTGTTTAGCTGGCGAGCCAGCCTATGAAATGAGTAAGTGTGGTATTTGGTGCGTGGAAGATCTGGTCTTCAAGGCAGGCGTATCAGAAGTCACACAGGGGGGTAGTATGTAAGTAAATGAGAGTTTTTAAGGTACAGGGAAATATGACGGGATTGTCGGATGCTCTTGAGCACTAAAATGTCTCGATACACCAAGGCCAGAATTTGGTAGCGCTGGTGAATTCCCATTTGCCTCCAAGAGATGGGTGAGCGCTTGGACAGGGTATTTTTGCTTAAGGCGTCCACGAGGCAAAAGATGGGCCATCAGAAGGCGAGACAGTCCTTCATGAAACTCATACATATCAGGACACGTGATTTCTGTTTATGGCCTCGCCATGTAAGATTTGTGTGTAATTTAAGGCAATTTGTATAATGGAATTATTTGTGTGAGGAGAACGGGTCTGTGTTGAGATCTAGTATTAAGTAGAATATGGTCTACGGGAACTTAACAAGACAGGGCGATTACGGCACAGAAATATTTGGTGTTATATGTAATGCACATTTACTGTTTTTCTTTCAGAAGTCAATATTAATTTAATCTGCTTTAAAGAGAGATTAAGTATTATGGTCACGAGGCGCTGCCACAATAGTGTGATCGTGTGCTCAGTGATAAACTTGATCATTAACCCAACAAACAATTGTATCAGGAGAAGGAATTGGTCTATATCTAATGCTACCTACTGAAAGCAAAGATTGCATTGTAAAAAAATGAATTTATTATATAAAACAAGTATAGCAAAATTAATAATAATAATAAGTTTAAAATTTAAATTGGAGCGTTGCGATTTTAATATTACCGATAGAAAATTACGTGAAAACGGAGTCTGATAAATTGATTTTACTCTTATTTCCAAGCTATGAAGTTACTGAAATATGAAATATTAAACAAAGAAAAATGAGAGATTGCGTATTTCTGCGTCATTTGCGCTTACCACTGGAAATTGCTAAAGCATTTCCCTCGTACTGGATGATGCTGTGTGCTTCCCACAGTCTCCTGGACGTCGCCATCTTCTTCGTTATTTGATGATATTCTGATAGATTAGATAATTCTATGGTCCGTACATCGGACCCAAACACTCAACAACCACACTGGTTAAGTTTTACAAAAGTTAGTCCTCCACTCCACGGAACATCGGAGCGACTCCCGCGTATAACCACACTCGGCAAGAACTACACAGATTGTCCACGTTCCACGGCGCGTCGAACGATATATGCACCTGTCGGCTCCCCCACTCCAGTCCAGACTTCTAGCTTGCGTGGTCTCCACTGATTGGCTGCACCCCACGCGCTATACTCCCCTCCTCTGCCTCATTACACTCCGCGGGAGGGAGAAGTCGTTTTCCGTTCCAACCATTCGCCTTTTCTTGACGATGCGACCCCGCTTGCGTAATACTTCTCGACAGGAATCAGCTTGTATTTGAATTCCCAGTGAGTCACGTCTCTCGATATACCCTAACTGACGAAACTCCGTAAAATTCCGTAATCACATAATTTTCTATGATATTGTCGTTCGTAATAATTTGCTTGATAGCGTTTTCTAAGACATAGAAAACCTATCTGTATGCTTATAATTTTTATAAAATGCTCCGAAAATATCTTAATAATAATTATAATAAATTAATAATAATAATAAATTAACATGAAAATTCTCTTGGCTGAACAATTTGCCGCGTAAATAAATATAGAATGGCTTCCTACTGACTTATGCCAGTGGCATAAAAACCCCTCGAAAAACACGTTACATATTCGCCTCGGATCATCGGATGATTTACCGTGACGACGGTCCATTATCCGATTATCCCAGACACGTTAATAATCCCCATCCAAAATACATATTACATAAATGAAATCACCCTAAATTACAGATATATACACTCATAATTTTTCTTCACGCACTTTGCGTCAAAGTTTGTTGTCACTATGGATTGCACTTTGCAACCAGTCCAATGTTTTACATATAGAGTAGTGTTCCACGGATATTTCCGCCTCTCAAATTGCTCTATGTTGGAAAAATAGACATAATTAATGTGTCTGCACTATGTATTTATGATGCCATATCACACGCATTGAAGGTGTTCTGATATATTTATATCACCATAGAACTTCCTAATTTCACTGGAGGTCCCTTCCTTATTGTGAAATTAATCCCACTTATCACTGAGCACACGATCACACTATTGTGGCAGCGCCTCGTGACCATAATACTTAATCTCTCTTTGAAGTAGATTAAATTAATATTGACTTCTGAAAAAAAAAACAGTAAATGCCCATTACATATAACACCAAATATTTCTGTGCCGTAATCGCCCTGTCTTCTTAAGTTCCAGTAGACCATATTCTACTTAATACAAGTTCTCAACACAGACCATTTCTCCTCACACAAATAATACCTTTGTACAAATTACCTTAAATTACACACTTACAAATCTTACATGGCGAGGCCGTAAACAGAAATCACGTGTGCTGTTATGTATGAGTTTCATGACGACTGTCTCGCATTCTGATGGCCCATCTTTTGCCTCGTGGACGCCTTAAGAAAAAATACCCTGTTCAAGCACTCACCCATCTCTTGGAGGCAAATGGGAATTCACCAGCGCTACCAAATTCTGGCCTTGGTGTATCGAGACATTTTAGTGCTCAAGAGCATCCGACAATCCCGTCATATTTCCCTGTACCTTAAAAACTCTCATTTACTTACATACTACTCCCCTGTGTGACTTCTGATACGCCTGCCTGGAAGACCAACTCCTCCCACGCACCAAATACCACACTTACTCATTTGATAGGCTGGCTCGCCAGCTAAACACACTCACTTTATGACACATACTTCCGGAGACTATGTATATTATACGTCCCGTATAATCTGTTTCCCTCACTATTCTCCAGCACATATGCTGTTTTGCCAATACGCTTGGAAACTATAAATGGGCCCTCATAGAGATAAAAGAACTTGGCAGCACCAAAGTGTCCTAATTCCCTATGAATGAACCAAATTAGCTCCTCCCGCAAAGTGGCAGGAACACATATTGCCCACCGATTATTCTTACATTTCCTTGCAAGAAGCCCATCCTGCATCTTGTACGTGAACCGTCCTACTTTCACATATTCTTCTTCACCTATTTCCAACCTAGCCAGTGGCTCCTTTAACTTAACGTCATCACGTTGCTCCACTAGCATATTTCTCAGTGTCTGTAACGATGCCCTGTTGCTACTGTCCACACATGCACATATTAAAATACTGTCCTCTGCTTTAACCACAGGATAATCCCTACATAAATTAGTGTCCCTCGATAGCATGTCTGCAAGAATGTTATCTTTACCTTTAATATATTTTACTGTGAATTCGTATTCCTGCAGAGCAAGAATCCACCTACTAACTCTGTTAGAACTGAGTTTACAAGTCCTCATGTACAGTAATGCATGGTGATCTGTGTGGATCTCAAATTTCCCCCCTACTAAATATATTCTAAATTTCCCTAAACTGAAAACAATACCTAAAAGCTCTAACTCAGTAATCGTGTATCTTTTCTCTGCTGCTCTCAGTCCTCGCGAGGCTAAAGATACAATGCACAGATTACCCTCATCATCTTTCTGACATAGTACTCCAGCAATGCCTATATGTGAAGCATCTGTCATAACCACATATTCCTTATCTTTTAGCGGATATTTCAGCACTACAGCTTTCTCAAAACCTTCCTTCAGCGCTCTAAAAGCCTGATCATGCTTGGACTCCCATCTCCACCGAGTCCCACTTTTAAGCAATTCCCTGAATGGTTCTACCAACCCTGAGTATTTAAGAACGAACCTCCTGAAAAAGTTGCAAATTCCCAGGTAAGTTTTTAACTGTTTAACATTCTGTGGCACCTCTGCGTTAAGTATCTTATTAACCCTACTTTCTTCTGGTGTTACACCTCTACTCGACACTCTATGACCTAAAAATGTCACTTCTGACTGACAGAATGACGACTTAGACAGCTTCAAAGTGAACCCTGCCTGATCTAACTTCTGAAAAACTATATTTAAATGACGTAGATGCTCCTCAAAACTGCGTGAACTAATTACCATATCATCTATGTAAATGGTTACAAACTCTCCTGTGTCATCCCCTAATGCGATGTTTAAAGCCCTAATTACAGCTGCTGAACTACTATTTAACCCATAAGGTGTTCTACAAAATTGATAAAGGTTATATTTATGACTAAAAGCTGTAAATGGTCTATCTTCGTACATAAGTGGCACTTGCCAAAAACTGGAACTCAAATCTACACAAGTGAAATACTTCTTCCCCTCAAATGTTTGCATTAATTCCTCTATTGACATAGATTTCAGCTGATCTGAACTAATTCTACTGTTAACCAAACGAGCGTCTAAACAAATACGAACAGTGCCGTCGGTCTTGGGTACCGTGATCAAAGAATTAACATATGGACTGTTAGAGTGCTCAATAATCCCATCTTCAAGCATCTGGTTAATTTGTGCCTCAACTGCACTCTGATAAGCGAAAGGTACAGGATATCTATGTCCTGTGAATACTGACCTATCAATAACGTTCAATGAATGTGTATAGCAATTGGCCATACCAATGCGATCCTCAAACCCTCTCCTATTACACCATAACACATCATAGAGCCGAACACATTGTTCCACCTCTATATCTCCCTGAAATGCAGCATCGCGTAACGAGTCCTCTAGACTTCCGTTCGTAATCACACTGCCCACAAAACATGGAGAACCCCGCTCTACGGCTGGCGATATCTCATTTAAAGTACAAATCACACCTACAATACTACTTCTCTGAATTTGGTCATTGAACGCTACTTCTACTTCAGAATCTCCCCATTTAAATTTCAAACTCCCTACATCATAACATAAGTTACCAGACACTCTACTTAGCCACTCTGAACCCAAGATAACACTGAATACTAAATTTGGAATTACAAGGCAAATCTGCTTCTCTACATGATTATTAATTTTAATGTCTACTAAAACTTGCTTAGAAATTACTTTAGACCTCTTCCCAACAGCTGTGATAACAAAAGTGCTTTTAATTGGCATCTCCTCAAAATTTACTCCAGTTCCTTTCATTTTATCATAAAATGCACTACTTATGCAACTCTTCATACAACCACTATCAATTAAAACATCTGTGTACGCCTCGGACACGTTAAATTTAACTATGGGGCTCTTACTAACCACTTCCTGAATAATACCTTCATCATTTAGTTCATGTAATAATTCATTTCTTACATTTAGGTCATAGGGTTCCTGTATAATTGTATGGACAGGGCATGCTACAGACTGAGATTCTGACCTTACTTCGCAGCCTGGTTCGCGTTTAAAGAACCGCTACAGCTGGCCGTAGTACTACTAACTACTGAACTGGTCTGGTTGTTCTGGGCCTTGTTGTCATTGTTTGGCTGTATATTACTACCACTAGGCTGTCCTCTTCCTTGACCCCTATTCTGGTTGTAATTATTGTCATTATAATTTCTCCCTTGATTTCCCCTGAAATCATTGTTTCTCCCTTGATTTCCCCTGTAATCATTGTTCCTCCCTTGATTTCCCCTGAAATCATTGTTCCTCCCTTGATACTGGTTACCATAGCCATTTCCTCTGTTCTGATTTAGCTGATTATTATTATTTCTATTTTGAGCGTTGGCCCCTTCGCCACCGTTTCCTTGAACTTCTTGATGCCTGGCCTCGTTAGGTCTATTATTATTATTACCCTGGTTTCGATTGAAATTGACCTCATAACCCCCTCTCCTTAGTGCATCAAATGTGCTTAACAAATTTTCTACTTGTGATATAGTCTTTACATTCTGGATACATGCAGCCTCCTTGATCCTATAGGGAAAGTGCCTAAGTAGCAACCTTACCACATCACTTTCCTCCTTCAAGCCATCCAGATATTTACACACTAATACCTGCCCTAAAAAGTATTCGGTCATGGTGGAGCTTCATTTAGGGTTATATTTACCACACACTACTCCCTCTCGATGCTGCGACTGAATAACCTCATTCCAGAACTTATCACAGAATTTCATTTTAAAATCATTAATATCCGTAAACTTGTCTCTGTAGACAGCAAACAAATTCCTCGTTTCCCCCACAAACACTTGTTCTAAAATTTCAACTACCTGGCACCACTCAATACTACCATTTTCCAACCTCTCCCCGAATTTATTTTCTATAGTGTTCATGAACTCCATTGGGCACCCCTGTCGATTGCTGAACTTACCCAGTTCTACCTCCCTGTGTGTGCTATTCACAAAAACTGGCCTATTCTGACTATTTTCTTGCCTGATCCTAGCTTTTAATTTTAACTCTAATTCTGCGATTTTCTCCTCAGCCTTCCTCTCAATACTGTTTACTGTTAATTTAATGTTTCCTTCTGATTCTTCTACTTTATCATATAGCTTTGCTTGTTTCTCCTCAATCTTGCTAATGCTCTCTCTATTATTCTCTCTTAAATCATTCACCTCTGCAACTATTTGCGAGTGGACTTTCTCAATTCTACCCCCCAGCTGTTCCTTAACCTCTTTAGTAGCTACCTGAATTTTGTCAATTTCTCCCCCCAATTGCTTTTTGACCTGCTGTGTTTCCAGTTGCACTAGTTCTTTTAAATTTTCAGCCTGTGTACTGATTCTAATTTCCAACTCCTCCTGTACTTTTCCTAATTTTCTGTCTACATCTGCAATAATCTCTTTAGCCTTTTCTTCCATCACCCCCCTGATCTCACCTCTAATCAGTTCGAATTTGTCACTCATTTCCCTACTGTTTTGTTCTAATTTAGCATTTAAAGTTTCAGTACTCTCTCTATTTTCCTTACTGTTTTGTTCTAATCTGGCGTTTAAAGTTTCATTACTCTCTCTATTTTCCCTACTGTTTTGTTCTAATTTAGCATTATTCTGTTCTAATTTTGCATTATTCTGTTCTAATTTTGCATTTAAGGCTTCTGTACTTTCTTTATTTTCCCTACTGTTTTGTTCTAATTTTGCATTATTCTGTTCTAATTTTGCATTTAAGGCTTCTGTTCTTTCTTTATTTTTCCTACTGTTTTGTTCTAATTTTGCATAATTCTGTTCTAATTTTGCATTTAAGGCATCACTACTAACTTTGTTCTGATACATGAACTCGAGAAGTAAAGTTTTTAATTCTGGTTGGCCGCCTACACTCCCTGTTTCAGTATCGGGATTTACCTCCGCTACCCCGGTACTACCATCACTCGACATACTGCTCGTATCATCACTCTCCAGTTGATGACCACTACGTAACCTCATCTGTCTTTCTTTCTCATCCCCCATAATGATATACACTGATAAAGACAAATAACCCCCAAAATACAGGCACAGAAATATATACCCTTCTCCTTCCACAAATGTTATTAGGTTTTCAGCCCCAAGTTGTCGGCGACAAATGAAACGGTTTCGCTAGCCCTCACTGTTGGGTGATAAATGTTACTGTTGACCTTTGCCTAAGCTATGTTGTTTTAATGGGCGCCAAGACCTCAATGCAATGCTGAAATCTAAATTTGTATTTAACAACGTCTAGCTCTGGGAGAACACCTTCAAGAATCTATTCACTCAGATCGTGGTATGATTTGATCATTAACCCAACAAATAATTGTATCAGGAGAAGGAATTGGTCTATATCTAATGCTACCTACTGAAAGCAAAGATTGCATTGTAAAAGAAATGAATTTATTATATAAAACAAGTATAGCAAAATTAATAATAATAATAAGTTTAAAATTTAAATTGGAGCGTTGCGATTTTAATATTACCGATAGAAAATTACGTGAAAACGGAGTCTGATAAATTGATTTTACTCTTATTTCCAAGCTATGAAGTTACTGAAATATGAAATATTAAACAAATTAAAATGAGAGATTGCGTATTTCTGCGTCATTTGCGCTTACCACTGGAAATTGCTAAAGCATTTCCCTCGTACTGGATGATGCTGTGTGCTTCCCACAGTCTCCTGGACGTCGCCATCTTCTTCGTTATTTGATGATATTCTGGTAGATTAGATAATTCTATGGTCCGTACATCGGACCCAAACACTCAACAACCACACTGGTTAAGTTTTCCAAAAGTTAGTTCTCCACTCCACGGAACATCGGAGCGACTCCCGCGTATAACCACACTCGGCAAGAACTACACAGATTGTCCACGTTCCACGGCGCGTCGAACGATATATGCACCTGTCGGCTCCCCCACTCCAGTCCAGACTTCTAGCTTGCGTGGTCTCCACTGATTGGCTGCACCCCACGCGCTATACTCCCCTCCTCTGCCTCATTACACTCCGCGGGAGGGAGAAGTCGTTTTCCGTTCCAACCATTCGCCTTTTCTTGACGATGCGACCCCGCTTGCGTAATACTTCTCGACAGGAATCAGCTTGTATTTGAATTCCCAGTGAGTCACGTCTCTCGATATACCCTAACTGACGAAACTCCGTAAAATTCCGTAATCACATAATTTTCTATGATATTGTCGTTCGTAATAATTTGCTTGATAGCGTTTTCTAAGACATAGAAAACCTATCTGTATGCTTATAATTTTTATAAAATGCTCCGAAAATATCTTAATAATAATTATAATAAATTAATAATAATAATAAATTAACATGAAAATTCTCTTGGCTGAACAATTTGCCGCGTAAATAAATATAGAATGGCTTCCTACTGACTTATGCCAGTGGCATAAAAACCCCTCGAAAAACACGTTACAGTGTAGAGGGTGAAAACAGGGCGTTAGTGAGTGGATGTTTTATGATTGTGTTTAGGGCGCTACGAATGCGTGAGTTTCGGATGCTGGTGACCTCTGTGTGCTCTGGAGCTGTGAATGCACGAGGTCTCCCCCAGCTGTTGTGAGGTATGTGTTCCCAGTGGTCAGATTAATGTGAGTTTCGCTTTGTGATTGCACAGCAGCAGATGGGATTTAATTTCTCTCACGATGTAAGCTTAATGGGTCCTAGTAGGAGCAGCCTTAAGCTTCATGGCGACAATATATTACCCTAATGTTAGTTTTAGACATCGCCGTCTGCTATGCTCTAACGCCTTCCCATTCAGCTCGAGTTGTGAGCTAAGCCACGAACATCCCCTTATTGACGATCTTCCCGACAGTAGCACTGCTAGGTTGGACCGATTGTGAGCCTTGCCAAGCGCGCAATATTCTGCTTAAGTCTCTAATTTTAATATCTGACAACTTTGTTATTTGTCACATGAGTTGTGTAATATGAGAAGTGCAGTTGAGTTCACTAAATGTTTATATTTTGTATTACTTACAGTAGATTCAGTACTTTCACTACGAGTCCATAATTTTGTCATGCCTATGGAATATACAGGCAGGTATGTTTATTTAATTTAATTTAAGGACCAATCTTATGTTGTGCCGACGTAATATCTTGTTACGTATAGTCTCTTGAGCATGAATAGATATTCTGTATTGTGAAAGCTGATGTCGAAGAGAAGTACAGGTAATACTTTTAATTGTCGTAGATGATTGTTGGCCACGATGATATACTGCTGTGGTTCATACTGCAAGATTAAGAACGGGAGTGTAAAAGGCTTTTCGTTTCATGAATTGCCGTGTAATGCAGAATTAAGACCGAAATGGCTTTAAAATGTTTCTTGAGAAAAGTTCTGACCAAAATTTGAGTTAAAAACTTCTCACGTATATGGGCTGCACTTTCTTGAGTCTGTTCATCGCCCAGGGCTTAAAATAAAGAAATTGAAGGACAGTGTCTTCCCCACGGTATTCGTGGATTATCCTGGCCATAAAGTATCGAAACCAACATTAGAGAGAAGAAATCTCATGAAACATGACGCAAACCATGGCAAGAAAAGATAGCGAGATGATGATAACGTGAGAAATTTTCACGATAGTAATGACGTCACACCCATAGCCAAAGTGGCGTATTTAACCAAGGGAGTTGTATAATTTGATATTCCTTAAGATGACCACGTTTATGGTTTGCGAGGTCATGGAAACAAGTTTATTGAAATTCAGACAGATAGTCATCACGTAATAAATTCGCTGACGCTGGAAGACATTTATCTTCACATAGATCAGAATTGTGGCGTGCCAGTAACAAAAGTAAAAAATTACAAATGGAACTAGAATCCCAAAAGAGACAACTACACTCAGTATGATTACCAATACCATGGATCTTTAAAGTCTATACTAAATATTAACGAACGTGGCCCTTCCAATTCCAAATGTTCATTCATTTTAAAGCAAATAAAAACTCTAACAAGAAATCACCAAGATGGACAGAGGATTCAGTTAAGCAATGTGTTATATGGGAATTCATTTTACTGAAGGGATAGAATTTCGCCAGAAGTGCGTAATTAATTTAAATTACCATCGAAGAGCACACTGAGCCATCACATAGGGGACACTTCATGTGAAACAGAAGTACCTAACAAATTTAGTGAAAAACAGGCTTCTTCTCGAGTCTGAAAGGCTGAATGAAGTTGAAAAAAAGTGCTCTCTAATTATTGACGAAATGTCAATCAAGCAGCAATTGCAGTACGACAATAAACTCGACCCACTTTTCGATCGCCAGGACATCTCTAATCATGCCGACGCTCTCAGGTGTGAAAATAGTTCAAACTCGTCAGATGCAAAAGTAAATCGGAAGGTTCTTGCAAACAACTTACTGGGCTTCGGATATGTGGCTTATCTACTAGTTACAGAATTGCTACGGCATATTTCTTTTCAAAAATACTTTTGTATTGGAACTGAACACTCTAACTCTGTAAGTACGGTAATAAAAGAGGTGGTAACTTGTGGCTTTGTGATTTTAAGATTAGTTACTGACAATCATAAAACTAATTTAAATATGATGAGAAGACTGTCGAGTGGAAAAGAAATAAAGCCACCGATATTGAAAATCAAACAGACTTTTATATCTCACTTTCAATCATTGTCAGATTTTAAAGAATGTAAGAAACAGTCTCGTATAAAAGACCATGAGAGATGGACATGAAGAAATAGCTGGAGAGTAGCCTATATAGACAATTTATATAAACTACAGTCCAGGAAATAATCAAACCCGTCCCCTTCCTTACAAGAAAGCATGTTGCACCGACCAACGTTGAGAAAATGAACGTATAAAGGGCGAAAGAAGTCTTTTCTACGGAGGTCATAACTGCTTTGGTATGCCTGAAGGACAGTTCTTCTCATTTTAAGAACAAGCCTTTCAGAACTGCAGCGCAACTATTGCTATTTTGAAAGTATTTAAGAAATGGTTTGGAATTCACGATTTAATTAGTAGGCCTAAAAATTAGTACAGTATCGCGATAAAATGCATTTCTTCGACAAGAGCGACGAGAGATTATTATGGATAAAAGGGGAATTTCCGTCGTATCTAGCAAAGACCAAGGAATCGATTCTTGAAAATGCCATGGTATTTTTGAGTAAAGAAACTTATGAAGCTATTCTTCTGACTACTTTTCCGACCGTTCTGTGTATAAGGTATATTTTGTCTTCTGGATTTCATGTCGTAGGTACTGACAAGGCCATTCAACAGAGACTCTATAGAGAAGGTCTTTAGCAAATTGAGACACATCTGGGGAAACAATTGCATGCTAGATTGTAGGGCTGTATGATGATGATAATTGTTGTTTTAAGGGGCCTAACATCTGTAGGGCTGTAATATTGAGCGTTAACCGAATATGGAAAGCAGGCTTTTATTCCCTCTCATCCCATACTCGAAAAAGCAAAGAAAGCCTAACCAACATAGTCACATCCAGTAAGGACCTGCAGAAACCTGAGGTAGAGCAGACTTCTATTCCTGATTCAGTTAAGAGTAGGCTATATTAAGGCAGTGTCCCAATAGTACAATTTCAGCCATAGTGAACTAGATAGTAGACTACTTTACCGGATGTGACATCAGCAAGTCGTGATCCAATACTGCTTAGCACATAGCAATCAAGTCCGTAGTACGTAGTGAACGAAAGTGTATGCTAGATTGGGCGACTTGACGACTTGTACAAGGAAGTTATAGAAAATGTAGGTTATCTTTGATTTTTGACTTGATTGTCAAGCCTCTTCGTTTGGGACTTTGCCTATACTCTGCCATCAACCATATTCTTTGCCATCAACCGTGCTTCAACCCACGTGCCTTGCTCTGTCTTGATCTTGATAAGTTAATTATGGACAGTTGTTCTGCGGAAAACTCTCTTCCGGTGGAAAGCATAAATGGTGCGGAATTTAAAAGTAAGTACAATCACATATTCTTTGGTACCATACACTATAACTTAAACGTTTTTTAATACAAGCCATGATTTTTTAGCATGGCTATCAGTTTAACTTTTGCCTACAGACCTAGGTTATGTGATGAAAATATTTCAACTTATTTGACTCGTCACTAACACAGATGGAAATATTTAATTAAAGACACACATGGGTGCTGGGGATCCGTTTTTAGAATTTTGGTCACTGACGGCAGATTAAAATAAATGAATAGGCACTACCTTGTTATAATAATAACTTGGTT
Source organism: Meconema thalassinum (assembly GCA_946902985.2). Taxonomy (NCBI): domain Eukaryota; kingdom Metazoa; phylum Arthropoda; class Insecta; order Orthoptera; family Tettigoniidae; genus Meconema; species Meconema thalassinum. The sequence continues at coordinate 243,442,683 of OX336395.1, forward strand.
AATTTATTAGTAATTAAACATAGTATCATTTTAAAAATTTTAGGATTTTTTAAAAATGGCTACGCCAATAAATCACTTTTTTTTGTGAAATTACTGCTGTTGAAGAATCATATCTGCATTTCTTTCAGTACTGTATTGTAGTTACTTACTTATTTAATGTGTATAAAACTGAAAATGCACTTAATTTTCGAATTAAATGAATGATGGAAAGAAACCGGGTAGCGCTGAATGAACATAGAACGTGCGATAACATTCTTTACAATACATGAATTAGCCAAAATACCTTAGCCTATGAAACGATGAGAAATACATCAGGGAGCGATGATTTAATAGATATTTCCTCCTCCGCCTTCTATGACCCACCCAGCCATCCCAAATAGGATCACGAATTATATGGCGAAAATTACAATTGTGAGCGCCATTGTTCAAATCAATCGTCTTCAAAACAGTACCATGTCAGTACTGCCAACCTTGCCCTTACGGTACTGTGAAAAACAAAGAAGCGCCCAGTTCAATCTCTTGTGCGCAGCAATCAGTTCATTACATAGTGCGCCGAATTGTTGTGGTTTTGACAATGGTTACAGCCTAACGCGCCCAGATTAATGGTTTTGTGTCAACGGTGCCCCGCTAGCTACGCGCGGTCAAGGCCGCACCTACCCTCGACCTTCTAACCTTCGTTTTGTCCAATTCAGATCAATGAGTTTTGACAATGGTTACAAACTAACGCGTCCCGATGATTTTTTTTTTGATCAACCGTGATTTTGTATCGCAAGAATGTGTGCGCCTCGGTGCGTGCCGCTAGAGTGCACCTGGTTGACAGTTGAACGAGATGCAAGGGCTGTCGAAACATGGCAGCCGTTTTGAAAATAGCAATAAATAAAAACGCATACTTACGAACTTTAGCACATATATGAGGTTCAGTAGTGACCTGGGTTCGTAATTTCAATACGTAATATCGCCCTGAAGATGAAACAAGGACACAAGGTATGTAAAAGTGACATTCATGTCTGCTGCAAGTGTATAATCCGCGTTCCACTTACATTCAGAATTAATGAAAACTGCACCTGTCTTTTAGCAGATAGGCTTCATATCAGATAATGTGATTGGAAAGGTATCACACACAAATTCACAAATTATTTTTATTTTTTTCATTTACGCTGCGTTATTTAGCCATCAAGGTGACAGAATCGCAGCCATTGTCCACTATAACATCCAATAGAGCCAATTCCTTGCAGCAATTTGGACACATAACATAGCCACTTTTACTACACTTACGCTTAAGACACAGAAGTGTTCCGAGGATCCGATGACTTATTTATGGCAGACCGGGTAGAATAATTAACCGAACGCAATGTCATCTCAAGGCTAACTAAAGGGAATGGGCATACGCAGTAGCCAGCTCCAGGCTGCAGACCGCTGAGACAGAAAATGAAAAGAAATTTTGTTCGGGTTCCCTGCACCCATGTGTGGCAGTTACGGGTTAGTAGTTCTTTAAGCAGCTTCACGTACCGACTAAGGACGTGTGGTGAAATTGTGTAACATACCTAGTTATCAAGTAGTATTCATTTCATTTTTGTTTCTTTTCAGGGTCAGAGGAGACAACATTGTCCTTTATTAAGTTAAGGATTGCGCACCACGAGCTCTGGGCTCTGCGTCGGTGGGCTACTCCACTATATTCCAAAAAATGAATGCCGGCGGGAATATTTCGCCACCGATATCGAAAAGGTTACTTGAAAAAAAGTGGGCAAATCTCACAGCTAAATATAGGGCGATTAAGTCGCCCTCTACGGTAACAGGCAGCGAGGATGGTCACCTTACCCCTACCACTTGGCCATATTACAATATATTAGATGCTTTCTTTTCGGAACGCCACACCTTCAACATGTCTAAGGAAACATGCAATGAATTACAGCAATTGCATAAAATATAATAGGATATTCCAGTGTAAAGTATTTCAGTCGTATTTCAATATAGATTCCTCAAGACCCTCATGTTCCAATCCTACACCTCATCCTCTTCCTCCTCCTCACAGTCCCGATTTCTCTTATGTTACTCCTTCCCTGTCCACTTCCATTTATTTACCCCAGTCAACAGCCGATCAAAGTACACCTGGACCATCCTCGCCCATTCCTACTAGGGCGCAGCATTCCCCCAGACGCCTTGAAGGAACCAAAAGGAGGAGGGAGAGAACGGATGCCGTTGAAGACCCTCTCCTTAAGTATCTGAAACAACAAGATGCTAGGGACCAGGATAATACTGAGCGCCTGCTCTCTTTGCTTGAGAGGATTGTGGACAGGCAGTAGTGTATTATAATAAATGTATTGTTTAATAAAAGTTTTAATGGAACACATTTTTCTCTGTTTTAGTACTCGTTCCCAGTGTAATGCTCTTTAATTTAAGATCTTGTCGAGGTAGGTAGGTGATTTTGAACTGTACTTCTTGTTAAAGACACCATTTCTAGTTGTTGAACAAATTAAGTATAACATTTGTGTGTTCAGAGTAGGCCTCTTTGTTCCTAAATGAAAGTATTAGAATTCTCCTGTTGGATAGATGTGACCTTCCTTTCCTTACTGTGAGGTAATTCATTTGTTTTTGTTCAGCAGTTCTCTGAATGTATTACTTGTGTACACTACCTAATCTGCTTGTGACACTTCTTATGTTGAGAACTTACCAGACACAATTTTCATTAAAACTCAGCAATTTTTCTAGCAATAGAAAAAAGAAAAATTGCTGAGTTTTAATTCACTGGCCGTGAAAGCCAATATACAATCTTCATTCTTTGTTGAATTTTTGTTTTTAATTCATTTTAGAGTCATTGGAAATCTTAGTAAATAGCCCCATGTATGTTCAATTCGTCTTATAACCTGTGTTTCTATGGTGACTGTAGTAGTGTGTGCAACTGTAATTAAATAAGGTTTGGAAATGGGGTAGGTGCTCTGGAACTTCAAATGAGGCAAGTTGCTATCTTCCACTTGCATTGGGGGAGCATGGAAAAAAATCAAGACGCACTAAGGATAGCTGCAGTCAGTTCTGGGACTTGTTGGGGCTCCCCATCGTGGTCATGGTGAGACATTTCAAGCACGAATAAAGGTGTCCTATAGGAACAGACGGTTCCCGTACTATCAAATTGACAGTTATGGTAGGAGCCTTACATGATACAGAGTTGCCTACTGCTAGAGTCCAAGCTCTGTGATCGTTCGGGGTGAGGTGACTTGGAAGAGAAGGGCCTTACATGGCAAGTCAAATGATACAGAGTTGCCTACTGCTAGAGTCCAAGCTCTGTGATCGTGCGGGGTGAGGTGACTCGGAAGAGAAGGGCCTTACATGGCAAGTCAAATGATACAGAGTTGCCTACTGCTAGAGTCCAAGCTCTGTGATCGTGCGGGGTGAGGTGACTCGGAAGAGAAGGGCCTTACATGGCAAGTCAAATGATACAGAGTCGCCTACAGCTAGAGTCCAAGCTCTGTGATCGTGCGGGGTGAGGTGACTTGGAAGAGAAGGGCCTTTCAACAGCTCGCTGTGTTATCTGGAATTCGTGTCTATTCCAATATATTGCTAAACAAGTCTGGTGTTGCGAGTGAGTGACCAACCAATGTATTTAGTTGTTCCTACACACGGACCGGGAACGCCCTCACATCTCTCCACATTCCTCTCAGGATCATAGAGCTTGGACTCTAGCAGGATCTACTGTTCACGGCACGGTTTGTAGCCGGTCACAGTGGTACAGAGGTCATTCTGTGCAATTGATAAGCGAGTTTTCAGTTGCGCGAAAGGCAACACACATCAATTGCACATGCCTGAGGTTCGCCACCCGTCCTCGGTACGACTGAGAAACTGGAGCTCACCTGCCATAATCCGTGGCGTGAACTGTAGCTTTTGTCATTTAGCCTATTATGAAACTGCAGTTGGAATGCCAAGCATTTCCAAAACAATTTGACACTTTTCTATCAGTGCCCCAGATCATAGACCTATGCCTTTACCACCCAAATTTATGTTTTACTAGCAGTAGTGCCCGGCTTCGCCTGTGGATTTATCTGTTTTATGGATGATGAATACTACTACAGAACTGGCACATGATACTTAAACTAACAGAAAAAACAAGATGTTCAGTAAAGAACATATAGCCTACTTTCTCCTAAATGCATGGGTATTGTTATAACTCTTTGTCCTTTTCAAGGAGTATGATTGAATGTTGGTTGTAGTAGCTTGTTGAAATACAACGTGCTATAGGGATATTTAACATGCATATGAGGTGCCCTTTGCTAGTGCTACCTCTGTACCAAATTTCGTTCAATTCGGTTTCAACGTGTTTGAATTGATAGGGGGAATCGATTTGCACACATACTTGGCCACCATCTGCAAACTATTGGACTGATGTTCTTGCAGTTTGGTCTGAATATGTTTCCCACATAAAGATATGGTGTTGCAAAATTTGGTAGAGACTAGATTATTAGGTTGGTCGTAATTACATTTTAGCTTTTAACAATTGGGTGGACGCGATTACGTTTCCGTCAAGATAGCGGTGATATAAAACATGACACTGAGGTGCCATTTGCTAGTGCTAACTCTGTACCAAATTTCGTTCCATTCAGTTTCACCGTGTTCGAATTGATAAGGGGAATCGATTTTCACACAAAGATGGCCGCCATCCGCAAAATATCAGGATGATGACCTATTAGTTTGGTCAAAGGATGCTCCCTCCATAAAGGTATGTTGTTGCTAAATTTGCTAGAGATTGGATGATTAGGCTAATCGTAATTTCATTTAAGCTTTGAACATTTGTGTGGCCGCCATTATGTTTCCGTCAAGATGGCGGCGATATAAAACATGACACTGAGGTGCCCTTTGCTAGTGCTACCTCTGCACCAAATTTCGTTCATTCGGTTCCACCGTGTTCGAATTAATAGGGAGAATCAATTTTGACATAAAGATGGCCGCCATCCGCAAACTATTAGGCTAATGGCCTAGTAGATTGGTCAAAGGATGCTCCCTCCATAAAGGTATGTTGTTGCAAAGTTTGGTAGAGATCGGATGGTTATGTTAGTCGTAATTTGATTTAAGCTTTAAACATTTGTGTGGCAGCCCTTACGTTTCTGTCAATATGGCGGCGATATAAATCATGACACTGAGGTGCCCTTTGCTAGTACCTCTGTACCAAATTTCGTTCTATTCGGTTCCACCGTGTTCGAATTAATAGGGGGAATAATTCTGACATAAAGATGGCCGCCACCCGCAAACTATTAGGCTAATAACCTATTAGATTGGTCAAAGGATGTTTCCTCCATAAAGGAATGTTGTTGCAAAGCTTGGTAGAGATCGGATGGTTATGTTAGTCGTAATTTAACTTAAGCTTTGAACATTTGTGTGGCCGCCATTACGTTTTTGTCAACATGGCGGCGATATAAAACATGACACTGAGATGCCCTTTGCTAGTGCTACCTCTGTACCAAATTTCGTTCCATTCGGTTTCACCGTGTTTGAATTAATAGGGGGAATTGATTTTCACACAAAGATGGCCGCCATCCGCAAACTATTGGGCTAATGACCTAGTAATTTGGTCAAAGGATGCTTCCTCTATAAAGGTATGTTGTTGCAAAATTTGGTAGAGATCGGATGATTAGGTTAATCGTAATTTGATTTAAGCTTTGAACATTTGTGTGGCCGCCATTACGTTTCCGTCAAGATGGCGGCGATATAAAACATGACACTCAGGTGCCTTTTGTTAGTACTACCTCTGTACCAAATTTCGTTCCATTCGGTTGCACCGTGTTCGAATTAATAGGGGGAATCGATTTTCACACAAAGATGGCCGCCATCCGCAAACTATTAGGCTAATGGCCTAGTAGATTGGTCAAAGGATGCTCCCTCCATAAAGGTATGTTGTTGCAAAGTTTGGTAGAGATCGGATGGTTATGTTAGTCGTAATTTGATTTAAGCTTTAAACATTTGTGTGGCAGCCATTACGTTTCTGTCAATATGGCGACGATATAAATCATGACACTGAGATGCCCGTTGCTAGTGCTATCTCTGTACCAAATTTCGTTCCATTCGGTTTCACCGTGTTTGAATTAATAGGGGGAATCGATTTTGACACAAAGATGGCCGCCATCCGCAAACTATTAGGCGAATGACCTATTGGATTGGTCAAAGGATGCTCCTTCCATAAAGGTATGTAGTTGCAAAATTTGGTAGAGATCGGATGATTAGGTTAATCGTAATTTGATTTAAGCTTTGAACATTCGTGTGGCCGCCATTACGTTTCAGTCAAGATGGCGGCGATATAAAACATGACACTGAGATGCCCTTTGCTAGTGCTACCTCTGTACCAAATTTCGTTCCATTCGGTTTCACCGTGTTTGAATTAATAGGGGGAATTGATTTTCACACAAAGATGGCCGCCATCCGCAAATTATTAGGCTAATGACCTAGTCATTTGGTCAAAGGATGCTTCCTCTATAAAGGTATGTTGTTGCAAAATTTGGTAGAGATCGGATGATTAGGTTAATCGTAATTTGATTTAAGCTTTGAACATTTGTGTGGCCGCCATTACGTTTCCGTCAAGATGGCGGCGATATAAAACATGACACTCAGGTGCCTTTTGTTAGTACTACCTCTGTACCAAATTTCGTTCCATTCGGTTGCACCGTGTTCGAATTAATAGGGGGAATCGATTTTCACACAAAGATGGCCGCCATCCGCAAACTATTAGGCTAATGGCCTAGTAGATTGGTCAAAGGATGCTCCCTCCATAAAGGTATGTTGTTGCAAAGTTTGGTAGAGATCGGATGGTTATGTTAGACGTAATTTGATTTAAGCTTTAAACATTTGTGTGGCAGCCATTACGTTTCTGTCAATATGGCGACGATATAAATCATGACACTGAGATGCCCGTTGCTAGTGCTATCTCTGTACCAAATTTCGTTCCATTCGGTTTCACCGTGTTTGAATTAATAGGGGGAATCGATTTTGACACAAAGATGGCCGCCATCCGCAAACTATTAGGCGAATGACCTATTGGATTGGTCAAAGGATGCTCCTTCCATAAAGGTATGTAGTTGCAAAATTTGGTAGAGATCGGATGATTAGGTTAATCGTAATTTGATTTAAGCTTTGAACATTCGTGTGGCCGCCATTACGTTTCAGTCAAGATGGCGGCGATATAAAACATGACACTGAGGTGCCCTTTGCTAGTACCTCTGTACCAAATTTCGTTCTATTCGGTTCCACCGTGTTTGAATTAATAGGGGGAATCAATTCTGACATAAAGATGGCCGCCACCCGCAAACTATTAGGCTAATAACCTATTAGATTGGTCAAAGGATATTTCCTCCATAAAGGAATGTTGTTGCAAAGTTTGGTAGAGATCGGATGGTTATGTTAGTCGTAATTTAACTTAAGCTTTGAACATTTGTGTGGCCGCCATTACGTTTTTGTCAATATGGCGGCGATATAAAACATGACACTGAGATGCCCTTTGCTAGTGCTACCTCTGTACCAAATTTCGTTCCATTCGGTTTCACCGTGTTTGAATTAATAGGGGGAATTGATTTTCACACAAAGATGGCTGCCATCCGCAAACTATTAGGCTAATGACCTAGTCATTTGGTCAAAGGATGCTTCCTCTATAAAGGTATGTTGTTGCAAAATTTGGTAGAGATCGGATGATTAGGTTAATCGTAATTTGATTTAAGCTTTGAACATTTGTGTGGCCGCCATTACGTTTCCGTCAAGATGGCGGCGATATAAAACATGACACTCAGGTGCCTTTTGTTAGTACTACCTCTGTACCAAATTTCGTTCCATTCGGTTGCACCGTGTTCGAATTAATAGGGGGAATCGATTATCACACAAAGATGGCCGCCATCCGCAAACTGTTACGCTGATGACCTATTAGTTTGGTCAAAGGATGCTCCCCCCATAAAGGTATGTTGTTGCAAAATTTGGTAGAGATCGGATGATTAGGTTAGTCGTAATTTGATTTAAGCTTTGAACATTTGTGTGGCCGCCATTACGTTTCCGTCAAGATGGTGGCGATATAAAACATGACATTGAGGTGCCTTTTGTTAGTACTACCTCTGTACCAAATTTCGTTCCATTCGGTTGCACCGTGTTCGAATTAATAGGGGGAATCGATTTTCACACAAAGATGGCCGCCATCCGCAAACTATTACGCTGATGACCTATTAGTTTGGTCAAAGGATGCTCCCACCATAAAGGTATGTTGTTGCAAAATTTGGTAGAGATCGGATGATTAGGTTAGTCGTAATTTGATTTAAGCTTTGAACATTTGTGTGGCCGCCATTACGTTTCCGTCAAGATGGTGGCGATATAAAACATGACATTGAGGTGCCTTTTGTTAGTACTACCTCTGTACCAAATTTCGTTCCATTCGGTTGCACCGTGTTCGAATTAATAGGGGGAATCGATTTTCACACAAAGATGGCCGCCATCCGCAAACTATTACGCTGATGACCTATTAGTTTGGTCAAAGGATGCTTTCCATAAAGGTATGTTGTTGCAAAATTTGGTAGAGATCGGATGATTAGGTTAGTCGTAATTTGATTTAAGCTTTGAACATTTGTGTGGCCGCCATTACGTTTCCGTCAAGATGGCGGCGATGTAAAACATGACACTGAGGTGTCCTTTGCTTGTGCTACCTTTGTACCAAATTTCGTTCAATTCGCATTCACCGAGTTCGAATTGATAGAGGGGGACAGACATTCGGAGTACACACACTCACACACACAGACACACACAGACTCACACACACACACACACACACACACACACACAGACTCACACACACACATACACACACACAGACAGACACACTTTTTTCGCCCTGTGTTGATCTCATAAGTCTACTTTCATTTTTTGCAAAAATCGAAAGTAGGCTAATATATACAATATAACTTTTGTGGTGGTGGTTGTGCGAGTGATAAGTAGTACAGTATAATGGACGTAACTTCCAGGTCTTTTCCCCGTAATGATAATGAACAGGGAAACGGCTATTTACTAACTACAAAACTGACACATGTAATTTAAAAACGAATTGAAAAATATGATTAGAAAAAGGAGTAAGTGAAATAAAAGACACTGCTTAGGGCCTATATCTCATTGGCTGTTAGAAATGTTGAGACCAACAGTGTCGTCATATGCCGCATAGCTCCATAATAAATAATCAGAGCACTTTGGAAAACTTCGGCTGTCCCGAGCTCCTAAGGTAGCAACAGTGTTGTATAGCGCTCGAGGATGATCGGAATAAATGAAAGTAAAATTGAAAGCATCAACATTTATTGCATTTGATAACCTCAATCTACTGCACCAACACCATCACACTTATACAGAGGCACAATATTTTCATTAAAATTGTTTTAAGGGGCCTAAGAAATCATTTTGCATTAATTTCTTCCCGTGACTGCAATTTGTAACTATTTTTGCAATTCTGCACCAGAACACGGGCAGGAGCGGCGTAATGCAACCCGCATTGCCAGCCAACAATAGAATTATTAAAATATTCCTACAGTTTCACTACTATGGACATAAATAGTTCTAGGGCCTTAAAACGTGGTTGTCAATTTCCTCGTGTCTGTTATTCTAAATGTAGTGAATGGAGAAGGTTTTCCAAATTATCAGCAGGGTTTGAAAGGATATGTAAAATTTGGTGCAATTAGGTGAAACGGTGCAGATTTGAACTAAGGGGTCTAAATGCAGGTAATGGACTGGTCTGTCCGATAACTAAAGTGGGCAGTGTTACCCACTGGGTTCCAAAGTGTAGGCATAAGTACCGGTATGTACATTTTGGTTCAGATTAGTTAAACGGTGTAGATTTGTGCCAAAGGGCCTAAATGCAGCGAATGGAGTGGTCTGTCCGAAATTTCAAGCAGTGTTACTCGTCGGGTTCCAAAGAGTAAGTATGTAAAATTTGGTTCAGATCGGTGAAACGGTGTATATTTGTTCCAAAGGGCCTAAATGCAGGGAATGGAGTGGTCTGTCCGAAAATTGAAGTGGACAGTGTTACTCGTCGTGTTCTAGAGGATGAGTATGTAAAATTTGGTTCAGATCGGTGAAACGGTGTATATTTGTGCCAAAGGACCTAAATGCAGCGAAGTTTTAAGTGGGCATTGTTACCCGCTGGGTTCCAAAGGGAAAGTATTCAAATTTTGGTTCAGATCGGTGAAATGGTGTAGATTTGTATAAATAACAGACAAACTTTGTGCTTTATATATATAGATAGTTAACGTGATCCACACATCCAAGTTCATCGACTTCCTTAATTTTGTATCACGCACTGCTTTGTAACAAAGGAAAGCCAACTGTGTACAGGCCATGGAGGCCCTGGGAGTAGTGGAAGGTAGAGGCTGCCACTTTCTGTGACATCGGCACTAGATGGGATGGAGTTGTCAGCTCCACGCCCGGCCACCTTTGCTCCCAAGAATTACCCTGGTACTGATTTCTGTTGTAGGCAAAGTGAACCCCAGGGCTATTTGGATTTCCAAAGTGGTAGTTTTGTTTCTAAAATCCACTACTGGGTGGGGATCGAACCTACTCCCTTTCAGTTAGAATCTCAGCGCCTCTACCGACTGGTCAGTTCTATAAGGTTTCAAACAGCGTGCATTCACATGTGTTCAAGTGCAAGGCGTGGTAGCAAGTTATGAATGTTCGATTTTAGTTCAATTATATTGTAAGTTGCACTGTACTCTTCTGAGATAAGGCGCATAATGCCATTGGTAGCTACTTGGTTAGACAACGGTCTGGGCGAAAATTACTGTTTGTAATACAAGCTTAAGTCCCAGGTTTGTGTTTGTGCAGTCTTGCAGGGGATCTCATAACTAACGTCGTTTTTTTGAAGAAAATTTTATTTGGAAAGTTTTCTGACAAATTAAAAGTAGAGACCATCAACTTCTATGGTCTGAAGCTATCTTTCAGTGAGGTTTCTTATCCTATCCCACGACGGTACCAGTCTCTGGGTTTTGGTGCAAAGATTTCGGCGAGAGCCACTTCCACAGTTTTAATGTTTTTGAAATTTCTCCCACGCAAGAAATGGGCCATGGATCGAAAAAGATGATAATCTGAGAGCCCAAGTTCAGGGCTGTACGCTGCATGTGGTAGCAGTTCGACTCCTCCCAATTAGAATTTCAGTTAACTGATGCTGGGTATCTCGATCTCAAAATGTCATGAACTCGTTCTAGTTGTGTAGAATAAAGATCTGCATTGACTGCACGCCCGTTTGGTACAAACTCCCAGTGAATCACTCCTTGAAAATTCCACCAGACACACATCATCTCTTTGGGCTGAACCGTTCCTTTTTAACGATGACTTTTGCAGGTTTACGTGGACTGAACCACTGTTTCAAGACGTCAGCATTGCGGTAATATGCCCATTCTTCATCATATGTGACAATTCTCCTGATAAATCTATCATCCTTCGGGTTACCGGTAAGTGGACGATAGATATCCACTCTACATTGAGGCTTTTCAGGTGTCAACTCATGAGGTACAGATCTACAGCTTGTCTTTAATTTTCCAAGTTTTTTAACCTGGTGATATATGGTGTCCTTTGATTCACCAAGTTCTTCCGACAGCCTGCGAGTACTCCTTATAGGATTTTCTTCCAAAACACAGTAAATCTATAGTGTTTTCTTCTCCAGTGTTGAAACGTTGGAACCATCATTGTCCCACACGCTCACTAATGACAGTTCCACCTTCTACTTCACATATTATTTGAGCAGTGGCAGCAGCTTTCTGATCTTGTTTCCAATAGTGCTTTAGAAGGACCCTAGCCTCCAACTTTGTAAGTTCCATTTGTTATTGTGTATCAACACAGATGATTGATAGAGTCTAGCAATGTACCAATTCTAGTCATGGCCTCCCGTAAATGGCACTGGCGAACCAAAGAAAACCAATTATATCTTAAAAAACAACATTACTTATGAGTAAGGCCCGGACAGTTGGGAATTTTCCATTTACATATTTTGGCCGTTTTTATAATTAAATAAATACATATTCTGGCGCATTACTAAATATTCCCGTCATTAAATATAGCAGGGGGCCTGGGGTCAGCACTCTCATTAAGCCTCCAATCGTCCTTACATTGACAGGAAATTTTACTTGAAATTACAGTGGTCTGTGGGTATTGACAATAGTGCTATGAAAATCTTTGAAGTGACCTTCTCTTCTGCTCTGTAGAATTAAATTCAAAAACAGCCCATCTGCAGTAAGTATTGTATGATTCGGAAACTGAGACGATCGGGAATATTTGTACTGTAGACAAGATTATTCAAGCAGCTGGACGTTTCAACAATATTTCGAGTAACTGGGGGACATATGTATGATACAAATTTAAGAACATATTTTGGGAACTTAATCACATTTATTCCATTTTTAAGCACATAATTATACATATTTATGTAAAGTTAAGCACACAATTATCTGGGACCTGCGTATGAGACATCCTAATATTAACAATTTATCAGGTTTAAAGCATTAGCACCATGCAGTCAGTCATTTTGTGTCTAGGGAATTTTTTTAGTGTAATGTATCACAATCTATACTACTCCCAATCTACATGCTCCATACCATGCAGACAGGAATTATCAAAATATTTTCATACAAATCATGTAGTTGATGATGGGAACTGTGAGTGGAGAGCTGTTCTACATTATAAGGATGTCAAACTTCAATTTAAAACTATGAAGGAAACGGAAGCAATCTTGCAGTTTTCCGTGATCATTAATCAAGCGACGATGCACCACTTAGGATGAATCCGAACCATAGGACGTGATATTTCACTTTTAAATCTTGCACGCATCAACTGGGTTCTGCGCGCGAATCTCACGTTAGCCACCACCCATATCCGCTGAGGTGGAAAAGGATTGTAAGGACATCGACACCCAGCCAGATACCTCGAAACTTCCCTACTGGGCGAATAACTAGGAAACCCTTGACGCATACCCGTCATGCAATAACACTACTAATCAGTTACACATTTACTAGCAAATCAAAATCCATAATAGAATGGTAGCACCAGAATTTCGAATCTCGAGTGTGAACGGTGAAGTTGAGACTAAGTGAGTTCTAGTAACTAACTGGCAGTATTATCGCACATCGATTGCGAAATGAAAAGATGATAAGTTTCTATAAAAATATAAACAGGCAAACCAACTACCGCTTGCGGTTTATTTTCCAAAAATTACAGACATATTAAGTTCCCTATCACCACTGAATCAATTAAAAAATGACATTAGAAATATTTCAGCTGGTTGATACACTTTCTACCCTTAAAATGCAGTTACGATAAGAATAGCGTTGCATAAACGTCAAATTCAAAAACAAATATTGAATGGATGCACTCAACAGTCACTCTGTAGCTCGATTACAATGAGCAGTCAGATCTGAGATCAGCTGTTCTCCAAAGAAATTATTTTTACAATACAAAACCGTACTATATACACGGATCTATTTCACACGCAAACATAAAATGAATAAAATATCAATTATAAGGATAATAACATATTTACATAGGTGAAGTTGCCATGTCCAGCACGGTCTTCAAAAATCTGTACTAGATCTGACGTGATTTGTCAATCTATTAGCGCTTCTGTCCTTCAAACTATTCTTTCCAACTCTTGTACACAAAATAATGAATTCTAGTAACACATGAGTTTCTGTCGTAGTTAATTGAACTATTTATAACAAACGGTTAAGTTGATTATAGTTCTAGGTTATCATAGCAATGAATAATAATAATAATACTAATAACATCAAAGATCGGGACGGCACTACATAGTTACATAATGGAAGTCGTGGATTTGATAATAACGCTGACTGACATGAAAAACACACAAATACAATCCTAATGTCAGTTACTTTTCCAACACACTGTAGTAGTATTTTGCACCATCGGCAATACTCATATTCCTTTCATGTACGTGAACAACATTTCATATTAGCGTCAACTGCGCATTCCAAACATAACATACTTCTATAGCCGATCTATTTATTAACATTTACCAAAGAACAACAATAATAATACAAAGACACAGAATGGCACAAATATATATCCAAAGATAGAGCACACGCTGTCTCTCTAGTAACAATCAGCACCACCAGGAAGCGGCACCTCAATACTCCCTCCTCAGAGTTCGACTATATTTCTCAGTAAATCGAACCCTTCGTCCGGAATGGGTAATAACGGGAGAAGGTGAGGTAGTCGCCTGTGGTGTAGGTTTGTCTGAGTCCTGTTGTGGAATAACTGGAGTCGAAGACCTAGGCGGAATGGTGTCATCTGGCGTTGTGATAAAGTCAGGCTTTAGTCGATCAATTGGCACTGTTAATCGTTTCCCATTGTTATTAATGTCGTAGGTCTTGGCGGCACGAAACAACACTTTAAAGGGGGCATCGTACGGGGGCTGTAATGGCCTACGCACTGCGTCGTGTCGTACGAAAACATGTGAACAGGTTTTTAGGTCATGAAAGATGAAAGCCTGTTGAGCACCGTGTATCTTGGGAGCGACTGGACGCAGCTGCCTGAATCTCGTACGCAGGTCTCTGACAAAGTTGGACGCATCGATGATATCACTGCTGGTGTTCGTGAAGAACTCGCCTGGAAGATGCAATGTTTGACCATAAACTAACTCAGCAGCGGTTGCATCAATATCCTCCTTAACAGCACTGCGGATACCCAGGAGAACAATAGGTAAATTGTCAGTCCAAGAATCGGTAGCATGACAACGAATAGCAGTTTTAAGTTGACGGTGAAAGCGCTCAACCATTCCATTGGCCGCCGGATGAAAGGCTGTTGTTCAAATACGAGATGTTCCTGTCAATACACTGAGGGCTTTGAAAAGATGTGACTCAAATTGCCGTCCTAGATCCGATGTGACTGTTTGTGGAACACCGAAGCGAGCAATTCAACTATTGAAAAATGCACGCGCGACAGTCTCTGCAGTGATGTCCGCTATGGGATGTGCTTCTGGCCAGCGTGAGAACCGATCAATAGCTGTTAGGCAGTAGGTGAATCCGTTGGATGGAGGAAGCGGTCCGACAATATCGATGTGGACATGCTCAAAACGATGGTTAGGTGGAGCAAATGAACCAACAGGGGCCATGGCATGCAGTGTAACCTTGTTGCGCTGGCAGGAAATGCAGTTAAGAACGAACTCTCTGCAATCGCGTTCAATATTGGGCCAAACAAAGGATTTATTCACCAATCGGGTTGTAGCTTTCACTCCAGGGTGTGATAAACTATGTAAATATGAGATAGCCTGTTGACGAAAGTCCTTCGTAACGATTGGGCGAGCTGAAGATGTTGAGGTGTCACAATATAACTGAATGCCAGAATTCGGAATGTAAATCTTTTTCAGAACCAAGCTTATGTTCGTACCAATGAATGTCTGTAGTTCGTTATCAGTTTGTTGTGGTTCGGCAAGGTCTCTTAAGTTCACTTCCCTTTCAATGGATGAGAAGCGAGAGAGAGTATCGGCTGGAATATTGTTAGCACCTTCGATGTGGCGTATATCTGTCGTAAATTGTGCGATGTAGTCCAGATGGCGTGACTGACGAGGTGATGCTTTCTCTGGTTTCTGCTTCAAAGCAAAGGTGATCAGTGAACAGAGTGAAATGTCTTCCTTCAAGAATGTGTTTGAGCTTCTTAACCGAAGCATACGCTGCGTAGAGTTCACGATAATATGCTGACCATTGTTGTTGTGAAGGGGATAATTTGTGGCTGAAAAATACTAATGGCTGCCAATTACCTCCTGTAAGTTGCTGAACCGTTGCTCCTATTGCTGTCAACGATGCATCTACCATTAGTGATAGCAGTGCATCTGGTGAAGGGTGAACGAGGAGGGTGGCGTTGGCAACTGCATCCTTCAGTTGCTGAAATGCTTGTTCGGCATCAGAGGTCCAAGGTAGTTTGTCTTAAGGTTTCGGGCTACCTTGCAAGAATCTGTTCATTGGGGCAGAGATGGCTGCTGCATTACGAATGAAACGCCGATAGAAATTAACTAATCCAATAAACCTACGGAAATCTTGTATATTGATGGGTTTTGGAAAGTTTGTGATTGCTTCAACTGTAGATGGAGGTGGACATATTCCATTTGAGTTCACCAAATAACCAAGGAACTGCACCTCGTCTGAGCCGAACACACATTTTTCTGGATTAATCACTACTCCAAAGTCACGAAGTCTAGTGAATACCTGATGTAAGTGCTTGAGATGCACGGTTTCGTTACGAGATGCAACCAGTATGTCATGAATACAGACATAGCAGAAATCGAGGTTACGAGTAACTTCACCCATGAAGCGTTGAAATGTCAGGGCAACGTTACATAGGCCAAATGGCATGAATTTAAATGCATACAATCCACACGGAGGGGTGACAGCAGTTTTGGGAATGTCTTCTTCTGCAATGGGAATATTGTGAAAAGCACGAACAAGGTCAATGGCAGAGAATACATGACGTCCATGAAGGTTGATGGCGAAGTCTTCAATATGTGGGACTGGGTAGCGATCAGGAATTGTGCGAGAGTTCAGCTGACGATAGTCACCACAAGGTCTCCACTGATTGTTCTTCTTTTGGACTATGTGCAGTGGGGATGACCAACAACTTGTAGATGACCGACATATTCCTTGGGCTAGCATGAATTCAAACTCTCGTTTGGCAGTGTTATGTTTTTCAGGTGCCAGCCGTCGTGGCCTTGATCGAATTGGTTGACCTGGAGTGGTAACAATATGATGAACAGTAGAATGTTGGATTGGTATAAGAGTTGAAGATGGACGAGTAATTTCAGTGAATTTACTAAGCAACAAGTGGTAGGGAGAATCGCCGACTACAGTTCGAATTGATGGGCAAGCGATGCAGCGGATATGACCATTACTGGTCAAGTTGGTCGTTGAATCTATGACGAAGATCAGGGAGAATTCCGAAGTATGCGAGAAAGTCGGCTCCGATGATGGGATGAGTAACATCGGCAACAATGAAACGCCACGTGAAATCACGGCGGAGGGAAAAATCAAGTTTCAGAACTTTATGTCCGTAAGTCTTGATAGCTGTACCGTTCGCGGCATAAAGTTGGTATTCTTCGAGGCTACGGCGAGGAAGGCGAGCTACAGGATAAACAGAAACGTCAGCTCCAGTGTCTATCAGGAAGGCAACTTTTGCTGATCGTTCGGTCATGAACAGACGACGATTCGAAGGTGTGGGGTCAGTTGCCGTCGCTACTGCCTCTGGGAAGTTGTTTCCCTGATTACATGGAGGGCGCCATTGACGAGCATTAGAGCCAAACGTACGGTGAAACCAACAAGTGTCCCTGTTAACTGAAGGTGATCGTGGGGAGCGATAATGGTATGGAGAACTACGTCTCGAAGCTGATCAGCTGGATCGAGTGTTTCTGGTTCCGTCAGTTCATTAATTTGATATTGCAATGACGCAATGGTAGTAGGTTCGGAAGTAGAGGCCATTATAGAGGTACTAGGTGTTGCCGGATATAGTTCAAGTAATCTATTGGCGAGTTTTGCAAGCCCATCAAGATTACCTTCTGAAACTGTGAGGATCTTCTGCACATCGGAAGGCAGGCGAAACATCCAAACGTTCTTAAGCATATCATCAGCCATGGTGGAACCGGCTAATGTTTTCAGACGACGAAGGAGTTGAGATGGAGTACGGTCTCTGAGTTCCTCGGTTCGCAGTAGCTTCTCAATTCGTATTGCATCAGATTGTGACATGCGGTCGATTAACGCCTGCTTCATTGTGGCATACTTATTAGTAACTGGCGGCAACGATAAAATGTCCCGAACTTCGATAGCTAATTTTTCACTCAAGCTAGCTACTACGTAACTATATTTTGTAGCGTCTGCAGTTACGTTAGCTAAAATGAACTGACCTTCAAGTTGGGCATACCAAAGAGCTGGATTTTCAGACCAAAACGGGGGTACCTTGACGGAAACGTGATGCACCGCTGGTTGATCGTTGAGTGCCATGACGTTAGGGGAATGATACTTATAAAGGACGGAATGATAACTAACACTGTAAGTGATATTCTCCAATATTTACTTCATATGACGTCGGGGTCACCAAATGGTAGCCGATCTATTTATTAACATTTACCAAAGAACAACAATAATAATACACAGACACAAAATGGCACAAAAATATATCCAAAGATAGAGCACACGCTCTCTCTCTCTAGTACCAATCAGCACCACCAGGAAGCGGCACCTCACTTCCTTTCTGACCTCTCAACAATTGAATCAGTCATTTAAGAAAGGGCATATGTCCAAATTGTCTTTTTTTATTTTTTGCAGAATATCATGCTTCTCATCCTGGAGCATCTTGTCACAAAATGAAAGGCACTTACCCAACCAGTAACATGCTGATATTCAAGGTTCATTTATGTGTTGTTTGGAAGTCATTTAAGAAAGGGCACAAGTCTCTGGATGATTGCCCTTTCTTGAATGACTTCTTTGCTTACAGGAAGGAACATCTGCATGCTCTTTGGTCAAACAGATGAGTGCACCTTTATTTGTTTACTATGCTTTATGTTTACCACGAAGGCAAAGCTCGTAAAGGTGCCAATGAAGTGTGCAGCGTGTTGTGAGACTATATAGAAAAATGTGTACAAAGAGTGTGAAGGAACTTTGACCGTTCTCGGATGGACCTGTAGGACAGGACAACAATCATACAGTAATCCGATTATGAGCAGCACTTGTTGACATGAAGCTATTTGAATCTATTCACCATTACTTCCCTATACGAGGGCACTCATTCAATACCTGTGATAGAGATTTTGCTATCATTAAAAGATTTGTAAAAAAATATCGAATTTATGGTGTGAAGCAATATTGTGAGATCATCATACGGGCACCTAAACGTCATGACAAGTTCACCATCATTCTGGTGGAGTCGACTGATATTCTTAACTTTGCTGCATGGTGGCCAACAGTTTATACGAGGAGAAGATTGTAAGATGAATCTTGAGGAAGGGTGAGTGCCTACCGACTTGAAAATTCGTTTCCAGCCAGCATAATTCATGCACTTCCTTTACTCTGCCAAGGATCCAGGAACCGTGCGGACGAAACACTTCATCAACGGTCTTATTGAACACACCTTCTGTTTGCATCTAGACAGCAGTGTCAAGCTTCCTACCGAACTAACATACGTCGAACTAATTCCTATAGAGAAGAACGAGATGAATAATCTAAACCGTCGAGAAGTGTACATTCCGAGGGAGTACAAAGACTTTTTCAACGAAATACTTGCGTGGCCAACTGTTTGAGGGACTGACGATGATTGTGATAGACTGCCATCATTCAAATGATTATTATTGTAGAGCAACGGCAAAGTGTGTCTAAGTTATCCGAATAAACTATGTGTGTTTGCTCCAAAACTGATGTTCATTCAGCCATCATTTTAGAAAGGGCACATATCCATTAATTTTATCTGACATTTCCAACAAAGTCCTTCATCTTCACTTCACATTTTATCAAGTAACCTATCCACAACCATCCACATTAAAGGTCAAAACACATACATTTAACGTAAATAGCAAGACTGGCTTCTCAATCAGTTTTTTTTGCTCTTCCTGAAAAGTTAGATTTCTGGACATATGCCCTTTCTTAAATGACTGATTCAATTGTCATTACATCAATACTGCACGGCATTCCTCAAATACAAAACCCATCTTGCTACATACTTGTAGAAGAATCAGTGGTCTTACTTTCAAAACACTACCTGTATAATAAAGTTCATGACGCACTCCTAACCTCCTCGTCTCTAAGTTAATTATCTTCGTGCTCTTAAACATCATTAATATTCTTGTTCATCACTGTACATCTTACATAACATTCCACGTAAATTCATTAATACCTTTCGTTTATAAACCTTTTGAACATACTATATTTCCACGTTAAACGGTAGTCTGCTCGTCTTTCCCATTTAATTACAATAAAACTTGTCTTTCCACTTCTGGTAAACATTCATGAATCAACTATTCATATATAAACTTGTTTCAATACATATTAGACTTCAGGTAGATCTATAAGTCTCCTGGACTCTGTTCAATGAATGTATGAAATGATTTATCCAAAAAGACCCAGGTTTTGATATATCTGTAGCCTTGTTCAAAGAAACACTTGGGGAAATTTAAATAACTCCTACTCATAACACTATGAGGAAATGTGTATGTCTGTTCTTTCTCCATTCATTTCAATCAAGAGCAAAATTATCATTTAGTTTCAAGGTTATCTCCCAAAAAATCCTTTAAGCCACTGGTGCATTCATAATATACCGCTAATACCTTTACAAAACTATTTCTTGCAGACAGCTGTGTAGCTTGAAGGTACTGACTGGGTATGCCAAGTTAATTTCTTGAAATGTATGCCACTAAACAATCAAAAGTGTGGGTGGTCCCAGTGACCTAACCGCTTTCTGAGGGCTAGAAAGCAATTAATACCCGATGGCGCAGATCTGCGTGAACTCGAGGGCTTGGAGGGAAAGATAGTGGTGGGGGTCACTGCTGCTGTGCTACTATGACCAAAACAAAACCTCTTGCCACCAGCTATCGCCACTCCAGATTTAGAGAGTAACTTTTCGTCATTCGAGATCTTAACTCGCAGCGAAGTGAACGTTCCACCTCTATCAAGCACGCTGAAGCACATAGACTCGCCTGCATAAGAGATTCCCTGTCTTCACAGCAGAGGTTTTGCGCCATCAGGTATTATGTGCAGTATAATAAGGAAATTCGTAACAATTATATTTTGCAGTAGTGAACTGACTAAAACATAAATTGCCATGTTGGAAAAGGGAAGGTCAACACATACTACATAAACTCAAGAGATTTCAGTAATAAAACAGAAAATTTAATTTTAGAAAGCAAACACACGATACATTCCAGACATGTACTCAAACGTCCTTGTAAAAAAGCATTACCAGGTATTAGTAATTAAAAATAACCTCAGCAAATTTGGTAACTTGAGTAAAATAGAAATCGAAGAATTCATGTCATGATTCAATTTCCTTTTAGAAAACACCACGTTTACAACAAAATATATCGGCAAAGGAGCGGTCTTGCAATGGGATCTCCTGCCTCAGGAATTGCAGCAGACATTTATATCGACCATTTAGAAAATAACAAAATTGTCAATCATATCCAAGAAATTACAAACTGGGGAAGATATGTTGACGACATATACACAATTTTAGACAAAAATTTGATAAAGGCAGACCAATTATTAGAAAAATATAATAATTTGGATATGAAATAATTCACCGTCAAATCCACAAAAGAATCATCATGAAATTAAACAAAAGTTTGGTGCTTTTCAGTCGGTCAACACGAATGTACCCAAATAGAGCAGGGTATGCCCTAATCCTGAAATAAATTACATGGGATTAATAAATACACTAGGATGACCAGTTTCGATCGTCAAGCGATCATCATCAGATCCATTACTCTTAGGCTATAACATCTATGTTTGAGAATACAGGTGAAAATATCTACAATATGTACTAAATAATTGTACAAATTGTAAATATTTTTCACCTGTATTCTCAAACAGAGATGTTATAGCCTAAGTGTAATGGATCCGATGATGATTGTTTGAGGATCGAAACTGGTCATACTAGTGTATTTATTAATCTCATTTAATTTATTTCAGGATTAGGGCATAACCCAGCACTATTTGGGTACATTCGTGTTGACCGACTGAAAAGCACCAAACTTTTGTTAACTTAGGCAACACTGAAAAATGGCTTCAAACCTCACAATGAAATTAAACACCAAAACATAATAGATTATTAGATATTTACAAAACTGACTCAAACAGATAATACCATAAAAAAATATTCCAATCACCCAGAAGATTTTAAAAAAGCAGCATTCTATACTCTTTTGAACAGAACGATCAGAATACATCTCAAAACTGAAAGTTTCAACAAAGAAATGAAAATAATAGTACTAATTGCCAAGAATAATGGATACAAACAGAATACGTCAATAGCATTAGAAAAAAATCAAAACTAATTCAAATCCACGTTAGTAAATGAAATAAATCGCCATATTTATATACACGAATTCTAAAATTAATTCCATTACCCAACACATATCAAAAACATAATATTAAAGTCCCATATAAAACTAAGAACAATAAAAGCAATATTCTTTTCAATCATTATTCAGTCAATAAAATTAACATGTATAATAATTCTGGGGTTTACCAATTGAAATGTAAGGATTGTGGGTTCAATTGCATAGGACAAACTGGCAGGTCATTTAATATAAGTTTTCGGCTATGGCTAATCACATGGAAGAAAAGAAGCACAACTTCAACACTACAGACGATTTGAAAATTCTACATATACAAAACAAGGCAAGACTAATGAATATTCTGGAAAACATAGAAAATAATGCAGTACAGAAAATAGACCCAATTAAAAATTTAATGATCTAACATAAAATGATAATATTTTATTCTATACGTTAGCTAAAATGAGGAATCACGGACCTAAACAAGATAAACAACGCATAACATACGCCCAACCGCACACAGTTTCTCACGCCGTAGTTCACTCTCCTCCATTCAGTACGAGCTAACATCAGCCGGTCAGCCGTGGCCTCACTCAGTCGGTAGCAGATGGCCAACAGCATAGGTCTCAGCCCACTTGACGTAACACACACATCATTCTATACAATTTACAAGTTTGTGATTAATAATTTCGTTCAAATATTGAATGAGATCCAAAATTGGAATACTCAGGATTTCACAATACGGTATAACGAAAAAGAAAAAAAACAGAAGTTTTTAATAATTTATGAATGATCTATGCTTACGAAGATGAACAGATTTAACCACGGAGACGTCAAGAGTACCAAGGACAATGGAAAAATACTCCAATATATATATTAAAATAAGTGTCATGAATTTTAGGACATATAATCCGATTGTTTTATGTTAACTATATATTTGACTTGCACCTTGTGGTGTTTTAAGCATAGTCGGGATTGCTATGGCTCAGGAAGGTCTATATCAATAAAACGAAAAATGTACAGCAGATATATGGGAACATAAGTTCTCAATAAAGATATGTTGTATTGAAAAGTGGAAAACTTGTAAAACAATGGTAATAATTTCCAGGACATGAAACAAAGACTGACATTATATTATCCACCTTACAAGCTATTCAGTGTCTTCAGACGGAAATAGAGGAGGCATTAGCACCAACAAGTGGAAAACTTTACGCAATGTTCATTGATTACAGCAAGGCTTTTGACACATTAAACAGAACTATCCTATTGAAAAAAATGGAGAAATTCATAGGCGAGAAGCACTGACCACTATAATACGGAATATTCTTAGCTGGAATTGTGTGGCGATTAATGACAACATCTCCAAGTGTAAGCCGATACAACAAACTAATGGTGTACTACAGGGGAACCCTCTAAGTCCCCTGTTGTTCAACATCGCCACTGCGGACATAGTAGAAGCAACATCGACGGACAAAGTCAGGTTATATATATATATATATATATATATATATATATGCAGACGACATGGTTCTATCATCATCAAGTACGGAATATCTCCAAAGAGCTTTCAACAAGTTGGTGGATTGGGCTGAAGTCAAAGAATTACGCTTAAACGAGGACAAGACAGTTATGATGACATTCAGGAAAGGGGGAAAGCGGGGAAAGATAAGCGATAAAGACAGACTTCTTCCATTGGTGACTCATTTTAAGTATCTCGGGATAACTTTGCAGACTCTGGGAAACGTTTTTACAATCCATATGAGAGACAAGCTGACCGCTGCAGTGAAAGTGATGAGTGACATAAAACAGATTCATAAATTGTCCCTAAAGACTGCAATCTAACTGTTTCATGTAAAAATAGCACCAAATGCATCTTATGGATTGGAAAATATATGGATACACCTCAAGAGAAAACACCTGGCAGAGCTGGAAAGAGTAAAATCCATCTATCTCAAGAGAGCTTTGTGCCTTTCAAAGTACACGCCATCCCGTTTGGTTTACCTGCTAGCTAGAGAGCCATATTTTGTTGAAGACCCGAGACTGAACCTATAGTAGAGCCATCATTACTTCCGACTTGACGTTTCAGTGCTAGGCTACAGCTTTGTTCGCTAAATCGCGACATCACGAACGAAACTCAATTTGCCGTGATATATCGATTTGAATGGGTGCTGTGATTGGCTACCTAAAGTGATTTTCCTTCTGACCGCTGCATAACTCTAGGGTAACACTGAAATGTCAAGTCGGAAGTTATGATGGCTTTACATACTGCTGCCCGTTACACCTGGATATGAGACTCTACTGACAGAATTGAAAAGGAAGAGAGAAGACATATGGGACGACTTTTACGGCACTGACGCGATGCTTTCAACTGAATGGACAAATGCATTGTACGATTTGCGTCATATAGTCACGAGATTTTCGGTGCATGGTTTTCACTATAACTTAAAGTATGCAACAAGAAGAAATTTCATCACCCGGACCAGCAGTGCATCTGTTTGCTATGTGGAGAGCAGTGTGATAGGTATCACGTGATGTGGTGCAAACAAAGACGGGTCACACTTACAATGTTTTGTAGTGAAGACTAAGGCAATCTTTTGTTTTGTTTTTGTCTGTTAATGTTAATTTATTAATTTGGCAATTGGCTGCAATAAAGTTCTTATTATATTATTCATATCTCCGAAGTGCGAGTGTCAAAGGTTCTCTTCACATGCAGTTTGAATGAATGTCCTGCCATATTTACATGAATAAAATGTTATACGGGGACACAGTATGATTTTTAGTTGGTAGGGTAATTTATAGTTCTGTAGGCCTAATATATTAACCGCTCGTTACTGTGAACTAAACCTACTGTCTCTGAGCCCGGAGAACTCAGTTTGAAAAGCTGCGTTGTGTTTTTGTTCAACAGAAAAAAAAAGAAACATGATGATGATAATTGTGTTTTTAAGGGGCCTAACATCTAGGTTATCGGCCAAAAAAGATGTGTTGATTAACTGAAGCAGGTACTGGCCGACTTGATGTTTATGGAATGTGTGGTATGCAGGAAATCATCTGCAGTTCAAGCCCAGCTGACTTCTCCTGGCACGCCATGGCAATATATAAAATGAAGGAACTCGTGAAGTATCCGTTGTCCGCCACCATTGAAATCCGTTTTTTTTTATAGAAATGGCCAATGTTACTAATATACAGGAGTTGAATATTTTATCGATAGAGGGTTTTACTGATGTTTTTCAGAGTGCCAACATTATTGTTTCCAAACCAATGGTTTTCGCCTAGACCAATAAAGGTTAAGGGCCGCGTTAGGCTAATATAAACACTCCTGGTTTTTGTCACGCACAATGGGGGTAGTCACGCATCAATAATCTTTATACAGGCCAATGGTTTTGCCTAGTAGTACAATCATTAAGTTGGCAGCAAACATGGCGACGTGCTTTTCGATAAGTGTATCACTTGAAAGTTACTGTTGACAATTTCCTTATTTTGAAAGTGTGAACGTGGTGTTTGTTAATGGCAGTTGGCTTTAATAACGTGGCCCAGTAAGTACAAACCATTTTCAAAGCGCTACTAGGAAAAATAATGCACTTTTGAAACGGGCAACGGATGCTACACGAGAGAAAAATGAAAAGATTTGAAGACATTTTTCACTGTTGCCTATACAAACAGTTAATTTGTAGCCCATCAGCCGATCAACACGAATTCGCCCAAAGACTGGGCGGGCTACAATGTATGTAATATAGGTACAAAAATAACACTCCTGGAAAAAATCACATGTACCGGTATTAGTTATGATCCTAAAAACTGCCCCGTTTAACAGTGATCATAACTAATACATGTTTTGACCGGCTGAAGAGAAGAGCTACAAATTAACTGACAGTATTTGATCCCATTTTGGCTATTAGTCGTCATCCAATGCTACCTGATTGCGATGCAACGAATGCAGGCGAAGTTCGGTAACAGGTCTCGGAACTCAGTCCCGGTAGCTTCATCGCATTGGGGACGCCTCATTGTAGGAGTATATGGCAGGAGAAAGACGTCTAGGCGTATATGCAGTATACATGTTTAATACGAACAGAACGACAAGGTTACATGCAGGCGTATATATACAAAAACAGACAAAAGAATCAACGAGAACATTCTCGTAACTAGAACCGCCACCAATGGCGTTGCGCTTCCTCGCGCTGTATTTAAACCATGGATCAGCTGTTGGGTTACATATTTCTAACACACCCACTTAAACCAATAGCTGATCTAGAATGCAATAGACAGTTGTCATCAGACTTCAATCATAGAGTACCCTGAAAACATAATACAATTACTGAAAACATTTTTGAACACTATGTATACTTAAAATACTAATTAACAGTTCAATCCCATTCCTTGGGTACAATACACATGTTTTGGTTTAGGTAAAGGTTTGGTGAGAATGTCTGCAATCATTTCTTGTGTGAACAAATAGTGCAATGAAATGATTCTCTCTTGAACCTTTTCCCTAATGAAATGATGTTTGGTGTTGATGTGTTTAGTGCGCCTATGAAAAACAGGATTTTTTGCAATTTTCTGTGCACTTTGACTGTCATTATACAAATCAATTTCTTGATTACAATCCATCAACACACACTGCAAATCACATTCACCTTTAACAAATTCAATTTTAATTGGACCTTGATTAGAACCAATCAAATCAAACATCATATTCTTAAGATAAACTGCTTCCTTCGCAGCCTCTGACAAAGCTACATACTCAGCCTCTGTCGATGAGGTAGCAACTGAGCTCAGCTTATGAGCTTCCCATGATATGGCAGCATTAGCAAGCTTGAAAAGATAACCAGTATAGGACTTACTATCACTATCTGTGGAAAAACTGGCATCTGCAAACCCTACCAAATCTAAACCAGTGCTCTTAAAAATGAGTCCTTGGTTTATCGTACCTTTAAGATACCTAAGTACCCTTTTGGCTGCAAGCCAATGCTCCTCACTGTGGCAAGAATTAAACTGACTTAAATATGACAATGCATAGGCAATATCTGGTCTAGTACACACACTCAAATACATGAGTGAACCTATCAGCTGCTGATAAGGTTTATCGTCCACGCTTTTGGCTTTAGACAATTTCATATTTACTTCCATAGGAGTACCGATGGGATTAACATCAGTCATCTCAAACTTATTGAGCAAATTTTTTATGAACTGCGTCTGAGAAATTTTGAGTATATTGTTATCTGTGTCCCTTTCTATTTGCATTCCAAGAACCTGAGCAGCAGGTCCAAGATCTTTCATCATGAAATTTTGTTTTAAGACATCTTTTAGTTGACTAACTTCCTGTGGATTATTGTGGAACACAAAGAAATCATCAACATACAGAGCAACAAGAATTACAGTATTACCGATACTCTTTCTGTAAACACATGCCTCATTATGACTGTTTGTGTAGCCCGAAGCAGACAGAACTGTATGAGCCTTTCTGTGCCACATATGTGCAGCCTGTTTTAGTCCATAAATGGCCTTTTTGAGCAAACAAACCTGGTCTTCCTTTCCCTTCACCTGGAAGCCTTCTGGCTGACACATAAATATTTCCTCCTGTAACTCACCGTTGAGAAAAGCAGTCTCAATGTCTAGATGATCAATCTGTAAATTTAATTCAACCGTTAAAGCAAACAACATTCTGAGTGTGCCATGCCGCACAACTGGTGAGAATGTCTCAACAAAGTCAATGCCAAATTGCTGTGAAAAACCCTTTGCAACCAACCTTGCTTTATATTTTACAACATCACCATTTGTATTACGCTTAGCTTTAAACACCCACTTATTCTGTACAATGTTTTTACCTTCTGGTTTAGGAACTAAAACCCACGCCTTATTAACCATCATGGAATCCATTTCGCACTTCATGGCTTTATGCCATTCCTTAGAGTAAGGTGATGACAAGGCTTCACTTACTGTACATGGTTCACTTTGATCAGAACAATGAGTGTAATGCAGAATGTAATCAGGATATTGTCTTGGTCTTCTTTCTCGCTGGGGGTAGCGACGCGCTTCCTCATTGTGCTGTGATGGATTATCTTGATCAGGCTCAACTTCCACTTCTTCATTATGCTGTGGAGCTGGATCTGGAACATCCCTATCACATGCAGTCAATAGTGGTTTACTGTTTTCAGTGGTTAGGGGTATTATTGTATTCCCTGGTACCACTGGAGGATCTGTTAGAGCAGAGAAAGACATCTCATCAAAAATCACATCTCTCGCTGTGATTAATTCATGGGTTACTGGATGCAGGAGCCGGTACGCCTTTTTCTCATCCGAATACCCAACAAATACCATTCTCTCAGTCTTGGGATCAAGTTTTCTTCTCAGCTGATCTGGAATATGAACGTAGGCATTACATCCAAACACTTTTAAGTGCGTCAGGTCTACTTTCTCTCCAGTCCACATTTGTTCTGGTGTTGAATTTGGTGTTTTCCGTGCAGGAGACCTGTTGACAAGATATGCAGCTGTATTGACAGCTTCTGCCCACATGCGTTTGTCACAAGCTGCATCTTGCATCATAGCGAGTGCTCTTTCATTCAGAGTCCTGTTCATGCGTTCTGCAGTTCCATTTTGCTCTGGTGTGTACCTCACTGTTAGCTGATGCTTGATGCCACGCTGTTTGAAAAACTCATCCATAGCTTTATTACAATACTCCCCACCATTGTCAGAGCGTATGACGTTGATTTTCCTTTCACACTCAATTTCAACAGAATTAGCAAATTGTTCCAAGATTTCTCTTACCTCACTTTTCCTTTTTAGAAAAAAGACAAAAACCTTCCTCGTATGGTCATCGATGAAGGTGAGAAAATATCTGGCTCCTCCCCAGGATTCCTCAGGCATCGGTCCACACAGGTCACTGTGCAACAGGTCCAGTCGGTTCTTGGCACGATGCTTGGTGGTCTTGAAGGGCTGTCGAGCTTGTTTCCCTTCTATACATGGAACACAGAGCTGCTTTTCACCCGAAAAATCAATACCAGTAGCCAAACCATTTTTTAACAAGTCCATCCCCACGTGATTGAGATGGCCTAACCTTTTGTGCCACAATTCTCTGGAATTAGAACTTTTTGAACAAACACTTTTAGCATCACTTAAACAAGACACTGCTGATGCATTTGCACTTACAGAACCTGAGTTATTTAAGATATAAAGTCCATTTGACTCTTCAATCAATAATTGCACATCACCTGTAACTTGACAGTCACTGTCTTGAAACACTTTACAACCTTCTTTATCAAAAACAATTACATGACCCTTTTTAACAATACTGTTCACAGAGAGCAAGTTTGCTGTAAGGTTAGGTACATACAGAACATCGCTCACCTTTGTAAAAACATTTGCTTGTACTGGAACATCACCTATGCCGCCACTATATAGTTTACAATCGTTTGCTACGGTGACTTCATATCCAACCTCCCTTTTATCATCGAATTTTGACATCCAATCCACTCTACCAGTCATGTGTTTGGAGGCTGCGGAGTCCATGTACCAGCTGTCTGCTGAGTGGGTATCAACTCCAAGTGCTGTGAGCAGAGCCCTACCCTTCTTTTCTTCTTTCTTCTCTAGTGGCTTGGCATCTGCTTGATGTGCTGCTGTCTTGTTTTGGTGTTTGCAATCTTGTTTCCAGTGGCCAGTTTTACGGCAGTTCCAACAGAACGGTTTCTTGGGTTTAGTATTCTTGAATCCACTCCTGTTGGTGTAGAGTGCTGTTTCCTTGCTGGAGCTGCGTTTGTCTTCCTGTAGCAGTTTACATTTCACAAAGTCACTAGTCAACTCTGCGCCTGAATTTTCCAATGCCATAATCATTGGTTCATAGTCATCAGAAAGTCCCTGCAAGAGCAAGGCACCTAGAAATTCATCATCAAGTGGTTTTTTAACTGCTGATAGCCGCTGGGAGAGCCCCAAAACTGTGGTGACATATTCTTCCATAGTCTTGAATTGTTCAAGCTTGGTGGAACACAGTTGGCGAAGAATTCTTGTGTGCCTGTTGGCGCCTTTATCTTCATATGCCATCTCGAGCGAATTCCATGCTGCTTTCGCCGTTTTTGCTTCCATGACGTACGGAAAAACACTCTTTTCCACCATAAGGTTAATCTTGCACAAAGCATGTTCGTCGCGTCGTACCTTAACCTCTGCGCCCGTTTTATCATCTTCTGCACTTCCAAAGATCATCGTGCATAAGATAATTCTTCATCTGGAAACGCCAGTCAATGTAGTTTTCTCTCCCCTTCAGTTTCTCGAAGCTATAAAGAGAACCGGTGCTTGATTCCGCCATGATGCACACACTTATTACACGCGATCACAGTTTTGTTAATTCAAATAGAATCACACTGGTCAGAAAACTATACACTTGTCAATGATCCTGCTGGAGCCCATAACCTGTAGGAGTATATGGCAGGAGAAAGACGTCTAGGCGTATATGCAGTATACATGTTTAATACGAACAGAACGACAAGGTTACATGCAGGCGTATATATACAAAAACAGACAAAAGAATCAACGAGAACATTCTCGTAACTAGAACCGCCACCAATGGCGTTGCGCTTCCTGGCGCTGTATTTAAACCATGGATCAGCTGTTGGGTTACATATTTCTAACACTCATAACTTCAATGGGATCATTTGGGACATTTAGAATGACACCAGCAGTTGAGCATATGTTATGGAGAACTGCAGCAGCAGTTTTCAATTTTACCTCCAGACACTTGATGAATATTAACATCCATGGAAAGAATTCACGATGAAAATTAATAAACGTAGGCTTTCACAAAAATATTGGAATCCAGCCGAAACAAATACTAAACCCCTATGGTCGTCAAATTGGCAGGTGAAGAGCTAAGGGATGTAGGAGACTTCTGATAAGTTACTTAGGAAGCAAAATGGCCAATGATACACGAAAAAAAAGAAGATATAAAGATTAGGTTGGTTTAGGCAAGGAAAGCATTTCCACAGAAATAAATGTATTGACATCGAATATAGGCTATATTTAGGTATTAGGAAGTCAATTTGAAAGCCATTGTCTGGAGCGTGGCGCTCTATGGAAGTAAAACTTGGACTGTTGCTGCAGTAGAGTAGAGAAGAACTCAAGCGTTCGAAATGTGGTGTTACAGGAGAATAATGAAGACCGGATGGCTTGAATAGGGTGAAGAGGTAGCCTATTAAGACGATTTGGAGAGGAGAGATGTTTGTGACGATTGCTTATAAAGAGAAGAAATATGTTGGTAGGATACATACGGTACCAAGAAACCCAGGAATAGCAAACTTAGCAACGGATGGCAGAGTCGAGGATATGAACTGTAGGGGTTGACCATGGGTAGAATATGTTAATCAGATTGCCTCAGATGTGGGGTGTGGTAGCTGTGTAGAAATGAAACGATTAGCTCAGGACAGGGAAGCACGGATTGCTGCATCAAACCTGTCGATAGACTGTAACCTCAAACAACAATTCTCGATTTAGATTTTGGACTGTAATATCTTGTTCAATGTACAAATAATGTGACTATATACCTCACACAAAGATATTAGGTGTCCAAGGAGAAATTCCAAGTCACTTCTGTTGAATGAATCCGTTCAATTATTTTGTTTTGAACCTGGCGACTTGTAACTCTAGGAGGATGTTCGGGGTGGTGCATTTCATATAGAATACCGGTACCGTACTTTTGGTGTGAATGAACAATCGGAGAACTCTTTTCTTGTTCGATGGAGATCCAAGTAGGAGCAAT
This sequence comes from Meconema thalassinum, assembly GCA_946902985.2. Taxonomy (NCBI): domain Eukaryota; kingdom Metazoa; phylum Arthropoda; class Insecta; order Orthoptera; family Tettigoniidae; genus Meconema; species Meconema thalassinum. Next base: position 243,474,446 of record OX336395.1, read on the forward strand.
TTAAATGTTGTGGAGATAAGGGACAGCACTAAGTTACGGTAATTAGTCTTACGGCGGAAGGATAGTGTATGCTCAGTGCCCAGCGCAGATCTTCAGTGACGCGCAGTTTACAATATTTAACCGACTACAATATAGAGGTACGCTATCTTTGATTCCATGACAGAGGTATGTAGCTAAGAACACCTTTATAATGATACTATGCAAATTATTCCCATGTTAGATTTGTAAGTGTGAGTAGATAAATACATCTTTCTCTCACTTCTTCTCAAAGAGAAGTGCGAGTTTTCATTTGAACTGAGCATTATGTGGTATCTGGAGGCCTGTACTCAGCTAGTCCTGTTTCTCAAAGAAGCATGTGCTACGATCAGTTAACTTGTACGGAACCTATTTCAGTCACGCTGATAGGTGTGTTATGTACTAACAATCAGAAATCCCCGCCTCGCCCAAACATTGTTCAGGTTTGTGAGTGTTTGGGAACAAAGGAACTGAACATATGATGGGCGCATTCGAGAGTTGCTCCATTTCACTTCTGTATATATATACGAACAGGCGTTAATAACACCCATAAATTGCTCATTTTATCCACTCAGTCCCAATGACTTGTATTAGAATTTACTCGGCATTATTCTCTAACTATAGATAGATAGATAGATTTTTTATTAATTCCATTTGATCAAATACATGCATTCAATACATTTTTGATATAGGACACGTCAGAATTTACATCTATAAAATAAAAGAACTAACAGGTATATATTACTAATATTATAACTATTTATAACTTATTATAATAGCAATTCTTAATGCACAACTATTTACACCTCACTCTATTATCATAATATGAAAACTTAATTCTATAAATACAACAACAATTACAATTAAATTAAAAAAGTAAAATATATTTATAGATTTCATCGCTCCTATACGCTAAGATATTCAAATACTGAGTAAAAACAATGGCACTGCAGATAAGCTTTCAACATTCTATCAAAGGTTTTTATTTTAGGGGCCAGTTTTATATACTGGGGTAGTTTATTGTATAATTTAACTCCAGTGTGAAAAGTTCCTTTCTGATATATGCTTGTGTGTGTGTGTGTGTGAAATATGAATGTTTTGATTTTGTCTTGTGTTATGCCTATGAACATCATTGTTTGTTTTCAGAAAAACATCTTTTTTCATTAAATTCTTTTAAAAAACATAATACTTTCAAAGATATATATGCAAGGCAGTGGGAGAATGTTTAAATCTTTAAACAGAGGTCTACATGATTCTCTAGAGTTTACATTTGCCATAATTCTAATCGCCCTCTTTTGTATCCTAAACGTGCTTAGTACATCTGGCGACATGCCCCAAAATATGACCCCATATCATAAGTATGAATGGAAATAAGCAAATAATTATTTCTTAATGTGTGCATGCTAGTGCAGGTTTCCAAAATACGTAACGCAAAGCACATAGAGTTCAGTTTAGTATTCAGATATTGTATATGTTTATTCCATTTCAAGTCTTGTTGTATCCATAGTCCTATTTCTGATTTATTTTCTATTTGATGACCATTTAATGTTATATTGGGCTTCGCAGGATTCCTATTCTGTGTAGTGTGGAAATTTAGACATACTGTTTTTTTATAGTTAATTATGAGGCGATTATCTTGTGACCATTTGGTTAACTCTCCTGTAACGGAGTCAGCAGACTGCTGTATGACCTGTTTAGTTTCACCTTTTATTACGAGTGTTGTATCGTCCGCAATCAAAATTTCCTTATGTCAATGAACGTTCTGTGTTATATCATTGATATATAGAAGAAAGAGTAGTGGGCCCAAAACCGATCCCTGGGGTACTCCAAATTTAATAATTCCCTCATTGGACAATGTTTCATTAAGTAATTTGGTTCCATCATCCTTGTGTCTCAAGCTTACTATTTGTTTACGCTTTGTTAAGTAAGACTCTATCCATTTATTAGCTAGACCTCTAATACCATTTTGATTTAGTTTGGTAAGGAGGATTTTATGGTCAACAACATCAAATGCTTTCGATAAATCCAAGAATAGGCCAGTTACATGTTCCTTATTGTCAATTAATTTCAGTATACAATTTCTACATTCGTAAATTGCTGTCTGTGTAGATTTTTCCGTTCTGAATCCATGTTGTGGGTTTGATAATATTTTATTTTTTTCTATAAATAATTTTTCCCCACAATTTTTGCAATACCAGTTGGTAAGGTAATAGGACGATAGTTATCTAATTCATCTCTTGAACCGTTTTTGTGCACTGGAATTACTTTTGGTAACTTCAAAATATCCGGATAAGTTCCTGAGAGAATTGAACTGTTTATTAAGTGCGTAAGTGGATTTATTATATTTTCTGCACATTTCTTTAAAATTGCATCAGGGATGCCATCAATGCTAGCACAGAATTTATTTTTTAGCTCTTTTATAACTATTCTTACCTCTTCACTTGTGACATGATTTATAAATAAAGAATCACTGCATATATTTATTTTATTATTAGAATGTAGTGTATTTACCTGTGATTTATTTAATAATTTTTGTGGAATTTCCAGAAAATAGTCATTAAAAGTGTTTGCTATTTCCTCTGGATTATTAATCACTTTATTATTTCTGGTCAGTGTAATGTTCCTTTGTATTTTAGCAGATTTTCCAGTTTCTTTCTTTATCACGGACCACATAGCCCTGTATTTATTAGATGATTGGGAAATAAAATTATCATTATGCATTTTCTTTGCAAGTCTTATTACCTTATTTAATATGCTAGTGTATTTTTTGTAGTATAAATTGAATTCAGGTGTTGTGTGGTATTGTATATATAATTTGTGTAGAAATTTATTTCTTTGACATGAATTTATAATCCCTGTTGTTATCCAATTGCTAGTTTTGTTATTTTGAACAGTTCTTCGTTTAAAGGGGAATGCTATTTCAAAATAGTGTTTTAGGGTACTGTTAAATGCATTAAATTTATCATTTACATTTTCTAGTTCATAAATTTCTGACCATGTTTCCTTATTAAATAAGTCATTGAAATATGTAACATTTGATTCAGTGAATGACCTGCACTTTGATTTTACTCCTTTATCAGTATTATTGATTGTTTCGGATACTTCAAAACTCAGTATTAGTCCGTGGTGGTCACTAAAACCCGGACAATAGACTTGTATTGAATGGTGATATTTATCTGTATTTATAAAAATTTGATCAGGAGTGGTTTTACTAAATATTGTTATTCTTGTTGGGGTATTTACTGTAGGTTACAGTCCATAGGAAATTAGTAACTGTGTTAATAATTCACAATTTCTATCAAATTTTAAGAAATCCACATTTACACCCCCACAAATTATTATATCGAAATTTACTTTGCTCATGTTAATGAGTAACAATTCTAATTTATCTATAAATAAAGGAAACTTTCCTGACGGAGAACGGTATACGCATACAATTATTAACTTAAACTGCTGTATTTTTACGGCAGAGAATTCAAAATCCTGTTCTATAATTAGATAATCATAAGCTGTTATCTGTTCATGATCTAAATTATTTCTTAAGAAGATGCAATTACCACCATGGCTAATATTAGATCTAGAGTATTTACTAGCTTGTATAAACCCTGGGAATTGAATTAATTCCAGTTGTTCCTCTTTCAGCCAATGTTCTGAAATACATAGTGCTGAGATGTCTTTAAGTTCATTTTTAAGCCTTAGATTTATGTAATCAATTTTATTATAAAGAGACTGGACATTCTGGTGGTTAATTTTAAATTTGATACTTTTGCAAGCTTGTGTTGGTGATTTATTTACATTATTATTATCATAATTGTTATTATTATCATAATTGTTATTATTATTGTTGTTAGACAAATCCGAAATACCATTGTTGCACTCCGTTAAATTTGACTTCAAAAGATCTGAATGCCAAACCTCACGTTTGGCTTCTTCTATCAGTTTCCCTGCTTCCACTCCAATGATATTACTGTTGAATTATTCTTACCATTTGAATTTACAATTTTGCAGATTTCATCACTAAGATACTCTTTTCCTAATCTATTTAAGTGTAGGCCATGCCGAGTGTGGAACTTCCTGTCTAATTTACTTAAATCTACAATTTGGACATTTGGAAAACTCTTAAAATTTTATGAATTTTTTCATTTGTAGCCTCTATTTCTTCATTTACACGTGATTTGGGAATTAAATCGTATCTCTGCGGAATGTTTACAATAATGACATTTGTTTTTTGCATGGATGGCAATGTACCCTTTAAATCTTTGATTACCTTTTTACTCTCATTTCTATAGACGTCGTTTGCTCCAGTGATGATCACTGCGTAGTCCTTTGCAGTAAGGGACGCACACTCACCTATCATCCCGTTCGTGACCTCTGCAATTTGAGCTCCTTGCTTTACTGTCGAAGTAACCTCCATTTCTCTGCTTCTCTCCAATACGCTTGCTGCTACATCTCGCCCGTGGCTATCCGCAAATATCCGCATCTTCCTGGATTTTCTCTTTATCACTTTCTTCTTTTCTTCTTGAGGAAAGTCATCATTTTCTTCGACAAGCACTCCAAATGAATTTGAGACGGGAATTTCAGTTACATGTACTCCATTTATAGGCCTAGGCTTATTCAATCTTACCTTACCAGCAATCACTGTCGACCAAGTTTCCTTGCTTTCCTCTCTGTTTCCTTTTAATTTATTCAACTCTTTCATTAAGTTAGCAATATCTTCCTTTAGCAGCTTTATAATTTCGTCTTTTGAGGACAGTTCGTTTCTCAGGTTATGACATTCGCATGACGGTAGCGGTAGGCTTACATTACAACAATCGGTTTCACTTTTCTCCTCATTCAATTTTACCTGAGATCTTGTGATGATTTTATTTGCATTTTTTACTTTTATTTTGCACGACGAGCATAAATCGGTTACGGTTACACTACCTGACGAGACACTAACAATGTTTACTGTCGTCATACTAGAGATCTAAGTTAGCCCAGATGTTTAGACCAAATTACACTAAATTTATTTTAATTATTATTACCTAATAGAATTAATCAAATTACCTACCAATAAAGAAGAATGTGAAATACGTATCTTCCAATCGGGTGAAGTCTCGTAAAAGCACCACTGCTCTACTTGGTTCAAACAGTGATTGAAGAAGTCACCGAATCTTTGGATACACGTTCCCACAACTTAGTTTAAGTTTATTAAATTATCAATAAGAATTTCTAAATACTATCAATATTCCGTATTACACTTGATCTAAGGAAAGTAACTTTATAGATTTTAAACCTCTGTTATAATATTTTACCACTTTTATGAAATATTTACACTAGCTGTTATTTCACTACACTTTCACTGTGACGCCATCTTGCCTATAACTCATTTGATCGAGTAGGATTTACTGTTATTGATAATGTGCATCTCGCAGGATATATTCGGAATACCATCATTGCATTTGGAGGACTGAGATGACCTCATTTGATGTATGAGGCTATTTCGGTAAATAAGTGCGTATGTAAATGATGTTCAAGTAAATTTCTGTGTTCTAGTTTTCTAACGTAATGGACGAGCAAGCTGTGATCAAAAGTGAGCCGGAATGGTCGGCGGAAACAGATGACTTATCCGACATTGTAAGTGTATTTTAATTCCACATATTGTGTAACATAGCAATCTTAGTGATGCCCAACACAACATATTTGTAGTTAAGAAGGTAAATTATATCAAGCAGTAAGTTAATCAATATCTGTTAACTAGAGGGCATATTGTGTCTGTATTTTCATATTCGTGTATTACTGCCATTGAGAAGCTGAAACAATGTTTAGACATTCAGAATTTTTTTCCTCTCAAAATTATTCAATGTCTCCTTTTTATTCAATAGAGATAGAACATAGCCGTTGTTTTGAATAATGACCTACAGTGTTGCCACATCCTTATATGTATGTCACTGCACTGACTCACTAGAAAGTGAGATTTATAGCAAGAATTATATTTGGAATCCCCTCTGTTCCAAGACTTGAATTGCTAGAGATTGGGGAGGGAGTAATACTTATTGCAATCATCACTTGATGTCTACAACAAAAGCATGCTGAGAAAGTTCAACTAATTTCCAAAAATTAACCACACTGAACACAAATGCAATTTTAAAATTGTAAGTAAAAAAGAACACCACTTCTAAGCAAACTTTCAATTAGTTAACTGAAAGATCTAAAACAGTTTTGAACTAGGTAAAAACCTCCCGCTGGATTGATGTTGGCAATCAGTATAATATTGTGTGTTATAGATAATATTGATATTGTTCAGTGTGATACAGAGAGTTTCTATTTTTGGTTAAGGTAAATTACCGTCAGTCATATTCATTTTTTTTTACCTGAATCACTTTTCTATTCCACATTCCCCAGGTAACATTGAATATTTACCTGGCATGCTCAGTTCCCTAATATTCTCATTTTAATCTCCATCATCTACAAACTTTGATGTAACTATTTTCATTTAGGTGTATATTTGAGCATATCTGCTGCATCCATTACTTTCCGACATAGGGGGCGTTGTTCCTCTTTCCTCCATATCTTTAAGCCTTGTTTTTATAAACCCCCTTAACCATACCTTTATGATGAATCCTTTATGGTCTGTTATTTATAGCGAGGGTTGTTTATAAAGATCAGCTGAATGCTATAATGTTGAAGATGCCAAATAAAACACACAAGTCTGGCATTTATTTCATTTTGTGATCTTTGAAAAATATTTTCATGTACAGTACATATGCCTGCTGATCTAGACCGTCCATGTTGTATCGTGTTTGGAAGAAATGAAGGGAATGGATACCAGATCAATGTTTATTTTAATTCTCAGATTCTTGTAACGTTCATTTTGTACGTCGTATGTAAGATTTAATTCCACTTATGCAAAGGAACATATTTGGGAAACGAGTAATTTCCTTGCAGGTTGATGCTCATCATAGGAGGGATATTAAGTCTGAAACATGTCCCACGCCGCATATTGTTGCATTCAGTAAAGCAGAATGTCCTACACCGGAGATTGTTCCATGGGCCAAAGTAGAATCTGCATCTTCAGATGTGAAAGGAGTAAGTACTTTATCGAGTTAATACTCAATGCCTCTTTACAAGAAATGCCGTGTTCTTCATCTCCTTATCACCAAATGGTGTTTAGGGATTCCAGAATTGTATTTCTACTACTGTATTGATGACAAATGTTAGGTTGTGTATTGAATAGAAAGCACAAGCCTTTGGTTAAAGGCACTGTGATAAAATATCTGACCCATGCTGGACACAAACCAGCGACCGCCGGCTTTGTATGCTGTTGCTCTGACCAGTGGCGTACCGACGGGGGGGGGGGGGGGGGTTAGGGTTAACCCCCCCCCCAGAGACATTAGTTTAGATGACTCCTTATATTGTCCCATCTATCACCTGGTAAATGTTTTGAATTGCTGCCAGTGAGGCTTCTTTAGGCTACTCCTTTGTAATATATATTTTAATGTGAACACGTTCTTCACGTGGTAAATGACCTCCACTCAACTCGCAACGAGACTTCTCCAGCTTTGGCGCTAGCTACTGGTTATGGCCTGGGGTAAACACCCTTAAATTACATGTTAAACGGGGCAAGAGGGGCAGATGTCCTCGCTGTTCTTCCACTTAAAGCAATAATAGCTAACTACACTAGGCGAAATATCAAAATTGTCGTTTTACTGTTAAAGTGTGCGATTGGTAACTATCGTAACGCAGCTTCGTGCTGCTTTAAACGTGCATATTTGTGAACTGCCAGATCGTGAGTCGCACTTTTTTTCCGAGTTTATTTGTAATGCGTAATGAATCGATTTATTAGTAAAAAAAACAAGAGTAGATGTTACATGCAACACTGACATTGCAAGTAGCTCATCTTTAAGAATTGAAAATGAACTTGAAGAATTATCGGCTACTACCAAGCCGGCTACCGACCAAATAAATCGAACAGACTTAGGAGGTTATGCTGGCCAACAGGTGTGTTTACATTATGATTCATGATAATCGCTATTTCTGTAACTGATTTGCATTTCGATGCTTCACCTATTATGTTATACCGGTATTTGTATGGCCTTGGCCTACGTATGTGTCGGTACATGTTAATTATTTCAATGTTGTGATTTACTTTTTTCTTTAGATTGATGATTGTCTGAAAAATGAACTGTTGGAAAATGCCTGGACACCTGGAAGCAATTTTAATTTCCCTTTATCGGGTCCAAGGAATCTGAAATTTCAGTTGAACTGGTTATCACAGTGGAAATGGCTAGTTTATTCTCCTTCAAAGAACGGAGCCTTTTGTAAATATTGTTCGTTGTTTTGCACCGTTGTTGGGAAACTAGTAAATTTTCCTTACATGAACTTGAAAAATTCAAAGGAGCATTTCAAAAAACACCATGAAACCAAGTATCATATGGCATGTACGGAAAAGGCTGCGAACATTCTCGCCATATACAAAGGTACAAAACCTGCTGTTGACGTAAGCTTGGATAGGGGTGTTCAATCCAACATATTATGCAACAGGGAGAAACTCATACCAATAATTAAATCTGTGATTTTCCTTGCTCGAATGGGCATTGCTTTCCGTGGTCACAGGGATTCGGGACCTGTAAATTTAGATGAGCCTCTCAAGAAAGGGGAGGGAAATTTCAGCTCTCTTCTCAAGTTTCGAGCAGAAGCTGGTGATACAATACTAAAGGAACATTTCATGACAGCATCCTTAAATGCAACATACGTAAGCCCACGGATTCAGAATGAAATTATTTCATCTTTGAATGACATTATATTGAAAAGGTTAGTCGATCAGGTGAAAAAAGCTAAATACTTTTCTGTTCTTGCTGACGAGACCACAGACATCAGCGGTGTGCAGCAAATGTCACTATGTGTCCGTTTCGTTCAAGATAATTCCGTGCATGAGTTTCTGCAATTTATTGCTATCAATGATGCTTCTGGGTTAGGCCTTGCGAATAGGATATTGTCTGGTTTGAAAAGTGTGGGACTTGATGCAGAATATCTCGTAGGCCAAGGTTATGATGGAGCTAGTGCCATGAGAGGATCCTACAGAGGTGCTCAGGCCATTGTACGAAAACAGTTTCCCAAAGCCCAGTATGTTCACTGTAGTGCTCACTGTTTAAACCTGGCCATTTCTGAAGGGTGTAGTGTTGCAGAGATTAGGAACTGTATGGGTACAATTGAAAGAGCTTATGCCTTTTTTTAGTACTTCACCAAAGAGGCAGGCTGTATTGACAAATGAAGTTGGAAGTATGGAAGAGAAATCCCGAGTGAGTAAACTCAAGAAGTTATGTGCAACGAGATGGATTGAAAAGCACGAGTCTGTTCCTTCGTTCATTGAACTTCTGAAACCGTTATTTTTGGCATTAGAAAAAATAGCAGCTTGGGTTGATAAGAAGGCAGCCACAGATGCGCAACTTCTGTGCGCTATCAGCAAATTTGAGTTCTTGATAAGTGTATTTGTCATTCATGAAGCATTTCAAATCACACTTCCTCTCAGCAAATACCTTCAATCTGAAAATTTGGATCTCAGTCAAGCAATCAACGCCTCCATGAATGTTAAGAGGGCTCTTGAAGAAATCAGGGCAGATGCAGACGCAAGGTTTTTGTGTGCATATAATTCGGTTCTAGAGTTCTGCAAAGAATTTGGAGTGCCTGTAGTTCAGCCTCGAACTGTTGTTCGACAAACGATGAGGAACAACGTTTCATCTAACGATCCGGAAGAATATTATAGGCGGATTATTTTCATCCCATTTCTTGAAGAAACTATTTCTTCACTTGATGATAAATTTGTCTCTTCAGCCATTGCAAATACTAGTTACCACAACTGAAGACGAACTATCCAACCAAAGCATAGCTGAAGTATAAAATGTAGCTGAATTTTATGGACTTCCCCTTATTATTAGGGGCGAGCTACTTGTCTGGAAACAAACTCTGAAATCTATTGAAAAGAAGCCCAAGAGTGCTATAGATGCTTTGTCAATATGCAATAAGAACATGTTTCCAGTTGTGTATAACCTGCTTGTCATCATGGCTAGCTTACCTGTCACAACCTGCTCGTGTGAAAGATCGTTTTCGTCCTTAAAATTCTTGAAGAACTATTTAAGGAATTCAACTAGTGAAAAACGCCTTAATGGATTAGATTTGATGTTCAAACATGATACTGTTGATGTTTCAATTGAAGAAGTACTGAATGACTTGTCTGTCTAACCTAGATGGCTTGATATACGATTGAAGTAGACTTGTCTAAGTCCTTCAACAAATTCCAGGGCAAATATCTACTTAATCAGATTCTTTGGTTTAGCCCGATTGACAATTTAGACATTTCTTTTTGTCCGTTTGTATCTAGTGCAATATCTAAATTGGGCTAAACTCTTTTCCATATTTTTAGCCTACTTTCGATTTTTGCAAAAAATGAAAGTAGACTTATGAGATCACTACAGGGCGAAAAATGTGTGTCTGTCTGTGTGTGTGTGAGTCTGTGTGTGAGTGTGTGTGTGAGTGAGTGAGTACTCTGAATGTCTGTCCCCCCCTATCAATTCGAACACGGTGAGCGCAAATTGAACGAAATTTGGTACAAAGGTAGCACTAGCAAAGGACACCTCAGTGTCATGTTTTATATCGCCGCCATCTTGACGGAAACGTAATGGCGGCCACACAATTGTTCAAAGCTTAAATCAAATTATGACTAACCTAATCATCCGATCTGTACCAAATTTTGCAACAACATACCTTTATGGAGGGAACATCCTATGACAAATCTAATCGGTCATTAGCCTAATAGTTTGCGGATGGCGGCCATCTCTGTGTCAAAATCGATTACCCCTATTAATTCGAACACGGTGAAACCGAATGGAATGAAATTTGGTACAGAGGTAGCACTAGCAAGAGGCACTCCAGTGTCATGTTTTATATCGCCGCCATCTTGACGGAAACGTAATGGCGGCCACCCAAATGTTAAATGCTTAAATCAAATTACGACTTACCTAATCATTCCGATCTCTACCAAATTTTGCAACAACATACCTTTATGAAGGGAGCATCCTTTGACAAATCTAATAGGTCATTAGCCAAATAGTTTGCGGATGGCGGCCATCTTTGTGTCAAAATCGATTACCCCTATTAATTCGAACACGGTGAATCCGAATGGAATGAAATTTGGTACAGAGGTAGCACTAGCAAAGGGCACCTCAGTGTCATGTTTTATATCACCGCCATCTTGACGGAAACGTAATGGCGGCCACACAAATGTTCAAAGCTTAAATCAAATTACGACTAACCTAATCATCCGATCTCTACCAAATTTTTCAACAACATACCTTTATGGAGGAAGCATCCTTTGACAAATCTAATATGTCATTAGCCTAATAGTTTGCGGATGGCGGCCATCTTTGTGTCAAAATCGATTACTCCTATTAATTCGAACACGGTCAAACCGAAAGGAATAAAATTTGGTACAGAGGTAGCACTAGCAAAGGGCACCTCAGTGTCATGTTTTATATCGCCGCCATCTTGACGGGAACGTAATGGCGGCCACACAAATATTCAAAGCTTAAATCAAATTACGATTAACCTAATCATCCGATCTCTACCAAAATTTGCATCAACATACCATTATGGAGGGAGCATCCTTTGACAAATCTAATAGGTCATTAGCCTAATAGTTTGCGGATGGCGGCCATCTTTGTGTGAAAATCGATTACCCCTATTAATTCGAACACGGTGAAACCGAATGGAATGAAATTTGGTACAGAGGTAGCACTAGCAAGAGGCACTCCAGTGTCATGTTTTATATCGCCGCCATCTTGACGGAAACGTAATGGCGGCCACCCAAATGTTCAATGCTTAAATCAAATTACGACTAACCTAATCATCCGATCTCTACCAAATTTTGCAACAACATACCTTTATGAAGGGAGCATCCTTTGACAAATCTAATAGGTCATTAGCTAAATAGTTTGCGGATGGCGGCCATCTTTGTGTCAAAATCGATTACCCCTATTAATTCGAACACGGTGAAACCGAATGGAATGAAATTTGGTACAGAGGTAGCACTAGCAAAGGGCACTTCAGTGTCATGTTTTATATCACCGCCATCTTGACGGAAACGTAATGGCGGCCACACAAATGTTCAAAGCTTAAATCAAATTACGACTAACCTAATCATCCGATCTCTACCAAATTTTTCAACAACATACCTTTATGGAGGAAGCATCCTTTGACAAATCTAATATGTCATTAGCCTAATAGTTTGCGGATGGCGGCCATCTTTTTGTCAAAATCGATTACCCCTATTAATTCGAACACGGTGAAACCGAATGGAATGAAATTTGGTACAGAGGTAGCACTAGCAAAGGGCACCTCAGTGTCATGTTTTATATCGCCGCCATCTTGACGGAAACGTAATGGCAGCCACACAAATATTCAAAGCTTAAATCAAATTACGATTAACCTAATCATCCGATCTCTACCAAATTTTGCATCAACATACCATTATGGAGGGAGCATCCTTTGACAAATCTAATAGGTCATTAGCTAAATAGTTTGCGGATGGCGGCCATCTTTGTGTCAAAATCGATTACCCCTATTAATTCGAACACGGTGAAACCGAATGTAATGAAATTTGGTACAGAGGTAGCACTAGCAAAGGGCACCTCAGTGTCATGTTTTATATCACCGCCATCTTGACGGAAACGTAATGGCGGCCACACAAATGTTCAAAGCTTAAATCAAATTACGACTAACCTAATCATCCGATCTCTACCAAATTTTTCAACAACATACCTTTATGGAGGAAGCATCCTTTGACAAATCAAATATGTCATTAGCCTAATAGTTTGCGGATGGCGGCCATCTTTGTGTCAAAATCGATTACTCATATTAATTCGAACACGGTGAAACCGAAAGGAATGAAATTTGGTACAGAGGTAGCACTAGCAAAGGGCACCTCAGTGTCATGTTTTATATCGCCGCCATCTTGACGGAAACGTAATGGCGGCCACACAAATATTCAAAGCTTAAATCAAATTACGATTAACCTAATCATCCGATCTTTACCAAAATTTGCATCAACATACCATTATGGAGGGAGCATCCTTTGACAAATCTAATAGGTCATTAGCCTAATAGTTTGCGGATGGCGGCCATCTTTGTGTGAAAATCGATTACCCCTATTAATTCGAACACGGTGAAACCGAATGGAATGAAATTTGGTACAGAGGTAGCACTAGCAAAGGGCACCTCAGTGTCATGTTTTATATCGCCGTCATCTTGACGGAAACGTAATGGCGGCCACACAAATATTCAAAGCTTAATTCAAATTACGATTAACCTAATCATCCGATCTCTACCAAATTTTGCATCTACATACCATTATGGAGGGAGCATCCTTTGACCAAACTAATAGGTCATAAGCCTAATATTTTGCGGATGGCGGCCATCTTTGTGTGAAAATCCATTCCCCCTATTAATTCGAACACGGTGAAACCGAATGGAACGAAATTTGGTACAGAGGTAGCACTAGCAAAGGGCACCTCAGTGTCATGTTTTATATCGCCGCCATCTTGACGGAAAAGTAATGGCGGCCACACAAATGTTCAAAGCTTAAATCAAATTACGACGAACCTAATCATCCGATCTGTACCAAATTTTGCAACAACATACCTTTATGGAGGCAGCATCCTTTGACTAATCTAATCGGTCATTAGCCTAATAGTTTGCGGATGGCGGCCATCTTTGTGTCAAAATCGATTACCCCTATTAATTCGAACACGGTGAAACCGAATGGAATGAAATTTGGTACAGAGGTAGCACTAGCAAGAGGCACTCCAGTGTCATGTTTTATATCGCCGCCATCTTGACGGAAACGTAATGGCGGCCACCCAAATGTTCAATGCTTAAATCAAATTACGACTAACCTAATCATCCGATCTCTACCAAATTTTGCAACAACATACCTTTATGAAGGGAGCATCCTTTGACAAATCTAATAGGTCATTAGCTAAATAGTTTGCGGATGGCGGCCATCTTTGTGTCAAAATCGATTACCCCTATTAATTCGAACACGGTGAAACCGAATGGAATGAAATTTGGTACAGAGGTAGCACTAGCAAAGGGCACCTCAGTGTCATGTTTTATATCACCGCCATCTTGACGGAAACGTAATGGTGGCCACACAAATGTTCAAAGCTTAAATCAAATTACGACTAACCTAATCATCCGATCTCTACCAAATTTTTCAACAACATACCTTTATGGAGGAAGCATCCTTTGACAAATCTAATATGTCATTAGCCTAATAGTTTGCGGATGGCGGCCATCTTTGTGTGTCAAAATCGATTACCCCTATTAATTCGAACACGGTGAAACCGAATGGAATGAAATTTGGTACAGAGGTAGCACTAGCAAAGGGCACCTCAGTGTCATGTTTTATATCGCCGCCATCTTGACGGAAACGTAATGGCAGCCACACAAATATTCAAAGCTTAAATCAAATTACGATTAACCTAATTATCCGATCTCTACCAAATTTTGCATCAACATAGCATTATGGAGGGAGCATCCTTTGACAAATCTAATAGGTCATTAGCCTAATAGTTTGCGGATGGCGGCCATCTTTGTTTGAAAATCGATTACCCCTATTAATTCGAACACGGTGAAACCGAATGGAATGAAATTTGGTACAGAGGTAGCACTAGCAAAGGGCACCTCAGTGTCATGTTTTATATCGCCGCCATCTCGACGGAAACGTAATGGCGGCCACACAAATATTCAAAGCTTAATTCAAATTACGATTAACCTAATCATCCGATCTCTACCAAATTTTGCATCTACATACCATTATGGAGGGAGCATCCTTTGACCAAACTAATAGGTCATAAGCCTAATATTTTGCGGATGGCGGCCATCTTTGTGTGAAAATCCATTCCCCCTATTAATTCGAACACGGTGAAACCGAATGGAACGAAATTTGGTACAGAGGTAGCACTAGCAAAGGGCGCCTCAGTGTCATGTTTTATATCGCTGCCATCTTGACGGAAACGTAACGGCGGCCACACAAATATTCAAAGCTTAATTCAAATTACGATTAACCTAATCATCCGATCTATACCAAATTTTGCAACTACATACCTTTATGGAAGGAGCATCCATTGACCAATCCAATAGGTCATTCGCCTAATAGTTTGCGGATGGCGGCCATCTTTGTGTCAAAATCGATTCCCCCTATTAATTCAAACACGGTGAAACCGAATGGAACGAAATTTGGTACAGAGATAGCACTAGCAACGGGCATCTCAGTGTCATGATTTATATCGTCGCCATATTGACAGAAACGTAATGGCTGCCACACAAATGTTTAAAGCTTAAATCAAATTACGACTAACATAACCATCCGATCTCTACCAAACTTTGCAACAACATACCTTTATGGAGGGAGCATCCTTTGACCAATCTACTAGGCCATTAGCCTAATAGTTTGCGGATGGCGGCCATCTTTGTGTGAAAATCGATTCCCCCTATTAATTCGAACACGGTGCAACCGAATGGAACGAAATTTGGTACAGAGGTAGTACTAACAAAAGGCACCTGAGTGTCATGTTTTATATCGCCGCCATCTTGACGGAATCGTAATGGCGGCCACACAAATGTTCAAAGCTTAAATCAAATTTCGACCATCCTAATAATTTGATTTCTACCGGATTTTGCAACAACATGCCTTTTTGTGGAAAGCATCTTATGACTGACTACAAGGTCATCAGCCCAATAGTTTGCAAATAGCGGCCATGTATGTGTGCAAATCCATTCTCCAGATCAATTCAAGCACGGTGAAACCGAATTGAATGAATTTTTTTTACAGAGGTAGCACTAGCAAAGGGCACCTCATATTCATGTTTAATATCCCTATAGCACGTTGTATTTCAACAAGCTACTACAACCAACATTCAATTATACTCCTTGAAAAGGACAAAGAGTTATAACAATACCCATGCATTTAGGAGAAAGTAGGCTATATGTTCTTTACTGAACATTGTGTTTATTATCTTTTATGTTTTCAATTGTGTTTGTAATATTGTTTAAAGTGCTGAAAAATATAGTTAAAATAGTTTTCATGCAAAGAGAATCATCATATATATATTCTTTCATTAGTATAGATCCCTCCTGTGGCGCTCACAAGCGACCAATCGTGCCAAATGAGCATTGAAATGAAAGAGAATAGACATTAGCAGTGACGAATTGCACTCTAATTTCGTAAATATCAATAATTTTTTTAAAAATGACTTTTGTAAAAATGTACGAAGTGTGAGATTTGTCGATACTTTTGCTGTAGGAAAATATGCTCCGTAATTGCTGTCCACTTCACATTTTGGACGCTGTGACGCCTGTTTCGTGTCATTTTAACATTATGAGGTCTTTCCTTTATCATTATGCATGGATTTCAGAAACAGTAAGTCTAAGGAATGACTACTCAAATCGAATAATTTCAAAAATATCGAATAACTGGTGAGTGTTACAGCTAAGATAAATCAATGGACTCAGCACACAAATGACATTAGCAGTGACGAATTCCATTCTAATTTCATAAATAGCAATTTTTGTTTGAAGTTTGCGATTTGCAAATACGGGAGCTCTAACATGCTGCAATTAATTCTCTCGTTATAAACCTATCAGGGAAGGGTGCTTTATGAACATGCGAGATTTCTCGCTAGGGTCCGGTAGTGTTTATTTAACTGAGTTGTTGCTTTTTATGAATTATATTCGAATTATCATTTTTATTATAGGAGATTAGTATGAATGAAACTCCCCCCCCCCCCCCCAGAAGGAAATCCTGCGTACGCCACTGGCTCTGACCAATGAGCTGCCATGGTGACCAAGTTGCAACCATCCTCGATAATCAGGGTAGCTAACCTGTGAAATGAAATTCTTCTAGATTTCCTCCATAAATCCCCAAGATTTGAATTTTGTTTCCATTTGTCTTCCTCAATAAACTGAACACATTGCCATGGTGGCCTGGCGTTCCCTCAGCGGCCATGATGGTTGTCATGGTTTCCTGACAAGTGGTTTTAGTCACGTTTGTCTGACAGGGGAATTTTCTAAAGGAGTCTGTCCACGACAGACTACGTGGCTTTACGAACAAGTTGATTCTTGTTTTGAGACAGCGCATGACGTCACGTTACGGCATTCTCCAAGCAGATTCAAGTCAGACGAGTTACTTGGGGAGAGGAGGGTCTCCTAAATTCGTTCATAATGGTCAACCATTTTGGTTCTTCACTACGGTCTGAGAGAGAAAGTAGATTGTCCTCACAAGGCTAAACATTAAGTTAGAGGAAGAGGGTCGACCATATTAGAGTTTAGTAACCGAAATTTTCGTTCTTGGCTATGGGCCAGGATAAAATATCAGCTGTTTATAGATTGTGATAGTAAGCACAATCATTAAGCTATGGTGTTGTTGAGTACATTGATCCGTATTTACTTGTATCAGTTATTTCTTAAATGCAGACCCATGTCAATACTTGTATTGAATACATGTTTACAATGAACGTGTTTCGACATACGATGTTCCGTATATCAATTATTATTAAAGACCAAAAACAAAAACCCTTGAAACATGATAAAATAATACCCTAGTCAACAAAACTTGTGTATTAAGAACTTTTGAATAAATTACAATGGAAATTGTGTAATACTATTTTAGTAGGGGTTTTATATGAGAAAATTTATAAAATAAACTGTTAAAAACACATCTTGGGTAAATACTTCATGAAGGTTGCAAAGAGGTAGTAAATTGGGAAAAGAAACGTTTATTCTTATAATTTAACCACGTTTGTATTTGTTTGACAAGCGTCTTTATTTTGTTTCACTTCTTTCGGCTTCCAGTTCCACATTCCTCAGATATCATTGAATATTATCGCTCTCTTTGTTTCCAATGTTAGTAATTTTTACATTGTAATTTGTTGTAATTCCATCATAAGAAAATAAATATAAATATTTTTATTTTAGTATATTCATGAGCAGAAATGGTTTATAGGTGATACAGAACAGGTGATATTCCTCTGTTCGTATCTCATGTGTCCTTAAAAAAAAAGTCCATTAGTGTATGTTTACAAGTCATTTGTGAGTTTTAATTCCTGCTTTCCAAAGGAATTCATTTATGAAACAATCACTTCTCTGCAGGATAATTCTCACCTCCCTGGGGATATCAAGACTGAAGAATGTTCCTCACCAGAGTTTGTTCCATGCATAAAAATAGAAACAACACCTTCGGATATCAAACAGGTAAGTACTTTATCATGTTACAACTTTTTGCCTCTTCACAAGATATTACCTGTTCTTCATCTCTTTATCACCAAATGGTATTTAAAGATTCCAGAATTGATTTTCACATCAGTATTGATGATAAATGGAAGTGTTCAGCTGATAAATTGAGTGCAGTACAGAAAGCACTAGCCTTTTGAATAAAGGCATAGAATATCTGACATTTGTGGGACATATAGCTGCAACCTGAGACTTCACAGTCTGTTGCTCTGACCACTGAACTAATGGGGGATGCATTTAAACACTCATTGTCTAAAGTTGTATTGTGTTAAGGACTGAACATGAATGACTTGGAGGTTTTTAAAGGTATACCAATTCTTGGTTTGGTCAAATATATGTATTCTAGTCAGAGGGCTGAAATAAGACGCTTTCATAAGGGCAACTCAGGATAGATGGGTTTCACTACCTCAGCAAACCTTGAAGTGGTCTTCAGTAGTTTATTACCTCATCTTCCCGGCAATTGTAATTACGGTTGTAACCAGTGGTTGATTTGTTAAAAAAAAGTGGTTCCGGTACTGTGGGCTACCGGGTGGTGGAGGTGTGGGGTCCTTATGGGCTGTTGAAATATAGAGTTCTAAAAACGATATTTTTACACTTTTCTAAACACCTTTGAAAATTAATCAGTGGACAAAATAGCAATCTAATTTTGATTACAATTTTAAATTAAATTTAGACTGCTGTATCAACGTTTTCCTTACCATAGCCATTGTCTTATATTAAATTTTAATGCAGGCCAACTAGGCTACCATTCAAACAATGTACATTCTTTCAATTGTTATTTAAGTATTTAAAAAAATTAAATACATTCGGTTTGAAAATACACACAAGTTCACCAACATTCTTTTGTTTCTTGTTTAAGAATTTTGTCTTTACTGTTTTCTGACATAATTTTTTTATAAAAGGTTACTGTATTTAAACATGCGTTACCTCACAGTTTATAAAATTGACCAAAGTTTAGAAAAGTTTTCGTTGCATGTGCCTCCTCTCTCTCTCTCTCTCACCTTGCTGTTGATATCCAGAGCGGAGTGCCGTCCCTGAAGCAGCCAGGATTCCATGGACTTTGAAGTACAGTCCAGTCAAAGACCAAGTTGACCTTCACTTACAACGGACGTTCCACAGGTTTCAGAACTTAAAAGGTTCATTCTGGTTCCGTATTGATAAACTAATTAGTATAAACTGGTTCAAGGTTCCACCTGATCAATACTTTTACTAAATATGATCACTGTGTGGTCATTAGTGGGACATGTTTCGAGGCCTAATTAATAATTTTGGCGCCTTCGTCAGTCGATATCATAGAAAACGATACAAGATAATTGTTTAGCGTAACACTAAAAATTCCCTTAAAATTAAATCTTGTATGGTGCACCATATAGAGAGATTGAAATTTTTTAACGCCTAAAGAAATATAAATGATGTCAAAAGTCTTATGAATTATGAACACTTTCAATACGCTTCAATGTGGTCTGTAGATGCTAATGAAAACACATACGTGGAGCCGTGAAACTCCTTTCATCCTCAGATAAGCTTGCACCTGAAAACGAGGATACGTTTTTACATCTAAAGGATAAACATCCTGAACCAAGTAGAGCACTTATTCTTCCCGATCCTCCTAATGAAGAAAACAAGTTCACAGTATCAGAAGATGATGTGGTGATAATTCTCAGCAAATTCCGAAATGGGTCTGCCGGTGGTATTGATGGTTTACGCCCACAACACCTCAAAAGACCTAACTGCAAAGGGTAATGGTGTGGCCGGAAAGAAATTACTAACTTCTTTAACATCCCTCTGCAATTTTATGCTATCAGGTCAGGTGAATTCAAATATCCTTCCAATCCTATATGGGGCGAGTCTGTGTGGACTGAACAAGGAGGGTGGCGGGCTCCGCCCTATTGCAATTGGTTGCATTCTAAGAAGGTTAACAGCAAGTAATTATGTTCGTGAAGAATTGGCAGAATACTTCAACCCTATCCAACTTGGCTTTGGCACGAAGGGTTCCTGTGAAGCTGCAATCCATTCTGCTCGAGCTTTTGTGAACAAAAATGTCGGAACCGACAAGATTGTACTTAAGATTGACTTCAGAAATGCGTTTAATAGTGTTGATCGAGATGTTCTGCTGACACGTTTCAAAGATAAAGCTCCTTCACTTTACAACTTCTTTTGGCAATGCTATCGAGATCCATCTTATCTAGTTTTTGGAGACAAGATTATCCTCTCTCAATCTGGTCTCCAACAAGGTGACCCTGGAGGGCCCTTAGGCTTTTGCCTGGTCATTCAGCCAATTTTGGAGAAGCTTTCATCTGAACTGAACATTTGGTATTTGGATGATGGCTCGCTGCTAGGGGATCCGACTGTCGTTCTAGATGATTTTTCCTCGTTTATTGCGGAATGTAAATCACTTGGTCTTGACATCAACCCCAGCAAATGTGAGTTGTTCTTCAGCGGTGACAATAAAGATGAGATTTTTCTCGTTTCAACGAGTTATCTCCAGGCATTGAAGTGGTTCCGTCTCTAACTTTGCTGAAGGCTCCAGTCACTGAAGACGCCATTGAACCCTCCTTATCCAGAAAATTTGACGAGTTAACTCTTCTGCTTGGGCGTCTGAAAGATTTGAAGTTTCACATTGCTTACTTTCTCCTAAAAAACTGTTTCCTTGTTCCTAAGCTCATATGGTACCACAAATTTAAATGATAGATCTTGGACAATAGCCTCACTCCCTGTTCGTTACGGTGGAATCGGAATAAGGAAAATTGAAGATTTAATGCTTCCAGCTTTCATGTCATCGGTGAATAGTGTTTTCTCTCTCGTCCAGTCAATGTTTCCAGTTATTTCGGACATTGAGGAAATCACTTTTTACGCTGAGGCCTTGGAATTATGGAACTACCAGCTTAACGATCCATCTATCCCTTCAGCTCCTGCGTTCCAACGTAATTGGGACGTTCTCGTTTGCAAAAAAAATAATGGACAACCTGGAATTTCACTCAGATGAGGTAGTTTGAAGAAAGAATCGAATTCAAGGTTAAGTGCCGTCCCATCGAGAACAATAGGGACATTACTGGACAACAATAGTTTTAGGATTTCGATGTCTCTCCGCCTTGGATTAACGCTTTGTAAACGTCATACTTGTGTATGTGATGAGGTCGTTTCCGAACGTGGTACACACGGTCTCTCTTGTAAAAGGAGTGCTGGTCGACATTCTCGTCATTTCTGTACAAATGAAACGCTTCGGAGGGCTTTCGCTACTGCAAAATTCCCGTCAAGTCTTGAACCATCTGGAATTTGCAGAGACGACGGTCGCCGCCCTGATGGGATGACCATAATTTCGTGGTCGAATGGCAAATGCCTAGTCTGGGATGCAACGTGCTCAGATACGTTGGCTCCTTCCTATATTTCATCATCGTCAAAGGAAGCAGGATCTGTAGCTGAGATCGCCGTCACTCGGAAGAAAAACAAATATAGGAAGATCATGGAGGACTATATTTTCGTGGCCTTTGCTGTGGAGACAATGGGTCCTTGGAGTGAGGACGCAATAAATCTAGTACACAAGCTAGGAAGAGTAATAGGTGGAGTCTCTGGTGATCCTCGTTCGAAGACCTATTTGATGCAGAGAATCGGCATAGCGATTCAAAAGGGAAACGCAGCCTGTGTAATGGGGACTATTCCACATAACACTAGTATGGACGAAATATTTTATTTGTTATAGGGTAGTTAATTTAATACAGATGTTTTATTTCAAGATTGTATTGAACTGGCAGATTTATGTGAAATGTTCCTGTTTGTGTAGCTGTAGAAATAAAATTTTGCATAAGTATTTTTACAATGTACCGGTTCAGTACGGCAGCAACAGTTGAGAACACCATGAAAACATGTTGGAAACCAGCAGTCATGATGGAACACTTTACATTTGCACGTGAGAATCTCTCTTGCTAATATAATATGTAAGCACACCTCCCCTATTCTACAACTTTAACCAGAACTAACACTCCCAGATTTACATTTCATACTGTTATATATCTGGAGAATGAGCTCTGCTGTACCCATAAAATTTACAATAATATTAAAATAAAATACAAATCAGAGCCGACATAGCATACAATTTATCCTCATGTAATTTGCAAATTTAATAAGTTATCTTATTAATCGTTGCTCGAACCAGGTAATTTCTTGTTACTGGTTATGGAGTTTATAAGTGGCCTTCACCTACTCATTTCTCCCTTAACAATTTACTAATTGTTCCCCATATTTCTTCTTTTTAGACGGATTAGAGGCCAATCTTTGCCATTGCACGTGTTGAAGTTATGCACTTCATAAGCTTTCTATTGGCAAGCAGTGACTTCATTGGTTTTATTATTTCTATATTTCTACATTGGTGGTGAAGTATTGAGGTATTAAGTGTTCCATCATTACTGCTGGTTTCCAACATCATGTCATGATGTTCTCAACTGTTGCTGCCGTACTGAACCGGTACAATTGTGTTTTCATTAGCATCAGTGAAGCGTGTATTAGAAGTGTTCATAGTTCATAAGACTTCTGACATCATTTACATTACTTGAGGCGTGAAAAATGTTTCAATCTCTCTTTATGGTGCACCATACAAGATTTATTTTTAAGGGAATTTTTAGTGTTACGCCATACAATTATCTTGTATCGTTTTCTTTCATATCGGCAGATGAAGGGGCCAAAATTAATAATTAGGCCTCGAAACATGTCCCTCTAATGATCACACAGTGATCATATTCAATAAAAGTATTGATCAGGTGGAAACTTTAACCTGTATATACTAACGTTCCACAGTCCTAAAAATTATGTTATATATTCGACTTTTCCCCTGTACAGAGGTTTCGGCACAGTGTACCGGTGCGCACCGTCACAAATCTAGCCCTGGTTGTAACTAATGACAGGGGTCGCCCCCTTCTCAATCCCGAGCAATACAAGAACAAAGGAGGACTCAATTAACCCTACCTCTTTTTAGTAAATAATCAGAAATATTCTATCTTACCACATTTCTGTATGTTTTTAATGTTGTGTGTAGATAGGCATAAGCATTTCTACCCCTAATTATTCCCATTTGTTTAGTGTCAGGGAAGAGATGAAAGGAGGTTCCGTGCAGCAGTAATTTTTATATCAACATGCCCTTTTGTGCAGCCCATAAGAGGTGATAATATAGATTGAAATGAATATAATAAGTAGTTGTAAAGAGGCAACCATGGCTAGATGCGAGTAACTGCTCCAGCATTTGTCTGTAGATGAACACTGAGAACCATGTAGAACTCTTTCTAGATTGGCCAAGGGTAGGGATCATACCCACTCATCTTCTGAGTTTGCAGACTGACCAAGTGGCCTGAAACATTTAACTTGTGTAGTATTGGAAATGTGCAGCAGAATACCCATAAGCATAATGGAAAAATAAGTATTTATTTTTAAATATTTAGCTGTAAGACCAGAAGGGGTCATCCCCTTCAGTCCTAAGGAAGGAACTATAAGGGTTGGACTCAATACCCAAGTTTCAAGCTTGGATTTCAATTTTCCTGAATATCTGTTGATACTGCTGATCACAGGAAAGCTGTCTTAATAAGTGACGTGTGACTATATTCATGAAAGCATTTCAAATGGATTTCCCTATTAGTTCCCTAATCTCTTCCTTGTCCTGTATCTGCATTACAAAGTATGAGCTCCCATACAACAGACGACATAATGCTTGCAGCTAGTAGTATCAAGTTGCTGCAGTATTGATGATATGTACTCTACATAAAATTCCCCCTCCAGAAACCCTTAATTGGCTTACTCTTACTTCTTTTGAATATTTATTAGCTCTAACTGCAGTGTTTTGTGAAAAATCTCTTGTAAAATTTTGTATAGGTGATGTTTCTAAATAATTTTAAACCTTCATTTGTAAAAGATGTGCTGGTACAAATCTTGCGGGCCTAGTCGCTTGTTACTCAATGATACACGTATTAGATCCCATGACCATTTCTGGTCTTACAGCTAAATATTTAAAAATAAATACTTATTTTTCCATTATGCTTATGGATATTCTTTCCATTAAGGTAGCATTTTCTCTCACACTAAGATTCACTTGGTTTGTAAAGGAGTGATGGCTTGGTGGTGTGTTGTAAGTTACAGAACTAGGGAGGACATAAGGATCATCTCCATCAGTAAGATGTGATGGACAGTATGAAAATAGTGTCTGGTAGTTGTTAAGCGAATATATCTTTACAACAATTAAGCTGTGTTGTACAATTACATATTTGGTTATTTGTTGTTAAATGTGTAAGTTGACAGCAAAGAAATAAATTATTCCATCTTATTATCCCTAGGAGTTGAAAGAAGAAATCCATGTTGAAGAAAGTGATGCTAGTGGAAATCATTTGAATGAGTAAGTAGGCATTATAATGAGAAAACGTGTTCTTCCGTTTTTATGAGTGCATAACTGAAAATGTTTCATTGGAGCACATGATACATATCTTATATTAACTTTCTATTCAGAAACACACACATTATCCATTCTCTTACATTTCTTTCTGACTTGGCAGAAACCCACTTCATATGGTAGGAGGAAAGTACATGCCACAGTGAAGAGAACGTGACTGTAATATGAGTTTTGTTAGGGACGTCCACTACTTTTTAACTCCCCAAGTGTGTTGCTCTGTCCTCATTCCCAGATGACTCTTTTGTAACCTAATCTTTTGACCGTAAATAGTTTCCTTCTCACCCACTATTGGTACAAGTAAATCCAATCAAATATCTTCTACAACTAACCTTGAATTCTGGGAGGATTTAAGTAATTTGACAGGTATCAACATATCCCACATAAGCTGCGGGGTGATTGTAGGTTTTCTGTTTGGAGCTTGGGAATTCAAGATAATTATCTGGCGAGTTTTATGAGAAACCGCAATGGTGGGATGGGGTTTGGTTTGCAACATAAAATTCACCAGCTTCTCGGCCTACCAATAGTTGTCTCATCTTTGCGTCTGCGGAGTTTTTGTTGGGTACCTTGCTCCTGAAGGGAAATACACATTGTGTACGCTGGTCTTTCTGTAGTGTTAACATAATAGCACAATAGGCATGTCGGTCTGAATCAGCTAGATAAATCAACTCTGCAAATAAGATTTTATTGGAATATTAGCCTTCACGTCTACATAATGAAACTCTGGCAAATATTCTTGGTTATTGCCGTGTTTGTTGCGGGGATTCGCCTGGTTGCACAAAGTCAGATGCAACAGCGGACTGCCCAGACCGCCGCTGGGGTAGTGGACTTCTGGGCCATGCTCTTTTGTAGCTTCTTGTTTGTCTTGCGTCTGAGGCGTCGTGGTTGTCAATAACCCAGGATGCTGAATGACCGTACCTCACCATATACTTAAAATATGGTCACTGGAAGGAAGCTTTGCATTTTCTTGGCCACTAAAGGAGGTACATGGCTGTGTGGTAATTCTCCTTGGATTTTCTACACTGGTTGTAAGATGCCTATATAGGTATTTTCTTATAGTGATCTGACATTTTCTATTTTGCTTACATCTTACCAGAGACATTGCCTCTTCTCTTCTAGTTGAAGGGTTCTATGCTAAAATTACTCACATTCCTTAATTTCTCTACGGCTGCTGAAAATCAATTTAACCAGGATTCTCTTATTATTGTGAATTTCTTTTAAACTACTGTAATGTATGTCTGAAATTATCGGCACTGCTTATATAATTTCCAACCTCTGACTGTTTTACACATATCCTTGTATGTATTGATGTTGTAGCAAAGGGAAATTTAAAGGAATGATGAACAAGGATGATCTAAATTATCAATATGATTTAACTATAGATTAGCACCTGCTCACAAGAAGGTTTGGGTAATGAGGCTCCAGAGAATAGAAAAGTTGGTGTAATTGCCATGGGGCTAAACCAGGATCAATTATACATACAATAGTTGAAAATGGTTGTGATATGAATAATTAACCTATGCCCTGAAGGAAACCAAACTAAAACAACACAAGTAGAATTTATGGTAAATGTAGGTTAGCAAAATTTAAACAACTTGAACAAAAAACATTTCAAATTTAACAAGAATAAGTAGGAGAGTCTAATATTCTAAATTAAACAGTTTTGAGTTAATTTTCGCCAAAAGGAAGAACATTGCGGACAAAGGCGAAATGAACCCTGACGTAAAAACATTGAGCATAAAGCAATCTCCCCTGAAGTGCAGGGACAAATTACTATATTGCGTTGAACATTAGGTTAAAGGAATCTCAATCATATATCACGAGGGTCCTATAGAACAAGTGCTATGTAATATGCATAAATCCTGAAACCATGACGAAAGCGAGAAGCGGACCATCTCTCTCTCTCTCTGACGCACAAGATATACCTTTCCCTCTGACATCATACAAGTTCTCAAATACAATAATCAACTTGTTTGTAAAGTCACGTGGTGGGGGAAGCGTTCATTATCCCGGAAACTCTTTCTAGATATTATGAAAACCTAAAATGATGGAGAATTCTTTGACTTGTTTTAAGATAGGCTATTTTATTCTGTGTATTATTTTCAACAGCAATTTCGAGTAGTTCGAACTTCGGCTATCAAGTTCTACTGTCACTAACACCAAACAGTGAACGTTGGAACTTGGTAGAGTGCTTATAACCATCCAAATATAATTAAAAAATAAAAACGCACTTACCAAAATAGTGATGTATTTCAAGTCCTCTTCCACCACTATGATCACAAGTAAGCTGTAGAGATAGCGTGCAGTTAACTGTCGTTCACGTGATTCAATAATAAAGTGAAAAGTTCTTTCCCCTCCCTGGCTTTTTATACCGCAAACACACCTGTATGGTATCAAATATCTGTTGATGTAACGTTCTCACGGTTTGATGAGTCAGTTCACGTCTCTCTGACTCACGTGCACCTGCATCACATCAAATAATGCTACACCTTGTATCCGGTTGCGTCAGCTTGTTTATCGCATCAATTATCTGTTGATGTAACGTTATCAACACCTGCTTTGCATGACGTCATACACTCAAAGATTCCGCTTGTTTCAGCAAAAGTCATTGTTTCGCACGC
This sequence comes from Meconema thalassinum, assembly GCA_946902985.2. Classification (NCBI taxonomy): domain Eukaryota; kingdom Metazoa; phylum Arthropoda; class Insecta; order Orthoptera; family Tettigoniidae; genus Meconema; species Meconema thalassinum. The sequence goes on from OX336395.1 coordinate 243,501,830, forward strand.
ATGCTTCCTGTAATGATACACCTTGCAACCGGTTGAGTCAGCTTGTTTTGTTTTATCCCACTTCTCCTCAATACGATGATCGCGCATCGCAGATCTTTTTCAATTGAGACCATGTGACAGAAGATGGTGGACATGCATACACCATCTCTGTATTTGCATAAAGCATGCATGAAAAAAAGACTTTTAAAAATTCTCTACCCTAATCACTTCCCTCCCTAACCACCAACGTAACTGCCACTACCCTTGGCCGATCATTTAAAGATTGCCCGCTCAGCTTACCTCACCGCCACTCCCTAGCCGCCACCAGCTTTGCTCTACCGATTAAGGATACTCCCTCCTCGGCTAGGCTGACAAATAAGTAAATAATAATACTGCCCTTACCATCTCCTCCCTAGCCGGCACCATCTTTGCTTGACCGATTAAAGATACCTCGCTTAAACACCCTACCCGTTTCCTGTGAACATCTCCTAACCGTACACCCCGAAGTAGCATTCCAACATCACGTTACCTCCGCGAAAGAACTGCTAACCCACATAACATCCTCATAAACCGTTATTTTACCCCATACAGTGGGGGTAGTTTTTAGCTTGGGGTTAAAATTATTTGTTCTTTGGAATATGGGCATTACGCCTTTTTGTTTGAACCCTCACACGATTCTCTACAAATAGTAGTTCGCGACATTAATCGGTGGCATCTCGAGTAGACAACTTTTTTGTTAAAGGGAATCGAGTGGTGCACGGTGTGGGTTAGGTTAGGTGAGGCTAGGTTACGTTAAGCCAGGGTCACCATCTTTATTTGAAACGCGCTATCCGTGTGGGAGGTTGCACGCGGCCGCCATCTTGTGTGGAGGTGGAGGTCGTGTTACCGATTCAAAACCACGGCTTACCGCTCAGTCGCACAGCGATTGACCACTGGAGCTATGAAACCCCGCTGTAGTAGCCTCTCGAGTCCTCTTGTCCTACCTACACACGGCCTTCTGCACCTCACGGAATATTCCTGCACAAAGCTGTCATAGTTCATCTCGCATACTCATATGTATGCTATGCCACACTCGACTGACTCACTGATTCGTTGCAGCCCTCTTCGTTGAATGACTGCACCGTCGTACACGTGCCACTGAACTCTGCTGCTTGGCGTTCCTTACATAGTTGGCTGGTTAGTCTCAGTCATTCCAGGTGGATTTGATACGAGACCTTGCAGTGTCTTTTTGGTCTGTCTTGAGAGTCTCACGTCATCTCTTGGAGAACCTTTGTGAAGCATATTTACATGCGTACCACCTCCCGGTATCACCACCTACAAATGCCATCCGCCAGCACGCCATTTCCCCACCGCGCTCTGTAGGGTGGTAAGACAAACTGACGGATTGTCGAGTTGAGTGGACGGAAGTAAGACTAAATGGTGAATTTGCCACCATGTAATTATTTTAACTAAATTAGTTGGGAGGCTGACAGTACCTTGATATTTTATACCGATGGTAAATTGTGTGTATTGTGTCCATTTGACCGAAGTCCAACGCCCACATACGCATTGATCTCGAAATCAGCCTAGCACGTGACTAAAAACATCTCAGGGTCTATATGGGTGAACAAAAGCAAAACCTTTGAGACCCACACTACAATAAAGACAGGAGGTATAACAAGAACATAAATACCACAGTTTCTTAAAAGTCTCCCATTTTATTTCGTTCACAACGTGAATAAAATCAAAATATCATTTATCTCCACAGGGTGAGAAGCAAATATTTGAAATAAGAACTATCTTGATTTTGAAAACACACTGTTGCCCCTGGGAACCTAACTAAACTGCTCTTATCTCATTCCAAACTGGAGTAAAGAGGAATGAATACCTGATCATATTGAGAACATCACACAAATATAGAAACATTTCAATGATATTTACATTAAATCTATTTTCATGAAAACCCGAAATTTATTACCCCATCTGTTATCTGAACATACTGTATTATTTCTATATATTTCCTGGTCACATTCCAGGATGTTCAGAAAATTAATAGTCCACCGGTATGCAACTGTTAACATATTTTTTTACTTCTTTTGAACATTTCCAAAATTCATCCAAAATATTGATTTATTCCATGAAATTTTATATGCCTGTTTTGACACTTCACATTTAATATTAATTTAGTTTTATGTTTTGAAATTATTTTGAAAATATTCTCTGACTCCAACAATTTCCAACCAAAATATCTTTTCCAAAGATTATAATTCGCAGTCTCAAAATTGAGTGACTTGATATTAATTTATTCCTCACAGTAATTTCTGACATTTCTCCACATTTATTTGGGATTATAATTTCACTCTTGACTGAAACACAAAATCTAATAATTCCTACTAGAATGTATAAGTTTACCAATATCTATCTTTAATTAGCACAATATTGATCCAACTAAAAATCTGAGAATATCGGATATTATTATTTGAATTATATTATTTTTAATTTCATTTCTGTATAAACCTTTCTTAATTCAGCCTATTTATAGTTAATCAAAATTTATCAAAGTTTAAATGCACCATTTCATTTCATCCTTGCATCCGGTTAGGTTCCAAATATCTGAAGTATGGTTCAAAACACCACCTCGCTCTGTAAGCGACTTCGAATTATCGGTAAGTAAAATGAGGTAAATAAAAATATGAATTCTACTGATGATGCTGTAGGCTGATTCATAACGGGGCGACTACACTCTGTCTTACCCTTCTTTTAGCACAATTATTGTGTGGGGTAAATTCACTCCCTGTGACCGACATATTATCGTGTCCACATTACCTTTGCTCTACAGGCTGCATGTTTTATCCACATTACTGATGTGCCATGTCACATGCATGTAACCCATCTCTAGGCCTTCACTGTCGCCTGGGCAAAATACAACAGCTACACATCAATTAGTTATTTTCTTCTTATACTGTACCCATTCGTATGTTGGGAAATACATGGTTTGTTACACTGAATCACGTGGCATCCTAGCAATCTACGGTTAAAAATGCTTGCAATAGCGGCTGCAAGGTTTTCACTGTTTGTGGCGTTCAAGTTAACCACAGGAACTGTTATTTGTTCACTGACTTGAGAATATTTTGTGTCCCTCGTGGACATAGAATTCTGACGGCCTCGTGGTTGACATGTGGTGTTCCACGGCGTTGTAATTTTCACAAATGTTCACAAATTTAATAATAACGTTGTTCACGCACACACAGGCGTTAAATATCAATCGATGGTACACTACTTGGTGCATAAAAATGCAACGATGAACGTTGATAATATCCTCGCCTTCCAGGAGGACCATTTCCTCGTCTAACAAGACGGACAATTTCACACGTCCAGTGTGGACGATAAACCAAACTAGAGTGCGTATTACGGCGCTCCTGCCTGCTGTATCTAGTGAATTCACGGGTCGTTTAGCAACTAACTCCTTCCGTTTCGCGTATCTGCGATGTACAATACCTTACCATAATATAAAATCACATTCACCAGAATGTTCAGAATATGCTGAATTGCAAAATGAGATGATCTTAGCCTTGTGAAAAATGGAGGCATGTTATTAATGACTCAGATAGAGAAATCGTGGATTTCTTCAAAGTCAAAAGTACATCCATAATCATCTCCAGCCATGCGCTGGTCTTCGGGTGCGTTCAAAGATGATGCATTACATTAGCAAATGTGTTGCAAGGAAAAATATTACGGAGCATGAGCTCAGCGGGATCATTTGCCTCTCCGTCGTTTCAAATAAAAATGAAGGGATGCATTTTTATTTGATTCCAAGTTCAAATCAAGCTTGGTGATATTTTTTAAAATTAGCAGCGTTGAACGTGCCATTACGCTCGCCAGTCTGAAGGTCTTCTATAACATAGCTCCCATTGTTCAGGGGTTCTTGAACACTATTAAGCCCATATTACAATGATAGGAACTTCCCATATACTCTGTCTATGGGACTAGAAATCCCGGGTCTCCTTACAAGAACAAGATCTCCTGCGACGAGTGGTTCTCTAAATGTCTTGTGTCTCGTCCTCCTCAGGCGTTTCGCAGCTTGTCTGTCCAAAGTATTCCTAGCAGCTGGAAGTCTTCTTGCATGCGAGGGTTGTAAACAAGGTGGTGTTACAACTACACGATTCCACACTCGCATTGGCATCTGGTTCAAACGCAAGACCATAAGTATTTGACCAGTGCTTTCATGGACAGTTGAGTTGATGCAATTTGTCATTACCACTAGGACTTCGGTCCAACGCCAGTGTTCCTCCTGACAGTACAATCGACAGAATTTGGTAATGGTGGACATAACACATTCTGCCGGATTGCTCTCTGGGTGTCTTATCGATGTTAATACATGCCCTATTCCGCCCTATTCCCAATTCGTTCATGGCATCAGCAAATTCTACAGAGGTAATCTGTGATCCGTGGTCAGTCAACAGGAATTGTGGCTTTCCTGCCTCCGGTATCACTTGGCGTTTGATCCTTAGTATTAACTGATGTGATGTGGCTTTCTGTATCGGATGGAGCATCGTATATCCGGTGAACACGTCGATAGTCACGACGATGAAACGATTCCCTCGACGAGCCTTCGGGATCGGTCCATAAAGGTCATGGGCGTATAACTCCCTCGGTTGAGTTGAGAGAAGGGGTCTAGGTGGCTCTTTCATCAAGTGCGACGTGTACTTCTTACGCTGGCATGCGTCACAAGCACGTAAACACTGTCTAACAGAGGTTCCTAACCCTTTCCAAGTGAAGGACTCTTTAATCGTGGCATTGGTCTTGTCAGTCCCTCCATGTCCAATGGATAAGTGTACCAATAGAATAACAGTTTCTTGGTATCTCCTCGGAATAACTGCACGAAGTTGAGTGTGGTCCTCATCAACGAATGTATACAGAACACGATGATTGATTAAATAGTTATCGGCGATAGCAGCTGTCTGGGGCATAATGGATATCCTGGGCAATCATTCGGTTTTCCAAAAACGAATGTTATTCCTCAGCTCCTCCTCGCGTCTTTGTCCTTCGGGTAGACGACGAAGTCGGCGAAGGTGTTCTTCGCACTCTCCCTCGATATTAATGGCATTTACAGTGGCTTCCGTATTCCAGCTGAGAATGTCGGCCAACACATTCTCTCTGCCGGGTCGGTGTACAATTTCCGAATCAAACTGTTGGAGAAACAGTGTCCAACGTGTGATCCTGTCGCTTGCCAGTCTTGTACGTAGTATGAAGGTCAAAGCGTGTTCGTCGATCCTCACTACAACTTCCTGGCCTCAAAGAAGTTTTCGCCAGTATTCCAATGCGTAGACAATTGCAAGTGCCTCGATCTCCGTGGTAAAATTGTGGGCTTCGTGTGCTTTCAAACGCCTGCTTAAGAAAGCAATATAATGGCGGTTCTTCTAATCATCCTCCTGCAGTGGGATGGCCCCGATCCCAGTAGCAGATGCGTCAGTTTCCAGGATGAAATTCCGGGAGTAGTCCGGATATTCCAACTATATATTTAATGTTCCCAGGTACTGTACGAGGTTAGACGGGAGTCATGTCGTGGTGAGCCAAGAGTTGGATAAATCTGCGCTATGTTTTGTGGTTAATCATTATGGGTTTCCTCTCTATTTACATTATAACAAGCCACGGTTATTTAAAGTATCCTCTTTTTTCTTGGAACATAAAAGTAATCACTCATCTCTACACAATTTCTGTTACCATAAATAGTAGTAACTATTCATTTGCGATGTATTCAACAGTGAAGCACACGGTATGCATATACAAAATATACACCATAATCCATAAATCCAAAATTATTAATCAGTAGGGAATATAGTATTTACGAGCACGTAATTTTGTTAGTCAGCTGGGGTTCAGTTGCTCGGATTCCATTAAATAATCATTATAGCCTCGCACAGCCATTCTGTTAGAGCGACACAATGTGGGAGAAGAAAATAGACGAACACTCGCCGAGGAAGTATGAATCAGGACACAATATCCGTAACCATTCAATAATTTCAGTAATTGAACTGATCAAAGACCAGGCTGACTTTTGGCAAATAAGATGAGTCATCATCATCTTGTACAGTTTCCAGCCCCAGGCTGGGTCTGTTTGGAACATAAGCCTCGCCACTTAGTCCTTTCTTCCCACCACCTCTCCGCTGTCACTCTGGTCCAGTCCTCGCCTCTCTTCTTGACACATTCCTCCACTCCTTTCAGCCATCTATCTCTTGGTCTTCCCCTTGGTCGTTTCTTCTGCATCTGCATCTCATGTATCCTCTTGGGAATCATCTCCTCATCCATTCTCCTTATGTGTCCATACCACCTCAGTCTTGATGTCTCAATCCAACCTTGCAAGGGCTCCTCTTTCACTATTTCCCTGACCTTTTCATTCCTCACCCTGTCTCTTCTTGTTACTCCGATCCTACTTCGCAGGAACTTCATTTCACCTGCCTGTATTCTGCTTATGTCTCTTTTCTTCATTGTCCACGTTTCTGAAGCATAGGTCAGTATCGGGATATAGTAGCTTCTGTATAACACTTCCTTGCTTTTTGGTGGGACATCTTTATTCCAAACTAAGCTCCTAATGCTTCTCAGAAATGATTCTGCCTGTCTGCCACGTTCCGTAATCTCTTTGTCATTTCTCCCATTTTCCTCCACTATACTTCCCAAGTACTTGAGACTTTCCACCTTCTTCAGCTGTCCACCTCCAAGTGTTATCCCCCTCATTGGTCTGTCCTTTTTCCTGATTGTTAACAGGATCTCCCATTTACTGATGTTGAACTTCCATCCGTACTCTCCCACTGTTTCTTCCCAAGCCTTCAGTTGCTCCTGAATTTCCTCCTCCGTGTTTCCCCAGACCATGAGATCATCTGCAAACACCATTGCTTTCATCTTATCTTCTCCTATCTTTCCTGATATCCGTGTCATTACCTCGTCCATAACCACAATAAGATGAGTGCGTGGAAATAATTACCCTTTGCCCATTATAAGCAATTCTTTTGAAATTCACATGGATTACATATAGAGAGTGGTTCACCAGCCCCTTATCATTTTCGCGGGGTAGGTAACCCGACTAACGCGTATATCATATTCATCCTAAAAACATTACTACCTGCTCCTTTACGGCCTTAGTACAACTTTACCGCTGAGTTCATGCTCGCGAATATAGTAGAAATTATTAGCTTTAGTGTTATTTCAATGACCTCAACTATAATGCATGTTTTAAACAATCACAGCTCCGAATAACACCAACTTACGTTTGGACAGGTGCCTATGGGGGCTACGAATAGATTCAATACGTGCCAGCAATTTACTATGGCTATCAGTAGCTAAGGAGGATAAATCATACATTTCTGGTGTTGTGTCAGGTTAGCTGTCTGGTAGCAGGTTCAATTTCCGTGCTGGTACATGTTTTTTTCGTTTAATGCCGATTACAGTGGATGTACAATGGCCATTTATGTACCTGTTCCAACCAGTGATTTTTTATTTGGTCCTGAAAAGTACCATTTTTATCCGATGGTACGTAGTCAGGTTCGACAACGACATAATGATCTGTAGAACGAAAGCAAGGTACTCTGTATATTCAGTATGAAGCGTTCGAAATGTCACCTCCTTGGTTTAAAGGGAAAATCAGTCCTACTCAGGCCACCTGGTGTATTCTTTGAATACACGGTACCTGAGATATAATCTTTATTGCTCTTTGCATGTTCATTTCTTCCTTCCTCTTTGTCAAACACCAACAGTGATCATTTGTTTTCTCCTTGTTGGGCATGTCTCTTATGTCTTCATAAGTCTGTTTCAGATATATAACTTCTGTGACCCACCTAGCGTCACCTCGCAGCGAATCTCTGAAGCTCCTCAACTCTACCTGGTGCTAGAGGACTTACTTATCCATTTGGCTACCAGATCTTGTTACCATCGTCAGCTATTTTCTCTTGGAGCAAGAGGACTACGTCCACTTCTTTACTCACCATGCTGCGCTAGTATCAACTGTGATCAACTCTTAGAAGACCGGCTCAGCAAGAGAAGATAAATGTTTTATTTTCAAGTTGGCAATGTTTATATGTTCTCCTTTTGTCTCCTACCCCCCACTCTTTCCCCTCTTTCTTGGACCTTCCGTGCTTCGTTGAGCAAGTCTCACTTCTCCGTCTGCAGTTGACTCGTTCAGTCAAAGCTCCGCTCGAGCTTGCCTCCTCAAACCAAGAGGCTCACTCTCTTTTACGCCATGTTGGAACTCTAAGCATCAGTGAGGAACTTCGACTTCAACATGAAATCAAGATAAGTACCATTTTTAAAAAGTTTTAACCTCATCTTCATGGTTTTAACTTCCAAGTGCTTTTAATTATAATTTATAGGCAGTGTGAAATTATTTACTTTGGGGCAATAATCATTCTTCGTGGGATTTGCCATGTTGAGCTTTTTGCTTGTATAAGCCAACCTTACTAAAAAAGAGCTTTTCTTAAGCGATTCAAACGAGAAATCCTCTCGCTACGTGGGATATTATCTAATACCCGCTGCCTATAATTATAAAACTAGTTCCTCCGTTGGATTTTCTCAACCCCATTTTCTGCTAAGGTCGTTCTGGAACCTTCGAGACCTTGTTCTCTATCTGCGAGTCTTGCCGTCAAGTATTGTTCACGCACTTGTGAAAATGCTAGTTAAAATGAGGAATCTTCCTTATAAATTTTTGCAATAGCTAACTTTCTTCCACCGCTGGAACCTCTGGAACATTCTATGGCGCATTTAATTGTAAATCACAACTTTTTCAAGAAATAGACTCTCACCTATATAGTGCAATCAGTTCTTTCCATAATTGCAATAACTTTCTTTTTCATGAACTTTAGTGTTTCTATAGTGAACTTTGAATCAATCTTTACAGACTATAGTGATAATCAGTGCTTGCTCCACGTTTCTACCGCGTCGCGATCGTCCGGTTATATTAAATACGGCCATAAACATTGATCCTATATCCCAATGATCTTTCCTCAACCTTCTACTAACAACTATTATTAATAAAATTGAAACTTTTCTATAAGGTGTCACTCACGAGGTGCCCTTCCAACTTTGCTAGTTTAACATTAAGTAAATTCTGCATAATTGCTTGTGTGATACAAGTTTTAAATTCACGTTGTTCCTTTCCCATAATCAGGGAAAACAATTCTCTAAACTCTTGAGCGAGTCATGTTCAGGTTTCACGAAATGGAAACTGTCCCATTTGGCGAGTGATTCCTGCTCAAACTTGGGAAGTCTAGAACTTTCCCTTTCACTTTCTTCAGGTTTCACAGTAAGTGACCTGCCCTCTTTGTATAATTCTCATATATTAATTCTGTATAAATATAAGAAGTTGTAGGAACTTCTATCTTATTTTTCATGTTGTTATTATTGTTATTTTCAAAGTTGTCACTTTCTCTAGAACATTCTCTCTTGAATTTCTTAAGGTGCACTTTTTGTACTCCAATTCACGTTCAAGCTTTAATTATTTCATTGCTCATTTGTTTAAATCTTATAAAGATTTTAGAAACATGTAAGGTTTGAAACCTTGTAAATTGTCAATTGCCTGGAGCAACCGTTTAATGTTGAGAGGTCTGCGACCCTATTTGTTAAAAAGTTCAAATGAACTATGTTTATTAAAATTATATTGCATAATTGTTAATTTCCTCAAACTTTTTCTAATTGTAAAATAAACAAATCTTTTCCCTTCGCTTTTTCATTTTCGAATATAAAGTTTAGGCAAAATCCTGTCTTCCTTGACTCTCCTCACTCAATGATATTAAAATCATTAATAGAGCTTTCACCATTTGTTGCATTTGAGCAAGAACTCTTAATTTTCACCTTACTAAAGTTCTTTTTAGCTTTAAAAGCTAATTCTAATTGGCCAGTAAGGCAAGTAAAGTTCGCTAAGCCAACTACCTGCTTGTGGAGACCCTCTCCGAAAACTTATGGTCAGTTTTCTAAAAGATAAGTGTTTCCTTTTGTCTAAACTTTTAGCCGGCTCCTCGCTGAGTAAAAGCTTAGCCATTGTCCAATGCAACCATTGGTTCATTTACCAAGATTACCCAATAAGGCATAATCTTTTATCATATTCCTTCTTAGAGACACTTGGTCGCCCTTACAGGAACTCCATAATTTTGGAAATTGAAAATACCAAGCTTGAGTTAAATCATTGGCATTCTTCGAATTACTTTGTAAAACCTAATTTCTTTGAGAAGACATACAGTAAATTTGTTCCTCTAAGTCTTGCCAGACCATCACCCTTCCCCATAGTACTTTTATACATGCTTGGGAGGAAATGTACTAAAGCCTCTCTCTTGCAAACCGCCCAAGTCCTAGCTGCGGTTCCCGTTAGCCTCGACCAAGCTCGTACCTACTTTAGGTATCCGAGAGTTAATTTCCATTGGCAACTGCTTCTAAGGGTATTTAAATCTCAACTTATTAATTTTGTGGGACTCTCCTCCTATTTTTCTATCCTTTTTCTCCAATCCCAAATCTACTTCCTTCTCTTAATCATCTTCCCTTGGTGGGTGGGTTATTCCCTAGCCTATAATCTACCCAAAATTTGGTCCCAGAAACCCGGGAGAGCCCATTTTTTCTTTTCTCTTTTTAAAATAGTGTCATTTGACAATATTTTGCATATTTCTAATATCTGTGTTGAATATTTCAGCTATAACCACATCGTGCAAAGCCTGTGAACTGGAAAGAGGCCGCTCCTGTCTCCTATGGTGTGTCCCATTCTTTCTACTCATTCGCTGCTGCCAGCTTGACAGCATTTCCAAGGTTCCACAGTTTCGTGAGTTACATTTTCATTTACCTTCTTTAATATGGCTCCCACTGATAAGGATAAGGATGAAAAACTTACTTCTAAACGAGCATCCTATAAAGGGCAAATTACCCGATTCAGAAGGTACATAAAAGAATTAGATCCCTCAGACGCGCAATTAGATTTGTTGAAACATCGTGTAAAGGATTTTGAACGTTCTTATGAAAACTACTGTAACATTCAAACTGAAATTGAAACTTGCATGCTCAATCAAACAGAAGATCGTGTCGAAGTAGAGAACTTATATTACGAAGGCATAGGTTCTGCTTTCAGAATCATACGCCAACTCGAAGAGGAGCAGAAAAAGGACGCTTCTGTTCTTGGTTCCCTTCACGAACCCCAAACTTATTTCCGTGAGGGCACTCACAAGCCCAAACCTACTTTACCGAAAATTGATTTACCCCATTTTTCTGGAGATGAATCCACCTGGGATTCTTTCTATGAATTATTTTGCTCCCTTGTTCATGACAATGAAGACATTCAAGTCATTTACAAGTTTCATTACTTGAGATCTATCCTTCAAGGTCAAGCTTTGCAGTTAGTTGAAGCACTTCCTCTGCGTGCCGAAAATTACCCCATTGCCTTTAACTTATTAAAAGAAAGATATGGAAATTCACGTTTACGTATTCAACGCCATATTAAGGCTCTATTTAACCTACCTGCGTCACAGCACAATGACGTCACTAGTTTGCGTACTTTAATTGACACTACCCAACTCCACGTTAAAGCTTTGTCCCAATTAGAGCAGCCTACTGAACATTGGGATACTTTCCTAATACATTTAGTAGTTTCTAAAGTTGATGCTGCTACCCTCAAAGCTTGGGAAATTGAACTTTCTAAGGAAGACGACTACTCTTACGAGCATTTAGTCACTTTCATAAATGCTAGATGCCAACTTTTAACCGCTCTAGCTAATCAAAGTGAACCTTCATCTCCTAGTTCCAAATTCGAATTAATGTCCATCAAATCCAAAAGTGAACGCTCAGCGTCCAATACCCAAAAACCCGGGCCCAGCTCATCCAAATTTAAATCAAACATTACTGGTTACCCAACTAGGTCTAGTGAACGTCGTGTTGCTAGCTCTATTGTTTTAAACACGCAAAGCGAACCTCGCAAAAGTTTAAACGAACCTGTAAAGTGCATACTTTGTAAAGATCCCCATGCCCTATACCTCTGCAAATCCTTTAAAGAAATGTCAGTTGATGACAGACGAAAATTAGTCGCTCAAAACAAACATTGTTTCAACTGCCTAGCGCCCACGCATTCTGCTTCTAACTGTAAGTCCACAAGACTTTGCTACCATTGTGAAAAGGCTCATCATACTCTGCTACATCGTCATGATCAGGCAAGGTCATCAACAGCATCCACTTCTCCTAAAAATGATAGTGTTAACAGTTCTAATGCTTCATCATACATTCAAAATGCTAAGTCCATTCGCAGTGCTCAAGTATTGTTGTCTAATGTTCAAATTGACGTTCAGGATAACTTTGGCAACTGGGTCCGTGCACGCGGTCTTCTAGACTCAGCGGCAACTCATGATTTTGTATCTAATTCCCTGATTAGAAAACTAGGCCTATCCGTAAACCCCACTTCTATCAATGTGTCGGGCATCAACAGCTCAAAATCGCAAGCTTTACAATTTTCAAAACTAACCATAAGAGATATTTGTCATAGAAACAACTTTTTTAAACTTAATTGTCTAATTCTCAATAGCATTGGAGAAGACACTCCTAGTCACTCGGTTGATATTTCGGGGTTAAACATTCCCTCGCATTTAAGGTTAGCCGATCCTTCGTTTAACACACAAAATCCCATTGACATACTCTTTAGTGCCAATGTCTTTTGGAACTGCCTTCGGAAACAGGTTCGCAAGCTATCCTCAAACGTGGTCGCTAGAGACACTAATTTTGGATGGATTGTCACAGGGCAACTTCCCCATTATTCACCCCAACCTGCATCGCAATGTTACTTCTCCAATACTGATCTGGAACAGTTTTGGAGGCTTGAAAATGTTGATTCTCCTAATGTAACTTCTTCAGAAAATGAATTCTGTGAGCAACTTTTTTTGAACACGACCACTCGTTCTTCTGATGGCCGGTTCATTGTTCAAATGCCAAGATTACACAATCCCCCCAAACTTATTAACTCTCAGCCTAAAGCTCGAAAAGCTCTCTTTGCTATCGAGAGCAAATTCAAAAAGGAACCCCTCGTCAAAAAGCAGTACACTGAGTTCATGGATGAGTATGAAAGCTTAGATCATATGGAGGTTGTTAACAAATCCGATGATGAATTGCACCCCCCAATCGAAACGGTTTATTTAAATCATCATCCTGTGTGGAAAAACCCTTTTGTAAAAGATAAAATCCGAGTTGTTTTCAATGGTTCATCACCCGACGTTAATGGCAACAGCTTTAATGACACTCTTTATTCTGGTCCTGCTATTCAATCAGATTTATCTGCTATACTTTTAAACTTTCGATTATTTCCCATAGCTGTCATAGCCGATATAAAACAGATGTACCGTCAAGTGTTAATTCAACCAGAACAACGAGATCTTCAAAGAATCTTGTGGCGTGATGAAATCAATAAGCCCATTAAGGTATTTCGCTTGAAAACGGTTACCTATGGCTTAAAACCCTCTGCTTTCCTTGCTATCCGATCCCTACACTTGCTTGCCTCACAAGATGGTCATTTATTTAACCCCAAAGCCTCTGAAGCACTAACTACGTCATTCTATGTTGACGATTATTTGCAATCCTTCCCCTCTTTGGAGGAAGCTTCTTTTGTATCTTTAGAACTTCAAGCATTACTAAGGAATGGAGGTTTCCCACTTCATAAGTGGAACTCCAACTCCCCTGAGTTTCTCGCTCAGTTTCCCATTGAAGACGTAGATCCTTCTTCTGTCGAAATTTGTGGAAACTCCGAATCTATAAAAACTCTAGGAGTTCACTGGTGCACTAGCACTGACACTCTTATCTATAAAGTTACGCTCGCAGAAGAGCTTCCTAATACAAAAAGACAAATCCTCTCTGAAATTGCAAAAATTTTTGATCCGCTTCAATTTCTTGCCCCAGTTATCGTTATAGCCAAACTCTTCATGCAAGAGCTGTGGTCACTTAAATGTGAATGGGATGACGCTGTCCCTCTTTCTTTTCTTAATCGTTGGCTCTCGTTTCGCAGCAATTTGTTGGATCTTTCCCTTATTGAAATTCCCAGGAATTTAATCAGCTCTCATTCTAATGCATCTTTTTTCCTTCACGTGTTCGCGGACAGTTCCGAAAAAGCTTATGGTTGCTGTGCATATTTAGTTTATCACGATTCACTCTATGGATCTCCAGTTTCTAACCTTGTTTGTGCCAAATCGAAGGTCGCTCCTCTTAAAACTATCACTTTGCCTAGGCTCGAACTGTGCGCTGCACTAATGGCTGCAGAACTTGTCAAGAAATTACGGGAAGTATTAAAGGTCGAATTCTCGCAAATCTATCTCTGGAGCGATTCTATGATCGCCCTTTCTTGGATCGCCAAAAACCCCTCTCATTGGCAAACTTTTGTCGCAAACAGGGTTTCCAAAATTCAAACTCTTTCTTCTGGATGTCAATGGAGGCATGTTCCCAGTGCGGATAATCCAGCTGATATCATCTCTCGTGGTTGTTTACCCTCTCAATTGGCAGCTTCCCAATTGTACTAGCATGGGCCCTCGTGGCTAATCGACGAATCTTCCTCATGGCCTTCTAAACCCCCAGCTACAAACTCCAACTTGCCTGACGCTAAAGTACCTCTACCCATTGCTTCGTGTCTTGTTTCCAACGCATCTCATCCTTTGTTGTCACGCTATTCTTCCTTCCATAAATTACTACGGATTGTTGCCTATCTCCTTAGATGGAAATATCTTGTGGTTGACCAACCTCTTCTCCCTAAACCACACCTTACCAATCATGAATTGAATCTCGCTACCATTAAGATTTTACAACTGACACAGCAAGAAGCCTTTTCTTCTGAATTGTCATTGCTTTCTTCTAAAAGAGATCTTCCCAAATCCAGCCGTCTTCGTGCTTTAGCCCCGTTTCTTGATGACCATGGGTTACTCAGGGTAGGTGGAAGGCTCTCGCAATCTTTACTCTCTGAAGACAAAAAGCATCCCGTTATTTTGCCTTCCAAACATCACGTAACTTCCTTAATTATACGTGACTTTCATTACCGTAATCTTCATGTTGGTACACGTACTCTGCTCTGCCTCTTAAGAGAAAAGTACTGGATTATAAATGGAATTCTTGAAGTTTCTTCTGTAATTCATAAGTGCATTCCTTGTTTCAAAGCGAAACCTAAAATCAACACTCAATTAATGAGCGATCTGCCCTCTTTTCGTTCTTCTCCTATACGCCCATTTGCTTTAACTGGCGTGGACTATATGGGTCCGTTCCAATATCAACGAAACTCTCCTGAAGCTAAACGCAAATTGTTTGGTAAGCTTTATGTTTCTCTCTTTGTTTGCATGGTTACCGGCGCAATCCACTTGGAACTAGTAACGAATGCTTCTACTTCTTATTTTTTATCAGCTGTCTCTCGTTTCACCGCTAGGCGTGGTGTTCCTTCTGAGATGTTCTCTGATAACGCTTCCACCTTTCAGGGCGCAGCTTCCCTGTGGAAGAAAGCTCTCACTTCCTCTCCTGCCATGGAACAAATCTCTAATTTTTCTTATTCAAAAGGTTTCAAATGGCGCTTCATACCTCCTTACGCTCCGCATCATGGTGGTAGGTGGGAATCTTGCGTAAAGTTCACTAAACGTCATTTAAGAAAAGTCTTAGGTAATCGAATTCTGACTTACGAAGAATTCAATTCACTGTCTGTTCTGATTGAAGGTGTTGTTAACTCTCGCCCTTTAACTCCGCTTTCCAATGACCCTGATGACCTACTTCCACTCACCCCTGGTCACTTCCTTATCGGCACTTCTCTTTCTGCCCCTCCTCCTCTTCCTAATTCTTACAGGGATTTTAATCTACCTATTGTTTGGCGTAAACTTGAAGCCCTCCGTAATTCTTTTTGGAAGAGATGGAACTTGGAATATTTAACTTCCTTGCAACGGAGGCAGAAGTGGTTTCTTTCCAGTCCCGACATTAAAGTGGAGGACTTGGTCTTGGTTAGGGATGTTTCTCCCCCTCTAGTCTGGACTTCCGGTAGAGTGACTAGGTGTTACCCTGGAAGAGATGGGAGAGTCAGGGTGGTCAGAGTCTTGACCATTAACGGTTCGATTACAAGACCCTTGTCTTTGATCGCTCCTCTTCCAATAAATGTGTAACTGTTTATTTGCTCTCTGTTGGTGTTTACCCCCCCAGTATGGTGTATTCTTTGAATACACGGTACCTGAGATATAATCTTTATTGCTCTTTGCATGTTCATTTCTTCCTTCCTCTTTGTCAAACACCAACAGTGATCATTTGTTTTCTCCTTGTTGGGCATGTCTCTTATGTCTTCATAAGTCTGTTTCAGATATATAACTTCTGTGACCCACCTAGCGTCACCTCGCAGCGAATCTCTGAAGCTCCTCAACTCTACCTGGTGCTAGAGGACTTACTTATCCATTTGGCTACCAGATCTTGTTACCATCGTCAGCTATTTTCTCTTGGAGCAAGAGGACTACGTCCACTTCTTTACTCACCATGCTGCGCTAGTATCAACTGTGATCAACTCTTAGAAGACCGGCTCAGCAAGAGAAGATAAATGTTTTATTTTCAAGTTGGCAATGTTTATATGTTCTCCTTTTGTCTCCTACCCCCCACTCTTTCCCCTCTTTCTTGGACCTTCCGTGCTTCGTTGAGCAAGTCTCACTTCTCCGTCTGCAGTTGACTCGTTCAGTCAAAGCTCCGCTCGAGCTTGCCTCCTCAAACCAAGAGGCTCACCCTCTTTTACGCCATGTTGGAACTCTAAGCATCAGTGAGGAACTTCGACTTCAACATGAAATCAAGATAAGTACCATTTTTAAAAAGTTTTAACCTCATCTTCATGGTTTTAACTTCCAAGTGCTTTTAATTATAATTTATAGGCAGTGTGAAATTATTTACTTTGGGGCAATAATCATTCTTCGTGGGATTTGCCATGTTGAGCTTTTTGCTTGTATAAGCCAACCTTACTAAAAAAGAGCTTTTCTTAAGCGATTCAAACGAGAAATCCTCTCGCTACGTGGGATATTATCTAATACCCGCTGCCTATAATTATAAAACTAGTTCCTCCGTTGGATTTTCTCAACCCCATTTTCTGCTAAGGTCGTTCTGGAACCTTCGAGACCTTGTTCTCTATCTGCGAGTCTTGCCGTCAAGTATTGTTCACGCACTTGTGAAAATGCTAGTTAAAATGAGGAATCTTCCTTATAAATTTTTGCAATAGCTAACTTTCTTCCACCGCTGGAACCTCTGGAACATTCTATGGCGCATTTAATTGTAAATCACAACTTTTTCAAGAAATAGACTCTCACCTATATAGTGCAATCAGTTCTTTCCATAATTGCAATAACTTTCTTTTTCATGAACTTTAGTGTTTCTATAGTGAACTTTGAATCAATCTTTACAGACTATAGTGATAATCAGTGCTTGCTCCACGTTTCTACCGCGTCGCGATCGTCCGGTTATATTAAATACGGCCATAAACATTGATCCTATATCCCAATGATCTTTCCTCAACCTTCTACTAACAACTATTATTAATAAAATTGAAACTTTTCTATAAGGTGTCACTCACGAGGTGCCCTTCCAACTTTGCTAGTT
Organism: Meconema thalassinum; assembly: GCA_946902985.2. Taxonomy (NCBI): domain Eukaryota; kingdom Metazoa; phylum Arthropoda; class Insecta; order Orthoptera; family Tettigoniidae; genus Meconema; species Meconema thalassinum. The sequence goes on from OX336395.1 coordinate 243,519,371, forward strand.
TAACATTAAGTAAATTCTGCATAATTGCTTGTGTGATACAAGTTTTAAATTCACGTTGTTCCTTTCCCATAATCAGGGAAAACAATTCTCTAAACTCTTGAGCGAGTCATGTTCAGGTTTCACGAAATGGAAACTGTCCCATTTGGCGAGTGATTCCTGCTCAAACTTGGGAAGTCTAGAACTTTCCCTTTCACTTTCTTCAGGTTTCACAGTAAGTGACCTGCCCTCTTTGTATAATTCTCATATATTAATTCTGTATAAATATAAGAAGTTGTAGGAACTTCTATCTTATTTTTCATGTTGTTATTATTGTTATTTTCAAAGTTGTCACTTTCTCTAGAACATTCTCTCTTGAATTTCTTAAGGTGCACTTTTTGTACTCCAATTCACGTTCAAGCTTTAATTATTTCATTGCTCATTTGTTTAAATCTTATAAAGATTTTAGAAACATGTAAGGTTTGAAACCTTGTAAATTGTCAATTGCCTGGAGCAACCGTTTAATGTTGAGAGGTCTGCGACCCTATTTGTTAAAAAGTTCAAATGAACTATGTTTATTAAAATTATATTGCATAATTGTTAATTTCCTCAAACTTTTTCTAATTGTAAAATAAACAAATATTTTCCCTTCGCTTTTTCATTTTCGAATATAAAGTTTAGGCAAAATCCTGTCTTCCTTGACTCTCCTCACTCAATGATATTAAAATCATTAATAGAGCTTTCACCATTTGTTGCATTTGAGCAAGAACTCTTAATTTTCACCTTACTAAAGTTCTTTTTAGCTTTAAAAGCTAATTCTAATTGGCCAGTAAGGCAAGTAAAGTTCGCTAAGCCAACTACCTGCTTGTGGAGACCCTCTCCGAAAACTTATGGTCAGTTTTCTAAAAGATAAGTGTTTCCTTTTGTCTAAACTTTTAGCCGGCTCCTCGCTGAGTAAAAGCTTAGCCATTGTCCAATGCAACCATTGGTTCATTTACCAAGATTACCCAATAAGGCATAATCTTTTATCATATTCCTTCTTAGAGACACTTGGTCGCCCTTACAGGAACTCCATAATTTTGGAAATTGAAAATACCAAGCTTGAGTTAAATCATTGGCATTCTTCGAATTACTTTGTAAAACCTAATTTCTTTGAGAAGACATACAGTAAATTTGTTCCTCTAAGTCTTGCCAGACCATCACCCTTCCCCATAGTACTTTTATACATGCTTGGGAGGAAATGTACTAAAGCCTCTCTCTTGCAAACCGCCCAAGTCCTAGCTGCGGTTCCCGTTAGCCTCGACCAAGCTCGTACCTACTTTACGTATCCGAGAGTTAATTTCCATTGGCAACTGCTTCTAAGGGTATTTAAATCTCAACTTATTAATTTTGTGGGACTCTCCTCCTATTTTTCTATCCTTTTTCTCCAATCCCAAATCTACTTCCTTCTCTTAATCATCTTCCCTTGGTGGGTGGGTTATTCCCTAGCCTATAATCTACGTTCGACAAACTTAAAACAGTATTAATTGATGCACTTATGAGGAAAGCCGTATCGTATTGAGTTTATGCCATTGTTATCATGGCGTTCCTTTCTAATGATATCATCAGAGAGGATTTGAAATGATCAGAAACGAAAGCTACTAACTGAACGAGCGTCTGCTGAATGATTTTTTAGTTGTGTTGGCATATTGAAGAATTGATTTTCAAACTTAGCATCTAGTCGAGACCAGCATATAAGTCATCCTGGAAGTGATTTTCAGTGGCATCCCATTTCTAGTCCAGAAGAAAATGCTGGGATGCTTCGAAATTTAGGACCACTGCGACCTCCTTAACACTCTTGCCTTCAGTTACAAATACACAAATTACTATTGACAACTTAATAACATAGGTTAATTGACAAATTTAAACACACACATGAACACAAGAATGTGATGATCACGATTTCCAAGCCCCTAAAGTTTGAAAAGAAACTTCAGATATTGACGACGCTGAGAACAGCAAAACGAAGTCTCATGTGCATTGGCTCAGGGCTAATGAATTATTAGTCCTACTGCGGCGGAATTTAAATTAAAGAAAACGTTGAACCTTCTTCTCCACCTTGTAACTGGTGGTTCTTTGAGGAAACTATTTTCCTAAAATTGGCTACGATGGGGAAAATGAACTTGCGAAACATTTCACTGGGTAATTTTCAGCCAATGGTAGATACTTATTAACTCTGATTTTTAACTTGAAAGCAATGCCTATTTGTGGATGATGGTATATTAATCATACCAGAGTAAACACCTCACTGGTTAGTCCACGAATACCAATGATATGCCAGTTTGAGTGTTGAGAGTGTACGTTGCAATGAGAACAGCCCATAACCGCGAGAACATTACAATATTCCTAATTCTCATAGCTCCATAACGTATTGTTTCCGCAACCCACAATGCACGTGGCTAGGTGATGCGATCGAGGTGGCCGTGGGTTAAGCGAACACCTGCACATTTCAGAGCCATCACAACAGAAGAAAAGAAAATGAAGCTTATCCTTGAACGTGAACATTCATATTTCTAATGCCCTGCGACAAAAATCGAATTCGAATCGGTAAGAACATTTTATATAAAGAAAGTATAGTGTCTAACGCAAACAGTTCTTACTATCTATATGTGAGGTATTCTGCACTACTTGTTATGTGTAATTCTCAATGCCTGAAATAGTAACGCGTCGGAAGGATCGGGGTTCGATGCTTGTTAGGTTCCAAATTTTCTCTTTACATAAGTTGTATCGTCTGTGTCGACCATTTTACCTATGTCTTACTACGGAATTGATACGAGATATCACAGTTAATTATTGGGGAGGAGGCTTGTCGTATATTACTGTATAGAGAACACATGCATTTTCAGGCTGGGTTCCATGAAAGTTACAAAGTGTTCGAATGTGGTATTACACGAAATAATCTTAATATGTACACGTCAAATACAGTTGTCTTCCATTTTGTTAAAATTTTATAACAAAATAATACCGAGGGAAATTCTAAGGAATACGTTTACTTCGATGCGACGACTGACGATTAGAATCTCCTTCGATATGCTATGTTGAAATCCATGTCAGAGTTTTAAATCTTGGTTTACGGTATTCATTTCATTTTCTGTCATTACATGTCACATGGCATAACCTACTAATTCAATTGTATTTTCTTCATAAATTAGCAAAATTCAATGTACTCTGCACAGGAATACATCGTAAGTGAATAAATGTGGTATGTGACTTTTGTAAGTGTGGCTTGATATTATATCCCCACTAACATGAAGCACGGACTATCGTCCAAAAAAGTTTGACTAAGGCTGGATTCGAAGCATTATACTCCTCGGTCTCTTATACCACGTCAGAATGGACTTCAACCGCCTCAGCCATAAAGATAACGTACACATTGCGCGCTACATGAGTACTAGTCAACTAGGCTGTTCTACCTCGAACGTTAGTATGCGTGCCAAAGTCTTCAATAATAGTTTAGAGTTTTCATTTAACTATCTACGATTGCAAATTACGTGGCGTAATCTATTAATTCGATTGTATTGCATGTACGTGTTGTACCCGTATCTGGAGAAATCTGCCAGATTCCGAAGAAGAAAATGGATCGCAGCAACTTGTGGTATCCGGCTCGAAAAATCACGAAGAACTACTGGCAAACGAATCAGGCGGAGACGGCTACTCCAGGTTGTTGTATAGGATCAACTACGGGTTCGGTTGGGAATTTAAATAAACTGGAGAGTGAGAAACCCTTTCAAACACTCAAGGATTGGGTAAAATTGTGAGCCCATAAGTCCTATCTCCACTATAGCATAATATTTCCCGAATTAATTGCAAATTAAAATACCAATTTTCTATAAAATGTCCGAAACACGCAAATATGTGCCTGTAAATATTTATTCACAAACACGTTCAGCAAGGAAAATAAAATCACGCCCTTCAAATAACCCTTTTAATATTGACTAGCATTACCCGTCGTGGCTCGCCCACGAATATTCTAGTTGTAAAGAGTACACTTAACAAAATCTCAATCATGAATGCTATGACTGATTTAGCCTTGGTATGAATAATCAGACTTTATCAATTCAGCTACTGGTGCAGTGGTTAGGGGTTTGTCATTCTTTCTTTGATATATCAATGCAAAGGTAGTTTTCTTGGAATATCACAGACACTGGTAATTTTAGGGCCTTTATATGTGGTTTTCGGAGACCCTTTATAGTCGGGTGAAAAAGACCTTTCGTACCACACTCACACGTGAAAATTGCGTGAAAAAATTCTAGAGTGCCACTTGACCCCCTTAAGCGCATTATACTGTAAGTATTGATGAATTTTACAGCTTAATTTTGGTTCAGTGATAACCTTATAACCGTCTGGAAACTTTCACAGTAATGTAATAATTAGAATTGCATTGCGTCTTATAGAAATAGATGGACCTGTGGGATTCTGTTACCATGGATACCGTGTTGCATTCTTTCATTATTTCATTGTAAATAGACAGGTTTTAAGGTATTTATTTAATTGTGAGGCATCCAAAGAGTATGTGAGTGCGTTTCGCTTACGCATTGTGTTATGCTGAACCTTTAGGTACCCCATATGTGTAGGTTGGTGTTAATGTGACCTTATATTCGGTACAAAACTGGAATGGGACCTTAGCAGAATAATATAGGGAGGGATTATAGCAAAGCGATCAAACAAACTTGCCAAACATAATAATAATCAGCCTTGAGAAATAAATTAAAACTCGAATAAAATTATACCCTAGTTTAAGGAGTTTTTTTAATTACCTATTTAAAAATTAAACTAGCGATGGCCTTTCGCTATTAGAATAACACCACTGAACTCTATACAAAAACTCCTTAAATCCAATTAATCCCTATTCTATGAATCTTGTAAAATATTCAATCTATTGGAAAATGTGAATAATAATTATTAAAAAAATATATGTTTACATTTTCCCCATTATTTTACAATTATATACAGAAACTTTCGAATCTTACCACTAAACATTAGTCAATATTATTGCCATAGCCATGAATCGGTACTAGTATTCTTATCAATGAAACCTAGGTTGCGGTTATGTTCACTCCAATACTTTCTTCTTCGAATAGAAATACTAATATAGATAATACAAATTGTCTCAATTAATATATCAATTTGCCATTTTTTCAAGTGCGTTCTCATATCCATGATCCATTAATAATGAAGATTTGAGCATATATCACTAACATGACATAAACAGCTGATCGTGATAGTTACCTTAACTATCATCTCGAAACAGGATCAACTCTTCCATATCGTAGATTATAACACTCAGAATAATGCACACACATCGACGACTATAAACTGCATATTATCAATACCTGTTTGTTACTTATTTATCGTGGAACAATGCCAAACACGCACATTGCCACTTTGACTCAACACTGCATGCTTATGCATCACCAAGCTGGATTACCATTCCTCAGCTTCTTAACAAGTCCTAAAATTGAATTTGCAGCTCAACTTCGTTAACAATGCAAAACTCTACGTAAATCCAACGACTATATTCTGAAGAATAAATTATGCTCATATAAATCCTCACTAAAATGTGTAATCGTAACCCATAGGAGGTTGAAACGATTCTAAATAAATAATAAATACAATAATAAAATACCGTATTATCAATGGTTCCATAATGCAACACCTGCCTTCCAACATTCTTATTCCAGACATAACAATTCGCTATATATTTTCCCTTCAACGTTGTCATCAATATTTAACTCCATGGAATAACGTTTCTTAAACCACCAATTACGCTTTCCTCAATAATCCTTAAAATATTTCTTAAAACCATTCTTCTTCTTAATATTCAACGTTAGAATATATTTCAAAAAATCTGCCATCCATTCAAAATAATGTCAGCTCTCAAAATTAACTCAAGTAAACTGATCTCGAAACGATCATCGCCTCTAAAAATACGAAGATTAAAATTTCAATCGCACATCGTAAAACTCCCAAATATCACCATTGAAACCACAAATCCTTAAATTCCCTAAATACGGTCATCGATGAACCTAGACAAAAATACTACGTAACTTTAATTCGGAAATCCAAATTTTATAAAGATAATTCCACCCCTACTATTTAATTTAAATAAAATATAATACGACGAAAACAATTAACCAACTCGAAAATGCAAGTAATAAATCCTACAGCCAGATATCTAAAATGTTACTTCAGATATATTCAAAGCATGCCCCTATTCAAATACTACATAAATGGACTGCTTCTACCTGGTGTTTACCTCAACTTGACTAGATGAGTTCCATCTTCCTTTCCGTAGAATAGAAATAATGCTGGTATAGCATTATTACTTCTCCATATTCCGGGATCGTCGTTATCGTATCTCGTAATACTTGTAGCGTGTGGGTAGATTATTGGCTGGGGAATAACCTAACCCCCAAGGGAAGATGATTAAGAAAAGGAAGTGGGTTTCGGACCAGAGAAAAAAGGATGGAGAGATAGGAAGAGAGTTTGACAAAAGTTATAATTATGAGTACTTGCTCAAATGCGACAAGTGGTGAAAACCCTATTAAGAGATTTATTTGCATTAAGTAGGGCATGAACCTAGGAAGAGTTAGGAAAGCAGGATCTTGCCTAACCGTTATGTTTGAGAAATGATAAACCCCCAAAAAATATTTAATTTATTTAACAATGCAAAAGAGTGTATTGAATTTAACTAATAGGTAGTAGTTTTTGACAAATATATAATTTCAATTTGGTTAACAAATGGGGTCACAGACCTCCGAAAAACATCTAAAGTTCGCTCCAGGCAATTAACAATTCTTTTGGTTTCAAACCTTTGTATGTTTTAAAATCTTCGCAAGATTTTAAAATAGCGAAGATAAAGTAAAAAATTTAAAGACAATTGAAGTGATTAAAGTTAGGCGTTAAATCGAGTACAAGGGGTGTACTTTAAGAAATTTCTAAGAAAATATCCTAGAAAGAGTAACAACTTCGGAAATAACAATAACAAAACAGGAAGAATAAGATAGAAGTTCCTATAACTTCTTATATTTAAGCTAAATTGCTTTTAGTAGTTATACAAAGTCGAAAGGAAGGTTCTAGACCTCCTATGTTTAAGTAGGAATCACAAGACAAATGGAGCAAGTTTCCCTTTCGTGAAACCTAGAAATAACTCACTTATGAGTTGAAAGAATTGTATTCCCTAATTAGAAGGGAGAAACAAGACAACTCAAAACGTGCACCAGACACGTGGTTATACAGACATTAATTAATGATATATAAGCAAAATGGGAGGGCACGTCTTTAGAGTGACACCTCATTGAAAAAGGCCTAAAGTAACAATTTTATGATGGTTTGTTAGTAAGAGGTTTAGGAAAGATCAACTGGGATTGGGGATAAATGTTCATGGCCGTATTTATGGTATTCGGACGAACGCGACGCGGAAGAAATGTTGAACAAGCACTATTTTTCACTACAGTCTGTTGGAATGAATGAAAAGTTCACTGTAGTAGCAAAAAAGTTTATGGCAAAGAAAGTTATTGCAGTTATGGAAACTAACTAGTTGCACTAGATAGGCGAGAGTCTATTGCTTGGGAAGGTTGTAGATCGTCATTAAATACGCCAGAGAAAATTCCAACGGAGGAAGAAAAGTTAGCTATTGAGCGTTAATTCATAAGGAAGATTCCTTAGTTTGAAAAAAATATTCACACATGTGAGTGGAAAATACATGACGGTGTGACTGGTAGATTCTGGAAGGTTCCAGAGCAATCCTGACTGAAGAATGGGGCAAAAGTTATTCCAGCGGTGGAACGAGCTGAGTGTTGTATAGACAGTGGGTATTCATTGGTATCCCACGTTGTGAGAAGATCTCTCATTTAATTAGCATATGAAATGCTGCTTTCTATTAAGATTGGCTTAGACAGACAAAAGCCCAACATAGAAAATCCCGCGAAAGATGATTATTGCCCCAAATATAGTAATCTCACACTGCCTATAAAATGATCATTAAAAGCAGGTGGATATTAAAAGACAATGAGAATGAGGTTAAAACCTGAAGTCTGTACTTATCTTTGCTTCATGGCGATGATGAAGTTCCCTTTGACGGTTGAGATTAGAGTTCCAACATGGCGTGGAATTAAAAGAATGCCTCTTTATTTGAAGAGGTGAGGTCTAGTTTAGCTTTGACTGACTAAGTTGACTGCCGACGTACGAGTGAGACACGCTCAGCGAAGCACAGAGGGAACAGGGAAGGGAAAAGAGTGGGGGTAGGAGACAAAAGGAAAACATATAAGCATGACCAACACTCAAAATGTAATTTATCTTGATGAGATGGGCTTCAAAGAGTTGATAGTAGGCGACACTATCGCAGCCTGGTGGGTGAAAAAGTAGACGAAGTTCTCTTGATCACGGAGATGATAGCTGGCGATGGCGACGAGATCTTGTGGCCAGATTGACAAGGAAGTCCTCTTGCACAGGGTTGAATTGAGGAACTTCAGAGATTCGCTGCTAGATGACGCTAGGTGGGTCATGGATGATATATATCTAGAACAGACTCACGAGTAACATAAGAGACATGACCAACAAGGAGAAATAAGAAGATCACTGTTGGTGTTTGAGAAAAAGGAAGGAATGAACAAGCAAAGAGCATTAAAAATATACTCCATCTTACCGTGTATTCCAAGAATACACCAAGCTGGGAGGGGAAACACCAACAGAGAGCAGGATAAACAATTAAACATTTAAAGGTAATGGAGCAATTAAAGACAGTGGTCTTTTGATCTGACCGTTAGTGATCAAGATTCTGGCCACCCTGACTCTCCCATCTCTTCCAGGATAACACTCGGTCACTCTACCAGAATTCCAGACCAGGGGAGGAGAAACATCCCTAACGAGGACCAAGTCCCCCACTTTAATGTCGGGACTGGAAAGAAACCACTTCTGTCTCCGTTGCAAGGAAGTTAAATATTCCAAGTTCCACCTCTTCCAGAAAGAATTGCGGAGGGCTTCAAGTTTAAGCCAATCAATAGGTAGATTAAAATCCCTGTAAGAGCTGGAAAGGGGAGGAGGGGCAGAAAGAGAAGTGCCTATAAGGAAGTGACCAGGTGTGAGTGGAAGCAGGTCATCAGGGTCATTGGAAAGCGGAGTTAAAGGACGAGAATTAACAACACCTTCAATCACAAAGTAGCTAGAAGCTGCGGGATATATAGCTCTAGTAAAGATCGCGACAAGATGTGAAAGGAGAATTAGCAAGTTTAAACAAAGCGTATAGAAACAAGTACCTCGATTAAGGATAAGAATATACCAAATAAACAAAGGAACAATGCAAGTAGGAGACAAGAACGCCATAGGTAACAACAATCTAGTAGCCATAAACAATGACCTTAAGTTATAATAAGCATCAAAGGGGTTAATCAGAAAAATACTTAAGTCAGCGAGAAACGTGACGTGTCAAGCATAAATACAAATACACATCGAATGTAACGACGAGAAAAAACAAGTTTGTTCATCAATGAACAATAAAGGTGCAAAATATGTAAGCAGAGTGCAATACATGAGCACGTAAAAATATGCAACGATGTTATGAAACAGGAATCGAAGCAGCTGTAGGATACGAGCGTGAGCAAGTGGGAGACATAGGCATGAACGACCTTGACCCACCTAGTACAGCGAGATAACGAATATAAATAGCTGAAAGAGTCCTTGACCAGAACAAGTTTATTTTGGGAAGGAGGTAAGCAGCTTCCGAAATTACGGGAGCAACTCGCAGGACAATGGTTGGCAGTCAGCCAAAGTTAAGATAAGGAAAACTTGTTCTGACCTTTGTCAAGCATAGAGAAAGTAAACAGCGGCTTGGCCTTACCCGAGCTTGTATACAAACAAGATTGACAAACAAGCAGTTCAAAATAAACAAACAAAACTAGTGCAATCAGCTGTGACTTAAAGCGGAACAAGTAACACGTCATGCAGTCATCCGTAGCTTGGACGTGAAAAAACAATTTAAAGACATATGAAATAAAGTAAGAAATCAAATTCGCATAATTTTGAGGATCACGGAATCCGACAATTTTCAACAGAAAAAAGCTTAATTCTTCTGAACAAAGAAGAGAAGCTGGGACATTGAGAAGGAGTTTATGCGTAAGAATAGTTATTCTAGATGCTAGAGAATTCAGATTTTCAAGCGGTTTCAAAAGCGGCTTCCGATTGTGAGGAAGGGGGAAGGAGCCGGCCGTGGCCATCCTACTGAATAGCGAAAGAAGTGAAACATAGCTTACAGCGAAATGATGGTGACTGATAGCCATGGTTTTACACAAGGGGAAGATAGTTTTCGATAGAAAGTTTAAGCAATTACCTGCTAGAAAAAAATGACATGAGAAGGTAAACGAAGTAACCCAAGGCGAGGCGAACTTAAATTGCAATTTTGTGCAGAAATAAGGCAAAACCATTTAAACAACTTACAAAGGTGGCGTAGTTGTTTACATTAAGACATCGTTTCGGCAAGTGTTTTTCAAATGTATTGAGATCAGAAACATAAGCGTTCTCTTTTTCAGAAAAGGGATTTATATCAGCTGGAACAAAATGACATTGCGATTTGGTTTGAAGACTGGGATGTTGGATTTCTCCAGTAATAACCCAACCAAAATCGGTGTCTCTGGCGACCATGTTTGAAGATAACTTGCGAACCTGTTTACGAAGGCAATTCCAGAAAATATTGGCACTGAAAAGTATATCAATGGGACCTTGAGCATTAAACTGAGGATCAGCTAACCTTAAGTGCGAAGGAATCTTTAAACCGGAAGTATTAATAGAGCTGCTAGGAGTGTCCTTGCCAATACTGGTAAGAATAAGACAGTTTAAGTTAAAATTGGTGTTTCTTTGACAAATATCTCTGGTTTTCAATTTTGAAGACTGCAAGGCTTGAGTTTTCAAATTGTCAATGCCGGATACATTGATGGAAGTAGGTGATGAAGAAAGACCTAATTTTTAATTAACGATTGCGAAACAAAGTTGTGAGTTGAAGCGGAATCGAGAAGACCGCGGGATCGAAACCAATTTCCAAATTTATCTTGGATTTCGAATTGTACAGTGGACAAAAGGACTTGCGCACTGTGAGAAGTTTCGGCGTTAGAAATGAAGGAAGAAGCATTAGTTGGTTTGGAGCTGCTCTGCATGGAGTTTAAAGAAGCGGGTACTAGTGACCTCGATTTATCATTAAAGTGCAATAAAGAATGATGCGGTTTTTTGCAATGAAAACAGAGGTTGGATGACGTACAATTAGAAGAAGAATGCTTAGGTGACAAGCAGTTATGGCAATATTTACTATTGAAGACAAACTTCCTTCTGTCTTCAACAGACAATTCTTTAAAGGATTTGCACGAGTACAAAGTGTGAAACTTTTTACAGAGCGTGGATTTTAAAGATTTGTTGAGCGGCCTGATATGTTCTCTTGGATGGATGAAAGAGGCAGAACGAATTTGCTTGTTCTCGACAGATGGGGGCTGATGACCATTTGAAGAGAAGTTTTTTCTCAAGAGTGTGACACTGATGACTCGTTTCGACATTTTCGCACTGAAATGAGAGTGCTGTAAGGACTTGGCACCGGCTGTTCAGAAACGAGATAAGGTGTTCAAACGAATATTCCTCCTTGCGAGTGAGTTCGATTTCCCAAGCCTTTAATGTCGAAAAATCGAATCTGGATGTAGCTAGATGAATAAGGACGGTGTCCCAAGTTTGGACTGGCTGCTTGAGTTGATATAACGCTCTAACATTTAATTGCATGGAGTCTAACAGGTCTCTTAAAGAGGTGACGTCATTAGGTTTGACGACTGGCAGGTTGAACAGACAGCGAATGTGACGAACAACACACAACGTAAATTACCATATCTCTCTTTAAGGAGATTAAAGGCGATGTGGTAGTTATCTGCGCTTAAAGGCAGTGATTCAACCAAGGCCAAGGCCTCGCCTTCCAAGGACGCACGCAGGAAATAGAACTTATGAATGTCGACAATGGCTGAGTTTTCATGAATAAGTGAGCAGTAAAGTTCGTAAAAAGAATACCATTCACCTTCCTGGCCTGAGAAGTGAGTTAGAGTTATCTTAGGAAGTAAAGGTTTCGGTTTATCCTTATGAACTGAAGCGGTTGCGAACTGGGCCGGATTGATGACCCTAGTGTCCGGTTCTGAGATACTGCGGATCAGTTGGTGGGCCTTGGCAATCCCTTCAAAATACAAGAGTTCAACCTCGTCCCGATCCGATTGAAGTTCTGGGCAAGCGGATTCAATCTCGCTTTGAATTTGATCGTAGTAATCATAGGACTGTTCGTACAACTTAAGGCATTGTGTCAAGATGTCTAGATCACACTCGGCGGGATTTATTTTGTTGATGAAATTTCTAAATCTGGTGAGTTGCCCTTTGTAGGAAGAACGTCTGGCAATGAGAATTTCATCCTTTTCAGTAGGAGCAATGACAAAGTAGGTAGATTAAAGTATAACTTACGAAACTGTGGAACCTTGGAAATTCTGTCAGGCTGGCAGCAGCAACTAAGTTGAAAGAAAGGGACACCCCAAAGGAGACAGGAGCGGCCTCTTTCCACTTCACAGGCTTTGCACTATGTAGTTATAGCTGAAAGATTCAAAGCAGATATTAATAATTTGCAAAGTATTGTCAAATAACCCTTGAAAAAGAATAGAAAATAACAAATGGACTCTCCCGGGTTTCTGGGACCAAATTTTGGGTAGATTATTGGCTGGGGTATAACCTAACCCCCAAGGGAAGATGATTAAGAAAATGAAGTGGGTTTCGGACCAGAGAAAAAAGGATGGAGAAATAGGAAGAGAGTTTGACAAAAGTTATAATTATGAGTACTTGCTCAAATGCGACAAGTGGTGAAAACCCTATTAAGAGATTTATTCGCATTAAGTAGGGCATGAACCTAGGAAGAGTTAGGAAAGCAGGATCTTGCCTAACCGTTATGTTTGAGAAATGATAAATCCAAAAACAAATATTTAATTTATTTAACAATGCAAAAGAGTGTAATGAATTTAACAAATAGGTAGTAGTTTTTGACAAATATATAATTTCAATTTGGTTAACAAATGGGGTCACAGACCTCCGAAAAACATCTAAAGTTTGCTCCAGGCAATTAACAATACTTTTGGTTTCAAACCTTTGTATGATTTAAAATCTTCGCAAGATTTTAAAATAGCGAAGATAAAGTAAAACATTTAAAGACAATTGAAGTGATTAAAGTTAGACGTTAAATCGAGTACACGGGGTGTACTTTAAGAAATTTCTAAGAAAATATCCTAGAAAGAGTAACAACTTCGGAAATAACAATAACAAAACAGGAAGAATAAGATAGAAGTTCCTATAACTTTTTATATTTAAGCTAAATGACTTTTAGTAGTTATACAAATAGGGCATGTCACTTACTGTGAAACCTGAAGAGAAAGTCAAAAGGAAGGTTCTAGACCTCCTATGATTAAATAGGAATCACGAGCCAAATGGAGCAAGTTTCCCTTTCGTGAAACCTAGAAATAACTCACTTATGAGTTGAAAGAAATGTGTTCCCTAATTAGAAGGGAGAAACAAGGCAACTCAAAACGTGCACCAGACACGTGGTTATACAGACATTAATTAATGATATATAAGCAAAATGGGAGGGCACGTCTTTAGAGTGACACCTCATTGAAAAAGGCCTAAAGTAACAATTTTATGATGGTTTGTTAGTAAGAGGTTTAGGAAAGATCAACTGGGATTGGAGATAAATGTTCATGGCCGTATTTATGGTATTCGGACGAACGCGACGCGGAAGAAATGTTGAACAAGCACTATTTTTCACTATAGTCTGTTGGAATGAATGAAAAGTTCACTGTAGTAGCAAAAAAGTTTATGGCAAAGAAAGTTATTGCTGTTATGGAAACTAACTAGTTGCACTAGATAGGCGAGAGTCTATTGCTTGAGAAGGTTGTAGATCGTCATTAAATACGCCAGAGAAAATTCCAACGGAGGAAGAAAAGTTAGCTATTGAGCGTTAATTCATCAGGAAGATTCCTTAGTTTGAAAAAATATTCACACATGTGAGTGGAAAATACATGACGGTATGACTGGTAGATTCTGGAAGGTTCCAGAGCAATCCTGACTGAAGAATGGGGCAAAAGTTATTCCAGCGGTGGAACGAGCTGAGTGTTGTATAGACAGTGGGTATTCATTGGTATCTCACGTTGTGAGAAGATCTCTCATTTAATTAGCATAAGAAATGCTGCTCTCTATTAAGATTGGCTTAGACATACAAAAGCCCAAAATAGAAAATCCCGCGAAGGATGATTATTGCCCCAAATATAGTAATCTCACACTGCCTATAAAATGATCATTAAAAGCATGTGGATATTAAAAGACGATGAGAATGAAGTTAAAACCTGAAGTCTGTACTTATCTTTGCTTCATGGCGATGATGAAGTTCCCTTTGACGGTTGAGATTAGAGTTCCAACATGGCGTGGAATTAAAAGAATGCCTCTTTATTTGAAGAGGTGAGCTCTAGTTGAGCTTTGACTGACTAAGTCGACTGCCGACGTACGAGTGAGACACGCTCAGCGAAGCACAGAGGGAACAGGGAAGGGAAAAGAGTGGGGGTAGGAGACAAAAGGAAAACATATAAGCATAACCAACATTGAAAAGGTAATTTCTCATGATGAGATGGTCTTCAAAGAGTTGATAGTAGGCGACACTATCGCAGCCTGGTGGGTGAAAAAGTAGACGAAGTTCTCTTGATCACGGAGATGATAGCTGGCGATGGCGAAGAGATCTTGTGGCCAGATTGACAAGGAAGTCCTCTTGCACAGGGATGAATTGAGGAACTTCAGAGATTCGCTGCTAGATGACGCTAGGTGGGTCATGGAAGATATATATCTAGATCAGACTCACGAGTAACATAAGAGACATGACCAACAAGGAGAAATTGGAAGATCACTGTTGGTGTTTGAGAAAGAGGAAGGATGAACAAGCAAAGAGCATTAAAAATATACTCCATCTTACCGTGTATTCCAAGAATACACCAGCGTGGCTCAATGTAACAATGCTTCCTCTAATTAGTTTGGTTATTCACTTCATGTAACTGAACTTCCACTAGTCTTACGACTATCACCTCAACTTTCGATGTTCACAGTATAATGCTCGATAAGTTATCGTCACATTCTATTGTTCGGAAAAGTACACTGCCGGAAAAAAAATAGGTCACCCTTTCAGAGGTAACCGATTCACTCAAGATTTATTGTGGCAACAGTGCATATGAAGTACATGAAATGATTAAATATACAGATCAATAAGTCAAGCGGTTCAGAGATACCAGGTATCGACCCAAGCTGAAACACCCAAATTTGTAAGAGGTGTAGCCTCCATGGGCGGCAATGCAGGCACTGACTCTTGCATTCAGTCGAACATACAGATGGCGAATACTGTCTTGGAATACGTTATTCCACGCCTGCTTGACCTGTTCACACAGTTCTGTAAGAGTTGTGGGTGGACGAGTCGCACGAGTCACTAGTCGGCCCATTATGTCCGATTGGTGACAAGTCCGGCGATTATGCTGGCCAGGGAAGTTGCTGGACGTCTTGCAGTGCACGTTGAGTTGCACGGACAGTGTGTGTGTGAGCATTATCCTGTTGCAATAACGGCAAAAGAACGGGTCGAACAACATCCTGCACGTACCGAGCGCTGGTTATCGTACCCTCCACAAACACCAAAGGTGAACGAGAGTTGTAGCTTATCGCACCGGCCGGTGTCTTGGACGAATGCACTCTACGAGACAGCGCTCACCATGTCTACGTCGAACGCACCAACGACTTTCACTTGTGTGCAGGCAGAATCTGCTTTCATCGCTTAAGACCACGGCGCACCATTCCATCTTCCAAGTGATCCTTTGATGGTACCAGTTGAGCCGAGCACGTCAATGCTGTGGCGTAGGTGGAAGACGGGCTAGAGGGAGCGTGTCCGTAGTCCCAATGCTAGCAACCGGTTCGCAACAGTTCGTGTTGACACTTCTCACGAACCCCCGTTTCAACGCTGTGGTAGTTGTACGATCTTCCACTGCTGCCCTGACAATACGACGATCCTGGTGGACGTCTGTGCTGCGTGGACGTCCAGATCCTCGTCCACGGGTGTGAGAATGTTCACGTGACCACTGATACCAGCATCGTTGCACAACGGACACAGCTCGTCCAACTTGTGTGGCAATTCTACGAAATGACCATCCCGCCATTCGGAAGGCCACAATTTGACCCCTTTCAATCTCGCTCAGTTGGCTGTAGGAAGCACGAATGCGTGTCCATGGCATTGTACCTGCTCGCTTAACACGTTCGCACCACAGTGAGCCGTATAGATGTGAGCTTTCCATATTAAATGGTAGACAGATGTCGTTCTGGTAGCTATGCCACTACGCTATCTGTTGGCGGACGTCGTTGAAACCGTTATCAGTACAACTACTATCCCCCAGATGGCATCTGCCGTCATGGGATCAAAGTCGACGTCGTCTTTTCAGGTGAGCTGATTCTTTTTTCGTGAATATTACTTCGTCACAATTCACATAAATAAAGTTATAATTTACTTACACATTGTCTCTGCAATATCATTATGATATTCCTTTTCTTTGATATTATATCGCCCCACTAAGGGCTAAAATTCACTTATTGATTCTGTTCACAGAATCCCTTCCTTAGCAATACTAGGTAATTTTCAGGAGGCTGCTCTTTGTCTCCGCTCGACAGTACTCACCGCCTCGTTTGTTGGTTTTCGAAAAGTAACTTCTCCCGCACTCCCAATCACGTCATTTCGCGCGTCTATCTCGACTGAGCGACACCGATTAAAAGCCTCGAACTCAGCCATTGTCTTCCCCTTCTCCTCAATTTCAGATAGCGTCCTTTCCAAAAGAGCACGCGTTCTTAGAATTATAAATTTGTCTGTCTTCATTTTCAATTCCATAAAAAATTATCATTTAGATAATTATTGTTATTAATTATCACATCCTCTAGTTCCATAAAATCCTTTTTACATTGATCTCTAAATAGCAATGAGCAGCTTCTTAATCGGACTAAATCACGTTCATGATTAATGGTCCCACGTCATATGACTTCTATTGTCTTGAGCTTTGTCTCTTTCCAATGTTCATTCCCACGCCAACGTTAAGGGGTTTGCCTAATACTCCTTCCTCGATACCACAAATGGCACGTAGCTTCGCTCCTATTTGTGCGACATTTCTGTATAAACCAACCTTGACTGATACGCCTCAACTCTCTCGTAATAATTTCTCTGATTGGACCGGCTTTTTCTTTGCTACCAGGGAGCCCCATTCTCTCCCCTGATCCAAACTTTAGACCACAAAATATCGACACAAAGACTCATTTCTAGCGCTGTCAGAAATGCAAGGTTTATTTTTCACGATTATTTTAGGAATTTATTTTTCCAGGGGCTGGTGATTCACTCTGTTTATGTGGGATTTTTGGGAGATATTTATTTACTTAAAAAATCAAATAATACACAACAGCTGAACTGCAACACTCATGAATACAACACAACATCTACTCAGCATACTTTTCTCTCTTGTTTCTTCTTTTGTTGTTGTTGTCCTCACTGCCTTCTTGAAGCACTCCCATATTCGGCCATCCTAATGCCAATCTGTCCTGGATGACCCATAGCTATCAGTCCATGGCTTCATGTATTCCGCACAGCTTGAGGTATGTTTGGGACCCTCATGTACACCTTCACGACACACGTCATATGTTTACAGGGGTTTTACTTTAGTTACACGATAAGGTCCAAGAAATTTCATTCTGACTTTGAGTCCTGGTCCTATCTGGGTAGGCTTTATGGCCAAGAGGTCTCCCAGCCGGTATTGTGTAGCCAATCGGCGATGTCTATTGAAAGATTTCTTGCTTTCTTGCTGGTCTTTGAGAATCTGCTTCAAATTCTTCTAGTAGTTCTTCGTGAATGAGTTCAGTGATTCTTAAGTCGGTCTTGTGTCTCATTCTGACTCCTGTAAATAGTTCAAATTGCGTCCTCTCAATACTCCAGTTGTAATGAGCCCATGTTTAATGTTTTCAGTTTTGCAGTTTTCTTCACACTCGTGAGGTGTGAAGGCTGATCTTCGATCAGATATTATTTCTACAGGGCTTCCAAAGATTGCATTCTGTGCTTCCAATCTGGCAGTGACTTACTGCATAGTGGTAGACTTTGTTGGGTACTTCCAGACAAACTTTTTAACACTATCAACAACTGAAAATATGTGACGATATATTTTATGACTCGATTCCAATGGTCCAATATGATCTATGTGATTTGTATGCAATGGCACACTTTCCTGGCACTAAGGATGCAGGAATCGTTCCTGTTTTCCAGTCTTTCTGTTAATTAAGAGACAATTTACACAATTTGATATGGCACTTTCGATTTTCTTTTTCATGTGTGGAACATAATATTCGTGTTTTACGAACTTTTCTGTCTCTTGACCTCTCTCGTGAACACGTTTGGTAATTTCATGTTGCAGGGATATCGGTACTACTAAAACTTCATGACCTTTACAGAATTTGAAAAGTATGTCATCTCGAATCATAAAATCCATGTAAGATCGTTCGTGGCACATTTCTTTGATGGCGTGAAGACCTTCATATTCTTGTTGTGCTTTCCTCACTCGGACAACCAAAGAATCAGGAACTTTATATAAGACAGGATGGCGACTCAGAGCATTGACATGTTGCATCCTCGTTCCACTTCTGTCTTCGATAGTATATCGGTACTCCTCCAACATCAACCCCCATCTCGCAATCTTAGGTGTCAGATCTCACTTATGCATCGTCTTTTGGAAAGCAGCACAATCTGTGATTATCCTGAAATGTACGCCCAGAAGATACACTCAAAACGTCTTTAATGCAACAATGATGGCTGATACTTCTAGCTCATAACTCTGATAGTTTTCCTCTTGTGGTGTTGTGTTTTTGCTCATGTTATGTACAGGATGTAGTTGATCATCCTCAGGTGATCTCTGCATCAGCACGGCTCCATATCCAAGCTTCTTTGCATCAGCATGAAGTTCGGTCTCATATGAAGAATTGTATGATTCTTTTGTAAAGCTGCCTTCCATTTCTCAAGAGACATTCTCTGTTCTGTAGAAAATTGAAATGCTTCATCCTTCTTCAGCACGTTGCTTCAATGTCTCGCAGTAACAAAGTATTCTGGTATGAACTTCCTGAAGTATCCAGTTTAACCAAGGAAAGTTTGCACGTGTTTCACATTTCTTGGTTCCGGAAATTTCTGTACAGAATTAGTTTACTCTGATAACGGATAAAGTCGTCCATCCTCTACCACGTGTCCTAAGAACTCAACCTTCTTCTTCAGTAGATGACATATTTCTCCGTTCTGTTCAACGCCATAATCTTTAGCTACCTCTAGCACCGTATTCAAGCGGTGAAATGCCTCTGTTTCATCTTTAGCTGGAATTATCAAGTCATCCATGTAAATAAGTACTCTACCTTGAACCACCTACGATCGGAAGCCACAGTTAATGAAACGTTGGAACGCTACTGGCAAGTTGCACAAACCAAATGATGCTTTTCGGAACTGGAATTGACCGGCGTGAGAGACAAAACCGATATATTTACTACCTTGTGACCACACTGGCACGTGGGAAAATCCATTTAAGTCAAGTGTACAGAATCCTCTTTTCAATCTAAGATATCTTCGATGAGCGGCAGTGGGTACCGATCCCTTAGGATGATCTTGTTTATCGTACGATAGTCAATACACAAACGAGGAGAACCATCTTCCTTACGTACAACCACTACAGGACTAGCGTATTCTGAAGAACTTGGTTAAATTTTGCATTCCTTTAACCATTTATTCACTTGGTCGTCAACAACATCTCTTTCTGCTGGTGTAAGTCATCGTGGTCTGCTGAAAACGGGATGCTCATCCTTTAGCGTAATGATCAACTTCACTTCCAAACTTTTCGTTTTCGCAGGCTCATAGGAGGAAATCGTTTCTTCTAGTTGCTATTAGTCATCGCTTGTAGACTCACCTACTTCTAATGGCTGCTCTTCATCAACATTGATCTGCATGAGAAATATATCTGGTTTTAGCTTGGAAATTCGAATGCCATTGTGATTTATTGTTCTCATTGTTGTAGTACATCATTTCCAATTATTGCCAGCATGTTCATTGTATCGCGAGTCACAATATAAATGTCAGCCTCAAATGCTTCATCATCAATTAAGACATCGGTGTGGAAGTAGCCTTTAGGTACGACATAATTCTTCCCAAAACTTGTAAGGATAAGATCAGTATTTCTTAGTGGAGGAGCTCCTAAACCTGCATGG
Organism: Meconema thalassinum; assembly: GCA_946902985.2. Classification (NCBI taxonomy): domain Eukaryota; kingdom Metazoa; phylum Arthropoda; class Insecta; order Orthoptera; family Tettigoniidae; genus Meconema; species Meconema thalassinum. Next base: position 243,539,723 of record OX336395.1, read on the forward strand.
TTGTCTTCATGGATAAAAGTTACGCTGCTTCCTCTATCTACTAAGGCATTTATCGTGGTACTATCAATCCTTAATTTCATGGTGAGAAGGGGAGGTGCAGGTTTCGTTAATGTGTTGACTGCTGTCCCTTACCTGCCTTACCATATATTGTCTTGCACTCCACGGACTTATAACCAAATTTATTACATTTATAACTTTTCAGACTCATGTCTTTGTGACGGCAACTCGATGATTTATTGCCATCTTCTCCGTAGTTGGAACATCTCTGTGCTTTTTGTAGTTTTCAGCAGCTCCAGCAGTCTTGTCGATCGAAGTAGGTATCTGTGTTCCATCTTTCATCAAAACCCTTGAGTTCTGTCTTTCAACTATGAACTCATAGTCTCGCAGCTTTTCCTTAATGTTCTTGAAATTCTTTGCCACATACCAAATCAATTTACTTCCAGAGTCGTCTTCTATACCATCGATTAAACGTAATTGTCAACATTAATCGTAGTTAAACATCGTCGTCATTTACTTTTACAATGTACGTCTTCATTCTTCTATAACGTCGTTTATTTAGATAACAATGGCAACAAATTTCAGTCTACTTACATTGGTCTGCGTCAGCTTTTATTATTGAATCTTACCGTTACTACAACAAGTAAGACTACTTGGTTACAACTTACGGATCATGCAAATTAATATTCAAGGATTTTGTCGACTCTCCCGAATATCCTTGAAAACTATGTGGATGTAGCTGTCTTACGGGAAACACATATAGATAATGAGGAAAATTTAGAATCAAGAGGGCGTGTTGCAGGATATTAATTGTTAGGAGCTACTTATCACCATACTTATTGTGTCCTAATTACATTCGCAGCAATATTGGAAATGCACATTTGATTTCTGTGGACACCTTAAAAAAGGTTCACATTATCGTGATAAAAATTGGCAATATTACAATAAGGAATGTTTACAAGCCACCTGCAGTAAACTGGTCTGCTGAAGTGATCCCAACTCTACCTCATCCTAGCATCTATATCGAAGACTTCAGTAGCCACCATACTATGTGGAATTACAATGAAGATGTTGATAATGGTGAAAGAATTGTTAATTAGGTTGAATCTAACAACTTTAGTCTTGTATTTAACTCAAAGGACAAAGGGACTTTTAGATCTGAGGCCTGGAATAAAGACCACAACCCTGAACTCTTGCTACAGTGAAGACACTTCTTAGGGATATTCCAAACAGCCAACATCGGCCAGTTTTAGTTAAAGTAGGAATGCAAATACCTAAAATCAGATCCATTCCAAAACCAAGATGAAACTTAAAAAAATCTAACTGGAGCAAGTTTTCCAATGAACTTAATAAAGTTATTACGTGAGCGAATAGTATGAACGATCTGTTGGAGCTGTCTTATCAACGGCAAAAAGTGCATGACAAGAGGATTTCTCAAAGAGTACATTCCAGAATTGAACAAGGATTGTGAAGAACTATACCAGTCTTACATAACCACCATTGATCTTGAAGTCGCTACCGAATTGTTACAGAACTTAGATGAAGCTCGCAGAGATACCTGGGTACAAAAGACAGAGAACTTAGACTTTGAAAGATCAAGCAGAGAAGCGTGAAGCCTGCTGAAGACATTGGGAGGATGTTCTCTGCCTAACCGTGACGATTCGCATGTAACACCAGATCAAATAGCCAGTAGAATATTTTATTTTGTCCAGGGCACCATCGCATAAGCAACATACGTGAAAGGTTAAGAAAGAACTAACCAACCTCAAGCAACACGCAGTTCACCGGTCAGAATATTCCAATGACTTCACAGTAGCTGAGGTTAATACTGCACTTGAGGATGTTAAGACAGGCAAATCACCAGGGTTTGATGGCATTTATCCTGAATTCCTTGTCAATTGTGGGAACAAGACTCGTAAATGGCTTGCTGCTGTCTTTTCTAATATAATGATCACTGGCAAACTACCAAACGCGTTCAAGAAAACAAAAATCATAGCTGTATTGAAACCTGGTAAGCCAAAGGATAAACCAGATAGCTATCGACAAATAGCTCTCATAAGCTGTTGCTACAAACTTCAGGAAAGACTCGTCCTTAACCGAATTGGTTCGAATATTCATGAAGCAGGCTTTATACCAAGTAGAAGCTCCATAGATCAAGTTCTAAGTTTCACCACTCATATAGAACTTAAAACATCTGTTGCTTTTGTTGACCTTACAGCAGCCTATGACACGGTATAGAAGGATGAATTACTCTACAAACTGATGCGTATGATACCATGTCAAACTATGAGCAAGCTTATAAGCAAGATGCTGTCTGAAAGATATTTCCAAGTGGTTGTTGGGACCAAAATAAGTAAGCAAAAGAAACTGAACAATGGACTCCCACAAGGTTCCGTATTAGCTCCAGTGCTCTATAATTTGTACACATCAGACCTCACTATTACACAATCGATAAAATTCATTTATGCGGATGACCTGGCTTTGACAACTCAATAAAGAACTCTTACGATGAGAAAGTCCTCCATCATTAAAAAAAAATCAAAATATTTTGGCGTTACACTCTATACGACTTGGTCCTACAAGAAGCACTTGCAGAACACTGCAGCAAAACTAAGAACCCGCAATAATATCTTACAGACGTAATGTTGAATCACATGGGGAGCTACAGCAACAACATTACGATCTACTGCTTTAGGACTTATCTATTCAGCTGCTGAATACTGTGCACCGGTGTGGTTTAACAGGCCACATGTGAAGCAGATTGATGTCCAATTGAATTCGGAGATGAGGATAATATCAGGTTGCATCTAGACCACTCTTCTGTACTGGCTCTCACCTCTAAGTAACATTGCACCACCTTGACTTACGTAGACAAAACTCTCTCCTGAGGAATATCAAAATATACTCTCCACTGCACAGCTATCTATTCATTCCGACATACCTACGGTAAGGATTAGTCGCTTGAAATCCCGCCGACCACCCATCCTAACAGCAGAATCTCTACAATTAAATATTTTTCGGGTTCACAACCAATGGTCTGAGGTATGGAATAATTTATTCCATAAGAAATATAGAAACTTCATTGATCCTATCAAAAGATCAACTGGCATGAAACTACCATGCTATACATGGGAATCGCGCAACAGGATTCGAACGATCCATGGGGTCTGCACAGGCAACTTATACAAGTGGAATAAGACTTCCTCACCTCAGTGCGACTGTCGATTTGAAAGACAGTCCTTCCAACATATTGTGAAGGACTGCAGCCTCCGAACCTATAATGGGAACCAGAAAGACTTGCATGATGCAACGCTGCCTGCTCTTGATTGGATTTCATATTTAAATATTACTTTGTAAAACTCAACATTTTATCTTTTTATATGTCTCCTCAACAAAATTGATATTAATATTTATTGTTCATTTAAATGCCAATGTATGTTTAAAATTTTCCTTAGCTTGCAATTATCCAGATGTACCATGCCATACGGTTAATAAATAAACCGTCTATCACTATTTTGACACATTCTAGGTCATCCATTATTTCTCTCTTCAGAACGAGCCCCCAAATTGTGGGATTTTTGGGAGATATTTATTTATATAAAATCAAATTCTACACAACAGCTGAACTGCATAACTCAGGAATACAACTCAATATTTACTCAGCAAATGTTTCCCTTTTGCTTCTTTTTTTTTCATTTTCTTCACAGTCTTCATAAAACACATGGATATATCCATAAAAGCTATGACCAAAATACTCCAAAATGACTCTGCACAATATATGACTAATTTTAAAATATCTCTCTGTAAGTGATTGTAATTAGCGATGCTAATTATCATTTCATTATTTAGATCTCTGGATCTTGAATGTTTTATTCGCTATTTTCAAATAAATCAATAGAATTCATAGCGCAGTGCAATACATTTATACCAATGATTTCAGAGTAATATGTCCAAATACTTCGAATCCTGTTGTGGGGAATATGTACGCAATATGTAATACTGGAGGACATTCGACTCAAACTGTATCTGAAAAAAATAATAAAATAAAACAATACATGAAGACCAACCTGCTTATCGACAATGGCTCACGTTGCATATGTGAGGCCAATTTTGCTCGGAAGGAACATTTGAAGCGGCATATGATATTGCATACTCGTGCGAAGCCTTACTCATGTGGTAAATGTGAAGCCAAGTATTCGCAGTCAGGACAAATGAAGCCTCACATGTTTACGCATACTGGTGATAAGCCTTATTCATGTAGCATATGTGAAGCCAAGTTTGCTGGGAAGTACCATTTGAAGCGGCACATGTCATTGCATTCTGCTGATAAGACTTATTCATGTAGCATATGTGAAGCAATGTTTGCCTTGAAAAGCCAATTGAAGCAGCACAAGTTTTTGCATACTGGTGATAAGCCTTATTCATGTAGCATATGTGAAACTAAGTTTGCTAGGAAACAACAGTTGAAGCGGCACATACTTACGCATACTGGTGATAAGCCGTATTCATGTAGCATATGTGAAGCTATGTTTGCCAGGAAACAACAGTTGAAGGAGCACATGTTTACGCATACTGGTGATAAGCCTTATTCATGTAGCACTTGTATAGCTAAGTTTGCTCGGAAAGAACACTTGAAGCGGCACATGCTACTGCATTCTGGCGAGAAGCCTTATTCATGTGGCATGTGTGAAGCAAGGTTTGCTTATTCAGTTCAATTGAAGGCTCACATGTTTGTGCATACTGGTGTTAGACCTTATTCATGTAGCATATGTGAAGTTAAGTTTGCCTGGAAACAACAGTGGAAGCTGCATATGTTATTGCATACCGGTGATAAGCCATATTCATGTAGCATATGTGAAGGCAAATTTGCTCTGATTTATCAATTGAAGTCTCACATGTTCACGCATACTGGCAATAAGCCTTACTCGTGTAGCATATGTGAAGCTAAGTTTGCCGGGAAACAACACATGAAGGAGCACATATATACGCACACTTTTGATAAGCCTTATCAATGCAGCATATGTGAAGCTAAGTTTGCCAGGAATCGACAGTTGAAGGAGCACAAGTTTACGCATACTGGTGATAAGCCTTATTCATGTAGCACATGTGAATCTAAATTTGCTCGGAAAGAACATTTAAAGCGGCACATGAAATTGCATACTGGTGACAAGCCTTATTCATGTAGCATTTGTGAAGTCAAGTTTGCTAGGAAAGAACATTTGAAGGCTCACATGTTTACGCATAATGATGATAAGCCTTATTCATGTAGCATATGTGAAGCTAAGTTTGCCGGAAAACAACACTTGAAGCAGCACATATATACGCATACTTTTGATTAGTCTTCGTCATGCAGCATATGTGAAGCTAAGTTTGCCAGGAAACAACAGTTGAAGTTTCACATGTTTACGCATACTAGTGACAAGCCTTATTCATTCTGCATGCGTGAAGCCCAGTTTGCTAGGAAAGAAGAAGTGAGGGCTTAAATGACAGTGCATACTGGTGAGAAGCATTTTTCATGTATCATATGCGAAGCCAAGTTTAACCATTTGAAGCGGCACATGTTATTGCATACTGATGAGAAGCCCTAATCATGTGACATATGAGTATCCAGGATTGCTCACATAGGACAATCGATGTCTCACATGATTATGCATACTGGTGATATGCCTTTTTCATGTAGCATATGTGAAGCCAAGTTAGCTCAGAAAATACATTTAATGAGGCACATGTTATTGCATACTGGCGAGAGGCCTTATTCATGTAGCATATGTGAGGACAAGTTTCCTCAGGGAGGACAATTAAAGTTGCACATGTAAACGCATACTGGTTATATTCCTCAGTCATGCAGCATATGTGAAGCCGAATTTCCTCGGTAAGATCATACAAAGATCCACATAAGCTTGCATACCGGTGAAGAACCTTATACGTGCAGCATATGTGAAACCAAGTTTGCTCGGTTAGATCTTTCGAAGTCTCATATGTTAAGGCATACTGATTTTAAGCCTTATTCATGTAGCTTTTGTGAAGCCAAGCTCACTCAGAAAGGACAATAAGTTGACGTCCAACATGTTAAAGCATACTGGCCAGAGACATGCATTATGTGTGTACCTAAGTTAACACGGAAGGAGCAATTGAAGTTGAACATGTTATTGCAAACTTGTGAGAAGCCATTTTCATGTAGCATATGTGAAGCCAACTTTACACGGAAAGAACAAATGATGCCCCACATGTTATTGCATGATGGTGAGAAGCCTCTTTCATGTAGCATATGTGAAGACAAGTTGCCTCAGGGAGGACCTTTGAAATCTCTCGTGTGACTGCATACTGATGACAAGCTCTTATTCTTGCAGCATATGTGAAACAAAGTTAGCTCGGAAAGAACAATTGAAGTCCCACATGTTAACGTATACTGGCGTAATGTCTTATTCATGCGGCATATGTGAAGCCGTGTTTGGCCGGAAACAACTTTAAAAATGTCAACGTATACCGGCCAGAAGCCTCAGACATGCACTATATATGTATCCAAATTATAACGGACAAATCGTCTTAAGTCTCACATGTTATCGCATACCGGCGAATAACCTTATTTAGCATATGCGGAGGCATCTTAACTCAAACAGGGCATTGGAAATCTCACCTATAAGGGGTAGGTACACCTTTCAGGGCCAAAAAATTGCAAATAATTTTTAATGATTTAATTCAATGAATAGTAGTTTATGTTTCATTTGGTGGAATAAAATTGAAGATATCTTCAATACTTCTTGAGGTATGCCCCTAGATGTAGGTGGCTGTCGCCTAAGTTGTCTTTTTAAATTTACGACTGCCCCACCCTCATACCATGTCACCTACTGCTATGTTTATACCCGTGGCTCATAATCCCCAGATTCACGGTCACGTAAAACTACAATCTTCCTTGCTATGTTTATTCCTTTATTTTCTCGCTTCTCTTGTTTCTATGGAATACATTGAAGTTCTTTTACTCTTTGAGGAACTGAACTTTCAATTTTCTATTGTTTACCTTTGCTTACTTTTACCGGGAGTGCAAATATTGAAATTGTTTTGGTGTGAAAGAAATTACATTTGTGAATGTATAATTGATTGTAAGTGTTGTCATTACTAGGTTACTGGCGAGACGTAAGACGGGGTTCCATGGAAACAAATACACACATTTTGGAAACAAAGCACAAGCCCATGATTCTCCTAACCAAGTTCATAGTAATGCTTCAGCAAGAAAGCTTTCCAGCAACACCATATTTAGTAGCAGTTGTGGCAGTGATGTAAAAATGTTTTTTAATTTAAATATCATGTTTCTCAAACTGGAAGAATGCCTGCGTTGTGTGTGTTGAGGTAATGTCAATAAAGCCAACATTCAAAAATCTTGTTCAGACAGTGTTGCTAAGGAGATCTGTCGGTGGTTACACCCAAAATAATAAAGAATCGCTCAACTCCAAAATTTGGAAAATATGTCCTAAAACTGGGATTTGTGGGAGAAGAACTGTTGAGATTGCAGATAATGATACCATAATGACATTCAATGATGGGATGATGGCTAGGTTTCAAGTGATAGAGAATCTAGGGATAAAGGTTAGGGAATTTTGTATTAAGGTGCTTCATGAAGAAGATGACAAACGGGTTCGGTCAGGAAATAGCGTGCACATGAAGCTAAAAAGATGAGAGAAAATGCAAAAGATGGTTCAGATAGATGCAGAAGCAAAAACCAACCAGAAGGAGGGCTTAGTTTATGCAGCGGGGGCTTTTTGATCCAAATTATACCCTTAAGTAAGATTGAAGCTCGTTGCTCAAAAAACTTCATTTTCACTCAGCGTTTACATGATAACTCAAATACTATTCAAAATATCTTAATGAATCTTTGCATTATTGTTCTTTGTACTGAAAAGAACAACGTACACTAAAACATTTTGAGTATCATTGTTGTCAAGTTAACACGCACCATTTCCGAGCTCCACGGTTTTTGGATCCGTTTCACGGTAAAACCATATCAGTGCAGCTTTAAAGTGAAAAAAAGTACCCGAGGAAGACGTAAGCAATGAAAGAAAACCAGGAATCACCCAAATTGGAGGTAAATAAGTAAATATCCGAAATTAATTACATCGCACAATAGAAGGAGATTAGTGATGTTATATAACACAAAGCTCACCGAAACACTAATCGCATACAGCAACAAAGAACCGTATGAATGCCTTACGACAAAAATAACATGTGACCAGAAGCAACTCTGTATGGAGAATGAGACATACCGGTTAAAAGACGCTGGCCTGTCAACAATGAAAGAGGACATTCGTCGCATAACGAACGTTTTACAGCACATAGCACAGGCATAGTATCAGCTCACACAAGAAAACCTGCTACTAAGGTGTGAAGGCTTTTTACAATATACATAGACATATTTTAGCACTAAAATAGAAGCGAATGAGTGTGAGAGGAACTATATTGCAAATACGAAGTGAATGAAGCCAAAGCAGATTAATACACTACACGCGCCAAAAAGAGGAGTAAAATATATCACAGTACGTAACTGGCAAATATAACAACATGCCCCCCAAAACACAGCCCTCAACTAAAAACATAAAGCAAAAACAGAGAAAAAACAAAATATCAACCTCAGAAAGCTCAGGAGAAGAAGAACACACAAACAATGCAAAACCCTAAAGTGACGTCATTAAAGGTTTGTTTTCTGAAATACTATCAGAACTTAAAGATTTGAAAAAGCAAATTGAAGAGTTTAAACAAGAAACAAGAGAGAAAATTCAGTCCATGAGAAAGGAAATTTAAAAAAAGAAATGAATACTGCGAAAGAGCAAATGAGTCATTAGAACATAAAATCACTAACATAGACAACACAATACAAGAAAAGATAGAAACATTATCCAAAAGAATAAGTGACCTAGAAGAACAAAAAGAACAACGGGCGAAAAGAGAAAGGAGGAACAACATGGTGGTAAAAAGTAAAGAATTCACTAATGATGAAAGTAACAAAGACGAACTAAAGAACAAAATCAAGAAGATATTGGACACGATAGAAAAAGAAGTGACGGCAGAAAAATCAACCTACGTCAGTAAAGACAGAAACAATAGAGGTATAGTGAAAGTCAGTTTCACAAATTTTGGAGACAAACTAAAAATAGTCCGAAACAAACACAAACTGAGAGAACAAGACATATTCATAGATGATGACCTCACAATAAAAGAAAGAGAAATCCAAGCATCACTCCGACAGAAAGCCAGGGAAGAAAGGGAAAAGGGTAATAACAATGTAAGATTTGGATACCAATAAATCCTCTTAAATGACCAGTGGGTGCACTGGAAAGACTTAACCTCAAAAAACGGGGAAGAAGAAATCAACACAACACTACGATGAAACAACCTTCACACAAGGAAGAAGCACTCATTCTTGGTACACTAAACGTTAGAACCTTAAGAACCCAAGATAAAGAAATAGAACTCGAAAACGCACTCGAAAACGTAAGGTACGATGTATTAGTCCTCAGTGAGGTGAGGCAATACGGCGAAGACATAATAGAGGAACCAAATGGGGATGTCTTTAGCTTCATAGGGGAAACAAAAGAACAAAAAGGGGTAGGTTTTTTGATAAAAAAGACATTTAAAACCCAATATAAAAGAAATAAAGGGAATCTCAGAAAGAATCATAGTGTTATCCCTAAAATTAAATGACAACACATTCATAATAATTCAAGTCTATGCTCCCACAGAAGCAAGTACGGATGAAGAAATTGAAGACTTCTATATGCTCCTCGAAGACACACTAGCTGAGTACGAAGCACACACAACATTCATAATTGGAGACTTCAACAGCAAGGTAGGAAGAAAGGAATACGAAGATGAAGAACCTATGGGCCTTCACAGATACGGAACAAAGAACGAAAGAGGAGAAAGACTAATACAGTTTGCACTGGGACAAAGACTTAAAATTGTGAACACATTTTACAAGAAAAACCCAGAAAGCAAATGGACATGGAAATCTCCGAATGGGAAAATCAAAAACGAAATAGACTTTATCCTAACCAATAGACTAACAGAGGTGAAAAACATACAAGTGATAAATGGTCTGAAGGTTGACACAGACCACAGAATGGTACGATTGAAAGTGAGAATAAAGAAGAAAAGGAGACTCTACTTCAACAACAAAACTACACATCCAGGATGCATAGACAGGGCGGAGTATGTAAAAGCACTACAACAAAACCTACGAGACTTCAACCAACAAATGGAGCAAAAAGTTCAACAACACTATACAGAGCTCGTAAATTGCATATCTCGCGCAGCCAAACAATCGTCAACACCTGGAAACAGTATGAAAAATAGAATAAAACTTAAGGATAGCACCAAATGTTTGATCGAAGAAAGAGAACGCCTAAAATCACAAGCCATAGAAAACGAACACAAAAAGCTGGAATATGCGGAAGTCAATAAACAATCAAAAAGGGAAATCCGAAGAGACATCAGAGAACACAACACTAAAGAGGTCAAAGAAATCATGGATACCACAAAATCAATAAAGAAGATTAGAAAAGAATTAATTCCAGGCAAACATTGGATACTGGGAGTAAAAGACAACAACGAAAAAAGATCCAACTTGCATCAGGACCAGAATACATCAGAAGAAAACCTAGAGGAAGAAACACCTCCAATACTACCCAGTGAAGTAAGAGCAGCCATTCGACAAACGAAAACCAAAAAATGTCCAGGTGAAGATGGAATTTACAATGAATTTCTAAAATGGGGTGAAGAAGACCTAATCCCAGTCATCAAAACATTATTTAATATCATACTCACATCAGAAGACATACCAATGCAGTGGAAACAAATCATTATCATACTTCTACACAAAAAGGGAGCCAAGGACGACATAAACAACTACAGACCGATCAACCTAATTGTAAACCTCTACAAGCTATTTATGAAGATCCTAACCAATTGAATGACAATGGCACTGGACGAACAGCAACCGATAGAGCAAGCAGGATTCATAAAGAGTTTCAGTACGTCAGACCACTTGCAAACAATAAATCAACTCATGGAGAAAGTTCAGGAATTTAATCTAGAGGTGTATATAGCATTTGTGGATTACAACAAAGCATTTGACTCCGTAGAACAGGAAAGCGTCTTAGAAGCACTGGAAAATAAAGGCACCCCAAACAAATTCGTTTGACTCCTAGGCAAACTCTACGACGGTAATCAAGCCAGAATAAAGACAGAAAGAGAAGGATGTAACATCATGAAAGAAAGGGGAGTAAAACAGGGAGACCCCCTCTCACCAAAATTATTCACCTGTTTGCTGGAAAATCAGTTTAGAAAACTAGACTGGGAAGAAAAATATGGCATCAGAATCGATGGGACAAGACTAACCCATTTACGGTTCGCAGACGACATTGTTTTGGTGGCTGAATCAGCGAAAGAGCTGGAACAAATGATAAAAGAATAAGACAAAACAAGTAAAGAAGTGGGCCTTACAATGAACCCGAAGAAAACGAAGCTGATGACCAATGCGTTAGAAGCCCCAATTAATGTGAACGGAGAAACACTGGAATATGTTGAAGAATATGTATATCTCGGTCAGAACATGTCATTTTCAAGTCGTTCAGAGAAAGAGGTCAAACGAAGAATAGGACAAGCATGGAAGAGCTTTTGGTCCCTAAAGTTTATACTGGCTGACAAGACCCAAAAACTCACTTTAAAGGCTGAAGTTCTAGAAAAATGCGTTATACCGGTGTTACTATATGGTTGCCAAACTTGGGCATTAACATCGAAACAAAGACAAATGATCCAGAGATGTCAACGGAAAAGGGAAAGGAAGATACTTCATGTCCCATTGAGAGATAGAATACGGAACGAAGATTTAAGGAGGAGAACCGGCATGAAAGACGCTATGACATCAGCAGACCAGCTCAAAGGAGATGGAGTGGACATGTAGCGAGATTAGATCCTAACCGATGGACGTACAAAATGACGATGTGGGACCCAAGAACAGGAAGACGAAACGTTGGGAGACAAAGAATCAGATGGGCAGACTGGTTTGTAAAATGGGGTGGAAAACAATGGACAAGAACAGCGAAGATGAGGCAGGAGTGGAAAGACCTAGGGAGACTCGCATGCAGTGACCAATAAAACAATGCATCAACTAGAAAGACACCGTTCAGTGGACATGCAGCAAAGCGATACATATCTCTGGTGTGCAATAAAGGCTTCTCGCAGAGCGGTGACCTCAAGAAGCACACTGTTGTTCATACTGGAGAGAAGTAATACACTTGTAGCACATGGGAGAAGTCATTTGCACGGCGGACAGAGCTAATGGAACATTTTGTCGTTCACTCAGGGATGAGACCGCATTGTCTCGCGCTCTAATTTGAGGAAACATCATCGTGTTCACTAGGGAAAATAACCTTACTGCATCACCTGTTACAAGGAATTCAAAAGGTTCGACTATTTTGCGAAACACTTTTTAATTCGTTCCGGGACCACATGTGCACAACATAGTGAATGATTTGTGGGATGATAAAGAACGTGTATAGGTATCTGCATCCAAACTAGATGTTAAAACTCCACCGGTAAGGTTTTGTATTACATTTTAAAAAGACCTATTTGAAACGGTTCAATATACGTAGATTTTACTGAAGAGTGAAGACTTGGCAGTTCCTGTCATTGTTCAAGTGCTTGGACAGGGAAAGCTTTGTGCTTAGTGGCAATGGGAAGCTCCCAGATATTGGTTGATGGCTATTATGATTTCCGTAATACTAATGGATATTTGAGGCCTTGATATCGCCAGACTCAGAAATGAAGACTGTTGTAGCGAATGTTATGCCGGCGTAATATAATTTACTTAATCTTTAATCAGCTGCACATCTATATACAAGGTCCAATCAGAAAGAATAACCCCGAATGCTCCTCAGGACTTGCTCACCTGATGAGTTAAAACTGAGCAATTCCCTGCAAAGCAGGAGGCCATAGCCCTTATGGGATTTGTAAGGCTATTTATTATTATTTATTATTATTATACTTCCCACTTTAAAAAATATGTTTCACAAAAACATTAAAAAATGAAGTTAAAATAAAATAGTTTTAAAGAAATATTTCCTAAATGTGTATGTCAATAGTTTTAGTGAATGTTGTAGCCCAGAATGTTGTCAACAGTTCAAAAGAACATTCATGTCAAAATTTTAATTTTTGGGGAACTTATAATGTAAAAGCTGTCCAGCCGTCCAAAAATTGCTGTTAGTTTGGTGGTAAAATAATGAATGACTAAAAGCATATTACAATATATATCCTGTGAAAAATAATGAGTGAACTGTGTTTAGTAATCCTACCAATTTTTATTTCATTCCAACAAATAGCAATTGGGGGGTACGACGGGTTCTAACCCACCCATTTTATTTGTACCCGACTGTACATGTTAAATAATTAATATTTGGTGAACCCATGGTCGGATGTTGACAAATGAGGTGTCGTTGGACTTGAGCTGACGTCCAATTTTCGAAGGACCAATTGTTATATTTTTCAAAAAAAAAATTGAAAATTTTTGTTTTTGAAATTAGGCGATAGTTTAAAAACCAAACATGATAGAACGTTATGTCATGGTTGAAACGAATGGTCTTTATGCCCTTTATATTTTATAATGAAACTTTTTTTTGAAAACAGTCCAATTTTGAAATTCCTATATTTTGGAAACTAGGCATTTTACAAATATGTTTGTTTGACATCCATGAAAGGTCCCTTCCTCTTCTACCCCAAAAATAAATTTCAAGTCTCTAGGATAAGAATGAAAAAAGAGTCATGGGTTGGGTAGCTGGGACCCAGCCAACTTTCCTACGAACTTTCCCGATATCTCCCGAACGCATGATCGGATTTTAACGAACGAGGTGTTGTTGGCGTTGGTGTGGCGTCCTCTTTGCTAGGAATGTGTGTTGGTATTTTTAAACGTTTTTTTTTTGAAAATGTTTGCTCTTGGGTTGGCGCTATTTTGGAAACGGTGAATTTTAGAAAAAAGTTTGTTTGACGTTAATGAAAGGTCCCTAGGCCCTTTAGGTGGACAGCAAGTTTTAAGTGTGTAGGAAAAAATCGTGATAGCCTACTTTCTCGCGAACATTGGCGATAATTGGCAAACGCCTGTTCGGATTTTAACAAATGAGGTGTCGTTGGACTCGAGCTGACAGGCGCTTTGCCCTGGACCACGTATTATATTGTTTCAGGTTTTTTTGAAAGTAGGTGATAGTTTAAAAACCAAACTTGATAGAAGGTTCTCCAATAGTTCAAATGATTGGTCTCTATCACCTCTATTTTTTTTATAATAAAACATTTTATTTTTTGAGATTTTTTGAAAAAGTGTAATTTTGAAATTCATATATTTTGGAAACTAGGAATTTTACAAAAGAGTTTGTTTGATATAAATGAAATGTCCCTATCCCCTCTACCATGAAAATAAATGTTGAGAGTCTAGGACACAAACTGCATTTTAAAACTTTTTTAATTTTTAAAATAAAGAGTGTTTCTAGACAGAGAGAGAGACGGTACCGCTGGACATGTGTGTTAGAACAAGACTATCACCTGCCATGATGAATACAGGAATTGGCTATTTCGACGGGGTGATGTATGGCAGAACGATGGAACTAAGTGTTACTTTTCGATATTTATCCATGACGAATAAATAAATGCGAATATTTCGAAAAATCCCTCATGGCGATCTTTAAACATGCTAGTAATCGGGTAATATGTAACATGACAAATTGATAATAATAATGGTATGAGGCGAAGTTGTCAACAACTTGAAGAACATGCTTTGTTTGTTAGAATGACCAGCCAAGAAAGAAACATCCACTTGGGGTCTGGCCGGCTAAGAAAATGGAATGTCAGTCAAGCTGACAACACTGTTGGGTAGCGATACCAGGTTGGAACAATCTGACAACTCTGTAACGGAGATGATATTTCACAACCTGTCAGACAGGCTCCAAGCAGAAGCGGGTGAAAGGGGAGAGGAAGGAAACCTCTACACAACAGGAAATCATGTGACCACTGCAGAGCGGTCAGGGACGAGGGGAGGGGCCAGAGGGCCGGGGAGAGGTGAGGGGAGTAGTGGAGAACCCATGACAGCCAACAACTGAACGAGTTTTATGTCAACATGCAGTTGAGGAGTGACACACAGGTGAGAGAGAAAGAAAAAAGACGTGTTGCTGATAACATGTGTGGACATGCATAAAGTGTTGAGCGCCGTACAAAGGGGCTCTTGTACAACATGATTCAATAAATAAATAAAAAGTACACAGGTTCACACAACATGTAATTTATTGATCCAAGAATTATAGGTAGAGTTAAATCCTAACTATTTTATACATAGTTTATTTCTTTTTTGTTTCGACACTTTTTCCACAAGATAATGTTTAGGAAACGCTGTTTTCTGAAGTTCATGGAGATAAAATCTAACTTTCATAGGTAGGCCTTTTTGGAATAGACATTAATGACTGTCAACATATAGCGTACGCCGTTGTTAACGCTAGCATAGGGTATCATTTCAACCAAGTCTGCTTGCCAAAGTTCGTCCACACCTCGTGAAATCATCTTGAGTCGCGGATAGTGACGCCTAGCTGGGTGATGCAACTCGTGGGCAATACCCAGTTTAATGGGTGAGGCCTTAAACAATAATTTTGGCATTTCGAAGTTCTTGTTCAATTGCTTGAATTTCCCAATCGTGAACGGTGTGACCAGCTTGACGTGAAGCATGCAACAACTGTAGCCGCTGGACGAGCTTATTGGTATTGTGCCAGTAGGTAACATCCACAAGGGGTTTTAATGGTTTAAATGTCACTCCCGAAGCGGATGCTTTACGACGAGTACTTTGACTGGTGGGAAACATTTTTGCAATGATGGTTTTATACTTTTGCGATATATTGGCAATCACTTGTTGAGCGGGATCATACTGTCTTTTGTGGGCATGGGTGTCCAATAAAATGGATTTATATTTGCCAAGGTCCTCTGATGTATAATCATGGGAAGAGGGTGTTCGAGAGAAGAGCAGCATTAACAGTCCTGGCGTTAATTTATAGTTGATGTTTTTAACGACAGCTTTAGTACGAGCAAATTTAATAGATGAATCACCAATTTTAAAAACTATCATCCTCATTGCGAACACCATACGAGGTATCTGTGTTTCCAATAAATAGATCAATGAGATACGATTGCAGTGTTGCTCCATAATGATTGATTAAAATATTTTTCAATTGAGCTTTATTTTGAGGGGTGGCCAAGACTTTTGAAAACGGAGACAATCTGGAAGGGCTACGTGTTTCAACCATGGCCAAGGATATCCTTTTTCTCAAAACTCTGCAAGGGGTGAGGACTTTTTTTTTTTGAGGCGTAAACACTTGTTCCTCCTCATCCTCAACTTCGCTAACACTAGTCAAATCTTCCTGTTCCGGTTCCTCATCCTCAGGGTCCTCGTGTAGCGTCTGAGTGGCTTGTGAAACGGTGGGTAGCGTTTCAGATGGCTTAAAAGAGGGTTTCAACATGGCTTTTAGCGGAGGTGCTAAATGTTGTTGAATAAACAAAGCATGATCTGCACATGATCGTTTCAATTGACGAAACTTTTGACGAATATTACTTTTTGCTCTAATAGTATTCTTTTTCAATTGACTCTCTACTAACGCCATGGTGTCCCGACAAATGACTTGGGAGGGAATAAGACAGGGCCTTAAATAGCAATAAAATGATCAAAACCTAAGCGATACCGTCCTTGGTTGAGTTCACTTTGTTTGTCAATCACTAATCAGACATGACGTTGAGTGTTCCAGCACTTGGCACACAATTCAGTAAACATTTGAATGGTCATATCCGGATTCACATGTCCATTATAAATGTGAAAACTATTCCTCTCATCCTGGCGAAATAAAACAATGACATTGGCATTGTCACGAATCAAGTGTTTGGACATATTAGAATGCGTTTGTCCAAGATAGAAGCAATCGATATGTTTGTGTCGACCCATGCTGAAATAGCTTTGAATGATGCCTTGACGTTCAGTGGATACATCATCGCAAATCATGAGTGAATCAGGCTTTACCTCATCCGGTGAAATAACATTTTCTTGCATGGAAAATGTAAAATAACCCATATTCTCATTTTCTAATCCATTTATAACTTGATCCAGAAATACGTAGAGGGGTTGGTAGAGAGATTTTGCAAAAATATAAATATTTTTAAAACGCAGACCATTGGGCGCTGTGTTGAGCGTCAGCAAAAGATTGGTCTTTCCACAGCCGGAAGGTCCCACAATGATGCAGCGAATGGAAGACGGAAACAGTGAACCATGGCGTTGTTCACGTGATGTGGGGCAGAGATGGGAAACCATGTCCCCCTCGGGGAATGACTCTTGCTGCTTAATAATCTTCATTTCAACTAAGACTTAGAGAGGCTAGCAGGCTGTCTATATGCTTGGCACCGAACCTTGTCATAGAAACAGTAGACGTGTACTATAGGTTGACGATGGATGTCATTGGACGTGCGTTCATGGCCAAAGCTAGGTCTGTTCCCTTACATGATCCTAAACAAGAAACTGATCCTGCAAATAAACACTATGTGGATAGGTCAGTAGTGCCACGCACAATACAAGGAGATTATGACTTTAAGGGAAAGCGGTTAACCCATGTGAAACATCCTCAAGTGACTACAGACGTTACTACAAAAAGTATGTGGATAACAAAGTGTATGAGTTTTATGACAAAGTGCCTCAACTTACGGTGAATGTCTATACCGCTAATCACCATCGTATTATTCACGTTGAAGACCCGCAAGACGAAGACGATGTCTGTACCAAGCGTTACGTGACCTGTGAAATGAAAAGGCTTTATAAATGTATCCCATCTGTATTTTTAGTGTATCTGACAAATGAAAAAACCTGTGAATGGCAGAAACCATTTACCGCTAATCCATGACCAGTACCTGACCTATGTGCTTGCTTCGGGTTTAAACCACTATCGATTACACTATGATGGAACCATTCACATGAAATACGCGATGCCTGATGAAAATCATTTACAAATACAGATAAACGGTCATAGGATGTAGGTCCATAACCA
Source organism: Meconema thalassinum (assembly GCA_946902985.2). Lineage (NCBI taxonomy): Eukaryota > Metazoa > Arthropoda > Insecta > Orthoptera > Tettigoniidae > Meconema > Meconema thalassinum. The sequence continues at coordinate 243,557,821 of OX336395.1, forward strand.
TGAAATGGTCAATGCAGGTGACGAATTATCCTTTCATCTCATGTTGACATGGGATGAAAAGCAAGCGGGAAAAACCATAAACGATTTCCCACTTTATGTGGAATTGGAATATACAGCCATGAAATAACAAACTGACGTTAGTTGTGACTTAAATTTTCTTGTGAGAGGATTTTGGTCATCATCTTCATCATCATGGTGAAACAAAGATATGTGGTGAGAAAGACTAAAAATAATACCCTATCCTTGGCAAAGCATGGGCTTAAGACATTCGTGGACAAGCCCTTGCGAAAGAAAAAAGAAAAAATAATGTGTTGACCATAAGAAAAGCCCTTCGAGCAGCACAGAGACGTTTTATTCCAAACCGTCAGCGACAGGGTTCAAAACAAGAGCGAGTGATTCCTGTCCCCAGACGAGCAGGATTTTACCGGCATTATTTGCCTGTCTGGCTGCTCTGGGTTCACTTTTGGGCGGTTCCAGTACAGTGACGAAAACCATCAAATCCCCACAGCAGGGCAAGCAACAACTAAAAGAAAGGCAGCGACACAATGAAACGATGGAAGCCATTGATATGGGGGCTATGGATGCCGATTTAAAGCCAGTCTTTTTATCAACAAGGATTTGGAATTTCAGCATTACGAAATAAAATAAAAAAACATTTTTAACCTCAGCCATAGCAAGAAATGCCCTGTCGCATGAACATTGAAAAGCTATGCTAAACAACAAAAGCTTTCTCATTTTCGATGTGTGTTTATGCGAAACCAATTACCCCCACGACCCTGGAAACTGGAATGTGCTGTTGTCAATTTGGATGATCACCGAGGAGCAGGAACGCATCATGTGGCTTATGTAAAAGGGGGATCCATTGTATGGTACTTTGACAGTTTTGGGAATTTGCCTCCGTCCATGGAACTAGTGAACTATTTTGAAACAGTATCAAGATATATTATAATGTGAAACGTGAGCAAACGTTTAACAGCCAACAGTGTGGACGTTTGTGTTTATTTGTTTATATAAGACACAGCATAAGCAAAAACGTTAACAGTATGTCGGTAGAAAGTAAGACGTTTACACTGCATGGACGTGGACCTGAAGTCAACCTAGACTTTTACCCACCTATCGAATTGATTGACAGACCTTATGGTTTGGGACTTGTTTCTCTTGAAACGTACAATCGAATATACAACTTACGTGAAAATGTGAACAACAAGTTTTACTATGATGATTGTGTGCTCACCCTGAACTCGGGTGGCTGCACGATCGATGATATTTATGAACACATTTATGTGGTGTTGGTCAATGAATATGGTTTAAAGTCATTTCTCGATGGAACGCGCAAGTTTGAACTTGTAGGAAATACCAACACTCATCGCTGCAGTATTTTCTCCACGTTCAAAATTGACATTAAAACACGCCCCGATTCCATTGCTCCATTACTAGTATTTAAACCACGCGTGTTGGAGCCCAACAAAAAACATGAATCAGATCCTGAAGTGAAATTCATTGAGGACCATCATGTGTCGGTGACGTGTAATATTATTAGCCAAGTATATACCAATGAAGAACCATCGCATTCGCTTTATGACTTTATTGTGACATCGCCCAATGGGTATATTATTCATGAAAACCCTCCAGTGGTGCTTTTTCATTCTGTGGCTGTCGATGGTATTACTAATATAACATTAAGACTGATCAATAGAGAGCAACAACTCATTCAACTAGATTCTACCACACCAGTGACTTGCAAGTTGGTGCTAAAGCCACTGTGAAGTTTGTGTATAAATCAACAACGCCGTCTAGGAATGGTGTTAGTTGTTTGCCACGTGAATACACGTTAACATCACAAGACAAGCAGATTTTACAGCATTTGGGTTACTACGTCAGCCCCCATGATGAAATCTATCCTAGAGGTAGCGAACCACATCGAGGAGCAACCAGGGGTGGTAAGAGTTGATCTCCTTTCCTATCAAGCTCAAACACATGGAATCAATAACAATGATGAAATTCAATTTGTTATCAACAACCAAGATATTTACACCCTACCGCATGAAGGTGTTATTTAGATTGAAGATCGACTGACTAAAGCCGATGGCTCAACACCCACCACATCCAAGTTGGCCAACCATGGTTTGGCCTTTCTGTTTTCTGAGGTGCGGTATGTCATTAACGATATCGTGGTGGATAGCACTTGAAGTGTGGGTATTTCTAGTGTCATGAAGCTATATCCCTCTTACAGTGAGGAAGAAGGTAAAACACTTTGCATGGCGGGTTGGTGTCCTGGCTCAACCAATGACTGGATGGTATACACCGATGGCACCTTTACTGGATATTTACCTCTTAGACTGATTTTAGGCTTTGCCGAAGATCACCAGCGCATTGTGGTCAACGCAAGGCAGGTGCTTTATTTGGTGAGAGACAGGAGTGATAATAACGCACCCAAGGGAGCCGACAAAGCCCCCAAGAATTCAAAAATTCAAATACAACGCATGCTATGGAAAGTGCCCCATGTGACACTTGACGTTAGCAAAAAATTGACATACTCAAAATGGTAAAGAGAGATATGCCTCTACCCATGGAATTTAGAAGCTGGGCACTCCATGAGTATCCGCTATTGCCCACCACCATCACACACAGTTGGTCTGTAAAAACAGCTCGCTATACAGAGAGAGCTCTCTACATGATCGTAGGTTTTCAAACGAATCGCAAGTCTCAACAAACCAAAGATGCCACGCAATTTGATCACCTGTACGACTTGTTTTCTAAATTTCGATGTTCGTATTATCAAAAAGAGAACAACCCCATGCTGCTACCCCACGCGTTTAAGGCAAGGGCGCCACTGATTGTCTTTGACTGTTCTTACCTGGAAGAGTCTGTCCAGCAATCCATTGACATTCAACTAGATTTTGAAACGCATGACAATGTACCATCCAATACGACGGCCTACTGTTTGATTGTTCGTCACACACAAGTCAACTGTTATCCACTGTCCAACCTTATGACGAGTGTATAAATAATAGGGCAACCCACGTCAAGCCGCTCAGTCACGTCTTGCTTTAAAGGATCAAGAGACGTCACATCTATGAATTTAAACTCTGAGGAACAACGTTTCATGACTTTTGCAACATGGCCTGTGCCTTTCATAAACCCTCAAGCCTTTGCGGCCTCTGGATTCTATTATTTAAAAACAAGAGATGAAGTGAAATGTGCCTTTTGTCCCATCACCATAGACCAATGGCATGCAGGAACATCAGCGCTGGTCACCCGCCTGCCCCTACCTATGCAGAATGGAGGTGGGAAATATACCCTGTCATTCAAGCTATCCCTCAATCATGCCACTGAGTGATGAAAAAACAAGTTACGATACGTGTGGACTGTATGGTGTCCATGGTGCTTCGGCGAGCAGCTCGCCGTCAAAAACACCTAGTTTAGAGACATTGGGACATCATCGCTGTTATGGACGTTACAAACACACGAGACTATATTGTTGTATCAGTTGGTATCATCCCTATCCCAAAATGACAAAAGCCTGTAAGACGTGTTATGACAATAAAATGATGTAATAAAAAACTTAAGTGATTGTTAATATTATTTTCCATGTTCTCCTGTCCTAACCTAACCTCATTTTTTAAAAACTAGCATCGCAGGTAAGTCCATGCCATTGGCACACTTTAGTAGCCAATGGTCAGTCAGTCGTCACTTGAACTTGGTCCAGACAAGCGTCAACATTTTGCGCACCCTTATTGTGGATTGCCAAGGGTTTAAAATTGGTGAAAAAAATGTATATTTAAACAAGGGGCCATAATCGATTGTACCACGTTTTGGATATCGCAAGCTACGCATTTGATATTTAAACCGCCCCATGCTTTTGATTTGATGTGTGAAAAAGACCGTAAACAAACCGAGTGGATTGAAAATCATAGGCAACTAGACTGGAATCAAGGAACCATTTCCTATAAATATTTGGACATGGTCATGAAAGCACACTTGTCCTCGGCCAATATGGTATTTGTGAAAGGTTATGATAAAAGTGAATGGTTGCAACCATTTTTAAGTCTTACTGTCAATGTTTTGACCTCATGGCCTTGGGCTGCCCAACCCTGCAAACGCTCATGGATACTTGTTCCTGTGGCAACATTACCCATACAGCCCTAGCCCATGTGTGGCATCTCTTTCATTGGTTAACCACCCATGCCTGTTGGGAGTTGTTAATCAAAATTAAAAAACAAGATTTACCTGTGAATGACGCCAGTGAGATTTCTACAAGCAACGTGATACCATGGAGAAAGGCAATGCTACGGACAAAGCCATCGGCAAGTTCTTTGTGTACAAGAAAGACTAGACAGTTCTACCAAAGAGGAACTCTTAGCGCTGCCCAAGTCGTTCATTTATTATGTGGCCGCCCATGCGGTGAAAGAAATCTGGCAACGTGTACCAAACTCATGGACTCAAGACCCTGTGTTGAGTGAATTACAACCCTGTACCGATTAGGATCATCATAAGTAAGTGGCCATGGCAAAAATACCCTCTATGCGTCAGGGCGCGACTTGTCAGCTAGTTTAACTGTATCACGGTCATAAAAGTCCGTGTAAAGACTTTGTTGAATCATTCCACGGGTGTCATGGCGAGAAAAAGCAACAACAACAAACACAAACATCGCCCACAAAAGAGGAAGAAGACCAAACCTTTTCACCATCGATGGAAAAGGCTATGCCAGACATGTACTGGCAATGGCGTCATTGACAATGTAATTCAATACTTACCTATTGAAATCCCTCTTCCAGGTAATCATTTGTGTTGTCCTGGAACTCGTCTAGAAAAAACTTTGCAGCGTGGTAATGTACCCTTTAATCTTTTGGATCAAGCATGTAAAGAACATGATATTTCTTATTGCCATAGTGATTCTGGTTTTAATACATGTGGCAGATAAATTGTTATTGTAAAAACTAAACAACGTTTCACATCCTGTGATGCCTCAGTGGGAGAGAGAATGGCTGCTCTGATAGTGATACGTGCTATGAAAGGAAAGTTGATGATGCATGGACGTAAACATTGAGGAATTGGGATGTGTTTGTATTCTATTTTCATTTGCCAATCCCTATGGTTATGAAATAAAATCAAAAGGCTTACCAGAGCACGATGTTTCATTTTTATTTTAAAAAATCATGATGTTGATGGGCTGATTTTTCATCTTCACTTTTTCACACATTGCCATTTGCCAATTTGCAATTTACAGTTTTTAAAAAAGTTCATTTCAAGTTTTGCGTTTTTGATGATATGGATTTTTCATTTTGTTGATTACACTTTTTAAACAATGTCCGTTTGAAGTTTTTCAATTTTCATATTTCACACATAGCCTTTTCCAGTTTTTAAATGTGTCCGTTTTAAGTTTTGCGATTTTGAATTTTGGCGATATCGAAACATGGATTTTCCATTTTTTGTTTACACATTTTTCCATTTGGTGTATATTAAAAGTTGAGATTTGTTAATGATGTTGATGCGAGTGCTTGACCATGATAATGATGCACTCTGTTTATGTATGTTTGGAGAAACGTACAGGTCTACGACTAGTGCAGGTAAGACTGTTTTAAAAAAATAATGTCTATTGACCGCTACATTTTAAAGAAAGAAAACAAAACTATCGACAAACCAAAATGACTATATAAGCCAAATATCCCCCTCCCCACTCATCCTACCTCGCCGTGTTTGCACTGGTCATACATACACACCAGCTTTCTCTCTACTCGCACAACCATACCTGTCTTTTGGGAACAAACACAACCCCTTTATTTATTCCCAATGCACATTCTCGACATGCACACTCATCCCAAAATAACTTTTTTTAACTTTACCATTTACATTACAAAAAGAATAACTAAAATTTTACTTTAAAAAATATTACTTATTTCATATTTACAAAAACTACAACTTTGTACAGCTTTAAAAGAATTAAACTATATACAATTTTCCAATTCCCAGCTTTGTTAAACTTAATATTAAAATGAAAATAAGGTTGCATAGAACTTTTTTTAAAGAGGAAAAGGCCTAAGTGGGTTGCCGCTATTTACACACAACGAAATACTATTTACAAAATTAGCTATTTACAATGGCAAAAACCAATATTTGCAAAATACTAAATCTATGAGTTACAAAAAAGCCGTGTCTGTAAACGAACAAACAGTGAAATCACACCTCCTCCTCCTTGCGGTCATATCCCCAGGGCAGGCTCGTGAGCAGGTCATCAGCCCACACACGTTTGTTATCCATGGAGGCGAGGGTGCGTTTTCTCTGTTCCACAAGATACAAATGATGGTTGCAGGATTGTATCCTGCACTGTGTATGGCACATAGCTTTGCCAGTGCGTAAAAACGCCAGGTTACCACTATTTACACACAAAAAATACTATTTACAAAATTAGCTATTTACAATGGCAAAAACCATTGTTTGCGCTATACGTAGCGCTTTTACCACTGCCCTACCTATACCTTTTGCTATTTTGGCTTCCTTACAGTCTAGTGTGCGATAAGCATACATTTTCGAGGCCATACCTACGAAATCCGTCACGACGGAATCACTGAATTCATCTTTTAAAGCGCCCATATCCATCTTGTTTTATGGGCAGCTGAAACACGTTGTCAGCGCTATAGGAAGAGGTGACGAACCAGTCTCTATGTTGCCTCTTGACGTCATGCGGATTGCAGTGGCGAATGTGGTAATTGAATGAGTCCGTATCCATATAAAAAAGAGAGACCTCCTCAAAATGTCGTTCGGCAACCTCATAGTGGAATCGATACATGACCGATTTAGAAAAGTCTAAAATGACTTGGCTCAAGTAAATGGGCTTATCCATGGTCACGCTGGTCTTACTCAATGCAATGGTAGCCAAATCCTCATCGATAAAGTTGATCGATTTAAAATTTGGCTTGGCAATGTACCGCCAGGCACCCCACCGCCCGTCCCAGACATTCACCAATTTAATGTCGCGGTATTTGCGGACATTTTCCATGGACTTGCCATAGATGCAGTTGTTCATTCATTTAAAAAATTGCGAACTGCTGTGTTGCCATTTGTCGGTGTTCTGTGTTGAGTTGCATGTAAGGCTGGAGCAATGCTTTTTGAGCAAAAGAAATAGCCCTATGGATTTTCTTCAACACCAAGCCTTGGGCAAGGCATTGCACCAACATTTGGATATGCAGCAAATACCGATTTTTGTTGTAAAGTGTACCCATGAGTTTTTCAATTTTCACTTTAATGTCAGGGGGAACCATTTTCTCTAGGCAGAATGGGAAATCGGCATGTTCATCATACAAGGATGAGGGATATTCAATATCCCCTTATAAGACATATCCACGGCCTGTTTCTTGACTAGCCATGTTCACATCAAATTGTGGCACTTGTTTCTCTGTCAGATAAGCAAACTCCCCATAGGTCAAAGGCTGACACATGGCGTAGCCATACAAAATATTCAAGTCATAGTACATTAAGAACGATTCTGGTTTATCTGGTGAATAATCAGGCATGTAGACTTTGTTCGCTTCGGAATGGCGTTGGTAAAGCGACACAAAGCCACCGCGAATGCCCTTTTCAAAGAATAGAACCATATCTACGTCAGTGAGTAAATCCAATTCCTCTTGAGTGTATTTCAAAGCGGCATCAAACGAAAGCCCAGGACTTGTATAATAGTGAGCCGGGTCGCGACCATAGATGTACTGACACAACTCAAGGAATTTTTCAAACACATCGGTGAGCAGCAATACATCCAGTTTTAGGTAATGCATAGCATATTCACCTAGTGTCTTAATGCCAAACACTCGCCAAACTTGACATGCATGTGCATAGTCTTCATCGGAAACGGTACTGGGTGTTAGTTTTGAATACAATTTCTCTTGTGGTGGGGTTTTTTTTTTCTTTAACACGTCCCAGTTGTTGCAGAAATCATATGGGAATGTACCTTTCCGAATGCATAATTGAAATTGCTCAGGGTCATTAAAATGCATTCTGGTATTTTTTAATTCCTCCTCATCCAAGCCATTCACAAGACTGTCTAGCGAGGATGACATAAGCTTAAAGGAATCCAAAAATTGAGTGTTAAAGTCGCCCAGTCTTCATGTTAGGGCTGTAAAACGCTCATGGTTTTGGGGAATAATGGTAAACGAGCCCTTGTTGACATGACCCAATTCACGAATCAAAAACTGAATGTCATAATTCGCTAGATTGTGGAAAAAGACACTGATGAAACGAGGAGCTGGAAGGTTCAAATTGCATTTACTATGCGCAGCTCCACGAAACTCTCCCGTAAAGTGCGAGTGGTCTCTGACGTTTACTTCTCCGCCTAAAATCGGCTTATCGCAAATACGACATGTCATGGCATGCTCATACTGCTGCTGCTGTTCTTGAGTTAGGCTCATGGATACTGGGTGGTCCAGTATTCCCTGTACATCATGAGCTAACTTTAAAAGTTCATCCAAAAACCATCTGGCACAATCTGACCCCTCACGGTATTTGTAAAAGGATTGCGTGGGGTCATAGGCACACAGCTCATTAAATCCTACGGCAAAAGGTACATTTTTTGAATGGGTGTGGTTGAGCTATTGGTGGAATCTGGTTCACATCTCGCCATGGGTGTGGTGAGTGCTTCGAAATCTGCATATACCACATAGGGAACAGTGTCACGCTTATGAATGTCCTTAAACTTAACACAACCTTGTCCCCTTGTGGCAATATCAATCTCACCGCTTCATGAGAAACGCAATCTACCCTATGACGCTCCAAAGAGGTAGGGTTTATAAAATATTGGAGGCAACGGTCACAGATATGTTTTGCACGCTTGTCCTTAAACATTTGGCTGCTTAGCAATCTACTTAAGCTTTCAATTAGGCAATAGTGATTCACCTCTCCCACGGATAAATATAAAAGGTGAATTTGGTGTCGTTTTGGTTCTTTTGTGGCATAAAGAGGACCCACAATCTCATTACCATCAAGGCCATTCACCATAAACGATAAGTTATGGTTGTCTTGTTCAAACCTATGGATCTCGGTTAAGTCCATAGGGAACGATACTCGAGTTAAATTCCAAGTTTGTTTTAATTCAACAAACTTGGCCTTGTACATACCTGGTCTCTCAACATGACGTCGCACTGGCTGAAAATATCGAGCCACACACCACAGGAAGCAATCATTGTCATAGTTCTTTATATTTACCACAGCCTGTTTCGATGCTATTGCTGGTGGTGTGTCAATAAAGCTAGACCCAGCATTCAATGGGTTGAAATGACAAATGTTGATTTTTAGGTAACGGATTTTGTCTAACGCTAAACCACTGGGTCCTTGTTGCAGTTTATCAAATTTTGATAGTAAGGCATTCGCCACATGGCTTTGATACCACTCGTTCAGATTATCGGCTATCAAAAGCTCTTGCATTTTACTGCCAATGTAAAAGTTTTTTATGCTCACCGTCCTTGTTTTTATACATGAAATCGCACACGAGTTGTGTATTGACATTTAAAGGCGCATGCAACCTTTGCCCTGTACATATTTGTTCTTTAGAAATTTTGAAACAAGATTCTACAAAGTCTTTTGGAATTAAACTCTCACTAACATTCACCACGTGGCCAGAGCAGTCACGCTTTTTAAAACAGGACTCAAGGGGCGCCCAAGTTAAGCTATCGGTAGCAGTAAAAGACATATTTTTTTATAAAAGAAACAATCTCACCCAAGTTTTCATCCGTAGACTTTCCAGCAATGGTCCCAAACACACACGTTCTCAACAGCAGTTGTCAGGCTCACACTATAAAAAATAAATAAAATAAACAACCATGAGTATATCCATTCCAAATAACACCTTTGTACAACCTAAAAAAATATCAAACAGGTTTTTTAATGTATATAATTTTTAAAAAAAAATCTTACCTTGCTTTGTAAAAAGCCCCGCGTTTGCCTTTTTGTAGGTTGCAGTGGAATGGGGTTTCTGTCTCCCACAAAAGGTATGCAGATTATCCAAAACAAACAATATAAAAGAACAATGAATAAAATTGTAAACCAATAATAATTTAAACATTCATTAGCATAAAATAAACTAATCTGTGTTAATCTCACACTTACCTCTATATATTGTATCCAATTGGGTCACTAATTCGAGTTGAGCACACAAAACTGTTCACCTTTCACACGGTTAATATACAGCCTATGTGTGTACACTATAGATATCAACACAGGAATGACAAACAATGTGCCATGACAAGCTGAATACACTATTACCTCACCTCTCTCTGCTCCTCTGGCTCCCCCCCCCCCCCCCTCCCTCGCCCCTCACCGTTCTTGACAGGCTCTGCAGTGGTCATGTGATTTCCTGTTGTATCTAGGTTTTCCCTCCTCTGCCCTCTCACTGATTTCGCCCGCTCATGCAAGCCGCTCTGCTCGTCTGTCTGACAGGATGTGACATATTATCTCCGTTACAGAGTTGTCAGATTGTTCCAACCTGTTATCGCTACCCAACAGTGTTGTCAGCTTGACTGACATTCCATTCTCTTAGCCGGCCAGCTTGAGCTGACCAGACCCCATGTGGATTTTTCTGTCTTGGCTGGTCATTCTATCATACAAAGCAAGTTCTTTAAGTTGTTGTCAACTTTGCCTCGTACCATTATTATATCAATTTGTCATGTTACCCATTACCCGTTTACTAACGTGTTTAAAGATCGCCATGAGAGATTTTTCGAAATATTCGCCTTTATTTGTTCGTCATGGGAAAATATCGACCCATCGTTCCATCGTTCTGCCATACATCGCTCCGTCGAAATAGCCATTTCCTGTATTCATCATGGCAGGTGTTAGTCTTGTTCTAACACACATGTCCAGCGGTACCGTCTCTCTCTCTCTCTCTCTGTCTACAAACACTCCTTATTTTAACATTTAAAAAAGTTTTAAAATGCATGATTTTTGGCCTAGAGACTTGAGATTTATTTTCGTGGTAGAGGGGTGTAGGGACCTTTCATTTATTTCAAACAAACTCTTTTGTAAAATTCCTAGTTTCCAAAATATATGAAATTCAAAATTACACTTTTTCAAAAAATCTCAAAAAATAAAATGTTTTATTGTAAATAAAAGTAAAGGTCATAGAGACCATTCGTTTGAACTATATGACAACGTTCTATCAAGTTTGGTTTTCAAACTATCACCTACTTTCAAAAACAAAAATTTTCAAAAAATTTAAAATATATATAATACGTGGTCCAGTGCAAAACGCCCGTCAGCTCGAGTCCAACGGCACCTCATTTGTTAAAATCCGATCAGGCGTTCGCCAATTATCGCCGATGTTCGCGAGACAGAGGGCTATCATTTTTTTGGCCTACACATTTAAAACTTGCTGACAACCTAAAGGGCCTAGGGAACTTTTATTAACGTCAAACAGACTTTTTTCTGAAATTCACCGTTTCCAAAATAGCGCCAATCCAAAAAACAAACATTAAAAAAAATACCAACACACATTCCTAGCTAAGAGGACGTCACACCAACGCCAACAACACCTCTTTCGTTAAAATCCGACCAGGCGTTCGAGAGATATCAGCAAAGTTCGTAGGAAAGTAGGCTGTTAAGTAGAACGCCCCCTACCACACTACACTTTTTGCATTTTTGTTCTAGAGACTTAAAGTTTATTTTGGGGATAGAGGGGTTAGGGACATTTCATTTATGTCAAACAAACTTATTTGTAAACTTGTTAGTTTCCAAAGTATAGGAATTTCAAAATTGGACTGTTTAAAAAAACATCAAAAATAAAAAAAGTTTTATTATAAAATATAAAGGACATAAATACCATTCGTTTCAACCATGGCACAACGTTCTATCATGTTTGGGTTTTAAACTATCGCCTAATTTCAAAAACAAAATTTTTCAATCATTTTTAAAAAATATAACAAGTGGTCCATAGAAAAGAGGACGTCAGCTCAAGTCCAACGACACCTCATTGGTCAACATCTGACCCTGTGGTGTATTCTTTGAATACACGGTACGAGAGAATAAAGTCTATTGCTCTTTGCATGTTGATTTCTTCCTTCCTCTTTGTCAAACACCAACAGTGATCTTCTGTTTTCTCCTTGATGGGCAAATCTCTTATGTCTTCATAAGTCTGTTCTAGAAATATAACTTCTGTGACCCACCTCGCGTCATCTAGCAGCGAATCTCTGAAGCTACTCAATTCCTCCTGGTGCGAGAGGACTTACATATCCATCTGGCCACCAGATCTTGTTACCATCGCCAGCTATTTTCTCCTTGAGCAAGAGGACTACGTCTACTGTTTCACTCACCATGCTGCGCTAATATCGCCTACTATCAACTCTTTGAAGACCATTCATCAAGAAGAACATTTATTTTTGATAAGTTGGTTATGCTGATATGTATACCTTTTGTCTCCTACCCCCACTCTTTTCCCCTCCTTGGACCCTCTGTGCTTCGATGAGCTGGTCTCACTTGTAAATCGGCAGTTGACTCATTCAGTTAGGGCTCACCTAGAGCCGGTCTCCTCAACCCAAGAGGCAAACTCTCTTCTACGCCATGTTGACAAAGTAGTTATCGTCAAGGGGAACTTCACCTTCTACATGAAATCAAGATAAGTACCATCTTAAAGTTTTAACCTCATCTTCATGGTTTTAACTTTCACGTGCTTTTAAAGATGTTTTATAGACAGTGTGCGATTGCTTATTTTGGGGCAAAAATCATTCTTCGTGGGATTTGCCATGTTGAGCCTTTGTTTGTATAAGCCAACCTTACTAAAAAGAGCTTTTCTCAAGCTATTCAAATGAGAAATCCTCTCACTACGTGGGATATTATCTAAATACCCGCTGTCTATAATTCACCGAGCTAGTTCCTCCGTTGGATTTACATTAGCCCCAATTTTTCTACTGAGATCGTTCTGGAACCTTCTAGATTCTGTATTTTATCTACAAGTCCTGCCGTTATGAAATTTTCACTCACTTGTGAAAATGCTACTTAAAATTGAAGAATCTCACTTCGGAATTAAAGCTAAATAGCGAATTTACTTCCACCGTTGGACATTTTATGGCGCATTTAATTGCAATCTACCATTTTCTCCAGCAATAGTCTTTTGTTCATCTAGTGCAACTAGTCATTTTTTTTTCAAATTGAAACAACTTTCTTTGCCATAAACTCTCGTGTTTCTACAGTGAACTTTTCATAAGTTTCAACGAACTATAGTGAAAACTAGTGTTTGCTCAACTTTTCTACCGCGTCGCGATCGTTCGTTTATATTTAAATAAGGCCATGAACATTTTTCCTCAATCCCCTATTTCTCTTTCCTAAACCTCCTACTAACAATCCGTAATAAACTTTTCAATTTAGGTCTGTTTCAATAAGGTGTCACTCTGCGAAGTGCCCTTCCATTTTTCTTGTTTATCATTAAGTAATTGCTGTATAATTACGTGTTTTATACACGGTTTAAGTTTACATTGTTTTTTCTCTATTATCAGGAAAACCAATATTTTCAACTCTTGAGTGAGTTATTTTTAGGTTTCACGAAATGGAAACTGCCCCATTTGGCTCGTGATTCCTAATTAAACATAGGAAGTCTAGAACCTTCCTTTTGATTACCTCTTCAGGTTTCACAGTAAGTGACCTGCCCTCCTTTGTATAATTCTCATAAAGCAATTCTGTTTAAATATAAGAAGTTGTAGGAACTTCTATTTTATGCTTTATGTTTTCCTTATCGTTATTTTCAAAGTTGTTATTCTCTCTAGAATATTCTTTCAGAAATTTCTTATAGTACACTCCTTGTACTCTTGTAAATGTTTAAACTTTAATCATTTCATTTGGTCCTTTTTCAAATCTTAAAAAGATTTTAATACCAGGTTTAAAACCTTAAGAATTGTTATTTGCCTGGAGCAATTTCTGAATGTTGTCGGAGGTCTGCGACCCCAAATTGTTAATAAGATTGGAAAATATTTACTTGTTAAAAATATTAATTTCTCCTGAATTGTTAAATAAATTAAGCGTTCTTTTTCGCTTTTTCATTTTTCTAATACAAAGGTTAAACAAGGTCCTGTCCTCCTTGGCTCTCCCTACTCGATGCCCTTAAATCTATTGATAGGGTTTTTACCACTTGTTGCATTTGAGCAAGAACTCTTAGTGGCAACCTTTTCAAAGCTTCTCTTAGCTTTAATAGCCAATTCTAATTGGCCAGTAAGGCAAGTAAAGCTCGCTAAGCCAGCTACCTGCTTGTGGAGATCTTCTCCGAAAACTTATGGTCAATTTTCCAAAAGATAAGTGTTTCTTTTTTGTCTAAGCTTTTAGCCGGCCTCTCGCTGAGTAAAGGCTTAGCCATTTCCAAAGGTTCACTTACCAAGATTACTTTCCAAGTTATAATTTTTCGTCACTATCCTTCCTGGAAGCACTGGGTCTCTTTTTCTAGGAATTCTATAACTTCGAAAATTGGAAGTAACAAACTTGATTTGAATTATTGGCATTCTTCGAATCATTTCACAAAAACTAATTTCTTTGAGAAGACATACAATAAATCTTTTGCTCTCAGCCTTGCCAGACCATCACCCTTCCCCATAGTACTTTTATACATGCTTGGGAGGAAATATACTAAAGCCTCTCTCTTGCAAACCGCCCAAGTCCTAGCTGCGGTTCCCGTTAGCCTCGACCAAGCTCGTACCTACTTTAGGTATCAAAAAGTTAAATTTCAGTGGCGACTGCCTCTAAGTGTATTTAAAGTTAAAGTTATAATTTTTGTGGAACTCTCATCCTATTTTTCTATCCTTTTTCTCCAGTCCGAAACCCACTTCCTTTTCTTAATCATCTTCCCTTGGTGGGTAGGTTATTCCTCAGCTTATAATCTATCCACCCTGGGTTCGCCAGATATTAATTATTTAACATGTACAGTCGGGTACAAATAAAATGGGTGGGTTACAAACCGTCGTATCCCCCTACTAATAGTTTATGAGATATTGTTTTTTTTACTCGGTGGAAATAGTCATGTGAAAGGTTTACCTCCTCCCTTCACCTATTAACGCATACTGGCGAGAAACCAAATTCATGTAGTACATGCGAGGCCTATGTGCTTGTAGGGGGCTTACCAAGAAACATATTATCGCATGCCGGTAAGGAGGCGTACTTATACAGCCATGCCAATAGATATTTCCCAGAAAGGGAATTTGATAAAACAGATGTGAAAGAGAGTTTGCTCCAGTACGGCGGATGTCCCATAACTCATTTCGTCACGTTTTAACATTTAAACGGGTCAAGTTAATGCATACTATACCAATATAACAAACGGATAGCAAATAATTGTAATATGCTCACATATAACATATTTAATTGGCACCAGTTTAATACAATTGTTTGAAATGGACAAATCGAACTCGTTTTAGGTAAACTTTTTCTTATGGTCATTTCTTAATTTTAGAACTTAAAAGGTACATTCTGGTTCCGTTTCGGTAAACTAATTAGTATAAAAACGTTAAAGGTTTATACTAATTAGTTTATCAATACGCCACCAGAATGAACCTTTAAAGTTCCAAAATCAATGAAGCAAGCCAATCTAACTTAGCTATAAAGCACGATACGAATTTAAAGATTCTTTCATATCAGCTGATGAAGGGGCCAAAACAAATAATTAGGCTTTGAAACATGTCCCACTAATGACCATACACTGATCATATTTTATAAAAGTATTGATCAGGTGTAACCTATAACCTGTTTATACTAATGGTGGTTTCTGTTGCGATGTTATACTAATTACTCTTTTAGGAGACGCGTGTCTCTGGAATATTCAAGAAAGGCCAACCCTCTACTTCTTATTTCATAAGTTGAACGCCCGAAAAGAAAACCACAATTCAAAATAATAATGAAAACAATCCGTGACGATTCATTACAAATGAAAAGGAAATGGAGATTCGCGAACCGGAAGTGTGCTGTGCACAAACTTCGGTGCCATTTTAACTCGTGGAGGCCCTATGTGGGAAATCAATATTTATCAGAGAGTTGGTTGAATTTAAAAAATATTGACTTTTTTCGACGAGAAGCCATGTTCATGTAGCATATGCAAATGAAAATTAGTCACAGAGGCCTTCTTAAGAGTCACATTTGAATGTTTAAATCATGTTTTAAATACAGTAAGGGCTCTCAGACCCTAGAGGTCTAGTTTAGAAAGAACCTTAAATTAAGCTACGGTTTTGTTTCGAAAGTTGAAAAACTAGAAGACACGTAAAGGATCATACTGGGTGTTCTGAAGAGCACTATCTTCTTGTTCTTCGGTCGTTTGGGCCACCTATAGGCAACGGTGCTTGTGCTTTAGCTGTTGTTTGGTGACTGCTCTTTAGCTGAATCCTTGAGCTTTTCTATTGGACCAGAAATCTTTCATTTTCTTGCTGAACTGTATCTTACGTACCTCGGACCATTTCCTGGACGCGTTGTGGTGAACTTCTGTAATGGATGTGAGGAATGGCCTGGTTTCAACTGTCAGACGGTAGCGATTCCTGTCATTTAGTGTGGCTTGCTGAATATTACGTTCAGCATGATCCTTCTCAATTTGTATGATTCACAAGGACCCAGCGGCTTTACCCTTCTTGGCTCCCTTAAAGATCTTATAAGACAGTCTGTGGTGGTCCATTCTATACAGGTGGCCGTAGAAAGCCAGACGTGTTCTTCTGATGGCATCGGTGAGGCTTGCCTGGTGTTTGTAGAGTTCGCAATTTGGTTTGCACATCATCTTTCATCTGGAAAGACTCTTGGTCCCACTAATTTCGGAAAAAAATTCCTTTCCTGTACCTGGAGGGCCGTTAGAGGGGTCTCCTTTGTTAGAAGCAGGCACTCAGCTGCCGAGAGGATTGATTGTCTGACTACTGCATTATAATGTCTGAGTTTAACATTCATCGACAGATGTTTCGAGGTGTACAGTTTTCTGCAACAATTATATTCCAAGTGTAGTTTTATCATCCTTAGTTCGAGAGTCATTATCTCATTGAGATCTTCTGAGATCTATTCTCCAAGGTATTTTACTGCTTTCACTCTCTTGATATGGTTAGTATCACTGACTCTCATGGTTTTAGGGACTTCTTGAATATTGGTAATGAACTTGGTATTTCCGATGTAGATCATCAGACCCGTTTTCGCCGCTAGTGAGTACAGTGTTTGGAGTTGTGTGATGGCCTTTTGCATGTCGTTTGCCAGCAGGGTCAGTTCGTCAGCGAAGGCTAGGCAAGGGAACCTTAGGTTATCTGCTTTGGTACCCATCCTTAATCCGGTGTCGACTGGTAGGTTTCTGGTCCATTCCCTGACATTTTTTCCGGATCACAGTTAAATGATTTGCAAGATATACCATCTCCTTGTCTCACCCCTGTTTTGATAGCGAAACTCTCCGAGAGCTGTCCTCGAAACTTTACTCAGGAAGTAGTATTGCAAAGGGTGGCTTGTACTAACCTCATGATTTTGTCGTTAAGTACCAGTTCTCCTAGGATTCCGAAGAGAGTGGTTCTTTGCACACAGTCGTATGCCTTCTGGACCTCAACAATGGTGACTATCCACTTTCTGGCTTGTTTCTTACTGTTTTGGAGGATGGTCTTAAGCATTTGTATTTGTTCAGTACCAAACGTTGATTATCTGAAACCAACTTCGTATTCCCCTATCTTTGTCTAATGGTCTCGTTACATGCCGTTCTAAGATCTTGTAATATGTTATATATATAAATGGAAATGTATATCTGTCCGATGCCAATGGACTAAGACACCGTTCAACTGATTGCATTGAAATTTTGTTGGGGTTTAGTGCACACCCCAAGGAAGGTTTATGGCAACAATAATTTTAGATAGCCCTCTCCAGAATTTCATTTAGACCCTTGGCGCGAATCTACACCGTTATACTGGGCTCAAATCTACACCGTTTCACCGAGTTGAAATGAATTTTACATACATACCATTTGGAACAAGACCAGTAACACTATCTACTTGAAAATTCGGACAGCCCCCTCCATTCCCTTCATTTAGGCCCTTTGGCACAAATACTGAATGTCTATGCCCCACAAGCTTTATAATTTTATTTAAGGGCGTCGTCACGAGGATGTGGAGTTACAGCATTGGCGAAGATTCGTTATTTTACAGTATGAGCGGAGAAAATGTTAATTTCCTTGCTTCTATGTATACTTTATTTGATTTTTTCTGTTTTTTCGAAAGAATGCAAACCATATTTTAGGGTCTTTTTATA
Organism: Meconema thalassinum; assembly: GCA_946902985.2. Classification (NCBI taxonomy): domain Eukaryota; kingdom Metazoa; phylum Arthropoda; class Insecta; order Orthoptera; family Tettigoniidae; genus Meconema; species Meconema thalassinum. Next base: position 243,576,025 of record OX336395.1, read on the forward strand.
CAGGTGGTGACACTGTTCGTACGGAAGTTTGCGACACTGACGTCTATCTTTTTAACAGTCTGTTATTCCTTCATGCAAATATTATCTCGTACAGAGACAGAATGCAAGCGGAATTGGACCTCGAGATATGGTGTTGCCATGGTATCGTTCATCAATCCCTATCCTCTTCTTATGTATAACAAGTAGTACACTGAAGAACTATACAGCCTATTTTCATATATCCTACTCATGTTAATTGCCTCTATCAACATACAAAATTTCAGTTTGAAGGTTGTGATAGATTCATAGATATTGAGAACCGACTAAATATGTCTGATGTTCGCCAAGTTGGATTTTTATTTCTGTACTATTACATTAAGATTATTGTGTAGGTGTGGTATTCAAACTTCAATCGCATGATTAGAACACAAGAAGTAAAAACGAGATTTTAAAATTTCGCACAGCTGCCATCTTGTGTTTATGATAGCAATTGAAATAAATTAGATGCCTTTGGATCAACATTTGCATAAGCATTTAACGTGCAACGTTTCACTGCACTCGGATAGTTAATTCGCGAGAAACGTCCATTTAAATATTTATACTTCGCGTCGCCGCCATGTTGGACTTGTGCTCACCAGGTTACTGAAAGTCCTATAGGTGAACATATGTTCATAGCCTCTATGAACATAAACAATTTCAGTTGGATTGCTTTAAAAGATTCATAGATATTGAGAACCGTCTAAATATATCGGATGCTCGGCATTTTGGATTGTTATAAGTATAGGCCATAGAGTTATGTACCATTCAAGGACAATTATTGCCTAGGTTCATTATTCAAACTTTCACTTCGATCGCATGATTACAACACAAGAAATAAAAACTTAATTTTAAAATTTCGCACAGCCTCCATCTTGAGGTTATATAAATAATTGAACTAAATTAGATGCCAGTGCATTACAATATGTAAAATCATTTACTGTACCACATTTCACTGCGCTCAGAAAGTTAAATAACGAGAAAAGTCTATTAAAATGTTTTAACTTCGCTTGTCCGCCATGTTGTTAAGTTTTTACCTGTTTTCTTGAAAACAATGCTTTGTATCAGAAAATTTATCTTAAAATCATTTTGCTCTATGTATATTTTATTATACTAATTTGTAAATAAAGAAACAGTATGTTTAGTCCTTTTGTTTTATTGTCGAGTTCTATGTTATCATAAGGCGGTTCTGGGCCAGGGGCTAATGCGCAAGATGGCGGCCGCGCGCAACTCCCTCATGCTGTTCTTATGGAGGGTTCGGACCTGGCACAGGGGCTACTGTGCAAGATGGCCGCCACACCCTGAGGCAGTAGGATGACGTTATAAATAATGTTTACAAGGAGACTGATGACCAGGAAGATTTGAATATTTTAAAGCAATAACTAACAAGTGACGTAACCGTGTCTTACAGAGTTATGACCTACCGTACCTACAACCCCCTAACAGAGGACTTATACAACTAGTCAAAGCTTGCTCAATCACTCAGTTAATTCGCTGTTTGTAAAACAATTACACTACCTCAGCCATCCACGACATGGTTTTGAAGGTAAATGCTGAGATGGTGCCTATCATAAGACCATGGCCGCTCCCTTCCTAATTGTTAACTGAATATCAGACATTATTCCACACTCAAATACACGGTGCTAAATAATCATGAAGTCCAAATATTCAAATCTACTAGGTCATCAGTCTCTTTGTATTAAAATTAAAGCCAACACAAAAGCAAACAAAAAAGCCAACATAAAAAGCCAACATAAATAGCCAACATATAACCAAACATTTTACTCCAAGCAAATGCTAGGATAGAATCTTTTGACAGGCCACGACTGTTTCCTTCCCAATAACACACGTTATCAGACAAATTCAACACTCAACCAAGTACACGGGGTTATATGATGAAGGTTTACTCCAAGCAAATGCTAGGATGGAACCTTTTGACAGGCTACGGCTGTTTCATTCCCAATACACACATTAATACAGTCATCACAATAACACAGGTTACCAGACAAATTCTACACTCAACCAAGTACACAGGGCTATATAATGATGGTTTTCTCTAAGCAAATGCTAGGATGGAACCTTTTGAAAGGCCAAGGTTGTTTCCTTCCCAATACACACACACATTAATTCAGCTATCACAACACAGGTTATCAAACAAATTCTACACTCAACCACAGGGACATATTGGTCATTAACCCCGTGTTGTCAAGTTTTTAACTGTTTACTTGAACAGTGACATATTAATTATTAGCCCCATGTTGTTAAGTTCTTACCTGTTTTCTTGAAATGAACAGGGATATATTGGTCATTAGCCCCGTGTTGTTAAGTTTTTATCTGTTTTCTTGAACAGGGATATATTAGTTATTAGCCCCGTGTTGTTAAGTTTTTATCTGTTTTCATGAACAGGGATATATTGGTCATTAGCCCCGTGTTGTTAAGTTTTTATCTGTTTTCTTGAACAGGGATATATTAGTCATCATTAGCCCCATGTTGTTATTTTTTCTTGAACAGGGATATATCGGTCATTAGCCCCGTGTTGTTAAGTTTTTATCTGTTTCCTTGAACAGGAATATATTAGTCATTAGCCCTGTGTTGTTATGTTTTTACATGTTTTCTTGAAATAAACAGGGATATACTGGTCATTAGTCCCGTGTTGTTAAGTTTTATCTGTTTTCTTGAACAGGGATATATTAGTCATTAGCCCCGTGTTGTTAAGTTATTACCTGTTTTCTTGAAAACAAACTTGTTTTCGTGGACTTTGTAACCTTACATATCAGCAATCAGTATTCTAGGCATGGTTACTCCTTTCTTCACCGCTGCTTTTATTATTATAATTATTATTTATTTACCATAAATCGTACAAGAAGTATGGAAGGCCAAGTGAAAAGGGGCAAGCCCCACATACATATTTCATGCTTCACAGGCGCATTTTACATCTACATTTGTTTTAACAATATTTACATGTTTTACAAAGATATTTGCAGTATTTACATATTTATAATATTGACATAGTACATTTTTCCTGTTCACTCACTCTCTCACGCACGCACTTTCATAACCTCAATCACTCGATACATTCATCCATTCCATTCAGATACTCATTCATTCAGCGAGACAATCGATCACTCATACATACTTTTATTTATACAATGTGCCTTTTTATGTACGGCTTGAATTTCCGAAGAGGCAAGATCTTGGCTTCCCCTGGCAGCGCGTTCCATAACCGCGCAGAGCGGCCGTAGAAACCTGTCAGGTAAGCATTGCTACGTGTGAAGGGCGTCACGTGAGTTACACAACGCCCTCTTCGAACTGAGCGATATGCCAATGACAGTCGGCAAAAATGGTCAATATTAATGGACCCTGTAAGGGATTTTTTGAGAAAAATTAGATCAATTTGTTTGGCTGTTGCCTCTATAGATGGAAATTTTGACAAAGGGGAAGGGGAATAACGAGCTATTAGCCTCTCTGCGCGGCGCTGTACATGCAGGATCTTGTTCATGTTTTCCGCTGTAGTGGGATGCCAAGCAGGTAAGCCGTACGTTAATATCGGACACACCATGCATATGTAAGCCGTCCTGAAGGCTCTAGGTTTACAACCTCTCATGTTTCTGGACAAGAAACCCAGAACTTTGGTGGCCTTATATCTTGCCTCTTCACTTTGAATGTTCCAATTCAGGGTGTCGGAGATTGTTACCCCTAATAACTTTAAGTTTGTGCACTGTGGGATGACACTGTTCATAATTTTGTATTCATTCTCAATGGTTTTTTTGACCTAGTTATTCTTATGTGTTTACATTTTTGTACATTTATATTTAAATTATTCACTGAACACCACAGCGATAAGTTGTCCAGATCTCATATAAGACAGAGGGAAACTTCTTCACTTTTAATGCACCTGTATAGCACGGTGTCATCTGCATATAGTGACATTGATGAGGTGACACAGCCAGGAAGATCGAGCACATATATAGTGAAGAGAAGAGGTCCGATCACAGAACCCTGGATCATTCCAGAAGTAACTTGAACAGCCTGTGACCGAGCTCCTCCGTACACCAAACACTGCGTTCGACCCTCTAGGAGTGACCTCACCCACGCAAGTAAGCTACCCCGTATGTTAAGCTCCTGTAGCTTTAACAAAGGTCTTTCATGAGACACTTGATTGAAGACAAGAGCCAAATCCAGTGCAATACAGTCTACTTGTTTGACTTCTGGCTGATTCAAGTAGACCTGAAGCTCATCAATGACTTTTGTCAATAGCGTAGTGCAAGAACGACCCGGAAGAAAATCGTGCTGATTTGGGTCGAGCATATTGTTCTCCCGCAGGAATTCCAGCAGAGTGTTTGCTAATAGCCGCTCCATACATTTACAAATTATAGATGTTAGACACACCGGTCAGTAATTTGCAACATCTTCTCTGTCACCTTGCTTATAGATTGGCACCACGTTAGCACATTTCCACCCACACGGTACAGAATCTTGGTGATAGACAAGTTGAATAACGCACACAGAGAGGGCACTAATGCTTCCGCACACTGCTCTCTGTCTACTAACCAATAGTCCTACTATTTGCACACCTTATGTTAAACAATTTGTAACATGTTTGGCTGTAAAAATAAGCAAATAGATAAGATTTTTTTTTAACTTATCTGTTTTCTTGAAAACAAACTTGTTTTTGTAAGGAATTTATTTTCCACATTAACTGTACTGCTTTTATAATACATTTTCTCTAGTTCATTAAACTCAACTGTGGTGCAACATTTGCAGAGATTGTTAGTCTCAACAGGTATATAACTTAAAGCAAGCTTCATAGTGTGTGAGCATTCATTTGTGTTCTGACCGAGCCATCATCAACATGGATAGTAAATGTGATAATTTATCCTTTACTGTATCTCCGCCTATACAGGAAGGGGATATTGCTACTTAACACTATGTAGATAGTTTGTTGGGTGCTAGCTCCACAGCTGCTGATGTGACCAAACAGTATGTTTCAGATACAGTATCTCACGCCATAAACTCATTGGATGCAAACCCAAACCAAGAGGAGTTTAGCAAACAACTGGATGAAGTCAAGGAAAGTGTTGTAACTATTTCACAACTCATAAATGCATTTCATAAGGAGTTTGTGAATATTACAGAGTCTACCATTGATCTGCAAAACAATAGAATAAAAAATGTAGGCTCTCCCACACAAGACCAATATGCTGTTAATGAAGCCTTTTTGGAATTGTTTGCTGCAAGCAAAGAAAGCTTACAAAACACTGAAACACAATTCAAGACATCTTTCCAACATTTGCAGGATACTATCACTAGTATAATAGAAAGTTATGACGCCATTCTGCCTATCATGCCTGCGTTAACTGCTGTTCACGCTGTGTTAGACATACAAGAAGGAGCACTTAGTGTACAAAATAGTAGAATTACACAACTAGGTAATCCTGTAAATAATAGCGATGCTGTATCAAAATTGTATTTAGAAAGTTATGCTCCATCAAAAGAAGAATTACTCCATTTGGAATCCATAACAGGAAGCAAGGCAAGTGTGCAAAACATTGTAACAGAATTAAAGACTTCACTTTAACCTCTACATGATACCATCACTAGTCTATTAGGAAATAATAAAGCTATTGTGCCTATTGTTACGTGCAAGAGCCCGTCCCAACGTTTTCAAATATGTATCTTCCCTGGATGTGACTTCACGACCTTTGAAACGGCCGCCTGTGGCTTGGTTCCGATTTTGAACACGAGATGGCAGCTGCTGTCGGACTTCGGGGTTTCTTGTCGTGGTTCCTTCTTCACCACTAGAGTGTGTTGGTGGTGTCTTATAAACTCATCCTATTCGAGCCATATTTGAAGGCTATTATTATTCTACGTCATGAAAAAAGGACTGTGTATACATGATATCGCCAAATTAATTACTTAATAATCACATTGTTGCTTGAGGTGTCATGCTGTGATTGGACAATTACATTAACATGAATGCAATGCTGTTTTGACGCGCGATTCTCCCCCATCTTAAGAGCTTCATTGTCTGTCGTCAAGGAAGCAACTAGCCTACTTTTTGGTGAAAGAGTATTTCTCCGTCACGCTGGGGGCAGTGGCCCCCAGCCTCTTCGAAACATGACTTAGTTCAACTAAAGGAATTGCCTGTGCTCGTAAGGTTTTAATTTCATCGTTTCGCCGTGAAGAGGAAGTATGAAATGATATATTATCGTATCTCGAGGCAGACAGGAGTGCTTGTGTCTTCAAATGAAGCATGTTCTGGGTGGGCCATTTTCAGGCAATTTAGTGCCGTATAATATTTTATTTAAATTGTGTGTTGATTAATTTATTATTATTGCGTCTCCACTGAGAAGTTTTTAAGGTACGTAATGTTATTCTATTTTTTATATATATTGTTATGTAGCTCCAATATTGGCCTTATATTAATGTTTTTTTTGTATTTTGTTTCGCCTGGTTGGCCTAATTTATTTCTGTTTTAATAATGTTACCAGATATATATTAATTTTGTTATTTTTTTTCTTCGTACTGTCCCCGTTTACCTGGATAGTAGGCTGTCAGATATCCGCCCCCTCAATCGGATTGCCAACAATCAATCGCACCGGCTCAGCTACATCAGTGAAAATGGCACTGACAGATACTATCGAGATATGAGCACAGAAGTTAACAGGAAATCATTGTGGAACACACCAAAATAGACGGGGGTTCATACTTACCGTTACTTACCTCTTAAAAATTATCTCGGGGATTGAGTTGACAACAGGATCACTAAAGTCTGTTCACACAATAACCTCCACCATGACATTTAAAAATGAACCAGAACGAAGACGAGAACTCTGAACTGTACAAAAGCTTTATTTCAAATAAAGGGTAAGATTTTAATAACACAACAAAATAAACGTGGCTATCAGTAGCCCATGTCAATCTGACTACGTCCTCCTGTAGGACTTGCAAAAATTATCATACAACATGATATAGAACATATTAGCTCCCACGAGCTCCAAATAACGTAATATTCATAACACAATTGGATTGGAAAGGAAGTGAGGACGAGACATATATAGAGCATTTGGTTTCCTTTTAATAAACATGACAATTATATTTATAGTCGCAAGGCCAGAGTGTGGACGACCTCACCCGCTGATAACCAGTTGTTGGGACAGCTGCGAGCTACCCTCCAACCTGTTGCATACTTTGTCAAATGGACTCCCTTCTCACATGCTACGTTACGTAAGAATACAGCTCTCTCTCTCTCAAGCTTTAAATGTCTGCAAGACAACTCACATTTATATTTACGCAAATCTTTCAAATACTTTACTCACATCCTATTGGATTATTATGATAATTTCTTAAACTTGTTAAGTTCTCATCCAAATGTTTAATAAGCTCTTAAATGTTTATAACAAAATCACATAAATTATTTATAACAATTAGAGATTGTTTATAATATTTGTCCAAGACAATAAAAATATTTTTTACTCGCCTTTAACATCACTTTCGTTCCACATTATTTTCAAAAATATTTACAGCAATTTTTTTACAATATTAACATTTAAATTGTTTAAATTATTAATTTAAGAAATACATTAACCACATGTTCATCCGGTTGGTAATTTTCATAATCGTGTCCATATAATCGACCAATGAAGGTTAGTTATACATGTTAATGTCACAATCTGGTTTAATAAAGGTTTTAATAATAATTTGTGACGATAATCTTCATTCAAAATCTTATCTCAAATTCTTTCAAAACTCGTGTTAATTATAACAGTTAATTCACTTGATTAATTTTCAACGAACTATGACAATTCACTCCAGCGGAAAATACTTCGCTAACAAGTTAATGCACAAACTGCATTAAAAATTAGGCCCAAAATTCATCATATATTAATCTATATGGCATCAAAAACTTCCACAGAACTTACAAAAACTTCCACAAATAATTCTTTAACATTAATTCCTGTGGGAACCTCCTTCATATTCAAGGGCATTATACATCAGCGACTTTCAACACATGCACTGCACTAGCGATTATACATTCATAGTTCCACTTAAAAATTCTTATAATCATTAATTGATTCAAAACTGTTTTCATTTAACCTTCGTGGATTTCATTCATGAACCGAAATGAAGTCAAAACTTGCCAATCACAAACAAATTTAATAGTGAATACGCTTATATACGCCTGTCTGGTCTATCAAAATTTAAGATTAACATCTTAAAAGAATTGTAGTATAAAAATACTATCATCAAAAGTGCGACTAAAACTGCAAAGTAGTCGAATAGAATCCAATTAGACTGGGGAATGCAAACATGATTATATAAATCTCTAATTGAGAAAAACTCCTAACAAAAGTTCTTGACTTTAATGCATTCAATAATTCATTATTAAAGTTAATCTTTCACAAAAGTGTCTATGATGCAATGATCGTTCATAACTGACGATAAATGTCTGTGTTGCAATCAATTCAAATAACGACTAGTATTTCCAAGATCGTCGACAACGTTATGGATTTTAACGCTCTAAAATCATTTAAATGTTCTTCCTTCTTGATGATGACAGAAAATTGGTCAAAGTAATTAAACTGGGGTAGAATTACTTTAATAAAGTGACACGCTGTCTGAATTTAAATCTGCCATAAAAATCATTAACTTACAGTCAAATCGTGACTACAAAAATATTAATTACTGAAAAATCCAAATATCAGTCTCAACTAATCCAAAATCATTTAACTATGCCCATGACATAACAATGTCTTAATAAATCGTCGAAAAAGGCATAACTCATCAAGGTGTACTGAGAATAGGAATCTCAAACAAGAAAATAGGGCAAAATACATGAGGACAAAAATATGGGAAAAATGGTTGCTCAAACATCATTAAGAAACTCAAATACAATAAACGTTCACGACTACCTTATCTGCCGATTGACGTTCCAGAGGAAAATTCCCCAAAGAAGACTGCTGATGGATCCATTTCACCAAGTTAAAGCTGAGCTCCATCCTCGAAATAGGAAATAGCACCCTCGGAGAATCGAACTGCTTCCTTCTCCGGAAATCGCACTGCTCCTCGAAGACGAATAGACATCCTTCCGGCAATAATCTTCTTTGTGAGTCGGGACAACCCTGACCTCTCTTGAAAAATTCCCTGAAGTTCCAGTAGACAATCGCCATGAAGTTTTTTTGTAGAAATTTCTGAAGAAATATTCATATACAGTGAGTATGAAATCGTTTCTATTGCTGTTCGATAGTATTCAGCCTTTAATCACGAAACATGGGTGTAGATGGTATTCACCGCATGTTCGCTTGTGTGGAATAGCAATTAGCGAAGTTCCATGTTGCTATCTTACTCCGTTGAAATATGTCCCAATTGCATTAAGTCCTTTAGCCTTCCATCTGCTCTTCGGTTGTAGTAATAGAAGAACAAACTGCCGTATTAAATTGCTCCATTATACTGTAGTGTCGTGTAACAAAAGCAATCTGAAGTCTCCCTATTCCACTAGCAGCGTCAGCCGTGGCGTTGATTCTTGCGATACAATAGTGCTTCTCAGGTGGCGAGATAATCACTTTTGTCAGTCGTGTAAAACTGCTAATATCTTTCAAACTAATCGCTCGAAATTGTTCAGCTTTTCTATATTACTTCATGTAGCACTGCACAATCGAATTAGCTTATCGGCGACCGCTAACTGTTCAAAGCTAAACTTGTAGAAGCGTTCTAAGGTCCGTTTTAACTTCACCTAGTTTGACTTGAATCTCGTATAATGCAGTGGCTTCACCACGCGTTATAAAGACGACTCTTTTCACTACTTTTCACTTCGACGTCTCACTAAAATGACTGTATAAGAAAAGAACTTTCACAATTAGACTTCGATGATCTGAGAATGAGATCTGAGAATTATCGGAGAATGAGACTCCTCTCTTCTGCGCAAGGCCTTTTATTAACTTCACGAGGGGCGTTTCCATCCCTTCCAGAGCGTGATACTGCGTCATCGCTAAAAGTTCCAACTTCGTTAATACATGACGGATTTTCAAAATTCAAAAACTGAAAATAAATTTCACCAAAATTCCAAATCAATGCCTTTACTGCAAATGGATTTCCACAATTCTGCATTCCAAAAGTAATAAAAATACCATAGTTTCAGCAATCTCCGTCTTCCTTTAAACTATCGTTCATTGGTACAAGCCTCCCCTCCAATAGCATAGTTTCTTCCTCAGCAGAATTCCTCGTTTCCTGCGACTGCGTCGTAAATCTTGGAACATTCTCGACTAAATGCTGACGTCACTGAGAATCTCAGCTCAAGTAGCTTGCTGGCATAACGTTTGCGTCATCCGTGCTTACGTCATGACTACCCACGTCATAACTATGACAGCCATAACTTTCATTATAATTTCCAACATAGCCACCGTGGTCTCTATATAATTCAATTACGGGGGCAGTACCTTCTGGAGACACATTTCTAGTTTATTTTACGTTTTAAATTATTATTTATTTTCTTTTGGCAATCTTGGGATTGGCATATTATTAATTTATTTACGATCAGATGCACCAGCCTCATGTGATGCCTCTGGTCATTTTAAAATTAAATTATGCTAATTGTTTGCCGTAATTCGATCAGACATGCGGTCTTCTTTTTTTTTTTTGGGTGGCCATGTTTGTTTTTTGTTTGGCCGAGGTGCATTCTGGTCTTGTGAGTGCAGTCTCTTGGCGCCGACCGCGAAACTCAAACATGTTGTGGTGTTAGCTTAATATGTTTTTTATTAACCTTGTTGGTTTAACCTTGTGTTTTTGGTGAATGTTCCTGTGTTATTCTCCGTCATGCAAATTATGGATTTATTTTCTGATCCAATTTTATTTTATTAATTTAATTTTAATTGTGTCGTTTTGCGTCGTGGCCTGGATCTCTGCATGTTGGATCGGTATTGCGTACTAGTAAATTATCAAGCCCTTTCTCTTTTGGTAATTCCTGTTTTCCTTTTTTTTTACTTTTGGGCATTATTATTTAAATTTTAAATTAAATGTTTTCAATTGCTCAGCAAGCATGTTAAACCGTCTCTTGCCCTCTTATGTAAATGACTTGTTTTGGCCTTAAGCCATATGCATCACCAGATACATTTTGTTGTCGCCATAGAGTTTCCCCTTTTTTTAAATAATTTTATTAATTTTTTTTTCTTGCATCCTTCTGTTAATTAAATTTTATTTTAAATTTTTAAGCAACTGTTGTGGCATTATTTCGTCGGCAGCAGTTCTGTTAGTTATTGGGGGGGTCTGTATTCGAGCCTGTGCGTTCCCCTTCTCCAACTTCCTTCCACCCCTTTTGTGTTCTTCTGTTGGGGCATGTCTTCTGGAGGTGATTTTGCAGTGGAGGTGACGCGGACCTCTAAATAAAGGCAAGTTGGCTCATCCCGTTCCCGTTCCCATAACCACACCCGGTGGCTGCACCTATCATACGAGTGCTATCTACACTTGATACCAAGTTTTACCTACAAGATGGAGTGCTTGGTGTAAAAATAGTAGAAACACACAACTTGGTCATCCGGTAAACAATAATGATGCTGTATCAAAAATGTATTTATAGAGTTATGCTCCTACAAAAGAACAATTATCACAATTGGAATTGATGGCTGCAAGCAAGGATAGCATAAACCAGCTTGAATCAAATTTAAGAGCTGCTGTCTTACCTCTACATAATACAGTTACCACCCTAACAGAAACAATTAATGCTATCACACCTAAAATACCTACACTCTGTACTTTATACCAAGTTTGACCTACAAGAGGGAGCAGTTGGTGTAAAAATAACAGAATTACCCATCTACCTAATCCTGTAAACAATAGTGATGCTGTATCTAAACAGTATTTATAACGTTATGCTCCAGCAAAAACACAACTACTATAGACTATAAAATGTTTGGAACACCATGCAAACAATATCGAGAGTATGGTGTTACAACATTTAGAAAATGTCAGTGGCTTAACAAATACATTTACAGAGTTAAAATCACGATTGGCACAACAATTACATGTGGATGAAAAATGGTATTAATATTGCCAATCATAGACGTCTTGGTAAACTCCATAATCCAGAGGAAGAACAGGATGCTGCAACTAAACAGTATGTGGATACTGTTACGTGTTCAAAACAAGATGTTAACAACAAATTTGAACAGTTGGAGAAACTACTTGACCCCCTTACCAGAGGGTTTGGCATCAGTCATGATTGTATTTCTGTAAATTATAAACGGTTAAGAGAGATGTCACCTCCACAACATTTAAATGGTGCTGTTAATCTAAGCTATTTGCAATCCTATACAACAAGTAGAGATGTGATTAATCAACTATCCAAATCTCTTGAATCTCTTGTTCAATCTATGATAGAGTTTAAAACAAAGATTAACATTAAAACTACAGCTGTTCACCTGAATCAAAAACGTTTAACTGGGCTTTTTGAACCAATAGAACAAAACGATGCAACAACTGTCAGCTATATCCAGTATGTTCTACAAACCCTTGCTCATCAATGCAGTGAAACAGAAGATAATAGCATTGCATTAACAGATTTATTCAATAATATGTTTGATATACACAATGGAAATGAAACCATTTCTCTACGTTATAAACGACTTAGCAAAGTGTGTGTAGCCCACGAAGATGATGATGCTGTCAACTTGAAACAACTCAAAGATTTTGCTGCATCCAGCAAAGCGTTGCATAAAGCAAGTAAGGAACTAATGGAGAAAATTTCTACTATTAACACAGCTGTGGATAATCAGTACATTCGCTTATCCTCCTTAGAATCTAAGTGTAAGGTTTTAGAGCAAAAACAAAGATCCTAATCTATTCTTCAAATTCAAGGTCAACAGCGACGAAGCATTTTTAATAACCGATTTGTATTGCATACAGGAGAGGAGTATTATACTTTACCATTCAAAGCAGAGCTACGACTACTTACACTTAACCCTAGCAATGATGTTATTTGGTTTAAAAACAAAAATCAAATTACCACCACCACCCAGTTTATTGATGTTGATATTGGTGATAAACTCTATTTTGAATTTAAACCGCTTACAGGACATCAAGCTCTATATAAAACAAACATGTACGCTGATTTTGAATATCATATTAATTAACATTCCCCTACGGTGGATTACTATTAGAATAATGTACAATGTAAATCTAGGTTTTTTAACTAGTTTATGTGTTAACTTAGAGACTATACAATTGTTGTATTCCTCTTTTTCAATAAATTATGTGTATAACAAATACCAATGTCTTATTTTTAGTATAATATCTCAACCCCTTTCCCTTACACCTTTAATCAAACTCTTATCACTACAACCAGCGCTTTCAAGTAATAACAGTTATAAGTAGAAGGTCTAGCAGCCAATTGTGGAACTATCTGTTCACTCAGTTACACTCGGTTATGCCCGGCTTCCTTCGCTAACCACCCAAACCACAGCAGCGCATTCTAGAAGCCAATGGTGGAACTATTTACTGTGCAACACAGCTCGGCAACGTTCGGCTTCCTTTGCCGGACAAAACCAGTTCCCCCAATCCCATCAGCGCTATAAAGCTGACCAGCACCAACTACTCACCATCAGTATGCTGGCCAGAACAGACCAGGCAACACCTTGACCTACTCACAGGCCAGGTTCCCCAGCCCACACCCCCCACCCCATCCAGCCCCCCACCGCCGCCCTGCACCCCAACCCCTCCCCTAGCAAACCAACCCAGCCCCTCCCCTAGCATCCGCCCCAGCTCCTCCCCTAGCCTCGATCCCACCCCTTCCCTAAGCCTCCACCCCAGCCCCTCCCCTAGCCACCACCACACCCCTTCCCCTAGCCTGCACCCCACCACTTCCCCTAACCACCACCTCAACCCTCCCCTCCCCCTCCACAGCCTCCCAACCCACCCCCTTGCCCTCAGGGGTCACGTGACCAGGGGAAAAGTGGATTTCCTTCATATTGTTCCAGAAACCACTTTGCTATACTACTTCGGTACCGTAGTTTTGAGATGAGTGCTCCGGAATATGATACATGATACAAAAAGGAAAGGAAGGAAGCTTGTAGTTTAACGTGACCGTTAATCTTGAGATCATGAGCCACGGGACCTCCTTTTTACGTGGAATCCGAACCACAGGACATGGCATTTCACTTCGAAAATCTCACATGCATTGACCGGGAATCGAACCCGGACCGCCTTGGTGAGAGGCATACAGCTAGACCGCTGAGCCACCACGCCCCCTATATATGATACAATCGTGGTATTTCCCTGAAGGTAGTATGGAAAATATTGTACTAGGGATGGCTGCTGTCAGCGTCGGCAATCAAATTTCGATTAATCAAGTAACCAGTCCTCATCTTCTTCTTCTTTTGCTTTAGCGTTTGTCCCACCTCGTGGCAGGGTCCGCTATTTGAGTCCGCTGTCTCCACTTTACTCGGTCATGGGCCATGTCCGGATGAAGGTTGACGCCTTTCAAATCCCTGTGCAGTGTATCGGCCCAACGTTGTCTCGGTCGCCCTTTTGGTCTTTTCCCGACGACCTCCAGTGTGTAGCCCTGTTTTGCAATGGTGTCCGCTCCTGACCGTAGCACATGCCCAAACCATCGCAGACGACCCTCACGCATTTTGTTACTGATTGCTGCGATACCAAATCGTTCCCTTATTCTTTGATTGGGGATGCGATCCAACCTAGTAATGCCTGCTGTCCATCTAAGCATCTTGGTCTCCATGGCACTTAGCCGACGTTCTGCTTCCTTCGTGGTCGGCCAACATTCGGTACCATAAAGCGCTAAGGGACGAATGACAGTGCGGTAAATCTTCGATTTTAGGTGGTCTTTCTTCTGGTGATCGCACATGACACCTGTCGTTGTTCGCCACTTCATCCACGCAGCATTAATTCTTATGTTGACCTCCTCGGTGAGACGACCTTCAACAGTTATCGTAGAGCCAAGATACTTAAATTTTGTCGTTCGAGGCAGAACATCGCCGTCGACTTGGATTGTTCCAGTCCTCATCGTGGAGCTTAAAATGAGGTAAGTTACTCAGCTACACAGATGGGCTTAAGGATCTAATTACTACATTGTGTCCTTTCTTACAATGCATGCCACGTATGGATTTACGTCGATTTGGTGATATTTTGGCAAAAGAGCGGAACTATGGAGTTCAGGTCTTCCAGATTTTTATAGGAGCATGGAAAAGTGCTACTCACGCAGCCGTTTAACTTTAAACGTACATTTTATACCCTTCGTTTATAATTTTCGTTTGTACACTATTTCCCAGAACTGGCAGTCTAAGCCTAAATATGCAAGTTATGATTTTTATGGTTACTGATGATCAGATATCTTTTCAAATTTAGTGGTCGATGACCTCGATGTTAGGCCCCTTAATACAACAATTATCATCATCATCATCATCATCTTTTCAAATTGCTGGTTGTTACGATTAAGCATCAAGTCGAACTTAATCTTTATATTGTGAATGATATACTGTTTAACCAATCTAATGCAAATACTTTTGATTTTTTTAAATTTATGGTTTTATGTCTCATAACTACATGTTACGCATCCAAAATTGCCGGTCTTGCAAGAGGGTTCCAATTAAATCATATACAACATTACGAAGTCTATCGCCATTGAATTCACAATTTTGTCTACATTCGATAGAGAGTGCGAATCATAGTCGATTTGCTTACGGCACAAACATTGCGGGACAATTTAACAACTGTATTATAAATTGCTTGGATTGTAGAAAATGTATCACTGCAGGTTAAGAATCTACAACTACAAATGGTAGATTGCTGTTCATTCGTAGCAATAATCGCTTTGTTCTCAGGAAATGAGTCACTGTACTATTGCATACCTTAAAAATAAAAAAGTACAGCATTTCTCGGCACAAATAATGATCGCAGAAAGGCAAGCCAGCGTATAAAATGGCGTGAGTATAATACAGTCAGGTCCATATATAGGGTTCTTGACGCCTCTGGCCAAAAGGAAAGGCAACTTAGCTGCCCGCGACTTGGAATATGTAGACTTATTCAAGTTTCCATAACATATGGGGCTGTTTCTTCACCTGGTTAGCAAACTTCTTAACAAAGAATTGTTTTTAGGTTGCTAAGTTGTTTGCAAATCAGGCAATATATCAAAAGGTCCAACCATTTTGGACGATTGTTATCGAACCATGTTTTTCTAATACCTGGTTATAAAAGTTAATAGATTTGTTAACAAAAAGTGTTTTTAGGTTGTTAAGCTGATAATATTTCCTGCAAATCGAGAAATATAACAAGGGGGCCAGAGATTACACATATAAAGAACTTAATACAAAGAATTTACATTAAATGTTATCAGATATCGTATACAACCAATGTGCAAAACAATTATTTAAATATCGGTAACAACTTTAGGATTTCCTCATTAGTACAATTTCACTTTCAAGTCAGCTTAACAGCAAGAACAGCAAGGTGACTATGACGATCCTTTATTCATGTCCTTAAATAATCAACATTGCCAAAGTATATTCTCTTGTGGAGGGTTTAAACGTTAACAACTTGACGTTTAATGGCCAAGCAGTTTTGAGTAGTTTTCCAGAAATTCAGCCGTGCCTAAAACCTGCCAACCTGGACAGTTGCCAAGTTTGTCTCCCACAGTAAATTATCCAATATTGTAAGCACGACCTTACAGGACCGTGTTTTACTAGACAACATAGAGAACCGTATTTTAGGGGTTAAGATCCGCTAGTGGTGTTGCAATGTCTAAAAGTATCTCCAGAATGTCCTTTAATATCGCCACTGCCGAAGTGAGGTGGCAAAAGTGGTTGCCACTCGAGATAGTGATGGGGAAACATGCGGCATTTAACACTAGGCATAACCGTGTTGAAAATTGGAGCTATGTTTCCATCGGTGGTTAGGGGCTGATAACCTAGAAGTTAGGCCCCTTTAAACAACAATTATCATCATCATCATCATCCTCCATTGGTGGCAGAGTGCATGACATCATTAGAACCATATTTGTTATAAGTTGTAAATACATATTACGTCGGCAATATTACAGATTTTTGTTGTTGTAACAATTGTCAGTTGGCCATCAGTAACTTTCATTTATGAAATAAACTGGTGTGACAATGAACAATCGATTTTCAACATTCTCGGAAAACCAAGAGGGGGGGGGGGGGCGGTGAAGGGACATGGCCCGACCTTGTAGGCCTACTTCAATCTCTACAAACTGGCTCCACATTCTACTTGTGATGGAGAAACACATATATGTCACTTCACCTCCATCTGTTTTCCTTGCTGTAAGAACTTTTCAGTAGCTTAATATTAAGGTAGCGCTGAATGAAGATAGAACGAGCGATAACATTCTCTATAATACTTGAATTAGCCAAAATACCTTATGAGACGATGAGAAATAAATCAGGGAGCGATGTTTTAATAGACGTTTCCTCCTCCGCCGTCTGTGACTCACCCAACCTTCCCAAATAAGATCACGACTTATATAACCAAAATTACAGCTGTGGCCGCCATTAGTCCAAATCAATCATTGGTTGCGGTCATGAATATTCGGGTCTCTTTGTTAGCCCCACTGATCCGCTGGTCTGTCATCAAAACAATACTGCCAACCTCGCCCTTATGGTACTATGTAACACAAAGAAGCGCCCAGTTCAGTCTCTACTGCGCAGCACTCAGTTCAACGCTCTAATTAGGCTAGCGTGTGCAATATTTCGCTTCTCTGTAATGATAATTTTTTTCCTCGGCTGAAATGAGTGCTATTTTTGTTAACTGCTCGGTAATTACTATGCAGTATATCGCTCCGCTGTAATAAATATGTGTAGTTTTTGCGCGCAACTGTGGTTTTGACAATGGTCACAGCCTAACGCGCCCAGATCAATGGTTTTGTGTCAACCGCGCCCTGCTAGCTGCGCGTGGCCAAGGCTACACCTGACCTTCTAAACTTTGTTTTGTTCAATCCTATGGTTTTTGACAATGGTCACAGCCTAACGCGCCCAGATCAATGGTTTTGTGTCAACCGTGCCCCGCTAGCTACGCGCGGCTCAGGCCACACCTATACCTGACCTTCAAACCTTCCTTATGTCCAATCCAATGCTTTTTGACAATGGTTACAGCCTTACGCGCAAAGACCAATGGTTTTGTGTCAACCGTGCCCTGCTAGCTGCGCGCGGCCAAGGCTACACCTGACCTTCTAACCTTCGTTTTGTTCAATCCTATGGTTTTTGACAATGGTTACAGCCTTACGCGCACAGAACAATGGTTTTGTGTCAACCGTGCCCCGCTAGCTGCGCGCGGCCAAGGCTACACCTGACCTTCTAACCTTCGTTTTATCCAATCCAATGGTTTTTGACAATGGTTACAGCCTAACGCGCACAGACCAATGGTTTTGTGTCAATCGTGCCCCGCTAGCTGCGCGTGGCCAAGGCCACACCTACACCTGACCTTCGTTTTGTCCCATCCATTGGGTTTTGACAATGGTGACAGCCTAACGCCCACAGACCAATGGTTTTGTGTCAACCGTGCCCTGCTAGCTGCGCGTGGCCAAGACCGCACCTGCACACGACCATTATATCCTTAGTTTCATCCAATTCAATGGTTTTTGAAAATGGTTATGGCCTAACGTGGCCAGATCAATGAGTTTTGACAATGCTTACAGCCTACTTCATCCAGATTATCTTTTATAATCAACAGTGATTTTATATTCCAATTCTTTTTATCAACAGTGATTTTGTATCCCACATGTTAGCAACGATGTCTGCGCCTCGGTGCGTGCCGCTAGTGAGTCTTGATGACAGTTGAAAGAGATGCAAGCACTGTCGAAACATTGCAATAAATAAAATCACATATTTACGAACTTTAGCACATATATGAGGTTCAGTAGTGACCATGGTTGCTAATTTAAATACGTAATATCAGCCCAAATAGATCCACACGTCATGCAAGTCGCGAACTAGGTATTCCTTTGCCAACTGTGTGGAAGATTCTGCGGAAACGATGACGTCAGAAACCATATCGCATACAGCTGTTGCGTCGTTTACTGCCAAACGACTGCACCATCAGACGCTAATGTTGTGAACTTTTTCAGGAAGCAATGGAAGATGATGTTTTTCCCCCCGATTCGTGCTCAGTGATGAGGTGACGTTCCACCTAAACGGTCAAGTAAATCGGCACAACGTCCGCATATGGGTCACGGTAAATCCCATTGTTACAGTGGACATTGAAAGAGATTCTACAAAGGTAAATGTGTTCTGTGCTGTGTCACGTAGCAACGATTACGGACCGTACTTCTCTCCTGGGAAAACTGTGACTGGTATGACGTACCTACATATTTTACAAGACTGGTTGTTTCTAAGACTGTTAGCTGATAACCCACACTTCATATTCCAACAAGACGGAGCACCGCCTTATTGGCAGTGAGAAGTGCGTCGCTATCTGAACGAGGAACTTCCAAACAGGTGGATTGGGTGATGTGCTCAGGATGATTTGGCGCTCTTCAGTTGGCCCCCGAGGTCTCCTGACCTTACAGTTTGTGATTTTATTCTTTGGGGATACGTGAAAGGCAATGCCGACAACATTGGCTGAACTCCAGGATCGCATCACTGCTGAGCTGGTGAACATTGACAAGGACATTCTGAAACGTGTAAGGGCTGAGCTTGGCTACTGTGTGTCGTGTAACACGAGTAGAGCACATAGAACATTTGTAATCATGTGTATGAAACTTTAAAATGTGTTTTTTCATACGAGGTATGATTCACTATTTGGTATGTAATACTTTGTGAAATACATTCCTCCAAAACCCGATGAATCATTTGTAATCACCCTCTACATTGCAAATAGGCGCACAATATTTGCCATGGACAATTACACTGCACCTGACAAGCGTGCGCATGTTCAGTCACCGAGTTCAAAAAATGGGTTGTTAGCAGCTATGGGCAAAAATTACGAGTATAAACATTATATTCGGAACAGAGGGTATTATCCTATTCTTATCACACTACAATAATTGTGGTGACCAAAGCCAAACTGCAGGGGCGTAGTCACCGTATGTACAATTTCTAACGTCACGAGGACAATTTTACCAAATTCCTGTTGACGACACGAGGAAAGAGTTACTGAAGGCAGCCACTGGACTGTAGCTTGATATGATGACTTCAGACCCGAGAGGTTTAAAACACCGCTAGAACATATTTTTGATATTTTAACGCAGTGTGATTTGGAATACTGCCTTGAAGTGAATGTGATAACTTTGATAAGCAACTCTGCTTCCGGCACTATCACGTATCCCCAAAGAATAAAATCACAGACTGTAAGGTCAGGAGACCTCGGGGGCCACCTGAAGAGCGCCAAATCATCCAGAGCACATCATCCAATCCACCTGTTTGGAAGTTCCTCGTTCATATGGCGACGCACTTCTCCATGCCAATAAGGTGCGATAGGTGGTCGCCCAGAGCTTTTCCTTTTACAGAGGCAGCCTGTGTCCTTGAACTGTAGATGCCATCGCAGAATGCTTTGGTGGGTTGGTGACTGTATGTTAGGGTACTGTCTTCGGAAAGCACGCTGCACGGTAGTGACGGATTCTGCCTTCTCATATTGCAACACACAATATTACTCACCCACCCGGTGAGTAATAATGAAACCTTCAGTGAGATAAACAAATCTTTAAAGTATGCTCTTTCGATTGGTTATTAGTACAAGTGGGTGGGCATTATATATTTGAAGTTATAAGACGTCAAAACCCGATGAATAATTTGTATTCACCCTGTAGATGTAAAACTCTTACATGCAAGCCACGACTATTTTGCAATCGCGATCGCAACTTGTGCTAACTCCGTCGTTAGAAAAGGTGGATTCGATTCCCACCTCCTACATCCTGAAAGTGGTTTTCTGTGGTTTCCCAATTCGACTCCATGCAAATGCTGGGATGGTTCCTAACTTAAGGCCATGGCCACCTCCTTGCCAATCCTCACCTGAATTACAAATACACACACTACTACAGCCTTCAGACTTTTCTTATACATAGGCTTACACAAAAAAGTACACAGGGCTAAATGACCACAATAACAAAGCTACTCCAATGAAACAACAATATGGTATGACTATGCTCTCCAAACTTTTGTTGTGGTGCATTTATAACAATTTTTCCTTATTTTATGACTGCATAATTTTGAAATGGTTTTAAGCATCTAATTTGGCTAATCTCTGTCTTCACATTGGCCGGTGAGGAGTGCAATATAGAATTTGTCAAGGAAGCTTATAATAAGCCCCATTATATTCTCAACTCCTGGACAACATTTACATTCTCTCCCCTTCATCCAGCAACCCTGTCGATGTCATCTGCCTCCAGGGCAGGATCTACCCCAAGAGTGAAGAAATGGGAGACCTTCCTTGTAGAATTGCTGCAATATACATAAGAAGAAAACGAAAATGTGTAATATGAAGAGTCAATAAAATAGAGAAATAAAATTTAATTTCAAAATCATATCTGTACAGTTTACATTAATTTAATGCGTTCAAACCTTTTATTCCTGAAAGTATTTATATACAGTAAAAATTGAAACATTATAAACTTAACTCCATCTGGTATATCCCAATTTGGATTATAGCCTCTTATCTTACAACAGGATGTGCAAGATATTGTTCCAGTGCTGCTGCCCGATTTAGGCGCATGGCGCAGAGGTTATGTTTTCGCCTGCTGTTCCCAAGGTTTCAGGATTGAATCCTGGCCCAGTCAGTTGGTATTTGAGGGTGCATGAATGACAGGGAGTCGTATCACAGATATATTGGCATGTTAAAAATACCCTTTTGGGTGGAAATTCTGGCACTCTGGTGTCTCTAAAAACTGCAGTAGTTAAAAGGGACGTAAAACCAATCACATTATTATTTGATTTAGGATGTTCCAAGAATGAAGCATGACTGTCCCGCTATACTACTGTAGAGCCATTTTTTTAAACAAAACACTAAGAATAGTTTTCAGTGCTGAGGAGTGGAAGTATATATTGTTAGAAGCTACCTTATGATTGATCTAAGTTACTCTATGCCTCTTGAAAAAATACTTTTTCTAAATCTGTTTGGATTACATTGTTATTCTAGGACAACGGCAATAACAGAAAGGCACTCCTGTGTGTATACGAGTCAGTGTCTCAATGCATCTCTCATTCTAAATGCTGCATTTCATATGCACTGATTTGTCAACTAGTCAGAATGCAGTTAATCTGAAAATAGAAAAAAATGAAGCTACATACTATGCTAGAATGTGAATGCATGCTGCTCGATTTGAAATTAGACTCTTAAACCTGCATTTTTCTAGGGTGAATTGAAAGCTAGCATGACACTTGGACAACACACCAGAATGACTTAGCTGCCTTTGTGAGTGTATATTTGTCATGTCTAATAATTAAGATATTCACTAGATGTGAAAATTCTCTCTATATAAAAAAGGCTTAAGGCACTGTGTTCACTGCTTCAGTGAAACTCTTAGGAAAATAGCAGAAAGAAGAAAACACATACAATAAAAGTACTAATTTTAAAATGTCATTTATGACTAGCTAGTTCTTTCATTTTTTGCCATTACTTGTGTGCATAACGGAATTCATGGCTTCTGTCGTATAGTACCACACTTCACGCAGTCAATACGATGCAGGCGTTATACCATACGTCCTATTTACCTTGTTTCGACGAGCTGGGAAACATTTATCGCAGGTAAGAATACAGACTCTTAAAACTGTGAAGTGTGTGGAGTTGTCCACAGGTTATTGGAAGTTTTTAAACTGATTATTAAATTGTACCATAACATGGCGGTAGGTAATTATTCTCAAGCTAGTAGTTTTAACGTGGCCTTAAATGTTATGATTGGTCAGGTATGTGGTGCAGCCTATATGGCCCCATGTCTACTACATGCAAATTGCGAGATTGGATCCTGGCACACAGGAGGCCTGTGTCTGTATATATACTGACGTTTTGCATTACCCCACCAAGGGATAATTCTGTCACCCTGGGATCTCAAACCGTTGCAATTATAGAAAACGTTAAACCAATCCTATCAAATTTCTCAATTTTGAGCCACAGGATCTCCTTTTTTATGTCGACCATGCATTAATCGGGAATTGAACCTGGTTTGGCTTGGTGAGTACCAGGCACCTAAAACACTAGCAATCATACAGCTCCCCTCACACTAAAATTAGACATCTCATCGTTTATACTAAATTATAAAACGGATTCTATAGTAAAGCCATCAATACTTCCGACATGACGTTTCAGTAATAGGCTAGAGTTTTGTTCCCTAAATCAGGTCATCGCAAACGAAACTCTATTTGTCGTGATATATTGAGTTGAATAACTGGCTGTGATTGGCTAGTTAAAGTGTTTGTTTACCTTCTGACCGCTACATAACTCTAGGGTAAAACTGTAACGTCAAGTAGGAAGTAATGATGGCTTTATTATAGGCAGGTGCCTAAAATATTTTTGACAGCTAATTTTCAGTGAGCATTATTGCGCTTCCCGGGATTGTTTTTTTTTAACAAGAGGTTATTTCATTACTCTAGTTTTTATGATGAACTGCTGTCTTTGGTGTCGTTTCCGAAGATTTAAAATTTCTCCAAATGTATCCTTCCTTATTTTCAAAAGTAAAAGCAGTAATTCTCTCGAATGCTTAGGTGCATACTTTTATTGTAAAGAGCAAAGGAGGTCAGGTTGCAGAATGTCGATATTAAAATCAAGGTTAGTTAAGTTAGTTATTGTTGTATTAAGGGGCAGAACTATGAGGTCAGCTGCCCCTCTTAACACTGATTAAATTATAAAAATTTGGATTGGAATTTAATAATTAGAGGTAGATACCTACATCTTAAAAGACCGAAAATTAATAAAACAAAAATGAAATAAATCTAATGATTAAACAAAAATTAAGGAAATACAAAAAATTCATCATTCAAAAACGAACGAGTCGTTGAATCAATGTTCACTGGAAAATTTAGATTGCTGGCCCTAACCCACTCTCGCTTATAAAGCGGATGACGAGATCAGAAGCCACCGCGTCATCGGCTAATAAAAGTTTGAGTGTCATCTGCAAACCAAGGTTTCTTCGTAAGTCAGCAAGATCCACACACTCGGTTAAAATGTGGCCACGGTGAATATGGCTCCACAGGTACAAAGGGAGGGGGGGGGGGGTTCTTCCCTTCTCATAAGGTACGAGTGGGTGGATCATGTATGACCTATCCTTAGCCTATACGAAGTGACGGACTTCCTCCGTGACCGGAAAGAGCTCCGCCACACGCGGGTAGTTCCCTTTATCGCTCTCAGTTTATTGGGTATTGGGTCAGCTACCCACTGACCCTCCCAAAATGCCAGTACTTGTCGGCGTAACTAAGAGCGAATATCTCTAGTGGGTACCTCCATTGGTCGAGGTGGTAGTGATAACGCAGCTTTTGCAGCTTGATCCGCTAACTCATTTCCCGCAATTTCCATGTGGCTTGGAAGCCTCAGAAAGGTGATTCGAGTGTCAGCGCTGCACAACCTGGCTAGCAGGTCATGGATTCGCTGCACTAGGGCTGTTGCGGGAAACGTGTAGCAAAACTCAAAGAGTCGGTACACACGAGAAAGTGGATTCGTCCACCCTGTAGTGCAAACTGCATAGCTTCATATATGGCAACGAGCTCCGCAGTAAACACACTATAGGCCTCAGGCAAAGAGATCATGGTATTTGCTCCATCAATAATGTAAGCACAACCCATCTTCAAACCTTCCGTGTAGAGAATACCAGCGTCCGGAAATTGGTAAACTGTACTGTGGAACTGCCTCCGAAAAACGGAGGAATCCGTGTTCACATTAGGACCTCGGTGTGGATCTAACCGAATTTCCGGACGTGGGACTTGCCACGGAGGCACCTCGCTAGGTGTTCGGATCATACAGGGACCTACAGCCACTCCTATTTCAGTACACGAGCTATCGAGTCTAATACCAACCGGCTGGTTGGCGTACCGCTGGTGGTATTGCGTACTGAAGAGAGCTCGATAGCTCGGATGTTGCGGCATTTGACGCACATTGGAAGCATATGCTAAAAGCATATGTTGGCATCTATAATTTAGAGGTGGAATACCCGATTCGGCGAGTAGGCTGGGTACCGGGCTGGTCCGGAAGGCCCCGGTAGCCAGCCCAACGCCACTATGGTGGATACTATCCAGCATTTTCAAGGTTGCTGAACCGTACGCCACAGAACCATAGTCTAGCCGGGACAGGGCGACGGCTTGTTAGAACCGTTGCAGCACCGCACGGTCAGTCCCCCACGTAGTGCCACTAACAATCTTTAGGTGATCAATGTTATTTAAGTACTGGTCAGTGTCGTGGTGAGGTGTGTCATGGCAATTGATGAGTCCTGGGGCACTAGGATGAAACACTGGCAGCTTAATGGAAAGTCACAGTATTTCTTGGGGGTTATTTTAAATTTTACTAGAAGACCCGTGCTGCTCCGCAGCATTCACTTCAACAATCCTACAGCACTTCTGTCCATATGACATTTGCATGTCTTCATGCTAGTGACTTGAAAAGACATTTAAGGTACCGTCGCTTTTGGGTAAATGATGAAGTAGACTTATGAGATCAAATCTGTGGGTGTCTGCCTGTCCTCTGTGTGTGTGTCCCACTATTTACCCTGCGTAAGCTTAAAATGCGCACGGACGTCAGGCCGAGGTGAACAGCTAACTCCAAACACATAAGCTATACTCTTCTCTGAAGAATTAACTCGACACGACTGGGCAGTTTGATGCTGGCTAAAGCTAGGGTGATAGGTCGATCTCAAGCTCGTAAACTCACTCTGAAGCTAGTAATTTAAATTTCCACTGCATGGAGAGTGATGGAAGAAATGAAAACGTAAAAACACTTACAGTGGTCGATGTGGGAGCTGTCGCGGACTTTCTTGCAGAACTTTTCATGCTGAAAAATTCTCAGAGTTTTTTTTTAAAGACACATGGACGTTAGATCTTTCTTCAACTCAATTCACTGAAATCGTAAATGATCGGCTTCTTTTGGTCATAAATAAATGTTATTCTACCTAATCCTTCATCGAGAAATCCTTTACAGAATGGTGGAAAATGCATCAAAATCCATCAAGTTGCTCTCGAGATTACCCGTTACATCCAATAATTGGGAACTTTGTTTTTTACTAAGTAGATAGAGATATCCACACAATTTATGGCTACGGCGGTACAATTTGGTGTTTTGTCTACTTATGAGTAATGGTATAAATTTAAAATAAAAGATGGGTCTCTTATATTTGAATTTAGAGATGTAACTCTTGGTTAACATATAGAGGTGTGCAAATTAATATAATTAAATAAATAATTTTATTTAGTCGTAACTTCTTTTATTCAAAATCATTTTATTGACCAACTTCTTTTGTTGTCCTACTTAGTAGTGTTTCCTCTCCCGTGGAATTACACCTTTTCCCATAAGGAATTGCGTTTGGAAACTTTCAGGTTATTGGATTCCGAGGGATATCTGGGCTGGGTCCATTTTCAATTTTTCATTGACTTTAGAATTCAAGTCAGGTGATTTCAATGCATAGTTCATGAGTCTTTGAATAGTTCTATAGCGTTCATCAGTTAAAAGACCCCAAATCCCTCCCCTCTAAATTCACACGTTAAGTAGAGTGAAGTAATAAAAACGAAACGTGTGGCATTTTGCATTTGCAAGGCACCTCTGTTAGTGGAAATTCTAAAAAATCATTTTAATTTGACTTTCTTAAATGAAAATATAATTAAGAGTCTTGGTTAAACATTTGAAGTAATTTCATCGCCTTGTAAACATACTTAGTGCATTAAACCGTGAAAAGTAAAAATGCAATTTTGGAAAACTGACTTCGAATTTAATAATTTGCACATCTGTGTAAAGACAGCTATCGCCTCCACCCCTACAGATAGAATAGTAAGTAAAGGCGATTGATGAGAAATGAAAAGATAATTCACACAGAAGGAATTAATATTTATTAAGCTGTAAATTTGATTGAGTATATCTTTGTTATATAACTGAGGGAATGAAATAACAGGATGTAGGATAGTAATCACCGATGTAGGACAATAGTATTTTTTTACCATTACCACAGGATAGTTATCGTATTAGGGATGCGGACGTCCTTGTATAATTGTTATTTAATCTGTGCCCCGTTTGCTGAGGTCTGTGCTCCTCCGCAACATTCGTTTCAAAATTCTAATAGTACTTCCTTCCATTCGACACTTGCTGTTCGCTTGACTTTTGGTTCTATTTGAACTTGGACGTCATGAAAGGATTTTGCTCGCGATAGTGTGGCATACAGTAATGTTGTCCATGGCTAAACAACGGTTGAGGTAAATAAATGCCTACTTGATCTAGTGTTTGACCTTGAGCTTTATTGCTAGTTATACAAAAAGCCAAACGTACTGGAAACTGCCTCCTTTTGAAGGAAAATGGCATAGAAGTATCTGATGGCGTAAGGTCAAAGCGAGGGAGTAGGACATTGTTTCCAACATTTACGCCAGTAATAATTTCCAGGTGTAAGCAATTGTCATGCATCTTCCAAACCAACAGTCTAGTACCGTTCAACAGACCTTGGGCAACATTAATATTTCTCAACAAAATCACAATTGAGCCTTCTTTTAGTCGAAGGATATGAGGTGGCAATCCACTTATGCCTATGCTGTCTAAAAATTCCATTGGGAATTGTAGAAGTTCACTCTCATCTTCAGTAATCAAATTATTCACACTGATGTAAGTTATCGATGATCCTGAGATTAGGTCTAAAACTTTGTCATTGAATTCTTTACAATGTTCATTTTTAGGTGCTAAAATCGCTATTTTTGAAAAGCGTGAAATATTTTTCAGCGTCGGACTAATTCTGAATTTTCTCCATCGACGTGAGGGTATTCACCGTTTCCAATTTGTATGAAGAAGTTTGCAAAGTCACGTTGATCTGTATCCGCTCGCATATTTTTGTTGAGTTTAAAAATTTTGATTAATGGCCACAAAGGAGTGAACCTTACTGACATTTGGACTGATGCTGCTTTAGATGCGTGTGGCACAGCAGGCAATACCTGCCTAAAATCTCCACCTAATATGATAATTTTTCCTCCGAAAGGCACGTCGTTATTCATGATGTCCTTGAGCAACCGATTTACACACATCAACGCGTGCTTATTAGCCATAGAGGCTTCATCCCAAATGATAAGTTTTGCTGAACGAATATAAAAAGCTTCCTTGCTGTTAACTTTTAATCCTGATACAGAACTTTCATGTAAATGTAGAGGTAACTTGAACTAGCTGAGTACAGTGCGCAGTTGAGGTAGTAACATTGCTGCAATACCAGTCCATGCAATGGAAACTACATTTAACCCCAAAATTGTGCAACTGTGTATCAGGTATTGGTAAAGAAATGTTTTCCCGGTGCCCCCTGGACCGTCAATGAAATATGCATTACCGGTACTCTTCCTTTCATTGCTGTTTTGTACTAACCCCAAAATTTCTGTAATTATAGCCGTTTGGTTTCCATTTGCTAGGTTTATCATCCGACTTAATTGATCCTCATTAAGTTTTGGATAATTCATTGGTAAATTTGTCTGAGGGAAATTATCAATAATAGCTGGCAATTCGAGAGAAGTAATGGGAAGACCATGGAGCTTTAATGTATTAGAAATATGTATAAGAGTGAACTGATATGCAATGTTAGGTTTGTGAAACTGCAGATAATCTTCTGATAATGAATTCTTGAAAATGTCCCATAACTATCTTACATTTGAAGGGGACTGAAAGATACATATGTAAGAAAACAGTTGTAACTGAGAAGGCATCTGAAATTGTGACGCTTCTGCCAAACAACGCTGCCATTCAGAATCGTAAATCATCAAACCTCGATCCTTAGCTGTTTCTTTAAAAGTAGAATAGACAACTGCTTTGTATGTTCGTAGATCCTGGAAGCTGGTAGCACCTATGACGTGAAGCAATAACAGGCGTAAATAATACCTTTCTGTTCCTGTAGGCGAAACATTATACATTCTGCCTATAGTTTTTGAAACATTTTTTCTCTTTTGCCACTGGCAGTTGCTCTTATTCCAGACGTAATGTACTGGTGTTTCAGGATATATATACGGATTTCTGGCTTTCGAATCTTGATTTAACTTGAACCACGCTTGTAATTCCGTGTTGCGCAACTGTGCTTGAAGCAAAATATCAGGAGCGTGATCATTTTTAAAATAGATATTTTGCAAGTTTTGCAAGTGAACTGGTAATCGCACGATAGAATGTGACTGTTCATGCATGTGAAATGAAAATATCCTGAATGCGGCTTCCGTTGGACCAACATATCTTGCATTTAGGAAAGTAGTAATTTCATCGTAATTCACCGTTTCGCCTCCAGGACATATTTTAACAATGCAGCAGTCATGACCTTTATACACATACTTGTGGATTTTAATATATAAGATATTTGTGGATGTATTTAACACTCCAAAAACTTGAGCATATTTCAACATTAATATGTGCTTGCACGTAAACTAAAAAAAATGGATTGTAGGGAACAATGAATCGACTATCGACTTCAATGTCAATGCCTCGAATTGTTTGTATAATAATCCGTCCATTATTTCTTCTCCTATACGAAGGATAACCATTGGCATTATCTTTGGTCTCTTCCTGAAACTGTTTAGGGAAATCTTTCTTACATACGCCATCTTTCATACAGACTGAAGCAGGATTCAAAGATACGCGAGGACCATGTACCGTATGACGCCTTACCAACTCGTATAGCGCTTCATACTTTAGATCTGGTATTTCGGCTGACACCGCACTGTCAATGTCAGAAATTTCTCGAAACTTACAATCTTCCGTTAATGTTAAGAGTAAATGGATGTGCGGGAGACCTCGTTTTTGAAATTCCACTGTATATAGATATGCTTTTACCGAAAATTTCCTTAACATTAATCAATCGTAGCATTTCCTTTACTTTGCAATGGAAAACTCTCACTTCAATATCAGGCTTATTATTAGCCGTTTCCCAGAGATGAATGCTGTTAAGTATTTCTGGCCAGCCCGCATTATAGGTGAACGTAATGAATAAATCTGGCTTTCCAAATTTCCTCACTATCGCCATCGTATCCTGATAATTTTGCGGGTTTTAGTGACCACGATGGACAAATACTGAGTTTTGAAGTACCCGAAACAATCAATAATAATGATAATGGAGTAAAATCAAAGTGCAGGTCATTCACTGAAACAAATGTTACATATTTCAATGACTTATTAAATAAGGAAACATGGTTAGAAATTTATAAACTAGAAAATGTAAATGATAAATTTAATGCATTTAACAGTACCCTAAAACACTATTTTGAAACTGCATTCCCCTTTAGACAAAGAACTGTTAAAAATAACAAAACTAACAATTGGATAACAACAGGGATTATACAATCATGTCAAAGAAAGAAATTTCTACACAAATTATATAAACAACACTACACAACACCTGAATTCAATTTATACTACAAAAAATACACTAGCATATTAAATAAGGTAATAAGACTAGCAAAGAAAATGCATAATGATAATTTTATATCCCAATCATCAAATAAAAACAGGGCTATGTGGTCCGTGATAAAGAAAGAAACTGGAAAATCTGCTAAAATACAAAGGAACATTACACGGACCAGAAATAATAAAGTGATAAATAATCCAGAGGAAATAGCAAACACTTTCAATGACTATTTTCTGGAAATTCCACAAAAATTATTAAATAAATCACAGGTAAATGCACTAAATTCTAATAATAAAATAAATATATGTAGTGAGTCTTTATATATAAATCATGTCACAAGTGAAGAGGTAAGAATAGTTATAAAAGAGCTAAAAAATAAATTTTGTGCAGGCATTGATGGCATCCCAGATGCAATTTTAAAGAAATGTGCAGAAAATATAATAAATCCACTTACAAACTTAATAAACAGTTCAATTCTCTCAGGAACTTACTCGGATATTTTGAAGTTATCAAAAGTAATTCCAGTGCACAAAACCGGTTCAAAAGATGAATTAGATAACTATCGTCCTATTAACTTACCAACTGGTATCGCAAAAATTGTGGAAAAAATCATGTATAGGAGACTGATAAGTTTCATAGAAAATAATAAAATATTATCAAACTCACAACATGGATTCAGAACGGAAAAATATATGAATGTATTAATAGTATACTGAAATTAATTGACAATAAGGAACATGTAACTGGCCTATTCTTGGATTTATCGAAAGCATTTGATGTTGTTGACCATAAAATCCTCCTTACAAAACTAAATCAATATGGTATTAGAGGTCTAGCTAATAAATGGATAGAGTCTTACTTAACAAGGTGTAAACAAATAGTAAGCTTGAGGCACGAGGATGATGGAACCAAATTACTTAATGAAACATTGTCCAATGAGGAAATTATTAAATTTGGAGTACCCCAGGGATCGGTTATGGGCCCACTACTCTTCCTTCTATATATCAATGATATAACACAGAACGTTCATTCACATATGGAAATTTTGTTTGCGGACGATACAACACTCGTAATAAATGGTGAAACTAAACAGGTCATACAGCAGTCTGCTGACTCCGTTACAGGGGAGTTAACCAAATGGTCACAAGACGATCGCCTCATAATCAACTATAAAAAACAGTATGTCTAAAGTTCATCACTATACAGAATAGGAATCCTGCGAAGCCCAATATAACATTAAATGGTCATCAAATAGAAAATAAATCAGAAACAAAGTTTTTAGGACTATGGATACAACATGACTTGAAATGAAATAAACATATACAATATCTGAATACTAAACTGAACTCGATGTGCTTTGCATTACGTATTTTGAAAACCTGCACTAGCATGCACACATTAAGAAATACTTATTTTGCTTATTTCCATTCATACTTAAGATATGGGGTCATATTTTGGGGTATGTTGCCAGATGTACTAAGCACGTTTTGGTTACAAAAGAGGGCGATTAGAATTATGGCAAATGTAAACACTAGAGAATCATGTAGACCTCTGTTTAAAGATTTAAACATTCTCCTTCTGCCCTGTATATATGTCTTTGAAAGTATTATGTTTTGTAAAAAGAATTTAATGAATAAGGATGTTTTTCTTAAAACAAACAATGATGTTCATAGGCATAACACAAGACAAAATCAAAGCATTCATATTTCACACACACATACACACACACAAGCATATATCAAAAAGGAACTTATCACACAGGAGTTAAATTATACAATAAATTACCCCAGTATATAAAACTTGCGCTAAAAATAAAAACCTTTGATAGAATGTTGAAAGCTTATCTGCAGTGCCATTGTTTTTACTCTGTAGTTGAATATCTTAGTGTATAGAAACGATGAAATCTTTTACTTTTCTATTTTAATTGTAATACCTAGCTGTAAGTTGTTGTATTTATAGAATTAAGTTTTCATATTATGATAATAGAATAAGGTGTAAATAGTTGTCCAATAAGATTGTATCTCTTAAGATCTGTTATTATAATAAGTTATAAATAGTTATAGTATTAGTATTACTGTATATACCTATTAGTATTTTTATTTTATAGATGTAAATTCAGACGTGTCCTATATCAAAAATGTATTGTATACATGTATTTGATCAAATGGAATTAATAAAACTATCTATCTATCTATATCAATATTTTCTTTGGACTACCTGTAAAAGAAGATGGCAAAACTACAATACGAACGACTCTGAGATTTTCATTTTCTGCTCGCCCATGCAAGGCGTCTGCTAAACCGGCATATGTATGAACTCGTAACTTCGTTTGTTGATGACGTATATATTTTAACCGGTCACCTTCCATACGACAGTAGTAATCCACGAATAAACTTCCATTTTGCAAACTTGAGCTGCGACAACTAACTCAACATGACCTCCATGGACACCATTCATAGACATACACATTTTGTAATCATCGCTCGTATTGATAGCAGTTTCGTACATATCGCTGTCGCTTACAATAAAGGAAGAATAATTATTCCTCTTGTCTGTAACATGTTTAACAATTCGCTTTCTAACCTGTGTAAATAAACTCTGATTGTTGTACTCACAATATGCCAATGACCTGAACAGACAATTACCGTCACCTTTAATCTTTATAACATTTGTAATTGAGTGTCGCCTCTCATTCATCATAATATGATTCATTGTATTGATTGAGCACACAACCTATAAGGACGAATGATGAAACGAAAAGAAGACAGTTTGTAGCTGGTGAGACCAAAGGCTATATAACAGAAAGATCAGATACACAATACAAAATGGCGGTTCCAACATTCGACTTCAGCGGCATCTTCGTGAAATTAGTTGTCTTTCGTATACAGCATTTGTTGCCATTCAAACAGATGTTGACATGACAATATCATTAGCAAAATGACTGCTGATTGTGCATGAGCATTTCAGTCTCAAAGTAATCCATTCTTTGAGAAGTTTTAATAAAATTCTGTGCACAGAATCCCCTTCTACTTATTGTATGGATACATGCGACATTAGCGCCCGAGTGGAACAGGTAGAAGTTAACGATATCATGTATGGATACATGCGATATTAGCGCCCGAGTGGAGCAGGTAGAAGTTAACGATATCATGACGTAATTAGGGAACTCTCTGTTAATATCAAGTTAGATTTATTATTGGGGCGGCGTTGAATATCATGATACAGTGTTAGTCGTTGTCGCCTAGCGGCAATATGTCCGTCAAGTCATTCGAAATTCTATTTTCGTGAGACCTTGAAGGAAGTAATAATCGCAATTATTTTAATACTCGAATGATATAATAAAGTAAGGTGGGTATCTGTCGTCGGTGCTTGACGGGCATTGCATTTTAAGACAACAAACGTCGTCGTAGCGCAAATACTTCCCGAGATATTTCAGTTTTAGTAAAGGGTGAAATTTTTTGAAAACTATTTTAATATATGAGATTGATCCACCCAGTTACACTAGAACATCTGTTGTATAGGCGTAAGCTATTACAAGATGCCTTACATCATACGGGAAGTAGTCTTATGTTTCCAACTAACAAGCTATTGAGCAGCGAAAGCTATCAAAATTAAGACACATGGAAAGTACGAGCTCCTTACATTTTTGGGCGCAAATCCTTTGTTGAATTACAGGAGTACACCACAGTATTACTTTGTTTACCCTATTTTTGGTTTAGGACGTCTAGGTGATAGTGAACTTTTAAGTGTGTGGAAACTGGCCATTGGTCACTAAACAATGCAAGCTGATGCAGTAGCAGCTGTTAATTGGAATGTCTTTGTAATGGGCATTAATATATTGAATGCATTACACAATCAGATGCTCTTACAGCACTGTTAGATAATGAAAATATTCACAAAACTTGAAATAACTCCAAATGTTGGGAATATTTACAGCTTTGAATGCATATAAAACAGCATAAAAATTAATTAGAGCTTGGCACGTGATGACATTTGCAAATCATCTTTTATGATCTTGCATTGGTTATGTAGAACTGGTGGGCAAGTTTTAAATAACCATTATGCTGCCGGCATAGCGGAGGGACACATTTCTGTCCACCAATCTAGCAAATCCTCCACTAATTGAATGTAAGGTATTTTTAGGTGGGCAGTCACCGGAGTAGAAAAGGTGACCATTCTCCAAGACAGATAAAACAAAACGGTCTTAATCTAATATTAAAGTGGTTCTCTGAGATTATTTACCAGGATCGTTATTGTGTCCTTACCAATACCTTCTGATAGGGATTACAGTACACCCCTACTACACAAGGAAATAGGAGTGGGATGAGATTCGGTATTCATGGATTGGTCCCCAATGAAAGAGATTGAAAGCTTCACTCCCAGTTTATTCAGTAGCCTAGGCCTAAGTGAGTAATAAATTTTACGCCACTAACAAGTGATTGAGCGCTATCTCATTGGACTAAATAGCAGTAAAATGCTAAAGAAATAAATGTAGGATTTATTCTTACACAATACACGTCAATAGTAGTAGGTATCAGGGTAGAAATGCTACAAATTATATTATCCTTCATCAAACATGGAAGCCTTTACATCCCACGGCTACTCATTCGCTTACTTTTCTCACATACTTAAGTTGCCAGAGCCAAATACCCGATGTACCCCTTCTTATTCGCGATAATCAGATCGCAACGAATGTAAACATGTTCGTGCCGCCAGCCATCATACTTCGCGCGCCTTGCCCAGGAAGAACGAGGGCAGATACGTTCCAAATTTCCTAGTGTTTACACTTCGAGTGTGGCCAGAGTGATCGAGTGCAAGTGTACATGAAGTGTGGAGTGCCAGTGCAGAGTGTTCATCATTTTGCAAACAGCCTTAGGCTACACGAGTCCAACACACACCCAAATACATGGGGCTGTTGTACACAATGTCCCAAGCCACTGATATGAGAATAACATATTTGTATGATCACACTACAGACCTGATTCTCATATATTTAGGACTATAGTTTGAAATTTGATATTGTTTAACTATCGAAATATTCATTTGATACCGTGTTAAGTAACATTACCGTAGTTGTAGTATGGATCCATATTTCTTTACATTTACGGTATGTTATAAATTCCTCGGCATGTAACTTTTCCATAACCAATCTGCTAACCGGATGAGAAACTAGACGACTGGCATATTCCTGACACTGTTCATGCCTATGATAGCCAAGAACAACGGTAGGCTAAATACCGGTACGGTACCTAATGTTGAGAGCATTCAAATTACACTGTTTCAGAACAAATCATAGGTGTGAGCTGGTTCAAGTTGCATGGACGTGTCCACGGGCTTTGTCTCCCCTCCTCCTTCACCACCTGGAATCCCAACAATAATTCGATTGTTCATTGTCACACCAGTTTATTCCACAAATTGAAGTTAGGCCTACTGATAGTTTACTGATTTAGATGTAGGGATAACTCCACTGTGTTATTTTACTTAGTAATTTGGGATTAGCCCACCCTACTTGGAAATATGAAAAGTTACCAGTAGGCTATTCAGAAAATCGGTGAACTGGCTTAACATTACCATTTTAATGAACTGCTTAATTTTCATTCTTGTCGGCCTACATGGTTACACAACTACCGTACTTTTTACCTGTTATTAAGAAACTAGCAGTAGTACCCGGCTTCGCCCGGTGGATTCATTTGTTTTATGGATGATAATGAATACTACTACAGAACTGGCAAATTATATTTAAATAATAGAAAGAAAAAATATATATTTTTTGGGGTGGTCGTGGTAGTGGGGGTGATAAGTAGTACAGTATAATGGCCGTAATATTCAGGACATTTTCCCGTAATGATAATGATAATAATGAATAGGGAAACTGCTATTTACTAACTACAGTTCTGACACATGTAATTTACAAACGAAATGAAAAATATGATTAGAAAGAGGAGTAAGTGAAATAAGAGAAACGGTCTAGGAACTATATCTCATTGGCTGTTAGGAAAATAAAGACCAATAGTGTCGTCTTTTGTCTCATAGCGCCGTAGGAAAATAATCAGAGCATTTGGCTGTCCCATGCTCCTGAGGCAGCAATAGTGTCATTTATCGGCACATACCGCTCAAGAATAAGGATCGGAATAAACGAAAGTAATTTTGAATGCTCCATCGCTTATTGCAGCTGATAACCTCAATGTACTGCACCAACACAATCGCACTTATACAGAGGCATAATATTCACCTTTTTGCACTAATTATTTCTCGTGCCTGCAATTTATAAGCAGCACAAGATGTAACTATTTTCGCAATTCTGCACCAGCACTGGTAGGGGCGACGTGATGCAGCCCGAATTACCAGCCAACAATAGACTTATTAAAATATTCTTAGAGTTACACTACTACGGACATGTTTTACGGCCTAAAAACGTGGTTTTCAAGTTCATTTTGTCTGTTTTCTAAATGTAGGGAATGGAGAGGGTTTTCCAAACTATCAAGTGGACAGTGGTACCAGGAGGATTCAAAGGGTAAGTATGTAAAATTTGGTGCAATTAAGTGAAACGGTGTAGATTTGTGCAGGGAATGGAGTGGTCTGTCTGAAAATTCATGTGGACATTGTTACCCACAGGGTTCCAAAGGGTAAGTATACAACATTTCGTTCAAATCGGAATGGAGTGGTCTGTTCGCAATTTCATGCAGACAGTGTTACTCATTGGGTTTCAATGGGGGAATTATTTAAATTTTGGTTCTGATCGGTGGAACGGTGTAGATTTGTGCCAAAGGGCCTAAATGCAGAGAATGGAGTGGTCTGTCCGAAAT
Source organism: Meconema thalassinum (assembly GCA_946902985.2). NCBI lineage: Eukaryota > Metazoa > Arthropoda > Insecta > Orthoptera > Tettigoniidae > Meconema > Meconema thalassinum. The sequence continues at coordinate 243,613,330 of OX336395.1, forward strand.
ATCATGTGGCCAGTGTTAATCTACTCTCAGGGTCCCAAAGGGTAGATATAAAAATGTTGCTTGATATCGGTGAAACGGTGTAGATTTGTGCCAAAGGGCCTAAATGCAAGGAATGGAGTGGTCTGTCCGAAATTTAACCCTTTCACTTTCAAGCTCTCATCTGATGGGTGTGTGAAAACTGTCAGCCATATTTACCAACCTGTGCACACACTTCTTTTAAAATGAGAGGGAAGAGAGACCAATAAAGTTATTAAAATAAAATATTATAAAAATGGAGTGTATTGTTATTACTGAAAATAATTGATGTCTCTGAGACATATGATTTGAATGTTAAAAAAAATAAGACAATGGGAGAAAGAATTTACAAATTTCAGATTTGAAATTTTTGAAGAAATTTTGGGAAATGGAATTCAATTGTCAAGTCTACTATTCATGTTAAAAGAAACTCTATATATATGATGGTGTGGTAAATGTCAAGAACCCAAACTTACCATGTCATGGGAGATTTGAATGCACATGTAGGAAGTGAAAGGCAAGGATATGAAAATGTATTGGGAGCAGGAGGATGGGGTAGCAGGAATGAAGAAGGGAGAAAGTTGCTGGATTTTTGCAAGAGAAACGGTTTAGTGGTAGGCAACTCCTGGTTCCGGAAGAAAGAAAGCCACAAGGTAACGTGGTACAGCAGTGATTTAACAAAGAAATCTTTGGTAGATTACATGCTGTACGACTGGGAAATGAAGAGAAGTGTCAGAGATATAAAGGTAATACCATCAGAGGCCTTAGATAGCGACCACAGAATACTTATAATGAACCTGGGAGTTGTTAAAGATAGCAAGAGGACAGAGTACCAGGAAAGGAGAATCAAAGTATGGAAACTCAAGGAAAAGGAAGTCAAGGAAGAATTCCAGAAGATAGTAAGGGAAATGATGCCAACAGACAATCCTAAAACAGGGGAAGAAGAATGGAAACAATTCAAAAACACAATGGTGGAAGCTGCAGTGGCAGTATGTGGAAGAACAAGCAACAGAAAGCGGTGGAAAGAGACACCATGGTGTAATGAGAGAGTAAAAGAAGCTGTGGGAAGGAAGAACAAGGCTTTCAGAGTGTGGTTCCAGGAAAGAACTGATCTGGCAAGGGAAGATTATAAGATAAAGAAGAAAGAAGCAAACAAGATTGTCGCAGAGGAGAGGAAGAAGTGGATGGTAAAGTGGACAGAGATGATGGAGGAAGACAGCAGAGGAAATAAGAAAGTACTTTATGGGATGGTCAAAAGTAAGAGAAGAGGTCTGCGAGAGGATGTGGTAATGATGGACAAAAACGGAAATGAGGTACACAACAAAGAGACACTCAAGACAGTTTTGAAAGAGTACTTTGAGGATTTGCTGAATCCAAATGGTCATAGGGTGGAAGACAATGTATTGGAAGATGGAGAAGACAACACAGGAATGGAAAAGGACCTGACTTGGAGAGAACTGGAAATGGCTATAGGCAAGATGAAAGGAGGAAGGGCACCAGGTGTGGATGAAGTGAGTGTTGAAATGGTGAAGGCAGCAGGGGAGGTTGGGAAACAGTGGCTGTACCGTGTGATGAGGGTGATATGGAAGGAGAAAAAGACCCCAGAAGATTGGAAGAAAGGATTAATTGTCCCAATATTTAAGAAAGGAAGCAGAAAGGAGTGCAGAAATTACAGGGGAGTCACACTCATACCTCACTGTGCCAAGATATATGAAAAGATATTAGAAAGTAGAAAACGAGCCAAAGTGGAGAGAAAATTGAGAGAGGAGCAGTATGGATTCAGACCTGGGAGATCAACAGTGGATCTCATATTTTCAGTGAGACAGCTCCAGGAACACCACTACGAATTTGGAGAGGATCTGTTGATGGCCTTCCTGGACATCGAAAAGGCCTATGATAGTGTGTGTAGGGAGAAGGTTTGGAAAGCAATGGAAAATATGGGAGTGGAAAAAGAGACTGTAGGCAGAGTGAAGGAGATGTATTGTGGAAGTGTGAGTTGTGTGAAAGTTGGAGGGGAAAGAACAGACTGGTTCAGACAAATGAGTGGCCTGAAACAGGGTAGTGCGCTGTCACCCCTTCTCTTTATTGTGGTTATGGACGAGGTAATGACACGGATAGCAGGAAAGATAGGAGAAGATAAGATGAAAGCAATGGTGTTTGCAGATGATCTCATGGTCTGGGGAAACAAGGAGGAGGAAATTCAGGAGCAACTGAAGGCTTGGGAAGAAACAGTGGGAGAGTACGGATGGAAGTTCAACATCAGTAAATGTGAGATCCTGTTAACGACCAGGAAAAAGGACAGACCAATGAGTGGGATAACTCTTGGAGGTGGACAGCTGAAGAAGGTGGAAAGTCTCAAGTACTTGGGAAGTATAGTGGAGGAAAATGGGAGAAATGACAAAGAGATTACGGAACGTGGCAGACAGGCAGAAGCATTTCTGAGAAGCATTAGGAGCTTAGTGTGGAATAAAGATGTCCCACAAAAAAGCAAGGAAGTGTTATACAGAAGCTACTATATCCCGAAACTGACCTATGCTTCAGAAACGTGGACAATGAAGAAAAGAGACATAAGCAGAATACAGGCAGGTGAAATGAAGTTCCTGCGAAGTAGGATCGGAGTAACAAGAAGAGACAGGGTGAGGAATGAAAAGGTCAGGGAAATGGTGAAAGAGGAGCCCTTGCAAGGTAGGATTGAGACATCAAGACTGAGGTGGTATGAACACTTAAAGAGAATGGATGAGAAGAAGATTCCCAAGAGGGTTCATGAGATGCAGATGCAGAAGAAACGACCAAGGGGAAGACCAAGAGATAGAAGGCTGAAAGGAGTGGAGGAATGTGTCAAGAAGAGAGGCGAGGACTGGACCAGAGTGACAGCGGAGAGGTGGTGGGAAGAAAGAACTAAGTGGCGAGGCTTATGTTCCAAACAGACCCAGCCTAGGGCTGGAAACTGTACAAGATGATGCTGATGATGATGATGATATTCCCTGAAAATTGCTGCTATCAAGTGTAAAAAATAAATAAATAACCAATAATAAAGGCCGGTAACGATGGATCGTTACCATGAGAGTTTTCGCATGAACAGGGCGTAACGATAGATCGTTATCTTGAAAGTCAAAGGGTTAAAGTAGGCAGTGTTACCTGCTGGGTTCCAAACGGTAAGTGTACAAATTTTGGTTCAGATCGGTGGAACTGTGTAGATTTGCGCCAAAGGTCCTAAATGCAGGGAATGGAGAGGTGTGCCCGTAATTTCATGTAGACAGTGTTACTCGCAGGGTTCCAAAGGGTAAGTATGTAAAATTAGGTTCAGATCGGTGAAACTGTGTAGATTTGTGCCAAAGGGCCTAAATGCATGGAATGGAGGGGTCCGTCCAAAATTTCATGTAGACAGTCTTACTCGCATGGTTCCAAAGGGTAATTATACAAATTTTGATTCAGATCGGTGAAACGGTGTAGATTTGTGCCAAAGGGCCTAAATGGGAATGGAGTGGTCTGTCCGAAATTTCATGTGGACAGTGTTACTCTCAGGGTCCCAAAGTGTAGGTATAGAAATTTTGGTTGTTATCGGTGAAACGGTGTAGATTTGAGACAAAGGGCCTAAATGCAGGGAATGGAGTGGTCTGTCCGAAATTTTAAGTAGACAGTGTTACCCGCAGGGTATACGAATGCATAGAGAATACTAGAGTTCAATAAATCGTTGAGCAACACTGAGAAATGGCTTCAAATTTACACATGCTAGTGCAACAATCACAATAACGCAGGTTATCACAAAAATTCTACACCCACATCTAAGTACACGGGGCAACACGATCACGATGTCTAAGCCCCGCAAATGAAATAACAACTGTCTACACATGAAAACTGCAAAATTGTGATAGGTGAATGTAGGAATGTACGTCACTATGTTTCTCTGACAGGATAGCAGGACATCGGTCAGTTTCCTCATTTGTCCTTTAGCAAATTTTACCGGACTATCATGATACAGAGTAAATAGTTGTTGCCTAGTGACAACCTGTCCATCAATGGTGCAGCGTTGACTATCATGATACAGTGTTAGTAGATGTCGTCTAGCGACAATATGTCCGTCAAGTTATCAGATCGGTGAAATAGTGTAAATTTGTGCAAAAGGGCCTAAATGCAGGGAATGGAGTGGTCTGTCCGAAATTTAAAGTGGACAGTGTTACCTGCTGGGTTCCAAAGGGTAAGTATACAAAATTTGATGCAGATCGGTGAAACGGTGTAGATTAGTATAAATAACAGACAAACAAACAAACCAACATGAGTTAAATAGATATATGGATATTATGACGATGATTCACAAAGAAAAGAAAAGCGAACATTTATGCAAAAAAATCCCTGAACTAAAAATAAACTTCGTCTATTCATGCCATAAAGGTAATACAGCCTATCCAGTGGTTTCAGAGAAGTCAAATAAAGAATACCACGAAGCTAGTAAGAAATGAAACGGAGATTGCAGGGGAGGGGTTGCGTCTGTTCTCTGAAAAAAAAACCTGCTGGCGCCCATTGACTGACATTGGTGTTCTGCAAGTTCCAATGAAATAATTTTATTTATTTATTTATTTATTTATTTATTTATTTATCTTATTTATTTATCGTATGGCTTTTAGTGCCGGGAGTGTCCGAGGACATGTTCGGCTTGCCTGAGTCTGTAGCTGCTTCCAGCGGACACCCTAAAGGGTGAGCTACAAGTTCCGTTCAATTTCAAGTAGTTCCAACTTTCGCCACCAGATATCAATGATACCTAGTAGGAACGTTGGAACTTTGATAGAGCGTTCTGACGAAATCTAACCTAACAAATTTTGCTTTACACAAGTTTAGTCTGTGAAAGGATCTTTTACATGCCATAAATCTATGTCATGAGACCGGTAGCCTAGTAATTTTAAGGAAATGAATCTTCCTAAAAAATACGAACTATTAACGAGATGACACCAATTAGAATTGATCACAAGTTTCAAGGTATCTGGTCAGGGATATTAATCAGTTAGCTACAGGAATTAATGATAGCCTAACCGTGAGCGTATTTGGAAAAGCTAGAAGCCACAGAGCGGGCGTTTCATACGCCCTTCCCATTGGTCGGAACGTGTGATCGTGCTAGTGCCCCAGAGAGAATCTTGAAGGGCATATCTTTGACATGAGAATCCTTTGGTCTTGACTGTTTACGATACGATACGATGAAAAGAGATGCAGCCATCTTTAAGTTAAGTTGTGGATGATTTGTTTGTTGGTGAGTGTGTGTTTTTACGCCCTTCAAATAATTGTTCTGAAGAACTGATGTACTGTACATCGTGCTGCGAATGCTCGCGAATCCCTGATAAGTATCTGTAAGGTTCTTATATTGTATTGTAGCCAAAAGTTCGTAAGGGTAGACTACTAATGATGATAATAATTAATACCTACATTTCTTGCAGCCGATGTTCTTATTTGATATTATGGGAGTCATTGCAAATTGAAATTACTGTCCATTATCACTACTGCACTGAAAATATGTGCCAAATTGCGTTAATATGATGATAATAATAATAATAATAATGAGAAGTAATATGGTTAGTCTCACATAGAGGCTACACGACCACGCTGTCGTAAATGACTGCAGTTGTAATTGCTCATCCACTTCTGAAAGAGGCACATTAGGTGTTTTCAAATGTTCGTAAAGCTCAGAAACACAAGTCTTATATAGCTATCCATAGTTATCTTTTGGGTATTACTAAAATGAAGAGATGTGCATGTCTTGACTGATACTAAATAACTAAATTGCAGGGTAACAGTGCAGGAGACATGAACCCAGGGGGGAAAATAAATAACTTATGAAATTTGCAATAAATACCTTTTCTTATGATTCAAAATTGAACTGGGAATGATGTAGTTCACTCCTCGGCTGTCTATAACCCACCAACCCTCCCAAATTATAACATGACTTATATAGCAAAAATTCCAGCTCTGGCATCCAGTTTCGGCGTTGGAACAGTAGTGCCAACGGTACGGTACTAATTTAGGCAGTTTTCTGAAACAAAAGAACACCAAACTCAATTCATAATTTTTGTGTGAAAATTACGCCTAGCCTAAGGTAGTAGTAGTAGTAGTTATTGCTGTTTTAAGGGGTGGAACTACGAGGTCATCCGCCCCTACCTAGTCTAACCAAACCTTCGTTTTGTCCAATCCAATGGTTTTGACAATGGTTACAGCCTAACCCGCCCAGATCAATGTTTTTTTGTAAAGCTTGCCCCGCTAACTTCCAGCGGCCTTTGGCCGCACCTACACCGGACCTAACCTAACCTTCGTTCTGCCCAATCCAATGGTTTTGACAATGGTTACAGCCTAACGCGTCCAGATCAGTGATTTTGACAATGGTTACAGCCTAACACGTCCAGATCAATGATTTTGACAACGGTTGCAGCCTAACGCGTCCATATTTCATAGTGGTGGTGTATTTTATATCTTACATGTTGGGCACACTGCCGTGGCATCAATGTCTCGTCATGTCGCGTCATATCTCGTTATGTCTCACTCAGCTGGATTGAGCAATATGGCCGCCGTAGTTGAATTTCAACAAGAAAGAAACGCACATAATTACGTAATTGAGCACATATTTCCAGTATATTAGTCATAATGAAGGACAATTTCAATAGGTACTGTCCCGTGGAACCCCTGAAAAAGTATGAAAATCAATTATCACTTACCATGTAGGTGAAACTCTGAAAGTCAGGTTCCTGTCTCATGCACTAGTAATTTTCTTTTTTGGTAATTATTAGGGAGTGATGAACCTGGAGCCTACACTAGCACTTTGATAATGTATGTCATTTTCATGATTTCCAGACGTTATTTTATATTCTGGGAGTCATTACCAATTGAAATTAGCCTACTGTCCATTATCACTACTGCACTGAATATGTGTGCTAAATTACGGAAATACATGATTTTAGTAGTTATTTCTTGTTCATTCTATGACTGCAATTGTCATTGCTCAACCACTTCTGAAAGGGGCACATTAGGCGTTTTCAACTGTTATCGAGACTCGCACAGATGTGTACACTGATGTCAGGTTACCGTTGCCAATGTATGTTACACAAAATATACTAGCCTACGCAGTTCATGCATAGGGAGCGAGAATCTATTGGCTTGCGAAGCCGAGCAAGAAACTACTGGCTTCTGTCTGGCCGAAAATTAGATAGATTTATTTTGACTGGCAAGATTAGGGCCATTGGGCCCTCTCTTCCATCTAACCAGATTATACAAATAATAAATGATGAACAATACAAATACAACTTAAATCTAACAATATTACAATGTTGATATAATATAAAATACATATGAAATGGATTAGCTTGATAATATACAATACAAATACAACTTAAATCTAACAATTTTACAATTTTTATACAATATAAAATACATATTAATTGGATTAGCTTGGTGGTGTAGGCTGTTAATTGTTGCATTGTTAGGGTGAATAACTAAGATACTTAGGAGTAAGTTTAAAATTACAGTAAGGTAAGGGAAATAGGCTACTGAAAAAAAGTAGACTAATGATGGTGATGAAGATGATGATGAAGATAATTAGTCGTTACAGAAGGAGGTTATTTAGATATCTAAATAGAGAGTAAATGAGAAAGTGAGAATTGGAAAGTTTGAATATATGTAATACGACGTAAGAATATAAGCATAAATGTTGAGTTCAACTTTCATTTACTTAGTGAGTATGTACTGCTGGCAACGCTGCTTGAAGCTGGACGGGGTTGCTCCTCTGACAGAGCGAGGCAGATTGTTCCACAGTCGTGCAGTACCAACAACGAAGGAGTTGGTATAGCGTACTGTGCGGTGTATGGGTATCAGCAAGAGTGTGTCGTTTTTTGACCGTGTTCAAGAGTATGCTCGTACGAGAGGCGGTGAAGCTGAGAGTGCAGGTAAGCTGGAGTTGAAGTTGAGAGTATTTGTTGAAGAATACATAAAGAATGGAGGTCGCGGCGTTGATTTAGACGTAACCAGTTAAGTTGCTCACAAGCGGGGGTGACATGGTCATAGTACCGTAAATTAAATATGTAGCGTACACAGGCATTTTGTGCATGTTGGAGTTTGTTTTTAAGAGTAACAGTGAGATCTTTGTATACCACATCGCAGTAATCAAAATGAGGCAATATTAGGGAGGAAACAAGTCCTTCCTTTAATACACGAGAGAAAATATTCCAGAATCTTCTAAGTGAATTCAATGCGGAAAATACTTTTCTGGAAACATTGCAGACGTGCTGCGTCCAGGAAAGATGTTTATAATAACGCCTAGATCTTTAACTGACTCACGGAATTCGATTGGGGAATCGCACAAGCGTAATTTTGGTAATGTGGGTTCATTTTTTAGTTTTAGGAGGATTTTCGGGTGGGAGATTATGATTGCTTGGGTTTTAACCTCATTGAGTCGTAGTCCATGTAAGCGAGTCCAGTTACAGATTTCAGTTAAGTCTTCATTAAAGGTGCCGATTGCTTCCGATATTTTTTCTGGTGCTGAATGCAGGTAGATTTGTACATCATCAGCATATAGGTGGTGTTTGCATATAGTGATTGATGACGGAATGTCGTTTATATATATTGAAAACAGGAGCGGTCCAAGGACTGACCCCTGAGGGACTCCTCTCTCAACTGGACGCCATGAAGACATTTGATTTAAGTTAATTTTAACACATTGTTGACGTCCACGTAGATAAGAGTCCATCCATTGGATACTGTTCTTGGAGAGATGAATTTTAAATAGACAAGAGAGTAATATGTCATGGTCAACAGAATCGAAGGCTTTACTGAAATCAAGCAGTGTTAGGATTGTTACTAGCCCACTGTCCATAGCCTTTCTTATGTCATCCGTGACCTTGAGTAGTGCAGTACTAGTACTATGATTTTTGCGGAAGCCGGATTGGTGTTCATCAAGGATATTGTGCTCTAGCAAATAGGAGGAGAGTTGTTCGTGGACGATAAATTCCAGTGATTTGGAGAGGGATGATAGTATACTGACTGGGCGATAATCGCTTACATGTTTAGCCTGTGTATTTTTTGGGATTGGGATGACGAAGGCCGCTTTCCAAAGCGATGGGTACATACCTGTCATTAACGAGTGATTGAATATGTGTGTTATTGTGGGAAGTATAATATCAATGATACGTTTGAATAATTCGATTTCTATATTGTCAATCCCTTTAGATTTCGATTTTATTCGAAGAATAGCACGTCTGGCTTGTGAGGGGGTAACATGCGAGAAATTGAATGTTTCTCTGTTAGGGGTGGGGATGTTGTAGTTATTGATCAACGTTCTGTGTTTCATGTCAGGGTCAACTGAGTGTCCGATAGTTGTAAAATGTTCGTTGAGTGTGTCAAGAGGTAGATTAATGGGGTTGTCAATTTTCTCTCTACCTATTCCCATATTTCTTAGTTCCTTCCACGCCGCAGAGGGTTTGATATTACCTCCTAGCAGGTTATGAGCATGTCTGATTCGAGCATTACGTACCGTTTGGGAAGTTTTGTTTCGAAGTTTTTTGTTATCATCATAATTCTGTTGAGTTGGTAATCTCTTAAACTTTCTGTGTGCCACATCGCGCTTAGCCATCAGTACTTTAAGTTCCGGGCTTGTACCACAAGCAATGGGATCTGGGGTGTTAGTTCCAGGTTAGGTTTGTTTTTGTATGTAGGCCTAAAGCCTTAATAAGATAGAATTTATGACCACTACTAGGTTAGGCACTGTCTGGCTGAAAATTACTGCTGGTAGGCCTACTACAAGCAAGGGTCTGAGGCTTTAGCACAGCGTAAAACAAACAGCACATGGCTGGCGAGGTCAGAAAGACGTACAGTGGTGCAAGTGTTGATCGCTTTTGCACCAACTACACCGGATATATGTGCTAAGTCACATAAATATGTGTTTTTATTTATTGTTTATTTAACAACCAGAGCCATGTTCGTCAGATGTTCATCAGCATATTTAGTATGTGAAACAGCCGCAGCGAGCGCTCACGAGGCGCACACATTGACGTCAGTAGTTGCCAACATCCGATACAAAATACACCACACACACGTAATGTAATTATGCGAAAATAGAAATAATAGGGCTTTTGTGTATTATTTGCATTTGTAAATAATGCTTATATGAGGCAATGGTTCCACCTTCACTTTACCGCAATCCCCTGTAGCGAGGTTTGGGGACTGTATGGATGATAAATACTAATGAACTAAATTGGGTGTCTGGACTAAACCATTGGTCGCCACTAGGTTAGATGGCTCGTGTATGGTGCCAATAGACTTAATGCCAAGAAGGGAAAAGTGATATTCAAGGTGGATTTGTTTATACAAATATTTAATTTCTCTTCTTTCAGTCTACTTGAGGCAACGAGAACATAGAAGCGTAGGTAGGGCAAGGTGTAGCGAGTGACTGCGGCGCGTGAAGCAAGTTTATGCTGTATTACTGCTAAGATTGCTGATATATATTAACTGTATTACCGCTAACAACTGCTTCATATTATGTAAGGCACAAGCCATTGGGGTACAATAGAGAGAACGGTGCATTAAAAAAGCATGAAGCTCTAATTGATGTATTTCCATTTAGTAATCTCTGGCTTAGCATTCCATGGATATTAGGAAGTACTGTAATTCGTATATATATTCGTGAAATGCAATCAACTTAAATTACGCAACTGTCTACATGCTTTCGGCTTTCAAAAATAGTTATACTGCTTTAAAAGATGACTCTGTTTTTTCTTGGGCACTTGCCTTTCAACTTCTATAATTAAACCGAAATGTCTCGAAGGTGTTGTATATTTCTTTTAATAACTCCCCTTATATTTGATAAACCTTGCGTGTTCGTTCTCGTGTTCATTGATTATTTTCAATTTGGACAAATTGAAACACTTGACATGAGGAAATTGGGTGGCGCTGAATGAACATAGAACGAGCGATAACATTCTCTATAATAAATGAATTAGCCAAATTACCTATTGAAACGATGATAAATAAATCGCCGAGCGATGTTTTAGTAGTTGTTTCCTCCTCCGACGTATGTGACCCACCCAGCCATCCCAAGTAGGATCACAACTTATATAGCGAAAATTACAGCTGTGAGCGCCATTGTTCAAATCAATCATCATCAAAACAGTACCATGACAGTACTGCCAATCTCGTCCTTACGGTACTATTTAAAACAAAGAAGCACCCAGTTCAGTCTCTAACGCGCATCATTCGTGCGCAGCACTCAGTTCATTTCATAGTGCGCCGTATTGAATCGTTTATTCATCATGAATTGTGGAAATTGCCTCATAACGATCTGTAATTTCAATCGGCGGTTCTGTGATCAACCAATGATGTTGCTGCAGCTATTGCCACAACACAATTTAATACCAAAATCACTACCGTACGCGAAATGCCATCGTCAAGTGGAAGTTATGTGGATAAGACAAAACCTAGCTGTAACCTACAACAAGAGACTACCCGGACATCCCAAAATGTTTTGTAATTTCAAGGAATTTCGCTCCTCTGTAATGATTTTTTTCCACAGACGAAATGAGTGTGTTTTTTTTGTTATCTGCTCTGTAATTACTATGCAGCATATCGCTCCGCTGTAATAAATATGTGTACTTTTTTGTACAACTGTGGTTTTGACAATGGTTACATTCTAATGCTCCCGGATCAATGGTGCCTCATGCCACTCGGCCGATTGGTATTAGACTCGATAGCTCGTGTAAAGAAATGGGAGTGGCTGTAGGTCCTTGTATGATCAGGACATCTAGCGAGGTGCCTCCGTGGCAAGTCAATCGTCCGGAAATTCGGTTAGATCTACACCGAGGTCCTAAGGTGAACACGGATGCCTCCGTTTGAGGCAGTTCCACAGCATAGTTCACCAATTTCCGGACGCTGGCATTCTATACACTGATGGTTCGAAGGTGGACGAGAAGGTGGGTTGTGCCTACGTAATTGATGGTGCAAATACCAAAATCTCTTTGCCTGAGGCCTTTACTGTGTTTACTGCGGAGCTCGTTGTCATCTATGAAGCTCCACAATTTGCACTACAGGATGCAGGAATCCACTTTCTCGTGTGTACCGACTCTTCGAGTTCTTTGCAGTCAATTGCTACATGTTTCCCGCAACACCCCCTAGTGCAGCGAATCCACGACCGACTAGCCGGGTTGTGCCGCGCTGACACTTGAATCACCTTTCTGTGGCTTCCAAGCCACATGGGAATTGCTGGAAATGAGTTAGCGGATCAAGCTGCAAAAGAGGCGGTATCACTACCACCTCGACCATAGGAGGAACCCGCTAGAGACATTCGCTCGCAGTTATGCCGACAAGTACTGGCATTTTGAGAGAGTCAGTGGCTAACAGACCCAATTCCCAGTAAATTGAGAGCGATCAAGGGAACTACTCGCGTGAGGCGGAGCTCTTTCCGGGTACGGAGGGAGTCCGTAATTTTGTGTAGACTAAGGATAGGTCATACAAGATCCACCCACTCGTACCTAATGAGAAGGTAAGGACCCCCCCCCCCCCCCCCTTTTTGTACCTGTGGAGCCGTTTTCACCGTGGCCCACATTTTCACCGAGTGTGTGGATCTTGCTGACTTACGAAGAAACCTTGGTTTGCAGACGACACTCAAACTTATATTAGCCGATGACATGGTGGCTGCTGATCGCGGTATCCGCTTTATAAGTGAGAGTGGGTTAGGGCCAGCAATCTAAATTTTCCAGTGAACATTGACTCAACGACTTTCTTGGTTTTTGAATGATTTTTGTTTTTCAGTAATTTTTGTTTATTTTTAATAATTATTAGTTTATTTAATTTTTGGTTTTATTAATTTTCGGTCTTTTCAAATTTAGGTATCCACCTCTAAACTTTAAATTCCATTCCAAATTAGTATATTTTAATCTGTGTTAAGAGGTGCAGATGACCTCGTAGTTCCGCCCCTTAAAATAACAATAACTAGCTAACATTCATGTCTGTTGTGAGTGTATAATCCGCGTTCCACAGAAGTGAAGCGGTGGATGGACAGAAAACGATGGAGAGGCTTGTGCGGTTGGAAACTGCTCTAGTAGATGATGATGATGATTCATTTAGCTCTGCTTTAGAACTATAACTAGCTCCTAAATTTGACATATATGTCTACACTCTTCTACTAAAGTCATTATTAAGCAAATAAAAGCAGTATGCTAATTAATTAATTATTGCATAATAATATAATAACATATATAATAATCAATTATTTTAGTTGTCAAATTCAGCCAAGCTATGTTAACCTAGAAATGTTATCAATAGGAACACAGTCAGTTACCATTAACATGTATACATAAATTAGTTTTGCCATAAACATTAAGGTCATCAGCCCTAAGTGAAAACAAATAACAACACAGCAAAATAAAAATCAATTGTATGCACGGGTAATACTTCAGTTTTGATTGCCAGCAGTTCAAAGATACCATGTTTCACCTATCGATACTCTAACTTCGTATGATACATCACTATCATCAAAAACTTGGCCGTATTTCACCGTATGTCAATGTCGAATGGGCCATGTTTGCTTACTATTAATCTGGTGGTCGCTGAATAACAGCTGACAGGTTTCACTGTCTTCCAAATAAGAATTTAACGTTGCCTGCTTCGCAATAACTAGATTTCACGACGTTCCTCACGCAACCAACAGATCGCAGCATCAAATAAGAATGAATAATTTGTCGGTGCTTGCCCGACACACGACTGGAACGGGAAATTTGTTATGCCGGGGCTTGTCCGACTGATGAGGGGTAAGGGTGAAACAAATTTTGAAAGATATTCTTATCATTATGTAAGACATCTTATAATTATTGACAGTATAAATGCATCACATGCTACCATGAACTGACTGTTCCTTCTGATCGTTTAAGGGCCCATCAAGTGTATGAGCTTGTTGCACAGCTGACGAGCTTATTTTTGACGCATTGCACTATTAGTGCATCTCGTATTGTGATGCAACCCAATGTCCAGATATACTTCTCGGGCACAGCTTTGATTGACTAATTAAAATGGTTTTCGTCAAGGTCAAGTTCAAGAAAATGATCCTGGCCCACACACGAATTAATCAATTGGTTCTCCGTTCGGTTTAGTTATTAAACCTAGTTGATATTACTTCAATACTTTTATCCATGTTGCACAAAATGAAGGTATTATAACACATTGTATACAAAAGTAATTTTGTTTACTCACATGTGAAGAGCTTTACAGCTGTATTTACCACATTGCATATTTACTGTTCATGAATTTCACTGTGACACGAAGATTGCAGAGTGAAATGATTTGATTGTCGTCCATGCAGAACTTACACATTAACATACACCACTCAATACAAGCTATCTATACCCCACCCATAATCCCTTTATTAGATCGACGTATGTAGGAACATTCCAGCTGAATTGGGCATTATACGCATGAATTATGGACCTTTGCCAACCCCCCAATAATCTTTATCGAGACCAATAGTTCTTACCTAGACCAATATTAACTAGGTAGCGCGTTCATCTATGAAGCTCGGCAGTTTGCACGAATCCAGCTTCTTGAGTGTACCGACTCTTAGAGTTCATTGCAGTCAATTGCTTCATTTTTTCCGCAGCACCCCTTAATATAGCAAATCCACGACCTACTAGCCAGGTTGTGCAGCGCTGACACTCAAATCACCTTGCTATGGCTCCCAAGCCACATGGGATCTCCCTCAGTCAATGGAGGTACCTGGTAGAGATATTCACTCACAGTTAAGTCGACAATTACTGGCTTTGGAAGAGTCAGTGGCTAGCTGACCCATTGCCCAGTAAACCGAGAACGATCAAGGCAATTACTCACGTGTGGTGGAGTCCTTTCCGGTTACAGAGGGAGTCCATCATTTTGTGTAGACTAAGACTAGGTCATCCGTGCATGAATTTCACCATAAAATATGCAGAACTTTGGGATTCCACAAGCCAGGTCCAGGCTGCATGTGTGTTCACTGTGACCAACGATGTGATATATCCCATACTATCAAAATAATGTGTTTGTAGACTAGGAAGCCTGACACAATTGTGTCAATAACCGTTAAGAGTGCTTATACTATTAATTTGAATGTGTACCTTCATGGCCATCGGCTACAATAAAAGTTTATTAATGAAATGTATTAAAATAACATCTAATTGTTCTTCACAATACATACCAAGAGCTGTTAGCGACTGTACGTGCCTTCTAAATCCATCATATAAGACTCTTAATGCCTTGAAATATTCCACTTCTATTCCGCTTATCTGAAAGACCGAATTAATATGGGAGGAAAAAGATTCTAAAGACATGAAAACGTCTTCGCCCTACCTGATAGCACTGATTCAGTGAAATCGGAGCAGATGTTTTCGAGTTTTTGCGATACTAATGCAAGGCATTTGATTTTTATATATAGAGATAACCCAGGAAAGGTTTTTTTAAAATTTTTATTTGAATCTTATTTTGTTCCAATTTTTAATGGTGTATTATTTTATTATTGTTATAATTATTGATTTTATTCTGTTTTTAATAGGGACAACTCAATACTCGAAGCAATTGAAATGAAATTTCTATGCAGCATGGTACAGAAGACCAGGAAGAACAGAATTAGAAGCGAGATGATAACAGAGGAAGTAGGATTGGAAGAAACCCTTCTCATTGAGATCCAGAAATCAAGACTCAAGTGGTTTGTCCACTTGAAAAGGATGCCTGCGAACAGAACTGCAAGAAGGGTGTTCGACAGTGAGGTGGAAGGAAGAAAGTCTGTGAGAACACCAAGGGGAAAATGGATAGATTTAGTTGAAAAGGATGTGATGAAGAAAGGTCTATGTTGTGAAAAATAGTGGGGGGGGGGGGGAGGTGTCCATGTGAAAAGCTACTTTATGCTCTGCCAAGGAACTTAGAACACGATAACAATATAAATCTCCCACCACACCATAACACAATTCTCACATGGGCGATGGATGTCGCAGTGATTCATTCTCCAACATCCTCCCCACCACAGATTACCTACTACTACAGATAGCCGACAGCCATGCTAATTCTTGGTACCTTAGACTTCAGCGCTGTCTGGTGTATGACTGATGTACTAGCAACATGTTGACCGGTAGCGCCACCTATGAGCAGATCTCGTAAACACTAAGCCTCCCGCCCCCTCCCCTCCACCCTGCCTCTTCCCACCGTTCCGCTAAATATTTCCGTCCTAAATGCTCTGCCCACTTCAATGTTCCGAAAATCACAATCTCTCAATACTTATGGCACGTTTTTAAGTGTAGAGATAATAATATGATCTACAAGAAATAAATCACATTCAAAATACCAATAACAGAAAAAATTAATAACAAGTAGTTCCGTGAAGAACTAAACAGCCTATTTTCATATACCCTACATATGTTAACTGCCACTATCAACACTCAAGATTTCAGTTTGATTGCTGTAATAGATTCGTAGATATTGAGAAAAGACTAAAAATTTCGGATGGTCGCCATGTTGTATTTTATATATGTAGGTCCTAGAGTTATGTACTGTTATATGAAGATTATTGTGTACGTGTAGCATTCAAACTTAAATCGCATAATTAGGACACAAGAAGTAACAAGGAGATTTTAAAATTTCGCACAGCTGCCATCTTGTGTTTATGGAACAAACTGAAATAAATTAGGTGCCAGTGGATTAACATTCGCATCAGGATTTATTGTACCAAGTTTCACTGCACTCGGATGGTTAAATTGCGAGAAACGTCCATGTGAATATTTATACTTCGCGTCGCCGCCATGTTGGATTTGTGATCACCAGGTTATTGAAAGTCCTATAGGTGAACTTAAGTTCATAGCCCCTATGACCATAAAAAAATTCAGTTTGATTGCTATAATAGATTCGTAGATATTCAGAGCCGTCTAAATATTTCGGATGCTCGCCATGTTGGATTGTTAAATGTATAGGCCATAGAGTCATGTACCATTAAAGGAAAGTTAATGCGTAGGTTCATTATTCAAACTTTCACTTCGATCGCATGATTACGACACAAGAAATAAAAAGTTAATTTTAAAATTCGCACAGCCGCCATCTTGAGGTAATGTAAACAGTTGAACTAAATTAGATACCAGTGCATTACAATGTGTATAAACATTTCCTGTACCAGATTTCATTGCGTTTGGAACATTAAATCGCGAGAATGGTCTATTTAAAATTTTAAAATTCGCTTTGCCACCATGTTCGTTTTGTAGTTAAACGGATTTTGAAAGTCTAATAGATGAACTTCCAGTGCTGCCCTTTATCTCCGTACATCATTTCAGGGTGATACCGCGAATAGTTTCAGAGATATAGAATGCCGGTGAAATATTTCGCACATCCGCCATCTTGTGGTTATGTACACAATTGTTCGAAGTTAGATGTCGGTGCATTACAATGTGTATAAACATATACTGTACCAAGTTTTATTGTGTTTGGTTGGTTAAATCGCGAGAAGCGTCTATTTAAAAGTCGCAAATTCGCGTGGCCGCCATGTTGGTTTTGTAGTTACCAGTTTTTCAAAAGTCACATTGGTGAACTTCTAGTAGTTCTCTTTATCACCGTAATAAATTCCAGGGTGATATCAGGAATAGTTTCGGAGATATTGAATGCTGGTGAAATATTTAGCACAGCCGCCATGTTGGACTGGTGAGACGTAACAAAATTTGAAGAGCACGGTCGGGGTCGCGCAAAATAGTGCTATCAACTTACCGAGTTTCATTGAAATCGCTCCAGCCGTTTAGAATTTATTAGCGGGGACACACACACACCTCTCACACACACACACGGACAAAAGGTGATCTCATAAGCCTATTCTTTCAAAATTGAAAATAGGCTAAAAATAATACCAAAGTGGGAAATTGTGAATTCTGGAACTTTGAAATGAACAATCACAGCATTTAGGACCTAACCTCATCCCTAATATACATGTTTAAATTCTTTCAGTTGCAATTGGAGCATATTGCATTGGTGACAAAAATTAGGCTACTACAAGGCCTGCAGCATATTATTACTCAGCTTAAAAAATGGCCCAAGTAGGCCTATAACCAATTAGTTATTAGAAAAAAACTACAAAGGAAAAGTACTGGGAAGGGAGAAAATTCATATTTTAAAATGCTTGATGTTGTTAGCAATAACAGTAAAATTTTAAGAGAGAATGCCAAGGAAACATGTGGTGTAACCAGATCCTCATCAAACTAAAATTGTTAGTGTAATTAGTGCCAAATTCATTAGGGGACAGAAAAAGAATTGGATATCACAAAATTTCTATACAGAAATTCATTTCATGCCCTTTAAAATATATCCAGTTAAAAATTTTGAAGGGTGAAATGCAGTAAGTAGGCTACATCAAAAAATATCATCGCACACTAATACAATACATTCCATGACGTGCTGTGAAGGGGAAAGGAGAAATAGGACTTTCAATGTAAAACAAGGAAAACACTCAATACTGCTAGAATTCATCATGTTTTATTTAAAAAATTGTCAACGAAGAGAAGATAATAGCGAGAGCCAAGATCAAACTTAGCAAAAATACAGTAATCAAATCTGGTCCTCCTAAAATTATGTGTTGAGGCATGTTCCTTTCATCTTTCTTGCCAAAGTATAACAGTATGTCCAGCACATAATAATGGACCTAGTTCCTCCTTGACGTAATGGCTGACACCGATGAACCGCAAATTCCTACAACACATACCAGTTTGTATGTTGAAGCAGTAAACTTAATAAATGTGTAACTTAATGCTTGAAACGGGGAAATTGAATTTGCTGACATGTGTATGTTTGCACCTACTATAAGTTAACTACATTTTAAAAGAATCATTGTGTTTTTGATATTAATTCATTTAGGGCTTTCGATAACATATTCATTTAGCCCCATGTATTTGGAAGTGTGTATGATTTGTTGATGATGATATTTGTTGTTTTAAGGGGCCTAGCATCTTGGTTATGGTTTAGGTGATTGTGAAGATGAAAATCAAATGAAAACTATAACTGAAACTAACTACAAACTTATATACTAGAAGAAGAAATGGAAAACAAACGGAGAATAAGGCAAACATAGGACAGGAGGAAAAGAAATGCCCTCAAACCCTCGAAGAATGAGGATCGAGGGACTTGGAAGGAAGGAGAGCCACGAAAGGCCCCAGAGGCAATGGAAAAAGGGGAAAAACCGGACCCAGCTCAGGAATCCCTCGGGGTAGCCATCTCCCGAACCCGCCAGCCGTGAGCCCCTGAGGGTGTAGCAATATCCAGGGTGCACTAAAGGTGGTGGGGCTACATACACCCTGCCTCCTCGAGGGCCTTGAGCAGAAGGCAGGAGATAACAAGAAAAGAATAAGAAGGCTGACCCCTCGCAGGAGGAGGGTATCAGAAAAGATGAGACACGGGCCAATTAAGGCGGGAAAGGAATAGACTCCCTAGGCCTCGGATACCCTAATACCGTCGGGGTCGGAAGAGAACAAGAGTTGACCAAGTGAGGTCGACAGGAAAGAAGACAAAGAGGAGTGGAAGCAATGCCAGACTCAGCTGGGGACCCGTGGTCGCCAACCAACGTCCCACTAGATGTGAGCCCCTGGGAGAGTGTTTGATTTCTATGATAATCTGTGTTATTGTGGTATCTGTAGTAGTGTGTATACTTCCAGTAATTCAGGTGAGGACTGGAAAGGAGGCAGCCGTAGCCGTGGGTTGGGAACCATCCCAGCGTTAGCCTGGAGTGGAAGTGGGGAAGTAGGAAATATAAGGCGGTTCTGGCACAGGGGCTAATGCCTAACATGGCCGCCACGCGCAATCAGCCCTATGTTATTCTTATGGAGGGGTCATTCAGAGCTGTCACAGGGGCTAATGCGCAAAATGGCCGCCACGCCCTGAGACCGTGAATAATGTCACAGGGGGAGTTCAACCGTGAAGTCGCTAAATAGAATATGTATTATTATTATTATTATTATTATTATTATTATTATTATTATTATTATTATTATTATTAGGTAAACTTGCATTGATCATGCACAATCAAGACCAGCCTTATATTGTCCACTTTATGGTCTAGTGGATAGCATTTTTAGCTGTTACTGTGGAGGCTCGGGTTCGAGTCCTGGCTCTGTCAAGAAATTTAATTCTAGGCTGAGGGTTGGAATGGAGTACACTCAACATTGTGAGGCAAAACTGACAGGAGCTGGCTTTTGATTCATACCGCAGCCATTCTGCCTAACCCAACTTCACCTAACCTAACCTAACCTAACCTTACCTAACCTAAACAGATCCTACCTAACCTAACCTAACCTAACCTAACTTCAAAGTCAGAATGTACAGTACATTTATTTGTTTTTTATACCCTCATAAATTAGATATAGAGAATGTCCACTAAGATTTAGTTCCTCGAGCACAATTTTCTGACATATATCATTAAAACGTGTAGAAAGGAATGTCTGAAAATTTTCACTAACACATAGTACACGTTCACCATACATTGCGTCCACTTTTTGAATGTTAATGATACGGAAAAGAGTATGCATTGGTAATTCAGTGAGCTTTTTTTCTCTCCAATCAACAGTTCTGCCCCCCATAGCATTGAGAATATTTATTGTAGTAGCCTATAAAGAACAAAAAAAATCATATCTATTACAGTTTAGCTAACAAAATGATGAATTGTGTGTAAGTAAGCGTCTTTTGCTGCTTGATGCCACTACTAAAGTGATACTTATACAACAGACAAGTGAGTTCATGTTTCGCTGACGTAATCGTATGTTCCCACGCACCTTCTGTGTATTGCACGCGCCGTAGTGGCTAAATTTGAAACTAGATGAAATGATTTGCTAACGTAATCGTATGTTTCCCCGCACGCACACGCAGGCCCCTCTGGACGGGTCCTTGTGGACGAGTCCCTGTGGACGGGTCATTGTTGATGGGTCATTGTTGACGGGTCCTTGTGGATGAGCCCCTGTGGAAGGGTCCTTGTTGACGGGTCCTTTTTGACTAATCCCTTTAGACCGGTCCCTTTGGACTGGTCCCTAATGCTATGATGAAATTAAACGTTGTTCCACATGAAACGCAAGCGAAGAGCCGATCGCTACTATGAATTAACATGTTTGCTTTTTGTTTTTACACATGTGCACTTGGGGTTTTTGTAAGAGGGCGGGCTTTTTGAATACAGATTTATAGATGAGTTATATTTTTAAAATTACCAAATGATCCAAAACGAATAGGTCATTAGCTTTTTAATATTTTATGAACCAATAAGGCTAGGGACTTGTACGAGAGGTCGTTGAACTTGAGGTGACATTCTGTTTTTGAATGTATTATTTATTTTTTGTCAAAAGGGCTTAACTACACTTTTGTTAATATCTCGCTAACTAATAATCAGAGAGGGTCAAGTGAGGTGTCATGGGACTCAGGATGGTCAACCCTTTTCCATGGCCAATGAATTTACCCAAAATACCCAATACATTAAGGTCATTGACCTGAGATATTTATAAACTAATAATTGGATACGAACATGTGAGATGTTTACCATGTGTGATGAAACATAGCTAGGTAGAGAAAGAATTAGTGTAGGCTACATGTATGGTGACTGACAAGTCTTTTACAATTGAAACTTGTTTTCAGATCAAATTTCAGTATAGAGAGAGTATAGGTTGCAGGTATGGGTTAAAAAAAGAGAAACGGTGTACGCAAACTCTGATTTATCAAGAATTAAGAGTAGACTAACTTTAATAGATTGGTTAATGATGATAGCTAAAACACAAAAATGCTCAGTGGTTACCTAGACAAAATGGTCGCTACACACAACAAGCTTTAAATACTTGAGTCTAATAATCTATAAACACACACTCGCTTGTTGTAAACTAAACTGTGTTGCTGTCTGTGCTCAGACAGTAGGCTGATGACAAAATGCATTGCTAACAGAAATATAATCATTTACGGTTGTCTTATGTTACCACCTATCCATTTTTTTGTGTTGCAGTGGTAAGCACTTTTAGCTCTTGTACTGGTGGTCTTAACTCGATTTCCAGGTCTGAGGCCTAGAACAAGTCGAACTAAGAAACAAGGGCATAGTGGTGCAGTGGTTAAGCTGTTAGCCTTTCCACCAGGGGTTCGTTTTCAGGTTAATATGCATGTCATAAACATATTAAACAAAACAAAACAGAGATAACGTTTAAAACTGATTACATTTGTGTCTTTTCTAATTATTACTTGGATTACAAATACAAAGGTGAACTGGGTTTGATATGCAGTTAATGCTGTCTATCACACACTAGACTGTAAGAAAGCAAAAAGAGCAAAAGGCGTAGGTAGAACGGTGGTAAAATTGCTATATGTAGAGAACTACCTGGCAAAGCTATATCGCATAAACAGTGCAGGATACAATCCAGCAATCAAATTTGAATATTGTGGAACAGAGAAATGCAATTACGTAAGAAAATGTAAGTTTATGTGTAATATGACCTAACACACAAGTGTTCACCTGTGCACATGCATGATAAGAGCTAACAAGTCACATTCTGTTTAGTTCGTACGTAACGTTAGGTTAGGGCTACGAGGCACATGCCATTTGAGAGCAGGTCAAGGGATCTAACTTGGTGGATGGATGTGTTCTAACGAGTCATTTGTAGTTGAAAGAGAATAATACTTGTTCTTAAAATGTTAAAACTGAGGAGATGGTACGTACAGTAAGACGTCTTGTTATTTCCTGTGTCATATTACAGACATGGCAGAGAGCACACAGTTCTGTTGCTATGACTAACGCTGCAGTAATTTGAAACCCCAGGTGTTGATCAAGACAATGGGTGATGATTATACAAAGTTAGCACTGATTGGATATTACATAGGTGTTCCTTCCGGTGTCATGTTGCTGACATGGCAGAGAGCGCACAGTTCTATTGCTATGACTAACTGTGCAGTAGTTTGAAACCCCAGGTGTTGATCAAAACAATGGGTGATGATCATGCAAAGTCAGCAGTAATTGGATACCACACATCAACATGGACTAAATCATAAACGTGTTGTCATAACCTGCAGAATCCTCATTTAAAGATTTTAGATTTTACATTTTAAATTTAGGATTTTTGATTTTTAGATTTTACTTTTTTTACATTTTCCTAAAAGAGTAAACTACAAGGTCACATACCTAACCTCATTAAACCTAACTTTACCAAACCTAACTTAAGCTAATCCAAAGGCTAATGCACATACACAAAGTATATAAGGTGCATGCAACTATCCATTTGCTAGTTTTACAGGTTACTGTACAACATGATCACTGCCCCAAACGGATTTTTTTTTTCATTTTGCTGTTAACACATATGTCAATTTTCCAATTTACCATTTTCAGTTTTTTTAATGTCAGTTTTTAGCTTTTCAATTTCATAATATGGAAAACATGGATTTTGCATTTTGTTGTGTGCACATTTATTAATTTCACAATTTCCCATTTTCAGTTTGTAAAATGTCAGTTTAAAGTTTTTCAATTTCATGATATAGAAACATGGATTTGCCAATATGTTGTTTTCGCATTTGTCAATTTACCAAATTGACATTTGCAGTTTTTTAAATTTTCATTTTAATGTTTTTTGTTCTATTTGTAATATGGAAACATGGATTTTTTACAATTTGTGTTTTACATGTCATGCAACTATCCTTATGCTAGTCTTATAGGCCTAGGTTACTATACAGCGTGATCACTACCCCCACCAGATATTTTTTTCATTTTTTTGTTTACACATATGTCAATTTTCCAATTTCCCATTTTCAGTTTTTTTTAATGTCACTTTTAAGTTTTTCAATTTCATAATATAGAAACATGGATTTTGCATTTTGTTATTTACACATTTATCAATTTCACAATTTCCCAGACAAGTGAGTTCATGTTTCGCATGCATTACCTAAAATGTAATACCATGCAAGTGTTTAACATTTTACAAATTATCTTATGTATTAGTTAATGTGTGGGGTCTTATGTTGGGCATTTTATGTTGGCTTATTTGACAAGTTATTTTGTCAATGCATTTAGTGGATTTTTCTCTTGGTCTTGGAAAGTATATCAGTCCATTTTATCACATCATAATGCTTACTGCCAGGTTTGTAAGCAACAACAACAACACCACACTAAATTTTCAAAAAATCTTAAGTACTCTAAGGTACTCTCAACTCGTACTCTTACCTCTATCCCATGCCTAGTCAAGAACATTATTTTTCCCCCAAAAAAAGGTGAATGGGGAAAGTAGACTATATGTTTAAACTTAAAAATTCATATTAAGTATATGTTAACTCTAATACCTACGTTTATCCCATTATTAGTCGAAAAATATTATATTTTTTGAAATTTTTCTAAAAAATATTTGGAAAGTAGGCTATATTTTTGAAAACTAATCATCCTATAAAGTGATATATATAATTCAAACAAACCAAATGGCTTTTATATCCTTAATCGTTAGAACAAAATATGGAATTTTTGACATTTTTTCCAAAAATATTCATTTTTAATAATGGGGTATATGCTGGAAACTAGTAATTTTACAAAAAAGTGTGTTTGACATAAATGACAGGTATTTACCTCCAGATCTCTGGGACAAAATCCAGAAATGTTTTAATCTAATCCTAGCTAACCTCACCTGACGTGACCATACCTGTTTGTCAGCAACAACAACAACACACTAAGATTCCATGAATTCCAGAGTAAAATTTTTGCTCGATGTCACTACTGAAGTGATAATGGGTTTTCCGATCCTATCACTATAAATTCATTACCCCCGCTCTTATCTCGATCTCGACAACAACCATGCCTATATTTATTATGTCAGATGATGTAATGTTCGGGTGCAAAGTGTGTGCAAAGTAGGTGTAAAAGTGAGTGAAAAGTGGGTGTAAAAGTGGGTGCAAAGTGGGTGCAAAGTGGGTGCAAAAGTGGGTGCAAAAGAGGGTGCAAAAAGTGGGGGGGGGGGTGTAAAAGTGGCACCCTATTTGTAATGTCTTATTTGACAAGTTATTTTGTGGTACCCTATTTGTAATGGCTTATTTGACAAGTTATTTTTGTCAATGTATTTAGAGGATATTTCTCTTGTTCTTGGATAGTATCTCAACCCTCTTTATGATAGCATAATGCTTACCGCCATGTTTGTAAGCAACAACAACACACTAAAATTCAAAGAATCCAAACGACTTACTCTAAGGTTAATGATTGCCTCTCAACTCCATTCCACGCCTAGTCAAAAACATTATACATTTCAAATTTTTCAAAAAAGGTAAATTGGGACAGTAGTCTATATGTTTAATCTAAAAATCATATAAAATCATATGCTAACTACAACACCTAAGTCAATCCCACTCTCAGTCAAAAAATATTTAATTGTTCCAAAAAATATTTGGAAAGTAGGCTATATTTTGAAAACTAATCATCCTAAAAAGTCATATATAGACTCAAACCAATGGCTTTTATGTCCTTAATCGTTAGAACAAAACATGGAATTTTTGACATTTTTCCAAAAAATGTTCATTTAAAAAATGGGCTATATTTTGTAAACTATGAAATTTACAAAAAAAACGTGGTTGACATAAATGACATGTATTTACCCCCTCTACCCTAAAAACCAAATCCCAGGTCTCTGGGACAAAATCCAAAAAGGTTCAATTTTGAAAGTAGACGATATTTTGAAAACTAATCATTCTAAAAGGTCATACACACTCAAACACATTTTCTCTAAGTCCTTTAACGTTAGAACAAAACTTAACACATTTTCAATTTTTCAAAAAAAAGGTCAATTTTGAAAATTGCCTATATTTTGGAAACTATGCATTTTACAAAAAAAGTTTTTTTAACGTAAATGAAAGACCTTTACCCCCTCTACCCCAAAATGAATTGTAGGTGCCTAGGACAAAAACTGTGCAGTAGTGTGTTTTGGGGGGTTCTATATCCTCCACCTCCACATTCCTCCACACAAGATGTCGGCCGTAGCCTAACCTAACCTAACCTAACCTAACCTACGAGGTGTGATCAAAAAGTTTCAAAAAGGTGGCTGCGACTTAACCAAACCTAGCCTAGCCTAACCTAACCTAACCTACAAAGTCTGATCAAAAAGTTCCAAAATGGCGGCTGTAGGTTAACTTAGGGATCAGTCCAAAGGACCCGCCCACAGGGACCCGTCAACAAGGACCCGTCCTCTGAGACCCGTAAAAAAATAACTCCCTTCAAAAAGGACCCGTCCTAAGGGGATAGTCAACAGGGACCAGTCCAAAGGGATACATCAACAGAGATCAAACAAAAGGGGTCAATCAACAGGGATCAATCAAAGGTTAAGTTAAGCTACGGCAGCCATTTTGGAACTTTTTTTTGATCACACCTCGTAGGGTTAGGTTAGGTTGAGTTAAGCTATGACCGCCACCTTGGAACTTAATGATCACACCTCGTAGGTTTAGGTTAGGTTAGGTTAGGCTAGGTTCAGTTAAGCTATGACCACTATCTTGAAAATTTTTTGATCGCACATCGTAGGTTTGGGTTAAGTTAGGTTAAGTTAACCTACAGCCGCCATTTTGGAACTTTTTGATCTCACTTTGTAGGTTAGGATAGGTTAGGCTAGGCTAGGTTTGGTTAAGTCGCAGCCACCTTTTTGGAACTTTTTGATCACACCTCGTAGGTTAGGTTAGGTTAGGTTAGGCTACGGCCGCCGTCTTGTAAGGTTAGGCTGGGTTAAGTTAAGCTACGGCCGTCATCTTGTGTGGAGGAATGTGGAGGTGGAGGCATTAGAACCCCTGCAAACACACTACTGCACAGTTTTCGTCCTAGGCACCTACAATTTGTTTTCGGGGTAGAGGGGGTAAAGGTCTTTCATTTACGTTACACAAACGTTTTTGTAAAATTCTTAGTTTCCAAAATATAGGCAATTTTGAAAATTGACTTCTTTTTGGAAAAATTGACAATGTGTTAAGTTTTGATCTAACGTTAAAGGACTTAGAGAAAATGTGTTTGAGTCTATATATGAATTTTAGAATGATTAGTTTTCAAAATAACGTCCACTTTCAAAATTGAACCTTTTTGGATTTTGTCCCAGAGACCTGGGACTTGGTTTTTGGGTAGAAGGGGTAAATACCTGTCATTTATGTCAAACACGTTTTTTTTTTTGTAAATTGCATAGTTTACAAAATATAGACAATTTTTAAAAATGAACATTTTTTGGAAAAATGTGAAAAATTCCATGTTTTCTTCTAACGATTAAGGACATAAAAGCCATTGGTTTGAGTCAATATATGACTTTTTAGGATGATTAGTTTTCAAAATATAGCCTACTTTCCAAATATTTTTTGGAACAATTAAATATTTTTTGGCTGAGAGTGGGATTGACTTAGGTGTTGTAGTTAGCATATGATTTTATATGATTTTTAGATTAAACATATAGCCTACTGTCCCAATTTACCATTTTATTTAAAATTTGAAATGTATAATGTTTTTGACTAGGCATGGAATGGAGTTGAGAGGCAATCATTAACCTTAGAGTAAGTAGTTTGGATTCTTTGAATTTTAGTGTGTTGTTGTTGCTTACAAACATGGCGGTAAGCATTATGCTATCATAAAAAGGTTTGAGATACTATCCAAGAACAAGAGAAATATCCTCTAAATACATTGACAAAAATAACTTGTCAAATAAGCCATTACAAATAGGGTACCACAAAATAACTTGTCAAATAAGACATTACAAATAGGGTGCCACTTATACACTCCCCCCCCCCCACATTTTGCACCCACTTTTTCACCCACTTTTGTACCCACTTTGGACCCACTTTGCATCCAATTTTACACCCACTTTTCACTCACTTTTCACTCACTTTTACACCTACTTTGCACACACTTTGCACCCGAACATTACATCATCTGACATAATAAAAATAGGCATGGTTGTTGTCGATACCGAGATAAGAGCGAGGGTAATGAATTTATAGTGATAGGATCGGAAAACCCATTATCACTTCAGTAGTGACATCGAGCACAAATTGTACTCTGGAATTCATGGAATCTTAGTGTGTTGTTGTTGTTGCTTACAAACAGGTATGGTCACGTCAGATGAGGTTAGCTAGGATTAGATTAAAACATTTCTGGATTTTGTCCCAGAGATCTGGGGGTAAATACCTGTCATTTATCTCAAACACACTTTTTTGTAAAATTCCTAATTTCCAACATATACCCCATTTTTTAATGAACATTTTTGGAAAAAATGTCAAAAAGTCCATATTTTGTTCTAACGATTAAGGATATAAAAGCCATTTGGTTTGAGTATATATATATCACTTTATAGGATGATTAGTTTTCAAAAATATAGCCTACTTTCTAAATATTTTTTAGAAAATTTTTTAAAAAATATAATATAATATAATATAATATAATATAATAATGGGATAAACGTAGGTGTTAGAGTTAACATATGACTTAATATGATTTTTTAGTTTAAACATATAGTCTACTTTCCCCATTCACCTTTTTTTTTAAATAATGTTCTTGACTAGGCATGGGATAGAGGTAAGAGTACGAGTTGAAAGTACCTTAGAGTACTTTAGATTTTTTGAAAGTTTAGTGTGTTGTTGTTGTTGCTTACAAACATGGCAGTAAGCATTATGTTGTGATAAAATGGACTGATATACTTTCCGAGACCAAGAGAAAAATCCACTAAATGCATTGACAAAATAACTTGTCAAATAAGCCAACACAAAATGCCCAACATAAGACCCCACACATTAACTAATACATAAGGTAATTTGTAAAATGTTAAACACTTGCATGGTATTACATTTTAGGTAATGCATGCGAAACATGAACTCACTTGTCTGTTGTATGAAAAGGACTCGTCAACAATGACCTGTCAACAATGGACACTGCTTGCACATTTTTAATTACTAGCCACCTTTCTCCACTACTAATGCAAAATGAGCATGTAAAATACAAATTGGAAAAATCCATGTTTCCATATTGACAAATAGAAAAAAACATTAAACTGAAATTTTAACAACTGTAAATGTGAAAACAACAAATTGGAAAATCCATGTTTCTATATCATGAAATTGAAAAACTTTAAACTGACATTTTAAGAACTGTAAATGGGAAATTGTGAAATTGATAAATGTGTAAATAACAAAATGCAAAATCCATGTTTCTATATTATGAAATTGAAAAACTTAAAAGTGACATTAAAAAAAACTGAAAATGGGAAATTGGAAAATTGACATATGTGTAAACAAAAAAATGAAAAAAATATCTGGTGGGGGTAGTCATCACGCTGTATAGTAACCTAGGCCTTTAAGACTAGCATAAGGATAGTTGCATGACATGTAAAACACAAATTGTAAAAAATCCATGTTTCCATATTACAAATAGAACAAAAAACATAAAATGAAAATTTAAAAAACTGCAAATGTCAATTTGGTAAATTGACAAATGTGAAAACAACATATTGGCAAATCCATGTTTCTATATCATGAAATTGAAAAACTTTAAACTGACATTTTACAAACTGAAAATGGGAAATTGTTAAATTAATAAATGTGCACACAACAAAATGCAAAATCCATGTTTTCCATATTATGAAATTGAAAAGCTAAAAACTGACATTAAAAAAACTGAAAATGGTAAATTGGAAAATTGACATATGTGTTAACAGCAAAATGAAAAAAAATCCGTTTGGGGCAGTGATCATGTTGTACAGTAACCTGTAAAACTAGCAAATGGATAGTTGCATGCACCTTATATACTTTGTGTATGTGCATTAGCCTTTGGATTAGCTTAAGTTAGGTTTGGTAAAGTTAGGTTTAATGAGGTTAGGTATGTGACCTTGTAGTTTACTCTTTTAGGAAAATGTAAAAAAAGTAAAATCTAAAAATCAAAAATCCTAAATTTAAAATGTAAAATCAAAAATCCTTAAATGAGGATTCTGCAGGTTATGACAACACGTTTATGATTTAGTCCATGTTGATGTGTGGTATCCAATTACTGCTGACTTTGCATGATCATCACCCATTGTTTTGATCAACACCTGGGGTTTCAAACTACTGCAGCGTTAGTCATAGCAATAGAACTGTGCGCTCTCTGCCATGTAGGCAACATGACACCGGAAGGAACACCTATGTAATATCCAATGAGTGCTAACTTTGTATAATCATCACCCATTGTCTTGATCAACACCTGGGGTTTCATATTACTGCAGCGTTAGTCATAGCAATAGAACTGTGTGCTCTCTGCCATGTCTGTAATATGACACAGGAAATAACAAGACGTCTTACTGTACGTACCATCTCCTCAGTTTTAACATTTTAAGAACAAGTATTATTCTCTTTCAACTACAAATGACTCGTTAGAACACATCCATCCACAAAGTTAGATCCCTTGACCTGCTCTCAAATGGCATGTGCCTCGTAGCCCTAACCTAACGTTACGTACGAACTAAACAGAATGTGACTTGTTAGCTCTTATCATGAATGTGCACAGGTGAACACTTGTGTGTTAGGTCATATTACACATGAACTTACATTTTCTCACGTAATTGCATTTCTCTGTTCCACAAGATACAAATTTGATTGCTGGATTGTATCCTGCACTGTGTATGCGATATAGCTTTGCCAGGTAGTTCTCTACATATAGCAATTTTACCACTGTTCTACCTACGCCTTTTGCTCTTTTGGCTTTCTTACGGTCTAGTGTGTGATAGACAGCATTAACTGTATATCAAACCCAGTTCACCTTTGTATTTGTAATCCAAGTAATAATTAGAAAAGGCACAAATGTAATCAGTTTTAAACGTTATCTCTGTTTTGTTTTGTTTAATATGTTTATGACATGCATATTAACCTGAAAACGAACCCCTGGTGAAAAGGCTAACAGCTTAACCACTGCACCACTATGCCCTTGTTTCTTAGTTCGACTTGTTCTAGGCCTCAGACCTGAAAATCGAGTTAAGACCACGAGTACAAGAGCTAAAAGTGCTTACCACTGCAACTCAAAAATAAATAGATAGCTGGTAACATAAGACAACCGGAAATGATTATATTTCTGTTAGCAATGCATTTTGTCATCAGCCCACTGTCTGAGCACTGACAGCAACACTGTTTAGTTTACAACAAGCGAGTGTGTGTATAGATTATTAGCCTCAAGTATTTAAAGCTTGTTGTGTGTAGCGACCATTTTGTCTCGGTAACCACTGAGCATTTTTGTGTTTTAGCTATCATCTTTAACCAATCAATTAAAGATAGTCTACTCTTAATTCTTGATAAATCAGAGTTTGCGTACACCGTTGCTCATTTATTAACCCATACTTGCAACCTATACTCTCTCTACACTGCAGTTTGATCTGAAAACAAGTTTCAATTGTAAAAGACTTGTCAGTCACCATACATGTAGCCTACACTAATTCTTTCTCTACCTAGCTATGTTTCATCACACATGGTAAACATCTCACATGTTCGTATCCAATTATTAGTTTATAAAGTCTCAGGTCAATGACATTAATGTATTGGGTATTTTGGGTAAATTCATTGGCCATGGAAAAGGGTTGACCATCCTGAGTCTCATGACATCTCACTTGACCCTCTCTAATTATTAGTTAGCGAGATATTAACAAAAGTGTAGTTAAGCCCTTTTGACAAAAATATATAATACATTCAAAAACAGAATGTCACCTCAAGTCCAACGACCTCTCATACAAGTCCCTAGCCTTATTGGTTCATGAAATATTAAAAAGCTAATGACCTATTAGTTTTGGATCTTTTGGTAATTTAAAAAAAATAACTCATCTATAAATCTGTATTCAAAAAGCCCGCCCTCTTACAAAACCCCACGTGCACATGTGTAAAAACAAAAAGCAAACATGTTTAGTCATAGTAGCGATCGGCTCTTCGCTTGCGTTTCATGTGGAACAACGTTTAATTTCAGCATAGCATTAGGGACCAGTCCAAAGGGACCGGTCTAAAGGGATTAGTCAAAAAGGACCCGTAAACAAGGACCCTTCCACAGGGGCTCGTCCACAAGGACCCGTCAACAATGACCCGTCCACAGCGACTCGTCCACAAGGACCCGTCCAGAGGGGCCTGCGTGTGCGTGCGGGGAAACATACGATTACGTCAGCAAATCATTTCATCTAGTTTCAAATTTAGCCACTACGGCGCGTGCAACACACAGAAAGTGCGTGGGAACATACGATTACGTCAGCGAAACATGAACTCACTTGCCTGTTGTATGAGTATCACTTTAATAGTGGCATCAAGCAGCAAAAGACGTTTACTTACACACAATCCATCATTATGGTAAGCATTTTTTTTCTTATCATTATAGAAATCTCCTTATTAGAATAAAATGTTATAGTGGTTCTGGTCTCTTATAGCTAAACTGTAATAGATATGATTTTTGTTGTTTCTTTATTGGCTACTACAATAAATATTCTCAATGCTATGGGGGGCAGAACTGTTGATTACAGAGAAAAAAGCTCACTGAATTACCAATGCACACTCTTTTCCGTATCATTAACATTCAAAAAGTGGACACAATGTATGGTGAACGTGTACTATGTGTTAGTGAAATTTTCAGACATTCCTTTCTACTCGTTTTAATGATATATGTCAGAAAAGTGTGCTCGAGGATCTAAATCGTAGTGGACATTCTCTATATCTAATTTATGAGGGTATAAAAACAAATAAATATATTGTACATTCTGACTTTTAAGTTAGGTTAGGCTAGGTTAGGTTAGGTTAGGTAAGGAGGGATCTGTTTAGGTTAGGTAAGGTTAGGTTAGGTTAGGTGAAGTTGGGTTAGGCAGAATGGCCGCGGTATGAATCAAAAGCTAGCTCCTGTCAGTTTTGCCTCACATGGTTGATTGTACTCCATTCCAACCCTCAGCCTAGAATTAAATTTCTTGACAGAGCCAGGACTCGAACCCGAGCCTCCACAGTAACAGCTAAAAATGCTAGCCACTACAGCAAAAAGTGGACAATATAAGGCTGGTCTTGATTGTACATGATCAATGTAAGATAACCTAATAATAATAATAATAATAATAATAATAATAATAATAATAAATATTCCATTTAGCGACTACACGGTCGAACTCCCCCTGTGACATTATTCACGGTCTCAGGGCGTGGCGGCCATTTTACGCATTAGCCCCTGTGCCAGCTCTGAATGACCCCTCCATAAGAATAACATAGGGCTGATGGCGCGTGGCGGCCATGTTACGCATTAGCCCCTGTGCCAGAACCGCCTTATATTTCCTACTTGGGGAAACTTTTGAAAACCACTTCTTGGATGGCCGAGGTGAGAATCGAACCTACCTATTCACAGTTCTGCCTCACAAAGTATAGTGTGCGCCGTTCCAACAGTCAGACCAGAATTAAATTGCTTAATCAAGCTTGGAAACTAGCCCTGGACCTCAGGAGTGGCAGCAACCACACCACAGGGTGGTCTTATTACAGAACCAATTGATGAAAAAATCCCTCCATGTAAGCTTAGACATTGGCATCCTACGTGTTGAAAAATAATGTAAATAACGTGTGGGAATAAAATACTACCTATAGGTATATCAAGCATTACATTGACATACAATAAATCAATTATATTTGTCTTGTATCTATCTCGCTGTTACAGAATATCATCGACAGAACCTAACACTTATTACCAAGAGTATACAATAGAAATTGGCAGATGAGGGTGGGGTTATCGGGCCAATGGTTCCATGGTTTTAATGGATTTTCACATTGGACTTGGTTCCACAGGACAAGAACACATTAATGTATAGTCTATAGTTACACATTGGTAAGACTATAATATGATCCTAGGCCATTAAACCTATTAGACCATGTTAAGTTTTAATAACCTGTAATTACAGTCCTACATCAGTATTGCCATTACTACCAATTCGACCAACTGAACATCCAGCCCAAACACTGCATTCCTACCATAACTTAAACCGTACAGCTTATTTTCCTGTGTATCTACAAAAATAAATAAAAAGTGCCCATAGCATGAATATGCAAGGAAACGCATCTACACATTTGTTTGTTCTTGGCTTATTAGAGGAGGACAGGTGCATTTGAATGGTATTTGGGTCGCATAACATTACAAGAGTAGACTACTTTAGCACCATGACTTTGCAAAAGTATATTCACGTTGGGCTTGGTTCCACAGGACAAGAACACATTAATGTATATAGCTACACATTGGTAAGAATATATGATCCTAGGCCATTAAACCTATTTGACCATGGGGGTGTATGTTAAGTTTAAATAACCTGTAATTACAGTCCTACATCAGTATTGCCATTGCTACCAATTCGACCAACTGAACACGCAGGCCAAACAGTGCATTCCAACCATAACATAAACCGTACAGCTTATTTTCCTGTGTATCTACAAAAATAAATAAAAAGAGCCCATAGCATGAATATGCAAGGAAACACATCTACACATTTGTTTGTTCTTGGCTTATTAGAGGAGGACAGGTGCATTTGTATGGTATTTGGGTAGCAGAGCTATACACGAGTAGTCTACTTTAGCACCATGAATTAGCAAAAGGATTTTCACGTTGGATTTGGTTCCACAGGACAAGAACACATTAATGTATATTAATGTATATAATTACACATTGGTAAGACTAAATGATATAGGCCATTAGACCTATTAGATCATGGGGGGGGGGGGGGGGGGGGTGTTAAGTTTTAATAACCTGTAATTACAGTCCTACATGGCATTACTACCTATTCTAACTAACATGTGCAAGAACTGATCTGTTTTGAATACTGTAATAATTTGAAATTGAAGGAAGGGGAAAAAATTAATGCTTAGACACGTTGTCATGAATCATGAGATTTATATTCTACTAGCAAAAGTACCCGTTCTTCGAACGGTGTTATATATTAACACCAGACATTATCAATTGAGCTACTGTTGCAATGGTTAGCGGTTTGTCATTCCTTCATAAGTTTATCAGAACGAAGTTAGTTTTCTGGGAATATCACACACACTGTTAATTTAAGGGCCTTAAAATGTGGTTTTCGGAGACCCCTTATAGACTCGCGAATGTTGTGTCTCACAATGAGAAGCGCAACATATGCTTTGATCGTCCTTCTAGGATAATTTTTATATTTCGCCTATTTTAGCAGGTATTTTGAGAAGTTTTTCCCTATATCCAACCTTCTATTGTATGAAAAGTACGGTAAGGAGTTTTATAAATGATTGGTGTATTGACTCATGTTTACCATTCCTAATTTTACGATGCACCCAGCATCCAAACACGATTTATAGGCGTACATAAAGATACACAGAAAGACAGACAGACAATTCTATTGTCTACAACATATCACCCAGATATCCAAATATGGGTATATCTACCATACGTATCAAACAAAATCATCCTTACGATGAACCCGTATGTCGACAAAAAAAAAAGATTAGTTAAAATGTGCTCTCAAACTAAATTCACCTAACGTGTACTTCCTGACGTGAAATAGATTTGAAAGCCTTGTAGACGAAACGCAATACACCTCACATAAAAAATGACCCTCTACGTTGTGTTAGGTCCCCATACACAGGAAGACATCTTTCATAAATTATAAAGGCTTGTGGTGCATGAAAATTCAGGTTCTTTAGCCTCAAATGGCCCAAATTCCTAAAAGCCGCAAAAAATGCTGATTCAATTCAGGAATTTTTGAATGTAATGTTGCTGTTTGTAGATATAATAGACTTTCTGTACTAAATGTCGCACGTGAAATTGCATGAAAAAAATCTAGGTTACCCCTTGACCCCCTTAATTGCATTGACGAATTATACAGTCTACGTTGGTTCAGCGATAACCTTATAGCCATTTGCAAACTTTCAGAGAAATGTAATACATGGAGTAGCCTAATAATAATATCGTATGGCCTCGGGTGCCAGGTGCAAGCTTCGTAATTTGACACCCAGAGGGTAGCTTGCATGTCGAAATTTCGTTGTTCCTTGAATCACTATGAAAGTCAAGGAGGGTAGATATTTAAGCTCCTTGAACACTATAGCGCCTTCTAGTAGAGAAATGAGGAACTTTATGTTGGCGGAAACTCCTGAGGTTATATGAACACGGCCTACTGAATTCAAATGGGTTCTTTGACATGCCAACATCGTATGACATACGAGTCGTATTTTTGCCGCCTTTCAAAAGTCACGTACAGGCCGGATGTTTGTTTTAGACGATTGCCCTTGACCTTGAAGCCTGCGGGTGAGCCTGTATACAGTCACTCTCTCACCCTATCACTTCACATTTGTCACCACCGATCTGATGTAATGGAATTCCAGACTTGAGCAGACAGTACAGTCCACGTCGAAGTATTGTGTGACACGGAAGTACACGTTACGTAGTTACGAACAGAACGTCATTATATTTGCCAGTGACTATACTTCAGCAATAGTGTGAAACAGCTTTATCAATCATCGGAGCGCTTGGTGCAGCTGATAACAACACAGGTACTGTAGTAACTCGCCTCCAGGCTTCCATTAAGATTTTTCACTCGTCTAAAACAAACGTCCGGCCTGTACCACGGCCAGGAGTGAACCTGCAATCTTGGGGTTAGTAGACCGACACGCTATCCACTCACCCACCGTGGCAAGGTATGAATGGAGTGACATTGCTTCTTAAAGAAATAGATGGAAAGTTGGATGCCACCCCTTGAGATAATGTTGTCATGGTTACCGATTCCCATTCCTTCATCAATTTGTTAAATTAAATTAAATTAGTTTTCTGGGAATATTTCAGATACTGTTGGTTTTATAGCCTTATAATGTAGTTTTCGAGGCCCCCAAGTTTTGTTTCTGGCACCGAGGGGCTTTGTTTCCTCGTTGTACGCCATAATATAATACTAATAATAATAATAATATAATATAGGGATAGGAGTATAATAGACCTGCCGTACCACACCCGCAGGAGTAAATCGCGTAAAATATTCTAGTGTACCCCTTGACTCCCTTAAGCGCATTATACGTATTGATGAATTTTACAGCTTAATTTGGTTCCGTGATAACCTTCTAGCCGTTTGCAAACTTTCACACCGATGTAATTAATGGAATTGCATTGCGTCTTACAGCAATAGATGGACCTCTGAGAATCTGTTGCCACGGTTACCGGCTTGTATTCGTTCATTAGTTTATTAAATGAAATTAGTTTTCTGGGAATATCTCAAAAACGGTTGGTTTTAGGGCCTTAAAATGTGGATTTCGGGGACGCTTTAGGGTCCCCGAGTTTTGTCTCTCACATTCAGGGGCTGAAAATGATCTTTGTCTCGTCCTTCTACTCCTATTTCATCACGTATTTTAAGGGGGTAGGCCCTCTTTTATGAGTGGTACGGAGAAGGGTTACATCAATGATTAGTATCTGATGGATATCTGCACCAAATTTTACGTTGATACACCCAACCGTTCTCGAGTTATAAGGGAACAAACTTGTCCACAGACAAACAAACAAACAGACAGACAGACAGACAGACAGACCAGAAAATTATTTTCGCGACCATCCATAATAAAACAGTCTGAAACGCGTAAATAACTCAAATTTTCGTAGAAATTGCGAAAAAAAACATACAAACCTTTAATTTTTATGTATGTGGAGATATACTGCACCGCTCGGGGTTGACTGTGTTTTATTGCACAAATTTAGGTTTTACTCGCTAACCGTTGGAGATACATGAAAAGTGATAAGGACCTTTTGGATAGAAAATTAAATGTTAAATCTCGTGTATTCATCAAAAGTTTGCTATTTCTTAGCGTCCTCTTTTTATTTGAAACGGAAATATGAAATTTTGAAACCAAAGGGTGTAGTGACGTCACATATGTGGGTTTTACTCGCTAACCGTTGGAGATACCTGAAAAGTGATATGGACCTTTCAGATAGGAAATTAAATTTTAAAGCTCATTTGTGCCATCAAAAGTTTGCTATTTTTAGCGTTCTATTTTTATTTGATTTGGAAATATGAAATTTTAAAACGAAAGGGTGTAGTGACGTCACTAAAATGGTCGCCATTTTTAATAGTGCAAAATATCAAAATTAAAAGTATCCTATATGTAAACATGGTAAATCAGCTACATCCATGCAAAATTTCATTTAAATCGGACCAGTGGTTCTTGCGTTATTGAGTAACACACAGACAGAAAGACAGACACACACCATCTCATTTTTATATATTAGTTTGATTGCAATGTGAAATTAATTAATTGATTATTAACACTCCTCTAGAAATTCAGTACACACATGCAATAGGCCCATTAAATATCACTGCGAGCTGTAATCAAGTTGTTGCAATGGTTTCTGGAACCCAATCTTATTCATCTTGTACTCTATTGTAGGTCTACATTATAGGCGTATTAATAATCCATTACGAGAACCCACAAGAGCCTCCGTGGCTTAGGCGGCAGCACGCCGGCCTCTCACCGCTGGGTCCGTGGTTCAAATCCCGGTCACTCCATGTGAGATCTGTGCTGGACAGAACGGAGGCAGACAGGTTTTTCTCCGGGTACTCCGGTTTTCCCTGTCAAAATTTCATTCCAGCAACACTCTCCACTATCATTTCATTTCATCTGTCATTCATTTAATCATTGCCCCAGAGGAGTGCGTCAGGCCTCGGCAGCCGGCACAGTTCATATCCTCGCCGCTAGATGGGGGCTTCATTCATTCCATTCCTGACCCGGTCGGAGACTGGAAGCAGGCTGTGGATTTTCATTTACGAGAACCCACAGTACCTAGTTCCACTACCCACTGCCAAAACATTACGGTAACACAGACTTCTTACCTGGTCATAGACTGGATCATTTCTTAGGAGAGTAATTGCCATATATTCGTCTGCTATTTCGGGAACAGCGATTTACGATTTGTTTTTTTTTCCCTTCTTCCGGTGATAGGCACAGTTCACAGAATTTGGTAGGTCTACCTATGGCATAAATAATATTGAAAGTTAATTGTTATGTCAAGTAGAATGTCACCTGCATCTAATATCAATTCAAAACTAGGCCTATATTTTTCACAGCCACTACAGAAACACAAAACTTAAATTCTGAAAATCAGCGTACTTACTCGCCATAGCAGTAGAAGAACTGTTCACTTCTCATTACCACGAAGAGGATGTGGTGTAAGAAAGATGAGAAAGAAGACATTAGCTTATTTACTGCCAATATAATTTCACAACAAGACACCATACCAAGCATTCTACACTTAAACAGAGCCGCCATGATTTCAACGCCGCCAACCCAGTAGAAAAAATGTTTATTTAATGAAAAGTGCCGTAATTATCGCCTGTGAGCAAGATAACTACAAGGAAATGTCGGCTAAGACTTCAGAGTATATTCAGTAAATGTATTAACTGAATATTGGGATATTTTGTTACTTTTAATTTCAACGTTGTATCATGCATATGTTGGCAACACGATATACAGCGTTCCAATCGGCTGACTGACGTACTACACCGATGGTACCAAATAAATCCTATCTTGTTGACACCCCTTGCTCCCCACCCTGGTATATCTTGAGGGGGATGGCCAGCTGGATTGGCCGTGTAAGATGGTTTCTGTCCGGGGTACGAAGCATAATGGTTCTAGTTCTCCCGTCACGTCCTTCACGTAATTTTTCGACACGTGCCCTATTCCACATGTGTCTTGGGCGTGTGTCCTCTTGTAGTAGAACTAGGTCACCAACGCTAATCTTTGTACCACTGTCTAGGGCTGACGAACTTAGTGGAAATTCTGTAACAGCAGCAAGTATTCTTTACTCAGTTTCCAGAAGTAGTTAGCTATTTGTTCGCGTAGTCTGAAGGTTCGTACTAGGTCATTCCTAGGTGGTTTTGGTCCAGTGGGTATCGTGGTGAGCCAATCGCCAACAAGAAAGTGGGCTGGAGTCAGTACGTCACCATTGTCACCATCTTGTGTCAGGAGTCTTGTATTTATGGTGACACTATACTGAAATTCCATGAATTTCGAGGTAAATATCAAAGTTGGGTTAATGGCACTAAAAAATACCCGATTATGTCCTCTATCAAAAAGTGTTTTTATATTTTAAGTGCCGCCATTTTTAAAGTCCTCAGCACCTCCTCTAATTGGCACTGCGTTGGCATTTCATTGTTCCATGCGCTACTCGACACGCCCCCTCCAGTTACTGCTAAGAAATTGTGTGTTTCTGACGTCTTTCTTATTGGGATTTTAAATGAAATTGAAGAATCGACTTGCAGATGTGATATTTTGCATCTCGATGCTCAGTTATAGTACATGATCCATTACTAGTGAAATAAATACTTATAACCATGGTTTCAATTCCTTGTGCTGAAATTTATTTCTTCTTTCTTTCTTTCTTCGTTTTGCCCACTTAGGGAGCGCGCTTGAACTTGTTGACTCGGGTTGATGGAGCTTTCCTCTTCTTCTCCTCCCAAAATCTCCTCATGAACTCGCTATGCCCCTTCTTACGTTCCTCCGTCCATTTTTTTCCAGTGGTCTTTTTAGCTTTTTCGGCGAAAGAGTGATTTGTAACTCGGGTTCCAAAAGTCTTGCGATTCATGATGCTATCTTCTGTAATGTTTATTTCCTTTAAGTCCTGTTTGATTTCTTCCAACCAAATGATTTTGACCTTCTTTGAATTAATTATATCAAGCAGTTTTTTTGCATATCTGGTGTTGTCCATTCGGCAGATGTGACCATAAAATTTCAATCGTCTCTTACGCACGGTATCAGTGAACTTATTGATTACTGTGTACAAGTCTGTGGTTTTCCTTTTAATCCATATACCATTAACATAAACGGGGCCATATATTTTCCTGAGAATTTTACGTTCCTGGATTTCGATTTCACCAATTTGAGAGTGGCCTCCTAGAGATATAGTTTCGGAGGCGTACAATGCTTCCGGAAGAACAACTGTCTGGTAGTGCCGTAGTTTTGCATTTCGTGACATCACTCTTTTATTATAGTGATTCCATGTTATTCGGTATGCTTTCTGAAGTTTGGTAGCTCTTTCTAAATTAGCTTTCCTGTCCAATCCAGACGGTACAATAATTTCTCCTAAATATTTGAAGGAAGGTACGTGTCTAATTATTCCATAGTTGGTCTGTAGTGGAGATCTCGGGATATTCTGGTCTCCATTTACTATGAAATGCGTCTTCTCATACGATATTTGGAGTCCTGTCTTTGATGCTAACTCATGTAACTTCTCTATGGCATACTTGGTTTCTTCACTAGTCTTGGTAAAGATAGCTAGATCATCAGCAAAAGCTAGGCATTTTACTTTTATTTTCTGTTCCAGAGTACCAATGCTTATGCCTTTGATGTTGTTTTCCCACTCCCTGATGACTTTGTCTAACACTAAGTTAAAAAGCAGTGGGGAGAGGCCGTCACCTTGTCGAACTCCGGTATGTACTTCGAAAGGCTCGGATAGTTCACCTAGGAACTTCACTTGAGATGTTGTGTCAGTGAGAGTCTGGCGGATTAAGTCCCTGGTTTTCCTGTCAACTCTGAGCTCTTCTAGGGTGTTCAGAACAGTTTGTCTGTCAATAGAATCATACGCCTTCTTAAAATCCACGAAGGTGACAAACGTGTTGGTACTGCGGCGTATTCTTAATATCGTCTTTTTGCTCCAAATCTGCTCCGAACACGATCTACCTTTCCTAAAGCCTGCCTGGTATTCACCAATCAAATGATCAGTTTGTTGTTCTACTCTGTTTAAGAGTGCTTTAGATAATACCTTGTATATAATTGGTAAAAGTGATATACCTCTGTAGTTGTTGGGGTCCGCTCGGTCACCCTTTTTATGCAACGGATGGATAATGGCATTCTTCCAGTCCTTCGGAATTATTTCGCTCTCCCATATTTCTGTTAGGAGTGTATGAATTCTCCTTATGAGGTCATCTCCTCCTATTTTCAACATCTCAGCAGTTATTCCATCGTTCCCAGGGGCTTTGTTATTTTTGAGCGATTGGATTATCTCTTTTATTTCTTGAGTTGTTGGGGGAAGTGAGTCTGGGTTTGGTACAGGTTTTTTCAAACTGCAGTCTTTCCACTGGAGGATCACAGTTCAGTAGAGTTTGGAAATAATCAGCCAGTATCTTGCAGTTCTCCTTACTGTTTGTTTCTAGTCGTCCATTACGTCGACGGAAACTTAGAGTTGGTGGTTTGTACCCTGACAAGTCCTCACGGAATGTCTTGTAAAAATTTCGAGTGTTGTTTTTCTGGAAATCCTGTTCTAACCCTTCGAGTCTGATTTTGTTGTGGGCACGTTTTTCGCGCCGGATTGTTTTAGAGGTCAGTTTTTGAGTTTTTAGGAAGTTCTCCCATCTTTCCACTGTCCGATGTCCATTCCACTGATGCCAAGCTTTGACTCGGTCATTGACGGCTTCATCGCACGTTGTGTTCCACCATCTGTGCTTTCTTTTCCTAGGTGGTTGTCCTAATTTCATGGCTGATGACTGTAATGTTTTGCGAAGGTCTGGCCACTCCCTAGGATTTTCTTCCTGTAAATCTCGTAGGAAAACCTCGGCGTTCTTCCTCAAGCAGTCCGGATCAACTCTTGGAAACCGGTTGCCTTTAGGTTTGGATCTGTTTGGTTGAAACCGAACCTTGATTTGCGTGAGGTAGTGATCCGAATCTACCACTCCCTTTCGTACCTTAACATTCTGAATCTCCAGCATATTCTTTGCGGAAATAGCCACATGATCTATCTGAAATTCCCCTAATAACGGGTTAGGTGATCTCCCGGTTTTCTTTTTGTGTAATGGTCTCATAAAGTGCGTGGACATGAGTCTCAGCATGAATAATGTACAAAAGTTTATTAGACGCTCTCCATTCTTATTAGTCCGCCGATGTGCGGGATGGAGTCCTACTATTGATCTGTATATCTTCTCTCTGCCAACCTGTGCATTGAAATCCCCTAATAAGATTTTCACGTGATGTTTGGGGATTTTACTTGTAGTTTCCTCTAGTAATTCCCAAAAGTCTTCTACATTCTGTGGATTTCTCTTATTGTCTATGTTAGTTGGAGCATGGGCATTTATCAAGGCATATGCCTTGTTGCTTGATTTTACTGTAAGCACTGAAATTCTTTCGCATGGCGATGTGAAGTCAATAACTGAATCTTAGATAGTTTTCCTCACTGCAAAAGCCGTCCCAAACATTAGTAAATTGCCTGTGATATTAATGGCTGGTTTACCCTTAAATATCCTGAAGTTTTCAGAGTCGAAATGGTTCTCATCTTGGAATCGTGTTTCCTGAATTGCTAGGATTTGAATATCAAATTTGTCCAGGACGTCAGTCAGTTGTTTGAGCTTTCCTGTTTTCAACAGGGTATTGCTGTTAATAGTACCCAAGAAGTTCTTTTTCTTGGGTCGAAGAGATTTTGAGAAGCTCCGATCCTTCTCTGAAGCATGATTTCGTTCCCGATCCCCCAGAATCCGATGATCGGGAAAGACCGGACCTGTGTCCGGGGCCTGGGGTAGTTGCGTTAGTAGTGTGTGTTCCATCATGCCTTAGTTACAAGTTGAATATACAACTAGTGGTGATCTTAAGATAAGATCACGAAATT
This sequence comes from Meconema thalassinum, assembly GCA_946902985.2. NCBI lineage: Eukaryota > Metazoa > Arthropoda > Insecta > Orthoptera > Tettigoniidae > Meconema > Meconema thalassinum. The sequence continues at coordinate 243,656,882 of OX336395.1, forward strand.
ACTACTCGATTGTTGAGATCGAGAGGTGCCTCTAGGTGTTCTCTGGCTTAAGTGTGTTTGGTCCGCGAGAGCTATTTTATTTCGCTCAAGTCCGCCGGCAAGCCGGTGAGGACCCCCCTATCCGCCACCTGGGACGCGCCACGTCGGAGTATCACCTCTCCGCCTGCTACGACAGCGTAGTAGGTTCGTAGGTTCATAATATTACTTTTTATAGTGTTACTGGTAGTAATAGATTGAACGTATGATATTTATAAGTTGAGTATGTAGCCTAACCCTTATTTATATTGCATACGTATTTTGGACAGCACTCGACCCGGTTTGTTGGTAAACAGTGAAATTGGCGGTTGTGTTTGGATTGAGCTGTTTCAGAATCTTTCTTTTGTGAACTTTCGTGTATGTATTTTCTGTAATTGAATTATCAAGAATGCCTAGGAGTAGGAGATGTCCTGGAAAATAGCCCTGGAAGAGAAGATCAACAGGTTTGGCTGTTTATTATAAGGTGGGAAAGTGTGTTGCTTCTGATGTTTCAGAAAGCAACATGCCTGTTAATTATAGGCCTATTTCATGTTCTGAAATGAAACATACTGATGGGGAAGGCAGTGAGATTTGCTCTTCTGGTATTATCGAATATAATTCGAATGATTCTGATACAATGGGCGAGCGTAAAATTAGGCCTACAGCCACTGGCAACATTCTCTAATTTCAGGCCTGAAAACATTGATGCAGATGACAGGGGGAATGATAATTTTATTATTGTGCACAAGTCTGCACTTCAGGAACTTGTTAAAAGCTTGTTTTGCAGTCTGTGTTTAACTCCATCAGTGTACGTTGAAATGAGGGTGAAAGAAGTCTGAAGGACATGACATATCTATGGTGAAAGGCAATTCTAAACTCGGTGAAGTTGCATTGATTTTTATTTTGCATTTTATGGCTTGGCAATATTTTTAAGTTCTCTTTCATAAAAGAAGTCCCTCGTCATGCAGTTTTTGTCTGATACAAGTAAACATTTACACAGAAGTACAACAGAAGTTGGTGCACAAATGTTAGTATTCATTTTTGCTGTGGAAGGTGATTCAACATTATTTTTGATCTACCAAATTCTGCTTCAGTCATTTTTTTTTTTTATTCAACATTGATTTTTAAGAAATTTAACAATTCTACATGCTAATGTATTTGTCATACAACTAACTGTGCCACTAACTTATGTTAGCATATCTATTAAAGTTTGTGAAAAATTTGGTACCAATTGGAAAAATATTTTGATGCAAGAGACTTTTTTAACGATGGTGGTAAAATGGCGTTTAAAAAATTCTTACTCAAAATGTTTTATTTGTACAATATTCAAACTTCATAATATTACTATGCTTGAAGGATCTCAGAAAAAAATGGAAAAAATTCATTGATAAATATAGAAGTTAGAAATTTCAGTACACGCTTCCGAAGTCGACGTCACTTCCGCTCCGTTGCTAAGCAACTGGAGAAATACAACATGGCTCCTATGTAGCTTGCTTCAGTCTTTGAGCCGTCATTATTTTCTATTTGTATCGTATAAAACTGTACATGCATGGATGTCCAGAGGCAATAAAGCATAGGAAAGTATATTTTTCACAGTAATTTAACATAGTTGTCCAATAAAGTTGTATATTATTGCGTACGAGATGCACATTAATTCTTAGAGCATAAGTCGTAGAGATGTGGCCTACGATATTTAACTTAAATTAAGTGAAAACATGAAAATATAACATTTCTGGATATTGCGAATCACGTCCCGTATGAATGATCAATACTACGGAAAATAAAGTACCCGTAGGCCCTACCAGTAAGTGACGAATAAAATGAACTTAAGGTCTATCAAAGCATAAGGGAACAGTTGAAATATTTGGATGAGAGTTTAGGCCAAATCTCATCAACGGCTATAGAAGGAACAAAGACTTGATTTGAATACAATTTGTGTGCTCACTAACAGGTTAGAGAAGTCTACAATTAAGGCCTATCGTCCTACCTCATTCTAAATAATGGGGCACTTTTCCTATCCTAGCTCTAAATATTAGGCCACTAAAACTGACATGAAAATATCCGAGGCTCTCACCCAATAAGTACACCAAGCTGATGACCACACTGATTATTGTTACACATTACCTGGTGTGCCACAAAAGAGCTAAATAGAATTAGCTGGTATATAGAGATTTAGAAAGAAAAAAAAGTAGCCACCCTGCATCTTCACGAGCAATCCAAGCATTCACACAATATGTGCTGGACAGTCAAAGTGATATAAGTAGCCTACTTGATATGAAGTGGGCCAAAGAGTTGATGTAGGGAAATGCTATTCCCGGTACCATAACGATGATCCATGTGCTATGGTACTTGATGGCTCACACAGTTTCCAGTTACCAAATTGAATAGGACTTTCTAGTAGCAACTTCAAACCTTTCCACAGACCACATTATGCCCAGTTTGCAGCATAAAACTGCCTCTTTCAACAGTAAGCGGCTGTATTCTGGCGTTAGATTTTACCCTCTCCAACACCTTATTATACATGAGTAAAATGCATAACATAAAGTAATTGATGCATACATGTATCAAATGGTACACTCAAGTTAGTATAGTTTGATCAGTGATTGGCCATTTGGAGGGGAGGAGGGGGAATATTTTTCCACTCTTCCACAAAGATTAATCTCCAAGGATGGAAATTGGTCTGCATGACTATGTTCCAATCCAAACAATGAAAATGAGGGTGATGGTTCTTATGGTACTGAAGAGTGGGAAAGAGATAATTAGGTTATTAGCCCATGGAGTAAGGAAATAAAACATAATTGGGCAATGATATAGAAATGTACACAATTCTTGGTGGAAAATATATTCATTACTTACCACAAGCCTCAAATTTAACTAGGTAGTTAACTCATTGTAAATGTACCGGTACAGTATGATATCTCTGACAGCCTTACTAATGCAGAGGTAGCCATATTATACCTTAGGTTTGAGTTAAGCAATGAATTTAATGAGATAGGCCTATACAAACAAAAACATTATCTAGAAAATATTTATGCTACCCACCCCTTCATGATTAAAATTCATTACTTGACCAACAGAACTAAATAAATTGAGCCTAAATTCCTGTCAGGGGCTAATGGCCTCAATAACCACCAACACCACCTACCTGCCATTTGGTACCGTATTACATAATTCTTCACAACCTGTGATAAAATCACCAGTTAAAACTCCAATTAAATTCAGTTGCTCAGTAACAAAATGGTCTATTGTGAGGGTCAAAAAACAGATCCACACTTCTGCAGGAGCTTGTAAGTTGAATCGCAAAGGAGTAGCCTACTTCCCAATAATATACCAGTACTTCCTGATATCCATTAAATATGTTTGGTATAAACATTGCAGTTAGGTATTAAGCCTCGATATTTTGAATAGCAATATAGTTTTATTATATCTCATAAATGTACAATACTGTAGCATTCCATAACTTCATTCAACTAGCCTAATTTTACTGTCAAATGTTTGAAAAATTGTCGAAATAAGTAATGCACAAGAAACGTAGGTACGCACATACAGTAGGTTATTATATTTCAACTTTTATTGATAACTTTATAGCACCACTGACTTGTTGACTGATACTTCATGCTGAAACGTTTAAAACATTTTCTAACAATCTTGACCTAATGCCATGGTAGCCTGGTTCGCCACTATCCTCATCGCCTCATTTCTTAACACCACTGACTTTTTCACCGAAATTTCCCTGACAATCACAACAAGACTTGCCACCCCATCACTTCAGAATTAAGCAGTATGCATTGGCTTGAATAATGTCACTGTACGGTACAGTACATACTGTATCTTTGTTGCAGGGTGTAGGCCTAGGCTAATGGTACATGATAATTGTTTTCTGAAAAGGCAAAAAAATAAAATATTTTGGCAGAAATTTTCAGTTAAGAATAGGCCTAATTGTTATTTGGAAACACAATTCACTGCTTAAATAAATTAAGTGAAAAAATCATGACTCAGAAAAGTTGTAGGAGAAAATGTATTGCTGTTAGTGAATCAGATGTAAGGTTATGTAGGTTGTCGTTTATAATACTTATAGTACAAACCATATTTAATTACAACTACACTGCCCACATGAACCAAAACCCCTTTGGGACATATTTGTCCTGAATACCTCTCTATATTATATACCCACTAAATTATGTTATACATACATATTTATTTGTAGTACCCGCCATGGAATTCTTGCCTCGGGAGTGAGGTCGACTTTATTCATACTATCTCGCAAAATTCTCGTACTTTATTCATAAAATTTCACTTTTATTTTGTAGCTCCAACATTGTGGATGATCTTCACGGGAGGCGTTTGCCTTATTTCACGCATATTACATCTTTTTATCAACAAAATTCAAGGCACTGCGCAGCCTTAGTGCAGCTTCATATGTATAAAAAAAACTAGCAACCAGTTGTTTGGGTCGAATGTGGCTGTGCCCATGCGGTTGCTAGGCGCGTTACTTCGGCAGCGTATAGTGTACTCACTAATTTCTCTCCTGGCCGTGGTAAGTGATTTTTGAAAGGCGGCAAAAATACGATACGCATGTCATACGATGTTGGCATGTCAAAGAACTCATTTGAATTCAGTAGGCCGAGTTCATAATGGCAAAATTAATCTCGGGAGTTTCCGCCTACACAAAGTTCCTCATTTCACTACTAGAAAGCGTTATAGTGTTCAAGGAGTTTAGATAGCTAACATAACGGAACAATGAAATTCGACATGCAAGCTACCCTCTGGGTGTCAAATAACAAAGCTTGCACCCGGAACCCTAGGCCATACGATATTATTACTAATTTCTCGATTAATAGGCTGCATTACTAAGAGGTTAAAACATGGAAAAAGTTCCTTCAGTGAACAATTCTTTTACCCAACCCCACAGTCGAAATATGTCGTTGTGGAGAATCTCTGGTAAAATGTGTCGGGGAAACCTAAAATTATCATAACTAGTTGGTTTAGGTTACAAATAACTGGTCTAACAAAATATATTGCATTTAAAAAAAAATTGGGCAGATATGGGTTCAAGTCCCCACCCTCAATTCTAGACCCTCTAAAAATGTTACGCTACTGCAGTCACCATGACGACTTTGGTGGCGTAGTCGGTAGCATGTTGAACTGCTATGCCCAAGATCGCAGGTTCAAACCTGGCCGAAGTCATCGGATCTTTAAGAGTATTAAAATCCTTCAGTATGCCTTCCATTGGAGGGGAAGTAAAGCTGCCGGGTGCATATCAAAGACTTATGGCATCAAAAAGAACTTACCACAACAATTGGTAGTGTGTAGCCAAATTTGTAGGTTGTATTTGGTTAGAAACGCTCTATCAAGTTCCAACGTTCGCCGCTAGGTGTCTTGACATCTGGTAGCCAAAGTTGGAACTGCTTGAAATTGAATTTGTTGGGAGCCAATGGGCGTTAAAATACCCTGGTATGGCCATTAGCAGCAATTCAAATATAAATAAACTATTCACCATGGAGTGGTTTTCAAATTCAATACACCCAACTACTTTTTGGACTGTTCCAAGTCCTGTGACTTATTTGTTCATTTTCAGCAATCTATATCAATTACTCATTTGGTCAACTCCATTTCCAATTTAATTTTGCTATTTTTGAGAGATTAATGTTGTACTACCTCCTTTACAGGTGACCCAATGCAGCAGCCATCAGTGTATTGTATTTGGCTACCATTCTGCAAAATCAGAATCTGAACCTTATATAAGTTCTCTGTTTATCTGTCAATAAATATGTTTTGTTTCCTGAGCGATCTAGCTAGCCTTGCGTGTTAGGACGATACTGATATACTAAATTTCAAATAAGTATATATATATATATATCTGATGGTGCTATGAAATAGGAAGGTGTTTTGCTGTAATAAAAGGAAAGAATTAAAGAATTATTTCACTTCTGTGTTATTTTTTCCAGAAATAAGTAACCTTCCTTTCATGAATTAAATGATGCACGAAAGTAGTGCCTCAGCATTAAAGAAGTGTTATGGTTCAAGCAGAAATACCAACCAAGTCAGCTTTTATATGTTTAAACACCGGTGAGAGAACAATCTAGGGAGTTGCGTGTCAAATGAATCTCATTATTGCGGCAATAGTGTGTCCAAGTTTCACAGCCATACAGTAACGTTAAGATGAAACAGCATTATACACCATGAGTAGGGAACTACTAAACCCTCGATGCCTTCCATCGAGAGGTAAACCCAAATCAAAAACACATTTCCTTGTATCGTGATAAGTCACTCGCCTTAAGGTCAGCAATATTCTCATCACCATCATTGTAGTCTTATTTTGCTGCTAACTTTCTCGACTAAAACCTTTTATAGTTGTCAACATGTAACAAGTTTAAAATTGCTTATGATTTTCTTTAGAGGTAAAAAGGGAAATTTTCCCTACAAAAGCATGGCAACCATAGATTTTAGAGTTCAGAATTATGTAGGCCTACAGTAGAGTCCAATCCTCACACCAAAATTTCCCAGAACCATTTTGCTTCTGCCCCGATTATATGGTGACATTGCTCAAATAAATGAGCAAAATTATATGTTTTCTAGTAGTACATGTCCATACCACTAGAGGCTGCTTTCTTGCATCTTCTTTCTGATTGGTGTGACAGAATCTTCTGGATAGAGACTTAATAAAAAAAAAAAATGTCCACACAAGGGGATTTAAGGAAGATGAGAGGAAACCAACACGTCGTATTTGGAGGGAGATTACAACAATTGGTGAAAATGAACTATTGGGTCAGGAGGAAAGCTCGCAAAATGTGGATTCCGTGTGATCCTAAGTGACCCATTCGCGAAGAGGAAGAAGAAGAAGAAGAAGAAGAAGAAGAAGAAGAAGAAATACATTGAATGTACTGATTAAAAAGATGCCAATTTGGTTTTTGGCTGTAAAAGAGATTTCTCATGTTGAAAGACAACATTCAGTCAACCATAAAAAATAAATATTTTAGACTGGTAAATGAATTAGTTTAGCAAAAAGAAAACTAACTCAATATTATTTTAGCATTTGTCCTTCAACGTTCAGGGGTTCACTTTTGTGGCTCTTGTCTCCATTTGGCACATTCATGTGCCTGATCACAGGGAGATCCAACGATCTTCAGGTTATTTTGCAAGGTGTCAAGCTCTCGCTATGACAGATGTGTTTGCTAGTAGTACATCCAAGGTGTCCACAGAATTTTCAATTTCAATTTTCCTGACTGGCAGTCGTGGAACGGCAATTGCAGCTAGCTATCAACCGGGTCGACAGGTGGGCTCACGACCGGGGTTTTCGTTTTTCAGCAGCGTCCATTTTTGTCGGCTCCGGAAGCTACATTTAGACCCTACATCTCACGGATGCTGCGTTGCCGTTCGTTGACACTTATTGCTTCCTGGGGCTCCATTTTGACAGCAAATTAACGTGGCAGCACCACATACGGCAATTGAAAATGACGTGTCTCAGGAAACTGAACATGCTCAAGTTTCTTAGTGGCACTACGAGGGGGCCGACCGTGCGGTGTTGCTATGGTTCTACCAAGCCCTCGTCCTGTCCCGGCTAGACTATGGTTCTGCGGCATACGGTTCAGCAAGGCCGGCAACCTTGAAAATGCTGGACAGTATCCACCATAGTGGCGTTATGCTGGCTACCGGTGCCTTCCGGACCAGCCCGATAACCAGCCTACTCACCGAATCGGGTGTTCCACCTTTAAATTATATACGCCAACATATGCTGCCAATGTGCGTAAAATGTCGCAACACCCGACCTATCAAGCTCTCTTTGGTACCCAAAACCACCAGGGGTACGCCAACCGGCCTCGTGCCACTCGGCCGGTTGGTATTAGACTTGATAGCTCGTGTACTGAAATAGGAGTGGCTGTAGGTCCATGTATGATCCGGGCATCTAGCGAGATGCCTCCGTGGCAAGTCCCGAGTCCGGAAATTTGGTTAGATCTGCACCGAGGACCTAAGGTGAACACGGATGCCTCCGTTCACCGGAGGCAGTTCCACAGCATAGTTCACCAATTTCCGGGCACTGGCATTCTCTACACGGATGGTTCGAAGGTGGACGAGAAAGTGGGTTGTGCTTACGTTATTGATGGTGCAAATACCAAGATCTCTTTGCCAGAGGCCTGTAGTGCGTTTACTGCGGAGCTCGTTGGCATCTATGAAGCTCTGCAGATTGCACTACAGGATGCACGAATCCACTTTCTCCTGTGTACCGACTCTTTGAGTTCGTTGCAGTCAATTGCTACATGTTTCCCGCAACACCCCCTAGTGCAGCGAATCCACGACCTACTAGCCGGGCTGTGCCACGCTGATACTCGAATCACCTATCTGTGGCTTCCAAGCCACATGGGAATTGCGGGAAATGAGTTAGCGGATCAAGCTGCAAAAGAGGCGGTATCACTACCACCTCGACCAATGGAGGAACCTGCTAGAGATATTCGCTCTCAGTTACGCCTACAAGTTCTGGCTTTTTGGGAGAGTCGGTGGCTAGCTGACCCACTGCCAAGTAAACTGAGAGCGATCAAGGGAACTACTCGCGTGTGGCGGAGTTCTTTCCGGTCACGGAGAGAGTCCGTCATTTTGTGTAGGCTAAGGATAGGTCATACAAGATCCACTCACTCGTACCTAATGAGAAGGGAAGACCCCACCACTTTGTACCTGTGGAGCCGTTTTCACCGTGGCCCACATTTTCACCGAGTGTGTGGATCTTGCTGACTTACGAAGAAACCTTGGTTTGCAGATGACACTGAAACTTAGTAGTGTGTTTGAGCCGGTTCAGATCCCACCACCACCGCTCCACCGCTGGAATACAAAAATGGCAATATCTTGCGAACCAATCAGGCTAGATACTTGTACGAGGTGTCATTGAACTCGGGCTGACACGCCCTTTCCAATGGACAACATATTTCCACTACAAAAATAAAACCTACCCCTACTAGAGGGTGAAATTTTAATTTTTTTGAGAATCTCTCTTTCCAATTGCAACATGTGAGAGTTTGAATGCCGATATGGAATGAAACGTTGTTCTACATAAGGTGCATGTGTTCGGTGGATAGCCGCTATGAATTAACATGCTTGTTTTTTGTTTTTTACGCATGCCCACTCAGGGCTTTTGTAAGAGGGTGGGGGAGTGGATCCCTATGGATGGGTTATTGTTGACAGGTCATTGTTGACAAGTCATTGATGACAGGTCCTTGTGGACGAGTCCTTGTTGACAGGTCCCTGTGGACGAGTCCTTGTCCCTTTGGACTGATCCCTTTGGACGGGTCCCTTTGGCCTGGTTCCTACGGACGAGCCCATGAATTTATTTAAATTATGTCAAAGGGCCTAACTACATTTGTGTGTGTTGAATTGACGTTGTTCACCACTACTATAATGGGATAACGATATGAAAGGAAAGTGACGAAATACATGTGAACACACAAGGGATCTAACTTGGTGGATGGATGTGTTCTAACGAGTCATTTGTAGTTGAAAGAGAATAATACATGTTCTTAAGATGTTAAAACTGAGGAGATAGCACATGCAGTAAGACGTCTTGTTACTTCCTGTGTGTCATATTACAGACATGGCAGAGAGCTCGCAGATCTGTTGCTATGACTAACACTGCAGTAATTTGAAACCGCAAGTGTTCATTAAGACAATGGATGATGATCATGCACAGTTAGCAGTTATTGGATATTACACAGGTGTTCCTTCCAGTGTCATGTTGCTGACATACCAGAGAGCGCACACTGCTGTTGCTATGACTGACGCTGCAGTAATTTGAAACCCCATATGTTGATTAAGACAATGGGTGATGGTCATGCAAAGTCAGCAGTCATTGGATACCACACAGGTGTTCCTAGTGTACTTTGGACTCTCAACTGTATTGGGAAAGGAATTGCAATGATCTGCAAAAACTGCTGACACGAGCGATGAGAGTTTATATAAGAGGGGTGTCATATATCTCCCTACTGTCAGTCTTTATTACTCGCTTTGAGTGAACAGTGCTCTATTACTGCTCAAGAGTTGTAAAAAAAGCCGTTTTGGTAGAAAATCATTAAATTATTTTGCAAGGTAAGTACTTATTATTAATGGATTGTAGTCTTTATTACTAATTGATGTTGAAGTTATTGATTGGAATGTATTTATTGATTGATTGATTGATTTGTTTACAGATAATTGGGTACCTGTAGGTTACCAGATTCCTTCAATCTGTTCATTCAGTGACAGTAGTTGATCAATTATAAAAAGGTAAGTGCCCCCCTCTAATTTTCCAATGTTCACCACTACATGTTAGTGAAAATGGTATATTTGGCAGTTAAAAGTTGGAACTACTTGACCATGGTGTCTAAAGCTAATTTTGTAGGTTAGACTTTGATTACCGCTCTATTAAGTCTGAATGTTCATTGCTAGGTGTCAGTGACAGAGGGAATATTTAAAGACTTAACCTCAGTTAACCTAACATAACCTAACTTTACCTAACTTAACCTTGTCACGTGACATGTTTTACAAGTTTAAACTTGTTTTAAGACTGGCTATGACGTCACACTTAGCTCACTTAACTGACGATCGCTGGTTTCTATCACGTGACATGTTCTACAAGTTTAGACTTGTTTTAAGACTGGCTATGACGTCACACTTAGCTCACTTAACTGGTGATCGCTGGTTTCTATCACGTGACATGTTCTACAAGTTTAGACTTGTTTTATGACTGGCTATGACGTCACACTTAGCTCACTTAACTGGTGATCGCTGGTTTCTATCACGTGACATGTTCTACAAGTTTAGACTTGTTTTAAGACTGGCTATGACGTCACACTTAGCTCACTTAACTGGTGAACGCTGGTTTCTATCACGTGACATGTTCTACAAGTTTAGACTTGTTTTAAGACTGGCTATGACGTCACACTTAGCTCACTTAACTGGTGAACGCTGGTTTCTATTACGTGACATGTTCTACAAGTTTAGACTTGTTTTAAGACTGGCTATGACGTCATACTTAGCTCACTTAAATGGCGACTGCTGGTTTCTACCACTCTATCAAGTTCCAATGTTCATCGCTAGGTGTCAGTGACAGTGGTATATAGTAACCTCAGTTAGAAATACATGAAGTTAGACTTGCTAGGAGTTCACAGATCGATTTAAATACCCTGCTATAACCATTGACTGGAATATAATTAAACTATTTATATTGTACTTTTGTTTATCATTTATTAACATTTATGATTTCTTTCTTTTATAGATAACTTGGATAGTAATAATCATGTTCAAGTGTGGTGACTGTAAGAAACAGTTCTCAAGACCTGACAGCCTTCAACGACACGCAAATGCTAAACATGACATTAAAATGTTTGTGTGCAGTCATTGTGCTACAACATTTAACAGACAGGATAGTCTTGGACGGTGTAAATCTAAAGCATGTCAGTTCAGCACCATTTTCGTGTTCAGTTTGCGATCTTGGATTTTCTGCTGTAAAGCGATATCAATCCCACATGGTTGAAGTGCATGGAGAACAACAGGAATTGAAATCTGTAAAACCATTAACTAGCACGGAACCTTTAAATGAATGTGATGCTCAAAAGCGTAAAAGTTCTCAAGATTGTGAAAATAGTTATGCATCAAAAAGAAAGAAGGATGGTGAACCTTCAATAACACATTGTGATGTATGTAATATTGATATACCTTCTTCAATCATTCATGGACATTTACGCAGTATTCAACATAAAAATAACGCTTGCTATGAAAGAAATTCTGGAAATGTTCAACAAATCGGTAGTGCATTTAAAAGTCGAATTGCTAGTTATGGACTTCATAGTGAAGAAAAAACTCAAAGTATTGAATCATTTTAAAAAAATGTTCAACCTACTGTGTTTGGCTTGGTAGGTAATGTTTTATTAGAGCATAAAACAATTAAAATGAATTTTGAACTTTTTGGACTCTATGTAAAAACTGGGAGCGAAGGTGAAATTACGGATATCAAATCTTTTAATACAAAAAAACGTAATTGTTAGTGAATCAACTAACATTAGTGATATATATATAAATATTTCAAGTGCTATCATTGTGAAGAGTGAAGAGTTCCAGGAAAGGGAGTCAGGTTGGGCGTTAGTTGAAGTACTTTATTTAGAAACCAACATGAATACATATAATCCCCTTCGAGCATCATCATCATCATCATACGTTGATTTGCCATGATGGATCAAACGTAAGCATGCTTGTGTAAACGTTATGAATAATGATGACGCATGCTTTGCATGGGCTGTAACCTCAGCTCTCCATCCAGCAGTGGGACATGTGGAGAGAACATCATCTTATCCTCACTATTCTTCAGTGTTAGATTTAAAAGAAATAGAATTTCCTATGGCGATAAAATACATTCAACGTTTTGAAGAGCTGAACAATGTAAGTATTAATGTTTATGAAATTGAAAATAAGAGTATAGTTGGTCCTCTATATTATACTCAGGAAAAAAAAGGATGCTCATGTAAATTTACTTTACATAACCGAAGGTCAAAATGCTCACTATTGCTGGATAAAACATTTAAGTAGACTTGTCGGTAGTCAGCTATCAAAAAGAGAACATAAGAAGTGGTTGTGTGATGGCTGTTTGCTACATTTCCAGAAAGAGGACCAACTAACTCAACATCAAAAATGGGGGTGTAATCATGTGTGTACGGTATTACCGACTCCTAAAAATAACATTATAAGATTTAAGGATTATTAGAAACAGCTTCGAGTACCATTTGTTATATATGCTGACTTTGAAGCTTTGCTAAAACCATTTAATACATGTTCATCAAATCCAGCCCAACCTTTCACCAACACTACTCACATTCATGAACCTTTTAGCTTTGCATATTATATTAAATGTAGTTATGATGACTCTTTAAATAAGTTTGAGCTCTATAGAGGACCTGATGCACCTAAAGTTTTTATGGAAAGGCTTGAGAAAGATGCCATTCGTATATCCTCTATTTTAAATACGATCATTCCAATGGAGCCACTAACTTCCTCAGAGCAAATGAATTTTGAAACTGAAACTAATTGTTTTATATGTGGTGAATGTTTATATTCAGACAGGGTTCGCGATCATGACCATTTAACAGGAAAATATCGTGGTACTGCTCACCAAGAATGTAATTTAAATTATAGAGTAGGTAAATTCATTCCGGTCATTCTACATAACGGTAGCAAATACGATAACCACTTTATTGTTAAAGAATTTGGAGTTTCAGATGTGAAAATTGATGTGATTGCAAATAATAAGGAACAATACATATCGTTCACAAAATACATCAAAACTAGCAATAAAAAAACATTAAACTGCGATTTTTAGATTCATTCCGCTTTATGCCGAGTAGTCTTGATAAGCTAGCTAGTAATTTAAAATCAGATCATTTTCATGAAATTCATCGTGTCTTTCCTAAAGAAGATGATTTTAATTTGATTCGTCAAAAGGGTACATTCCCTTATGAATATATTAACTGTGTGGAACGTCTGGAGGAGTGTTGTTTACCACCGAAAGATGCATTTTTCAGTTCCTTAAACACAAGTCATATCAGTGATCAGGAATATTTACATGCACAACGTGTATGGACTCAGTTCCACATTCAAACTTTAGGAGAATTTTCAGACATATATTTGAAGACAGATGTGTTATTATTAGCAGATGTTTTTGAAAATTTTCGAAATGTTTGTATGAAAACTTATGACCTTGATCCTTGTCAGTATTTCACTGCTCCTGGGTTAAGTTTCAGTTCAATGTTGAAAAAAACGAAAGTAAATTTAGAATTAATGACTGATATAGGCATGATCAATTTTGTAAAATCATCAATTTGAGGTGGATTAAGCCAATGTAGTGGACGGTACTCTAAAGCGAATAATAAATACATGCCTAGCTACAACCCTTGTGAAGAGTCAAAGTATATTGTCTACCTCGATGCAAATAACCAATATGGTTGGGCTATGAGTCAATATCTACCACTGAAAGATTTTCGCTGGCTGACAAAACCTGAAATTGATGTCTTACATGTTGACACTCTTAATGATAACGATGATAAAGGATATATTTTAGAGGTAAATCTTGAGTACCCTAAAGAGTCACATGATGATCATAATGATTTACCATTTTGTCCTGAGAATATGAAATCTCCATACATCTCATCACGAACAAAAATGTTAATTGCTAATGTAAATGATAAATGTAAATATGTAATACATTATCAAAACTTGAAACAGTGTCTACAGCATGGATTAAAATTAACTAAAATTCATCGCGTATTGCAATTTCATCAGTCAGCATGGCTCAAACCGTATATTGATCTAAACAATAATTTAAGAACACAGTCAACAAACGCGTTTGAAAAGGATTTTTATAAACTCATGAATAATAGTGTTTTTGGAAAGACTATGGAGAATGTTGATAAACGAGTTGATGTAAAGCTGATAACAAAGTGGGAGAATGATGGTAAAAGGTATGGTGCGAGCAACTTAATAAGCAAGCCTAACTTTCATAGCTGTTCAATTATTCATGAGGATTTAGTTGTAATACAAATGAATCGTCTTAAAGTAACTTACAACAAACCCATATATGTGGGTTACAACATTCTGGAATTGTCAAAAACACTTATGTATGAATTTCACTATGATTATGTAAAGAAAAACTATCTTGATAATGCTAAATTACTCTACACAGACACAGATTCTTTTATTTATGAGTTTAAAACTAATGATTTTTATGAGGATATCAAAACTGAGCTAAATAGGTTTGATACAAGTGACTATCTAGAGGATAATATTTACCATTTACCTCTAGTAAACAAAAAGGTTCTTGGGAAATTTAAGGATGAATGTGCTGGTGTTATTATAGACACCTTTGTAGGCACAAAATCTAAATCATACAGCTATATGACAATTGATGATGTAGTAGTAAAAAAATTAAAAGGAGTGAAAAAGAATGTTGTTAGTAAAGAGTTAGATATAAGTGATTATAAAAACTGTATAGTTAGTATCCCACCTGTATTATATAAGAAAATGTGTGTATTTAGAAGTAAAAATCATCAGCTACATACCAATTTGTTGAACAAAGTTGCTTTAAGTAATGAAGACAACAAACGATTCATTATACCCAACACATTTAATACTCTTGCTTGGGGAAACAGTCGCATTGACGACTATTACTTTTCTTAAGTCTAATGATCACTATATTGTAATATTTGTAGTGTGTTTTAACTTGTAATATTTTTTGTAAAAACTGTAAGTAGAATGTATAATGTTAGGCTACTGTAGATTAGTAAAAATAAGATAAGTAATACATTTTAGTGTAAAATGTTTGCTTTTGTATATTATGAAAAAGATTTTAAAAAATTTACAAAATGTGTGAACTAAACAAGGGGAATGTAAAAAATGTAAAGTGGAAATTGTAAATATCCATGTGTGAAAAAGTGAAATGGCTATCACCATTTTAAAATTAAAAAGACATTGTGATCTAGTAAACCTTGTTTTTTATTTCACAACAACAAAAATGTACAGAATGTGTAAACTAAACAAGGGAATGTAAAAAATGAAAAGTGGAAATTGTAAATATTCATGTGTGAAAAAATGAAATGGCTATCACCATTTTTAAAAATTAAAAGATATAGTGATTTGGTGAACCTTATTTATATTTCACACAAAAAATGTACAGAATGTGTGAACTAAACAAGGGGAATGTAAAAAATATAAAGTGGAAATTGTAAATAATCATGTGTGAAAAAATGAAAAATGAAGAAATGGCTATCACCATTTTTAGAATTAAAAGACATTGTGATCTGGTGACCCTTATTTATATTTCACACAAAAAATGTACAGAATGTGTGAACTAAACAAGGGGGATGTAAAAAATATAAAGTGGAAATTGTAAATAATCATGTGTGAGAAAATGAAAAATGAAGAAATGGCTATCACCATTTTTAGAATTAAAAGACATTGTGATCTGGTAAACCTTGTTTTTATTTCACAACAACAAAAATGTACAGAATGTTTAAACTAAACAAGGGGAATGTTAAAAAATGTAAAGTGGAAATTGTAAATATTCATGTGTAAAAAAAATGAAATGGCTATCACCATTTTTTTAAAATAAAAGACATTGTGATCTTGTAAACCTTGTTTTTATTTCACAACAAAGAGAGCTTTACAAAAATAGAATACAAAAGAAATACCAATTCTCAATCCTTTTCAATGTCCGTGTCCACTCATTATTAACTTTCCTTTTATAACACTAATCACAATGACGACTGCCAACCTCTCTCCCACTGAGACATCACAGGATGTCAAACGTTGTTTAGCTTTTCAACGATACTTTATCCGCTACACGTCTTAATGCAGAATGACTGTGGTGATAAGAAAGGTGCATGCATGATCCAAAGGATTAATAGGTATATCACTATGCTGCAAAGGTTCTTCAAGACAAGTTCCAGGACTACACAAATAATAACCAGGTAGGTAGATTTCAAAAGTCAAGTATTGAATTACTTTGTTAATGACGCCATTGCCAGTACAGGTCTGGCATATCCTTTTCCATTGATGGTAAAAAGGTTTGATCTTCCTCCTCTGTGGATGATGTTTGTTGTTGTTGCTTTTTTTCTTCATCACGCCCGTGGTATGAGGAAACAAAGTCTTTACACTGACTTTTATGACCATGATACAGTTTGACTAGCTGACAAGTAGCACACTGTCGCATAGAGGGTATTTTTGCCATAGCCACTTGCTTATGGTGATCATAATCCGTACATGGTTGCAATTCACTTAACACAGGGTCTTGAGTCCATGATTTTGGTACATGTTGCCAGATTTCTTTCACTGCATTTGCTGCGACATAATAAATGAATGATTTTGGAAGAGCCAATAATTCTTCTTTAGTAAAACTGTCTAGTTTCTTTTTACACACAAGGAACTTTCCAATCGCTTTATCGGTAGCATCCCCTTTCTCCATGGTATCACGTTGATGTTTACACCTCGCTTGTAGAAATCTCACTGGTGTCATTCACAGGTAAACCTTTAGTTTTAATTTTATTTAACAACTCCCAGCAGGCATTGGTGGTTAGCCAATGAAACAATTGCCACACCTGTGCCAGGGCTTTATGGGTAATATTGTCACAGGGGCAGAGGTCAATGAGTGTTTGCAGCGAGGGACAGCCCATGTCCATTAAATCGATACATTGACAGTAAGACACCAAAAATTGTTGTAGCCATTGACGTTTTTCACTACCTTTCACAAATACTACATGGGCAGAAGACAAGTGAGCTTTCATGACTATGTCCAGGTGCTTATATGAAATGGTTCCTTGCTTCCAGTCTAGTTGCATATGAGTTTCAATCCACTGGGTTTGTTTACGGTCTTTATCACACAACAAATCAAACGCATAAGGTGGTTTAAACACCAAATGAGTAGCTTGTGATATCCAAAAAGTGGAACAATCGATGATGGCCACTTCTTTAAATATACATTTGTTATCTCCAATTTTAAACCCTTGACAGTCGACAATCAGTGTACGCAACATGTTCACTCTTGTCTGGATCAAGTCCAACTGACCACAGACTGACAGTTGTTCAGCAAGGTGTACCCATGTCATTTACTTACATTCCATTCTAGTAAAAGAAAAGAAAAACATCGAGTAGTCACTATAGAGGTTAGGATATGACAGGGGGGGGGGGGGGGGGCATAAGAAATAATAATATAACAACAACAACAACCATTTTTTTATTTCATTATTTTATTAGCATAACAAGTTTTACATTCTTTTTTCATTCTAGGATAGAGGCGGTACCATCTCATACAACAAAAAAGTATTTTGTGTTTATAGTGTCCATAACACCGATGATATCCCAATGTCTCTAAACTGGATGTTTTTAACTGTGAGCTGCTCACTGAAGCACTGCCGGCACCATAAAGTCCACACGTATCATAACTTTTTTCATCACTCAGAGGCATGAGTGAGGGGTAACTTGAATGACAGGGTATATTACCCACCTCCATTCTGCACATGTAGGGGCAGGCAGGTGACCAGCGCTGATGTTCCTGCATGGGTTCATCGCTCTCTTGCCATTGGTCTAAGATGATGGGACAAAACACACATTTCACTTCATCTCTTCTTTTTAAATAGTAGAATTCAGCGGCTGCTAAGGCTAGAGGGTTTAGGAAAGGCACCGGCCACGTCGCAAAGGTCTTGAAACGTTGTTCCTCAGATTTTAAATTCATGGATGTAACTTCTCTTGAGGCTTGAAAGCAAGACATGACTGAGTGGTTTGATGTGTGTTGGCCTGCTATTTATACACTTGTCACTTGGTTGGACAGTGGATAATAGTTGACTTGTTTGTGATGAATAATCAAACAGTAGGCCGTGGTATTGGCTGGAACATTGTCATGCGTTTCAAAATCTAGTCGAATGTCAATATTGGATGGTTTGACAGACTCTTCCAAGTAGGAACAGTCAAAGACAATCAGTGGCGCCCTTGTCTTAAAAGCTTGGGGTGATAACATTGGACATTTCTCTTTTTGATAATACGACCATCTAAATTTAGAAAACAAGTCGTAAAGGGGGGCAAACTTATTTTTTGAAAAATCTAAATCCAGCCCTTCATAGGGAAACACAGCACCGTTGAGGAAAAGACGTGCATTTCTCAATTGCAGGTGATCAAATTGCGTGACATCTTTGGTTTGTTGATACTTGCGATTCGTTTGAAAACCCACAATCATGTAGAGAGGTCTCTCTGTATAGCGGGCTGTTTTTATAGACCAACTGTGTGTGTTGGTGGTGGGCAATAACGGGTACTCATGGAGTGCCCAGCTTCTAAATTCCATGGGTAGAGGTATATCTCTCTTTACCATTTTGAGTATGTCCAGTTTTTTGCTATCGTTAAGGGTCACATGAGGCACTTTCCATATCAAGCGTTGTAGTTGAATTTTTGAATCAATGGGGGCATTGTCGACTCCCTTGAGTGCATTATTATCACTCCTGTCTCTCACCAGATAAAGCACCTGCCTTGCGTTGACCACAATGCGCTGGTGATCTTCAGCAAAGCCTAAAATCAGTTTAAGAGGTAAATATCCAGTGAAGGTGCCATCGGTGTGTACCATCCAGTCATTGGTCGAGTCAGGGCACCAACCCGCCATGCAAAGTGTTTTAGCTTCTTCCTCACTATAAGAGGGATATAGTTTCATGACACTGGAAATACCCACATTTCGAGTGCTATCCACCACGATATCGTTAATGACATAACGTACTTCAGAAAACAGGAAGGCGAAAGCATGGTTGGCTAACTTGGATGTAGTGGGTGTAGAACCATCGGCTTTAGTGAGCCGACCCTCAATCTGAATAACACTTTCATGCGGTAGAGTGTAAATATCTTGGTTGTTGATAACAAATTGAATTTCATCATTGTTATTGAGTCCTGGTGTTTGAGCTTGATAAGAATGCAGATCAATTCTTACCACTCCTGGTTGCTGCTCGATGTGGTTCGCTACCTCTAGAATAGAATTCATCGCGGAGGTTAATGTGGTAACCCAAATGCTGTAAAATCTGCTTGTTCTGAGATGTTAACGTGTATTCACGTGGTAAACAACTAACACCATTCCTAGACGGTGCTGTTGCTTTATATACAAACTTCATAGTGGTTTTAGCACCAACTTGTAAGTCACTGGTGTGGTAGAATCTAGATCAATGAGTTGTTGCTCTCTATTGATCAGTCTTAATGTTATATTACTAATACCATCGACAGCCACAGAATGAAATAGCACCACTGGAGGGTTTTCACGAATAATATAGCCATTGGGCGATGTTACAATAAAGTCATAAAGCGAATGCGACGGTTCTTGATTGGTGTACACTTGACTAATAATATTACACGTCACCGACACATGATGGTCCTCAATGAATTTCACTTCATGGTCTGATTCATGTTTTTTGTTGGGCTCTAACACACGTGGTTTAAATCCTAGTAATGGACCAATGGAATCGGGGTGAGTTTTAAAGTCAATTTTGAATGTAGAAAAAATACTGCAGCGATGAGTGTTGGTATTTCCTACAAGTTCAAACTTGCGCGTTCCATCGAGAAATGACTTTAAACCATATTCATTGATCAACACCACATAAATGTGTTCATAAATGTCATCTATCGTGTATCCACCAGAGTTCAGGGTGAGCACAGAATCATCATAGTAAAACTTGTTGTTCACATTTTCACGTATGTTGTATATTCGATTGTACGTTTCAAGAGAAACAAGTCCTAAACCATAAGGTTTTTCACTCAATTCGATAGGTGGGTAAAAGTCTATACTCACTTCAGGTCCACGTCCATGCAGTGTAAACGTCTTACTTTCCACCGACATACAGTTGACGTCCACACTGTTGGCTGTTAAACGTTTGCTCACGTTTCACATTATAATATATCTTGATCCTGTTTCCAAAATAAGCCACTAGTTCCATGGGCGGGGGCAAATTCCCAAAACTGTCAAAGTACCATACAGTAGATCCCTCTTTGACATAAGCTACATAATGTGTTCCAGGTCCTCGGTGATCATCCAAATTGACAACAGCACATTCATGTTTCCAGGGTTGTGAGGGTAATTGGTTTCGCATAAACACACCTCGAAAATGAGAAAGCTTCAGTTGTTTAGCATAGCTTTCCACTTGCTGATGCGTCAGGGCATGTCTTGCTATGGTTGAGGTTAAAGATGTTTTTTTATTTCGAAAAGGTGAAATTCCAAATCCTTGTTGATAAAAGGCTGGCTTCAAATTGACATTTCTAGCCCCCATAGCAATGGCCTCCATTGTTTCATTGTGTCGCTGACTTTCATTGAGTTGTTGCTTGCCCTGTTGCACGGCTTTAATGGTTTTTGCCACTGCACTGGCGCCGCCTAAAAGTGAACCTAGAGCAGCCAGACCAGCGAATAATGCAGGTAAAAATCCCGCTCGTTTGGGGACGGGGATCACTCGCCCTTGTTTTGAAACCTGTCGCTGACGTTTTGGAATAACATGTCTCTGTGCTACTCGAAGAGCTTTCCTTATGGTCAACACATTATTTTTTCTTTTTTTCTTTCGCAAGGGCTTGTCCACGAATGTCATAAGCCCAGGCTTTGCCAAGGACAGGCTCATATTTTTTGTCTTTCTCACCACATATCTTTGTTTCACCATGATGATGATGACCAACAACCATTCACAAGAAAGTTTAAGTCACAACTAACATTAGATTGTTATTTCATGGCTGTATATTCCAATTCTTCATAAAGTGGGAAATCATTTATGGTTTTTCCAGCTTGCTTTTCATTCCATGTCAACAGGAGATGAAAGGCTAATTCGTCTCCTGCATTGACCATTTCATGGTTATGGACCAACATCCTATGACCATTTATCTCTATTTGTAAATGGTTCTCATCAGGTATGGCATATTTGATGTGAATGGTTCCATTATAGTGTAGTCGATAGTGGCTTAAACCCGAAGCAAGCACATAGGTCAAGTGCTGGTCATGAACTAGCGGCATATGGTTTCTCTCATTCACAGGTTTTACATTTGTCAGATGCACTAAAAATACAGATGGGATAAATTTATAAAGACTATTCATTTCATAGGTCACGTATCGCTTGGTACAGACATCATCATCTTCTTGTGGGTCTTCCACGTGAATAATGCGGTGATGATTAGCGCTATAGCCATCCACCGTAAGCTGAGGCACTTTATCATAAAACTCATACTCCTTGTTATCCACATACTTTTTTGTAGTAACGTCTGTAGACACTTGAGGATGTTTTACATGAGTTAACCGCTTTCCTTTAAAGTCATAATCTCCTTGTTTTGTGCGTGACACTACTGACCTATCCACATAGTGTTTATTAGCAGGATCTGTTTCTTGTTTAGGATCATGTATGGGAACAGACCTAGCTTTGACCATCAACGCACGTCCAAAGACATCCATCGTCAACCTGTAGTACGAGTCTACTGTTTCTATGACGAGGCTCAGTGCGATGTATATAGACAGCCTGCTAGCCTCTCTAAGCCTTAGTTGAAATGAAGCTAATTAAGCAGCAAGAGTCATTCCCCGTGAGGGACTTGGTTTCCCATCTCTGCCCCACATCACGTCAACAACGCCATGGTTAACTGTTTCCATCTTCCATTCGCTGCATTATTGTGGGACCTTCCGGCTGTGGAAAGACCAATCTTTTACTGACACTTATTACAGCGCCCAATGGTCTGTGTTTTCAAAATATTTATATTTTCGCGAAATCTCTCTACCAACCCCTCTACGTGTTTCTGGATCAAGTCATGTCTGGATTAAAAAATGAGAATATGGGGTATTTTACATTTTCAACGCAAGAAAATGTTATTTCACCGGATGAGGTAAAGCCTGATTCACTCATGATTTTCGATGATGTATCCACTGAACGACAAGGTATCATTCAAAGCTATTTCAGCATGGGTCGACACAAACATATCGATTGCTTCTATCTTGGACAAAGGTATTCTATAATGTCCAAACAGTTGAATCGTGACAATGCCAATGTCATTGTTTTATTTCGCCAGGACGAGAGGAACAGTCGTTACATTTATAATGAACATGTGAATCCGGATATGACCTTTCAAATGTTTACAGAATTGTGTGGCAAGTGCTGGAACACACAACGTCATGCCTGTTTAGTGATTGACTAACAAAGTGAACTCAACCAAGGGCGGTATCGCTTAGGGTTTGATCATTTTATTGCTATTTAAGGCACTGTATCATTCCCTCTCAAGTCATTTGTCACGACATCATGGCGTTAGCAGAGAGTCAATTGAAAAAGCATATTATAAGAGCAAAAAATACTATTCGCCAAAAGTTTCGTCAATTGAAACGATCGCGTGCGGATCATGCTTTGTTTATTCAACAACATTTAGCACCTCCGCTAAAAGCTATGTCGAAACCCTCTTTCAAGCCATCTGAAACGCTACCTACCGTTTCACAAGCCAGTCAGACGCACCACGAGGACACTTAGGAAGAGGAAGAGAAAGATGAACAGGAAGATTTAACTAGTGTTAGCGAAGTTGAGGATAATGAGGAACAAGTGTTTACGCCTCAAAAAAAGGCATCACCCCTTGCAGAGTTTTTAAGAAAAAGGAAATCCTTGGCCATGGTCGAAACCCCTTGCCCTTCCAGATCGTCTCCATTTTCACAACTCTTGGCCACCCCTCAACATAAAGCTCAACTGAAAAACATTTTAATAAAATATTATGGATCAACACTGGAACCCTATTTCACCAATCTATTTGTTGGAAACACAGATACTACATATGGCGTTCGCTATGAGAATGATAGTTTTAAAATTGGTGATTCATCGATTAAATTTAGTCGTACTAAAGCTGTCATTAAAAAGATCAACTATAAATTAACATCAGGACTGTTAAAGCTACTATTCTCTCGGACTCCTTCATCTCAAGATTATATGTCAGAGGACCTTAGTAAATATAAATCCATTTTATTGGATACCCATGCTCACAAAAGACAGTATGATCCCACTCAACAAGTGAATGCTAATATATCCCAAAAATATAAAACCATCATTGCAAAAATGTTCCACACTAGTCAAAGTGGTCGTCGTAAAGTGTCCGCTTCAGGGGTGACATTTAAACCATTAAAACCCCTAGTGGATGTTACCTACTTTCACAATCCAAATAAACTCGTCCAGCGACTACAGCTGTTGCATGCTTCACGTCAAGCCGGTCATACCGGTCACGATTGGGAAATTCAAGAAATTGAGGAAGAACTTCGAAATGCCAAAAGTATTGTTTAAGCCCTCACCCATTAAAATGGGTATTGCTCACGAGTTGCATCGTCCAGCTAGACGTCACTATCAGCGACTCAAGGTGATTTCACAGGGTGTGGATGAACTTTGGCAAGCAGACTTGGTTGAAATGATTCCCTATGCTAACGTTAACGAAGGTGTACGCTATATGTTGACGGTCATTGATGTTTATTCCAAAATGGCGTTTGTTGAACCTGTGCGTCGCAAGTCTAGTCCACTAGTCACCAAAGCCTTTCAACATATTATTCAACAATCTAAACGTCAACCTCAGCTGCTACAAACCGACCAGGGAAAATAATTTTTCAACAAGGAATTCTCCAGTTTTCTCAAATCTAAGGATATTTACCATTACACCACGTACAGCAATCTCAAAGCCAGCGTGGTCGAGCGGTTCAACCGAACATTGAAAACCAATATGTGGAAAGCGTTTACCGCTCAGGGCACTTATCGCTGGTTGGACTTGTTACCTGAGTTAGTGTCACGTTACAACGACACCAAACACAGAACCACTGGGACCAAGCCACGACTTGTAACTAAAAATATTCCACAACTGGATAAACTGTATAACCCCATAAAAACAGCAGACCCTAAACGTCATCGCCTTAACATTGGGGACCATGTTCGTGTGAGCAAATTCAAGTCCGTCTTCGACAAGGGCTACACACCAAATTGGGGGACTGAACTATTTCAAATTCGTCAAGTCAACCTGAACAGTCCAGTCACCTATTTACTCGAGGACCTCAACCATCAACCCATAAAAGGCAGGTTTTATCTTCAAGAACTTCAAAAGACAGCGTTTCCTAAACATTACCTTGTGGAAAAAGTGTTGAAACAAAAAGGAAATAAACTATATGTAAAATGGTTGGGATTTAGCTCAGCTTTTAATTCTTGGATTAATAAATTACATGTAGTGTGAACCTGTGTGTCTTGTATTTATTTATTTACTCATGTTGTACTTAACCTACAGTCCTATGTACAGTCCTCAGCTATACATGTATTATGAGCAATACATATTTCTTTCTCTCTTCACCTGTGTTCTCTCTTACACTGACTCCCCCCCCCCTTCACCTCTCACCACTGTCAAAACAGGTTGTGACTTGTTAGCTCTTATCGTGCACGTGTACAGGTGATCACCTGTGTGTTAGATCATATTACATATGAACTTGCATTTTCTCACGTATGAAGAAAAACAGGATGTGACTTGTTTCACAAGGAGAATGCTAATAATGACATCTCACACGTGTTCACATGTATTTCGCCACTTTCCTTTCATTTCGTTATCCCATTATAGTAGTGGTGAACAACGTCAATTCAACACACACACAAATGTAGTTAGGCCCTTTGACGTAATTTAAATAAATACATGGGCTCGTCCGTAGGAACCAGGCCAAAGGGACCCGTCCAAAGGGATCAGTCCAAAGGGACAAGGACTCGTCCACAGGGACCTGTCAACAAGGACTCGTCCACAAGGACTCGTCCACCAGGACCTGTCATCAATGACTTGTCAACAATGACCTGTCAACAATAACCCATCCATAGGGATCCACTCCCCCACCCTCTTACAAAAGCCCTGAGTGGGCATGCGTAAAAAACAAAAAACAAGCATGTTAATTCGTAGTGGCTATCCACCGAACACATTCACTTTATGTAGAACAACGTTTCATTCCATATCGGCATTCAAACTCTCACATGTTGCAATTGGAAAGAGAGATTCTCTAAAAAATTACAATTTCACCCTCTAGTAGAGGTAGGTTTTATTTTTGTAGTGGAAATATGTTGTCCATTGGAAAGGGAGTGTCAGCCCGAGTTCAATGACACCTCGTACAAGTCTCTAGCCTGATTGGTTCGCGAGATATTGCCATTTTAGTATTCCAGCGGTGGAGCGGTGGTGGTGGGATCTGGACCGGCTCAAACACACTACTAAACTTATATTAGCCGATGACGCGGTGGCTGCTGATCGCGTTATCCGCTTTATAAGTGAGCGTGAGTTAGGGCCAGCAATCTAGTTTTTCCAGTGAACATTGACTCAACGACTTTCGTTTTTGAATGATAATGTTTTGTTTTTCCGTAATTTTTGTTTAATTTTTTGTTTTTGTTTTATTAATTTTTGGTCTTTTTAAATTTAGGCGTCCACCTCAAAATTTTAAATTCAATTCCAAATTTGTATTTTTTAATCTGTTTTAAGAGGGGCAGATGACCTCGTAGGTCCGCCCCTTAAAACAACAATAACTAACTGACTTGTCCTGACCACTTTTCAACAAAATTCCTGACTCGTGAATTCATCGTAACGTCGGAAAAAAGGTTTGAGCAAACCAAATAGGAAATATCAAAATTGCCATTATGGAAATAGGAAATATCAAGTGATTGGCATAATTTTCTTGTTTATGAATGTCAAGTCATAATATCTTAGAAGCTGATTGCAGACACGTAGTGCAATGGGGTCGTCACATCCCAACGCCAAAAAAGCGAACAGAAAATAGGTAAGAGGTTTTTTACTATGATGAACTGTAAAAATGGAAACTTACCATAATGTCCAGTGAGTTATTGCTTTTTTTTATCTTAACATCAAAATATGGCTGTACAAAATGCTGAATGGTTAAAATAAATTTCCTGACTTTCTAATACTTTTCGCCACTTTTTCCTGACCAAAAACAGAATTCCTGACCTTTCCTGCCTGTTGACACCATGTAATATGTCCATACCAGTAGAGTCTGTTTTCCTGCATCTTATCTATGATTGGTGTGACTCCATATTACCATTTACCAGTGGTGGCCGGTAATGAGGTCGTAGTGTTTCACAACGACCAGATTTTAAATAAATAATAATACTGTAAAAATAATCTTTTAGCAATAAATACAACTATGCACCTCTTACATGCATAGGAATTCATAGTTTTGATACTTAATAATTCAGAAAAACTTGTACTGCGAACTGTGGTGTGGTCGTTGCCAGGCCCGGGCACCGACTAATCTCAATAGTGGAGGGTATGGCAGAGACGCTAGACCAGGTAAGTTCACTCAGCTGATTGCAACAAAGGGGGGAAAGGGGCAGATGAAGACATCCGAAATTTGCCGATACCATGCCTCGCAATGTTATTTGAGCACGAGTAGGCTATAGCTTACGCGGTTTTCTTATTGTGAAGTTTTTCAAACAATTTAATTTTGAGGTGAATGTGATGTTTTCAGGACTGCAGCATTCGTGACAAATAAACTACATCAGTTTTACCGAGCACGTGTATACCATCCTCTCTGGTATCAAGCAGTCTTTTGCCCAACCCCACCTCTTCTAGTTAGTGTAAATAGTTCAACACCCAGAACAATTATCTGCCAGCCACAACTGCTATGTACCATTTATGACATGATCAAGCATAATCACACCAGTTGTCCAGCAAAGCATTCTTGTTTTCACGACAGAAGTTGATGTTCTTCTGCCTTGGTAATCCAAAACTAATACATACTGATATGTAGAGGTCGTTTAGCACACAGATAATATCAATTTATGAATTTTTATAGGCCCTTCGGTTGAAGGCATTTCTAAGACCTAAAGATATTGGGGTTATCAGCATGTGTAAATATCTCGCTGAGATATTTCTGCTGGGTACTCACTTGTCTCTGGAATTAAAAACATTGTACCATTCACATAGCTTTATACAGGGTGAGCTTTCTTTTGGAGCAGGGCCAAGATAGCCAGGAGCGGATATGCCTCCCGCTACCCAAGACGCCATGGGTCGCTGCAGACACAAAGGCAGAAACAACAGAATCCAGTATTTTAATGGTAAATTAGAGACGAAATTTACAAATCTAATCCCCGTACCCTGGTGGAGATGGAGAACAATTTACGGGAGAAGGAGAGTTACGTGTCGATGCCACACTAAATAGCTGTTTGTTAATATTAGAAGTCAGATGAGTCTTTGCTGTTTAGAAGCGAGTGCGCTGCCAACCGGTTTCATCTGTCTATCGGTAAACCTACATCCGGACTAGTGCGAGGCAAGAGATGTGTATGCCCCACATCAAGTGTTATTGACACGAGGAGATTGCGAGCTTTACTGTTTCCAGTACTTACTGTGTTAATAAACTACGGTACTCTCCGTTAAGCATAAAAATGTCTTAAAACTATTCACATAACCCAAAATTGAAACACCCACCAGATCAAACGCAAAACTGGTGCCACAATGATTCATCGATATACATGCAGACTGTACTGCAGTATCTGGGAAAACGATTTGCGTCACACCACTGACAAATTGTAGTTCATGCATTTAACACTGGCAGGATTCATCAAATAGGTGATCGCAAATATTTCCAACACCTGTGAAAAAGTCAGTTCTTTAATAATGAATTGCTGATGAATTAACTATTAATAATTGTCACTTCACGCAAGCAGTGGCACGACCTGGATTGGCTGGTGGAAGCAACGCTCCAAGAATATGATACAACTCTGTTCAAAAGAACTGCCTGAATCCGTATGGTAACTTAATGTCATCTCTACTAACATTGTGTGATGAAATAAGTAACTCGCACCGGTACTGTTTAATTGTATTTATGATACCATGGTACACGGCAAGCATGCATATTTGTGTGTTGCAGTATGTAATTTCTTTTTTTTTTAAATACGAGGAAATAAATGTAGGCTGGCTCGGGCAATAAAGCATTTCTATAAAAAGGAATCTGTCGACATTGAATATAGATTTACGTACTAGGAAGTCATTTTTGAAAGCCTTTGTCTTGACATGGCACTCTTATGAAAGTGAAACTTGGACTATTGGTGCAGGAGAATTGAAGCATTTGAAATGTGGTGTTACAGGAGAATGATGATCAGATGGGTGTATAGGATTACAAACAAAGAGAGTAGGGGGGTGATGATGGTTCCAACGCACTCCAGAACCCTCCTTGACCCACTACTAAGCCTTAGCCATGTTAAATATTTCTCGAACGCATGGTCCGATTTTGACAAATGAGGTGTCGTTGGACTCGGGCTGACGTCCTCTTTGCTATGGACCACTCGTTATATTTTTGAAAATTTTTTTGAAAATTTTTGTTTTCGAAAGTTGGTGATAGTTTGAAAACCAAAAATGATAGAACGTTGTGCCATGGCCCAAACGAATGGTCTTTATGACCTTTATTTTTGTAATAAATTATTTTTTATTTTTTATGTTTTTTTTGAAAACACCCAAATTTTGAAAATTCTATATTTTGGAAACTAGGAACTCTACAAAAAAGTTTGTTTGACATAAATCAATGATCCCTACCCCCTCTACCCACACAATAAATTTCAAGTCTCTATAATGAAAACCTGTAGTAGTGTGGTAGTGGGGGAAGTGCACCACTTCTTTTTGAACCCTCCTCGTATTTGCCTCGAAGCTGATATCTCGCTAACCAAACATGGGATTAGAACATATAGGGTGTCCTAGCACTCGTAGTGATGCCCCCTACTTTCCTATAGGCTCTTTATTTAATTAAACGACCAAAACTAAAAGGTCATGTACTTTTAATATCTCGCGAACCAATCATGCTAGAGGCATGAACGAGGGGTCCGAGGACTCGGGCTGACGTCCTCTTTGCTATGGACCACTCGTTATATTTTTAAAAAAATTGAAAACTCGATTTTGGGGTAAACATGTGTTTTTTGTGATTTTGCCGATATCTCACGAACCAATAACGCTAGAGACGTGTACGAGGTGTCCTAGGACTCAGGCTAACGCCCCCACTTTCAAATGTGGTAGATATTTTTTTCCAAAAAATAATTCACAAAGGGCCTAACGCCGTACATGTTGAAAAAACGTTTTCTTTTTCTTTACCTGTTTATAATGTTTATAAAGCGTGGTGGTTGAGAGAGACGATACGGCTGGGTGTGTGTGTGTGTTTC
This sequence comes from Meconema thalassinum, assembly GCA_946902985.2. Classification (NCBI taxonomy): domain Eukaryota; kingdom Metazoa; phylum Arthropoda; class Insecta; order Orthoptera; family Tettigoniidae; genus Meconema; species Meconema thalassinum. The sequence goes on from OX336395.1 coordinate 243,686,572, forward strand.
AACGAACCTGTCGCTGACCAAGGTGGCTGTGTTCAATAGATCAATCGCTATTTCGACGGGCCGGTTTATGACAGAGCGAGGGTGCGTTTTTTCACACATTTTACCTTTAACGTGTAAACGTTGATGAGAACTTGGTTCTATGTTGGTCGAAGCGAGTAGAGAAAACCAACTTGCAGAGGAGCAGGAGGTGAATGTCATTTGAGCTTATTGGAAGGCGCCGATCTGACTTGACAACAGGTGACGCTTGAAGGTGAAATAATCTGACCATCGTGGTGGCAGGGAAGTGCGAAAGGCATGCATACACATGTGTGAAACCACATGAGGGCTAAACCAGTGACATCCTGTCTTGCTTCGTACGTGACAAAATGCAAGTTCAGGTGAAATTTGATCTACCACAGGTGTTCACCTTGGGTGTTAGCTGTCCACGTGCGCGATAACTGTCAACAAGTGACATCCTGTTTTGCTTCGTACGTGACAAAATGCAAGTTGGCATGAAATTTGATCTGCCACAGGTGTTCACGTTGGACGTTAGCTGTCCACGTGCCTGATAAGAGAATGTTCAAAGCGTGGGAATCGCTGAATCAGTAAAAAGTATGATGCAACTTGTCGGAATGATGTCACAACCAATAGATAGGCAAGAGCTGCAAACACCAGTGGTGGGAGGTGAAGGGAGGGAAAGGGGGGGGGGGGGTAATGTATGAGAGAACACAGGTGGAAAGAGAAAGAAATATGTGGAGCTGAGGACTGTACACATAGAGCTATAGGTGGTGTACAACATGTGTGAATAAATAAATTAAAAATTGCACAGGTTCACACAACATAGACTGTATTATTGCCATGGCCAAGCACTCACATTAAGATCATTTACAAAATCATAAAATGAAAAATAAAAAATCTTGTTTTGGAAATATCGTTTTTCAACATACACAAAATAAATATATAAAAAATTTGTAAACAACAAAATGGAAAATCCATGGTCAAGCACTCACATTAATATTATTTACAAAATCATAAAATGAAAAATAGAAAATCTTGTTTTGGAAATATCGATTTTTTTCAACATACACAAAATAAATATATAAAAAATTTGTAAACAGCAAAATGGAAAATCCATGTTTCCATATAGACAAAATTTTAAAAACCTTAAACGGACATTTAAGAAAATATATGCAAATGGGAAATTGACAAATGTGTAAATATGAAAATGGAAAAATCCATGTTTCCATATCATGAAATTGAAAAACATCGAACTGTCATTTAAAAAAAATGCAAATGGAAAATTGACAAATTGCAATGTGTGAAATGTGAAATTGAACAAATGGCTATCATTATTTAAAAAAAGAAAAGAACATAGTGCTATATGGTTGAGGTGAGAATCAAACCCTCTTTACTTATTTGGACCACCCGAGACTTAGACTAGTTTTAGTTATCATACCACTTTTAAAAGTTTGTGTTAAATCTAGGAATTGAACCCAAGAGCTTGTAGGGGAGATCCAAGGTTATAATATGTTAAACAGATAGCCTTGAATGTAGTGTGTGGTAGCTATATAGAAATGAGACGTTTCGCTCGGGGCAGGGAGGCATGGAGATCTGCATCAAACCAGTCAAAAGACTGACGACTCAAACAACAACATGTAGACCTCACCAAAATAATGTTGTGTAACGGTAAATGTTAGTCAACGAACAGTAATGCATTACTAAAACCCATGACACGATACCTAAGAGCTTTTCTAAAATTATTTTAAAATGCCTTTAACCCTATATTAAACACCCAGTTCACAAGACTCATAACTGCAATGTTATGGTCAAACAAAACAAAATCTATATTTCAAAACAAACAAGTGGTTTAGTCAATGTATACTGGAAAAAGTTTTATAAACACTCAAGTCCACAAAAATAATTAAATTAGTAACAGTCAGGTTGACCGAGTGGTTATGGTGTTTGACTTAAGTTCAAATTTTCTGTACAAGAAAGCAAGGGTTCGAATCCCTTACCTGATATAACTATTGCCTCAACATGGCTTGACCACACTGTATTATTGTGTACTCGGTACACAAACCATAAATAGAGTGTATTGTTTAAGGTCACTCTCTTTGCGAACATAGTCAGAGAATGTTGATGGTTAACAATTGCATTAATAGTGGGACATAGGGATAGCAATTAAGAAAAACAGACAATACCCATACACTATTTTTATTTATTTAATGTAAGTACTTGTACAATAGTTATATACAAACTACAACTCTCTTTTGTCTATTACTATCTAGTCCTTTTCGATCCACTTGCATATCAAGGGCAGATGACTTTGTAGTTCAGCCCCTTCAAACAACAACAACACTACTTCTTGCATAGTCTGTGATGTTGATGACTCTTGATGCGTGGAAATGGATACAACCTAACTTTTACAACAGGGGTTAAACGTTGCTCAACAAACAATGCACTATTTTGAGTAGCAACATCTTTCTCTTGTACTAACGTTTTAGCATTCTGATGATTTTTTGTCAATACCATCAGTGTTTTGTCTGGAGCACTACATTGATGATCACTCACACTTAAAACCACACCATTTCTACTTTTCATGTTGCCTCGACATGTTGTTGACCTCTGTTTCGAGCATTGCCAGAATATTATTCCTTTTACATTTTGTCGTCTATAGTTATAAGAGTAGCCTTTATAGAGTACACGTTGTTTACCTCGGTTAGTTGGAGTAAGTTCCATAGTAGTAACTAACCTGTTAGTATGATTTGCACACTACAAAGGTTATCTCGGTTCTGGTAATAGAATTATTTAGCGTTGGCTTTTATATTTAATATGTACAGTTTAAAGTGATAGAAAAGTGGTAGAAACGTGGTAGCAAAGTGGTAGACAATTGGTAACATAGTGGTAGAAAAGTGGTAGCAAAGTGGTAGAAAAGTGGTAGAAAAGTGGTAGAAAAGTGGCAGAAAAGTAGTAGAAAAGTGGTAGCAAAGGGGTAGAAAAGTGGTAGAAAACTGGCAGAAAAGTAGTAGAAAAGTGGTAGCAAAGTGGTAGAAAAGTGGTAGCAAACTAGAAAAGTGGTAGCAAAGTGGTAGAAAATATTACATGTATTGTTAAGAAATAGTTTAAGCGGTTACATGGATTCATTACACTATAATTTTAGCATCACGAAGCTCATTTTTCTATATCCAAAAGTTCTTCCTCATATTTAGTATGACCAGCCTGTTTACAGGTATGCAAGTACTGAAGCCGCTGGATTAGCTTACTTTGATTGATCCAGTAAACAAAATTTAACAAATGATTTTTTTGGGTGTAAACAATTATCATCATCATCATCATCATTATCATCATAATCATCATCATCATCATGGTTATCATCATCAATATAATTATCATCAATATAATCATCATCACTATTACTATCTAATCCTTTTTGTTCATCTTGCAATGCAAAAACCTTTGGCATAGTTTGTGTTGTCTTTGATAGTGTTAGAGGTTTCTTAGACGTTAACGACTGTCCTAACATGTCTTTTTCAGGAGATAATAAATGCTCTTTAACAAACAAAGCACTATCTTGAGCCACACTATTTTTTTCTTGGTCTTGCTTTTTTTACCTTGGTTAGAGTATTTTGTCCATTTAAATGAGTATTATTTTGAGATTTACAATGATGATCGATTGAAATAAGTATGTTGGAGCCTTTTGTCTTAATCATTCCTCGACACTTTTTAGATCGTTGTTTCGAACAGCACCAAATAACAGTTCCACTTTTATTAGTTCTTTTTACAATATATGCATATCCTTTATAGTAAGCACATGGCTTACCGTAGCTAGTCGTTGATACTTCCATGTCAACTGTCAAGCATAGACTAAGCTCTAGTAAAGTCAACTTGGTAATAAGAATACTAGTTTAATGTGAGAGCAAATATGGATCCAAAGAGTTCAGGTAAAAGTGAAAGCAAATAAGCAAATATTAGAAACAAGAGTTGGGGTAAAAGTGGTCGCAAAGTGGTAGACCCATTACACAATAATTTCAGCATGACGAAGCTCTTGTTCAATTTCTTTGATTTCCCAATCGTGACCGATATGCCCAGCTTGTCGTAAAGCATGCAATTGTCGTAGCCGTTGAATTAGCTTACTGGGTTTGATCCAGTATACAAATTTAACAAATGGATTTTTAGGTGTAAACAAAGCATTACCATTATCATGATCATTATCATCATCATCATTATCATCATTATGATCACCATTATCATCATGACCATCATCACTGTTACTATATAGTCCTTTTTGATCCTCTTGCAATACCACTTTATTTGTAGTCTGAGTTGATTTTGATAGTGTTGAAGGTTTCTTGGACGTTGACAACTGTCCTAACATGACGTTTTGAGGACATGATAAGTCCTTTTGAACAAACACTGCACTATCTTTAGCCGCAATATCGTTTTCTTGAACTTGCTTTTTAGCATTTTGATAATTGTTTGTAAACAGTAAGCGTGGTTCGTTTCGAGCACTACATTGATGAACACTCAAACTTAAAACCTTTCCATTTTTTACTTTTCAGATTGCCTCGACATTTTGTTGACCTCTCTTTTGAGCATGGCCAGAATATTATTCCATTCACATTCTGGCGATTATAGTTATAGGAGTAGCCTTGATAGAGTGCACGTAGCCTACCTTTGTTGGTTGTAATAAGTTCCATAGTAGTAACCGACCTGTCAGTACGATGGTCACTCTACAAAGGTTACAACTGTTTTGCTGATGGAGTGACCTACCATAAGCTTATATATTGGCTTATGTGTTGGCTTTCTGTGTTGGCTTTTCGTGTTGGCTTTTCGTGTTGGCTTTTGTGTTGGCTTATGTGTTGGCTTTTTGTGTTGGCTTTTTGTGTTGGCTTTTCGTGTTGGCTTTTGTGTTGGCTTTTCGTGTTAGCTTTTTGTGTTGGCTTTTCGTGTTGGCATTTCTTGTTGGCTTTTGTGTTGGCTTTTCGTGTTGGCTTTTTGTGTTGGCTTTTCGTGTTGGCATTTCGTGTTGGCTTTTTTGTATTGGCCTTTCATGTTGGCTTTTTGTATTGGCTTTTCGTGTTGACTTTTTTGTATTGGCCTTTCATGTTGGCTTTTTGTATTGGCTTTTCGTGTTGGCTTTTTGTGTGGGCTTTTTGTGTTGGCTTTAGTATTGGCTTTTGTATTGGCTTATTTGACAAGTTATTTGTGTCAATGTATTTAGCGGATTTTTTTCTTGGTGTTGGAAAGTAGTTGAAAGAGAGGGAATATTTAACCCCTCAAGCGTGATATTGTGAAACTCTGGGCTGCACCCACAACGTGCATTATTTCTAGCCTACTCCCAATGGTAAGCGCGGTGTCATATGCATTTCGCTATAATTTCCAAACGCACTGGCAAAAGTTTTCAAAAACACACACAATAAGAACAACATATAACATAATATTCTAAACTATTGATAACCTGGTTATCCCTGGTCAGCGGCACGTCAATACTGGGACAATATCACAGTCGCCTAATGTGTTCGTATTTCGTGGCGTTCTATCACGAATTACATAGTCAGCATCACTATCTTCACTGGAAGTTATAGCGAACTCATCCTCTATATCGCTGTCACACTCTGAATCACTTTCGTTGGCACTAATATCGAGCAAATTAGCTATTTCTTTGTCATCAATAACTGTGCCACGACCTGCCATGTTTACAAGCAAACTCACGGTCCGCAAAAGCGGGAACACGTGTGCAGAGATCTGAAAAATAAATGACTGTGAAGATATGCGACACCTCCTGGCAATAATAAATAGCTTGAAGTGTAGCCAAAAGTTGCCTCTTCCTGCCATCTTACGACCAAATAAATTACTATTACGAAGTCCACGTAGCGGGCGTTTCAATTTCGACGGCGCACCCCTGCGCCGTACACGCTGTGAACGTAGCAGGCTAGTGGGCGCACCGTTGCGCCGTACACGCTAAGGGGGTTAAAGACTTAACCTCAGCTCACTAACCTAACCTAACCTAACCTAACCTAACCTAACCTAACTTTACCTAACCTAACCTAACCTTTCAACTCTCAGATGTTAATTAAATTCTGTGCATAGTCGAGTTGGAACCCAAGACCTCAGGGGTAAAAAACAATTATTTTAGACGGCTTATTGGTAACTTATTTTAATGGCTAACCTAACTTTACCTAACCTAACCTAACCTCAGCTCACTTTGAATATTACTAGTAAGTGTTCATATCCTCTGCTAGGTAGCATGCTAGTAGTACAGGTAGTGCTCATATTTACCGCTAGGTAGCGGAAACATACTTTGCATGTTGCATGTGACACTTGTGAAGTTTAACTACATGCAAGACGTGCTTGTATAAGTTCTCTATTTAAACTCAATATACAATTAACGACTAAATGTTCAGAACTAACATGTATAGCCATGTTTAGGGTATATAGGAGACCCTTAGGAAGAAAGGCTGTCTAACCCACGAGTGTACAGCCTTGTCATACGCAGTAAGCACCTGTTGGCAGAAAACAACAACAACAACAATTTGAGAAAGCCAACAAAAAACTGTTTCCTTTTAAATACATTAATGGATATGTTGTTACCGTTACACAACATTATTTTGGTGAGGTCTACATGTTGTTGTTTGAGTCGTCAGTCTTTTGACTGGTTTGATGCAGATCTCTATGCCTCCCTGCCCCGAGCGAAACGTCTCATTTCTATATAGCTACCACACACTACATTCAAGGCTATCTGTTTAACATATTATAACCTTGGATCTCCCCTACAAGCTCTTGGGTTCAATTCCTAGATTTAACACAAACTTTTAAAAGTGGTATGATAACTAAAACTAGTCTACTCAGTCTCGGTTGGTCCAAATAAGTAGAGAGGGTTTGATTCACACCTCAACCATAGAGCACTATGTTCTTTTCTTTTTTTAAATAATGATAGCCATTTGTTCAATTTCACTTTTCACACATTGCAATTTGTCAATTTTCCATTTGCACTTTTTTAAAATGACAGTTTGATGTTTTTCAATTTCATGATATGGAAACATGGCTTTTTCAATTTTCATATTTACACATTTGTCAATTTCCCATTTGCATATATTTTCTTAAATGTCCGTTTAAGGTTTTTAAAATTTTGTCTATATGGAAACATGGATTTTCCATTTTGCTGTTTACAAATTTTTTATATATTTATTTTGTGTATGTTGAAAAAAATCGATATTTCCAAAACAAGATTTTCTATTTTTCATTTTATGATTTTGTAAATAATATTAATGTGAGTGCTTGACCATGGATTTTCCATTTTGTTGTTTACAAATTTTTTATATATTTATTTTGTGTATGTTGAAAAACGATATTTCCAAAACAAGATTTTTTATTTTTCATTTTATGATTTTGTAAATGATCTTAATGTGAGTGCTTGGCCATGGCAATAATACAGTCTATGTTGTGTGAACCTGTGCAATTTTTAATTTATTTATTCACACATGTTGTACACCACCTATAGCTCTATGTGTACAGTCCTCAGCTCCACATATTTCTTTCTCTTTCCACCTGTGTTCTCTCATACATTACCCCCCCCCCTTTCCCTCCCTTCACCAACCCACCACTGGTGTTTGCAGCTCTTGCCTATCTATTGGTTGTGACATCATTCCGACAAGTTGCATCATACTTTTGACTGATTCAGCGATTCCCACGCTTTGAACATTCTCTTATCAGGCACGTGGACAGCTAACGTCCAACGTGAACACCTGTGGCAGATCAAATTTCATGCCAACTTGCATGTTTTCACGTACGAAGCAAAACAGGATGTCACTTGTTTACAGTAATCGCGCACGTGGACAGCTAACACCCAAGGTGAACACCTGTGGTAGATCAAAATTCACCTGAACTTGCATTTTGTCACGTACGAAGCAAGACAGGATGTCACTGGTTTAGCCCTCATGTGGTTTCACACATGTGTATGCATGCCTTTCGCACTTCCCTGCCACCACGATGGTCAGATTATTTCACCTTCAAGCGTCACCTGTTGTCAAGTCAGATCGGCGCCTTCCAATAAGCTCAAATGACATTCACCTCCTGCTCCTCTGCAAGTTGGTTTTCTCTACTCGCTTCGACCAACATAGAACCATGTTCTCATCAACGTTTACACGTTAAAGGTAAAATGTGTGAAAAAACGCACCCTCGCTCTGTCATAAACCGGCCCGTCGAAATAGCGATTGATCTATTGAACACAGCCACCTTGGTCAGCGACAGGTTCGTTGAAACACACACACACACCCAGCCGTATCGTCTCTCTCAACCACCACGCTTTATAAACATTATAAACAGGTAAAGAAAAAGAAAACGTTTTTTCTACATGTACGGCGTTAGGCCCTTTGTGAATTATTTTTTGGAAAAAAATATCTACCACATTTGAAAGTGGGGGCGTTAGCTCGAGTCCTAGGACACCTCGTACACGTCTCTAGCGTTATTGCTTCGTGAGATATCGGCAAAATCACAAAAAACACATGTTTACCCCAAAATCGAGTTTTCAATTTTTTAAAAAATATAACGAGTGGTCCATAGCAAAGAGGACGTCAGCCCGAGTCCTTGGACCCCTCGTTGATGCCTCTAGCATGATTGGTTCGCGAGATATTAAAAGCACATGACCTTTTAGTTTTGGTCGTTTAATTAAATAAAGAGCCTATAGGAAAGTAGGGGGCATCACTACGAGTGCTAGGACAGCCTGTATGTTCTAATCCCATGTTTGGTTAGCGAGATATCAGCTTCGGGGCAAATACGAGGAGGGTTCAAAAAGAAGTGGTGCACCTCCCCCACTACCACACTACTACAGGTTTTCATTATAGAGACTTGAAATTTATTTTGGTGGTAGAGGGGGTAGGGATCATTGATTTATGTCAAACAAACTTTTTTGTAGAGTTCCTAGTTTCCAAAATATAGAATTTTCAAAATTTGAGTGTTTTCAAAAAAACATAAAGAATAAAAAATAAATTATTACAAAAATAAAGGTCATAAAGACCATTCGTTTGGGCTATGGCACAACGTTCTATCATTTTTGGTTTTCAAACTATCACCAACTTTCGAAAACAAAAATTTTCAAAAAAAAATTCAAAAATATAACGAGTGGTCCATAGCAAGGAAGACGTCAGCCCGAGTCCAACGACATCTCATTTGTCAAAATCGGACCATGCGTTCGAGAAATATTTAACATGGCTAAGGCTTAGTAGTGGGTCAAGGAGGGTTCTGGAGTGCGTTGGAACCATCATCACCCCCCTACTAAAGAGGTATTAAGACGAGTAGGAAAGGAGAGATGTTCCTGGCGACTACTAATGAAGAGAAGAGATAGGTTGGTAAGGCTCATACTAAGGCACCCAGGAATGGCAAGCTTAGTTATGGAAGGAAGGGTCAATGACAAGAACTGTATGTCTATACTCTGTCGGATTTTTTAAGAGCGTTAAAAATCCTTCAGTATGCCTTCCTTCGGAGGGGAAGTAAAGCCGGCGGTCCCATGTCATAGATTTATGGCATGTAAAAGATCCTTTCACAGACTAAACTTGTGTAAAGCAAAATTTGTTAGGTTAGATTTCGTCAGAACGCTCTATCGAAGTTCCAACGTTCACCACTAGGTATCATAGGTATCTGGTGGCGAAAGTTGGAACTACTTGAAATTGAACGGAACGTGTAGCTCACCCTTTAGTGTATCTGCTGGAAGCAGCTACAGACTCAGGCGAGCCGAACATGTCCTTGGACATTTCCGGCACTAAAAGCCATACGATAAATAAATAACATAACTCTGTATTTCAAAAGAATGAACGTGAAGGAAATGGCGGGAGCTTGGAACAGCTGGGCTAGGTTGCCAAGTTTTTATTGTTGATGTAGAACAGCTGATTCAATTAATACACAGGGATACACTTCAGATATTATTTCGGTACTATTATGCGCAATATAATCCAAATGTCGAACCTGAGTCAACGCCGAGGACATTCAAATAGAGAAATACGGTATAAAATGAATAAATAACACACCGAAGCTATGCTAGCTTTGTCACCGTTATTCAATAAATACGATAAAGAGGCCATACACTCGAGAGCTATACAAATATAATACAAAATACAAACACAAAGTAATATGATAATGAATATATATCAACACTCACCATGCAATGATTATATCCTTCAAGATGAAACAAGAGTTTGGGTGAAGGTCGTTCACAATTTACAGCAGTTAACACAGAACGCAGAAGTAACATCATGACAATACCAAGCACACCCACTCACTGTATCGCGACTCTGTACGGTTAATAATAGCCTCCACATACGTAATGTTAAGGTAAAGTATTTAGCACCAAGCACACAAACAAGCTGTTCTGTGGCGATATTATTGCAGTGATTTTACATTGTCGATTTTTAGGTTAGTGAATGACAAGCGTTAATTTGAACATTACGAGTAGTGGAGTAAGGCGGTTTCTGCGCCACTCCGGAACATACATGCCCTTACTACTAAGCCTCAGCCATGTTAAATAATTAATAACTCTTGAACGCATGGTCAGAAGTTGACAAATGAGGTGCCATTGGACTCGAGCTGACGTCCTCTTTCCTATGGACCATGTATTATATTTTTCATTTTTTTTTTTGAAATTTTTCGTTTTCGAAAATAGGCGATAGTTTGAAAACCAAACATGATGGAACGTTGTACCATGGCTCAAACAAATTCTCTTTATGACCTTTATTTTTTGTTATAAAACCTTTTTATTTTTTTACATTTTTTGAAAATAGTGTAATTTTGAAAATCCCATATTTTGGAAACTGTGAATTATACAAAAAAGTTTATTTTACATAAATGAAAGGTCCCTACGCCCTCTACCAAGAAACTACATTTCAAGTCTCTAGGATAAAAACCTGACAGTAGTGGGATGAGGGGATAGCTGTCTACTAACTTATTGAACCCTCCTCGTATTTGCCCCGAAACTGATATATTGCTAACCAATCATGGGATTTGAACATACAGGATGTCCTAACACTCGTAGTGACGCCCCCTACTTTCCTATAGGCTCTTTATTTAAATAAAAGACCAAAACTAATAGGTCATCCGCTTTTAATATTTCCTAAACCCATGGTTGGATTTGAGCATATGGGGTGTCCTAAGAATCGTGGTGAACCCCCCTTCCGTATGGACGTGTTATTTCCATTCTAAAATAGTGCTAGGTTGTAGGTTCTGCTCTACTTAGGAAGTTGTGAGCCCCTGCGACCTTGGAATGGAAGGAGTGATGCTAGGAGGGCGTGCTTGGATTCGTTTTTTTCGTCTCGTTGCGCTCTTTACGGGAATGTAGGTGTCGAAAAGGTGAAATGCTGGAAACATGTTTTTTTTTTTGGGGGGGGGGGTAAAACCGTGATTTTAGACATTTTGCTCTATCTCACGAACCAATCATGCTAGAGGCGTGTACGACGGGTCCAAGGACTCGGGGTGATGTCCTCTTTGCTATGGACTACTCATATATTTTTCAAAAAAAATTGAAACTCGATTTTGGGGTAAACACGTGTTTTTTGTGATTTTGGCTGATATCTCACGGACCAATAACGCTAGAGACGTGTACGAGGTGCCCTAGGACTCGGGCTAACGCCCCCTTTCAAACGAGGTAGATATTGTTTTCCAAAAAATAATTCACAAAGGGCCTAACGACACTTTTGTTGAAAAAATTTCCTCTTTACCTGTTTAATAGGTTCAAGAAGTGTGGTGGTTGAGAGAGACGATACTGCTGGGTGTGTGTGTGTGTGTTTCAACGAACCTATCGCTAAACACAATGACCATGCTTAATAGAACAATTGATATTTCGGCGGGTCGGTTTATGACAGAGCGAGGGTTCGTTTTTCTGATCTTTCCTATGGCAGACGGATGGAGGCTAATATTTGAAAATGTGTGAAGCATGCTAAGATTTTTTTACCCCCAGAAGGAGATCTTTAACGTGTAAACTGTGATGAGAACTTGGTTCTAGGTTGGTCGAAGCGAGTACAGAAAACAAACTTGTAGAGGAGCAGACGAGCTTATTGGAATGCGCTGATCTGACTTGACAACAAGTGCAATGGAAAATGACAAAGACGCTTGAAGGTTAAATAATCTGACAATCGTAGTGGCAGGGAAGTGCGAAATGCATGCATACACATGTGAAACCACATGAGGGCTAAACAAGTCACATCCTGTCTTGCTTCGTACGTGACAAAATGCAAGTCCATGTGAATTTTTTTACCTGCCACAGGTGTTCACCTTGGACGTCAGCTGTCCACGTGTTTGATAACAGGATGTTCAAAGCGTGGGAAAAATGATTATACATGCAACGTAACATATATAAAGACATGTCGTTATCATTTCCTCTCTCACTTAGCCTTTGAACACATTGCGTTGCGTGAAACCCCTGGTCTTGTTTAACAGTTTTGGTGTTGGTGGAAAATACCTAACCTTGTTGTGAGGTAGGTATATATTTATTCATTTATATATGTATTGATTTATATATATTTACAAGCAATTATTTATTGATTAGGTAATTAATGATTTTATTTATTTGTTTGCAGATAACCGGTATACCTTACATGTCTGAGGAAGAAGAAACCATTGCACTTTTGAGCTCACTGGAAGGAAACAGCAACAATCCACTGCAAGTGAAGGTGAGATAATTTTTTTAAACTAACTTGTATCATTTTTTGTTTCATATTTTATTTTATGAAATGCATGTATTAACCTAAATGTAGGTATTTATAGCGTTTTATTTTATTTATTTTTAGAAACTTGGAAGGAAAAGCCTTACCGCTGTAGCAGTTGCTGAAAATCCGAGACGCAGTAGAGCGAAACCATTGTTTCCAGGCAGTGAACTATTGAAAACTCAGGTAACCCTAACTTAAATTGCTATTGCATTTTACCACTACTGAAAAAACTCTTACACAAAAAAAAATCATTACCTGTACATGACTGGGACAATGATTGCTTTCTTGATTAATGGATATGTTTTTGTTGACTGGGAAAAGTACAAAGCCATGTTGGATTTTCTTAAAACAAAAAAATAAATTTAATTTATGGGTGGTTCCCTATGGACTCAACGAATATCCACAGCTTTGAACATGATCATGTGAACAAAATGACATGACATTCAATTTTGTTTATATATTGGTTAAAGGGGGATGTAAATGTCTGTAGCTTTATTAAAAGAAAATAAGCACACGGGTTAATGTTAGTGCCAACATACAGTTTATTTTAATGGTGTTTTGATATATTAATGCCAATTAACGTTAACGTTTTATTTACAAGTATTGATTGATTGATTGATTGAGTGATGGGCTATTTTGTTTTCTTTTAGGTGTCGTCATGCGCCATTAAAGTAATGAACAGACAGTGAACAAGCATACATTGTGCTTTAAAGTACTCTGTGCAACGTTAATAACTTACAATAAGAAAAAGTTTTATTATAACACATGGCGTTAGTACCAAATACAACAAGTGAGCAAGTTGGTTTACCACGTGGGTTAAATTTAAATTCAGAACATGACCGTTGGTTAACATTTGAATCCTGGCCTGTAGGCTTTTTGTCGACACATGAACTTGCAAAAGCCGTTTTTTTTTACTTGAACCGAAAAGATGTGGTGCGCTGTTTGTTTTGTCGTATTGAACTTTCACACTGGGAAGAAGGGGATGATCCCTTTAGAGACCATTTGCGATGGTCTCCTTGTTGTCCTTACATGCTTGGAAAACAAGTGGGTAACATACCCGTGTATTCATTTTACCGAACCACAAGACCATTGGCCGCTACTTACGTTGTTGAATCACAAATAAATAATAATAATAATGATGTATTACCAGCCAACAACGGTAGTGTCGATATATGTGTTCCATATGCCATAGACAGTGTTGAATTGGCATGTGCTTTTGAAAAAATGGGAGTTTGCAAGACTAAAGCACTAGCACACCCAGAGTACAGCTCTGTTGAAAAACGTTTCGAATCTTATAAAAATGTTTGGCCATTAATATTAAAACACCTTACCAAACAGCTAAGTGAAGCTGTTTTTTTATACTGGTGAAGGGGATAAAACAATATGTTTATATTGTGGATTTGCTTTAAAAGAATGGCAAATGACTGATGACCCTTTTGTGCAACACGCTCGTTGGTTACCTATCTGTAAATACATGGAGTTGCTTAAAGATCAGGAATTTGTGAACACTATTCGTAAAGAAAACGTGATTGCAGCACATGACACAAAAGTGCCTTTAGAGTTAGAACATGCGAAGCAAATACATGAGGCTGAAAAAAAAGGCTTGTCTCACGAACAGATACAAAAGTGTAACCAACAATTATGTAAAATTTGTTATCAAAATGAACTAGGTGTTGTATTTTTTGCCTTGTGTACACATGATAGCCTGTGTCAAGTGTGCATTAGAACTCAACACTTGTGCTATATGCAGAAAAGCAGTATCTGCTACAGTTGGGGCATTTCTTGCATAAATAGTAAAATTTATCAGCCATGCATAGTGTAAAATCCCTAATTGCACAATATTATTAAAGCTGTTTTAGAGTGTAATAGATATGCTTTTCTTTCGTTTATAGACTACTACAATGAATGTTTTGAATGCAGTGGGTCATACATGTGGCTTAGAGACAAAAAGCTCAGCGAATTGCCAACGCATATTCCATTCCGCATTATCAAGATTCGGAAATTGAAAACAGCATATGGTGATCGTGTACTTTGTGTATGTGAAAACTTTGAGACATTTCTGCTTACACGGTTTAATGATATGTCGGAGAGTGTTTTTGATGAAGTCAATAATGCTTTACAACCTGTACACTTAATTTATGAAGGTTTTAAAACAATAGGTGCATGGTTCGTTTAATTAAATAAAAAGTCAAATAATAATGGAAGATATAAGTCATGACAATGGACTGAAAGAAAAATATGTGTATAAAATAATAATGTCTTAGTGTTTAGTATTGTCTTAAAATATATTATCATGAAACCAAACGAAATGTATATAAAGTTTGTAAATAAATGAAAATAATGGTACAATGTTGTTTTATTTTCTATAGAAGTCAGAATATTTAACATTGCAGAGTATACATGATTATGACAATAAAAAGCACACTTAATTCAAGTCTTTGCTTTTACGATAGTGTGCTATATATATTTTTAAAAACAAAGCTTGTTGTAGATCTTTTTTCTTCCACGGTAAACAATAGGCATGAAAACGTTATTGTCTTGTTTTGGATCATTATCACTATCATAATCAGCATGATCTATATCACTATTATTATAATCACTATAATTATCCTCAACATTACTAAAACCAGTTAAATATTCCTGTTCCTCTTCCTGTTCCTGTTCCTGTTCCTCTTCCTCTTCCTCTACAGTGTACTCATGTAGAGTCTGCGTGGCTTTTGATAATGTTAAGGGTTTTTTGAACATTGCGTTATTTTCAATAGTAGTATTGATTTTTAGCACTTGCTTTTTAACATTTTCATGATTTTCTGTTGACAGTAACAGTGTTTCATGCAGTACACTACATTGATGATCACTGACACTTAAAACCTCACTATTTTTACCTTTTAGCTCACTGTGACATTGTTTTGAACGTTGCTCTGATCAACGCCAAATAACAGTTCCATTTTTATTGGTACGTTTCACAATACATGAATATCCTTTATAGAATGCCTGAAGCTTACCATACCTAGTCACAGATACTTTCATATCAACTGTCAAGCATAGACTAAGCTCTAGTAAAGACAACTTGGTAATAAGAACAACAGTTTAAAGTGCGAGCATATATGGGTGCAAATGTGGGAGCAAAAAAGTGGGAGCAAAAAGTGGGAGCAAAAATTGGGAGCAAAATTTGGGAGCAAAAAGTCGGAGCAAAAATTGAGAGCAAAAAGTGGGAGCAAAAAAAAGTAGGAGCAAGTATGGGAGCAAATGTGAAAGCGAAAGTGGGAGCAAGTATGGGAGCATATGTGAAAGAAAAAGAGGGAGCAAAAAGTGAGAGAAAAAAAGTGGGAGCAAAAAGTGTAAGCAAAAGTGAGAGCAAATATGAGAGCAAAAAAGTAGGATCAAGTATGGGAGCAAATGTTAAAGTTAAAGTGGGAGCATCAAGCAAGAGAAAAAAAGTGGGAGCAAAAAGTGTAAGCAAATGTGGGAGCAAATATGAGAGAAAAAAAAGTGTGAGCAAATATGGGAGCAACAAGTGGGAGCAAAAAGAGGGATTTAAATGTGTAAGCAAAAGTGGGAGCAAAAATTGGGAGCAAAATGTGGGAGCAAAAATTGGGAGCAAAAAGTGGAATAAAAAAAAAGTAGGAGCAAGTATGAGAGTAAATAGGAAAGCAAAAGTGGGAGCAAGTATGGGAGCAAATGTGAAAGCAAAAGTGGGAGCAAAATGTGAGAGAAAAAAAGTGGGAGCAAAAAGTGTAAGCAAAAGTGGGAGCAAATATGAGAGCAAAAAAAAAGGGAGAGCAAATATGGGAGCAAAAAGTGTAAGCAAAAGTGGGAGCAAACAAGTGTGAGCAAATATGGGAACAGAAAGTGGGAGCAAATGTGAAAGCAAAAGTGGGAGCAATAAGTGAGAACAAAAAGAGCGAGCAAAAGTGAGTGCACAAAGTGGGAGCAAAATGTGTGAGTAAAAAGTGGGGGCAAATGTGGTGTTTTACTAAAACAATCTCCCCTAACCTAACCTAGCCTAACTTCACCTAACCAAACTTCACCTAACCTAACCTTCCAACTCTCAGATCAAAAATTAAATTCTGGCCATAGTCGAGTTGGAACCCAAAACCTCTGGGATAACACCCAAGTATACTAGCCACTACACCGCGAGATGGGCAAATTATCATGCAACACAACACAAAAATAAAAGTTCCCTGTAGTGTAACTCATTGGCTGACAAACATAGTTGAGAATTCAATCCCAAGACCTCAGGACTTTTGTTTTGAACATTATCAGAAATATTACTCCATTTACATTTTGCTGTTGCTTATATTTATAAGAGTTGGCATTAATATGGGAGCAAAGGTGAAAGCAAAAAGTGAGTGCAAGCATGGCTGATTGTTGAGACTTTCATATCAACTAATACACATAAATTAAATTTTAGTGAAGTGCCTAGGCTAATAATAATAATAATAATAATAATAATAATAATAATAATAACAGTTTAAAAAAATTCAAAGGGGGATTGATATTTTTCAGGGTGTAATTTCCAAAGTACTGTCAAGAATAATAATTACATGAAAAAATTCCAAGAACTCTAGAGTGCTTTTAAGGTTAATGATTGGCTAGGAGTGAGATAGAGCTAGCTAACCTAAGTTAACCTCAGCTCACTAAACCTAACCTTGTCACATGACATGTTCTACAAGTATAGACTTGCTTTGAGACTGGCTATGACGTCACAGATGAATGGCGGTGGGAGGCCGGCAAAAAGGAAAATGTTTTTGTGCAATAAAAGGTCGTGTCCAGCCTCCCATCTGTGACGTCATAGCCAGTCTCAAGGCAAGTCTATACTTGTAGAACATGTCATGTGACAAGGTTAGGTTTAGTGAGCTGAGGTTAACTTAGGTTAGATAGCTCTATCTCACTCCTAGCCAATCATTAACCTTAAAAGCACTCTAGAGTTCTTGGAATCTTTTCATGTAATTTTTATTCTTGACAGTACTTTGGAAATTACACCCTGAAAAATATCAATCCCCCTTTGAATTTTTTTAAACTGTTATTATTATTATTATTATTATTATTATTATTATTATTAGCCAAGGCACTTCACTAAAATTTAATTTATGTGTATTAGTTGATATGAAAGTCTCAACAATCAGCCATGCTTGCACTCACTTTTTCCTTTCACTTTGCTCCCATATTAATGCCAACTCTTATAAATATAAGCAACAGCAAAATGTAAATGGAGTAATATTTCTGATAACGTTCAAAACAAAAGTCCTGAGGTCTTGGGATTGAATTCTCAACTATGGTTGTCAGCCAATGAGTTACACTACAGGAAAATTTAATTTTTGTGTTGTGTTGCATGATAATTTGCCCATCTCGCGGTGTAGTGGCTAGTATACTTGGGTGTTATCCCAGAGGTTTTGGGTTCCAACTCGACTATGGCCAGAATTTAATTTTTGATCTGAGAGCTGGAAGGTTAGGTTAGGTGAAGTTAGGTTAGGTGAAGTTAGGTTAGGTTGGGTAAGGGGAGATTGTTTTAGTAAAACACCACATTTGCCCCCACCTTTTACTCACACATTTTGCTCCCACTTTGTGCACTCACTTTTGCTCGCTCTTTTTGCTCTCACTTATTGCTCCCACTTTTGCTTTCACATTTGCTCCCACTTTCTGTTCCCATATTTGCTCACACTTGTTTGCTCCTACTTTTGCTTACACTTTTTGCTCCCACTTTTTGCTCCCATATTTGCTCTCACTTTTTTTTGCTCTCATATTTGCTCCCACTTTTGCTTACACTTTTTGCTCCCACTTTTTTTCTCTCACATTTTGCTCCCACTTTTGCTTTCACATTTGCTCCCATACTTGCTCCCACTTTTGCTTTCACATTTGCTCTCATACTTGCTCCTACTGTTTTTTGATTCCACTTTTTGCTCCCAATTTTCGCTCCCACTTTTTGCTCCCACTTTTTGCTCCCAATTATTGCTCGCACTTTTGCTTACACTTCTACCTCCCTCTTTGTGATGCCACTTTTTGCTCCCTTATTTGCTCACACTTTTTTTGCTCTCATATTTGCTACCACTTTTGCTTACACTTTTTGCTCCCACTTTTCGCTCTCACTTGTTGCTCCCACTTTTGCTTTCACATTTGCGCCCATACTTGATCCTACTTTTTTTGCTCTCATATTTGCTCTCACTTTTGCTTACACTTTTTGCTCCCACTTTTTTTTCTCTCACTTTTTGCTCCCTCTTTTGCTTTCACATATGCTCCCATACTTGCTCCCACTTTCGCTTTCACATTTGCTACCATACTTGCTCCTACTTTTTTTTGCTCCCACTTTTTGCTCTCAATTTTGCTCCCACTTTTTGCTCCCACATTTTGCTCCCAATTTTTGCTCCCACTTTTTGCTCCCATTTTTTTGCTCCCACATTTGCACCCATATATGCTCGCACATTAAACTATTGTTCTTATTACCAAGTTGTCTTTACTAGAGCTTAGTCTATGATTGACAATTGATATGAAAGTATCTGTGACTAAGTATGGTAAGCCTCAGGCATTCTATAAAGGATATTCATATATTGTGAAACGAACCAATAAAAATGGAACTGTTATTTGGCGTTGATCAAAGCAACGTTCAGAACAATGTCGCAGTGAGCTAAAAAGTAAAAATAGTGAGGTTTTAAGTGTCAGTGATCATCAATGTAGTGTACTGCATGATACACTGTTACTGTCAACAGAAAATCATGAAAATGTTAAAAAGCAAGTGCTAAAAAACAATACTACAATTGAAAATAATTCAATGTACAAAAAACCCTTAACATTATCAAAAGCCACGCAGACTCTACATGAGGACACTGTAGATGAAGAGGGGGAGGAAGAGGAACAGGAATATTTAACTGGTTTTAGTAATGCTGAGGATAATGTTGAGGATAATTATAGTGATTATAATAATAGTGATATAGATCATGCTGCTTATGATTATGATAGTGATAATGATCCAAAACAAGATAATAACCTTTTCATGCCTATTGTTTACCGTGGAAGAAAAAAGACCTACAACAAGCTTTGTTTTTTAAAATATAACACACTATCGTAAAGGAAAAGACTTGAATTAAGTGTGCTTTTTATTGTCATAATCATGTATACTCTGCAATGTTAAATATTCTGACTTCTATAGAAAATAAATCAACATTGTACCATTATTTTCATTTATTTACAAACTTTATATACATTTTTTTTGGGTTTCATGATAATATTTTTTAAGACAATACTGAACACTAAGACATTACTATTCTATACACATATTTTTCTTTCAGTCCATTGTCATGACTTATATCTTCCATTATTATTTGACTTTTTATTTAATTAAAACAAACCATGCACCTATTGTTTTAAAACCTTCATAAATTAAGTGTACAGGTTGTAAAGCATTATTGACTTCATCACAAACACACTCCGACATATCATTAAACCGTGTAGGCAGAAATGTATCAAAGATTTCACATACACAAAGTACACGATCACCATATGGTGTTTTCAATTTCCGAATCTTGATAATGCGGAATGGAATATGCGTTGGCAATTCGCTGAGCTTTTTTGTCTCCAATCCACATGTTTGACCCACAGCATTCAAAACATTCATTGTAGTAGTCTATAAACGAAAGAAAAGCATATCTATTACACTCTAAAACAGCTTTAATAATATTGTGCAATTAGGGATTTTACACTATGCATGGCTGATAAATTTTACTATTTATGCAAGAAATGCCCTAACTGTAGCAGATACTGCTTTTCTGCATATAGCACAAGTGTTGATTTCTAATGCACACTTGACACAGGCTATCATGTGTCCACAAGGCAAAAATACAACACCTAGTTCATTTTGATAACAAATTTTACATAATTGTTGGTTACACTTTTGTATCTGTTCGTAAGACAAGTCTTTTTTTTTCAGCCTCATGTATTTGCTCCACATGTTCTAACTCTAAAGGCACTTTTATGTCTTGTGCTGCAATCACGTTTCCTTTAAGAATAGTGTTCACAAATTCCTGACCTTTAAGCAACACCATGTATTTACAGTTAGGTAACCAACCAGCGTGTAGCACAAAACGGTCATCAGTCATTTGCCAATCCTTTAAAGCAAATCCACAATAAAAACATACTGTTTTATCCCCTTCACCAGTATAAAAAATCCAGCTTCACTTAGCTGTTTGCTAAGGTGTTTTAATATTAATGGCCAAACATTTTTATAAGATTCGAAACGTTTTTCAACAGAGCTGTACTCTGGGTGTGCTAGTGCTTTAGTCTTGCAAACTCCCATTTTTTCAAAAGCACAAGACAATTCAACACTGTCTATGGCATATGGAACACATATATCGACACTACCGTTGTTGGCTGGTAATATATCATTATTATTATTATTTATTTGTGATTCAACAACGTAAGTAGCGGCCAATGGTCTTGTGGTTCGGTAAAATGAATACACGGCTATGTTACCCACTTGTTTTCCAAGCATGTAATGACAACAAGGAGACCATCGCAAATGGTCTCTAAAGGGATCATCCCCTTCTTCCCAGTGTGAAAGTTCAATACGACAAAACACACAGCGCACCACATCCTATCGGTTCAAGTAAAAAAACCGGCTTTTGCAAGTTCATGTGTCGACCAAAAACCTACAGGCCAGGATTCAAATGTTAACCAACGGTCATATTCTGATTTTAAATTTAACCCACGTGGTAAACCAACTTGCTCACTTGTTGTATTTGGTACTAACGCCATGTGTTATAATAAAACTTTTTTCTTATTGTAAGTTATTAACGTTGCACAGAGTACTTTAAAGCACAATGTATGCTTGTTCACTGTCTGTTCGTTACTTTAATGGCGCATGACGACACCTAAAAGCAAACAAAATAGCCCATCACTCAATCAATCAATCAATCAATACTTGTAAATAAAACGTTAACGTTAATTGGCATTAATATATCAAAACACCATTAAAAATAATCTGTATGTTGGCACTAACATTAACCCGTGTGCTTATTTTATTTTTATAAAGCTACAGACATTTACATCCCCCTTTATCCAATATATAAACAAAATTGAATGTCATGTCATTTTTTTTCACATTATCATGTTCAAACCTGTGGATATTCGTTGAGTCCATAGGGAACCACCCATAAATTAAATTTAAATTTTTGTTTTTAGAAAATCCAACATGGCCTTGTACTTTTCCCAGTCAACAACAACATAGCCATTAATCAAGAAAGCAATCATTGCCTAGTCATGTACAGGTAATGAATTTTTTTGTGTAAGAGTTTTTTTCATTAGTGGTAAAATGCAATAGCATTATAAGTTAGGCTTACCTGAGCTTTCAATAGTTCACTGCCTGGAAACAATGGTTTCGCTCTACTGCGTCTTGGATTTTCAGCAACTGCTACAGCAGTAAGGCTTTTCTTTCCAAGTTTCTAAAAATAAATAAAATAAAACGCTATAAATACCTACATTTAGGTTAATACATGCATTTCATAAAATAAAATATGAAACAATAAAATGAAACAAGTTAGTTTAAAAAAATAATTTCACCTTCACTGGCAGTGGATTGTTGCTGTTTCCGTCTAGTGGGCTCAAAAGTACAATGGTTTCTTCTCTCTCAGACATGTAAGGTATACCGGTTATCTGAAAACAAATAAATAAATAAAATCATTAATTACCTAATCAATAAATAATTGCTTGTAAATATATATAAATCAATACATATATAAATGAATAAATATATACCTACCTCACAACAAGTTTAAGTATTTTCCACCAACACCAAAACTGTTAAACAAGACCAGGGGTTTCACGCAACGCAATGTGTTCAAAGGCTAAGTGAGAGAGGAAATGATAACGACATGTCTTTATATATGTTACGTTGCATGTATAATCATTTTTCCCACGCTTTGAACATCCTGTTATCAAACACGTGGACAGCTGACGTCCAAGGTGAACACCTGTGGCAGGTAAAAAATTTCACACGGACTTGCATTTTGTCACGTACGAAGCAAGACAGGATGTGACTTGTTTAGCCCTCATGTGGTTTCACATGTGTATGCATGCATTTCGCACTTCCCTGCCACCACGATTGTCAGATTATTTAACCTTCAAGCGTCTTTGTCATTTTCCATTGCACTTGTTGTCAAGTCAGATCAGCGCATTCCAATAAGCTCGTCTGCTCCTCTACATGTTTGTTTTCTGTACTCGCTTCGACCAACATAGAACCAAGTTCTCATCACAGTTTACACGTTAAAGATCTCCTTCTGGGGCTAAAAAAAATCTTAGCATGCTTCACACATTTTCAAATATTAGCCTCCATCCGTCTGCCATAGGAAAGATCAGAAAAACGAACCCTCGCTCTGTCATAAACCGACCCGCCGAAATATCGATTGTTCTATTAAGCTTGGTCATTGAGGTTAGCGATAGGTTCATTGAAACACACACACACAGCAGTATCGTCTCTCTCAACCACCACGCTTCATGAACATTGTAAACAAATAAAGAGGAAATTTTTTCAACAAAAGTGTCGTTGGGCCCTTTGTGAATTATTTTTTGGAAAACAATATCAACCACATTTAAAAGGGGGCGTTAGCCCGAGTTCTTGGACACCTCGTATACGTCTCTAGCGTTATTGGTCCGTGAGATATCAGCCAAAATCACAAAGTACACGTGTTTACCCCAAAATCGAGATTCCAATTTTTTTTGAAAAATATAACGAGTGGTCCATAGCAAAGAGGACATCACCCCGAGTCCTTGGACCCGTCGTACACGCCTCTAGCATGATTGGTTCGCGAGATAGAGCTAAAAGTCTAAAATCACGGCTTTACCCCCCCCAAAAAACCATGTTTCCAGCATTTCACCTTTTCGACACCTACATTGCCGTAAAGAGCGCAACGAGACGAAAAAACGAATCCAAGCACGCCCTGCTAGCATCACTCCTTCCATTCCAAGGTCGCAGGGGCTCACAAATTCCAAAGTAGAGCAGAACCTACAACCTAGCACTACTTTAGAGTAGAAATAAAACGTCCATACAAAAGTGGGGTTCACCACGATTCCTAGGACACCCCATATGCTCAAATCCAACCATGGGTTTAGTAAATATTAAAAGCGGATGACCTATTAGTCTTGGTCTTTTATTTAAATAAAGAGCCTATAGGAAAGTAGGGAGCGTCACTACGTGTGCTAGGACCCCCTGCATGTTCAAATCCCATGATTGGTTAGCAAGATATCAGGTTCGGGGCAAATACGAGGAGGGTTCAATAAGTTAGTAGACAGCTTTCCCCTCATCCCACTACTACTACGGTATGCAATGAAACATTATTGGATACGTAAACATTAAGACTGTACATAGCCTATTTTGTACGTCACGCATGTATTTTAAATTAAGTATATTTAAATTTGAATTGAACAAACAAGGCTAACCATGAAAATAGTTTGATGTCGAAATGAACGATAGCCGGCCGTTACAGGTGTGCGCGCACGGTCTCCAGTGGTATTTCCAGCATTTTCCCACGTCCTTCCTGCGGTACTAATTACAACTTATTGACTCGTAGCTTAAAGTAAACGAAACGATGGCAATGAAACAAACTCCGACACAGTTAACAGGCAACTGAATGAATGACAATAAGCGGGCAACCTATGGTATTAGTTGTCAAAATCCAGCCAATAGGAGCCCGCGGCGGTCAGCAGTTCCAAGCTCCCGCCATTTCCTTCACGTTCACTCTTTTGAAATACAGAGTATAACAGATGGCCTCGGGTGTAGGGTGTGGTACCTATGAAACGCTTAGCTCTGGATAGGGAGGCACGGACAGCTGCATCAAACCAGTCAAAAGAATTAAGACTCAAACAACAACAACAGGATTTTCTTGGGATATTTTTAGCCTATTTTCAATTTTGAAAAAATAGGCTTATGAGATCACCTTTTGTCCGTGTGTGTGTGCGTGTGTGTGTGTGTGTGAGAGGTGTGTGTGTGTCCCCCCTAATAAATTCTAAACGGCTGGAGCGATTTCAATGAATCTCGGTAAGTTCATAGCACTATTCCGGGCGACCCCGACCGTACCCTTCAAATTTCGTTACGTCTCACCAATCCAACATGGCGGCTGTGCGAAATATTACACCAGCATTCAATATCTCTGAAATTATTACCGATATCACCCTGGAATTTTTTTCAGTGATAAAGGGAACTACTAGAAGTTCACCTATGTGACTTTTGAAAAACTGGTAACTACAAAACCAACATGGCAGCCAAGCAAATTTGCGACGTTTAAATAGGCGTTTCTCGCGATTTAACCAACCAAACGCAATAAAACTTGGTACAGTATATGTTTATACACATTGTAATGCACTGACATCTAACTACGTTCAATTATTTATATAACCACAAGATGGCGGCTGTGAGAAATATTTCACCGGCATTCTATATCTCTGAAACTATTAGCGGTATCACCCTGAAATTTTGAACGGAGATAAAGGGCACCACTGGAAGTTCATCTATAAGATTTTCTAAAACCTGTTAAATACAAAACGATCATGGCGGCCTAGCGAATTTGAAAATTTAAATAGGCCATTCTCGCGATTTAATGTTCCAAACGCAATGAAACTTGGTACAGGAAATGTTTATACACATTTTAATGCACTGGTATCTAATTTATTTCATTTGTTTACATAACCTCAAGATGGCGGCTGTGCGAATTTTAAAATTAAGTTTGTATTTCTTGTGTCGTAATCATGCGATTGATGTGAAAGTTTGAATAATGAACCTACGCAATAATTTTCCTTAAATGGTACATGACTCTAAGGCCTATACATTTAACAATCCAACATGGCGACCATCCGAAATATTTAGACGGCTCGGAATATCTACGAATCTATTATAGCAATCGAACTGAATTTTTTAATGTTCATAGGGGCTATAAACTTAAGTTCACCAATAGGACTTTAAATAACCTGGTGATCCCAAATCCAACATGGCGGCGACGCGAATAATAAATATTCACATGGATGTTTCTCGGAATTTAACCATCCGAGTGCAGTGAAACTTGGTACAGTTAATCCTTAAGCGATTGTTAATCCACTGGCATCTAATTTATTTCAATTGTTTCCATAACCACAAGATGGCAACTGTGCGAGATTTTAAAATATCCTTGTTACTTCTTGTGTCCTAATCATGCGATTGAAGTTTGAATGCTACACGTACACAATAAACTTCATGTGACAGTACATAACTCTAGGACCTACATATATAAAGTCCAACATGGCGACCATCCGAAATATTGAGTCGGGTCTCAATATCTACGAATCTATTACAGCAATCATACTGAAAATTTGTATGCTGATTGTGGCAATTAACATAAGTAGGATATATGAAAATAGGCTGTATAATTATTCACGGAACTACTTGTTCATGTATGTGTTACCCTTACAAAACTGAAGATGCTGTTGACCTACCACTTGCATTTCGCATCTGGGAAACATTCCAATTAGAATTGGTACTGCATCAGTGTGGGGTTCACATCAAAGAGGATATAATAGAGATGCATCTTAAATGTTAAATTTTGATGCCAACCTATTGCTTGGGGCATATAATTCCAACAGATAGCGTGTGATGGCGCGGCAATGCACTTCCGAGCGCGATCCATCCACCACCCTCCCTCCTTCACACCCACTACATTTTTAATCCTTTTCTCTCCCTGCCTTATTACGGTCATGATTTAGCAATTATACTCTTCCAATATAATAATAATAATAGTGATATTTTTTTTCTCTCTGTGGTATCAGCTGATATTTAATGGCACAATACCTCATTAGGCTATTGTAAAAAATGAATGAAGTCTTCAGGATATTGATAGCCACATACGCCTACTTCAAATGAAGTAACATTGAAAATTTCACCTAATAAATTTTGTCTGGTAACTTACCAGTGCAAATATTACACCATTAGCAATCGAGGGGGCAAAACATGCCATACAGGTTGAGAAAAGTACACTCATAACATAGGCTAACTCATTAGGCTATTGTAATGTAAAAAGGTATTTTGAAAACACATGGATTAAGACAAGCAACACGCTCCAAGTACTATTGGAAAAATGTACGACTTAATGTGTTGGTTAGTAATTGGAGTTTTAATGGGAAAAACATCTAGGTCATCTGCCCCAGTTATTGTATCGGCACCGGGTGAGTTAGCCGAGGTCGTTGCGGCATGACTGTTGGCAGTCGCTCACATCCGGGAGGCGAGGAGGTTCGAATCCCCCCGCCAGCAACCTTGAAGATGGTCTTCTGTGGTTTCCCATCTTCCTTCCAGGCAAATGCCGGGGTTGGTCCCTAACTATAGGCCACAGCCGCTACCTTCCAACTCCTCGACCCTCCCATCCAACATTCCTTCCCAACGGTACTTGTAGCTCACCCATTGGGTGTCCGTCTCGAAGCAGCTACAAAACTGGCGAGCCGAACATGTCCTCGGACACTCCCGGCACTAAAAGCCATACACTAAAAAAAATTGTATCGGCTTCATAACAATGCATGGGAACTTAATAAGGGCAGTGACTTTATCCCTTTTTAATTTGTATTGTTCTCTCCCTACCTTGTCCACGCAATAACAACTAAGTTAACTGATAATTTTGAGGCACATCACAAGGCTCCTTAAAAAAAATAGCACTTGATGGTTGATAATCGCTACTCTTCATGCTGCAATATTCAATATCATTGAAATATTATAATTATTTTTATTACGGTAACATCACTAATACGAGTATGAGTATAATGCTCATACAACAAAATATGGATTCAAAACATAACTTCACAAAGCGAAATTATGTTTTGGATGAGGATGTGTGAATGGTGAGTAGGTTATTTCAGGAAAGTCACATGCGTGCTGTTGAATGGCCCGTATAAGCTAGGCAGATAGACTTTTTTATTTTAGAAACTGTAGATAATCTGGAAGGTATCAACATGAATGGTAGGGAATAACCCATCCCTTTTGGGAAAAACTCTTGTTGACCGACTGAAAAGCATCAAACCTTCATAGGTAGGCCTTTTATTTCAATGTCTTTCTGACGCAGCCAACTTCATCCATACTCTGTGAGCTACCATAATGGGATTGACAGTTCTCGCCTCGCCATGTGGTCTGAGAACGAGGTTACCAAACCGTACAAGCCAGAGATACAGCTGACCAGGCACTCAAGCACGTAGGCTGTAATATTGCAACGCAGATTATTATGACATCAACTATGCGAACATGGATTGGTCAAGAGGCAGAGGGGTGATGACTGACGTGGAATTTGCGGCTAAATGTCAATCCTATTCAGGCAGCTCACAGAGTATAGCTGCATTATCTTGGATCTATCACTTTTCAGAAACGACCAACACTCCTGAGGGCGAAAAAAATGTTTAAGTACAGGTAAGGAACAACCTACGTGAGCCCTCCCAGACAATCATTTAATAATGAATGTTTCTCATGATATTGGTAGTATAGGCTACAACACAAAACATTAGAAATGCACAAGACAAGATCCAAGTATCAAGCTACTACGATCCACATGGAAAACGTACATGAATGTATGGGCAAAAATAGCAATTCACCACTATACTCTGTATTACCAATAATGAACGCTGACGTCTGTCAAAGCCAGCACATGGGGAAATGTTGCGTTGCCACTGAGACAGGTCATGACTTATAACATTCCAAGAGGCCTGCAGGAAGAGACAAATACTGGGGAAGTTAGACCCCCTGCCTGACGGTCTAATGACAGTGACGAGTCAAGGCAAAGTAGAACACTGCGTCAAACCATGTGTTCTTCTTTATGTATCTGCATACATTGCAACACTGCTCGCTGTTGCCATGGAGACCGTTACCTCTCTCGTCTCCACTCTTCACTTCACCCCACAAGCAGATGCCAGCCGTCACCATTCACCCGTTGTAAATCCGAGTATAGTCACAAGCACCCAATTTATGTTAGCCTACAGCTGAAGATGTCAGAATTATTCTTGGATTATAAGGTAGAGTCTAGGGAAACATAGTAAAAATAAATAAAGGAGCAAATTCCTGTGAAGGAGCTTTATTTAATATCTAAAAAATCAGTACTCACCAACAAGTTAGTCATAAGGTTATGTTCTGCTTTACAAATCCATAATTTGGCAAACGTAAAGAAATAACAAGCCGGAATATCTCCACAACACTAGTCTTTCCTGTTAAGCTATATGGGTAATAAAGACTACAATATTACATCAACATGTATATCCTTGGTCACTTGTAACAGTTTCGTGGAAACTAGTTGCCAGAAAATCCAAATATTTCTTGCCTAAATACGTTGCTTCGCTTGTCATAGGCCATATAACCTACAAGTTTAACATTGTCAAACAACACTACAAATAGTTGTCACTGCTTTGAATCATAATTAGAACCAGAAATCGTCGCTATTTACGGTACGCAAGTATAATAACGTCGCTGGTTAAAAAGGCAGATTTTACGAAATATGCAACGCATACATTACGCAGATTTCCATCAGCACACAATACAGCAGTCACCAGTCATGAACGTGATAGATTACGTTTTAACAAATACTACGGATGATTGCCACTGCATCATGAAACAATAATGCACTGCATTAACGCTAGAGATCAAAGAATAGAAAAAAACATTCCGAACGATTGTAAATAAACGGTAAACTTTTTAATGCTGTACAATGCTACGTACAGAATCGATATAATTCGCTTGTATCGATACTTTCGATAGACCTGAATAAGAGAGTATCGATCATCACGCATCCGGCGTTTCTCAAATGTATGTATGTCTATATACCCATTATTATTCCCGTTATTCCAACGGGGTCGGGGATGAGATGCGATTGAAGTATTTGTGGCGATGGTTTTTACGGCCGGATGCCCTTCCTAACGCCAATCTCATGAGAGATAAAATGAATGATGGTGAATGAAACTGGGCAAGGATGTGGAAGGAAGCGGCCGTGGCCTGTCAGAAGGTACCGTCCTAGCATTTGCCTGGAAATGAAAATGGGAAACCACGGAAGGCCATTTCAAGGACGGCCGACGATGGGGCTCGATTCCACGCGTCTATCGAGTCAGCAGAGAGCTTGGCCCCATGACGTAACGCTGCGCTTTAGCGAGCGTAGCCACCACTGTCGGTCCGGCGTTTCTCAAATAACAGAAAGAAAACAAGACGTTCTCCTTACATTCCCATGATCAGAAACGGTCATATTACTTATAAAATACCCCTAGCCTCACTAAACACACTTCTCAAATTGGCACACAAACAATTGTGTGGCAAGCACTAATGAGTGTGCCGAGTGCATTATGCCAAGTCGGCCGTCAGAACTCCCGAGCCCCACACTGTGAGGTAATACATTATGAATAGGAGTAGAGGAGTTGACAGGTCGAATTCTCAGAAATATAATGGTCCTCACCGGCAGAGATATGATGCAAACACTGTACAATATTGGTCTTGTAACGCATTTCTTCCTCCCTTCCGCAACGTCATCTGAACTGTCTTCTTGGTATTGATTGTAAGCTTACTTTCCATTGCCCAATCCGAGACTCAATCGATCGCATCCTGGACATCTTTCAGGATTGGTCCTCCAATGACAAGATATTAAGTGACTGTGGAGAAGACATGGCACATCCTCCAGTGTCGACTGTGCCCAGCTTCCTGCACAGAGGAGGATTTACAGCAAGCTTCAGACAATGCACTTAAAGTAGCCAAATTTCCGTGTACTTTTGGTTAATGTTTGTAAATGTTTGTGACTGTGTATATATATGTATGTGTGTGTGTATTTATTTATTTATTGTACAGTTTTGCTGTTTTGTATGTTCCTGACACGAGAATAATAATAATAATTTTAAATTATGACTGTGCATCTGATGCTTTTTTTCAAAATGGCATTGTATTTCCAGAATAACTAGTAGTGGAAAGCAATAATTAAAAGTGTTTTAAGGGGGGCCCTAGAAAAACATTGCATAGGGGCCCTTAAACCCTCTCGGGAGCCATGGCACCTGCCTATGATATGTTAGGACAAGAAGAAAAGCATGATATAAGGTGACTCAAATAAACACAGGATGTTATAACGCAATATTGGGAAATACCTGTGGGGGTTCTATTAAATTACATGTATCGAGTTGTGGGAATCTCAGGCATGGGAGATGATGACAACTGTAGGCTTGGAAATTCTTAATTAACCCATCAATGATGGGTACAACTGCTAATATATACTTCCCCTGACAGGTTCATTCAATGGTGACACATGTGACATTTTCAACACCAATCATCTGTTCTTTAATTAATATTGAACTAATTAGCCACGTAAAAATGCTGCGATCACTTTAATAAATAAAATAAGTTTTCTGTCATTATTGCTAACTCCTGGAAATAAGAGTGGAGTATTCTTTTCCAAAAAACACAATTCATAGTATCTTGATACATGAACAATTCCAGGGGTGGCTCCTGACTAATATTTTAGGGTAGGCCACATGATATTATTGTTTGTATATTGGCTTTCACAGCCAAGGAATTAAAACTCAGTAATTTTTCTAGGTTCATACCGTGTCTAGTGCAGGGATTTGCCTAGGAACACCAAGATAGACTCATCAGATGGAAGGAAGTGCACAGTTCGCTACTCTCCTGGGGGGGGGGGGGGGCACGTACACCAAGAGCCCGCTGATGAGCCTATCTAGGATATTTCTAGGCGAAACCCCGCACATGACACAGCATAAACCTAGAAAAATTGCTGAGTTTTTATATTATTGTTGTTTCATATAAAATATTGTTTTATATTTCACATTCATTGTTGCTAATATTGCCATTATCATACTGTAATTCCACACAACACATTTGAAAAAAGGTTTAATAAAAAGTTCATGCATTAGAAACTGTCTTCACATGGCTCCTTATTTGTGAATATATTCTACTGTCCTGTGCTTGGATGAAGCAAATGTATCTATCAGCTTGGTTGATAATGTCCTATTTTTTAATTTCTAGCTTTGTGTTCAGCGGTATAGAAGAAAGATTTGTTAATAAAAATTCCACTTTCATTTTCCTATTTCGCACACAATCAGCATATTAAATAACTACGTACCGAATCACAAAAGTTAAAAACACATTAATTTACAGATATTCATTTCATCCACAGAACTCACTAACACACTTATACTGTACTTCGAACACCCGACAACTGAAAATGTATAAATATATTTTTGTCTAATGTCAGCAAGCTGCAAACAATGACTGAATACCTGTTTAAGGGCGTAGGATGGGGTGGACCCTTCTACTGTAGTCCTGTTTGTCAGAGACAGAAGCAGGAAGTGAAATGGAGAGATCTTCTATTTCGCTCCAAAACGACGCTGCCTGCCCTTGAAGAGAAAGAAAAATCCCTTCATAGCACAGAAGAATTCGTGTTCAAGAGAGTGATATGACCACTGTTTCCTCACCGGCCCATCAAGCCAAATACTTTACATGGGACTTTCTGTGAAGTGGCCCTCGTTATGACAATACACCGTACAAGACTGTCAGGATCTTAAGCTAGGGATGAGTTATGTATACTGAATTCTTTTTAGAGATTCTAGAAAAGAAAACCACTTATTATAAGTAGAATATCAGTAATTTAAAGTAATTTTTAATTATGGTATAGTGGCTTTCACGGACAGTGAATTAAAACTCAGCAATCCGTCTAGGTTTGTGCCGTGTCTTGTGTGGGGTTTCGCCTAGGACACCAAGTTGGCTCATCGGCGGGCTCTTGGTATCCTCGCCCGGACCCCTTTTGGAAGCCTTCATAGGGAGGTTGAGGCTGCTTGAGCTTTTAGTTCTCGCAGTCAAGAGGTGCAGTTGCACCTTATATAATGGGAGGTGGCGCGCAGTTCGCTACTCCAGTGGGGATCCGGGCGGGGATACCAAGAGCCCGCTGATGAGCCAATTTGGTGTCCTAGACGAAACCCCACACAAGACACGGCACAACACTAGATGAATTGCTGAGTTTTAATTATTAAATACTTTATTTAAACAAATTTTGTGCAATACGGTCTAATGGCCCTGGATCGCCGGGGCCCTTTCGGCTCTTAATGACGCACCGTCCCTGAACAATTCTATCTATCTATTCTATCTCTATAAAAAAGAAAGCTTTCAGTGTGAACATTTCGAATTTTTGGCTAAAACTTTGAATTTATCTTGGATGAAATATGTAAATGCCTTACAATCGGTTTGATTTTTGTCGGTTTGTCTTGTTTCTTATGGGTTGGCATAAAACTACAGGAGCGAATGGCAAAGTAGAAGGCACCCCTAAAATAAAACTAGGCTACAAATTATTTATGTAAGCCTAGTACAAAGCGGGGATGGTGTTAACAGGAAGCCTCAATTCCCCAGCAGTAAGCCAATTGAACAATCTGTATCGACTTGACATGGCAATGCCAGGTGTGAGAACAGCTTGGTGACTGACTTGCTTGCTGATCTGAAAATATCACGAGGTGAGATGTCCTGACATGGATCTCACAACATAGTTCTAAATGCGAAAACTTGTCTCGGGAGATAAGACAATCTCTTATCACTTCCTTTCCTCCTGACGAACTGACTTTGGTGGGACGGTCTCATTCCTAGCCTCCATCAACACATCATGGCATATGAAGTTAAGATAAGTGTGATGTATGAGTAGATATACGGTACCCCAATGGAGGACCTCACTTCTTTCTGCCAGCTGGCGTGGGTCAGTGGTAAAGGGTTGGTCTTAAAACTGAACTCGAGCTCAGCTGTCGGTTTGAATCCAGCCATGGGCATGGATGTGTAAACGTTGTTCAGTCTCTGTGATATAATATACTTTTATACATTACAACACCTACTGCAGTAGCTACATTCGCTAATGCAGGCTATGTGGCCATGCTACCTGCAGACTTGTTAGACATGGGTTCGAACCCCACCAACCATGGTTTCCCATTCTCAACTCCAGGCAATTGTCAGGGGTATTTTGTATTAGGCAACGCCCGCTTACTTCCATCTCTCAGGAAGGGCATCAGGCCCTAAAAACCACATGGCACATCTTTTGCCCCAACCCCGTTGAAGAGCAATTAATATGGGGTTGACAAACTGTACATTACACTCATCTTTCCTCATCATACCAAGGCCCATAATGCAAGTAAAAATAAATTAAACTGGAGCTGGCTGCATGGTTCAACAGTCAAATACTTTTAAAATATTTCTAATTCTTTTTTTTTAGAATTTGCGTTCTAACTGATACTTTATTTCTCTTTATCAGCTGCTAAATGTTTGTTTTCCTCACTCCTCGTGGTCTTCCTTTAAGTACCTAATTCCAAGTAGAACAATGCACTGGGTGCAAGTTATGACATTACATGGGTGTTTGCCAAACAAGGTCTGACAGTCTATCCATAACTAAGTTAACTGTCACCAGTCTCCCAAACGCTATTATTTTACACTTACAACGCAACCCCATTAACGACGGGTATGAAGAGCTAGTGCTAAATATGACATCCGTTCTGCACCAGGCAATACATATGTAATTAGTTAATATATAAATTCTACACACAAATGTATTTATACTTTCAATACTTGGGTAAACGGTGTGACAAAAAAAACACACCTGAATATCAACTGCTGATTTGAGGTTTAGCTGTACACTTCTACCTGGCTTATTATTAAAGATATATGATTTTCATACCTTTCTGGGAGTTATTAGGAGTTGAAATTATTGTCAATTGTCACTTCTAATTACTGGAAATATTTGTCATTGAGATCCCTGCCCCAGAAGTACAGAATTTGATGCATAAGCTTTGACAAAAGCTCAGTCTCATGAGAACAAATGGAAAGATATAGGTTTCCTCTTAGAAGTGCTTTCCCACAACTATCCTAGCAATCTAATGAGATGGTACTAAACTTATGGCCACAGCTACCTCCTTCCTAACCCTAAATGTAAGTGTCCACACTAGAACAAGCACTTCAAATCAGACAGCTTAGCCCGTAAATAAAGTGTCTGACCCCACCTGGCATTATTAACCAATCCCCCACCTGCTAGTGACAATAACTGACAACCTCTCCCCTTCCTTGCTTATTTTTAATCATTATTAATCAGTGAGAAGATGTTGGTTAGTTATTGATGTTTTAAGGGGTGGAACTACGAGGTATGGGTTGGTAAAAAATAAGAGGCGGAAGGATCATACGGATTATGTTAGAATGGTGAACAAAAGGAGACAAGAAATAGAAGTAATGGGATGACAGGGGTTCTCCTCCACTTTTTATTGAGCCACCCTCGTAGCGGCCCCGAACCTAATATCTCGCTAACCAATCATGGGATTTGAACATACAGGGTGTCCTAGCATTGGTAGAAATGCCCCCTACTTTCCTATAGCCTCTTTATTTAACTAAAAGACCAAAACTAATAGGTCATTCGCGAGTATTGGGGTAGTGTTGGTTTTCTCAAGTCGCGCTCGTGCTTGAATATGTATGCCTATGTTGGGAAAGGGTTAGGTGGTAAGGGAGGAGTAGGGTCGAGTGAGGGGTCGTTTAGATGTTTTTTTCAGCTCTATGTGATGGTGAGGTTAGTTTTTAAAATGGATGGAATTTGGAAACGCCATTTGGGGTAAACATGTTGTTTTGACATTTTGGCGATGAGTGTTTTTTGTATGCCTGCGCACTTGAGAGGTTTTGTAAGAGAGCGGACTTTTTAAATGATTATTTATAAATGAGTGTGTTTTTAATATTTATTTAAATAAACCCAAAAAAGTAATAGGTCATCGGCTTTCTACTATCTCGCTAACCAATAATCGGATTTCAACATATGAGGTGTCGTAGGACTCGTGGTGAACTCCCTTTTTCTATGGACGGGGTATATCCACCCCAAAATAAAAACTACCCTTACCCGAGGGATGAAATAGTAATTTTTGTATGCCTGAGCGAAACACGCGGTAAGATAAAAATGGGAAATCGAGTGACGGAGGATTTTGAAATTTTGACGGGTCTCAGGCAAGGAGACGGTTTATCTCCTACATTGTTCAATTTTGCCTTGGAGTAGATAATACGCGAGACCTTTCGAGAGAATTTTGAAGGCATCCAAGTCGAAGGGAAGAACCTAGCATACCTTGCCTACGCAGATGATATCAGTTTACTCACCAGCTCTCAGGAAGAGTTGAGGCAAATGACCAGAGCACTCAAGGTAGCTGCCAACAAATTTGGGCTAATCGTGAATGAAACCAAGACGGTGTACCTCAATATGACTCGTGGGCCAGGCCACGTATTTGGGCAACTACAGTCACTCCGAGTAGGGGACCAGTCCTACAAGAGGGTCAATGAATTTAAGTACCTAGGATCACTTTTCACGGAGAACTCATCATGTAAGGCAGAAATCAACGCCAGGATCCAAGCAGGAAACCGAACCCTCTACAGCTTAACACAGCTTCTTCGGTCCAGATGTCTCTCCAGACAGTACAAAATTCATCTGTATAAAACTCTGATCCAACTCGTTGTACTATATGGATGTGAGACATGGAGTATCCGAAAACAGGACTTCCATAAACTAATCGTTTTTGAGAGAAAAGTTCTTCGGAAGATCTTCAGACCGGTGAGGGATGTACACACGGGTGAATGGAAGATTAGACACAATCATGAAGTGGAAGACCTGTACCATGATGCCAACATAGCTGGATCCTTCAAAACCAGAAAACTGCAGTGGGCTGGACATGTAGCCCGGATGGAAGACCACCGATGGCCACGGAAGCTACTGGATTTCATCCCCACAGGAAGAAGACCACCAGGGAGACCAAGGAAGCGGTGGAGTGATGGACTCCATGAAGATCTGCAACAGGCAGCGATACGCGTAGACAGTTGGCGGATGGCAGCTATGGATAGGAGACGATGGAGAAGGAAACTTGTAGCAGCGCGCGGTCCACTGGGCCTGATCGCGTAGAAGAAGAATAAGAATGCCTACGAACTTGACGGCTTTTGTAAGAGAGCGGGCTTTATAAATGATTATTTATAGATGAGTGTTTTTTAACATGTATTTAAATAAACCAAAAAAACTAATAAGTCATCGGCTTTTTAGTATCTCGCTAACCAATAATGCGATTTAAACATATGAGGTGTCGTAGAACTCGTGAACTCCCCTTTTCTATGAACGGGGTATATCCACCCCAAAATAAAAGCAACCCTTACCCGGGGGGTAAATAATATTTTTTGTATGTGCGCACACGGACGGCTTTTGTCAAAAGGACCTAACTACACGTTTGTTAATAGTTTCTGAACCCCTGATGGGATTTTGCCATAGGCAGTATCCTAGCCCTGGCGGGTTCGCCCCGTTTTTGAATGTATGATTCGTTTTTTGTCAAAAGGGTCTAACTACACTTTTGTTCATATCTCGCGAACCAGTCATGCTAGGGATTTGTAAAAGGGGGGGTCCTAGCACTTGGGGCGACGTCCCCCGTTTGGGGGTGAAACTACCCCCCAAAATTGAAAAATCCATTTCTTGGAAACGAAGAACCCTAAAATTCGGTGTGATAGCTTAAAAATAGGGGAAGATATAGGCTTTTACCTCGATTGATCATTTCACCCCTAAAACAGTAAATGGTCTTTTTACGAGAAAAAACCTGTTAAACACTTAAAAATGATAAATGAACCTAAGATCTTTTGTTTTTGATGAAAAATAGCAGGGGATGGAAACTACCCCCAAATTGAAAAATCAATATCGTGGAACCTAAGAACCCTAAAATTAGGCGTGATAGCTTAAAAAATACCTGGATAGGTCATTACACCCCTAAAACAGTAAATAGTCATGATATGGAAAAAAAACGTGTTAAACGGGTAAAAATGATAATTGAACCTAAGATCTTTTGTTTTTGATGAAAAATAGCAGGGGGTGAAAACTACCCCCAAATTGAAAAATCAATATCTTGGAAACGAAGAACCCTAAAATTAGGTGTGATAGCTTAAAAAATAGGCTATGACATACGCTTTTACCTGGATAGGTCATTTCACCCCT
The DNA here is from genome assembly GCA_946902985.2 of Meconema thalassinum. Classification (NCBI taxonomy): domain Eukaryota; kingdom Metazoa; phylum Arthropoda; class Insecta; order Orthoptera; family Tettigoniidae; genus Meconema; species Meconema thalassinum. The sequence continues at coordinate 243,724,217 of OX336395.1, forward strand.
AAAACAGTAAATAGTGATTTTACAGGGGTAAAAGGGTGTTAAACACCTAAAAATGGTAAATGAACCTAAGATCTTTTGTTTTTGATGAGAAATAGCAGGGGGGTGAAAACTACCCCCAAATTGAAAAATCAATATCTTGCAAACGAAGAACCCTAAAATTATGTGTGATAGCTTAAAAAAAGGTCATGACATACGCTTTTACCTGAATAGGTAATTTCACCCCTAAATCAGTAAATAGTGGTTTTACAGGGGGTAAAAAAGTGCTAAACGGATAAAAATGATAATTGAACCTAAGATCTTTTGTTTTTGATGAAAAATAGTAAGGGGGTGAAAACTACCCCCAAATTGAAAAATCGATACCTTGGAAACGAAGAACCCTAAAATTAGGTGTGATGGCTTAAACAATAGGTCATGACATACGCTTTTACCTGGATAGGTCATTTCACCACTAAAACAGTAAATAGTGATTCTACAGGGGTAAAAAAGGTTTTTAAACGGGTAAAAATGATAATTGAACCTAAGATCTTTTGTTTTTATGACAAATAACGGAGGGGTGAAAACTAATCCCAAATTGAAAAAATCGATATCTTGCAAACTTAAGAACCCTAAACTTAGGTGTGATAGTTGAAAAATAGGTATGTCATACACTTTTACCTAGATAAATTATTTCAGTCTTAAAACAGGGAATAATAATATTACAGGGGAAAAAGGTATTTAAACCTAAGAGCATCAGCGTTTTGTGAAACCATGCTTTAATGGACATATGTATGGAGGATTATTGTTATTATTATCATTTTTATTATTATTATTATTAGGTAATTATGGATTAATGTGTATATATATAACTAACCAGTGGGGAGCGTGATGACGCAGGTGCTTATCTGCTCGTCTTTACCCGGTGACCGCGGGGTGGAATTTTCACTTGAAAAATCACGTTGCGTGAGGAAGGGCATTCGACCTTAAATCCCAGGCCAAAACCAAAATGAGGCTGGTTGGCTCCGGCGACTCAAAATAATTGGGAAAAGCCGAAGAAAGTAAAATAAGAAGAAAGGCATCTAACCAGTAATAGTAAACATTTGTTTGAGGTGTTGAAGAAGTCAGGATGGCCAACCCTTTGCCATGGTTCACGAATTGACCCCAAAAGCATTACCTGTCAAGACTCAGTGTACCCTGTTGCTGCCTTTAGAAATGGAAATCGATCCCGGGGCCTCTGTGGTGACAGTGGAGTTATATTAGTGATGCTTTTTAAACAAACATACGCTTGCATACTACCGCTGGGTTGAATCTGCACAGAGACACTGGCTTTTGTTTGTGTAGTGAGCCTTGGTGATAACAGCACGGCGATCTTGTTAGCAAGTTTCATATTACTCGTCTGCTTGATAGTGGACGTGCTCTGCACCGTGTTAGCATACAGTACATGACTAGATAGTTGTTAGGTAAGGTTTGACAAAGACTTAGTGAACCTTATTGCAACCGTGAAATGACTTTCTTGCTATAGTCAGGGCTGGAAGCCAAGACCTTAGGGTTGACAACCAAGTATGTTAACCACTACACGGTGAGATGGTCAAATAATAATGTAACAGAACATATAGAAACGTATTCTATAGTTTAACGAATTGGCTAAGAGCCATACCATGAGAGGTGTAGGTACTGGAAATTGAATCCTTAGCTGATGACCCTACTACATATAAGCTATAGCAATGCCCGCCTATAAGCTATAATGTTAGAAAAAGAAATTTATGACTTGTTTTAAACGGAGAATAATTGTGTTTTCTGTGAAACACAAATCTGAACTTAAGAATAGTTTATGTCCTACATGATGTTTGAACTCTTTTTTATGTATACTTTAGACAAACGCTAACATAGTTGTAATTCAGAAGCCATGGCCGCCTCCTATCCAATCCTACACCGTACACTGAAGTTAAAATGAATAATGATCACGTTACGGACAGCCAGTTTCAAAGCCATGAGAAATAAGTGAACAAAGTATAAAATTCATGAGCCAGTGAGGAATTCAACATGCTGTCCTTTGAACAAAAAGAGAAGCGTCCTATAAACTTAACCACCAAGCTGTCCTATCGACCCCCCGTAAAGATGAAAATTAAATCTAAGCTATAACTAAAACTAACTACACACTTATATACTAAAAGAAGAAATGGAAAACAAAAGGACAATAGGCCAAATAAAGGACAGAAGGACTAAAAAATGGCCCTCAAGCATGTGGATTGAGGGAATTGGAAGGAAGGAGAGCCATGAAAGGCAGATAGAAAAAGTAAAATAGGAGAGGCTCTGCCCCAGAGGTAATGGATAAAGAGGAGGAAAACTGGACTCAGCTGAGAAATCCCTTGGGGTCGCCAACTTCCAAACTGATCAGCCGTAAGCCCCTTGAGGGTGTAGCCATATGCAGAGTGCACCACAAGTGGTGGGGCTATATACACCCTACATTCTTGAGGGGGCTTGAGCAAAAGACAGTAAATAACATGAAAATAAAAACAAGGCTGCCTCCTCACACAAGTAGGATATCAGTAAAAATAAATAAACAAGGGCCAATTAAGTTGCAAAGGGAAGAGACTCCCTAGGCCTCGGATACCCTAATCTTGTTGGGGTCGGTAGAGAACAAGAGTTGAGCAAGTGTGGTCGACAGGAAAGAAGACAGAGAGGAGCCTAGCACAAGTTAGTGGAAGCAATGACGGACTCAGGTGGGACTCCGTGATCGTCATCTTACATGACACTAGATATGACGCCCAGGGGTGGAATTAAAGACCTCTTTTGTTTTATATCACTGGCTTTTAAGGACGGTAACACATGGCATGCCTTATAATGCAATACTGGTCCTAGGGTATGCAAAATTGTATTAGAAACTCAGCTAATAATAGTGTGCATGACCATTATTATTTTCCCTAAATATAGTACATGGGACTGATAACCATGATTTCCAAGCCCCTAAGTAAGACAAAAACAAATGATTTTCATTTTTCCAATGAGTTGGGGTGAGGTGAGGTGATTTTTCTATACACCAAACTGATGTGGTTTCCCACTTCTACTCCAGGCAAATGCACATTTGATGTTAAGAATAGTCAAATGGTTTGCAACTGCCCAATGCTAGGACCTGATTAGTGGCTTTTAAAAATGGAATGGAATGGAGTACACTTCACCCAAAACCATCAACAGGAGTGTTCGATCCCCCACAACAACCATTCTTAAAGTCAATATAAATGACTATGCACTTCAGGTCTTGACGGTCTCCTCTCTCCAATCCTACCCCTTGGTGGTGAAAGGCACACTCTAATACAACCATCATAGTGACAGGTTATCTGTTAAATACCTAACTATCCCCAGATTTACCTTGAATTTTCCTAAAATCCACTAAATTTTCCGCAAATTGACCAAATGACACAAAATTTCAGCAAAATTCAACAAATGACTACCAGATTTATTGAAATTCCATTGATTTACCTAAGAACGGTTTAAACTACCTCAAATTCATATAAAATTAGACGAATATAGATGAAAATTCACTAAAATTTACCAAACTTACCCAAAGTGGGCTACAAACCATGACATTTATCCATTTTTTTGTAAAATTCACTATATGTTCTCGAAAATTCCATAATATTGCCTTTACATGTATGCTTTTATTGTTGTTGTTTCTGTTGTTGTTGTTTCGTTTACCACACTCCCTGCAGACAAATACCTGAACATGACTTTCTGATAGGCTAGGACCTCTACATTGGACGTGATAGTTGAGTTTCATCTTACATAAACTCGGCTCTGAGGTGGGTGTCAGAAAAGGCATCTAGCTGTAAAAACCACACCCTGACCTAGACTTTAATAACCCCTTACGTTGAGGTTGATAACACTAACAACATTGAATGATTGAACGGTTTCCTTTTCACATTTCCTGTCAATACTTTCCTCTTGAAGGTTGCTAAAATGCAATTAAATTTAATAAATACCTTAAGATGGTTTGATTTGTTTAATGATATAGTGTTGATGATGGATATATACGTTAAGACTAATTTTTGTTAGGTCTTGACTGGCCTTGCAATAAGAAATTGACAAACCAAACATGGGTTATCTACCAGGGGAACACTTTGGCCACTATGTTGGTTATTGACCAGTAAGAACAGTTCTAGTAATGAGACAGAAATCCAACACAAACAATGAGCGCGCGCGGCGGTGGAGATTGGTTCCACGATGTACTGTCGGTTATGTAGCTATGAGGAATGTATATCACATATGGTTTACTTGAAGGTTTGGAGGTTCCATTAAAGATATTTCTACAATAAACCATTTTCAAATGGTCATTCGTTGGTGTGAAAATATTTATTATATGATATTTTATGTAAACAATTATGATTTATAAAAATTGTATACGTTTACTGTATTCTTATTTAATGTACACACTGGAGGCACTATCGACCAAAATACAGCACTATCTGGAATGTATATTGCATACTTGAAGGTTTGGTGATCCCATTAACGGTATTCCTAAAATAAATGATTTTTCAGTTCTCGTTTTATGGCATGATTATTTAATATATGCTATTTGCTAATAGGATTTGGCACTGGAATTATTTTACAAGTAGTTATTTTAATGACCAACAGAGTTTAATGTTAACAAAGGCACAGCTCTACTTGAAATTTTGAATAACATGTTACATGTTATACATCATATGCAACTACTGTAAGGCTTGTGATTTATTCAATGCCTTTAACCCTATATTAAACACTCAGTATGTAATACTGGTAACTGCAATGTTACGGAAAAATTGAAACAAAACAAAAATCTGCATTGAAAAATCAAAAATTGGTTGAGCATATATATACTGGGGAAAAGAAAAGTTTTGTAAACATTAATGTCCAACAAGACTAAATGAATCAGTAACTGTCAGGGTGGCCGAGTGGTTAAGGCGTTTGACTTAAGATAAAATTCCAAATATATAAGGAAGCAAGGGTTCGAACCCCTTCCCTGACATAACTATTGCTTTAACATGCAAGAAAACAAGAAATATACACAAACTCTGTTTATCAATTTAATCAATTTTTTACATGAGATAGACACATAGAATACAGCTCCTTTTGTTTATCATTTCTTTTAAACATAACACTTGTTGAAAATTATTTTTAGGGGATGGCGGTGTTGCTACGTTGACCCATCACACAATAATAGCAGCTTTACGAAGTTCATTTTCTATATTTAATAGCTCTTTCTCATAAACAATATGACCAACCTGCATGCAAGAGCTGTAGACGTTCGACTAATATATTAGGATCGTTCCACTTGCTATTTTTTAAGAATGGTTTCAAAAACTCGGGAAGCAATTCATCATTAACACCATTATCATGCGTTGTAGTGTATTAAACTTGAGGTTAATATTATCTTCAGCAGCACTATCTTTTACCTGGACTTGGTTTTTTGCTTTGGTTTGAGTTTTCCTCACATTTAGACTAGCGTGATTATCTTTATATATATAATTCTTCGACACGTGTGTATGTGACTGAACTCCTCCTAAACAACTGAACCGATTTTGATGGAATTTTGTATGTATATTAGGGTGGGTCCATGTATGGTTTAGATTCACAATCTGACCCGGTAAGTGAAATGCACACAATTTTAGAGCCACAACTTAAACACAATTTTAGAACCACAATATACAGTCAAAAACAGTCGTCATGGAAACCACTAGCCTTGGCCTTCGTGAAAGCTGATGTCTTTGGACGGTTTGTCTCTGCACGTTAGAGCCACCTGGTCGCAACCTGTGCAACTACCGCCATTACATACACTCTGCCCGTGGCGAAAAGTTGTGTTTTATACCAAAGGTGGCAGTGATGTCGAATTCTACAGTTTGTCTCTGCACGTTAGAGCGTTTCAAAGTCCCGTATGCGTTCATATACCATTCATCCGATTGCCATGAAACTTGGGTGATATGTTGAGTGAGCTCCAGGGAAGGTGTTTAGCTTAGTAAATCCATTTTACAATAGATAGCGCACGAATAGATTCAACAAATGGGCTGCGACGCGCGAAGCGTTTCAAAAAGGTCCCGTATGCGTTCAAATACCATTCGTCCGATAGCGATGAAACTTGGGTGAGATGTTGTGTACACTCCAGGGAAGGCTTCTGGCTTAGTAAATCAATTTCACATTAGGTAGCGCACGACTAGATTCAACAAATGAGTGACGACGTGGGAAGCGTTTCAACAAAATCCCGTATAAGTTTATATTCCATTCATAGATTGAGATGAAACTTTGATGAATTGTTGTGTACACTTAAGTGAAGGCTTCTAACTTAGTAATCCATTTCACAGGAGGTTGCGCTCGAGTAGATTCAACAAATGAGCGGCGATGCGAAGCGTTTCAACAAAGTCCCGTATGCGTTCAAATGCCATTCGCCCGATAGCGATGAAACTTGGGTGAGATGTTGTGTACACTTACGTGAGGGTTTCTAACTTAGTAAATCCATTTTACAATAGGTTGCTCACGAGTAGATTCAACAAATGAGCGACGACGCGCGAAGCGTTTCAATAAGGACCCGTATGCGTTCAAATACCATTCGCCCGATTACGATGAAACTAGGGTGAGATGTTGTGTACACCCTACAGAAGGTTTCTGGCTTAATAAATCCATTTTACAATAGGTAGCGCACGAGTAGATTCAACAAATGTGTGACGGCACGCGAATCATTTCAACAAAGTACCGTATGCGTCCATATACCATTTATCCGATTGCGATGAATCTTTGGTGAATTGTTGTGTACACTCCAGGAAATGTTTCTGTCTTAGTAAATCCAGTTTTTAATAAGTAGCGCACGAGTAGATTCAACAAATGAGCGACGGCGCGCGAATCGTTTCCACAATGTCCCGTATGCCGTCATATATCATTCATCTGATTGCGATCAAACGTTGGTGAATCACTGAGTACATGCCAGAGAAGGTTTCAGGCTTAGTAAATCTATTTTACAATAGGTAGCGCATGAGTAGATTCAACAAATGAGCGACGGCACGCGAATCGTATAAAGAAAATCACTTATGCGTTCATATGGCATTCATCCGATTCCGATGAAACTTTGATGAGTTGTTGTGTACACATACGTGAAGCTTTCTAACTTAGTAAATCTATTTCACAGTTGGTAGAGCACGAGTAGATTCAACAAATGAGTGACAGCGCACGAATCATTTAAACCAAATCCCGTATGCGTTAAATGCCATTTATCCGTTTGCGATGAAATTTTGGAGAGTTGTTGTGCACGCTCCAACGAATGTTTCTAAATTAGTTAATTCAATTCACGATAGTTTAGAGGCAGTTAACAGAAATTGAAAAAAATATTGTGAATCCAAAAGCACTTCAAGAAACAAAGTTACAACACTTTCTTTGATTGGCAGGACAACGTCTGCCGGGTCAGCTTGTTAAGTTTAAAATCTTGATTGTTTGAAGAAAGTATGTGCAATTGTTTTGTCTTAGGCATTCCTCGACACTGTTTCGATCATTGCTTTGAACAGCGCCAAATAACAGTTCCATTTTTATTGCTTCGTTTCACAATATATGAATATCATTTATAGTATGCATAAGGCTTACCATACCTAGTCACTGATACATCCATATCAAGTGTCAAACACAAACTAATCTCTAGTAAAGACAACTTGGTAATGACAACAATTGTTTAATGTGGGAGCATATATACATGCAAAACGTGGGAGCAAAAGTGGCAGCAAATGTGGGAGAAAAAGATAACTGTGAGCAAAAAGTGGGAGCAAATATGGAATCAAATGTGGAAGCAAAGCAAATATAAAAAGTGGAAGCAAATTTGCTAACAAATATGTCAACAAATATGCCAGAAAAATTAAATACACAAGTCAAGATAGTTTAAAGTGCAAAGAAAATATGTAAGCAAATATGAGAGCAAAAATTGTGTTTTTATAAAACAACTAGACATAACAAGCTTAGTCATAACCTAACCTAACCTAACCTAACCAAACCTAACCTAACCTAAACTAACCTCACCTCACCTAACCTCACCTCACCTAACTTCACCTAACCTAACCTCACCTAACCTAACCTAACCTAACTTCACCTAACCTAACCTGACTGAACTTTACCTAACCTAACCTATCATAACTTCACCTAACCTAACTTAACCTAATCTAATCTAACCTAACCTATCTTTCAACTCTCAGATCAAAATTAAATTCTGGGCATAGTTGAGTTGGAACCCAAGACTTCATGGATAACACCCAAGTATACTAGCCACTACACCGCAAGATGGGCAAATTATCATATTGGCTCCCACATTTTCTCCCATATTTGCTCCCACTTTTGCCTACATATTGACTCCCACATTTGCTCCCATATTGGCTTCCATATTGGCTCCCACATTTGCTCCCACTTATTTACTTCCCCATATTTATGCCAACTCTTATAACTATAAGCAGCAGCAAAATGTAAATGGAATAATATTTCTGATAATGTTCAAAACAAAAGTCCTGAGGTCTTGGGTTTGAATTCCCAACTATGGTTGTCAGCCAATGAGTTACACTACAGGAAACTTTTATTTTTATGTTGTGTTGCATGATAATTTGCCCATCTTGCGGTGTAGTGGCTAGTATACTTGGGTGTTATCCCTGAAGTCTTGGTTTCCAACTCAACTATGCCCAGAATTTAATTTGGATCTGAGAGTTGAAAGTTAGGTTAGGTTAGTTTAGATTAGGTGAAGTTAGGTTAGGTGAAGTTATGATAGGTTAGGTTAGGTAAAGTTCAGTCAAGTTAGGATAGGTGAATTTAGGTTAGGTTAGGTTAGGTGAGGTTAGGTTAGGTGAAGTTAGGTGAGGTGAGGTTAGTTTAGGTTAGGTTAGGTGAGGTGAGGTTAGGTGAGGTTAGGTGAGGTTAGGTTAGGTTAGGTTAGGTTTGGTTAGGTTAGGTTAGGTTAGGTTATGACTAAGTTTGTTATTGAATATAACAAGTTGCAAAGTTTCCGCCTAATCAACACACATTTAATTTTAAGTTAGCGTCTCATGGGTACATGTTTCGGAATTTATGTCAATTCCTTCTTCAGCCCTTTACATTAATATTAGGAAACACCATTACACAGACCAAATTAACCTCGTCCATGTCGAAACATATGATACACTGATATTAAAACACTATAAAAACTATTAAAATATTAAAACACGACAAACTTATGAACAATTAAAACATTCCTGCTGTTTACAGCCACTTAAATATGTAATCGCTATTATGAACATTCTTGTTTAGTGTGCGATGGTTAAAATACACAGTCATAAATCACTTGTGTGTCAAGAAAAACAATGAGCATTTTTTAGTGTCCATGACCCAATAGCTTGCAATATTGGTGGGTAAAATGATGACGAAGTGGAAACTTTGATTCCAGCACTTTGTTTGAAAGTGCGCTGGCATGTGGCTATAGATGTGAAATCAGGGACAACTCGTTCAACTAATTGACTTGAAATTTGCATTGACCCATTAAGTGGATGTGCTATCTTGTATTAACAGCTCCACGGACCTGAAATGAAATCGTTTGGTGGTTGAAATGTTGGACCCTATTTTACAAAAAAAATAATCTTAAGTACAGCCCTGAAAAATTGGACTTACGTGAGAACGATTTGAAATGCAATGCACCTATGTCATGATATGGTGCTGGGTGATCGGCTCATACACCTGAAGAGAAATTTTGAGAAAGATTAAGAAAATTATTATTTTATATAAAATTGAAGAGTTGCGTGGAGCAAATTATGTTTAATTAACTTACCGAAGTGAATGCAATGCGATATAGGTAGGTCAAGTGCCATGCTGCTTGTCGTCCGGTGTGTATACAACTGATCTACTTGTACTGCGAGCAGAGCCAGCTGCTGCCTGGCGAGGTTGAGGAGAGCAGGTGGGCGGTGGGGAAGTAGAGGGGTGGAACTGCGCGGAGTGGAAATAACCGGCGCGGCTCTGGGTGGGGACATATGTGGAAATTATAATGGTAATGGTATTAATGATGATGATTATCATTATGAAAATGATTATAATTCTAGGCCTTAGAGCTGGAAATGGAGTTAAAATCTCTAGTGCAAGAGGCACATGTGCTCGCCACTGCAGCACAAAATGGTTAGCTGGTAACATTAGACAACCGGAAATGATTGTATTTCTGTTTGCCAAGCATTTCTCTCATTTACATACAGTGCGAGCACTGTCAGCAAGACAGTTTAGTTTATAACAAGCGAGTGTGTGTGTATATAGATTATTAGCCTCAAGTATTTAAAGCTTGTTGTGTGTAGCGACCATTTTGTCCCAGTAACCACTGAGCAAGTTTTAACAGTCAACACATAAAAACAGTATAGGTTAGTTGTGTGTGGTTCATGTACTTGTGTGTGTGCATTAGCACCATGCACTAGCTTTACCTTACCCTCTATAGGTAGAGCGTTATCCCTTTCCTTTCTGACATTACCAATGACCACATTCACCCACAAGTTTTACACATAAACCCTTGGCTTGTTTTTTTTTATTAAGTTTGGTTCGGTTTAGTTGGGTTTGATTCAGCTTGGATCAGTTTACTTCGATATAGTCACCATTTTGGATTTTAGCTATCCTCTTTAACCAATCAATTAAAAATTGTCTACTCTTATTTCTTGAATCGATAAATCAGATTTTGTGTACACCATTTGCCATTTATTAACCCATACCTACAACCTATAATCTCTCTGTACTGCAGTTTGATCTGAAAACAAGTGCCAATGGTGAAAGACTTATCAGTCACCATACATGTAGCCTACAATAATTTCACTACCTAGCTATGTTTCATCACTCACGGTAAACATTTCACATGTCCATATCCGATTATTTGTTTATAAAATCTCAGGTCGATGACCTTGATGTATTGGGTATTTTGGGTAAATTCATTAGCCATGGGAAAGGGTTAACCATTCTAAGTCCTATGACACCTCACATGTTGATATCCGATTTTTAGTTTATAAAATCTCAGGTCAATGACCTTGCTGTTTTGGATTTTTGGGGTAAATTCATTGGTCATGGGAAAGGGTTAACCATTCTAAGTCCTATGACACCTCACTTGTCCCTCTCTGATTATTAGTTTATAAAATCATAGGTCAATGATCTTGCTGTTTTAGATCTTTTGGGTAAATTCGTTTGTCATGGAAAAGGGATGACCATCTTGAGTCTCATGACACCTCACTTGACCCTCTCTGATTATTACTTAGCGAGATATTAACAAAAGTGCAGTTAGGCCCTTTTGACAAAAATAAATAATACATTCAAAAACAGAATGTCACCTCAAGTCCAACGACCTCTCATACAAGTCCCTAGACTTATTGGTTCATAAGATATTAAAAAGCTAATGACCTATTAGTTTAGGATCTTTTGGTAATTTTTAAAAAATAACTCATCTATAAATCATTATTCAAAAAGCCCGCCCGCTTACAAAAAACCCAAGTGCACATGCGTAAAAACAAAAAACATACATGTTAATTCATAGTAGCAATCGGCTCTTCACATGCGTTACATGTGGAACAACATTTAATTTCATCATAGCATTAGGGACCATGGGCCAGTCCATAGAGACCAGTCGAAAGGGACCGGTCTGAAGGTATTAGTCAAAAAGGACCTGTCAACAGGAACCCATCAACAGGGACTTGTCAACAAGGACCCGCCAACAATGACCTGTGAAAAATGACCTGTCAACAATGACCTGTCAACAGCGACCCGTCCACAGGGACTCGTCAACAAGGACCCGTCCACAGGGACTCGTCAACAATGACCCGTCCAAAGGAACTCGTCATCAATGACCCGTCAACAGGAACCTGTCCATAGGAACAAATCAACAGGGATCAATCAAAAGGGGTTATCGCGTCAAGCCCTTACATATCCTCATTGATTATTGGTTTTCCTACCGACAAGCGTCACTTGAAATACTCTTTGATCACCCCTCGTGGGTTAGGTTAGGTTAGGTTACATTACAGCCGCCATCTTTAAAAAGGCCGCCCTCTTACAAAAGCTATGAGTGGGCATGCGTAAAAAACAAAAAAAAGCATGTTAATTCATAGTAGCTTTCTACCGTATACATCTCTCTTGTGTAGAACAACGTTTAATTCCATATTGGCATTCAAACTCTCACATGTTGCACTTGGAAAGCGAGATTCTCTAAAAAAATATATAATTTCACCCCTAGTAGGGGTAGGTTTTATTTTTGGGGTGGAAATATGTTATTCATTGGAAAGGGGGTGTCAGCCCGAGTTCAATGACACCACATTCGTCAAAATCTGACCATGCGTTCGAGAGATATCGCGTCGCCGCCATCTTGAGAGGTGGGGAGGTGGAGGTGGCATCTGAACCCCCCAAAAACCACTACTCTCTTAGTTAGTCATTGTTCTAAGGGATAGTTCTTCCCAGTTGTTAATATAATAAGAAGGATGCTTGTAGTCTTACGAGAACGATTATCTGGATATTATAAGCCACCGGAGCTCATTATTGTGAGGAATACGAACCTTTGACTTGGCATTTCACTTCTAAAATCCCCCATCCAAGGCTCTAATTCCTGCCAAGTCCCTCAATCCTACGTCTTCGAGGGTTGATGGCATTCCTTCCCCTTGTCTTTTATTTTCCTCGTTTTGGTCAGTTTCTTCCTCTAGTATGTCCCATTCCCAAGGGGGTAGGGATGAGATGCGACGAAATTGTATGTGGCTGATTGTTTTACGGCAAGATGCCCTTCCTGACGCCAACCTCATGAGAGGAGTTAATGAATGAGAGATGAGATGAATGAAACTGGGCATTTCAATTTTATGTAGTTCCAACTTTCGCCACCAGGCGCCACCGTCACTGACACCAAGTGACGATCGCTGGACACTGATAGAGCGCTTATTCCCAAATAACCTACACATTTAGCTACACACTACCAATTGTAGTGGTAGGTTGTTTTACATGACATAAATCTGTGACATGGGCCCGCCGGCTCTACTTCCCCTCCTAATGAAGGCATACTGAAGGGTTTGAACGCTCTTAAAAATCCGCCAACTTCAGTCGGGTTTGAACTCACAATATTGGGCATAGATTTTCAGCATGCTACCAACTCCGCCACCGAAGTTTCTTCCTCCAGTAAGTCACATAATGAACTAATAGTAAGCTGTAGTACTAATTCTCATAAATTTCATTATCCATATAATTAGGTTCAGATGACCTTGATCATAGCAAACCATGCCTAGATCTTTCACCCCAATCAGGAGTAGAGTCAGGTCCGCCTTGGTGGTAGGCAAGCAGCTTGACCACTTCGCCATCACAGCAAGGAAATATAAACCTGAATACTTCCTCAAGTTCGTAAAAGATAACAAATAGGTAAAACAAATCTGGCCACGTGTGTAGAGTCGTTGAGGTATTAATTTTCATTAGGAGCTGATGACCTATAGGAACACGGCAGAAAGAATTTTAGCTCACGAACAACTTAGTGCGCTCTTCTCAAGGAGTAATAGGGAGAGGTCCTAACGGCCAGGAAGTGAAGCCACAACGTAACCCCTCTCTTGTCCTTAAAACATTGCGTTAGGCTCATAAGAATAGCATGGGAAGGTGTAACATATGTTCTCACACATGGTGATATTTCGCGTGTGGGTCGAAATGTCGACGTGTGGGGCGTATTCTTGCACAAACCGAACTCCCACTCTCCAGAAAGAATGTCATTTCACAAGTAAATGCACTTCATTTTTCATTTATTGTGTTAAGTGTTCATCCTTATGGTAGGCACATTACCTTTCTAGTATCATTCGTTAAGTGTTCAGATAATGGCTTATGTGCCCACGAATATAAGTATTTTGATTGTTAGGAAATAATTGCGGAAATTTCCCTTCGTCCATTACTGGAAATAGTTTCTGCTTGTCAATTATTGAACGGTATTATCCTAATTACCCCCAATCAATTTTAACGTGGTTTGAACTCAAAATATATTCATCGTGGGTGTTAAAAGATTGATATGCCATTATTTGAATATTTTAGCTTATTATACTCAAACCTCAGCCTAGGCCTTGTTTAATTTGTTACCCAAACTGAACTGGCCTATTTTTTAAATAAATTGCAAAAAATAATAACTGCACCACCCATTCAGTTCACATGCCGTAATATTTTAAATTTATTTCATTTATTTAATACACATTCGTGAATATAATGGCAGGCTTACTGGCGTCTCATTGGGTTATTATTTGATATACGTTAAGAATACAGGGGTGGGTTGGTGTCTGGTTGCCTGAAATCCCACAATAGTTACAAGTTATAAAGACTGCATACCGATATAATACATCCATTTTCCAAGTACTTTACTACAGGCTATTTGAGATCTGTGTATTCCTCTATGCAGGGGCGGATCAGGAGGGCGACCGCACCATGGATCGTTTTAAATTTAATTAATTAATTAATTATACTTTTCAAACTAATTTATAATTCATATTCATTTGTCAGTGCAGCTATGACCTCGAGCCGAGCTAGTATGTGGGCGTGGTCAGAGCTTCAACTGTCCGCATGTTATAGTGAGGACAGGGCGTCTCCTTGGCTCCACTGCACTTTGCGATTGTTTAGGAGAATGAACAGACAAGAATCAGGATGAATGATCAACTGGAGATACGCGCGGGAGTTCATGAGCAAGGATCTACAGTATTGCCAGACCTCAACAACACACCGTGCACTGGAGTCTGAGCGCACGGCTGCGCTCCCCACTACCGGTCTAGACAATGAGGCTTCTTACATGAAATCCCGTTGGTTTCTCAACTGCTCACTCAGCGCTGTCAATCCCGTATATCACGACAAAGACTTATGACACTCATTTACGTTATAATTTCCCCAATATCAAAAAGGAAATTATATCACATGATAAGATAGCGTGGTATAAAATCTGAGAGAAACTAGACATATCCTGCACCTTATTAAAATAGAATTCCATTAGGTTCACTCAGTTCATGAAATTTCCTGCTGATTGGTTAGTACAGAAATCAGTTTGGAAGAAACCAGTATTTCGGTTTGCGCAATACAATATCCGTCATCGGTTATACAATTTCTCTGCAATACCGCCGGCAGGTCCGTTGCTGCGGTTAGGTTAATGAGTAGGGTTGAGTTAGAAATATGAGAAATGCAATCCCAACATTCCATACAAGAAAGGTTTAAACTGTGCATACAACGTAAGACGGAATTGCAGTTTTCATCGTCGGCAAAGCTATTGCTGAAATTGTACTTTGATGACGATGCTAATTAATGTTAATGAGCCCAACATCAAGGTTATCGGCCTCTAGTATTTTATCGTGAAAGTGAAAAATGATTATCAAAAGAACACTAAAACTAAAACTAATTACAACCCACGGGTTAGGAGAAGAAAATGACAAATAGGAAGGAAACTACCTTACTCCTCTTCTTGCCTAGAATGCCTCAAAATAGCACTGCCTTGGGTTTTTGTGGGTATCTACTCACATAACGTAACGGCGGTGCTTTTTGAGGATCCAACCAGCCTTCGGGCTGACTACCTAACAGACAGAAGGAATTAAGGAAATAAGATACAGGTAAAATAAATGCCCCCCAAAAAAGAGAATTGATGGATTTGGTAGGAAGTAGAGCCATTAAGGGCAAATAGAAAAGAGGAATAGGAGAGGGTCCACCCCAGAGTCACTGGAAAAAGGAAATCAGATCCAGCTCAGGTGGTCTCCCGAACTCAACAGCCGTGAGCCCTTGAGGGTGTAGCACTATCCAGGGTGTACCTTAAGTGATGCGGCTACACGCACCCTGCCTTCTTTTTGGTCTTGTGCAGAAGGCAGGAGATATGATGAAAAGAAAACAAGAGGTCTGACTCATCGAAAAATGAGGGTATCAGAAAAGATGAGACAAAGGCCAATTAATGCGGAGATTTGAATGACTCCCTAGTCCCCTCATGGCACCTCGCGATGATTCATCAAGCCATTCTCACACTTTGCATTGCGGTGTGATAAGTATACAGAATTTGCAATTAGGTTACTGTGGGATTTAAGGGACCCTGTTAAGTCTCTCACTCCTTGGTGTTACATAAATAATATGCAGCTAGAAATCTTACCTGGAGTGCACACAATAACTCACCCAAGTTTCATCGCAATGGGATGAATGGTAATGTCGCATAGGGACATACATACATACATACATACATATATACATACATACATGCATACATAAAGAGAGACAAACTATCACATAACATTGAATTTTATATACATAGATTTGAAATTAAAATACAATATACAATCTGAATATCAATACAAAACATAGAAATTTTTTGTCAACGTCTAGCAAAAGACGCGAACACTGATTTACCTCAGTTTTAAACCAGCGCTGAGAAATAATAGTTCGAAAATGCACTATTCGAATTGTCGTGGTAAGGGGACAAAGCACATAGCGTCTCGGCTAAGTTGGCGGCTCGGCGGGAAACGGGAGAGGGGGGGAAAACAGACTGTTTGTTCGGTAGAATAAATAAATTACGACTAAGCAAGGCAAGGTGGCTTTTCCGATTTTCTGCCTAACCTAGTATTAAATCATTTACAGAATAGATTCCGGTTATCTTACAACACTTATATGTATAAATGATACTTAAACATTTTGTCTTCCACCTAAAACTTGATGGGGGCAATTCCCCCCCCTGTGTTTTACGCCCCTGCTTCGTTCAGTCGTAGTTATCTCCTGTGACCGCTAATCCGTCTACCAGGAGTTTAGGTTCACCGTCTTGGTAACATCGGAGAAACACGTGTTTGCTTATGTTTGAAAGACGTGTGCTGTTGTCCCCTGAAGACTGGAACCTGGGTCATATCTCGATATCACCTGTGAAGGGTTCAAGTCTGATAGTAGGTAGCCTAATGTGTTTAGTGACGGTAGGTTGTGTAATTGAATTAACAGTGGCTTGAGAGTTGTCCTCAGGCTTCTATTTAAGGATAATAGGGGCCTTCCGTATTGCACCCTTGGAGCTGTCAATATATTGCTCGCAAGCCTGTGCGCCTGTCTCGTACTCCTCAGCAATCAACACATCGTGTACTCGTTCGTTCAGGGTTGACAGTTTCAGATGGGAATCTTGTAAGCGGTCAAGAGCGAGAGCTATTTCACTATGTACCATCGAGTCGTTAACTTCATTTAGAAAGGTGGAGAAACGTGTAGCATTCGAACGGTGGGTCGTTCGTGTCCTTAAGAGTTTTTAAGAAGTTGTTCATTATCCGTCATCGTGAAGCTCAAGGGAAAGTTGACCTGCTGCCTGCGGTTGTCAACAGATGGCAGCACTAGTTCCTTGCCGGTGCGTGTGATACCTTCGTCTACCACCAGACTACATATGTATTGATATTCAAAATTACTGCTTTCTAATTCAAGGATATCCTTCACTTATAACATTGTATTTGCGATGTTGTAATCTTGATCATATCTCAATAGCCATGCTCCCCTTTACCACAATCTTCCTCATTTAGCATGCTTTCTTTTGCAACATCTTTCCTACTTATTCCAGTATAAGTGGAATGTTGTCTACTCACCCACCGTTCGCCGTGATTTTGATACGCCTGCGTGATATTGAAACTATTGGTGTGAAAATTCCCGGAGATATCTGTTCAGTATAGTCGTCCTTAGTGGTGGTGGTGATGGTTCTTCGTCTCGGAGTTTTCGCCACCAGTTTTATGTGTGGTTCCTCGCGTATAACGACTATTTACAAATAAGCAATGAGCGATTCCCTTTTCCACTAACGACTTTTATTCTTGGTATATTATACTCTCTGTTGGTATAGTTGGATAATACTCTACTATACTCAGTCACTAAATGATAAGCCGGAAGATGGCATTTCAATCCTTAACCGTCATCTATCTTCAAACACTTACGACCGGTAACATTTTGTTGATCTCTCTCTCTCTCTCTCTCTCTCTCTCTCTATATATATATATATATATATATATATATATATATATAAATGAAAGTTTGTCTGTTTTTTCTGAATTTCGACGGAAGTTTGAGTTATTAACGCGTTTCAGACTGGTTTATGACCGTTGCGCGCAAAAACAAAATTTTTGTCTGTCTGTCTGTGTACATCTTTGCACGCGCATCACTTGAGAACGGCTGAGTGGATCAACGTAAAATTTGGTACAGGAGTCCATCAGAGGCACGAAAGTAATCATTGATGTAACTCTTCTCCATACCTATCATAAAAGAGGGCCTACCCCCTTAAAATGCATGCTGAAATGGGCGTAGAAAAACGAGACAAAGCTCATTTTCAGCGTCTCAATGTGAGGAACAAAACTCGGGAGCCCTACGGGCCCCAAAAACCACATTTTAAGGTCCTAAAACCAACAGTTTTTGAGATAAATCCAAAAAACTAATTTCATTTATTAAGCTATTGTAGGAATGCAAGCTGGTTACCATGGCAACACAATCTCAGAAGTCCATCTATTTCTGTAAGACGCAATGCCATTCCATTTATTGCTTTATTGTGAACGTTCGCAAACAGCTTTAAGGTTATCACGGAACCAACTTAAGCTGTAAAATTCATCAATACGTATATAATGCGCTTAAGGGGGTCAAGAGGTACGCTTGAATTTTTTCACGTGATTTACACGGACGGGTGTGGTACTTAAGGTCCATTATACCCCTATCCCTATATTATTAAATTATTATTATGATTATTATTATATTATGACGTACAAGGACGAGAAAAACTCATTTTCAGCCCCTCAGTGGCTCGGAGGCTACTACGTTTTAAGGCACTAAAACCACGTTTCTGAGATATTCACAGAAAACTAATTTAATTTAATAAACTAATAAAGACCACCTCGTGGAGCGGTGGCTAGCATTGTTGGCTGTCACCCCCGAGGTACCGGGTTCGATCCCCGGCTCTGCCAAGAATTTAAAAGTCTTGGTATGGCTGGTACGGGGTCTCCCAGCCTCGTGATGCAAAATGGGAACCTACCGGATGCTATGGTAGGAGGAGGAGTGGAAAGGAACTGGCCACCCTACTACACGCTAACTCCGGCTCGGGATGCCTGGTTGGTGATCCCTTGACTTAGTCAAGGGCTCTTATTCAGGTCGCCTACGTCCCTGGAGGGGATATGGCACTCTCTTATTTTATAAACTAATAAATAGATGACGAGTACAGAAGAACACCAAACCAGGAGCTATGTAGGTATACTGAGAAAATCACAGATGGGGCCAGGAAGAGACGTCTGGCTTTCTATGGACATGTCTCATGGATGAACCCAACAAGACTAACCAACCGGCTTCTCAACTACTGGGGGAAGAGAAAGAGCGTGACCCCGTCGCTAACAGTACTTAACAAGGATATCCAAGAACTGAAGATAATGAAAAGTGATATTAGAAGCCGATCACATCTCTGAAAGATACTTAAACAGAAGAGTTTTCAGGACAGACCCCCCTGTAAGAAAACCGGCATCGTCTGGACAAAAGAGAGGAAAGAGAAACATAGCCAGAAAATGCGCGAATATTGGGCAAACATCAAGTCCCTCGCCAAGCTGAAAAGTTGAACGTCGTGGTCCTTAGCTGGCCCATCCGAAAGAAGAAGAGGAAGAAGAATAACAAGAAGAACAAGAAGAAACTAATGAAGTAATGCAAGCCGGTAACCTTGACAACAGTGTCACAAGAGGTGACATCCAACTTTCCATCTATTTCTGTAAGAAGCAATGCCACTCAATTTATTAAATTTCTGTTAAAGTTTGCAAATGGCTATAAGGTTATCGTGGAATCAAACATAGACTGTAAAATTCAACAATGCGATTAAGGGGGTCAAGGGTACCCTAGAATTTTTACACGTGACTTACACGTGCGATATGCGATATGTTGTACAGAAGGTCTATTATATCTCCAAACAGCAACATATTTTCAAAACAATCCTGAATTGGAATAGTGTTTTTTGCAGTTTTTGGGAATTTGGGCCATTGGAGACTAAAAATCCCGAATTTTCATGCAACACAAGCCTTTATAATTTATTAAAGGGGTCTTCCTGGGGATGAGGACTTTCCACAACGGTGAGGATCAGTTTTAATTTTACATATATTGCGTTTCGTCCACGAGGTTTTCAATATTATTTTCACGTCAGGAAGTACACGTTAGGTGAATTTAGTTTGAGAGCACATTTTAACTAATCATATTTTTGTCGACAAACGGGTTCATCGAAAAGATGATTTTGTTTGATACTGTGTGGTTGATATATCTTTATGTTTATGTACGCCTATAATTCATGTTCGGGTGCTTGGAGCATCGTAAAATTAGGTATTGTAACCATGAGTCAATACACCAATTATTTAGAAAATGCTTCAACGTACTTCTCATAGAAGGGTGGGTATAAGGAACAACTTTTCAAATTACATGCTAAAATAGGCGAAAAATAAAAATTATCCTAGAAGGACGACCAAAGCATATGTTGCGCTTCTAAATGTGTGATACAAAACTAGGGAGTCCATAATGGGTCTCCGAAAATCACATTTTTCGGCCCTTAATTTAACAGTGTCTGCGATATACCCAGAAAACTAACTTCGTTATAATAAACTTATGAAGGAATGACAAGCCCCTAACCATTGGAACAGTATCTCAATTGATAACGTCTGGTTATTAATACCGAAGGCCGTTCGAAGAGCGGGTACTTCTGCTAGTTATATAAAAATCGGTAATTATCATATTCGTTTCCACTAATTCCCTCAGTGATATTTTCAATAATTTAGATCCAATTATCTCTGAATCTCTCGATGTAGCTGGTAACTTAAATAAAAATTATCTCGGGGTATTATTTATGGGTTCAGTCATTTCTGATTCATTTTTATCTGAGTACACACAACCATTTAATACTTTTATATTTTTCGAGCGAACTGTTTATAATCTGATATATCGGTTCAGCCGCAAAACTATGATTATTAATATTCAAGGTCACATTCTAATACGCAAAAAATGTCTGACCGGACTAACCTTTTAAACAAATCATCTCTTCAAGCATTATTTTAATTTAGCCTCTTTCCAGTTTGAATTCATTCAAGTCTCCACTTGAACAAACATAACTCTATAATATACTGGTTTAACAAAGAGTTAAACCCCGAGCCCTAGTAAAGTGTAATTGGCTTCAACTACACGAGTTTGCCTTCTTGAAAACATAGGCTATATATATATATATATATATATATATATATATTTGTTGTCAGTTAAACATCAAGGTAGGCTTTCCCCAAGGACTCTGCGAGGGATCTCACCTTTTCCACCTCTACGGTAAGTGTATTAGATCTTGACATTGGATTGGGGGATACAACTGGAGAGGCCGGACTAGCGCCTCTCCCAGGCGGCCTCACCTGCAAAGCAAACAGGGGGGCCACATGAGGTAAGGGAAGGGATGGGAGGAATGGATGGGATAGACAAGGAAGAGGGAAGGAGGCAGCCGTGGTCTGACGGTGGGTACTGTACAAATATTTTCTGAAGCGATTGGAGAAGAATAGCAGCTTCCACGTATAACATTTTACGAGTGTAAAATCCTGTTAACGAGAGGAAGGAATTACGTAATAAATATATGTTACGAGACTGAGAATACCAGGGGTGTAGGAAACCAACAATGATACTCGTAATTTAGCTCTATTCAAGGTCATTCTTGCCAGCGCACGCAGGTCAGGAAGAGGTGTGAGGTCATCAGCCGATCGATTGACAGCATATAGTTCGAGAATACTGCAGAATGTAATGCATCATGAACACAGAGTAATTCAGAATTATATTGACTCGCTGTTATACACCAAAAATTACCATTAGTAAGCAGGAATGTGATTTCATTGAGAATTTGATGAATGTGACACTGTGTGAATGACGTAATGGAATTTTTTGTTGGACATGTAGATACAGTACATCGGGTGACCAGGTCAGCGATGGTGTGAGAAAGGGCTGAGAGGAGGTGGTCAGAGGAGAAGAGGGGTCTTGTTCATTTGAACCGTGGAGAGTGAACATCGTGTTTTCAGGCCATAACCAGTACGAGAAGTTACTAGAACTTGGTTAGTGAAAACGAACATTCCAGCAGTAGTCTACAGAGGATATGTACTCCAACTAATTCTTTTGAAACAGACACGAACGTTTTGAGAACTCTCTAGAAGTATCAAGAATATTTGAAGTTGAAAGAATACCCATTCTTATGATAAAGCATTTCAGTGAAAAACGTCCACAACTTCATTTAACTATGTTATACTACGTGAAGTCAGAAGGAGTATTATCGCATTTTACTAAATCTACGGCGATGAGTGGTTAAATATAAAGAATGAACACAACATATGAAGTAACTGAGAATGTCGAGAGTAATCAACAACGCGTACGATTCGATAGCTACTTATTTCAAAATCATGGGGGAAGTTTTGTCAACCCACAATGCTATTATAAAAGGAAATGCTACTACAAAAGTAAAAGATTCTTCAAACAAGAGAGATGGAATCTACAATCTGGACGAACGGGAACCCGGAATCTGAGAGATGCAGTGCACAAACCCAGTTCGAGACCAGGAGAGGCAGATGGGTAGCAGGACCGCAGTTCCGTTTTGGAGGAGACTTTTGTGTATTTTCGAATATGCAATTACTACAAGACTCAGAATAAGGTAGAGAAGAAGATTTTATTTTAGTACTAGCAGTAGTGCCCGGCTTCGCCCGGTGGATTCATTTGTTTTATGGATGATAATGAATACTGCTACAGAACTGGCAAATGATATTTAAACTAACGGAAAGGAATAATATAACTTTTTGTCGTGGTAGTGAGGGTGATAAGTAGTACAGTTTAATTGACGTAACATTCAGGACATTTTCCAAGATGATAATGATAATAATGAATAGGGAAACGGCTATTTACTAACTACTGTACTAACACATGTAATTTACAAACGAATTGAAAAATATGATTAGAAATAGGAGTAAGTGAAATAAGAGACACGGCCTAGGACCTATATCTCATTGGCTGTTAGGAAAATAGAGACCAATAGTGTCGTCTTTTGTCGCATAGCGCAGTAGGAAAATAATCAGAGCACTTGGAAAACTTCGGCTGTCTCAAGCTCATGAGGCAGCAATAGTGTCATTTATCGCCACATAGCACTCAAGGATAAGGATCGGAATAAATGAAAGTAAATGTGAATGCACCATGCCTTATTACGGCTGATAACCTCAATGTACTGCACCAACACCATCGCACTTATACAGAGGCATAATATTCATAATGACAACTGTTTTAAGGGGCCAAATAAATCTTCTTCTTCCAATTACTCTTCGAGACTGCAATTTATAAGCAGCGCAAGGGGTAACTATTTTCGCAATTCTTCACCAGAACACTGGTAGGGGCGACGTGATGCAGCCCGAATTACCAGCCGACAAGAGACTTATTAAAATATTCTTAGAGGTACACTACTACGGACATGTTCTATCGCCCAAAAACGTGGTTTTCAAGTTCATTTTGTCTGTTTTCTAAATGTAGGGAATGGAGAGGGTTTTCCAAACTATCAATTGGACAGTGGTACCAACTGTGCAATTAGATAAGACGGTGTAGATTTGGACTAAATCGCCTAAATGCAGGGAATGGAGTGGTCTGTCCGAAAATTCAAGTGGACAGTGCTACTCGTCCGGTTCCAATGGGGGAAGTATTTAAATTTTGGTTCAGATCGGTGAAACAGTGTAGATTTGCGCCAAAGGGCCTAAATGCAGGGAATGGAGTGGTGTGTCCGAAATTTCATGTGGACGGTGTTACTCTCAGGGTCCCAAAGGGTAGATATAGAAATGTTGCTTGATATCGGTGAAACGGTGTAAATTTGTGCCAGAGGGCCTAAATGCAGGGAATGAAGTAGTCTGTCTGAAATTTCATGTAGACAGTGTTACTCGCAGGGTTCCAAAGGGTAAGTATGTAAAATTTGGTTCAGATCGGTGAAAAGGTGAAGATTTTTGCCAAAGAGCCTAAATGGATGGAATGGAGGGGTCAGTCCGAAATTTCATGTAGACAGTGTTACTCGCATGGTTCCAAAGGGTTCCAAATTTTGGTTCAGATCGGTGAAACGGTGTAGATTTGTGCCAAAAGGCCTAAATGCAGAGAATGGAGTGGTCTGTACAAAATTTCATGTAGACTGTGTTACTCTCAGGGTCCCAAAGTGTAGGTATACAAATTTTGGTTGATATCGGTGAAACGGTGTAGATTTGAGACACAGGACCTAAATTCAGGGAATGGAGTGGTCTGTCCGAAATTTAAAGTAAGCAGTGTTACCCGCAGGGTATACGAATGCATAGAGAATGCTACAATTCAATACATCCTTGAGCAACACTGAGAAATGGTTTCAAATACCATATCTTATCTCCAATTTACACATGCTAGTGCAACAATCATAATAACGCAGGTTATCACAAAGATTCTTCACACACACACACACGTACACGGGGCAACATGACCACGATGTCTAAGCCCCGCAAATGAAATGACAACTGTCTACACATGAAAACTGCAAAATGGTGATAAGTGAATGTAGGAATGTTTGCCACTGTTTCTCTGACAGCATAGCATTACATCGGTCAGTTTTTCCGTGTCCTTGAGCACATTTTTCCGGATTATCATGATACAGAGTAAATATTTGTTGCCTAGTGACAACCTGTCCATCAATGGTGCGGCGTTGACTATCTTGATACAGTGTTAGTCGTTGTCGCCTAGCGACAATATGTCCGTCAAGTTATTAGATCGGTGAAACGGTATAAATTTGTGCAAAAGGGCCTAAATGCTGGGAATGGAGGGGTCTGTCCGAAATATGAAATGGACAGTGTTACCCGCTGGGTTCCAAAGGGTACCGTAAGTATACAAATTTTGGTTCAGATCGGTGAAACGGTGTAGATTTGTATAAGTAACAGACAAACAATCCAACATTGAGTTTTATAAATATAGATTAGTAGGAGTTAGAGGTATATTGGTGTTTACAATTTCGCCATTTTTGTCTATTTACAATGAAATATGATGTAGATATGCTACTCATTTCATGTTTCGTCATTTTTTTGAGAAGGATATTGATTCGTTTGAGAATGCATCCTATATTTTCGATTTTGGATTGAATTTATTTTGATCATGAATATTTTCGACTTGCTATTCGTTTGAATGAAGTTTCTTAGCCTACTTTTCACATTTTGCTAAAATGAGGAAAAAGTAGACTTGCGAGATCGATCCGGGCAAATATCTGTCCGTGTATGTGTCCACCGCCCCCATATCAACTCCTAAACGGCCGCAGCAATCGATACCAAATTTGGTATGAGAAAAATCTTTACTTGAATATCTCAAGCCCATATTTGAAAATTATGTCAGTGCTACCAACTGGTGACAAACCGCAATTGAAATTTGAGGTCTGTAGGGGAGTAGTGAGAGTTCTATTACACTCTAGAACCCTGCTTGCCCCACTACTAAGCCTCAGCCATGTAATATTTGCGAAAGCTCGTGAACCCAAGGTCGGATGTTGGCAAATGAGGTGTCGTTGGACTCGAGATGACGTCCTCTTTCCTATGGACCACTCGTTATAATTTTGAAAGAAAAAAAAAAATGAAAATGTTTTCGAAAATAGGTAATAGTTTAAAAACCAAACATGATAGAACGTTGTGCCGTGCTTGAAACGAATGGTCTTAATATCCTTTATATTTTATAATAAACCTTTTTTTATTTTTGATGTTTTTTGAAAACAGTTCAATATTGAAATTTTATATCTAGAAAACTAAAGAGTTTACAAAAAAAATTCGTTTAACATAAATGAATGGCCCTGACCCCCTCTACCCACAAAATAAATTTCAAGTCTCTAGGACTAAAACTGTGCAGTAGTGTGCTAAGGCGGGTTCTACCCCCCCCCCCCCCTACTTTCATATAAAGTTTGGGCGATAGTTCCCGAACGCGTGGTCGGATTTTAACGAACGAGGTATTGTTGGCGTTGGGATGACGTTCTCTTGGCTAAGCATGTGTGTTGGTATTTAAAAAAAAAATGAAAATTTTTGTTTTTTGGATTGGCGCTATTTTGGAAACGGTGAATTGGAAAAAAGTTTGTTTGACGTTAATGAAAGGTGGGTATGCCCTTTAGGCGGACAGAAAGTTTCAAGGGTGTAGGAGGGAAAAAAATGATAGCCTACTTGCTCGCGAACATTGGTGATCATTGGCGAACGGATGGTCGGATTTTAACAAATGAGGTGTCGTTGGACTCGAGCTGACGTCCTCTTTCCTATAGACCACTCGTTATATTTTTCAATTTTCTTTGAAAATATTTTTTTAAAGTAGGTGATAGTTTGAAAACCAATCATGATAGAATGTTGTGCCATAGTTCAAACCAAGGGTCTCTAAGACCTTTATTTTCATAATAATACTTTATTTTTATTTTTGAGACTTTTTGAAAACACTGAAATTTTGAATTTTTAATATTTTTTATATATTTTTTAATAAAAGAGTGCTTGTAGACGGGAAGGCGGTAGCGCTTGGCACATGTTCCAACGAGGCTATGACTGAACATGGTGAATACTGGAAATGGCTATTTCGACGGGGCGATGTATGGCAAAACGAGGGGTCGCTTTTCGATATTTTCCTATGACGAACGAATTAAGGCGAATATTTCGAAAATCCCTCATGACGATCTTTAAACATGTTGGTAAACACTGACCAGTAACCAGACAAAATTCATAATGGTATGAGGGGAAGTTGTTAGCAACAGAACTTGTTTTTTCTATGTCTGACTGGCAGCCAGAATGGGAAAACAGAATATCTCCTCGAGAGACCAGCTTGGAGCGTGGCTAGTTGGCTAAGAGAATGGAATGTGGTTGAGAGCTGACAACATTGGTGTCATATGATAACAGGTTGGAAACATGTGGCAACTCTGTAAAAAGGTGATAACAGCTAGCCAGGCGAGCAGCAGCAGCAGCAGGCAGGGGCCCCGCAGAGAGGAAAGGGGGAAAGAGGGAAGGGTGAACACAGGGAGAGAACAGAAAATCACGTGACCACTACAGAGCGATGAGAGGGTGGGGCCAGAGGGCTGGGGAGGCGAAGGGAGGAGTGGAGAACCGTTGACAGCCAATAGCTGAACGAGTTGTATATCAACATGGAGTGAAGGAGTGAGACACAGGTGTGTAGAGAGAAAGACAAACATGTATGGACATGCATGAAGCGCGGGGCGCCATACAAAGAGCACTCGTACATCATGATTCAATAAATAAATAAATTTAAAAATAAAAAAGTGCACAGGTTCACACAACATGTAATTTATTGATCCAAGAATTAAACGTAGAGTTAAATCCTAACCATTTGACATATCGTTTATTTCCTTTTTGTTTCAACACTTTTCCACAAGATAATGTTTAGGAAATGTTGTTTTTTGAAGTTCATGGAGATAAAATATACCTTTTATGGGTTGATGATTGAGGTCTTGGAGTAAATAGGTGACAGGACGGTCCAAGTTGACTTGAAGAATTCGAAATAGTTCAGTACCCCACTGAGGCGTGTAGCTTTATTGAAGGCAGACTTAAATTTGCACACACGAACAAAATCCCCAGTTTTCAGTCGGTGACGTTTAGGATCAGCTGTTTTTATGGGGTTAAACAGTTTATCCAGTCGTTGAATATTTTTGGTCACGAGACGTGGCTTGGTCCCAATGGTTCTATGTTTGGTGTCATTGTAACGTGACACTAGCTCAGGTAATATGTCCAACCAGCGATAACTGCCCTGAGCGGTAAACGCTTTCCACATATGGGTTTTCAATGTTCGGTTAAACCGCTCGACCACGCTGGCCTTGAGATTGCTGTACGTGGTGTAATGGTGAATATCCTACGATTTGAGAAAACTGGAGAAATCCTTGTTGAAAAATTCTTTCCCCTCGTCGGTTTGTAGCAACTGAGGTTGACGTTTGGAGTGTTGAATAATATGTTGAAAGGCCTTGGTAACTAGTGGACCAGTCTTGCGACCCACAGGTTCAACAAAGGCCATTTTGGAATACACATCAATGACGGTCAACATATAGCGTACACCGTCGTTAATGCCAGCATAGGGTATCATTTCAACCAAGTCAGCCTGCCAAAGTTCATCCACACCTCGTGAAATCACCTTGAGTCGTGGATAGTGACGCCTAGCTGGGCGATGCAACTCGTGAGCAATACCAATTTTAATGGGTGAGGGCTTAAACCATAATTTGACATTTCGAAGTTCTTGTTCAATTTCTTGAATTTCCCAATCGTGACCGGTATGGCCGGCTTGACGTGAAGCATGCAACAACTGTAGCCGCTGGATGAGCTTATTGGTATTGTGCCAGTAGGTAACATCCACAAGGGGTTTTAATGGTTTAAATGTCACTCCCGAAGCGGACACTTTACGACGAGTACTTTGATGGTGGGAAACATTTTTGCAATGATGGTTTTATATTTTTGAGATATATTGGCATTCACTTGTTGAGCTGGATCATACTGTCTTTTGTGGACATGGGTATCCAATAAAATGGATTTATATTTGCCAAGGTCCTCTGACGTATAATTATGGAATGAGGGTGTTTGAGAGAAGAGCAGCTTTAACAGTCCTGGCGTCAATTTATAGATGATGTTCTTAATGACTGCTTTAGTACGAGCAAATTTAATGGATGAATCCCCAATTTTAAAACTATCATCCTGATAGCGAACACCATACGTGGTATCTGTGTTTCCAATAAATAGATCAATGAGATAGGGTCCTAGTGTTGATCCATAATATTTTATTAAAATGTTTTTCAGTCGAGCCTTATTTTGAGGGATGGCCAAGACTTGTGAAAACGGAGACGATCTGGAAGGGCAAGGTGTTTTGACCATGGCCAAGGATTTCTTTTTTCTCAAAAACTCTGCAAGGGGTGCGACCTCTTTTTGAGGCGTAAACACTCGTTCCTCGTCATCCTCAACTTCGCTAACACTAGTCAAATCTTCCTGTTACTGTTCCTCTTCCTCTTCCTCAGGGTCATCGTGCAGCGTCTGAGTGGCTTGTGAAACGGTGGGTAGCGTTTCAGATGGCTTGAAAGAGGGTTTCAACATGACTTTTAGCGGAGGTGCTAAATGATGGTGAATAAACAAAGCATGATCTGCACGTGATCGTTTCAATTGACGAAACTTTTGGCGAATAGCATTTTTTGCTCTAATAATATGCTTTTTCAATTGACTCTCTGCTAATGCCATGGTGTCTTGCCAAATGACTTGAGAGGGAATGAGACAGGGCCTTAAATAGCAATAAAATGATCAAACTCTAAGCGATATCGTCATTGGTTTTCATTTTGTTTGTCAATCACTAAACAGGCATGACGTTGAGTGTTCCAGCACTTGCCACACAATTCAGTAAACATTTGAAAGGTAATATCCGGATTCACATGTTCATTATAAATGTGACGACTGTTCCTCTCGTCCTGGCGAAATAAAACAATGACATTGGCATTGTCACATATCAACTGTTTGGACATTTTAGAATACGTTTGTCCAAGATAAAAGCAATCGATATGTTTGTGTCGACCCATGCTGAAATAGCTTTGAATAATGCCTTGACGTTCAGTGGATACATCATCGAAAATCATGAGTGAATCAGGCTTTACCTCATCCGGTGAAATAACATTTTCTTGCGTGGAAAATGTGAAATAACCCATATTCGCTTTTTGAAATACAGACATGACTTGGTCCAGAAACACGTAGAGGGGTTGGTAGAGAGATTTTGCAAAAATATAAATATTTTGAAAACGCAGACCATTGGGCGCTGTGATGAGTGTTAGCAAAAGATTGGTCTTTCCACAGCCGGAAGGTCCCACAATGATGCAGCGAATGGAAGATGGAAACAGTGAACCATGGCGTTGTTCACGTGATGCAGGACAGAGATGGGAAACCATGTCCCCCACGGGAAATGACTCTTGCTGCTTAATAATCTTCATTTCAACTAAGGCTTAGACAGGCTAGCAGGCTGTCTATATACAGAACACCGAGTCTAGTCATAGAAACAGTAGACTGGTACTACAGGTTGACGATGGATGTCTTTGGATGTGCGTTGATGGCCAAAGCTAGGTCTGTCCAAATACATGATCCTAAACAAGAAACAGATCCTGCTAATAAACACTATTTGGATAGGTCAGTAGTGCCACGCACAAAACAGGGAGATTATGACTTTAAGGGAAAGCGGTTAACCCATGTAAAACATCCTCAAGTGTCTACAGACGTTACTACAAAAAAGTATGTGGATAACAAAGTGTATGAGTTTTATGACAAAGTGCCCCAGCTTACGGAGAATGGCTATAGCGCTAATCACCATCCGATTATTCACGTGGAAGACCTGCAAGACGAAGGTGATGTCTGTACCAAGCGTTACGTGACCTATGAAATGAAAAGGCTTTATAAATGTATGCCATCTGTATTTTTAGTTTATCTGTCAAATGAAAAACCTGTGAACGAGAGAAGCCATTTACCGCTAGTCCATGATCAGCCCTTGACCTATGTGCTTGCTTCGGGTTTAAGCCACTATCGATTACACTATGATAGAAATATTCACATTAAATATGCCATACCTGATGAGAACTATTTACAAATAAAGATAAATTGTCATAGGATGTTGGACCATAACCATGAAATGGTCAATGCAGGTGACGAATTATCCTTTCATCTCATGTTGACATGGGATGAAAAGCAAGCGGGAAAAACCATAAACGATTTCCCACTTTATGTGGAATTGGAATATACAGCCATGAAATAACAATCTGACGTTAATTGTGATTTAAACTTTCTTGTGAAAGGTTGTTGGTCATTATCATCATGGTGAAACAAAGGTATGTGGTGAGAAAGACTAAAAAGACTAAAAATAAGACCCTGTCCTTGGCAAAGCCTGGGCTTACGACATTCGTGGACAAGCCCTTGCGAAAGAAAAAAAGAAAAAATAAAGTATTGACCATAAGGAAAGCATTTCGAGCAGCACAGAGACATGTTATTCCAAAACGTCGGTGACAGGGTTCAAAACAAGGGCGAGTGATTCCCGTCCCCAAACGAGCGGGATTTTTACCTGCTTTATTTGCCGGTCTGGCTGCTCTGGGTTCACTTTTGGGTGGTGCCAGTGCTGTGGCGAAAACCATTAAAGCCGTGCAGCAGGGCAAGCAACAACTCAAAGAAAGTCAGCGACATAATGAATCGATGGAAGCGATTGCTATGGGGGCTAGAAATGCCAAATTAAAGCCAGCTTTTTATCAACAAGGATTTGGGATTTCATCATTCCGAAATATATTTAAAAAAATAACCTCAGCCATAGCAAGACATGCCCTGACGCATCAACAAGTGGAAAGCTATGCTAAACAACTAAAGCTTTCTCATTTTCGAGGTGTGTTTATGCGAAACCAATTACCCCCACGACCCTGGAAACAGGAATGCGCTGTTGTCAATTTGGATGATCACCGAGGACCAGGAACGCATTATGTAGCTTATGTCAAAGAGGGATCCACCGTATGGTGCTTTGACAGTTTTGGTAATTTGCCCCCGCCCATGGAACTAGTGACCTATTTTGGAAACAGGATCAAGATATTGTTTTAGATCCCTTATTGGGGGGTGGTTGGATCTAAAACGGAAGTGTTATTGTGTCAATTTAAAAGGAAGTGCCTAAAAGGGGGTAGCTTCCCGTAGTCGGGTAAGCTGACCAGTGTAGAGTGTTGTTTAGTGTTAGAATGCTAGGGGACGCTCCTATAAAAGATGTAGGTGTATTTTAGGGGATGGAACTTAGCGTACGGGTCAACGCGCTGGTCTTCCAGCTGGCTGGCTGGTTAGATAACCGACGTGCACGCGTCAGCTATATAGCGGCACACTGCCTCTGGTAGTCGGGCCGCTGCGTGAATACAATGCTACCTGAGCTAGCGAGTGCCTGGCTACTCTGTGTCACGCCTTATCGTGACGGAGGATTCAGGAAGGGAGTTAGGGCGTAAAGAAGCGTGTAAACAGTAATACAAGTGTAGTGTACTGACCAAGTGTTTATTGGTCAGTAATATGGAATTATGAGTCCCTTTTAGGGGATGTAGTAAATGTTACAATGTAAGTGTACAAACTTGTGTATACAATTTGTGGGTAAAGGTTACACAGTACAGGACTCTGAACACTGCTGACTCACCTGATGATAACAGCGATAGCCTCCGGCCGACGCACTGTAAGACTGGTAATTGAGAGAGAGCTTGTCCTCATTAAGGCTCCCTCTTATATTCTCCGGCGTTGTGCTGTCAGCATTCCGCTGCATAGATGTCCCAGTTAATTGTGTGTCGCTGTTTGTGGTAGTGATGCAAGTATTGGGTAAGCTTTCCAGACTGGTTAGCTGCCCTTGCGGTGTTAATAGATGTTGTTCTGGACTTACAAGATTTGCCAGTTAGGGGTGATTTAAATAGATGATGGGGGGATGGCCTCCAGGGGGTGCAGACCCCTGGGGGATTGTACAAAACTCTTCCCCTATTTAGTTCGCGTCCCCGCGAACGGGAACGGAACTTGAGGTTGGGGATGTTGATGCAGCAGTTAGTTCTTGAAGCCCCCTCGTATCTTCTGTTGGTGTCTACCTCGTCGTCGTCGTATAGATGTGGTGATGTCGTGTTGATGTGTAGGTGTGAGATCAGCTCGTGTTCAGAGGGGTGGGTTATGGGATATACATATATATATATATAACATTGACATTGGCATAGACATTATAAAAATAGTGCATGAAAAAAAATCGATATTGACATATTGAAAGTGTGAAGAAAAAAAAATACATGGTGCTGATAGTTATTTGGTACATTGTTGTGCAGGGAGGAAAAAAACCCAGGGCTGGACGGATGATTGCGTCGTCCGCCCTATCTTAGGGAAAATGTGCTCCCTGCAATGAGAAAGATAGAAGAAATAGACAAAAATGGGTGTTCCAGGGTATAATTTTAGGGAAATATTCCAAATGCATTATTGATTTGGGATAAAACGGGACACCCTGACAAATGTGGAAGTTAGAAGAAAGAAAAATGAAAGAAAACAAATCATGGACATTGTGTACATGTGATTTTAACAAACAAACAAAAAAGAATACCGTTTAATGTGCTATGTTGCGATGTTCATATGTTAACATTTAGGAATATTATTGATCACCTCCGCCGACAATGTGGGGGTGCGAAGTATTATACATATATTGATTTCTAGTGGAATAATTGCCCGTGGGCGCATGAATTTGTATTAAGTTACCCTTTAAAATTATCAATTACAATGATCTTATATCTAACTTAAGCGCGCTAATTTCTTATGATTCTAGTTTTTGGTACCTCGCGTGCACGCTACCCCTTTGTACGTATGCTTGCCGTCTCACGGCTAATCCTTCACGGCCACTTCCTGGCACGGTTTAGTGGTCGTACCGCTTGAAATGTATCCTTAATCCTTAATCTGTGAAGCATTCCCTGTGGGTGAATGCTTTCACACTTGACAATGAGAGTCGCCGCCACAGTCGGTTGCGCCCTCATTGCCGTAATTTGCGCCGCATTTTTGACGCCTTATGTATTTTCTTGTTTATGTTGATCTGCCAGCGAGCCTGATACCCCACAGGTATCAGCCGTGCTGTGCAGATTTTTAAAGTGTAGCTGTAAAAATGTGGTGAGCCTGTAAGTGAAGATGAATATTAAATATAAATTAGTGCGCACAGGTGTAATACAATAATAAGACGGCATTAATAGCATGCTGCTGCTATATGGCAGCAAAATCATAGTCACCAGTGCCATATTCCTGGTGACGATGCCTGAAAAAAAATGGAGAGGTTAATAAAACATTTAAATATTGCCTATTTTCTATGCCGCTTCCTGTGGTAGTGTGTCCACAGTCTGAAGCTCTTTGACCTGTGAAAAAAATGGCATGGTTACTGTTAATCGATGTATGGCCGGGCTTACCCTATACGGTGCCGTAATGTCGTTTCTTAATGTGTTGTCGGTCTTACCCCGGTAGCGGAATTTTGGTTACCGGGTGCCGATATATTCCACCTCAATTATACTTATGTTAATGTATTATCATGTACTCTAATGTATTACAATGTATTCTAATGTATTATAATGTATTATAATGTATTGTAATGTGTTATCGGACTTATCCTGATGACGGATTTGTCGGCCATCAGGTGCCGAGCGGCGTTACTTAACACTATCTATCTTAATTATGATTTAAAAAAAATGGCTACTATTACTAAGCCGAATGGGTGGCCTTACTCTATTGCCGAAATGTGCTGTGCCATTACTCGGCAACAGCGGTTAAAGAATTTGCTTAATCCTAAGTTGCGTACCAAAGTGCAACTGTCTTATTTGCTAAATTTGGACCAGAGCGATCGCCTGAGGCAATTTACTTCCTCAGGGCACCACCCGTACGAATCCTAGAAACACCGGTTGTCTCTAGAATCGCCGGATTCCACTCCCTTAATTCTAGTTGTCGACGTCTATTCTAGGTCTTACTAACTAGTACTAATCTAGTCACAGGCGGCTTACGGTGCCACGAAGCAAACCGTTTCGCCTGCTGTCTCTTCCTGCTCATTACCGTTGTTTTTTCATACGTTGTCGTAGTTGGGTCGCCCACTTTAACCCCTTTGAGTTGCTCGCTGTGCTACCCATTTAATGCCCTTGACTGCCCGCTGCGTCGCCATTTATGTGGGCAGCATTGGACATCGTCTAATGGCATAATGTCATCCGGGAATTGAGCGTCCAGTTCCTCTTCGCCAATGTTGGCCACAATAATAATCATCCGGGAATTGAGCGTCCGGTTCCTCTTCGCCAATGTTGGCCGCAATAATAATCATCCGGGAATTGAGCGTCCGGTTCCTCTTCGCCAATGTTGGCCGCAATAATATTTCACTCCCGCGCGTGGGAGTCTTGCTTCCCGCTTTAGAAGCCGTACTTACTTACATTTACCTAAGAGTCTAGTCCTAGCTTGGTCGTCCCTGGGGTCAACTTCTGGGTCCGGCGTGGAGCGAGCAATTTCTCCCACCATCCTCAGAAAGTCTTCCCTGCAGGTCTTGGCGTCGATGAGCGTGGCACATAGTGGGTGTAGCATCCCTTCTTCCTAGGGGAAGTTTAGGCGCACCTAGGATTCCAGAGCTTGCCCGGCCAGGCCGCGAGTGCCTCAACCTTACGTGGTTCGTCTGTTTGGTCTAGTCGTTAAGTTAAGTGAGGTCACTAAGCTGTTGAGCCAACTGGGGTAAGGGTCAACATCACCTTCCCCAGCTCTGCTCCAGTGTGTTGCCTTTGGCCTTCGGCTTGTGCCGCTATCACCAATCAGAGTGTTTCAGATTCCTTTTCATGTAATAAAAAAATATGGGCGTAACCTGGGTAAATAATTTATTTTGTGTAAAATGTAAAATATTTCATGTGTTGTGGGGTTGTAGAGCTTCTAAGTGCATAGGCTACTTGAGTTCTACTATTGCTACGTCGGCTGTCCAGCGATAATGCTCTGTTAACCCTTTATGGAGGTGTTAGTAGGGTCTATGATGTTAGGTACCCTGTTATTAGGATCTGGGGGTACTTATTCGTAGAGTAGGCTGACAGCATGGTAGGAAGAGGTTGCGCATCTTTGGGCTCAAATAAATGGTGGCCTTGAGCCGGTAATGCTGCTAGGATTGCTCTTACAATGAGTGGACTGGGGCGGGTAATTCCCGGGATTGCAAAAATATAAAAATTCCATGCAGGTTTGATAGTAATAACCCTTGGTAAATGGATGGGATACTCCATGCATGTATCTGGATATGAGGCATCCGCACTCATGTACGGATAGGTGTAGGGTGAGGCGTAATAATAATATATCCCTGTCATGCGGGAGTATTTAATTAACAAAAAAATGGTTAATATATGACTGTGGCCTCATCTCTCATTTGGAGATGCGCATTATGCTTAATTGTTGTTTGCCGACCCACCCCTAATACTCAGGTGGTAGCATCGAGATCCAAGGCGTAGTAAGCCCTCTCTTTAAACGCATGAAGTATATCAACCCCTATGTATACTTTGTAATGTAGTGTAGCTGTTTTCATCGTGTTCATGTGTCTGTGTTGGTCATGTTGGACGTGGGAAGGTTATTGGAAAGGAGTAAGGTATTCAAAATGGTAGCCTTTGGGTGGTATGTCGGTAATCCCGCTGGGATTATCCACCTATGCTTCAGTCATTCTCCCTTTGTCCATGTCTGCTCGCTATCCGCTTCTTGGGATAGTAAAGCGTCGTGACGCTGTGACGTCACGACTTAATCTGGTCTGCCATTTGTAGTGTGAATGTGGCCAGTGGTCGTAGTGCGACTGACCATGTCCTAATCGCCTGGAATGATTTCTTTTAGAAATAAAATCGCGAAAGGAAGTTATTAGGGGGGAGGTCTTGTTTCCTCTGAGCCCCTGTCTGTGTTCGCTCCTGATTAGTGAGCGTGTGTGTGTGTGACTATATTCCGCTACACCATGCGGACGGTTGGTCTGTTATAGAGTAAGTCCTAATGTGTATCGTGTGTATGGGCAGGAGGTGCCCGTGGCCTGTCAACGTCTTTGCGAACGTGATCCTATGGGCCCAAGATAAGTTCCGGTCTGTCACGTCTGTCCATTGCTAAATGTCACAATTGTTTTTGCAGTGTTAAAAAAAATGTGTGGCCTTATGATTGCTTTGCGTTTGTGATTTCACGGTCACTGCCGATATAACAATAGTGCCTGTCGGCAGCAGTGTTGTGATATGGTGGCCTCTGCAAGTCAGCGGTTTGTATGTGTAATGGCAGGCCCGGACGTTATGTATGTCAGCTGCCGGCACGTGCTTTCTTGCACGTATGCGAGTGTTGTCATTGTTCTAGATTCCGGGCGGACCAATGAATCAATTCGTCCTATTTAGCTAGTACTGTTGTGTGGCCACTATTCCATAAGACCTTTGTCTTACGAAATTTCTATACCTGTGTCTGGGAAATCTATTTTCCATGTCAGGTGTAATTGAAATTTTATGCCTGGCTTTTGGCCGAAGGAAATGTGGTATTATCTGGTTCTGTAGTTGTATGGGACAATTTCGGTGTGATTGGAATCCTGGATAGTTGTTTTCCATGGTGTCCAATTTTCGCTGGGATTTGGACCCGTGATCTCATGTCATTCTCTGTGTTCTATGTCTGCGTTGTGTTTCAGGGATTGAGGTGTCCTCAGTGTGGTTTTTGCTTGTGTCTCTCGTACCAAAAATACTGTTGGTTAGTTAGTTTTTGGTACGAGTGTGGTGTGTGATCATGGGTTCGGACCCGGCTTACTGTAAAGACTTGTTACGACGCTATATGTGCCGTATATATTATGGCACATGTACCGTGTATTTGAAATGCGCAGTAGGGAATACGCATTCCTGTGAAGAGTTTGTGTGTTTTTGAATTCGGCGTAAATGAACGCGTATTTCCCAGGTTCGTCTGTAGCGCTCCCAGTCTGTCTGTGCCAGCAAAGGTCGCCCACGGTGAGTGCGTTATTGCTGACGCGATAGTCTCTAGTTTCACTCACGTGTGCGTTATCTTGTTAGTTGCTTGACAATGCTCCGTGTCTGTATGTTTGTGCCTCTTAGTCTGAGTGCTAACTCTGTAATTGCGAGTGGGGCTTTCTGCCATACAAAAGAACCTCTCACTAACTACATTCGTGTCCCCAAGTTTTGTGTTAACTGTAGCGTGGGTCGAATATGTCCCTATCCATTGTACAAAATGTCGTTATACACGAGTGTCTCCGGGCCGCTAGTCGCTTGTTTGGTGACTAGGTGCCGGAGGCGATTTTGTTGTTCCTCATTTATGAACATCTGTTAGTGGAACTGTCCCAATCTGTTTTAGCTTCCTACTTTTCTATCCTGCAACTGGATAGCTACCCGACCTGACATTCCTGGTATTCAGAAGGTTGCGGGTTTTGAGACCGTCTTTACCCAGAGTAATTGTTTCTGGTGCCATTCTAGGATGTGCCTCCGGGACAGTTTGGTAGTGTATTACTGTTATGTGTTAATGTAAATTGACTGTGTGCCTTCCAAAAATATGTAGGTTTTCCCAAAGTTTGGGATTTTCACCCTATGGTGTGTTTGCGTTTTAGTTTGCGTGTTGTTATGGAGGGGAAAAATCGTGTTATAGGCAGTGTAATGTGTCACGTATGTCTATGGATGCAATATATATAGTTCAACTTGGCCAATTTTCGGGCCTAATGACTGAGGCAGAGAAAAAAAATGAGCTATGCCCCGCTCCGCATTAAGAGAGCACTTTGAAAAGGTATAAAAAATATATTGTAATATGGACCAACCATGCTCAATAACCATGGATGGCCTGTGAAAAAAAAAATGCTAGGGGCCAAAAAAAATCAAGAAGAATTTAGACTTATACACCTTTGGTTTAGCCATGTTGCACTGCATATACATGAAAAAAATGTGCCGTTTACGTTAGTGAGTCTTTATGTGTTTATTGCCGTATTTCTCCCGTGTAAACGAGCTTATGTGTGTCCCTAATATAGGTGCAAGTGTTATTAGTTTATTTCTGTGTCCCTGGTGGAAGTCGTTATTCTCGTCCGAGCGTCCGTGCTCTGGAAGACTCTGAAGACTTCCGCCCTGTTACGAGGGTATAGGCCCCTGAAATCCACTGAGGTGCTCCTTTGCTATTTTCCGGCGGAATTTCTAGCAAAGTAAGCCTGGGCCTACTTCCACCGTAGCGCGTGTCTGTAGGTTTGGGTGTGCCTGTATTCGAGGGCCTAATTGCGCTCTGCGCTACTCTAGTAGAGTTTACGGGGGTGTGTGTATTTTTGACTGAGTGGTTTTGTGGGGTAGGTAATAACACCTTTCCTATACCCCGTGTACCGTGTGTGAGTGCGTGGTCACAATGTGCAGGCGTGTATTGTGCATCCTGAGAGCCTGAATGCAACACCCTCTTATGCATTCGCACCTGTGGTACGAATGCCGGTGTTCGCCTCCGTTCTGGCAAACTTGCCCTTTGTACTGGCGGTAAAGGCCTCTTAATTGCCTGTCTCTGCCCTGGCAATGTGGTGGCGTGTAGCCTGACCGCTTTCTGGCCTGTGGCCACGGTAGACTCCTGCCATTGTGTTTGCCTATCTGTGTGGGTGTGTGTAGGCTCAATGTGCTGTAGGGCGGGCTCTACGTCCTCAGCCCATGACGTGGTTACCTCCCGTTGTCTCCCTGTCATACTATGTGTGTCTGAGGGTCCTGGCTTCAACTCCTTCTCGTTCGTCCGTTGCGAGGGGGTTGGCCTAGGTTCTGCTGCCCGGCTTGGCAAAATTGCTTTCCGAAGCAGCGCTAAGGGATGTGTAATGGTATAACCTTGTCCCCGCAGTGTATTGGAGTCTAACCTGGCCGTCTTCTGGACTGTGGCCATGGTGACCTCCTTCCCATGTGTGGCAGTACATGGCGAGAGGGACATCCTCGCAAATTGCCAAGTTAGCGTATTTACGCTTATGTCCTCTCCCGGCTGGGCTTGTGGCCCTGCCATGTACTCAAAGATGGCTTAGTGAGCCCGGAGCTCCTTATGTTCGCCCCAAATTTGGGCGTACTGCCTATTGAGGCACATGGCCTGCTGGCAAATTGCTGTATCAGTGTGGTTGTGTTTTGTATAGGTCTGTGGCCGCCAGTTGGAGAAACGCCTGTTCGCGAATTAACTCTCTGTACTGAGTGTGTAAAATCGTGTAGTGCACCCTCAACCAGTCGAGGGTTGCATTATTTATTACGGGACCATGTGTGGTGATCAATTGGTCGTGTATTCTGTGTCTCTGGATATCGATCCTATTGAGGTGTTCATGTATGTGCCTCAAGTGCGTATGTGCGCATCTTAATCGCGCTGTCCTACCCTCTGACGGAGTGTATGGCTGTTTGCCCTGTATTGCCCCGATTTTTGTTTAGAGTGCCCGTATTTGTGTCTGTCGCCCTTGTATATGTCTTTGGCAGCTTATTAATAATGCTAATAGTGTTGGCGTACCCCTACTGCCTCTATGGCTTACAATCTCTGTTGTTTCTGCATGAGGTGCCATTCTGAATGAAGTGTATGCGTCTTCAAATTTGAAGAAAAAAAACTGTGCGTGTTTGGCAGTGTATCCTGTATCTCTCTGATTCTTTCTGGGGGCTGGGGGGTTTGTTTCCTAAGAATTTCCCATGTGTAAGTAGTACGGAGCAAAAATGATGCTCTCTGTCTGGGGAAAAAATTCGCAATTTTGCTTGGCTGTTTGCGGTACGGAAGGGGTCGTTTCTACTACGAGGGCTCGTTGTTTGAGACCCACCCTTACTGTGCGTAGTAGAGGCGCCTCCACCATCTGTTTTAGATCCCTTATTGGGGGGTGGTTGGATCTAAAACGGAAGTGTTATTGTGTCAATTTATAAGGAAGTGCCTAATAGGGGGTAGCTTCCCGTAGTCGGGTAAGCTGACCAGTGTAGAGTGTTGTTTAGTGTTAGAATGCTAGGGGACGCTCCTATAAAAGATGTAGGTGTATTTTAGGGGATGGAACTTAGCGTACGGGTCAACGCGCTGGTCTTCCAGCTGGCTGGCTGGTTAGATAACCGACGTGCACGCGTCAGCTATATAGCGGCACACTGCCTCTGGTAGTCGGGCCGCTGCGTGAATACAATGCTACCTGAGCTAGCAAGTGCCTGGCTACTGTGTGTCACGCCTAATCGTGACGGAGAATTCAGGAAGGGAGTTAGGGCGTAAAGAAGCGTGTAAACATTAATACAAGTGTAGTGTACTGACCAAGTGTTTATTGGTCAGTAATATGGAATTATGAGTCCCTTTTAGGGGATGTAGTAAATGTTACAATGTAAGTGTACAAACTTGTGTATACAATTTGTGGGTAAAGGTTACAAAGTACAGGACTCTGAACACTGCTGACTCACCTGATGATAACAGCGATAGCCTCCGGCCGACGCACTGTAAGACTGGTAATTGAGAGAGAGCTTGTCCTCATTAAGGCTCCCTCTTATATTCTCCGGCGTTGTGCTGTCAGCATTCCGCTGCATAGATGCCCCAGTTAATTGTGTGTCGCTGTTTGTGGTAGTGATGCAAGTATTGGGTAAGCTTTCCAGACTGGTTAACTGCCCTTGCGGTGTTAATAGATGTTGTTCTGGACTTACAAGATTTGCCAGTTAGGGGTGATTTAAATAGATGATGGGGGGATGGCCTCCAGGGGGTGCAGACCCCTGGTGGATTGTACAATATATTATAATGTGAAACGTGTGCGAACGTTTAACAGCCAACAGTGTGGACGTTTGTGTTTAATTTTTTTATATAAGACGCAGCATAAGCAAAAACGCCAACAGTATGTCGGCAGAAAGTAAAACGTTTACACTGCATGGACGTGGACCTGAAGTCAGCCTAGACTTTTACCCGTATATCGAATTGAGTGAAACCCCTATGGTTTGGGACTTTTTTTTCTCTTGAAACGTACAATCGAATATACAACATACGTGAAAATGTGAACAACAAGTTTTACTATGATGATTCTGTGCTCACCCTGAACTCTGGTGGATACACGATCGATGACATTTATGAACACATTTATGTGGTGTTGATCAATGAATATGGTTTAAAATCATTTATCGAAGGAACGCGCAAGTTTGAACTTGTAGGAAATATCAACACTCATCGCTGCAGTATTTTCTCCACATTCAACATTGACTTTAAAACACGCCCCGATTCCATTGGTCCGTTACTAGGATTTAAACCACGCGTGTTGGAGCCCAACAAGAAACATGAATCGGATCATGAAGTGAAATTCATTAAGGACCATCATGTGTCGGTAACGTGTACCATTATTAGCCAAGTGTACACCAATCAAGAAGCATCGCATTCGCTTTATGACTTTATAGTGACATCGCCCAGTGGCTATATTATTCGTGAAAACCCTCCAGTGGTGCTTTTTCATTCTGTGGCTGTCATTGGTATTATTAATATAACATTAAGTCTGATCAATAGAGAGCAACAACTCATTAATCTATATTCTACCACTCCAGTGACTTAAAGTTGGTGCTAAAGCCACTATGAAGTTTGTATATAAAGCAACAACACCGTCCAGGAATGGTGTTAGTTGTTTGCCACGTGAATACACGTTAACATCTCAAGACAAGCAGGTTTTACAGCATTTGGGTTACCACGTCAGCCTCCATAATGAATTCTATCCTAGAGATAGCGAACCGCATCGAGGAGCAACCAGGAGTGGTAAGAATTGATCTCCATTCCTTTCAAGCTAAAACACCTGGACTCAATAACGATGATGAAATTCCATTTGTTATCAACAACCAAGATATTTACACCCTACCGCATGAAAGTGTCATTCAGATCGAAGGTCGGCTCACCAAAGCCGATGGCTCTACACCTACCATATCCAAGTTGGCCAACCATGGTTTGGCCTTTCTGTTTTCTGAAGTACGTTATGTCATTAACGATATCGTGGTGGATAGCACTCGAAATGTGGGCATTTCCAGTGACATGAAACTATACCCCTCTTATAATGAGGAAGTAGGTAAAACACTTTGCATGGCAGGTTGATGCCCTGACTCGACCAATGACTGGATGGTACACACCGATGGCACCTTTACTGGATATTTACCTCTTAAACTGATTTTAGGCTTTGCCGAAGATCACCAGCGCATTGTGGTTAACGCAAGGCAAGTGCTTTATTTGGTGAGAGACAGGAGTGATAATAATGCGCTCAAGGGAGCTGACAATGCCCCCATAGATTCAAAATTTAAACTACAACGCTTGCTATGGAAAGTGCCCCATGTGATCCTTGACGATAGCAAAAAACTGGACATGCTCAAGATGGTAAATAGAGATATGCCTCTACCCATGGAATTTAGAAGCTGGGCACTCCATGAATACCCGCTATTGCCCACCACCAACAAACACAGTTGGTCTGTAAAACAGCTCGCTATACAGAGAGACCTCTACATTATCGTGGGTTTTCAAACGAATCGCAAGTATCAACAAACCAAAGATGTCACGCAATTTGATCACCTGCAATTGAGAAATGCACGTCTTTTCCTCAACGGAGCTGTGTTTCCCTATGAAGGACTGGATTTGGATTTTTCAAAAAATAAATTTGACCCCCTGTACGACTTGTTTTCTAAATTTCGATGGTCGTATTATCAAAAAGAGAACGGCCCCATGCTGCTACCACAAGCGTTTAAGGCAAGGGTGCCACTGATTGTCTTTGACTGTCCTTACCTGGAAGAGTCTGTCAAGCCATCCAATATTGACATTCGACTAGATTTTGAAACGCATGACAATGTACCAGCCAATACGACAGCCTACTGTTTGATTATTCATCACAGAGAAGTCAACTATTATCCACTGTCCAAGTGACGAGTGAATAAATAACAGGTCAACCCACGTCAAGCCGCTCAGTCATGTCTTGCTTTAAAGCATCAAGAGAAGTCGCATCCATGAATTTTAACTCTGAGGAACAACGTTTCAAGACTTTTGCATCATGGCCAGTGCCTTTCATAAACCCTCAAGCCTTGGCGGCCGCTGGATTCTACTGTTTAAAACAAGAGATGAAGTCAAATGTGCCTCTTGTCCCATCAGCCTAGACCAATGGCAAGAGAGTGATGAACCCATGCAGGAACATCAGCGCTGGTCACCTGCCTGCCCCTACCTGTGCAGAATGGAGGTGGGAAATATACCCTGTCATTCAAGCTATCCCTCACTCGTGCCTGTGAGTGATGAAAAAAAGCAAGTTACGATACGTGTGGACTGTATGGTGTCAACGGTGCTTCGGCGAGCAGCTCACCATCAAAAACGCCTAGTTTAGAGACATTGGGACATCATCAGTGTTATGGACGTTACAAACACAACAGACTATATTGTTGTATCAGTTGGTATCGTCCTTATCCCAAAATTACAAAAGCCTGTAAGACGTGTTATGATATAAAATGATGTAATTCTTAAATTCTTATTTTTTTTCATGTCCCCTGTCCTACCCTAACCTCATTTTTTTTTACAAACTAGCATGGCAGGTAAGTCCATGTCATGACCACACCTTAGTAGCCAATGGTTAGTCAGTCGTCAGTTGAACTTGGTCCAGGCAAGCGGCAACATGTTACGCACACTCATTGTGGATTGCCAAGGGTTTAAAATTGGTGAAAACAAATTTATATTTAAACAAGTGGTCATTATCGAACCACGTTTTGGATATTGCAAGCTAC
Source organism: Meconema thalassinum (assembly GCA_946902985.2). Lineage (NCBI taxonomy): Eukaryota > Metazoa > Arthropoda > Insecta > Orthoptera > Tettigoniidae > Meconema > Meconema thalassinum. The sequence goes on from OX336395.1 coordinate 243,768,330, forward strand.
GCGTTTGCTATTTAAACCGCTCCAAGCTTTTGATTTGTTGTGTGAAAAAGTTCGTAACCAAACCCAGTGGATTGAAAATCATAAGCAACTAGACTGGAATCAAGGAACCATTTCCTATAAATATTTGGACGTGGTCATGAAAGCACACTTGTCCTCGGCCAATGTGGTATTTGTGAAAGGTAACGAAAAACGTGAATGGTTGCAACCATTTTTGGCGTCTTACTGTCAATGTATCGACCTCATGGACCTGGGCTGCCCCTCCCTGCAAACGCTCATGGATACTTATGATTCCTGTGGCAACATTACCCATACAGCTCTAGCGCATGCGTGGCATCTCTTCCATTGGTTAACCACCCATGCCTGCTGGGAGTTGTTGAACAAAATTATAACTCAAGATTTACCTGTGAATGACGCCAGTGAGATTTCTACAAGCGACGTGTAAACATCTACAACACGTGATACCATGGAGAAAGGCAATGCAACGGACAAAGCCATCGGAAAGTTCTTTGTATGCAAAATGAAACTAGACAGTTTTACCAAAGAAGAGCTCTTGGCGCTGCCCAAGTTGTTCATATATTATGTGGCCGCCAACGCGGTGAAAGAAATCTGGCAACATGTATCAAAATCACGGACTCAAGACTCTGTGAATGGATTACGACCACCATAAGCAAGTGGCCATGACAAAAATACCCTCTATGCGTCAGTGCGCGACTTGTCAGCTAGTGAAACTGTATCACGGTCATAAAAGTCCGTGTAAAGACTTTGTTGAATCATTCCACGGGTGTCATGGCGAGAAAAAGCAACAACAACAACAACAAACACAAACATCATCCACAGAGGAGGAGGAAGACCAAACCTTTTCACCATCAATGGAAAAGGATATGTCAGACCTGTACTGGCAATGGCGTCATTGACAAAGTGATTCAATACTTATCTTTTGAAATCCATCTTCCAGGTTATCGTTTTTGTGGCCCTGGAACTCACCTCGAAAAACGTTTGCAGCGTGGTGATGTACCAATTATTCTTTTGGATCAAGCATGCAAAGAACATGATCGATCTTATCGCCATAGTCACCCTGGATTAAGATATGTGGCAGATAAATTGTTATTGAAAAAAGCTAAACAACGTTTCACATCCTGTGATGCCTCAGTGGGTGAAAGGATGGCAGCCCTGATTGTGATGAGTGCTATGAAAGGAAAGTTGATGATGCATAGACATAAACATTAAGGAATTGAGGAGTGAGGAATTGGGATGTGTTTGTATTCCATTTTTTTCTTTTGTCAATCCCTATGGTTATGAAATAAAAACAAAGGTTTACCAGAACACGATGTTTCTTTTTAATTTAAAAAATCATGTTCATGGGCTGATTTTTCATTTTCACATTTTCACACATTGTCATTTGCCAATTTGCATTTTACAGTTTTTAAAAATGTCTGTTTCAAGTTTTGTGTTTTTGATGATATGGATTTTCCATTTTGTTGATGACACTTTTTAAAAATGACCGTTTTATGTTTTTGAATTTTTATATTTCACACATGGCCATTTCCAATTTTTAAAATGACTGATTTACGTTTTTTAATTTTGGTGTTATCGAAACATGGATTTTCCATTTTGCTGTTTTCACATTTTTCCATTTGGTGTATGTCGAAAGTTGAGATTTTTCAATAATGTCAATGCGAGTGCTTGACCATGATGATGATGATGCAGTGAGTTTATGTGTGTTTGGAGAAACGCCGAGGTGTACGACTAGTGCAGGTAAGACTGTTTTTACAAAAATAATGTCTATTCACCGCTACATTTCAAAAAAAAACTATTGAAAACAAAATGAGTATATAAGTGACAATTTCCCCCTCCCCACCCACCCTACCTCACCGTGTTTGCTCTGGTCATATAGACACACCAGCTTTTACTCTATTCACACAAACATACCTGTCTTTGGGAACAAACACAACCACTTTATTTATCCCCAAAAGCATATTCTCCACATGCACACTCACCCCAAAGGAACATTTTTTTAAGTTAATATTTTACCATTACAAAAAATATAAATACTAGTCATTAAAGTTACTAAAAAAATACTATTACTCATTTCATATTTACAAACACTACAACTTTGTACAGCTTTAAAAGAATCAAACTATATACCATTGTCCAATTCCCAAACTCGATTAAATTCAAAATAAAAAATAGAAATAAGGTTGCATAGAACTTTTTAAGAGCAAAAGGTAAAAATAGGTTGCCACTACTTGCAAAAAATACTATTTACAATGACAAAAACCAATATTTACAAAATACTATATCTACAATTTTAAAAAAGCCATATCCCTAAACGATCAAACAGTGAAATCATACCTCCTCCTCCTTGCGGTCATAACCCCAGGGCAGGCTGGTGAGCAGGTCATCAGCCCACACACGTTTGTTATCCATGGAGGCGAGGGTGCGTTTTCTCTGTTCCACAAGATACAAATGATGGTTGTTGGATTGTATACTGCACTGTGTATGGGACATAGCTTTGCCAATGCGTAAAACCGCCAAGTAATCGTCTACACGTAGCAATTTTACCACTGCCCTACCTACACCTTTTGCTCTTTTGGCGTCCTTACAGTCTCGTGTGCGATAAGCATACATTTTCGATCCAAACCTACTAATTCCGTCATAATGGAATCACCGCATTCATCTTTTAAAACACCCATTTCCTTCTTGTTTTTTTATGGGCAGCTGAAACATATTGTCAGCACTATACGAAGAGGTGTCGAACCAGTCACTTTGCTGCCTCAGGACGTCATAGGGGTTGTAGTGGCGAATGTGGTAAATGAATGAGTCCGTATCCATATACAAAAGAGATACGTCCTCAAAATGGCGTTTAGCAAACTCATAGTGGAATCAATCCATAAGCGATTTAGAAAAGTCTAAAATGACTTGGCACAAGTAAATGAGCTTATCCATCTTCACGCTGATCCTACTCAATCCAATATTGGCCAAATCCTCATCGATAATGTTGATCGATTTGACATTTGGCTTGGCAATGTACCGCCGGGCACCCCACCGTCCCTCCAAGACATTCACCAATTTAATGTCGCGGTATTTGCGGACATTCTCCATGGACTTGCCATAGATGCAGTTGTTCATTAATTTAAAAAAAATTATTTCAATCTGCTGTGTTGCCATTTGTTGGTGCTCTGTGTTGAGTTGCATGTATGGCTTGAGCCATGCTTTTTGAGCAAAAGAAATACCCCTGTGGATTTTCTTCAACACTCTTGGGAGAGGCATTGCACCAACATTTGGATATGTAGCACATACCGATTTTTGTTGTAAAGTGTGAACGTGAGTTTTTCAATGTTCACTTTACTGTCAGGGGGAACCATTTGCTCAAGGCAGAATGGGAAATCGGCATGTTAATCATACAAGGATGAGGGATATTCACTATCTACTTCTAAGACATACCCACGGCCTGTTTCTTGGCTAGCCTTGATCACATCAAATTCGGACACTTGTTTGTCTGTAAGCCAAGAAAACTTCCTATAGGGCAAAGGCTGACTCATGGCATAACCATACAAATTATGCACGTCATAGTACATTAAGTACGATTCTGGTTTCTCTGGTGAATAATCAGGCATATAGACATTGTTCGCTTCGGCATGGCGCTGGTTAAGCGACACAAAGCCACCGCGAATTCCCTTTTCAAAACATAGAACCATGTCTACATCAGTGAGTAAATCCGATTCCACTTGAGTGTATTTTAAAGCGGCATCAAACGAGAGCCCAGGAGTCGTATAATAGTGAGCCGGGTCAAGATCATAAATGTGTTGACACAAGTAACATAATTTTTCAAACACATCGGTGAGCAGCAATACATCCAGTTTTAGGTAATGCATAGCATATTCACTTAGCGTCTTCATGTCAAACGCTCGCCAAACTTGACATGCATGTGCATAGTCTTCATCGGAAACGGTACTGCGTGTTAGTTTCGAGTAAAATTTCTCTTGTGGTGGGAGTTTTGTTTGCTTTAAGACGTCCCAGCTGTTGCAGAAATCATACGGGAATATACCTTTCCGAATGCACAATTGAAATTGCTTAGGATCATTAAAATGCAATCTGGTATTTTTTAATTCCTCTTCGTCCAAGCCATTCACAAGACTGTCTAGCGAGGATGCCATAAACTTAAAGGAATCCAAAAATCGAATGCTAAAGTTGCTCAACCGCCCTGTCAGGGCTGTAAAACACTCATGGTTTTGGGGGATAATGGTAAACGAGCCCTTGTTTACATGTGCCAATTCACGTATCAAAAACTGAATGTCATAATTTGCCAGATTGTGGAAAAAGACATTGATGAAACGAGGAGCTGAAAAGTTCAAATTACATTTACTATGCGCAGCTCCACGAAACTCTCCCGTAAAGTGCGAGTGATCACGAACGGTGTCTTCAGCACTGATCAGTGGCTTTTCGCAAATATGACATGTCGTGGCATGCTCATACTGCTGCTGCTGTTCTGGAGATAGGTTCATGGGTACTGGGTGGTCCAATAATCCCTGTACATGTTCGGCCAACTCTACAAGTTCATCCAAATACCATCTGGCACAATCTGGCCCCTCGCGGTATTTGTAAATGGATTGTGTGGGGTCATAGGCACACACCACATTAAATCCTATGGCATAAGGTTCATGTTTTGAATGGGTGTGGTTGAGCTCATAGTGTGATCTGGTTCATATCCCGCCATGGGTGTGGTGAGTGCTTCAAAATCTGCATACACCACAGAGGAAACAGTGTCACGCTTATGAATGTCCATAAACTTTAACACAGCCATGTCCCCTTGTGGCAATATCAGTCTCACCGCTTCCTAAGAAACACAATCTACCCTATGACGTTCCAAAGTGTAGGGGTTATAAAATATTGCAGACAACGGTCGCAAATGTACTTCTTACCATTATGCTTGGACGCTTGACTGCTTAGCAATCAACTCAGGCTTTTAATGAGGCAATAGTGATTCACCTATCCCATAAATGTGGTGTCGTTTCGGTTTTTTTGTGGCATAAAGAGGACCTACAATCTCATACCAGTAAGGCCATACACCATGAACGAAAAGTCATGGTTGTCTTGTTCAAAACTATGGATCTCGTTTAAGTCCATAGGGAACGACACACGAGTTAAATTTAAAGTTTGTTTTAATTCAACAGACTTGGCCTTGTACATTCCTGGCCTGCGACAGGCGCGTAGTGCTGGTTGCAAATAGACTGCCACAGCCCATAGGAAGCAATCATTGTCATGATTCTTTATATTCACCACAGCCTTTTTCGATGCTATTGCTAGTGGTGTTTTAATATAGCTAGACCCGGCATTCAACGGGTTGAATTGACAAATGTTGATTTGTAGGTAATGAATTTTGTTTATCGCTAAACCACTGGGTCCTTGTTTCAGTTTATCAAATTTTGATAGCAAGGCATTTATCACGTTGGATTGATACCAATCGTTCAGATTATCGGCTATCAAAAGCTCTTGCATTTTACTGCCAATATAAAATGTTTTTTATGCTCACCGTCCTTGTTAGCCCACTTTTCACATTTTGCAAAAATGAGGAAAAAGTAGACTTATGAGATCGATCCGGGAAAATGTGTGTCTGTCTGTCCTTCTGTCTGTCTGTCTGGCTGTGTGTGTGTCCCCCCCTATCAACTCCTAAAGGGCTGCAGCAATCAAAACCAAATTTAGTAGGATTAAAGATGTGCACCGGAATATCTCACGGCCATATTTGAAAATGATGTCAGTGCTACCAACTGCTGAAAAAACGCACTAGAAATTTGAGCTCCATGTTGGATATCTTGAAAGGTATGCATGGGAGCTATTCCAAAATTGGCACACATGTAGATAAGACTATTTCAGTTTAATTTCCAGGAGGCCAACCATGGCAGTGTTGCCAAAATAATGTTAAGCCTTCTGATAGGTTCAATGTTTAAATGCATATAACTTCTACACTATCAATTGTATTTCAACCAAATTTTGTATGTAATATCTGTAAAAAGCAGATATGACTGAGCGTATTCTTAAGAGCCACCAGGTCTGCCAACTGTTAATAATTGCTCTCTCTTTTTTTAAATCCAAATACCAATATATCAGAAGGTATGCAAGCCAAAAGCTTTAAACTATGCACACGTATATTCTGAAATTTTTGATTAATTTGGAGTAACTTATATACGTCAGTTCTACCAACATGATTAGAAGCCTGCTGATAGTACCAATTTTTAAATACATGTAACTTCTGTACTATCAGTTGGATTTCAACCAAATATCGTATGTGCTATGTGTACAATAACAGATATGACTATAAGTATTGTTAAGAGCAATCAGGACTGCCAACTGTTAATAAATGCTGTCTATTTTTTTACCCTAATATCAATATATCAGAAAGTATGCAAATCAACAGCTCTATACTTTGCACACGTATAGCACCTGACATTCTAGATTAATTTGGAGTAATTAATACAAGGCAGTGCTGTCAACATGATTCTATGCCTGCTGATAGGTCCAATTTTAAAATACACGTAACAAATGGATTTCATCCAAAATTGGCACAACATGATATCATAATATTTCAGATTATTTCTGACCAGCACACGCATGACATTGTTGGCAACATGCTTTTACGCGTGCTGATAGATCCAGTGTCTAACTGCATGTAACGTCCATTGGACTTCAACCACATTTTGTATTCTGTACCTTAAGAGATGGAACTAAGAATATATTCAGTCACCAGGGCTGCCAACTGTAGTGCTCTATTAGGCTACATTATACCAGGTATATTTTGAACTAATTAGATATTTCGATATTACCATCTTAATTTCATCATTATTCTAGGTAGATTCATATTCTGTAGAATAATCATTGGCATGAAAAGTAGGCTGTATTGTGCCCGTTTAGACCGGAATCCGCACGACCACATATGCATTTTACCAAGAATCAGTCAGCACGAGAGTCAAAATATCCCGGGGCGCCAGATGGGTTCAAGCTAATCGCAAAAAAAACCGACATCGAATAGAAAAAAATGCTTTACTGATTTTTGGCTCAATGCAACAATAAGGATAGAAGGAGATTCAACTGGGCATAACACAACATGTAAAATTATCTCATTTTATTCTAAATTTTAAAATTGACTGCAAAATGATGCTCAAGGTAACATCATACCAGTGCGACGGCACACACTACTATTTACACAATGTACAGAAATTTTCCAACACATTGAACAATTGTCTTTGGAGACACAAGTCTGATTATCAGTCCTGTAGAGTGTGTTCCAAAATTATATCAATTATTTACGATGAAATCCAGTTCAAATTAAATTGTCTTTACTGGAAATATTGTAGTTCACTGGTTGAATTTCTAACATGATATTAACACTCGTAGAAATTCTCACTGTTTATAATTGTTTATAGAATTTTTAACTTCCACTTATTTATCCAGTTTCAAAAATATTGTCAAAAAATTATCTTTGACCCAACACTAATTATGTACACATATTAATAACAACATCTGAAAAGTATTTGACCCTTGAGCATAGCATCGAAGAACTGTGCGAAGCACAACAAAATTTATTTTTCTTCCAAAATTAAACATTTCGAGAAGTGACTCGATTATGAACTTCAAATTCCAAAGAAATATGATTTCTGAATCATCAACTTGATCAAAAAAAATTGTTGAACCATTCAACTATTCGATTTTCCACTTGGAATTATTATTAAGAAAAATATTTATATTTGTTGCTATTTTAGTAACTTTCACAACTTGCAATTCTTGAACAGAATGCGGAAATAAGAATTGTAGCTTTATAATAAATTCATTTAGTTCATGACAATAGGATTGAAAACATCCTATACGTAATTCGTGGATACAGAATTTTTTTTTTTTTAATTGCCAGTGGCCCATTCAATTATTTGTGTAAGAACACAATATCCCAACAACAACGGCAAAGGTCTTCCTCTGAAGAAGAATAAAATGTTATCATGACAAAACCGGGTTCTAGTAAATCCAAAGTATTAATGGAATACGTAAACAAGTTTGAAATAATTACTGATGGTTTGGTCATTCATTCGACGAAATGTGTGGTTCCAAAACTCCTCCTATAAACCTGAGCCATCGAACCTGCTATTTGATTGATGCTCAAAAGAAAACCTCCTCATTCCTGCGACTTAAACATGCGCACCTGGGAATGGCATTTCAACTACTCCACACACATACATTTTCTTCCCAAAATGTATACAATAGATCAAGCCTCTGCTTGTTATCAAAACTGGAAGATCTATAAACTTACAAGTTTATTTTATTTTACCATTCAGTTCAAACCGTGAAGTTACCACACTTGTGATATTCTCTATTTCACTTTCGAATGTGTGCCTACGTCATGATTTTATGTAAACAAAAAAAATCCTAATTGATACAAATATCATTGGCTTCCTCTTTCATGCCTTTCCGTGTTATCTGAAAAATATACTTTGCTCAATGCAAATATTAACTGTTCAACCAGAACTATAATGTTCGTTGAATACGGGCTTGCGCTATCCACTAGCTTTCGGAAAATCACCTGTTCCAAACTAGGAATGATTAAACTAATCCTTAAGCTCTCTCTCTCAATGAATGTGATTATTAGAAAATGTAAGATCCAAGAATTATGTAGAACAATTATGAAAATTATTATTATTATTGTATTATTATTGTTATTATTTCCTTAAATATGTTTAATTATTATTTCCTTATGTGAAAAACCACATGTTCGACTCTTCGAATATGGATAAAATATCCATTCCTCAACAAAGTAAATATTAACTTCTACAGTTATATCGGCTGATTACCGTGATTCTCAACAAAAATTAACATTCAAATAAATGCTCGGTATGCTCGGTCATCGATCCTAAACTGTTCTGAGTGTTAAAAATACTCAGAATAAGCCTAATGTGTCTTGCGTAAATCAATGCAAGATTTAAATACGAAGAAAAATAAATGTGTTGGTCATCTGCAGAAAATGAGTTTGTTCCAATTAGCTAGGCATAATATAAAAATCAAATGTGGCTTACATTTCTCGTTGGTCTTGAAGCGTAGTGAACCTGGTCTGTACCAGATTTATCCAGATACATGGCCTATTGGACACGCACGTCTAATCCTTGTATCGGCCGCCATTATATACCCACAATCTGTCTAGCACGACATAGTGGAAATATTTCTTGAAGTTTGAAGTAACTGCTGATCCATTTTAATATTGATTTCAATTAAATCCATAGCAGTTTGCTTAAATGGGGTCAGATCCAAATGATCTCTTCTCAAAAGCGTCAGTTGTAACATAACTCACGGTAATCCTTTCAGTACAGGAAAACACTGATAGTCTAAAACAATCAACGGTTGTTCTGAAGATCGTTCCCTGGGCATGGCTTCACACCATCTATCATGCGCGAAGCAACATATAGTTTCCCTTTGTCGGCTAATGAACAGCACCGTGATAGACTGGCCTTCAATATACTGAAAGATCTGAGTGGTTATTAAGATACAATTTGTGAAACTGACAAGTTGGTTTAAAATATCCAAGTATTGAATTATTGTTACTGGACTGTGACAGAATAATATCTAGACAACGTCTAGCATATGTCCATATAGAAACAAAGTGTTTCACCAATGTCCGTAGAAAATAACAATCACCTTAGTGATTCCTTCTACCGGAAACTTACTACGTTCCCCACGTATCGTAGCACTTTTGTGACTATCACAATTCAAAGATATCTTCTGCGTAGATTCGGCAACCATGTGCCTTGGCTCGACGTAGCAGCAGCACCTTGTCCTACAAGAGCTTGGTTTGAAGTGAGCTGCTTATGCTTGGGCCGAGCGGCTTTTATACAAAACGGTCGGCTCCACGCTGGATCACGCTGAAATCTGTAAATCCTCATTTCTCCGGTGTCTCTGGTCTGATTCACTTGAGACTAAGTGCATCCTCTTTCATTTGGCCGTGCCAGTAATCTGATCCAAGTATCAAGTCTCTACTCCATGGCTAACTATTTAATCACCAAACAGTCTCGACCTCTGCTACTATTTGCCACGTCACGTAACATCTTCTTGGCTGCATAAAGTTTCAATTTCAATCTGGAAGGAAAGGAGCGCGATATTCAAATATCTCAACTTTCAAAAGCGGCTGTAGCCTTTCCCTTGATACCTAGGTGTCTGAATCTTGGAATACCCATTCCTAGAATTGGGCACAGTATAGTTCTTCACGGAAATTCCTGTTTTTATATATGAAATCGCACACGAGTTGTGTATTGACCTTTAAAGCCATATGCAACCTTTGCGCTATACAAATTTGTTCTTTAAATTTTTAAAACATGATTCCATAAAGTCTTTTGGGATCAAACTCTCTCTAACATTCACTATGCGTCCAGAGCTGACACGTGACTTGAAACAGGATTCAAGGGGCTCCCAAGTTAAGCTATCGCTAGCAGTGGCAAAATACATCATTTTTATATAAAAAAAACAATCTCACCCAAGTTTCCAGCCGCAGATTGTCTGGTAAACACTGGTCCCAAACACACAACAGTGGTTGTAGTGGTCAAGCGCTTTCTAACACTCTAAAATAAAGAAATAAAATAAACCACCAAGAGTATATCCATTCCAAATAGCATCTTTCATAAACAAAAATAAATAAATAAAATAAAACATAAAAACAGGTTTTATATATATCATTTTCAAAAAATCTTACCTTGCTTTGTAAAAAGCCCTGCTTTTCCCTTTTCCAAGGCTTCAGTGGAATGGGGTTTCTCTCTCCCACAACAGGTATATAGATTATCGAAAACAAACAAAATATAAATTAATTCATCAATCAAATGGTAAACCAATAATCATTTAATCATTGATTAGCATAAAATAAACTAAACAGTGTTATTCCAACACTTATCTCAAATATATAATGTATCCAATAGGGTCACTAATTAGAGTTCAGCACACGAATGCAATTACTTTTACACACATAAGATATAGCCTATGTTTACACTGCAACGTTTAAAACAGTAATGACTGACTGTGTGTCATAGCATGATCAACACTCTAATACCCCCCTGCCCTCCTCTCCTCGTCCAGCACCTCGCCGTGTGTCCCTCTTTCCACAGCTGTTAACATCGCTCTTGCCCTGCAATTGGCTATGGCAATGGTAGGGGGAGGAGTTATACTCGCTTACTGCATTATTTCTCTGACGTCGCGATATTGTTCGACCTCCAAGTGACCTCTACGTCACTGTAACTTTCCATTGGCCTGAGGTCCCGTCTGCTTACATTCCTGAATCGCGATAAAATGTTACATCCTGTCAGCCAGCCAGCCAGGCTCCAAGCTGGCCTCTCGAGCAGATATTCTGTTTTCCCATTCTGGCTGCCAGTCAGACATAGAAAAAAACAAGTTCTGTTGTTAACAACTTCCCCTCATAACATCATGAATTTTGTCTGGTTACTGGGCAGTGTTTACCAACATGTTTAAAGATCGTCATGAGGGATTTTCGAAATATTCGCCTTCATTCGTTCGTCATAGGAAAATATCGAAAAGCGACCCCTCGTTTTGCCATACATCGCCCCGTCGAAATAGCCATTTCCAGTATTCACCATGCTCAGTTATAGCCTCGTTGGAACATGTGTCATGCGCTACCGCCTTTCCGTCTACAAATTTATTAAAAAAATAAAAAAATAAAAAATAGTAAAAATTCAAAATTTCAGTGTTTTTAAAAGGTCTCAAAAAAGTATTATTATAAAAATAAAGGTCTTAGAGACCCTTGGTTTGAACTATGGCACAACAATCTATCATGTTTGGTTTTCAAACTATCGCCTACTTTCAAAAACAAAATTTTTCAAAAAAAATTGAAAAATATAACGAGTAGTCCATAAGAAAGAGGACATCAGCTCGAGTCCAACGACACCTCATTTGTTAAAATCCGACCATCCGTTCGCCAATGATCACCAATGTTCGCGAGAAAGTAGGCTATCATTTTTTTCCTCCTACACCCTTGAAACTTGCTGTCCGCCTAAAGGGCATACCCACCTTTCATTAACGACAAACAAACTTTTTTCCAATTCACCGTTTCCAAAATAGTGCCAATCCAAAAAACAAAAATTTTTCATTTTTTTTAAAATACCAACACACATGCTTAGCCAAGAGAACGTCATCCCAACGCCAACAATACCTCGTTCGATAAAATCCGACCACGCGTTCGGGAAATATCGCCCAATGTTTATATGAAAGTAGGGGGGGGGGGGTAGAACCCGCCTTAGCACACTACTGCACAGTTTTAGTCCTAGAGACTTGAAATTTATTTTGGGGGTAGTGACGGTCAGGGCCATTCATTTATGTCATACAATTTTTTTTGTAAACTCTTCAGTTTTCAAAATATAAACATTTCAAAATTGAACTGTTTTCAAAAAACATCAAAAATAAAAAAGGGTTTATTATAAAATATAAAGGACATAATGACCATTCGTTTCAAGCACGGCACAACGTTCTATCATGTTTGGTTTTTAAACTATTGCCTATATTCGAAAACAAAAATTGTCATTTTTTTTCTCAAAAATATAACGAGTGGTCCATAGGAAAGAGGACGTAAGCTCGAGTCCAACGACCCCTCATTTGTCAACGTCCGACCTTGAATTCACGAGCATTCGCAAATATTACATGGCTGAGGCTTAGTGGTGGGGCTAAGAGGGTTCTAGAGTGTAATAGAACACTCAATACTCCCCTACTGAGGTCCATGTTGGATATATTGGAAGGTATGCATGGGAGCTCTTCCAAAATTGGCACACATATACTCGTAGATAATAATAATTCAGGTTAATTCCCAGGAGGCCATATATGGGAGCGTTGCCAAAATGATTATGAGCCTGCTGATAGGTCCAATTTTTAAATGCATATAACTTCTACACTATCAATTGGATTTCAACCAAATTTCGTATGTACTATGTGTACATAATCAGATAGCACTGAACGTATTCTAGAGCCACCAGGTCTGCCAGCTGTTAATAAAAGCACTCTCCATTTTTTATCCAAATTCCAATAGTCATATAACAGAAAGTATGCAAGCCGACAGCTTTAAACTATGCACACGTATAGTACCTGACATTCTAGATTAATTTGCAGTAAGTAATGTACGTAACTGTGCCAGTTGCAGCTTCCACGGGGGAGGAGCTCTGAACTGAGTAAGGGCTTCTTTGTACTCTGTGGAAGACGGATCTGGGCTGGGAAGTCCTCAACCCTGACACGGCGTGTCCCAATGGCTGATAGGAGCTCTTACTGAGAGTGGTGCTTGCACCCGCGGATCAACTGAGGACATGATATAGTGGCAGAAGCTATATCATTATTGCTGATACAAAATCGATCTGTCGACCTTATATCAACAAACAGCTGCATCATATCATGGCATCCTTGGATGTTGGGATGTGATGTGGTTAATGCGCATTGAGGAAGGCAATGGGAAACCACCTCAATTATTTTTCCCCGGGATAATCTTCATGGCTGAAAACCCCTTTACATTGGCCATTAGTCCCGGGGGCAGACCTTAAGTGGTCAGAGGGTGCGAAGAATCTCCAGGTCAGCTCTGAATATAGGAACGTGGAATGTACGGAGTATATTTGAAGGAGGAAAGATTCACAATACACTTCATGAGATGAAGAGGATGAATGTGTCCATAATGGGTATAAGTGAGATGAGATGGCCGGGGACAGGAGATTGTAATGAGGGAGATTCCATGGTATATTACAGTGGTAATAATGATGCCTGGCATTTGCATGGAGTGGGTTTTATAGACGACAATAGTTTGCAGTCTGCTGTTATCAGTTGTATACCATTCTCCAGTAAAATAATGATGTTAAAGTAACGTGGTAAACCTTTCACATTAATATCATTCAAATGTCACTACTAGTGACAAAAGCGATGAAGATGTTGAGGAATGCTCAAATTCAGACCGTCCTCAAAAACACCAAAGAGCGTGATGTACCGGTAACCCTTGTTATGGGAGATTTTAATGCAAATGTTGGGAAAGGTTCTGAAGAACACATTGTGGGCAGTAGGGGGGTGATGAGAGTTCTGCCCCACTCCGGAACCCTCTTTGCTCCACTACTAAGCCTCAGCCATGTTGAATATCTCTCGAACACAAGGTCGGATGTTGATAAATGAGGTGTCGTTGGACTCGAGCTGACGTCCTCTTTCCTATGGACCATGTATTATATTTTTCATTTTTTTTTGAAATTTATCGTTTTCGAAAATAGGTAATAGTTTGAAAACCAAACATGGTAGATCGTTGTGTCATGGTTCAAACGAAAGGTCTCTATGTCCTTTATTTTTGTAATAAAACTTTTTTATTTTTGATGTTTTTGAAAAAAGTGTAATTTTGAAAATCCTATATTTTGGAAACTAGGAACTCTACAAAAACAATTGTTTGACGTAAATCAATGGTCTCTACACCCTCTATCCCCAAAATAAATTTCAAGTATCTAGGATAAAAACCTGACAGTAGTAGGATGATAGGGAGTTCTGCCCCCACACCTCTCCCTCTGACGTCACATTCAGGGGCAAAGTCGATATCTCTTTAAGCCATGGTCCGATTTTGACAAATGAGGTGTCGTTGGACTCGGGTTGACGCCCACTTTCCAATGGACCACTCATTTCAACCCCTAAATAAAACCTACCCCTACTAGGGGGTGAAAGTGTAATTTTTTCGTGAAAGTCTCTTTTCAAATGGGACATGTATAAGGTACGCTGCTAAAATGAACTTAAACATTGTTGCTCATATAGCGCATGCGTTTTGCTGGATGCTGATATGGATTAACATTTTTTTTTTTTTTTTACGCATGCGCACTTGGGATTTTTGTAAGAGGGCAAGCTCTTTGAAAAAAAAATGATTGATAAGAAGGGGTTTTGGTGGTGAGGAGAGAACTAGATAGTCTCCTACTTTACTACGAAGTTTGCCGATATCTCTCGAACGCAAGGTTGGATTTGGACGTGTGACGTGTCAAATCGCTTGCCTCGAAGCCCTGTATATGTAATTAATAGGTCAAAGTTTTGAGAATGAGGGAAACAGGCTTTTTGGGGGTAAAACCATGATTTTAGACTTTTTTCAATATCTCACGAATGCATGGTCGGATTTGGTCCTATGACGTGTCAAATGGCTTGTCTCGAAACCCTCTTTATTTTGGTAATAGGTTAAAGTTTTTGAAAATGAGGGAAACATATTTCTTTGGTGTAAAACTTGATTTTAGAATTTCTGTTATATCTCACAAACCAATAACGCCAGAGATGTATACGAGGAGTCGTAGGACTCGGGGTGACGCCCATCCGCTCTCCCACCTTTCGAATATAGTATTTATGTTTTAAAAGAAATGCGAAACGGTCTAACGACACTTTTGTTGAAAACATTTTAGTTTTTAAAACTTTTTTTAAATCTGTCTAAAATGTTCATGACGAGTGGTTGTAGATAGAAAGAGACGATACCACTGGGCACGTGTTTCAACGAGGCTATTACTGGCCACGGTGGTGATTTACCAATACAGTATTCGCTATTTCGATGAGACGGCGGGTCGAGGGTTCGTTTTCCGATTTTTCCTATGATGGAATTCCTAATTCTTAAACCCCCTGAAGGGGGTCTTAACGTGTAAACGATTATGAGTGACATGACTAATGATAATTCCTTGATCAGATGAAGCTGGCATTAGATAGAACAAACAGAACTTGGTTATATGTTGCTTGAAGTGAGTATAGAAAACAAACTTGCTGGGGCAGACTGACAGGATGTGGATGTTATTTGAGCTTATTTGAATGCATTGACTTGACAACAGGCAATGAAAAAAGCACAGAGATGCTGAGGACACTTGAAGGTCAAACGATATGGCAACCATGGTGGGAAGGGGAAGCGAGGATGATGTCGCCGATCATGTTCAATGTTCAATGGATGAATTTATATTTTGCGAAGCATTGTTCGGAGAGGGTCATGTGACGACTTGTTTTAAGGGTATTTATAATCCTGATTTTCCTATGGTGTACTCATTGATTGAAATAATCCAAAACTGCTAGGGCATGGCCTTGAGATTTTATAAACTGATAATGGGATTTTGACATACAAGGTCCCCCCAGAACTTGACATGATGTAATTCTTTTTATGGCTTATGAATTTCCCCAAAAAAGACCCAAAACAATAAGATCATGGACTTTTGCATTTCTTAATATATTGCAAACCCATAATATAAGATGTTTACTGTGAGTGACGAAACCTAGCTAGGTAGAGAAAGAATTATTGTAGGCTACATGTATGGTGACTGACACGTCTTTGACCATTGGAACTTGTTTTCAGATCTGACTGTAGTACATAGGGAGTATAGGTTGTAGGCATGGCTTGACAAACGGTGTACACAAAATTCAATTTATCGATTCAAGAATTAAGAGTAGACTCTCATTAATTAATTGGTTAAAGAGTGTAGCTAAAAATAAAAATAAATGGTGACTACATTAAACTAAACTGAACCAAGTCGAATCAAATAGTCATTGTCACCAACATCATCCTCATCATTATCATCATCCTCAACATCACTAGAACTACCTAATTCCTTTTTTTCCTTTTCAAAAGGGACCTCTAGAAGAGTCTGTGTTGCTTTGATAATGTTAAGGGTTTTTTGAACGTTGACAACTGTCCTAACATGACTTTTTGAGGAGATGATAATTGCTTTCCAACAAACAATGCACTATCTTGAGCAGCAATATCATTTTCTTGAACTTGCTTTTTAGCATTTTCATGATATTTTGTTGACAGCAACAGTGTTTTATCTGGTACACTTCATTGATGATTACCCACACTTAAGACCTTACCATTCTTACTTTTTAGATGACCTAAACATTTTGTTGTCCTTTGTTTTGAGCACTGCCAAAATATGATTCCATTCACATTTTGCCGCTTATAGTTATAGGAGTAGCCATGATACAGTGCACGTGGTTTGCCTTTATTGGTTATAGTATATTCCATAGTAGTAACTGACTTGTAAAGTTGATCTACCTACTACAAAGGTCAGAACAATTCTGGTGAAAGTGTGATTTTGTGTTGACGTTTTATATAGGATAATGTTGGTGGCTTATGTTGCTGCCCTATGCTGGTGGCTTATGTTGGTGGCTTATATTGGTGGCTTATGTTGGTGGCTTATGTTGATGGCTTATATTGGTGGCTTATGTTGATGGCTTATGTTGGTGGCTTATATTGGTGGCTTATATTTGTGGCTTATATTGGTGGCTTATGTTGATGGCTTATGTTGGTGGCTTATATTGGTGGCTTATATTTGTGGCTTATATTGGTGGCTTATGTTGGTGGCTTATATTGGTGGCTTATGTTGAAGGCTTATGTTGGTGGCTTATATTGGTGGCTTATGTTGATGGCTTATGTTGGTGGCTTATATTGGTGGCTTATGTTGGTGGCTTATGTTGGTGGCTTATGTTGGTGGCTTATGTTGATGGCTTATGCTGGTGGCTTATGTTGGTGGCTTATGTTGGTGGCTTATGTTGGTGGCTTATATTGGTGGCTTATGTTGGTGGCTTATATTGGTGGCTTATGTTGATGGCTTATGTTGGTGGCTTATATTGGTGGCTTATGTTGGTGGCTTATATTGGTGGCTTATATTGGTGGCATATGTTGATGGCTTATGTTGGTGGCTTATATTGGTGGCTTATGATGATGGCTTATGTTGGTGGCTTATGTTGGTGGCTTATGCTGGTGGCTTTTGTTGGTGGCTTATGTTGGTGACTTATGTTGGTGACTTATGTTGGTGGCTTATATTGGTGGCTTATGTTGATGGCTTATGTAGGTGGTTTATGTTGGTGGCTTATGTTAATGGCTTACGTTGGCAGCTTATGTTGGTGGCTTATGTTTGTGGCTTTTATTGGTGGCTTATGTTGATGGCTTATGTTGGTGGCTTATGTTGGTGGCTTATGTTGGTAGCTTATTTTGATGTCAGTTTTTTATATAATGTATTTTTTCCATTCATTTATGACGTCATAACCAGTCTTAAAGCATGTCTAAACTTGTCCGACATGTTGAATTCTTTTTGTTTATGTGTGAAACTATCAAGTACCAATGATCAAGTGAGCTTCTTTCTCTCTAATCCGCAGTTCTGCCCCATAGCATTGAGAATATGTATTGTAGTAGCCTATAAAGAAACAAAAAATCATGTCTAATACAGTTTAGCTATAAGTGACCAGAACCACTATATATAACATTTTATTCTAAGAGCTTTCCATAGTGATAAGAAAAAAGAGCTTACCATAATGATGGATTGTGTAAGTAAACGTCTTTTGCTGCTTGATGCCACTACTAAAGTGATACTCATACAACACACGCCTGCTTCGCGAAAGGCGTGTGCGTGCGAGGATCATACGATTACGTCAGCAAAACATGAACTCACTTGTGTGTTGTATGAGTATCACTTTAGTAGTGGCATCAAGCAGAAAAGGACGTTTACTTACACAATACATCATTATGGTAAGCTCTTTTTTCTTATCATAATGGAAAGCTCTTTGAATAAAATATTATATATAGTGGTTCTGGTCACTTATAGCTAAACTGTATTAGACATGATTTTTTTTGTTTCTTTATAGGTTACTATTATAAATACTCTCAATGCTATGGGGCAGAACGGCGGATTAGAGAGAAAGAAGCTCACTTGATCTTTGGTATTTGATAGTTTCACACATAAACAACAAAAAATTCAACATGTCGGACAAGTTTAGACTTGCTTTAAGACTGGCTATGACGTCATAAATGAATGGAACAAATACATTATATAAAAAACTGACATCAAAATAAACTACCAACATAAGCGACCAACATAAGCCACCAACATAAGCCATCAACATAAGCCACCAATATAAGCCACAAACATAAGCCACCAACATAAGCTGCCAATATAAGCCATTAACATAAGCCACCAACATAAACCACCAACATAAGCCATCAACATAAGCCACCAATATAAGCCACCAACATAAGTCACCAACATAAGCCACCAACATAAGCCACCATCATAAGCCACCAACATAAGCCATCATCATAAGCCACCAATATAAGCCACCAACATAAGCCATCAACATATGACACCAATATAAGCCACCAACATAAGCCACCAATATAAGCCACCAACATAAGCCATCAACATAAGCCACCAACATAAGCCACCAGCATAAGCCATCAACATAAGCCACCAACATAAGTCACCAACATAAGCCACCAACATAAGCCACCAATATAAGCCATCAACATAAGCCACCAATATAAGCCACCAACATAAGCCATCAACATAAGCTACCAATATAAGCCACCAACATAAGCCATCAACATAAGCCACCAATATAAGCCACCAACATAAGCCATCAACATAAGCCACCAATATAAGCCACCAACATAAGCCACCAATATAAGCCACCAACATAAGCCATCAACATAAGCCACCATCATAAGCCATCAACATAAGCCACCAACATAGCCACCAATATAAGCCACCAACATAAGCGAACAACATAAGCCACCAACATAAGCTACCAATATAAGCCACCAACATAAGCCACCAATATAAGCCACCAACATAAGCCACCAGCATAGGGCAGCAACATAAGCCACCAACATCATCCTATATAAAACGTCAACACAAACTCACACTTTCACCAGAATTGTTCTGACCTTTGTAGTAGGTAGATCAACTTTACAAGTCAGTTACTACTATGGAATATACTATAACCAATAAAGGCAAACCACGTGCACTGTATCATGGCTACTCCTATAACTATAAGCGGCAAAATGTGAATGGAATCATATTTTGGCAGTGCTCAAAACAAAGGACAACAAAATGTTTAGGTCATCTAAAAAGTAAGAATGGTAAGGGCTTAAGTGTGGGTAATCATCAATGTAGTGTACCAGATAAAACACTGTTGCTGTCAACAAAATATCATGAAAATGCTAAAAAGCAAGTTCAAGAAAATTATATTGCTGCTCAAGAGTGTGCATTGTTTGTTGGAAAGCAATTATCATCTCCTCAAAAAGTCATGTTAGGTCAGTTGTCAACGTTCAAAAACCCTTAACACTATCAAAAGCAACACAGACTCTTCTAGAGGTCCCTTTTGAAAAGGAAAAAAAGGAATTGGATAGTTCTAGTGATGTTGAGGATGATGATAATGATGAGGATGATGTTGGTGACAATGACTATAATAATTATGATGATAATATTTATAATAATGATGATGATGATGATGATGATGAAAAAGAAGAGGATGAGGGTTTAATGTCTATAAAACCATTGCGGCTTCCCCAGTTTTTAAGAACAAGAGTACCTGGAGAATGTTATAAAAGGATCTACAACAATCGTTGTGTTTAAAATCTATATCAAACAATGATAAAAAGATATTAAAGTTGTATTCAGTGTGTAACTATTGTAAAAAAACTAAATGAATAAAAATATTGTATGGGTATTGGCTGTTTTTCTTAATTGCTATCCCCATCTCCCACTATTAATGCAATTGTTAACCATCAACAGTCTCTGACTATGTTCATAAAGAGAGTGCCTTAACCAATACACTCTGTCTATGTTTGTGTAGCAAGTATCATAATAATTCAGTGTGGACAAGCCATGTTAAGGCAATAGTTATGTCAGGTAATGGTTTCGAACCCTTGCTTCCTTGTACAGGAAATTTGATCTTAAGTCAAACAGCTTAACCACTCGGCCAACCTGACAGTTACTAATTTAATTAGTCTTGTGGACTTGAGTGTTTACAAAATATTTCCCAGTATACATTGACTAAACCACTTGCTTGTTTTGAAATATAGATTTTGTTTTGTTTTACCATAACATTGCAGTTATGAATATTGTGAACTGGGTGTTTAATATAGGGTTAAAGGCATTTTAAAATAACTTTAGAAAATCTCTTAGGTATCGTGTCATGGGTTTTAGTAATGCATTACTGTTCGTTGACTAACATTTACCGTTACACAACTTTATTTTGGTGAGCTTACATATTGTTGTTTGAGTCTTTAGTCGTTTGTCTGGTTTGCTTCAGATCTCAATGCCCCTGTCCCGAGCTAATCGTTTCAACTCTATATAGCTACCACACCCTACAATTAAGACTATCTGTTTAACATATTCTAACCTTGGTCTCCCCCTACAAGCTCTTGGGTTCAATTCCTAGCTTTAACACAACATGTTAAAAGTGGTATGAGGATTAAAACAAGTATACTCAGTCTCGGGTTTGATTCACACCTCAACCATAAGGCCCTGTGTTTTTTTTTAAATAATGATAGCCATTTGTTCAATTTCACATTTCACACATTGCAATTTGTCAATTTTCCATTAGCATTTTTTTAAATGACAGTTTGATTTTTTTTTCAATTTCATGATATGGAAACATGGATTTTCTATTTTCATATTTACACATTTGTCAATTTCCCATTTGTTCATATATTTCTTTTAAATGTTCGTTTAAGGTTTTTAAATTTTGTCTATATGGAAACATGGATGTTCCATTTTGCTGTTTACACATTTTTTATTTATTTTGTCTCTGTTGAAAAAAGATATTTCCAAAACAAGTTTTTTTATTAGCCTACTTTCGATTTTTGCAAAAAATGAAAGTAGACATGAGATCAACACAGGGCGAAAAAAGTGTGTCTGTCTGTGTGTGTGTATGTGTGTGTGTGAGTCTGTGTGTGTGTATGTGTGTGTGAGTCTGTCTGTGTGTGTGTGTGTGTGTCTGTGTGTGTGTGAGTGTGTGTACTCTGAATGTCTGTCCCCCCCTATCAATTCGAACACGGTGAATGCGAATTGAACGAAATTTGGTACAAAGGTAGCACTAGCAAAGGACACCTCAGTGTCATGTTTTATACCGCCGCCATCTTTACTTAAACTGAATGGCGGCCACTAAAACGTTCAAAACGTAAAATCAAATAACGACTAACCAAATCATCCGATCTCTACCAAATTTGGTAACAACATACTTTCGTATAGGATGCGTCTTGTGACCAAACTACAAGGTCGTCCGCCATACCATTTCAGGATGGCGGCCGTGCGAATTATGCAAACTTTATAATCCATATCATGGGACCCACCAGTTCCGATTATCGAGCCGAGAATCGTTTTAACTGTTCTAAAGGAAGAGGCACGTTCGAAATTAAAAGTTTATTTTGTAATACTATAGTGCAGACGTGATTTTAAAAAGCTGAGCTGATTCAGTAATAAGACAAGATGGCAGCGGATATCTTGTGCCTGACTTATATTTCACTAATTTGAGTATTGCATGCTATATAGCGTACTGATACAAAATAAATAAACTTTGTATGAAATGCTTTATATATAAATAATATACTCCAGTGATGAAATCGTTTAGTATAAATCATTATTTGCTAACAAGTTCTATGTAAGTCATTTTATATAGAACGATATTCGTTGACACAATTAGCTCAGTGTTAGAGCATTAGTCTATCGCTCAAATGCCTATGGTTCAAACCCGATCAGAGCTAGGTTTTTTGCTTGAAATGTTATATGTTTATTGTTTTGTAATGACTCAGATGTTTTAAAATTAAGCGTTATATTGTGCATAGTATGGTGTAAAATATATATTTAATTAAAACATAATTCGCCAGCAGATTTACTCGAGACATCTAGCTGCCAAAAAGGTAACTGCACGCCGACGTACTTATTAACTTCCAGATTTTATTGAAAAGTTTCTTCTTTTGGCCGCTAGAATGCACTCGCTCTGTTAGGATTATATTGTTCGATATCTCACCACTAGATGTCACGACTAGTCTACGTGGGGCTCCATTGATTACTATACCATTGGCATTCTATGCGCATCGAATTTGAAGAATGACAAGATGATACTACGATACATTTTTACTTTTTATTTTAAAGGGTTTGTAACAGCCTATTTTGCGTTACTTGAAAATGTTATTTGAAGTAAAGAACAAAACGATTTCACATAGTAACTGAATTCAAGCCGTTGGTGTTAGTTCAGGTTATTAATTACTACTTTTATTTCAGGCAAATAGCAATCGAAAATATCCACATAGTTTGTATACACACGTCTCTGTAGGGTCATGGAAAGATTTGTTAATTCAATTAGGGTTGTGAAAGCCATGCACAACCAGACGTGTAAAGACATGCCTCAACTCAAAGTTGGATGTTGCCCACGGCAGGTTGTATATGTAATAATAATAATAATAATAATAATAATAATAATAATAATAATAATAATAATAATAATAATAATGTTATTGGTTTTACATCCTTTTTAACTACTGCTGCTTTTAGAGACACCGGGGTGCCAGAATTTTGGCCCGAAGGGGATCTTTAACGTGCCAGTAAATGTACTGACACGGCTCCCTCGCATTTGTGCACCCTCAAATGCCAGCTGACTGCGCCAGGATACGAACCTGCAACCTAGGGCCCAGCAAGTGAGAACGTTACCGCTGAGCCACGCAGCCAGTCCGGTCGATTATGTCTCCAGATCCATAACATTCTTGATATACTTCTTATCTTTCTTTCTTCAATGATGGTAGCAGTTTTTATCTAGGTTGTTGCGTTTGGTAGAGGTAAATCGTTTCTAAAGTCTTCAACAAAGAATAGTTCTATTATACTCTCTGATAATAACAACGAGTTATAACTATACTCATACATTTGGAGAAAGTAGGCTATATGTTCTTTACTGAACATCTTGTTTTTCACTTTATGTTTTTGTAAATGATCTTAATGTGAGTGCTTGACCATCGTAGAGGCTTATTACTACTGCAAGTAAGAATGTTTTACAAAATAACGGCTATCTACCACTGCATTTGAAAAACAAAACTATTGAAAAAAACAAAAATACTATTTACCATTCATTCATATATAAGTGTTAATTCTTCCTCTCCCCACCCTACCTCACCGTATTTTCTCTGGTCAAACAATCAATGCTACCCATACATACAAAAGCTTTCTATATCTCTCCTCTATATATATGTTTTCTCTGTTCCACAAGATAAAAAATATGGTTGCTGGATTGTATCCTGCACTGTTTATGCGACATACCATTGCCAGTTCATAAAACCGTTAGGTAGTTCTCTATACATAGCGATTTTACCACTGCTCTACCTACGCCTTTTGCTTGTTTGGCTTTCTTACAGGCTAGTATGCGATAGGCAGCATTAACTGTATATCAAACCCAGTCCACCTTTGTATTTGTAATCTAAGTTATAATTTGAAAAGAGACAACTGTAATCAGTTTTAAACATTATCTCTGCTTTTTTGCTTGTTTGTTTGTTTGTTTGTTTGTTTGTTTGTTTGTTTATGACATGTATATTAACCTAAAATCAAACCCTAGTCTACCTTAGTGAAAGGCTAACAGTTTAACCACTGCGTCACCATACCCTTCTTTCTTAGTTTGATTCGTTCTAGGCCTTAGAACTAGAAATCAAGTTACGATCTCCAGTGCAAGAGGCACATGTGCTCACCACTATAGCATGTAATAGTTAGCTGGTAACATTAGACAACCGAAAATGATTGTATTTCTTTTAGCCAAGCATTTCTGTCATTTGCCTACGGTGTGAGCACTGCCAGCAAGACAGTTTAGTTTAGAACAAGCGAGTGTGTGTGTGTATAGATTATTAGCCTCAAGCATTTAAAGCTTGTTGTGTCTAGCGACCATTTTGCTCAGTAACCACTGAGTAAGTTTTAACAGTCAACTCATAAAAACAGCATAGGATAGTTGTGTGTGTGTGTGTGGTTCACGTACTTGGGAATATGCATTAGCACCATGCACTAGCTTTACCTTACCCTCTGGAGGTACAGTGTTATCCCTTCCTTTGGACATTGCCAATGACTGCACTCTCCCACAAGTTTTACACTTAAGCCCTTGGCTTGTTCTTTATTAGGTTTGGTTAGCTTTAGGCTTGGTTTGGTTCAGTTGGGTTTGATTCGACTTGGTTCAGTTTAGTTTAATGTAGTCACCATTTATTTTTATTTTTAGCTACACTCTTTAACCATTTAATAATTGAGAGTCTACTCTTAATTCTTGAATTGATAAATTGAATTTTGTATACACCGTTTGTCAAGCCATGCCTTCAACCTATACTCCCTATGTACTACAGTCAGATCTGAAAACAAGTTCCAATGGTGAAAGACGTGTCAGTCACCATACATGTAGCCTACAATAATTCTTTCTTTACCTAGCTAGGTTTCGTCACTCACAGTAAACATCTTACATTATGGGTTTGCAATATATAAAGATCTATATGATCTTATTGTTTTGGGTCTTTTTTGGGGAAATTCATAAGCCATAAAAAGAATTACATCATGTCAAGTTCGGGGGGACATTGTATGTGAAATTCCCATTATGAGTTTTAAAATCTCAAAGCCATGCCCTAGCAGTTTTGGATTATTTCAATCAATGATTCCACCATAGGAAAGATCAGAAAAATAAATACCCTTAATACAAGTCGTCACATGACCCTCTCCGAACAATGCTTCGCAAAATATAAATTCATCCATTGAACATTGAACATGATCGGCGACATCATCCTCGCTTCCCCCTCCCACCATGGTTGCCATATCGTTTGACCTTCAAGTGTCCTCAGCATCTCTGTGCTTTTTTTCATTGCCTGTTGTCAAGTCAAGTCAATGCATTCCAATAAGCTCAAATAACATCCACATCCTGTCAGTCTGCCCCAGCAAGTTTGTTTTCTATACTCACTTCAAGCAACATATAACCAAGTTCTGTTTGTTCTATCTAATGCCAGCTTCATCTGATCAAGGAATTATCATTTGTCATGTCACTCATAATCGTTTACACGTTAAAGACCCCCTTCAGGGGGTTTAGGAATTAGGAATTCCATCTTAGGAAAAATCGGAAAACGACCCTTGACCCGCCGTCTCATCGAAATAGCGAATACTGTATTGGTATATCACAACAGTGGCCAGTAATAGCCTCGTTGAAACACGTGCCCAGTGGTATCGTCTCTTTCTATCTACAACCACTCGTCATGAACATTTTAGACAGATTTTTTAAAAAAGTTTTAAAAACTAAAATGTTTTCAACAAAAGTGTCGTTAGACGCTTTCGCACTTCTTTTAAAACATAAATACTATATTCGAAATGGGGGAGAGGGGAGGGGCGTCACCCCGAGTCCTACGATCCCTCGTATACGTCTCTGGCGTTATTGGTTTGTGAGATATAACAGAAAGTCTAAAATCACAGTTTTACACCAAAAAATTATGTTTCCCTCATTCTCAAAAACTTTAACCTATTACCAAAATAAAGAGGGGTTCGAGACAAGCCATTTGACACGTCATAGGACCAAATCCGACCATGCATTCGTGAGGTATCGAAAAAAGTCTAAAATCATGGTTTTACCCCCAAAAAGCCTGTTTCCCTCATTCTCAAAATTTTAACCTATTAATAACATATATAGGGCTTCGAGACAAGCGATTTGACACGTCACACGTCCAAATCCGACCTTGCGTTCGAGAGATATCGGCAAACTTGGTAGGAAAGTAGGCGACTATCTAGTTCTCTCCTCACCACCAAAACCCCTTCTTATCAATCATTTTTTTCAAAGAGCTCGCCCTCTTACAAAAATCCCAAGTGCGCATGCGTAAAAAACAAAAACAAAAATGTTAATCCATGTCGGCATCCAGCAAAACGCATACGCTATATGAGCAACAATGTTTAAGTTCATTTTAGCCGCGCACCTTATACATGTCCCATTTGAAAAGAGACTTTCAGTAAAAAAATTAAAATTTCACCCCCTAGTAGGGTTAGGATTTATTTAGGGGTTGAAATGAGTGGTCCATTGGAAAGAGGGCGTCAACCCGAGTCCAACGACACCTCATTAGTCAAATTCGGACCATGGCTTTGAGAGATATCGACTTTGCCCCTGAATGTATTGCGGGTTAGTATGTGACGTCAGAGGGATTGGGGGGGGGGGGGGGGGGGCAGAACTCCCTATCATCCCACTACTGTCAGGTTTTTATCCTAGAGACTTGAAATTTATTTTGGGGATAGAGGGTTTAGGGACCATTGATTTACGTCAAACAATTGTTTTTGTAGAGTTCCTAGTTTCCAAAATATAGCCTAGGATTTTCAAAATTACACTTTTTTCAAAAAACATAAAAAATAAAAAAGTTTTATTACCAAAAATAAAGGACATAGAGACCTTTCGTTTGAACCATGACACAACGTTCTACCATGTTTGGTTTTCAAACTATCACCTATTTTCGAAAACGAAAAATTCAAACATTTTTTGAAAAATATAATACATGGTCCATAGGAAAGAGGACGTCAGCTCGAGTCCAACGACACCTCATTTGTCAACATCCGACCTTGCGTTCGAGAGATATTTAACATGGCTGAGGCTTAGTAGTGGAGCAAAGAGGGTTCTGGAGTGGGGCAGAACTCTCATCACCCCCCTACTGTGGGCCAGTGGGGTCGCGGACAAAGAAACAACAGAGGGTATCGTTTAGTGCAGTTTTGTCGTGAGGAGAACTTTGTCATTGCTCATACTTGGTTTAAGCTTCCTGCCAGGAGACTTTATACGTGGAAACCTGCTGATAGTCCAGACAACATAATAAGAAATCAAATTGATTTCTTTGTAATTAAAAACAGATTTAGAAACAGCGTGATTTTTGCAAAAACCTATCCAGGAGCAGATGTTCCTTCTGACCACAATCCTCTCATTAGCCAAATCTGTGTCCGGCTTAACAAGATTCCAATGAAAACAACACAAAAGAAATATGATACTGATGCCCTTCAAGAAATAAATACAAGGTCACAGGTGACTGCTGGTCTTGCCACTGATCTTAAGACGTTGAATTCAAATGACATGCAGCCCTTGGAATATTGGGACAATTTTAAAACCTCACTGAAGAGGGATGGAGATCATTTTCTTAGGAATAAGATACAACATAAAAAAGGAAGGCATGGATGATGGATGAAATATTGAATGTAATGAATAGACGAAGAGAAGTCAAAGGAAGAAGTAAGAATATTGGTTGATTCATAGATTGATAAAGAATAAGATCAGACAAGCCAAGGAAGCTTGAATGTCAGATAGGTGCAAAGAAATTGAAGAAGTTAATAGTGAATGATACGTGACTAGGCTTGTTCTGAATTGATAACACTGCTCCATCTGTGAGGGTAAATGGGAACTTCGATACGTCGGCGTTCGTCTGGAGATTATCTTGGTAAACTCAGGCATTGTGTTGTCTTTCTCCGCTACCAGATGGCGGGTAAACCTCTTCCACTCCTGTGTCGTGATGGTGGAGCGCTCCGTGTCAGCCATCGGAACTAACATTTTAGTATTGCAGTGTCCATTGGAGTGTGAGTGTTGGAGATGTTTTATTGTCTGAACCTCGACGAAGAAAGCCACATGATGTAAGGGCTATAAAAGTTGCTCCAAGTTGAGCCTAGCTCGGCTAGACAAAGGTGATTGGCCTCGTGGCAGCTTCATTCTATTGAAAATGTAACCGACTTCGTGGGAGAGCTTAGCTTATTTTTATTTTAAAAGGGGGGAAGTTTATTTAAATAATTTGTTTCGGCCAACCAAGGTATGTAATTTGAAAGTGTACTAAGTGATTGAATTCGTTGTGGAAGTAACTGGTAACTGCGCAGTTTTGTATCATTTGTTGTGATTGCTTTTGTGAAGTTGAGAGCTCGTTCTTCTATTTTTATTTAGTGCTGGAATTACCAGTTGAATTGTGTCTCTTAGGTAAGTTGTGTTGTTGGTTAGAGTAACATCGAACAAAATTGCGTATTGTCAGTTATGACTACAATAATTCAGTTACCTATATTTTATTTTTATTGCATGTAATTGGTGAAGGTTTTTTTGTCATACCCAGGCGTGCTGCCCTGTAGGTCAACTGACTTTCATTTTTGCGACTGTCCTATCCGAGTTTTATAACCTCCTAATTTATTTATTTATTAATTACTAACTTATTTTCTTTCCTCCCGGATAGGACATGTAGGATATTCCTTGGAATACTGTTTTGTTACCATCTGAGTATGGTCTTTTCAGCTTATATCATGGTTACCATGAGAACGTTTGGAGATTGTTCTTGGTTTTCATTATAAAGAGTGATGTTTTTTTTTTTTCTTCTTGCTAGAGGACAACTTTTTGGGATTTCGACTGAACCAGTCACTCTGATAATTAGCTCCCATATTATCAACTTAATTAATTATTTCTTCTTGGTTTGGGGTCCTCCCTTGACCTTAATGTATTTTGATTATGTGGTCTTCACCACCTTAAGGTAATTAAATATTGTTACCATTTTCTTTAATTGTATTATCAATTAATTTCATGGATTTTTCTGCTCTTCGCCTGGTTCGGTACCAAGCAAGTTTTTAATTTCACATATGAATTTCCTTTTAAATTTAGATTCTTCACTTAGGCCTATCCAATATCAAATTTTGTTAATATTGCCTTTGTGGCAAGACATGGCTGTAATTTGTTCCTATGTTTTAAATATACTTTTGGTTACCCTAAGAGTTTTTCTTGGTGTTCTTGTTCACAGTAGACCTGTATTTTATTAAGTCTCTTATTACCTTGGGTTATATTCAGTCCAGTACGCTCCTTCCACATTTTTATTATTTTATTTGGTATGATAATGTACCTTGCTTCTGGATTGCCTTTCTTCTTTTAAATGATCGTAATGGGTGATTATTGGTAATCAGTAGCGTGGTTCATTTTCTTAATCGGAACTAATTGGAGACTTAAAATGCAGTGTTGAAAGTGATAAAAACACTAAGAAATATTCTTAGGCCTGTCTAGTCTGAATTTTTACTAACTCTTGGTGTCATTGTTTGTTTCATGTCTTATCGAGGGTTGATGGAAAACAGAATCCTAACGTCAGTCTCTTCTTTAAACAAGGACGAAATCATTCATGAAATAATTATTAGGGGACAAACTCCCTGTATTCATCGTGAGAAGGATTTGATACTATTGTCTTCGGTGAAATCTGTACCGGTTCGCATTCCAAATTGGGATGAATTTGACTGGACTAAAGGTAGGGACCTTGTTGTACCAAGTATTGATAAATTATTTATCTTGTTTGAGTTCTTGTCCGCTGCTGATAATAGTTCGGTTAGTCAATTAACTCGTTTTAAGTTTCGTTTAGTGCATTGGTACCATCGTCTTGCAGATTTAATCGAAGTTTGGAAGGAAAAAGACAGTGAATTTAGTGATAAATTAATTTCTTTGCGTGCTAGGTTATGCAAGTGCTATACTTATTTGTTTGAGGGAACTAAACGCAGTGATAAGACTAATCGTGTTGTTAATCCTGACGATGTACCAGATACTGGTGATTGTAGCGAATTGACTAATATTAATCGTGTCGAAGGGGAGTTGTTGAATAATTTAGGACCAATTTCTTCGTCAGTTGAATCAGTGAACATGAATTTTTTGGAAGGTACCTCTGCATTGAGTGACAGAAGACCTGAAGTTAATTCTGATAATCTGAGGGATAATTTTTCCAGATCGTTACCTGATATACCCTTGAATTGTGTTTTGAATGACTTGCCAAGTAGATATCCTACAGTTTCTAGGCCTGTACCTAGGAATGAAGGTATGTTCGAATATGCTAGGGTTGGAGAGGTTAATCAAATGGCTCCTGCCCAAATACCTGGCGCGTCGATGCATGATAATATGTCCAGGGTATTAGATTCGTGTGATGGGGTTAAGTTTTCTAGTCTTCCACATCCTCTTAGTGCATGTCTGAAGGATTTGCAAATATGCAGTGGTAACGACATTAATCAATTGGTAAATTTTTTGAAAGTTCTAATTTATCTAATTGATAACGCGGTGGTATTTAGATTATCGAATGCCAAAATTTTTCAAATCATTTTTCCTTATACGGTTGGTTTGTTGAGGGAAAAGATTGTGGAGGCAATGAGTTCTCAGACTTCATTAGTAGATTTTCATGAGGATGTTTTAGAATCCTTCATTCCCCCTCGTGCATTAAGTGTACTTCGACATACCTTGTTTTTTAGAGTACAGAGGTTGGGAGAACCCCTTAATGATTATTTCCTAGACATTAAAACCTTTTACAGAGTTTTAAAGGTAAACTTGTCTGAAAAACAGTTAGTTTCTTCGATCATTGCTGGGGTAAATCCCGAATGTCGCTCCTATTTCGTTTTAGAATCCAAACCTACTACCTTAATGGAATTAAAACGAAATTATTAGGTATGCGGGAACTATCAGAGATGCTGATTCATTAAGAGTATGCAACGTTCCTCCACCAATTAACTTGGGTAATGTAATGCAGTCTGCTTATTTACCTAACAACTGTGGTCCTTCACCTATGATTTCCCCAAATGTGAGTCACCCTAGTATGTTTGCTAGTTCGTACGTTTCTGCACCTATGAATTTTAGTAATCTTATTCCAACTGTTGGTTTTCCTAATACCAATGTGCCTACAAACATGTATGTACCTGAGATATCTCCTCCGAGCTACCCAACTGGCAGTAACTTACAGTGGCAAATGGCATCTTCACCCAACGAGGTAAGAATTAACAAAGGGAGAAGATGTGATCGTTGTGGTTCTTACAACCATATTGCTCGATGGTGTGATAGAAAATTTAGTCGCGATAAGTGATGCCATCTAAAGGATATCTCCTCGGATTGTCATATATCAAAGAATTATACTAACAAAAAAGAGTTCAAAATTTTTGATAGTAGTGATTATGACAGAGATGCCTACAAAAATAATGAAATTAGTAGTCGTATTATGTGTGCGTCTAAGAGTAATTGCCCGTTTATTGATATATATATTAATAACGAACCTGTTTCAGCATTGATTGATTCAGGTAGCACTTATTCCTTTTTAGATAGGAAATGGTTTGAAGGTATGAAATCAGTATGCAAATTTGGCGAGATGGTAAAGGAATCCAATAATGTTATCTCGGCGAATTCTACAGCTCTTAATGTGTTAGGTTATGTTATCGTCAAGATTAACATTGCTGATTTCTCGTGGAAATTTAAGTTTTGGATTGTTAACAATTTGTCCTGTAGCGTGATACTTGGGGCCAATTTTATTTCTCATACTGGCTTATTAATTGATTTGAGGACAAGGTTATGTTGGTTTCAGTTCAAACCTAAATTAAAGATTACATTTAACCAGATGCATGATAATAATGTTGTTAACTCAGCTCAACTAGATTCTAAACCTGTGACTGTTGATGATCTTGAGTTTAATAATTTAAATGAACATCAGACCAAGCAGATTAAACTTTTATGTTCGGAATTCCCCGAGGTTTTGACTGACAAACTGGGTGTAACTAATCTCTTGGAATATGAGATAGAACTTTCCGACACCATTCCTGTACGCGCTTCCCCATACAGATTGTCTCCACCTAAAATGAAAGTGTTAAAAGAAACTATAGACGATATGCTAAAGGAGGGAATTATCAGGAAATCAACTTCAGCATATGCGTCTCCTATTTTCCTCGTACCTAAACCTAATGGGCAATACAGACCTGTTATTGATTACCGTGCGCTTAACAAAAAGGTTATTTTGCAATCTATTCCTCTTCCGGACTTACAGTCTTGCTTTGCCTGGTTCCGGGGAGCCAATTTCTTTACTATTCTCGACCTCAATAGTGCCTATTTCCAGGTACCCTTAACAGAAAGGTCTAAAGCCATTACAGCATTCACCACTGACTGGAATCTTTTTGAGTTCGAGCGCCTCCCGTTCGGCCTATCTACCGGAGCTGCAGTGCTCAGTAGATTGTTAGATAATGTGTTCGATGGTATTAAATTTAAATCTGTATACCACTATTTAGATGACGTGGTTATATTCAGTAAAACTTTCGATGAACATTTACAACATGTAAGAGAGGTGTTATCTAGACTTAGAGGTGCGGGCCTTACTGTTAAGCTTTCTAAGGTATCTTTTTCAAAACCTCAGATCTCCTTCCTAGGGCACATAATTTCATCTTCTGGGATATCCATAGATCATTCAAGAACCCAGTCCATTAGGGAGTATAGACCACCAAAGACAGGCAAAGAAATCGCCCGCTTCATTGGCATGATAAATTACTTTCGTAAGTTTATACCCAATTTTGCCCATCGTGCTGCACCTATCAACAAATTAAGGAAAAGGGAGTCGAGTTTGCTTGGGGTCCTGACCAGGATGCAGCTTTCGAAGATCTGAAAATGGCTTTAACCAACGCCCCCATTCTTGCCATCCCTGATTTTTCTAAGAATTTTATAATTCAGACTGATGCTTCTAATAGTGCTGTCGGTGCAGTCCTTTTACAAGAGCATGAATTAGGACGTTTACCCGTCGCATACGCTTCGAGAACCTTGAACGATGCCGAGAAGAAATACTCAGTGTATGAGTTAGAGGGTCTAGCGGTGATGTTTGCCCTGGAAAAGTTCAAGCTTTATGTGGAACACGTTCAGTTTGATTTAGAGACCGATAATCAGGCCTTAAGTTGGGTCCTGGGTAAACCTAGGAAGACAGGTCGAATAGCCAGATGGGCTACTCGCATCCTTTCTTTCAAGTTCAATGTTAGACATATAAAAGGATCTGATAATGTTATCGCAGATTGCCTGAGTAGGATGTTTGGTGAAAATGATGTTGATTTGATGAATTCTGGTGAAGATGATAACATCCATAACAATCTTGCTAACGTTATCCTTTCTAACTGCCCTAAATTGTTCCGAGATGTTTCGGAATACCAGAGAGAAGACCCTGTCATCGGTGAGATTGTTGGTAAACTGGAGAAAGGAGAAGTAGTAAAACCTTACTCTTTGAAGGCTAATGTTCTGTTTTGTAAAGCTCGGAATGATAAACTTCCGAAAATTGTCATTCCATCTGTCTTAATTCCTGTCATCTTTAAATACTTCCACGAGTCTGCGATTGGCGGACATTTGGGCGTGTTCAAAACGAGAGAGAAGATTCGCCGAAATTTTATCTGGAAAGGTATTGATAAAGATGTGCGCAAAATGGTGAACAATTGTGATACTTGTAAGAGGGCTAAACCCCTTAATAACTCGAAAACTGGTCTGTTGTCATCTGATATTGCCATGGTTCCTATGGAAAGAATTTTTGTCGATTATATAGGACCTTTTCCAGTATCGAAGTCAGGAAACCGCTTTGTATTGGTATGCACCGACGGATTTTCTCGTTTTAATTGGTTATTTCCTACCAAAGCTGCTACTACTCAAACGGTAATCTCATGCCTTAAACAGATCTTCGCATACTTCGGTCCATGCCAAACTTTGGTATCTGATAATGCGAAGTGCTTTACTTCACACGTTTTCAAGAATTTTTTGTTTGAACTCTCCATTTCACACGTCACTAGCACGCCCTATTACCCTAAAGGTTCGTACGCCGAAAGGGTGAATCGAAATTTACGAGCTGCTCTAATTGCTTTTCACCATAAGGACCACAGTCTTTGGGACACCAGTTTAACTTGGCTTACATTTTCCTTTAACACTGCTGTTCACGAGTCACACAAAACGACTCCCTTCTCTCTAATGTTCTCCTTCGGACATAATTCTCCTATCTCAAACTTATGGTCCTTAAACCAACTATTGCCCGACCAGTACACCTTTAATGATGTAAGAACGATATGGAAGAAGGCAAGAAGTAACATGAAGGTGGCTCACGAAAAATTAGAGAAACGATACAACGCAGGTCGAAAACGTTCATCGTTAAAAGCCGGTGATGAGGTTTACATTAAAAATTTCACGTTGAAAGAAGTTGGCCCTAAGGAATCAGGCAAGTTACGGGAAAGGTTTCGTGGCCCTTATAAGATAGTTAGATATGTGACACCCGTCACTCTATTGTTAAGCGACTTCGTAAAGAAGAAGTTTTTCAGAGTCCATTTATCCCATGTGAAGAAAGGTACGGATTTGCCCAATAGTGAGAGTAATTAAATTTTTTCTAAATTGTGTAGAACGAACTGTATGTGTGAGGCATGAGTGAGTTTGGTGTGAATGTGGTAAGTTAGCTTTGCATTTGTAATTGGGTGGGGAATTAATTGTTGTTCTTGTGTCAAATAAGGTTAGGTTTTGTTTTGTTAAAGTTATCTTTTAATTCTGTTTTGCCTTGATGCCGAGTATATAAATCACTATTTCGTTGAAATTCTTCTTACGATCCTTATTATTTTCTGGTATTGAACTAGTGTTTTAAGGTGACATAAGGAAAAGCACTGAATACAAGGTAAGTATCTTAGGAAAAGGTTCCCATATGTTCTCCAAGCTGGTGTACGTAAGTCATCTTTATTGCTTGCTTGATCTGGGAGGTAAAGATTATCGTAAGTATGGTTGTTATGTTCTGGTAATGTTTGTAAAAGAAGGATGTTTGATGCTAAAAAGGCCCATGATGTTCTTTCTAAATGCGTTCTTTTAGTTCGTTTTAATTCTGTCTGAACTGGGTAAGCATAGTGTGAAGACAATGTGTAAATTAATTAAATGGTGAAAGGGAAATGCTAATAGGGCTCATTTTGGTTCTCATGAAGTGCGTGCGGTGTACGTTTTTAGTTATTCTGTTTGATCCGAGTCAGCATTTATGTATGTAAAAGTTGTGTGTTGGTAAGTGTGTTGTGCAATGGAAATTTTATGAATAATGATTTATATTCTGGTGGATTTGTTGGGAATATTTTCTTTGAGGGTGGTAATTGTAATTAGTAACCTTGGGATTTGTGAGGTTATGTGTGAGTGTATGAAAGATTTGTGTATTTGGGTTTGTCTACACGTGTGTTCAGTTTCTATAACTTTTGGTCTTTAAATGATTGGTTCTGGTTAAATTTATTTTTTTTTCCTTTCCTTATGTTGGTTTCTGTTTCTCCTTTTCTTGCACCTTTTTTTCTTTTCTGTCATTGTTTTTTGGCATCATAAGGATTTTTCTTAGTTTATGGTATTTTCTTGCATTATATTTTGGTAAAGGTTCGGTGGTCTGATATTTAAATTTTGTTCGTGGATGTCGTTAATCTAGTAGCCTAAATTGGAGTATTTGTTTGGTCGTATTTTAGACTGAATTGTCGTCTGTTTGATTTTTTCCTGGTTGTCATTTGTTTTTGGTTTTTCTTATCGTTGATTGTAGTTTTGGGTCTAATGTTTTCTAGTAGTTAATACAAGGTAAAATAGGGTTCTAATGCCTAAGTTTCAGTCAATTTGTCATTTAATTTTGTTTTAATTAGATGCTCTTGCCATCTAAGAATTTTGTTCTTGTGATCTACGAGGCTGAGGTGTGGATTTCGTGATCCATCTATTTTTGTTGCTCTCCTTCCTTTTGGTTTTCTTATGGTTTATGATACCAAGTGATTGTAAATATTCTCTTTTTTTGTTTTGTTTAGACCATGAATTGTAAAAGTTAATCTGACATTTATGTAAAAGTGAAGAATCTTTAAGCTTATTTGAGTTTTAACTAATTAGTTTATGGCAATTTGATCATTGTAATTTTATGTTGGTCTTAAAAAAAATAAGGGGTAACCATATTATTTGGGTGGGTTATGCAAAACATACTGAACTTGACTTGTGATTAGTCTTATGAAGAAACTAGGACATATTCTGTCGCAGTCCATATTTGTTTACAGTGGAAGTTCTGAAGACTGTCCAACCTGATCGATGTGCGGTACCATTGTGAAGATCCAAGGGCCCGGAAAATCATGATGGAAGCTGCAGTCTCTCTCTGATCGCACTCATCTTCGCTCTACTGGAAAACCATATATATTATCTACTGTAATAACATTGTATTCAAGAAGTTCTGTTTCCATGTATTTGACAAAGTAAGACGTTAATGTTATAAGCATGTCTGGGAACTCGAAAAGTGACTGTTAACGATCAGTTAGTGTACGTATGCATGTTAATTGTGGATGAACTTTATTTGGATATCCACGTACTAAAATTACTACCTCAAGTGACCTTGTAATGTTCTCTATCTCCTCTTCTGAACTTTCACGTGTCCAAAATTTGTGGAATGTGGCCACGATTCGAAGGGAGGGAGTATTGATACTTGACTAGGCTTGTTCTGAATTGATAACACTGCTCCATCTGTGAGGGTAAATGGGAACTTCAATACGTCAGCGTTCGTCTGGAGATTATCTTGGTAAACTCAGGCATTGTGTTGTCTTTCTCCGCTACCAGATGGCGGGTAAACCTCTTCCACTCCTGTGTCGTGATGGTGGAGCGCTCCGTGTCAGCCATCGGAACTAACATTTTCGTATTGCAGTGTCCATTGGAGTGTGAGTGTTGGAGATGTTTTATTGTCTGAACCTCGACGAAGAAAGCCACATGATGTAAGGGCTATAAAAGTTGCTCCAAGTTGAGCCTAGCTCGGCTAGACAAAGGTGATTGGCCTCGTGGCAGCTTCATTCTATTGAAAATGTAACCGACTTCGTGGGAGAGCTTAGCTTATTTTTATTTTAAAAGGGGGGACGTTTATTTAAATAATTTGTTTCGGCCAACCAAGGTATGTAATTTGAAAGTGTACTAAGTGATTGAATTCGTTGTGGAAGTAACTGGTAACTGCGCAGTTTTGTATCATTTGTTGTGATTGCTTTTGTGAAGTTGAGAGCTCGTTCTTCTATTTTTATTTAGTGCTGGAATTACCAGTTGAATTGTGTCTCTTAGGTAAGTTGTGTTGTTGGTTAGAGTAACATCGAACAAAATTGCGTATTGTCAGTTATGACTACAATAATTCAGTTACCTATATTTTATTTTTATTGCATGTAATTGGTGAAGGTTTTTTTGTCATACCCAGGCGTGCTGCCCTGTAGGTCAACTGACTTTCATTTTTGCGACTGTCCTATCCGAGTTTTATAACCTCCTAATTTATTTATTTATTAATTACTAACTTATTTTCTTTCCTCCCGGATAGGACATGTAGGATATTCCTTGGAATACTGTTTTGTTACCATCTGAGTATGGTCTTTTCAGCTTATATCATGGTTACCATGAGAACGTTTGGAGATTGTTCTTGGTTTTCATTATTAAGAGTGATGTTTTTTTATTTTTTCTTCTTGCTAGAGGACAACTTTTTGGGATTTCGACTGAACCAGTCACTCTGATAATTAGCTCCCATATTATCAACTTAATTAATTATTTCTTCTTGGTTTGGGGTCCTCCCTTGACCTTAATGTATTTTGATTATGTGGTCTTCACCACCTTAAGGTAATTAAATATTGTTACCATTTTCTTTAATTGTATTATCAATTAATTTCATGGATTTTTCTGCTCTTCGCCTGGTTCGGTACCAAGCAAGTTTTTAATTTCACATATGAATTTCCTTTTAAATTTAGATTCTTCACTTAGGCCTATCCAATATCAAATTTTGTTAATATTGCCTTTGTGGCAAGACATGGCTGTAATTTGTTCCTATGTTTTAAATATACTTTTGGTTACCCTAAGAGTTTTTCTTGGTGTTCTTGTTCACAGTAGACCTGTATTTTATTAAGTCTCTTATTACCTTGGGTTATATTCAGTCCAGTACGCTCCTTCCACATTTTTATTATTTTATTTGGTATGATAATGTACCTTGCTTCTGGATTGCCTTTCTTCTTTTAAATGATCGTAATGGGTCAGTAAATATGATTTTTCTAGGTCCATAAGAAAATCAAAGAAGTTTCAGGTAGACGCAGGAAAAGAAAGACAGTTAACTTTGGT
Source organism: Meconema thalassinum (assembly GCA_946902985.2). Lineage (NCBI taxonomy): Eukaryota > Metazoa > Arthropoda > Insecta > Orthoptera > Tettigoniidae > Meconema > Meconema thalassinum. The sequence continues at coordinate 243,806,970 of OX336395.1, forward strand.
GATAGTCAAGGTAACGCGGTATTTGATGTTGAAGAAAAATTACAGGTTTGTGAGAAATATATACAAGAGCTTTTTAATGATGATCATCGTACTTCCCGACCCGAAATTCCTTCAGTTGTTGGACCCATGTTCACCATGGATGAAGTGAAATATGCGATTGGGAAAGCGAAATATATTAAGGCTCCTGGTTAAGATGACATTCCAGTGGAATTATTGAAGATCTTGGATGATGACAGCCTTGTGACGCTCACTACATTATATAACAGGATATACAGCACGGGCATATTACCAGAAGACTGGCCCTTGTCTACATTTATTGCTCTTCCAAAGAAACCGATGGATAAGTCATGTAGTAACTTTAGGACAATCAGCCTTATGAGTCATGTGCTCAAGATAATTCTCAAAGTTATCCATAATCGCATATGCAGGAAATGCGAGATGAATAACAGTGACACGCAGTTTGGGTTCCGCAATGCTCTAGGAATTCGTGAGGCATTATTTGCGCTTCAAGTTCTTTTCCAGAGATGCCGTGAGGGAAATCAGGATGTATATGCATGTTTTCTGGACTATGCAAAAGCCTTTGAACGTTGTCAGCATGATAAGTTGTATAATGCACTCAAGAACTCAGGAATAGATGAGAAAGAAAATTCGGATCATCATTAATTTTTATTGGGGTCAAAAGGCTAGTATCAGAATTGATGGACATATATCGAGATCAGTGGAAATAATGCGTGGTGTGAGACAGGGATGCGTTCTTTCACCACTTCTTTTTAATATATATGCAGAACAGATTTTCTCTGAGGCACTCGATGGCATTCAACAAGGTATTAATGTCAATAGTAATTATATTAATAATATACCGTATGCAGATGATACCGTATTGATTGCAAATAGTTTCGAAGGACCTAAAGAGATTGTTACTAAGGTGTATCAAAAGAGTAAATAATATGGCCTTGACCTCAACATTAAGGAAACAAAATATATGATAATATCGCGAAAACCAGCATTGTCACAAGTCCTTTTAGTCGATGGACATCAGATTGAGCGAGTCAGGAGTTTGGTTTATTTATGACAGAATATTAATGAGAATTGGGATCCTTCGGTTGAAATAAGATGCCGCATAGAGAAGGCTAGTTCCATCTTTATGACCTTGAAACAACTACTACACTGTCGAGATCTATGACGCATAAGAAAAGAATTGTGAAGTGTTAAGTTGTCTCCACCCTTCCTTATGGTGTTGAAGCTTGGACCTTGTCAGTAGCTACAGAAAAGAAGATTCGAGCTTTTGAAATGTGGACAGAACATAAGAATAATGCCGAGGTTTTTCAGCGTGTGAGCAGTCAACCTGAGCTGTTAATCACAATTAAGAAGAGGAAATTGGAATACTTAGGACACATGATGAGGAATACAAAATACCGTCTGCTCCATGTTATACTTCAGGTTAAAATTAAAGGTCAGCGTGGACCGGGAAGGAGACGAATAACTTGGATGGACAATTTCAGACCGTGGTTTGGGCTTTCTTCCACGCAACTCTTCAGGATTGCACAGCATAAGAAGGTGTTAGCCATGGTGGTAGCCAACGTCCGTATCGGATAAGGCAGAAGAAGAAGAATATACGTCAGTGCTAGTAACATGATTCTGAGCCTGCTGATAAGACCAATTTTTAAATACATCTAACTTCTTGGATTTCAACTAAATTTCGTATGTGCTATATGTATTCTAAGGAGCAACCAGGGCTGCCATCTGTTAATTAATGCTGTTTTTTTTTCACCCTAACATCAATATATCAGAAACTATGCAAGCCAACAGCTCTAAACATTTCACACGTATAGTACCTGATATTCTAAATGAATTTGGAGTAATTAATATAAGTCAGTGCTGCCGACATGATTCTAGGCCTGCTGATAGGTCCAATTTTAAAATGCATGTAACTTCTATACTAACAAATGGATTTCATCCAAAATTGGAACTAAAAGAGATCATAATATTTCAGATTATTTATGAAGAACCCATGCATGACATAGTTGCCAAAATGATTTTACGCGCGCTGATTTATCCAATGTCTAACTGCATGTAACGTCCATTGGACTTCAACCACATTTTGCACTCTGTACCGTAAGAGATGGAACTAAGAATATATTCAGTCAATAGGACTGCCTACTGTAGTGCTCTATTAGGATAAATTATACCAGGCATATTTCGAACTAATTAGAAATATCGATATTACCAACTTAATTTCGTCATTATTCTAGATAGGTCCATATAGATTAATCATTTTCTGAATATTATATTTTAAGAAAAGTAGGCTCTTTAGTTCATCACGGACCTTCTTGTTTTTAATGTGAAGATATGCGTTAGGAAGAAGAATTCGTAAGGAAGAAGATTTATGGTAGTAGGAAGAGGTATTATAGGATTAGGATTTTGATAGACATTATTGTAGGAAGTTTATGAATATTCTCGAAAGTTATTTTATTTATATTATGATCAACGATGTCAGAAAATTTATATATGGAAGGATTACTTTGTCAGCGTATTTAGGAGATTCTGTTGGAGATCTTATGAAACATGAACAGTGTTAAAAATAATCTGAAAATAGAGATGTTCTATCAAGCTATATTTTGAAAGACATATTGAGTCGATCATTCATTCATTTGAGTTAGGAATATTACCATGCATTCATACTTGTAGAATTTATTAAATTCTAATGAAATTCATATGAGTAAGATATTACCATGCTTTTATGTGTGTAGAATATATTGAACTCTAATGAATGTTTAGATGCATTTTGAAACTGAGAATAATAAATTATGGGTATAAGGAAAGCAATTTTGTGGGGAAAAATAAAAATAGTATATTTGCGTATTATTTAACTTTGGAATTTCTTTTTTTAAATGAAATATAAATATTGAAGAAATAATGTATAGAAGTATTTGAATTATATTTAAATGAAATATTGTCTTATGCGCGGCGAGTTGTCTGCTCTGGCGTGTGGGATGACATGCTGTCAACATTTTTAGGTTTTATTATTAGTTCACATATTATTCCTTTATTTAAACGAAATGTCGTCTATTATTGTCCATTAGTTAGGCTATATTGTAGCGGCTTGCATTGCTGATGGTCCTTTGTTTGCTGCTTATCAACAAGTCTTGCCACGTTTCTTCGCAAGTAATTTCTGTGAGTTTCTGTAAAGTTTGTGGAAGTTATGCCTAGATTTTCAAACAAAGTATTCAGGAAACGTGTGCCCTGGCAACAGAAGAAATGTGCTTAGTTGGATAAATAAAGCGGTTCTGGGACAGGGGATAATGGGCAAGATGGCCGCCGCGCGCAACCAAGCCTATGTTATTCTTATGGAGGGGAGTATCATAGCTGGGCCAGGGGATAATGGGCAAGATGGCCGCCATGCCCTGAGACTGTGTATGACGTCACAGGGAGAGGTCGGCCGTGTAGTTGCTAAATGGAATATTTATTATTATTATTATTATTATAATTATTAATATTATTATTATTATTATTATTATTACTAGGTAATTATTGATTGATCATGTACAATCAAGACCAGCCTTATATTGTCCACCTCGTGGTGTGGCGGTTAGTAATATTGAATGCCACTGCGGAGGCCCGTGTTCGATTCCTGGCTCTGTCAAGAAAATTAATTCTGGGCTGAGGGCTGGATCGGGGTACACTCATTCTTGTGAGGCAAAAAAATCTGAGAGGAGCAGGGTCTGATTCCTACCTCAGTCATTCTGGATGTAGTTTTTGTGGTTTCCCACTTTAACTCCAGGCAAATGGCAAGAGGTACCGTAACTGAAGGCCTCGACAGCCTCCTTTCCAATCGTTATTGGAAATTACAAATACACACACTAATACAGCCATTACAATAACACAGGTTATCAGACAACACACACCGCAAGTACAGTATACAAGGCTACATGACCATGATATCGCAAAACCCCTAAAGAATTAACAACAGCAAACAACAAACAAAAATAACAACTGATATTCATGAAACACCTCTTGGTGTAGTGGCTACCATTCTTGACTGTCACTGCTTAGGCATGGGTTCGATTCCTGGCTCTGCTGAGGACTGGAATGGGGTACACTCAGCCTCGTGAGGCAAAACTGGGAAGAGGTGGGCTTGATTCCTACCTCAGCTATTCTAAGAGTGTTTTCTGTGGTTTCCCACTCATACACTCTAGGCAAATGCTAGGATATATCTTAAGTTAAGGCCACGACCACCTCCATTCCAATCCTTATCTGAATTACAAATACACACACTAATACAGCCATTTCAATAACACAGGTCATCAGACAAATTCCACACTCAGCCAAGTACGCGGGTTTCATGACCACGATATCGCAAAGACCCTAAAAGAAACAACAACTACAACAACAACTAAAACTAATATGTTTGATCCATTTTCACTACGATTGGATTAGTAGACACAAACTAATGGGCATTTAATTTATATAATAACACGAGTCCCATTTGGAATTTAGGAGAACTACACTATGAACGTAATGCCTGAATGATTCACTCATGATATTGATCCATCATACCAAGTTCTGTGATCGGATCATTCCTTGCCGAGTTGTTTTTTTTAATTTTTTTTCACCCCATCCATGTTTTGTGAAAAGAAAACGCACATTTACAGTATATGGCTGTAGGTTTTGATTTGATAATAAAATAGATTGTCCATCCATCATTTCATCTATCCGATCATTCAGTGACGAATATCGTGAATTCATATCTACGACTGAAAAAGAAAACATGACATACAATCTACTACTATAGATTAAGACTGTAGTAGTGGTGTACCATGTTTCTCAGAGATCGGATCATTGAGTCATGAATTCATGTATGAAGAATTGACATGCGCGTCGTAAACAATACATGAAATGTAAGATATGAGTCTATATAACTGTAGGTTTAGACTACCGGTATTGTAGTGGTCCACTATACCATGTTTCACACAGATAGGGCAATTCCTGCTGATGACATTGCCAACTTGGCCGATACGCCAGTGGATTTGAATGGATTTTTGAATGGTATGGACTTCATCGTGAGCAACGAATTCATTATGAAAAGTAATAAATGTAAAACAAAAATATTGGAATGCAGCCGAAATAAATCCGAAAACTCTATGGTCATCAAATTGGCAGATGAAAAGCTACAGGACGTAGGAGACTTCTGTTACTTAGGAAGCAAAATGACCAGTGATGGACGAAGCAAAGAGGATATAAAATAGTTTGGCTCAGGCAAGGAAAGTATTTCTACAGAAGAGGAATCTGTTGACATTCAATATAGATTTAGGAATTAGGAAGTCAGTATTGAAAGTCTTTGCCTGGAGCGTGGAGCTCTATGGAAGTGAAACTTGGACTATTGGTGTAGCAGAAAAAAGGAGAATAGGGGCATTTGAAATGTGGTGTAATAGGGGAAATGATGAAAATCAGATGGTTAGATAGAGTAACAAGTGGAGAGGTATTAAGCAGAGTGGGTGAGGAGAGAAGTTTCTGGCGACTGCTAATGAGGAGAAGAGATAGTTTGGTAGGTCACATACTAAGACGCCCAGGATTAGCAAGCTTAGTTATGAAATAAAGGGTTAAAGACAAGAACTGTAGGGATAGACCAAGGTAAGAATATTTCAAACAGATTGCCTTGAATGTACTGTAGTTTGTGGTAGCTATGTAGAAATGGATTGATCAGCTCAGAACAGTGATGGATAAACACTTGCTTCAAACCAGACAAATAAAGACAAAAAGAAATAAAAACACAACAAAAATAGCAAAGTCAGTAAAAAATACATCATTAGCTTACCTTTCATTATCTCCAACAGCCACTCACTGGTTAAACCGCTCGGGAATATCACTCTTTTACACACACAATCATTGTAACTTAGCCAAAATATAATTATTTTATGAAAATCCTTTTAAGACTTATAAAATTTACAACTCACACACTCATCAAGCACACGGAGCTGATGACCGAAAATGCACAAAAAATACACACTGGTTAATAATATTGTAATGTTCGCTAGCAACTACAGTACCTCCAGTGACCAGCCAGTCTGAGAAAGCTAACAGAGATTGCTGTGTCAGTTGAAATGTACACATTTGAAAGACACTTTTTATAGAGATCTAGCTACAGAGTATGAATATTTAAATTACTTTAAAAGTTGTATCTTATTCATTTTATTATCGTTTGATGTATTTTTGCAAAAGTGTGGGCTTGATTCCCAACTCTGAAACTGAATCGGAGCACTGTATAGAAATATAGAGCTTAATGGCGTAGTGGTTAAGCAGTTTTACTTTCACTGCGAAGACCAAGGTTCGATCCCCGACTCTGCCAAGTAATTTAATTCTGGTTTGATAGCTGGAACGGGATACACTTAGCCTTGTGAGGCAAAACTGAAAAGAAGTGGGTTCGATTCCTACCTGAGACATCCGGGAAGTAGTTTTCTATGGTTTCCCATTGGTACTTCAGGTGAATACCGGGATGATTCCTAATTTAAGTTTACGCCAGTAATGGGGTAAGGCCGGTTTAAACTCCCCACACCATCTCTCCCTCTGACGTCACATACTAACCCGCAATACATTAAGAAGCAAAGCTGATATCTCACGAGCCTATGGTCCGATTTTGACATGCGACATATCGTTGGACTCGGGCTGACGCCCTCTTTTCAATGGATTACTCGTTATTTTTTTCAAAAAATGTTTGATTTTTTTTTTTTGAAAATAGGCAAAACCAATCATGATTGAACGTTGTGCCGTGCTTGTAACGAATGGTCCTTATGTCCTTTATATTTTATAATAAACTTTTTTTTTTATTTTTGATGTTTTTTTGAAAAAGTTCAATTTTGAAATTTTTATATTTTGGAATCTAAAGAGTTTACAAAAAATTTTGTTTGACATAAATGAATGGCCCTCTACCCCCAACATAAATTTCAAGTCTCTAGGACTAAAACTGTGCAGTAGTGGGTACAGAGAGTTCTGAGCCACCCCTACTTTCATATAAACTTTGGGCGAAATCTCTCGAACGCGTGGTCGGATTTTAACGAACGAGGTATTGTTGGCGTAGGGATGACGTCAACTTGGCTGAGCATGTGTGTTGGTATTTAAAAAAGAAATTGAAAATGTGTTTTTTTTGGATTGGCGCTATTTTGGAAACGGTGAATTGGAAAAAAGTTTGTTTGACGTTAATGAAAGGTAGGTATGCCCTCTAGGCGGACAGCAAGTTTCAAGGGTGTAGGAGGAAAAAAATGTAAGCCTACTTTCTCGCGAACATTGGTGATCATTGGCGAATGGATGGTTGGATTTAAAAAAACGAGGTGTCGTTGGACTCGAGCTGACGTCCTCTTTCCTATAGACCACTCGTTTTTTTTAAATTTGTGTTTTCAAAAGTAGGCGACAGTTTAAAAACCAAACATGATAGATTGTTATGCCATACTTGAAACGAATGGCCTCTATGACCTTTATTTTTTATAATAAAACTTTTTTTATATTTTGAGATTTTTTAAAAACCCTTAAATTTTGAATTTTTACTGTTTTGGAAACTAACACGTTGACAAATAAGTTTGTTTGACATAATTGAAAGGTCACTACCCCCTCTACCACGAAAATAAATATCAAGTGTCTAGGACAAAAAAACTATGCATTTTTTTTTTGAAAATAAAAGAGTGTTTGTAGACAGAGCGCCGGTAGCGCTGGGCGTGTGCTCCAACGAGGCTATGGCTGGCCATGGTGGATACAGGAAATGGCTATTTTGACGGGGCGATGTATGGCAAAACGAGGGGTCGCTTTTCGATATTTTTTCCTATGACGAATGAATGAAGGCGAATATTTTGAAATGTGACAAGCATGCTAAGATTTTTTACCCCTGAAGGGGATCTTTAACTTTTAAGTTAACGGTGATGAGCGAGATCGCTCTCTGACACAACAGACGGTTGTAGGATATGACCAAGTGATCCTTAGACGTTGGCGATCTCGGTGACCGTGCCCGGAAGAAATGAATTGCCATTTTGGTGGGATGGCGGGGGCAGCTTATGACGGTTGGTTTTGTGACATTTCCTATGACGGATGGAGGCGAATATATGAAAATGTGTTAAGTGTGCTAGGATTTTTTTAACCCTGAAGGGGATCTTTAGCATGCTAGTAAACGGTAATAAGCGAGACTGCTGTCTGGCACAGTAATTGGTTTTAGAATATGGAAATCTATAACTTTGCTCGACCTAGTCATGTGCATGTACGCAAAGAGCCAAAACGGTAAGGTCATTGGCCTGAAATGTTTTAAACTAAATATTGAACTGGGTAAAGTCATGTGTTTTAGGGTGAAAGTATGTGGTTAACATGATCATGTATTGAGGATGGCCGCTTGCTAGTAATTATTATTATTATTATTACAGTAAAATGTTTAAGAACAACAATAATAATAAGAAGAAGAAGACTCACATGTTTTTAATGCTAACACACACACACACAACTCTGCTCACTGGAGACTGAATGTTGTACCTAGCCAGAGGACTCGTGAGAGAGACTGCTGATAAGACAAAAAATGTCTACGTCAGCAGGAAGTGTGATATCAGCTTACTTGCCTCGTGGTGGCTAGCAGGTGTGCTGTTTAAGCAGAGACCACCATTTTGGTTCTGAGACAGTAGGACTATCGATGTATAAGAGGCAGCCATTTTGGTTCCTTATTAAAAACATGAAACTAGTATAAGGTACACGAATCTTATTCAGATTGCGGAATGTGAAGAGGCGTGGGAACACGTGTGAAAGAGACAACATTTCAAGGTCAAAACGGTGAGAAAATGCAACTCTCTCTGTTGTTAGGCTAACTGATAATGATTGCGTTAGTCAAGCACTTGCCATTTTAGAACACGGACGTATACAGTAGAGCTCTGAACTGAACTTTGGAAGAAAAATATTTTTTTTTGGTAAATACCTATGAATGATTATTTTAATAATGTCATGCAAATGAACCTTAAATTTGTAGTTATTGATTAGCTAATTAATGATTTTTATTTATTTATTTGTTTGCAGATAACCGGTATACCTAACATGTCAGAGATACAAGAAACCATTGCGCTTTTGGCCCCACTAGAAGGAAACAGTAACAAGCCACAGCAAGTGAAGGTGAGATTATGTTTTTAAACTAACTTGTTTCATTTTTTGTTTGATATTATTTTATTTTATGAAATGTATGTACTAACCTGAATTTAGGTATTTATAGCGGTTTATTTTATTTATTTTTAGAAACTTGGAAAGAAAAGCCTTACCACCGTAGCAGTTGCTGAAAAACCAAGACGCAGTAGAGTGCCACCATTGTTTCCAGGCAGTGAACTATTGAAAACTCAGGTAAGTCTAACTTAAAATGCTATTCCATTTTACCACTAATGAAGAACCATGGACAAAAAAATATTCATTACCTGTACATGACTGGTACAATGATTGCTTTCTTGAATAATGGGCATGTATTGGCAACCGGTACAAGACCATGTTGGTTCTTTACCGTACCGAGAATATACAAGGCCATTTTGGATTTTAAAAAAATTATGGGTGGTTCCCTATGGGCTCAACAAATATCCACAGGTTTGAACAAGATAATCTGAACAAACTCACATGACATTCATTTTTGTTCATATATTGGTTAAAGGGGAATGTAAATGACTAAAGCTTTATAAGAAGAAAATAAGTGCATGGGTTACTGTTAGTGCCAACATACAGTTTATTTTTAATGGTGTTTTGATATGTTAATGTCAATTACCGTTGAAGTTTAATCACAAGTATTGTTTCACTGATTGATTGATTGAGTGATGGGTTATTTTGTTTGTTTTTAGGTGTGGTCATGTGCCATTAACAAAGTGAACAGACAGTGAACAAGCATACATTATGCTTTAAAGTACTCTGTGCTCTTGTGCAACGTTAATAACTTGCAATAAAAAAAGTTTTATAATAACACATGGCGTTATTACCAAATATAACAAGTGAGCAATTTGGTTTACCACGTGGGTTAAATTTAAAATCAGAACATGATCGTTGGTTAACATTTGCATCCTGGCCTGTAGGTTTTTTGTCGACACATAAACTTGCAAAAGCCGTTTTTTTTTACTTGAACCGAGAAGATGTGGTGCGCTGTGTGTTTTGTCGTATTGAACTTTCACACTGGGAGGAAGGGGATGATCCCTTTAGAGACCATTTGCGATGGTCCCCTTGATGAACTTACATGCATGGAAAACAAGTGGGTAACCTACCAGTGTATCCATTTTACCGAACCACAAGACCATTGGCCGCTACTTACGTAGATGAATCACAAATAAATAATAATGATGTATTACCACCCATCAACGGTAGTGTCGATATATGTGGTACATATGCCATAGACAGTGTTGAATTGGCATGTGTTTTTGAAAAATTGGGAGTTTGCAAGGCTAAAGCACTAGCACAGCCAGAGTACAGCTCTGTTGAAAAACGTTTAGAATCTTATAAAAATGTTTGGCCATTAATATTAAAACACGTTACCACACAGCTAAGTGAAGCTGGATTTTTTATACTGGTGAAGGAGATAAAACAATATGTTTTTATTGTGGATTTGCTTTAAAGGATTGGCAAATGACTGATGACCCTTTTGTGCAACACGCTCGTTGGTTACCTAACTGTAAATACATGGTGTTGCTTAAAGGTCAGGAATTTGTGAACATTATTCGTAAAGAAAACGTGATTGCAGCACAAGACATAAAGGTGCCTTTAGAGTTAGAACATGCGGAGCAAATACATGAGGCTGAAAAAAAGGACTTGTCTCACGAACAGATACAAAAGTGTGACCAACAATCATGTAAAATTTGTTATCAAGATGAACTAGGTGTTGTATTTTTGCCTTGTGGACACATGATAGCCTGTGTCAAGTGTGCATTAGAAATCAACACTTGTGCTATATGCAGAAAAGCACTATCTGCTACAGTTAGGGCATTTCTTGCATAAATAGTAAAATTTATTAGCCATGCATGGTGCAAAATCCCTAATTGCACAATATTATTAAAGCTGTTCTAGAGTGTAATAGATATGCTTTTCTTTTGTTTATAGACTACAACAATGAATATTGTGAATGCTGTGGGTCAAGCATGTGGCTTAGAGACAAAGAAGCTCAGCGAATTGCCAACGCATATTCCATTCCGCATTATCAAGATTCGGAAATTGAAAACAGCATATGGTGATCGTGTACTTTGTGTATGAGAAAACTTTGAGACTTTTCTGCCTACACGGTTTAATGATATGTCGGAGAGTGTTTTTGATGAAGTCAATAATGCTGTACAACCTGTACACTTAATTTATGAAGGTTTTAAAAACAATAGGTGCATGGTTCGTTATAATTAAATAAAAAAAAATAAAACTAAAATATCAAATAATAATGGAAGATATAAGTCATGACAACGGACCGAAAGAAAAATATGTGTATAGAATAATAATGGTTTAGTGTTTAGTATTGTGTTAAAAAATATTATCATGAAACAAAAAAAATGTATATAAAGTTTGTAAATAAATGAAAATAATGGTACAATGTTGTTTTATTTTCTACAGAAGTCAGAATATTTAACATTGCAGAGTATACATGATTACGACAATAAAAAGCACACTTAATACAAGTCTTTGCCTTTACGATAGTGTGTTATAGTTTTAAAAACAAAGCTTGTTGTAGATCTTATTTCTTCCACGGTGAACAATAGGCATGAAAAAGTTGTTGTCTTGTTTCGGATCATTATCACTATCATAATCATAAGCAGCATGATCTATATCACTATTCTTCTTTCTTGTTTCGAATAGGCCATCTATGGACCACGACGTTCAACTGTTACATTTAGAGTGGGCTTTGATGTTTGCCCAGTAGTTACGCATCCTCTGGCTGTGTTGTTCCCTCCTCTCCTGGGTCCAGAGGGCACCTGTTTTCTTTCTTGGCGGTTTGTCCTGGAACCTTAATTGCTGAAGCATCTTCCTGAGAGATGTCCGGTCTTTTAAGACTCTTTCCGTCCCTCCTAGTTCTTGCAGATCTTTGCTCACTTCCCACAACCATGGTGACTTGGTCTTCCGCTTTTGCCAGTAACCGAGGAGCTGATTGGTCAACCTGGTAGGATGCATCCTGTAGACGTGTCCACAAAATGCTAGACGTCGTTTTCTAACAACATCCGTGATTCTTTCACAGTACGTGTAGAGCCCTTGATTAGGCCGCCTTCTGTATTCATTACCTTCCTTAACAGGTTCCAATATCTTCCTCATTATCTTTCTCTCCTGTACTTCGAGTTTGTCCGTGAGTCCCTTCCGGTTGAATACTAGACATTCTGATGCATATAAGGCTTCAGGACGTATAACTGTCTGGTAGTGTCTCATTTTAGTCTTTCGGGAGAGACACTTCTTATTATATGTGTTCTTGGTTAGTTGATAAGCCATTTCTAACTTGTTAACTCGAGTTGATAATGCCCTTACTTCCGAGAGATTCGGTTCAAGCCATTCTCCTAGGTACTTATATCTGTCAGTTTTCTTGATCTCTCCCTGGTCCAAATGAAGTGTACAAGGAGATTCACTGATGTTTTTGATGTACTGTGTTTTTTCAAGTGACACATATAGTCCAACCTTAGCTGCTTGTTGCATGAGAACATTAAGTTGTTTCACAGACGTTTTTATTTAATGAGATAGAAGTGCCAGGTCGTCGGCAAATGCCGGGCAATCAACACTGAGCCCATTGCACTTGTGTCCCAAAGTGATACCACTTGGTACCCCCTGACTAGTTAGCTCCTTTCGCCACTCCCTTATCACCTTTTCCAGGGCACAGTTAAAGAGGAGAGGTGAGAGACCGTCTCCCTGTCTTACTCCTGACTTAATTTCAAAACTTTCAGAGAGGGTTCCTCTGAACTTCACTCATGACATGGTGTTCTTTAAAGTCTGGTGGATATGGTTATGTGTCTTCTCGTCTAGTCCTAGTTCTTGCAGGATCTTCATGAGAGTAGGTCTGTCAACCGAATCATACGCCTTCTTAAAATCAACAAAAATGATGACATATTTCTTACTAGCCATTTTTGCTTGCCGTAGCACTGATACCAGAGGATTAACATTTGTATAAGCATTAACAAGCAAAGTTTCACTGCACTCAGATGGTTAAATCGCAAGAAACGTCCATTTAAATATTTATACTTCGCGTCGCCGCCATGTTGGATTTGTGCTCACCAGGTTACTGAAAGTCATATAGATGAACTAGCCTTCATTTTGTGGGTATTTTTCAATCTATTCCTTTTGTGAATCTTTTCGTTCTAAATTCCCTTCTGTAAGAACATTTGATTTTCATCTTCACGATCACCCAAAATATTAGGGGCTGATAACCTCGATGTTAGACCCCTTAAAACAACAATTATCATCATTTTGTGGGTATCTACCGACCTACCTAGAGATCTCGGGTTTGAATCCCGGACGGGGTAGATATTTTTGCTACCAGATTATCATTTTAAATTTTGTAAATATTGTCAATTCAAATTACAGTACAGTAAGTATGTAGTTAGTTTTAGTTGTAAGTATGAAGTTAATTTGTTTATTAGATATATGTCATTGTTCTATTAGACTGTGGTGTGTGAGTGTGTCTGGTGAGGGTGCATGTGAGTGGGCCTGGTGACAGACTGTTTTAGTGGTAGTATTTGTTTGTTGGTGAAACTTTTGTATTTTTTTCGTTATTAGAATTTTGGTATTTAATTGTTAGTACAAGGTTAGTATTTTGTAGTAGAATTGCTCTTTACTTATTCTGAAAGGGAGTAGCAGCCTTTCAGAATAAATCAATTCTTTACTAGTCTAATAGACGGTTAAGATATTGATAATATAAGCCAACTAATGGCTACACTGCGTTCTGCTGCACGGCTGAAAGCAACGGGAAACTACAGCCATAATGCTATTCCCGAGGATATGCACCTCTCTATGCATAATTACATGTGATGATGGCCTCCTCCCTTGTAAAATTTCAATCCGGAGGTAAACTAGTCCCCCGTTCGGATCTCCGGGTGGGGACTACTCGAGAGGGGGTTAACATCACAGAAGTGACAAAGAGGAAATCTGACATTCTACGGATCGGAGCGTGGAATGTTAGAAGTCTGCTAGGAAGTGGAAAGTTAGAAAACTTAAAAAGGGAAATGGATAGGTTGAGGTTGGATTTGGTTGGGATTAGTGAAATGCGCTGGCAGGAAGAGCAGGACTTTTGGTCAGGAGACTATAGGGTCATTAGCACTAAATCAAACAATGGCCAAGAAGGGGTTGGTCTCATATTGAGTAGGAAACTTGGACAGCGGGTGGAATATTATGAGCAATACAGTGAACGGATTATTGTAGCAAAAATCAATACTAAACCTACGTGCACCACAGTGGTACAAGTCTATATGCCTACCAGTCAAGCTGAGGATGAGGATGTTGAAAAGGTCTACGAAGAAATAGATGACATTCTGAGGTATATCAAAGGTGAAGAAAATGTTATAGTAATGGGAGATTGGAATGCTGTGGTAGGAAAAGGGAGAGAAGGGAAGATAGTAGGAGATTTCGGATTAGGTGAAAGGAATGATCGAGGAAGCAGGCTGATGGAATGCTGCACCGAACATGAGTTTGTCATAGCTAACACCTTATTCGATAACCACAATAGAAGAATATACACATGGATGAGACCAGGAGATACAGGGCGTTACCAAATCGAGTTCATTATGGTCAAGCAGAGGTTTCGAAACCAGATTTTGGATTGTAAAACATATCCTGGTGCTGACATAAACTCTGACCACAATCTGGTTGTAATGAAATGCAGATTAAAGTTGAAGAAACTGAAGAAAAGTCAAAAGCCAAAAAGATGGGCAATAGACAGACTGAAAGTGAAGGATGTAAATGAAAGATTCAAGAAGAGTATAAAGGAAGGACTCATCAAAACCCCTAAACAAACTTCAATTGCAGACGAATGGGCACTTTTGAAGAATGAAATAACAAAATCCGCAGAAGAAAACATTGGTAGGAAAGAAAGAATAGGTAGAAAACCGTGGATCACTCAGGATATACTAGAATTGATGGATGAAAGGCGGAAACACAAGAATCTAAGAGATGAAAAGGGGAAAGCAGAATACAGACGTCTGAGAAATGAGGTTAACAAGAAGTGAAAGGAAGCGAAAGAAGAATGGTTGAAAGAGAAATGTGCAGGTATAGAAAATTGTCTGAAATTAGGAAAAGTAGACACAGCTTATCGAAGGATTAAGAATACTTTTGGGGAAAAGAAGACTAAGTGCTGTAATATTAAGGACACAAATGGAAAGCCTTTAACAGATAGGGAAGAAAAGGTTGAGAGATGGAAAGCTTACATAGAGTGCTTGTATCAGGGAAAGGAGATTGAGAATCATGTAATGGAAAGGGAGGAGGAAATTGATGAGGATGTGAAAGGAGATTTAATATTGAGATCAGAATTTGATAGAGCTTTGGAAGACTTAAGCCGGAACAAAGCACCAGGCATAGATGATATACCGATTGAGTTGCTACGCTGCATAGGAGATGAAGGTCTGATCAGGTTATTTCACTTGGTGTGTAGGATTTATGAGACAGGTGAGGTACCCCCTGATTTCAAGAAGAATGTTATCATCCCTATACCAAAGAAAGTGGGAGCTGACAGATGTGAAGATTACCGTACAATCAGCTTGATTACTCATGCTTCAAAGATCCTGTCTAGAATAATTTACAAGAGGATTGAAAGCCAGATAGAAACGGAGTTGGGTGAAGACCAGTTTGGTTTCAGGAGAAATGTAGGAACAAGGGAAGCTGTACTAAATCTTAGGCTGATTTTGGAAGGTAGAATAAGGAAAGATAAGAGAACGTTCATGGCATTTGTAGACTTAGAAAAGGCTTTTGATAACGTTGATTGGACTAAATTGTTTGACATTTTGAAATCTATTGGAATAAAGTACAGGGATAGGAGGGTGATATACAATCTATACAGAAACCAGACAGCAGTCATTCGAGCTGAAGGACATGAGAGAGAAGCTGGTATTTAGAAAGGTGTAAGGCAAGGCTGCAACTTATCACGCATACTTTTCAATCTTTACATTGAACAAGCAATGAAGGAAATTGGAAAAAAATTAAAGTGGGAGTGAAGATTCAAGGAGAAATAATTTCAACTCTGAGATTTGCTGATGACATCGTCATCTTGGCCGACAAGCCTGAGGATTTGAATGAGTTTTTGAATGGTATGGATTCCATCTTACGGAAGGAATTCATGATGAAAATTAATAAATATAAAACAAAAATACTGGAATGCAGCCGAAATAAATCAGAAACCTCCATGGAGATCAAATTGGCAGGTGAAAAGCTGAAGGAAGTAGGAGACTTCTGTTACTTAGGAAGCAGAATAACCAGTGATGGACGAAGCAAAGAGGATATAAAAAGTAGGTTGGCTCAGGCAAGGAAAGCCTTTCTACAAAAAAGGAATCTGTTGACATCGAATATAGATTTAGGTATTAGGAAGTCATTTTTGAAAGCCTTTGTCTGGAGCGTGGCGCTCTATGGAAGTGAAACTTGGACTATTGGTGCAGCAGAAAAGAGCAGAATTGAAGCATTTGAAATGTGGTGTTACAGGAGAATGATGAAGATCAGATGGGTAGATAGGGTTACAAACGAAGAGGTATTAAGGCGAGTGGGAGAGGAGAGATGTTTCTGGCGACTGCTAATGAAGAGAAGAGATAGGTTGGTAGGACACATACTAAGACACCCAGGAATAGCAAGCTTAGTTATGGAAGGAAGGGTCGAGGACAAGAACTGTAGGGGTAGACCAAGGTTAGAATATGTTAAACAAATAGCCTCGGATGTAGGGTGTGGTAGCTATGTAGAGATGAAACGATTGGCTCAGGACAGGGAGGCATGGAGAGCTGCATCAAACCAGTCAAAAGACTGAAGACTCAAACAACAACAGCACTGATTTCAAGTTCAGTATCCGTTCCGTACAAGAGCGTCCTTTTCTAAATCCAGCCTGGTATTCTCCTAGTCGAGTGTCTAGCTGGGGTCCAGCTCTGTTTAATAAGGCCTTAGAAAAGATCTTGTATGTCACAGGTACTAACGAGATTCCTCGATAGTTGTTGATGTCGGTCAAGTCTCCTTTTTTATGTAGGGGATGAATCAAAGCAGAGGTCCAGTCACTAGGCAATGTTTCAGTCTCCCAAATGTCATGGAAGATTTCTGTCAACTTGCCTATAGTCCTATTCCCAGCTTGTTTCCATAGTTCCGCTACAATTGAGTCTTCGCCTGATGCTTTGTTGTTTTTCAAGGACTTGATGATGTCTATCACTTCTTCTTTGGTTGGTGGTTGAGAGTTTGGTTGCCTGATGGTGTCTTGATAAGTGAAGAATGTGTCAGGTGATTCACAGTTAAGGAGATTCTCGAAGTACTTGGCCAGAAGGTGGCAATTGTCCATATCATTATAGGCTATCTGTCCATCCGGTCCTCTGAAGTGGAGGCTGGGAGGATTATAACGGCTGAGGTTCCGTTTAAAGCATCTGTAGAAATTTCTGGTGTTGTTCTTCTTGAAATCGTCATCCAGCTGAGTCAGTTGGTCCTTTGTGGACTGCCGTTTTACTTGTCGGATGATCCTGGCAGTTAACTTTCGTTGCTCTATGAACTTATCCCTGTTGTTTTGTGTCTTCTGTGAGTTCCACTTAAGCCAGGCTGCTTGTCTCTGTGTCACCGCTTCATCACAGGTAGTCGTCCACCAGGCATGCTTCTTCTGCTTCAGTAATGGCGCAATCTCCGTGGCAACTTTCACTAGGTTCTCCCTCACTTCATCACAGGTTTTACATTCCAGGATTTCCATTTTCTCCGTGAACTGGTTGCAATTTGAAAGTTTTTCTAAATCAAACTTAGTAAGTTTTTGTGACTGTTTTTTAGTATTCCGAGGTAGAAATCTTAGCTTGACCTTGGAGAGATAGTGGTCGGAGTCCAAATTTGCTCCTCTTAACACTCGAACATTCTGGATCTCTCTATGGGACTTCTTTGAGATGGCAACATGGTCTATTTGGAATTCTCCCAAGAGACAGTTAGGTGATGTCCAAGTCTTTTGCTTCCTTGGCAGTCTCTTGAAAGCCGTTGATTTCATTACCAAGTTGAAGGCCTTACAAAGTCCTACTAGGCGCTCTCCATTCCTATTTGTCCTTGTGTGGGCCGGGAAATCTCCCACAATGTCTCTGTACTTGCGTTCTTTCCCTAGCTGGGCGTTGAAGACACCGAGTAAGATGATTGTATGACGCTCTGGGACCTTGCATATGATGTCCTCTAGTTCTTCCCAAAACTTGTCAGTATTTTCAGGGTTACGCTTATTGTCCTCATTGATGGGTGCATGGACATTTACTACAGTGTAGACCTTGTTTGTGCACCGGAAGGTTATTAAATACACTCGACTATTGAGAGAGCTGAAGTCAATAACTGAATCCAGTATCTTATGGCTTACAATAAAACCAGTCCCCAGGTGTGGTACGTTCTTCATTTTCCTACGTCCTACCTTTCCTTTGAAAATATGGTTGCCTTGGGTGTCAAAGGCATGTTCATCAGTATATCTGGTTTCCTGTATTGCTGTGAGCAGTATCTTGTGATTAGTCAAAGTGTCTGTTAAATGCTTCAGTTTGCCTATCATAAGTAGCGAGTTAATGTTCAGTGTGGCGAAGTAGTTCTGTTGTTTATGTCTGATCTTGTTGTTAGTGGTTCCAGGACGCTCCGACCCCTCCTTAAAGCATGTTGGTGTGGGCTCTCCAGACTCCAAAGGCCCACTAACTCCGCCGACAGCGGAGGTGGATTTGATACCACCTGGGGTAGTTAATTCCGTGCGTTTACTTTCCATGCTTTAGTTGAAGATTGGTTAGGGGGATCAGAGGTTTAACCCCCTGATCAAGTTACTACTGAGGTTGTGAGCTCCAGTAGGTTTGAATTAGGGTTGTCTCCCGTAGATTGGTTGCCTTCCAAGGCTGAGGAGACCAATCTTCCCAATATTGGTTGTTCCGCCTTCCTTACCGTTGAGATGATGCCAACCATCTTCATCCGCCTCAGAAGCCGTTGTCCAGTTTTCACCTGTACCCTAGGCAGGGGCCCTTACAGGGTGCTATCAGCCGGGCCAGCTGAACCCCGGTTTTTTAACGAGGTTGTTACTCCTCCCGCTCCTCCTTCCTCGACTCTTGCAAGAAGAGGCCCCGGGCTTGCGACCGGTATAGCGGAGTTTATATCACTATTATTATAATCACCATAATTATCCTCAACATTATCCTCAACATTACTAAAACCAGTTAAATATTACTGTTCCTCTTTCTGTTTCTGTTCCTCTTCCACTTCCTCTACAGTGTCCTCATGTAGAGTCTGCGTGGCTTTTGATAATGTTAAGTGTTTTTTGGACATTGAATTATTTTCAATAGTAGTATTGTTTTGTAGTACTTGCTTTTTTTTAGCATTTTTAGGATTTTCTGTTGACAGCAACAATGTTTCAAGTAGTACACTACATTGATGATCACTGACCCTTAAAACCTCACTATTTTTATTTTTAGCTCACTGCGACATTGTTTTGAACGTTGTTTTGAAGAACGCCAAATAACAGTTCCATTTTTATTGGTTGTTTCACAATATATGAATATCCTTTATAGAATGCATGAGGCTTACCATACCTAGTCACTAATACTTCCATGTCAACTGTCAAGCATAGACTAAGCTCTAGTAAACACAACTTGACAATAAGAACAATAGTTTAATTTGGGAGCATATATGGATGCAAATGTGGGAAGCAAATAAAAGTGGGAGCAAATGTGTGAGCAAAAAGTGGAAGCAAAAAGTGGGAGCAAGAAATCGGGAGGCAAAAAGTGGGAGCAAAAAGTGGGAGCAAATGAGGGAGCATAGGAGGGAGCAAAAAAAAGTGGGAACAAAAATTGGGAAGCAAAAAGTGGCAAAAAAAGTGGGAGCAAAAAGTGGGAGCAAATGTGGAAGCAAACGTGTGAGCAACAAGAGGGAGCAAATATGGGAGCAAAAAAAGTGGGGAGCAATATGTGGGAGAAAAAAAAGTGGGAGGAAATGTGGGAGCAACAAGAGGGAGCAAATGTGGGAGCTAAAAAGTGGGAGCAAAAAGTAGGAGCAAAAAATTGAGAGCAAAAAGGGGGAGCAAAAAGTGGGAGCAAATGTGCGAGCACAAGAGGGAGCAAATGTGGGAGCAAAATAAAAGGGAACAAAAAGTGGGTAGCAACATGTGTGAGCAAAAAGTGGGAGCAAATATGAGAGCAACAAGAGGGAGCAAATATGGGAGCAAAAAACGTGGGAGCAAAAAGTGGGAGCAAATTTGAGAGCAAATATGTGGGAGCAAAAAAGAGGGAACAAATGTGGGAGCAAAAGAGGGAGCAAAAAGTGGGAGCAACTTTGACTGGTTGTTAAGACTTTTATTTCAACCAATGCACATGAATTAAATTTTGGTTGAGTAATCTGAGTAATAATAATATTATTATTAATAATAATAAAAATAATAAAATTTAAAAATTAAATTGTAATTATATTTTTCAACGGCTGGCTGCGTGGCTCAGGGGTAACGTTCTCGCTTGCTGAGCCCAAGGTTGCAGGTTCGAAACCTGGCGCAGTCAACTGGCATTTGAGGGTGCGCAAATGCGAGGGAGCCGTGTCAGTACATTTACTGGAACGTTAAAGATCCCCTTCGGGGCAAAATTCCGGCACCCCGGCGTCTCTAAAAGCCAGGGTAGTTAAAAGGGACGTAAAACCAATAACATTATTATTATTATATTTTTCAACGTTGAATTTTCAATGTACTGTCAAGAATAATAACTACATGAAACAGATTCAGAGAATTCTACAGTACTTTATGTTTAATCATTGGCTAGGAGTGATATAGAGCTAGCTGACCTAACTTAACCCCAGCTCACCTAATTTAACCTAACTTCACCTAAGCTAATGTTATACAAGTTGTGACTTGCTTTAAGACTGGCTATGACGTCACAGATGAATGGTGGTGGGAGGCTGGACATAACTTTTTATTAAACAAAAA
Organism: Meconema thalassinum; assembly: GCA_946902985.2. Taxonomy (NCBI): domain Eukaryota; kingdom Metazoa; phylum Arthropoda; class Insecta; order Orthoptera; family Tettigoniidae; genus Meconema; species Meconema thalassinum. Next base: position 243,828,022 of record OX336395.1, read on the forward strand.
ATATTTACCTTTCTTACCACACAGATGAATAGTGGTGGGGTGCCGGCAAAAAAGGTAATAATTTTTTAAAATAAAAAGTAATGTCCAGCCTCCCACCACCATTCATCTGTGACGTCATAGCAAGTCTTAAAGCAAGTCACAACTTGTATAACATTAGCTTAGGTGAAGTTAGGTTAAATTAGGTGAGCTGGGGTTAAGTTAGGTTAGCTAGCTCTATATCACTCCTAGCCAATGATTAATCTTAAAGTACTCTAGAATTCTCAGAATCTGTTTCATGTAGTTGTTATTCTTGAAAGTACAGTACTTTGAAAATTCAACCTTGAAAAATATATTTACAATTTATTTTTTAAATTTTATTATTTTTATTATTATTATTAATAATAATATTATTATTACTCAGATTACTCTACCAAAATTTAATTCATGTGCATTGGTTGAAATAAAAGTCTTAACAACTGGTCATGGTTGCTCCCAGTTTTTGCTCCCTCTTTTGCTCCCATATTTGTTCCCACTTTTTTGCTCCATATACTTGCTCTCACATTTGCTCCCACTTTTTGCTCCCACTTTTTTTGATCCCACATTTGCTCCCTCTTGTTGCTCCAACATTTTCTCCCACTTCTTGCTCCCACATGTTGCTCCCCACTTTTTGCTCCCACTTATTTTGCTCCCGCATTTGCTCCCTCTTGTTGCTCACACATTTGCTCCCACTTTTTGCTCTCAATTTCTTGCTCCTACTTTTTATTCCCAGTTTTTTGCTCCCACAATTGCTCCCTCATTTCCTCCCACTTTTTTTGCTCCCACATGTTGCTTCCCACATTTTTGCTCCCATATTTGCTCCCTCTTGTTGCTCACACATTTGCTTCCACATTTGCTCCCACTTTTTGCCCCAACTTTCTGCTTCCCAATTTTTGCTCCCACTTTTTTTTGCTCCCACATTTGCTCCCTCACTTGCTCCCACTTTTTGCTCCCTCTTTTTGCTCCCAATTTGTTGCTTCTACTTTTTGCTCCCACTTTTTGCTCCCACAATTGCTCTCTCTTGTTGCTCCCATATTTGCTCCCACTTTTTTTGCTTCCACATTTGCTGTCACCTTCAAGTTAGGCTAAGTTAGGTTAGGTTAAGTTAGGTTAGGTTAGGTGAAGTTAGGTGAGGTTAGGTTAGGTGAAGTTAGGTTAGGTTATAACTAAGTTTATTATTTGTGCTCCCACATTTGCCCCACTTTCACGTTAGGATAGGTTAGGTTAGGTGAAGTTAGGTTAGGTTAGGTTAGGTTAGTTTATGTTATAACTATGTTCATTATTTGTGCTCCCACATTTGCTCCCACTCTTTGCTCACACATTTGTTCCCACTTATTTTTGCTTCCCACATTTGCATCCATATAAGCTCCCACATTAAACTATTGTTCTAATTGTCAAGTTGTCTTTACTAGAGCTTAGTCTATGCTTGACAGTTGACATGGAAGTATCAGTGACTAGGTATGGTAAGCCTCATGCATTCTATAAAGGATATTCATATATTGTGAAACGAACCAATAAAATGGAACCGTTATTGGCGTTGTTCAAAACAACGTTCAAAAAAATATCGCAGTGAGCTAAAAAGTAAAAATAGTGAGGTTTTAAGTGTCAGTGATCATCAATGTAGTGTACTACATGAAACATTGTTGCTGTCAAAAGAAAATCCTAAAAATGCTAAAAAGCTAGTGCTACAAAACAATACTACTATTGAAAATAATTCAATGTTCAAAAACCCTTAACATTATCAAAAGCCACGCAGACTCTACATGAGGACACTGTAGAGGAAGAGGAACAGGAACAGGAACATGAACAGGAATATCTAACTGGTTTTAGTAATGTTGAGGATAATGTTGAGGATAATTATGGTGATTATAATAATAGTGATATAGATCATGCTGCTTATGATTATGATAGTGATAATGATCCGAAACAAGACAATAACGTTTTCATGCCTATTGTTCATCGTGGAAGAAAAAAGATCCACAACAAGCTTTGTTTTTTAATCTATAACACACTATCGTAAAAGCAAAGACTTGTATTAAGTGTGCTTTTTATTGTCATAATCAGTATACTCTGCAATGTTAAATAGTCTGACTTCTGTAGAAAATAAAACAACATTGTACCATTATATTCATTTATTTACAAACTTTATATACGATTTTTTGCTTTCATGATAATATTTTTAAGACAATACCAAACACTAAAACATTATTATTCTATACACATATTTTTCCTTCAGTCCATTGTCATGACTTATATCTTTCATTATTATTTGACATTTTTTAAATTTAATTAAAACGAACCATGCATCTATTGTTTTTAAAACCTTCATAAATTAAGTGTACAGGTTGTACAGCATTATTGACTTCATCAAAAACACTCTCCGACATATCATTAAACCGTGTAGGCAGAAATGTCTCAAAGTTTTCACATACACAAAGTACACGATCACCATATGCTGTTTTCAATTTCCGAATCTTGATAATGCGGAATGGAATATGCGTTGGCAATTCGCTGAGCTTCTTTGTCTCTAAGCCACATGCTTGACCCACAGCATTCAAAACATTCATTGTACTAGTCTATAAACAAAAGAAAAGCATATCTATTACACTCGAAAACAGCTTTAATAATATTGTGCAATTAGGGATTTTGCACAATGCATGGCTAATAAATTTTACTATTTATGCAAGAAATGCCCTAACTGTAGCAGAAACTGCTTTTCTGCATATAGCACAAGTGTTGATTTCTAAAGCACACTTGACACAGGCTATCATGTGTCCACAAGCCAAAATTATAATACCTAGTTCATCTTGATAACAAATTTTACATAATTGTTGGTCACACTTTTGTATCTGTTCGTGAGACAAGTCTTTTTTTTTTAGCCTCTTGTATTTGCTTCGCATGTTCTAACTCTAAAGGCACTTTTATATCTTGTGCTGCAATCACGTTTTCTTCACAAATTCCTGACCTTTAAGCAACACCATGTATTTACAGTTAGGTAACCAACGAGCGTGTTGCACAAAAGGGTCATCAGTCATTTGCCAATCCTTTAAAGCAAATCCACAATAAAAACATATTGTTTTATCCCCTTCACCAATATAAAAAATCCAGCTTCACTTAGCTGTGTGGTAACGTGTTTTAATATTAATGGCCAAACATTTTATAAGATTCTAAACGATTTTCAACAGAGCTGTACTCTGGGTGTGCTAGTGCTTTAGTCTTGCAAACTCCCAATTTTTCAAAAGCACATGCCAATTCAACACTGTCTATGGCATATGTACCACATATATCGACACTACCGTTGATGGGTGGTAATACATCATTATTATTTATTTGTGATTCATCTACGTAAGTAGCGGCCAATGGTCTTGTGGATCGATAAAATGGATACACTGGTAGGTTACCAACTTGTTTTCCAAGCATGTAAGGTCAAGAAGGAGACCATCTGAATGGTCTCTAAAGGGATCATCCCCTTCTTCCCAGTGTGAAAGTTCAATACGACAAAACACACAGCGCACCACATCTTCTCGGTTCAAGTAAATAAAACGGCTTTTGCAAGTTTATGTGTCGACAAAAAACCTACAGGCCAGGATTCAAATGTTAACCAACGATCATGTTCTGATTTTAAATTTAACCCACGTGGTAAACCAACTTGCTCACTTGTTGTGTTTGGTACTAACGCCATGTATTATAATAAACCTTTTTTTAATTGCAAGTTATTAACGTTGCACAAGAGCACAGAGTACTTTAAAGCCTCACTGTCTGTTCACTACGTTAATGGCGCATGACCACACCTAAAAACAAACAAAATAACCCATCGCTCACTCAATCAATCAATCAATCAATACTTGTAATTAAACTTTAACGTTAATTGACATTAACATATCCAAACACCATTAAAAATAAACTGTATGTTGGCACTAACAGTGACCCATGCACTTATTTTCTTTTTATAAAGCTTTAGTCATTTACATCCCCCTTTAACCAATATATAAACAAAAATGTATGTCATGTCAGTTTGTTCAGATTATCTTGTTGACACCTGTGGATATTTGTTGAATCCATAGGGCCATAAATTAATTATTTTTTATTTATTTAGAAAATCCAATATGGCCTGGTACTATTCCCAGTCAACATCCAATATATTCTTGTACCGTTTGTCAATACATGGCCATTATTCAAGAAAGCAATCATTGTACCAGTCATTTACAGGTAATGAATATTTTTTGTCTATGGTTTTTCATTAGTGGTAATAATGGAATAGCATTTTTAAGTTAGACTTACCTGAGTTTTCAATAGTTCACTGCCTGGAAACAATGGCTGTACTCTGCTGCGTCTTGGGTTTTAAGCAAGTGCTACAGTGGTAAGGCTTTTCTTTCCAAGTTTCTAAAAATAAATAAATTACACCGCTATAAATACCTAAATTGAGGTTAATACATACATTTCATAAAATAAAATTGTCATCATCTTGTATAGTTTCCAGCCCCAGGCTGGGTCTGTTTGGAACATAAGCCTCGCCACTTAGTTCTTTCTTCCCACCACCTCTCCGCTGTCACTCTGGTCCAGTCCTCGCCTCTCTTCTTGACACATTCCTCCACTCCTTTCAGCCATCTATCTCTTGGTCTTCCCCTTGGTCGTTTCTTCTGCATCTGCATCTCATGTATACTCTTGGGAATCTTCTTCTCATCCATTCTCTTTAAGTGTCCATACCACCTCAGTCTTGATGTCTAAATCCTACCTTGCAGGGGCTCCTCTTTCACAATTTCCCTGACTTTTTCATTCCTCACCCTGGCTCTTCTTGTTACTCCGATCCTACTTCGCAGGAACTTCATTTCACCTGCCTGCATTCTGCTTATGTCTCTTTTCTTCATTGTCCACGTTTCTGAAGCATAGGTCAGTATCGGCATATAGTAGCTTCTGTATAACACTTCCTTGCTTTTTTGTGGGACATCTTTATTCCACACTAAGCTCCTAATGCTTCTCAGAAATGCTTCTGCCTGTCTGCCACGTTCCGTAATCTCTCTGTCATTTCTCCCATTTTCCTCCACTATACTTCCCAAGTACTTGAGTCTTTCCACCTTCTTCAGCTGTCCACCTCCAAGTGTTATCCCACTCTTTGGTCTGTCCTTTTTCCTGGTCGTTAACAGGATCTCACATTTACTGATGTTGAACTTCCATCCGTACTCTGCCACTGTTTCATCCCAAGCCTCCAGTTGCTCCTGAATTTCCTCCTCCTTGTTTCCCCAGACCATGAGATCATCTGCAAACACCATTGCTTTCATCTTATCTTCTCCTATCTTTCCTGCTATCCGTGTCATTACCTCGTCCATAACCACAATAAAGAGAAGGGGTGACAGCGCACTACCCTGTTTCAGGTCACTCATTTGTCTGAACCAGTCTGTTCTTTCCCCTCCAACTTTCACACAACTCACACTTCCACAATACATCTCCTTCACTCTGCCTACAGTCTCTTTTTCCACTCCCATGTTTTCCAATGCTTTCCAAACCTTGTCCCTACACACACTATCATAGGCCTTTTCGATGTCCAGGAAGGGCATCAGCAGATCCTCTCCAAATTCGTAGTGGTGTTCCAGGAGCTGTCTCACTGAAAATATGAGATCCACTGTTGATCTCCCAGGTCTTAATCCATACTGCTCCTCTCACAATTTTCTCTCCACTTTGGCTCGTATTCTACTTTCTAATATCTTTTCATATATCATGGCACAGTGTGGTATGAGTGTGACTCCCCTGTAATTTCTGCACTCCTTTCTGCTTCCCTTCTTAAATATTGGGACAATTAACCCTTTCTTCCAATCTTCTGGGGTCTTTTTCTCCTTCCATATCACCCTCATCACACGGTACAGCCACTGTTTCACAACCTCCCATGCTGCCTTCACCATTTCAACACTCACTTCATCCACATCTGGTGCCCTTCCTCCTTTCATCTTGTCTATAGCCATTTCCAGTTCTCTCCAAGTCAGGTCTTTTTCCATTACGGAGTTGTCTTCTCCATCTTCTAATACATTGTCTTCCTCCCTATGACCATTTGGATTCAGCAAATCCTCAAAGTACTCTTTCCACACTGTCTTGAGTGCCTCATTGTTGTGTACCTCATTTCCGTTTTTGTCCATCATTACCACATCCTCTCGCAGACCTCTTCTCTTACTTTTGACCATCCCATAAAGTACTTTCTTATTTCCTCTGCTGTCTTCCTCCATCATCTCTGTCCACTTTACCATCCTCTTCTTCCTCTCCTCTGCGACAATCTTCTTTTCTTCTTTCTTCTTTATCTTATAATCTTCCCTTGTCAGATCAGTTCTTTCCTGGAACCACACTCTGAAAGCCTTGTTCTTCCTTCCCACCGCTTCTTTTACTCTCTCATTCCACCATGGTGTCTCTTTACATCGCTTTCTGTTGCTTGTTCTTCCACATACTGCCACTGCAGCTTCCACCATTGTGTTTTTGAATTGCTTCCATTCCTCTTCCCCTGTTTTAGGATTGTCTGTTGGCATCCTTTCCCTTACTATATTCTGGAATTCTTCCTCGACTTCCTTTTCCTTGAGTTAAAAAGCTTTATCCACACCTTAAGTTGAAAGCCTCCCAACTACGTGAGCCAAACACGGTGGTGACGATAAGTTTTGAAATAACATGCACAAGGTTATGCACCTCAAAAATATATAATAATCCACTTACTTCTCTTTTGGAACATAATACCTTTTACCAAATCTTCACAAACTCCATTTAACCACATTTGGCCTCATATAGAAATCTACGACATATAGGTTTGCTTCACATAAAGTTGCCTCAACAACATATATAAACAATAAATAAGGAGCAACTAATATTTCTTGCCGACATGACCACTTAGGTATCCGTTTCAAACCGAAGTACAGACCATCACACACCCCAGGTGTAAACGAGAACCAACCTCATCTTTCTGCCACATTTTACATGAAAAATTAAATAATTTAAAGGGAAACTATTCCATATCGATTCATATTTTGGTAGAGCCACTTACGACGAGGTTTACGAAGCAAGACATCCGATTGAGTAGCTAGAAGCTACTCAATATACGAAAATAGCAGCAGACTACATGATGTTATGTCCTTTTCAGATCATGTCCCAACACACATTCATCATTGTATCGAAAATACTAACAGTTGTTACTAAGGGAACCATCTTAACTTGGCAAGGAAGACTACCATTCTACACGCGGATGAGATTACTGTCTTCACCACCAGATGAATACGACCCAGTTATAAACTTCACCAGGCGCTGCTGCACTCTAGCGCAGATAAAGAGCACTACCTCATCTCAACTCCAGAGAATTTGCATGCAGCTGTCAAAATCAAGTGTACTTACGGTCGAGGCGAGTTAGTATTGTAACACAAATCAAATAATATAAAAAAATGAAACAAGTTAGTCTAAAAAAATAATCTCTCCTTCACTTGCAGTGGCTTGTTACTGTTTCCTTCTAGTGGGCCCAATAGCGCAATGGTTTCTTGTATCTCTGACATGAAAGGTATACCGGTTATCTGCAAATAAATAAATAAATAAATAAATAAAAATCATTAATTACTTAATCAATAACTACAAATTTAAGGTTCATTAGAATGACATTATTAAAATGATCATTCATAGGTACTTACCAAGAAAAACGGATTTTTCTTCCAAAGTTCAGTTCAGGGCTCTACTGTATACGTCCGTGTGCTAAAATGGCAAGTGCATGACTAACGCAATCGTTATCAGTTAGCCTAGCAACAGAGAGAGTTGCATTTTCTCAGCGTTTTGACCTTGAAATGTTGTCTCTTTCACACGTGTTCCCACGCCTCTTTACATTCCTCAATCTGAATAAGATTCATGTACCTTATACTAGTTTCATGTTTTTAATAAGGAACCAAAATGGCTGCCTATTATACATCGGTAGTCTTACTGTCTCAGAACCAAAATGGTGGTCTCTGCTTAAACAGCACACCTGCTAGCCAACACGAGGCAAATAAGCTGATATCACACTTCCTGCTGACGTAGACATTTTTTGTCTTATCAGCAGTCCCTCTCAAGAGTCCTCTAGCTAGGTACAATATTCAGTCTCCAGTGAGCAAGACTGTGTGTGTGTGTGTGTTAGCATTGAAAACATGTGTGTCTTCTTCTTATTATTATTATTATTAAACATTTTACTGTAATAATAATAATTACTAGCAAGCGGCCATTCCCAATACATGATCATGTTAACCACATACTTTCACGCTAAAACACATGACTTTACCCAGTTCAATATTTAGTCTATAACATTTCAGGCCAATGACCTTACCGTTTTGGCTCTTTGCATATATGCACATGACTTGGTCAAGCAAATGTTATAGGTTTCCATATTCTAAAAGCATTTACTGTGCCAGACAGCAGTCTCGCTTAATACCGTTTACTAGCATGCTAAAGAACCCCTTCAGGGGTAAAAACATAATTCTATCACACTTAACACATTTTCAAATATTCAACTCCATCCGTCATAGGAAATGTCACAAAACCAACCGTCACAAGCTGCCCCGCCATCCCACCAAAAAAGCAATTCATTTCTTTCGGGCATGGTCACCGAGATCGCCAACGTCTAAAAATCACTTGGTCATATCCTACAACCGTCTGTTGTGTCAGAGAGCGATCTCGCTCATCACCGTTAATTAAAACGTTAAAGATCCCCTTCAGGGATCAGCAATCTTAACATTCTTGTCACATTTCAAAATATTCGCCTTCATTCATGTCATAAGAAAAAATATCGAAAAGCGATCCCTCGTTTTGCCATACATCGCCCCCGTCGAAATAGCAATTTCCCGTATCCACCATGGCCAATCATAGCCTCGTTGGAACATGTGTCAAGCGCTATAAACACGCTTTTATTTAAAAATAAATAAAAAATAAAAAAATAAAAAATTACAAATGCCTAGTTTTTTGTCCTAGGTACTTGACATTTATTTTGCGGGTAGAGGGGGTCAGGGCCATTCATTTGTGTCAAACAATTTTTTTGTAAAGTTCCTAGTTTCCAATATAGTAAAAATTCAAAATTTCAGTGTTTTCAAAATTCTCAAAAATAAAATAATTATTATTATAAAAAATAAAGGCCATAGAGACCATTGGTTTGAACTATTGAACAACCTTCTATCATGTTTGGTTTTCAAACTATCGCCTACTTTCGAAAACAACATTTTTCAAAAAAAATTGAAAAATATAACGAGTGGTATTTAGGAAAGAGGACGTCAGCTCGAGTCCAACGACACCTCATTTGTTAAATTCCGACCATTCGTTCGCCAATGATCACCAATGTTCGCGAGAATGTAGGCTATCATTTTGTTTTTCCTCCTACACCCTTGAAACTTGCTGCCCTCCTAGGAGGCATACCCACCTTTCATTAACGTCAAATAAACTTTTTTTTCCAAAATTCACGTTTTCCAAAACAGCACCAATCCAAAAAACAAACATTTTCAATGCTTAGCCAAGAGAACGTCAACCCAACGCCAACAATACCTCGTTCGTTAAAATCCGACCACGCGTTCGAGAGATATCGCCCAAAGTTTATATGAAAGTAGGGGGTGGCTCAGAAATCTCTGTACCCCACTTCTGCACAGTTTTAGTCCGAGAGACTTGAAATTTATTTTGGGGGTAGAGGGGGTCAGGGCCATTCATTTATGTCAAACAATTTTTTTTTGTGTAAACTCTTTAGTTTCCAAAATATAAAAAATTCAAAATTGAACTTATTTCAAAAAACATCAAAAATAAAAAAGGTTTATTATAAAATATAAAGGACATAAGGACCATTCGTTTCAAGCACGGCACAACGTTCTATCGTGTTTGGTTTTTAAACTATTGCCTATTTTCAAAAACAAAATTTTTCAAATTTTTTTTGGAAAATATAACGAGTGGTCCATTGGAAAGAGGGCGTCAGCCCGAGTCAAACGATATGTCGCATGTCAAAATCGGACCATGGGCTCGCGAGATATCAGCTTTGCCGCTGAATGTATTGCGGGTTAGTATGTTACGTCAGAGGGAGAGGTGGGGGGTTTAAACCGGCCTTACCCCTCTACTTACGCCTGCATCATTTCCAATCCTCATCTAATTACAAATACACACACTACTGCAGTCATCACAATAATACATGCTATAACACAAATCCTATACACCACGATATCTAAACCCTCAAATGAAATGCACATGTACTTCAAATTGGCAGGTGAAAAGCAAAGGGAAGTAGTAGACTTTTTGCTGCTTAGGAAGCAAAATAATTAGTGATGGACGAAGCAAGGAGGATATATTATGAATTGCAGCCAATGGTCATAGCTGGGCATTTTTGATTTAACGCCTGAAGTTTCCCAACAAGATCAATTTCAAGTAGGTCAAACTTTGGATACCAAATGCTACTGTCACTAACTCTTAGTGGCGAACGTTGAAACTTAATAGAGCGTTACTAATTAACCAAATATAGCTTATACATTTTACTACACCCTACCAACTGCAGTGGTAGGTTCTTCTGCGTGGAACAAATGTATGACATGGGACCGCAGGCTTTACTCACCCTCCGAAAGAAGGCATACTAAAGGAATTAGCACTTTAAAAAAACGACGACTTCGGCTGGGTTTGAACCCGCTATCTTGAACACAGCTATTAACTACACTACCGAAGCCGCTACATTGACATAGGGAATCACGCATAATCCAGAAACATTATGTACATGGGTTTAAATAGTCACAATATCGGAAAAGCCCTGAAGTGTGACCCTGTTGCTAATTGGTTAGCTTGGCAGACTTTGACCTAGGGATTTAGCTTTCACTTCTAGGGATTTTAATTTGTTACGGAAATAGGAAACATAATTATGGAAAGAACGGTTGAGGCTAAGAACTGCAGTGTAGTTAACGGTTCGAATATGCTAAACAGATTGTCTTAGTTGTAGCTTACCATAGCTTGAGCAGGGAGTAACTGCCAACCTTGTGAAGAAAACTGAGACGTGATATGCCCATTTCTACCTCAGTCATATTGTATCATGGTTTTACCACTTTTATTTAAGGCAAATGCATGGATGATTCTTAACTTAAGGTTATGACTGCCTCCTTCCCAATCCTCACTTGAGTTAAAAAATCTGTACACCAATAACTATGCAGGAATCATTTAACTATTGGTTCTTCATTATTGGAGTCGTTGCTCACGATTTGACGCACACGGCTAGCTCATGTTATAACTACATAGGGTACAAACGAAGAGGTATTAAGACTAGTGGGATAGGAGAAATGTTCCTGGCGACTGCTAATAAAGAAAAGAGATAGGTTGGTAGGACACATACTAAGAAACCCAGGAATAGCAAGCATAGTTATGGAAGGAAGGGTCGAGGGCAAGAACTGTAGGGGTAGACCAAGGTAAGAATATTTTAAACAGATTGCCTCAGATGTAGGGTGTGGTAGCTATATAGAGATGAAACGATTAGCTCTGGACAGGGAGGCATGGAGAGCTGCATTAAACCAGTCAAAAGACTGAAGACTCAAACAACAACAACAACAACATGTTTTTGATTTAGACAATGTCAAAAGTTCATAATTGCGAAACACGATTTTTTCATTACATATAACAAGGCTGTATACCTTAACCCAAAGCATAATGTATTAACATTCAAATGTATACAATCTCATAAACTATACTAATTTACACTTAACCTAATCAGGAAATAGGTTTGTCTCTTTTCATTTTCTTATTTCACACACATTGCAATTTGCCAATTAACAGTTTTTAAAAATGTCAGTTTAAGGTTTTGAATTTTGTCAACATGGAAACATGGATTTTCCAATTTGTTGTTTGCACATTTGTCAATTTTACAATTTTCCATTTACAGTTTTTAAAATGTCAGTTTTAAGTTTTTGAATTTCATAATATGGAAACATGGATTTTCCAAATTGTTGTTTACACATTATTTTGTCAATTAAACGAGTACCCTTCTACATTTTTTTTAAATTCAGTTCTAAGTTTTTCAATTTTTGTCAATATGGAAACATGGATTTACCAATTTTGTGTTTTACATGTTTTTCATTCTTAGTCCTTGTACAAAGTTCATACACACATCAAAAAAAGTTTTGCATCACCTCGGTTCCCAGATCTCCGGCATATAGACGTTGACTGTGTATATTGTATCCAAGATACAGTCCCTTTGACTGTTCATAGATGTCACTAAAACTGCTCAAAGATGTAAACAACCATGCATGAGCAGGGCCTATTAGACGGAGGGGGTACGACAGCCGATCAGTTCCAGTCATTCCACCAGGACGAAGGTACGCTGCTCATGTTGTCTGTAGTTCTACCATGCCTAGAAGGTCAATACCGCAGTTCGATCGCGTCCGCATTGTTACTTTGTGTCAAGAAGGGCTCTCAACAAGGGAAGTTTCCAGGCGTCTCAGAGTGAACCAAAGCGATGTTGTTCGGACATGGAGGAGGTACAGAGATACAGGAACTGTCGATGACAGGCCTCGCTCAGGCCGCCCAAGGGCTACTACTGTAGTGGATGACCGCTACTTACGGATTGCCGCTCGGAGGAACCCTGACAGCAATGCCACCATGTTGAATAATGCGTTTCGTTCAGCCACAGGACGTCGTGTTTCAACTCAAACTGTGCGCAATAGGCTGCATGATGCGCAACTTCACTCCCGACGTCCATGGCGAGGTCCAGCTTTGCAACCCCGACACCATGCAGCGCGGTACAGATGGGCCCAACAACATGCTGAATGGACCCCACGGAATTGGCATCACGTTCTCTTCACCGATGAGTGTCGCATATGCCTTCAACCAGACAATCGTCGGAGACGTGTTTGGAGGCACCCTGGTCAGGCTGAACGTCTTAGACACACTGTCCAGCGAGTGCAGCAAGGTGGTGGTTCCCAGATGTTTTGGGGTGGCATTATGTGGGGCCGACGTACGCCACTGGTGGTCATGGAAGGCTCCGAAAAAGCTTTACGATACCTGAATAACATCCTCCGACCCATAGTGCAACCATATCGGCAGAATATTGGAGAGGCATTTGTCTTCATGGACGACAATTCTCGACCTCATCGTGCACATCTTGTGAATGCGTTCCTTCAAGATAACGACATCGCTCGACTACAGTGGCCAGCATGTTCGCCAGACATGAACCCTATCGAACATGCCTGGGATATGTTGAAAAGGGCTGTTTATGGACGTCTTGACCCACCAACCACTCTGAGAGATTTACGCCGAATTGTCGTTGAGGAGTGGGACAATTTGGACCAACAGTGTCTTGATGAACTTGTGGATAGTATGCCACGACGAATACAGGCATGCATCAATGCAAGAGGACGTGCTACTGTGTATTAGAGGTAGTGGTGTGTACTGCAATCTGGACCACAAATGCTGAAAGTCTAGCTGTATGATGGTACAACATGCAATGTGTGGGTCTCATGAGCAATAAAACGAGCTGAAATGTTGTTTGTGTTGATGTCTATTCCCTTTGTATTTAAAGGTTCCGGAACTCTTGGAACCGAGGTGATGCAAAACTTTTTTTGATGTGTGTATTTGCATCAGGAGTGAGAGGTGGATAGTAATTTTTTTAGCGTATGGCTTTTAGTGCCGGGAGTGTCCGAGGACATGTCCGGCTCGCCAGTTTTGTAGCTGCTTCGAGACGGACTAGGGGTTGGAAGGTAGCGGCTGTGGCCTATAGTTAGGGACCAACCCTGGCAATTGCCTGGAATGAAGATGGGAAACCACAGAAGACCATCTTCAAGGTTGCCGCCGGGGGGATTTGAACCTCCTCGCCTCCCGGATGAGAGCGACTGCCAGCAGTCATGCCGTAACGACCACCGCTAACTCACCCGGTACATGGAGAGATTAAGATCATCAAAACATGCTATTTAAGTCATTTTGATCTGTGGATGAAACAGGAAGCCACCAAATGGAAGATTCTTGATGAATTATAAGATGATGTTGATACTCCAAGCTATGCACCAGGCATGCACTGATGTTGAGACTTTGGAGCTGATTTCACATAAATTCATTATTTTCCTGCAAAAGGAACATTATCTCAGAAACTATTACTGATATCGTTTTAAAATATGCATGACTCTTTTGTAAGAGCTATAAAAACTAACATATTGCAAAATTTATGAAGAGGGTTAAAAGAAATCATGAGAAAAAATGCAAAATATTTTGCATTATTTAAAAAGAAAAATCTGAGGGCCATTTATTTTCAATATCTTAGCATCCATACAACGGCAGTATACTTGTTTATAATACATAAAAAATTCAAGTGTCTGTGTCAAACAGTTACTGTAAGCGAGAAAATGTTCCTTAAATGTGATGTATTTTAACATTGTAAAGATAGGGCTTTCCGTATACCCTTTGAATTATTCTGATAATATTGAACACTTAAGGATGTTTGATATTATTTATAACAAATAAGATATTGACTGAAAGTAACTAACTGTATTATTATTAATTAATAATGAAAAGTATTATTAAACATTATAGCCATGAAAATCAACGAAATTATAATGAAACATGCATTTAACAAAATTAAATCTAACTGAAGTATAAAATTGTTGAGTAACATAAGAATTTGCAGCATGTCTATTTAAAGCATATTTGAAGCTATATCTGATATAAACCTGGTATTGAAATTATTGAAGCATACACATATTTTACGGTATTTATAAAATACTAGCTCTTAAGCCCGGCGTTGCTCGGGATCACAATTGGATGTTGGGATGTCGTAGCTTTGCTCGATGTTTCGTATTGTGTACAACCCGGAGGAAGGTCTTTGTTATAATGAGCAATATTTTGCCAATGAAAGTCGTTGTGCGTGCTTTTTATCTGATTAAAGTTGTGTTGAAATTGTTAAGTAGGCGGATACGACGGCTCTATACTGCTTGTAACTTATAATAGATTAATCCTGAAATTTCGCAAATATAACTGAATATTTAAGGAGTCCTTTTAATCTTAGTATGCATTGAATTACTGATCGTGTGGCCTCCAGAGAGGCCGAGTGCAGGTCTTTCTAGTTGACACCCGTGGGCGACCTGCGCATCGTAATGAGGATGAAGTGATTATGAAGACGTCACACACACCCAATTCCCGAGCCACGAGAATTAACCCAGGGAGATTAAAATCCCTGATGGCTCGTCCGAGAATCGAACCCGGGGCATTTCAGGCAAAGCCTAGTGCGCACACCATTTAGCCATGGAGCCGGACTTAGTATGCATTATTAACCTATTACATTTTAAGGGCCAATGAATTTATTTTCGTCATTGTATTGACCTTGCGTGTATTCTCGAACAGCAACATTTCAAGAGGATAAGAGCAGTCCGCAGATAATCTCTTAGAATCCCAGCTTCATAATAATATATGCATTTGATTAGGGGAATAACGATCCCTACAAGAAAGTACATAATAAATATCATCTAAGAATCTATATATCCATCCACACTTAAATAAGGACCACTCAAATGAGTGCAGAGACACATTGTGGCCATGAGACGAACTAAACCTATTCAGAACACCATATCACCCAGATGACCAAATCTGGAGATGAAAGCAAATCACAAAAGGACCCAGGTTCTGTATGATGACGAACTTTGACGACAACAATTAGAAGATTGGTAACAAATCAACTCTGAAGCTACATTCACCAAAAATATCCTACTTCAGATAAAATCAATATTGAAACACTCGTAGACAAAAAGCAACACACGTTGTAAAAAAAATCACTAAAACAAGGAAAGAATCAAATAAAGTATGCATAAAGACAAGGAAAATAACATTTTTTTCCCCGCTGTTACTGTAAAATAACGAATCCTCGCCAATTCTGTAAGTCCACATCCTAGTGATGACGTCCTTAAGTAAAATTATAAAGCTTGTGGGGCATGTAAATTCAGTATTTGTGCCAAAGGGCCTAAATAAAGGGAATGGAGAGGGCTGTCCGAATTTTAAAGTAGAAGGTGTTATACGTCTTGTTCCAAATGGTAAGTACGTAAAATTCGGTTCAGATCAGTGAAACGGTGTAGATTTGTGTCAAAGAGCCTAGATGAAAGTAATGGAGAGGGCTATCTACAATTATTGCTGCCAGAAACCTCCCTTGGGGTGTGCACTACAACTCTCCAAAATTTCAATGCAATCGGTTAAACGGTGTCGGAGTCCATTAACGTCGGACAGATTTACATTTCTATTTTTATATATAAGAAGAGTTAGTTATTGTTGTTTTAAGGGGCGGAACTACGAGGTCAACTGCCCCATATAAGAAGAGGATCTTTAAATATGTATGGTGCTTTTATGTTAAGTTAGCCTGGCTCACTTCATTGTTTTTAGAACAGTTTATACTAATTATTTTATCGATACGGAACCAGAATGAACCTTTCAAGTACCTAAATCAATGTAGCGAGCTAGGCTAAATTAGCTAAAGAGCACGATACAAATTTAAAGATCTAAAGATTATTTCATATCGGCTGATGAAGGGGCCAAATCTAATAATTAGGCCCTGAAACATGTTCCACCAAAAACCAGACACTGATCATATTTTATAAAATTTTTGATAAGGCGGAACCATTAACCTGTTTATACTAATGGTCGTTTCTGTTGCGAAGTTATACTAATTACTCTTTTAGGAGACACTTGTCTCTGGAATATTTAAGAAAGGCCTACCCTCTACTTCTTATTTCATAAGTTGAACGTCTGAAAACAAACCCACAATTCAAAATAATAATGAAAATATTCACTGACGATTCATTACCAATGAAAGTGAAATGGAGATTCACGGACCGGAATTGTGTTGTGCGTTAGCTTCAATGCCATTTTAACTCGTGGAGGCCCTATGTAGGAAATCAATATTTATCAGAAAGTTGGTTGAATTTTTTAAAAAAATATTAACTTTTTACGACCAGCAGCCATGTCAAAAAATCAAAATGATATATCACACAACATGAGTTACATTGTGATAATGTTTCACGGTTGCATTGTAAAAAATACACAAAATTAAATTGAAAATACCACAACTGCACGTGGATATTAGCGTTCTGTTAAGAATAAACAACACTCACTCTAAAATGTATACATAAATTACCATTATATAGCATTCATGATGCTTGTAATCACATAAATCTTCATACAAAAATCGTGAATCGGTTATTTCATATATCGCTTATACGTGGATATATTCGAATACTATTAACACACAATTTACATAATCACACTTCATGAATCTTTCTAAGCATCGAAATAATTCGAATCCTTTCAAAATGATCGCTATCAATATCATTCGTCAACGCAACTAATTTTGGCATACTGAGATGATCACCATTAGTCATTATCATACCTTGTGTTTCATAAAAACAGTAAATCTAATTCATAATCTGGCATAATTTATCGAGGTTGACAAAGGGGAGTCAAGTAGTGTGTCGCAACGATTGCAACATAAGCAGCTTGGTAGTTATTCCTGAAGATGACCGGTTTAGCCGAGTTCAATGACAAATTCTGTACGAACGCGCACCTCAAAGATCTAATGATTCTTTCACATCGGCTGATGAAGGAGCCAAATCTAATAATTAGGACACGAAACATGTCCCACTAATGTCCACACAGCGATCATATTATATTGAACCCTTGCAAAGAAGCATATGAGACTCAGTTTCGGGGGGGGAAGCCGGAATTCATCTTATCGGACCATGGGACATATTTTACGAGCAATGCTTTTAGACAAGGTCTAGAGAACTTAGGAATAAAGCCTGTTCTATCGAGCATTCGCCATCCTTGTGGAAATCCGAGTGAAAGAACGATTCGCTGTGTTGCCAAATATTACCGCGTCATGATTCCAAATGATCATAATAAGTGGGTCGACAGAGTAGGAGATATTGAGATGTGCATGAATACTACGAAGCACGAGTCGACAGGTCAAGTCCCACTAGTTGTACACCACAACAGGATGTCTGAAAGATCTTGGGATAAGATTATTCCATGCCCAAGGGACCCTTTATTAGCACATGAGTTGCGAATTCAGCGAACCAGAGAACACATGAGGAGCCAAGCGGACCGAAGACTGAGGAGATACAGAGGGAAGAAATTTCATCGTGAACTACAGGAACAGGAACTAGTGCTTGTTCGGAGACCACCGATATCAGATCCTAAGAACAATCAACATTCCTTGTAATCGTATATGTGAAAATGGAAATGTATATCTGACCGACGTTAAAGGACTCCAACACCGTTTAACCGGTTGCATTGAAATTTTGTAGCGTTGTAGTGCATACCCCAAGGAAGGTTTTTGGCAACAATAATTTTAGATAGCCCTCTCCATTCCCTTAAGTTAGTCCCTTTGGCACAAGTACTGAATTTCCATTCCCCTCAAGCTTTATAATTTTATTTAAGGGCGCCATCGCGAGGATGTGGACTTACAACATGGGTGATGATTCGCTATTTTACATTATCAGCGGATAAAAACTATTTTTTTGCTTTACTTCTATGCATACTTTATGTGATCTTCTCTGATTTTCCGACAGAATCCATACCATATTTTAGGGTCTTTTTTATACAGGTGGTGCCACTGTTCGTACGGAAGTTCTCGACACTGACGTCTATGTATTTAACAGTCTGTCATTCCTTCTTGTAAAATTATCTCTTACAGAGACAGAATGAAAGCAGATTGGCGTTGCTATGATAACGATCATCAATTTCGCAGACCGACAAGACAAAACAAGGAAAGAATCAAATAAAGTATGCATAAAGACAAGGAAAATAACATTTTTTCCCCCGCTGTTACTGTAAAATAACGAATCCTCGCCAATTCTGTAAGTCAACATCCTAGTGATGACGTCCTTAAGTAAAATTATAAAGCTTGTGGGGCATGTAAATTCAGTATTTGTGCCAAAGGGCCTAAATAAAGGGAATGGAGAGGGCTGTCCGAATTTTAAAGTAGAAGGTGTTATACGTCTTGTTCCAAATGGTAAGTACGTAAAATTCGGTTCAGATCAGTGAAACGGTGTAGATTTGTGTCAAAGAGCCTAGATGAAAGTAATGGAGAGGGCTATCTACAATTATTGCTGCCAGAAACCTCCCTTGGGGTGTGCACTACAACTCTCCAAAATTTCAATGCAATCGGTTAAACGGTGTCGGAGTCCATTAACGTCGGACAGATTTACATTTCTATTTTTATATATAAGAAGAGTTAGTTATTGTTGTTTTAAGGGGCGGAACTACGAGGTCAACTGCCCCATATAAGAAGAGGATCTTTAAATATGTATGGTGCTTTTATGTTAAGTTAGCCTGGCTCACTTCATTGTTTTTAGAACAGTTTATACTAATTATTTTATCGATACGGAACCAGAATGAACCTTTCAAGTACCTAAATCAATGTAGCGAGCTAGGCTAAATTAGCTAAAGAGCACGATACAAATTTAAAGATCTAAAGATTATTTCATATCGGCTGATGAAGGGGCCAAATCTAATAATTAGGCCCTGAAACATGTTCCACCAAAAACCAGACACTGATCATATTTTATAAAATTTTTGATAAGGCGGAACCATTAACCTGTTTATACTAATGGTCGTTTCTGTTGCGAAGTTATACTAATTACTCTTTTAGGAGACACTTGTCTCTGGAATATTTAAGAAAGGCCTACCCTCTACTTCTTATTTCATAAGTTGAACGTCTGAAAACAAACCCACAATTCAAAATAATAATGAAAATATTCACTGACGATTCATTACCAATGAAAGTGAAATGGAGATTCACGGACCGGAATTGTGTTGTGCGTTAGCTTCAATGCCATTTTAACTCGTGGAGGCCCTATGTAGGAAATCAATATTTATCAGAAAGTTGGTTGAATTTTTTAAAAAAATATTAACTTTTTACGACCAGCAGCCATGTCAAAAAATCAAAATGATATATCACACAACATGAGTTACATTGTGATAATGTTTCACGGTTGCATTGTAAAAAATACACAAAATTAAATTGAAAATACCACAACTGCACGTGGATATTAGCGTTCTGTTAAGAATAAACAACACTCACTCTAAAATGTATACATAAATTACCATTATATAGCATTCATGATGCTTGTAATCACATAAATCTTCATACAAAAATCGTGAATCGGTTATTTCATATATCGCTTATACGTGGATATATTCGAATACTATTAACACACAATTTACATAATCACACTTCATGAATCTTTCTAAGCATCGAAATAATTCGAATCCTTTCAAAATGATCGCTATCAATATCATTCGTCAACGCAACTAATTTTGGCATACTGAGATGATCACCATTAGTCATTATCATACCTTGTGTTTCATAAAAACAGTAAATCTAATTCATAATCTGGCATAATTTATCGAGGTTGACAAAGGGGAGTCAAGTAGTGTGTCGCAACGATTGCAACATAAGCAGCTTGGTAGTTATTCCTGAAGATGACCGGTTTAGCCGAGTTCAATGACAAATTCTGTACGAACGCGCACCTCAAAGATCTAATGATTCTTTCACATCGGCTGATGAAGGAGCCAAATCTAATAATTAGGACACGAAACATGTCCCACTAATGTCCACACAGCGATCATATTATATTGAACCCTTGCAAAGAAGCATATGAGACTCAGTTTCGGGGGGGGAAGCCGGAATTCATCTTATCGGACCATGGGACATATTTTACGAGCAATGCTTTTAGACAAGGTCTAGAGAACTTAGGAATAAAGCCTGTTCTATCGAGCATTCGCCATCCTTGTGGAAATCCGAGTGAAAGAACGATTCGCTGTGTTGCCAAATATTACCGCGTCATGATTCCAAATGATCATAATAAGTGGGTCGACAGAGTAGGAGATATTGAGATGTGCATGAATACTACGAAGCACGAGTCGACAGGTCAAGTCCCACTAGTTGTACACCACAACAGGATGTCTGAAAGATCTTGGGATAAGATTATTCCATGCCCAAGGGACCCTTTATTAGCACATGAGTTGCGAATTCAGCGAACCAGAGAACACATGAGGAGCCAAGCGGACCGAAGACTGAGGAGATACAGAGGGAAGAAATTTCATCGTGAACTACAGGAACAGGAACTAGTGCTTGTTCGGAGACCACCGATATCAGATCCTAAGAACAATCAACATTCCTTGTAATCGTATATGTGAAAATGGAAATGTATATCTGACCGACGTTAAAGGACTCCAACACCGTTTAACCGGTTGCATTGAAATTTTGTAGCGTTGTAGTGCATACCCCAAGGAAGGTTTTTGGCAACAATAATTTTAGATAGCCCTCTCCATTCCCTTAAGTTAGTCCCTTTGGCACAAGTACTGAATTTCCATTCCCCTCAAGCTTTATAATTTTATTTAAGGGCGCCATCGCGAGGATGTGGACTTACAACATGGGTGATGATTCGCTATTTTACATTATCAGCGGATAAAAACTATTTTTTTGCTTTACTTCTATGCATACTTTATGTGATCTTCTCTGATTTTCCGACAGAATCCATACCATATTTTAGGGTCTTTTTTATACAGGTGGTGCCACTGTTCGTACGGAAGTTCTCGACACTGACGTCTATGTATTTAACAGTCTGTCATTCCTTCTTGTAAAATTATCTCTTACAGAGACAGAATGAAAGCAGATTGGCGTTGCTATGATAACGATCATCAATTTCGCAGACCGACAAGACAAAACAAGGAAAGAATCAAATAAAGTATGCATAAAGACAAGGAAAATAACATTTTTTCCCCCGCTGTTACTGTAAAATAACGAATCCTCGCCAATTCTGTAAGTCAACATCCTAGTGATGACGTCCTTAAGTAAAATTATAAAGCTTGTGGGGCATGTAAATTCAGTATTTGTGCCAAAGGGCCTAAATAAAGGGAATGGAGAGGGCTGTCCGAATTTTAAAGTAGAAGGTGTTATACGTCTTGTTCCAAATGGTAAGTACGTAAAATTCGGTTCAGATCAGTGAAACGGTGTAGATTTGTGTCAAAGAGCCTAGATGAAAGTAATGGAGAGGGCAATCTACAATTATTGCTGCCAGAAACCTCCCTTGGGGTGTGCACTACAACTCTCCAAAATTTCAATGCAATCGGTTAAACGGTGTCGGAGTCCATTAACGTCGGACAGATTTACATTTCTATTTTTATATATAAGAAGAGTTAGTTATTGTTGTTTTAAGGGGCGGAACTACGAGGTCAACTGCCCCATATAAGAAGAGGATAGGGATTGGATGAGACTTGTCGATTTGCTGAGGATTAATGAACCCTTATTGCTTGTAGAAAGATGGGACGTGCCTCGTTTTACTTATGACAATGCGGGGATCAATATTCGTGGTACCCACGATCCCCAAGTTTTAAGGCCCTAAAACGAACGGTTTTCGAGATATTGCCAGAAAACTATTCCCGGTCTACGTTGATTATGTGATTACATTTAAATGAATTTAGTCGTGATTCAAGACATGACAAATGTGTGGAGATTATGACAAATTATTATGCTGCAAGAAATAGATGTTCATATATGGTAGTGAAAATTTATATACGGTAGGATTAATTTTGAATGATGTTAAACTTGTTAGTATATGGAAGAATCAATAAGCCGAGTTCATGGTAGTACTTTTTATTATCATTATTTACTATTTGACACGAATTCGTAAGATACCTTGGACCTGAGCTTCCCAAGCGTCGGAATGACTTTGTTCTGGATTCTGCTGAGGACATGCTTTGATGTCGTCTTCTGGATTGGGCATAATACCACCATCTTGGAAAATACATCGACACATACAAGAAGGGGTCGGCATCCTCGTTTTCCCTTAACTAGAGGACCAAAACAATCAATAGCGAGCAGTTCGCACGGTTTCTGTGGTAATAAAGGTTTTGGAAGCTGTTTCAGTATGAAATTATTGGGCTTAGTACGCTGACACGCGTCACAAGTTCTAATTACTTCAACAATGGTATATCGCATCTTTGGCCAAGTAAAAGTTTCTCCTATTGTTTCTTCCGTTTTGTCAGTGCCGATATGTGCTAAGCTTTCATGGACATGCCATGTCAGTCCTCTCTGTAACGATGCTGGAACTAGAATTCGAAGTTTGGTGTGATCATCATCCACAAACTTGTGAAGAAGATTATTGAGGTAGTGGAATTTCGCTTCCTTGGCACGGGCTTCTCGATATTCAGGTGAATCTGGCTGTAGTTCCTTCTTGTAAAACTTGATCTTCATCATCATCCATGGGTCCTTTTCTTGTTCCTTCTGAATTTCTTTCAACTGCTCCAAAAATTCACGAGCCTTAGGTGTCAATGCTATGTGTTGTACTTCTACTGCTGTCTCGTTCTCATCTTCAGGGTTCCTGCTTAAAGCATCAGGTATGATGTTCATCCTTCCAGGGCAGTGTTCTATGGTAATATCGAACTGCTGTATATAAATGGACCAACGCGTAACTCTTTCGCTTGCCATCGTTGTCTTGAATAAGAAGGTCAGTGCATGGTGGTCAGTTCTGACAACAATGGAGTACCCGTAGATCATCTTGCGCCATTGTTGAAGTGAGTACAAAATCGCTAACAACTCGAGTTCTGTAACAGTGTAGTTCCTCTCGTGCTTCCTAAGTTTACGACTAGTAAATGCCAAATATGATCGATTCTTGGGTTCATCAGCGTCCTCTTGGTAAAGCATGGCCCCGATTCCAATCAATGAAGCGTCTGCCTGAATTACAAATTTCTTCGCGAAGTCTGGGTACCCTAGCTTCACACAATTCTCCAGTAGGTCTTTCGTGGCTCTAAAGGACCTGTCGCACTCCTCATTCCATGACCATCGATTTGATTTCTTTAGCATCTCTTGCATCGGTGCTACTGTTTCCGTGTACCCAGGACAATTCTCCTTAGAGAAACCTGTCACTCCCAAAAATGCTCTAACATCTTTCACTTTAGTTGGTGTAGGGAATTTCTTAATTGCGTCAATTTTTGCCGGATTTGGTCTCACGCCTTCAACATCAATTATGTGACCCAAATACAGAATCTCGCTCTGGCAAAACTGCGATTTCTTCAAATTAATTTTGAAATTCATGGTTCTCAAATTATCCAAAAGTTTGTTTAGGTTTTCCAAATGTTCCTCCATTTTTTCCGATGCTATGAGTATGTCATCAACATATCTTGTAGTGAAGCTCTTGACCTCTTCAGTTAGATTCCTGTCTAGTGCTCTGATCAATGCACATCCTGCTGTTTTTCCACCAAAGGGCATGCGAGACCAGATATAGCTTTGGTTATCAAATAAAAACCCCGTCAATAATTGGGATTTTTCCCCAAGTTCCAGATGGTGGAAACTATTCGTTAAATCAACGCTAGAATATATCTTCTTTCCACGGAAGCCCTTCAATACATCCTTCATCCTTGGTGCTTGGTCGTGCTCGACTAACAGTTTGCTATTTAAAACCCGTGCATCTAGGCATAATCTGATTGATCCATTTGGCTTGGCCACAGCCAATATTGCATTTAAATATGGGGTTGCTGCTTTTCTGATAATACCAGAATCTAATAGGTTAGTAATAATGTCCTTGACCTGAGCAAAATGTTTCTCTGGGATGGGGTACAATTTACTCTTAAATGGGGTCCAATCGGTAATTTGCATGGCATACTGAAAATTTAATACTTTTCCAGGGATCGTGTCGAAAACTCCCTTATGATGTCTCAAAATCTCTTCTAATTTTCTTCTGTGAGGTTCCCCTACTATTGCCTCCTTAAGTCGCTCCTGAAGTAAAATTTCAAATTTGGACCCTTTAATTTCTTCCTCCGCCAAATGTATCCAAAGTTTCTGCGAAATATCTTGACCGTCAATTTCAACAACTGCTGTCTGGCTTACTCGTCCCTCCGTCGAGTTCTTATCTTCGATGGCCTCATTAGTGCATTCTTCAATGACCCAAGTATTCGCCTCTCTCTCTAGTGGACTCTCTTCCATGTTCAGACCAACATGACTCAACCCCTCAACTTGTTTAAAACTCACAGTGTTATTATGTAGGTCAATTATAACGTGAAAATCACAAATGAAGTTGGCTCCCAGAATGACATTATAATTCATCTTTGGTATCACGATGAAAGTTTGAGAAAATGTGTGGTTTAATATCTCCAGATCTAAATATGCTTGGTGCTTGCAAACTATGGTCTTGTTAGGAATGACCCCTCGGACTTTCATTAATGGTACAGGCATAATTGAAATGGTTTGTTTATTTCCAATTTCTTTCAACAATGCTTCCGTGACTAAACTCACCTGGCTACCCGTGTCGATCAGGCACCTCACTCTAAGACCTCCAATATGAGCATAAATAATTGGTAATAGTCTGATTACATGCTCTCGGTCCTTCACCACTTCCTCCAGGCAATCGTCCAGGAATGCTACCCACTCTTCAATGTTCGCAAAAATCAACTCCTCCCTTTCCCTGGTTTCCTCCGTTCTCAGGTTATCTGGTTTTGATTTAATCGTGATTTTTTTTATCCTGCAACCCATTTGTTGAGTTTCGCCGGTTGTCATCGCGTCTTTCCTGCTGACGTAATAAACTTTCCGCTCCCGCTTCCTGGTGATTATCTGGACTTTGCCTATTTGCCATCGCACGCCCCCAACTTCTCTTTCTCTGTTTCTTCTGCATTTAATTCGTCCAAATATTTTTGTGACTCAGCGTACCGCTCGTTCCAGTCATTTTGATAATCTCCCTGGTTATCTTGCCGATAATTCCTCTGATTGTTCCATCTGCCGTCCCCGTTCCTTTGGTAAGGTCTACCCTGTCTTTGGTTTCCCCTCCAGTTAGTATATTCTCGCTGGTACGTCCTCTGATTGTGATTGTTGATCTGATTATTATTATAATTATCACGGCGATTCTGGAAGTTTCTATTGTTATTATTATATTGGTTTCGACCGTCGAACTCCTGCCGTCTGGGCGTGAATTGTGTGATGGTGGACTGTGTATTCGCCTGATTACTCTGATTGTGACCGTTTGGATGCCCTTGAACTACTTCTGCCATGTTTACGCACTCCATATTCCGTCTCCCTGTATGCGGATTGACCATACTCGTCTCATTCAAGTGGCGGAGTATCTCCTCGGCCTGAACTGCGGTTTTGATATTTCCAGCCACTAAAAATTGCTGAATATTCATCGGAAGCTGCTTGCCGATAGTTAAAACCATGTTTTCCTCTGAAGGGGGCTCATCAAAATCCTGGAATTTAACTAGCTGTTGGCTAAAGAACTCAGAAAACCTTGCAGGGTGTGTGCTATGGTATTTTCTGGTATATATATCCATCCTCAACCCCTGCTGCAGTGAAGGACTCCAGAACGTCCTCAGAAATGCCTCTTTAAACAGGGCCATGTCATTAAACGTATACTTGAAGCTTTGAAACCAGATTAAACTTGGGCCCTCTAAAAAAATTTCCACCAGTCGCAGCTGTTTTGCGGGACTGACGTGTTGGTCATTAAAGTAATCATCCGGCTGGCGCAAAAATGCTTTTGGAGTAGATCCTGAATTCTCCCTGAATTTGTCGGGTATAAAGTCGTTTCCCCTAATTACTTGTATGACTTGGGCAGGTGCCAAACCGGGTTGTGGAGTTGATGTCTCCCCTCTGTAATTTTGGAATGTGTCGCACGTTATCTTTGGACTCTGACCTCGGCTCGTATCCTCAGCTAGCTTCGAGCCCTCCGGACTCCCAATACTTCCATGTTTCCCTACTGCGTTTTCTGAAGAGAATAAAGTGGCATTCTCTAAAGATCTTATGTCGTTCTTAACGATGAGGTCTGCGTGTTCTTGGAGCTTGGACTTCATACTTTCCTCCAGAGCCTGCATTCTAGAGTTATTCTCGCCTAGCCACTTTAATATATTCAGCCTATCTCCTTTAGTCTCATTCACCTGCTGTTCCCAATCTTTCCGGATCCTACTCTTCAAATGGTTAATTTTTTATTCATTTCTTTCCTGATTCTTCTCAAGCTGTTCCCCTATTTGCTCTTGTATCAACTGCTGAGTTTTAATTAATTGTTCTACCACTTCTCGTATTTGCTCTTGGGTTTTAGTTAACTGCTCTTCCAGGTTTTCGCGCAAGTGCATCCGTTCTTTCTCCGTTTTTATCTCCAGCTTGTCAAGTTCATTTATCACTTCTAACACATTGTTGTCGACTGAATTAATCTGCTCCTGTATGTTTACGTTCTTCGCCTCTATTCTATTGAATTGCCCCTGTAATTCATCCTGCGTGCTTTTGATCCCTGCCGTGTTGTTTACGCATGCTGTCTCAATTTGTTTCAATTTGGCGGCTACCATTCCATCTAACTGTACTAGTTTATCGTCGAATTTAGATTCTAGCTTCTTAATTTCTCCTAATTGCCTCGAATTATTTTCTGCCACCTCTCCTGCCAGTTTCTCTAATTCTACTTTAGTACTCTGATTTATTTCAAGGGTGATCTTCTCTAACTGAACTGTTTGTAGTGTTGCCTGCTCCGATAACTTGTGGTTTAATTCAGCTAACTGTTTATTATTATTATCACTCTGTTCACTCTGTTCGCTCTGTTCGCGTAATTGAGTAGTTATGTCATTTAATTGTTTATCATTATTTTCACGCAACTCGTGTAATTGTTAGTCACTATCCAATTTCTGAATTTGCAGTTGGACCGTAATGTTACTGTTCACGTCCTGTAATTGTTTAATACTGTGTTCATGCAACTCGTATAATTGTTTATCACTCTGTTCACTCATGCCTTTTAACTGTTCTTCCGTCTTTGCAGACAATTGCACAGTCAACTGCGCGGACATCTGCTCCATCAACGCTTTAATCTCCTCGATGCTAGCCATCGCAAAACACACAAATATATTCTGAGAAAATAGGGTCGTGCAATGGGATTTCAGTCGTACACACACACACATGTCTTGATATTTAAATTACATTGATTCTAATTTAAATAATTTTTCAGTAATCAAAATCTTACTGAATAATGACTCTTATTTCGAAACAACAAAATAACTCCCTTGTGATCTGCTTTTAAATTCCTAACTAACAGAATTTACGAACAACACTTTAATTAACTGAAGTTAATTAAATGTAAAGTAAGGCAACACCTTCCTGCTTTTGACTGAGTTCACTAAATATGCAAATTTTCTAATTTTAAGCCGGGCGCCAGAACAAGTTAACAACGAATACAATATAAACTTCTAACCTTGTTCAACATTTCTAACTTTAAGAACTCAGTGATTTTACTAATACACATGGCGGTACAACTTCGCCTCAATTTAGTGAATTTACTCTTGTCCTGCTGACCTGGCATCATTTCTCAGCGAAATAAGTATGAGGTCAACAAAGTACAACAACAACAATCCCCACTTGGGCAGCCATTTTTGATATATGAACCCTTGCAAAGAAGCATATGAGACTCAGTTTCGGGAGGTGTAACAGTCCATTTCGTTAAGTTGTTTTTAAGTGATTCTTATAACATGCAGGGTACCATATAACAAAATAACATGCAGGAAAAAGTGAATACCAGGGTTAAAACATATGACTTTAATAACAGATCAACTATTAACACTATTTACAAATAAACAAAACTAACAAGGTCTCCCAAATGACTCCCACTTGAATTAATAAAATGCTAAATTTAGGCCTAATCTCAGGAGAGATTGTAAACAGCTGGACCAAATGTCCCAAATTACTACA
The DNA here is from genome assembly GCA_946902985.2 of Meconema thalassinum. NCBI lineage: Eukaryota > Metazoa > Arthropoda > Insecta > Orthoptera > Tettigoniidae > Meconema > Meconema thalassinum. Next base: position 243,856,697 of record OX336395.1, read on the forward strand.
ATGACAATGTACGTGTGCGGCCGTTCTACATGCGTTATGATGTGTACAAATTAATGCGAGATTCGTCACCATCCAGTAAACCTTCAGGGGACGAATCTGCATTGTCTAGATCTAGACAGACACGGGAAACCAACTAAACACATATTAAATCAATCCGACACTTCCTACACTAAATAAAACAACAAATAATTTCCGCCTGAAATTGGAATCAAAGAACTGCCGAAGCAAACAACATTAACGCCTAAAACTAGGACTTTTCAAATCAACACAAGTAAATAACACGTGACCAAACAAGAAATACACATATGGCCGCTTGCCACTTTTACAAGAAAATACACAAGGTACACCCGATGGTGTCACAACAGACAAATCTAACATGAAATGAGTCATAGAAATCACTAGGCTCAAAGCCAACATTAACATCATAAAACAAATATTTCATCTCATAAGATATGCGGTAATCCGTAACGGACATGGCGAACTCCCCAATTAATTATGGTCCAATGACCATCACAAAAGAACAGGTTTGCTACTGATAGCTTACAGGGGTCAGTCGGTCAGCTGGACTGCCTATAACGATGAATCACCAGACATAGACGGGCGCTAAGTGGAATCTGCACATCTGTCAACCCACGTGTCAATAACCTCGACCTGCCGTGGCACGGGTTCTAGTCTCGAAGAAGCGTGCTCCCAAAAGCACATAATATACGTGTGTGTGTCAAAATAAATATCTCAGCATTTCCCAAGGAAATCCAAGAATCAGCACTGGACAAGGTACAGTAGCCTCTGAGATTGCTCTGCCTTTCCATAAAATTCAACCACAATATTTGAGGGCGGTAGCACATCCTACCCCTCATCACGAAGAATCAATACACACACCTGACACAAGAAAACACACAGAATCACAAGTATGGGTTTGACAGAAACCTGAAATAAAAGACATAAAATATTTTCCAACGACTTGCGCTCCCAATCTAGTCCGTGACTAAAGAACCTGAAAAGGACTAAAAAAAATAAAAAAAAATAGAACTAAGGTGTTCTACAGTAACATCTTAATTTGTTGCGCTCGGCAACCCTAGTATGAATAAAAACCTGTTCTCAAAACATCTTACAATGTTTACCCCGTTTTCCTACAAAAAAATGAACTTGAATAAATCACCACTTGTCGACCGTGACGAGTTTCGCATTCGCATGGATAAAATCAAATACACACGCCGTGTACACTAAATATGACTCATCAGACAAAATATAATCAAACAACTTTGGCCACGTGCCAACGTACATTTAAAGATAATAGTGTCAGCACACACAAAAAAATCTAAATACAAGAAAAACAATGAATAAAATATTTACAACGTTCCCGCGTCGAATCTATCTACATATTGAGTAAATCAATGGTTTGCACATCACCGTTGCAGCTTGTAGAACTTAACCTCCATCCCATCGTCGACGTATTGGTAGAGGGGATGCACTTCATTCCATCACACGACCTTTCAGCAGACAGCTTGGCGAAGTTCTTGGAAAGAAATGTTCAAAGTTATTAGTTTGCCTATCTAGAATCGCTATGAGCTACTGACTTTTACTCACAATAATGTCCTGGGCGATTACTTAGCGTAGAACTGGCCCTATCTCAGCATTTGCTTAACACACGCACATATACGTCACACAAAATTTACATAAATTACACTCTTCAATCACCACGCAAAGGGCTTCTAACAAGTCTCAAATATGTCTACCACGTAGCGCTTATCTCGACTAGAGATCTCCACTGCTAAACGTGAACTCTGCTCCCTTGAGCACAAATGAAATGTTTGTCAAACAGACGTGAAGTATGCTCACTAGAGCTTGATAAATCGTGACGCGAACTGGCGTGAATGTTAATCACCAGAGCTCAATAAAGTTGTGTCTCAAACAGCTCATCACCGATCAATTTATTAGAAACTGACAGGATGGGGTAGGGTGGGGGCAATTTGTGAAAATAATCAGTAGTTTTCACCTCACAGACTTGGGACTAGTATCAATCTTCATCTTTTCATCCAAACGTCTCAATGGACTTATGCGGAATTATATTGTATCGGCGGTTCTTTAGATATGCGTTTTCGCGCCTTTTTCTAAGGTACGCGATCCACCACGTGGCTTTGGCTTCCTCTCTCCTGATTTGCTGATTCAATCGTAGATCGGTTGGAACTTCACTTCTGACACTCCCATAATGACGCCGATTGAGTTGCGCGTTCGTACAGAATTTGTCCTTGAACTCGGCTTAACCGGTCATCTTCAGGAATAACTACCAAGCTGCTTCTGTTGTAATCGTTGCGACACACTACCTGACTCCCCTTTGTCAACCTCCAACATGTTCTGCCTGGGCATCAGTAATAATAATAATAAAAATCATGAAGACTTATTGATCGGCAGATCAATAAGGATTCAATATATAAGTATTGATCAGACGGAACCTTTAACGTGTTTATACCAATTTTTTTTACCAAAACGGAAACAGAATTAACCTTTTTAAGTTCTAAAATTAAGAAACTAACATAACAAAATGTTTGTTTAAAAAGTGTGGGGATTGCATATTTAAAACGGCAGTGTTCTAACAAACATCAGACTATAATTGTATTAAACTGGTGCCAATTAAATATGTTAAATGTGAGCATATTACAATTATTTGCTATCCGTTTGTTATATTGGTATAGTATGCATTAACTTGACCCGTTGAAATGTTAAAACGTGACGAAATGACTTATGGGAAATTCGCCGTACCGGGGCAAACTCTCCTTCACATCTGTTTTATCAAATTCCCTTTCTGGGAAGAAATATTTCTTGTCATGGCTTTATAAGTGTGCCATGCGATAACAGGTGAGTCTACGTAAGCCCCTAACAAGCAAATTGGGCCTCGCATGTGATACATGAGTTTGGCTACTCGCCGGTTTGCGTCAATATGTGAGATTTCGAATGCCCTGTTTGAGTTAAGATGCCTTCACATATGCTAAATAAATAAGGTTAATCGCCGGTATGCGGTAACATGTGACACTTTAAACGATTTGTCCGTTATAACTCGGCTACGTATATTGTGCATGTCTAATTCTTCTAGCCGGTATATGTTAACATGTACGAATTTTAATGTTGTTTCCGTTCAAACACTGCTTCACTAATGCCGCATGGATAAGGCATTTCCCGAGTATGCGTTAACATGTGAGACTTCAATTGTTTTTTCCAGCCAACCTTGGTTTCACATATGCTGCATGAGTAAGGCTTGTCACCAGTATGCAGTAACATGTGAGATTTCGAATGTCCTCTCTGAGGAAACTTGGCTTCACATACGCTACATGAAAAAGGCTTCTCACCAGTAAGCAATAACATGTTTGACTGCAATTGTTCCCTCCGTGAAAACTTGGATACACATATAGTGCATGTCTAAGGCCTCTGGCTTGTATGCTTTAACATGTGCGACTTCAATTGTCCTTTCCTAGCACACTTGGATTCACATATGCTGCATGAATAAGGCCTATTACCAGTATGCGTTATCATGTGAGACGTCAAGTGACCATTCTGGGCAAACTTGGTTTCACATATACTGCATGAGTAAGGCCTCTCACCAGTATGCAATAACATGTGTGAATTCAACGTTTGTTTCCTAGCAAACTTCGCTTCACATATGCTACATGAATAAGGCTTTTCACCAGTATGCGTTAACATATGAGTCGTTAAGTGACCGTTCAGGGTAAATTTGGTTTCACATATGCTGCATGAATAAGCCTTCTCCCCTGTATGCAATAACATATGGCGCTTCATATATTCTTTCAGAGCAAACTTGGCTTCACATATGCGACATGAGAAAGGATTCTTACCAGTATGTAATAAGATGTGTGCCTTCAAATGTCCCTTCGTAGTAAACTTGGCTTCACATTTGCTACATGAAAAAGGCTTCTCACCTGTAAGCATTATCATGTGCGACTTTACCTGTTGTTTCCAAACGAACTTAGCTTCACATATGCTACATGAATAAGGCTTACAACCAGTATGCGATAACTTATGCAGCTTCAAATGTGCTTTCCGAGCAAACTTGGCTTCGCATATACTACATGAATAAGGCCTCTCACCAGTATGGAATAACATGTGCCGCTTCAAATGTCCTTTCCGAGCAAACTTAGCCTCACATATGCTACATAAGAAAGGCTTCTCACCAGTAGGCAATAATAAATGCCCCTTCAATTGTCCCTTACCAGCAATCTTAGCTTCACATATGCTACATGAGTTACATCCATCGCCATTATGGATCATTGTTTCCTTCAAAAGAACCGCGGATGCATATTTGAATTTGCATATGCTACATCAGCATACCTTCTCGTCGCTCTGGGTTAACACATCCTCAAGAGAATGTGCTTTCAAAGCAACTTTGGCCCCACATGTGCTAATGTGTGTGGCTTCTCGCCAGTGTGCGTCAACTTGGCTTCACATATTCTACGTGAGAAAGGCTTCACGCCGGTGTCGAACAGCAGGTTGGTCTTCATGTATTGTTTGATTTTATTATTTTTTCCAGATACAGTGGGAGTCACACGTTCTTCAGTATTACATAATGCATAAATATTCCCCACAACAGGATTCGAAGTAATAGGACATATTACCCTGAAATCATTGGTATAAATGTAATGCACTGAACTTGGAATTCTATTGATTTATCTGAAAATAGTGAATAAAACTTTCAAGATCCAGAGATCTAACTAATGAAATGATAATTAGAGCATCATTCATTACAATCACTTACAGAATGATACTTCAAAATTACTCATATATTGTGCAGAGTCATTTTGGGGTATTTGGAGTCATAGCTTTTATGGATATATCCATGTGTTTCAAGAAGACAGTGAGGACAATAAAAAAGAAGAATTACGAGTGAAACGTTTGCGGAGTAAATGTGTTGTTGTATTCGTGAGTAATGCAGTTCAGCTGTCGTGTGGAATTTGATTTTTTAAATAAATAACTAAATAAATAAATATCTCCCTAAAATCCCACAATTTGGGGGCTCGCCCGGAATAGAGAACTAATCGATGACCATGAACGTGCCAAAATAGTGATACGATGGTTTATTTATTTAGCGTACGGCATGGTAATTCTAAACAATTACAAGCTAAGGAACACATTAAACATATTAACATTTAAAAGAACAATAAAAATTAATATCAATTTTGTTGAGGAGACATATTAACAGATCAAATGTTCAGATTTACAAAGTAATATTTAAAATTGAAATACCATCTAGAGCAGGCTGCGTTGCATCATGCAAGTCATTCAGGTTCTCATTATGGGTTCGAAGGCTGCAGTCCTTCATAATATGGTCGATGGTCTGTCTTTCAAATCCACAGTCGCACTGAGGTGAGGAAGCCTTATTTCACTTGTATAGGCTGCCTGTGCAGACCTCATGTCTCGTTCGAATCCTGTTGAGCGATTTCCATGTATGGCGGGGTAGTTCCATGCCGGCTGGCTTCTTGAGAGGATCAATGCAGTTTCTATATTTCTTATGGAATAAGTTATTCCATACCTCATACTATTTGTTGTCAATCTGAAAATTACTTAATTGTCGACATTGCGCTGTTAGGATGGGTGGTCGGCGGGATTTCAAGGGACTTATCTTTACTGTAGGTATGTCAGAATGAATAGGAAGTTACGGAGTGGAGAGTATCTTGTGATATTCCTCAGGAGAGAGTTTTGTCTACGTAAGTCAAGGTGGTGCAATGTAACTTAAGAGGTGAGAGCCAGTACAGAGGAGTGGTCCTGATGCAACCGGATAATTATTATCTTCATGTCCGAATTCAATTGGACATCAATCTGCTGGACATGTGGACTGTTAAGCCACACCGGTGCACAGTATTCAGCAGCTGAATAGACAAGTCCTAAAGCAGAAGATCGTAATGTTGTTGCTGTAGCTCCCCATGTGATTCCACATAAATTCTGCAGGATGTTATTGCGGGATCTTAGTTTTGTAGCAGTGTTCTGCAAGTGCATCTTGAAGGAGAAGGTCCTATCGAGAGTAAAACCTAAATATTTTGCAAAATTATGATGATGGGGGACTTTCCCATAGTAAGAGTTCTTTGTTGTGTTGTCCAAGCCAGGTCATCCGCATAAATTAATTTTCTCGATTGCGTTATAGAGAGGTCTGATGTGTACAAATTAAAGAGCACTGGAGCTAAAACGGAACCTTGTGGGAGTCCATTGTTCAGTTTCTTTTGCTTACTTATTTTGGTCCCAACAACCACTTGGAACCATCTTTCAGACAGCATATTGCTTATAAGTCTGTTTATAGTTTTACACGGTATGATACGCATCAGTTTGTAGAGTAATCCATCCTTCTATACCGTGTCATAGGCTGCTGTAAGGTCAACAAAAGCAACAGATGTTTTAAGTTGCTGTTGAAAGCCAGCTTCTATATGAGTGGTGAGTCTTAGTACTTGATCTGTGCAGCTTCTACTTGTTCAATAGGTGTTACTTCATGAATATTCGAACCAAATTCGGATAAGGATGAGTCTTTCCAGAAGTTTTCAGCAACAGCTTAGGAGAGCTATCGGTCGATAGCTATCTGGTTTATCCTTTGGCTAACCAGGTTTCAATACAGCTATGATTTTCGTTTTCTTGAAAGCAATTGGTAGTTTGCCTGTGATCATTATAATAGATAAGAAGGCAGCGAGCCGTTTACGAGTCTTGTTCCCACAATTAACAAGGAATTCAGGATGAATGCCATCAAACCCTGGTGATTTGCCTGTTTGAACATCCTCAAGTGCAGTATTAATCTCAACTACTGTGAAGTCATTGGAATATTCTGACCGGTGGACTGCGTATTGCTTGAGGTTGGTTAGTTCTTTCATAACCTTTCTTGTATGTTGCTTATGCGATGGTGCCCTGGACAAAGAAAATATTCTACTAGCTATTTGATCTGGTGTTACATGTGGATCATCACGGTTAAGTGGGGAACATCCTCCCAATGTCTTCAGCAGGTTCCACGCTTCTCTGCTTGACCTTGCATAGTCTAAGCTCTCTGTCTTTTGTACCCAGGTACCTCTGCAAGTGCATCTTGAAGGAGAAGGTCCTATCAAGAGTAAAGCCTAAATATTTTGCAAAATTATGAAGGAGGACTTCCCCATAGTAAGAGTTCTTAGTTGTGTTGTCAAAGCCATTCTCGATTGCGTTATAGAGAGGTCTGGTGTGTACAAATTAAAGAGCACTGGAGCTAAAACGGAACCTTGTGGGAGTCCATTGTTCAGTTTCTTTTGCTTACTTATTTTGGTCCAACAACCACTTGGAAATATCTTTCAGACAGAATATTGCTTATTAGCTTTATCTAAGCTCTGTAACAATTCGGTAGCGTTTTCAAGGTCATTGGTGGTTATATAAGACTGGTATAGTTCTTCACAATCCTTGTTCCATCCGGGAATGAAATCTTCGCGAAATCCTCTTGGCATGCACTTTTTTGCCGTTGATAAGACAGCTCCAACAAATCCTTCATACTTTTCACTCACAGGGAGATCCACGTAATAACTTTATCAAGTTGATTGCACAACTACCTCCTGTTAGATTTTCTAAAGTTCCATCTTGGTTTCGGAATGTATCTGATTATAGGTATTTGAATTCCTACTTTAACTAAAAGTGGCCGATGTTGGATATTTGGACTATCCCTAAGAACTGTCTTCACTGTGGCAAGAGGTTGACATTTAGAGTTCTGACTAACAAAACAAAGGTCAGTGTTGTAGTTTATTCATCCAAGCCGCAGATCCAAAAGTCCCTTTGTCCTTTGAGTTAAATACTAGACTAAGGTTGTTAGATTCAACCCAAATAACTATTCTTTCCCCATTCTCATCATCTTCATTGTAATTCCACATAGTATGGTGGCTATTGAAGTCTTCGATATAAATGCTAGGATGGTGTAGAGTTGGGATCACTTCAGCAGACCAGTTTACTGCAGGTGGATTGTAAAAAATCCTTATTGTAATGTTGTCAACTTTTATCACGATAATGTGAACATTTTCTGAGGTGTCCACAGAAATCAAAAGTGCACTTTCAATATTGTTGCGAATGAAAACTGCACAGCCGTAAGTATGGTGATAAGTAGCTCCTAGGAATTCATATCCTGCAACACGCCCTCTTGATTTTAAATTTTCCTCATTACTTATATGTGTTTCCAGTATAACAGCTACATCCAAATAGTTTTCAAGGATATTCGGGAGAGATATTGACATTTAGATCGACTAAGTCCTACAATATTAATTTGCTTGATCCGTAGGTTGTAACCAAGATTTCTTACTTGTTGTAGTAACAGTAAGATTCAATAATAAAAGCTGACGCGGACCAATGTAAGGAGACTGAAATTCGTTGACATTGTTATCTAAATAAACGACGTTATAGAAGAATGAAGACGTACATTGTAAAATTAAATGACGACGATGTTTAACTACGATGAACGTGTAGGTTAACGACGTAAGGTTTGAGTAAATACGCTAATTGCAATCAAGGATCAAAATGTTAGGAGATATTCAAAGAATAAACAATTTCCACTGCATTTGTGTCTGCAGTAACATAGTAACATAAGTTCATACAGGGTGTATCTTAATTATACCGACAAAAAATCAGGGACGCTCTGCGTGTTATGTAAAAGACGATGCCGCAATCGGATTGGCAGAGAAAATTTTTCCCTTCGAGAACATGAGATTACTTAGTTACTTCCGGTCACAGTGAAGAAGAGGACCTAATTACGGACCATTCCTCATCAAGAAAACGGGAAAATTCAGGCCGCAAATTTGCGATAACATTTCGAGATGTGGAAGGTTCTATTTGCACCTTTGATGGTAAAGGAGATTATCCAGTCAGAAAATGGACTATGGAATTTGATGAATCAGCTGTTCTGATGGGATGGGGCGACACGCAGAAGTTTGTATTTGCTAAGAAAACATTATCTGGCCAAGCAAACCTATTCGTTCAAAGTGAAACTGGTTTATTAACATGGAAAAAATTAGAGGCTGCGTTAATAGAAGAGTTTGATGATAAGGTGAGCAGTGGAGACGAACATAGACTACTGACTAGGCGGAAGAAGAAAAAAGAAGCATTCCGAGGGTACCTGCTTGTAAAGGAAGAGATTGCAAATCAAGGTGAAGTTGATGATGACTCCCTGATACAGTACATTATCGATGGTATACGGGCAAATTTGGAAGTAAATTGATTTCGTATGGGGCAAAGAATTTCAAGAATTTTAAGGAAAAGCTGGGAGACTATGAGTTCATAGTTGAAAGACGGACCTCACGGGTTTTGAAGAAAGATGGAACACAGATTCCTACTTCGATAGACAAGACTGCTGGAGCTGCTGAAAAATACAAAAAGCACAGACATGTTTCAACTACGGTGAAGATGGCCCTAAATCGTCGAGTTGCCGTCACAAAGACAAGGGTCTGAAATGTTATAAATGTAATAAAATTGGTAATAATTAAGTGGACTGCAAGACAATAGATGGTAAGGCAGATAAAGGCAACGCAGTAACACATTAACTGAAATGTGCACCTCCCCCTCTCACCACTAAATTAAGGATTGCTAGTACGTCGATAAATATCTTAGATGATAGGGGAAGAATCGCTACCTTAATCCATAAAGACATCTATGCAGATTTAGGCGCTCCTCCCCTAAGAAATAATGACCTTATCAGTTACAAGATCTGGGAAGAATTATGTCGTACCTAATGGCTACTTCCACACCGATGTCTTTATTGATGATGAAGCATTTGAGGCTGACAATTATGTTTTGACTCGTGATACAATGAAGATGCTGGCAATTATTGGAAGTGGTGGTCTACAAAAAGGAGAAGTATTAATAAATCAAAATGGCATTCGAATTTCCAAGCCAAATCCAGATATATTTATCATGCAGATCAATGTGCATGAGAGCAGCCATTAGATGTAGGAGAGTCTACAAGGGATGACTACTAGCATCTAGAAGAAATGATTTCCTCCTATGAGCCTGCTAAAACGAAAAGTTTGGAAGTGAAGCACCTGCAGAAAATGATGCTGTTGACAACCAAGTGTAGAAATGGTTAATAAAAGGCATCATTGAACCGAGTTCTTCAGAATACGCTAGTCCTGTAGTTGTTGTGCGTAAGAAAGATGGCTCTCCACGTTTGTGTAATGACTATCGTAAAACAAACATGATCATCCTGAAGGATCGGTACCCGCTGCCGCTCATCGAAGATATCTTAGATAGGTTGCAAGGAGCAAGAGTATTCAGTACACTTGACCTAAAAAATGGATTTTTCCATTTCCCAGTGGGGTCTAAAAGTAGAAAATATACCGCCAGTCAATTCCAGTTCCGAAAAGCGCCATTTGGTTAGTGCAACTCACCAGTAGTGTTCCAACGTTTCATTAACTGTGTCTTCCGATCGTTGGTGATCCAAGGTATAGTACTTATGTTAATAGATGACTTGATAACTCCAGCTAAAAACGAAACAGAGGCATTTCACCGCTCGAAAACGGTGCTAGAGGTAGCCAAAGATTATGGCGTTGAACTGAAGAGAGAAAAATGCCATCTACTGAAGAGGAAGGTTGAGTTCTTGGGACACGTCACCAAAGAAAACTAATGCTGTAATGAAATTTCCGGAACCAAGAAATGTGAAACAATTGCAATCTATCCTTGGTTTTACTGTTTACTTCAGGAAGTTCATACCAGAACACTCTGTTACTGTGAGAACATTAAACAACTTGCTGAAGTAGGATGAAGCAATTCAATTTTCTACAGAACTGAGAATTTCCTTCGAGAAATTGAAGGAAGCTTTATCAAAGAATCCTAATTTAAAAATCCACAATTCTTCATATAAGACCGAACTTCATGCTGATGCATAGAAGCTTGGATATGGAGCCATGCTGATGAAGAGATCACCTGAGGATGATCAACTACATCCTGTACATTAGATGAGCAAAAGGACAACACCACAAGAGGAAAACTATCACAGTTATGAGCTAGAAGTATCAGCCATCATTGTTGCATTGAAGATGTTTCGAGTGTATCTTCTGGGAATAGATTTCATGATAATCACAGATTGTGCTGCTTTCCAAAAGACGATGCATAAGAAAGATCTAATACCTACGGTTGCGAGATTGGCTTTGATGTTTTAGGAGTACAGATATACCATCGAAGACAGAAGTGGAACGAGGATGCGACATGTCGATGCTCTGAGTCGCCATTCTGTCTTATATGCAGGTCCTGATTCTTTGGTTGTCCAAGTGAGGAATGCTCAACAAGAAGATGAAGGTCTTAACGCCATCAAAGAGATATGCCAGGAGCGATCTTTCATGGACCATATGATTCGAGATGACATACTTTTCAAATTCTGTAAAGGCCATGAAGTTTCAGTTGTACCTAAAGCCATGCAACATGAAATTATTAAAAGTGTTCACGAGAGATTTCATTTCTCTGTCAATTTATTTATTCGTGTCAGAAGCAAACAAAATACTGGATTACACTAAAATTACATACATATTTACAAAGTAAACCATACAACACACAATGTCTTTTCAAACCACGGTCAACCAAAAATGTGCAACCTGTATAGCATTGGAAGTTGCTAGTAAAAGATCTTCTGCTGTACAAGTGGCAGGGCACAGCGGACAATTCAGTAGATGCTCCATGGTATGGGGCATACCGCAGTCGCAGTTGGTGGAGTCGACGGGGAAGTGCCACTTCTGCAAGTTATCCTTAGATCTTCCAACAGCAGAACGGAGACGATTAAGTGCCCTCCACACGATCCATTTCTGATCATGTCCAGGTGGGAGGCTTTCCGAAGGGTGATCCCATAGAGAGTTATTCCCAAGCCGAGAAGTCCACAATTGTTTTCTAGCTGTAGCTGGTGTAGTTAGCAAGACTGCAGTGGTGTTGAGGAAACTTCTCCTGGACTTCAACCTACGGGTGGCTGGTACATAACCGTACAACGGATGGGAAAACTGATTAACCTGTTTAGCTCTCTCTTCATTGGCTGCTACCTCACGACGTATATCCGGTGGTGATATCCCTGCAAGCTGGTAAAGTTTTGCAAGAGGTGTAGGCTTCAAACAACCTGTAATAAGCCTACATGTTTCATTAAGCGCCTTGTTAACATTATTTGCATGGGTGGATTTGTACCACACTGGACATGCATATTCTGCAACACTGTAACATGTTGCAAGCGCTGTCGTTCTCAAGGTTGATGGTTGAGAGCCCCAGGTGCTACCAGTGATCTTACGTAGGATGTTATTTCTAGCTTCCACCTTTAGTCTGGTATTCCGGCAATGCTGTTTGTAGGTCAGAGTACGATCGAGGGTAACTCCCAGATATTTTGGATGAGGAGTGTTAACTAAGCGTGTTCCTTGCCAAGAGACGTTAAGTTCACGACGAGCCTGCTTGTGCTTCAGATGAAATGCACACAACTGAGTTTTTGATGGATTTGGACGAAGTTGATTATCATAGTAATAGACATCCAACTCAGTCAATGCTTGTGTTAAATGAGCTTCAACATCTTCGAAGGATTTCCCCTGACAAGCTAATGCTAGATCGTCGGCATAAAGAAAACTTCTAGTGTTCCTTGGAAATGGTTGGTCGTTAGTGTAGACGTTAAACAACATTGGTGATAGAACACTACCTTGAGGTAAGCCATTTCTTTGACGTCTCCATCGACTGCGCTGTCCTTGGAATTCCACATAAAATCTCCTGTTTTGAAGGAAACTTTCAATAAGTTTTATGAAACTGTAATCCTTCGTGATTCCATAAATCTTCTGTAACAAAGCACGATGATTGACAGTGTCAAAGGCAGCGGTCAAATCGATAAAAGCTACTCCCGTGATATTCCGTGTTTCAAAGCCATCCTCAATGAATTGAGTGAGGTTAAGGATCTGGGATGTACAACTTTTCCCTGGTCTGAAGCCTGCTTGTTGTTGTATGAGAGCAGGCTCTACTACATGAACTAGGCGGTTCAGTAACATTCGTTCAAAGATTTTAAGCAGGTGACACAACAAGGATATTGGCCTGTAGTTTTGAGGTTCAGTTGACATTTTTCCAGGTTTCAGAATCGGTATGACTCGTGATTTCCTCCAGGTTTTTGGGAAATTGCAGGATTTCAAACAGTTGTTGAAGAAAGCTAGGACCCATTCTCTTGCTCGTTCCCCAAAGTGTTTGATCTGCTCTAATCTGATATCATCTACTCCTGCTGCCTTGCCGATCTTACAACTATCAATGGCTGCCGTCAGTTCTGCAATTCAAAAAGGTTGCATAAGTTGACTAGTCTCGAGTTCTTCTGACCGAGCAATTTTATGATCTGACCTGCGTAATGGATGGTCAGATTTACCATTTTCCACGAGCTGACGAGCAATCTGATTAGCTGTTATATTTTTGTGTCCCTCTTTTGTTGTTGGATCACAACTCAGGTACTTAAGGAGTCTCCAGGCTTTCTGACTACTCTTACTTAGATCCGTCTCCTCCATCAATTGGCACCATGCATCGTTCCTGTTCTTGGAAATCGCTGTTAAAAGATCTTCCCCAGCTTGAAGGGTATCGTTACCAAATGGGTCATTATCAAAGAGGTCAAGATAGTTTTTCAAAAGTTCCTCAGTTTCCGAAGTCAGACCTTTTATATATTGTGCTCTGCAGCCTCGGGGAATTGAAACACGGGAACAATACTTCACGATATTTACAAAGTCGTCATATAATTCAGGAACTGGCTCAATATTTAGAATATTCTCTTCTAGAGAAATGGTAAATTTCTCCCAATCAGCCTTCTTAAAATTGTATCTACGTCGGAAAGGAACTGACTGTGGTCGAATGGCAGCATAAATCTGGCATATAATAGGCCGGTGTTGCGTGTGAGGAATAGCTTGACCCACTGATTTTATTGATAAATGAGATATGTTTTCACTCACAAATATCATATCGGGATTATATCCACGCCTCCATCTTGCACTGTTGAAAGATGCTTTCTCTGTCAAGAGAACAGAAGAAAATCGAAAGTGTCATATCAAATTGTGTAAATTGTCTCTTAATTAACAGAAAGACTGAAATCAAGAAGGATTCCTGCATCCTTTGTGCAAGGAAAGTGTGCCATTAAATACATATCACGTAGACCATATTGGACCATTGGAATCGAGTCATAAAGGATATCGTCACATATTTTCAGTTGTTGATAGTGTTACAAAGTTTGTCTGACTGTACCCAACAAAGTCTACCACTGCGAAAGAAGTCACTGACAGATTTGCAGCACATAAGGAAATCTTTGGAAACCATGTAGAAATAATATATGTCCGAGGATCAGCCTTCGCATCTCATGAGTTTGAAGATTACTGCAAAACTGAAAACATTAAACATGTGCTCATTAAAACTGGATAACCACGATCGAATGGTCAAGTAGCGAGAATTCACTCTCTGATTGCTTCCGTTCTAACAAAGCTTGCAATATATGATCCGACAAGATGTCGAGGTTGTGCAACAGGCCATTAACTCCACATACAATACTAGTATTGGAAGAACGCCATTTGAACTATTGACAGGAGTCAGAATGAGACCCAAGACCGACTTAAGGATTGCTGAGCTCATTCATGAAGAACTACTAGAAGAATTTGAAGGGAAAAGAGAAAATCTGAGGAAAGATGCAAAACAGCATATTCTCAAAGCCCAGCAAGAAAATAAGAAGTATTTCAATAGACATCGCCGATCGGCTAGATAGTACCAGCTGGGAGACCTCGTGGCCATACAGCGTGCCCATACAGGACCAGGACTCAAAGTAAGAAGGAAATGTCTTGGGACCTTATCGTGCAACTAAACGAAACCCCAGGACGCTTATGTCATGTGTCAGGAAGGTGAACATTAGGGTCCCGAATAAACCTCAAGCTGTGCGGAATACATGAAGCCATGGACTGATGGTTATGTGTCATCCAGGACAGATGGCCAGTAGGATGGCCGAAAATGGGAGTGTTTCAAGAAGGCAGTGAGGACAATAAAGAAACAAGAGAGAGACGTTTGCGGCGTAGATGTTGTGCTATATTCATGAGTGTTGCAGTTCAGCTATTGTGTAGTATTTGATTTTTAAATAAATAAATAAATAAATAAATAAATATCTCCCTAAAATCCCACATAAACAGAGTGGTTCACCAGCGCCTTACAATTTACTTTCATAACACCCAACTAACATTACAATTCTTATGGTGGTCGATATTTTTCTGCGCCTTGCCTGTGTGACAGCAATGTAAACTAAACCATGGGCCTGGCAAAGGAAAAACGACCGTAATCACTTCCGTGCCAAATACTAAGGAACATGTGATTTATTACTCCTTGAAGAACACACGTACATGTAATGCAATCGAATTAATAGGTTACGCCACGTTATCTGCAATATTAGAAAGGTAAATGAACACTATAAACTATGATTGAAGACTTTGACACGCATACTAACATTTGAGGTAGAACAGCCTAGTTAACTCGTACCCGTGTAGCGCGCAATGTGTATGTTATCTTCGTGGCTGAGGCGGTTATAGTCCAATCTGACGTGTTATGAGAGACCGAGCAGAATAGTGCTTCCAATCCAGCTGTAGGCAAACTTCTTTAATGGGGATATAATATCAAGCCACACTTACAAAGTCCCATTACAATATTTATTCACTTACGATGTATTCCTGTGCAGAGTACGTTGAATTTTGCTAATTAATGAAGAGAATATTATCGAATTAGTACGTTATGCCATGTGACCTGTAATGACAGAAAGTTAAAGGAATACTGTAAACCATGATTTAAAACTCTGACAAGGATTTTAACATAGCATATCGACGGAGATTCGAATCGCCAATGCTCGCATCGAAGTATAAGTATTCCTTAGAATTTCCCTCAGTATTAGTTTGTTATTAAATTTTAACAAAAAAGAAGACAACTGTATTTGATGTGTACATATTAAGATCCTTCGTGTAACACCACATTCGAACACTATGTAACGTTGATAGAACCCAGCCTGAAAATGCGTGTGCTCGTTATACAGTAATATTAGGACAAGCCCTCCCTCCCCAATAATCAAGTGTGATCTCTTGTATCAATTCCGTAGTAAGACATAGGAAAAGTGGTCGACACAGACGATAAAAGTTAAGTAAAAAAAATATTTGCAACCTATCAAGAATCTAACCCCGATTCTTCCAACGCGTTACCATTTCAGCAATGGAGACTTACACATTGCAAGTAGTGCAGAATACCTCACAAAGATAATTAATGAGAGCTTCTGCGTTGGACACTATACTTTCTTTATCTAAAACGTTCTTACAGATTCGAATACGAATTTAGTCGTAGGGCAAGGGTTACATTCATTTTCTTTTCTGCTGTTGTGATGGCTCTGAAATGTGCAGGCTTTCACTTAACGCACGGCCACCTCGATCGCATCACCTAGCCCCATGCGTTTCCACTGCATTGTGGGTAGCGGAAACATTACGTTATGGAGCCAAGAGAATTAGGAATATTGTAATGTTCTCGTGGTTATGGGTTGTTCTCAAAACAACGTGCACTCTTAACACTCAAACTGGCATATCATTGACATTTGTTGACTAATCAGTGAGGTGTGTACTCTGGTATAATTAATATACCCTCATCCAAAAATTGGTATTGCTTTAAAACTAAAAATCAGAGTTTTAAGTAGCTACCATTGGCTGGAAATAACCCAGTGAAATGTTTCGCAAGTGTATTTTCACCATCGTAGCCAATTTTAGGAAAATAGTTGCCTCAAAGAACAACCAGTTATAAGGTGGAGGAGGAGGTTCAACGTTTTCATTAATTCAAATTCCGCGTGAGTAGGACTAATAGCCATGAGCCAATGCACGTGAGACTTCATTTTGCTGTTCTCAGCAGCGGTAATATTTTAGGTTTCTTTTTAATCTTTAGAACCTTTGACATTCGGATCATTACATTCTTGTGTTCTTTGTATTAAAATTTGTATATTAACCTATGTTATTAACGTGTAGGTAGTAGTTTGTGTATTTGTAACTGAAGGCAGGAGTGCTGAGGAGGTGGCAGTGGTCTTAAATTTCGAACCATCCCAGCATTTTATCTGGAGTAGAAATGGGATGCCACGGAAAATCGCCTCATGGATGAGTTATAGGTTGGTATCGAGTAGATGATTAATATTTGAAAATCAATTCCACAAATATGCCAACACACTTTATTTTGTATAAAATAATCCTACATGAAAATTTATTCAGCAGGCGCTCATTCAGTTAGTAGCTTTCGTTTCTGATAATTTCAAATTCTCTCTTATGATATCATTAGAAAGAAACGCCATGTTAACAATGGCATGAACTCAATACGATACGGGTTTCCTCATTAGTGGATCAATTAATACTGTTTTAAGTTTGTCGAACGTAAGAATGAGGAATGAGGTTACCGAGGTCTTTGACGCGATACGTGCGGTGGCCTGAGTGAGTCTGATTATCCCTTTAAACCAAGGTGGTGACATTTCGAACGCTTGATACCCTGAATATACAGAGTACCTTGCTTTCGTTCTACAGATAATTATGTCGTCGTCCAACCTGTCTACGTACTATCGAATAAAAATGGTCCTTTTCATGACCAAATAAAAAAATCACTGGTTGGAACAGGTATTTAAGTGGCAATCGACATTAAACGAAAAAACATATACATCACGGGAATCGAACCTGCTACCAGGCAGCTTACCTGACGCAACAGCAGATATGCATAATTTCGCCACCTTAGCTACTGACTGATAGCCATAGTCAATTGCTGGCACGTATTGAATCTATTCTTAGCACCCATAGACACCTGTACACACGTAGGATGGTGTTATTCGGAGCTGTGATTGTTTAAAACATGCATTATAGTTGAGGTCATTGGAATAACGCTACCGCTAATGATTTCTACTACATTCGCGAGCATGAACTGAACGGTAAAATTGTACTAAGGCCGTAAAGGTGCAGGCAGTAACGTTTTTAGGATGACTATGCTATATGCGTTAGTTGGGTTGCCTTCCTCTAAAAAATAAGGTGCTGGTGAACCACTCTGTATGTGTAATCCATATCAGTTTCAAAAGAATTACTAATAATGGGCAAAGGGTAATTATTTCCACAGACTCATCGTATTTGCCAAAAGCCAGCCTGGTCTTTGATCAGTTCAATAACTGAAATAATTGAATGGTTAGGGATATTGTGTCCTGATTCATACTTCCTCGTGAGTGTTAAACATTTTTCCCTCCCACATTGTGTCGCTTTAACAGAATGGCTGTGGGTGGCTGTAATGATTTTTAATGGAATCCGGGCAACTGGACACCAGCTGACTTAACAAAATGATGTGCTCGTACATACTATATTCCCTACCGAATAATAATTTTGGATTTATGGATTATGGTGTATATTTTGTATATGCAGACCGTGTGTTTCACTGTTGAATACATCGCAAATGATTAGTTACTACTATTTATGGTTACAGAAATTGTGTGGAAATGAGTGATTACTTTTATATTCCAAGAAAAAATCAGATACTTTAAATAACTGTGGCTTGTTATAATTTACAGAAAGTGGAAACCCATAAAGATTAACCACAAAACATAGCACACATTTAACCAAATCTTGGCTCACCACGACATGATTCCAGTCTAACCTTATACAGTTCCTGGGAACATCAAATATACTTAAACCCACTCCTTCGAATTAATTTCATAATATCTCGACCTGTACTTAGACTTCAACAAATTCACAACGTGTACACGGGTATTCAAAACTAATTACAGATCTGTAACGTTCAAAGTTTAAAATATCTGGCCAAGTTTCTCAAATATTTGTCAAACCTGGCACTACATTTTGAAAGTGGTGGAATTGTGTAAGAGATTTCATTTCATGTACAAACCAATAAGCTTGTTTAAGTAAATTCGTACATGCTCGCGCAACGTTGAGGTGAGTTTTCACATAGGCGGTGTGCTGTATATGCTGAGTGATTGATATAGATTGATTGATTTATTTGAATCACCGGCCTTCAGAAAGGTTTAACGCCACCTTTCATGTAGCCCATTCCTGAGCTAATCATTCCATATCCACATAACTACCGCACCCTGCATCCAAAGCAACCCATTTACAATATTCTAACATTGGTTTTCGCTTGGAGTTCTTGTCCTTGACCCATCCTTCCATAACAAATGTAAGTTTGCTATTCCTGTTACCACACTATGCGCCATACAAAGCTATATATTGTCTTCATTTTTCCTCCCTTACTAGTCCGAATACTCTTTATCTGGAACTTTACCTACCATTTTATTCCTCACTATTCTCCTACACCATATTCAAATATTTATATTTTCCTCCTTGCTACAGCACAAACAGTCCAAGTTTACTATCCGTTTTTATATCTTCCTGCTGAATTCCATTTATTCCGATCTACATAAAATGATTTTATGATGAATACTTTCCTCAGCATCTAGTACACAACTCATTCAAATCCTCTGCTGAAGAAGCTATGATGGCAATATCGCCAGTAAATTACTGAGTCGAAATTTCTTTACCTTGATCCTCCAATAAATTCTACTTTAACTTTAATTCTCGTTACTTTCGTTACTTGCTAAATGTATAGATTAAAAATTACTAGTGATAAAATTCAGCCTTACTTTACATGTTTCTAAATACCAGTCTCACTTTCATGTCCGTCGAATCTAATAACTATGGTTGCAGACAATCTACCAGCCCTGGATGTTATGCCTACAATTTTCAAACTGTCATACAATTTACTCCAATCAGCATTATCACCAGCTTTTTAAGAATAATTATTCCACTATTATAATTCTTAATACAGCTCTCCTTATTCTTATGATTTTATTTAACTAAAGTTGCCTTCATCTAACATGACTTGACTTCTATTTAGAAACTTTGAACGGTGTGGTTCGAGAATGACTTGTTATTGCCTAGACCTATATTTCATGTCAACAGATGTCAACCAAAACTTTATATCTAATTCGCTTTGTGCATATTGTGCCCAATGTGCTCCTGGAATATACACTTAGACATATTTCGCACCCATGCTGGGTTTTCTTTAACTTTTCCGTCTTTCTTCTCCTTTAATTTCGTGAAAAACACCAACAGAGATTTCTGTGTGATTTTGCTCTCCTACTGTGCCCTCGTTTATTTCTTGTGTTAGTATGTTACAGAGAACGAGACGTCTATCTCCCTGTTTAACAGAAACCTCAAGCTTCTTCCTGGTGCGCCACCATTCGGTGCCTTTTTGAACTCTATCGTCAGTGCGGCTGGCGTGGGAACTCGTTGAAAACATCTACTGAAGAATGCTTATAAATTCAACTCATTCCAAACAGATGGCAGCCTACTCGCTCCTACGTTCTTTGAACTTTGCGTCATGAAATACATTTGTAAATTTGAATTATTTGTATTGTGTACCTGTTGGTACGTGTTACGTCACCTCCTTTCCCCTCTGTACCCCTCCCTGCTTGGTCGCCACTCGGGAGCCCTATGAGCTTGTCAGTCGTCTTAGTGCCGCCAGAAAACCTACCACACCACTCTCCGAGGGTCAGTAGCCATATCCGACATTTCATGACGGTCATGTAAGTGACACGGACTACAACGCCTGCCGCAATGCAAAGATAGGTACCTCATTATTTTAACTTAGCCATGGAGCTATTTTAATACTTGCAAGTATTCTGAGCTATTGAATTTTTAACTAGCCGGCTAGATCTCATTTTGTGATGACAAACTATCATTTCGTGATGTTTGACAAAATATTTCGCCATCGTGGGAGCTCATACTAAATCCGAAATTATAACTATTGGTCGGGCGCAACGAGGGATTCACTTTTTTCATCTCTACTTTTTCAAATTCAAAACCGGACATCGTGGGATTTTTCAACTAAACTCTGTCAAATGTCACTAATTGAGCAAATCGTGGGAGTAACCCTGTACTCCATTTAATCTAGGCAAATTGATGTCGAAAGTTCTTCCAGTGTAATCGTCAGATTCAAAGTCTGTGATTGACATTTTGTGAAATTCACTTAACGCCGTTTAATGTGTTAACACTGCGCATGCCCTAGATTATCAACCTCAAGCAATTGCTTCAATGTTGAAATCTGTATCTATTCTGAAACTATGCAAATTTTTTACCCGGAAATAATTCCCCGGGTTAATCAGTGACATTTCTTATGGAGAAGCTCTACCCACAAACGCTTAAGTGCTTCGTGCCTGAAAATAGTCTGGTATGTAATAACGGCTGACATTGAGAAAATGTTTAGGCAGATAATGGTAGAGCATGAAGATCGACCATTGCAACAAATTTTATGGAGAAGGGATACACTGTTACCAATAAAAATATATCAGCTAAATACCGTCACTTACGGAACAGCGTCAGCGCCTTACCACGCGATGAGATGTCTTCGCGAACTTGCTAATATCTATGACCCTCAATATCCAGTTGCAGCCAAAATTGTGGAAAGGCTATTACATGGATGATTGTATCATCGGTGGCGATACTATAGATGCAGTAATACAAATTCATCGTCAGCTTATGGAACTATTGCAAAAGGAGCAAATGTTGTTGCGCAAGTGGAGGTCCAACCATAAGGAAATCATAAAACACTTGGATATCAAATCGAATGCACAAGACTTGATGGTCCTAGACAAAGAAGAAGCCAGTAAGACGTTAGGAATTATCTGGGATTCAACGAAAGATACATTGCAGTATCAGGTTAACCTCTCATCAGAAGTAGTGTATACAAAGCGTGAGATTTTATCAAAAATCTCGCAAGTCATTGATCCTCTTGGGCTAGTAAGTCCTGTTTTAATAAGAGGAAAAATCATAATGCAACAACTATGGACGGACGGGTTCGAATGGGACCAACCTGTTACCACAGTTAAGTTGTCCATCTGGAACCACTATTATTCTTCATTGCCACAGCTAAACCAGCTCAGAACCATAAGGAACGTCAATCCTGAAAATTACAATTCAAAATTTGATCTTTTCGGATTCAGTGACGCCTCCGAAAAAGCATATGGAGCCTGTATATACGCAATAAACAGAAATCAAGATGGAATGTTCACATCTCATCTAATCAGCGCAAAATCTTAAGTGGCTCCTCTAAAAACCATATCCATTCCAAGACTAGAATTAGAAGCAGCACTTTTACTCACAAGTTTAGTGCGAGAAACGAAGGCAGCTGCAGCAGACAAGATGAGAAATGTTTTTCTTTGGAGTGACAGCACCATTGTTCTAGGATGGATAAACACAGAACCGCGATTACTGAAAACATCTGTGGCTAACAGTCACAAAAATACAAGATACAACTGAGAATGCAAAGTGGGGTCACGTACCCTCTCTGGAAAACCCTGCTGACCTCATATCGCGAGGGATTCCAACCATAGATATTATTAACCATCATCTTTGGTGGTTTGGGCCTCATTGGCTAGTCAAGGAAAATTCACAACCACCTTCTACATTTCAACCCGACATCAGTCTGCCAGAGATGAAGAGTTCAAATGTTATGTTGATCATCGTAAGTACTTCCAAAATATTGCACAAATTTTCGTCATTTTCGAAGTTACGTTGAGTCATTGCTTATTGTCATAGATTTGTCAACAATACCATAAGCGAAGTACAGCGCAAGAAATGGGGAAAAGTATCCGAAGACCTAAATACAAAACGCATCACTCCTGAAGAAATGAAACGAGCAGAACATACTGTATTAAGGTGGTAGCAAATAGAAGCTTTTTCATCATCACACAAATGTTTATCAAAAAAGGAAACACCATCTCGTGGAAGTCCTTTGAGATGCCTTGATCCATTCATTGATAAAGATGGGTTAATACGAGTTGGTGGAAGAAAAAAGGAAGGAAGGAAGATTGTAGTTTTACGTGACCGTGAATCTTGTGATTATGAGCCACGGGAGCTCCTTTTTACGTGG
This sequence comes from Meconema thalassinum, assembly GCA_946902985.2. Taxonomy (NCBI): domain Eukaryota; kingdom Metazoa; phylum Arthropoda; class Insecta; order Orthoptera; family Tettigoniidae; genus Meconema; species Meconema thalassinum. Next base: position 243,879,614 of record OX336395.1, read on the forward strand.
AATCCGAACCACAGGACATGGCATTTCACTTCGAAAATCTCACATGCATTGACCGGGAGTCGAACCCGGACCGCCTTGGTGAGAGGCATACAGCTAGACCGCTGAGCCACCACGCCCCCAGTTGATGGAAGATTGAGACATTCTGCTGTCTCTGAAGAGCAAAAGCATCCCATTCATCTACCGGCAAATCATCACATAACATCAGCTATTATGAGATACGAGCATGTGAGACTTCATCATTGTCCACCGGAGCAACTATTACATTCAACTCGACAAAAATATTGCCCGATAAGTGGTCGAAGAGAAATACAAAATATCGTTCGAAAATGCGTCCAGTGTTTTCGATTCAATCCAACAGTTCCAGAAGTCTGCATGGGAGATTTATCCAAAGAGAGGGTTTCGAAAGTCACCAAGCCCTTCACCGTGACTGGTGTGGAGGCAGATTACGCATTTTAAAGCATACATAGCAGTGGTTCACTTGCTTTAGTACAAAGGCCGTTCACCTGGAGCTTGTCTCAGAGCTCACAACTGAAGCCTATTTGGCAGCAATTCAACGGTTCACTGCTCGTCGAGGGATTTGTCATCAAATGTTCTCAGATAAAGGAAGAACGTTTGTCGGGGCTGCAAATGCGCTGAAAGATTTACAGTCATTTTTGGCAAAAGAATCACCAATCATCTCCTCTCACTTGGGAGAAAAGGAAATAGCATGGCAATTTATTCCTCCTCGATCCCCACATTTTGGAGGATTATGGGAAGCGGCCGTTAAAATAGCAGAGACATATATACACTTCTTCTCAAGGAAGAGTACATACTTTTGAAGAAATGTATACTTTGCTTTGTGATATTGAGGCAGTCCTGAAATCGCGGCCACTTACACCTCTCACAAGAGACCCAAACGATCTGGATATTCTCACACTCGCTCATTTTCTTATTTGTGATTCACTGGTCCAACCAATACAGTCAAATCATATTCAAGAATCAGATAATCGATTGTCTCGTTGGCAACATTTGAAGAAATTTCGACAGGTACTTTGGCAGAGATGGCAACAAGAATATTTGCAAGAATTGCAGAAAAGATATAAATGGTGCACCTCGAATCAACGCATGGAGTTGAACACACTCGTTCTGCTCATTGAAGAAGGGATACCACCTCTAAGGTGGCCAGGAGGTCGAGTAATTCAGGTTCATCTGGGACCAGATGGCGAGATTCGAGTTGTCACTGTGAAAACAGCGGAAGGGAACTTTACGAAAAGTGTCAAGTGCGCTTCCGATGGAGAACTTCAACGAAGAATTCTCAACTTGATTAGAGTTTGTTAGGTTATATGTTCTCATTAGATGTAGTTTTTGACATTTACGTTCAAATGTTGTTTGCGTGCGGTATTTAACATACCGTACGTATAGTACATGGTTTTCGAGTTGAAAGCGCATCTTTCAAGGAGAGCCAGAAATGTTAGCTCCTATGAGCACCCTCTACGTATGGACTACTTTTGCAAGCTCCTTGGAGAGCAGCATCCAGGGGCCGTGGTTTTAGATAGGCCATAGCACTGCGCTGTCGGCAGTCAATTGTAGGAAAGCAACCATTAGCATTGATAAGATACAAGGCAATAAATAATGGTCATATTCATAAAAGAGGACAAAAATTCATTACATCACCAAAATCAACCCCAACTCATTAACACCGTTGTTAACTAGGTCAGGGTTAATATGCAATACAATTCTATGTGCTGTGTGGTTTTTAAGGCCGAATGCCATTACAAACACCATCCACACTAGAGGAGTTCTTTGTTGTGTGGCTTCCTGAGAGGCCGAGTGCGGGTCTTTCTAGTCAACGCCCGTGGGCAACCTGCGCGAGATATAAAATGAATAAATAAAGTTTAATGAAACTAAGCAAGAATGTAAGAGGAAGCTCTTGTGGCCTGTCAGAAGGTACCGTCCCTGTATTTGCCTAGCGGTGAAAATGGGAAACCACAGAAATTTACTTCCACAATGACCGATGGTGAGCCTAGCACTTCGCATTAGCGAGCGTAGCCACCGCTGTTGGTTCTATAATTCACATGAAAATTGGGAAGGAAGCGGCCGTGGCCTTAAGTAACATGTTGTAGAAATATGAAAATTCATTTGTAAAACAAAGATATTTAAATATAATACAAGAAGGGGCAAAGATAGTTAGAGGAGTCTGGGGATAAACTCGAGGCCTTTCACTTGCAAAGCAAACACTCTACCACTAAGCTACTCCCCTCTGGCATAACGGTAACTCTTTGCAAACAAACATGTAATTATATCTACATCTAATGGGTAGACCAAATGTTTTACGGGATTTTGGTTCCAACATTCTAATGGTAGTTAATAACCACAAATGGACTGTTTAGGTACGGCGCGTGTATTTGAGGCTATCTTTATTTGACCATGACAATGAATCACAAAACAAAGACAAAAGACTAATTTAATCCGGTCATTCCGCCAACCACCAACCCGACACTCAGTCCACCGCCTTCCAAAGCAGGCGACAGTCCTGCCTGCCAAATCAGTCGAGACGGAACATCCCTTCTTAGTTTCGGTTATGAGATTTAGACCTACGATTGGAAAAAGCGGCCATGGACTTAAGTTATATTGTCTCAATATGTGAACTTAAATACATGCAACTGGAGGTGATAACAGGTCAATCGTAAAGGTATCCACTAGCTTGGGTCCGATTAAAAATAGGTTAAAAGGGGGCCGTGACCCTAAGCTATGAACCATCCCAGTAACCACCTCCAGGCTTCTTTTCAGTTTAACCTCCCGAGGCTGAGTTAACCCCGTCTCTTGGCATAGCTGAGAATCAAACCTCTGCCTTCGAGGTGAGAGGGAAACAGCTTGACCACTGAGCTATCACGCCCTCTCTTTCTATAGAGTGGTCTCTTCTAGTCCCAGAGCCGGGAATCGAACCCGGACCTCCAGGACAAAAACCGAGAATGCTAGCCACTATACAAGGAAACGGTCAATCTTGGTTAGCTTGTAGGACATCACGGGCGGAATATTTCGGCTGACAAGTGCTTTCCGTCGCCTTGCTCCTGACAGGGCATTGGCTGCGAGAGAGTCCAGCCTCGTTTGTTGTGAATTGTACAGGAATATTTCAGCTGACAAGTGCTTTCCGTCGCCTTGCTCCTGGCAGGGCATTGGCTGCGAGAGAGTCCAGCCTCGTTTGTTGTGAATTGTAAAGGAATATTTCAGCTGACAAGTTTTTTCCGTCGCCTTGCTACTGGCAGGGCATTGGCTGCGAGAGAGTTCAGTCTCGTTTGTTGTGAGTTATAAAGGAATATTTCAGCTGACAAGTGCTTTCCGTCGCCTTGCTACAGGCAGGGCATTGGCTGCGAGAGACTTCAGTCTCGTTTGTTGTGAGTTGTAAAGGAATATTTCAGCTGACAAGTGCTTTCCGTCGCCTTGCTACTGGTAGGGCATTGGCTGCGAGAGAGTTCAGTCTCGTTTGTTGTGAGTTGTAAAGGAATATTTCAGCTGACAAGTGCTTTCCGTCACCCTGCTACTGGCAGGGCTGTGGCTGTGCTGTAGCGTTTAGCCCTATTGCCCTCGTGCATCGGGAGAGTGTGGGTTCCAATCCAACCTCGGCCCTCCTGAGAATGGTTTTCGTGGTTTCCCATTTTCACCACCAGGGAAATGCTGGGACGGATACTTTTAATGGTCCACGGCTAATTTCATTGCAAAATCCCTTCCCTGTCCCATTTTGAAAAGAAAACAAAAATGGCCAGTGGCTGCATAAATAAAATTACAGAAATTGAGCAGCACAGTCTGAAGAAAGTATTATTTTATAAATCAAATTTCATGCAGAAACAATGCGAGGTTGGTTAGTTTGAGTTAACGACATACAAGCTCATTGTGTATAAGAGCAGTGCCACTAATACCGCAAAAATGCCATTAGTCCAATGTTGCCTTGTTAGATGCGATGTAAAGTTGGGTGGGTTAAAGTAAATATATAGCGGACTCAGTGGCGTAGCCGGTTATATGCTGAATTCCTATGCCCAAGATCGCGGGTTCAAACCTAGCCGAAGTCGTTTGATTTTTAAGAGCGTTAAAATCCCCCAGTATGCCTTCCTTCGGAGGGGATATAAAGCCAGCGGCCCACGTCATAGATTCATGACATGTAAATGAACCTACAACTACTATTGGTAGTGCGTAGCTAAATTTGTAATTTATTTGGTTAGAAACGCTCTATCAAGTTCCAACGGTGGCCGCTAGGTGTCAGTGACTGTGGCATCTCTGGTAGGCAAAGATGCAAATACTTGAAATTGAACTTGAAGGGAGCCTACGGGCGTTGAATTACAATTCCCCGCTATGGGCATTGGTTGTAATTCAAATATAAGTCAAGTAAATATAATGGACTAAACACATTCAAGGTGCACTTACAAATTGTACATTACACTACAAAATCAGTGCTAATTTCATACAATAGTATTGATCCACACAAAGGCTGATTTGTCCGGCTGGTTCAGTCTGATATGCCAACTGTGTCTCTCAACAGAACATCAACATCAACCGTCTGCCTAATGAGTAATCTCCTTTGCGAACAAGACACCTGTTAAACAACTCAGAAGAGAAAGGACGATCCTCAGTCAGACTAAGATATAGTATGGTGTATTTAATGATGCATACTAAACACCATCTTATTATGGTTCTCACAGAAAAACCCCAATTATGTTATCTTAAAAACAAAGCACTAATCACGAAAATCATAAATCACCCCCAGCAGCATCACCGCATGTATGATATAGGTTAGAACTCACAGAACAAATTCTACTTAGTCAAAAATTAGTCGCATTATTGGCCTTAGATATGGTTGCTACATGTGGCACCGTCCAGTTTGGAGACATTTTTTTACGTTGAAAATTTTGGAATTTACAACAAATACCAGGCAACAGGAACAAAATAGGGGTGGATATTCCTTTGAATACTTACACCACAAATATGTTCACATTTGTGCTACAAGAAGGATGTGGTTTTTAGTACAGCGGTCATCTTCTCATTAACATTCATACTGGATACAATTTACAGAGTAACACACTTTCCTTACATACCTCGAACAGTGAGAAGTCTGAATGGGAATGGATAGGTTTTTGGCTGCTAAGTATCAAAAGTGAAAATCAATATCAACTCAAGAGGGACAAAAAATAAAAACAAATCTGTGACAACAGATATGAAAAGTTGACATCGGATTTTGACAACAAACCATGTTCATATCCAACATTTTTAGTATACAAACATTAAACTGAAGGAAAGCTTTTCCTTTGAACGTTGTCAACTTACTCATTTAGATGATTTCTACATCCGTCAATCTCTTCAACCTGGATTTCTTCTTTTATATCCTAGTGACAAGAATGAATCATTTACCTCTTTGCTATCATCCTCAGCTTCTACACAATAATTAACAAATAATGTAACTTTACAGCACATCTGAACTGAAAGTAAGCATACAGCAGTTGAACAACTGACTAAGATTACATTCATATTCTCCATCATATCTTACTGGATTATAGAAGTCTTCCATAATAATAAAACTTATCAAAGCCATCACGGTCAAGTAAATCAAAGTGTGATAGCAAATATGGAGAACAGTGCTAGATTTCATGGGTTTACAGATATTATTAGTGAGGCAGTAGAGAAATAATATTTATAATCAAATTTCTGGCAGTAAGTATGTAAAGGGATTTTACATCACTAGACCAACCACATATATGCCAGAAAAACCATATTCTACAATATCTTTTTCACAAACACTGCACAATCTTTGATTAAGGGGAGTACGTACCTCATTTTCGCAAAAATTGCGAAATTCGTTTTAAAAGATTTTGGTCTTCTTTGACATGTGCACGACATGACATCAGTTTTTATTTCGGCAAAATCGCATTCCAAGTACCCATAATTTGTATTTTTCATGGCTTCAGTCATCTTAATGTGCCACACCCCCTTCTGCTCGCAAGATTTTAAACTTGGATAACTTTCGATGATATTTAGGTGTATTAATGAACATACCCTCATTTCGAAGGCAATTCGTTGGTAAGCGATTCGTGCTACTGTGAACAACGTGTGATGCCGCTGTGATTGTTTATGTTTGATTAGTTTGGTGCATGTTGTGGGATATTGCTACGGTTAGGCCTATTCCAAGTGTTTGTTTTCAACATGCCCAGGATAAAGATCTTCGGCAGAAGTAAGTTACTTGGGAATCAATTTAGAAATAAGAAGCCATGCTTGCAGACAGAGAAGGTTGACGCTGTTCCTATTACGAGCAGTGAGTATTTGTCCACCACTCCCTAAACCTCAAACAACAGTGAGGAAGGTTCAATTAGTTCTCCCATAAGTTCGTGTCATGAAAAGCTGTCAGTTTTTTAAAATGTATAGGTATATAAGGAGTATGAATCATTTAGCGGCTTTACTGGTGCAAATAGTGAAAACATATCAGTAGAATACCAGGCTATAGATGTTCAGCTCTTGTGTGCTGCTGTGAAATCGTTTGTGCAGTGCATATATTTTAAAAATATTGATTGTGAGACAGTCTCCGAAGAGGCAGTATTTCGTAAGGGCCTCGCTTACATCATAGCTCTTTCATGTGGAAGTTGTGGAAATGAAACAATGTTTTCCACCTCAAAATATGTGAACGGTGGATATGAGGTGAACCATTGATTTGTCTAGGGCCTCTAGTCGATTGATAAGGGGAAGGCAGGGGGTGACATTCTACGCGCTATAATGAATTTGCCTAGTTCTCCTACTAGATTTCATGGGTTCACAGACATTATTAGTGAGGCAGTAGAGAAGGTCAGTGAACACCGCATGAGGTAGCCACTCAGGAGTCTAAAACTGAAAATGAGGGGGTTCTAACCTTGATCTCAAGTATGATTTTATGAGTTAATCTTTAATGTTAATTGTCTTTGATTTTGTTTTCTTTTTCTTTAAGTTCGCTCAGTTAAAAAACTGTATAAGATAGAAATCTGAAATAATTGTCAGTGATACATCCATATCTGGCCTTTTAAAACCAGGTACTTTCTTTTTGATATCTTAATATAAGGAAACAGGAAAAAATTTCATTCCCCAAATTTTTCATATACTTTTTAAAGTTTTGAAAAAAATCCTCAAAAAATAACTATGCATTTAATCCAAAATCAAAACCGAGCAATATATAGCGGAAGCTCTGTACATAGATACTAAAAAGTTTGAAATATGTAGGACAAAAGGCTTTTAAGCTGAGCGTACCTAAGAATGAGAAAAATAGCATTGGCAGCATAGGTAGTACGTACTCCACTTTAAGCTTTTAAATTTTGAAAGAAATTAGAATATGCAAGTAGATTGCCTCCGGAGAGATTAATATAAACATTGCCACCTGCGACAACAATGAAGGGTATGATTTTATGATGGCGGGAGTTCCTCGTAACTAAACTGAAAAACATCCAGGGACATGAGCCAGTGTTTCATTCTCTCTGCGGCATCGCCGGTAGAGGTTACTGTCCAAAGAACTGCTGTGACGCTGACTACCATTTTAATAGCTTCTCCTCGCTCATTCCAAGAGACGCCTATCTTATTCAATACCTTTTATAAATGATGTTTGATACAGTGTTATAAAATATGCATTCAAGAATGGTTTATCTATCAATATTAGTTTTACCCCAGTTTCAGTAATTTTAATATCCAAACTTGAAACTTGCGCATTGAATACAAGATTTATAATTCCTTTCTTAAGACAGACTATGAGCTGAGCTCATTTTAAATATTACAAAACTTAAAGCTCCAAGCCATGTGGTAAGGCTACTTCTGTCCTCTGAAAACAACTAGGTTTGAACCCCACCGTCAGCAACTTTTGAAATGGTTTGCCATGGGTCCTCAATTTCAATAGCTTGCAAACTAACTGAACACTTCCTTCCAACTCCTCACCATATTTCATTCTGATGGAGCAGTGCATAGAGGTAACATAGCGTAATCAATCTTAAAACATAAATGAGCATACTGAGAAACATTCCATATGATGGATCAGAGGGAACAGAACAAAAACATAAAAGTATAGAAAACATCAACAAAAACTTAAACATATTAAGACCTGCTGTGAGCCTCACTTTTTGATATTCATGTCTTTCTTATAAACTCCTCACTAGTGCTGACAGAAAAGCATCCGGTTGTAAAAACCATTGCCCCATTGTATCTCATTTCACCTCATTCCCACCCTATAGAATAGGGAATAATTAGGATAGAAATACATACATACACACACTTTAATCAGCTACGAATAAGGAATGAGAAACACAGTAATAATGATTTTCCAGTGTTAACATACAAACGGAAGTGAGACTGATACAAATCGACGGCGACTGTGATAGACCTCGAAAGCTGCTTCTATCTTCCTTATGTCTAGAACACCATTCCCAGCTTGAAGTTCATATACAGTAGACTCCCACTGAACCTTCAATGTCCTCTGCTTGGCCATAGTTTCCTCAACGTCATATATATCGTTCATCGAGAACGTATATCCTTGGATGTAAAGATTTGAAGCCATTCTTTCAGTGTTGCCAATACAAACTGTCATTTGTAGCTCTTTAGTCAGTCAACACGGACTACAAATGATAGTCTATATCCGTGGGCATCTAAGCTTTCGCAACTAGGTAAAAGAAAACTAATGGAAAGGCTTACAATGTATTGGATGCCCACGGTCGAAATGCATTTATGTATTTACAATTAGTTTCTCCGTGTGGTTCTACTTGGTAAAAGTTATCTTCAATTACTTTGTTACCTATATGCTTATTACCAAATGCAAGTACCAAGAATATTGAAGATAAGGAAGGATGGTGGACATTGCCTGGCGTTAAAGTGACAAGACAAGAAAAATGATGTTGGAGATAGTAAAAACCATATCCCTTCTAATTCCTCTGTTTATAATACAGTAATTTGCTCGACACTGGATCATTTGTTATACCTAGACCCTTCAATTACTCATTCTTTATCATACAAAAATACAAAGTTCACAACAGGCAAAAAATAAAACGGGATAATGTTAGGAACATGCTGGATTCACTTAATGTGCTTAATTCAGATCCTCCATTACCTCGGTGGATAGAGGAAGGGGATACATAGAAGCAGGTCTAGTATCGGTCACACAGTATGATGCTTCATCTTCCATCTACATGACCTATACTTCCTGTACAACACATTGCCTAATAGCTGGCAGCTTCCATTTGTCTGCAGTGTGGTCTGAATACATAACTCTGGAATCCCCAAGTAGCTTTAGTGAGAGGAAGATGTAATAAGTACTAACCCAATAAGGAGCACACCACTTGAGAGAGGAAGATGCAACCCAATAAGATACACACCTCTTGAAACTCTCCACAACTCGGTGAAGATGGTGTTTCTATTTTGATGCATGGAACAATGTCTGCCTTGTAGAAAACTTCAATCTTAATATCTCCAGTGAAATCAGTATCATCCAGCAGGGAAATTACTTGTTTCACTAAAACGTTTCTTTGCATAGCAGGTATTATACCGTACAAACACATTTTAATTTGCACAGCGGTATTGAAAGAATAAAGTGACCTTTTATCAGATTGCCATTACCTTGAACTCCTTCCAAACGAAATGTGACATGCAAGACCTAGATCAGAAACTGTGCACATTTTGGAAGTTCTGTTTTCAGACTACACGTCCCAGATTTGGGTGTTATATTTGTTAAGTTCCTCAGGAATTGTTCTAGGTTTATGCCGTATCTTGTGTGGGATTTCGCCTAGGAACACCAAGCTGGCTCATCAGCGGGCTCTTGGTGTCTGTGCCCGGACCCCACAGGGATAGCAAACTGCACGCCACCTCCCTCTTAATGAAGCGCATCTGCGCCTCTTTACTGAGAGAGCTAAAAGCTCAAGCGGCCTTAACCTCCCTATGAAGGCTTCAAAAAAGATGGTATATTGGCTTTCACGGCCAGTGAATTAATACCCAGCAATTTTTCTAAGTTACTGCAGGGTCTTGTGTGGGGTTTCGCCTAGGGACACCAATCTGGCTGATCAGCGGGCTCTTGGTGTCTGTGCCTGGACCCCACAGGAGTAGCGAACTGCACGCCACCTCCCTTTTAATGAAGCGCATCTGCGCCTATTTACTGCGAGAGCTAAAAGCTCAAGCGGCCTTAACCTCCCTATGAAGGCTTCAAAAAAGATGGTATATTGGCTTTCACGGCCAGTGAATTAATACTCAGCAAATTTCTAGGTTAATGCAGTGTCTTGTGTGGGGTTTCGCCTAGGAACACCAATCTGGCTGATCAGCGGGAGCCCTACAGGAGAAAACTGGCTACCAGGGAGGAGGAAGATAATAAAACACAAGCCTCCTGACTCCCACATTATCAACCCGCAGAAGAGCACAAAGCGAGTGCATTGCGCCCGACGGAGGGTATGCTAGTACACAAACCTACTAACTGAAGGAGTAGGCCTTATCAGCAGCTGTTATAGAAGTGATTGTGGTAGAGAAATATAGGATTAATTTACTGAACATAGTGTTTCTTCCCTTGGCCATGAAGGTGAAGCCAACATAAATTATGTGTAATCTTCTCAACACTTCTAGTCAGACTCTCAGTCAGACAATACAGCCGGAACTGGGATTTTTAATGGATTTACAACAAATCATAACTAAAGAGTCGTTCAAGGTAAATCCTTCGCAATCTTATTAATGGATTATATTATTTAATTTAAAATTACACACTACACTTACATATTTAACTTCTTGTTTCAATGAATCCATAACTGTTGTCGTTTTGAAACAAGTAACTGAAGGTTTGCAACAGGATAGATTTCAAGGGAAACAAAACTGGCTGAAATATACTGTATGTACTGTGCCCAACACCAATAGTCCAGATTATATTATTTTGATTGACGCGCGTAAGGATATGTGGCAACATTGTATAAACACAAGCAGGCGATTACGTTACGCAAGCGACGGCTGTGGATGAACTTGAACTGGTCAACGCCAGGGAGCAGCGCTGGAGTTAACGTGACTATCACCGTGCAGCGGTGGGTTGTCACCACTCATACGTGAGACAGACAGAATTTGGTGTTCGGGAAGTGAGCATGTCGGTCGCGCGCGACGTGAACATTTCATATGTGCGCGGAAATCCTTGCCAGTGACGTAGAGCAAGAAGCTCGGGGTCGTGTAATGACTGGCAGTGACGGAACTAGAACTTGGAACTTTTCGGATGTACCAGTGGGCCTTAATAGCTGTATGAATTGTCGTACCAGCTTGGATATTCATCTCTGACCACATGTGGACTATTGCATAGTCACTTGGCAGATTTATAATGCGAATTCGTGTAACTGGTGGGCAGAGATAGTTACGGATACAGCGAAATCCAATGACCATGTTAAGGCACTCATCATATGTGTTGAACGGAATACATTTCTAGTAATCCTTGAACATTTCAGAACATTCTAATACTCAATTGCAGAAGGCTCATGGCATTCGCGGGGTGAAATATCACCAGTTATCACCATTTCTATTGGAATGAAATATAACCGTGTTTCGCATAAGGACTTGAAAATCCATCATGAAACCTGGATTTATTTTAACCTGCGCGATTATTGTGCCGACTTTTCTTAACCCGAACTTAGTCTCAAACATTATGGATAGCTAGCCGTCACAAGGAGACTCGATGGGATGATTTAACTAACAAGGGAAAGATGAGGACATCGTGGAAAGCCGCATCCGAACTAGAATGGAACGGTACGGGGAGTTCCGGGCCCAGGTTGAAGGGGCGAAAGAAGAATTGCTGGAATTTGGAGCAAGAAGAAAGAAGAATGGAAGGAAGATGGAAAACATCTACGTGGTATTCGCCTCCAAACTCCGGATTTAAGCCAGGCTTGTTTCCACAATTGTGTAACAATTTTCTACTAGACGGTGAGCCACACTTTTCCTTATTTAAGTAGAATGAGTATGCTATCCACTCAGTTTAGTTAGCTATTATGACAGTCACGTGATTAATTAATTAATTAACTAATTAAGTAGTTAATGATTAAGTTATACATTTTGAGATTAATAATTATGCATTTTGGAACCAGAATTTTTAGTCTGATTATCATTATCAGATGCTCACAGCACTTAGGTGAATACAGTGGTGTAATTAGTGGTCATGAAGCTGTTATTGGACTTCAACGTATTCAGTTCCAATCCACTTACAATATATATCCACAAGCTTTAAATGGACGATCATTGTCGTTTGATAATTATGATGATAATAACGATTGCTTAACATCGTAAAGACCTTCGATATTCTCAAATGATAGTATTTTGGAAAATTCTTCGAATATTTCTGTATTTGGACAGACGCACAGTGGTGGCTTTTCGGATTTGAAATCTGATTATGAAAGGCCAGACTGTTCTTCGAGTAATAATTCTTTTATACGTCATAGATCTGAACCATGCTACCCTATTTTCGATATTATATTACACATTTCTAATTAACGGAGACAGCATCCCAATTCTTTTCCTGGGATCGTTCATTATTTCCGCCTGACTTTGAATTTTTCATTTTTTAACACACCTTGTCCGCTTGACTCTGTTATACAAACACAAAAAGAAAATTGTTGTTGTGCTTTCTTACGTGCACAGGTGATAAAATAAAAATGTAGTCAGGTATACCAGTAGTGGTCGCAACTATTAAAAAAAATCAATCATAGGAATTATACGCACCTATTCTGTGAAGAATTATTAGGTGGTAGCCAGTTAAAAAAATAAATTATATAATATTGCAATATAAAAATGGATTAATACGATAAACTGACTACAGGCATTAGTGGATGAAATTAGGACCTCGTATTTGATTTTTTTGTGATAACTAGTCAGTGTACAGAATCGTGGTGATGTAAAATTTCAATATTCATTAATTGTGATAGTAGAATTGGCTTCTCATTAGAAGGACTTTCATTGTCGAATAAGACCACGTAATTATTTCTTAAATGAATAATGAATGATAGCAAGCCTGATACACTCATTGCTTGAAGTAATACTTTTTTTTATTGAACCTATAAATGATTTTAGTCTACATCATGATAATTATAGAAAGGTCTGATGGATATTTACGTGGATGAATTGATGAATTTATGAAGCAATTAAGTGATAAATAATTAAATAGATAAAGAATGCATTTGTAAAAGAAAAGGAAAGAATTTGTAAATAGTTAAAATATGAATTGATGGACGATTATGTCATGAACAATTTATCCACAAATAATTTAAAGCATGGAAACTTGTAAACAGTTTAGTTTTTTGCAGACAAATAGTTCATTGTTGGAACACATGCGAATTAAGCATCAATGATTGATCATTCCACAAATAATGGATGAGCATTGGTGATTGCAATTAACTCACAAATTATCAGAGAAATATTATGCATAGATGAAATGAATTTACCACAAATAAGATTAAATGAGAATGCTGTAAATATTAGGAAAAGATAGAGGAATTAATTAAATGTAAATTTATTAATATTATGAAATTGATTGAAAGTCTGATAGAGACTGACACTTTTGTCTAAATATCATGATTTAAGTATTTATGATTGTGATTGGCACTTAGGTTTGTGCAATTTAAGGTCATTCTTTTAGTTAGAAAGGAGATCTATATGACTTATTTCCAGGCGAGTTAATTTTCTTAAATTAATTTGTCTAGACTAAATATGATGGACATTCTGGGTGTACGATAGTTCCTCGCAGTCAATTTGGACTCGATTTAAATTTGTGTTTTCACTCAGAAGTCACTTAATCAAATCTCCTAATTCCATTATATCTAAGGTTAGGACCGAGGAGATTCATTGGCCCAATTCAATTAAATTTTCTTTTTCTCTCGACATGAATTTAATTATTTTTTTGCAGACCACAGCAAGTAATAAATTCGATTGAATCCCTGAGGTAGGATAGGACTGGATATTTTATTTTGTTGGTTGTTACTTGTTGGTTTGTGGGCTGAAAATAAATGGAACCTTTTTGATTTTATGAACGTTTTTTCACTTCTGAGTTTTACTAATATGTATTTTCTTTTCAGTGTTAGGATTGATTTGGATCTAGGGGGAAATTGATTTTACCAGGTACGCCTCTCCTTTAACCACACCGAGATCACTAGAGGTCTCATTTCCCCCGGCATTTTTTTTATGTGATCAAAATACACCTATATCCCAATCAGGATTTTATGTATGCTATGATCCCGGTTTTTCAGCGTGTATCGCGATGTCTTTTGCCGGGCCATCCGATCCACTGTCGTCGGATGGGGACAGTACTGTGCCCGTTCATAAGACGTTGGAGAGGCCCGGCTATCTCACAATGACATCCCAGGAACAACACATCGACAGTATACACTCAGAATATTTAACTGAAAAACAAACTAATACGACAGCTTTATCTGGATACTCAATGACCTGACATTCATTAAATTGACTGAATCGGGTAATTCTAATTAATTAGTGAACATATTTCAAGTTGAGAGCAGATCAACAAGTTGAACATTAAACAATCCTTAAAATACATTTCGGAGGATTTGAATTTGAATAAGAGTACAGTTGACTGCAATGACAAAAACAAATTATTAAGGTGAGTTGCAGAACTCCGCCATGGATTAAATCTTCATTCAAAATCCATAACTTCTAAATATTCAAGCGTACCATTAAAATGTCCACCTTATTTAAAAAAAAAGCACCAATCTTTATTACGAGACGTTAGCTCATAACTTAGGCATAATACTCATGTGACCTTGTCGCTAATTCAATTTCATCATGGTTAACAGTTGACCAAAAACATCTATTTCACAATTAATAAATAATTACCATATAAGACGGTACTCGTCTGTCGTCACATATTACTGCCTGTAGTAATCATTCATCTTAAATACACAATATTGCATCTGTCAACTAACTATAATTGCATTAAATTAGTTTAAACTGCATCACAATTATTCTCTCGAAATGTTAGTTTACTTGCGTTAATCTGATTTTTATTACGAACATCCTTCATTAATAATTCATAAAAAATTATAATTTGATAACTCCCCTCAAATCCATCTATATTCGTCACAAGTATGCGTAACTGATTCTATTTACTCGAAACTCACACGGTTTTCGACTATGTGATAAATGCAAATAAACAAAATATTTAAAACCAAATTGAACGACAAATACCGAAACTAATACAAAATCTAACTGACTAATCCTGTATTATCATAAAATTAGCACGTTTTTCGATTCGGAATTCGTAAATGTATTCATGAAATTGAACATATCATTGAATATAATAGGTATTAGTAGAATTAAACGATGTTCAGAAATAATTTCAACTAACGGAAGTTGTCACTCGTGACGATGATGAAGTCTTGATCCATAGTAATATTGGATCCTTCATATTCTCCATTTCCATAATCCTTCTTGATGATCGATGGTTCCATTCATAGCATCACTCTACCATCAACATGGAGTCGACTTTGATCCTCTGGCGTCTGGCAGTCGTCATCATTCTTAGAATTCCACTAAGATTTTTTAAGCAATCATCTTCTTGTAGTGCGTGTCGTTTTCAAAGAGTTCAGTAGAAGTATAAATCAGGATAAAAGGCATGGTTGATGAGTCTACCCCTCAGAATAAATTGCAGTTTCGCCCCTGACACTAAAAGTCGTCCAAGGTTTCAAACTGTTCGTAATGGCCTACAGGCATTGAATAGGTCCTGGATAAATTAAGATGAGTGTCTCCACGGACATTATTTTCACTGACAGTTCACCTTTTTAATGTCAATATAATGTTCTTTCTTGTAAGAGTCCGTTTTACGTGAGAAAGGAGCAGCGGGTTGCGTCAGCAAGGGCTCAGTGACACAGGACTACTCTGACCTTGGCAATTATCGTAGCAGCTGGTCGCGTCAGCAGGGGTCCATTAACACAGGACTACACTGACCTTGGCTATTATCGTAGCTGCTGGTTTCATTCACAGATAAGAGAACTCGGCCAAATGTTTCGCTGTACTGCAGACTCTGATGTAGTAATGCAATTACTGTGGTTCACAATAATTGCAAGCAAAGCATTTCTACAGAAAAGGAATCTGTTGACATCGAAAGTAGATTTAGTTATTAGGAAGTCATTTTAGAAAGCCTCTGTCTGGAGCGTGACAATCTATGGAAGTGCAACTTTGACTATTGGTGCAGGAGCATTGAAGCAAATGAAATGTGGTGTTACAAGTGAATGATGAAAGCACATGGGCAGATGGGGTTACAAATGAAGAGGTATTAAGATTAGTGGGAGAGGAGACATGGTTTTGGCGACTGCTTGTGAAGACAAGGGATAAGTTGGTAGGACACATAAAAAGACACCCAGGGATAGCAAGCTTAGTTACTGAAGGAAGGGTCGAGGATAACAACTGCAGGGGTAGACCAAGCTTAGAATATGATAAACATATTGCCTTGGATATAGAGTGTGATAGCTATGTAGAGATGAAATGATTACCTCAGGACAGGGAGGTGTAGAGGGCTGCATCAAACCAGTCAACAGACACAATCACAATAATTGTACCGTGGACGCGGTGAAGTTTGATGACATAAAATATCATTTAAAAAAATATTTATGCCGTTGTGATCGTGAGTATAGCGTAATAATCGTTCACTTTTCACTTCCACGATTTGTTCTGAGACAAATATATGACTAGGATGACAAATACGAGACAACAGTCTAGTCAACCCGCGAGCGTTTCGAGACTGTTATAATTCGCGTGATTCAATCCCGGCGCGACCGAATACCCTTAACTAGAAGAATACAACAACAGCACTCGGCTGCCAAAATACGTGTGTCTGGCTCATTTTCATGCTCGTACAAAAAGTGACAGTCCGTCTGAAAGACTAGACTTTGTATCATTTTAAATGCTGAAAAATGCTAGAAAGGCTGGAGGCTTCTCGCTTCGCTCGAAGCCAAAGACTCTTGACATGCTAGAAAATTATCTACATAATACTTATCTTGCTTTATAATACTTTACCTTGTTTCAAATTACTCGCGAACGGCAAGTGAGTACTGTGTTTTGGATGGTTCTAAATCCACCGCCACCGCTCCACCGCCAAGATGGCGGCGGCGCGATATCTCTCGAACGCATGGTCGGATTTTGACGAATGAGGTGTTGTTGAACTCGGAAGGACACCCCGTTTCCAATGGACCACATATTTCCTCCCCAAAATAAAACCTACCCCTACTAGGGGGCGAAATTGTAATTGTTTTCAGAGAATCTCACTTTCCAAGTGCAACATGTGAGAGTTTGAATGCCAATATGGAATTAAACGTTGTTCAACACAAGAGGCATGCGTACGGTGGAAAGCCAATATGAATTAACATGCTTGTTTTTTGCTTTTACGCATGCCCACTCATAGATTTTGTAAGAGGACGCGCTTTTCAAAGTTGGTGGCTGTAGTGTAGCGTAACCTAACCCATTCCACGAGGGGCGATCATTAAGTATTTCAAGCGGTGCTTGTCGATAGGCAAACCAATAATCAAAGAGGGGTATGTCAGACCTTGAGGCGATAACCCCTTTTGATTGATCCCAGTTGACTGGTCCCTTTTCATTGATCTCTGTTGATTTGTTTCTTTGGACTGGTCCCTGTTGACTAACCCCTTTGGACGGGTCCTTTTGAAGGGGGTCCTTTATGACGGGTCCCTGTTGACGGGTCATTGTTGACGGGTCATTGTTGACGAGTCATTTTTGACGAGTCCCTGTGGACGGGTCATTGTTGACAGGTCATTGTTGACGAGTCATTGTTGACGGGTCCTTGTTGACGAGTCCCTCTGGATGGGTCCCTGTTGACGAGTCCCTGTTGACGGGTCATCGTTGACTGGTCATTGTTGACGGGTCCTTGTTGACAGGTCCTTGTGGACGAGTCCTTGTTGACGGGTCCCTGTGGACGGGCCTCTTTGGACTGGTCATTGTTGACAGGTCCTTGCGGACGAGTCCTTGTGGAAGAGGCCTTGTGGACGGGTCCTTGTTGACGGGTCCTTTTTGACTAATCCCTTTAGACCGGTCCCTTTGGCCTGGTCCCTATGGACCGGCCCATGAATTTATTCAAATTATGTCAAAGGGGGCCTAACTACATTTGTGTGCGTAAAGCAGTGTGGTGAAATGACGTTGTTCGCCAGTCCTTACTACTACAATCTCATAACGATATGAAAAGGAGAGTGATGAAATACATGTGAACAAGTGAGAGATGACATTATTACCGGCCCCTTTGTGAAACAAGTCACATCCTGTTTGGTTTGTATAAGTGTGAAACTTGGTGGACAGACGACATCCAAGGGGCTAAGTGCAAAACTTGGTGGATGAATACGTTCTAGTGCTAGGGTTAATGAACACACCCTAGTACACGGGGCACATGCAATTTCAGGACAAGCCAAGGAACACAACTTGGTGGATGGATGTGTCATATGTAGTTGAAAGAAAATAATGCACGTTCTTAAGATGTTAAAATACGAGGAGATTGTACGTGCAGTAAGTCGACTTGTTATACCCTGTGTTATAGTGTTGACATTGCAGAGAGCGCACAGTTCTGTTGCTATGACTAACGCTGCAGTAATTTGAAACCGCAGGTGTTCATCAAGACAATGGGTGATGATCATGCAAAGTCAGCAGTAATCTGATACCGCACAGGTGTTCCTAATGTTCATGAAGACAATGGGTGATGATCATGCAAAGTCAGCAGTAATCTGATACCGCACAGGTGTTCCTAATGCACTTTGGACTGGCAGGTGTACAGGAAAGGAATTGTATTGATCAGCAAAAACCTGCTGACACGAGTGATGTAATATGTGTCATATATTTTCCTACTGTCTGTGTTTATTACACGCTACAAGTGAACAGTGCTCTATTACTGCTCAACAGTTGCAAAAAAAGCCCTTTTTGGTGGAAAATCATTAAATTATTTTGCAAGTTAAGTACTTATTATTAATGGATTGTAGTCTTTTATTACTAATCGATGTTCAAGTTATTGATTGGAATGTATTTATTGATTGATTGATTTATTTGTTTACAGATAATTGACGTACCTGTAGGTTAGCAGAGTCTTGTACCTAGTTCAGCAGTGTTGATAAATTATTAAAGGTAAGTACCCCCTCTAATAACATTTAAACAGATAGAGCGATATTTTCCAATGTTCACAGCTAGATGTCAATGACAATGGTTTATTTGATAGTTAAAGTTGGAACTACTTGACTACGATGTGTGAAGCTAAATTTGTAGGTTAGATTTGATTAACACTGTGTTAAGTTCCAACGTTCGCTGCTAGGTGTCAGTGACTATAATATTTGTTAACCAATGTTGGAACTACTCATCAATTATGTGAAGCTGAATTTGTAGGTTAGATTTGATTAACGCTTTATCAAGTTCCAAGTACACTACTAGGTGTCATGGTACCTGGTAACTTAAGTTGGAACTACTCGACGATGGTGTGAAGCTAAATTTGTAGGTTAGATTTGATTAACGCTTTATTACGTTCCAACGTTCATTACTTGATGTCAGTGAAAATGGTACCTGGTAACTGAAGTTGGAACTACTCAACAATGGTGTGAAGCTAAATTTGTAGGTTATATTTGATTAACGCTTTATCAAGTTTCAATGTTCACTGTTAAGTGCCAGCAACAGTACGATATTTACTAACTAAAGTTGGACCTACGCAATAATGGTGTGAAGCAAAATTTGTAGGTTAGATTTGATTAACGCTCAACTCCGAATGTTCACCGCTAGGTGACAGTGTTAGTGACATATCTGTTAATAAAACTTGAAACTACTTGACAATTGTGTAAAGCTAGGTTTGTAGGTTAGATTTGATTAACGCTCTATCAAGTTCTAACGTTCACCACTAGGTGTCAGTGACAATGATATCTATTAACCAAAGTTGGAAATGCTTGAAATTAGACTTGGTATGAGTTCACAATCGATTAAATTAAAATACCTTGCTAGGACCATTGACTGTAATTTAATTAAACTATTTTTATTTTACTTTATTTTATCTTTTATTAACATTGATGATTTCTTTCTTTTATACATAACTTGGAAAGTAATAATCATATTCAAGTGTGGTGACTGTAAGAAACAGTTCTCAAGACCTGACAGCCTTCAACGTCATGCAAGTACATAACATAATCAGAAAATGTTTGTATGCAGTCATTGTGCTACAACAATTAACAGAGAGGGTAATATTACACGACTTGTAAATTTAAAACATGTCAGTACAGCACCATTTTCGTGTTCAGTTTGTGAACTTGGTTTTTCTGGTGTAAAGCGATATCAATCCCACATGGTTGAAGTGCATGGTGAACAACAGGAATTCAAAACTGTAAAACCATCCACTAGTACGGAACCTTTAAACAAATGTGATTCTCAAAAGCGTAAATGTTCTAATGGTTGTAAAAATAGTTGTGCAACAAAAAGAATGAAGAATGGTGAACCCCCAATAACACATTGTAATGTATGCAATATTGATATACCTCCTTCATCGATGCAGGGACATTTGGGCAGTATTAATCATAAAAATAATGCTTGTCATGAAAACAATTCTGCGAATATTCAGAAAATTGGTAGTGCTTTTAAAAGTCGAATAGCTAGTTATAGACTTTATAGTAAAGAAAAAACTCAAAGTATTGAATCATTTTAAAAAAATATACAACCTACTGTGTATGGCTTGGTAGATAATGTTTTAGTACAGCATTAAACAATAAATGAATTTTGAACTTTTTGGACTCTTATGTAAAAACTGTGAGCGAAGGTGAAATAACGGATATCAAATCTTTTAATACAAAAAACATAATTGTTAGTGAATCAACTAATATTAGTGATGTATACCAATATATGTCTAGTGCTATCATTGTGAAGAGTGAAGAGTTCCAGAAAAGGGAGTCAGGCTGGGCGTTGGTTGAAGTACTTTATTTAGAAACCAACATGAAGACATATAACCCCCTTCGAGCATCATCATATATTGATTTGCCAGCATGGAGCAAACGTAAGCATGCTTGTGTAAACGTTATGAATAGAGACCATCCTTGTTTTGCGTGGGCTGTAACCTCAGCTCTCCATCCAGCAGTGAAGAATATGGATAGAACATCATCTTATCCTCACTATTCATCAGTGTTAGATTTAGAAGAAATGGAATTTCCTATGGAGATAAAAGATATTAAACGTTTTGAAGAGCAGAACAATGTAAGTATTAATGTGTATGGAATTGAAAACAAGAGTATAGTAAGTCCTCTATATTATACTTAGGAAAAAAAAGGATGCTCATGTAAATTTACTATACATAACCGAAGGTGAAAATGCTCACTATTGTTGGATAAAACATTTAAGTAGACTTGTTGGTAGTCAGCTGTCAAAACGTAATAATAGGAAGTGGTTGTGTGATGGCTGTTTGCTATATTTTAGAAAAGAGGATCAACTAACTCAACATCGAAAAGGGGGATGTAATCATGTTCGTACGGTATTACCTACTCCTGGAAATAACATTCTAAAATTTAAGGACTTTGAGAAGCAGCTTCGAGTACTTTTTGTTATATATGCTGACTTTGAGGCTTTGTTAAAGCCTTTTAATACATGTTCATCGAATCCATCCAAACCTTTTACCAACACTACTCACATTCATGAACCTTTTAGCTCTGCATATTATATTAAATGTAGTCACGATGACTCTTTAAATAAGTGTGAGCTCTATAGAGGACCTGATGCACTTAAAGGTTTTATGGAAAGGCTTCAAAAAGATGCAATCCGTATATCCTCTATTTTAAATTCTATCATTCCAATGGAGCCACTAACATCAACAGAGCAAATGAGTTTTGAAATTGAAACTAATTGTTTTATATGTGGTGAATGTTTATATACAGATAGGGTTCGCGGTCATGATTATTTAACAGGAAAATATCGTGGTGCTGCTCACCAAGAATGTAATTTAAAGTATAGACTAACTAAATTCATTCCAGTCATTCTACATAACGGTAGCAAATACGATAACCACTTTATCGATAAAGAATTTGGAGCTTCAGATGAAAAAATCGATGTGATTTCAAATAATAAGGAGCAATACACATCGTTTACAAAATATATCAAAACTGGCAATAAGAAAACGATAAAACTAAGATTTTTAGATTCATTCCGCTTTATGCCAAGTAGTCTTGATAAGCTTGCTAGTAATTTAAAATCAGATCAGTTTCATGAAATTCAACGTGTCTTTCCTAAAGAAGATGATTTTAATTTGATTTGTCAAAAGGGTATATTTCCTTATGAATATATTAATTGTATGGAACGTCTTGAGTAGTGTTCTTTACCACCAAAAGATGCATTTTACAGTTCTCTAAACACAAGTCACATCAGTGTTCAGGAATATTTACATGCACAACGAGTATGGACACAGTTTGACATTCAAACTTTAGGTGCATTTTCAGACATATATTTGAAGACAGATGTGTTGTTATTAGCAGATGTTTTTGAAAATTTCCGGAATGTTTGTATGAAAAATTATGACCTTGATCCTTGTCAGTATTTTACTGCTCCTGGTTTTAGTTTCAGTTCAATGTTAAAAAAAAAACAAAAGTAAATTTAGAATTGATGACTGATATAGACATGATTAATTTTATAAAATCTTCAATTCGAGGTGGATTAAGCCAATGTAGTGGACGATATTCTAAAGCGAATAATAAATACATGCCTAGCTACAACCCTTGTGAAGAGTCAAAGTAAATTGTCTACCTTGATGCAAATAACCAATATGGTTGGACTATGATTCAATATCTACCACTGAAAGATTTTCGATGGCTGACACGACCTGAAATTGATGTCTTACATGTTAACACTCTAAATGATAACGATGATAAAGGATATATTTTAGAGGTAAATCTTGAGTACCCTAAAGAGCTACATAATGAACATAATGATTTACCATTTTCTCCTGAGAATATGAAATCCCCGTACATCACATCACAAACAAAAATGTTAATTGCTAATTTGAATGATAAATGCAAATATGTAATACATTATCAAAACTTGAAACAGTGTCTACAGCATGGATTGAAATTAACTAAAATTCATCGCGTATTACAATTTCATCAGTCAGCATGGCTCAAACCATATATTGATCTAAACAATAATTTAAGAACACAGTCAACAAACGCGTTTGAAAAAGATTTTTATAAACTCATGAATAATAGTGTTTTTGGAATGACTATGGAGAATGTTGATAAGCGAGTTGATGTAAAGCTGATAACCAAGTGGGAAAATGATGGTAAAAGGTATGGTGCTAGCAAATTAATAAGCATGCCTAACTTCCATAGCTGTTCAATTATTCATGAGGATTTAGTTGTAATA
Source organism: Meconema thalassinum (assembly GCA_946902985.2). Classification (NCBI taxonomy): domain Eukaryota; kingdom Metazoa; phylum Arthropoda; class Insecta; order Orthoptera; family Tettigoniidae; genus Meconema; species Meconema thalassinum. The sequence continues at coordinate 243,902,951 of OX336395.1, forward strand.
CAAATGAATCGCCTTAAAGTAACTTACAACAAACCCATATATGTGGGTTACACCATTCTGGAATTATCAAAAACACTTATGTATGAATTTTACTATGATTATGTTAAGAAAAATTATCATAATAATGCAAAATCACTCTACACAGACACAGATTCTTTTGTTTATGAGTTTAAAACTGATGATTTTTATGAGGATATCAAAACTGATCTAAATAGGTTTGATACAAGTCACTATCCCAAGGATAATATTTACCATTTACCTCTTCTAAACGAAAAGGTTCTTGGAAAATTTAAGGATGAATGTGCTGGTGGTGTTATAGACACCTTTGTAGGCACAAAATATAAATCATACAGCTATATGACAATTATTGATGATGTAGTAATAAAAAATTAAAAGGAGTGAAGAAGAATGTTGTTAGTAAAGAGTTAGATATAAGTGATTATAAAAATTGTATAGTTAGTAACCCACCCGTATTATATAAGAATATGTGTGTATTTAGAAGTAAAAATCATCAGCTACATACCAATTTGCTGAACAAAGTTGCTTTCAGTAATGAAGACAACAAACGACTCATTATACCCAACACATCTGATACTCTTGCTTGGGGAAACAGTCGCATTGATGACTATTACTTTACTTAAGTCTTATGTTCACCATATTGTATTATTTGTAGTATGTTTTATATTGCGATATTTTTGTAAAAACTGTAAGTAGAATGTAGAATGTTAGGTTACTATAGTTTTATTTAAAATAATACATTTTACTGTAAAAAATTAGCTTTTTATATTATGGTAAAAACAATGATTTTAAAAAGTGTACAACATGTGAAAACTGAATAAGGCAATGTAAAAAATGTAAAGTGGAAATTGAAAATATTCATGTGTGAAAAAAATGGCTATCACCATTTAAAAAATTAAAAGACATTGTGATCTGGTAAACCTTGTTTCTTATTTCTCAACAAATAGGGCATTACAAAATAGAATACAAAGAAAATACCAATTCCTCAATCCTTTTCAATGTTCATGTTCACTCATCATTAACTTTCCTTTTATAGCACAAATTACAGTGAGAGCCGCCAACCTTTCTCCCACTGAGGCATCACAGGATGTCAAACGTTGTTTAGCTTTTTTCAACAATACTTTATCCGCCACACGTCTTAATGCAGGATGTCTATGGCGATAAGAAAGGTCATGTTCTTTGCACACTTGATCCAAAGGATTAATAGGTACATCAGACACGTTGCAAACTTTGATTCAGCTTTGTTCCAGGACCACAAAAACGATAACCAGGAAGATAGATTTCAAAAGATAAATATTGAATTACTTTGTCAATGACGCCATGACCAGTACAAGTTTGACATATTCTTTTCCATAGGTGGAGAAAAGGTTTGATTTTCCTCTTCATCTGTAGACGTTGCTGATGATGTTGCTTTTTTCTCGCCATCACACCCGTGGAATGAGGAAACAAAGTCTTTACACTGACTTTTATGACCGTGATAGAGTTTGACCAGCTGGCAAGTAGCACTATGTCGCATAGATGGTATTTTTGCCACGGCCACTTGCTTATGGTGATCATAATCTGTACATGGTTGCAATTCACTTAACACAGGGTCTTGAGTCCATGATTTTGGTACATGTTGCCAGATTTCTTTCACTGCATTTGCTGCCACATAATAAATGAACGATTTTGGAAGAGCCAAAAATTCTTCTTTGGTAAAACTGTCTAGTTTATTTTTACACACAAAAAACTTTCCAATCGCTTTATCGGTAGCATCCCCTTTCTCCATGGTATAATGTAGATGTTAACACGTCGCTTGTAGAAATCACACTGGTGTCATTCAAAGGCAAACCTAGAGTTTTAATTTTATTTAACAACTCACAGCAGGCATTGGTGGTTAGCCAATGAAACAATTGCCACAACTGTGCCAAGGCTTTATGACTAATGTTGTCACAGAAGCAGCGGTCCATGAGTGTTTGCAGCGAGGGACAGCCCAAGTCCATTAAATCGATACATTGACAGCAAGACGCCAAGAATGGATGTAGCCATTGACGTTTTTCACTACCTTTCACAAATACCACATGGGCAGAAGACAAGTGGGCTTTCATGACCATGTCCAGGTGCTTATATGAAATGGTTTCTTGCTTCCAGTCTAATTGCTTATGAGTTTCAATCCACTGGGTTTGTTTACGGTCTTTATCACACAATAAATCAAACGCATAGGGTGGTTTAAACACCAAATGGGTAGCTTGCGATATCCAAAACGTGGAACAATCGATGATGGCCACTTCTTTAAATATAAATTTGTTATCTCCAATTTTAAACCCTTGACAGTCAACAATTAGTGTACGCAACATGTTCACTTTGTCTGGATCAAGTCCAACTGACCACAGACTGACTTCGTCCAGTAAGGTGTTCCCATGACATTTACTTACATTCTATTCTAGTAAAAATAAATAAAAATCACTGACTAGTCATTATTAAGGTTAGGGTATGACAGGGGGCATAAGAAATAATAATATAACAACAACCAATTTTTTATTACATTATTTTATTAGCATAACAAGGTTTACATTCTTTTGTCATTCTAGGATAGGGGCGGTACCAACTCATACAACAAAAAAGTATTTTATGTTTATAGCGTCCATAACACCGATGATATCCCAATGTCTCTAAACTGGGTGTTTTTGACTGTGAGCTGCTTACTGAAGCACCGTTGACACCATAAAGTCCACATGTATCATAACTTTTTTCATCACTCAGAGGCGCGAGTGAGGGGTAACTTGAATGACAGGGTATATTACCCACATCCATTCTGCAAAGGTAGGGGCAGGCGGGTGACCAGCGCTGATGTTCTTTCATGGGTTCATCACATTCTTCCCATTGGTCTATGATGATGGGACAAAAGGCACATTTCACTTCATCTCTTGTTTTTAAATAGTAGAATCCAGCGGCCGCCACTGCTTGAGGGTTTATGAAAGGCACCGGCCACGTCGCAAAGGTTTTGAAACGTTGTTCCTCAGAGTTTAAATTCATGGATGTGACTTCTCTTGAGGCTTTAAAGCAAGACATGACAGAGCGGCTTGACGTAGGTTGACCTGTTATTTATACACTTGTCACGTGGTTGGACAGTGGATAATAGTTGACTTGTTTGTGATGAATGATCAAACAGTAGCCCGTCGAATTGGCTGGAACATTATCATGCGTTTCAAAATCTAGTCGAATGTCAATATTGGATGGCTTGACAGACTCTTCCAAGTAGGTACAGTCGAAGACAATCAGTGGCGCCCTTGTCTTAAAAGCTTGGGGTGACAACATGGGGCAATTCTCTTTTTGATAATACGACCATCTAAATTTAGAAAACAAGTCGTACAGGGGACCAAACTTATTTTTTGAAAAATCCAAATCCAGTCCTTCATAGGGAAACACAGCACCGTTGAGGAAAAGACGTGCATTTCTTAATTGCAGGTGATCAAGTTGTGTAGCATCTTTGGTTTGTTGATACTTGCGATTTGTTTGAAAACCCACGATCATGGAGAGAGATCTCTCTGTATAGCGGGCTGTTTTTACAGACCAACTGTGTGTGTTGGTGGTGGGCAATAGCGGGTACTCATGGAGTGCCCAGCTTCTAAATTCCATGGGTAGAGGCATATCTCTCTTTACCATCTTGAGTATGTCCAGTTTTTTTGCTATCGTCAAGGGTCACCTGAGGCACTTTCCATAGCATGCCTTGTAGTTGAATTTTTGAATCTATGGGGGCATTGTCGGCTCCCGTGATTGCATTATTATCACTCCAGGCTCTCACCAAATAAAGCACTTGCCTTGCATTAACCACAATACGCTGATGATCTTCAGCAAAGCCTAAAATCAGTTTAAGAGGTAAATATCCAGTAAAGGTGCCATCAGTGTGTACCACCCATCATTGGTCGAGTCAGGACACCAACCCGCCATGCAAAGTGTTTTACCTTCTTCCTCACTATAAGAGGGGTATAGTTTCATGACACTGGAAATACCCACATTTCGAGTGCTATCCACCACGATATCGTTAATGACATACCGCACCTCAGAAAACAGAATGGCAAAAGCATGGTTGAACAACTTAGATGTGGTAGGTGTAGAGCCATCGGCTTTGGTGAGTCGACCTTCAATCTGAATGACACATTCATGCGGTAGGGTGTAAATATCTTCGTTGTTGACAACAAATTGAATTTCATTATTGTTATTGAGTCCAGGTGTTTGAGCTTGATAGGAAAGGAGATCAATTCTTACCACTCCTGGTTGCTCCTCGCTGTGTTTCGCTACCTCTAGGATAGAATTCATCATGCGGGTTGACGTGGTAACCCAAATGTTGTAAATTCTGTCTGTCCTTAGATGTTAACGTGTATTCACGTGGCAAACAACTAACACCATTCCTAGACGGTGTTGTTGCTTTATACACAAACTTCATAGTGGCTTTAGCACCAACTTGTAAGTAACTGGTGTGGTAGAATCTAGATCAATGAGTTGTTGATCTCTATTGATCAGTCTTAATGTTATATTACTAATGCCATCGACAGCCACAGAATGAAAAAGCACCACTGGAGGGTTTTCACGAATATAGCCATTGGGCGATGTTACAATAAAGTCATAAAGCGAATGCGATGGTTCTTGATTGGTGCACACTTGGCTAATAATATTACACGTCACCGACACGTGATGGTCTTCAATGAATTTCACTTCATGGTCTGATTCATGTTCATTGTTGGGCTCCAACACGCGTGGTTTAAATCCTAGTAATGGACCAATGGAATCGGGGTGTGTTTTAAAGTCAATTTTGAATGCAGAAAAAATACTACAGCGATGAGTGTTGGTATTTCCTACAAGTTCAAACTTGTGCGTTCCATCGAGAAATGACTTTAAACCAATTCATTGATCAACACCACTTAAATGTGTTCATAAATGTCATCTATCGTATATCCACCAGAGTTCAGGGTGAGCACACAATCATCATAGTAAAACTTGTTGTTCACATTTTCACGTATGTTGTATATTCGATTGTACGTTTCAAGTGAAACATGTCCTAAACCATAAGCTCTTTTACTCAATTCAATAGGCGGGTAAAAGTCTAGGCTGACTTCAGGTCCGCGTCCATGCAGTGTAAACGTCTTACTTTCCGCTGACATACTGTTGACGTTTTTGCTTATGCTGCGTCTTATATAAAAAAATAAACACAAACGTCCACACTGTTGGCTGTTAAATGTTTGCTCACGTTTCACATTATAATGTATCTTGATCCTGTTTCCAAAATAGATCACTAATTCCATGGGCGGGGGCAGGTTCCCAAAACTGTCAAAATACCATACGTTGGATCCCTCTTTGACATAAGCTACATAATGTATTCCTGGTCCTCGGTGATCATCCAAATTGACAACAGCACATTCCTGGTTCCAGGGTTGTGGGGGTAATTGGTTTCGCATAAACACACCTCGAAAATGAGAAAGCTTCAGTTGTTTAGCATAGCTTTCCACTTGTTGATGCGTCAGGGCATGTTTTGCTATGGCTGAGGTTAAAGATTTTTTTTTTATTTCGAAATGGTGAAATTCCAAACCCTTGTTGATAAAAGGCTGGCTTTAAATTGGCATTTCTAACCCCCATAGCAATGGCTTCCATCGTTTCATTGTGTCGCTGACTTTCTTTTAGTTGTTGCTTGCCCTGCTGTGCGGCTTTAATAGTTTTTGCCACCGCACTGGCACCGCCCAAAAGTGAACCCAGAGCAGCCAGACCAGCGAATAATGCAGGTAAAAATCCAGCTCGTTTGGGGACGGGAATCACTCGCCCTTGTTTTGAACCCTGTCGCTGACGTTTTGGAATAACATGTCTCTGTGCCGCTCGAAGAGCTCTCCTTATGGTCAACACATTATTTTTTATATTTTCTTTCGCGAGGGCCTGTCCACGAATGCCTTAAGCCCATGCTTTGCCAAGGACAGGGTCTTATTTTTAGTCTTTTTATTCTTTCTTACCACATATCATTGTTTCACCATGATGATGACCAACAACCTTTCACACGAAAGTTTAAGTCACAACTAACGTCAGCTTGTTATTTCATGGCTGTATATTCCAATGCCACATTAATCGGGAAATCGTTTATGGTTTTTCCAGCTTGCTTTTCATCCCATGTCAACATGAGGTGAAAGGATAATTCGTCACCTGCATTGACCATTTCATGGTTATGGACCAACATCCTATGACCGTTTATCTCTATATGTAAATGGTTTTTATCAGGCATCGCGTATTTCATGTGAATGGTTCCCTCATAATGTAATCGATAGTGGTTTAAACCCGAAGCAAACACATAGGTCAGGTGCTGATGATGGAATAGCGGTAAATGGTTCCTATCATTCACAGGTTTTTCATTTGTCAGATACACTAAAAATATAGATGGAATAAATTTATAAAGGCTTTTCATTTGGTAGGTGAGGTAGCGTTTGGTGCAGACATCATCATCTTCTTGCGGGTCTTCCACGTGAATAATACGATGGTGATTAGCTGTATAGTCATCCACACTAAGCTGAGGCACTTTGTTATATAACCCATGCACCTTGTTATCCACATACTTTTTTGTAGTAACGTCTGTAGACACTTGAGGATGTTTCACATGGGTTAACCGCTTTCCCTTAAAGTCATAATCTCCCTGTTTTGTGCGTAGCACTACAGACCTATCAACATAGTGTTTATTAGCAGGATCTGTGTCTTGTTTGTGATCATGTATGGGAACAGACCTAGCTTTGGCCATCAATGCATGTCCAAAGACATCCTTCGTCAACCTAGAGTACGAGTCTACTATTTCTATGACAAGGTTTGGTTCCAGGTATATAAACAGCTTGCTAGCCTCTCAAAGCCTTAGTTGAAATGAAGATTATTAAGCAGCAAGAGTCATTCCCCGTGGAGGACATGGTTTCCCATCTCTGTCCCACATCACGTGAACAACGCCATGGTTCAATGTTTCCATCTTCCATTCGCTGCATCATTGTGGGACCTTCTGGCTGTGGAAAGACCAATCTTTTGCTGACGCTTATTACAGCACCCAATGGCCTGCGTTTTCAAAATATTTATATTTTTGCAAAATCTCTCTACCAACCCCTCTACGTGTTTCTGGATCAAGTCATGTCTGGATTACAAAATGAGAATATGGGTTATTTCACATTTTCCATGCAAGAAAATGTTATTTCACCGGATAAGGTAAAGTCTGATTCACTCATGATTTTCGATGATGTATCCACTGAACGACAAGGCATCATTCAAAGCTATTTCAGCATGGGTCGACACAAACATCGATTGCTTCTATCTTGGACAAACGTATTCTAAAATGTCCAAACAGTTGATTCGTGACAATGCCAATGTCATTGTTCTATTTCACCAGGACGAGAGGAACAGTCGTCACATTTATAATGAGCATGTGAATCCGGATATGACCTTTCAAATGTTTACTGAATTGTGTGCTAAGTGCTGGAACACTCAACGTCATGCCTGTTTAGTGATTGACAAACAAAGTGAACTCAACCAAGGGCGGTATCGCTTAGGGTTTGATCATTTTATTGCTATTTAAGGCACTGTATCATTCCCTCTCAAGTCACTTGTCACGACACCACGGTGTTAGCAGAGAGTCAATTGAAAAAGGATATTATTAGAGCAAAAAATACTATTCGCCAAATGTTTCGTCAATTGAAACGATCACGTGCGGATGCACAACAACATTTAGCACCTCCGCTAAAAGCCATGTTGAACCCCTCTTTCAAGCCATCTGAAACGCTACCCACAGTTAACAAGCTACGCAGACGCACCACGAGGACCCTATGGAAGAGGAAGAGGAACAGGAAGATTTGACTAGTGTTAGCGAGGTTGAGGATGAAGAGGAACAAGTGTTTACACCTCAAAAAAGACCTTACCCCTCGCAGAGTTTTTACGAAAAAATAAATTCTTGGCCATGGTCGAAACACCGTGCCCTTCCAGATCGTCGCCGTTTTCACAACTCTTGGCCACACCTCAACATAAAGCTCAACTGAAAAATATTTTAATAACATATTATGGATCAACACTGGAACCCTATTTCACCGATTTATTTATTGGAAACACAGATACTACATATGGTGTTCGCTATGAGGATGATAGTTTTAAAATTGGGGATTCATCGATTAAATTTGCTCGTACTAAAGCTGTCATTAAAAAGATCAATTATAAATTAACACCAGGACTGTTAAAGCTGCTATTCTCTCGGACCCCCTCTTCCCATGACTATACGCCAGAGGACCTTGCCAAATATAAATCCATTTTATTGGACACCCATGCCCACAAAAGACAGTATGATCCCACTCAACAAGTGAATGCCAATATATCTCAAAAATATAAAACCACCATTGCAAAAATGTTCCCCACCAGTCAAAGTGGTCGTCGTAAAGTGTCCGCATCGGGAGTGACATTTAAACCATTAAAACCCCTTGTGGATGTTACCTACTGGCACAATCCTAATAAGCTCGTCCAGCGACTACAGCTATTGCATGCTTCACGTCAAGCCGGCCATACTGGTCACGATTGGAAAATTCAAGAAATTGAAGAAGAACTTCGAAATGCCAAAATTATTGTTTAAGCCTTCGCCTATTAAAGTGGGCATCGCTCATGAGTTGCATCGTCCAGCTAGACGTTACTATCCACGACTCAAGGTGATTTCACGCGGTGTGGATGAACTTTGGCAAGCCGATTTGGTGGAAATGATTCCCTATGCTAGTGTTAACGATGGTGTAAGCTATATATTAACGGTCATTGATGTGTATTCCAAAATGGCTTTGTTGAACCTGTGCGTCGCAAGTCTGGTCCACTAATCACCAAGGCCTTTTAACATATTATTCAACAATCCAAACGTCAACCTCAGTTGCTACAAACCGATCAGGGAAAGGCATTTTTTAACAAGGATTTCTCCAGTTTTCTCAAATCTAAGGATATTCTCCATTACACCACATACAGCAATCTCAAAGCCAGTGTGATCGAGCGGTTTAACCGAACATTGAAAACCCATATGTGGAAAGCCTTTACCGCTCAAGGCTCATATCGCTGGCTGGACGTATTACCTGAGCTAGTATCACGTTACAATGACACCAAACACAGAACCATTGGGACTAAGCCACGACTTGTAACCAAAAATATTCCGCGACTGGATAAACTGTTTAACCCCATAAAAACAGCAGACCCTAAACGTCATCGCCTCAACATCGGGGACTATGTTCGTGTGAGAAAATTTAGGTCTGTCTTCGACAAGGGCTACACACCAAATTGGGGGACTGAAATATTTCGAATTCGACAAGTCAACCTGAACAGTCCAGTCACCTATTTACTCGAGGACTTCAACCATCAACCCATAAAAGGCAGGTTTTATCTCCAAGAACTCCAAAAGACAGCGTTTCCAAATCATTACCTTGTGGAAAAAGTGTTGAAACAAAAAGGAAATAAACTATATGTAAAATGGTTGGGATTTAGCTCAAACTTTAATTCATGGATTAATAAATTACATGTTGTATGAAACTGTGCACCTGGTATTTATGTATTCACTCATGTTGTACTTAACCTATAGCCCTGTGTGTGTACAGTCCTCAGCTCCACATGTATTATTACAAGCAATACATATTTCTTTCTCCCTTCATCTGAGTTCTCTCTTACACCGACACTCCCCCTCTCCTCCCCTTCACCTCCCACCAAACTCAAAACAGGATGTAACTTGTTAGCTCTTATCGCGCACGTGCACAGCTAACGTTCATGGTGAACACCTGTGTGTTAGGTCATATTACACATGAACTTGCATTTTCTCACGTATGAACCAAAACAGGATGTGACTTGTTTCACAAGGGAGGCGGTAATAATGTCATCTCGCACGTGTTCACATGTATTTCATCACTCTCCTTTTCATATCGTTATGAGATTGTCGTAGTAAGGACTGGTGAACAACGTCAGTTCAACACACTGCTTTACGCACACAAATGTAGTTAGGCCCCATTGACATAATTTGAATAAATTCATGGGCCGGTCCATAGGGACCAGGCCAAAGGGACCTGTCTAAAGGGATTAGTCAAAAAGGACCCGTCAACAAGAACCCGTCCACAGGGGCTCGTCCTCAAGGACCTGTCAACAATGACCAGTCCAAAGGGGCCGTCCACAGGGACCCGTCAACAAGGACTCGTCCACAAGGACCTGCCAACAAGGACCCGTCAACAATGACCAGTTAACAATGACCCGTCAACAGGGACTCGTCAACACGGACCCATCCAGAGGGACTCCTCAACAAGGTCCCGTCAACAATGACTCGTCAACAATGACCTGTCAACAATGACCTGTCAACAATGACCCGTCAACAGGGACTCGTCAACAAGGACCCGTCAGCAATGACTCGTCAAGAATGACCTGTCAACAATGACCCGTCCACAGGGACTCGTCAACAATAATTCGTCAACAATGACCCGTCATAAAGGACCCCCATCAAAAGGACCCGTCCAAAGGGGCTAGTCAACAGGGACCAGTCCAAAGAAACAAATCAACAGAGATCAATCAAAAGGGACCAGTCAACTGGGATCAATCAAAAGGGGTTATCGCCTCAAGGTCTGACATACCCCTCTTTGATTTTTGGTTTGCCTATCGACAAGTTCCGCTTGAAATACTTTATGATCACCCCTCGTGGAATGGGTTAGGTTAGGCTACACAACAGCCACCATCTTTAAAAAGCCCGTCCTCTTACAAAAGCTATGAGTGGGCATGCGTAAAAACAAAAAACACCACCGTACACATGTCTCTTGTGTAGAACAACCCTTAATTCCATATTGGCATTCAAACTCTCACATGTTGCACTTGGAATGCGAGATTCTCTAAAAAAAAAAAAAAAAAACCTAGTAGGGGTAGGTTTTATTTTGGGGTGGAAATATGTTGTCCAACGGAAAGGGGTGTCCGCCCGAGTTCAACAACACCTCATTCGTCAAAATCCGACCATGCGTTGGAGAGATATCGCGCCGCCGCCATCTTGTGAGGTGGGGAGGTGGATTTAGAACCATCTAAAAACCACTACTCAAGTGCAAACAAAGGGCAAAGCAATGTCAAGCGCGCGGGGTGCCGTCACGCTCATCAGAGGGAGCGGTGACGTGCCCCTTCCATCCAGTCAAAAACACTTATAGTGGTCGATGTATTGAAGATAGAGATATGCTCTCGCAGACTTTTTTGTAGAACTTTTCATGCTGATCAATTCTAAAGCTCATAGTATATTGATATGTTTAACGGTTTGCCCAGCGTAAGCTTAAGAAGCGCACGGACGCCAAGTTTGTTTTCGACTTTTTCACTGAAACCGTTACTTCTTGGCTTCCTTTGACCATACATAAATTATTTTCTACAGAATCTTTCCTCGAGATATCCTTTACAGAATGGTGAAAACCGCATCAAAATACATCCAGTGGTTCTCGAGATTACCCGTGACAACCCAGAATCGGGGATTTTTGTCTTTTACTAACGAAGTAGAGATTGTCGGGGAACACATGCACCAAGCAGTACTATGACGTCACACATCTCAGTGCATCTAAGTACATTTCGGCCCGTCACCGTAACGTAACGCCAGACCCCAGCGTAACGACGAAGTCGACATGATCATTTAAAATGATGAAATTATCTGCATAATACTTATCTTGATTATCTTGCTTCAAATTACTCGCAAACGGCAAGTGCAAACCAAGGGCAAAGCAAGGTCAAGCGCGCAGGATGCCGCACACTCACCAGAGCGCGCGGGGACGTTCCCCTTCCATCCTGTCTGTATTGAGGATAGAGATATACTCTCGCGGACTTTTTGTAGAACTTTTCATTCTGACTAATTCTTACGCTCATAGTATATTGATATTTTTTAACGGTGTGCCCAGCGTAAGCCTAAGAAGCGCACGGACGCCAAGTTTGTTTTCGACTTTTTCACTGAAACCGTTACTTCTTGGCTTCCTTTGACCATACATAAATTTTTTTCTACAGAATCTTTCCTCGAGATATCCTTTACAGAATGGTGAAAACCGCATCAAAATACATCCAGTGGTTCTCGAGATTACCCGTGACATCCCAGAATCGGGGATTTTTGTCTTTTACTAACGAAGTAGAGATTGTCGGGGAACACATGCACCAAGCAGTACTATGACGTCACACATCTCAGTGCATCTAAGTACATTTCGGCTCGTCACCGTAACGTAACGCCAGACCCCAGCGTAACGACGAAGTCGACATGATCATTTAAAATGATGAAATTATCTGCATAATACTTATCTTGATTATCTTGCTTCAAATTACTCGCAAACGGCAAGTGCAAACCAAGGGCAAAGCAAGGTCAAGCGCGCAGGATGCCGCACACTCACCAGAGCGCGCGGGAACGTGCCCCTTCCATCCTGTCTGTATTGAGGATAGAGATATACTCTCGCGGACTTTTTGTAGAACTTTTCAATCTGATTAATTCTTACGCTCATAGTATATTGATATTTTTAACGGTTTGCCCAGCGTAAGCCTAAGAAGCGCACGGACGCCAAGTTTGTTTTCGACTTTTTCACTGAAATCGTTACTGCTTGGCTTCCTTTGATCATACATAAATTATTTTCGACAAAATCTTTCCTCGAGATATCCTTTACAGACTGGTGAAAACCGCATCAAAATCCATCCAGTGGTTCTCGAGATTACCCGTGACATGCAAGAATCGGGGACTTTTGTCTTATACTAACGAAGTAGAGATTGTCGGGGAACACATGCACCAAGCGGTACTATGACGTAACACACCTCAGTGCAGCTGGGAACATTTCGTCCCGTCACCGTAACATAACGCCAGACCCCAGCGTAACGACGAAGTCGACAGGATAATTTAAAATGATAAAAACTGCGAGCTTGGGGGTTGAGGTTTTGAGTTCATCCCACAAGTGCTTGGTGATTGGCTTCGTGACCTTCACGACATAACATAATTTCCCCTCGTGTCCTTGTCACATAGCGGACTCACCTCCAGGCTCGATATGTCATCCTGTCCAACGATCCTCCCCTATATGGGGGATATCGGACGTCACAACTGTTACGCATACAGCTCCCGCGTTGGCGTAGCCGATTCGCTACTTGGATTCCGGGCACAGTTATACTACTTGTGTTTCATTATCAATGTCTGTGCCATGCCTGAACACGTAAACGAGAAACAAAATGCAATGCACTCTAAGTTGGCCTAATCAAAAATATTTATGTTGATAATCAGGCTGCAGTGAGACTTGATGGTAGGATGGGTTCTTGGTAGGAGGAAGTAAATTGAAGCAGGTGGAACATTTAAAGTGCTAGGGCTGTGTATTCTCTCAGGATGGTAGTTGGGGAAGTAAATAGAATCGAGCTGTATAAAAGCCATTACAGTGAGATCTCAGTAGTGATCTACAGAATTGCGCAAGAAAGAAGTTATAGCGATTAAACTCTCCCTACATCACTCAGTTTGTAGAGCGACTTTGCTGTATGGAAGTGAGAGCGAGGTAGATTCAGGATATGTGATACATAAGCTAGAGGTAACTGATTATAGGGGAGCACGAATGCTTGCTGGGACAAACAGACGGGAGCAATGGCGGGAAGGTACTCGTAATGAATAGAAAAAGGTCATGTTCGAAATGTTCACGCTGGTTGAACTGTTCGTATAAGCAACTCAGATGGTGGGGTCATGTGAAGAGAATGGGGTTGGAGAGATTACCTATGAGGTTAATGACTGAGGCTGTAGAGGGTAAGAGAAGTACAGGTAGACCTAGTTAGATTCAGTGGTGAACGATTCCAAAGCGAGAGGGGTAGAAGCAAAAGAGGCTACGATGTAAACTACTAATAGAGGATCATGGAAGTAACTACTTAGCAAACAGAGGCTTGCAGACTAGACTGGAGGCAAAACAGTCTCAAATGAAAATGTGTGTCTGTCTATAACCATTCCAAATTTCGGTCGACTGTGTTAATGGGGGAAGATTACGTAGGGATGTCGTACCAGCCCCTGCTTAGATAAAGGTAAGTTAGTTGTCCTTGCATCATTTGGGATACCTAGACCATTGAAATACATAAAAATACCAACCTCTCAGCGGGAAAATAATACAACATGATTGTGCTAAGGATATGCTGGCTTCACATAATATACCCTTCGCCTATGAGAATTAAGACATATCCTCCATTAGCTAAGTGTATTAGGCAACAGCATATATAGAGGGAGGTAATTTGGTTGAGTCCAACATTTGTCAGACATAATATTGCCACACCATCCATCAACAAGGCTTGTTCATTATTTACAATACACAACCTAGTAGCCGACAGCTTCCATCTGTCAAGGGTAATGTCTGAATTCACCATTCTGGAATCCCTAAATAGCACTGTTGAGAAGAAAATGACAATGAGGTATTTTATGATTTGGAAGCAGTAGTAACACAATAAGGTACTTACCTCTTCCAAATCTCCACCTCTCACTGAAGATGGTGTTTCTATTTTGAGGCTCGGAACAATCTCAGGCATAGAAAATTCTTCAATTTTAATATCATAAGTGATATCAATATCATCCTGCACAGAAATTACTTGTTTCACAAATACATTACAGAGGTAAAATTATATCTTACACACAAATTGTAAATGTGCACTGACGTAATCAAAGAATAAGTTACCTTTCATCTGCCTTTCATTACCTTGATTTGCAACAGACAAGATCTGGATCATAAACTGTTTACAGATTGGACGTTCTATTTTCAGAGTTCACATCCCAGAGTTGTGTGTTTAAACTTCTTATTCTGCTATTAACCACGGGTACGCCACGAGACATCACAAATCATACATCTTCTTGGCCACAATGTCCAGTGTCAAAATATTTTTTATGAAAAAGTATAAATAGCCTATATATTTTTAGCCTACTTTTCACATTTTGCAAAAATTAGGAAAAAGTAGACTTATGAGATCGATCCGGGAAAATGTGTGTGTGTCTGTCTGTCTGGCTGTGTGTCCCCCCCCCCTATCAACTCATAAACGGCTGCAGCAATTGAAACCAAGTTTAGTATGAGTAAAGATGTATACCGGAATATCTCACGCCCATATTTGAAAATGATATCAGTGCTACCAACTGCTGAAAGAACACACTAGAAATTTAAGCCCCATGTTGGATATCTTGGAAGGTATGCATGAGAGCTATTCCAATATTGGCATACATGTAGATAATACTATTTCAGTTTACTTTTCTGGAGGCCATACATGACAGTGTTGCCAAAATAATTTTAAACCTTCTGATAGGCCCAATTTTTAAATGCATATCACTTCTACACTATCAATTGGATTTCAACCAAATTTTGTATGTAGTATGCGTACATAAACATATATGACTGAGCGTATTATTAAGAGCCACCAGGGCTGCCAACTGTTAATAATTCCTCTCTCTCTATTTTTTTATCCAAATATCAATATATCAGAAAGTATGGAAGCCGACAGCTTTATACTATGCACACGTATAGTACCTGACATTCTATATTACATTGGAGTAACTTATATACGTCAGTGCTACCAACATGATTCTAAGCCTGCTGAGAAGTCCAACTTTAAATTCATGTAACTTCTATACTATCATCGGGATTTCAACCAAATTTCGTATGTGCTATGTGTATCATAACAGGTATGACTATGCGTATTCTTAAGAGCAACCAGGGCTACCTACTGTTAATAAATGCTGTCCCAATTTTTGTTACCCTACTATCAATATATCAGAAAGTATGCATGCCAATAGCTAGAGGTGTTAGTTTTTGTTAATTCGCTATAAAACGAAAAGTCATATTTAGAGGTTAGGATGTTTTATTTTCACGTATTTACATGTTTCGTGCCACCCAGGAGTGAAATTAAATCGCGAAATAACGCGAATTTTGTGAATAACACCACAAATACCGCAATCTGCGAAATAAAAACAAATTTTCATATTTTTTTCCCCACACCAATCCGAACATTTTTGTCCACAAGCCGATAATCGAATTTGGTTGGTGTTCAATTCGAGAGAATGATCGATTGTATAGTTTCGCGAGGGGTAATACTACGATATACGTCATATTACGATATACTGTCGATATTCTCGTTACTCGTTGGATTTTAGCGCTGTGGTAAACAGCTGTTATATCGCGGCGTGAATAGTTTGGCCGACTACCTCCAAAAGGTTATGTGATAGCTGTTCATAATGTAAACTACGTTTGCCTCCTGTTACATCGGTAGCGAGTGTAAATTATAGTAGAGAATTCTATATAATTTAATAAAAAGTGCGCAAATTGTGCGTTATCATCGAAGCTAGTGTGTTATTTGCGTGAATCAGTTGGCGACCACGTGTTCGTCGTATTAGTTCCGAACTTAGCAGTACAGGAAGATGAGACGCGACGTAATTTAAATATTATGACACGAATTCAGAAATAAATTTTGCGTGTGGTTACGAATTTATACTGGCGTGTGACTACAGTCAACCGTGTGATAACAGTGTTTGTTACTGGGCATCGCTCAGTTGAGTTTAAAAATGCCGAAGGTAGTGTTTCTGCCACAGACAGACTTAAAGAATATAAGAATGAAGGATTTATAATTTCTTGTGGCATTCTTATGTGCAAATATTGTGATTGTCGGTTAGATTATCGCAGGAAAGATGCATTAGACAAACATTGCAAATCGGAGAAGCATTCAAAACGCCGAAAAAATTCGCGTCTTGAAGTTAGTATTCCTAGAGTGGCCACCTTGAAAGAAACATCATCAAATGCTAGTCGTGTGAAGGATATGAAAGAAGAGTTTATTTTGGACACTACTACTGCGTTTGTGAAAGCTAATATACCAGTAGAGAAACTAGACAATCCTGCTATCCGTACTTGGTTTGATAAGTACGTTCGCGGAAGTGGAGATTTACCATCAGCAAATCAGATTCGTCAGAAATACATCCCCATGATTGGCGAAAGATGGAGGGAAGAAATTAGGGAAGATATAAAAAACAAAGACGTGTTTCTGCTATGTGACGAAACAACTGACAAGAATGGTAGGTGTGTTTTCAACATTTTTTTTCGTCCATCAGTACCATCAACTGAAATGAACACCCATCTGGCTGTCTCTGTTGTTCTAGATTCTGCCAATAGCGTAAATTGCTCCAATGCGATATTAGACACCTTGTATTCCTATGAAATTGAACGGGAGCGTGTAGTGGCAGTAGTTACGGACTCAGCACGCTACATGACAAAATGTGTAACTACTCTTCAAGGATTGATTGAAGAATTAAGTCATGTCCAGTGCTGGGCTCATAAAGTCAATCTTATCGGCTGCGTATTTGAAAACGAGCTGGACGAATTGAACATGTCTATAGTAAAGACAAAGAATGCCTTTTTAAATACGCGAAAAAGAAAAAGCAATTACGTTGCATTTCTAAGGGAGAAATATGAAAACACAGAAAAAGAGAATGAAATTCTAGCTTTCCCAATGCCTGTATGTACAAGATGGAATTCATGGATTAAGGCTGCAATGTATGTGGCCACGCATGTGGAAGATCTGGTAGAATTTTTCAAAACATTGGAAGATTCAAATTCTGGGATCAAATTTTTCCAACAAGCATCGACTTCAACAATACAATTTATACAATTACAAGCATTGTATGTTTCTGTTGTTGGTGCCTCTCTTATGGACTTGCTTAATTTCTTGGAGGGATCTATGTACCCAACAATTCACTTACTGGCTGGGAAGCTAGATGACCTTGAGGTAAAGCTCAAGCTATTAGGCGATGGTGGAATGTTCAATCATACGATCCTCCAGAACTTGGAACAGCTTCCTCAAAAGATGCAGATAAAGGTTAAGTTCAAGCTTACGTGTGTTGCCCAGTCAGCTCTAGTGAAAGTCAGGACTTTAAGGACCACGGATTCAGCCAGGAAGACTGTAGAAGCCATCGGGTCATTGTTTGATCCTCGGCATGCACCTAAGAACGTATCTCCCACAGAACTGCTCCAATTTAAGAAGAATACCCCGTTTCTTACGAAGATGGAGTCTCAACAGTTTTTAGAGGCTCACAGCATTTACCTGACTGCAATCAAGAACCAACTGCGTCATGAAGATAATGTGAATGTTCCAGAGATCCTCATGGGATTAAGGCCTGCTCTCCGAGACTATGCAACAGCTGCATTAAAGTGTGTGTGGTATCCTTGTTCAAATGTGGATTCTGAAAGGTCATTTTCGAAACACAGTCTCATAGTAAGTGATAGGAGGCGAAAATTGACAGCTGCAAATGCTGAGACTTTAACCTTGATCTACTTCCAGTGATTTCACCGCAGTATTTGGATAAAACTGAAAAAGGTATTCACTGAAATGTGTTTCGAGATGGTGAATGTAAAATAAAAATGTGACTTCCATATAAGTATTATCTCATTCTTCCATAGCCATGTTTAACGTTTTACCCTGCTGTTTTGTTTTTTACTTTGTTTTATTAATTGTTTATATTTTTAAATGCACTTATTGTACAAACCTTATCGCTTTCCAAATTTTAACATGTCATCCCCCGAAAAAATAATAAAAACACAAAAAAACACCTTTTGAATTTTAAATCAACAAATCTTCAAAAAAATAACAACACTTTCTAACACCTCTACCAATAGCTCTAAACTTGGCACACGTATAGTACCTGGCATTCTAGATTAATTTGGAGTAACTACGTAATATACCTCAGTGCTGCCAACATGATTCTAAGCCTGCTGATTGATCCAATGTCTAACTGCATGTGACGTCCATTGGGCTTCAACCAAATTTTGTATTCTGGACCGTACCTTAAGAGATGGAACTAAGATTATATTCTGTCTCCAGGGCTGCCAATTGTAGTGCTCTATTAGGCTACATTATACCAGGTATATTTCGAACTAATTAGACATTTCGATATTACCAACTTAATTTCGTCATTATTCTAGACAGGTTCATATACAGTAGATTAGTCATTGGCATGAATCTTAATTTTAAGAAAAGTAGGCTCTTTAGTTCGTCACGGAACTTCTTGTTTGTTTGTCCATTGTCCTTCTGATCTATGTCAATCCCAGAAATAACCCCCTCCACAGAATCCGAATGAACTTAGGTAATTCTTCAATGGAATTTAAGGAGTATGTTCAATGAAAGTTGGTAGGCCTACTTTTCCAACTGATCAATGAAATTCATTCTTATTCTGGAAACGTGGCCAACGTTGAAAATATCGATAGCGTTCATTGTGGTGGTATCCTAAACTTAATCCGCTTCGGCCTCCAATATACTGTTCTCCCTTTTCCCATCCAAGTTCCACTTACTGCCCTCGAAATCATGTCTAGTTGAGAGAAGAAGACAGGATGAGGTACGAACTGAGGATCACCTCAGAAGAATGGCATATTTAAAATTTGGAATTATGGATATAATTTTCAGTCTGGATGGAAGCTTATGATTAAATAAGCATTTGGAAAAATTTTCGCCTAGAGAAATATTTTTATTTCGAGAAATAAAGGAAATCTTATGACTTGGTAATTTTTAACCAAGCATAAATGATTGAAGAACAGTCCTGGAAATGTACACTTCTAGTCGAGGTTAGCCGCGAGAAACCTGTTTTGAGCCGAGGGAGAGGAAGCAAGGTCGACTTGAGGACAGACACACGCCACGGTCTAGAGTGGGGGAGCAGACGCGTGTCGGGAGCGCGCCAGAAGTAGCTAAGACCAATGAGAAAATAGTTTGAACACTAAGAAATGAATAAATATTAAAATCATTACTTTAATATTTTATGAGAGTGTTACATATTGAATTCACCAGCAGAGAAAAAGAAATTTAACTGGCAAGACGGATATTGAATTAAATGGCTGAGGGAGAAGTTATGTATAAATCAGTCAATTTTCATAGCGGTTGGAGGCTAGTTGACCAGATTTGCGGGGGAATCTGATCGACGAGACTAGCAGACGCCAAGAGACGAGGCACTTTCTATTTGAACAGTCGAGGAGGCAAGACGTTATAATTTCTACTCTTCGAGAAGTATACAGACAAAGGTCTTTATGAACCTGAGATTTCAAGATGAAGCAACAAGCTATTGAAATGGAAAGATAAGCATCATTAGTTAACAGTATTAAGAAGAAGTATTTTTACCGCATTTGAAGAAGAGATATACGTCATGATTTGGTATTTGAAAGTTTCAAAGTGAAACATCGAACACGTAACTGCACAGGAAGGAAGTCAGAAGAAGTGAGACTTTATCTAGAAAGATTTTCATCAATCTACACAAAAATGTATAAAGAAATAGGTCAGAGGGGAGAAACTACGACTTCACATCATTTAGCAGTGAGGAGAATGTTCTAACTTCATTATGTTGGGAACGCAGAGCTATGCTAACTAGCGAAATCCAGAAATGACCAGATAACATAGCAATATGAGCAGCAAGCTGCAGAACACCGCAGTTTTCGCTCACATAACGCTACAAGCTACTACCAAAGAAATTCACACTATGGAGGTGATTTCTTGTGATGGAAAGAACACTGCAAGCTACCGACTTCAATGCACATCAAGATCTAAGAAGAGACGAGCGGGATTCGTGATGGACAAAGCGGAGAATCTGGAGCTGGGGTACGCCAACCACCAAGAGCTGCGAGGGGGACGTGTCATCGCCAAGGACGGAGGAAGCAAGCAGGCAGACGAGTTTCCAGCTGGGAGCCGGTTTGGAGACAACATCCCAGGGCATTCACCTGCAGTGGAGTCCAGACATAGCAGAGATGACATAACGAAACCAGTCCGCGGAGGCGTGCCGCATACCAGAGACACGTGGGAGAGATTCCATGGACAGAAACATCATCAGGTCTGTCACCAGCGATCTCAGAGTGAAGGTAGACCAGTGCAATTTTACACACATCTGTAGTTAGTTCTTGTACACGTTATTCCAGAATTTTGACCAACATATTTGCATTTATAACCCATGTTATTGTATTCTCTTGAAAGTTTTTAGTAATTACTATAGTTATTTTCATACGTTACTCGGACGTATTTTGAAGGCTTGTTCGATGATCTTAGACATCATTAGTATTTTTCTCTGTCATTTTAGAACGTTTAGATTTTACTTACAGTAAATTTCGTTGCGATTGCTCACGTATATTCCGTTAGATTTGTTGTAACATCGGAGATCGACCTTACATGTATTGGAACATGAGAGGAGAAGCGTAAATTTGTGATAAATAAATAGTGTATCAGAGAAAGAGAACAGTCATGTGTTTGACAAACGTAAATAATTTCTAATGTAATATCAGAGAAAGGAAGGACAGGAGAATCCTATAATAAAGAGTTTATTCATCTCAGAAACGAGAATACTATGTATAAAACGAAATTGTTAATAGGAGTATTCAATATTGGCATTGAAAGAACTCCAGTATGGAACGAAGGTAATGACATTGTAAAACACAGAAGCTTTGTTGTACGGAAAAGGATAGTATGCGATAGTTGAAGGCATAACTAAATAAGAAACGCTATTATAGAATGTTATGAATGTATATTTGTTATAAACGATAATGTGA
This sequence comes from Meconema thalassinum, assembly GCA_946902985.2. Lineage (NCBI taxonomy): Eukaryota > Metazoa > Arthropoda > Insecta > Orthoptera > Tettigoniidae > Meconema > Meconema thalassinum. Next base: position 243,924,493 of record OX336395.1, read on the forward strand.
TATGGAAGGAAGGATATTGGCATCTATTGTCAACAGAAACGTGAGAAAAGGTAAATGTTATTCACATAACAGACGCAAGCAGACTTAAAATTCAGAGTTAAGCGAGAAATTGTAACAAGGAAGTATTTGAAGCAGAGAAGGAAGTATGAGATGAGTTATGGTAGTAAGAATTGTGGAGAGATAGTGCGATAAAAGTATGAGATAGAGAATTTGAGTGGAAAGGTTTTAAACATAGCACGGAAATGTATAATCGATAGAGGATTTTGTAGAAGGAGGAGTAGTGTATTCATGAAAGATATTGCATTTTAGATTTCTAGTAGGAATACAGAATATCATACTTTGATGAAAGTAGTTGATATGGAACCGTAGAAGTTTTGTGAAAGTGATAAAGCGGAAATATTAATGAGATGCAATTATATTGATGGAGGCGTAACAGAGACGCGATGATATGAAATGTGAGATTAAGAATAGGAGTGGAAAGGTTTTAAAATATTTAGTGTTGATTAAGAGAAGCCGTATTTTGTATTTTGAGAAGATGAGAGTGTGGGAAGTGAGGGTTCATGCCACACACACTCGATATTTGGTATGAGAGCTTATCTGAATAGTCATACGTTGCAAGTTTGTATAATTATTAACTTATTGGATACCAGTGTTGTATACTTAAGTGATGAGATATTAAATGTATTGTTTGTGTCCATGATTCACATGGAATTGACGCATAAATACCTATAATGACCAGTTTTATTGTGTGAAATACGGAGGAAAGTTGTGAGATACGGAGAAAAGTTGTGAGATACGGAGGAAAGTTGTGAAATACAGAGAAAGGTTGTGAGATTCGGAGAAATGTTATAAAATGAACTCTAGTAAATTGGAGACAGATACTATGAAATCGTGCGGGTTGCGATCATGTAAATAAATGTAAATATTGTATTATCATTATTATTAACCATTTTTAATAGCATTTGGAAACTTGACATTATATTTAAAGGACTTTAAAGGATGTATTGCGTAGGGAGTATGTCTGTTATTTTGGAACATTAAAGTATAATTTTAGTGAACAGGTAGGACAGATATTAGTGTCTTGAATTTAAATAATGTGTGTTTAAAAATATCTTGGAGCAAGATATATTTTTCATATTTGAAATGATGGAGGAGAGACACTTGTTAAACGCATCAAGCCTAAGTGAGGCGTAGATATTTCATTTTTAAATAGTGATTTTATTCTATTTTATTATTGGTGATGGGGACATAAATTGTTATGTCGTTTCATATTTTGTCAATAAATGGCAAGCGTAATATTTTATTCTTGCTAAGTTTTATAGAACTGATTCTTGATTCAATGCTTAATTACGCTATAACGATACCGCTAGCTAGATGCAGACAGCCGATCGACACTTTATCTTAACGCCCGAGAGCCGAGTTGCACATTAGTGCTCTATCTTTTATTTTTATGTTCTGTATGCAACTAGTTAGTAGTATAGTTAAGAGATGTATATGTGTGTTCCTAGGGTTCCCTTGTCATTAGTTCGGTAGGAGTTGTTCAACTCTTAGCCTGGTGTTGAATTTCCTACGATCCTTTTACCATCTGCGCGGATTTGGGACTGTGGTCTAGAGGAATTCGGGCGCAGTGCCTATACTCTCTCAATTTGCCTTGCTCACCTCAATGTTACCAACATAAACTGCCCTCTAAGCGTGCATGATAATCGGCGCGAATGATCCTCTCTTTCTCACACTGCAAAACCTTTGGATCACATACAATTGGGGGAGAATTTAACGCACATCACATAGACTGTGGATGAAGAAGACAGGAAGAGGTAGGCATGTATTAATAACATCTCATTTAGCACATTTTAGTTCACACATTTTGAGAGGTAGTGTTCAATATCCTTCCGGAATTTACGTAAAATCGGATATTTTTGCTAATCTTTTATATCCCACATATCTTGATGCATCTCATCTTAGTTTCTGAACTATCGAATCCCTTATTTGTGTCCCAGTTTTTCAGCCCAATTTCCTCATTTTGCAACATCATTGACATCCGCTCCTTATATATACTTTACAATAACCTCATTTGAAGTCTCCCAGAACCTGCTAACTCCCAACACATATATTAGTAGACCCATATTTGTTAATGGGCCAAGAGCCACGGCTGTGCCTTAAAATTTAAGAGAAGAAATAAAGGAAGAGCTCAATATAAATATAAGGTGCGTTCAAAAAGAAACGAACAGGAGGCGTAATTACAGAAACCAGTAACTGTACGTTTGAAGTATTGGCCCTGGCTGTTGAGGCACTTCTCCCACTGTGACACGAGGTGGTGAAAAGCTGTCCCATAAAATTCCCTGGGCTGCAATGTGAATCAGTTCCGCACGTACAGATGGACGTCGGCGTCCGAGGTGAATCGTTGACCCCGCAGAGCCCTTTTCAGGGGACCAAACATGGCGTAATCACAGGGAGAGCGGACTGGGCCGTATGGAGGGTGGCCGAGAACCTCCCATTTGAATGTATGCAGGAGTGCCGCGACTGTGTTGGCCGTATGAGGTCGTGCATGGTCGTGGAGCAGAATGACCACACGGGTGAGATTGCCTGGTCGTTTTGTTTTGATCACTTGGCGAAGAGTGGTCAAGGTTTGCGAGTAACGCTGGGCATTCACTGTTGTCCCGTGCGGCATGAAGTGTATCAGAAGGGGACCATCTTGGTCAAAGAAGAACGTCAGCATTACCTCTCCTGCACTCATGTGGACGGCCTTGCCTTTTTTGGGTGGTGATGACCCTGGATGCTTCCACTGGAGGCTTTGTCGTTTGGATTCTGGTTCGAAGTGATGACACCCTGACTCATCTCCAGTCACCACTCGTGCCAGGAACCCATTCACTTCCCTCGCATAGCGCTGCAGATGACCAAGATAGTGGGCCATTCAACATGCTTCCTGGTGTGGTTGAAGACTGTGGGGCGCCCATTGGGCACACACTTTGCGCAAGTGCAGTCGTTCCTTCATGACGGTGTGCACACTTCCGACGCTCAATCCGACCACGGTGGCTATAACGTTCACTGTCACTCGGCGGTCCTGGGTAATAAGTGCATCAACCAGCTGGACGTTGTCATCGGTAGTGCAGGGGGGTGCCCCAGTTCGGGCATCATCGGCTAACGACACCCGTCCTTCCCTGAAACGCTTGTGCCACGCCTTGACCCATGCAAGAGACATGCAGTGTTCGCCGTACACTTGTGACATTCGGCGATGAATGTCCGTTCCCCCTACTCCTTCCGCGGTCAGAAACCGAACAACACGTCTTTGCTCTTCGTTTGACGCCTCCATGTCACTGTTTGCAATGCGACTGGCAGCGTTGGACGATTGATGCTTGCTGCTGCTCACTTTGTATCGTCACGTGACGTGCACGCGTGCCCTCTAGCGACGGGCTGTCACCTTACACGCTCTGGTCAGAACCACACCTCGTTACACACGCCACGATTAGCCGATGTCGTCACCGGTTTGCGCATTCAAGCCTACGGCTCGTTACTTTTTGAACGCTCCTTATATATATATATAATAAAGGGTTTTCAGCTCTTAGGCAGTACCGGTTATCCATCCAAGTTCTAGCATCGCCCAATGTTGGATAACTGTGGACATCTTATTTAATCCTTTGTTTCAAAATGATCAAGCCTTTGGCTCATATACAGGGTGGACCACGTAAGTTGAGACTGTATAATATCTCAAAAATTAAGCTTTGGATAATGAAATGTTAAGAATAAAAGTTACGTGAAATTGAGGGGGAAAGAATATGCTATATGTTGTGGTTTATTTGAAGAACGTTTGAATGATAATTTGATGGTCACGTGGCGTTTTTCTATGGGAACACATTTATTTTTATTTTGTTTGCTTATTCCTCATACCAACCTCAACAACTTTTGCACTTGTTCGTACACCAACGTACATAATAACGTCGAGTATGAACGAATTCAATGAATGCCCTGATCGGGATGTTTTAAATAACAATATCTACGATCGTTGGATAGGTCTCGTTAAATGACCTTACTTCCCCGAACTCTTTCTCATGGGGTTACCTGAAATATCGAGTGTATTGTGAAAAAACAACGACTCCGGACAACATTAAGGCGCGGATACGAAATAATTGTACCAGTATTAACAGAGACATGCTCTTACGGACTCATCAATCGTTCATTCACAGAGCTCGAAAAAACATTGAGGCGGAAAATTTGAACAATTATTACGCTAAGGTCCGAGCGTATGCAATTACTGGTATTAGGCTGTGTACCTAACTGCCATCAATGTTGCATTGTCTACATCAGGGACAGAATCATGTACTTATGAAATTGGTGTACGAAATGCAGTTAGGTTTGTATCAGGAATGAGGAAACATAATAAGCATTGGTATATTGGATTTCACGGCCTGTGAATTAAATTTCAGCAATTTCTCTCTAGGTGTATGCCATGTCTTGCGTGGGTTCTCGCCTAGGAACACCAATCTGGCTCATCAGCGGGCTATTGGTTTTTGTGCCCAGGCCACCAAAGATGTAGCGACCTGTGACTACCTCCCTTTTTAGCCTACTTTCGATTTTTGCAAAAAATGAAAGTAGACTTATGAGATCAACACAGGGCGAAAAAAGTGTGTCTGTCTGTGTGTGTGTATGTGTGTGTGTGAGTCTGTGTGTGTGTGTGTCTGTGTGTCTGTGTGTGTGAGTGTGTGTACTCTGAATGTCTGTCCCCCCCTATCAATTCGAACACGGTGAATGCGAATTGAACGAAATTTGGTACAAAGGTAGCACTAGCAAAGGACACCTCAGTGTCATGTTTTATATCGCCGCCATCTTGACGGAAACGTAATGGCGGCCACACAAATGTTCAAAGCTTAAATCAAATTACGACTAACCTAATCATCCGATCTCTACCAAATTTTGCAACGACATACCTTTATGGGGGGAGCATCCTTTGACCCAAACAATAGGTCATCAGCGTAATAGTTTGCGGATGGCGGCCATCTTTGTGTGAAAATCGATTCCCCCTATTAATTCGAACACGGTGCAACCGAATGGAACGAAATTTGGTACAGAGGTAGTACTAACAAAAGGCACCTCAGTGTCATGTTTTATATCGCCGCCATCTTCACGGAAACGTAATGGCGGCCACACAAATGTTCAAAGCTTAAATCAAATTACGATTAACCTAATCATCCGATATCTACCAAATTTTGCAACAACATACCTTTATGGGGGGAGCATCCTCTGACCAAACCAATAGGTCATCAGCGTAATAGTTTGCGGATGGCGGCCATCTTTGTGTGAAAATCGATTCCCCCTATTAATTCGAACACGCTGCAACCGAATGGAACGAAATTTGGTACAGAGGTAGTACTAACAAAAGGCACCTCAGTGTCATGTTTGATATCGCCGCCATCTTGACGGAAACGTAATGGCGGCCACACGAATGTTCAAAGCTTAAATCAAATTACGATTAACCTAATCATCCGATCTCTACCAAATTTTGCAACTACATACCTTTATGGAGGGAGCATCCTTTGACCAATCTAATAGGTCATTCACCTGATAGTTTGCGGATGGCGGCCATCTTTATGTCAAAATTCATTCCCCCTATTAATTCGAACACGGTGGAACAGAATGGAACGAAATTTGGTACAGAGGTAGCACTAGCAAAGGGCACCTCAGTGTCATGTTTTATATCGCCGCCATCTTGACTGAAACGTAATGGCGGCCACACGAATGTTCAAAGCTTAAATCAAATTACGATTAACCTAATCATCCGATCTCTACCAAATTTTGCAACTACATACCTTTATGGAGGGAGCATCCTTTGACCAATCTAATAGGTCATTCACCTAATAGTTTGCGGATGGAGGCCATATTTATGTCAAAATTGATTCCCCCTATTAATTCGAACACGGTGGAACCGAATGGAACGAAATTTGGTACAGAGGTAGTACTAGCAAAGGGCACCTCAGTGTCATGTTTTATATCGCCGCCATCTTGACTGAAACGTAATGGTGGCCACACGAATGTTCAAAGCTTAAATCAAATTACGATTAACCTAATCATCCGATCTCTACCAAATTTTGCAACTACATACCTTTATGGAGGGGGCATCCTTTGACCAATCTAATAGGTCATTCGCCTAATAGTTTGCGGATGGCGGCCATCTTTGTGTCAGAATCGATTCCCCCTATTAATTCGAACACGCTGAAACCAAATGGAACGAAATTTGGTATAGAAGTAGCACTAGCAAAGGGCACCTCAGTGTCTTGTTTTATATCACCGCTATCTTGATGGAAACGTAATCGCGGCCACCCAAATGTTAAAAGCTAAAATGTAATTACGACCAACCTAATAATCTAGTCTCTACCTAATTTTGCAACACCATATCTTTATGTGGGAGACATATTCTGACCAAACTGCAAGAACATCAGCCCAATAGTTTGCAGATGGTGGCCAAGTATGTGTGCAAATCGATTCCCCCTATCAATTCAAACACGGTGAAACCGAATTGAACGAAATTTGGTACAGAGGTAGCACTAGCAAAGGGCACCTCATATTCATGTTTAATATCCCTATAGCACGTTGTATTTCAACAAGCTCCTACAACCAACATTCAATCATACTCCTTGAAAAGGACAAAGAGTTATAACAATACCCATGCATTTAGGAGAAAGTAGGCTATATGTTCTTTACTGAACATCTTGTTTTGAAGCGCATCTGCGCCTTACTGCGGGAGCTAAAAGCTCAAGCAGCCTTAACCTCCCTATGAGGGCTTCCAAAAAAAAGGTATATTGGCTTTCACGGCCAGTGAATTAAAACTATGCATTTTTTCTAGGATTATGTCGTGTGATGTGTGGGGTTTTGCCTAGGAACACCAAACTGGATCTTCAGCGAGCTATAGGTGTCCGTGCCCGGACCCCCAGAGTAGCGAAATGCGCGCTACCTCCCTTTTTTATGAAGCGCACCTGTGCCTCTATATTGCAGGAGATAAAAGCTCAAGCAGCCTTAACCTCCCTATGAGGGCTTCCAAAAAAAAGGTATATTGGCTTTCACGGCCAGTGAATTAAAACTATGCATTTTTTCTAGGATTATGTCGTGTGATGTGAGGGGTTTTGCCTAGGAACACCTAACTGGATCTTCAGCGAGCTATAGTTGTCCGTGCCCGGACCCCCAGAGTAGCGAACTGCGCGCTACCTCTCTTTTCTATGAAGCGCATCGGTGCCTCTATATTGCGGGAGATAAAAGCTCAAGCAGCCTTAACCTCATGATCTAACTTGATGTTCCTAGTCGAAACCCCACCCAAGACACCGCATAAACCTAGAGAAATTAATGAGTTTTAATTCATTGGCCGTGAAAGCTACTACACCACATTTTTGGAAAACTTCAAAGGAAGGTTAATGGTGCTTGAGTTTTTAACCCCCGCAGTAAAAAGGCGCAGATGCACATAAAAAAGGAAGGTAGCGCACAGTTCGCTACACCTGTGTGGGTCCAGGCACAGACGCCAATAGCCCATTGATAAGCCAACTTGGTGTTCCTAGGCGAAACCTCACTCAAGACACGGCATAAACCTAGAAGAATTGCTGAGTATTAATTCACTGGCCGTGAAAGCCGATATACCATCCTTTTGGAAGCCTTCATAGAGAGTTAAAGGCTGCGAACTGGCGGTAAAAGCCATCGTATTCGACGCTTATAGGGACGTTAAGTTTGCTTAAGCTTCTAGCTTCCGTAGTAGAGAAGCGCAGGTACGGACACCAATAACCCGCTGATGAGCCAGCATAAAGACACGGCATAAACACAGAAAAATTGCTGGGTTTTAATTCACTGGCCGTGAAAGCCAATATACCATCTTTCTGGAAGCCTTCATGGGTAGGATAAGTCTGCTTGACCTTTTAGCTCCCGCAGTAACGAGGCGCAGATGGGCTTCATAAAAAACGGAGGTAGTGGGCAATACGCAACTTGTGTTGGGGTCTGAGCACGGACACCAATAGCACGCGTATGACTCATTTGTTGTTCCTACATTTGTGGGGTCCGGGCACGGACACCAATAGTCCGCTGATGAGTCAGCTTGATGCTCCTAGGCGAAACCCCGCTGATGAGCCAGCTTGGTGTTCCTAGGCGAATCCCCACACATGAAACGGCATAAACCAAGAAAAATTGCTGGGTTTTAATTCACTGGCCGTAAAAGCCAATATAAGACATTTTTGGAAGTCTTCGTAGGGAGGTTATGGCTGCTTCAGCTTTTAGTTCTCGCAGTAAAGAGGCGCAGATTATCTTCATAAATAAAGGGAGATAACGCACAATTTGCTACTCCTATGGGGCTCCGGGCAGGGACACCAATAACCCGCTGTTGAGCCAGCATAAAGACACGGCATAAACAAGACACGGCTTAAACACAGAAAAATTACTGGGTTTTAATCACTGGCCGTGAAAGCCAATATACCAACTCTTTGGAAGCCTTCATAGGGAGGTTCAGGCTGCTTGAGCTTGTAGCTCCCGCAGATACGAGGCGCAGATGGGCTTCATAAAAAAAGAGGTAGCGAGCAATACGCTACTTGTGTCGGGGTCTGAGCACGGACACCAATAGCACACTAATGACTCATTTGTTGTTCCTACACTTGTGGGGGTTCGGGCACGGGCACCAATAGTCCGCTGATGAGTCAGCTTGATGCTCCTAGGCGTAACCCCACACAAGACACGGCATAAACGTAGACAAAATGCAGAGATCTAATTCACTGGCCGTGAAAGCCAATATACCATCTTTCTGGAAGCCTTCATAGGTAGGATAAGTCAGCTTGACCTTTTAGCTCCCGCAATAAAGAGGCGCAGATGCGCTTCATAAAAAAGGGAGATAGCTCACAGTTCGCTACTCATGTGTGGGCCTGAGCACAGACACCAAGAATCCACTGTTCAGCCAGCTTGTTGTTCCTAGGCGAAACCCCATTTAGACACGGCATAAAGCTAGAAAATAGCTGACATTTAATTCACTGGCCGTGAAAGCCAATATACCATCCATTAGGAAGCCTTCATAGGGAGTTTAAGGCTGCGCACTGGCCGAGAGAGCAATGCTTTTAGAAGTCTATAGAAACGTTAGGGCTGCTTGACCTTTTAGTTCCTGCAGTAAAGAGGCGCAAATGCGCATCATAAAAAATGGAGGTAACGCGTAGTTCGCTACTCTTGTGGAGGACCAGGCACGTACACCAATAGCCCGCTGATGAGCCACCTTGGTGTTCCTAGGAGAAACCCCTCACAAGACACGGCATAAACTTAGAAGAATTGCTGAGTTACAATAAAAGTTGTTGGTTCCCATTTAGAAAACGTCACATGAAAGTCAAATTACGATCCAAACGATCCCTAAATTAACTACTACATATAGCTTGTTATTTTCCCCTCAATATCACCCAACGATTATTCCAGACAGTTCTTTATACAACGCTTAGTGTTTGAGATATTGTACCGTCTCAACTTACGAGGTCCACCCTGTGTATATATATCGTTCCTACGAATTTACCCTGCAGGCAGTATGAAGATGGAAATGATAGGGGCAATGGGGATGTATAAGGCTACTGCTTTCAGAGAAGAAGGAATACAGGACCATTGCCTTGATGCAGCGCTTCTGCTCAGAGAATACAACGAAATTAATGTATGGAGAGAAAGTTTGGTAGCTGAGGAAAATATTAAGTCAAATGAGCATTACCCTTTAATTAAATTACTAAATAGAGAAAAACCAGGTAAATTAACAATACCATTCAGTGTTATCAGGGGGGATAAGGGATAGTGAAGCAATTCCAAGATGGTTGGACAAGTAAAGGCATAAAGTGAGATAAAGTTCGGTTTCATCTTATTAGTTAAGTTGTAATTCTACACACTTTTTGTTGGCTCTGAAGGGAGGCATTATCCGTCAATGACAAACTTTCTGTTATCTAGGTAAGCTCTAAATTTACCGGAAGCACAGAACACAGTCCCTGTCCTTTTTTCTGCTGTGTAATTCCTCTTGACTAGAGATCGTTTCCTGGTAGCATACTCAGTTATATCTCTAGCAGTCCTCTATCGGGAACAGGACCACACCGATTGGTATTCGTCAGAAGGAATATATCTTCCTGGCAGCCCGGCTTCTTACCGTTAAAAGAACAATGTCTGGGATCTAACTTGGTCGTCAGCAACTATATTTTAAATAAATAATCATTATCACCACTTCTTTCTTCATCTCTAGCAGTCCTCTATCGGGAACAGGACCACACCGATTGTTGGCAAGATGGCGTCACAGTGAAAGTGTAGTGAAATAGCAGCTAGTGTAAATATTTGATAAAAGTGGTAAAATATTATATCACAGGTTTAATATCTATAAAGTAACTTTCCTTAGATCAAGTGTAATACGGAATAATGATAGTATTTAGAAATTCTTATTGATAATTTAATAAACTTAAACTAAGTTGTGGGAACGTGTATCCAAAGATTCGGTGACTTCTTCAATCATTGTTTGAACCAAGTAGAGCAGTGGTGCTTTTACGAGACTTCACCCGATTGGAAGATATACGTATTTCACATTCTTCTTTATTGGTAGGTAATTAGATTAATTCTATTAGGTAGCAATAATTAAAATAAATTTAGTGTAATTTGGTGTAAACATCTAGGCCAACTTAGATCTCTAGTATGACGACAGTAAACAGTGTTAGTGTCTCGTCAGGTAGTGTAACCGTAACGGATTTATGATCGTCGTGCAAAATATAAGTAGTAAATGCAAATAAAATCATCACAAGATCGCAGGTAAAATTGAATGAGGAGAAAAGTGAAACCGATTGTCGTAATGTAGGCCTACCGCTACCGTCATGCGAATGTCATAACCTGAGAAACGAACTGTCCTCAAAAGATGAAATTATAAAGCTGCTAAAGGAAGATATTGCTAAGTTAATGGAAGAGTTGAATAAATTAAAAGGAAGCAGAGAGGAAAGCAAGGAAACTTGGTCGACAGTGATTGCTGGTAAGGTAAGATTGAATAAGCCTAGGCCTATAAATGGAGTACATGTAACTGAAATTCCCGTCTCAAATTCATTTGGAGTGCTTGTCGAAGAAAATGATGACTTTCCTCAAGAAGAAAAGAAGAAAGTGATAAAGAGAAAATCCAGGAAGATGCGGATATTTGCGGATAGCCACGGGCGAGATGTAGCAGCAAGCGTATTGGAGAGAAGCAGAGAAATGGAGGTCACTTCGACAGTGAAGCCAGGAGCTCAAATTGCAGAGGTCACGAACGGGATGATAGGAGAGTGTGCGTCCCTTACTGCAAAGGACTACGCAGTGGTCATCGCTGGAGCAAACGACGTCTATAGAAATGAGAGTAAAAAGGTAATCAAAGATTTAAAGGGTATATTGCCATCCATGCAATAAACAAATGTCATTATTGTTAACATTCCGCAGAGATACGATTTAATTCCCAAATCATGTGTAAATGTAGAAATAGAGGCTACAAACGGAAAAATTCATAAAATTTGTAAGAGTTTTCCAAATGTCCAAATTGTAGATAAAAGTAAATTAGACAGGAAGTTCCACACTCGGTATGGCCTACACTTACATATGTCAGGAAAAGAGTATATTAGTGATGAAATCTGCAAAATTGTAAATTCAAATGGTAAGAATAATTCAACAGTAATATCATTAGAGTGGAAGCAGGGAAACTGGTAGAATAAGCCAAACGTGAGGTTTGGCATTCAGATCTTTTGAAGTCAACTTTAACGGAGTGCAACAATGGTATTTCGGATTTGTCTAGCAACAATAATAATAACAATTATGATAATAATTATGTAAATAAATCACCAACACAAGCTTGCAAAAGTAACAAATTTAAAATTTACCACCAGAATGTCCAGTCTCTTTATAATAAAATTGATTACATAAATCTAATGCTTAAAAATGAACTTAAAGACATCTCAGCACTTTGTATTTCAGAACATTGGCTGAAAGAGGAACAACTCGAATTAATTCAATTCCCAGGGTTTATACAAGCTAGTAAATACTCTAGATCTAATATTAGCCATGGTGGTACTTGCATCTTCTTAAGAAATAATTTAGATCATGAACAGATAACAGCTTATGATTATCTAATTATGGAACAGGATTTTGAATTCTCTGCCGTAAAATACAGCAGTTTAAGTTAATAATTGTATTTTATACCGTTCTCCGTCAGGAAATTTTCCTTTAATTATAGATAAATTAGAATTGTTACTCAATAGCATGAGCAAAGTAAATTTCGATATAATAATTTGTGAGGATGTAAATGTGGATTTCTTAAAATTTGATAGAAATTGTGAATTATTAACACAGTTACTAATTTCCTATGGACTGAAACATACAGAAAATACCCCAACAAGAATTTAAAAAATAGTAAAACCACTCCTGATGAAATTTTTATAAATACAGATAAATATCACCATTCAATAGAAGTCTATTGTCCGGGTTTTAGTGACCACCATGGACAAATACTGAGTTTTGAAGTATCCGAAACAATCAATAAAAATGATAATGGAGTAAAATCAAAGTGCAGGTCATTCACTGAATCAAATGTTACATATTTCAATGACTTATTAAATAAGGAAACATGGTCAGATATTTATGAACTAGAAAATGTAAATGATAAATTTAATGCATTTAACAGTACCCTAAAACATTATTTTGAAATAGCATTCCCCTTTAAACGAAGAACTGTTCAAAATAACAAAACTAGCAATTGGATAACAACAGGGATTATAAATTCATGTCAAAGAAAGAAATTTCTACACAAATTATATAAACAATACCACACAACACCTGAATTCAATTTATACTAAAAAAATACACTAGCATATTAAATAAGGTAATAAGACTAGCAAAGAAAATGCATAATGATAATTTTATTTCCCAATCATCTAATAAAAACAGGGCTATGTGGTCCGTGATAAAGAAAGAAACTGGAAAATCTGCTAAAATACAAAGGAACATTACACTGACCAGAAATAATAAAGTGATTAACAATCCAGAGGAAATAGCAAACACTTTTAATGACTATTTTCTGGAAATTCCACAAAAAATATTATATAAATCACAGGTAAATACACTAAATTCTAATAATAAAATAAATATATGCAGTGATTCTTCATTTATAAATCATGTCACAAGTGAAGAGGTAAGAATAGTTATAAAAGAGCTAAAAAATAAATTCTGTGCTGGCATTGATGGCATCCCTGATGCAATTTTAAAGAAAAGTGCAGAAAATATAATAAATCCACTTACGCACTTAATAAACAGTTCAATTCTCTCAGGAACTTACCCGGATATTTTGAAGTTATCAAAAGTAATTCCAGTGCACAAAAAACGGTTCAAAAGATGAATTAGATAACTATCGTCCTATTACCTTACCAACTGGTATTGCAAAAATTGTGGAAAAAATTATGTATAAGACACTGATAAGTTTCATAGAAAAAAAAAAAATATTATCAAACTCACAACATGGATTCAGAACGGAAAAATCTACACAGACAGCAATTTACGAATGTAGTAATTGTATACTGAAATTAATTGACAATAAGGAACATGTAACTGGCCTATTCTTGGATTTATCGAAAGCATTTGATGTTGTTGACCATAAAATCCTCCTTACCAAACTAAATCAATATGGTATTAGAGGTCTAGCTAATAAATGGATAGAGTCTTACTTAACAAAGCGTAAACAAATAGTAAGTTTGAGACACAAGGATGATTCACATAAGGAAATTTTGTTTGCGGACGATACAACACTCGTAATAAAAGGTGAAACTAAACAGGTCATACAGCAGTCTGCTGACTCCGTTACAGGAGAGTTAACCAAATGGTCACAAGTTAATCGCCTCATAATAAACTATAAAAAACCAGTATGTCTAGATTTCCACACTATACAGAATAGGAATCCTGCGAAACCCATATAACATTAAATGGTCATCAAATAGAAAATAAATCAGAAACAAAGTTTTTAGGACTATCGATACAACAAGACTTGAAATGGAATAAACATATACAATATCTGAATACTAAACTGAACTCGATGTGCTTTGCGTTACGTATTTTGAAAACCTGCACTAGCATGCACACATTAAGAAATACTTATTTTGCTTATTTCCATTCATACTTAAGATATGGGATCATATTTTTGGGTATGTCGCCAGATGTAGTAAGCACGTTTAGGGCGATTCGAATTATGGCAAATGTAAATTCTAGAGAATCATGTAGACCACTGTTTAAAGATTTAAACATTCTCCCACTGCCCTGCATATATATCTTTGAAAGTATTTTTTTTAAAGAATTTAATGAATAAAGATGTTTTTCTTAAAACTAACAATGATGTTCATAGGCATAACACAAGACAAAATCAAAACATTCATATTTCACACACACACACACACACACACACACAAGCATATATCAAAAAGGAACTTTTCACACTGGAGTTAAATTATACAATAAACTACCCCAGTATATAAAACAGGCCCCAAAAATAAAAACCTTTGATAGAATGTTGAAAGCTTATCTGCAGTGCCATTGTTTTTACTCAGTAGTTGAATATCTTAGCGTATAGGAGCGATGAAATCTATAATTATATTTTACTTTTTTAATTTAATTGTAATACCTAGCTGTATGTTGTTGTATTTATAGAATTAAGTTTTCATATTATGATAATAGAGTGAGGTGTAAATAGTTGTGCAATAAGATTGTATATATTAAGATTTGCTATTAGAATAAGTTAAAGTTATAATATTAGTAATATATACCTGTTAGTACTTTTATTGTATAGATGTAAATGCTGACGTGTCCTATATCAAAAATGTATTGAATGCATGTATTTGATCAAATGGAATTAATAAAAATCTATCTATCTATCTATCTATCATCTTTTTGAAACATAACCGCCATTAGAACTCGAAACCGAATACCTTACATTCCAGGCAAATACACCACAATGGTCTTTGCCTTTATGTAGAGGATAAGTATGTTGAGGGATATGCGCTCCAGAATAATTTGTACGAATCCTTGTTATAAACTCATTGAAATACAATCTAAATATTAACTTGCCAAAAACTACCGTATTAGGCAGTTCGTTAAAAATAGGCTCATATGGAAGAATGAAGGCCACCACACCACTGATGCACCGGAAAAATTAAAAAAAACACTGTCCAGCACCAATCATACAAAATAGAGCCTAATATTGCTTCTTGCTAGTCCGGGCTTCTCTTTCCATCCTTTCTTATGACTTCCGTTGGTCAACTGTCCTCCAATTTCGCCCCCAAAATTACTAGGATTCATCCATTTTCTTACCGTAATAGACTGCTTTTCTTACTACTGGTTCATTATTACCTACATAACTTTCGATACCCTACTTATCCGATGTAATAATATATCTGTGCTGTTATTTAGTTTAATATCACACTCGGGTGATTTTTACACAGGGCGATATGTGACATGCTTAAATGCGGACTTGAGGAAAGGGTTTTCCTGTTCCCTTACGGTGTTGTACCAAGAACACTGCTGTAGGCACTTTCCCCAGTATGTTATGTAGTTGTGGAGACAGACTGCTGAGGGAATGGTTGAAGTAGTGCAATAGGTTGGAGAGGACGTGAGACGCAGTAAGCCCTTTCACATGGGCTGCTCCATGTCTAGCGTATGTTTCTAATGAGTACATTTACATACTCTCCAGGGATGTTTCATGTGAATTTGGTAATGAAATACGATCACTGATTTGCTTGAGGTCTGACCAACATAATTTCGACCAAACCGGAAGAATCGCATTGATGATGTTCTCTAATAAGTTCTCGTAGGTTCGAAGTTCGGTATTCTTTAAGAATTGATGATGTTCCCTTGCAAGGTTTCTACACCTTCATGGGCTTTTGGCTTGTGGCTTTCGGGTGCCCACCTACTTCCTTCTAAGTTAGGTATTCTTCAAGCATTGAGGGATTATTTGACATTCTCTTTATTTTGTAGACAATTATAAGCCAGTTTTCAGTGTTGTCATCCCCCTTTGATATAATGGAAGCAATCGAGATACACCTAGCCAAAAGAAACAACCCCAACAATCTAAATGAACTCACTATCATAGAGAGCTCACCCCTCTTCAATCTACTAAAAAAAACACACCCTGTTGGAAACAAGACACAACATAACGATACCACCAAGCTAGATTTTAAAAACGGGGGGGGGAAAGGGGTTTGTATTAGGTAAATGTTATTTGGATCAGGATGTACGATGTACTTTCTTCTTCAATAAACCTAGGCCGGAATTCACGGCAGTATTAAAGGTGCCGGGACATCCTCAGAGCCCGGCAGCGCTTGTTTAGGGCTACTAGTTTATGCGTGGCGTGAATTGATCCACGGTTTTTATAGTTGAAGACCTTTCTCATACAATAAAATACATCTTGTCTAGACTTGGCAACACAGCATAAGTACACATGCACTTACTACAGACAAAACATAGGAATACGGGGCGGGGGGGGGGGGAGGGAAAACCAGTTCATCGAGATAACATTCCAACTCAGTCCCCTGTCACGAATGAACGAGTGAAATAGAACTTGCTCGTGGCTGCAATGCGGAAGACTTGCTGCCATATAAGTAACCTGTACCATCAAAATTTACCATTTATAACCATATAGTCACCCCAAACAGACAAATTTCCGGAGTTCTTTCACCATTTTATCATATAGACATAGATCACAACTAACAAATACCGACAAGTTGCAATACCAGTACTGCAACTAAATAAGTATACAGTACATATTGTAGATATTTTCACCCGTATTTTCAAACATAGATTTTATAGCCAAAGTGTAATGGATCTGATGATTATCGCTTGACGATCGACACTGGTCATCCCATTCTATTTATTAATCTCATGTAATTTTTTTCAGGATTAGGGAATAACCCAATTCGTTTGGGTACATTCGTGTTGACCGACTAAAAAGCACCAAACTACAGAGTTAAACTGCAGTATCAATGCAATAACATCAGCTACTGTTAGGTCTTCATATAGAAAACAAGGCTGAGTGATTGAAACCTACCAATAACATATAATCTATCAGTAATTCGTATTATAACAAGAGAGGTAATGCAAAACCGATAATCACCTGTATTTCATGTTCTTGTTTAATAGCTGTCCATTTATCTTCAAACACATCACCAGCCTCGTCCTGCAGTTTGTTAGAGGGCAACTGTTCATTCGTATCCTGGGAAGTATTATTACCGTATACAAGTATGATGCAATGTAAAATATACAGACACAATATGAGTTGCGTGAAACAAAAAATGTAAAACTTAGCAGATCCTGATCAGCCTGTTTAGTATAGAGTATAACTTGTCACGCACATCACTTAGATTGCAATGTTTCACCATATACGGTACGAATTAAAATGCAACTTACAATGTTGTGGAATTCATCTGAATAAGGCAAACAATCTGCCTCAGTCTTGATTAACGGATTTTCTTCAATTATGTTCAGGAAACTAGAACACAGAAAGAAAACGTACGGTAATAGTCAGAGACCATAATAACCCCAGGAAGCAAAATCAGTCTCTTAATTAATAGGCGAATGTTTGTTAGTAGCCAACTCGTAATCCGAATAGATTCCTCCAGATGTACAGTGATAAGGAGAGCATAATTATGTTTTTCAACAACAGTAAAACGTATACGACCATGACGCACAACTTGCGAGCATTTGCTCTAAGTCACATGTTTGCAATTAGGCTATATCCTCATGGACATGCAATTTTTTTATTATTTATCCTTGCGGTTGACTAGACATAAAGAGAAATTAATGATGCCTGCTTGAGCAGTGAGAAAAAGCATCCTATATTCAGTTTTTCTATTCTTATGTACACACTAACCTGCTTTGGGGACACTCGGAGAATATATAATATTGTTAAACGATAAAGTACATTACAAACTTATCAACACGTTAGGCTACGTGCAAAGAGAATATAATACCAGAGTCCCAGCTCCCATGTTAAATAAATTTCTTAAATCCGCCCATAATCCGGCTTCAAAAAACAATCATTTCTCTTCGGTAGGGGAAACATAAGGAACTAAATCCGTAAGATATCTGCTTATTTTTATGAATATTACACAGAGCTAGTCCCTTTGAGGATCAATTAACATTAATAGCTACTACCTTCGACAATATTAGCTCTGACAAAATGTATCACATGCAATCAACAATATACTGATACATAATGGAATTTGTTGTCCACTTTGTAATGTTGGTAGTGAACGTACTTATGCAGCTATATATTTTGATAATTATAATAATGTATTGACGTTAGTTCATCAACTATTCACCGTAAAAATCAATTATCTAACACATTTTATAAGTTGAATGCTATAAAATGAAATATTGAGTCATGTCTGCTAACATAACCTCCAAATTCCAGAGCATCCCATCCCCCCCCCCCCTTTTCGCCCTAACCTACATAACCTCCAAATCTGACTATAGAATAATATAATCACCCCCACCCCCTACCTGCTATCCTACACATGTTCCAAATTCCTGTTTTAACCCCATGACCCTCTTGGAAATGTGATATGAGAAGGAAGGAGAAAGATAAATGAAAACCATAGGTGATTGAAACATTTTTTATTTATTTTTATTATTATTAATTTGCAATACACAATGTAGAAATAAAATAATTGTATAGGTCTAGTATACAAAGAACGACACTATTGAAATAGCGTTCTCGTCCAGTTCTGCTCTTGCAACTTGCTGTTCACCTGGATCCAGTGGACAGATCTGTAAGAATACAAACATCAAGCAATAAATACAATAGATGTGGAATGTAACTTATAAGACACTAGACATGGAAAAATGCAGGCTAAGCTTCTCAAGGAAATATTCTGTAAATGGGCATGGAGGATTTCAGTTATTTCAGCGATCTCTTTTGACTGCAATCCAATATTCTTGTTTTACATTTATTAATTTTCATCATTAATTCTTTCCTCAAGACAGAATCCATACCATTTAAAAAATTCAAATCCTCTGGTGTGTCAGCTAAGATGACGATATCAGCAAATCTCCGAGTTGAAATTATTTCGCCCCGATCACGAAAACCAAGATTAACGGCCAAGGGGACCCGATGCGTTGATCACGCATCACCCCAATTCTCCAATTTCCTTCATTGCTTGTTTAATGTATAGATTGAAAATGCCAGCCCAGTGGTTTTGGGGTCCGGAGGCCCCGGGTTCGATTCCCGGCTCTGTCAGGGATTTTAGAAACTGACGTGAGTGCTGGAACGGGGTGCACTCAGCCTCGTGAGGACAACTGAGTAGCTGCCTGACAGTGAGGCAGCGCCCCGATCACGAAAACCAAGATTAACGGCCAAGGGGACCCGATGCGTTGATCACGCATCACCCCAATATCTGCAGGCCAAATGGCTGGGCAACGGTCGTTTGGTAGGCTTAGGCCCTTCATGGGCTGTAGAGCCAGTTATTATTATTATATAGATTGAAAAGTATGGGTGATAAGTTGCAGCCTTGCCTTACACCTTTCTGAATAAAAGCTTCTCTCTCATGTCCTTACGCTCGAATAACTGCATATCCTAAGGAGCACAAAACATGCTACACCTTAAAACAGTAGGCCTATTGGTATGGCACAAAAGTACAGTATATTGAAAGGTAAGTGATTAGTCCCTTGTTCATAAATTTACATGTGTCAAAATTGTTTGGTATCCTTTAAACATGAGTCACTTTCAGTGATCTCAGGAGTAGCCTACATATTGAGACTCATGTCCTAAAGGTCCTGGGTTTTATTGCAAACAAATAATTAATTCTAGTCTGTTTGGAACATGCAAAATTGAGACGTGTTTGGCTTAGTTCACACCACAATCATCGACTCAAATGATGGTTCCTAAATTAAGGCCACGACTGCCTCCTTCACAATCCTAGTCTCATCTACAAATATGCATGTACCACTACATACAACCTATACATACAGTTACCGGGAAGGTAGCTCTGTACTTCCCCATCCCACTCTCCCGGTATACTACTGAAACTTAAAACATTTGCCACACTGAGTGTGTCTGTTTCTGATTGTGACAATCTACTGTCACACACGTCGATGTTCTCAGATAGAGAAGTATTCGGCTTGCTTCCTGCACCACTCTACACCTACCTCCTACCTCTCAAGGTCAAGTGCACAGCTGAATGCTGGCATCTGTACACAAGTTGATATGGCTAATGGTGGCAACATTCAAGCAGCAACAACAATACTTGATAACATGGTTTTGCAGCAGACACCAATGTCCATCCAAGTTAAAACAGCTCACTGATGATTTGTTCTGAAACAGTTATTTCAATGCTTCCAATAGTAGGCATTTATGTTGTTTTGACAACCTTGACATGAACATTTTCAGGAATATTGTATGCCAGCCATCCTAGTTTCTTATCTGGGTGACACATTAGTTATGTAGTTACAAGCTGAGGTATCTATGACATAAATGTCAAGAAATATGGATCCATAGTAAGTTACAACTATTGTATTATGTAACATATCAACGTGAATATTTAACGGCTGGAGAAAAATATAATTCGATAATAAAATAACATCCAAGTAAGCATTCAAACAATTGGCCTCAATATGTAAGCATCAAAGTTTGATCATACCAACATGTATTTCTCATTTCAATAGCCTGGGACATAGTGTTCATCAGCCCGAGGAACTTGGGTGTATCACTTTTCTGTGATGAGTGTAGTAGTATGTGTAAATGTATTTGGGACAAGGATGAAATAGTGCCCCAGGATTTGAAATAAGGTACGGTACAATCCCAGCATTTGTCTCAAGGGAGTGTCGAAATTTCACATTTATGATAGCCTCTATCAATGCCAGGATAAACCGTTGATTTCTCGACTTACTGCAGGTGCCTATCACGACCACAGTGCATGACTTAACGAGCATGGCTGCGCTGCAGGATGTCATTCCAACTGAATGGTATCAGAAATTGAAAGAAAAAAAGATTTTTAAACGTCTCTTAAGACTGTCATCGGCTCTAAGAATATGTCATTAATTGTGGAGTTTACCAGAACCGGAACCAAACGAGAACGTGGTAGATTATTGAGCATATACCATTCACTTACTTTCTGGGAGTCATTAAGAATTGAAAATACTGTCAAATATCACTGCTTCATACTAAATATACTGTCAAATATCACTAATATACAGTCAAGAAGGTTTTTATTTGTAGCTCGTTCGCCGACAGCAGATGTTTGTGGCCAAAAAATCGACGTCATATTGCGTTGCAAACATGTCACACAACACACATAACTTTGTAATTATGTGAAAACAGAAATAATCGGCACAACCATGGGCTTGGATAAAGATTATTGATGCACGACTACCCCCACTGTGCGTGACAAAAACCAGGGGTGAGTATCTTACTTACCTAACAATTATTGGTCTAGGCGAAAACCATTGGTCAGATGGATGCGATATAGTACCTAATGCGTGGGGTTGGCAACACTGTACACGATGCTATAAATGGCGGAGTCAGCTGGAATTTCATCTCTATAGGTCGTGATCCTATTTGGCATGGCTGGGTGAGTTACAGACAGCGGAGGAGTAAACATCTATTACTATAGGTCTATCATCTCCAGATACCACTACTACAGGTATCTTGGCTAATTTCAGTAGTTCAAGAACTTTTTACTTCGGTTCAGGTAAACTCCACTCTTAACGAATATGTCTCCGATATAATCTTTATTATTAGAGTTGAAAACTCTAGGAAAACAGACTGTTACTGAACCTGAAAGATTCATCACTCCATGGAAGTGTTCCATATGCCTCACCGCTGACTAGCATACACATTGCTGCAAGTGCCCTTCAACCCAGAGGCAGAAGTGATAGCCAGCTAAGGATGCAAGTGAAATAATGTCCTCTTCGGACTAAACAGGATGAAAGCAAAGACAGTAGGCCTACAGATAAGAGTTTACTAGCATTATTAGTTAGAATCACACAGGTTAATTCCTTAGGAAGCAAAGAGGACAGGTGAATGGTTTAGGCCTACAGGTTCTCATTTTCTCTCACAGTGAACCTTTAGTTAGTAAGTTATTGTTGTTTTAAGGGGGCGGAACTACGAGGTCATCTGCCCCTACAGTGAACCTTTGCCACACACAAATGCCAGCCATGTAGTACTGCTCAAATAAGCACTATACAAACTTACATGATAGAATGAGACCTGCGGAATTATATTATTGGTATAACACACTCCAGAAAATTGGATCGAGAGCATTTCAAAACTACAACTGGCGGCGTTCCAGATAAGAGGGTTTAGGTTATGTTAATCTTCCACATGACTGACACGCCACAGTTCATCACTAAACAGCATGTACATTTCATTACAAATTACATAATTGCTCATATATTCCTCCATCTTTTCTTTTGCTCACGAATCAACATTATTAAAACATCCACACCATTTACAAATATCTTTAAATAAAACAACCTGCCGTAGTCTGCCATCTTGTAAAAAAAAACGAAATGATAATCGGCAGCAAGGGTTGCCATCATAGTATTAATATAAACAGGTGCAATTCTTTACATATAACTGAATCTTTGCAATTATAAGAGACACTGTAATGATGTTTATGATTATATGCGATCAACTTCTGAAATTCATAACAATAGATTTTGTTTTTAAGGAGTTTAATCTAAGTCTAAAACATAGTACGGTTGTAATCCTGTTAGTATCAGTGTAAGCCAATCACATTTAAGACATAAAAAACAGGGCGCTAGGTCTACCAACACACATCGTCCGTTCGTGCTATTACGTTTCCAAAGTTGCATAACCGGAGCGTAATAAAAAACCAGGCCCAAAGTAAGGTTTAGCCAATCCCATCTAACTTACGACGGCCTGGCAACGTGAAAGTGAACTTGAATTACTGCACTGGTATTAGAAATTGACACTACTTGCTTTCCGACGCCTATACTTCGTCTTTGTGTTACAAGCCGCACAGATTAAACTAGAAACTTTATCGTCTCCAAATTACACTTTTGTAACATGGGGTAACATTGCGGTAACATGTATATTGTCGTTATAAGGCTGTATTCTTGACAATTAGCCGTTGTAAATTGATAAACTGATCTGCACAGAGTACTGAGCATTTATTACTGCGGTAAAACATGTTATAAATATCGGTACGGTACCTAAAGTTTTCATGTCCCTACAGAACATATCACGTACGGTAATCCAACGTAGACTTATTACTTAGGTTTATTTTCAAATACATTTTAGGCTACCGCTACCTGAGAGTTTGGTAGGATCCCACCAGCCCGATCCAGTAAGATTATAGTTCCTAAATTAAGGCCATGGCTAGGCTACCTTCTTCCCAATCCTTGTCTCCCCTACAAATGCATAGGCAAACCGGTACCGGCACGGTACCATTACAGACAACCTAGATACCGGTACACACAAGTTATTATGGCTAATAGCCACAACATTCCTCGATAACATGAATGTGCAGCAACACACGAGTCCAAACAACGAGCCTTTTATATTTCAAGACGTAGGCCTAGTATTGACTGGGTTAGCGCAAACTTCCATTGAACTCAAACGAAGAAACCACTGACCCTGTAAGAATTTCAATTACCGTAGCTACAACCAAAGACCGGGAGCTGTAGATGTGTTACCCCTCTCGGTTAGGCTATCATTAATTCCTGTAGCTAACTGATTATTATCCCTGACCAGATACCTTGAAACTTGTGATTAATTCTAATTGGTGTCATCACGTTAATAGTTTTTTTTTGAAGATTCATTTACTTAAAATTACTAGGCTACCGGTACTGATTATTATTTCATTGGAAATAAACTATGGCATCCGTAACTTGCAGAACACCAATGTGAGTCAATGGGCGCCAGCAGGATTTTTTTTTCCAGCGAACAGACGCAACCCCTCCCCAGCAATCTCCGTTTCATTTCTTACTAGCTTCGTGGTATTCTTTATTTGACTTCCCTAAAACCGCTGGATAGGCTGTATTACCTTTATGGCATGAATAGACGAAGTTTTTTTTTTTTTTTTTAGTTCAGGGATTTTGTCCATAAATGTTCGCTTTTCTTTTCTTTGTGAATCATCGTCATAATGTCCATATCTTATCTTATCTTATCTTATATCTTTTATATATATATAAATGAATGTTCGTTTGTTCGTCTTTTATGCGTTCATAGACCATTCATCCGATTGCGATCAAATTTGGTGAGTAGTTGTAAACACTTCCGGGATGGTTATAGGCATAGTTAATCCATTTTAAAATAGAGAGCGCGCGAGTAGTTTAAACAAATGAGTGTTGGCGATGCGTTCATATAGCCTACAATTCATCCGATTGCGACCAAGGAGGAATAAGGAGAGGCCCTAAGTAGTGGTTTTTGAGGGGTTCAGAAGCCACCGCCACCGCTGGAATACTAAAATGGCAATATCTCGCGAACCAATCAGGCTAGAGACTTGTACGAGGTGTCAAATTACTCAGGCGAACACTCCCTTTCCATTGGACAACATATCTCCACCCTAAAATAAAACCTACCCTACTAGGGGGTGAAATTGAATTTTTAGAGAATCTCTCTTTCCAATTGCAACATGTGAGAGTTTGAATGTCGATATGGATGTAACGATGTTCTGCAAACCAATAATCAAAGAGGGGCATGTTAGGCCTTGAGGTGAGAGCCCCTGTTATTGTTGACGAGCCCCCTGCTGTCGGGCCCCTGTTGATGGGTTATTGTTGACAGGTCCTTGTGGACGAGTCCTTGTGGACAAGTCCTTGTGGACAGGTCATTGTGGACGAGTCTGTGTGGACAAGTCCTTGTGGACGAGTCCTTGTCCCTTTGGACTGATCCCTTTGGACGGGTCCCTTTGGCCTGGTTCCTACGGACTAGTCCATGAATTTATTTAAATTATGTCAAAGGGTCTAACTACATTTGTGTGTGTTGAATTGACGTTGTTCACCACTACTATAATGGAATAACGATATGAAAGGAAAGTGACGAAATACATGTGAACACGTGTGAAATGACCTTATTACCGTCCTCCTTGTGAAACAAGTCACTTCCTGTTTTGCTTCATACGTGAGAAAATGTGAGTTCGAACCCGTGGTCGGATTTTGACGAATGAGGTGTCATTGAACTCGGGCTGATACCCCCTTTCCAATGAACAATATATTTCCACCCCAAAATAAAACCTACCCCTACTAGGGGGTGAAATTGTAATTTTTTTAGAGAATCTCTCATTCCAATTGCAACATGTGAGAGTTTGAATGCAGATATGGAATAAAACGTTGTTCCACACAAGAGACATGTGTTTGATGGATAGCCACTATGAATTAACATGCTTATTTTTGTTTTTTGTTTTTTACGCATGCCCACTCATAGCTTTTGTAAGAGGGCAGGCTTTTTAAAAGATGGCGGCTGTAGTGTAACCTAACCTAACCCAACCCACGAGTGGTGATCAAAAAGTATTTTAAGTGACGCTTGTCGATTTGCAAACCAATAATCAAAGAGGGATATGTCAGGCCTTGAGGTGATAGCCCCTTTTGATTGATCCCTGTGGATTGATCTCTGTTGATTTGTCCCTTTGGACTGGTCTCTGTTGACTAGCCCCTTTTGGACGGGCCCTTTTTAACAGGGGGTCATTTTTGATGGATCCTTTTTGACAGGTGCTTTTCGACGGGTCCCTGTTGACGAGTCATTGCTGACGGGTCCTTGTTGATGAGTCCCTGTGGACGGGTCATTGTTGACGAGTCCCTATTGACAGGTCATTGATGACAGGTCATTGATGACAGGTCATTGTTGACGGGTCATTGTTGATGGGTCCTTGCTGACAAGTTCCTGTTGATGGGTCCCTGTGGAAGGGTCCCTTTAGACCGGCCCCTTTGGACTGGTCCCTATGGACCGGCCCATGAAATTTATCCAAATTATGTCAAAGGGCCTAACTACATTTGTGTGTAAAGCAGTGTGTTGAACTGACGTTGTTCACCAGTCCTTACTACTACAATTGGATAACGATATGAAAGGAATTGATTAACTAGACATGAGTTAACTACCAACGAAACACTTTGGCGACTCTGCTTGTTATTGACCAATGAGTAGGGTTTTAGAAAAACTGTTTGCTATTTTGGGTTATATACAAAAAATGATTAGACCTTTTGTGTGACTATGTTTGCTAAACAAGACATTATACCAGACACGATTAGGATTCTTATGTAGCTCAGACAAGGAAAGAATTTCTACAGAATCTGTTGACATTGAATATAGATTTAGATATTAGGAACTCATTTTGAAGGCCTTTGTCTGGAGCGTGGCACTCTATGAAAGTAAAACTTAGACAATTGGTGTAGCAGAAAAGTGGAGAATTGAAGTGTTTGAAATGTGGTGTTACAGGAGAATGATGAAGATTAGATGGGTAAATAGGGTTACTAACAAAGAGGTATTAAGACGAGTGGGGGAGAAGAGATGTATCTGGCGACTGTTAAAGAAGTAAAGAGATAGGTTGGTAGAACACGTACTAAGACACCCAAGAATATGTTAAACAGATAGCCTTGAATGTAGGGTGTGGTAGCTATATAGAGATGAAACGATTAGCTCGGGACAGATAGGCGCTGAGATCTGCATCAAACCAGTCAAAGGACTAAAGACTCAAACAACAACATGTAAGTTCACTAAAATAATGTTGTGTAACGGTATATGTTAGTCAACGAACAGTAATGCATTACTAAAACCCATGACACGATACCTAAGAGCTTTTCTAAAATGATTTTAAAATGCCTTTAACCCTATATTGAACACCCAGTTCACAAGACTCATAACTGCTATGTTATGGTAAAACAAAACAAAATCTATATTTCAAAACAAGCAAGTGGTTTAGTCAATGTATACTGGAAAAAGTTTTGTAAACACTCAAGTCCTCAAGACTAATTAAATTAGTAACTGTCAGGTTGACCGAGTGGTTAAGGTGTTTGACTTAAGATCAAATTTTCTGTATAAGGAAGCAAGGGTTCGAATCCCTTACCTGACATAACTATTGCCTTGACATGGCTTGGCCACACTGCATTATTATGATACTCGGTACACAAACCATAGATATAGTGTATTGTTTAAGGCCACTCTCTTTCTGAACATAGTCAGAGACTGTTGATGGTTAACAATTGTATTAATAGTGGGACATGGGGATAGTAATTAAGAAAAACAGACAATACCCATACAATATTTTTATTAAATTCATTTTATAATAGTTACACACTGAATTCAACTCTATCTCTTTACCATTGTTCTATATAGATTTTTAAACACAACGCTTGTTGTAGATCCTTTTACAACTTTCTCCAGGTACTCTTGCTCTTAAAAACTGGGGAAGCCGCAATGGTTTTATAAACATAAAACCCTCATCCTCTTCTTTTTCATAATTATCATCATCATCATCATCATTATGAATATTATCATCAAAATTATTATAGTCATTGTCACCATCATTATCATCATCATCTTCATTCTCAACATCACTAGAACTATCCAATTCCTCTTGTTTGTTTTCCACAGGGACCTCTTGTAGAGTCTGCGTTGCTTTTGATAGTGTTAAGGGTTTTTTGAACGATGGTATTTGTCCTAACATGTCTTTTTGAGGTGATGATGAATGCTTTTTAACAAACAATGCACTATCTTGAACAGCAATATATTTTTCTTGGACTTGCTTTTTTACCTGGGTTAGAGTATTTTGCGTATTTAAATGTGTATTAATTTGAGATTCACAATGATGTTCTTTTGAAGTAAGTACGTTGGAGTCTTTTGTTTTAATCATTCCTCGACACTTTTTGGATCGTTGTTTTGAACATCGCCAAATAACAGTTCCATCTTTATTGGTTGTTTTTACAATATATGTATATCCTTTATAGAAGACACATGGCTTGCCATGACTGGTTGTTGAGACTTCCATATCAACTAATACATATGAATTAAATTTTAGTAAAGTCACATGAACAATCTTTAGATTACAAGTGATTTACACACACACACACACTTTCCTAAATGTCAAGATTTATGGATGTTGTTTTCCGCCAACAGCTGCTTACTGCGTATGACAAGGCTGGAGACTGGTAGGTGAGACGGTCTTTCACGATGTGAACACTGTAACAGGCAGTAGTCAACTGACAATATTCTTATACCCTAGTCAAGGTTAACAGGTACTTACTGCGTATGACAAGACCGTACACTCGTAGGTTAGACGGTATTTTTTGTTTGTTTGCTAAGGATCCCATATATACCCTGGACATGTTAGTTCTGAACACTTAGTGGTTAATTGTGTATATTGAATTTAAATACACATCTCATACAAGCACGTTTTGCGGATGGGAGGGGTGAGAGGCTGGCAAAAAAGGAAATGTTTTAGTTTAATGAAACGTCATGTCCTAGTAGGCGTGATTTATAGTAGACGCAATTGATAGTAGACGTAATTGATAGTAGGTGTAATCGATACTAGACGTGATTAATAGTAGACGCAATTGATACTAGGCGTGATTGATAGTAGGCGTGATTTGTAGTAAGCGCGATTTATAGTAGACGCAAATGATAGTAGGCGCGATTGATAGTAGGCGTGATTGATAGTAGACGCGATTGATAGTAGGCGCAATTGGACATGGGCGCGACTCAGATCATTTTTGATATCATAAAGTTACAGTGTCAATGTTTATACAAAGTACAAGGTAGAGGGTATTTTAAGACATAACCTCAGCTCACTTAACATAACCTAACTTTACCTAACCTAACTTTGTCACGTGACATGTTCTACAAGTTTAGACTTGCTTTAAGACTGATTATGACGTCATAGATTGATGGGAGGGGTGAGAGGCTGAAAAAAAGGAAATGATCTGGTTTAATGAAACGTCATGTCCTAGTAGGCGCGATTTATAGTAGACGCAATTGATAGTAGGCGCGATTAATAGTAGACGCAATTGATAGTAGACGTGATTGATAGTAGGCGTGATTTGACATGAGCGCGATTTATAGTAGACGCGAAAGATAGTAGGCGCGATTGATAGTAGGCGTAATTAGACATGGGCGAGATTTATAGTAGACGCAATTGATAGTAGGCGCGATTGATAGTAGGTGTAATTGGTAGTAGGCGCGATTTGACATGAGCGCGATTTATAGTAGACGCAAATGATAGTAGGCGTGATTGATAGTAGACGCAATTGATACTAGGCGTGATTGATAGTAGGCGTGATTTGTAGTAAGCGCATTTCATAGTAGGCTCAATTGATAGTAGATGCAATTGATAGTAGACGTGATTGATAGTAGGCGCGATTGATAGTAGACGTGATTGATATGGACGCGACTTAGATCATTTTTGATATTACAAAGTTACAGTGTCAATGTTTATACAAAGTACAAGGCAGAGAGGGGATATTTTAAGACTTAACCTCAGCTCACCTAACATAACCTAACTTTACCTTACCTAACTTTGTCACGTGACATGTTCTACAAGTTTAGACTTGCTTTAAGGCTGACTATGACTATGACGTCATAGATTGATGAGAGGGGTGGGAGGCTGACAAAAAAGGAAATGTTTTGGTTTAATGAAAAGTCATGTCCTAGCAGGCGCGATTGGTAGTAGACGCAATTGATAGTAGACGCGATTAATGGTAGGCGCAATTGATAGTAGGTGTGATCAGGTACTTACTGCATATCAAAAGGCTGTACACTCGTTTGTTAGAAACTCTATCTTGTTAAGGACCCCTATATATTCCCTATACAAGGCTATACATGTTAGTTCTAAACACTTAGTGGTTATTTGTATTTTAAATTTATATGCACAGGTTATACAAGCACGTTTTTTCACACAGTAAAACTTTGTCAAATAGCCACATGCGACACGCAAAGTATGTTTCCGCTATCTAGCGGTGACTATGGAAACTACCTGAACATATCCTAATCTAATCCTAGCTAACTTCACCTGACGTGACCATACCGGTTTGTAAGCAACAACAAAAACACACTAAGATTCCATGAATTCCAGAGTACTTTTAGATTAATTATCGACTCTCAACTCTTATAACTATGTCTATCCCACTCTGTCAAAAACACGATATATTTTTTTAAAATTTTTGCTTGATGTCAATACTAAAGTGATAATGGGTTTTCCGATCCTATCACTATAAATTCATTACCCCCACTCTTATCTCGATCTCGACAACAACCATGCCTATTTTTATTATGTCAGATGATGAAATGTTTGAGTGCAAAGTGGGTGTAAAAGTGAGTGCAAAGTGAGTGCAAAAGTGAGTGCAAAGTAAGTGTAAAAGTAGTTGTAAAAGTGAGTGCAAAGTGAGTGCAAAAGTGAGTGCAAAAGTGGGGTGTAAAAGTGGTACCCTATTTGTAATGGCTTATTTGACAAGTTATTTTGTGGTACCCTATTCGTAATGGCTTATTTCACAAGTTGTTTTTGTCAATGTATTTAGAGGATATTTCTCTTGTTCATGGAAAGTATCTCAGCCCTTTTTATGATAGCATAATGCTTACCGTCATGTTTGTAAGCAACAACAACACACTAAAATTCCAAGAATCCAAACTACTCTAAGGTTAATGATGGTCTCTCAACTCCATTCCACGCCTAGTCAAAAACATTATACATTTCAAATTTTTCAAAAAAGGTAAATTGAGAAAGTAGGCTATATATTGAAACTAAAAAATCATATGCTAACTACAACACCTACGTCTATCCCATTCTCAGTCAAAGAAAATATATATATTCTTTAAATTTTTCCAAAAAATATTTGGAAAGTAGGCTATAATTTGAAAACTAATCAACCTAAAAGTCATATATAGACTCAAACCAATGGCTTTTATGTCCTTAATCGTTAGAACAAAACATGGAATTTGACATTTTTCCAAATATTGATCATTTTTAAAAATGGGCTATATTTTGTAAACTATGAATTACACAAAAAATGTGTTTGACATAAAAATGACAGGTATTTATCCCCTCTACCCACAAACCAAGTCCCAGGTCTCTGGGACAAAATCCAAAAAGGTTCAATTTTGAAAGTAGACGATATTTTGAAAACTAATCATTCTAAAAGTCATATATAGACTCAAACAAATGTCCTTTAAGTCCCTTAACGTTAGAACAAAACTTATCATCTTTTTCATTTTTTCAAAAAAAAGTCCAATTTTCAAAATTGCCTATATTTTGGAAACTAAGAATTAGTTCCAAAATGGCGGTCGTAGCTTAACTCAACCTAACCTAACCCTACGAGGTGTGATCAAAAAGTTCCAAAATGGCTGCCGTAGCTTAACTTAACCTTTGATTGATCCCTGTTGATTGACCCCTTTTGATTGATCTCTGTTGATGTATCCCTTTGGACTGGTCCCTGTTGACTAGCCCCTTTGGACGGGTCTTTTTTAAAGGGGGAGTCATTTTTTTACGGGTCCCGGAGGACGGGTCCTTGTTGACGGGTCCCTGTTGGCGGATCCTTTGGACTGATCCTTATGGACTGGCCCGTGCATTTTATCCAAATTATATCAAAGGGGCTCGCCCACAGGGACCCGTCAACAAGGACCCGTCCTCCGGGACCCGTAAAAAAATGACTCCACCTTTAAAAAAGACCCGTCCAAAGGGGCTAGTCAACAGGGACCAGTCCAAAGGGATACATCAACAGAGATCAATCAAAAGGGGTCAATCAACAGGGATCAATTAATGGTTAAGTTAAGCTACGGCAGCCATTTTGGAACTTTTTGATCACACCTCGTAGGGTTAGGTTAGGTTGAGTTAAGCTACGACCGCCATTTTGGAACTAATTCTTAGTTTCCAAAATGTAGGCAATTTTGAAAATTGGACTTTTTTTTTGAAAATAGGAAAAAAAATGATAAGTTTTGTTCTAACGTTAAGGGACTTAAAGGACATTTGTTTGAGTCTATATATGACTTTTTAGAATGATTAGTTTTCAAAATATCGTCTACTTTCAAAATTGAACCTTTTTGGATTTTGACCCAGAGACCTGGGACTTGGTTTGTGGGTAGAGGGGGTAAATACCTGTCATTTTTATGTCAAACACATTTTTTGTGTAATTCATAGTGTACAAAATATAGCCCATTTTTAAAAATGATCAATATTTGGAAAAATGTCAAATTCCATTTTGGTTCTAACGATTAAGGACATAAAAGTCATTGGTTTGAGTCTATATATGACTTTTTAGGATGATTAGTTTTCAAATTATAGCCTACTTTCCAAATATTTTTTGGAAAAATTTAAAGAATATATATATTTTTTTGACTGAGAATGGGATAGACGTAGGTGTTGTAGTTAGCATATGATTTTTTAGTTTCAATATATAGCCTACTTTCTCAATTTACCTTTTTTGAAAAATTTGAAATGTATAATGTTTTTGACTAGGCGTGGAATGGAGTTGAGAGACCATCATTAACCTTAGAGTAGTTTGGATTCTTGGAATTTTAGTGTGTTGTTGTTGCTTACAAACATGACGGTAAGCATTATGCTATCATAAAAAGGGCTGAGATACTTTCCATGAACAAGAGAAATATCCTCTAAATACATTGACAAAAACAACTTGTGAAATAAGCCATTACGAATAGGGTACCACAAAATAACTTGTCAAATAAGCCATTACAAATAGGGTACCACTTTTACACCCCACTTTTGCACTCACTTTTGCACTCACTTTGCACTCACTTTTACAACTACTTTTACAATTACTTTGCACTCACTTTTGCACTCACTTTGCACTCACTTTTACACCCACTTTGCACTCGAACATTACATCATCTGACATAATAAAAATAGGCATAGTTGTTGTCGAGACCGAGATAAGAGTGGGGGTAATGAATTTATAGTGATAGGATCGGAAAACCCATTATCACTTTAGTATTGACATCAAGCAAAAATTTTAAAAAATATATCGTGTTTTTGACAGAGTGGGATAGACATAGTTATAAGAGTTGAGAGTCGATAATTAATCAAAAAGTACTCTGGAATTCATGGAATCTTAGTGTGTTGTTGTTGTTGCTTACAACCCGGTATGGTCACGTCAGGTGAAGTTAGCTAGGATTAGATTAGGATATGTTCAGGTAGTTTCCATAGTCACCGCTAGATAGCGGAAACATACTTTGCGTGTCGCAAGTGGCTATTTGACAAAGTTTTACTGTGTGAAAAAACGTGCTTGTATAACCTGTGTATATAAATTTAAAATACAAATAACCACTAAGTGTTTAGAACTAATATGTATAGCCTTGTATAGGGAATATATAGGGGTCCTTAAAAAGATAGAGTGCCTAATACACGAGTGTACAGCCTTTTGATATGCAGTAAGTACCTGATCACACCTACTATCAATTGTGCCTACCATTAATCGCGTCTACTATCAATTGCGTCTACTACCAATCGCGCCTGCTAGGACACGACTTTTCATTAAACCAAAACATTTCCTTTTTTGTCAGCCTCCCACCCCTCTCATCAATCTATGACGTCATAGTCATAGTCAGCCTTAAAGCAAGTCTAAACTTGTAGAACATGTCACGTGACGAAGTTAGGTTAGGTAAAGTTAGGTTATGTTAGGTGAACTGAGGTTAAGTCTTAAAATACCCCCTCTCTGCCTTGTACTTTGTATAAACATTGACACTGTAACTTTGTAATATCAAAAATGATCTAAGTCGCGTCCATATCAATCACGTCTACTATCAATCGCGCCTACTATCAATCACGTCTACTATCAATTGCATCTACTATCAATTGAGCCTACTATGAAATGCGCTTACTACAAATCACGCCTACTATCAATCACGCCTAGTATCAATTGCGTCTACTATCAATCACGCCTACTATCATTTGCGTCTACTATAAATCGCGCTCATGTCAAATCGCGCCTACTGCCAATTACACCTACTATCAATCGCGCCTACTATCAATTGCGTCTACTATAAATCTCGCCCATGTCTAATTACGCCTACTATCAATCGCGCCTACTATCTTTCGCGTCTACTATAAATCGCGCTCATGTCAAATCACGCCTACTATCAATCACGTCTACTATCAATTGCGTCTACTATTAATCGCGCCTACTATCAATTGCGTCTACTATAAATCGCGCCTACTAGGACATGACGTTTCATTAAACCAGAACATTTCCTTTTTTGTCAGCCTCTCACCCCTCCCATCAATCTATGACGTCATAATCAGTCTTAAAGCAAGTCTAAACTTGTAGAACATGTCACGTGACAAAGTTAGGTTAGGTAAAGTTAGGTTATGTTAAGTGAGCTGAGGTTATGTCTTAAAATACCCTCTACCTTGTACTTTGTATAAACATTGACACTGTAACTTTATGATATCAAAAATGATCTGAGTCGCGCCCATGTCCAATTGCGCCTACTATCAATCGCGTCTACTATCAATCACGCCTACTATCAATCGCGCCTACTATCATTTGCGTCTACTATAAATCGCGCTTACTACAAATCACGCCTACTATCAATCACGCCTAGTATCAATTGCCTCTACTATTAATCACGTCTAGTATCGATTACACCTACTATCAATTACGTCTACTATCAATTGCGTCTACTATAAATCACGCCTACTAGGACATGACGTTTCATTAAACTAAAACATTTCCTTTTTTGCCAGCCTCTCACCCCTTCCATCCGCAAAACGTGCTTGTATGAGCTGTGTATTTAAATTCAATATATACAATTAACCACTAAGTGTTCAGAACTAACATGTCTAGGGTATATATGGGATCCTTAGCAAACAAACAAAAAATAACGTCTAACCTACGAGTGTACGGTCTTGTCATACGCAGTAAGTACCTGTTAACCTTGACTAGGGTATAAGAATATTGTCAGTTGACTACTGCCTGTTACAGTGTTCACATCGTGAA
The DNA here is from genome assembly GCA_946902985.2 of Meconema thalassinum. NCBI lineage: Eukaryota > Metazoa > Arthropoda > Insecta > Orthoptera > Tettigoniidae > Meconema > Meconema thalassinum. The sequence continues at coordinate 243,959,386 of OX336395.1, forward strand.
AGACCGTCTCACCTACCAGTCTCCAGCCTTGTCATGCGCAGTAAGCAGCTGTTGGCGGAAAACAACATCCATAAATCTTGACATTTAGGAAAGTGTGTGTGTGTGTGTAAATCACTTGTAATCTAAAGATTGTTCATGTGACTTTACTAAAATTTAGTTCATATGTATTAGTTGATATGGAAGTCTCAACAACCAGTCATGGCAAGCCATGTGTCTTCTATAAAGGATATACATATATTGTAAAAACAACCAATAAAGATGGAACTGTTATTTGGCGATGTTCAAAACAACGATCCAAAAAGTGTCGAGGAATGATTAAAACAAAAGACTCCAACGTACTTACTTCAAAAGAACATCATTGTGAATCTCAAATTAATACACATTTAAATACGCAAAATACTCTAACCCAGGTAAAAAAGCAAGTCCAAGAAAATATATTGCTGTTCAAGATAGTGCATTGTTTGTTAAAAAGCATTCATCATCACCTCAAAAAGACATGTTAGGACAAATACCATCGTTCAAAAAACCCTTAACACTATCAAAAGCAACGCAGACTCTACAAGAGGTCCCTGTGGAAAACAAACAAGAGGAATTGGATAGTTCTAGTGATGTTGAGAATGAAGATGATGATGATAATGATGGTGACAATGACTATAATAATTTTGATGATAATATTCATAATGATGATGATGATAATTATGAAAAAGAAGAGGATGAGGGTTTTATGTTTATAAAACCATTGCGGCTTCCCCAGTTTTTAAGAGCAAGAGTACCTGGAGAAAGTTGTAAAAGGATCTACAACAAGCGTTGTGTTTAAAAATCTATATAGAACAATGGTAAAGAGATAGAGTTGAATTCAGTGTGTAACTATTATAAAATGAATTTAATAAAAATATTGTATGGGTATTGTCTGTTTTTCTTAATTACTATCCCCATGTCCCACTATTAATACAATTGTTAACCATCAACAGTCTCTGACTATGTTCAGAAAGAGAGTGGCCTTAAACAATACACTATATCTATGGTTTGTGTACCGAGTATCATAATAATGCAGTGTGGCCAAGCCATGTCAAGGCAATAGTTATGTCAGGTAAGGGATTCGAACCCTTGCTTCCTTATACAGAAAATTTGATCTTAAGTCAAACACCTTAACCACTCGGTCAACCTGACAGTTACTAATTTAATTAGTCTTGAGGACTTGAGTGTTTACAAAACTTTTTCCAGTATACATTGACTAAACCACTTGCTTGTTTTGAAATATAGATTTTGTTTTGTTTTACCATAACATAGCAGTTATGAGTCTTGTGAACTGGGTGTTCAATATAGGGTTAAAGGCATTTTAAAATCATTTTAGAAAAGCTCTTAGGTATCGTGTCATGGGTTTTAGTAATGCATTACTGTTCGTTGACTAACATATACCGTTACACAACATTATTTTAGTGAACTTACATGTTGTTGTTTGAGTCTTTAGTCCTTTGACTGGTTTGATGCAGATCTCAGCGCCTATCTGTCCCGAGCTAATCGTTTCATCTCTATATAGCTACCACACCCTACATTCAAGGCTATCTGTTTAACATATTCTTGGGTGTCTTAGTACGTGTTCTACCAACCTATCTCTTTACTTCATTAACAGTCGCCAGATACATCTCTTCTCCCCCACTCGTCTTAATACCTCTTTGTTAGTAACCCTATTTACCCATCTAATCTTCATCATTCTCCTGTAACACCACATTTCAAACACTTCAATTCTCCACTTTTCTGCTACACCAATTGTCTAAGTTTTACTTTCATAGAGTGCCACGCTCCCGACAAAGGCCTTCAAAATGACTTCCTAATACCTAAATCTATATTCAATGTCAACAGATTCTGTAGAAATTCTTTCCTTGTCTGAGCTACATAAGAATCCTAATCGTGTCTGGTATAATGTCTTGTTTAGCAAACATAGTCACTCAAAAGGTCTAAGCATTTTTTATATATAACCCAAAATAGCAAACAGTTTTTCTAAAACCCTACTCATTGGTCAATAACAAGCAGAGTCGCCAAAGTGTTTCGTTGGTAGTTAACTCATGTCTAGTTAATCAATTCCTTTCATATCGTTATCCAATTGTAGTAGTAAGGACTGGTGAACAACGTCAGTTCAACACACTGCTTTACACACAAATGTAGTTAGGCCCTTTGACATAATTTGGATAAATTTCATGGGCCGGTCCATAGGGACCAGTCCAAAGGGGCCGGTCTAACGGGACCCTTCCACAGGGACCCATCAACAGGGACTTGTCAGCAAGGACCCATCAACAATGACCCATCAACAATGACCTGTCATCAATGACCTGTCAACAATGACCTGTCAATAGGGACCCGTCAACAATGACCCGTCCACAGGGACTCATCAACAAGGACCCGTCAGCAATGACTCGTCAACAGGGACCCGTCGAAAAGCACCTGTCAAAAAGGATCCATCAAAAATGACCCCCTGTTAAAAAGGGCCCGTCCAAAAGGGGCTAGTCAACAGAGACCAGTCCAAAGGGACAAATCAACAGAGATCAATCAAGGATCAATCAAAAGGGGCTATCACCTCAAGGCCTGACATATCCGTCTTTGATTATTGGTTTGCCAATCGACAAGCGTCACTTAAAATACTTTTTGATCACCACTCGTGGGTTGGGTTAGGTTAGGTTACACTACAGCCGCCATCTTTTAAAAAGCCTGCCCTCTTACAAAAGCTATGAGTGGGCATGCGTAAAGAACAAAAAACAAAAACAAGCATGTTAATTCATAGTGGCTATCCATCAAACACATGTCTCTTGTGTGGAACAACGTTTTATTCCATATCGGCATTCAAACTCTCACATGTTGCAATTGGAAAGAGAGATTCTCTAAAAAAATTACAATTTCACCCCCTAGTAGGGGTAGGTTTTATTTTGGGGTGGAAATATGTTGTTCATTGGAAAGGGGGTATCAGCCCGAGTTCAATGACACCTCATTCGTCAAAATCCGACCACGGGTTTGAACTCACATTTTCTCACGTATGAAGCAAAACAGGATGTGACTTGTTTCACAAGGAGGACGGTAATAAGGTCATTTCACACGTGTTCACATGTATTTCGTCACTTTCCTTTCATATCGTTATTCCATTATAGTAGTGGTGAACAACGTCAATTCAACACAGACGAATGTAGTTAGACCCTTTGACATAATTTAAATAAATTCATGGACTAGTCCGTAGGAACCAGGCCAAAGGGACCCGTCCAAAGGGATCAGTCCAAAGGGACAAGGACTCGTCCACAAGGACTGGTCCACACAGACTCGTCCACAATGACATGTCCACAAGGACTTGTCCACAAGGACTCGTCCACAAGGACCTGTCAACAATAACCCATCAACAGGGGCCCGACAGCAGGGGACTCGTCAACAATAACAGGGGCTCTCACCTCAAGGCCTAACATGCCCCTCTTTGATTATTGGTTTGCAGAACATCGTTACATCCATATCGACATTCAAACTCTCACATGTAGCAATTGGAAAGAGAGATTCTCTAAAAATTCAATTTCACCCCCTAGTAGGGTAGGTTTTATTTTAGGGTGGAGATATGTTGTCCAATGGAAAGGGAGTGTTCGCCTGAGTAATTTGACACCTCGTACAAGTCTCTAGCCTGATTGGTTCGCGAGATATTGCCATTTTAGTATTCCAGCGGTGGCGGTGGCGGTGGCATCTGAACCCCTCAAAAACCACTACTGCCCTAACGGCAATGAAGTGAAGCCTGAAGTTACTCCTTCACATATGCTCAAAATATTGCGGTAGTCCCATAAGAAAAGCATGTAATGGTGTGACGTACGTACTTAAAAGTGGTGATATTTCGCGTGTGGGTCGAAATGTCGACACATGGGGCATATGTTTGCACAAACAGAACTCCCACCTGACAAAGTAATGTTATTTCACAAGTAAATCCACGTTATTTGCCATTTATTGTGTTAAGTTTTCATCCTTTGAGTAGCCACCTCACGGTACTGTTCTAGTATCATTCGTTAGATGTTCAAATATTGGCATACGTGTCCACCAATATAATTATTTCGATTGCTAGGAATTAATTACGGATATTTCCCTCTGTTTCTTAATGGAAATAGTTTCTGCTTGTCAATTAATGAATGATATTACTGTAATCTAATTACCCCAATCTATTTTCAACGTGGCTTGAGTACCAAATTTATTGCTCGTGGGTATTAGAAGATATATGACATTATTTGCATATTTTAGTGTGTTAATCTCAAACCTCAGCCTAGATCTTGTTTAGGTTGTTACCGGAACTGAACTGGCCTATGTTTTTTTTAATCATCGTGCAATTAAAACGATAACGCCCCCACCCAATTAGTTCGCATTCCTTAATATTTTACATTTATTTAATTTATTTAATACACATTCGTGAATATAATGGCAGGCCTACTGGTATCTCGGTAATTATTTGCCTATTATTTGGTATAAGTTAAGAATAGTGATGGGTGTCTGGTTGCCTGAAATCCCACAATAATTACAGGTCATAAAAACTGCATACCGGTATAATACATTCATTTACCATGTGCTATACTATATTTCAGATCGGTGTATTGCTCTAGTTTATATTGTAAAATTAATCGTTTTATGGCAGTTTACATGATTCTCGATTGCGACGAAAAGTATTGTGACTGGCGTACACTTCACGCTAGCCAGCAAAGATCAACACATATTCCTTGATTTCCATCGTCATATAGGCCTACCTTACAATTTCGTAGTATAGGCCTACCTGCATACGAATCTTTTTCTTTCGTAGTTTCGGCCCTTAAAGCAACAATAACTAACTAACACGAATCTTTTACTGGTAATCATGCTTAAATCCCACTAATAAATAAGTCTACGGTACCGTAAACTCAATTTACCGCTCGAGCCGGGCAAGTATGGCGGCATGGTCAGTGCTTCAACTCTCCGCATGCTATAGCGCTTGTTACTCCTTGATTGCGACCATATTTTGGTGGGTTGTTTAGCACACTTCCGGGATGGTTATAGGCATAGATAATCCAAGTTACAATACATAGCGCGCGAGTAGTTTAAACAAATGAAAGTTGGCTATGCGTTCTTATACAATTCATACGATTGAGATCAAATTTTGGTGAGTAGTTGTGCACACTTCTCGAAAAGTTATAGGCATAGTAAATCAAATTTACAATAGATGGCGCGCGAGTAGCTTCAACAAAATGGCGTGCGGTTCGTTTCAACAGAGACCACATGTGTTCACATACCATTCCTTCCATTGCGATTAAATTTCGGTGAGATGTTGTGTACACTCCAGGGAGGTTTCCGGCTTAATAAGTCAATTTTACAATAGGTAGCGCACGAGTAGATTCAACAAATGAGCGACAGCACGTGGATCTTTTCAAGCAAGTACCTATGCGTTCATATACCATTCATCCGATTGCGATGAATTTTGGTGAATTGTTGAGCACGCTCCCACGAATGTTTCTAAATTATGTAATCCATTTTACGATAGTTTAGAGGCTGTTAACGGAAATTGAAAAAAGATTGTTTCCAAAAGCACTTCAAGAAACAAAATTACAACGCCAAAACTTTCTTTGATTGGCATTGCACGCATGCCGGGTACAGCTAGTATATATATATATATATATAATTCTTCGACACGTGTGTATGTGACTGAACTCCTCCTAAACGCCTGGGCCGATTTTGATGAAATTTCGTATGAATGTTAGGGAGGGCCATTGTATGGTTTAGATTCACAATTTAACCAGATAGGTGGAATTTTAGAACCATAATTTACACTCATATTTAGAACCACAATATACAGTCCTAAACAGTCGTCATGGAAATCGCTAGCCTTAATGAAAAGTGATCCTTTTGGACTGTGTGTCTCTGCACATAGAGCCACCTGGTCGCAACCTGTGCAACTACCGCCATAGCATACCCTCCGCCCATGGCGGAAAGTTGTGGTTTATACCAAAGGTGGCAGTGATGTCGAATTCTGTTTGTCTTTGCACGTTAGAGCGTTTCAAAGTTCCGTATGCGTTCATATACCATTCATCCGATTGCAATGAAACTTGGGTGAGATGTTGAGTGTACTCCAGGGAAGGTGTTTTGCTTAGTAAATCCATTTTACAATAGATAGCGCACGACTAGATTCAACAAATGAGCGACGCCGCGCGAAGCTTTTCAAAAAGGTCCCGTACGCTTTCAAATACCATTCGTCCGATAGCGATGAAACTTGGGTGAGATGTTGTGTGCACTCCAGGGAAGGCTTCTGGCTTAGTAAATTCATTTTACTATAGGTAGCACACGAGTAGATTCAACAAATGAGCGACGACGCGCGAAATATTTCAACAAAATCCCATATAAGTTTACATACCATTCATCGATTGCGATGAAACTTTGATGAGTTGTTGTGTACACTTACGTGAAGGTTTCTAACTTAGTAAATCCATTTCACAGGAGGTTAAGCACGAGTAGATTAAACAAATGACCGCCGACGCACGAAGCGTTTCAACAAGGTCCCGTATGCGTTCAAATACCATTCGTCCGATAGCGATGAAACTTGAGTGATATGTTGTGTGCACTCCAGGGAAGGCTTCTGGCTTAGTAAATTAATTTTACAATAGGTAGCGCACGACTAGATTCAACAAATGAGTGACGACGCGCGAAGCGTTTCAACAAAATCCCGTATAAGTTTATATACCATTCATCGATTGAGATGAAACTTTGACAAGCGATGAAACTTGGGTGAGATGTTGTGTACACTCCAGGGGAGGCTTCTGAATTAGTAAATCCATTTTACAATAGGTAGCGCACGAGTATATTCTACAAATGAGCGACGATGTGCGAACGGTTAAACTAAGTCCCGTATGCGTTCATATACCATTCATCCGATTGCATTGAAACTTGGGTGAGATGTTGTGTACACTTACGTGAGGATTTCTAACTTAGTAAATTCATTTCACAGGAGGTTGCGCTGGAGTAGATTCAACAAATGAACGACGACGCGCGACACGTTTCAATAAGGTCCCGTATGCGTTCAAATACCATTCATCCGATTACGATGAAACTTGGGTGAGATGTTGTGTACACCCTACGGAAGGTTTCTGGCTTAATAAATCCATTTTACAATTGGTAGCGCACGAATAGATTCAACAAATGAGTGACGGCACGCGAATCATTTCAACAAAGTACCATATGCGTCCATAAACCATTTATCCGATTGCGATGAAACTTTGGTGAATTGTTGTGTACACTTCAGTAAAGGTTTCTGGCTCAGTAAATTCATTTTAAAATAGGTAGCGCACGAGCAGATTCAACAAATGTGCGATGGCGCGCGAATCGTTTCAACATAGTCCTGTATGCGTTCATATACCATTTATCCGATTACGATGAAACTTTGGTGAATTGTTGTGTACAATCCAGGAAAGGTTTCTGGATTAGTAAATCCAGTTTTTATTAAGTAGCGCACGAGTAGATTCAACAAATGAGCGACGGCGCGTGAATCGTTTCCACAATGTCACGTATGCGGTTATATATCATTCATCCCATTGCGATGAAACCTTGGTGAATGATTGAGTACAATCCAGAGAAGGTTTCAGGCTTAGTAAATCTATTTTACAATAGGTAGCGCATGAGTTGATTCAACAAATGAGTGACGGCTCGCGAATCGTTTAAAAAAATTATGTACACGTTTATATGTCATTCATCCGATTCCGTTGAATCTTTGATGAGTTGTTGCGTATACTTAAGTGAAGCTTTCTAACTTAGTAAATCAATTTCACAGTTGGTAGAGCACGAGTAGATTCAACAAATGTGTGACAGCGCACGAATCATTAAACAAAATCCCGTATGCGTTTTATGCCATTTATCCAATTGCGATGAAACCTTGTTGTGCACGCTCCCACGAATGTTTCTAGATTAGTTAATTCATTTCACGATAGTTTAGAGGCAATTAACAGAAATTGAAAAAAAATATTGTGTATCCAAAAGCACTTCAAGAAACAAAGTTACAACACTCTCTTTGATTGGCAGGACAACGTCTGCCGGGTCAGCTAGTATATATATATATATATATATATAAATGAATGTTCGTTTCTTCGTCTTTTATGCGTTCATAAACCATTCATCCGATTGCGATCAAATTTTGGTGAGTTGTTGTAAACACTTCCGGGATGGTCATAGGCATAGTTAATCCATTTCACAATAGATTGCGCGCGAGTAGTTTAAACAAATGCGTAATGGCGATGCGTTCATATACAATTCGTCCGATTGCGATCAAATTTTGGTGAGATGTTGTGCACAGTCCCGGAAAAGTTATAGGCGTAGTAAATCCAATTTCCAATGGATGGCGCGCGAGTAGCTTCAACTAAATGTCGTGCGTTTGTTGCAAGAAAGTCCCACATTAGTTCATATACCATTAATCCCATTGCGATGAAACATAAGTGAGAAGTTCTGTACCCTTCAGGTAACATTTCTGGCTTAGTGAATCCACTCAACAATTGGTAGCGCACAAGTAGATTCAATATAGGAGCAACGACGGGCGAAGCGTTTCAACAAAGTCCTGTATGCGTTCACATACCATTCGTAAGATAACGATGAAACTTGGGTGAGAGGTTGTGTACACTACAGGCAAGGTTTCTAGCTTAGTAAATCCATGTTATAATAGGTAGCGCACGATTAGATTTAACAAATGAGCGACGACGCGCGAATCGTTTAAAGAAAGTCCCGTATGCGTTCAAATACCATTCATCCGATTGCAATGAAACTTTGGTGAATTGTTGTGCACACTCCAGGAAAGGTTTCTGACTTAGTAAATCCTTTTTACAATAGATAGCGCACGAGTAGATTAAACAAATGAGTAACGACGCGTTTATCAATTTAAAAAAACTCCGTATGCGTTCAGATACCATTCATGCGATTGCAATGAAATTTCGGGAAATGTTGTTTCCACTACCGCGAAGATTTCTGATTTAGAAAATCCATTTTACAATTGGTAGCGCACGAGTAGATCCAACTAATGAGCGACAGCGCGTGAATCGTTTCAAACAAATCCCGTAAGCGTTCAAATACCATTCATCCGATTGTGATAAAACTTTAGTGAGTTGAGTACAATCCTGCGAAGGTGTGTGAATTAGTAAATCTGTTTTTCAATGGGTGGCGCCAAGTAGATTCAACAAATGATCGACGGCGCGCGAATCGTTTAAACAAAATCCCCTATGCGTTCATATGTCATTCATCCGATTGTGGTGAAACTTTGATGAGTTGTTGTGTACTCGCCAGGGAAGGTTTTCGAATTAGTAAATCCATTTTACAATAGGTAGCGAACGAGTTTATTCAACAAATGGGTGACGGCGCTCGAATCATTTCAACAAAGTCCCGTGTACGTTCATATACCGTTCATTTTATTGCGACGAAACTTTGTTGAGATGCTGAGCACGCGCCCATGACGTTTTGAGATAGTAAATCAATTTTGCAATAGTTTAGATGTGGTTAACGGAAAAAGAAAAAAATATTGGGAATCCAAAAGCACTTCAACAAGCAATGTTACAACGTCAACACTTTCCTTGATTGGCATTGCAACGCATGCCGGGTTAAGCTAGTATATATATATAAAACTCAATATAGGTTTGTTTGTTTGCATGTTATTTATGCTGAACCCATGGGAGAGGCACAGTATCGAACCCATATCCTTGTATTTCGGAAAAGAAAGAATTAGTGCGGACTTTAGAACGGAGTTCTGAAGTCAGTTGAGAAGGTAATACTGCATCGTATTGCGTGAAGCATGGATAAGTTGTGCAACCACAGATTGCAAGGCCACAGCTGCCTGGTGATATCACTAAACAATCACCAGAGAGCCGGTTAAGCACTCGATAAATATAGATCTGAAAATATTCCATTGAATGAGAGAGATGTAGTTTCGGAAATAGCCCTGAGTCGACAGTAAAATGGTATCGCCGCTTCAAGAGAGGAGCCAGGAAATTTGAGAAATAATTCGAATTAAGCCATTTGCGGGCATTAAAATAAAGAAAGGACTCCATCAGTGTTAATTATCCAGGGATAGAGATGTTTTAGAGTGGATAAAGTCCATAGAAATTGTAAAAGAAAGAAATGCACATTCAGCATTACGTATTCGGTGAGTTCCCGAACCAGGATCTTATGGTGGGAGACAAAAAGAACACACCGCCTACATGGTTGAAGAGATCATTTGAATTAATATTAAAGATTTGTACGATCGATTCCTGGAAACTTAGATATTGTTGAGACGTTTGAAACCTCAGATTTTCAGAGATATTTCTTACATCGTTCGACGACTATTTTGGAAATTGGTGGTGGAGAAGAAGAGAAATTTATTGATTTTTACCAGAATCAAATATAAGGGCCGGGAGCCCAAGGGAAATCATGCAGTAATCCATCAGACCATGTATCGGTCGTGCTGCCCGTCAGCACCGGCAGTCCTGTTCAGTCAGTGGGACTCGAACCTGTACCACGACGCGGAAGTACTCTAAATAGCAGTACTGTCCAGCTTTCTTCAGTGTCGCCGCGCTTTAAAAACGTTGAAGATCTTTTCAAAAGAAAAGTATCGTCAGAACTTCGAAGAATTAATAGTCTGTGGTGTTATTCCAAGTTTTAAACTGTGAGCAACATACTGAACGCGTTTGGAGAGACGAGACAGAAAATTATACAAGTAGTGGAAAGTTTTCTAAATTTTCCCATGTTAAAATTTATCGATGCTGGAAGCGAACACAAAACTGGTTTGGTTAGAGAGTGAAATAACTGAGTTAATTCGGCCGGCCAATAGCAAATTAGTAGTCGCAAGGGGACTCGGAACAAGCTTCGCTAGGATGACAAAGAACCCGAGCAGTCACGAGGACGCCCGAGTGAAAAATACTGGGGAGAGGATCTAAGCGTGTGGCAAGAGAAAGAAGAGGGGAGCCGACGCGAGGCCGACACGCGACCATGACCAAAGGAAAGCCGCCTATTAAAATTAACACCAACGGAGTAATTAACATACATAATTACTAGGACAAAGTTATTACATTAAACCATCATGAAGAGTGTTAAATTATAATTAAGAACGCTTGAATATAATTACAGCCGAATTCTTAAGTTATTAATGAAGAGTTTGATCAATTAATATAAGCAACCAATCAGAGCCATGGATTGAAAAGGACGCGGTTTTTGGAAAAGAGACGCGGAGCAAAAGACGAGAGGAAGCGAGGCTCTTATCAACCACGACTTCGAAGTAGAAGGACGTTACAACAAACTAGTCTCCAAGTTGAACGAAAGAGATAGAATTATTCATCGAAGGCACTCAGTAATATGCATGTAATATTAACATTGATATTCAGCGAGGAAACAATATTAAATTTATACGACAAAGCTACAGCTTCAAGATGATAAAGATTCAAAAGTTGAGGGAGGAATTTCATGAGGATTCTACAGGCGTCGTGATGAACGCTTAAACAATTATGGGAACAACGCTATGATGGCGTCGAGAACGTCCGAAATGACTTAACATCAACATCTCGGGGGAGATTAACATCTCATCCCTCCCGTAATAGAAAGTCTACAATCACCAGTCATTTTACCATCTCAAATGACGAACTACTGGGAACTATGGGGGAAGAAGACTGCGTGTTATTCATGTACGAGGGCGACCAGGGAATTACCCGGTGCCGAAGAGAGAAAGGGCTATCCCATCTCAATCAGAAGAGTCATCGGCGGAAGGAGGAGACAGCACGATGAAGATCGAGTTCGAATCCCAGTACCTGACCGCACGAGATATTTGGAGGGAGATTTGGACAAGAATGCTGACCACCACGCAGTCTTAAGCCGCTAGAAACATTCCGATTCTAATGGGTAACCAAAGGGAGTCCACTTCATGTCAACTCTAACCCAGCACAAGGTAGTCCAAGGACCAACGCTAAATATCCCACTATGTAGAATTGTAGATCTTGAATATCCGAAAACTATTGTTGAAAGCCATTTTTCGATTTCTTTATTAGTTTATTGCAGTTTTCGTTGTTTTATTCGTAAAAACATCAGGCGGATGTTTGATAGTATTTTTCGACGACTTCAGAATTTTCGGGATATTTCATTTCGATTTTTCGATTTTTGCGATATTCGAAATTTGAAGGGAGATTTTATAGTTTAATTCAGATTTTACACTTTAGCTCAGGATTTTATAGTTTGTTCAGAATTGTAATTGTTAAGTTCAAACGTGTATTAAATCGAACGATATCTATGTTTTAATAATAAATGTAATAGTGGAAATGTTTTCCAAGTATGTGAAAGGAAGTATATGTCAAGGAATGTAATTACGAAAGGTCTATTGTAGAGATCTAGAGAAAGTCACGAACTGAGAAATAATGAAACGAATTTAGTGAAGAAAGTTTGTAAGTAATGGTTTTTTGAAAGTATTAGAATTTGTTGAACAGACATTAAAGAAAGAATTCGTGAAGTATTATAATGTGGAATTAACAGGTGCGAACGAGAGCATATTTTGAAGTAAGAAATAACGTAATGATGAAATGGAAGAAATGTTACAGTTTGTTGAAAGAATTTTGAGAAATGTGAGTGAAGTAAAGAAATAAGATTTTATTTAAAGATTATCATTTTATAGCATTACCTATTAAATTGAGGCAGAGAGGGAACCAGTATTTTTATTATATGTTCATTAAGATTGTGATGACTGAGAGAAGAGTTTATTATTGGAAAGTGTAGAGAAAGAAATGTTATTGAAGTTTGCGAAGTATCTCGATGGATGAGATTTATTATTCCCGTTGTAGACGGAGGTATTTGTTGTGAGACAATGGGCCAGTGTGTAGCCATTGATCTATTTTTGAGGAGATGCCTGTAGGGACAGAAGCATGTATTTCATGAAAGTAAGAAGTTATAAGAGAATTGTTGCGGAAGTTTATTAATTGTGGATATTATTGAAATAGTCTCAATAGAGTTGAAACTCCTTGAAATTCACAGGACAGCGGATCCTGGATGAAGTTAAATCTGATAGAAATTATAGGGTTTAATGGATCTTTGTTGAAGCTGAGAGTAAACTGAGATCTATTAAATGGTTCTTATCCTATTGTTTGTCATTTATGGTAATTATTCAACGAGCGGAAATGTGTATTTTTATTAAGTATTTTTATTACATGAACAGATAAGTTGTAGGAGGTTTTTGAACTAGTCTCTACTTAATTGTATGGATTATGGAATCCCAGATGTTGACGTAAAACTCGAACAAGACTAAGTAGAGTGAAGTAATATTTATCTAAAGCCCGTTGAGATTTAGATGTGATGTGGAAGGACAGTTACATGTTGTAATGTCGGGAGAAAGGAACGAACGTGTTGTAAATGTTTTATTTCTAAGTAAGTAACTGACGAACTACGACGTGATTATTTTCATTGTATAGAATGATATATTAAATGTATTTCAGATAAATTCGTAAATAGATTTAGGAGTGTTTTATATTTTAAATTTAAACCTTAAAACTTTGTGTAGAGATTTTGCGCTTCTTAGAGGAAGAAATATTAATGTTTGGGTGCGGGAGATGAATTGTATAGAGTAATGATTAGTATTTGTAATGACGGAGATCTACGTCATGGGTAACGTCATTTATTTTTGGGATTATTTAAATTTTTAACTTATAACATTTTTCTTGTTATAAACTCCCGTCACCTAGGGAACAGCAGTTGTTCGCTGTATAGAAGCTTATTTATGCTTGCACGTAACAATTTTTACGGTTTCTTAGCGAAACAATTTGTACTAGTATATGGATTAATGACACTTAGTCATATATTTTATTTCATGGTTTCTTTTCAAGAGCATTTAATCAAAGCTCGGTGACACGAGATGTGTATTGTCTTTTTTAATAAATAGACGGATTCGAGTTGACGATTTCCTGATGTTTTATAGGAAGCTGGCATTATACTTGTAGTTAGATGGTAGAGGAATGTGCTGTAGGGTGAAAGTTCCCGAGGGACCAAATCCGTATCCTTACGCCCAAGATTTTTATAGAGTTATTTTTTCCTAAGTAGTTAGATGACCCTACTGTTCCGTAGTTAGATACTGCAGCACATTCCGTTTGAGAAAATACCTGTCCCTTATTCTGAGTGTTTTCGCCAAGTGGCACCATGTCGTATTTAGCCGGGGCGTCAAGATGCTACAATCCCAGATTATTTCCAGCCGGAGGATATTGGTGGATCATCCAGATATAAGGGTTCAATGCGTTAGCCGGCGAGGGTAGTCGAAGCCCAGACACTAGTATTTGAAGTGACATCGTAGTATCTCGAAAGTATACGTGACATCAGCAGAGAGTAGATACTCTAAATCGTTTTTCCCAGTGCGTTAGGTTAACCACAGTAGGGTCAAACATAGCTAACACCTAATTTTCCTAAATTGAGGAGAATAGCGTGACAAAGTGGTGATAGAGTTAGGAGTCTACAATAGACATCAGTAGCCACGGGGAGATTCAAGGAAGTACTCCACAAAGAAAAGACAATAGTCGTCAGAATTTAGTTCAGACGCATAGTATTAAAGACAATTGTCAAGCGCAGTATAGTGACTTCAGGGGAGTAGTGTGTTTGTGAGAATTCTATACCCTCCTCCTCCTCACTCTCCTCACAAGATGGCGGCGGTGTGATATCTCGTGAACCCATGGTCGGATTTTAACAAATGTGGTGTCGTTGAACTCGGGCTGACACGCCCTTTCCAATGGATCACATATTTCCACCCCAAAATAAAACCAACCCCTACTAGGGGGGGGGGATTGTAATTTATTTTTGAAGATCTCGCTTTCCAAGTGCAACATGTGAGAGTTTGAATGCCAATATGGAATTAAACGTTGTTCCGCAAACCAATAATCAAAGAGGGGCATGTTAGGCCTTGAGGTGAGAGCCCCTGTCATTGTTGACGAGTCCCTGTGGACGGGGCCCTGTTGACAGGTTCCTGTGGACGGGTCATTGTTGACGAGTCCCTGTGGATGAGTCATTGTTGACAGGTCATTGTGGACAGGTCATTGTTGACGAGTCATTGTTGACGGGTCCTTGTGGACGAGTCCCTGTGGACGGGTCCTTATTGACAGGTCCATGTTGACGAGTCCTTGTGGACGAACCTTGTGGATGAGTCCCTTTGGACTGATCCCTTTGGACCGATCCCTTTGGACTGGTTCCTACGGACTAGCCCATGAATTTATTTAAATTATGTCAAAGGGCCTAACTACATTTTGCGTGTAAAGCAGTGTGTTGAACTGACGTTGTTCACTAATCCCCCACTACTATAATGTGATAACGATATGAAAGGAAAGTGACGAAGTACATGTGAACACGTGTGAGATGTCATTATTACCATCCTCCTTGTGAAACAAGTCACATCCTGTTTTGGTTCATACGTGAGAAAATGCAAGTTCATGTGTAATATAACCTAACACACATGCACGATAAGAGCTAACAAGTCACAACCTGTTTTGACAGTGTGTAACGTGTTTTTCGAGGGGTTTTCGTGCCACTGGCATAAGTCAGTAGGAAGCCATTCTATATTTATTTACGCGGCAAATTGTTCAGCCAAGAGAATTTTTCATGTTAATTTATTATTATTATTAATGTCTTATAATTATTATTAAGGTATTTTTCGGAGCATTTTATAAAATTATAAGCATACAGATAGGTTTTCTATGTCTTAGAAAACACTCTCAAGCAAATATTACGAACGACAATATCATAGAAAATTATGTGATTACGGAATTTAACGGAGTTTCGTCAGTTAGGGTATATTGAGAGACATGACTCACTGGGAATTCAAATACAGGCTTAATCTTGTCGGGAAGCATGACGCAATCCTGCGTTGCTGCTTAACGAAAAGGCGGATGTATGGAACGGAAAACGACTTCAGCCTCCCGCCGAGTGTAATGAGCCAGAGTGGGGAAGTAGCGCGTGGGGAGCAGTCAATCAGTGGAGACCACGTAAGCTAGAAGTCGGATGAAGAGTGGGGATGCTGCGGGTGCATATATGGTTGGCACGCCGTGGTAACGGGGACTATCGTTATAAAATTTAACCAGTATGGTTGCACGAGGAGTGGCTCCGATGTTCAGTGGAGATAGCGACTATCTTTGTGAAACTTAACCGTGGTGGTTGTACGTGTTGGTTCCGATGTACGGACCATAAATCTTCATATCTACAAATATATCATCAACAACGAAGAAGATGACGACATCCAGGAGGCTATGGGAAGCTCACTTCAACATCCAGTACGAGGGAAATGCTACGGCAATTTCCAGTGGTAAGCGCGAATGACACATAACAACGCAATCTCTCGTCTTTCTTTGTTTCATATTCAGTAATTCAGTAAATTCGTAGCTTGGAAATAGGAGTAAAATCAGTAATTTATCCGACTCCGTTTTCACGTAATTTTCTAGCGGTATTATTTAAATCGCAACGCTCCAATTTAAATTCAAACTTATTATTATTATTATTATTAATTTTGCTATACTTGTTTTTTTATAAAAATAAATTCATTTCTTTTAACCATGCAATCTTAGTTTTCGGTAGGTAGCATTAGATATAGACCAATTCCTTCTCCTGATACAATTGTTTGTTGGGTTAATGATCCAATCATACCACGATCTGAGGGTAAAGATTATTGAAGGTGTTCTACCAGAGCTATGTGTTGTTAAATACAAATTTAGATTTCAACATAGCGTTGAGGTCTTGGCGCCCATGTTGTTGTAGTTTGAGTCTTCAGTCTTTTGACTGGTTTGATGCAGCCCTCCATGCCTCCCTGTCCTGAGCTAATCGTTTCATCTCTACATAGCTACCACACCCTACATCCGAGGCAATCTGTTTAACATATTCTAACCTTGGTCTACCCCTACAGTTCTTGTCCTCGACCCTTCCTTCCATAACTAAGCTTGCTATTCCTGGATGTCTTAGTATGTGTCCTACCAACCTATCTCTTCTCTTCATTAGCAGTCGCCAGAAACATCTCTCCTCTCCCACTCGTCTTAATACCTCTTTGTTTGTAACCCTATCTACCCATCTGATCTTCATCATTCTCCTGTAACACCACATTTCAAATGCTTCAATTCTCCTCTTTTCTGCTGCACCAATAGTCCAAGTTTCACTTCCATAGAGCGCCACGCTCCAGACAAAGGCTTTCAAAAATGACTTCCTAATACCTGAATCTATATTCGATGTCAGCAGGTTCCTTTTTTGTAGAAATGCTTTTCTTGCCTGAGCCAACCTACTTTTTATATCCTCTTTGCTTCGTCCATCACTGGTTATTCTGCTTCCTAAGTAACAGAAGTCTCCGACTTCCTTCAGCATTTCACCTGCCAATTTGATCTCCATAGAGGTTTCTGATTTATTTCGGCTGCATTCCAGTATTTTTGTTTTACATTTATTAATTTTCATCATGAATTCTTTCCGTAAGACGGAGTCAATACCATTCAAAAACTGATTCAAATCTTCAGGCTTGTCGGCGAAGATGACGATGTCATCAGCAAATCTCAGAGTTGAAATTATTTCTCCTTGAATCATCACTCCCACTTTCATTTTCTCTCCAATTTCCTTCATTGCTTGTTCAATGTAAAGATTGAAAAGTATGGGTGATATGTTGCAGCCTTGCCTTACACCTTTCTGAATACCAGCTTCTCTCCCATGTCCTTCAACTCGAATGACTGCTGTCTGGTTTCTGTATAGATTGTATATCACCCTCCTATCCCTGTACTTGATTCCAATCGATTTCAAAATGTCAAACAATTTAGTCCAATCAACGTTATCAAAAGCCTTTTCTAAGTCTACAAAAGCCATGAACGTTCTCTTATCTTTCCTTATTCTACCTTCCAAAATCAGCCTAAGACTTAGTACAGCTTCCCTTGTTCCTACATTTCTCCTGAAACCAAACTGTTCTTCACCCAACTCCGTTTCTATCTGGCTCTCAATCCTTTTGTAAATTATTCTAGACAGGATCTTTGAAGCATGAGTTATCAAGCTGATTGTACGGTAATCTTCACATCTGTCAGCTCCCACTTTCTTTGGTATAGGGATGATTACATTCTTCTTGAAATCAGGGGGTACCTCACCTGTCTCATAGATCCTACGCACCATTAAAACAACATATCTTAGTAGAAAACAGTATATTTGTCACGCAAAAGTGAGGGCTATAGAAACCATTTCATTTGTACGCTCAACGTGGAGCAAAGTAAATACCATTTCACTTGTCATCACAACGTAAGCGGTAACCATTACAATTGTCGCTACCAACTCGGGGCTGAAAACCTAACAACATTTGTGGAAGGAGAAGGGTATATATTTCTGTGCTTGTATTTTGGCGGTTTTTCATTTATCGGTGTGTATCAGCATGGGTAGTGTTGAGGAAGAGATGAAGTTGCGTAGTGGTCACCAGTTGGATAGTGAAGATACGAGCAGTATGGCTAGTCTTGGAAATGAAAGCAGTACAGGGATGTCGGAGGTAAATCCCGATACTGAGGGGGGTAATCAAAACAGTCAAGCAGGGTTACAGAGTTTGCTTCTCCAATTTATGCAACAAAACAAAATTAGTACTGATGCTTTAAACGCTAAACTTGAACAAAATAGTAGGGAAAATAAAGAGAGTACTGTAACTTTAAACGCTAAACTCGAACAAAATAATGCTAGTCTTGAACAAAACAGTAGGGAAAATAAAGAGAGTACTGAAACTTTAAACGCTAAACTCGAACAAAATAATGCTACACTTGAACAAAACAGTAGGGTAAATAAAGAGAGTACTGAAGCTTTAAACGCTAAACATGAACAAAATAGTTGGGAAAATAAAGAGAGTAATAGGGAATTGAGCGATAGTTTAAATACTAAACTTGAACAAAACAGTAGGGAAAATAGTGATAAATTTGAGCTGATTAGAGGTGAGATCAGAGGGGTGATGGAAGAGAAAGCTAAAGAGATTATTGCAGATGTAGACAGAAAGTTAGGAAAAGTACAGGAGGAGTTAGAAATTAGAATCAGTACACAGGCTGAAAATTTAAAAGAACTAGTACAACTGGAAACACAGCAGGTCAAAAAGCAATTGGGGGGAGAAATTGACAAAATTCAGGTAGCAACTAAAGAGGTTAAAGAACAGCTGGGGGGAAGAATTGATAAAGTACATGCAGAAATAATCACTGAAGTTAATAGTTTAAGGGAGAGGAATAAGGAAATCATTAATGAGATTAGTGAGAAACAAGCTCAGTTAAGTGGTAAAGTTGAAGCATCGGAAGGGAGCATTAGGTTAACTGTAACTAATATCGAAAGAAAAGCTGAGGAGAAAATTGCTGAATTAGAACAGAAGTTGAAAGCTAGAATTAGGCAGGAAAATAGCCAGAGTAGGCCAGTTTATGTGAATAGCACACACAGGGAAATAGAACTAGGCAAATTTAGTAATCGGCAGGGTTGTCCAATGGAGTTCATGAATACTATTGAAAATAAATTCGGGGAGAGGTTGAAAGATGGTAGTGTTGAGTGGTGCCAGGTAGTTGAAATTTTAGAGCAAGCGTTTGTAGGGGAGAAAGAAACTGGTTTGCTGTCTACAGAGACAATTTTGAGAATATAACAGATTTCAAAGTTAAATTTTGTGAGAAATTTTGGAATGAGGTCATTCAGTCTCAGCATCGTGAGGGAATTGTGTGTGGGAAATATAACCCGAGAGCAACTACACTATGACCGAGTACTTTTTAGGACAGGTATTAACGTGCAAATATCTAGATGGTTTGAAGGAGGAGAGTGATGTAGTCAGGCTATTACTAAGATATTTTCCATACAGAATCAAAGAAGCTGCCTGTATCCAAAATGTTAAATCTATCTCACAAGTGGAGAATTTATTGAGTACATTCGATGCTCTGGGAAGAGGCGGTTACGAGGAGAATTTCGGTAGGAACCAGGGTAACAATAATAACAGGCCTAATGAGAATAGGAACCAGGAAGTTCAAGGGAACAGTGGCGAAGGGGCCAGCGTTCAAAATAGGGGGAACTAAAATAGTAGTAATAATAATCAGCATAACCAGTACAGAGGAAATGGGTATGGTACGAACTACCAAGGTAGAAATAATGATTTCAGGGGAAATCAAGGCCGAAATAACGATTATAGGGGTAACCAAGTGCGGTATAATAATAATAATAATAATTATTATAACCAGAACAGGGGTCAAGGAGGGAATCAGCACAATGGTAATAACGGACAGAGAGATACCGTTAATACAATCCAGAACAACCAGACCAGTGCAGTAGTCAGTAGTACTACACCAAGCGGTAGCAATACTTTAAACACGAACCAGGCTGCGATGTAAGGTCAGAATCTCAGTCTATAACATGCCCTGTCCATACACTTATACAGGAACCCTATGACCTAAATGTAATAAATGAATTATTACGTGAACTAAATGATGAAGGCATTATTCAGGAAGTGGCTAGTAAGAGCCCCATAGTTAAATTTAACGTGTCCGAGGCGTACACAGATGTTTTAATTGATAGTGGTTGTATGAAGAGTTGCATAAGTAGTGCATTTTATGATAAAATGAAAGGAACTGGAGTAAATTTTGAGGAGATGCCAATTAAAAGCACTTTTGTTATCACAGCTGTTGGAAAGAGGTCTAAAGTAATTTCTAAGCAAGTTTTAGTAGACATTAAAATTAATAATCATATAGAAAAGCAGATTTGTCGTGTAATTCCAAATTTAGTATTCAGTGTTATCTTGGGTTCAGAGTGGCTAAGTAGAGTGTCTGGTAACTTATGTTATGATGTAGAGAGTTTGAAATTTAAATGGGGAGATTCTGAAGTAGAAGTAGCGTTCAATGACCATATTCAGAGAAGTAGTATTGTAGGTGTGATTTGTACTTTAAATGAGATATCGCCAGCCGTAGAGCGGGGTTCAGATGCTTGAAGATGGGATTATTGAGCACTCTAACAGTCCATATGTTAATTCTTTGATCACGGTACCCAAGACCGACGGCACAGTTCGTATTTGTTTAGACGCTCGTTTGGTTAACAGTAGAATTAGTTCAGATCAGCTGAAATCTATGTCAATAGAGGAATTAATGCAAACATTTGAGGGGAAGGAATATTTCACTTGTGTAGATTTGAGTTCCAGTTTTTGGCAAGTGCCACTTATGTACGAAGATAAACCATTTACAGCTTTTAGTCATAAATATAACCTTTATCAATTTTGTAGAACACCTTATGGGTTAAAGAGTAGTTCAGCAGCTTTAATTAGGGCTTTAAACATCGCATTAGGGGATGACACAGGAGAGTTTGTAACCATTTACATTGATGATATGGTAATTAGTTCACGCAGTTTTGAGGAGCATCTACGTCATTTAAATATAGTTTTTCAGAAGTTAGATCAGGCAGGGTTCACTTTGAAGCTGTCTAAGTCGTCATTGTGTCAGTCAGAAGTGACATTTTTAGGTCATAGAGTGTCGAGTAGAGGTGTGATACCAGAGGAAAGTAGGGTTAATAAGATTCATAACGCAGAGGTGCCACAGAATGTTAAACAGTTAAAAACTTACCTGGGAATTTGCAACTTTTTCAGGAGATTTGTCCTTAAATACTCAAGGTTGGTAGAACCATTCAGGGAATTGCTTAAAAGTGGGACTCGGTGGAGAAGGGAATCCAAGCATGATCAGGCTTTCAGAGCGCTAAAGGAAGGGTTTGAGAAAGCTGTAGTGCTGAAATATCCTTTAAAAGATAAGGAATATGTGGTTATGACAGATGCTTAACATATAGGCATTGCTGGAGTATTATGTCAGAAAGGTGATGAGGGTAATCTGTGCATTGTATCTTTAGCTTCGCGAGGACTGACTGCAGCAGAGAAAAGATACACGATTACTGAGTTAGAGCTTTTAGGTATTGTTTTCAGTTTAGGAAAATTTAGAATGTATTTAGTAGGGGGGAAATTTGAGATCCATACAGATCACCATGCATTACTGTATATGAGGACTTGTAAACTCAGTTCTAACAGAGTTAGTAGGTGGATTCTTGCTCTGCAGGAATACAAATTCACAGTAAAATATATTAAAGGTAAAGATAACATTCTTGCAGACATGCTATCAAGGGACACTAATTTATGTAGGGATTATCCTGTGGTTAAAGCAGAGGACGGTATTTTAATATGTGCATGTGTGGACAGTAGCAACAGGGCATCGTTACAGACACTGAGAAATATGCTAGTGGAGCAACGTGATGACGTTAAGTTAGGGGAGCCACTGGCTAGGGTGGAAATAGGTGAAGAAGAGTATGTGAAAGTAGGACGGTTCATGTACAAGATGCAGGATGGGCTTCTTGCACGGAAATGTAGGAATAATCGGTGGGCAATATGTGTTCCTGCCACTTTGCGGGAGGAGCTAATTTGGTTCATTCATAGGGAATTAGGACACTTTGGTGCTGCCAAGGTCTTCTATGAAATTGGTCGTGACTTCATTTGGAGTAAAATGGGAAGGGATGTTAGGAGGATTTTAGCTAAGTGTGACACCTGTCAAAGGAGTAAATATCCAGTTAAATATTTAGTGGGGGAGAGATCTGCAGTTCTCACAAGTAGTCCCGGCGAACTACCGTGTGTGGATTTATTTGGCCCGATCGTTAAAGGACAGTACGGTTACGAGTACATTTTTATTGTTATTGACGCTTTTAGTGAGTATGTCAAGCTATATCCGCTAAGGAAAGCCACGGGACTAGCGTGTAGCCGTCTGATCATTAATAAGTATGTACCTGAGTTTGGCCTTCCTCTCAGGATACTATCTGACAGTGGACCACAGTTTATTGCAAAGAAATGGAGAACCAGTATGCAGGAAGCTGGTATAACACACGTTCATTCCTCTGTAAGGTACCCTCAGGGTAATTCTGCAGAGCGTCCATTAAGGGAAGTGGCTCGTCTTTTTCGGACTCTAGTGCATGACAAGCATACGGCCTGGGTTGGACATCTTCCCAAGGTCGAGACTTGGCAGAATTCTGTCCAGCATGAGAGCACGAAATTGACGCCATACGAAGTTCACTTCGGAAGGAGACCACAAAATGAACTAGCGAGGGTGTTGGGATTAAATGAGGGTAAGCATCCGGGGATGGATTACATTGTCCAGTTGGCGAAACATAATTTATCTAAGTCAGCACAAAAGAGAATTCGCCAACAAAAAGAAACTAAATTTGACCTATTCGAGCCGGGAGACAGAGTCTTACTTAGAGTGCCGAAACAGTCAAATAAGCTAGAGAAAGTCATGTCCAAGTTCTTTTATCTCTACGAGGGCCCATTTATAGTTTCCAAACGTATTGGCAAAACAGCATATGTGCTGGAGGATAGTAAGGGAAACAGATTATACGGAACGTATAATATACATAGTCTACGAAAATATGTGTCATAAAGTGAGTGTGTTTAGCTGGCGAGCCAGCCTATCAAATGAGTAAGTCTGGTATTTGGTGCGTGGAAGATCTGGTCTTCAAGGCAGGCGTATCAGAAGTCACACAGGGGGGTAGTATGTAAGTAAATGAGAGTTTTTAAGGTACAGGGAAATATGACGGGATTGTCGGATGCTCTTGAGCACTAAGGCCAGAATTTGGTAGCTCTGGTGAATTCCCATTTGCCTCCAAGAGAAGGGTGAGCGCTTGGACAGGGTATTTTTGCTTAAGGCGTCCACGAGACAAAAGATGGGCCATCAGAAGGCGAGACAGTCCTTCATGAAACTCATACATATCAGCACACGTGATTTCTGTTTACGGCCTCGCCATGTAAGATTTGTAAGTGTGTAACTGAAGGTAATTTGTATAAAGGTATTATTTGTGTGAGGAGAACTGGTCTGTGTTGAGAACTAGTATTAAGTAGAATATGGTCTACGGGAACTTTACAAGACAGGGCGATTACGGCACAGAAATATTTGGTGTTATATGTAATGCGCATTTACAGTTTTTTTTTTCAGAAGTCAATATTAATTTAATCTACTTTAAAGAGAGATTAAGTACTATGGTCACGAGGCGCTGCCACAATAGTGTGATCGTGTGCTCAGTGATAAGTGGGATTAATTTCACAATAAGGAAGGAACCTCCAGTGAAATTAGAAAGTTCTAGGGAGATATGCATATATCAGAACACCTTGATGCGTGTGATGTGACGTCTCATATACACAGTGCTCACACAGTAATTATGTCTATTTTTCCAACATAGAGAAATTTGAGAGGCGGAAATATCCGTGGAACACTATTCTATGTGAAAAACATTGGACTGGTTGCAAAGTGCAATCCATAGTGACAACAAACTTTGACGCAAAGTGCGTAAAGAAAAATGAATGTATATGTCTGTAATTTTGGGTGGTTTCATTTATGTAATATGTATTTTGGATGGGGATTATTAACGTGTCTGGGATAATCGGATAATGGACCGTCGTCACGGTAAATCATCCGATGATCCGAGGCGAATATGTAACGTGTTTTTCGAGGGGTTTTCGTGCCACTGGCATAAGTCAGTAGGAAGCCATTCTATATTTATTTACGCAGCAAATTGTTCAGCCAAGAGAATTTTTCATGTTAATTTATTATTATTATTAATGTCTTATAATTATTATTAAGGTATTTTTCGGAGCATTTTATAAAATTATAAGCATACAGATAGGTTTTCTATGTCTTAGAAAACACTCTCAAGCAAATATTACGAACGACAATATCATAGAAAATTATGTGATTACGGAATTTAACGGAGTTTCGTCAGTTAGGGTATATTGAGAGACATGACTCACTGGGAATTCAAATACAGGCTTAATCTTGTCGGGAAGCATGACGCAATCCTGCGTTGCTGCTTAACGAAAAGGCGGATGTATGGAACGGAAAACGACTTCAGCCTCCCGCGGAATGTAATGAGCCAGACTGGGGATGTAGCGGGTGGGGAGCAGCCAATCAGTGGAGACCACGTAAGCTAGAAGTCGGATGAAGAGTGGGGATGCGGCGGGTGCATATATGGTTGGCACGCCGTGGTAACGGGGATTATCGTTATAAAATTTAACCAGTATGGTTGCACGAGGAGTGGCTCCGATGTTCAGTGGAGTTAGCGACTATCTTTGTGAAACTTAACCGTGGTGGTTGTACGGGTTGGTTCCGATGTACGGACCATAAATCTTCATATCTACAAATATATCATCAACAACGAAGAAGATGACGACATCCAGGAGGCTATGGGAAGCTCACTTCAACATCCAGTACGAGGGAAATGCTACGGCAATTTCCAGTTGTAAGCGCGAATGACACATAACAACGCAATCTCTCGTCTTTCTTTGTTTCATATTCAGTAATTCAGTAAATTCATAGCTTGGTATTAAGAGTAAAATCAGTTATTTATCCGACTCCGATTTCACGTAATTTTCTAGCGGTAATATTTAAATCGCAACGCTCCAATTTAAATTCAAACTTATTATTATTATTATTATTATTATTATTATTATTATTATTATTATTAATAATAATTTTGCTATACTTGTTTTTATACAATAAATTCATTTCTTTTAACCATGCAATCTTTGTTTTCGGTAGGTAGCATTAGATATAGACCAATTCCTTCTCCTGATACAATTGTTTGTTGGGTTAATGATCCAATCATACCACGATCTGAGAGTAAAGATTATTGAAGGTGTTCTACCAGAGCTATGTGTTGTTAAATACAAATTTAGATTTCAACATAGCGTTGAGGTCTTGGCGCCCATTAAAACAACATATCTTAGTAGAAAACAGTATATTTGTCACGCAAAAGTGAGGGCTA
Organism: Meconema thalassinum; assembly: GCA_946902985.2. Taxonomy (NCBI): domain Eukaryota; kingdom Metazoa; phylum Arthropoda; class Insecta; order Orthoptera; family Tettigoniidae; genus Meconema; species Meconema thalassinum. The sequence goes on from OX336395.1 coordinate 243,985,150, forward strand.
TAGAAACCATTTCATTTGTACGCTCAACGTGGAGCAAAGTAAATACCGTTTCACTTGTCATCACAACGTAAGCGGAAACCATTACAAGTGGTCGGAGGTGAAGGGGAGGAGACGGGGAGAGTCGGTGTAAGAGAGATCACAGGAGAATAGAGAAAGAAATATGTATTGCTCATAATATATGTGGAGCTGAGGACTGTACATAGAGCTGTAAGTTAAGTACAACATGAGTGTATAAATAAATACAAGGCACACAGGTTCACACAACATGTAATTTATTAATCCAAGAATTAAAGGCTGAGCTAAATCCCAACCATTTTACATATAGTTTATTTCCTTTTTGTTTCAACACTTTTTCCACAAGATAATGTTCAGGAAACGCTGTCTTTTGTAGTTCTTGAAGATAAAACCTGCCTTTTATGGGTTGATGGTTGAGGTCCTTGTGTAAATAGGTGACTGGACTGTTCAGGTTGACTTGACGAATTCGAAATAGTTCAGTCTCCCAATTTGGTGTGTAGCCCTTGTCGAAGACGGACTTGAATTTGCTCACACAAACATGGTCCCCAATATTAAGGCGATGACGTTTAGGGTCTGCTGTTTTATGGGGTTAAACAGTTTATCCAGTTGTGGAATATTTTTGGTCACAAGTCGTGGTTTGGTCCAAATGGTTCTGTGTTTGGTGTCATTGTAACGTGACTCTAGCTCAGGTAACAAGTCCAACCAGCGATAAGTGCCCTGAGCGGTAAACACTTTCCACATATGGGTTTTCAATGTTCGGTTGAACCGCTCGACCACGCTGGCTTTGAGATTGCTGTACGTGGTGTAATGGTGAATATCCTTAGATTTGAGAAAACAGGAGAAATCCTTGTTGAAAAATTCTTTTCCCTGATCGGTTTTTAGCAGCTGAGGTTGACGTGTGGATTGTTAAATAATATGTTGAAAGGCCTTGGTGACTAGTGGACCAGACTTGCGATGCACAGGTTCAACAAACGCCATTTTGGAATAAACTTCAATGACGGTCAACATATAGCGTACACCATCGTTAACGCTAGCATAGGGAATCATTTTAACCAAGTCTGCTTGCCAAAATTCATCCACACCCTGTGAAATCACCTTGAGTCGCTGATAGTGACGTCTAGCTGGACGATGCAACTCGTGAGCAATACCATTTTAATGGGTGAGGGCTTAAACAATAATTTTGGCATTTCGAAGTTCTTCCTCAATTTCGTGAATTTCCCAATCGTGAGCAGTATGGCCGGCTTGACGTGAAGCATGCAACAGCTGTAGTCGCTGGACGAGTTTATTGGGATTGTGCCAGTAGCTAACATCCACAAGGGGTTTTAATGGTTTAAATGTCACCCATGAAGTGGACACTTTACGACGACCACTTTGACTAGTGGGGAACATTTTTGCAATGATGGTTTTATATTTTTGAGATATATTGGCATTCACTTGTTGAGTGGGATCATACTGTCTTTTGTGGGCATGGGTGTCCAATAAAATGGATTTATATTTACCAAGGACCTCTGGCGTATAATCTTGGGATGAGGGAGTCCGGGAGAATAGTAGCTTTAACAGTCCTGGTGTTAATTTATAGTTGATCTTTTTAATGACAGCTTTAGTACGACTAAATTTAATCGATGAATCACCAATTTTAAAACTATAATCCTCATAGCGAACGCCATATGTGGTATCTGTGTTTCCAATAAATAGATTGGTGAAATGGGGTTCCAGTGTTGAACCATAATATTTTATTAAAATGTTTTTCAGTTGAGCTTTATGTTGAGGGGTGGCCAAGAGTTGTGAAAATGGAGACGATCTGGAAGGGCAAGGTGTTTCGACCATGACCATGGATTTCTTTTTCCTTAAAAACTCTGCAAGGGGTGATGCCTTTTTTTTTGAGGCGTAAACACTTGTTCCTCATCATCCTCAACTTCGCTAACACTAGTTAAATCTTCCTGTTCCTGTTCCTCTTCCTCAGGATCCTCATGGTGCGTCTGAGTGGCTTGTGAAACGGTGGGTAGCGTTTCAGATGGCTGGAAAGGGTGTTTCAACATAGCTTTTAGCGGAGGGGCTAAATGTTGTTCAATAAACAAAGCATGATATGCACGTGATCGTTTCATTTGACGGAACTTTTGGCGAATAGATGTCTTTACTCTAATAATATGCTTTTTCAATTGACTCTCTGCTAACGCCATGGTGTCGTGACAAGTGACTTGAGAGGGAATGATACAGTGCCTTAAATAGCAATAAAATGATCAAACCCTAAGCGATACCACCCTTGGTTGAGTTCAATTTGTTTGTCAATCACTAAACAGGCATGACGTTGTGTGTTCCAGCACTTTCCACACAATTTTTTAATCATTTGAAAGGTCATATCAGGATTCACATGTTCATTATAAATGTGACGACTGTTCCTCTCGTCCTGGTGAAATAAAACAATGACATTGGCGTTGTCACGAATCAACTCTTTGGACATTTTAGAATACGTTTGTCCAAGATAGAAGCAATCGATATGTTTGTGTCGACCCATGCTGAAATATCTTTGAATGATGCCTCGTCGTTCAGTGGATACATCATCCAAAATCATGAGTGAATCAGGCTTTACCTCATCCGGTGAAATAACATTTTCTTGCGTGGAAAATGTAAAATAACTCATATTCTCATTTTGTAATCCAGACATGACTTGATCCAGAAACACGTAGAGGAGTTGGTAGAGAGATTTTGCGAAAATATAAATATTTTGTGAACACAGACCATTGGGCGCTGTAATAAGTATCAACAAAAGATTGGTCTTTCCACAGCTGGAAGGTCCCACAATGATGCAGCGAATGGAAGATGGAAACAGTGAACCATGGCGTTGTTCGCGAGATGTGGGACAGAGATGGGAAACCATGTCCCCCACGGGGAATGACTCTTGCTGCATAATTATCTTCATTTCAACTAAGGCTTAGAAAGGCTAGCAGGCTGTCTATATACATCGCACCGAGCCTTGTCATAGAAACAGTAGACTCGTACTACAGATTGACGATGGAAGTCTTTGGACGTGCGTTGATGGTCAAAGCTAGGTCTGTTCCCATACATGATCCTAAACAAGAAACAGATCCTGCTAATAAATACTATGAGGATAGGTCAGTAGTGCCACGCACAAAACAAGGATTATGACTTTAAAGGAAAGCGGTTATCCCATGTAAAACATCCTCAAGTGTCTACAGACGTTACTACAAAAAAGTATGTGGGTAACAAGGTGTATGAGTTTTATGATAAAATGCCTCAGCTTACGGTGGATGGCTATAGCGCTAATCAGCACCGCATTATTCACGTGGAAGACCCACAAGAAGATGATGATATCTGTACCAAGCGATACGTGACCTATGAAATGAAAAGGCTTTATAAATTTAACCCATCTGTATTTTTAGTGAATCTGACAAATGTAAAACCCGTGAATGAGAGAAACCATATACCGCTAGTTCATGACGAGCACTTGACCTATGTGCTTGCTTCGGGTTTAAGCCACTATCGATTACACTATGATAGAACCATTCACATCAAATGTGCCATACCTGATGAGAACCATTTACAAATAAAGATAAATGGTCATAGGATGTTGGTCCATAACCATGAAATGGTAAATGCAGGAGACGAATTATCCTTTCATCTCATGTTGACATGGGATGAAAAGCAAGCTGGAAAAACCATAAACGATTTCCCACTTTATGTAGAATTGGAATATACAGCCATGAAATAACAATCAAACGTTAGTTGTGACTTAAACATTCTTGTGAAAGGTTGTTGGTCATCATCATTGTCGCATTTCTATTTTGCGCCTCAAGTAAGTACTCTGATGAGTGTCCGGTTGGACGTGCATGAGATCGCTGATGTAATGGTTCTTAGTTTCACCGCTAGAGGCCACCTATGTACAGTTTCTGCTGTGGTGACCGATCGAAGCGCGACCTACGAGTGACTGGTAAAAGCTGTCTCCTCGTGTTTGTATCTTGCGTTTTGCTGAGATGGAAGATGTGGTTTGTACGGCATGAAAATGAAGGTCGTTAATTAGTAATTGTATAAAAGCGACTGGTGTTGGACTTTCACAGAGACAAGACGTATTATGTAACGACTGGGCAGCTCGTCGGAAAGCCAATAGCCTGGGGCTATTTGGTACTTCCAATCCCTACTTCGGAAATATGGCCTACTCGACTAAAATACGTTTGGAATAGCTTTGAAATATTAAGATAACATTTGGTTTGTAAAAGGCAAGTCAGTGCTTACTTTAACTTCGTGTGCTCTGAAATGGAAGGAGGGCTAGTGACCAAGAAATATGAGGTTTGTCTGGGATCTTTGTGATTGTCGGAATTGGAGTGCCTTTATTATTAAATTTAATATGTAGCCCATGCTACTTAAAGGAACCTCTGATTAGTCGTCATGATTATGTTAGGCTTGCTTCAAATATTGTGAGATGGTACGAGTAAGTATTTTGGCTCGGTATTGGTCAAAGGTAATGTACTATGCCCTTGTTTTATTTATGTACGCATATGGCAGTAAGATCTTAAATATTTTTATTTTGGGTCAACTCGTGATTTCTCACGCAAGGTTGCCATTCACGTTGTCTTAGTGGAAAGGGTTTTTTAAATGAACGATTTGTTTGTAATTATTTCTTGGTCCCTTTTCAATGTAGTATGCCTTCGGGCCTGTAAATCTTTATTTTATTCATATGGGAAGTTTTGTGATGTAATGATTTTTGCTTTGGGTTCGTCTTTTGTCTCCTTGAGGTTGGTTTGTTGTTGCTTACAACACTGAGTGTCTGTCAGCTGTTACGAAGACAGTAGAAGGTGGGCCTGCCATGACAGTCATGAGAGGTTTGATTTGATATCGGTCGGCTTCTGGATTCTGATTTAAAGGGAATAATTAGGAAACGATGAGTAATTTGTCCTCTAGTGCATTATCCCAATAATTGTGGTTATTGTACGACATCGTGAAGAATTGATTCTACTGAATAATTGAATTATGGATCGTATCTACGAAAACTGTAATTGAGGGGTCCCTTCTAATATCGAGCTTCTAGTTGGCAACTATCTTGAAGGGTAAATGATATTGGAGAAAAGTTGAAGTACCGAAACTAAAGAGGGTTAATCACGACATTTCTGAAAACGTTTTATGGTTAAAGGTGGAAAACCCACGTAAGAAGTAAGTAATAATATGTCTGTCGTATCCACACCTTTGCGTGTTAATTTTATATTGTATTTTGAAATGTTTACGACTTGTAAGTGTTATGTATGATGAATAGAGGTTATTATCATTCTTATACAGTGTATTATATCTGGGCATTGGGTTTCTCAATAGTTCCATGATAGCAAACCTCTGGGGGTATAAAATGAGTGGCCTAGCCGTACACATATAGCCGTTAAAAAGTAGTTGCGCAGTGGTAGCAGAGCGTGGTTAGGTTTATTACTTTTTTAGTTTTGGAACTATTGAGGGCCTAGGCTTAAGAGAGAGTACGATGTTCTTAAACATGAGATTTTTAATAGGGTTTTATTTTGGTGAATGTTTTAATTGGAGTATTCTTTGTGTCTCATGTACCTAATTGTGCCAAAAATGGAAAAACGAGTTCTTCCAAATATATATTTTCTGAGGAAAGATGAATTGGGGTTTGAAATCTTGATTCGTGGAAGGATTCCACAGGGAAATAGAGAAGCTGACTTGACTGTGTTGAGGTCTTTACGTGATGCTCCTGTAAATATCCCGCCTATTAAGAGCGATTATTGGGAAATTGGTAAGTCTGGTGTCATTACAGCTGTTTCAAACTTGTTAAGTGCTTGTGCTTCGTTGAAAGGTGTTATCGATGCGTGTGAATATCAGTGAAATAAATTAAAGTGGCGTGCTCTACATTGGTTTATGAGATTAGCTGATATGATTAATGTCTGGTCAAAAGTTGATGACGGTATTTCATTTGCAAATGAATTGTCAAGTTTGCGTGATAGGTTGGCTGTTGTTTACGAACGTATGTTTTCTGGTGTAACCGGTGATTATAAAAGTGAATCTTGAGCGTCGTCAATCTGTGGAGGTTCTGAGAATGGTAATCGGTGTGAAGTGAATGTTGATAATAATTTGGTTGAAGATGTAGAATCTGTGTTGTCGATATATGATTTACAAATTAGTAATCCTGCTGTTATGCAGAATCGCAATGGGTCGTCTAGTCAGCCTTCGAGAAATATGTCATGTTCAGCTAGGCCTAATACTACAGAATTGACTAGGATAATTTAAATATTGGATATAACTTGTCATCTGGGTCCTTATTGAGAGAAAATAGTGCGAATGCCTCAATTATTCTAACTTCTGGAATTTCTCGTTGTGTGAAGTCTGTACAGACCAGTGAAAGTTTAATTAATGTAACTGATGTTGTCGAGCATAATTTGAGGAAGCATAATTTAAATTTAGGCGATTCTTCTCAAGTGTGTGACCCTGGAAATGTCATGTCAGATATCAATGTTAGATTTTCTACGTTACCCAATCCGATAGCCTTGATTTTAAAGAATTTTCACATCTGTAATGGTACGGAGAATGATTTATTAGTGCAATTCCTTAGGAAATTTGTAGAATTAAAAGACAGTGCTGTGGTGTTTGGATTGTCCGAACGTCAAATATTTTGAATGGTGTTTCCTTGCACTTCGGGTATGCTTAGACAGATCTTAACTAATAACATGTCTGCTGGAAATTCCTTAATTAATTTTCAAATGGAAGTTTTAAATTATTTTATTCCCCCGTACACCTTGTCTGATCTTCATCGGAGCTATTTATTCAGAGGACAGAGAATGGATGAAACATTGAACGATTACCTTGTGGATGTTAGGTATTATGCTAAAGTATTTGCTGTTCAGTTGTCGGAGGAACAAATCGTTGCTTCAATAGTCGAAGGAATTAACCCCATTTATAGATTGTGTTTAACCATGTGTGCTAGGCCTAAGACTTATAAGGAGTTGTATGATATTGTTCTTACTGCTGAGAAGTTTAAAAAGGCAGATGCTGTTCGCATGGCAAATTCATCGCTAACATGTTCTTCCATTCAGGGTACCTTTGGGCAAATTGGTTCTCAGCCTGTTTTTCAGTGGACGAGTGCTGTTCAGTCTGGAGGAAGACAACCTGTGCAGGGTTTTAACAATGCTTTATTTCAGGGAGAGGTATGTCAGTATGTTGTTCCTGTTTCTGGTCCATACCATAATTTTCAGAGGCGTTGTAACCGGAGATATGGAGATAGAGATACATATCGAGGTAAGCGGTGCGAATTATGTGGGTCATATAATCACCTTAGACGTTGGTGTGATGCCAGAATGAATCATAATTCCTGAAGATGTTGTGGTGATCTTGTATGTACAGTATTGTATTTTCAAAATTGTGTTTGATCTTTAGAAACCACACACATGTATGTATGTATGTATGTATCTTCTGTGTGAATTGTATGTTTGATGTTGTGGTGGTTGTCACAATTTATTTTCAAGATTGTGTTTGATCTTTAGAAACCACACACATGTATGTATCTTCTGTGTGATTTGTATGTTCGATGTTGTGGTGGTTGTCACAATTTATTTTCAAAATTGTGTTTCATCTTTGGAAACCACACACATGTATGTATGTATGAATTTTCTGTATGAATTGTATGTTTGGTGAGTGACGGATGGATTTGTGTGTATTGTGTATAAATGTCTCTATTTAGAATTTTCTGCATTGTGTATGACTAGAGTGACTCATTGTTTTGCGTCAAGTTGGTGTGTAGGCGAAAGGATAGAATTTTCTAAATGGCTTTTGACATTTTGTTGGTACGGAGAGGAATTTCGTTTTGTGTTATGGTAATAATTTTGAATTTTCAAGATTGTGTATGATCTACATGATGCTTTGGTGCGTGTTTGTAGTAATGTGCCCTTTATTTGAATCTTCAAAATTGTATACTGGTTCTGGAGGAAGGTAGTATAATTGTGCGTTAGTGTTTTGTGTTGGTATGAATGTGAATCACTAATTTGTCCTTTAATTTGGGGAGGGATTTTGTTCTTGTTTCTTGTTTTATGGGTAAAGTTATGTTTTATTATAAAAGTTTTCAATGGTTGCCGAGTATATAAATAGGGTCGTTAAAATATCCTTATTAAGCTTAAGATCCTAACGTATATGGAGGTATGGGACTCAAATATTAGGTGACATAATCTGAATATGTATTTAATGGTAAGGATTTACTAACCATTCCGAAATAGTTTCTCCGAGTAGTGACCTTGTGCACTTATTATTGCTTGTTGAACTGAGGAAGTAGGTCTTACAGGTGCGTTGTGTGTGTCATGAAGTTAATGTGGTAATGGTCGTTGTTTCGTTGAGGTGAATTTGTTGAAATTCTCATCCAAGACTGCATAAAGGTAATTGTTTATTTAAAGGGTATTTGGTGTAATGTGTCACGGTTTTAACGAACTCCTATTTATATTGAGGTGGAAAATTTTGGGAATATTTGTGGGTAGTAACTATTTTCTTGGATGAATTTAGATGTTATGCAATGATGTGTGTGTGAATGTGTTGTGGTTTTATTAGGTCTGCACGTGTGGTCTGTTGATACTTAGTTATGTTGTTGTTTTCTTGGTCCTTCTTGCATTTTGAAACTGTTTGTGGATTTCTTGGGTAAGATTTTTCCTGGTTGTTGCCTAAATGAGTTGTGACAGATGTGTGATGTGGGACTTATGCCAATGCTCATTTGGGATATTTTGTTTTGGGAGTAATTATGTATTAAGTTTTCTTTTTCCTCTTGGATTTAGAATCTTTCTCTTTGGGAATTAAATATGTTTGGCATAAAGAATTCTTTTTTCATTTGGGGCGGTTATTATTTCACTATTTTTAATATTTTGTTTGTCAATCCATGTTTTCTTTCTTTTCTAACGAACTTCATGTTTACATGCTATTGTACTTACAAGTTATGTCAATTTAAGGTTTATTGTAAAAAGGTGTGGATTTTATTTGGGATAGGTTCTGCGTTTGTAAAACTGATTGCCTTATTTCTTTAAAAATTATGTCAACTATTGTCATGTATGGTTTCGTTTTATACCTTTAATTGTAAGCTATTCCTTTGCGTTTTTCTGGCCTAGTACTTTGTGTTTGCTGTGTACTCATTCTGGACTTGTCTGCGTGGAAGATTCTTGTTGGAAGTGTAAATATCCAAGGGCCCGGATTATGGACACCTACATCAAGTAACTGGAAACGGATCCGTACTCGTCTTGAGAAGATGCCTTTACTCTGTATCATTGTGTATCATTTTGTACCTGTATTATGAAAGGACTGTACCCCATGTAATATGCATGATTACCTTTGGCATGTATGGTATATTAGAAAGGATTTTCTGTAACTTCTACTATGGATCTAGATGCTAGACGTCTTTATGGTGTGGATTTGAAGGAACTTTGGCAACGAAGAGTTTGATATTCTACATATTAGATTTCATGCATGTGATATAAAACACACCTTGTTTTCGACAAAATTGTGGAACAGGAATGGTACAGATTTTCTGAATTACAGTGTTACGTCGGCTTGGTTTTTAACCTTCGCCAAGGTAGAGGGGCGGGAGTCTGACGCATTTCTATTTTGCGCCTCAAGTAAGTACTCTGATGAGTGTCCGGTTGGACGTGCATGAGATCGCTGATGTAATGGTTCTTAGTTTCACCGCTAGAGGCCACCTATGTACAGTTTCTGCTGTGGTGACCGATCGAAGCGCGACCTACGAGTGACTGGTAAAAGCTGTCTCCTCGTGCTTGTATCTTGCGTTTTGTTGAGATGGAGGATGTGGTTTGTACGGCATGAAAATGAAGGTCGTTAATTAGTAATTGTATAAAAGCGACTGGTGTTGGACTTTCACAGAGACAAGACGTATTATGTAACGACCGGGCAGCTCGTCGGAAAGCCAATAGCCTGGGGCTATTTGGTACTTCCAATCCTTACTTCGGAAATATGACCTACTCGACTAAAATACGTTTGGAATAGCTTTGCAATATTAAGATAACATTTGGTTTGTAAAAGGCAAGTCAGTGTTTACTTTAACTTCGTGTGCTCTGAAATGGAAGGAGGGCTAGTGACCAAGAAATATGAGGTTTGTCTGGGATCTTTGTGATTGTCGGAATTGGAGTGCCTTTATTATTAAATTTAATATGTAGCCCATGCTACTTAAAGGAACCTCTCATTAGTCGTCATGATTATGTAAGGCTTGCTTCAAATATTGTGAGACGGTACGAGTAAGTATTTTGGCTCGGTATTGGTGAAAGTTAATGCACAATGCCCTTGTTTTATTTATGTACGCATGTGGTAGTAAGATCTTAAATATTTTTATTTTGGGTCAACTCGTGATTTCTCGCGCAAGGTTGCCATTCACGTTGTCTTAGTGGAAAGGGGTTTTTAAATGAACGATTTGTTTGTAATTATTTCTTGGTCCCTTTTCAATGTAGTATGCCTTCGGGCCTGTAAATCTTTATTTTATTCATATGGGAAGTTCTGTGATGTAATGATTTTTGCTTAGGGTTCGTCTTTTGTCTCCTTGAGGTTGGTTTGTTGTTGCTCACAAGACTGAGTGTCTGTCAGCTGTTACGAAGACAGTAGAAGGTGGGCCTGACATGACAGTTATGAGAGGTTTGATTTGCTATCGGTCGGCTTCTGGATTCTGATTTAAAGGGAATAATTAGGAAACGATGAGTAATTTGTCCTCTAGGGCATTATCCCAATAAATGTGGATATTGTACGACATCGTGAAGAATTGATTCTACTGAATATTTGTATTATGGATCGGATCTACGAAAACAGTAATTGAGGGGTCCCTTCTAATATCGAGCTTCTAGTTGGCAACAATCTTGAAGGGTAAATTATATTGGAGAAAAGTAGAAGTACCGAAACTAAAGAGGGTTAATCACGACATTTCTGAAAACGTTTTAAGGTTAAAGGTGGAAAATCCACGTAAGAAGTAAGTAATAATATGTCTGTCATATCCACACCTTTGCATGTTAATTTTATATTGTATTTTGAAATGTTTACGACTTGTAAGTGTTGTGTATGATGAATAGAGGTTATATATCATTCTTATACAGTGTATTATTCTGGGCATTGGGTTTCTCAATAGTTCCATGGTAGCAAACCTCTGGGGGTATAAAATGAGTGGCCTAGCCGTAAAATGTGTGCGCAATCATCATGGTAAAACAAAGATATGTGGTGAGAAAGACTAAAATATGACCCTGTCCTTGGCAAAGCCTGGGCTTAAGACATTCGTGAACAAGCCCTTACGAAAGAAAAAAATAAAAAATAATGTGTTGACCATAAGGAAAGCTCTTCGAGCAGCACAAAGACATGTTATTCCAAAACGTCAGCGACAGGGTTCAAAACAAGGGTGAGTGATTCCCGTCCCCAAACAAGCGGGATTTTTACCTGCATTATTCGCTGGTCTGGCTGCTCTAGGTTCACTTTTAGGCGGCGCCAGTGCAGTGGCAAAAACTATTAAAGCGTGCAACAGGACAAGCAACAACTCAAAGAAAATCTGCGACACAATGAAACGATGTAAGCCATTGCTATGGGGGCTAGAAATGTCAATTTGAAGCCAGCCTTTTATCAACAAGGATTTGGAATTTCATCTTTTGGAAATGAAATAAAAACATCTTTAACCTCAGCCATAGCAAGACATGCCCTGACGCATCAACAAGTGGAAAGCTATGCTAAACAACTGAAGCTTTCTCATTTTCGAGGTGTGATTATGCGAAACCAATTACCCTCACGACCCTGGAAACATGAATGTGCTGTTGTCAATTTGGATGTATACCGAGGACCTGGAACACATTATGTAGCTTATGTCAAAGAGGGATCCACCGTATAGTAGTTTGACAGTTTTGGGAATTTGCCCCCGCCCATGGAACTAGTGACCTATTTTGGAAACAGGATCAAGATATATTATAATGTGAAACGTGAGCAAACGTTTAACAGCCAACAGTGCGGACGTTTGTGTTTAATTTTTTATATAACACGCAGCATAAGCAAAAACGTCATCAGTATGTCGGTGGAAAGTAAGACGTTTATACTGCATGGACGTGGACCTGAAGTTAGCCTAGACTTTTACCCACCTATCGAATTGAGTGAAAGACCTTAATGTTTAGGACTTGTTTCACTTGAAACGTACAATAGAAAATACAACATACGTGAAAATGTGAACAACATGTTTTACAATGATGATTCTGTGCTCACCCTGAACTCTGGTGGATACACGATACATGACATTTTGAACACATTTATGTGGTGTTGATTAATGAATATGGTTTAAAGTCATTTCTCGATGGAACGCGCAAGTTTGAACTTGTAGGAAATACCAACACTCATCGCTGAAGTATTTTTTCTACATTCAAAATTGACTTTAAAACACACCCCGATTCCATTGGTCCATTACTAGGATTTTAACCACGCGTGTTGGAGCCCAAAAAAAAATGAATCAGACCATGAAGTGAAATTCATTGAGGACCATCATGTGTCGGTGATGTGTAATATTATTAGCCAAGTGTACACCAATCAAGAACCATCGCATTCGCTTTATGACTTTATTGTAACGTCGCCCAATGGCTATATTATTCGTGAAAACCCTCCAGTGGTGCTTTCTCATTCTGTGGCTGTCGATGGTATTAGTAATATAACATTAAGACTGATCAATAGAGAGCAACAACTCATTGATCTAGATTCTACCACACCAATGACTTACAAGTTGGTGCTAAAGCCACTATGAAGTTTGTGTATAAAGCAACAGCACCGTCTAGGAATGGTGTTAATTGTTTAGCACGTGAATACACGTTAACATCTCAGAACAAGCAGATTTTAAAGCATTTGGGTTACCACGTCAACCCCCGTGATGAATTCTATCCTAGAGGTAGCGAACTACATCGAGGAGCAACCAGGAGTGGTAAGAATTGATCTCCATTCTTATCAAGCTCAAAAACCTGGACTCAATAACAATGATGAAATTCAATTTGTTATCAACAACCAAGATATTTACACCCTACCGCATGAAAGTGTTATTCAGATTGAAGGTCGGCTCACCAAAGCCGATGGCTCTACACCCACCACATCCAAGTTAGCCAACCATGCTGTTTCCTTTCTCTTTTCTGAAGTGCGTTACGTGATTAACGATATCGTGGTGGATAGCACTCGAAATGTGGGTATTTCCAGAGTCATGAAACTATATCCCTCTTATAGTGAGGAAGAAGCTAAAACGCTTTGCATGGCGGGTTGGTGCCCTGACTCGATCAATGACTGGATGGTACACACCGATGGCACCTTTACTGGATATTTACCTCTTAAACTGATTTTAGGCTGTGCTGAAGATCACCAGCGCATTATGGTGAATGCAAGGCAAGTACTTTATCTGGTGAGAGACAGGAGTGATAATAATGCACTCAAGGGAGCCGACAATGCCCCCATTGATTCAAAAATTCAACTACAACGCTTGCTATGGAAAGTGCCTCATGTAACCCTTAACGATAGCAAAAAACTGAACATACTCAAAATGGTAAAGAGAGATATACCTCTACCCATGGAATTTAGAAGCTGGGCACTCCATGAGTACCCACTATTGCCCATCACCAACACACATAGTTGGTCTATAAAAACAGCCCGCTATACAGAGAGACCTCTCTACATTATTGTGGGGTTTCAAACAAATCGCAAGTATCAACAAACCAAAGATGCCACGCAATTTGATCACCTGCAATTGAGAAATGCATGTATTTTCCTCAACGGTGCTGTGTTTCCCTATGAAGGACTCGATTTAGATTTTCAAAAAATAAGTTTGGCCCCCTGTACGACTTGTGTTCTAAATTTAGATGGTCGTATTATCAAAAAGAGAATTGTCCTATGTTGTCACCCCAAGCTTTTAAGACAAGGGCGCCACTGATTGTCGTTGACTATTCCCACCTGGAAGAGTCTGTCAAACCATCCAATATTGACATTAGACTAGATTTTGAAACGCATGACAATGTACCAGCCAATAACACGGCCTACTCTTTGATTATACATCACAAACAAGTCAACTATTATCCACTGTCCAACCAAGTGACAAGTGTATAAATAGCAGGTCAACCCACATCAAACCGCTCAGTCATGTCTTGCTTTCAAGCCTCAAGAGAAGTTACATCCATGAATTTAAAATCTGAGGAACAACGTTTCAAGACCTTTGCGACGTGGCCGGTGCCTTTTATAAACCCTCAAGCCTTAGCGGCCGCTGGATTCTACTATTTAAAAACAAGAGATGACGTGAAATGTGTGTTTTGTCCCATCATCTTAGACCAATGGCAAGAGAGCGATGAACCCATGCAGGAACATCAGTGCTGGTCACCTGCCTGCCCCTACCTGTGCAGAATGGAAGTGGGTAATATACCCTGTCATTCAAGTTACCCCTCACTCGTGCCTCTGAGTGATGGAAAATGTTATGATACGTGTGGACTTTATGGTGTCAACAGTGCTTCAGTGAGCAGCTCACAGTCAAAAACACACAGTTTAGAGACATTGGGATATCATCGGTGTTATGGACACTATAAACAAAATAGACTTTTTTGTTGTATGAGTTGGTACCACCTCTATCCTAGAATGAAAAAAGAGTGTAAAACTTGTTATGCTAATAAAATAATGTAATGAAAAATTGGTTGTTGTTGTTGTTATTTCATTATTTCTTATGCCCCCCCCCCCCCCTCTCATATCCTAAGCTCCATAGTGACTACTCAATGTTTTCATTTTCTTTTACTACAGTAGAATGGAATGTAAGTAAATGACATGGGTACACCTTACTGAACAATCGTCAGTCTGTGGTCAGTTGGACTTGATCCAGACAAGAGTGAACATGTTGCGTACACTAATCATCGACTGTCAAGGGTTTAAAATTGGAGATAACACATTTATATTTAAAGAAGTGGCCATCATCGATTGTTCCACTTTTTGGATATCGCAAGCTAGCCATTTGGTGTTTAAACCACCTTTTGCGTTTGATTTGTTGTGTGATAAAGACCGTAAACAAACCCAGTGGATTGAAACTCATATGCAACTAGACTGGAATCAAGGAACCATTTCATATAAGCACCTGGACATGGTCATGAAAGCCCACTTGTCTTCTGCCCATGTAGTATTTGTGAAAGGTAGTGAAAAACGTCAATGGCTACAACAATTTTTGGCGTTTTACTGTCAATGTATCGATTTAATGGACATGGGCTGTCCCTCGCTGCAAACAATCATGGACCGCTGCCCCTGTGACAATATTACCCATAAAGCCCTGGCACAGGTGTGGCAATTGTTCCATTGGGTAACCACCAATGCCTGCTGGGAGTTGTTAAATAAAATTAAAACTGAAGGTTTACCTGTGGATGACACCAGTGAGATTTCTACAAGCGACGTGTAAACATCAACGTGATACCATGGAGAAAGGTGATGCTACCGATTAAGCGATTGGAAAGTTCTATGTGTAAAAAAATAAACTAGACAATTTTACCAAAGAAGAATTATTGGCTCTTCCAAAATCATTCATTTATTATGCCGCAGCAAATGCAGTGAAAGAAATCTGGCAACATGTACCAAAATCATGGACTCAAGACCCTGTGTTAAGTTAATTGCAACCATGTACGGATTATGATCACCATAAGCAAGTGGCTATGGCAAAAATACCCTCTATGCGACAGTGTGCTAATTGCCAGCTGGTCAAACTGTATGACGGTCATAAAAGTCAGTGTAAAGAATTTGTTTCCTCATACCTCGGGTATGATGAAGAAAAAAAGCAGCAACAACAACATCATCCACAGAGGAGGAGGGAGATCAAACCTTTTTACCATCGATGGAAAAGGATATGCCAGACCTGTACTGGTAATGGCGTCATTGATAATGTAATTCAACACTTGACTTTCGAAATCTACCTATCTGGTTATTAATTGTGTGGTCCTGGAACTTGTCTTGAAGAACCTTTGCAGCGTGGTGATACACCTATTAATCCTTTGGATGAAGCATGCACCTTTCTTATCACCACAGTCATCCTGCATTAAGACGTGTAGCGGATAAAGTATCGTTGAAAAGCTGAACAACGTTTGACATCCTGTGATGTCTCAGTGGGAGAGAGGTTGGCAGCCCTCATTGTGATTAGTGCTATAAAAGGAAAGTTAATGATGAGTGGACATGAACATTGAAAAGGATTGAGAAATTGGTATTTCTTTGTATTCTATTTTTGTAAAGCTCTATTTGTTGTGAAATAAAACAAGGTTTACAAGATCACAATGTCTTTTAATTTTAAAAATGGTGATAGTCATTTCTTCATTTTCATTTTTTCTTACATGAATATTTACAATTTCCACTTCCCCCTTTTTACATTCCCCTTGATTAGTTCACACATTCTGAACATTTTTTTGTTGTGAAATAAAAATAAGGTTCACCAGATCACTATATCTGTTAATTCTGAAAATGGTGATAGTCATTTCTTCATTTTCATTTTTTCACACATGAATATTTACAATTACCACTTTACATTTTTAACATTCCCCTTGTTTAGTTCACACATTCTGTACATTTTTTGTTGTGAAATAAAAATTAGATTCACCAGATCACTATATCTTTTAATTTTTTTAAATGGTGATAGCCATTACATTTTTTTCACACATGAATATTTACAATTTCCACTTTTCATTATTTTACATTCCCCTTGTTTAGTTCACACATTCTGTACATTTTTTAAAATCTTTTTCGTAATATACAAAAGCAAACATTTTACACTAAAATGTATTACTTATCTTATTTTTACTAAACTACAGTAGCCTAACATTATACATTCTACCTACAGTTTTAACAAAATATATTACAATATAAATCACACTACAAATATTATAATATAGTGATCATTAGACTTAAGTAAAGTAATAGTCGTCAATGCGACTGTTTCCCAAAGCATGAGTATCAAATGAATCGTTTGTTGCCTTCATTACTTAAAGCATTTTTTTCAGCAAATTGGTATGTAGCTGATGATTTTTAATTCTAAATATACACATTTTCTTATATAATACAGGTGGGTTACTAACTACACAATTTTTATAATCACTTATATCTAACTCTTTACTAACAACAGTATTTTTCACTCCTTTTAATATTTTACTACTACATCATCAATTGTCATATTGCTGTATTATTTAGATTTTGTGCCTACAAAGGTGTCTACACCAGCACATTCATCCTTAAATTTCCCAAGAACCTTTTTGTTTAATAGAGGCAAATGGTAAATATTATCCTCGGGATAGTCACTTGTATCAAACCATTTAGCTCAGTTTTTATATCCTCATAAAAATCATCAGTTTTAAACTCATAAATAAAAGAATCTGTGTCTGTGTAGAGTAATTTAGCATTATCAAGATAGTTTTTCTTTACATAATCATAGTGAAATTCATACATAAGTGTTTTTGACAATTCCAGAATGGTGTAACCCACATATATGGGTTTGTTGTAAGTTACTTTAAGACGATTCATTTGTATTACAACTAAATCCTCATGAATAATTGAACAGCTATGAAAGTTAGGCTTGCTTATTAAGTTGCTCGCACCATACCTTTTACCATCATTCTCCCACTTTGTTATCAGCTTTACATCAACTCGTTTATCAACATTCTCCAGAGTCTTTCCAAAAACACAATTATTCATGAGTTTATAAAAATATTTTTCAAACGCGTTTGTTGACTGTGATCTTAAATTATTGTTTAGATCAATATACGGTTTGAGCCATGCTGACTGATGAAATTGCAATACGCGATGAATTTTAGTTAATTTCAGTCCATGCTGTAGACACTGTTTCAAGTTTTGATAATGTATTACATATTTACATTTATCATTTATATTAGCAATTAACATGTTTGTTCGTGATGTGATGTATGGAGATTTCATATTCTCAGGACAAAATGGTAAATCATTATGATCATCATGAAACTCTTTAGGGTACTCAAGATTTACCTCTAAAATATATCCTTTATCATCGTTATCATTAAGAGTGTCAACATGTAAGACATCAATTTCAGGTTGTGTCAGCCAGCGAAAATCTTTCAGTGGTAGATATTGACTCATAGCCCATCCATATTGGTTATTTGCATCAAGGTAGACAATATACTTTGACACTTCACAAGGGTTGTAGCTAGGCATGTATTTATTATTCGCTTTAGAGTACCGTCCACTACATTGGCTTAATCCACCTCGAATTGATGATATTATAAAATTGATCATGTCTATATCAGTCATTAATTCTAAATTTACTTTCGTTTTTTTCAACATTGAACTGAAACTTAACCCAGGAGCAGTGAAATACTGACAAGGATCAAGGTCATAAGTTTTCATACAAACATTCCGAAAATTTTCAAAAACATCTGTAATAACAACACATCTGTCTTCAAATGTATGTCTGAAAATTCTCCTAAAGTTTGAATGTCGATCTGTGTCCATACACGATGTGCATGCTAATATTCCTGATCACTGATATGACTTGTGTTTAAGGAACTGTAAAATGCATCTTTCGGTGGTAAAGAACACTCCTCAAGACGTTCCGCACAGTTAATATATTCATAAGGGAATATACCCTTTTGACGAATCAAATTAAAATCATCTTTAGGAAAGACACGTTGAATTTCATGAAACTGATCTGATTTTAAATTACTAGCCAGCTTATCAAGACTACTCGGCATAAAGTGGAATGAATCTAAAAATCGCAGTTTTATAGTTTTTTTATTGATAGTTTTGATGTATTTTGTGAACGATATGTATTGTTTCTTATTATTTGCAATCACATCAATTTTCACATCTGAAGCTCCTAATTCTTTAACGATAATGTGGTTATCGTATTTGCTACCGTTATGTAGAATGACCGGAATGAATTCATTTACTCTATAATTTAAATTACATTCTTGGTGAGCAGCACCACGATATTTTCCTGTTAAATGGTCATGATGGCGAATCCTGTCTGTATATAAACATTCACCACATATAAAACAATTAGTTTCAGTTTCAAAATTCATTTGCTCTGATGAAGTTAGTGGCCCCATTGGAATGATAGTATTTAAAATAGAGGATATATGGATGGCATCTTTCTCAAGCCTTTCCATAAAAACTTTAGGTGCATCAGGTCCTCTATTGAGCTCAAATTTATTTAACGAGTCATGGTAAGTACATTTAATATAATATGCAAAGCTAAAAGATTCTTGAATGTGAGTAGTGTTGGTGAAAGGTTGGGCTGGATTCGATGAACATGTAATTAATGGTTATAGAAAAGCCTCGAAGTCAGCATATATAACAAATGGTACTCGAAGCTGTTTCTCATAATCCTTAAATTTTAGAATGTTATTTTAAGGAGTCGGTAATACCGTACACATGATTACATCCCCATTTTTGGTGTTGAATTAGTTGGTCCTCTTTCTGGAAATGTAGCAAACAACCGTCACACAACCACTTTTTACCATTGTGTTTTGAAACCTGACTACTGACAAGTCTACTTAAATGTTTTATCCAACAATAGTGGGCGTTTTCACCTTCAGTTATGTACAGTAAATTTACATGAGCATCCTTTTTTTACTGAGTATAATATGGAGGACCTATTATACTCTTATTTTCAATTCCATAAACATTAATACTTACATTATTCAGCTCTTCAAAACGTTGAATGTCTTTTATCGCCATAGGAAATTTTACTAATTTTTTTTAATCTAACACTGAATAATAGTGAGGATAAGATGATGATCTATCCATATGCTCCACTGCTGGATGGAGAGCTGACGTTACAGTCCACGCAAAATATGCGTCATCATTATTCAAAACGTTCACAACAGCTTTCTTTCGTTTGATATATCCTGGCAAATCTATGTCTGATGACGCTCGAAGGGGGTTACATTTATTGAGGTTGGTTTCTAAATAAAGTACTTCAACCAACGCCCAGCCTGACTCACTTTCCTGGAACTCTTCACTCTTCACAATGATAGCACTTGAAATATTTTGGTATATATCACTAATATTAGTTGATTCGCTAACAATTATGTTTCTTGTATTAAAAGATTTGATATCCGTAATTTCACTTTCGCCCCCAGTTTTTACATAGAGTCCAAAAAGTTCAAAATTAATTTTAATTGTTTAATGCTCTAATAAAACATTACCTGCCAAGCCAAACACTGTAGGTTGAATATTTTTTAAAAATGATTCAATACGAGTTTTTTCTTAACTATAAAGTCTATAACTAGCAATTCGACTTTTAAATGCACTAACAATTTGTTGAATATTTCCAGAATTTCTTTCATGGCAAGCGTTATTTTTATGTTGAATACTGCGTAAATGTCCATGAATGATTGAAGAAGGTATATCAATATTACATTCATCACAATGTGTTATCGAAGGTTCACCATTCTTCTTTCATTTCGTTGCACAACTATCTTCACAATATTGAGAACGTTTACGCTTTTGAGCATCACACTCGTTTAAAGGTTTCGTGCTAGTTGATGGTTTTACAGATTTCAATTCCTGTTGTTCTCCATGCACTTCAACCATGTGGGATTGATATCACTTTACAGCAGAAAAACCAAGTTCGCAAACTGAACACGAAAATGGTGCTGAACTAACATGCATTAAATTTACATGACGTGCAAGATTATCTTGTCTGTTAAATGTCATTGCACAATGACTGCACACAAACATTTTAATGTCATGTTTAACATTTGCATGCCGTTGAAGGTTGTCAGGTCTTGAGAACTGTTTCTTACAGTCACCACACTTGAACATGATGATCACTTTCGAAATTACCTATAAAAGAAAGAAATCATAAATGTTAATAAATAATAAAACAAAGTACAATATAAATAGTTTAATTATATTACAGTCAATGGTTATAGCAGGGTATTTAAACCGATCATCTGTGAACTCCTAGCAAGTCTAACTTCATGTAGTTCTAACTGGGGGTTACTATACATACCACTGTCACTGACACCTAGCGGTGAACATTGGAACTTGATAGAGTGGTAGAAACCAGCGGTCACCAGTTAAGTGAGCTAGGTGTAACGTCATAGCCAGTCTTAAAGCAAGTCTAAACATGTAGAACATGTCACGTGATAGAAACCAGCGATCGCCAGTTAAGTGAGCTAAGTGTGACGTCATAGCCAGTCTTAAAACAAGTCTAAACTTGTAGAACATGTCACGTGATAGAAACCAGCAGCTACCAGTTAAGTGAGCTAAGTGTGACGTCATAGTCAGTAATAAAGCAAATCTAAACTTGTAAAACATGTCACGTGACAAAGTTAAGTTAGGTAAAGTTAGGTTATGTTAGGTGAACTGAGGTTAAGTCTTTAAATATTCACTCTGTCACTGACACCTAGCAATGAACATTCAGACTTAATAGAGCGGTAATCAAAATCTAAGCTACAAAATTAGCTTTACACACCATGGTCAAGTAGTTCCAACTTTTGACTGCCAAATATACCGTTTTCACTGACATGTAGTGGTGAACATTGGAAAATATCACTCTAACTGTTTTAAAAGTAATTAGAGGGGCACTTACCTTTTTATAATTTATCAACTGCTGCCACTGAATGAACAGATTGTAGGAATCTGGTAACCTACAGGTACCCTATTATCTGTAAACAAATAAATCAATCAATCAATCAATAAATACATTCCAATCAATAACTTCAACATCAATTAGTAATAAAAGACTACAATCCATTAATAATAAGTACTTACCTTGCAAAATAATTTAATGATTTTCTACCAAATGGCTTTTTTACAACTCTTGAGCAGTAATAGAGCACTGTTCACTCAAAGCGAGTAATAAAGACTGACAGTAGGGACATATATGACACCTCTCTTATATAAAATCTCATCGCTCGTGCCAGCAGTTTTTTGCCGATCATTGCAATTCCTTTCCCAATACAGCTGAAATTCCTAAGTACACTAGGAACACCTGTGTGGTATCCAATTACTGCTGACTTTGCATGATCATCACCCATCGTCTTGATCAACACCTGGGGTTTCAAATTACTGCAGCGTCAGTCATAGCAACAGCAGTGTGCGCTCTCTGCCATGTCAGCAACATGACACCGGGAGGAACAACTGTGTAATATCCAATAACTGCTAACTTTGCATGATCATCACCCATTGTCTTCATGAACACTTGTGGTTTCAAATTACTGCAGCGTTAGTCATATCAACAGATCTGTGCGCTCTTGCCATATCAGCAACATGACACCAGAAGGAACACCTGTGTAATATCCAATAACTGCTAACTTTGCATGATCATCACCCATTGTCTTCATGAACACTTGTGGTTTCAAATTACTGCAGCGTTAATCATAGCAACAGATCTGCGCGCTCTCTGCCATAACTGTAATATGACACAGGAAATAACAAGACGTCTTACAGCACGTACCATCTCCACAGTTTTAACATCTTAAGAACATGTATTATTCTCTTTCAACTACATATGACTCGTTAGAACACATCCATCCACCAAGTTAGATCCCTTGTATGTTCACATGTATTTCGTCACATTCCTTTCATATCGTTATCACATTATAGTAGTGGGGGAAGAGCGAACAACGTCAGTTCAACACACTGCTTTACACGCAAAATGTAGTTAGGCCCTTTACCATAATTTAAATAAATTCATGGGCTAGTCCGTAGGGACCAGTCCAAAGGGACTCATCCACAAGGACTCGCCCACAAGGATTCGTTCACAAGGACCTGTCAACAAGGACCCGTCCACAGGGACTCGTCCACAAGGACCTGTCAACAAGGACTCGTCAACAATGACATGTCCACAATGACCTGTCAACAAGGACTCGTCCACAGGGACTCGTCAACCATGACCCGCCAAAAAAGACCCGTCCACAGAGACCTGTCAACAGGGACCCGTCCACAGGGACTCGTCAACAATGACAGGGGCTCTCATCTCAAGGCGTAACATGCCCCTCTTTGATTATTGGTTACGGAACAACGTTTAATTCCATACTGGCATTCAAACTCTCACATGTTGCACTTGGAAAGCGAGATTTCTAAAAAGAAATTACAATTTCACCCCCAAGTAGGAGTAGGTTTTATTTTGGGGTGGAAATATGTTGTCCATTGGAAAGGGGTGTCAGCCCGAGTTCAACGACACCACATTTGTTAACATCCGACCTTGGGTTTGCGAGATATCACACCGCCGCCATCTTGTGAGGAGGGTGAGGAGGAGGAGGGTATAGAACTCTCACAAACACACTACTCAGGGGTAAACGTAACCTCATACCGTTTCCCATATAGACAATTGCAAAACGGAAGAGACAATATTATCGTGCAGTACTGTAAGTGCTGATAAATTCAACACCAGAATTCGCGGAGAATTCGTAGCCAAGGGGGTTAATTTCGTACGAGAGTGTCAATATCCAAATAGGAGGTAGATGGCAGCGGTCGAAACCTGCACCCCTAGGATTTGGATCAGGAAGAATTCACGTGTGTAAGGCAGTGTTTGATGCCACAAAAGTGAAATTCTGTTTGTAAATATAAATATTAGTGAAAGTTATAATTTTTTGTGTAGAGAAAATGTGTGTAATCCCTCATATTAATCTAAAAGTGTGTAATCTAGAGGGCAATTTAATTAGTGGTAATATGTGTGTCATCATGGAGTGAGAAATCTAATGTGGGCCAAATGTCGCTCCGCTGGGATTCGGACAGTTTGACCGGGTAAATCATGTAAGTAACACCAAAATTCAATATGTGTTTCTGGATTCGGGAATCTCGTGTAACAATGGTAACCATGGAGAAAGTATTCTCCAACATTGAAAATCAGAGATGTAAAACTGTCTGAGAATGATAAGTGCGGGATCTAATAATTAGGAATTGTGTGCAAATACCTTTTCCCAATGTCGCTATTATGATTCGGAGGAGTGGTCAGATACCCTCGCTCTAGGAGTTAGTCCTAAGCCCTCGAGAATGGAAGTATCCTAGATGCATGCCAGAGAATCGAACCGGAATTCTCTCACGTCGGAAGCCCCTTAATTATGATTGGTTTTATTGAATTCTTACTTGCCAGTGTTAAAACTCCGAAATTATAATTATACCTAAGCTACAGAATTAGGTCATTTGAACCTCAGAGTATTGTTGTTAAATGAAAGTGGTGTGACGCCTTTCCAAGTCTCAGATTCACGCTTGTTTAAAAGCTGTGTGTAAAGTGCCGTCCAGGAGGGAGGAATCATTGACTCGCCTTCACCGTCATAAATTTAAGCCTGAAGTGTCTCGACGGTTTCTTAATGAAGGACACTGTTGGGATAGACCGAGAACACAGACAGACCCTGTCTGCACTCTGCTATGATAAAACCTTTAATGGACCAGTAATCTGTACCGAGTTTTACTATGATTATTTATCCTTGCCGTTGCATTATAGATCCGCACTTCATGAATAATTAGATTGTCATTTGAGACAAAAATGAAAATCCCTTTGTATTGCTGCATGATAAATGTTATTGTTCCCAAGTGATTGTTGGAGATATCGGGTAGCTGGGAGTCTACTTTGAGTTGAGTAAATCAGTAGTCTCCAACGCTTGTGGTGCATGAGATTCCTGAAAACAAATACAGTTTGGTGGTGTTGGAGAGAGGGATGATATATTGTGAATATCATATGGTACCCAAATGCATGGTAATTGTTGATACCATTGATTCTTATTAACTCAATTTGTTTAATATATTAAAACATGGAATATTTAGGGTGTTTTTAAACAGAAAATTATATGTAGTAATTTTTCCGAGACTTTTAGAGCTCGTTTTGAGAGAATTTTATAATGTTGCTAAATGGAAGTGAGATCAGTTTTGATAATTTTGTTTAGGGTTCAGTGGAACCTCAAATATTGATTTTTTGATTACTGTGTATTTGTTCCTTGTTCATTAGAACAAGTGTGAAGTTGATTCAGTTTGTTTTGTGTATTGTAGCCCCAAATTTTGATAATTTAATAGTTTTATAGTAGGATTTTGAATTTCATTTCAGTGAAGTGTTATCCTAAGCTTGATCCTATAATGTGTGAATCACTCAGTGGGAGGACGTTCTATGCCCCCAAAGAGATAAGACTGAGCAACTGGACAGTGATTTGCATATTCCTTGTACAAAAAGGCACATGCGGGAGGATAGAAATAATGTGTCTGGATCAATGCTTCATGGTACACCAGAGGTCGGTCACAAGATTAAAATTAAATACTGACAGGCTAGCTATAATAACATAAAATTGATTGACCGCATTCGGACCATGAGAACTCGTACCGGCAAGCCCTAGATAAACCCCCTTGTACTTAAATGGCGCCCGTGAACATTGGTGCTGAGATTTTCATGGAAAACCCCGAGTTTAACTTGGAAAAATCAAAATTTTCACTTTTGAAAATTATGTTTTTTTCCAAAATTTTGAATTTTTTAAAAAATCACTTCCATAACGATTTTAAGTGTAAATGAGTTAATAGACCAGACGGGTATGGCTCAGGTGAGCAACCGTACTGAAATAAAATTTGGAGAAGGGACCACAAATGAATTCAGGATATCATCTGTCATGCATGAACCGGTGGTGGGGCAGAGTGGCCCACTGTATTCTCATAGATTGTTGATAAGATGTGTACGATGATGGAGCTAAAGGAATGCTTGGATGAACAGTTCCAAAAGACTAAAGATGAGATGAGAAAAATAAATGCAAAAATTAGGGCCGACAATAAGAAAGAGTTCGACTCCAGTAGGAATTGCAGTAAAGAACAATTCGAATCTATAAATAATAAACTGGAGGCTATTAAGAATGAAACTAAGAAAGATTTAGATTCCATAAACGAGAATTTAGAATCTCTTAGAACTGACAATGTCAATATGGATAGTAAATTAGAATCTCTTAAAGAAGAAACTAATAAAGATTTAGGATCGATTAAAGAGAACTTAATCACTAAGTTGGACCTACAACAGGATGAAAGTAGAAAGGAGTTTGCAAGTATGGACGGCAAACTAGAATTTATCAAAGCCGACTGTAAAAAATGAACAGTGCACTGAAGGCAGAGATAGAAACCATAAAAACAGAGAATCGTAATAATTTTGCAGCACAGTCCAAAGATTTGGAAAATAAACTAGGTATCATGGAAAATAAATATGAAAATAGATTACATTCATTTCAGGAGAAAATGATAACTGATAATTCTCTGAAAAGTCAAGCCATGAAAACCGAATTAAAGGCCATGGAGACTAAAATGCAAAGTAATATCAATGAGAAAATAGAAGAGACAATGGATTCACGGTTTCAAAGTTTTGACACTGAGTTTGGGAATAAGTTAACGGATTTGAAAGGAGAGATCACAGTTAAAATCAAAGAAGAAAATGGGGTACTTAATAAAGGGTTGCAAACTCAACTAAATGCATTGAAAGAAAGTAATGAAAACTCCCAAACTGAATGTCGAGAAAATTTTGAAAGCCTAAATAATAAATTTGGTTCAATGGAAACTCAATTTAAAGAAATGCAAAATACTTGTAAAGAAAATATAGGAGCAAGTGAAGAGAAACTTGTAAGCCAGATTATAGAGGTGTAAACTCGGCTAGAAGCTAGTGACAAAGAGTTAAAAGAATAGATAGAATCTAATAAGAATCTTTGTCAGGAGTCCCGGGAGGAGATCAAAAAGGGCCTTGAAAGCTTAGGTAACAGATTGTAGGGGTTGAGGAAAAGGTAGGAGATCTCGAGAAGGAATTCGGGATAGTTAAAGAGGAAATTGAAGATATGGAAAGTCAAAATAAAAAGGACCCAACCAGAATAACACTTCAATTTGAAGAATTACCGGGCAGGTAGATGAGAGCTTGAGGGCGCACGAGGTAAAAATAACCAAGAAGTTAGGCCAATACGAAACGAATCTTAAGGCAGAAAGTAAGCAGCGAAAAACGGATAATAATGAACAAACTCTGAACATAGAGAAAATAAATGAAGGAATTTCCGGGGTTCAAGAAACCGTAGGTGCATTAAAAACCCAGATTGAAAAAACCCATAGCCATGTGGATAAGGTTATGACTGACTTGACAATCATTTATGAGAGCCAAGGAAAACCCCAAGTAGCGATTAATGAAATCAAGAAAAGAATCCACAAAGGTCAGGCAGAAATGGAGAAAAAGATAAGCGAAATTCGGGAAGACTTAGATACCAGAGGTGATGTCAAGCCAGAAATTATAGAAAAACAGGTCCTGATCATCAAGAAAGAGGTAGAGGAACAACTAGCTGAAATAAGGGATAGCTTTCGGGAAGAGAAATTTCAAATCAAACATGAAGTTGAAAGCAGTAGGATGAAACAGTAAAACATTGAGGATGAATTTTGCTCCCGTCTGGAAAGGACAGAGCAGAAAAATAGCCAGATGGAAGTACAAATACTGTCTCAAGAAGAAAGTATTAGAAGAGAAAGAAAATTAGATTTCGAAAGTCAAGATAACTTCCAGAAGACAGGATGGGAAGATCCCAATACCCGAGGCACTAATCAAGATAGGGACTTAGGAGGGGAGAGCCCTTATATGAACCCACGATATCCCTTGGCGATGTCAACCCCTTACATGAATCAGACAAATGGACAGATAATTAACATTATCAAGTCAAATGAGGATCGACCGGTTAAATTTAGGGGTAATGACATGTCTATTACACCGAAATATTGGCTAAAAGAGGTAGCGGAATACCTAAATGAGATGAAAGTTCCTCATGATCGGAGACTGAGAGCTATTGAGAAGCTGTTGGCAGGTGATTGTCGCACCTGGTTCAGGAGTTTCAGATACACATTTGACACTGTGGAAGGTTTTCTAAAACGATATTGGGCAGCATATGTACAGGAAAATTTGAGGCTAGATCCGTACTCTAGGAAATATAGTACTAACGCACCCACTAAGTACTCGGAATTTTTCACCGCTCAGCTGTGTAAATTCCGTGAACTTGATATCGCCCCAGCTGAAAACGACTTGTGTGCCGCCATTGCAAGACAACTTCCATATGAGATACAAAGGTTGTTAATCTCATCAAAAGCCAGCAGTGCTGTGGAAGTGGAGTGCGTACTGCAAAAGTTGGATATGACCACCGCACACGTTACTCCCAGGCAACATAGACATACTGAGCAAGTACATATGGCCAGTAGTCAAGATGACAGAGAGAAACCCTCGACAAGAAATCAGTCAACCAGTACAGATACTCAAGGACTTGGTCGAGAATATGGACATCAAGAGCCTAGGGGATTACAACCTTATCACAGAGGAGGATATCGAGGAAGAAATCCATGAAATACGGGTTATAGATAACAAGAAAACCGACCTATAACAATAATCAGAGGCAGGACAACAGAAAGAAATGGGAAAACTATCCTAGAAGGAATGTGAAGCCTGATGATAGAAGCGGCGAATACCGTGCAGAAATTGAAGAAAGATACCAGGAGAGTCTTCGTTATATGAATGAACGAACAGATGGACCTGAGATACAAAGAGTCCGTTGGAGTGAGGCCATTAAGAATCGAAAATCACCCGACCGACTGGATGGAGCTCAAAGCTTGGAGTTACAAGCTCAGTTGAAGAATGAGGGAAAAGGGAGCCCTCAGTATAAAAAAAACTCCAAAATTAAATCATCAAAAGTGGAAACATACCAGGAGCTGGGAGGAGGTCAAGATAGTAAATTGGATAGCTAGACCAGATGAACTAATTAAAGAGGAGATTGAAGGAATACCTCCTATTAGAAGAGAATTACCTATCATAATGTTAAGGATAGAGGGATTACTGGTCAGAGGATAGACACTGGATCAACTATAAGTTTAATAACGCAAAGTCTACTAAATGAATTGGAAACAAGAGGTCGTGTATTAAAAATCCCCATATCAAGAGTAAAGATTAAGGGAATTATTGCTGAAAAATCTTTGACATGTAAATTTCAGGTGTACATTTGACTTGATCATGGGTAACACTGAAATTTCACAATGCTTTTTGCTGGTAAGTCATTTACCATATAATATTATAATGGGTATTGACTTTATCCGTGAGAACAAGGTCATAATAGACCTACCACAAAATTGCATTAGGATTCAGAAAGAGGATGTGGACGAGCAAAATATTATTTTACATGAACAGGATGCAAAAATAGAAGAGCAGGTATGGCATGTGGGAGAAGTAACCGAGGAAGCTTATAGGGCCATAGAAGAGGCATTTGAGGTCCTGAACATAGAACTTGAAGATAATATGGAAACCGAGTTCGAGACCAACCTGTTAGGACAAATAGAGGAAGCCAAAGTTACCCTCGAAGACAAGGAAAGATTAAAGGAATTGCTATTAAAATATAGAGAGTATTCGATTTCAAGCCCGGAAGGATCCGAAATTTTAAATACGCATTACAAGTGAAGGATTGGGCACCGTTTAGACAAAAACCATACCCGGTAGCAGAAAAAACATTACACACAAACTAAGAAAACACTGCAGGAAATGAGTGACGCAGGTGTTATAGAAAAGATGGCAACACCATATGTGCGTCCATTAGTAATTGTGAGTAAACCGGATGGCTCAGTAAGGGTGTGTTTGGATGCCAGAAATTTGAATGTCAAGATCATACCAGAAAATCATTCGGCACCACCCTTAAGAGAAATACTGAGGAAATTTAAAGGCAAGAAGATTTTCACAAATATTGACATGACTTCATCATATCATCATCTCGAACTTGAAGAGAAAACCAGTCTCCTAACTGGATTTCGTTCGATCAGCAAACATATTGCTTTAAGAGATGTCCATTTGGCTTGAAGACAGCAGGATCAGCACTAATAAGATCACTTGATCACAACCTATCAGAGGAAGTAAATGATTGCACTATCCGTTATGTAGATGACATATTACTTACCTCAGAAAATGTAGAGGATCACATGAAAAATTTAAAGAAGTTATTTGAAGATTTGGGAAGGGCTAACTTCAAGATTAACTTAAAGAAATCGAACTTCTGTCAAAGACAAGTTACGTTTTTGGGGCATGTGATTGACAAAGATGGTGTCAAACCAAATCCATGCAAATTAGAATCTATAAGAAATTATCCCAGGCCATTGAGAGTGAAAAATGTTCGCCAGTTTTTGGGATTAATTGGATTTTTCTCAGGACATTGCCCGTCATACACCAAAACTGTTGCACCACTGCAGGACCTTCTGAAGAAGAGTGGCAAGTGGAAATGGAGGGAGGAAACGGAAAAAGCATTTGTAGAGGCCAAGGAAATGCTCCTAAATTATGTGAAGCTAGGATATCCTGATTTTAATCAGAGATTTGTAATACAGACTGACGCATCCCAGATTGGAACAGGAGCGATGCTATATCAGGAAGACCCGGATAACCCTGATAGGAAAAATTATCTAGCTTTCACTAGTCGAAGACTGAAACCACACGAGAAAAATTATACAATCAGCGAGATCGAGCTGTTAGCGATATTGCATGCTCTGTAGTTTTGGCGGAAGATTGTGTATGGGTTTCCAGTCACGTTAAGAACAGATTATAAAGCCTTAACATTTTTGATGAAGACTGATTTATCCAGTCAAAGGTTGATGCGTTGGGCTTTATATATACAGCAGTTCGATGTAAACATAGAATATTGCCCAGGAAAGGAAAACGTTGTTCCAGATTACTTAAGTAGACAGCCAGAGTCCACAAAAGAGGAAGTAATGGCTATTGATTTAGAAGACAGAGATCAGCGTACATTGGATGAATTAAGATGCATTGGTCAACGACAAGGTGAAGACCCATGGATGAACATGCTCATATCTTTCTTGGAGGGGAGTTTGATAAGGGGAACGCCTGCGTATACTGAAGCTAGCAAGATAGCTCATGATTCTAGTTTTTCAACGGATTATTATATAAGTTTGCGGACTCTGACCATACTCGATTGAG
Source organism: Meconema thalassinum (assembly GCA_946902985.2). NCBI lineage: Eukaryota > Metazoa > Arthropoda > Insecta > Orthoptera > Tettigoniidae > Meconema > Meconema thalassinum. The sequence goes on from OX336395.1 coordinate 244,016,063, forward strand.
GATCGTTGTACCTGCTATTTTGCAGAGGAAAATGGTATGGTTAGCCCATAGATCCTTTGGACACATGGGAGTCGACAAAACAGTCTCGATGCTGAAAGAAGCATTTGTATGGCCGAGACTGAGAGAAACTGTAAGGGATACGTTGAAGACATGTGACATATGCCAAAGAATTAAGCCAAATGCGTTCTTGATGAGACAAAAGCCGATACCACTGTTACCCGAGAGACCAGGTCAAATCATCTCTATTGAAAATTTTGGACCTTTGCCAAAGGCCAGGAGAGGAAACAGACACATAATGGTGGCTACGGATGTCTTCACAAAAATGGTTGTTCTTGCTCCCATACAGAAGATTAGTACCAAATAGGTCTTAAGCGACTCAAAGGAAAAGTGATACCTATTCTGGGTAAACCAGAGAACTTTTTATCGGATCACGGTAGTTGCTTTACAAGTATAGAATTTAGACAGGAATTAGAGAGGCTTGGAATACGCCAGATCCTGTTAAGCATTCGCCATCCTGAGGCAAATCCTGTAGAGGTAGTTATGAGGGAAACGGCCAAATATTGTAGGATATACTGTGCCGAGGAAAATTGGAAATGGATAGACATCCTCGACATCATAGAATTCTGCATTAATAATACGATACATGAATCGACGGGAGAGATACCAATAACGTTGCATCGGAATGAGCAACCTGAGAGACCATGGAGTCTGGTCGTTCCTAGACCAACAGACGCTCAGCCTGGAAGAGAGGTACGGATTAGATGAGCTTTTGAGCATCTGAAAGCTCAAGCCGATAGAAGGCAAAGAAGAAACAGGCACAAAATGTATCATCGACCACTACTAGCAGGAGAGATGGTGTTAGTGAAAAAGACCAGCCATTTCTGATCCAGGGAACCGCGTGTATAAGAAATTTCAGAAAATGTACCACGGCCCGTATAGAATAATAAGGGATTTAAGAAATAATGCATATAGAATTCGGCACTGTGAAACGGATCACGAAGTGACTATGAATTCAGCTAATCTGAAATTATATTATCCTCCCGAAGACTTCGATGGAGCAAATGAGTAAGCCCTGGTTATGAGAATAGAAAGCATCAGTGATAAATCCACTTTTGATACAAATAGGAGTAATTTAGAACATGATCAAGATCATGAAACTATAGATCAACCATTCAACTGTATATGTGAGCTCGAGAGAACATATGTTGAATTGAAAGAAATAACTGAACAAATTGAGGATGAAAATTGCAAGCTAAGAAATGAAAATGAGGAAATAAGGATACGGGTAGGGATAGACCACACCCGTAAGGAATAAGGCTTTCCAAGGACATATAGTCCAGAATGAAATAAAAAGGAAGGACGGGTAGGGACAGAGCGTGCCCGGCCTACACTATTACCGGATATGACTGTGATTAGAAAACCCAAATCATCGTGGGATTCAAATAAGAATGTAACCAGAAGGTATTGAGAGATAGTGTGATGACTTCGATACTGAGAGAAGAGAATTTTCAATGGAAAATACTAAAATAAATTTCCTCAATGCTTCGAATTTTTTTTTATCTAAGGAGGGGAGATTTGAACCCATGAGAGAGGTACACTATCGAACCCATATCCTTGTATTTCGTAAAAGAAAGAATTAGTGCAGACTTTAGAATGGAGTTCTGAAGTCAGTTGAGAAGGTAATACTGCATCGTATTGCGTGAAGCATGGATAAGTTGTGCAACCACAGATTGCCAGGCCACAGCTGCCTGGTGATGTCACTAAACAGTCACCAGAGAGCCGGTTACGCACTCGATAAATATAGATCTGAAAATATTGCATTGAATGAGAGAGATGTAGTTTCGGAAATAGCCCTGAGTCGACAGTAAAATGGCATCGCCGCTTCAAGGGAGGAGCCAGGAAATTTGAGAAATAATTGAAATTAAGCCATGTGCGGGCATTAAAATAAAGAAAGGACTCCATCAGTGTTAATTATCCAGGGAAAGAGATTTTTTAGAGTGGATAAAGTCCATAGAAATTGTACAAGAAAGAAATGCACATACAGCATTACGTATTCGATAATTAATACGATAACTATCCTGTGGTAATGGTAAAAAAATACTATTGTCCTCCATCGGTGATAACTATCCTACATCCTGTTTTTTCATTCCCTCAGTTCTATAACAAAGATATACTCAATCAAATTTACAGCTTAATAAATATTAATTCCTTCTGTGTAAGTTATCTTTTCATTTCTCATCAATCGCCTTTACTTACTATTCTATCTGTTGGGGTGGAGGCGATAGCTGTCTTTACAGAGATGTGCAAATTATTAGATGCGATGTCAGTTTTCCAAAATTGCATTTTTACTTTTCACGGTTCAATGCACTAAGTATGTTTACAAGGCGATGAAATTACTTCAAATGTTTAACCAAGACTCCTAATTATATTTTCATTTAAGAAACTCAAATTAAAATGATTTTTTAGAATTTCCACTAACAGAGGAGCCTTGCAAATGCAAAATGCCACACGTTTCGTTTTTATTACTTCACTCTACTTTACATGTGAATTTAGAGCGGAAGGATTTGGGGTCTTTTAACTGATGAACGCTATTGAACTATTCAACGACTCATGAACTATGCATTGAAATCACCTGACTAGAATTCTAAAGTCAATGAAAATTTGAAAATGGACCCAGCTCAGATACCCCTCGGAATCCAATAATCTGAAAGTTTCCAGACGCAATTCCTTATGGGAAAACGTGTAATTCCACAGGAGACGAAACACTACTAAGTAGGACAAAAAAGAAGTTGTTCAATAAAATGATTTCGAATAAAAGTAATTACGACTAATTAAAATTATTTATTTAATTCTATAAATTTGCACACCTCTATATGTTAACCAAGAGTTACATCTCTAAATTCAAATATAAGAGACCCATCTTTTATTTTAAATTTATACCATTGTTCATAAGTAGACAAAACACCAATTTGTACCGCTGTAGCCTTAAATTGTGTGGATGTCTCTATCTACTTAGTATAAAACAAAGATCCCTATTCTTGGATGTAACGGGTAATCTCGAGAGCAACTTGATGGATTTTGATGCGGTTTTCACCATTCTGTAAATGATTTCTCGATGAAGGATTAGGTAGAATATCATTTATTTATGACCAAAGAAGCCGAGCATTTACGATTTCAGTGATTTGAATTGAGGAAAAACCTAACGTCCATGTGTCTTTTAAAAAATGGATATTCTCACAGAATTGTTCAGCATGAAAAGTTCTGCAAGAAAGTCCGCGACAGCTCCCACATCGACCACTGTGTTTTTACGTTTTCATTTCTTCCAGCAATTTCCATTCAGTGGAAATTTAAATTACTAGCTTCAGAGTGAGTTTACGAGCTTGCGAGCGACCTATCACCCTAGCTTCAGCCAGCATCAAACTGCCGAGTCGTGCCGAGTTAATTCTTCAGAGAAGAGTATAGCTTATGTGTTTGGAGTTAGCTGTTCACCTCGGCCTGACGTCCGTGCGCCTTTTAAGCCTACGCAGGGTAAAAAGTGGGACACACACACAGAGGACAGGCAGACACCCACAGATTTGATCTCATAAGTCTACTTCATCATTTACCCAAAAGAGACGGTACCGTAAATGTCTATTCAGGTCACTAGCATGAAGACATGCAAATGTAATATGGACAGAAGTGCTGTAGGAGTGTTGAAGTGAATGCTGCGGAGCAGCACGGGTCTTCTAGTAAAATTTAAAATAACCCCCAAGAAATACTGTGACTTTCCATTAAGCTGCCAGTGTTTCATCCTAGTGCCCCATAGGACTCATCAATTGCCATGACACACCTCACCACGACACTGACCAGTACTTAAATAACATTGATCACTTAAAGTTTGTTAGTGGCACTATGTGGGGGTCTGACCGTGCGGAGCTGCAACGGTTCTAACAAGCCGTCGTCCTGTCCCGGCTAGACCATGGTTCTGTGGCATACGGTTCAGCAACCTTGAAAATGCTGGACAGTATCCACCATAGTGGCGTTGGGCTGGCTACCGGTGCCTTCCGGATCAGCCCGATACCCAGCCTACTCGCCGAATCGGGTATTCCACGTCTAAATTATAGACGCCAACATATGCTTTTAGCATATGCTTCCAATGTGCGTCAAATGCCGCAACATCCGAGCTATCGAGCTCTCTTCATTACCCAATACCACCAGCGGTACGCCAACCAGCCGGTTGGTATTAGACTCGATAGCTCGTGTACTGAAATAGGAGTGGCTGTAGGTCCCTGTATGATCCGAACACCTAGCGTGGCAAGTCCCACGTCCGGAAATTCGGTTAGATCCATACCGAGGTACTAATTTTAACACGGATACCTCCGTTTATCGGAGGCAGTTCCACAGTAAATTTCACTAATTTCCGGACGCTGGTATTCTCTATACGGATGGTTTGAAGGTGAGTTGTGCTTACGTTATTGATGGTGCAAATACCAAGATCTCTTTGCCTGAGGCCTATAGTGTGTTTACTGCGGAGCTCGTTGCCATCTATGAAGCTCTGCAGTTTGCACTAAAGGGTGGACGAATCCACTTTCTTGTTTATACCGACTCTTTGAGTTTTGCTACACGTTTCCCGCAACAGCCCTAGTGCAGCGAATCCATGACCTGCTAGCCAGGTTGTGCAGCTCTGACACTCGAATCACCTTTCTGTGGCCTCCAAGCCACATGGGAATTGCGGGAAATGAGTTAGCGGATCAAGCTGCAAAAGCTGCGTTATCACTACCACCTCGAGCAATGGAGGCACCTGCTAGAGATATTCGCTCTCAGTTACGCGGACATGTACTGTCATTTTGGGAGAGTCAGTGGGTAGCTGACCCAATACCCAGTAAACTGAGAGCGATAAGGGAACTACCCGCGTGTGGCGGAGCTCTTTCCGGTCACGGAGGAAGTCCGTCACTTCGTATAGGCTAAGGATAGGTCATACACGATCCACCCACTCGTAACTTATGAGAAGAGAAGACCCCCCACTTTGTACCTATGGAGCCATATTCACCGTGGCCCACATTTTAACCGAGTGTGTGGATCTTGCTGACTTACGAAGAAACCTTGGTTTGCAGATGATACTCAAACTTATATTAGCCGATGACGCGGTGGCTTCTGATCTCGTCATCCGCTTTATAAGCGAGAGTGGGTTAGGGCCAGCAATCTAAATTTTCCAGTGAACATTGATTCAACGACTCGTTCGTTTTTGAATGATGATTTCTTTGTATTTCCGTAATTTTTGTTTAATCATTACTTTTATTTAATTTTTGTTTTATTAATTTTCGGTCTTTTAAGATGTAGGTATCTACCTCTAATTTTTCAATTCCATTCCAAATTTTTATAATTTAATCAGTGTTAAGAGGGGCAGCTGACCTCATAGTTCTGCCTCTTAATACAACAATAACTAACTTAACTAACCTTGATTTTAATATCGACATTCTGCAACCTGACCTCCTTTGCTCTTTACAATAAAATTATTCACCTAAGCATTCGAGAGAATTACTGCTTTTACTTTTGAAAATAAGGAAAGATACTGTTAGAGAAATTTTAAATCTTCAGAAACGACACCAAAGTCAACAGTTCATCATAAAAACTTGAGTAATGAAATTACCTCTTGTTTTAAAAAACCAATCCCTGGAAGCGCAATAATGCTCACTGAAAATTAGCTGTCAAAAATATTTTAGCCACCTGCCAATAGTAAAGCCATCATTACTTCCTACTTGACGTTACATTTTTACCCTAGAGTTGTGTAGCGGTCGGAAGGTAAACACTTTAACTAGCCAATCACAGCCAGTCTTTCAACTCAATATATCACGACAAATAGAGTTTCGTTTGCGATGACCTGATTTAGGGAACAAAACTGTAGCCTGGTACTGAAACGTCATGTCGAAAGTACTGATGGCTTTACTATAGAATCCGTTTCATAATTTAGTATAATCGATGAGATGTCTAATTTTAGTGGGAGGGGAGCTGTATGATTGCTAGTGTTTTAGCTGCCTGTTACTCACCAAGGCAAACCAGGTTCAATTCACGATTAATGCATGGTCGACATAAAAAAGGAGATCCTGTGGCTAAAAATTGAGAAATTTGATAGGATTGGTTTAACGTTTTCAATAATTGCAACGGTTTGAGATCCCAGGGTGACAGAATTATGCCCTGGTGGGGTTCTGCAAAAGGTCAGTATATATACAGACACAGGCCTCCTGTGTGCCAGGATCCAATCTCGCAACTTGCATGTAGTAGACATGGGGCCATATAGGCTGCACCACATACCTGACCAATCATAACATTTAAGGCCACGTTAAAAATACTAGCTTGAGTATAATTACCTACCGCCATGTTATGGTACAATTTAATAATCAGTTTAAAAACTTCCAATAACCTGTGGACAATTCCACAAACTTCATAGTTTTAAGAGTCTGTATTCTTACCTGCTATAAATGTTTCCCAGCTCGTCGAAACCAGGTAAATAGGATGTATGGTATAACGCCAGCATGGTATTGACTGCGTGAAGTGTGGTACTATACGACAGAAGCCATGAATTCCGTTATGCACACAAGTAATGGCCAGAAATGAAAGAACTAGCTAGTCATAAATAACATTTTAAAATTAGTACTTTTATTGTATGTTTTGCCTTCTTTCTGCTATTTTCCTAAGAGTTTCACTGAACCAGTGAACATAGTGCCCACGTTAAATTCTCTTTTTTATAGAGAGTATTTTCACATCTAGTGAATATCTTAATTATTAGACATGACAAACATACACTCACAAGGGCAGCTAAGTCATTCTGGTGTGTTGTCCAAGTGTCATGCTAGCTTTCAATTCACCCTAGAAAAAGCAGGTTTAAGAGTCGAATTTCAAATCGAGCAGAATGCATTCACATTCTAGCATAGTATGATGCTTCTTTTTTTTTCCTAATTTCAGATTAACTGCACTCTGACTAGTTGACAAATCAGTGCATATGAAATGCAGCATTTAGGATGAGAGATGCATTGAGACACTGACAGGTAAGTTTATAATGTTACAATTTATACAGTATATAAATTCTTTCAGGAATAAAAGGTTGGAACACATTAAATTAATGTAAACTGTACAGATATGATTTTGAAATTAAATTTTATTTCTCTATTTTATTGACTCTTCATAGTACACATTTTTGTTTTCTTCTTATGTATATTGCAGAAATTCTACAAGGAAGGTCTCCCATTTCTTCACTCTTGGTGTAGATCCTGTCCTGGAGGCAGATGACATCGACAGGGTTGCTGGATGAAGGGGAGAGAATGTAAATGTTGTCAAGGAGTTGAGAATATAATGGAGCTTATTATAAGCTTCCTTGACAAATTCTATATTGCACTCCTCACCGGCCAATGTAGAGACAGAGATTAGCGAAATTAGATGCTTAAAACCATTTCAAAATTATGCAGTCATAAAATAAGGAAAAATTGTTATAAATGCACCACAACAAAAGGTTGGAGAGCGTAGTCATACCATATTGTTGTTTCATTGTAGGAGCCTTGTTATTGTGGTCATTTAGCCCCGTGTACTTTTGTGTGTAAGCCTATGTATAAGAAAAGTCTGAAGGCTGTAGTAGTGTATGTATTTGTAATTCAGGTGAGGATTGGCAAGGAGGCGGCCATGGCCTTAAGTTAGGAACCATTCCAGCATTTGCATGGAGTCGAATTGGGAAACCACAGAAACCCACTTCCAGGATGAATGAGGTGGGAATCGAATCCACCTCTTCTAACGACGGAGTTAGCACAAGTTGCGATCGCGATTGCAAAATAGTTGTGGTTTGCATCTAAGAGTTTTACATCTACAGGGTGAATACAAATTATTCATTGGGTTTTGACGTCTTATAACTTCAAATATATAATGCCCACCCACTTGTACTAATAACCAATCGAAAGAACATACTTTAAAGATTTGTTTATGTCACTGAAGGTTTCATTGTTACTCACCGGGTGGCTGGGTGATAACAGTTTACGAAATGGCGACTAATTTTGTGTGTTGTAATATGAGAAGACAGAATCCGTCACTACCGTGCAGCGTGCTTTCCGAAGACAGCACCCTAACAAACAGTCACCAACCCACCAAAGCATTCTGCGATGGCATCTACAGTTCAAGGACACAGGCTGCCTCTGTAAAAGGAAAAGCTCTGGGTGACCACCTATCACATCGGAGCACCGCCTTATTGGCATGGAGAAGTACGTCGCCATAGGAACGAGGAACTTCCAAACAGGTGGATTGGATGATGTGCTCAGGATGATTTGGCGCTCTTCAGGTGGCCCCCGAGGTCTGCTGACCTTACAGTTTGTGATTTTATTCTTTGGGGATACGTGATAGTGCCGGAAGCAGAGTTGCTTATCAAAGTTATCACATTCACTTGAAGAATAACAGCATTTAGACAGTATTCCAAATCACACTGCGTTTGAACATCAAAAATATGTTCTGGCGGTGTTTTAAACCTCTCGGGTCTGAAGTCATCATATCAAGCTACAGTCCAGTGGCTGCCTTCAGTAACTCTTTCCTCGTGTCGGAAACAGGAATTTGGAAACATTGTCCTCGTGACGTTAAAAATTGTACATACGGTGACTACGACCCTGCAGTTTGGCTTTGGTCACCACAATTAATGTAGTGTGATGAGAATAGGATAATACCCTCTGTTCCGAATATAATGTTTATACTCGTATTTTTTGCCCATAGCTGCTAACAACCCATTTTTTGAACTCGGTGACTGAACATGCGCACGCTTGTACGGTGCAGTGTAATTGTCCATGGCAAATATTGTGCGCCTATTTGCAATGTAGAGGGTGATTACAAATGATTCATCGGGTTTTGGAGGAATGTATTTCACAAAGTATTACATACCAAATAGTGAATCATACCTCGTATGAAAAAGCACATTCTTAAGTTTCATACACATGATTACAAATGTTCTATGTGCTCTACTCGTGTTACACGACACACAGTAGCCAAGCTCAGCCCTTACACGTTTCAGCATGTCCTTGCCAATGTTCACCAGCGCAGCAGTGATGCGATCCTGTAGTTCAGCCAATGTTGTCGGCATTCTCTTTCACGTATCCCCAAAGAATAAAATCACAAACTGTAAGGTCAGGAGACCTCGGGGGCCAACTGAAGAGCGCCAAATCATCCTGAGCACCCCACTCAATCCACCTGTTTGGAAGTTCCTCGTTCAGATGGCGACGCACTTCTCACTGCCAATAAGGCGGTACTCCGTCTTGTTGGAATATGAAGTGTGGGTTATCAGCTAACAGTCTTAGAAACAACCAGTCTTGTAAAATATGAAGGTACGTCATACCAGTCATAGTTTTTCCAAGAGAGAAGTACGGTCCGTAAACGTTGCTACGTGACACAGCACAGAACACATTTACCTTTGGAGAATCTCTTTCAATGTCCACTGTAACATTGGGATTTACCGTGACCCATATGCGGACGTTGTGCCGATTTATTTTACCGTTTAGGTGGAACGTCACCTCATCACTGAGCACGAGTCGGGGGAAAAAACATCATCTTCCATTGCTTCCTGAAAAAGTTCACAAGATTCGCGTCTGATGGTGCGGTCGTTTGGCCGTAAACAATGCAACAGCTGTATGCGATATGGTTTCTGATGTCGTCGTTTCCGCATAATCTTCCACACAGTTGGCAAAGGAATACCTAGTTCGCGACTTGCACGACGTGTGGATTTGTTTGGGCTGATATTACGTATTTAAATTAGCAACCATGGTCACTACTGAACCTCATATATGTGCTAAAGTTCGTAAATATGTGATTTTATTTATTGAAATGTATCGACAGTGCATGCAACTCATTCAACTGTCATCAAGACTCACTAGCGGCACGCACCGAGGCGCACACATTGTTGCCAACATGTGGGACACAAAATCACTGTTGATAAAATGAAGTGGGATACAAAATCACTGTTGATTATAAAAGATAATCTGGACGAAGTATGCTGTAAGCATTGTCAAAACTCATTGATCTGGCCACGTTAGGCCGTAACCATTTTCAAGAACCATTGCATTGGATGAAACTAAGGTTAGAATGGTCGTGTGCAAGTGCGGCCTTGGCCACGCGCAGCTAGCAGGGCACGGTTGACACAAAACCATTGGTCTGTGGGCGTTAGGCTGTCACCTTTGTCAAAAACCAATGGATTGGACAAAACGAAGGTCAGGTGTAGGTGTGGCCTTGGCCAAGCGCAGCTAGCGGGGCATGATTGACACAAAACCATTGGTCTGTGCGCGTTAGGATGTAACCATTGTCAAAAACAATTGGATTGGATAAATCGAAGGTTAGAAGGTCAGGTGTAGCCTTGGCCGCGCGCAGCTAGCGGGGCACGGTTGACACAAAACCATTGGTCTGTACGCGTAAGGCTGTAACCATTGTCAAAAACCATAGGATTGAACAAAACGAAGGTTAGAAGGTCAGGTGTAGCCTTGGCCGCGCGCAGCTAGCAGGGCACGGTTGACACAAAACCATTGGTCTTTGCGCGTTAAGACTGTAACCTTTGTCAAAAATCATTGGATTGGACATAACGAAGGTTTGAAGGTCAGGTGTAGGTGTGGCCTGAGCCGCGCGTAGATAGCGGGGCACGGTTGACACAAAACCATTGATCTGGGCGCGTTAGGCTGTGACCATTTACAAAACCACAGTTGTGCGAAAAAAATACACATATTTATTAAAACGGAGCGATATACTGCATAGTAATTACAGAGCAGATAAAAAAAAACACTCATTTCAGCCGAGGAAAAAATTATCATTACAGAGAAGCAAAATATTGCACACACTAGCCTAATTAGAGCGGTGAACTGAGTGCTGCGCAGTAGAGACTGAACTGGGTGCTTCTTTGTGTTACATAGTACCATAAGGGCGAGGTTGGCAGTATTGTTTTGATGACAGACCAACGGATCAGTGGGGCTATTTGGCAATGTTGATTATTTAAGAACATGAATAAAAGGATCGTCTTAGTCACCTTGCTGTTCTTGCTGTTAGGCTGACTTGAAAGTGAAATTGTACTAATGAGGAAATCCTAAAGTTGTTACCGATATTTAAATAATTGTTTTGCACATTGGTTGTATATGATATCTGATAACATTTAATGTAAATTCTTTGTATTAAGTTCTTTTTATTTGTAATCTCTGGCCACCTTGTTATATTTCTCGATTTGCAGGAAATATTATCAGCTTAACAACCTAAAAAAAACTTTTTGTTAACAAATCTATTAACTTTTATAACCGGGTGATAGAAAAACATGGTTCGATAACAATGGTCCAAAAAGTTTGGACCTTTTGATATATTGCCTGATTTGCAGGCAACTTAGCAACCTAAAAACAATTCTTTGTTAAGAAGTTTGCTAACCAGGTGAAGAAACAGCCCCATATGTTATGGAAACTTTAATAAGTCTTCATATTCCAAGTCGCGGGTAGCAAAGTTGCCTTTCCTTTTGGCTAGAGGCGTCAAGAACCCTATATATGGACCTGACTGTATTATATTCACGCCATTTTATACGCTGGCTTGCCTTTCTGCGATCGTTATTTTTGCCGCGAAATGCTGTACTTTTTTATTTTTAAGGTATGCAATAGTACAGTGACTCATTTCCTGAGAAAAAAAGCGATTAATGCTACGAATGAACAGAAATCTACCATTTATGGTTGTAGATTCTTAACCTGCAGTGATACATTTTCTACAATCCAAGCAATTTATAATACAGTTGTTAAATTGTCCCGCAATGTTTGTGCCGTAATCAAATCGACTAAGATTCGCACTCTCTATCGAATGTAGGCAAAATTGTGAATTCAATGGCGATAGACTTCGTAATGTTGAATATGATTTCAATGGAACCGTCTTGCAAGACTGGCAATTTTGGATGCGTAACATGTACTTATGAGACATAAATTAAAAAAAATCAAAAGTATTTGCATTAGATTGGTTGGACAGTATATTATTCACAATATAATGATTAAGCTCGACTTGATGCTTAATCGTAACAACCTGCAATTTGAAAAGATATCTGATCATCAGTAACCATAAAAATCATAACTTGCATATTTAGGCCTAATCTGTGCTTTAGACTGCCAGTTCTGGGAAATAGTGCACAAACGAAAATTATAAATGAAGGGTATAAAAATGTACGTTTAAAGTTAAACGGCTGCATGAGTAGCACTTTTCCATGCTCCTATCAAAAATTTGGAAGACCTGAACACCATAGTTCCGCTCTTTTGCCAAAATATCATCAAATCGACGTAAATCCATGCGTGGCATGCATTGTAAGAAAGGACACAATCTAGTAATTAGATCCTTATGCTCATCTGTGTAGCTGAGTAAATACCTCATTTTAAGCTCCACGATGAGGACTGGTTACCTGATTAATCGAAATTTGATTACCGACGCTGACAGCAACCATCTAATACAATATTTTCAATACTACCTTCAGGGAAATACCACGATTGTATCATGTATCATATTGGGGCACTCATCTCAAAACTACGGTACCGGAGTAGAATAGCAAAGTGGTTTCTGGAACAATTTGAAGCTCATCCACTTTTTCTCCCGGTCACGTGACCCACTGAGGACAAGGGGGGTGGGTTGGGTGGCTGTGGAGGGGGAGGAGTTGAGGGTTGAGGTGGTGGTTAAGGGAAGGGGTGGAGGCTAGGGGAGGGGCTGGGATGGAGGCTAGGGCAGTGGCTGGGTTGGAGGCTAGGGGAAGGGGTGGGATGGTGGCTAGGGGAGGGGCTCGGGTGGAAGCTAGGGTAGGGGCTGGGGTGATGGCTAGGGGAGGGGCTGGGGCGGACGGGAGGGGTTGGGGTGGAGGGCAGAGGTTGGGGAACCTGGCCTGTGAGCAGGTCCCAGGTGTTGCCTGGCCTGTTCTGGCCAGCATACTGATGGTGAGTAGTTGGTGCTGGTCAGCTTTATAGCGCTGATGGGATTGGGGGAACTGGTTTTGGCCGGCAAAGGAAGCCGAACGTTGCCGAGCTGAGTTCCACAATAAATATTTCCACCATTGGCTTCTAGAATGCGCTGTTGTGGTTTGGGTGGTTAGCGAAGGAAGCCGGGCATAGGCGATTGTAACTGAGTGAACAGATAGTTCCACTATTGGCTGCTAGACTTTCTACTTGCAACAGTTATTACTAGAATGCGCTGATTGTAGTGATAAGAGTTTGATTAGAGGTGTAAGGGAAAGGGGTTGAGATTATATAATAAAAGTAAGCCACTGGTATTTGTTATATACATAATTTATTGAAAAAAAGGAATACAACAATTGTATAGTCTCTAAGTTAACACATAAACTAGTTAAAAAACCTAGATTTACATTGTACATTATTCTAATAGTAATCCACCATAGGGGAATGTTAATTAATATGATATTCAAAATCAGCGTACATGTTTGGATTATATAGAGCTTCATGTCCTGGAATCGGTTTAAATTTAAAATAGAGTTTATCACCAATATCAACATCAATAAACTGGGTGGTGGTGGTGATTTGATTTTTGTTTTTAAACCAAATAACATCATTGCTAGGGTTAAGTGTAAATAGTCGTAGTTCTCCTTTGAATGGTAAAGTAAATACTCCTGTATGCAATACAAATCGGTTATTAAAAATGCTTTGTCGCTGTAGACCTTGAATTTGAAGAATAAATTGGGATATTTGATTTTACTCTAAAAACTTACACTTAGATTCTAAGGAGGATAAGTGAATGTACTGATTATCCACAGCTGTGTTAATAGTAGTAATTTTCTCCATTAGTTCCTTACTTGCTTTATGCAACGCTTTGCTGGAAGCAGCAAAATCTTTGAGTTGTTTCATGTTGACAGCATCATCATCTTCGTAGGCTACACACACTTTACTAAGTCGTTTATAACGCAGAGAAATGGTTTCATTTCCATTGTCTAAATCAAACATATTATTAAATAAATCTGTTAATTCAATGGTTTTGTCTTCTGTTTCACTGCATTGATGAGCAGGGGTTTGTAGATCATACTGGATATAGCTGACAGTTGTTGCATCGTTTTGTTCTATTGGTTCTAAAAGCCCAGTTAAACGTTTTTGATTCAGGTGAACAGCTGTAGTTTTAATGTTAATCTTTGTTTTAAACTCTATCATAGATTGAACAAGAGATTCAAGAGATTTGAATAGTTGATTAATCACATCTCTACATGTTTGCTAAACTCCTCTTGGTTTTGGTTTGCATCCAATGTGTTTATGGCGTGAGATACTGTATCCGACACATACTGTTTGGTCACATCAGCAGCTGTTGAGCTAGCACCCAACAAACTATCTACATAGTGTTTAGTAGCAATATCCCCTTCCTGTATTGGTGGAGATACAGTAAAGGATAAATTATCACATTTACTATCCATGTTGATGATGGCTCGGTCAGAACACAAAGGAATGCTCACACACTATGAGGCTTGCTTTATATACCTTTTGAGACTAACAATCTCTGCAAATGTTGCACCACAGTTGAGTTTAATGAACTAGAGAAAATGTATTATAAAAGCAGTACAGTTAATGTGGAACATAAATACCTTACAAAAACAAGTTTGTTTTCAAGAAAACAAATAAAAACATTTCTAATCTATTTGCTTATTTTTACAGCCAAACATGTGACCAATTGTTTAACATAAGGTGTAAAATAGTAGGACTATTGGTTAGTTGACAGAGAGCAGTGTGCGGAAGCATTAGCGCCCTCTCTGTGTGCGTTATTCAACCTGTCTATCAACCAAGGTTCTGTACCGTGTGGGTGGAAATCTGCTAACGTGGTGCCAATCTATAAGCAAGGTGACAGAGAAGATGTTGCAAATTACAGACCGGTGTGTCTAACATCTATAATTTGTAAATGTATGGAGCGGCTAGTAGCAAAGAGTGTGCTGGAATTCCTGCGGGAGAACAATATGCTCGACCCAAACCAGCACGGTTTTCTTCCGGGTCGTTCTTGCACTACGCTATTGACAAAAGTCGTTGATGAGTTTCAGTTCTACTTGAATCAGCCAGAAGTCAAACAAGTAGACTGCATTGCACTGAATTGGGCTAAGGTCTTCGATCAAGTGTCTCATGAAAGACTTTTGTTAAAGCTACAGCAGCTTAACAAACGGGGTAGCTTACTTGCGTGGGTGAGGTCATTCCTAGAGGGTCGAACGCAGTGTGTGGTGTACGGAGGTCTCGATCACAGGCTGTTCAAGTTACTTCTGGAGTGATCCAGGGTTCTGTGATCGGACCGCTTCTCTTCACTATATATGAGCTCGATCTTCCTGGCTGTATCACCTCATCAATGTCACTATATGCAGATGACACCGTGCTATACAGGTGCATTAAAAGTGAAGAAGTTTCCCTCTGTCTTATATCAGATCTGGACAACTTATCGCTGTGGTGTTCAGTGAATAATTTAAATATAAATGTACAAAAATGTAAACACATAAGAATAACTAGATAAAAAACACATTGAGAATGAATACAAAATTATGAATAGTGTCATCCCACAGTGTACAAACTTAAAGTTATTAGGGGTAACAATCTCCGACACCCTGAATTGGAACATTGAAAGTGAAGATGCAAGATGTACCTGTAAGGCCACCAAAGTTCTGGGTTTCTTGTACAGAAACATGAGAGGTTGTAAACCTAGAGCCTTCAGGACGGCTTACATATGCATGGTCCATCCGATATTAACGTACGGCTTACCTGCTTGGCATCCCACTACAGCGGAAAACATGAACAAGCTCCAGCATGTACAGCGCCGCGCAGAGATGCTAATAGGTCGTTATTCCCCTTCCCCTATGTCAAAATTTCCATCTATAGAGGCAACAGCCAAACAAATTGATCTAATTTTTCTCAAAAAATCCCTTACAGGGTCCATTAATATTGACCATTTTTGTCGACTGTCATTGGCATATCGCTCAGTTCGAAGAGGACGAGGTGTAACTCTCGTACCGCACTTCACACGTAGCAATGCTTACCTGACAAGTTCCTACGGCCGATCTGCGCAGTTAGGGAACGTGCTGCCAGGGGAAGGCAAGATCTTGCCTCTTCGGAAATTCAAGCCGTACATAAAAAGGCACATTTTATAAATAAACGTATGTATGTGTGATTGATTGTGTAGCCTCCGTGGCTTAGGCGGCAGCACGCCGGCCTCTCACCGCTGGGTCCGTGGTTCAAATCCCGGTCACTCCATGTGAGATCTGTGCTGGACAGAACGGAGGCAGACAGGTTTTTCTCCGGGTACTCCGATTTTCCCTGTCAAAATTTCATTCCAGCAACACTCTCCACTATCATTTCATTTCACCTGTCATAAGTTTAATCATTTAACTTAATCATTGCCCCCAGAGGAGTTTATCAGGCCTCGGCAGCCGGCACAGTTCATATCCTCGCCGCTAGATGGGGGCTTCATTCATTCCATTCCTGACCCGGTCGGAGACTGGAAGCAGGCTGTGGATTTTCAAATATCTTTGTAAAACATGTAAATATTGTTAAAACAAATGTAGATGTAAACTGCGCCAGTGAAGCATGAAATATATATTTGGAGCTTGCCCCTTTTCACTAGGCCTTCCATACTTCTTGTACGATTTATGGTAAATAAATAATAATAATAATAATAATAATAATAAAAGCAGCGGTGAAGAAAGAAGTAACCATGCCTAGAATACTGATTGCTGATATGTAAGGTTACAAAGTCCACGAAAACAAGTTTGTTCTCAAGAAAACAGGTAAAAACTTAGCAACACGGGGCTAATGACTAATATATCCCTGTTCAAGAAAACAGATAAAACTTAACAACACGGGACTAATGACCAATATATCCCTGTTTATTTCAAGAAAACAGGTAAAAACATAACAACACAGGGCTAATGTCTAGAGACACGATTTTATGGTGAATAAAAAACCACAATAGCGGTGTAAAAACTAAGGGCAAAGCGGGATAAAAGCGGTGAATAAATGCCATTGCTTACGGTGTAGAAAAACGGTTTACTAGACTATATACATACTTTTGCCTTATGTTGCAATGAAGGAAACAACAAACGCACTAAGTATGGCTTGGTTTACAGTATTCATTTGCTGTTGAAGTAGTAACTCAGTAATGTTTCTAAATTATCATTTGACAGGTTGGTACGCTTGTCAGACAAAATATCATTCTAGGCAGAAAGGGCCCTTTCACTGTCAACATTTGAAATGGAAATGTGCAGAGATTGAAGACATTTCACAGCTACAGGATATTCCTCTAACATTCCCTTCAATACATCTTCAACTACATTACCGTCACTACATGAAAACGATTTACAGGTGATTTGCAGTTGAATGTAGAACTTCAAAAAGTCACGAGAATTCACTCCAGCAAAAAGGGGGATTTTCTCTATCTTGTTGAAGATAGATGACTCTATGTTCACAGTTCTTAGCAGGGGCAGATGCAACAGTGAGGAGAGTGAATTAAAAATCTGATGAGCAGAGTCTTTTGCCAGCATATCTGAGAGTTTTGTGTGACATGCAATGGCAAGGGCTACGAACCTTTTTTCAGCACTTTTCTTTCTATCTCTTGATAGTTCATTCAATGCCTTCAATGTGTCTGGTTTCATCACTAGTTTTTCGATAACCGTGTACTCAGAAATGATTCATTTACCATTGGAACAACTTTAAGTGCCAAAGCATTAGAAACCTCGAAGCAAGTTATTTTTTCAGAAGTTGAGGCACAGTGTTCTTTCACAAAAATTGCCTGACACAAAATTGATTTTACTTCACTTTCACTTAATTTTTGAAAGTAATTAACACTTTCAGCATCACTCTCCACTGTTTTAAAATACTGAACCAAGTCCATGACATAGTCTGCCAAGTAGGAAACTGATGTGAACCACGTATTCCACCTTGTGATAACTGGTGAGGGAAAGAGCTTTATATCATTTTCTCCTGCACCATACTTCTGCTGCAAGAACCTAATATACCTATGCTTCCGTTTTCTTGTATTAAGAAAAGCTTGCTTTGTTTTGGTAACACACTCATTCACACGATGAAGTTTCTTCGGCCAGATTCCTGCTACTAAATCCAGCTTGTGTGCCCAACACTCAATGTGAAGAAGGTTGTCCGATATCAAACCTTGTAAAGTTTGCACACACTTTTTCATATATCGTGCACCATCTGTTGAAATACCTACGATATTTTTGTATTCAAGTTTATGTCTCTTAATAACCTCCACTATGGCTTGAGAATATTCCTGCGAGTTAACATTCTGAAGCATTAGGACACCACCTACTAGCACTTTAGGAGTCTCGCTTCTACCCTTGGGAAGAGTTCTAAATAGCACAATGAACACGGCTCGACCCATCCTATCTGTGGTTTCATCACAGTGTAGAATAACATGCTGATTCTTTAATTTCTCACTACTTGATTATTCTTTTTCTTGATTAATAGGGGCAAATATTTCTTTCGTAACCAGTCAGCTGTGGGAAAATTTCCACTTCCTAAAACAGTGTAATGAAAAAAATCTATTAGCAAGCAAATCATTTTAATTTAAAATATTAATAAATCAGACTTATTTGTTGTTTATGATATGAACTTACAAGTATTTAAAAGTAAACTAATTCATTACTACACTTTCTAGCATCCCACATCACGTTTCCAATGGTGGCTGAAAAACTTTCAGCTGTAAATGTCACGGCGGGTTGGTGGATTCTCGACAATCGTAAAAAAATTACCTTCCCTCGCTGATAAAATTCGTTACATAAAACTACGTCTTTCCACCTATTATTATTTTTATCGTTACGAAAAGTGGGGCTGCGGGATACTGGTAAGTGTAGCGGCATCCGAAAAAGAATTAACTCGCCTGGTATATGTTTGTTCATCCAATCCTTCATTGTTGGATGATCTAGCTTTTCTAAAGGAATGTTGGCACTCAAAAAGGCCTCCACTGTTGACATTATAAATTCGTCGGAGTCATTTCTCACTTTTTTGGCATTCCCGACCGCCTCTTGAACTGATATCTGTCTTTTGGTACCTCCTTAAGACTAAATACTTTTCTTCTTTTTGTGATTTTCACTTAAGTTGTGTTTCACACATGAATCGCGACGCTTCCATTCTAGTCTAATGTTGCAGAATTTGCACATAACTATCTTCTGCCGCCCATCGAAAACATGATAGCCTTCGTCTTTAAACTCGTCAGCCCTATCAAAACACGTCGTTATTTTCGGCATTGCGAGTTCACATTAGAAATAGACATTTCAACTACAAATCACAGCGCAACCACGTGGTCAGCAATGCGCGGCCCAACTCTCTCACTTGTCTCCCAGTACGACAGGATAGCCAATTTTGAAACTGTGTAGTAATTTCCTGCTACGTGATGTTAGGATATGCTTAGGCTTTAAACACTTAAAAATACATTTGAATTGGGTTCTACCAGCAATGCTAACAAGGTGAAAACCACTGAAGGCTCGCGATATCTCACCAAATTGTGTAGAGACGTAATAAACAAGCCGATTTTGTGATATGTCGCAAATACGGACGTACATCGCAAATAAGGTGGAATTTCGCGTTTAGTCGTGAGGACAAATTCAGTGCTTTATGATCAAACAATATTAAACACACATTTAAAACACCTTTGATGCACATATAAACACATTTCGCAATTTCGCGATACACCATAAAATCGTGTCTCTACTAATGTCTAATATATCCCTGTTCGTGAAAAAAATAGCAATAAGGGGCTAATCATTAATATGTCCCTGTTCAAGAAAACAGGTAAAAACTTAACAGCACGGGACTAATGACATATATATCCCTGTTCAAGAAAACAGATAAAAACTGAACAACACGGGGCTAATGACCAATATATCCCTGTTCATGAAAACAGATAAAAACTTAGCAACACGGGGGTTAACTAATATATCCCTGTTCAAGAAAACAGATAAACCTTAACAACATGGGGCTAATGACCAAAATATCCCTGTTCAAGAAAAAAATAACAACATGGGGCTTATCATTAATATGTCCCTGTTCATGAAAACAGGTAAAAACTTAACAACACGGGACTAATGACTAATATATCCCTGTTCAAGAAAACAGATAAAAACCTAACAACACGGGGCTAATAACCAATATATCCCTGTTCATGAAAACAGATAAAAACTTAACAACACGGGCCTTATAACTAATATATCCCTGTTCAAGAAAACAGATAATAACTTAACAACACGGGGCTAGAGACCAATATATCCCTGTTCATTTCAAGAAAACAGGTAAAAACTTACAACATGGGGCTAATAATTAATATGTCCCTGTTCATGTAAACAGTTAAAAGCATAACAACACGGGGTTAATGACCAATATGTCCCAGTGGTTGAGTGTAGAATTTGTTTGATAACCTGTGTTATTGTGATGGCTGTATTAATATGTGTATGTATTGGGAAGGAAACAGCCGTGGCCTGGTAAAAGGTTCCATCCTAGCATTTGCTTGGAGTAAACCATCGTCATATAGCCCCGTGTACTTGGTTGAGTGTAGAATTTGTTTGATAACCTGTGTTGTTGTGATAGCTGTATTAATGTGTGTGTGTATTGGGAAGGAAACAGCCTTGGCCTGTCAAAAGGTTCCATCCTAGCAGTTTCTTGGAGAAAACCATCATTATGTAGCCCTGTGTACTTGGTTGAGTGTAGAATTTGTCTGGTAACCTGCGTTATTGTGATAACTGTATTAATGTGTGTGTGTATTGGGAATGAAACAGCCGTGGCCTGTCAAAATGTTCCATCCTAGCATTTGCTTGGAGTAAACCCTCATCATATAACCCTGTGTACTTGGTTGAGTGAAGAATTTGTCTGGTAACCTGTGTTATTGTGATGACTGTATTAATGTGTGTGTGTATTGGGAATGAAACAGCCGTGGCTTGTCAAAATGTTCCATCCTAGCATTTGCTTGGAGTAAACCTTCATCATATAACCCCGTGTACTTGGTTGAGTGTTGAATTTGTCTGATACCGTGTGTTATTGGGAAGGAAACAGTCGTGGCCTGTCAAAAGATTCTATCCTAGCATTTGCTTAGAGTAAAATGTTGGCTTATATGTTGGCTATTTATGTTGGCTTTTTTGTTTGTTTTATGTAGGCTTTTGTGTTGGCTTTAATTTAATTACACAGAGACTGATGACCTAGTAGATTTGAATATTTGGACAACATGTTTATTTAGCACCGTGTATTTGAGTGTGGAATTATGTCTGATATTCAGTTAACAATTAGGAAGGGAGCGGCCATGGTCTTTTGTTAGGCACAATCCCAGCATTACTTTCAAAACCATGTCATGAATGGCTGAGGTTGTGTAATTGTTTTATAAACAGCGAATTAACTGAGTTATTGAGCAAGCTTTGACTAGTTGTATAAGTCCTCTGTTAGAGGGTTGTAGGTACGGTAGGTCATAACTCTGTAAGACACGGTTACGTCACATGTTAGTTATTGCTTTAAAATATTCAAATCTACTAGGTCATCAGTCTCCTTGTAAACATTATTTATAACGTCATCCTACTGCCTCAGGGTGTGGCGGCCATCTTGCACAGTAGCCCCTGTGCCAGGTCCGAACCGTCCATAAGAACAGCATGAGGGAGTTGTGCGCGGCCGCCATCTTGCGCATTAGCCCCTGGCCCAGAACCGCCTTATGATAACATAGAACTCGACAATAAAACAAAAGGACTAAACATAGTGTTTCTTTATTTACAAATTAGTATAATAAAATATACATAGAGCAAAATGATTTTAAGATAAAATTTCTAATACAAAGCATTGTTTTCAAGAAAACAGGTAAAAACTTAACAACATGGCGGCCAAGCGAAGTTAAAACATTTTAATAGACTTTTATCGTGATTTAACTCTCTGAGCGCAGAGAAATGTGGTACAGTAAATGATTTTACATATTGTAATGCACTGGCATCTAATATAGTTCAATTGTTTATATAACCTCAAGATGGAGACTGTGCGAAATTTTAAAATTAAGTTTTTATTTCTTGTGTCGTAATCATGCGATCGAAGTGAAAGTTTGAATAATGAACCTAGGCAATAATTGTCCTTGAATGGTACATAACTCTATGGCCTATACATATAACAATCCAAAATGCCGAGCTTCCGAAATATTTAGACGGTTCTCAATATCTATGAATCTTTTACAGCAATCCAACTGAAATTTTTTATGTTCATAGAGGCTATGAACAAATGTTCTCCTATAGGACTTTCACTAACCTGGTGAGCACAAATCCGACATGGCGGCGACGCGAAATATAAATATTTAAATGGACGTTTCTCGCGAATTAACTATTGGAATGCAGTGAAACGTTGCACGTTAAATGCTTATACAAATGTTGATCCAAAGGCATCTAATTTATTTGAATTGTTATCATAAACACACGATGGCAGCTGTGCGAAATTTTAAAATCTCGTTTTTACTTCTTGTGTTCAAATCATGCGATTGAAGTTTGAATACCACACCTACACAATAATCTTAATTGATAGTACAGAAATAAAAATCCATCTTGGCGACCATCTGACATA
Organism: Meconema thalassinum; assembly: GCA_946902985.2. Lineage (NCBI taxonomy): Eukaryota > Metazoa > Arthropoda > Insecta > Orthoptera > Tettigoniidae > Meconema > Meconema thalassinum. Next base: position 244,038,598 of record OX336395.1, read on the forward strand.
TTTAGACGGTTCTCAATATCTATGAATCTATCACAACCTTCAAACTGAAATTTTGTATGTTGATAGAGACAATTAACATGAGTAGGATATATGAAAAGGCTGTATAGTTCTTCACGGAACTACTTGTTATATATAAGAAGAGGATAGGGATTGATGAACGATACCATGGCAACACCATATCTCGAGGTCCAATTCCGCTTGCATTCTGTCTCTGTAAGAGATAATATTTGCATGAAGGAATAACAGACTGTTAAAAAGATAGACGTCAGTGTCGCGAACTTCCGTACGAACAGTGTCACAACCTGTATAAAAAAGACCCTAAAATATGGTTTGCATTCTTTCGGAAAAACAGAAAAAATCAAATAAAGTATACATAGAAGCAAGGAAATTAACATTTTCTCCGCTCATACGGTAAAATAACGAATCCTCGCCAATGCTGTAACTTCACATCCTCGTGACGACGCCCTTTAATAAAATTATAAAGCTTGTGGGGCATGAAAATTCAGTATTTGTGCCAAAGGGCCTAAATGAAGGGAATGGAGGGGGCTGTCCGAATTTTCAAGTAGTTAGTGTTACTGGTCTTGTTCCAAATGGTAAGTATGTAAAATTCAGTTCAGCTCGGTGAAACGGTGTAGATTTGAGCCCAGTAAAACGGTGTAGATTTGCGCCAAAGGGCCTAAATGAAAGGAATGGAGAGGGCTATCTAAAATTATTGTTGCCAAAAACCTTCCTTGGGGTGAGCACTACAACCCTACAAAATTTCAATGCAATCAGTTGAACGGTGTCTTAGTCCATTGGCATCGGACCGATATACATTTCCATTTTTATATATAACATTTTCCAAGATCCTAGAACGGCATGTAACGAGACAATTAGAAAAAGATAGGGAGTACGAAGTTGGTTTCAGATAATCAACGTTTTGTACTGAACAAATACAAAAGCTTAAGACCATCCTCCAAAACAGCAAGAAACGAGCCAGAAAGTGGATAGTCACCATTGTTGACGTCCAGAAGGCATACGACTCCGTGGAAAGAACCACTCTCTTCGGAATCCTAGGAGATCTGGTACTTAACGACAAAATCATGAGGTTGGTACAAGCCACCCTTTGCAATACTACTTCCTGAGTAAAGTTTCGAGGACAGCTCTCGGAGAGTTTCGCTATCAAACAGGGGTGAGACAAGGAGATGGTATATCTTGCAAATCATTTAACTGTGATCCGGAAAAAATGTCAGGGAATGGACCAGAAACCTACCAGTCAACACCGGATTAAGGATGGGTACCAAGGCAGATAATATAAGGTTCCCTTACCTAGCCTTCGCTGATGAACTGACCTTGCTGGCAAATGACATGCAAAAGGCCACCACACAACACCAAACACTGCACTCACTAGCGGCGAAAAGGGGTCTGTTGATCTACATCGGAAATACCAAGTTCATTAACAATATTCAAGAAGCCCCAAACACCATGAGAGTCAGTGATACTAACCGTATCAAGAGAGTGAAAGCAGTAAAATACCTTGGAGAATAGATCTCAGAAGATCTCAGTGAGATAATGGCTCTCGAACTAAGGATGATAAAACTACACATGGCATATAATTGTTGCAGAAAACTGTACGCCTCGAAACATCTGTCGATGAATGTTAAACTAAGACATTATAATGCAGTAGTCAGACAATCAATCCTCTCGGCAGCTGAGTGCCTGATTCTAACAAAGGAGACCCCTCTAAGGGCCCTCGAGGTACAGGAAAGGAAATTTTTGCAGAAATTAGTGGGACCAAGAATCTTTCCAGATGAAAGATGATGTGCAAACCGAATTGCAAACTCTACAAACACCAGGCAAGCCTCACCGATGCCATCAGAAGGACACGTCCGGCTTTCTACGGCCACCTGTATAGAATGGACCACCACAGACTGTCTTATAAGATCTTTAAGGGAGCCAAGAAGGGTAAAGCCACTGGGTCCTTGTGAATCATACAAATTGAGAAGGATCATGCTGAACGTAATATTCAGCAAGCCACACTAAATTACAGGAATCGCTACCGCCTGACAGTTGAAACCAGGCCTTTCCTCACATCCATTACAGAAGTTCACAACAACGCGTCCAGGAAATGGTCCGAGGTACGTAAGATACTGTTCAGCAAGAAACTGAGAGATTACTGCTCCAATAGAAAAGCTCAAGGTTTCAGCAAAAGAGCAGTCACCAAACAACAGCTAAAGCACAAGTACCGTTGTCTATAGGTGGCCCAAACGACCGAAGAACAAGAAGATAGTGCTCTTCAGAACACCCAGTATGATCCTTTACGTGTCTTCTAGTTTTTCAACTTTCGGAACAAATGCTAAAATACCGTAGCTTAATTTAAGGTTTTTGCTAAACCAGACCTCTAGGGTCTGAGAGCCCTTACTGTATTTAAAACATGACTTAAACATTCAAATGTGACTCTTTAGTAGTCCTCTGTGACCTATTTTTTTTTTCACATATGCTACATGAACATGGCTTCTGGCCGAAAAAAGTCAATATTTTTTTAAATTCAACCAACTCTCTGATAAATATTGATTTCCCACTTAGGGCCTCCGCGAGTTAAAATGGCACCGAAGTTAATGCACAGCATAATTCTGGTCCGCGCATCTCCATTTCATTTTCATTGGTAATGAATTGTCCGTGATTATTTTCATTATTATTTTGAATTGTGGTTTTCTTTTCAGGCGTTCAACTTATGAAATAAGAAGTAGAGGGTTGGCCTTTCTTGAATATTCCAGAGACAAGTGTCTCCTAAAAGAGTAATTAGTATAACATCGCAACAGAAACGACCATTAGTATTAACAGGTTATAGGTTCCACCTGATCAATACCTTTATAAAATATGATCAGTGTATGATCATTAGTGGGGCATGTTTCAAAGCCTTATTATTTGTTTTGGCCCCTTCATCAGCTGATATGAAAGAATCTTTAAATTCGTGTCGTGCTTTTTAGCTAAGTTAGACTGGCCTGCTTCATTGATTTTGGAACTTTAAAGGTTCATTCTGGCGGCGTATTGATAAACTAATTAGTATACACCTTTAACGTTTTTATATTAATTAGTTTACCGAAACGGAACCACAATGAACCTTTTAAGTTCTAAAATTAAGAAATGACCATAAGAAAAAGTTTGCCTAAAAAGAGTTCGATTTGTCCATTTCAAACAATTGTATTAAACTGGTGCCAATTAAATATGTTATATGTGAGCAAATTACAATTATTTGCTATCCGTTTGTTATATTGGTATAGTATGCATTAACTTGACCCGTTTAAATGTTAAAACGTGACGAAATGAGTTATGGGATATCCGCCGTACTGGAGCAAACTCTCCTTCACATCTGTTTTATCAAATTCCCTTTCTGGGAAATATTTCTTGGCATGGCTTTATAAGTATGCCTCCTTACCGGCATGCGATAATGTGTTTCTTGGTAAGCCCCCTACAAGCACATTAGGCCTCGCATGTACTACATGAATTTGGCTTCTCGCCAGTATGCGTTAATAGGTGGAGGAAGGAGGTACACCTTTCACGTGACTATTTCCACCGAGTAAAAAAAAAACAATATCTCATAAACTATTAGTAGGGGGGTACGATGGGTTCTAACCCACCCATTTTATTTGTACCCGACTGTACATGTTAAATAATTCATATCTGGCGAACCCAGGGTCGGATGTTGACAAATGAGGTGTCGTTGGACTTGAGCTGACGTCCTCTTTTCTATGGACCATTTGTTATATTTTTCAAAACATTTTTGAAAAATGTTGTTTTTGAAATTAGTCGATAGTTTAAAAACTAAACAAGATAGAACATTGTGCCATGGTTGAAACGAATGGTCTTTATGTCCTTTATATTTTATAATAAAACTTTTTTATTTTTGATGTTTTTTTTAAACAGTCCAATTTTGAATTTCCTATATTTTGGAAACTAACAAGTTTACAAATACGTTTGTTTGACATAAATGAAATGTCCCTACCCCCTCTATCCCCAAAATAAACTTAATGTCTCTAGGATAAAAATGCAAAAAGAGTAGTGTGGTACTATTGCTTACCAGCCTACTTTCCTACTAACTTTGCCGATATCTCTCGAACGACTGATCGGATTTTAACGAACGAGGTGTCGTTGGCGTTGGGGTGACGTCCTCTTTGCTAGGAATGTGTGTTGGTATTTTTAAAAGCTTTTTTTTGAAAATGTTTGCTCTTGGATTGGCGCAATTTTGGAAACGGTGAATTTTAGAAAAAAGTTTGTTTGACGTTAATGAAGGTTCCTAGGCCCTTTAGGTGGACAGCAAGTTTTAAGTGTGAAGGATAAAAAGTGATAGCCTACTTTCTCGCGAACATTGGCGATAATTGGCGAACGCCTGATCGGATTTTAACAAATGAGGTGTCGTTGGACTCGAGCTGACGGGCCCTTGCTCTGGACCTCGTATTATATATTTTTTTTTGAAAATATTTGTTTTTGAAAATAGGTGATAGTTTGTAAACCAAATTTGATAGAACGTTGTTCAACAGTTCAAACGAATGATCTCTATGTCCTTTACGTTTTTTATGATAAAACGTTTTATTTTTTGAGATTTTTTGAAAAAGTGTAATTTTGAAATTCATATATTTTGGAAACTAGGAATTTAACAAAAGAGTTTGTTTGACATAAATGAAAGTTCCCTACCCACTCTACCATGAAAATATATCTCAAGTATCTAGGACAAAAACTATGCATTTTAAAACTTTTTTTAAATTTTAAAATAAAGAGTGTTTGTAGACAGAGTGAGAGAGAGACGGTACCGCTGGACATGTGTGTTAGAACAAGGCTATCACCTGCCATGATGAATACAGGAAATGGCTATTTCGACGGAGCGATGTATGGCAGAACGAAGGAACGGGGGGGGGGGGGTCGATATTTTCCCATGACGAACAAATAAAGGCAAATATTTCGAAAAATGTATCATGGCGATCTTTAAACATGTTAGTAAACGGGTAATGGGTAACATGACAAATTGATAATTATAATGGTATGAGGTGAAGTTGTCAAGAACTTGAAGAACTTGCTTTGTATGTTAGAATGACCAGCCAAGAAAGAAAAATCCACTTGGGGTCTGGCCAGCTCAAGCTGGCCGGCTAAGAGAATGGAATGTCAGTCAAGCTGACAATACTGTTGGGTAGCGATAACAGGTTGGAACAATCTGTCAACTCTGTAACGGAGATAATATTTCACATCCTGTCAGACAGTCGAGCAGAGCGGCTTGCATGAGCGGGCGAAAGCAATGAGAGGGCACAGGAGGGAACACCTAGACAGTGGCGCACCGTTGGGGGGGGGGGTTCAAATTATTTTTTAAAATTAATGAACAACTGCATCTTTGGCAAGTCCATGCAAAATGTCCTCAAATACCACGATATTAAATTGGTGAATGTCTGGGACGGGTGGTGGGGAGCCCGGCGGTACATTGCCAAGCCAAATTTTAAATCGATCAACATTATCGATGAGGATTTGGCCACCATTGAATTGAGTAAGACCAGCGTGACCATGGAATAAGCCCATTTACTTGGGCCAAGTCATTTTAGACTTTTCTGAATCGGTCATGTATCGATTCCACTATGAGTTTGCCAAACGCCATTTTGAGGACGTCTCTCTTTTGTATATGGATACGGACTCATTCATTTACCACATTCGCCACTGCAACCCGTAAGACGTCATGAGGCAGCATAGAGACTGGTTCGACACCTCTTCCTATAGCGCTGACAACGTTTTGCCCATAAAAACAAGAAGGAAATGGGCGCTTTAAAAGATGAATGCAGTGTTTCCGTAGTGACGGAATTCGTAGGTATGGCCTCGAAAATGTATGCTTATCGCACATTAGACTGTAAGGAAGCCAAAAGAGCAAAAGGTGTAGGTAGGGCAGTGGTAAAATCGCTACGTATAGATGACTACCTGGCGGTTTTACGCACTGGCAAAGCTATGTCCCTTACACAGTGCAGGACAATTAAAAAAAAGTTCTTTGGGATGAGTGTGCATGTGGAGAACGTGCTTTTGGGGTTAAATAAAGTGGTTGTGTTTGTTCTCAAAGACAGGTATGGTTGTGCGAGTAGAGATAAAGCTGGTGTGTATGTATGACCAGAGCAAACACGGTGAGGTAGGGTGAGTGGGGAGGGGGATATTTTGACTTATATAAGCATTTTATTTTGTCGATAGTTTTGTTTTATTTTCTTTAAAATGTAGCGGTCAATAGACATTATTTTTGCAAAACAGTCTTACCTGCACTAGTCGTAGACCTGTACGTTTCTCCAAACATATATAAACAGACTGCATCATTATCAAGGTCAAGCACTCGAATCAACATCATTAACAAATCTCAACTTTCAACATACACCAAATGGAAAAATGTGTAAACAGAAAAATGGAAAATCCATGTTTCGATATCACCAAAATTCAAAAACGCAAAACTTAAAACGGACATTTTTAAAAACCGGAAATGGGTATGTGTGAAATATGAAAATTGAAAAACTTCAAACGGACATTGTTTAAAAAGTGTAATCAACAAAATGAAAAATCCATATAATTAAAAACGCAAAACTTGAAATGAACTTTTTAAAAACTGTAAATTGCAAATTGGCAAATGGCAATGTGTGAAAAAGTGAAAATGAAAAAAATCAGCCCATCAACATCATGATTTTTAAAAATTAAAAAATATCCATCGTGCTCTGGTAAACCTTTTGTTTTTATTTCATAACCATAGGGATTGACAAATGAAAATAGAATACAAACACATCCCAATTCCTCAATGTTTATGTCCATGCATCATCAACTTTCCTTTCATTGCACTTATCACAATCAGGGCTGTCATCCTCTCTCCCATTCAATAACAATGTATCTGCCACATGTCTTAAACCAGAATCACTATGGTAATACGAAATATCATGTTCTTTACATGCTTGATCCAAGAGATTAATGGGTACATCACCACGCTGCAAACGTTTGTCGAGGCGAGTTCCAGGGCCACAAAAACGATAACCCGGAAGATGGATTTCAAAAGGTAAGTATTGAATTACTTTGTCAATGACGCCATTGCCAGTACAGGTCTGGCATATCTTTTTCCATCGATGGTGAAAAGGTTTGGTCTTCTTCCTCCTCCTCTGTGGACAATGTTTGTGTTTGTTGTAGTTGTTGTTGCTTTTTCTCGCCATGACACCCGTGGAATGATTCAACAAAGCCTTTACACGGACTTTTATGACCCTGATACAGGTTAACTAGCTGACAAGTCGCGCCCTGACGCATAGAGGGAATTTTTGCCATGGCCACTTGCTTATGATGATCGCAATCGGTACAGATTGTAATTCACTCTCAACACAGGGTCTTGAGTCAATGAGTTTGGTACATGTTGCCAGATTTCTTTCACCACGTTGGCGGCCACCTAATAAATGAATGACTTGGGCAGCGATAAGAGTTCCTCTTTGGTAAAACTGTCTAGTTGTTTTTTTTGCACACAAAGAACTTGCCGATGGCTTTGTCCGTAGCATTGCCTTTCTCCATGGTATCACGCGCTGTATATGTTTACACGTTGCTTGTAGAAATCTCACTGGCGTCATTCACAGGTAAATCTTGATTTTTAATTTTGTTTAACAACTCCCAACAGGCATGAGTGGTTAACCAATGAAAGAGATGCCACACATGGGCTAGGGCTGTATGGGTAATGTTGCCACAGGAACAAGTATCCATGAGCGTTTGCAGGGATGGGCAGCCCAACTCCATTTGGTCGATACATTGACAGTAAGACTGAAAAATGGTTGCAACCATTCACGTTTTTCATTACCTTTCACAAATACCACATTGGCCGAGGACAAGTGTGCTTTCATGACCACGTCCAAATATTTATAGGAAATGGTTCCTTGATTCCAGTCTAGTTGCTTATGATTTTCAATCCATTCGGTTTGTTTAGGGTCTTTTACACACAACAATTCAAAAGCATTGGGCGGTTTAAATATCAAATGCGTAGCTTGCGATGTCCAAAACGTGGTACAATCGATCATGGCCACTTATTTAAATATATTTTTTTTGTCACCAATTTTAAACCCTTGACAATCTACAATAAGTGTGCGCAAAATGTTGACGCTTGTCTGGACCAAGTTCAACTGACGACTGACTGACCATTGGACACTGAAGTGTGCCAATGACATGGACTTACCTGCCATGCTGGATTAAAAAAATTGAGATTAGGGTAGGACAGGAGAACATGAAAAATAATATTAACAATCACTTAAGTTTTTTTATTACATCATTTTATTGTCTTAACTCGTCTTACAGGCTTTTGTCATTTTGGGATAGGGACGATACCAACTGACACAACAATATTGTCTCTTGTGCTTGTAACGTCCATAACAGCGATGATGTCCCAATGTCTCTAAACTAGGTGTTTTTGACGGTGAGCTGCTCGCCGAAGCACCATGGACACCATACAGTCCACACGTATCGAAACTTGTTTTTTTTTAATCAATCAGAGGCACAAGTAAGGGATAGCTTGAATGACAGGGTATATTTCCCACCTCCATTCTGCACAGGTATGTGCAGGCGGGTGACCAGCGCTGATGTTCCTGCATGCCACTGGTCTCTGGTGATGGGACAAAAGGCACATTTCTCTTCATTTCTTGTTTTTAAATAATAGAATCCAGGGGCCGCCAAGGCTTGAGGGTTTATGAAAGGCACAGACCACGTTGCAAAAGTCTTGAAACGTTGTTCCTCAGAGTTTAAATTCATGGATGTGACGTCTCTTGATCCCTTAAAGCAAGACGTGACTGAGCGGCTTGACGTGGGTTGCCCTATTATTTATACACTCGTCATATGGTTGGACAGTGGATAATAGTTGACTTGTTTTTGACGAGTAATCAAACAGTAGGCCGACGTATTGGCTGGTACATTGCCATGCGTTTCAAAATCTAGTCGAATGTCAATGGATGGCTGGACAGACTCTTCCAGGTAAGAACAGTCAAAGAAAATCAGTGGCGCCCTTGCCTTAAACGCTTGGGGTAGCAGCATGGGGCTGTTCTATTTTTGATAATACGAACATCGAAATTTAGAAAACAAGTCGTACAGGGGACCAAACTTATTTTTTGAAAAATCCAAATCCAGTCCTCCACCAGCACACAACACCATTGAGGAAAAGACGTGCATTTCTCAATTGCAGGTGATCAAATTGCGTGGCATATTTGGTTTGTTGATACTTGCGATTCGTTTGAAAACCCACGATCACGTAGAGAGGTCTCTCTGTATAGCGAGCTGTTTTTACAGACCAACTGTGTGTGTTGGTGGTGGGCAATAGCCGATACCCATGGAGTGCCCAGCTTCTAAATTCCATGGGTAGAGAGCCATATCTCTCTTTACCATTTTGAGTATGTCAAGTTTTTTCCTATCGTCAAGTGTCACATGGGGCACTTTACATAGCATGCGTTGTAGTTGAATTTTTGAATCTATGGGGGCTTTGTCGGCTCCATTGAGTGCATTATTATCACTCGTGTCTCTCACCAAATAAAGCACCTGCCATGCGTTGACCACAATGCGCTGGTGATCTTCGGCAAAGCCTAAAATCTGTTTAAGAGGTAAATATCCAGTAAAGGTGCCATCGGTGTGTACCATCCAGTCATTGGCTGAGTCAGGACACCAACCCGCTATGCAAAGAGTTTTACCTTCTTCCTCACTGTAAGAGGGATATAGTTTCATGACACTAGAAATACCCACACTTCGAGTGCTATCCACCACGATATTATTAATGACATACCGCACCTCAGAAAACAGAAAGGCCAAACCATGTTTGGCCAACTTGGATGTGGTGGGTGTAGAGCCATCGGCTTTAGTCAGTCGACCTTCAATCTGAATAACACATTCATGCGGTAGGGTGTAAATATCTTGGTTGTTGATAACAAATTGAATTTCATCATTGTTATTGATTCCAGGTGTTTGAGCTAGATAGCAAAGGAGATCAATTCTTACCACCCCTGGCTGCTCCTCGATGTGGTTCGCTACCTCCAGGATAGAATTCATCATGGGGGTTGACGTGGTAACCCAAATGCTGCAAAATCTGCTTGTCTTGAGATGTTAACGTGTATTCACGTGGCAAACAACTAACACCATTCCTAGACGGCGTTGTTGATTTAAACACAAACTTCATAGTGGCTTTTGCACCAACTTGCAAGTCACTGGTGTAGTAGAATCTAGTTGAATGAGTTGTTGCTCTCTATTGATCAGTCTTAATGTTATATTACTAATACCATCGACAGCCACAGAATGAAAAAGCACCACTGGAGGGTTTTCATGAATAATATACCCATTGGGCGATGTCACAATAAAGTCATAAAGCGAATGTGATGGTTCTTCATTGGTGTATACTAGGCTAATAATATTACACGTCACCGACACATGATGGTCCTCAATGAATTTCACTTCATGGTCTGATTCATGTTTTTGTTGGGCTCCAACACGCGTGGTTTATATCCTAGTAATGGAGCAATGGAATCGGGGCGTGTTTTAAAGTCAATTTTGAATGAGGAGAAAATACTGCAGCGAGGAGTGTTGGTATTTCCTACAAGTTCCATCGAGAAATGAATTTAAACCATATTCATTGATCAACACCACATAAATGTGTTCATAAATATCATCGATCGTGCAGCCACCAGAGTTCAGGGTGAGCACACAATCATCATAGTAAAACTTGTGTTGACATTTTCACGTATGTTGAATATTCTATTGTATGTTTCAAGTGAAACAAGTCCTAAACCATAAGGTCTTTCACTCAATTCAATAGGCGGGTAAAAGTCTAGGCTGACTTCAGGTCCACGTCCATGCAGTGTAAACATCTTACTTTCCACTGACATACTGTTAACGTTTTTGCTTATGCTGTGTCTTATATAACAAAGTTAAACACAAACGTCCACACTGTTGGCTGTTAAACGTTTTCTCAAGTTTCACATTATAATATATCTTGATACTGTTTCTAAAATAGGTCACTAGTTCCATGGGCGGAGGCAAATTCCCAAAACTGTCAAAGTACCATACGATGGATCCCCCTATTACATAAGCCACATGATGCGTTCCTGTTCCTCGGTGGTAATCCAAATTGACAACAGCACATTCCTGTTTCCAGGGTCGTGGGGGTAATTGGTTTCGCATAAACACACATCGAAAATGAGAAAGCTTTAGTTGTTTAGCATAGCTTTTCACTTGTCCATGCGCCAGGGCATGTCTTGCTATGGCTGAGATTAAAAATGTTTTTTATTTTATTTCGAAATGCTGAAATTCCAAATCCTTGTTGATAAAAGGCTGGCTTTAAATTGGCATTTATAGCCCCCATAGCAATGGCTTCCATCGTTTAATTGTGTCGCTGACATTCTTTAAGTTGTCGCTTGCCCTGCTGTGGGGATTTGATGGTTTTCGCCACTGCACTGGCACCGCCCAAAAGTGAACCCAGAGCAGCCAGACCGGCAAATAATGCAGGTAAAAATCCTGCTGATTTGGGGATGGGAATCACTCGCCCTTGTTTTGAACCTTGTCGATGACGTTTTGGAATAACACGTCTCTGTGCTGCTCGAAGGGATTTTCTTTTGGTCAACACATTATTTTTTAATTTTTTCTTTCGCAAGGGCTTGTCCACGAATGTCTTAAACCCATGCTTTGCCATGGACAGGGTCTTATTTTTAGTCTTTTTAGTCGTTCTCACCACATACCATTGTTTCACCATTATGATGATGATGATGACCAACAACCTTTCACAAGAAAGTTTAAGTCACAACTAACGTCAGGTTGTTATTCCATGGCTGTATATTCCAATTCCACATAAAGTGGGAAATCGTTTATCGTTTTTCCCGCTTGCTTTTCATCCCATGACAATATGAGATGAAAGGATAATTCGTCACCTGCATTGACCATATCATTGTTATGGACCTACATCCTATGACCGTTTATCTGTATTTGTAAATGGATTTCATCAGGCAACGCGTATTTCATGTGAATGGTTCCATCATAGTGTAATCGATAGTGGTTTAAACCCGAAGCAAGCACATAGGTCAGGTGCTGGTCATGGACAAGCGGTAACTGGTTTCTGTCATTCACAGGTTTTTCATTAGTCAGATATACTAAAAATTCAGATGGCATAAAGTTATAAAGCCATTTCATTTCATAGGTCACGTAACGCTTGGTACAGACATCGTCTTCGTCTTGCGGGTCTTCCACGTGAATAATACGATGGTGATTAGCGGTATAGCCATTCACCGTAAGTTGAGGCACTTTGTCATAAAACTCATACACTTTGTTATCCACATACTTTTTCGTAGTAACATCTGTAGACACTTGAGGATGTTTTACATGGGTTAACCGCTTTCCCTTGAAGTCATAATCTCCCTGTTTAGCACGTGGCACTACTGACCTATCCACATAGTGTTTATTAGCAGGATCTGATTCTTGTTTAGGATCATGTATGGGAACAGACCTAGCTTTGGCCATGAGCGCACGTCCAAAGACATCCATCGTCAACCTGTAGTACCAGTCTACTGTTTCTATGACAAGGCTCGGTGCCATGCATATAGACAGCCTGCTAGCCTCTCTAAGTCTAAGTTGAAATGAAGATTATTAAGCAGCAAGTGTCATTCCCCGTGCGGGACATGGTTTCCCAACCTTGTCCCACATCACGTGAACAACGCCATGGTTCACTGTTTCCATCTTCCATTCGCTGCATCGTTGTGGGACCTTCCGGCTGTGGAAAGACCAATCTTTTGCTGACGCTCATCACAGTGCCCAATGATCTGCGTTTTCAAAATATTTTTTTTTTGTTGCAAAATCTCTCTACCAACCCCTCTACGTATTTCTGGATCAAGTTATGTCTGGATTAGAAAATGGGAATATGGGTTATTTTACATTTTCCATGCAAGAAAATGTTATTTCACCGGATGAGGTAAAGCCTGATTCACTCATTATTTTCGATGATGTATCCACTGAACGTCAAGGCATCATTCAAAGCTATTTCAGCATGGGTTGACACAAACATATCGATTGCTTCTATCTTGGACAAACGCATTCCAAATGTCCAAACAGTTGGTTCGTGACAATGCCAATGTCATTGTTTTATTTCGCCAGGACGAGAGGAATAGTCGTCACATTTATAATGGGCATGTGAATCCGGATATGACCTTTCAAATGTTTACTGAATTGTGTGCCAAGTGCTGGAACACTCAACGTCATGCCTGATTAGTGATTGACAAAGTGAACTCAACCAAGGACGGTATCGCTAAGGTTTTCAGCATTTTATCGCTATTTAAGGCACTGTCTCATTCTCTCTCAAGTCTTTTGTCAAGACACCATGGCGTTAGCAGAGAGTCAATTGAAAAAACATATTATTAGAGCTAAAAGTAATATTCGTCAAAAGTTTCATCAATTGAAATGATCATGTGCAGATCATGTTTATTCAACAACATTTAGCACCTCCGCTAAAAGCCATGTTGAAACCCTCTTTCAAGCCATCTGAAACGCTACCCACCGTTTCACAAGCCACTCAGACGCTACACGTGGACTCTGAGGAAGAGGAACCCGAACAGGAAGATTTGACTAGAATTAGCGAAGTTGAGGATGAGGAGGAAAAAGTGTTTACGCCTCAAAAAAAAGTCCTCACCCCTTGCAGAGTTTTTGAGAAAAAAGAAATCCTTGGCCATGGTTGAAACACGTTGCCCTTCCGGATTGTCACCGTTTTCACAACTCTTGGCCACCCCTCAAAATAAAGCTCAACTGAAAAATATTTTAGTCAATCATTATGGAGCAACACTGCAACCGTACCTCATTGATCTATTTATTGGAAACAGAGATACCACGTATGGTGTTCGCTTTGAGGATGATAATTTTAAAATTGGTGATTCATCCATTAAATTTGCTCGTACTAAAGCTGTCATTAAACATCAACTATAAATTAACGCCAGGAATGTTAAAGCTGCTCTTCTCTCGAACAACCTCTTCCCATGATTATACATGAGAGGACCTTGGTAAATATAAATCCATTTTATTGGACACCCATGCCCACAAAAGACACTATGATCCCGCTCAACAAGTGAATGCCAATATATCTCAAAGGTATAAAACCATCATTGCAAAAATAATTCCCACCAGTCAAAGTACTCGTCGTAAAGCATCCGCATCGGGAGTGACATTTAAACCATTAAAAGCCCTTGTGGATCTTACCTACTGGCACAATACCAATAAGATCGTCCAGCGGCTACAGATGTTGCATGCTTCACGTCAAGCTGGTCACACCGGTCACGATTGGGAAATTCATGAAATTGAACAAGTATTTCGAAATGCCAAAATTATTGTTTAAGCCCTCACCCATTAAAATGGGTATTGCCCACAGTAGTATACATTTCTATGCTTTGGATATTGCGTAATCGCGAGGAAATATTGCATCATCATGCGAGCGATCACGTGATATGTCTGCAGTGTTCGCGACAAAAAGTTTGTTTGACATAAATGAATGGTCTTGACCTGCTCTACCCCCACACCATATTTCAACTCTCTGAGACAAAACAAAATGTATTTTGAAAAATGCTCTCTATTTTGGAAACTATGAATTCCACAAAAAAAGTTTGTTTATCATAAATGAAATCTCTCTATCCCCTCTACCAGTAAACCAACTCTCAGGTCTATAGGACAAAAATGAAAAAAAAAATGTTCAAATGGGGTCTTGTTAGCGGAAAAGTTTAAGGTGTACTAACATTTGAATGAGACTGTATGGGTGCGGCGTGCATGGAGACTCATTTGGTTATCCACACGCTTTGCTTAGTGCTCTGCTTGTGTTAGCAGCAAGAAGAGATTGACCCTTGACCGCTTGAAGCGGATAACCTTTGCCCCGCGGCTGTTATCGTTCTTTGGCTAGCGCGAGCATGCTGAACGTGGGGGGTCCGGCTTGCTACTCCATATAGGACGTGCAGCTGTTAGTTAACATTTTTGTGTGCTTGCATTCTCTGTGGTCTCATTCTGCATAGACCGTTCTTTGACTGCATGAAATGAATATAGGCTTGTTTGCTTTAAATTCTTAGCCATCATTATTGAACTCTGGAATTATTTTAATGAGAGAACGAGTTTGGATATCAGTTCACAAACCTGCATTCATGTCATACGATTAAAGAGCTTTTTGCTTCTTTAAGTTTATACTATATAAGAGGAGATTACTATGGAGCAGTAGTTAGATATCACAATCAACATGAGTCTATGTGAAAGCTTAATACAAAAGTTGAAGAAACTGCAAGCAATCAAGTTGTTGGCAACTAGCGCCAGAATGCAAGGACTAAATTTCGTCATCAGTGCCACGAAAGTGGAGAAGGCTGCGTGGTATGATACACTGACAGCAAGTGAAAAGGAGATTTTTAATTGCGAGATTTTGGAGTTGGTGAGAGACCCGTGCCACGTTCAAGAGATTATTTTTAACGGGGTGACGGAAAATAATATAAATATAATTATTGAAAATCTCAGAGCGATCTGGTTAAGGCCACTCAACCTGCTTGATTTTCCTCCACTAGAGGACGAAGAGCATAAGCAAGGAGAACATCGAGTAGAAGAGGAAGAGGACGATGATGATGTTGAAATTATTTAAAAAGGACAGTGGGTGGAGAGAGTGATTTTTTTCAATGTATGTTTTTTTAATATATTTATTTTAATCATTGTGGTTTACATTAATTATATAATACGAAATAGTGAAAACAAAATGGTATGATCTTCGTTCTTAAAGTGGTAAGTAGTTCTTTTTTCCGCCCAAGATGCTGAGAATTGAAGATGCTGTCTGCAGAGTTGAATATGCTGGTGATCTTGTGTGGAAGGTAAGTACAATCATTCTTTTCTTTCGTGAGTGTGTTGGTTTTAGTGAGCAGAAAATATATAGAGACACATTAATAATAATAATAATAATAATAATATTTTTTACGATGAATTAAAATAAAATTACATTGTTTTAATTAGAATATGTTTTTGTTCGAAATCCAAGAGTTGTGAGTTGAATCGAATCCTAGCCAAGATACGAAGGCTTGGGTTCCTTTTCTACGTAGTACTTTGTCAACTAAGTAAATATTAGGATGTTTGGTTCGTTGTAACTCTGCTTCATAAAATGCCCCAAATATCGGCAAATTTTTATTATCTTTTAAAAGATTATGTTCGTGGATTAGTATTTTGAACTTTATAAATTGTAAATAATTCCGTAGTCCAATTAGCTTCGTACTCTTTGCTGAAATGTTTCTTGATTTTTCATATTCTTACAATGTCGCCAATTTTATATTTTGGTTTTCTTAAAGTTTCATTATATTGTGTTGGCAAGCGGGGTTGATTGTTTCTTTTTACATCAATAGATTTCATGCCAATGCTGCGATGTATTTTGTTATTATACTTTACTAATAACTCAGGCAAAATATTTACCCATCGGTATGAACCACGTGTTGTGAACTCTTTCCACATCGATTCCTTAAGAGTTCGATTAAATCTCTCTAGTACACTCGCTTTTATGGAGCTCCCAGTGGAATAATGCTTTAGATTTTGATTCTGAGACCATGTTTTGAATTCACTGTTATAAAATTCCGTTCCACGATCAGTGTGAAAATAATTGGGCAAACTTTTACTTTGAGAATAAACAAATTTTAAACTTTTTACAATCTCACTTCCTTTTCTGGTTTTAAGAGGAATTGCCCATGCATATTTTGAGTAAACGTCAATAATGGTTAATAAATATTTAAATCCATTATTCCATTTTGCAAGTTTTGACATGTCCACAAGATCAGCTTCATGGAGGTCAACGATTCCTTTGCTAATAACATGTCGTCTTTTAATTTTTTTTCTAAGAGGTGCATGAAGTTCTTTTGCAATTTCTCGTCTGATTTCGTTCATAGTTAATTTCTAAACAAAGATTTATAACATATTTTGCATTGTTTTACAAATGTTTGAATTTTTATTCAATATATCCTGCATTTCTTAGTTCTTCTTCAATTGCAAAGATTTCGCTGTCGAGTCCTGTGTGACCTGCAGCTTTCGATGCAATTAATTCTTGATACTAATTTGTTTGGTTCATTCCAATGGACAAATTCAATATTGTTTCCTCCTTCGAATTTCCAAATGGCTTGTGGTGTGATGTGTTTCTTTTGGCCATATCCAGTATGCATCGTAGTATTTGCTTCTTCATTCTCATCTGTTGTTTTTATAATTCTATCTATGTCTTCAGTAAGAAGGGGTTCGATTATATTTTTATACTTATGAGATTGTGTTCCTCTCGGAGCTGCATTGCTTGCATTATTTTCTTTGTGCACGTTTGAAACATTTAATAATTTCAAATAAGAACTTAAATCACTCCTATCGATTAGAGAGTGATCTGGTACTTTCCTTTGAATCAATTCAAGTTGACCTTCTGTTATAGGAAATTTTTCACCACCAACTTTTATCCACTTTTTATCAAAGAAAACTCGTTCACGTCCCAAGTATTGTTTATCATTTCTTATCGTTATACCAAATGTTCTATCCACGTTTTGTTTAATGAACGGATCAAAGTAGCGGTTAAGTAGTGTAATTATTTTGATGCTATCTCCATCTTCTTCGTCTGAAGTAGCAGTTGATTCAGAATCATCATATTTTTTTATTCTTTTTTGATTTTATTCTTTTTAGTTGACATTGTATTAGCAATAGCTACAAGCTGATTTAATGAATTTGTTACTGGTTTAAACTTACTCTCTATATCTAATTCTTGACGTCTAACATCATTTTGAAGTGAAAGATACTTGTCCTTAACATCTTTTTTTAAGCGAGAAAGTTTATCCTTTACTCGACTTTCTGCTTTAATCTTCAAGCTCTTCTCCATGACTAAACTAAAATTGTAGTTGTTTTACTTATTTATAGTATATTCAAAATCAATTTGAAGAGGAAGATCATTGGTTTTATGTTTCTCAGGGTCTCTAAGTCGAAACTGTATTTCATCTTGTTCTTCAACTACAATGTCACTGCCATCCAGTTCAATCTCTTGACGTATATTTAAAATTGCATACACAATTGGAGATCTTGGTGAAACAAAAATTGGTTTTAATATACCTTTATAGGGAAGTTGGTATTTTATATTATGATTATGAAGCGTGTATACCGGTGAATGGATTGATGGTGTGATGGAGAATTTCAGAATAAATTTCGATAAGTTCTTTTTCTTTACTTCATCTTGTAATATACCATATTCTTCTTTGGATGCGGTAAAACTTTCAAGTGGTTATTTGTTAACCAAATGCTCAATTTTTTCTAGTTCAGTTTTTACCTTGTTATATTCATCTTTGGATGCAGCAGCGTAACTTTCAAGTTCTTCTTTTTTAACAATATTTAGATTGTTAGCAACACCCTCAATACGAGTTTGTAAATTGCTTAAAATTTCTTTTAGTTGATTAACTTAAGTTCGTGAAGCAGCATAGTGTTCTACAAACCGTTTATTTGTCACATCTTGGTCGTTAACAGGAAACTCGACACTTGTTTGTTTTTGACGTTGTAGATTGTTTACAGTCTGTTTCATTTTTAGCCTACTTTCGATTTTTGCAAAAATGAAAGTAGACTTATGAGATCACTACAGGGCGAAAAAAATGTGTGTCTGTCTGTGTGTGTGTATGTGTGTGAGTCTGTGTGTGAGTGTGTGAGTGTGTGTACTCTGAATGTCTGTCCCACCTATCAATTCGAACACGGTTAAACCGAATTGAACGAAATTTGGTACAGAGGTAGCACTGGCAAAGGGCACCTCAGTGTCATGTTTTATACTGCCGCCATCTCTACCAAAAGGTAATGGCAGCCAATCGAATGGTCAAAACTTAATAATGCATTACGACCAAACTAATCATCGGATCTTTACCTAATTTGGTAACAACCTACCTTCATATGGGACGCGTCTTGTGCCCAAACTACAAGGTCATCAAACGTACCATTTCAGGATGGCGGCCGTGAGAATTATGCAAAATTTATAATCCATAACATGGGTCCCACCAGTTCCGATTATCGAACCAAGAATCGTTTAATCTGTTCTAAGCGACGTGGTTCGTTCGAAATAAAAAGTTTATATTGTAATATTATAATCTAGAAGTGACTTTAAAAATCTGAATCGTCTCGGCTATTTGACAAGATGGCAGCTGATCTCTCGTTCTGACCTATATTTTACTAATTTCAGTATGTTGCATGCAATATAACCTACTGATAAAAATTATATGAACTTAATATGAAATGAACTCGGCTTGAAATATACTCCAGTGAAGAAATCTTCAGTCCAAGTGATTATTTGCTAATACAGTACGTTATATGTATTTAATCGATAACGCGTGAGTTATGAGTGTACGATTGGCTGTGTGGTTAGAGCTCCCGTCTCTCATGTGGCTGGCCGGGGTTCAAATCCTATCAGAGTAGAACATTTTTGCTTGATTTTATTATATTTATTGTTTCTTGAGTACTGAGGCGTTATAAAATAAAGCGTTATATGGTGCGTTTTGCAATGGAAATTATATATTAAAAAAACGACATTCTCCACCGGAGTGACATCTACCAGCCTTCAGTTGTACTATGCAGAAACTATAGATTCGAGCAGCGCTCTATACCGGCCAGTTAGTGAACCCAGTCTTAACGACTGCTAGGAGAAATAATACAGTAACATTCGTTTATTCCCTGTGCACATCGAACCAAGAATCGTTTAATCTGTTCTAAGCGATGTGGTTCGTTCGAAATTAAAAGTTAATATTGTAATATTATAATCTAGAAGTGACTTTAAAAATCTGAATCGTCTCGGCTATTTGACAAGATGGCAGCTGATCTCTCGTTCTGACCTATATTTTACTAATTTCAGTATGTTGCATGCAATATAACCTACTGATAAAAATTATATGAACTTAATATGAAATTAACTCGGTTTGAAATATACTCCAGTGAAGAAATCTTCAGTCCAAGTGATTATTTGCTAATACAGTACGTTATATGTATTTAATCGATAACGCGTGAGTTATGAGTGTACGATTGGCTGTGTGGTTAGAGCTCCCGTCTCTCATGTGGCTGGCCGGGGTTCAAATCCTATCAGAGTAGAACATTTTTGCTTGATTTTTTTTTATATTTTTTGTTTCTTGAGTAATGAGGCGTTATAAAATAAAGCGTTATATGGTGCGTTTTGCAATGGAAATTATATATAAAAAAACGACATTCTCCACCGGAGTGACATCTACCAGTCTTCAGTTGTACTATGCAGAAACTATAGATTCGAGCAGCGCTCTATACCAGCCAGTTAGTGAACCCAGTTTTAACGACTGCTAGGAGTAATAATACAGTAACATTCGTTTATTCCTTGTGCACATCGAACCAAGAATCGTTTAATCTGTTCTAAGCGACGTGGGTCGTTCGAAATTAAAAGTTTATATTGTAATATTATAATCTAGAAGTGACTTTAAAAATCTGAATCGTCTCGGCTATTTGACAAGATGGCAGCTGATATCTCGTTCTGACCTACATTTTACTAATTTCAGTATGTTGCATGCAATATACCCTACTGATAAAAATTATATGAACTTAATATGAAATGAACTCGGTTTGAAATACACTCCAGTGAAGAAATCTTCAGTCCAAGTGATTATTTGCTAATACAGTACGTTATATATATTTGATCGATAACGCGTGAGTTATGAGTGTACGATTGGCTGTGTGGTTAGAGCTCCCGTCTCTCATGTGGCTGGCCGGGGTTCAAATCCTATCAGAGTAGAACTTTTTTGCTTGATTTATTTATATTAATTGTTTCTTGAGTACTGAGACGTTATAAAATAAAGCGTTATATGGTGCGTTTTGCAATGGAAATTATATATTACAAAAAACGACATTCTCCACCGGAGTGACATCTACCAGCCGTCAGTTGTACTATGCAGAAACTATAGATTCGAGCAGCGCTCTATACCGGCCAGTTAGTGAACCCAGTCTTAACGACTGCTAGGAGTAATAATACAGTAACATTCGTTTATTCCTTGTGCACAGAGGCGTTGTTGATGACCTCAAAACTTGCAATATGGATGATTTGGAGATGGATTATTTTGTTATACCGTGTATTTAAGATTAGCCTATAAATTAACGGGCTGCGAAGTTACTTCACTTAGTCCTATATCATTCGTATACGACACAGAACAATAATGTGACGTCAGTTTCTGATCTGCTCTGATTGGCTATCAAATTGCTGCAGTCGGGTAGTTGGCAGTCAAGGATAAAATTCGCGATTGCCAACTGCCAGCTACCAAATGCAACTTCATGTTGTATATGGTGCCTATAGTATACACGGAGTCGATCGCGACTGTCGACCGAGGACTACCAACTACGGACTGCCGACTTCGCATTGTAGATGGGCCTTATTAGAGCAACGAAGTTTCAATTATTGTAAGTAGTTGGTGTTTGGAGTGTTTGCTGATGAAATTGCAAAATGCTGGGGTAAATTATAAACTATGGTTTGAACGCCACTGTTCAAATCCTGTGTGCCAATTTGCACTTCAAATAGGAAGAAATTAGGAGATGATAAGGACAGAGAGTTATAACTATACCCATACATTTAGGAGAAAGTAGGCTATATGTTCTTTCCCGAACATCTTGTTTCAAATTAATCTCGTGAAGCGGCATATTGTTCAACAAACGTCTTATTTGCAACATCGTTATCGTATATGGGATTGTTTACGTGAGTAATTCGTCTACTCATCATATTTGAAGTCCCACCATCGTCTACGTTTAAGAAGTTTTGTTTATTAAATGTAGTGATTAAGTCTTCTAGATCTTTTCGAGAAGCAGCAAAGTTTTCTAAATAATATTTCTTTATTACATCTAACGAATCGATTGGTTGAGATATGTTTGTTATTCTTTTATTTAACATATATACAGTTTCATCATCTTTGTTTATATTCAAAAGAGATTTTTAATTTCATCGAGTTCTTTTGTTACATGAGTTTTAAGAAAATAATACGATACCGCATCTTGATTTTGCATTGGATCTTTAACATTTCTTATTCTTTTGTTACCAAAGTCGAGACTACCATCATCAAACGAAAAGTGATCTTCTGAAAAATCGCTCACTAAACCATGAATGAATTCTACTCGTTGTAACACTTCGGGTAATAGGTTTTCCAGATATTTTTTATATTCGATGTATGATGCTGCATTGCAATAAGGTTTACTGCATCATTTGCAGATGATGATAAAGCTAAGCCTGTGAGACGTTTGTTTTCAAAGTCAAGTTGTTGTTTCTCTATTTTACAAATTGAAAAAGTTAAGCATTTAAGGTCGATAATGTCTCGTTGTATGTCTTCTTTAGACTCAATTTTATTTAGCTCATTCAATAACTTCAGTACATAACCTTTGTTGCAAGCATCTTCAACATGTATGGGCGTTCCAACATCTTTTAAGCGATTGCCGTTAATACTTAGATGCCCATCGCTTGTTGTTGTTACTTGATTTCCATATTGCAGTAGCTTATCATCAACATACGATTTAGTTGCAATATCATGGCGTGAAGTTGGTGGTCTGATAGGCAGGTTATTGATTTTGTTAAACGATGTCATAGATAGGTTGTTATCCACACAAAGTGTATAACGCGAATGCGCATTTTGCTCTTTTGAACTATTATTTATAACTGAAAATAAACATCAAATCCATTGCGATATCGACCATTTTGTAAATCGCTATCTTTATCGATAACCAAAAAGCCAAACTTAGAGTTTTGCCAACCATAAGAACAAGTATCGAAGAACTGATCATAGCTCATATCTGTATTTACATGATCGTTATATACATGACGCAATTTTTTTCCTTCTTGTTTAAAAAGTATAATAAAATAGCGTTTTCTCAGATGTTAAGGTATACAAGAATATGTTTGACAAAGATAAAATACGTCAACATCGTGATGACGACCTCTACTGAAATAATCTTTCATGTGTTGTTGTTTATTGCTGGCTACATCATCAAAAACAAATATAGAGTATTTTCTAGCCATTTCTGGAGGCATAACTTCATCATTATCAGAAAAAAATCACTTTTTATTTCTTTTATAGAGTCCAGAAACTTTTTTAATTCAACATACTTACTTTGAGCAAGTGATTTAGAATAAAAATAAATGTTTTCAAAACGAACTCCATTTTTGTGACATAATAAATTTATCATTACGTTTGTTTTGCCACAGTTCGATGGACCGCAAATGATACATCGAATAGTGTTCGGTAGTAAAACACTATGCTTTCTTTTTTCACTTTTACTCTGGTTTTCACCATTAGTAAATGAAATTACTGGTAGAGTGTTTGACTGCTTAACAAACTTCAGCATGTCAACGTTTACGTCTGAGAATGCACACTCCACAAAAAATCACATCACATCAACATATATTGTTTCCACACGTATCATAACTTGTATTATATGGAATAATAGTAGGATTTTCAGGATTTAAATCAACGTTGCCGACGTAAAACCCTCTTAAATATGGACAATATGGTGCCCATTTTTTTTTGATCATTTAAAGGAATATCGTTTTCTCTCCAATTTTCAATTTCAATCTTACAGAATATACATTTCACCTTATCACCATGACCGGTATAATAAAATCCTGCTGATGCTAAACAAAATTCGTTTGGACAGGGAAGAGGCCAATTTTGAAAAGTTTTAAGTCTTTCATATTCAGATTTTAATTCTATGCTAGGAGAAATATTGTTTACGTAAGGGCAAGAAAAAGCCCATTTCTTATGGTCTTCAAACGGATCATCATCTTATTCCCAATAACTAAGTTGCAGATTACAGAAAGCACACCTGACCATATCCTTATATCCATAATAGTAAAATCCTGCAGCTGCTAACCATGCAGTGTTCGTAAAACTGTCCGAAGACCAGTTCTTAAATGTTTTTAGCCGATCTCTTTCACATTTTAAATTAATTCCTTTTTGACTCAATATCATTTGCATTAACTGTTTCTTGGAATACTTTACACAATTAAAATACTTCATGAAGATGCTTTACTTCACAAAAAAAAAAAGATGTTCCCCACACGAAGCTAAATGTGAACTGATATGAATCAACAAAATACGCTGGCTAATATGCAAGATTTGCGTGTGTTGGGTTGGCCGAACGGTCTAAGGCGTTAGACTTAAGATCTAATTTTCAGAAATTGAAAGCGAGGGTTCGAATCCCTCACCTGATAATATTATTTTATATACATGTGGAGTGAGGAGGTGTTTGATCACTAAAGAAACTTTAATATGAAGTGGTACAAAGACCTTTTCTTCTTTATTCTTTTAGAATTACAATTAATACAATTTTAATTCTTTTGTATGAGTGTTGAATTAATCTCATTCTTTTAGTTGTCCTGATGAGTGTGTGTTGAGATGATCTTGTTCTTTTAGTTGTCCAGATGTTTATTTTCTGTAGACAAAAAAATACACTGTGTTAAAAAAGCAAACAAGAACAAAATATGTATAGGTGTCAACAACACT
Organism: Meconema thalassinum; assembly: GCA_946902985.2. Classification (NCBI taxonomy): domain Eukaryota; kingdom Metazoa; phylum Arthropoda; class Insecta; order Orthoptera; family Tettigoniidae; genus Meconema; species Meconema thalassinum. The sequence goes on from OX336395.1 coordinate 244,063,095, forward strand.
AGTAGATTTAAAGAATTACCTTTTATAGATAGCGATTACAGTTATCACATTTGCAGCGAAGATCAAACAGTTGAAATTTTCTTTTTAGATGATCTGGTAGATGTTTCCACTGCAGACGAATTCTTTGTGGCTCATAAATAGTCAGTATGTTTATAGGAAAGTAGTTCCAATCAAACTTATTAAAACCTTGAAGTCCATTGTTTCGAAACTTGTTTATTATCGAACACACGATTTTCATGATGCCATCAGAAGAATTTAACCAATGTTGAACAGCATTGACATTAAATTTAGCACAACTATTGCTTCCTATTGCAAGAGATGGTAAATGTTTTGGACAATCTGTAGGTAAACGTTGGCTATGCTTCAACATTAGATCTGACATTCCATCAATCGTATTAAGATCGATTAATGACCCTGGGGAAAGTGTTTTTAGTGCAAACAAAGAAAATTCTTGTGGCAAATTATACACAACTAAATATTCATATTTATTTTTAATATAGTATAAAAAAAAGAAGAAAGAGTTTTTTCACAATACGCTGCGACCCATGTGAAAACAGGACTGAATGAAGGTATATTGCTGTTATTTAACATACAGTAAGCAAGTTCCAAACTGCCGTTTGGTAGCTTGCGAATGTCTGCATCTATTGGCTGCTTTTTATTCCACGTGCCAGCATCAGTAGAAGGAGAGTTTGTTGTTGTCAATTCCATGATTGCAACTAAAGTGAGAATACTTCTTTACTTGCTTGCTTATAACTTAGAAAATATTGGTTTAGATAATTACTTCATTAGTTATAGGTCTGTAAGATATTTGACGATCATGAATAAGAACACAATAAAGAGTTGTAACTTCAGGTATATTCTCACTTGTCTCGATTTCAATTCGCACATCAACTGAAGATGTCTTCACTGCCTCCACTTGTTCAAGGCAATTAATTACAATAATCAGGGGCATGGTGGCTCAGCGGTCTAGCTGTATGCCTCTCACCAAGGCGGTCCGGGTTCGATTCCTGGTCAATGCATGTGAGATTTTCGAAGTAAAATGCCATGTCCTGTGGTTCGGATTCCACGTAAAAAGTAGGTCCCATGGCTCATAATCACAAGATTCACGGTCACGTAAAACTACAATCTTCTTTTAATTACAATAATCGGACAATGAGACTTAAATTCATCTCGTGAAACTAGAGTCTCTGAACGAAAATCATCGATCTGATAATATACATTACGAAATTTAACAAACATGTCATACAATTCGCTGTAGTCATTTATAGCAATTTCAGAAGTTGGCATTTCATAGGGATAAAAAATTGAATTTAAAAAAACTCTTATAGATTTAATGTTACAATGGTCAAAATAGGAAGAGCACGTATTTAGTACATTTCTTTTAGTTTGAAAACCTAATAAAAATTGACGTGGTTTTTGAGTTTCAGAAGTTGTCATTACAGTCCAACTATATTTAGTTGTTCTAGGAAGAGATGGCAAGACATGAAAATCCCATGATCGAAAACCAACCTGAATGGGAATATTTTTCTGCATTAGTTTTAATCTTTTAATTTGTTCTTCGTCCGATAATAATAAAACGGGAATTTTTAGATAAACTTTAAATAACTTGACCTTAGAAAGATCATTTTCGGTTGCAGATTGCAACGCACGGGCGTCACTCGACGATCGGAGAAGTATTAGCTCATGCTTGCAGTTTAAAATCGGCTTTCTATAATCCTCTGCTAAACCTAACAGGTTGCTTAAAGGAAGTATTACATGGAAACGTTTTGTGATACTATCAACAATATTTGCTTCACTTGCTGGTGTTGTTAAAGAGGGAAAATAACCAGCATTTTGTAAAGCTGTATATTCGTTTTTTGAATATGATGCAAAGGTTTTTATAGAACTTGTTATACCTAGATGGCGTGTACGATCAATTTCTTTACCATTTAACGTAACGCGAATTTCGCTAAAAAGATAAGCCCCAAAATTTTGCCAGGATGTGCTGTAGTAGAAGCAGCCGGATTTACGTTAGAAGTAATAATTTGTCCTTATAAGTGAAGAACACCTTCTGATAATAAAACTATGTTTTCTTCATTTTGTATTGGTATTCGAATTTCATCATTATTTTCGAATTTATTAGCTGAATAAGGTTGGTAAACTCTTTCTTCTCGTCGCACAACTCTGTTGTTAACCTCTCTTATTTCCGTTATGTTAAACATGTTAACAGCTTCAAATATAGATAGAAACTAAATAAGATTAACAATTGCATATATATTTATATTGAAATTAAAGTACGCGATAACCTAAAGACTGTAAGAAATGTTTGTTGTTACTCGATAACTGTTTCTTAGATTTTAAGGTGTGATGGCGTTGTTGTTTGTTTGTTTTTTTAGAAATTTTAGCTGATTGATTTATATTTCTTTTTCGAATCAGAGTTGACTTCTTTTTTTCAAACTTTGAGTATTATATAGTATAACCATATTTGTGAATGTTTTCTAGTAGCTTACTCAAGTAGAATGAAAATATAACAGTATTTCATTACTTTATATAGCAAGATATCGTGCTGGACGAATAATTAATTCTACAGTTAAATCTTCATCTTGCAAATCAATGAGCTGTTGAGATGATCTTCAAGTTGCACAGATACAAGTTGAATAACCTTGCTGTTCATAGGCAAAAAATGTATTGTTGTTGGTTGTACAACAATCGGATAACCAGCAGGAACATGAGCTTTAAAATTAAATAAAGAGTGTGTTGGTTTATGGTTCAATTAAGAACTCGTACCAAGCACAAGGTTGCAACATACTCGAATACTATTAACAGTGATAATTTTAATCATATATTCAGAATGATGAGTTGTGTTTGCCTCGAACTTTTTATGAGAAAATCCTAACAAATCTGCAATAGAATCTGCAACACCAAAATATATAGCAAAGTTTTTCGAATATAGTTTACAATTAGAGAACACTTTATCATAATTAATATAAATATATGAAGGAAATTTGTCTTTTTCGCGTAATAAAACTGATAATAAATGTGCTAGTAATAATTCATTAATCTTTGCACTTAATTGTTGAAACGTATAGCTAGCATCAGGTATTATTAAAATTGTTGTATCCACATCGTTCATCTTTATGGCTAAAACGTTATTATTTTCGTTAATTTTTACTTCACTTTCGATTCTATTTAGATCAATCTCAATTTATTTTTTATTCTCTTTAGGGTAAACTTTCTTTTCAATATCTAAAGCCTCTGCTACACTGTTGGGTACACTAAAATCAATATTAAACGGAGAAGACAAAACAAGACGGTTGCGTCCTTTTCCATTTATATCCTCTTCCAAATAAAGATTTGTTTTTTGTATATGATTTGTTATAAGTTTCGACAATAAGTAACTAAGTAAATAAGATAACTAAGTAAATCATCAAATGTTGAGGCTAGATCTTCAAATTCATAAATACCTGGTGGTACCACTAAATCAATTGATAACAAAAATTTAGTAAAATGAATGCGAAATTTATTATTTCGATTGGTAACATTTCGAATAGAATTAGATGTATACAATCCTGCAAGTCCTATTTCAAAAAACTCTGCTCCTACAAGATGAAGCGGGTTCTCCAATGTAACAAGAATCTTTGAGCCTTTACCTTCAAGAGTTATCCGTCTTTCGAAAGCCATCTTTGAAATGTTTAAAGACTGTCTGTGTTTCCCTTATTTATACAATACAAGAAGACTAAACATAAATGTCCACAAATCGAAGAAGTAATTGATTGATATGAATGAAAATTATATTGTAGATAACAATTTTTAAGATATGTTAAAATTTCTAATGGCAGTCTTAAATTACCGATACTATCAAAATAATGCACGTATTTACCTCGTTTACTGAAAGCCACCCAATGTGAACCAGATTTAACCATCGGTTCAAGGTTAACAATACAGTTTTCATTTTTTCGAGGATGTCTTGGTAACGTATCTCGCATAATGACTCCTCGAAAATTTGGAATCTGTAATTGATGTGCGTATTTAGCTAAATCGAAATTACTTAATGCTTTATTTGGTATTTGGTTAATTATCTTTTGTATGCAGGAGAATTAAATAAATATCTTGACCTGCTTTTCCTCGCATATCTTCTATCATTCGATTGTGTCTTTTCATTTCTTTTAATTCTTCTTGTGCAGCTTTCACTTTGTTTATAGCAGACGCTACCCCGGCTGCTCCGCCTGCTAGGCCCCCAAGCCCGACAAGGCTGCAAATATCGGAAGTAGGGGTAAAATACCACCTTGCTTTTTCGATGCTCTTTTTTTTAATCTTTTCTTTTTTTTTATATTTAATTTTCGTTTACCTCCACCAAGCTTAGACTTAGCTTTCATTATGCCACTGACTGTTAGTGCAGCCGCCCTCTCTCATAATGATGCGTCACGAGATTTTACACGAGACCAAGCTTTTGAAGCTAAAATTTCATCAGCCTCTCTTCTCTTGTTTGAATCTTTATGATTTGCGTAAGCAATGTCGTGATCTTTGCACGCTTTATCTGATATATTTATTCCTGGATCACCACGGCTCAATCGCTTTTCTAATTTTGTTCCTGGTCCACAATATTCATATCCCGGAATGTGTAATTCCACAGGTAAATTATCAATAGTTTTATTAAGTACACGACTAATTAATGATCCACTTCCTGATCGTTTATATTGAGTGGCAGAGTTGCTCCTCTTACAACGCACAAATACTAAATGATAAGTAATATACTGTAATAATATATATTTATCAGGAAAATGGGAATGGTGGGGGGAGGAGTTGTTAATAATACACACAAAATTTGGGTTATTATTTATTCTCTTTTTCATAAGCAAAGGAACACACAAAAATTAGTATTATTAACATAATAAAAGTGTGTGTGTGAAAGAAATAAAGTAAGTAAGAGAGATGAAGTGCTTTAATCTCGAATTTGTTTCTAATCATTTTTCAGAGAAAAATGACCAAACGGTAAAGTAACAATTCCGTTTTCAGTTATGTGTCTTTTATCATCGTTTGATGAAATCGCCAACTTATTTTGCCGAACAGTAAATACAGAATGAGATTTTGAAATTATACAAACTTGAACTTTGTATAACTTTACTCACGCTCTTCTTAATGCCTTTAGTCTTACACAAGCTATTCATTTCATCACACAATTTTATTGCATACATTTTGGGTCTTAACCCCACAAATTCTTCAACAATCCTCCCAGCATGTTCATCTTTCATTAAACCAATTTCACCTTTATTTTGTCTGACAATGCCAAAAGGATTGTTTGTTTCATAGTTTCCAGTATCAAACAAATTTGAATGCTGTTTTATGAACTCATAAATATCACAATAGAATATATACAAAAAACTATCTGTGTCTGTGTATTACAACCTCACATTTGATTCAGGATTTGCTAAAATAACATTGTAATGAAAGTCATTCATTTTACATTTAGACAAATCTAATATAGATGCACCAACATATACTGGTTGATTGTGAAAAAACATTAGTCTGCTCATCTCAATGACCATACATTGTTCATTGAATATAATTCTATGTTTAAAATTAGCCATAGCTATTAAAGACTTAGCACCACAGGCTCCATGCCATTTGGTAACCCATTTGATGTCCCTTAACTTCCTCACATTCATCAGTGAACGACCAAAAATTGCATTATTCATCAATTTATATTAAAAAATCAAAATCTTTTTTGCCTGTTTTCGTTTCTCTGTGTTCATATCAATATATGGTTTTAGCCATTGACTCTGATTGAATTCGATTATTCTGTGAATACGTTCTAATTTCATTCCTAGTTGAATACATTGCTTTAACATTCTATAATGCAAAACATAACGTTCTTTATTATCTAGGGTAGCCATTAGCTTTGTCAACTTCTCTGGACATAGAGGGTAATCTGAATGTTTGTCATGTAACTCTTGGGGATAACTCAAATCTATTTCCAAGATATATCCGATTTCTGAAGTATCATCAATATTTAAAACATTACACCCTTCAACATTTGCAACCCATTTAAAGCCATCTGTTGGAAGATATTCCATCATAGCATATCCATATAAATTATTAACATCAATGTACATTATGTAGGACTCTTGTTTTTTCTCATCATAAGTTTTCATATACTTATTATTAGCAAATGCATGTCGTGTTATACACTGAACATTTCCTCCTCGAATAGATCGTTCAAAGAAGTGTAACATATCAATATCTTGAAGCAATTCAAGTTGAACATTTGTTATCTTTTTCATTGCACACCAAGACATAGATGGAGCAGTGTAGAAATGAGCTGCATCAATGCCATACGTCTCCATGCCATTCGATCTAAAATTTTCAAAGACATCTGCCAAAAGAAGTGTGTCTACTTTTAAATACAAATCGGCGTATTCTCCTAATGTTTGACAGGAAAACGTTTCCCACACCGATTGAGCAAACTCATACTCCTCGTTCGATATTGTTTGATTATAAAGACTGCTATAAAACTTGGATATTTCAGGTAATTTAGTTTCGTTAAGTACATCCATACTTGTGACGTATTCATATGGAAACACGCCTTTTCTCGCAGTAAGTCGAAACTGTGCATCATCATTAAAATAACGTCTAGTTATTTGCTTTGAATCTTCACTTAACAAAGATGAACATTGATCTAGTGAACAGGACAAGAAATTATATGTATCGATAAATCTGAACTGAATGAATCCATTCATAACCCGTACATACTTTGTAAACCCTTTATAACGTTCCATATTCATTGCTAACAAACTTATATGACCAGGATTATATAACACCTCACCATCTTGTTTCTCACAAATTTCTTTAATTATAAAATGTCCAACATACGCCGTTAGATTATGAAATGCTATAGGCAGAACCTTTGTTACTTTGTAATTTAAATTACAACTATTATGTGCGCTTCCTCTATATTTTCCAGTTATATGACAATGATCGCGTACTTTGAGTTAATTATCTGCAATCGGTTTCTCGCAAATATGACAAATTTTACTTACCAAAAATAATCTTTCTTCATTTTCCGTCATCTTTAACATCGGTTTAGCTGATAAATAATATGTTTGAAGTTTATCGACAATACTATAAAGTTCCTTCACAAACAATTCTATGCAATTATTTCCCCTAAAGAGTTTAAAACTGCACAAATCACTATCAAAATTACAATGAAGGTATAAAGAAATGCTGTAAGGAATATGTTTATGGGTTAATGTAGAGTTAAGAATGTTACTATTTGGAAAACAATAGGAAATAGGAGACAAAACGCATTCAGTGTTTGCATAAATTATAAATGAAACTGTATCTTTAAATTTAAATTCTGTAAAAAACCAAATCGTTGTTCGTCAGTTGGCAATATGCTTTTTGCAACAGGAAACTGTTTATAATCTGCAAAGTGAACATTTAACTCATCCTCAAGAAAATAATATGACAACCAACGTCTACATATATAAATCCGTCTACAATTGCTAGTGACGCTTGAACGCACAAGGCGAGCGAGATTTCTAATTAAACAAAAGTGATAACTTTCACTGTTTCCAAACTGCAACATCAATAAGTCCACACTCCTTTCATATACTTTATCTGATACATACAAAGGTACAATAGTAAATGTTTTTTTCCTTTTACTTCGTTTGTTCCCATACACACCCAATTGTTTTCATCATATTGTGCTCCATACACATTCACAGAAATATTGTTTTGATTTTCAAACTTGTTTAAATATTTAATTTGCATTGGAATTGGAATATCATCTAAATTTAAAACATCTCTGCAATTAGGATAGGAAGAAAGATGATTCACGTTTCGCGTTTTTGGATACAAACCAGCAACCACACTCCACGCAAAACAAGCTTCCTTTGTATCATACTAATTTAGCACTGCATGTTTATTGACTATTACATCAGGCAATCTATTAGTATTGGACATTCCTACTTGAAATCCAACATTAATTTATATTAATTCTCAAACTATGAATTTTTTCTAAAGCCCACCCAGAGTCATTTGCTTCAAATTCGCTCATTTTTGTCAATGTACCTTCAATGATATGATTATTATAACATTCATTTACATCCGTATACTCGAAAACTACTTTATTTTTGGCAGTAAAATATTTTGTTTCTGATATGTCGCGAAGCACATACTGTGCACACAAAACTGAATTCACCTTTAAAGCATGCACAGTTAACGCTTTCTTAACATACTTTGTAAACCAAATATTAGCATTTGCTAAAAATTCGCGAGGATCCAAAAACTCATTCTTAACATTTGAAACTGCAAGTGTGTACACTCTAGAATTGAATGCCGTTTCAATTAACTCACAGCTTAAGAAAGATTCATCCTTTATTTGAAGTGTAATTTCTTCACAATTCACAGCTTGTTGCAATATGTGGTTGCTAATAACTCTCCAACATTCAATCAACTCATCACTGTTCTCAATCAAGTCCATTTGAGTGTATTCCCAGATTTGGTATGATATTGAAATAGCACCGTTTAGTTCACTTCTAAAATTAGAAACACTTTCAAATGCATTGTCCAATTCGTTTCTTATATTTTCACTGTTATTATTATGTATTACAATATCAACCTTTCTACGTTTGCTAGGAGGTGTTGCCATTGTTGTCTAAGCAAGTGTCTAATTTGCACTGTTGTTAATACACCACCAGCAGTTGCTGTAACATCGGCTCACCATAAACCTATAATATTTTAAAGTGTATTCAAGCCATTGAGATAAATTACTGCTTGTAATCTCCAGTGAACAATGAATGGCTTTAAAGGGAAATTCGTCCTGAAGTTTACCAAGCAATTTGTTTCTATACTCATTCAATTTTGTTACTTCAAAGCAAGTCATGGAAAATTCAATTTTGTAAACCTCATCAAATGTATTGTATCCGAAGAAACAAATAAAATGTTCATCTTCACATAATTCTTGTAACAAATATCTTAGAACTGTTTCTGTCACCTCTCGCTGACTATCATATGATTTGCTAACATTAGTAACGTAGACTGAAAATGTCGAAATTCCACTCGAAGGTGTCCATTTGTTAAAACAAGCTTCTTTCTCATTATGACTCATCTCATTATCATCTTCTTCTCCTTCTTCTTCCTCTTCAGACTGATGAAAGCATACACGATGATACTCTATTACCGGTTGCGATCGATGTTTAGTTCCACTCAGAAAATTAACAGTTTTCCACTTCATTTTGCTGTTCCTTTTATTAGTTTTTAGATAATCTGAAAAAAATTAAACAAATTAAGAAATAATAAGCAACTAAATATATATAATTCGTTATATCAATCAATACATATATAATCCGCATATATATACTCTCCAAAAATTTACAGTTTTAAAACAACTTGATGTGAGCGGTTCTTCAACCCCAAATACACCAACATCAGTTTGCCTCTAAGTGAGTTTAGTTCATCGATCTCTGATGCGCTTAGTTTTGCAAATACTGCTGGTAGAAATACACTTGTTATTTCATCATCAATGATAATGTCCACCACTATTTTTCTTCCAAATTTCGTCTCCACAGCCCGAATAATTTGGACCACATACGGTAAATCAATTATTAGTTCTGATAGTTTCTTATTAGAATACTCAACGCAAGTGGCTAAGTTATTGAACTTCGTTAGAACATCCATCACACACACAATTTGTTCCTCGTCGTTGACTTTCTTTATTTCTTTCACTCAAACACTCTCTTCGCGCAAACGTAGAAGTTAAACGCATCCACACACACATGCATTTATATATCCTTCACCCCCACCTACACTCAAAAAACCAAATGCTACAAAACAAGCTTCTAATGCAATCATCTCATTAATATTTATCTCTATTACTTAAAGAAGTCAAAGATTACATACATACCCAATTACGTTATAGGTCAACCACGTGTCACGCGAACACTTCAGGCATATCACGTGATCGCTCGCACAGCTGCACACTTGCACGGGTATCAGATGACGTCAACACCCATTAATTTTTATCTCTATCGCCTAAATAAGCCAAAGGTTAACTGCTTCAAGCGGTTAAAGGTCGACCTCTCCCCACGCTAACATGTGCACGTGCACATGCTCGCTCTAGTGTGATGACATCATGATGATGCAATATGTCCTCGCGATTACGCAATATCCAAAGCATAGAAATGTATACTACTGCCCACGAGTAGCATCACCCAGCTAGGCGTCACTATCCGCGACTCAAGATGATTTCACGAGGTGTGGACGAACTTTGGCAAGCAGACCTGGTTGAAATGATACCCTATGCTAGCGTTAACAACGGTGTACGCTATATGTTGACTGTCATTGATGTCTATTCCAAAAAGGCCTTTGTTGAACCTGTGCGTCGCAAGTCTCGTCCACTAGTCACCATGGCCTTTCAACATATTATTCAACAATCCAAACGTCAACCTCAGTTGTTACAATCCGACCAGGGAAAATAATTTTTCAACGACGATTTCTCCAGTTTTCACAAATCAAAGGATATTCACCATTACACCATGTACAGCAATCTCAAAGCCAGCGTGGTTGAGCGGTTCAACCGAACATTGAAAACCCAAAAGTGGAAAGCGTTTACCTCTCAGGACACTTATAGCTGGTTGGACATGTTACCAGAGCTAGTGTCACGTTACAATGACACCAAACATAGAACCATTGGGACAATGCCACGCCTCGTCACCAAAAATATTCAGCGACTGGATAAACTGTTTAACCCTATAAACACAGCAGATCCTAAACGTCACCGACTGAATATTGGGGATTTTGTTCGTGTGAGCAAATTTAAGTCTGCCTTCAATAAGGGATACATGCCTCAGTAGGGGACTGAACAATTTCGAATTCATCAAGTCAACTTGGACAGTCCAGTCACCTATTTACTTGAGGACTTCAACCATCAACCTATGAAATGTAGATTTTATCTCCATGAACTTCAGAAAACAGCGTTTCCTAAACATTATCTTCTGGAAAAAGTGTTGAAACAAAAAGGAAATGACCTTTAATTCTTGGATCAATAAATTACATGTTGTGTGAACTTGTGTACTTTTTATTTATTTATTTATTTGTTGAATCATGTTGTACAAGAGCCCCTGTGTACGGCGCTAAACTCTTTATGCATGTCCACACATGTTATCACAAAACGTCTTTTTTCTTTCTCTCTCACCTGTGTCTCACTTCTCAACTCCATGTTGACATACAACTCGTTCAGCTGTTGGCTGTCATGGGTTTTCCACTCCTCCCCTCACCTCTCCCCGGCCCTCTGGCCCCTCCCCTCGTCCCTCACCGCTCTGCAGTGGTCACGCGATTTCCTGTTGTGTAGAGGTTTCTTTCCTCTCATCTCTCACCCGCTTCTGCTTGGAGCCTGTCGGACAGGATGTGAAATATTATGTCCGTTACAGAGTGCTCAGATTGTTCCAACCTGTTTTCGCTACCCAATAGTGTTGTCAGCTTGACTGACATTCCATTCTCTTGGCCGGCCAGCTAGAGCCGGCCAGACTCCAAGTGGATTTTTCTTTCTTGGTTGGTCATTCTAACATACAAAGCATGTTCTTCAAGTTGTTGACAACTTCACCTCATACCATTATTATTATCAATTTGTCATGTTATCCGTTACCCGTTTACTAACATGTTTAAAGATCGCCATGAGGGATTTTTCGAAATATTCGCCTTTATTTATTCGTCATGGGAAAATATCGAAAAGTGACCCCTCGTTCCATCGTTCTGCCATACAACGCCCCGTCGAAATAGCCATTTCCTGTATTCATCATGGCAGGTGATAGCCTCGTTCTAACACACATGTCCAGCGGTACCGTCTCTCTCTCTGTCTACAAACACTCTTAATTTTAAAAACTAAAAAAGGTGTAATATGCATAGTTTGTGTCCTAGAGACTCAACATTTATTTTCATGGTAGAGGGGGTAGGGACCTTTCATTTATGTCAAACAAACTCTTTTGTAAAATTCCTAGTTTCGAAAATATATGAATTTCAAAATTACACTTTTTCAAAAAATCTCAAAAAATAAAAAAGTTTTATTATATAAAAATATAGGTCATAGAGACCATTCGTTTGAACTATTGGAGAACGTTCTATCAAGTTTGGTTTTCAAACTATTACCTACTCTCAAAAAAAATCAAAAAAATAATAATACGTGGTCCAGAGCAAAGCACCCGTCACCTCGAGTCCAACGACACCTCATTTGTTAAGATCCGATCAGGCGTTCGCCAATTATCGCCAATGTTCGCGATAAAGTAGGCTATCACTTTTTTCCTGCACACTTAATAATTGCTGTCCACCTATAGGGCCTAGAGAGCTTTCATTTACGTCAAACAAACTTTCTCTAAAATTTATTGTTTCCTAAAGAGCGGCAATCCAAGAGCAAACATTTTCAAAAAAAAGCTTTTAAAAATACCAACACACATTCCTAGAAAAGAGGATGTCACCCCAACGCCAACAAAACCTCGTTCTTTAAAATCCAATCATGCGTTCGGGAGATATCGGCAAAGTTCGTAGGAAAGTTGGCTGGGTCCCACCTCTCTCCCCAACCCCCTATTCTTTTTTCATTTTTATCCTAGAGACTAGAGATTTATTCTGGGGGTAGAAGAGATAGGGACATTTCATGTATGTCAAACAAACTTATTTTTCTAGAAAACAAGGCTTCACATATGCTACATGAATAAGGCTTGTCACCAGTATGCACTAACATGAGCCGCTTCAAATGTTCTCTCCGAGCAAACTTAGCTTCACATGTGCTACATGAATAAGGCTTATAACTAGTATGTAATAACATGTGCTGCTTCAATGGCTGTTTCCAGGCAAACTTAGCTTCACATTTGTCACATGATTAAGGCTTATCACCAGTATGCTTAGACATGTGAGCCTTCAACTGCTCTTTCCTAGCAAACTTGTCTTCACACATGCTACATGAATAAGGCTTATCACCAGTATGCAATAACATGTGCTGTTTCCACTGATGTTTCCATGCAAACTTAACTTCACATGTGCTACATGAATAAGGTGTCTCACCAGTATGCTTAAACATGTGAGCCGTCAATTGTCCTGACTGAGCAAACCTGGATTTACATATGCCACATGAATAAGGCTTCTCACCGGTATGCCGCTTCAAATGTTCTTTCCGGACAAACTTAGCTTCACATGTGCTACATGAATAAGGTTTATCACCAGTATGACGAAATGTGTGAGCCTTCAATTGTCCTAACTGAGCAAACCTGGCTTCACATATGCCACATGGATAAGGCTTCTTACCGGTATGCATTAACATGTGGTGCTTCAAATGTTCTTTCCGGGCAAACTTCACTTTACATGTGCTACATGAATAAGGCTTCTCACCGGTATGCATTAAAATGTGCCGCTTCAAATGTTCTTTCCGGGCAAACTTAGCTTCACATGTGCTACATGAAAAAGGCTTATCACCAGTATGCGTAAACATGTGCTGCTTCAACTGTTGTATGCTGGCAAACATAGCTTCACATATGCTACATGAATACGGCTTATCCCCAGTATGCTTAATTATGTGCCGCTTCAACTGTTTTTTCTCGGCAAACTTAGCTTCACATATACTACATGAATAAGGCCAATCACCAGTATGCATGAACATGTGAGACTTCAATTGCCGTCCCAGAGCAAACTTGTCGTCACATATGCTACATGAATACGGCATATCACCAGAATGCAATAACGTGTGCTCCTTCCACTCTTGTTTCCTTGCGAACTTAACTACACATATGCTACATGAATAAGGTTTATCACCAGTATGACGAAATGTGTGAGCCTTCAATTGTCGTAACTGAGCAAACCTGGCTTCACATATGCCACATGGATAAGGCTTCTCACCGGTATGCATTAACATGTGCCGCTTCAAAAGTTCTTTCCGGGCAAACTTCACTTTACATGTGCTACATGGATAAGGCTTCTCACCGGTATGCATTATCATGTGGTGCTTCAAATGTTCTTTCCGGGCAAACATAGCTTTACACGTGCTACATGAATACGGCTTATCACCAGTATGCGTAGGTATGTGCAGCTTCAACTGTTCTTTCCCGGCAAACTTAGCTTCACATATGGTACATGAATAAGGCTTATCACCAGTATGCAAAAACATGTGCTGCTTCAACTCTCTTTTCAAGGCAAACTTAGCTTCACATAGGCTACATGAATAACGATCACCAGAATGCAATAACATGTGCCGCATCAAATGGTCTTTCCGAGCAAACTTGGCTTCACATATGCTACATGAATAAGGCTTATCACCAGTATGCGTGAACATGTGGGACTTCAATTGTCGTGACTGAGGAAACTTGGCTTCACATTTACCACATGAATAGGGCTTCTCACTAGTATGCAATATCATGTGCCGCTGCAAATGTTCTTTCCGAGCAAACTTGGCTTCACATATGCTAAGTGAGCAAGGCTTCTCGGCATTGTCGATAAGCAGGTTGTTCTTCATGTATTGTTTTATTTTGTATTTTTTTCCAGATACAGTTGGAGTCGAATGATCTCCAGTATTAAATAATGCGTGCATATTCCCCACAACACGATTCGAAGTATTTGGACATATTACTCTGAAATCATTGATATAAATGTATTGCACTGCGCTATGAATTCTATTGATTTATCTGAAAATAGCGAATAAAATATTCAAGATCCAGAGATCTAACTAATGAAATGATAATTAGCATCGCTAATTACAATGACTTACAGAGAGATATTTTAAAATTAGTCATATAATGTGCAGTCATTTTGGAGTATTTTAGTCATAGCGTTTATGGATATATCCATGTGTTTCATGAAGACTGTGAGGACAATGAAAAAAAAGAAGAATCAAGAGGGAAACGTTGGCTGAGTAAATATTGTGTTGGTTTCCTGAGTAATGCAGTTCAGCTGTTGTGTACAATTTGATGATATATAAATAAATATCTCCCTAAAGTACCACAATTTGGGGGCTCGTTCAGGAGAGAGAAATAATGGATGACCAAGAACGTGTTAAAATAGTGATAGACGGTTTATTTATTAACCGTATGGCATGGTACATCTGGATAATTACAAGCTAAGGAAAATATTAAACATATACATTGGCATTTAAATGAACAATAAATATTAATATCAATTATGTTGAGGAGACATATAAACAGATAAAATGTTGAGTTTTACAAAGTAATATTTAAATATGAAATCAAATCAAGAGCAGGCTGCGTTGCATCATGCAAGTCTTTCAGGTTCCCATTAAAGGTTCGAAGGCTGCAGTCCTTCACAGTATGTTGGATGGTCTGTCTTTCAAATCCACAGTCGCACTGAGGTGAGGAAGCCTTATTCCACTTGTATAAATTGCTTGTGCAGACCCCATGTATCGTTCGAATCCTGTTGCGCGATACCCATGTATAGCATGGTAGTTCCATGCCAGCTGGTCTTTTGATAGGATCAATGAAGTTTCTATATTTCTTATGGAATAAATTATTCCATACCTCAGACCATTGGTTGTGAACACGAAAAATATTTAATTGTAGAGATTCCGCTGTTAGGATGGGTGGTCGGCGGGATTTCAAGCGACAAATATTTACTGTAGGTATGTCAGAATGAATAGGATGCTGTGGAGTGGAGAGTATCTTTTGATATTCATCAGGAGAGAGGTTTTTCTACGTAAGTCAAGGTGGTGCAATGTTACTTAGAGGTGAGAGTCAGTACAGAGGAGTGGTCTAGATGCAACATGATATTATCCTCATCTCCGAATTCAATTGGACATCAATCTGCTTCACATGTGGCCTGTTAAACCACACCGGTGCACAGTATTCAGCAGCTGAATAGACAAGTCCTAAAGCAGAAGATCGTAATGAAGTTGCTGTAGATCCCCATGTGGTTCTACATTACGCCTGTAAGATGTTATTGCGGGATCTTAGTTTTGCTGCAGTGTTCTGCAAGTGCTTCTTGAAGGACCAAGTCGTATCGAGAGTAACGCCAAAATATTTTGAAACATTTTGATGATGGAGGACTTTCTCATCGTGAGAGTTCTTCATTGAGTTGTCAAAGCCAGGTCATCCGCATAAATGAATTTTATCGATTGCGTAATGGAGAGGTCTGATGTGTACAAATTATAGAGCACTGGAGCTAATACGGAACCTTGTGGGAGTCCATTGTTCAGTTTCTTTTGCTTACTTATTTTGGTCCCAACAACCACTTAGAAATATCTTTCAGACAGCATCTTGCTTATAAGCTTTCTCATAGTTGGACATGGTATGTATGATACGCATCAGTTTGTAGAGTAATTCATCCTTCTATACCGTGTCATAGGCTGCTGTAAGATCAACAAAAGCAACAGATGTTTTAAGTTCTATATGAGTGGTGAAACTTAGAACTTGATCTGTGCAGCTTCTACTTGGTATAAAGCCTGCTTCATGAATATTCGAACCAATTCGGTTAAGGATGAGTCTTTCCAGAAGTTTGTAGCAACAGCTTAGGAGAGCTATCTGTCGATAGCTATCTGGTTTATCCTTTGGCTTACCAGGTTTCAATACAGCTATGATTATTGTTTCCTTAACGCGTTTGGTAGTTTGCCAGTGATCATTATATTACAAAAGAAAGCAGCTAGCCATTTACGAGTCTTGTTCCCACAATTGACAAGGAATTCAGGATGAATGATATCAACCCCTGGTGATTAGCCTGTCTTAACATCCTTAAGTGCAGTATTACCCTCAGCTACTATGAAGTCATTGGAAATATACTGACCGGTGGACGGCGGGTTGCATGAGGTTGGTTAGTTCTCTCTTAACCTTTCACGTATGTTGCTTATGCGATGGTGCCCTGGACAAAAGAAAATATTCTACTGGCTATTTGATCTGGTGTTACAAGAGAATCATCACGGTTATGCGGAGAACATCCTCCCAATATCTTCAGCAGGCTTCACGCTTCTCTGCTTGATCCTTCAAAGTCTATGTACTCTGATTTTTGTACCCAGGTATCTCTGCGAGCTTCATCTAAGCTCTGTAACAATTCGTTAGCGATTTCAAGATCAATGGTGGTTATGTAAGTCTGGTATAGTTCTTCACAATCCTTGTTCAATTCTGGAATGTACTCTTTGTGAAATCCTCTTGGCATGCACTTTTTTGCCGTTGATAAGAGAGCTCCAACAAATCTTTCATACTTTTCACTCGCGTAATAAAACTTTATCAAGTTCATTAGAAAACTTGCTCCAGTTAGATTTTCTAAAGTTCCATCTTGGTTTTGGAATGGATCTGATTATAGGTATTTGAATTCCTACTTTAACTAAAACTGGCCGATGTTGGCTGTTTGGAATATCCCTAAGAACTGTCTCCACTGTGGCAAGAGGTTGACATTTAGAGTTCAGACTAATAAAACAAAGGTCAGGGTTGTAGTCTTTATTCCAGGCCGCAGATCTAAAAGTCCCTTTGCCCTTTGAGTTAAATACTAGACTAAGGTTGTTAGTTTCAACCTAATTAACAATTCTTTCACCATTCTCATCATCTTCATTGTAATTCCACATAGTATGGTGGCTATTGAAGTCTTCGATATATGTGCGAGGATGAGGTAGAGTTGGGATCACTTCAGCAGACAAGTTTACTGCAGGTGGCTTGTAAACATTCCTTATTGTAATATTGTCAATTTTTATCACGATAATGTGAACATTTTCTGAGGTGTCCACAGAAATCAAATGTGCATTTTCAATATTGTTGCGAATGTAATTAGGACACAATATGTATGGTGATAAGTAGCTCCTAAGAATTCATATCCTGCAACACGCCCTCTTGATTTTAAATTTTCCTCATTATCTATATGTGTTTCCTGTATAACAGCTACATCCACATAGTTTTCAAGGATATTCGGGAGAGTCGACAAAGTCCTTCAATATTAATTTGCATGATCCGTAAGTTGTAACCAAGAAGTCTTACTTGTTGTAGTAACGGCAAGATTCAATAATAAAAGCTGACGCAGACCAATGTAAGTAGACTGAAATTTGCTGCCATTGTTATCTAAATAAACGCCGTTATAGAAGAATGAAGACGTACATTGTAAAAGTAAATGACGAAGATGTTTAACTACTATGAATGTTGACAATTACGTTTAAGTTAACGACGCAAGGTTTGCGTAAATATGCTAATTGCAATCAAGGATCAAAATGTTAGGAGATATTCAAAGATTAAAATATTTCCACTGCATCTGTGTCTGCAATTACAAACAACATCTGAGCCCATCCCCTTCATGATCATCAGCCACCTTCAGCTCGAATGAAGTACAGGAAACGTTTTCTACTGTCATATTCTCCACTTGATTCTAACCCAAGAAAGGCCAGGGTTAAGCTATGGAATCAAAGGTACCCTGATCATCCGTAATTTGTTGAAATTGAAGAAAAAATTACCACCTGGTCACGAAGATGGACGGTGTACCTGGAAAACCTTAAACAGACTGCGCAACGGTGTAGAAAGATCTAAGGACAATCTCATGAAATGGGGAATCTTGCTTGATGGGGACACACTGTGTGAGTGCGGAGAAGAACAAACTTATAGGCATTTCATGAAATGTGGTCTATGCTCAGACCCATGCACAGGGTTGGATCTGTCATTGGCTGGTAACAACGCTGTCAATGTAGCCAATTACTGGTCACAACTCTTGTAAATATTGTATGTATTATCATTCCTGTTTCATTTCTCTTGCTCTTGTGTTATGTTTTATGCAAGTGCTCTATTATGTGTTTTTTTTCAATTTCTTGTTTGTTTATTTATGTATCTCTTAAACTAATAAAAAATTACAAACCGGCATAAGTTTAAATATAGCAACGAAGGCGATCGAGAGAACCGTAAAAGGTAACGAGGGGTCACAGGATTTCGTTTTTTGGAAGGTTCCACTGAATATGACGATAAGGCCAAGTATCTCCTTGACAATTTTGCTGAACGTGATTTGAATACAATATGCAATATCTTACGTTTGGGGTTTGAGGGAGATAAAGAGGAGCTAGTGATGCGTATTTTAAGACATGTCATTAAATTAGAATTGCTATCAAAACTCGAGTACAACGGGGATTTATGACGATGATGAGGATCAAGAAAGTGACGACAGAGATGACGAATAAGCTGTCCAATGTAGTTCACGCTTGAAAACTGGTGGGAATTCAAGTCAGCACATTAGAATTAAGAAGAAAGTAATATACGAGACAGACACATCAGCAGAAGAGAGTGAAGAAGATGATCTACTTAAGGAACATTCCTCATCAAGAAAGCGGGAAAATTCAGGCCGCAAATTTGTGATAACATTTCGAGATGTGGAAGATTCTATTTGCACCTTTGATGGTAAAGGAGATTATCCAGTCATAAAATGGATTATGGAATTTGATGAAACAGCTTTTCTGATAAGATGGGGCGACATGCAGAAGTTGGTATTTGCTAATAACACATTGTCTGGCCTGGCAAACCTATTCATTCAAAGTGAAACTGGTTTATCAACTTGGAAGAAATTAAAGGCCGCGTTAATTGAAGAGTTTGATGTCAAGATTAGCAGTGCAGAAGTACATAGACTACTGACTAGGCGGAAGAAGAAAAGAAGAAGAATAAGAAGTAGAAGAAAGAAGAAGCATTCCGAGGGAACCTGCTTGTAAAGGAAGAGATTGCAAATCAAGCCGAAGTTGATGATGCATCCCTGATACAGTACTTTATCGATGGTATAGAAGACGATTCTGGAAGTAAATTGATTTGGTATGGGCCAAAGAATTTCAAGAATATTAAGGAAAAGCTGCGAGACTATGAGTTCATAGTTGAAAGACGGAACTCAAGGGTTTTGATGAAAGATGGAACACAGATACCTACTACGATCGACAAGACTGCTGGAGCTGCTGAAAACTACAAAAAGGACTGAGATGTTCCAACTACGGAGAAAATGGCAATAAATTGACGAGTTGCCGTCACAAAGACAAGAGTCTGATATGTTATTAATGTAATAAGTTTGGTTATAAGTCCGTGGAGTGCAAGACAATAGATGGTACGGCAGGTAAGGGACAGCAGGAAACACATTAACGAAACCTGCACCTCCCCTTCTCACCATGAAATTAAGGATTGATAGTACCACGATAAATGCCTTAGTAGATAGAGGAAGCAGCGTAACTTTTATCCATGAAGACAACTATGCAGGTTTAGGAGCTCCTCCACTAAGAAATACTGATCTTATCCTTACAAATTTTGGGAAGAATTATGTCGTACCTAAAGGCTACTTCCACACCGATGTCTTAATTGATGATGAAGCATTTGAGGATGACATTTATATTGTGACTCGTGATACAATGAACATGCTGGCAATAATTGGAAATGATTTACTAGAACAATGAGAACAATACATCAAAATGGCATACGAATTTCTAAGCCAAAACCAGATATATTTCTCATGCAGATCAATGTTGATGAAGAGCAGCCATTAGAAGTAGGTGAGTCTACAAGCGATGAGTAATAGCAACTAGAGGAAACGATTTCCTCCAATGAGCCTTCGAAAACGAAAAGTTTGAAAGTGAAGTAGATCATTACGCTAAAGGATGAGCATCCCATTTTCAGTAGACCTCGACGACTTACACCTGCAGAAAGAGATGTTGCTGACGACCAAGTGAATAAATGGCTAAAGGAACGCAAAATTTAACCAAGTTCTTCAGAATACGATAGCCCTGTAGTGGCTGTGCGTAAGAAAGATGGCTCCCCTCGTTTGTGTATTGACTATCGTACGATAAACAAGATCATCCTAAGGGATCGGTACCCGCTGCCGCTCATCGAAGATATCTTAGATTGAAAAGAGTATTCTGTATACTTGACTTAAATGGATTTTCCCATGTGCCAGTGCGGTCTCAAGGTAGAAAATATATCGGTTTTGTCACTCTCGCCGGTCAATTCCAGTTCCGAAAAGCATCATTTGGTTTGTGCAACTTACCAGTAGCGTTCCAAAGTTTCATTAACTGTGGCTTCCGATCGTAGGTGGTTCAAGGTAGAGTACTTATTTACATGGATGACTTGATAATTCCAGCTAAAGATGAAACACAGGCATTTCACCGCTTGAATTCGGTGCTAGAGGTAGCTAAAGATTAGGGCGTTGAACAGAACGGAGAAATATGTCATCTACTGAAGAAGAAGATTGAGTTCTTAGGACACGTGGTAGAGGATGGACGACTTTATCCATTATCAGAGTAAACTGATGCTGTACAGAAATTTCCGGAACCAAGAAATGTGAAACAAGTTCAAACTTTCCTTGGTTTAACTGGGTACTTCAGGAAGTTCATACCAGAACACTCAGTTACTGCGAGACATAGAAGCAACGTGCTGAAGAAGGATGAAGCATTTCAATTTTCTACAGAACAGAGAATGTCCCTTGAGAAATGGAAGGAAGCTTTATTAAAGAATCCTACAATTCCTCATATGAGACCGAACTTCATGCTGATGCAAGTAAGCTTGGATATGGAGCCGTGCTGATGCAGAGATCACCTGAGGATGATCAACTACATCCCGTACATTACATGAGCAAAAACACAACACCACAAGAGGAAAACTACCACAGTTATGAGCTAGAAGTATTAGCCATCATTGTTGCATTGAAGATGTTTCGAGTGTATTTTCTGGGAGTACATTTCAGGATAATCACAGATTGTGCTGCTTTCCAAAAGACGATGCATAAGTGAGATCTGACACATAAGATTGCGAGATGGGTTTTGATGTTCGAGGAGTACCGATATACTATCGAAAACAGAAGTGGAACGAGGATGCAACATGTCAATGCTCTGAGTCACCATCCTGTCTTATATGCAGTTCCTGATTCTTTGGTTGTCCGCGTGAGGGAAGCACAACAAGAAGATGAAGGTCTTAACGCCATCAAAGAGATGTGGCACGAACGATCTTACATGGACTTTATGATTCGAGATGACATACTTTTCGAATTCTGTAAAGGTCATGAAGTTTTACTTGTACCGATATCCATGTAACATGAAATTACTAAACGTGTCCACGAGGGAGGTCAAGAGAACAGAATAACTCGTCAAACATGAATATTATGTTCCACACATGAAGAAGAAAATCGAAAGTGTCATATCAAATTTTGTAAATTCTCTTAATTAACAGAATGACTGGAGAACAGGAACGATTCCTGCACCCTTAGTGCCAGGAAAGTGTGCCATTGCATACAAATCACGGAGATCATATTGGACCATTGGAATCGAGTCATAAAAGATATCGTGACATATTTTCAGTTGTTGATAGTGTTAAAAGGTTTGTCTGGATGTACCCAACAAAGTCTACCACTATGTAGTAAGTCACTGCCAGATTGGAAGCACAGAATGCAATCTTTGGAAGCCCTGTAGAAATAATATCTGATCGAAGATCAGCCTTCACACCTCATGAGTTTGAAGAAAACAGCAAAACTGAAAACATTAAACATGTGCTCATTACAACTGGATTACCACGATCGAATGGTCTATTAGAGATAATTATCTCTGTGACTGCGTCAGTTCTAGCAAAGCTTGCAATATCTGATCCCACATGATGGTATAAGCATGTTGAGGCTGTGCAACCGGCCATTAACTCCACATACAATCGAAGTATTGAGAGGACGCCATTTGAACTATTTATAGGAGTCAGAATGAGACACAAGACCGACTTAAGGATCACTGAACTCATTCATGAAGAACTACTAGAAGAATTTGAAGCAGATTCTCAAAGCCCAGCAAGAAAGCAAGAAGTCTTTCAATAGACATCGCCGATTGGCTACACAATACCGGCTGGGAGACCTCGTGGCCATAAAGCGTACCCAGATAGGACCAGGACTCAAAGTCAGAATGAAATTTCTTGGACCTTATCGTGTAACTAAAGTAAAACTCCTGTAAATTTATGACGTGTGTCGTGAAGGTGTACATGAGGGTCCCAAACAAACCTCAAGCTGTGCGGAATACATGAAGCCATGGACTGATAGCTATGCGTCATCCAGGATAGATGATCATTAGGATGGCCGAATATGGGAGTGCTTCAAGAAGGCAGTGAGGACAACAACAAAAAAAGAAGAAACAAGAGAGAAAAGTAAGCGGAGTAGATGTTGTGTTGTATTCATGAGTGTTGCAGTTCAGCTGTTGTGTAGTAACTTATTTGATTTTTTAAATAAATAAATAAATAAATATCTCCCAAAAATCCCACATAAACAGAGTGATTCACCAGCCCCTTACTATTTAGCTTTATGAAAACCAACTAACATTACAATTCTCCTGATCGTCGACATTTCTCTGCGCCCTGTCTGTGTGACAACAATGTAAACTAAGCCATGGGCCTAGCAATGGAAAAACGACCGTAATCACATCCGCGCCAAATACTAAGGACCATTCTACAAACATGTGATTTATTACTACTAGAAGAACACACTGTACTCAAATTTTATTGTTGTAAGAATTGCATTTCTGACAGCGCTGGAAATGAGTCTTTGTGTCGATATTTTGTGGTCTAAAGATTGGATCAGGAGAAGGAATGGGGCTCCCTGGCAGCGAAGAAAAAGCCGGTCCAATCAGAGAAATTATTACGAGAGAGTTAAGGCGTATCAGTCAAGGTTGGTTTATACAGAAATGCCGCACCAATAGGAGCGAAGCTACGTGTCATTTGTGGTATCGAGGAAGGAGTATTAGGCAAACCCCTTAACATTGGCGTGGGAATGAACATTGGAAAGAGACAAAGCTCAAGACAATAGAAGTCATATGACGTGGGACCATTAATCATGAACGTGATTTAGTCCGATTAAGAAGCTGCTCATTGCTATTTAGGGATCAATGTAAAAAGGATTTTATGGAACTCGAGGATGTGATAATTAATAACAATAATTATCTAAATGTTAATTTGTATAAGGAATTGAAAATGAAGGCAGACATTTATAATTCTAAGAACGCGTGCTCTTTTGGGAAGGACGCTATCTGAAATTGAGGAGAAGGGGAAGACAATGGCTGAGTTCGAGGCTTTTAATCGGTGTCACTCAGACGAGATAAGACGCGCGAAATGACGTGATTGGGAGTGCGGGAGAAGTAACATTTCGAACACCGGCAAACTAGGCGGTGAGTACGGTCGAGCGGAGACAAAGGGCAGCCTCGTGAAAATTACCTAGTATTGCTTCGGAAGAGATTCTGTGAACAGAATCAATAAGTGAATTTTAGCTCTTAGTGAGGCGATATAATATCAAAGAAAAGGAATATCTTAATGATATTGCAGAGACAATGTGTTAGTAAAATATAACTTTATTTATGTGAATTGTGACGAAGTAATATTCACGAAAAAAGAATCAGCTCACCTGAAAAGACGACGTCGATTTTGATCCCATGACGGCAGATGCCATCTCGGGGATAGTAGTTGTACTGATAACGGTTTCAATGACGTCAGCCAACAGATAGCGTAGTGGCATAGCTACCAGAGCGACATCTGTGTCTACCATTTAATAGGGAAAGCTCACATTTATACGGCTCACTGTGGTGCAAACGTGTGAAGCAAGCCGGTACAATGCCATGGACACGCATTCGTGCTTCCTACAGCCAACTGAGCGAGATTGAAAGGGGTCAAATTGTGGCCTTCCGAATGGCGGGATGGTCATTTCGTAGAATTGCCACACAAGTTGGACGAGCTGTGTCCGTTGTGCAACTATGCTGGTAACAGTGGTCACGTGAACATTCTCACAACTGTGGACGAGGATCTGGACGTCCACGCTGCACAGACGTCCACCAGGATCGTCGTATTGCAAGGGCAGCAGTGGGAGATCGTACAACTACCACAGCGTAGGTACGGGGATTTGTGAGAAGTGTCAACACGAACTGTTGCGAACCGGTTACTAGCATTGGGACTACGGGCACACACACCTCTCGCCCGTCTTCCACCCACGCCACAGCAACTACGTGCTCGGTTCAACTGGTACCATCAGAGGATCACTTGGAAGATGGAATGGTGCGCCGTGGTCTTAAGCGATGAAAGCAGATTCTGCCTGGACACAAGAGAAGGTCGTTGGCGCGTTCGACGTAGACCTGGTGACCGCTGTCTCGTAGAGTGCATTCGTCCAAGACACCGGCCCAACCCCAGGCCTTGTGGTCTGGGGTGCGATAAGCTACAACTCTCGTTCACCTTTGGTGTTTGTGGAGGGTACGCAAACCAGCGCTCGGTACGTGCAGGATGTTGTTAGACCCGTTCTTTTGCCGTTATTGCAACAGGAAGGGGATTTGTTGTTCCAACAGGATAATGCTCACCCACACACTGTCCGTTCAACTCAACGAGCACTGCAAGACGTCCAGCAACTTCCCTGGCCAGCATAATCGCCGGACTTGTCACCAATCGGACATAATGGGCCGACTAGTGACTCGTGCGACTCGTCCACCCACAACTCTTACAGAACTGTGTGAACAGGTCGAGCAGGCTTGTCATAAAGTATTCCAAGACAGTATTCGCCATCTGTATGATCGACTGGATGCAAGAGTCAGTGCCTGCATTGCCGCCCGTAGAGGCTACACCTCTTACAAATTTGGGTGTTTCAGCTTGGGTCGATACCTGGTATCTCTGAACCGCTTGACTTATTGATCTGTATATTTGATCATTTCATTAATCTGTATATTTACTTATTTCATGTGCTCCATATGCACTGTTGCCACAATAAATCTTGAGTGAATTGGTTACCTCTGAAAGGGTGACCTAATTTTTTTTCCGGCAGTGTACTTTTCCGAACAATAGGATGTGACGATAACTTATCGAGCATTATACTGTGAACATCGATAGTTGAGGTGGTAATCGTCCGACTAGCGAAAGTTCAGTTACGTGAAGTAAATAACCAAACTAGTAAGAGCAAGCATTGTTACTTTGAGCCACGCTACAAGTATTACGAGATACGATAACGACGATCCAGGAATATGGAGAAGTAATAATGCTATACCAGCATTATTTCTATTCTACAGAAAGGAAGATGGAACTAATCTGGTCAACTTGAGGTCAACACCAGGTAGAAGCAATCCATTTATGTAGTAATTGAATAGAGGCATGCTTTGAATATATCTGAAGAAACATTTTCGATAATTGGCTGTAGGATTTATTACTTGCATTTTCGAGTTGGTTAATTGTTTTCGTCGTATTGTATTTTATTTAAATTAAATTGTACGAGTGGAATTATCTTTATTAAATTTGGATTTCCGAATTAAAAATACGTAGCATTTTTATCTAGGATCATCGATGAACGTATTTAGGGAATTTAAGAATTTGTGATTTCAATGGTGATATTTGGAAGTTTTACAATGTGCGATTGAAATTTTAATCTTCGTATTTTTAGAGGCGATGATCGTTTCGTGATCATTTTACTTGAGTTAATTTTGAGAGCTGACATTATTTTAAATGGATGGCAGATTTTTGAAATATATTCTAACGTTGATTATTAAGAAGAATAATGGTTTTAAGAAATATTTTAAGGATTATTGAGGAAAGCGTTATTGGTGGTTTAAGAAACGTTATTCCATGGAGTTAAATATTTATGACAATGTTGAAGGGAAACTATAAAGCGAATTGTTATGTATGGAATAAGAATGTTGGAAGGCAGTTGTTGCATTATGGAAACATTGATAATGGAGGTATTTTATTGTTGTATTTATTATTTCTTTAGAACTGTTTCAACCTCCTATGGGTTACGATTACACATTTTAGTGAGGATTTATATGGGCATAATTTTATCTTCGGAGAATAGTCGTTGGATTTACGTAGAGTTTTGCATTGTTAACGAAGTTGAGCTGCAACTTCAATTTTAAGATTTGTTAAGAAGCTGAGGAATGGTATTCCAGCTTGGTGATGCATAAGTATGCAGTGTTTAGTGAAAGTGGCAATGTGCGTGTTTGACATTGTTCCCCGATAAATAAGTAACAAATAGGTGTTGATAATATCCAGTTTATAATCGTCGATGTGTGTGCATTATTCTGAGTGTAAAAATCTACGATATGGAAGAGTTGATCCTTTGTTTCGAGATGATAGTTAAGGTAACTAGCACGATCAGCTGTTTATGTCATGTTAGTGATATATGCTCACATCTTCATTATTAATGGATCATGGATATGAGAACACACTTCAAACAATGGCAATTTGATATATTATTTGAAACATTTTGTATTATTTTTATTAGTATTTCTATTTGAAGAAGAACGTATTGGAGTGAACATAATCGTAATCTAGGCTTCATTGCACAGATTACTATAACCAATTCATGACTAAGGCAATAATATTGACTAATGCTTAGTGGCAAAATTCGAAAGTTTCTATATATAATTGTAAAATAATGGGGGGAAATGTAAACATATTTTTTATTTTTTAATAATTATTATAATAATTATTATTAATATTTTCCAATAGATTGAATATTTTACAAGATTCATAGAATAGGGATTAATTTGATTTAAGGAGTTTTTGTATAGAGTTCAGTGGTGTTATTCTAATAGCGAAAGGCCACCGCTAGTTTAATTTTAAATAGGTAATTTAAAAAAAAAACTCCTTAAACTAGGGTATAATTTTATTCGAGTTTTAATTTATTTCTCAAGGCCGATAATTATTATTGATACGTGCAAGGGCACGTCCCTACGCTTTCAAACATGTATATATCCTTGGATCGCAACTTCATGACATTTTGAAACGACCGCCTGGTGTCTTGCTTCCCATTTTGAACACGAGATGGTAGCTCCTGTCGGACTTTGAAAGATTTCAAATAGTTCCTGGCTCCCCACTAGGTAGTGTGGGCTGCTCCTTATAAAACTCTTTATACGCATGACATAATTGAAAGACAATCATATTCTTCGTCTTAAAACAAATGCCGGTGTATTCATGATACCGCCAAAATTATGTACTTATTTATGACATTGTTGTTTTGAGGTGTCACTCCGTGATTGGACAATATTATTTACATGAAGACAGTTCGGCAAATGACGAGCGTTGCTCCGCCATTTTTGTGTAGGCCATAAGCGATCGTGAAGAAAACACAGCCGACTGGTCGTGAAAGGTGTCTCCGTTGATGGGGGCTTTTGGCCCCCATTCTCTACGAAATCTAAATTTATTCAAGAAAAAGGGAACGCCTGTGCTACATAAGGTTTATTTTCATCGTTCCGCCGTGAAGAGGAAATGTGCAAAGTTAATCGCAACTGGATGCGATCAAGTGCTGTCATATACACGAGGCATGGGCGTGTTAGCCATTTTTGTGAAGCACTTGTAGTTACGTAAAATTATGTGTTAATTACTTTATTATTATTGTGTCTCCACTGTGAAGAATTTAAGGTACGTTTTTTTAAATTTAATTTATCTAATTATTTTATTTTGGCAGCTCCAATTTTGGCCGTGTACGAATGTTGATCTTCTGTTATGTTTTGGCTTGTAGGCCTAAAATTTCTTTTACGTTTTAATAACGTTTCCTTGTATATATTAAGTTTGTTAGTATTTTGTACCTTCTGGAGACACATTTATTCGTTTGTTTCACGTTTAAATTATTATTTATTTTCTTTTGCCAATCTTATGATTGATATAGTATTCAAATTAATTTATTCATGATCCGGTGCATTTCTCTGTTGTAATGGTATTTAGACTTAATTGTTTTTCTCCGTTCATTTCCTTACGCTGATGTTAAAATTTTGTTTTATTAATTGTTTGCCGTAATTTCGATCTGGCATGCCGTTTCCTTGCGTTTTGGTGGCCATGTATGAAGAGATGCATTATGGTCTCAAGGTCAGTCTCTAGGCGTCCACCGCGAAGCTCAAACGTATTTTGGTGTTAACTTAAGATATTTTTATTTTTATTTTACCTTGTCGGTTCAACCTTGTGTTTTTAATAATTGTTCCTGTGTTTATCTCCATCATGCAAATTAATAGATTGTTTCCTGATTCAGTTTAATTTAGTTAATTCAATTTTTTTTGTTTCTGGTGAAAGTGTTTTTTATTTTAACATGGATCTACGCATGCCGGATCGCTATTGCATTCCATTGCAAATTGTCAAGCCCTTTCTCAGTATGTTATGCATGTAATATTTATTTTAACCTTTGGGTTGTTTTACTTTTTAAATTTTAATTTAAGTCTTTCTTTTTTTGGCCTTCCAAGCAAGCATGTTTGGCGGTCTCTTGCATTCATTGTAAATTATGGTGGCTGATGCATGTTCTGTTCTTGGTGGAGGTGTTTTCTTTGAAATGTTTAACAATTAAATTTTATGGTAAATTTGTAATTCTTTGTTGTGGCATTATTTCACCGACGGCAGTTCCGTTGGTTTCGGGGGGTGTCTGTGGAATAGCCTGTGTGTGTTGTCCCCTTCTCCATCTTCCATCCACCCCTTTTGGAGCTCTTCTGTTGGGACATGTCATCTGGAGGTGATTTTGCTGCGGAGGTGACCAGGACCTCTCAAACAAAGGTAAGTTGGCCCATCCACGCTCGCCGTACACGTCTCAATTATAATTGGCAAGTTTGTTTGATCATTGTTATTCGCTTTGCTATAATCCCTCCCTATATTATTCTTCTAGGATCCCATTCCAGTTTTGTACCGAATATAAGGTCACATTAACACCAACCTACACATATAGGGTACCTACAGGTTCAGCATAACACAATGCGTAAGTGAAACGCACTCGCATCCTCTTTGAATGCCTCACAATTAAATAAATACCTTAAAACATGTCTATTTACAATGAAATAATGAAAGAATGCAACACGGTAACCATGGTAACAGAATCCCACAGGTCCATCTATTTCTGTAAGACGCAATGCAATTCCAATTATTACATTACTGTGAAAGTTTCCAGACGGTAATAAGGTTATCTTTGAACCAAAATTAAGCTGTAAAATTCATCAATACATACAGTATAATGCGCTTGATGGGGTCAAGGGGCACTCTAGAATATTTCACGCAATTTTCACGTGTGAGTGGGGTACGAAAGGTCTTTTTCACCCGACTATAAAGGGTCTCCGAAAACCACATATTTAAAGGCCCTTAAATTAACAGTGTCTGTGATATTACCGGAAAACTAACTTCGCTCTGATATACCAATGAAGAAATGACAAACCCCTAACCACTGCACCAGTAGCTGAATTGATAAAGTCTGATTATTCATACCAAGGATAAATCAGTCATAGCATTCATGATTGAGATTTTGTTTAGTGTACTCTTTACAACCAGAATACTCGCGGGCGAGCCGCGACGGGTAATGCTAGTATATATTAAAAGGGTTAGTTGAAGGGCGAGATTTTATTTTCCTTGCAGTACGTGTTTGTGAAATAAATATTTACAGGCACATATTTGGATGTTTCGGACATTTTATAGAAAATTTGTATTTTAATTTGCAATTAATTCGAGAAATATTGTGCTATAGTGGAGATAGGACTTATGGGCCAACAATTTTACCCAATCCTTGAGTGTTTGAAAGGGTTTCTCAATCTCCAGTTTATTTTAATTCCCAACCGAACCCGTAGTTAATCTTATACAAAAATCTGGAGTAGCCGTCATCGCCCGATTCGTTTGCCAGTAGTTCTTCGTGATTTTTCTAGCCGGGTACCACCCGATGCTGCGATCCATTACCTTCTTCGGATTCTGGCAGATTTCTCCAGATACGGGTACAACACGAACATGCAATACAATCGAATTAATAGGTTACGCCACGTAATTTGCAATCGTAAATAGTTAAATGAACACTATAAACTATTATTGAAGACTTTGGCACGCATACTAACGTTCGAGGTAGAACAGCCTAGTTGACTAGTACATATGTAGCGCGCAATGTGTACGTTATCTTCATGGCTGAGGCGGTTGAAGTCCAATCTGACGTGGTATAAGAGACCGAGGAGAATAGTGCTTCGAATCCAGCCGTAGGCAAACTTTTTTGGACGACAGTCCGTGCTTCATGTTAGTGGGGATATAATATCAAGCCACACTTACAAAGTCACATTACCACATTTATTCACTTACGATGTATTCCTGTGCAGAGTACATTGAATTTTGCTAATTTATGAAGATAATACAATGGAATTAGTAGGTTATGCCATGTGACATGTAATGACAGAAAGTTAAATGAATACCGTAAACCCTGATTTAAAACTCTGACATGGATTTTAACATAGCATATCGAAGGAGAATCCGACGCGTTACCATTTCAGGCATTGAGAATTACACATTACAAGTAGTGCAGAATACCTCACAAAGATAGATAGTAAGAACTTTTTGCGTTAGACACTATACTTTCTTTATATAAAATGTTCTTACCGATTCGAATTCGATTTTTGTCTCAGGGCATTAGAAATATTAATGTTCACGTTCAAGGATAAGATTCATTTCCTTTTCTTCTGTTGTGATGGCTCTGAAATGTGCAGGTGTTCGCTTAACCCACGGCCACCTCGATCGCATCACCTAGCCACGTGCATTGTGGGTTGCGGAAACATTACGTTATGGAGCTATGAGAATTAGGAATAATGTAATGGTCTCGCGGTTATGGGCTGTTCTCAATGCAACGTACACTCTCAACACTCAAACTGGCATATCATTGGTATTCGTGGACTAACCAGTGAGGTGTTTACTCTGGTATGATTAATATACCATCATCCAGAAACTGGTATTGCTTTCAAGTTCAAAATAAGAGTTAATAAGTATCTACCATTGGCTGAAAATTACCCAGTGAAATGTTTCGCAAGTTTATTTTCCCCATCACAGCCAATTTTAGGAAAATGGTTTCCTCAAAGAAAAACCAGCTACAAGGTGGAGAAGAAGGTTCAAAGTTTTCTTTAATTTAAATTCCGCGGCAGTAGGACTAATAGTTTATTAGCCCTAAGCCAATGCACATGAGACTTCGTTTTGCTGTTCTCAGCGTCGTCAATAACTGAAGTTTCTTTTTTAAACTTTAGGGGCTTGGAAATCGTGATCATCACATTCTTGTGTTCATGTGTGTGTTTAAATTTGTCAATTAACCTATGTTATTAAGTTGTCGGTAGTAATTTGTGTATTCGTAACTGAAGGCAAGAGTGTTAAAGAGGTCGCAGTGGTCATAAGTTTCGAAGCATCCCAGCATTTTCTTCTGGACTAGAAATGGGATGCCACGGAAAATCGCTTCCAGGATGACTTATATGTTGGTCTCGACTAGATGATAAAGTTTGAAAATCAATTCCACAATATGCCAACACACTTTATTTGGTATAAAATAATCTTATCTGAAAATTCATTCAGCAGACGCTCATTCAGTTAGTAGCTTTCGTTTCTGATCATTTTAAATTCTCTCATATGATATCATTAGAAAGACACGCCATGATAACAATGGCATGAACTCAATACGATACGGGTTTCCTCATAAGTGCATCAATTAATACTGTTTTAAGTTTGTCGAACATAAGAATGAGGAATGAGGTTACCGAGGTCTTTGACGCGTTACGTGCGATGGCCTGAGTGAGACTGATTATCCCTTTAAACCAAGGAGGTCACATTTCGAACGCTTCATACCCTGAATATACAGAGTACCTTGCATTTGTTCTACAGATCATTATGTCGTTGTCGAACCTGACTATGTACCATCGGATAAAATGGTACTTTTCAAGACCAAATAAAAAATCACTGGTTGGAACGGGTACATAAGTGGTCATTGTACATCCACTGTAATCGGCATTAAACGAAAAAAGCATGTACCAGCACGGAAATCGAACCTGCTACCAGACAGCTTACCTGACGCAACACCAGAAATGTATGATTTAGCCTCCTTAGCTACTGATAGCCATAGTGAATTGCTGGCACGTATTGAATCTATTCGTAGCCCCCATAGGCACCTGTCCAAACGTAAGTTGGTGTTATTCGGAGCTGTGATTGTATAAAACATGAATTATAGTTGAGGTCATTGAAATAACACTACCGCTAATGATTCCTACTACATTCGCGAGCATGAACTCAGCGGTAAAGTTGTACTAATGCCGTAAAGGAGCAGGTAGTAATGTTTTTAGGATGAATATGATATACGCGTTAGTCGGGTTACCTACCCCGCAAAAAAGATAAGGGGCTGGTGAACCACTCTCTATATGTAATCCATATCAATTTCAAAAGAATTGCTTATAATGGGCAATGGGTAATTATTTCCACGCACTCATCTTATTTGCCAAAAGTCATCCTGGTCTTTGATCAGTTCAATTACTGAAATTATTGAATGGTTACGGATATTGTGTCCTGATTCATACTTCCTCGGCGAGTGTTCATCAATTTTCTTCTCCCACATTGTGTCGCTCTAACATAATGGCTGTGCGAGGCTATAATGATTATTTAATGGAATCCGAGCAACTGAACCCCAGCTGACTAACAGAATTACATGCTCGTAAATACTATATTCCCTACCGAATAATAATTTTGGATTTATGGATTATGGTGTGTATTTTGTATATGCAGACCGTGTGCTTCACTGTTGAATACATCGCAAATTAATAGTTACTACTATTTATGGTAACAGAAATTGTGTGGAGATGAGTGATATTACTTTTATGTTCCAAGAAAAAATAAGATACTTTAAATAATCGTGGCTTGTTATAATGTACAGAGAGAGGAAACCCATAATGATTAACCACAAAACATAGCGCAGATTTATCCAACTCTTGGCTCTCCACGACATGACTCCCGTCTGACCTCGTACAGTACCTGGGAACATTAAATATATAGTTGGAATATCTGGACTACTCCCGGAATTTCATCCTGGAAACTGACGCATCTGCTATTGGGATCGGGGCCATCCCACAGCAGGAGGATGATTAGAAGAAACGCCATTATATTGCTTTCTTAAGCAGGCGTTTGAAAGCACACGAAGCCCAGTATTTTACCACGGAGATCGAGGCACTTGCAATTGTCTACGCATTGGAATACTGGCGAAAACTTCTTTGGGGCCAGAAAATTGTAGTGAGGACCGACCAACACGCTTTGACCTTCATACTACGTACAAGACTGGCAAGCGACAGGATCACACGTTGGACACTGTTTCTCCAACAGTTTGATTCGGAAATTGTACACCGACCCGGCAGAGAGAATGTGTTGGCCGACATTCTCAGCCGGAATCCGGAAGCCACTATAAATGCCATTGACGTCGAGGGAGAGTGCGAAGAACACCTTCGCCGAATTCGTCGTCTACCCGAAGGACAAAGACGTGAGGAGAAGCTGAGGAATATCATACGTTTTTTGGAAAACCGAATGGATGCCCAGGATATCCATTATGCCCCAGACAGCTGCTATCGCCGAAAAATTTTTAATCTATCATCGTGTTCTGTATAAATTCGTTGATGAGGACCACGTTCAACTTCGTGCAGTTATTTCGAGTAGATACCAAGAAACTGTTATTCTATTGGTACACTTATCCACTGCACATGGAGGGACTGACAAGACCAGTGCCACGATTAAAGAGTCCTTCACTTGGAAAGGGTTAGGAACCTCTGTTAGACAGTGTTTACGTGCTTGTGACGCATGCCAGCGTAACAAGTACACGTCACACTTGTTGAAAGAACCACCTAGATCCATACTCTCAACTCAACCCAGGGAGTTATACGCCCAAGACCTTTATGGACCGATCTCGAACGCTCGTCGAGGGAATCGTTTCATCGTCGTGACTATCGACGTGTTCACCGGATATACGATGCTCCATCCGATACAGAAAGCAAAAGCACATCAGTTAATACAAAGGATCAAACGCCAAGTGATACCGGAGGCAGGAAAGCTACAATTCCTGTTGACTGACCACGGATCACAGTTTACCTCTGTAGAATTTGCTGATGCCATGAACGAATTGGGAATAGGGCATGTATTCACATCGATAAGACACCCAGAGAGCAATCCAGCAGAATGTGTTATGCCCACCATTACCAAATTCTGTCGATTGTACTGTCAGGAGGAACACTGACTTTGGACCGAAGTCCTAGTGGTAATGACAAATTGCATCAACTCAACTGTCCATGAAAGCACTGGTCAAATACCTATGGTCTTGCATTTGAACCAGATGCCAATGCGAGTGTGGAATCGTGTAGTTGTAACACCATCTTGTTTACAACCCTCGCATGGAAGCAGACTTCCAGCTGCTAGGAATACATTGGACAGACAAGCTGCGAAACACCTAAGGAGGACGAGACACAAGAAATTTAGAGAACCACTCGTCGCAGGAGATCTTGTTCTTGTAAGGAGACCCGGGATTTCTAGTCCCATAGACAGAGTATATGGGAAGTTCCTATCATTGTAATATGGGCTTAATCGTGTTCAAGAACCCCTGAACAATGGGAGCTATGTTATAGAAGACCCTCAGACTGGCGAGCGTAATGGAACGTTCAACGCAGCTAATTTTAAAAAATATCACCAAGCTTGATTTGGACTTGGAATCAAAAAATGCATCCCTTCATTTTTATTTGAAACGACGGAGGGGCAAATGAGCCCGCTGAGGTCATGCTCTGTGATATTCTTCCTCGCAACACATTTCCTAATGTAATGCATCATCTTTGAACGCACCCGAAGACCAGCGCATGGCTGGAGATGATTATGGATGTACTTTTGACTTTGAAGAAATCCACGATTTATCTATCTCAGTCCTCATTAACGTGTCTCCATTTTTCACAAGGCTCAGATCATCTCATTTTGCAATTCAGCATATTCTGAACATTCTGGTGAATGTGATTTTATATTATGGTAAGGTATTTTACATCGCAGATACGCGAAACGGAAGTAGTTAGTTGCTAAACGACTCGTGAATTCACTAGATCCAGCAGGCAGGAGCGCCATACTACACACTCGAGTTTGGTTTATCGTCCACACTGGACGTGTGAAATTGTCTGTCTTGTTAGACGAGGAAAAAGTCCTCCTGGAAGGAGAGGAAATTATCAACGCTCATCGTTGCGTTTTTATGCACCAAGTAGTGTGCCATAGATTTATATTTAACGCCTGAGTGTGCGGGAACAACGTTATTATTAAATTTGTGATCATTTGTGAAAATTACAACACCGTGGAACACCACATGTCAACCACGAGCCCGTCAAAATTCTATATCCACGAGGGACACAAAATATTCTCAAGTCAGTGAACAAATAACAGTTCCTGTGGTTAACTTGAACGCCACAAACAGTGAAAACCTTTCAGCCGCTATTGCAAGCATTTTTAACCGTAGATTGCTAGGATGCCACGTGATTCAGTGTAACAAACCAAGTATTTCCCATCATGCGAATGGGTACAGTATAAGAAGAAAATAACTAATTGATGTGTAGCTGTTGTATTTTGCCCAGGCGACAGTGAAGGCCTTGAGATGGGTTACATGCATGTGACATGGCTCATCAGTGATGTGGATAAATTAAACTATGCAGCCTGTAGAGCTGAGTGATATTCCAAAGGTATCGTGGACACGATATATGTCGGTCACAGGGAGTGAATTTACCCCACACCATAATTGTGCTAAAAGAAGGGTAAGACAGAGTGTAGTCGCCCCGTTATGAATCAGCCTATAACATCATCAGTAGAATTCATATTTCTATTTACCTCATTTTATTCACCGATAATTCGAAGTCGCTTACAGAGCGAGGTGGTGTTCTGAACCCCACTTTAGACATTTGGAACCTAACCGGATGCAAGGACGAAATGACCTGGTGCGTTTAAACTTTGATAAATTTTGATTAACTTATAAATAGGCTGAAAGAAGAAAGGTTTATACAGAAAGGAAATTAAAAATAATATGATTCAAATAATAATATCCGATATTCTCAGATTTTTGAGTTGCATCAATATTGTGCTCATTAAAGATTGAAATTGGTAAACTTATACATTCTAGTAGGAATTGTTAGATTTTGTGGTTTTAGTCAAGAGTGAAATTATAATCCCAAATAAATGTGGAGAAATGTCAGAAATTACTGTGAGGAATAAATTAATATCAAGTCACTCAATTTTGAGACTACGAATTATAATCTTTGGAAAAGATATTTTGGTTGGAAATTGTTGGAGTCAGAGAAATTTTTCAAAATAATTTCAAAACATAAAACTAAATTAATATTAAATGAGAAGTGTCAAATCAGGCATATAAAATTTCATGGAATAAATCAATATTTTGGATGAATTTTGGAAATGTTCAAAAGAAGTAAAAAAATGTGTTAACAGTTGAATACCGGTGGACTATTAATTTTCTGAACATCCTGGAATGTGACCAGGAAATATATAGAAATAATAATGTATGTGCGGATAACAGATGGAGTAATCATTTTCGGGTTTTCATGCAAATAGATTTAATGTAAACATCATTGATCACACCACAATCATTGGAAGATGATGCCATATGACAGTGTCTCGCCTAAGAAATGATAATGTATTAACTATTAATTTAAACAGTAGAACAATATTTTTTGTCAATTTTAGATACAGCAGACATCAAATGAGGTCTATGCTAGTGTACACAGAAACTCGCCTCAATGGGCACAAAATTGTATTATTTACTTCCATAATAAATTTTCTGTTAGCTAAATTTTAAGGTTGTTTATGTTTATGGATATTTTGATAATCTATGCATATAAGACACTGAACTCATAACATGATGTTTTGATACCCTGTGCATATACAATACATAGACCCTGAGCTCCATCACACAATATTTTGATATCCTATGCATATACAATACATAGACCCTGGGCTCCATCACACGATATTTTGATACCCTATGCATATACAATACATAGACCCTGAGCTCCATCACACGATATTTTGATATCCTATGCATATACAATACATAGTCCCTGGGCTCCATCACACGATATTTTGATATCCTATGAATATACAATACATAGACTCTGGGCTCCATCACACGATATTTTGATACCCTATGCATATACAATACATAGACCCTGGGCTCCATCACACGATATTTTGAAATCCTATTCATATACAATACATAGACCCTGAGCTCCATCACACGATATTTTGATACCCTATGCATATACAATACATAGACCCTATTTTCTATATTTGTGTGATGTTTTCAATAAGATCAGTTTTCCATCCCTCTTTACTCCAGTTTGGAATGAGATAAGAGCAGTTTAGTTAGGTTCCCAGGGACAACAGTCTGTTTTCATTAACAAGATAGTTCTTATTTCAAATATTTGCTTCTCACCCTGTGGAGATAAATGATATTTTGATTTTATTTACGTTGTGAAAGAAATAAAATGGGAGACTTTTAAGAAACTGTGGTATTTATTTTCTGGTGATACCTCCTGTCTTTACAGTAGTTTGGCTCTCAAGATCAGTTAAGCTAGGTTTTGCTTTTGTTCACCCATATAGACCCTGAGATGTTTTTAGTCTCGTGCTAGGCTGATTTCGAGATCCATGCGTATGTGGGCGTTGGACTTCCGTCAAATGGACACAATACACACAATTTACCATCGGTATAAAATATCTAGGTACTGTCAGCCACTCAACTAATTTAGTTTAAATAATTACATGGTGGCAAATTCACCATTTAGTCTTACTTCCGTCCACTCAACTCGACAATCAGTCAGTTTATCTTACCACCCTACAGAGCGCGGTGGGCAAATGGCGTGCTGGCGGATGGCATTTGTAGGTGGTGATACCGGGAGGTGGTACGCATGTAAATATGCTTCACAAAGGTTCTCCAAGAGATGACGTGGGACTCTCAAGACCGACCAAAAAGACACCGCAAGGTCTCGTATCAAATCCACCTGGAATGACTGAGACTATCCCGCCAACTATGTAAGGAACGCCAAGCACCAGAGTTCAGTGACACGTGTACGACGGTGCAGTCAGTCAACGAAGTGAGCTGCAACGAATCAGAGTGTCAGTCGAGTGTGACATAGCATACATATGAGTATGCGAGATGAACTATGACAGCTTTGTGCAGGAATATTCCGTGAGGTGCAGAAGGCCGTGTGTAGGTAGGACAAGAGGACTCGAGAGGCTACTACAGCAGGGTTTCATAGCTCCAGTGGTCAATCACTGTGCGACAGAGGGTTAAGCCGTGAGCAGTGGTTTTGAATCGGTAACACGACCTCCACCTCCACACAAGATGGCGGCCGCGCGCAACCACCCACACGGATAGCGCGTTTCAAATAAAGATGGTGACCATGGCATAACGTAACTTAGCCTCACCTAACCTAACCCACACCATGCACCACTCCATTCCCTTTAACAAAAAAGTTATCTACTCGAGATGCCACCGACTAATGTCGCGAATTACTATCTGTAGAGAGTCGTGTGAGGGTTCAAACAAAAGAGCGTAATACCCATACTCCAAAGAACAAGTAATTTAAACCCCAAGCTAAAAACTACCCCACTGTAGGGGGTAAAATAACGGTATATGAGGATGTTATGTGGGTTAGCAGTTCTTTCGCGAAGGTAACGTGATGTTGGAATGCCACTTCGGGATGTACGGTTAGGAGATGTTCACAGGAGACAGGTAGGGTGTTTAAGCGAGGTATCTTTAATCGGTCGAGCAAAGATGGTGCCGGCTAGAGTGGAGATGGTAAGGGTAGTATTATTATTTACTTATTTGTCAGCGTAGCCGAGGAGGGAGTATCTTGAATCGATAGAGCAGAGATGGTGGCGGCTAGGGAGGGGCGGTGAGGTAAGCTGAGC
The DNA here is from genome assembly GCA_946902985.2 of Meconema thalassinum. Classification (NCBI taxonomy): domain Eukaryota; kingdom Metazoa; phylum Arthropoda; class Insecta; order Orthoptera; family Tettigoniidae; genus Meconema; species Meconema thalassinum. The sequence continues at coordinate 244,102,697 of OX336395.1, forward strand.
GGGCTATCTTTAAATGATCGGCCAAAGGTAGTGGCAGTTACGTTGGTGGTTAGGGAGGGAGGTGGTTAGGGTAGAGAATTTTAAGAAGTCATTTTTCCATGGATGCTTTATGTAAATACAGAGATGGTGTATGCAAGTCCACCATCTTCTGTCACATGGTCTAAATTGAAAAAGATCTGCGATGCACGATCATCGTATTGAGGAGAAGTGGGATAAAACAAAACAAGCTGGCTCAACCGGTTTCAAGGTGTATCATTACAGGAAGCATGCGTGTGAAACAATGACTTTTGCTGAAACAAGCGGAATCTTGGGAGTGTATGACGTCAAGCAAAGCAGGTGTTTATAACGTTACATCAACAGATAATTGATGCGATAAACAAGCTGACGCAACCGGATGCAAGGTGTAGCATTATTTGATGTGATGCAGGTGCATGTGAGTCAGAGAAACGTGAACTGACTCATTAAACCGTGAGAACGTTACATCAACAGATATTTGATACCATACAGGTGTGTTTGCGGTATAAAAAGCCAGGGAGGGGGAAGACCTTTTCACTTTATAATTGAATCACGTGAACGACAGTTAACAGCACGCTATCTGTACAGCTTACTTGTGATCATAGTGGTGAAAGAGAACTTGAAATACAGTAATATTTTGGTGTGTTTTTATTTTTCAATCATATTTGGTTGGTTATAAGCACTCTATCAAGTTCCAACGTTCGCTGTTTGGTGTTAGTGACAGTAGAATTTGATAGCCGAAGTTGAAATTGAGGTTGAAAATAATACACAGAATAAAATAGCCTATCTTAAATCAAGTCAAAGGATTCTCCATCATTTTAGGTTTTCATAATATCTAGAAAGAGTTTCCGGGATAATGAACGCTTCCCCCACCTCGTGACTTTACAAACAAGTTGATTATTGTATTTGAGAAATTGTATGATGTCAGAGGGAAAGGTATATCTTGTGCGTCATAGAGAGAGAGATGGTCCACTTTTCGCTGTCGTCATGGTTTCAGAATTTATGCATATTACATAGCACTTGTTCTATAGGACCCTCGTGATATAACATGGAGATTCATTTAACCTAATGTTCAATGCAATGTAGTAAATTTGTCCCTGCACTTCAGAGGAGATTGCTTTATGCTCAATGTTTTTACGTCAGGGTTCATTTCGTCTTTGTCCACAATGTTTATCCTTTTGATGAAAATTAACTTTAAAATGTTTAATTTAGATTATTTGACTCTTCTTCTTATTATTGTTAAATCTGAATTGTTTTTTGTTCAAGTTGTTTAAATTTTGCTATCCTACATTTATCATGAATTCTACTTGTGGTGTTTTAGTTTGTTTCCCTTCAGGGATTAGGTTAATTCATATCACAACCAATTTCAACTATTGTATGTATAATGGATCCTGGTTTAGCCCCATGGCAATTACACCACATTTTCTATTCTCAAGAGCCTCATTACTCAAACCTTCTTATGAGCCGGTGCTAATCTATAGTTAATTTATATTGATAATTTAGATCATCCTCGTGCGTCATTCCTTTAAATTTCCCTCTGTTACAACATCAATACATACAAGGATATGTGTAAAACAGCCAGAGATTGGGAATGATATAAGCAGTGCCGATAATTTCAGACATACATTACAGTAGTTTAAAAGAAATTCACAATAACCATAGAATCCTGGCTAAATTGATTTTCAGCAGCCGTAGAGAAACTAAGGAATGCGAGTAATTTTATCATTGAACCCGTTCTCAAGTGAACATTGGATATAAGACTGAACCTTTCAACTAAAAGAGAAGAGGCTGTCTCTGGTAAGATGTAAGCAAAATAAAAAATGTCAGATCACTATCAGAAAATAACTGTACGGGCATCTTACAACCAGTGTAGAGAGTTAGGTCCAAGGAGAATTACCACACAGCCATGTATCTCCTTTAGTGGCCAAGAAAATGCAAAGCTTCCTTCCAGTGACCATATTTTAAGTATATGGCGAGGTACGGTCATTCAACATCCTGGGTTGACAACCACGACGCCTCAGACGCACAACGAACAAGAAGCTACAAGAGAGCATGGCCCAAAAGTCCACTACCACAGCGGTGGTCCGGGCAGTCTGCTAATGCGTCTGACTTTGTGCAACCGGCGAATCCCAGCAACAAACACGGCAATAACCAAGAATATTTGCCAGAGCTTCATTATGTAGACGTGAAGGCTAATATTCCAACGAAATACTATTCGCAGGAGTTGATTTATCTAGCTGATTCAGATCGACATGCCTGGTGTGCTATTATGTTAACCCTACAGCATGACCAGTGTACACAATGTGTATTTCTCCTCAGGAGCAAGGTACCCAACAAAAACTCCGCAGACACAAAGATGAAACAACTATTGGCAGGCCGAGAAGTTGGTGAATTTTATGTTGCAAACCAACCCTCATCCCACCATTGCGGTTTCCCATAAAACTTCCAGATAATGTTATCTTGAATTCCCAACCTACAATCACCCCAGAGATTATGTGGGATATGTTGATCTCTGTCAAATTACTTAAATCCTCCCAGAGTTCAAGGTTAGTGGTAGAAGATATTTGATTGGATTTACTTGTACCAATAGTGGGAGAGAAGGAAACTATTTATGCTCAAAACTTTAGGTTACAAAAGAGTCATCTCGGACTGAGGACAGAGCAACAAACTAGGGGAGTTAGAAAGTAGTGGACGTTCCTAACAAAACTCATATTACAGTCACATTCTCTTCACTGTGGCATGTACTTTCCTCCTACCATACGAAGTTGGTTTCCATCAAATCAGAATGAACTGTAAGAGAATGGATAATTTGTGGGTTGCTGAATAGAAAGGTAATATAAGATATGAATCATATGCTCCAATGAAACATTTTCAGTTATGCAATCATAAAAACGGAAGAACACTTTTTCTTATTATGATGTCCACTTACTCATTCAAAGGATTTCCACTTGCTACACTTTCTTCAACATGGATTTCTTCTTTCAACTCCTAGGGATAATAAGATGGAATAATTTATTTCTTTGCAATCAACTTACACATTTAACAACAAATAACCAAATATGTAATTGTACAACGCAGCTTATTTGTTGTAAATATATATTCGCTTAACAACTACCAGACACTAGTTTCATACTGTCCATCACATCTTCCTGATGGAGATGATCGTTATGTCCTGTCTAGTTCTGTAACTTAAAACACACCACCAAGCCATCACTCCTTTACAAACCAAGTGAATCTTAGTGTGAGAGAAAATGCTACATTAATGGAAAGAATATCCATAAGCATAATGGAAAAATGAGCATTTATTATATTTTTAAATATTTAGCTGTAAGACCAGAAGGGGTCATGGGATCTAATACATGTATCATTGAGTAACAAGCGATTAGGCCCGCAAGATTTGTACCAGCACATCTTTTAAAAATTAAGGTTTAACATTATTTAGAAACATCATCTATACAATATTTTACAAGAGATTTTTCACAAAACACTGCAGTTAGAGCTAATAAATATTCAAAAGAAGTAAGAGTAAGCCAATGCTTCTGGAGGGAGAGTTTTATGTAGAGTGCATATCATCAATACTGCAGCAACTTGATACTGCTAGCTGCAAGCATTATCTCGTCTGTTGCATGGGAGCTCGTACTTCGTAATAGAGATACAGGACAACGAAGAGATTAGGGAACTAATAGGGAAATCTATTTGAAATGCTTTCATGGATGGATGTAGTCACACGTCACTTATTAAGACAGGTTTACTGTGATCAGCAGTATCAACAAATATTCAGGAAAATAGAAATCAAGGCTTGAAACTTGTGTATTGAATCCAACCCTTATGGTTCCTTTCTTAGGACAGACTAAGAGCTCAGCACATTTCCAATATTACACAAGTTAAATGTTTCAGGCCACTTGGTCAGTCTGCAAACTCAGAAGATGAGTGGGTATGATCCCCACCCTCGGCCAAACTAGAAAGAGTTCTATATGGTTCCCAGTGTACATCTACAGGCAAATGCTGAGGCAGTTGCTCACATGAAGCCATGGTCGCGTCTTCACAACTACTTATTATATTCATTGCAATCGATATTATCACCTCTTATGGGATGCACAAAAGGGCATGTGGGTGTAAAAATTACTGCCACACGGAACCTCCTTTCATCTCTTCCCTGACAACAAACAAATGGGAATAATAAGGGGAAGAAATGCTAACGCCTATCTACACACAACATTAAAAACGTACAGAAATGTGGTAAGATAGAATATTTCTCATTATTTACTAAAAAGAGGTAGGGTTAATATTGAGTCCTCCTTTGTACTTGTACTGCTCAGGATTGAGAAGGGGGCGACCCCTGTCATTAGTTTCAACCAGGGCTAGAATTGTGACGGTGCGCACCGGTACACCGTGCCGAAACCTCTGTACAGGGGAAAAGTCGAATATAAAACATAATGTTTAGGACTGTGGAACATTAGTATATACAGGTTAAAGGTTCCGACTGATCAATACTTTTACTGAATATGATCACTGTGTGATCATTAGTGGGACATGTTTCGAGGCCTAATTATTAGTTTTGGCCCCTTCTTCAGCCGATATGAAAGAAAACGATTAAAGATAATTGGTTGGCGTAACACTAAAAATTCCCTTAAAATTAAATCTTGTATGGTGCACCATAAAGAGAGATTGAAACATTTTTCACGCCTAAAGTAATATAAATGATGTCAAAAATCTTATGAACTATGAACACATTCAATACACGCTTCACTGTGGTCTGTAGATGCTAATGAAAACACGAATGTACCAGTTCAGTACTGCAGCAACAGTTGAGAACACCATGAAAACATGTTGGAAACCAGCAGTAATGATGGAACACTTAATACCTCAATACTTCACCAGCAATGTAGAAATAGAAAAATAATAAAACCAATGAAGTCACTGCGCTGAAATTTTATTGGGATAAGCCGTAGAGAATGATGATGATTAAATAGGCAAATTACATAAGGTTAAATTCTATGCTATGTCGGCTCTGATTTGTATTTTATTTTAATATAATTGTCAATGTTATGGGTACAGCAGAGCTCATTCTCCAGATATTTAACTGTATTAAATGAAAATAATGGGAGTGTTAGTTCAGGTTAAAGCTGTAGAATAGGGGTGGTGTGCTTACATATTATATTAGCAAGAGAGATTCTCTAATAGGAAGACACGTGCAATTGTAAAGTGTTCCATCATTACTGCTGGTTTCCAACATGTTTTCATGGTGTTCTCAACTGTTGCTACAGTACTGAACCGGTACATTTGTGTTTTCATTAGCATCTACAGACCACATTGATGCGTATTGAAAGTGTTCATAATTCATACGACTTTTGACATCATTTATATTACTTTAGGTGTTAAAAAAGTTCAATCTCTCTATATGGTGCACCATACAAGATTTAATTTTAAGGGAATTTTTAGAGTTATGCCAAACAATTATCTTGTATCGTTTTCTATCATATCGACTGACGAAGGCGCCAAAATTATTAATTAGGCCTCAAAACATGTCCCACTAATGACCACACAGTAAACATATTTAGTAAAAGTATTGATCAGGCGGAACCTTAACATGTTTATACTAATTAGTTTATCAATACGGAACCAGAATGAAACTTTTAAGTTCTAAAATCTGTGGAACGTTCGTTGTAAGTCAAGGTCAACTTGGTCTTTGACTGGACTGTACTTCAAAGTCCATGGAATCTTGGCTGCTTCAGGGACGGCACTCCGCTCTGGATATTAACAGCAAGGTGTGAGAGAGAGAGGAGGCACATACAACGAAAACTTTTCTAAACTTTGGACAATTTTATAAACTGTGAGGTAACGCATGTTTAAATACAGTAACCTTTTATAAATATAATTATGTCAGAAAACAGTACAGACAAAATTCTAAAACAAGAAATAAAAGATTGTTGGTGAACTTGTGTGTATTTTCAAACCGGATGCATTTAATTTTTTAAAATACTTAAAAGACAATATTGAAAGAATGTTCGTTGTTTGAATGGTAGCCTAGTTGGCCTGCATTAAAATTTTATATAAGACAGTGGCTATGGTAATGAAAACGTTGATACAGCAGTCTAAATTTAATTTAAAATTGTTTTCAAAATTAGATTGCTATTTTGTCCATGATTAATTTTCAAAGGTGTTCAGAAAAGTGTAAAAATGTCGTTTTTAGAACTCTATAATTCAACAGTCCATAAGGACCCCACACCTCCACCATCCGGTAGCCCACAGTACCGCAACCACTTTTTTTCTTTTAGCAAATCAAGCACTGGTTACAACCGTCATTACAATTGCCGGGAAGATGGGGTAATAAACTACTGAAGACCACTTCAAGGTTTGCTGAGGTAATGAAACCCATCTATCCTGAGTTGCCCTTATGAGGGCGTCTTATTTCAGCCCTCTGACTAGAATACATCTAGTTGACCAAACCAAGAATTGGTATACTTTTAAAAACCTCCAAGTCATTCATGTTCAGTCCTTAACATAATACAACTTGAGACAATGAGAGTTTAAATGCATCCCCCATTAGCCCAGTGGTCAGAGCAACAGAGTGTGAAGCCTCAGGTTGCAGCTATATGTCCCACAAATGTCAGATATTCTATGCCTTTATTCAAAAGGCTTGTGCTTTCTGTACTGCACTCAATTTATCAGCTGAACACTTCCATTTATCATCAATACTGTTGTGAAAATCAATTCTGGAATCTCTAAATACCAATTGGTGATAAAGAGATGAAGAACAGGTAATATCTTGTGAAGAGGCAAAAAGTTGTAACATGATAAAGTACTTACCTGTTTGATATCCGAAGGTGTTGTTTCTACTTTTATGCAAGGAACAAACTCTGGTGAGGGACATTCTTCAGTCTTGATATCCCCAGGGAGGTCAGTATTATCCTGCAGAGAAGTGATTGTTTCACAAATGAATTCCTTTGGATAGCAGGAATTACAACTCACAAATGACTTGTAAACATACACTAATGGACTTTTTTTTAAAAGGACATATGAGATACGAACAGAGGAATATCACCTGTTCTGTATCGCCTATAAACCATTTCTGCTCATGAATATACTAAAATAAAAATATTAATATTTATTTTCTTATGATGGAATTACAACAAATTACAATGTAAAAATTACTAACATTGGAAACAAAGAGAGCGATAATATTCAATGATATCTGGGGAATGTGGCACTGGAAGCCGAAAGAAGAGAAACAAAATAAAGACTCTTGTCAAACAAATACAAACGTGGTTAATTTATAAGAATAAATGTTCCTTTTCCCAATTTATTACCTCTTTGCAACCTTCATGAAGTATTTACCCAAGATGTGTTTTTAACTGTTTATTTTATAAATTTTCTCATATAAAAACCCTAGTAAAATAGTATTACACAGTTTCCATTGTAATTTATTCAAAAGTTCTTAATACAAGTTTTGTTGACTAGGGTATTATTTTATCATGTTTCAAGGTTTTTTGTTTTTGGTCTTAAATAACTAATTAATATACGGAAATCGTATGTCGAAATATGTTCATTGTAAACATGTATTCAATATAAGTATTGACATGTGTCTGCATTTAAGAAATAACTGATACAAGTCAATACGGAGCAATGTACTCAACATCACCATAGCTTAATGATTGTGCTTACTATAACAATCTATAAACAGCTGATATTTTATCCTGGCCCATAGCCAAGAACGAAAATGTTGGTTACTAATCTCTAATATGGTCGACCCTCTTCCTCTAACTTAATATTTAGCCTTGTGAGGACAATCTACTTTCTCTCTCAGACCGTAGTGAAGAACCAAAATGGTTGACCATTATGAACCAATTTAGGTGACCCTCCTCTCCCCAAGTAACTCGTCTGACTTGAGCCTGCTTGGAGACAGCCGTAACGTGACGTCATGTGCTGCCTCAAAACAAGAATCAACTTGTTTGTAGAGCCACGTAGTCTGTCGTGGACAGACTCCTTTAGAAAATTCCCCTGTCAGACAAACGTGACTAAAACCACTTGTCAGGAAACCATAACAACCATCATGGCCGCTGAGGGAACACCAGGCCACCATGGCAATGTGTTCAGTTTATTGAGGGCGACAAATGGAAACAAAATTCAAATCTCGGGGATTTATGGAGGAAATCTAGGTGAATTTCACTTCAGAGGTTTGCTATCCTGATTACCGAGGATGGTTGCAACTTGGTCACCATGGCAGCTCATTGGTCAGAGCAAGACCATACAAAGCCGGCGGTCGCTGGTTTGTGTCCAGCATGGGTCAGATATTTTATCACAGTGCCTTTAACCAAAGGCTTGTGCTTTCTGTTCAATACACAACCTAACATTTGTCATCAATACAGTAGTGAAAATACAATTCTTGAATCCCTAAACACCATTTGGTGATAAGGAGATGAAGACCATGGCATGTCTTGTAAAGAGGCATAGAGTATTAACTCGATAAAGTACTTACTCCTTTCACATCTGAAGATGCTGATTCTACTTTGGCCCATGGAACAATCTCCGGTGTAGGACATTCTGCTTTACTGAATGCAACAATATGCGGCGTGGGACATGACTCAGACTTAATATCCCTCCTATGATGAGCATCAACCTGCAAGGAAATGACTCGTTTCCCTAATATGTTCCTTTGCATAAGTGGAATCAAATCTTACATACGACGTACAAAATGAACGTTACAAGAATCTGAGAATTAAAATAAACATTGATCTGGTATCCATTTCCCTTCATTTCTTCCAAACACGATACAACATGGACGGTCTAGATCAGCAGGCATATGTACTGTACATGAAAATATTTTTCAAAGATCACAAAATGAAATAAATGCCAGACTTGTCTGTTTTATTTGGTATCTTCAACATTATAGTATTCAGCTGATCTTTATAAACAACCCTCGCTATAAATAATAGACCATGAAGGATTCATGATAAAGGTATGGTTAAGGGGGTTCATAAAAACAAGGCTTAAAGATATGGAGGAAAGAGGAACAACGCCCCCTATGTCGGAAAGTAATGGGTGCAGCAGATATGCTCAAATATACACCTAATTGAAAATAGTTACATCAAAGTTTGTAGATGATGGTGATTAGAATGAGAATATTAGGGAACTGAGCATGCCAGGTAAATATTCAATGTTACCTGGGGAAAGTGGAATAGAAAAGTGATTCAGGTAAAATAAAACGAATATGACTGACGGTAATTTACCTTAACCAAAAATAGAAACTCTCTGTATCACACTGAACAATATCAATATTATCTATTATACAAAATATTTTACTATATATCAACATCAATCAATCAGGAGGTTTCTACCTAGTTCAAAACTGTTTGATATTTCAGTTAACTAATTGAAAGTTTGCTTATAAGTGGTGTTCTTTTTTACTTAGAATTTTAAAATTGCATTTGTGTCGAGTGTGGTTAATTTTTGGTAATTAGTTGAACTTTCTCAGCATGCTTTTGTTGTAGACATCAAGTGATGATTGCAATAAGTATTACTCTCTCCCCAATCTCTAGCAATTCAAGTCTTGGAAGAGGGGATTCCAAATCCAATTCTTGCTATAAATCTATAAATCTCAGTTTCTTGTGAGTCAGTGCAGTAACATACCTATTATGATGTGGCAACACACTAGGTCATTATTCAAAACAACGGCTGTTCTATCTCTATTGAATAAAAAGGAGGCATTGAATTTTTGGAGGAAAAATCATTCTGAATGTCTAAACATTGTTTCAGGTCCTCAATAGCAAGTAATACACAAGTATGAAAATACCGACACAATATGCCCTCTCGTTAACAGATATTGATTAACTTACTGTTTAATATAATTTACCTTGCTAACTACAAATATGTTGTGTTGGACATCACTAAGATTGCAATGTTTCACAATATGTGGAATTAAAATTCACTTACAATGTCGGCCAAGTCATCTGTTTCTGTCGACCATTCCGGCTCACTTTTGATCACAGCTTGCTCGTCCATTACGTTAGAAAACTAGAACACAGAAATTTACTTGAACATCATTTACATACGCACTTATTTACCGAAATAGCCTCATACATCAAATGAGGTAATCTCAGTCCTCCAAATGCAATATTGGTTTCCGAATATATCCTGCAAGGTGCACAGTATCAATAACAGTAAATCCTACTTGATCAAATGAGTTAGAGGATAATGTCGAGTAAATTTTAATACAAGTCATTGGGATTGAGTGGTTAAAATGGGCAATTTATGGGTGTTATTAACGCCAGTTGGTATCTATACAAAAGTGAAACGGAGCAACTGTCGAATGCGTCCATCATATGATCAGTTCCTTTGTTCCCAAACACTCACAAACCTCAACAATGTTTGGGCGAGGCGGGGATATCTGATTGTTAGTACAAAACACACCTATCAGCGCGACTGAAATAGGTTCCGTACAAGTTAACTGATCGTAGCACACGCTTCTTTGAGAATCAAGACTAGCTGAGTACAGGCCTCCAGATACCACACAATGCCCAGTTCAAATGAAAGCTCTAACTACTCTTTGAGCGGAAATGAGAGAAAGATGTATTTATCTACACACACTTACAAAACTAACATGGGAATAACTTGCATAATATCATTATAAAGGTGTTCTTAGCTAAATACCTCTGTTATGGAATCAAAGATACCTCTATATTGTCGACGGTTAAATATTGTAAACTGCGCGTCACTGATGATCTGCGCTGGGCACTGAGCATACAATATCCTTCCGCCGTAAGACTAATTACATTAACATAGTGCTGTCCCATATGTCCACAACATTTAAAATGCTCCAACTTGGATCACCATCTAACAAGAAGAGAGTTCCCAGATTGTTCATTCTCACCAAAAGTACGGTACCGGTATTCTATATGAAATGCACAACCCTGAACATCCTCCTAGAGTTACAAGCCGCCAGGTTCAAAACAAAATAATTGAACGGATTCATTCAAAAAAAGTGACTTTGAATTTCTCCTTAGACACCTAATATCTTTGTGTGAGGTATATAGTCACATTATTTGTACATTGAACAAGATGTTACAGTCTAAAATCTAAATCAAGAATTGTTGTTTGAGGTTAGTCTTCCGACTGGTTTAATGCAGCACTCCATGCTTCCCTGTCCGGAGCTAATCGTTTCATTTCTACATAGCTACCACACCCTACATCCGAGACAATCAGTTTAACATATTCTACCCTTGGTCTACCCCTACAGTTCATATCCTCGACTCTGCCTTCCATAGCTAAGTTTCCTATTCCTGGGTGTCTTGGTACCATATGTAGGGGAGAAGGGGGCAATATGGAAAGGTTAGCATTTCATGAAAGAAAAATATCGTTAGACATGCTGTTTCGGAATTATAGAGTGTATTTTAATGGTTTATAATTGCAGTACTACGTAAATATAAACTATGGGTTAAATTCGCTTGTTCTACATGAGAGCAATCTGCCTATTTACAAAAGTATGCATTCTTTCCATCATGCCCTCTTATTGGGGGCTGGATGTAATGACACAGAGGGCAAAATGGAAACTTGCCATTTTACATGTTTTCTTCATTTTTAAAACAATTTGAGATCAATATTTCACCGTTTAATTGAACAAGTATTTGTATTTACTTCATACAGCAAAAGTCACAAATGTAAAATGATTTTTTATTGTTATAGTCGGTGGCCCATTGCTCACAGAAGTTGGACTGCATCAACATTTCTTTACTCGCACTATTCATTACAAATCAGGCAGAAAGCGCTTTCTTTAGGAGCAGGATTATCTACAGGAGGCTTCGGCAGAACTTTTTTTCCCTGTCCCTCAACCAGCTGCCCACCTCTGTTCTTATTGTCAGATGTTGACGCATTTAGTTCAGGCAGTAGGCGTTTCATTGACAGTTTTTCTTGTCTCTGTTGATGCCGGTGTAAAGTGCCAAGTGGAAAACTATATCGCCTAGATGCTTCTGCAATGCTTGTTCGCTTGGTCTCATCCATAGCTCGCTGCATGTTCTCTTCTGTCCAATCACCACGGTTACTTTTCTTCTTATAGTTAGCACATCTAAAACAAAATAAAAATTAAACATGCAACTGTGAACTGATCATTTTCTATTATAGAAATAGCATGCGTATTCCTAGGTTATTTTCGTTTGTTTTAAAAGCTACAAGTAACAAAACACTTCGCTTATTGCCACTCATAATCACGAGTTTCAAGATGGAAAGCTTTCCATGTTGCCCTCATCGTTGCTTTCCATGCTGCCCTCATAACCTAAAATACCAACATGCTGCTGAAAAGTACAGTTATCTCTCTTGTTCCTCAGTGTAATGTCTGATACATTTAATACAAGGAAAGTTGACGGCTATTTATACGTTTTGAAAAGTCTCGAAAACCAGTATGTTCAAATTTGGTTTAGTTATAATCAAATGCACACTTACCGTGAAATGTAAACAGTTCAGAAGGCGCCAAAATCAGCTGTTCCTGTGATGCCAATGTTGCCACTACAAGTTCTTCTTGTTCCCATTCTTCCTCAGAATTGTAATCTCCTTGCACTCTTACAAAGACAAAGGCGCCATATTTACTACGAGAAAGGAAATAATTATTTTCCATCTTGCCCGCGCTTTCCATCCTGCTCCCTCCTCCCCTATCCTAGCAACATATTTCTTCTCTTCATAAGCAATCGCCACAAACATCTCTCCTTTCCAAATCGTCTTAATACCTCTTCACCCTATTCAAGCCATTCGGTCTTCATCATTCTCCTGCAACACAACATTTTGAACACTTCAGTTTTCCTCTACTCCGCTGCAGCAACAGTCCAAGTTTCACTTCCATAGAGCGCCACGCTCCAGACAATGGCTTTCAAAAATGACTTCGCCTTACCTAAATATAGCCTATATTCGATGCCAATATATTTAATTCTGTAGAAATGCTTTCCTTGCCTAAACCAACCTACTTTTTATATCTCCTTTTTATCGCGCGTCACTGACCATTTTGCTTCCTAAGTAACATAACAGAAGTCTCCTACATCCCTTAGCTCTTCACCTGCCAATTTGACGTCCATAGGGGTTTAATATTTCTTTCGGCTGGATTCCCATATTTTTGTTATAGCCTACGTTTATTAATTTTCATTGTGAATTGTTTCCTCAAGACAAATTCCATACCATTTAAAAATCCATTCAAATCATCTGATGTGTCGGCTGAGATAACGGTGTCATCAGTAAATCTCAGTGGTGAAATTATTAGGAATATAGTTCGGTAGGCCTTATATCTTATGTATCACTACACAGGAATAAACTCTGACAACAATCTGGTCGTATTGAAATGCAGATTAAAGTTGAAGAAACTGAAGAAAAGTCAAAAGCCAAAAAGGTGGGCAATAGACAGACTAAAAGAGAAGGATGTAAACGAAAGATTCAAGAAGAGTATAAAGGAAGGACTAATGAAAACCCCTAAACAAACTTCAATTGCAGACGAAGGGGCACTTTTGAAGAATGAAATAACAAAATCCGCAGACGAAAACATTGGTAGGAAAGAAAGAATAGGTAGAAAACCGTGGATCACTCAGGATATACTAGAATTGATGGATGAAAGGCGGAAACACAAGAATGTAAGAGATGAGAAGGGGAAAGCAGAATACAGACGTCTGAGAAATGAGGTTAACAAGAAGTGCAAGGAAGCGAAAGAAAAATGGTTGAAAGAGAAATGTGCAGGTATAGAAAATTGTCTGAAATTAGGAAAAGTAGACACAGCTTATCGAAGGATTAAGAATACTTTTGGGGAAAAGAAGACTAAGTGCTGTAATATTAAGGACACAAATGGAAAGCCTCTAACAGATAGGGAAGAAAAGGTTGAGAGATGGAAAGCTTACATAGAGAGTTTGTATAAGGGAAAGGAGATTGCGAATCATGTAATGGAAAGGGAGAAGGAAATTGATGAGGATGCGAAGGGAGATTTAATATTGAGATCAGAATTTGATAGAGCTTTGGAAGACTTAAGCCGGAACAAAGCACCAGGCATAGATGATATACCGATTGAGTTGCTATGCTGCATAGGAGATGAAGGTCTGATCAGGTTATTTCTCTTGGTGTGTAGGATTTATGAGACAGGTGAGGTACCCCCTGATTTCAAGAAGAATGTAATCATCCCTATACCAAAGAAAGTGGGAGCTGACAGATGTGAAGATTAACGTACAATCAGCTTGATTACTCATGCTTCAAAGATCCTGTCTAGAAAAATTTACAAGAGGATTGAAAGCCAGATAGAAACGGAGTTGGGTGAAGACCAGTTTGGTTTCAGGAGAAATGTAGGAACAAGGGAAGCTGTACTAAGTCTTAGGCTGATTTTGGAAGGTAGAATAAGGAAAGATAAGAGAACGTTCATGGCTTTTGTAGACTTAGAAAAGGCTTTTGATAACGTTGATTGGACTAAATTGTTTGACATTTTGAAATCGATTGGAATAAAGTACAGGGATAGGAGGGTGATATACAATCTATACAGAAACCAGACAGCAGTCATTCGAGTTGAAGGTCATGAGAGAGAAGCTGGTATTCAGAAAGGTGTAAGGCAAGGCTGCAACTTATCACCCATACTTTTCAATCTTTACATTGAACAAGCAATGAAGGAAATTAGAGAAAAATTTAAAGTGGGAGTGAAGATTCAAGGAGAAATAATTTCAACTCTGAGATTTGCTGATGACATAGTCATCTTGGCCGACAAGCCTGAGGATTTGAATGAGTTTTTGAATGGTATGGACTCCGTCTTACAGAAAGAATTCATGATGAAAATTAATAAATGTAAAACAAAAATACTGGAATGCAGCCGAAATAAATCAGAAACCTCTATGGATATCAAATTGACAGGTGAAAAGCTGAAGGAAGTAGAAGACTTCTGTTACTTAGGAAGTAGAATAACCAGTGATGGACGAAGCAAAGAGGATATAAAAAGTAGGTTGGCTCAGGCAAAGAAAGCTTTTCTACAAAAAAGGAATCTGCTGATATCGAATATAGATTTAGGTATTAGGAAGTCATTTTTGAAAGCCTTTGTCTGGAGCGTGGCGCTCTATGGAAGTGAAACTTGGACAATTGGTGCAGCAGAAAAGAGGAGAATTGAAGCATTTGAAATGTGGTGTTACAGGAGAATGATGAAGATCAGATTGGTAGATAGGGTTACAAACAAAGAGGTATTAAGACGAGTGGGAGAGGAGAGATGTTTCTGGCGACTGATGAAGAGAAGAGATAGGTTGGTAGGACACATACTAAGACACCCAGGAATAGCAAGCTTAGTTATGGAAGGAAGGGTCGAGGACAAGAACTGTAGGGGTAGACCAAGGTTAGAATATGTTAAACAGATTGCCTCAGATGTAGGGTGTGGTAGTTATGTAGAGATGAAACGATTAGCTCAGGACAGGGAGGCATGGAGTGCTGCATCAAACCAGTCAAAAGACTGAAGACTCAAACAACAACACAGGAATCAAGCACACGATAGAATCTGATAAACTGCTGTATGTTAAAATTTTATGTTTGTATAATTCAGGTGATATGGGACAATCAGCTGAGTAGTGTGTTTGTGAGAGTTCTAATAGCCCAGGAATTTTAGTCTCAAAACGGTCGAAACCTTGAAAATTTTTAGTAAAGCTGAAAATTGGTACAGTTGTCCTGTTTGATGTTCTTAACAACATATTAAAAGTCCCCGGTCTTCCGGTGTCGGCTTCCTGGATTTCCAGCCGTTTGAACTCCTGGAATGCTGGCGAAGTAGGTGGTGTAGCTTGATGGCGCATTGTAAGCGAACGATTTGGCTTGCAGTGCTCTAACATGGCTTAAATTAAAGGAGAAAAAATAAGCGATAAGTTAATTCATGGGTTGGCATGTTAGCGATATTTCCGGTCTAACAGGAAACGAAAAAATGCCGCGAAATTAAAACGAAAAGTGCCACGTTTTTCTTTCTTGACGTTTGTTGGCAAACTATCACGAATATCGCAGTCAAGCCTTCTATAAAAGTTGTTGGCGACAAGATAAGATTTCATTTGATGTATTTATAATTGATATGCAAGTAATAGTTCCCGAGCTACAGAGATCTAAACAATGGTGCGCGACCTAAATCAGCCCGAGTTTGCGTTGTTTCTCAGCGGCCAACTGACGCGTTCGCCCGCAGATTTGATGCGTCGAATTGGTGGAGCTTCTTGTTTTCTTTTGTTTCTAAATTTTGAACAGTTGGTCGTTGGCCGATGTGTGTTATGCCGTATAAGTGTTATTTATTCTGTTGTCATAAAAATGAGTTTTGAAGACTGAATTTTGTGCAACGATCCGTTGGGCGTTGTTTGTGTTTTAAAAGATTGTAGAAGGAAAACTAACACCGAGAAAAGTATGCGAAGATCAAGTTGTAACTCGGGTCATGGAGTACATGGAAGACAAGATGAAGACTCTGTCAGAAGCTAACCGGACAGTGAAGCCGTGGGCGGAGTACTACAGGCAAGTGGAAATCGTTCGTCTGTTTATTCTGGCAGAAAGAAGATCAAATTGGAACCTCCATGTGTACTGCGTATCGAAGGTGTTGCCATACCTACACGCCGCAGGGCATATTCACTACGCTAAGTCAGCCTACTTGTACCTGCAACAAATGCTTAAGTTAGATCAGATGCCCATGGACAAGTACATCAACTTCACGAAGAACGGGTACTTTTCCATCCGACGCTCGCATGATTTTGGACTGGAATATGGTCAGATATGGCCATAGAACAGGATCTTATGCGGCCTATGAAATCACGAGGAGGTTTTAACAAGAGGACGAGGGGTGGACGATAGTGCGCTGGCTCACTTTGTCTCAGCGTTTCCACTGTGCATCCCGATCTGTCAAACTGTAGAAAATGTGTCTGGTATAAAGACAAAAAGTAGTGTGTTTTGGGGGGTTCTGTGTCCACCTCAACCTCCCCACCTCACAAGATTGCGGCGGTGCGAGATCTCTCGAACGCATAGTCGGATTTTGACGAATGAGGTGTCATTGAACTCGGGCTGACACCCCCTTTCCAAAGGATAGCATATTTCAACCCCAAAATAAAACCTACCCCTACCAGGGCGTGAAGTTGTAATTTTTTAGAGAATCTCTCTTTCCAAGTGCAACATGTGAGAGTTTAAATGCCAATATGGAATGAAACGTTGTTCTACACAAGAGACATGTATACGGAGGATAGTCACTAGTAATTAACATACTTGTTTTTTGTTTTTTTATGCATGCCCACTCATAGCTTTTGTAAGAGGGTGGGGGAGCGGATCCCTGTGAACGGGTCCTTGTGGACAAGTCCTTGTGGACGAGTCCTTGTGGACAAGTCTTTGTTGACAGGTCCTTGTGGACGAGTCCTTGTTGACAGGTCCTTGTTGCCGAGTCTTTGTGGATGAGTCCCTTTGGACTGATCCCTTTGGACCGGTCCCTTTGGACTGGTTCCCACGGACTAGCCCCTGCATTTATTTAAATTATGTCAAAGGGCCTAACTACATTTTCCGTGTAAAGCAGTGTGTGTTGAACTGACATTGCTCACTAGTCCCCCACTACTATAATGTGATAACGATATGAAAGGGAAGTGACGAAATACATGTGAACATACAAGGGATCTAACTTGGTGGATGGATGTGTTCTAACGAGTCATTTGTAGATGAAAGAGAATAATACATGTTCTTAAGATGTTAAAACTGAGGAGATGGTACGTGCATTAAACCGACTTGTTACTTCCTGTGTCATATTACAGACAGGACAGAGAGCGCCCAGATCTATTGCTATGACTAACGCTGCAGTAATTTGAAACCGCAAGTGTTCATGAAGACAATGGGTGATGATCATGCAAAGTTAGCAGTCATTGGATATTACACAGGTGTTCCTTCCAGTGTCATGTTGCTGACATGGCAGAGAGCACACACAGCTGTTGCTATGACTAACGCTGCAGTAATTTGAAACCTCAGGATTTGATCAAGACAATGGGTGATGATCATGCAAAGTCAGCAGTAATTGGATACCACACAGGTGTTGCTAGTATAGTTTGGACTCTCAGCTGTATTGGGAAAGGAATTGCAATGATCTGCAAAAAACTGCTGACACGAGCGATGAGAGTTTATATAAGAGAGGTGTCATATATTTCCCTACTGTCAGTCTGTATAACTCGCTTTGAGTGAACAGTGCTCTATTACTGCTCACGAGTTGTAAAAGAGCCTTTGTGATAGAAAATCATTAAATTATTTTGCAAGGTAAGTACTTATTATTAATGGATTGTAGTCTTTTATTACTAATTGATGTTGACGTTATTGATTGGAATGTATTTATTGATTGATTGATTTGTTTACAGATAATTGGGTTCCTGTAGGTTACCAGATTCCTACAATCTGTTCATTCAATGGCAGCAGTTGATAAATTATAAAAAGGTAAGTGCCCCTCTAATAACTTTTAAATAGTTAGAGTGATATTTTCCAATGTTCACCACTACATGTTAGTGAAAATTGTATATTTGACAGTCAAAAGTTGGAACTACATGACCATGGTGTGTAAAGCTAATTTTATAGGTTAGATTTTGATTACCGCTCTATTAAGTCTGAATGTTCATTGCTAGGTGTCAGTGACAGAGGGATTATTTAAAGACTTATCCTCAGTTCACCTAACATAACCTAACTTTACCTAACTTAGCCTTGTCACGTGACATGTTTTACAAGTTTAGACTTGCTTTATGACTGACTATGACGTCACACTTAGCTCACTTAACTGGTGGCTGCTGGTTTCTATCACGTGACATGTTCACAAGTTTAGACTTGTTGTAAGACTGACTATGACGTCACACTTAGCTCACTTAACTGGCGACCGCTGGTTTCTACCACCCTATCATGTTCCAATGTTCACCGCTAGGTGTCAGTGACAGTGGTATATAGTAGCCCCCAGTTAGAACTACATGAATTTAGACTTGCTATGAGTTCACAGATGATCGATTTAAATACCCTGCTATAACCATTGACTGGAATATAATTAGACTATTTATATTGTAAGGTTCCTGTTAGGGTGGCCTGTACAAATAATTAACCTAAGGGATGAAATTAGTCTCAATAGGGGGCGAGCTTGGCAACCGCTGTAAGAGGTAGGGAGTATTTAGTGAATTGAGAACAATGTGACCGAGAATGTGGACCTTCGTTTTTGCAAATTGACATTTGGATGGTTTTAGCTTTAATTTAGCATGCCTAATCCTGTCAAAAGCTTCGTTCAAGTGTATAATGTGTTCTTCAAAGTTTTGTGAGAAGACTGTTATGTCGTCTATGTAGGTTAATACCGAGCGGTATTTGAGGCCCGCGAATGCCTTGTCTACCAATTTCTGGAATGTTTGACTGGCATTCTTTAAACCCATGGGAAGGACGGCGTAACCATTGAGGCCGTTTTCGGTGACAAATGCCAACTTATGCCTATCGGGTTTATAGACAGGGATTGAATAAAATCCGGGATAACAGTCCATTATCGAGAAATACTTAGCTCCGCTTAAGGTCTCTAGATAAGTGTCTGTGCGCGGTAGCGGGTAATTGTCACTCTTAATCAGTCTATTAAGGCATCGATAATCTGTGCAAACCCTATGGGAACCATCGGGTTTACGGGTAAGTAGTACCGGTGCACTATATTTGGACACGATAGGGTGGATGATGCCGGCTTCCAACATCTCCTGAATTTGTGTCTCTATGGCTTGTCTCTCCTTGGCGCTAACTTTGTAAGGTGCCTGGTGAACTGGAGCATCACTGGTCAATTCGACACGGTGGTGAATTAAGTCGGTCACTTCTAATTCGGCATGGGAGTGTGCAAAAATATCCTGATATTCTTCTAATAGGTTCTCAAGCTTTGTATTCTGCTCCGGGGTTAGTGACTGTGTTTCCCCAGTGGCGGGCGTGTCTGTGTCAGCACTTGTGTTTGTTGGCGGTACTATGGTAACCAAAGGAGAGACCTGGTGCGCACGCGTGTCTCGCTGCGCTTGTGGATTGTATGTGTTCCGGGCGTACGATATTGGGTGTGTAGTAATAAGGTCTCCGTTCACTAATCGTATTTCATTAGTGACAAAGCTAATGTTGGCTTCGAACTTGGCAAGAAAGTTCGTGCCGATGATGCCCGGGACGAAAAGGTACTTAATTACAAACATAGGATATCTAGTTTCAAAGGAACCTATCTGGAGATGTACATCGGTAATGCCTAAGCCTGAAATAGTTTGTGAATTAGCAGCCACAAGGCGAGTGTTGAGGGGCATCCTATGTATGCGCTCGCCGTTAATGTATGTACTGCTGACACAACAAATAGCTGATCCAGTATCAACTAAAATCTGAATTTGATACCCGTTAATTTTGGCCGGGCTAGAGAGGGCTGTAATATTGTGTCCATCCTGTGCAGTATACATGATATTAAGAGTGTATGTAATTATCGGTGCTGTGGGATCTTGGGACGGTGATTCATGTTTATCGTTCTTTATCGCATCCTGCGAGACTGTGTGTTCTGCCGGTTTGTTACTTGTGTTGAGCAAGCGCAGTGTTGTGGTCTGATCACTGAACCTGACACGCTTTGCTGAGTCCCGTGAAACTGGGATTCGCACTTCAGCTGTGCCATGCCTGTCTGCCATGTGTATTGTCCTAAGCTTTCTCTTGAGCTTTCGGTGACTCGATAAATATCTAGAATTATGTTTGCTGTCCCGAGATGTTAATCCTGGCCTCGGCAGGGGTGTTCCAAAGGGCTGGTGTGTGTGAGTGGTTGTGGGTTTACAGCCGGCTTTCTGTGAAAGTGGCGATACAAGTCACCGGCTTTGCCGCACCTGGTTTAGTGGTCGGGCCACTTGGGTCCACGGATGGAATCAATGTGGGTGGGCGTATCACGGGCACTTTAACTACGCTGTTTGTGGAAGAGTCTTGAGGGGTTGTGATCTTATGACTGGTTTTTAATATGCCTTTAGTGTGCTCTTTTCCAATCTGAAGTGCGGATGGTTGAGGTTTGTGAAGCGATTTGTTAGTGAGAGGGCTGTAGTGACCCGCATTTGGATTGCCCGTGAAGAGAAGGTATAATTGTTTGGCATATCCTACTGTGGAAAAAGTGGGTTCCATCTTGTCCAGTGTATAGACATGGATGTTTGTCTTAAGGACATGGCCTAGAGCGGTAACCTCCGTTGCACCCGCGTAGGTGCCATCTCGATGCATATAATCCTCATATGCATATTTATTGGGGAATAAGGCATCATTACCGTCGGCGAGGAAATATTTGTACTCGTCCCAGTGTGCCATGACATACATGACCAGCTGTGTTCGGAGCTCTTTATGCTGGTCCTCATTTTTATGGAGCAGGAAACTAAGTGCTCGAAAGGGGCAGTTATCGTCCCCTTTGACCGTATGTTCCTGGAGCTGCGATCGGGGAGGGATTCCCTGCACTGTATTCTGGTGGGCGGAAGTTGGGGGATTTTCGGCCTACTGGCTTTAACAGGGAAATCGTTCTGCGAGGGTTGACTAGAATGCTTAATGGTTACCGGGGAAGAGTTATCCGATTGTGTGGGTGCTGGCCCTTCCCTAGCTAATAGTTTTTTGGCTGGGAATAACCTCTGTTGTCTGTATAACGAGGTTGTCCCCTGGGCACCTCGTTTCGCCAGTTGTTTGGCCGGGGCTGATATTGGGGGTTGGGGTGTAAGCCTCGTCTATCACGCGGGGGTGAATGCCTTCGTGAATCCCGTGGAGGGTGGTCGGGCAGTGGATAGTCATCCGGTCCTCTTTCTCTTTGGACAGGGACGTATTGAGGGTATGCTGGGGGAGGCCTTTCATATTGAGGCTCATACCGTTCCTGCTGCGGGGGAGTGTTTGGCCGACGATATTGAGGGGCATTGGGTGGTTGTGTGTATCTGGCGTTCTGGTTACGGTGCCAAATTTGGTCGTCCCTATATTGGGGATGACGGTTTGGTGTATGGTCTGGGGATTGATTGCCGCGTGGGCGAGTATTTGCCAGATACTGTATCTGCGGGAAGGGATGGGATTCGTAACGGCGTGGCACTTCCTCCTGGTACTGCGAATAATAATTCGCCTCTCTTACCGGGGGTGAATTGCGCCAATGGGGGTGGTTAGTTCTACCCTGATCCTGTGGATCTCCCCTTGGTGATTGCCATGTATCCCTATGGTCATCCCTTCGAGGGCGAGTTTTAGGGCTAGCGTGGATGGCCGTAATCTGCATCTCCTGTATCAGTTTGGTCAGATCGCGGATTTGTTGATGCAAATCACCGTTATCCGTACGGATGTGCTGATCCACGGCTTTTTGCGTCATTTTATTGCCCTCTTCGATGAATCTAATATTTGCTTGTAATTCGAGTACTGTGTTGCTTTGCAATGTGCATAGCTTGTCCACTAAGGTAGGGCGCATTCCTTGCATAAGGAGCCGTACTTTCTGCCTGTCTGGCATGTCCCTATTATATCTTTCACACATTCATAATTTTGCATTAATGTATGCCTGTGTGCCTTCCGTGGGACCTTGTGTGTGAGCGCGGATTTTGTCATACAAATCATCCTCATCAGGGGTCATTTGAAATGTATTGACGAGGGCAGCTGAAAATTGTTCCCACGTGGCATCGGCCAAGGTGGCTTCATGGAGTTCATACCACGTGAGGGCCGATTTAGTGAGGTCAGCTGGTAAGAGGCGTTTTTTATCCTCAGCTGTCCAGCCATTAATCATAGCCATTCGATTGAAGGCTCTCAAATATTCCTCGGGGTCCTGCTTATCACCAGGGTATTTATTAGGTTGTATCATTGGATACTTCGTAGGCATGGCCATGTCCGCGCTGTAGGAAGTGTTGGGGGGTAATTAAGGAGGTACGCTCAACTGGGGAATCTAAGTCGCCGTTCTGTAATGCAACGTTAGAGTGTGCGTGGCTTAGGGGTTGTTGGTGAACCTGAATTGGTGTGATATAGGTATTCCCGCTTTGGGAAGTGCCTGGGTGGTTAGGGGTAGAGTGTGGAGCGTCCTGATGATTAAATTGCTCAGTACCCTGGATATTATCCAGCGACAAGTTATGCTCAATATTAACCTCCTGTAGTGCGGAAAGCGCCTTGTTAATCTTGTCGCCTAGGGTTAAGGCAATGGTGTTTATATCTTCGATTAGTTTACCGTTTGAAGAATTGTGTGTAATTTCGTTTTAAATGTTGTAACAGGACCTGCAATCCGTTGTAGGAATGCTGCGTGTCACTTATGTGTTGTAATATAGCGGCTGGTAATGTGGGGGTGAATTCCTCACTACCACCGCTTTCTGAGGGCGACTGTTGAGCGTTCTGTGTCTGTGCTCGTGTGATGGGACGTTTTTGTCTGATTGCTCTTGGGTATTTGAGTTTAATATGTGAAACTGCGTCCTCAAGTTCTGTAAGTAATTGGCCTGCGTTATGTTCTGTTATTAAGTCAGGGTTCTTAACCAGGATTTTAGGGCGTAGTGGTTTGGTGGTAACGGCGAGGTTGTGTGCTGTATCTCTAATTGCACGCCTGACCTTACTAGGATTTTGGAATTTGAGCATGGATCTTTACTGTACGGCCTTCTGTAAGGGCGCATATATGGGGATATAAATTGTGTATGGCTAGGTAAGAGTGGCGTTTAAAAATGTATTACCTATCGGGGCGGGCTTGGAATGGGTATAAAAATATTATCTACCCCATATTTCAAAAACAATTCCCAATTTTGGGTGGCGTTTACTTGGCTAGTATGAGGTTTTAGGTCCTAGGGATCTTTTCCGCAGAGGTGCGTTGTTTGCACCCCCTTAGGCGTTGTTCTAATACAACGTCGCGGTACCCCTTGCCTCCACCATTTGTAAGGTTCCTGTTAGGTTGGCCTGTACAAATAATTAACCTAAGGGATGAAATTAGTCTCAATAGGGGGCGAGCTTGGCAACTGCTGTAAGAGGTAGGGAGTATTTAGTGAATTGAGATCGACAGTGTGATCAGCAAGGAGAACTCCCCAATGTACTGCTTTACGGGGTAGTTCTAGGTGAGGGGGTGTTTGGAAAGGCATTTAAGTTATTACTCTGTGCGCGACAGCTGCGTCACGCGGTCTGCTGCGAGTCGAAGGCAGGCGAGCTAACGGGGAATTCGCTAGTGTCAGCGTTGAGCAATAGCGCTCGGCTAACGACAAGAAGAAATTAAACAATAAACAGTAAGGCTAATTCTAGGTCCTACCTAAAGGGGAATCTAATAGGATAGGATCTTATTAGCTAAGTAAATAAAAGAATACGACCAGTGCCTTCTAGTACTTTTAAATTTAATATGTACCTCGATTTTGAGGTACACTGGCAAATAGCAGTTCAAAAGATAGCAAATAATAATGATTACAGTCCAAGCACAGGGGGATGTGAGTGTAGTGTGATGGTGAGTGTAGTGATCGCTTGAGACACTTACCCTTTCAGCCAACAGCAGAGGTTCGTCTCATCGGTAGCACTAAGACAGACTGTGTGATCCTGGGTGTATGACCTCCGGGGTTCTTATAAGTTTCTTGTGCTAGGTCGGCGGAATCCTTGCATTCCTACCAAGTCATAAACCTTTCTAGGGTCGTTGCCTGGGACACGAGGCTACCTGGGCTCATGTAGGTGCTAATTATTAGTCTTGTAATTTTGTAGTTGTAATTTGTAGGTGTTTAAATTAAATGTATGGAATTTTGATTTGTTGGAGATTTTATTTAGGGGATGGGGGTAGCGTACCCTAGGGGTACAACAATATTGTACTTTGTTTTATCATTCATTATCATTTATGATTTCTTTCTTTTATAGGTAATTTCGAAAGTGATCATCATGTTCAAGTGTGGTGACTGTAAGAAACAGTTCTCAAGACCTGACAGCCTTCAACGGCACGCCAATGTTAAACATGACATTAAAATGTTTGTGTGCAGTCATTGTGCTACCACATTTAACAGACAAGATAATCTTGCACGTCATGTAAATTTAATGCATGTTAGTTCAGCACCATTTTCGTGTTCAGTTTGCGAACTTGGTTTTTCTGCTGTAAAGCTATATCAATCCCACATGGTTGAAGTGCATGGTGAACAACAGGAATTGAAATCTGTAAAACCATCAACTAGCACGGAACCTTTAAATGAATGTGATGTTCAAAAGCGTGAACTTTCTCAAGATTGTGAAAATAGTTGTGCAACAAAAAGAAAGAAGAATGGTGAACCTTCGAAAACACATTGAATTGTATGTAATATTGATATACCTTCTTCAATCATTCATGGACATTTACGCAGTATTCATCATAAAAATAACGCTTGCCATGAAAGAAATTCTGGAAATAATCAACAAATTGGTAGTGCATTTAAAAGTCGAATTGCTAGTTATAGACTTTATAGTAAAGAAAAAACTCAAAGTATTGAATCATTTTTAAACAAGAAGTTCCGTGAAGAACTATACAGCCTACTTTTCATGCCAATGATTATTCTACAGAATATGAACCTATCTAGAATAATGACGAAATTAAGTTGCTAATATGGAAATTTCCAATTAGTTCGAAATACTGTATACCTGGCATAATGTATCCTAATAGAGCACTACAGTTGGCAGCCCTGATGACTGAATATATTCTTAGTTCCGTCTCTTAAGGTACAAAATACAAAATTTGGTTGAAGTCCAATGAATAGCATGAACGTTACATGCAGTTAAACATTGGATCTAACAGCGCGCGTAAAATCATGTTGGCAACAATGTCATGCATGTATTGGTCAGAAATAATCTGAAATAATATGATCTATTGTTGTGCCAATTTTGAATGAAATCCATTAGTTAGTATAGAAGTTACATGCATTTTAAAATTGGACCTATCAGCAGGCTTAGAATCATGTTGGCAGCACTGACGTATATTAGTTACTCCAAATTCGTCTAGAATGCCAGGTACTATACGTGTGCAAAGTTTAGAGCTATTGGCTTGCATACTTTCTGATGTATTGATATTAGGGTAACAAAAATAGGGACAGCACATATTGGCAGTTGGCAGCACTGGTTGCTCCTTAGAATACGCATAGTCATATCTGTTATGGTACACATAGCACATACGAAATTTGGTTGAAATCCAAATGATAGTATGGAAGTTACTTGTATTTAAAGTTGGACCTGTCAGCAGGCTTAGAATCATGTTGGTAGCACTGACGTATATAAGTTACTCCAAATTAATATAGAATGTCAGGGACTACACGTGTGCATAGTTTAAAGCTGTCGGCTTGCATACTTTCTGATATATTGGTATTTGTATAATATAAATTAGGAGCATTTATTAACAGTTGGTAGCCCTGGTAGGTCTGAAGAATACGCTCAGTCATATCTGGTTATGTACACATACAACATACGAAATTTGGTTGAATTCCAATTGATAGTATAGAAGTTATATGCATTTAAAAATTGGACCTATCAGGAGGCTTATAATCATTTGGCAACACTGCCATGTTTAGCCTCCTGGAAATTAAACTGAAATATTATGATCTGTACGTGTGCCAATTTTGAAATAGCTCCCATTCATACTTTCCAAGATATCCAACATTGAGCTCAAATTTCAATTGCGATTTTTTAGCAGTTGGTAGCACTGACATCATTTTCAAATATGGCCGTGAGATATTCAGATATAGATCTTTACTCCTACCAAATTTTGTTTCGATTGCTGCAGCTGTTTAGGAGTTGATAGGGGGACACACACACACAGCCAGACAGACAGACAGAAGGACAGACAGACAGACAGACAGACACACATTTGCCCGATCTCATAAGTCTACTTTGTCCTCATTTTTGCAAAATGTGAAAAGTAGGCTAAAAAAATGTTCAACCTACTGTGTTTGGCTTGGTAGAAAATGTTTTAGTAGAGCATAAAACAATTAAAATGAATTTTGAACTTTTTGGACTCTATGTAAAAACTGGGAGCGAAGGTGAAATTACGGATATCAAATCTTTTAATACAAAAGACATAATTGTTAGTGAATCAACTAATATTAGTGATATATACCAAAATATTTCAAGTGCTATCATTGTGAAGAGTGAAGAGTTCCAGGAAAGGGAGTCAGGCTGGGCGTTGGTTGAAGTACTTTATTTAGAAACCAACATGAATAAATACAACTCCCTTCGAGCATCATCATATATTGATTTACCTGCATGGATCAAACGGAAGAAAGCTGTTTTGAACGTTTGGAATAGTGATGAAGCATGTTTTGCGTGGGCTGTAACCTCAGCTCTCCATTCAGCAGTGGGGCATAAGGATAGAACATCATCCTATCCTCACTATTCTTCAGTGTTAGATTTAAAAGAAATAGAATTTCCTATGGCGATAAAAGACATTCAACGTTTTGAAGAGCTGAACAATGTAAGTATTAATGTTTATGGAATTGAAAATAAGAGTATAGTAGGTCCTCTATATTATACTCAGGAAGAAAAGAATGCTCATGTAAATTTACTGTACATAACTGAAGGTAAAAACGCCCACTATTGTTGGATAAAACATTTAAGTAGACTTGTTGGTAGTCAAGTATCAAAACATAAATCTAAGAAGTGGTGGTGAGATGGTTGTTTGCTATATTTCAGAAAAGAGGGTCAAATAACTCAACATAAAAAATGGGGTTGTAATCATGTTTGTACGGTATTACCGACTCCTAAAAATAACATTCTAAATTTTAAGGATTGTGAGAAACAGCTTCGAGTGCCATTTGTTATATATGCTGACTTCGAGGCTTTGCTAAAACCATTTAATACATGTTCATCGAATCAAGCCCAAACATTCACCAACACTACTCACATTCATGAACCTTTTAGCTTTGCATATTATATTAAATTTAGTTATGATGACTCTTTAAATAAGTTTGAGCTCTATAGAGGACCTGATGCACCTAAAGTTTTTATGGAAAGGCTTGAGAAAGATGCCATCCATATATCCTATATTTTAAATACGATCATTCCAATGAAGCCACAAAGTTCATCAGAGCAAATGAATTTTGAAACTGAAACTAATTGTTTTATATGTGGCGAATGTTTATATAGACAGGGTTCGCGATCATGACCAATTAACAGGAAAATATCGTGGTGCTGCTCACCAAGAATGTAATTTTAATTATAGAGTAAGTAAATTCATTCTGGGCATTCTACATAACGGTAGCAAATACGATAACCACTTTATCGTTAAAGAATTTGGAGCTTCAGATGTGAAAATTGATGTGATTGCAAATAATAAGGAACAATACATATCGTTCACAAAATACATCAAAACCGTCAATAAAAAACTATACAACTACGACTTTTAGATTCATTCCGCTTTATGCCGATTATTCTTGATAAGCTGGCTAGTAATTTAAAATCAGATTAGTTTCATGAAATTCAACGTGTCTTTCCTAAAGAAGATGATTTTAATTTGATTCGTCAAAAGGGTATATTCCCTTATGAATATATTAACTGTGTGGAACGTCTTGAGGAGTGTTCTTTACCACCGAAAGATGCATTTTACAGTTCCTTAAACACAAGTCATATCAGTGATCAGGAATATTTACATGCACAACGAGTATGGACACAGTTCGACATTCAAACTTACGAGAATTTTCAGACATATATTTGAAGACAGATGTGTTGTTATTACGTATGTTTTTGAAAATTTTTGGAATGTTTGTATGAAAACTTATAACCTTGATCCTTGTCAGTATTTCACAGCTCCTCGTTTAAGTTTCAGTTCAATGTTGAAAAAAAACAAAAATACATTTATAATTAAGGACTGATATAGACATGATCAATTTTATAAAATCATCAATTCGAGGTGGATTAAGCCAATGTAGTGGACGGTACTCTAACGCGAATAATAAATACTTGCCTAGCTACAACCCTTGTGAAGAGTCAAAGTATATTGTCTACCTCGATGCAAATAACCAATATGGTTGGGCTATGAGTCAATATCTACCACTGAATGATTTTCGCTGGCTGACACAATCTGAAATTGATGTCTTACATGTTAACACTCTAAATGATAACGATGATAAAGGATATATTTTAGAGGTAAATCTTGAGTACCCTAAAGAGATACATGATGATCATAATGATGTACCATTCTGTCCTGAGACTATGAAATCTCCGTACATCACATCACGAACGAAAATGTTAATTGCTAATGTGAATGATAAATGTAAATATGTAATACATTATCAAAACATGAAAAAGTGTCTACAGCATGGATTAAAATTAACTAAAATTCATCGCGTATTGCAATTTCATCAGTCAGCATGGCTCAAACCGTATATTGATCTAAACAATAATTTAAGAACACAGTCAACAAACGCCTTTGAAAAAGATTTTTATAAACTCATGAATAATAGTGTTTTTGGAAAGTCTATGGAGAATGTTGATAAGCGAGTTGATGTAAAGCTGATAAAGTGGTAAAATGATGGAAAAAGTTATGGTGCGAGCAACTTAATAAGCAAGCCTAACTTTCATAACTGATCAATTATTCATGAGGATTTAGTTGTAATACAAATGAATCGTCTTAAAGTAACTTGTAACAAACCCATATATGTGGGTTACACCATTCTGGAATTGTCAAAAACACTTATGTATAAATTGCACTATGATTATGTAAAGAAAAACTATCTTGACAATGCTAAATTACTCTACACAGACACAGATTCTTTTATTTATGAGTTTAACACTGATGATTTTTATGAGGATATCAAAACTGAGCTAAATAGGTTTGATACAAGTGACTATCCCGAGGATAATATTTACCACTTACCTATAGTAAACAAAAAGGTTCTTGGGAAATTTAAGGATGATTGTGCTGGTGTTATTATAGACACCTTTGTAGGCACAAAATCTAAATCATACAGCTATATGATAATTGATGATGTAGAAGTAAAAAATTTAAAAAGGAGTGAAAAAGATTGTTGTTAGTAAAGAGTTAGATATAAGTGATTATAAAAACTGTATAGTTAGTAACCCACCTGTATTATATAAGAAAATGTGTGTATTTAGAAGTAAAAATCATCAGCTACATACCAATTTGCTGAACAAAGTTGCTTTACGTAATGAAGACAACAAACGATTCATTATACCCAACACATTTGATACTCTTGCTTGGGGAAAGAGTCGCATTGACGATTATTACTTTACTTAAGTCTAATGATCACTATATTGTAATATTTGTAGTGTGTTTTTATATTGTAATATTTTTTGTAAAAACTGTAAGTAGAATGTATAATGTTAGGCTACTGTAGTTTAGAAAAAATAAGATAAGTAACACATTTTAGTGTAAAATGTTTGCTCTTTTTGTATTACGAAAAATATTTAAAAAATGTACTGAATGTGTGATCTAAACAAGGGGAATGTAAAAAATGTAATGTGGAAATTGTAAATATCCATGTGTGAAAAAATGAAATGGCTATCACCATTTTTTAAATTAAAAGATATAGTGATCTGGTGAACCTTATTTTATTTCACAACAACAACAAAATGTACAGAATGTGTGAACTAAACAAGGCGAATGTAAAATAATGTTAAGTGGAAATTGTAAATATTCATGTGTGAAAAAATGGAAATGAAGAAATGGCTATCACCATTTTTACATTTAAAAGACATTGTGATGTGGTAAACCTTGTTTTTATTTCACTACAAATAGGGCTTTACAAAATAGAATACAAAGAAATACCAATTCCTCAATCCTGTTCATTATTCCCGTCCACTCATCATTAACTTTCCTTTTATAGCACTCATTACAATGAGGGCTGAGCCTGCATACAGGCATGCTAGTGCTGAAACCGCTGGATTAGATTACTGGGATTGTTCCAGTAAATAAATTAAAAAAATGATTTTTAGGGGTAAACAAAGCATTAGCATTATCATCATTATTATCATCTTCATCATTAGCATTATAATCATCATTATTATTACTATATAGTTCTTTTTGATCCTTTTGCAATACCACATTTTGCACAGTCTGTGTTGGCTTTGACAACTGTCCTAACACGACTTTCTGAGGAGATGATAAATGCTTTTTAACAAACAATGCACTATCTTGAGCTGCAATATCTTTTTTTTTCGGAATAGTGTTTTAGCATTTTGAAGATTTTTTTTAAACAGCAACGATGTTTTATCTGTTACACTACATTGATGATCACTCACACTTAAGACCTCACTATTTTTACTTTTTAACTCACCTCATCACTGTTTTGAACGATGATTTGAACAACGCCAAATAACAGTTCTATTTTTATTGGTTCCTTTTACAATATATATATATACTTTATAGTATGCAAAATGGCTTACCATAGCTATTCGTTGATAATTTCATATCATTTGACAAGCATGAAATAATCTCTAGTAAAGTTCACTCGATAATATAAATCATAGTTTAAAGTGGGTGCAAAAGTGGGTGCAAAGGTAGGTGCAAAACTGGGTGCAAAGGTAGGTGCAAAAGTGGGTGCAAAGTGGGTGCAAAGGTAGGTACAAAAGTGGGTGCAAAGGTGGGTGCAAAGGTAGGTGCAAAAGTGGGTGCAAAGGTGGATGCAAAGGTAGGTGCAAAAGTGGGTGCAAAAGTGGATGCAAAAGTGGGTGCAAAGGTAGGTGCAAAAAGTGGGTGCAAAAGTGGGTGCAAAGCTAGGTGCATAGTAGGTGGAAAAGTGGGTGCAAAATTGGTAGTAGGCACAGTTGACAGTAGGCGCAATTGTGCCTAAAACCAATCGCGCCTACCAACAATTGTGCCTATTGTCAACAGTGCCTACTACCGTAGCCTAACCTAACCTAACCTAACCTACGAGGTGTGATCAAAAAGTTCCAAAAAGGTGGCTGCAACTTAACCAAACCTAGCCTAGCCTAACCTAACCTACAAGGTGTGATCAAAAAGTTCCAAAATGGTGGCCGTAGCTTCACTTAACCTAACCTAACTTAACCTAAACCTACGAGGTGCTATTAAAAAATTTCAAGATGGTGGTCATAGCTTAACTGAACCTAGCCTAACCTAAACCTACGAGGTGTGATCATAAAGTTCCATGATGGCGGTTGTAGCTTAACTCAACCTAACCTAACCCTACGAGGTGTGCTCAAAATGTTCCAAAATGGCTCAGCCCTCATTGTAATGAGTGCTATAAAAGGATAGTTAATGATGAGTGGACAGGAACAATGAAAAGGATTGAGGAATTGGTATTTCTTTGTATTCAATTTTGTAAAGCCCTATTTGTAGTGAAATAAAAACAAGGTTTACCACATCACAATGTCTTTTAATTGTAAAAATGGTGATAGCCATTTCTTCATTTTCATTTTTTCACACATGAATATTTAGAATTTCCACTTTATATTTTTTTACATTCGCCTTGTTTAGTTCACACATTCTGTACATTTTGTTGTTGTTGTGAAATAAAATAAGGTTCACCAGATCACTATATCTTTTAATTTAAAAAATGGTGATAGCCATTTCATTTTTTTTCACACATGGATATTTTGCAATTCCCACTTTACATTTTTACATTCCCCTTGTTAAGATCACACATTCAGTACATTTTTGAAATATTTTTCGTAATATAAAAAAGCAAACATTTTACACTAAAATGTGTTACTTATCTTATTTTTACTAAACTACAGTAGCCTAACATTATACATTCTACTTACAGTTTTTACAAAAAAATTGCAATATAAAACTCACTACAAATATTACAATATAGTGATCATTAGACTTAAGTAAAGTAATAGTCATCAATGCGACTGATTCCCCAAGCAAGAGTATCAAATGTGTTGGGTATAATGAATCGTTAGTTGTCTTCATTACTTAAAGCAACTTTGTTCAGCAAATTGGTATGTAGCTGATGATTTTTACTTCTAAATACACACATTTTCTTATATAATACAGGTGGGTTACTAACTATACAGTTTTTATAATCACTTATATCTAACTCTTTACTAACAACATTCTTTTTCACTCCTTTTTAAATTTTTTACTTCTACATCATCAATTGTCATATAGCTGTATGATTTAGATTTTGTGCCTACAAAGGTGTCTATAATAACACCAGCACATTCATCCTTAAATTTCCCAAGAACCTTTTTGTTTACTAGAGGTAAGTGGTAAATATTATCCTCGGGATAGTCACTTGTATCAAACCTATTTAGCTCAGTTTTGATATCCTCATAAAAATCATCAGTGTTAAACTCATAAATAAAAGAATCTGTGTCTGTGTAGAGTAATTTAGCATTATCAAGATAGTTTTTCTTTACATAATCATAGTGAAATTTATACATAAGTGTTTTTGACAATTCCAGAATGGTGTAACCCACATATATGGGTTTGTTGCAAGTTACTTTAAGACGATTCATTTGTATTACAACTAAATCCTCATGAATAATTGAACAGCTATGAAAGTTAGGCTTGCTTATTAAGTTGCACGCACCATACCTTTTACCATCATTTTCCCACTTTGTTATCAGCTTTACATCAACTCGCTTATCAACATTCTCCATAGTCTTTCCGAAAACACTATTATTCATGAGTTTATAAAAATCTTTTTCAAACGCGTTTGTTGACTGTGTTCCTAAATTATTGTTTAGATCAATATACGGTTTGAGCCATGCTGACTGATGAAATTACAATACGGGATGAATTTTAGTTAATTTCAATCCATTCTTTAGACACTGTTTAAAGTTTTGATAATGTATTACATATTTACATTTATCATTCACATTAGCAATTAACATTTTCGTTCGTGATGTGATGTACGGAGATTTCATAGTCTCAGGACAGAATGGTAAATCATTATGATCATCATGTATCTCTTTAGGGTACTCAAGATTTACCTCTAAAATATATCCTTTATCATCGTTATCATTTAGAGTGTTAACATGTAAGACATCAATTTCAGATTGTGTCAGCCAGCGAAAATCTTTCAGTGGTAGCCCAACCATATTGGTTATTTGCATCGAGGTAGACAATATACTTTGACTCTTCACAAGGGTTGTAGCTAGGCATGTATTTATTATTCGCTTTAGAGTACCGTCCACTACATTGGCTTAATCCAACTCGAATTGATGATTTTATAAAATTGATCATGTCTATATCAGTCATTAATTCTAAATTTACTTTTTTTTTCATCATTGAACTGAAACTTAACCCAGGAGCAGTGAAATACTGACAAGGATCAAGGTCATAAGGTTTCATACAAACATTCCAAAAATTTTCAAAAACATCTGCTAATAACAACACATCTCTCTTCAAATACATGTCTGAAAATTCTCCTAAAGTTTGAATGTC
Organism: Meconema thalassinum; assembly: GCA_946902985.2. Lineage (NCBI taxonomy): Eukaryota > Metazoa > Arthropoda > Insecta > Orthoptera > Tettigoniidae > Meconema > Meconema thalassinum. Next base: position 244,136,940 of record OX336395.1, read on the forward strand.
GAACTGTGTCCATACACGTTGTGAATGTAAATATCCCTGATCACTGATATGACTTGTGATTAAGGAACTGTAAAATGCATCTTTCGGTGGTAAAGAACACTCCTCAAGACGTTCCACACAGTTAATATATTCATAAGGGAATATACCCTTTTTACGAATCAAATTAAAATCATCTTCTTTAGGAAAGACACGTTGAATTTCATGAAACTGATCTGATTTTACATTACTAGCCAGCTTATCAAGACTACTCGGCATAAAGCGGAATGAATCTATAAATCACAGTATTATAGGTTTTTTTGATTGACAGTTGTGATGTATTTTGTGAACGATATGAATCGTTCCTTATTATTTGCAATCACATCAATTTTCACATCTGAAGCTCCAAATTCTTTAACGATAAAGTGGTTATCGTATTTGCTACCGTTATGTAGAATGACCGGAATGAATGTGCTTGCTCTATAATTGAAATTACATTCTTGGAGAGCAGCACCACGATATTTTCCTGTTAAATGGTCATGATCGCGAACCTTGTCTGTATATAAATATTCGCCACATATAAAACAATTAGTTTCAGTTTCAAAAATCATTTGCTCTGATGAACTTAGTGGCTTCATTGGAATGATCGTATTTAAAATAGAGGATATATGGATGGCATCTTTCTCAAGCCTTTTCATAAAAACTTTAGGTGCATCAGGTCCTCTATAGAGCTCAAACTTATTTTAAGAGTCATCATAACTACATTTAATATAATATGCAAAGCTAAAAGGTTCATGAATGTGAGTAGTGTTGGTGAAAGGTTGGGCTGGATTCGATGAACATGTATTACATGGTTTTAGCAAAGCCTCGAAGTCAGCATATATAACAAATGGTACTCGAAGCTGTTTCTCATAATCCTTAAATTTTAGAATGTTACTTTTAGGAGTTGGTAATACCGTACAAACATGATTACAACCCCATTTTTTATGTTGAGTTAGTTGATCCTCTTTTCTGAAATATAGCAAACAACCATCACACAACCACTTCTTAGATTTATGTTTTGATACTTGACTACCAACAAGTCTACTTAAATGTTTTATCCAACAATATTGGGAGTTTTCACCTTCAGTTATGTATAGTAAATTTACATGAGCATTTTTTTTCCTGAGTTTAATATAGAGGACCTACTATACTCTTATTTTCAATTCCATAAACATTAATACTTACATTGTTCAGCTCTTAAGAACGTTGAATGTCTTTTATCGCCATAGGAAATTCTATTTCTTTTAAATCTAACACTGAAGAATAGTGATGATAGGATGATGTTCTATCCATATGCCCCACTGCTGAATGGAGAGCTGAGGTCACAGCCCACGCAAAAAATGCTTCATCACTATTCCAAACGTTCACAACAGCTTTCTTCCGTTTGATCCATGCAGGTAAATCAATATATGATGATGCTCGAAGGGGGTTGTATTTATTCATGTTGGTTTCTAAATAAAGTACTTCAACCAACGCCCAGCCTGACTCCCTTTCCTGGAACTCTTCACTCTTCACAATGATGGCACTTGAAATATGTTGGTATATATCACTAATATTAGTTGATTCGCTAACAATTATGTCTTTTGTATTAAAAGATTTGATATCCGTAATTTCACCTTCGCTCCCAGTTTTTACATAGAGTCCAAAAAGTTCAAAATTCATTTTAATTGTTTTATGCTCTAATAAAACATTTTCTACCAAGTCAAACACAGTAGGTTGAACATTTTTTTAAAATGATTCAATACTTTGAGTTTTTTCTTTACTATAAAGTCTATAACTAGCAATTCGACTTTTAAATGCACTACCAATTTGTTGATTATTTCCAGAATTTCTTTCATGGCAAGCGTTATTTTTATGATGAATACTGCGTAAATGTCCATGAATGATTGAAGAAGGTATATCAATATTACATACAATACAATGTGTTATCGAAGGTTCACCATTTTTCTTTCTTTTTGTCGCACAACTATTTTCACAATCTTGAGAAAGTTTACACTTTGGACATCACATTCATTTAAAAGTTCCGTGCTAGTTGATGGTTTTACAGATTTCAATTCCTGTTGTTCTCCATGCACTTCAACCATGTGGGATTGATATCGCTTTACAGCAGAAGAACCAAGTTCGCAAACTGAACACGAAAAAGGTGCTGAACTAACATGCATTAAATTTACATGACGTGTAAGATTATCTTGTCTGTTAAATGTGGTAGCACAATGACTGCACACAAACATTTTAATGTCATGTTTAACATTTGCGTGCCGTTGAAGGCTGTCAGGTCTTGAGAACTGTTTCTTACAGTCACCACACTTGAACATGATGATCACTTTCGAAATTACCTATAAAAGAAAGAAATCATAAATGATAATAAATGATAAAACAAAGTATATTATAAATAGTTTAATTATATTCCAGTCAATGGTTATAGCAGGGTATTTAAATCGATCATCTGTGAACTCATAGCAAGTCTAACTTCATGTAGTTCTAACTGGGGGTTACTATATATAACTATATACCACTGTCACTGACACCTAGCGGTGAACATTGGAACTTGATAGAGAGGTAGAAAGCAGCGGTCGCCAGTTAAGTTAGCTAAGTGTGACGTCATAGCCAGTCTTACAACAAGTCTAAACTTGTAGAACATGTCACGTGATAGAAACCAGCAGCCACCAGTTAAAAGAGCTAAGTGTGACGTCATAGTCAGTCATAAAGCAAGTCTAAACTTGTAAAACATGTCACGTGACAAGGTTAAGTTAGGTAAAGTTAGGTTATGTTAGGTGAACGGAGGATAAGTCTTTAAATATTCCCTCTGTCACTGACACCTAGCAACGAACATTCAGACTTAATAGAATGGTAATCAAAATCTAACCTATAAAATTAGTTTTACACACCATGGTCATGTAGTTCCAACTTTTGACTGCCAAATATAACATTTTCACTAACATGTAGTGGTGAACATTGGAAAATATCACTCTAACTGTTTAAAAGTTATTAGAGGGGTACTTACCTATTTATAATTTATCAACTGCTGCCATTGAATGAACAGATTGTAGGATTTTGGTAACCTACAGGAACACAATTATCTGTAAAGAAATCAATCAATCAATCAATAAATACATTCCAATCAATAACTTCAACATCAATTAGTAATAAAAGACTACAATCCATTAATAATAAGTACTTACCTTGCAAAATAATGTATTGATTTTCTATTAAAAAGGCTTTTTTACAACTCTTGAGCAGTAATAGAGCACTGTTCACTCAAAGCGAGTAATAAAGACTGACAGTAGGGAAATATATGACACCTCTCTTATATAAACTCCCATCGCTCGTGTCAGCAGTTTCTTGCAGATCATTGCAATTCCTTTCCCAATACAGCTGAGAGTCCAAACTACAGTAGGAACACCTGTGTGGTATCCAATTACTGCTGACTTTGCATGATCATCACCCATTGTCTTGAGGTTTCAAATTACTGCAGCGTTATTCATAGCAACAGCAGTGTGTGCTCTCTGCCATGTCAGCAACATGACACCGGAAGGAACACCTGTGTAATATCCAATGACTGCTAACTTTGCATGATCATCACCCATTGTCTTCATGAACACTTGCGGTTTCAAATTACTGCAGCGTTAGTCATAGCAATAGATCTGTGCGCTCTCTGTCCTGTCTGTAATATGACACAGGAAGTAACAAGTCGGTTTACTGCACGTACCATCTCCTCAGTTTTAACATCTTAAGAACATGTATTATTCTCTTTCATCTACAAATGACTCGTTAGAACACATCCATCCACCAAGTTAGATCCCTTGTATGTGCACATGTATTTCGTCACTTTCCTTTCATATCGTTATCACATTGTAGTAGTGGGGGACTGGTGAACAACGTCAGTTCAACACACACTGCTTTACACGCAAAATGTAGTTAGGCCCTTTGACATAATTTAAATAAATGCAGGGGCTAGTCCTGCGGAACCAGTCCAAAGGGACCGGTCCAAAGGGATCAGTCCAAAGGGACTCATCCACAAGGACTCGTCCACAAGGTCTCGTCAACAAGGACCTGTCAACAAGGACTCGTCCACAAGGACCTGTCAACAAAGACTTGTCCACAAGAACTCGTCCATAAGGACTTGTCCACAAGGACCCGTCCACAGGGATCCGCTCCCCCACCCTCTTACGAAAGCTATGAGTGGGCATGCATAAAAACAATAAACAAGCATGTTAATTCATAGTGACTATCCACCGTATACATGTCTCTTGTGTAGAAACACGTTTCATTCCATATTGGCATTTAAACTCTCACATGTTGCACTTGGAAAGAGAGATTCTCTAAAAAAATACAATTTCACCCCCTAGTAGGGGTAGGTTTTATTTTGGGGTTGAAATTTGTTATCCATTGGATAGGGGGTGTCAGCCCGAGTTCAATGACACCTCATTCGTCAAATTCCGACCCTGCGTTCGAGAGATATCGCGCCACCGCAATCTTTTGAGGTGGGGAGGTGGAGGTGGTCACAGAACTCCCCCAAACACACTACTACAAAATCCTCGGAACAGCACGTTCAGTTGAGAGACTCGCGGCGGAATCTGGAGAACCGCCACGCAGAAGTGCTTCGCTCGTGGGTAGAAGATCGCTCTCCGTGGGATCTAAATAAAGAAAGTCTTCAATCGCTTTCCACTGGCGTTGTAGCAGACAACAGCGTCAACTGCGACAAGGCTCGAGAAGTTGGTGAAGAAGCAATTCAACAAATGGTGGGGAAAAGTTTTGAGGGTCTCAAGCTCGCAAGAAAAAGCCGCGTAGTCCCTTTGTCAGTTGTTGGGTGCCAACTAAAAATTCGTGATGACATCGTCCCGGTCAACCCGCAGTAACTTTTCATGCGAGTCATATGTGTGATGAAATCGGAAGCGGATATCGTGGAGTTCTTGAAGTACGAACTTGCACTGACGCCTCCCGCTCTCTTCGATTCATCCTTATTGAGAAAAACAGCCAAGTCAGCACTTCAACACCTTTTCAAATCTTCAGAAGCCCCAAAGATTTTGAAGAACAACGTAAAGTACTCGTTGATGGAGGTCTGCTTTTGCATACCGTTGTATGGCCAAGACCTGCAACTTTTGGTGACATAATCCAGTCCTACAATTTGAGGAGCTCACATTCAAAAGAGACTTTGTCCAAAAATTCAAAAAAATTAGCTTAGTACAGGTTTCATTTTGTGAGATTTATCCTGAGGTCCCAACACCCTGTAAACATTCAAAAGTGACTTTGTCTTGGCTATATTGATCTCTGAAAGTAGACTATTCATTCAAAAAACAACTTTGTCCACTGCAGTATTCATTCAAACAAGACTTTGTGAACTTCAGCCAATCAGAACGCTAGCATCATAAGAATTGACTCCCATCATGCTTTGCGTGAACAGCGAGGTAGTGTATGATCTGTGTTTATGATGATTATTGCTTTTGCCGTTCAATCCAACTTCTGATTAATGTTTCCTGTGTCATATTGGTTATTCACGATTCTTGTGAAACAGTTCTAGTTGGAGATTGTTACAAAGGAAATGGAAATATAGCATGATGGGAGAAATTAATCAGAAACTTGAGCGTAACAATCATAAGTTAGATCAAGTAGCTAAAGTTAATGAGAAGTTAGGTCAAGAAAATAAAAAGTTGATAGAAAGCCTAGTGCAAGTGAGATCAGAGGAGAGATTAAGAGCCAATTAGAGGAGATTGTAGGTGAAAGTAGAAGAGAGGTAGAGGATATTGTAGGTGAAGGTAGAGGAGATTGTAGGTGAAAGCAGAGTAGAAGTTGAGGAGAGACTGGATGTAGGTGTTAATAGAGTAGATGAGATGAAGGATCAGGTAGAGGAGGAAGGAAGGAAGCTTTTAGTTTTAAGTGACCATTAACCATGCGATCATGAGCCACGGGACCTCCTTTTTATGTAGAATCCGAATCACAGGACATGGCAATTAACTTCGAAAATCTCACATGCATTGACCGGGAATCGAACCCGGTCCACCTTGGTGAGAGGCCACCACGCCCCTTAGGTAGATGAGATTGTAGGAGTTAGTTATTGTTGTTTTAAGGGGCGGAACTACGAGGTCATCTGCCCCAGATTTTAGGAGAAAGTAGAATAGAAGTTGAGGAGAGGAAAGAATAGATCAAAGAGAGAAAAAGAAGGGAACAATGAAACAGAAGTGAGAGAGAAAAGGGTGAAATAAACTTAGAAAAGTAAGTAGGTGAAAATTGGTAGGCAAAAAGATTTGGTATGGTACAAGAGGTTGTTAATGGATACACCTGCAGCAAGTGTTCCTCGTGAGGAAGTATTATGTGACTGGAAGATGATGTGGGATTCCATATATAAAAGAAGATTTTTGTTGTAACGTTTCATAAGAATGGACGTTTTGAATATTATCTAAGTAAATGACATTACGGTTGAATGTTCTGCTTATTACAATGTTTCGAAATGAGTTAAATGTTTAGGCCTTAACAAAATATTGTGCAGTCAAAGAGGTCTATGTCCCATGTTCATGCAAACAAAAAGTATTATGTCTTTTCTGTTCAGTCAATAACAACTATGTCCAGAATTTAGTATGTTAATACTGAATATCTACTGTAGTTTGATTTGATTAGAGTGTCTTGTTACATTTTAATAACCCATGTGTGTGTACATAAATACATAAAATAAGCAATAAGATGTTAATTTGAGAGAAATCGGTGTTTGGGTCATTCCCTAAAGTTGTATTTGAGTGACAAAGTCTCTTTTGAAAGTTAGCTCCTCATTTGTACATATGCAATAGCCCAGGCATTATATGCAAAAAACACGGCCAACCTCAAAAAAATAATGTAAAGCTGACATTTGGCATAGATGTTCCCTAGTACTCTAGAAACAAATCCTGAAAAGTCCCCATCTCTCCGGTGGCCGCGTCATAGTTTTTGGAGGGTTCAAAAGGGCTTAAATGGGGCCTAAGTGCCAAAAACAGATTTTTGCTTCCTGCGTTCAAAATATTGATCCAAATTTAGTTCTTGCGACCTTTAGCGATTAATAAAAGTGAACCAGTAGGATAACGGACTTATCAGGCCTAATTATTGCTATTGATGAAGGATAAAAACGACTAATTTAACATTTTTAGCACAATTTTTACACGAAAATTTGGTTAATTTGTCATTAGCAGGTCATTATTTTTAAACAACTGCTGATATTGACTAAAGACCCCGAATGAAAGTTATAAAGCATACTTTTAGCTTTACATTGGTACATTACCCATGTCTATGCGAGAAACGGTTACCGAGTTACGGTCCCAAAGCATAACCGCTGTTGAAAAGGCACCCGATCGCGTTTCTAGGTGACAGCGCTCGGCCTGTCGGAACAGGCCAACAATACTCGAAACAATTAATTCAGCTTCTAAACAGTTTTGGATTTTCAGTAAATGTGGCGGAAGTCCACAGGTACGAAGTTTCAGCGCTTCGTGAAGAACCTCCAATCCCGAATGCTGGAGCGTTCCCGCAGTTTTGCTTTGACAACGCTGACTATAACATAAGGACATTGGTCGGGCGAAACACATTTCACTGCATGGGAGGCATCAAGTGCACAGGTCCAGAGCCTGACAGTGAAATATCTCCACTCCCACGTACACGAGAAGTTCCTAATGCTAGAGTGATTGCGGCGATGGGAAAGTTCAACATTTCGTGGTATCGGAAACCCTCTTCTCCTGGTTCAAAGGACGTCAAGATTACGGAGTTAACTGTGAAAGCCCCTAACTCTGTGGCTATTGCGTCGATGCTTCACTCCTTGTGGTTATCTGGACGGTGGTCAGGTATTAATTTACCTGCTTCGTGGTCGGCTCTATGAAGACGTCACTGTCTGCTCATGCTCAACCAGCTTCCCAGACAACGTCAGTTGATGCCCTGCCGTTCATTAACTTGGAACCGAGCTATCCATCAACTATATATTCCGCGTTGAAGTTTGCCGCAAGAGAGTGCGCGGAACTGAAAGAAAGCACTTGTTTCGTAACCTTTGACCAGCCCCTGTACGCGAAAGTTGCAGAGATAGTCGCATCGGACACTTCAGAGGAACTCAAAAACGTGGTTGTTCGTCTAGGCGGATTTCACCTTCTGATGTCGTTTCTTGGGGTAATCGGCTACGTGATGAATGGAAGCGGTTTGGAGGAGCTCTGGGCGGAAATATACGCTAAATCGTCAGTGACTCAGATGATGTCTGGATACGCATATTCTAGGTAGGCTTACAATTAGCTCGCTGTTAATGATTACGTTATGCCTTCAATTTCAAATGTATCAATAACGCGAAACTGTGCATGTTCTAGGGCCCACAGAGCGAATTTTCTGACAAATCTGGCTGTCGGGACAATGTTACTCAACATAAACGACGGGCTGAAGGAAGACAAGGACGAAATACAGGCGCTTTTTACCGCATTCCAAGAAGGCACCGCCAACGACTTGCCTTCAACGTCTCAGAGTCGCTTCATGACACATTTTCTTCAATGAGCCAGAAATCTCGCACAGGAAAGCTGTGGGTAGAAAGCCTGGAAAATATTGAAGGATTCCGTATCTTTACGTGAGGAAATGAAGGTAGGCCTATTCGTCTCTATGGCTCCAGATGAAATGGCCATAATATCAGCTGGAGAGAGGTTCACCATTTGTCTCGACGATAGTGCCAAATTGGAGTGCAAAAGCCTCGAAGAAATTCGGGTAGTGAAATTCAGCCAAAAAATTGCCAAACAACCGGTCACAGCATCATGTCAGCTGGCTTCACTTCAGCCGACTTCGGCATCATGCAAACAACATTCACTGCGGGTATATTTGCAAGTTCAGGAATGGTTAGGATTTTCTTTGGACCCTACCCAATGGGGATGGAAAATCCAACACTCAGCTTTAGTACCAGTGACAACTCATCTTCCAGCTGCTCCAGATCATCTCCTCAATTTGGTGTCCTGCAACTGCAAGATCTCTTGTGGCGACTGGTGTGAGTGTGTACGTTCCGGTTTAGAATGCTCCTTAATGTGTGGACACTGCAGTGGAAAAGCGTGTGGCAACGTCACATTTGATGGCTCAGACGATGAGGAGGACGATTGAGTCCGATGTAAGCTTTGTTTTGCAAGTGTTCTTTGTCTAAGGAAAGCTTTTTAAACTTTGTTTTTTTATTATTTGCATTATGCATGTTATGAATGTACGTTTAACTGCTAACTGCTTTAAACTCGTTTTGTTCTATCCAAACTGTTTCTGCTAGTTTACCTGTATTCAAAGGAATACCATCCTAAAAGCTCTTGATCAAAGATACAAAATGGTGTTAGCAAAGGTGAATAGATGGAGCCCACCAGCGTAAATGGGCGTTCGTTCGGAAAGCGATTGTCACACTTGCACTATTATATTTGTAACTGTATCTCTGCTGCGGTTTGTCGGATGAACATGGGCAATGTATCGTATTAAAGCTACAAGTGTTCTTGACAACTTTTACTTCGGGTCTTTATTCGCTATCAGCAGCTGTTTAAACGATAAATCCCGGCTAATGACAAATTAGCTAAATTTTCGTGAGAAAAGTTGAGCTAAAAATGTTTGATTACTCATCTGTTTAAATGTATGGCAATAATTACGACCAATAAGAGCGTTATATTTAACGCAGTCCTTCTCTTATTACTATCAAAGCTCATTAGAACTGATTTTGGATCAATATTTTGAACGCAGGAAGAAAAAATGCTGTTTTTGGCACATAGGCCTCATTTAAGCTCTTTTGAACTCTCCAAAATCTATCACGCGGACAACGCAGAGACGGGGACTTTTCAGGATTTGTTACTAGGGTACTAGGGAACATCCAGGCCAAATTTCAGCTTTACATTATTTTTTTAGGTTAAAACTTGATGTCTGGGCTACAAGCACTATCCTTGAAACTTTACCATTGTCTTTGGCAACTACGATCAGACTCCAAGCACGAAGAACCAGGAGCAGGCACGCTATGCGGGGAAGCGGACGTCCATAGACATTGTCTTCGATTCCAACACAATGGTTTCCACTTCTCAGGCAGACTTTCTAAGTAACACCAAAAACAAGGGACGGTTCATCTCTACGTTGACAAAGGAGCTTAGAAATGCTGGAGTTGCTGTTCGTCAGGCGACAGGGGACGCAGATACACTAATTATCGACGTAGCGTTGTCTCTAGATGCCGAAGATCATGCTGTTACTGTTATAGCGTCAGGCATTGATGTCCTATGCATGTTATTGGCAAAAGCAAGAGAGAACAACAACATCCATCTTTACAGTCCTGGAAACTCAAAATCTCTTGGAAAGGTTCTCCCTATCACTAACATTCAGGAAGATATCGGCGAGATGAAAAGTTGTGTGCTATTTGCACATGCCGTGAGCGAAAGTGACACAACTTCGGCTATTTCTAGCAAAGACAAGAAGCGTCCATGGGGCATTCTCAAAAACAATGAATATCTTCGGAAAACAGTCAAAGTTTTCAATCTGCCTGGCGCATCCAAGGAAGATATCAAGATAGGTGGAGAAAAATTTTTCTGGAGTTGTTCAACGGAAAGGGCTTCAATTCTCTAAACGAGCTTCATGTGCATCTGTATGGAAGGACTATCGCAAGACAGACAGTTACTGCTTCGTTCGATTTGGCAACTTTGCCGCCAACGCCCGACGCATGCCGGCAGCATTCATTCACTGCGTACATATTTGCAGGTATATATTATTTTCAGTATGTTGTTACACCATTTTACTTTGCTGTGAAAAAATTAACAATCTCTTTTGTTTACAAATTGGTTTCTAACAAAAAAAATGAATTATTTGATAAATAATACATTATAAACTGTATTAATTTTAAGCAGAAATATCTACTCCGATATTCGAACCACTTTTTACTTAAGATATTTGTTCTCCTAAAAATGGCATTAAAATAATAATTTATGTTCGCCAAGTCACAAATGGTTACATATTTTACATATTAAAACATTAATTTTGTTTACCTAGCTCAATAAAGCGCGTGAAACGCACCGAGAACACCTTATAGAATGAAGAGATGTCGATTTTCAATATTAGGTACAGATGTACAAAAAGTGAGATTTTCATTAGAAACACTCCAAAAAAATAAAAATATTTCATTTTCTTGTGGGGGGAGGGGATTTTTTGAGAGGGGTGGGTTTAAGCGTGAAATATTTTGGAAAGAGGGGAAGCACTTCATTTATCATAGAGAAAGGAAGCTCCTGTCAGATGTAACAATTCAAAATCAGAGTGCGTCCCGGTCGCGGTGTGTGTGTAGCGCAGACGGAGAAGAGAATGACGTAACAACCTTTTGTTTACACCGCTATAGCTCGGTAACTATTATTTGGACATCGATTATAAATACATCAAATGAAAGCTTATTTTGTCGCCAACAACTTTTAAAGAAGACTTGTCTGCAATATCCGTGATAGTTTGCCAACAAACGTCAAAGAAAGAAAAACGTTGCACTTTTTATTTTGAATTTCACGGCATTTTTTCGTTTCCTGTTAGACCGGAAGTATCGCTAACATGCCAACCCATGAATTAACTTATAGCGGGCCAAATAACAATTCCATTTTATTGGTTCGTTTTACAATATACGTATAACCTTTATAGTATGCATATGGCATACCATAACTATTCGTTGGTACTTCCATATCAATTGTCAAGCATGAAATAATCTCCAAAAATTTCGCTCGATAATAGAAATAATAGTTTAAAGTGGGTACAAAAGTGGGTGTAAAAGTGGGTGAAAAAGTGGGTGCGAAAGTGAGTGTAAAAGTGAGTTCAAAAGTGAGTGCAAAAGTGAATGTAAAAGTGGGTGCAAAAGAGGGTGCAGTTTATAGTAGGCACGATTTTTACTAGAATGTGATTTGAGTAAATGTAATTTCTAAACCCAAGTAGAGAGTAGTCAGTTGGTTTTGATCTATGCAAGCGTAAACATATGACATACACTGATGATGGATACTCAAGGCTTTATGGTCAACAAAAACAAGTATATAGTTAAAGAGGTGGCTATTATTGATTGCACGACACTGAATCTGTTTTTTGAAATTTTGACAAATGGCCAAAGTGCACTTTTGTTAATATCTCGCGAACCAAAAGACTTGGGAATTGTATGAGGTATTGTTGGACTTTTTACCAAAGACTGCTGGTAAACACCCTTTGTTCCCACGGCCTTTTAAAGATGGCGGCTGTAGTGTAACCTAACCTAACCTAACCCAACCCACGAGGGGTGATTAAAATGTATTCCAAGAGGCGCTTGTCGATTGGCAAACCAATAATCAAAGAGGGGTATGACAGACCTTGAGGCGATAACCCCTTTTTGATTGATCCCTGTTGATTTGCCCCTTTGGACGGGTCCTTTTTGAAGGGAGTCATTTTTGACGGGCCCCTGCTGACGGGTCACTGTCGAAGGATCCCTGTGGACGGGTCCCTGTTGACAGGTCCTTTTGACTAATCCCTTTGGACCGGTCCCTTTGACATAATTTGGATAAATACATGGGTCAACCCATAGGGATCAGTCCAAAGGGGCCGGTCCAAAGGGATTAGTCAAAAGGACCTGTCAACAGGGACCCGTCCACAGGGATACTTCGACAGTGACCCGTCAGCAGGGGCCCGTCAAAAATTACTCCCTTCAAAAATGACCCTTCCAAAGGGGCAAAACAGCAGGGATCAATCAAAAGGGGTCATCGCCTCATGGTCTGTCATACCCCTCTTTGATTATTGGTTTGCCTATCGACAAGCGCCGCTCAGAATACTTTGTAATCACCCCTCGTGGGTTGGGTTAGGTTAGGTTAGGTTAGGTTACACTACAGCCGCCATCTTTAAAAGGCCGTGGGAACAAAGGGTGTTTACCAGCAGTCTTCGGTAAAAAGTCCAACAATACCTCATACAATGCCCTAGTCTTTTGGTTCGCGAGATATTAACAAAAGTGCACTCAGGCCATTTGTCAAAATTTCAAAAAATAGATTCAGTGTCGTGCAATCAATAATAGCCACCTCTTTAACTATATACTTGTTTTTGTTGACCATAAAGCCTTGAGTATCCATCATAAGTGTATGTGACATGTTTACGCTTGCATAGATCAAAACCAACTGACTATTCACTACTTCGGTTTAGAAATTACATTTACTTGAATCACATTCTAATAAAATTCATGCCTACTATAAACGACACCCACTTTTGCACCCACATTATTTCCACTTTTGCACTCACTTTTGCACCCACTTTTTCACCCACTTTTGGACCCGCTTTTTCACACACTTTTGCACCCACTTTTTGCACTCGCTTTTACAGTGACTTTTGCACCCACTTTTGCACTCACTTTTACACTGACTTTTGCACCCTCTTTTGCACCCACTTTTGCACCCACTCTTGCACCCACTTTTGCACCCACTTTTACACTGACTTTTGCACCCACTTTTGCACCCATTCTTGCATCCGCTCTTGCACCCACTTTTGAACCCACTTTTCCTCTCACTTTAAACTATTATTTATATTATCGAGTGAACTTGACTAGAGATTAGTTCATGCTTGACCATTGACATGGAAGTATCAACGAATAGCAATGGTAAGCCATATGCATACTATAAAGGATATACATATATTGTAAAACGAACCATTAAAAATGGAACCGATATTTGGCGTTGTTCAAAACATCGTTCAAAACAGTGTCGAGGTGAGCTGAAAAGTAAAAATAGTGATGTCTTAAGTGTGAGTGATCATCAATGTAGTGTACCTGATAAAACATCGTTGCTGTTTAAAAAAAACTCTTCAAAATGGTAAAACACTAGTCCCAGAAAAAGATATTGCATTGTTTGTTAAAAACCATTTATCATCTCCTCAGAAAGTCGTGTTAGGACAGTTGTCGATGTCTGAAAAACTCCCACCATTATCAAAGGCAACACAGACTGTGCAAAATGTGGTTTTGCAAAAGGATCAAAAAGGACTAGATAGTAATAGTGATGAGGATTATAATGATGATGATGATGATAATGATTATAGTTATGAAGATGATGATGTTGATGATAATAATGCTAATGGTAATGCTTTGTTTACACCAAAAAATCATTTGTTAAATTTGTCTACTGGAACAATCCAAGTAGCTAATCCGGCGGCTTCAGCAACTGCATGTCTATAAACTGGCTGGTTATACTGAATATGAGGAAGAAAAAAAAGGAAGGAAGCTTGTAGTTTAACGTGACCGTTAATGAATATGAGGAAGAACTATTGGATAGAGAAAATGAGCTTCGTCGTGCCAAATTTATTATGTAATGGATCCACATAACCGCTTAAAATATTTCTTAACAATACATGTAATAATTTCTACCACTCTGCTATAATTTTGCTCTCACTTCAAACTGTACATATTAAATATAAAAGCCAGCGCTAAATGATTTTATTATCAGAACAGTTATAACCTTTGTAGTGAGCAAATCATACTAACAGGTTAGTTGCTACTATGGAACTACTACAACTAACAAAGGTAAACAACGTGTACTCTATAAAGGCTACTCTTATAACTATAATCGTCAAAATGTAAAAGGAATAATATTTTGGCGATGCTCAAAAGAGAGGTCATAAAGATGTTGAGGCAATCTAAAAAGTAGAAATGGTAAGGTTTTAAGTGTGAGTGATCATCAATGTGGTGTACCAGATGAAACACTGTTGGTGTCAACAAATAATCATGACAATGCTAAAAAGCTAGTACAAGAAAAAAATGTTGCTACTCAAAATAGTGCAGTGTTTATTGAGCAACATTTAACCCCTGCTGTAAAAGTTATGTTTAATCCATCTTCCACATCTCAAGAGTCATCAACATCACAGACTATGCAAAAGGTTGTGCTGTTGTTGTTTTAAGGGGCTGAACTACAAGGTTATCTACCCTTCATATGCAAGAGAATCAAAAAGGACTAAATAGTAATAGAGAAAAAAGAAATGTATTTTGAATGTAACTATTGTACAAGTACTTACTTTAAGTAAATAAAAATATTGTATGGGTATTGTCTGTTTTTTCTTAATTGATATCCCCACGTCCTACTATATTAATGCCATTGTTAACCATCGACAGTCTCCACCTATGTTCAGAAAGAAAGTGATCTTAAACAATACACTCTATCTATGGTTTGTGTACCGAGTATCATAATAATACAGTGTCGTCAAGCCATGTTCAGGCAATAGTAATATTAGGTAAGGGGTTTGAACCCTTGCTTCCTTGTACAGTATTAGTTTTTACTCAACAGCAACCCATAATACTGTACTTTGGGACATGTCACATCTCATTTCAAAATGTCAACTGTATCGTTTTCTAAGACCCCACCTGTTGGCTAGTGGCTAGCAGACTGTGCAACAGAAACAGTGTCACCATGTTCATCCTTAAAAAAATTCAACATTTATTATTCTTTTTCTTATTATTGTTCATTAAGAGTAGTGTAAAGTTGTCTTTGTGACGTAAAGGTTAGCATAGTTAGCTGGCACTCTAAAGCTCTTGAGTTCAATTCCAGCTTTAACATAAAATTTTAAAAGTATATTAGGACTAAAACAGGTCTATTCAGTCTCGGGTGATCCAAATAAGTAGATGTGGTTTGATTCACACTTTAACGATATAACACGACGGTTTTAATTTTTTTAAATAATGATAGCCATTTGTTCATATTTTTTTCATTTTCACATTTCACAAATTGCCATTTGTCAATTTTCCATGTACACGATTTGAAAATGTCAGTTTAAAGTTTTTGGATTTCCAGATATGGAAACAAGAATTTTCCATTTTGTTGTTTACACATTTGTCAATTTCCCATTTACATTTTTTAAATTGTCAGTTTTAAGATTTTAAATTGTGTTGATATGGAAACATGGATTTCCTATTTTTTTCCATATCACTGACGACACATTTATGATTTAGTCCATGTTGAAAGTTTAGTTTTGTAAAACACACATTTGCTGATTTAAATTTTCTTGAAATCGTCTTAATGGAAGTGCTTGGCCATGGCAATAGTGCATTCTCTTTCTGTTTGTTTCCAAAAACGTATAGGCCTACTACTACTATGACTACTACTACTGTAGGTAAGACTGTTTTACAAAATAACACCTATCTACCGCTGCATTAAAAAAACACTAGTATTAAAAAACTACAGTATACTATTTACCATTTGCTATATACATTAATTACCCCACCATTCTACCTTGCCGTGTTTGCTTTGGTTGAACAATCAATGCTACCCAGACACACACACACAAGCTTTCTCTCTCTCGCTATCATTCTATCTATAGTCATACATTCACACCCAACCATACCTGTCTTTGGAAAACAAATACAACCACGCTATTTATCCTTGACATGCGCACTTATCCCAAATAACTTTTAGTTATACATTTAACATTTATATTACAAAAAATGTTTCCATTATTTACAATTACAGAAGTGAGACATTTACAAAATACTAAATCTACTGGTTACAAAAAAGCCATGTCTCTAAACAATAAAATATAGAAGTCACACCTCCACCTCCTGGTAATAACCCTATGGTAGGTTATTGCATAGGTCATTCATCTGCACTCATTTGCTATCCATCAAAGTAAAGGTGCATTTTCTCTGTTCCACAAGATACAAATTTGATTGCTGGATTGTATCCTGCACTGTTTATGCGATATAGCTTTGCCAGTTCATAAAACCGCTACGTAGTTCTCTACATATAGCAATTCTACCACTGCTCTACCTACGCCTTTTGCTCTTTTGGCTTTCTTACAGTCTAGTGTGTGATAGACAGCATTAACTGTATATCAAACCTAGTTCACCTTTGTATTTGTAATCCAAGTAATAATTTGAAAAGACACAAATGTAATCAGTTTTAAACGTTATCTCTGTCTTGTTTTGTTTAATAGGTTTATGACATGCATATTAACCTGATATCGAAATCGAACCCTGATGAAAAGGCTAACAGCTTAGCCACTGCACCACCATGCCCTTGTTTCTTAGTTTGACTCGTTCTAGGCCTCAGACCTGGAAATCGAGTTTAGACCACCAGTACAAGAGCTAAAAGTGCTTACCACTGCAACACCAAATGGATAGCTGGTAACATTATTCAACTGGAAATGATTATATTTCTGTTAGTAATGCATTTTGTCATCAGCCTACTGTCGGAGCACAGACAGCAACACTGTTTAGTTTAGAACAAGCGAGTGTGTGTGTATAGATTATTAGCCTCAAGTATTTAAAGCTTGTTGTGTGTAGCGACAATCTTGTCCCGGTAACCACTGAGTATTTTTGGGTTTTAGCTATCCTCTTTAACCAATCAATTAAAGATAGTCTACCCTTAATTCTTGAATCGATAAATCAGAGTTTGTGTACACCGTTTGTCATTTATTAACCCATACCTGCAACCTATACTCTCTCTATACTGCAGTTTGATCTGAAAACAAGTTTCAATGGTAAAATACTTGTCAGCCACCATACATGTAGCCTACACTAATTCTTTCTCTACCTAGCTATGTTTCATCACACATGGTAAACATCTCACATGTTCGTATCCGATTATTAGTTTATAAAACCTCAGGTCGATGACCTTGATGTATTGGGTATTTTGGGTAAATTCATTGGCCATGGGAAGGGGTTGACCATTCTAAGTCCTATGACACCTCGCATGTTGATATTCGATTATTAGTTTATAAAATCTTAGGTCAATGACCTTGCTGTTTTGAATCTTTTGGGTAAATTCGTTGGTCATGGAAAAGGGTTGACCATCCTGAGTCCCATGATACCTCACTTGAGCCTCTCAGATTATTAGTTAGCGAGATATTAACAAAAGTGCAGTTTGGCTCTTTTGACAAAAATAAATAATACATTCAAAAACAGAATGTCACCTCGAGTCCAACGACCTCCCATACCAGTACCTAGCCTTATTGGTTCATGAGATATTAAAAAGTTAATGACCTATTAGTATTGGATCTTTTGGTAATTTTTTAAAAAGTAACTCACCTATAAATCATTATTCAAAAAGCCCGCCCGCTTACAAAATCCCCAAGTGCGCATGCGTAAAAACAAAAACAAAAAACAAAAAAACATGTTAATTCATAGTAGCAATCGGCACTTGACATGCGTTTCATGTGGAACAACGTTTAATTTCATCAGAGCATTAGGGGTCATGGGCCAGTCCATAGGGATCAGGCCAAAGGGACCGGTCTAAAGGGATTAGTCAAAAAGGACCCGTCAACAAGGACCCGTCTACAGGGGCTCGTCCACAAGGACTCGTCCACAAGGACCTGTCAACAATGACCAGTCCAAAGGGGCCCGTCCACAGGGACTCGACCACAGGGACCCGTCAACAAGGACTCGTCCACAAGGACCTGTCAACAAGGACCCGTCAACAGTGACCAGTCAACAATGACCCGTCAACAGGGACTCGTCAACAAGGACCCGTCCATAGGGACTCGTCAACAAGGACTCGTAACAATGACTCGTCAACAATGACCTGTCAACAATGACCCGACAACAGGGACTCGTCAACAAGGACCCGTCAGCAATGACTCGTCAACAATGACCCGTCCACAGCGACCCGTCAACAATGACCCGTCAACAGGGATCCGTCATAAAGGACCCCTTTCAAAAGGACCCGTCCGAAGGGGCTAGTCAACAGAGATCAATCAAAAGGGACCAGTCAACTGGGATCAATCAAAAGGGACCAGTCAACTGGGATCAATCAAAAGGGGTTATCGCCTCAAGGTCTGACATACCCCTTTTTGATTATTGGTTTGCCTATCTACAAGCACCACTTGAAATACTTTATGATCACCCGTCGTGGAATGGGTTAGGTTAGGCTACACTACAGCCACCATCTTTAAAAAGCCCGTCTTCTTACAAAAGCTATGAGTGGGCATGTGTATAAAACGAAAATCAAGCATATTTATTCATAGTGGCTTTTCACCGTACACATGTCTCTTGTGTAGAACAACGTTTAATTCCATATTGGCATTCAAACTCTCACATGTTGCACTTGGAAAGCGAGATTCTCTAAAAAATATAATTTCACCCCCTAGTAGGGGTAGGGTTTATTTTGGATTGGAAATATGTTGTCCATTGGAAAGAGGGTATCAGCCCGAGTTCAATGACACCTCATTCGTCAAAATCCGACGTTCGAGAGATCGTGTCATCACCATCTCGTGTGGAGGGTGTGGAGGAGGTGGCATTAGAACTCTCACAAACACACAAACAAATTACAATATGCAGTAATGCCAACATGTGAATTGAGTATCAAAACAAAGATCTTGTTATCATTTAGACTTTCACGGCCCGTGTTATTATTCATAATGTTGAATTTTGGGCTTATGCCGTGTTTATTATATTAAAATTCGACGCGTTTCGAAAGAAACCATGCCTTTCTTCTTCAGGAATAATCTGGAATACGACAATGATTGCTAAGAGAAAGCAACAAAGAACATATAGAAGGTGCCCAAAGATGGACGCCATTATAGCCCCATGTTAGGGATTACTGAAAGCAGCAGTGAATTACTTTCTCAGGGTTCTGATAACAGGTAGCCAGGATTCACTGAGATTGTAGCGGGTGTCGCGGTTGAAATTATCTGGGTGTTTACGTATTTCAACCGCCTCCCTGATGAATCTGGGACGATATTGCTTTATACGGGCAAGAACATCCACTCCTTGGAACATGACATCATGAATAAAGATCTTGTTGTTACCAACATAATTATTGCTTAAATTCCCCCCGTAAGATCAAAATGTTTATCATAATTTAAACTATGAGAATTTGTACAAACAATAATTTACTTAAACTACAATATGACTAGGCCTATATATTGGATAACATACTCGTTGATATTGTCCTGGCCCCAGCCCTTTAGGAAAGGACTGTGCCTATAAATACATAAAATATAATAAGAGATAACTACGTAAAAGACGACATGGCAACGCGACTACGGAGTAAGCCATAGGTCATAGACCTAGGCTCCAACAGCAAGCACCTGGACAGGACACAGCGGACATTACACTCCCAACATACCGCTGACTGGACTGACATCGCACCTTTTACTTATAAATAGAGGTACGAACACGCGCCGCGGTCTCTTAGGAACGCGGACTCTTCTGAACCTGCAGTGACAGTCCTACACTCTATAGGAGTTGTGCTACGTCGGACCGATATGGGGGATGGCCCCATATCGAGTCCCAACGCCACCATCATCATGGAAGACCGGTATTAACGGTGGGGTGAGTGACATCGTGCCTGCATAATTCCTTTTTCCCCCTAGATTATTATTTCCATCCTCCCCTATTGCAATTGCCACTATTTCTTAATAAACCCCCTTTCTGAACAGTCTATTGACTACCTTTTTATTTCGTTCAGGTTAAGAAGCCCTTCCCTTTAGATTAGTACCTAGTTTTAAGATCTACATTGAACGCTGACATGCTGGAGGCACTGCACCGCCAGCGTGCGGCCTAGAGGTGAGCTAGGTGAGTATTCATTCCTCCCGCCAATTCCCCTGTATGTAAATTGCTCTCTAAACGTGTCCGCAGCTCTTCCTAAAACAATCCCAACCTCTTACAAATTCGCCAAGCTACAACCCCAATTTAGATTAATTTCATCCCCTAGATTTAGTATATGTATTGGCATCCCTCTCAGATACAATACAAATGGTGGGAGGCGCGGGTTAGTCAAACCAACAACACCCTTAACATAACAGATACAATACAAATGGAGGAGGCCCGGGGTATCGTGACGTTGTCGTTAGACAACGCCTACAGGAGTTCAGACAACGAATTTCTACGATACAGGTCCCTAAAAACCCTCTTATGCAGCCAAGCAAAATTTACCCAAAATTAAGGAAAATTTTTTGAAGTACGGGTCAAATATTATTTTTGGTACCCACCCACACCCGCCCCAGTAACTAATACATATGTAAACGCCCCCTATACTCATTATATTAGCCAAGCGAGTGAGACAATTTAAATCCCCCCCCCCGAACAGAATTTTTTAGTAGATTAAGTTAGAGAATATTTTTAGTACACAATAATTATAATACCCCCACCCCCACCCTTATAGATTTCGCGATAAACACCTCTTACGCCAAGCGATTTGAATATTCACAACCCCTATCTAATAAGTCACTAGGAATATTAATGGAAGCCTAGTAGGAAGACGTATTGATAACTACCCTACTATATTCAGAGAAAATTGCTCCTTATTTCAGATTAAACCCCCCACAATGAAGCTCTATTAGGAATAAGATTGTGATATCCCATAGGATAAATGGAATAAGTAAATAACTTTGTATTTTTTACAGCAGTGCAACTATACATTGTATATGATTGTAGGCTAAAATATTTTCTTCTGAATCCATTTTAGTATAACTTAGCGGAAGGTAGTATTGGCTAGATGCTTACATAGAGTTAGGAGACCTTGCAATCACATTTCTGCAAGGTGCCGCATTAATTAGTTTGTACACACATTCAGTCAAGACGTACTACAGTTTCTCTTTTGTTATGAAAGCCGACCACAAAGGAAATGCTTATTTGTCCATTGTAACACAATCCAATATGCCATATGACTAACGCGTGCTCAGCACACCGTCCGCCGCAAGGACATTAAACCTGACACTATCTCGCTAGCTCAGCGTGCAGACGCACTCGAGCGGAAGCCAGACACCTTGAGTTCAATTCCTGGCACTATTCACTCACACGCCAGATGACCTTGCATAAGTTTGCCTGTATTATTTTTGTTTTCAATGCGAAGCGTGCGATAGTAGAAAAAACGCACTAATGATTTTAAAGATGTAAGCGTAAAGTACACTCTTAAGGTAGAATTCTTTTTCCAGCAGTACATTTCAAACAGAACATTCAGTTAGCAAAGAAAACACCATTCCCTCACGAAGTAACATAGGTGAGAAAGCAATCCAGTAGGAATTTATGAAAAACGCCGACAAATGCACGGCGATATCAGTATAGCATAAATGCGTAAGCACGGACTTGGGCACAGCAGGGCAACATCGCAACGTACGACAATTGTTATCAAGAGTATCATCGTTAGTATGTTAGTAATAAGTATTAAGTAGTTTTAAGTGAAGTATTAAGTGAAGTTGATAGATATCTTGAGCTGGCACAATGGTTAGCACAGCCTCAAGAAAACGACGTTATTGATATCTTGCAGCAGGTCCAAAGGTGCACCTTGCTTTGAGATAAGGGAAGTATTAAGTGAAGTTGATAGATATCTTGAGCTGGCACAATAGTTCGCACAGCCTCAAGAACACGACGTTATTGATATCTTGCAGCAGGTCCGAGGGAGGACATCGCTTTGAGATAAGGGTAGTATGGAGGAGATTAAGGAGATATTAACACACCTACGTTGATAACAAATGCCATTAATAAATAAGATTACTGTCCACACCGTGGCCCCAAAGTCCGCAATTTACGCAAGCCAAATGCTTAAAAGTAGAAACGTCACACCCAGAGGGAATTAATTAGCTACAGGTATATTGGTCAATATAATAATGACAACCGGCGACCGAGGACTATCATTTCAGATTCAGGGACCTAGCCAACCCGCTGAACACGTAAGAAGTAGTCCAGATATTAGAACGCTACTGAACTTTGAAAGGACATAGCCAACCCTTTCGCCTAGATGACGTTCGTTTTAATACTTTCAGGGAATTAAACCCTCCACGTTATACATCTTGTGGCGGTCAATTCAAACTTAATACATAATAAATTTAACGGCCGCTGGGACGCGTTCTGTATCGAAGTACGGACAGCCTGCCAACAGCCGATATCTTTATAGTATTCTGATAAAATATTAGGAGATATTTATATTAAAATAAACTTAATACACAATGAACTTAACGGCCACTGGGATGCGTTCTGTATCGAAGTACGGACAGCCTGCCAACAGCCGATAACTTTATAGTATTCTGATAAGATGTTAGAAGATATTTATATTAAAATAAATCCAATACAGCATGGATTTAACGTCCGATGGAATGCGTCCTGTATCGAAGTACGGACAGTCTACCAACAGACGATATCTCTTTGGTATTATGTTTAACATGAGAATATAGTGACACGTTTTATGATATTGTAGCATAGTAGGTAAACTGAAACCTACACCGCTGGACACATTTGCTGATTTTCTATATAAAGAGTGACACCACTTGGTTAAAAGTCATAATCACATGCATCCATATTTTCTATGACAAGAAGGCAACAGGATATGTAAAAGAAATAAAACTGTGCAACTCAGGCATAATATTAGTCATTCCATATAGAGCAACCGCATTATATTCTTACGGAGCAAAGGTAGGCATTTAATTGAAGATACAACCCCCATTAATTTTATTAAAGAGCAAAAGTAACTATTTCAGTGAAGTTACAGCCCCATTATTTTTCTTACGGAGCAAAGATATGCATTTCAGTGAAGACACAGCCCTATTATTTTATTAAGGAGCAAGGTAGCCACCTCATTGAAGGCACACTTTAGAAAATTTTCATGGCTGCGGATACAATATAGAGAGAGCTTAAATATTTAAGAAATACCTTTAATATATATCGCCCCCCCCCCCCCCTTCAAGAGATTTTTTCACCCCTGTCCAGGCACGTTATTCCACTTTACCCCATGTATATAGCATAGTTAGCTAAGAAAAGATAGTATTATTAGGTTTAGCATTAAGAATTAAGTTAGATAGTAAATCACCCCCCCCCCCCTATATAACGTGGCAAGTTTTACAAAAGGGTCTTACATACCATGTCGTTAACAGTGTTATTTTTTACAGGCAATTATCACATGTCAATAATAAATGTCATTTTTTTCAGATAATATTTTTTCAGATAGTATTATCTTGTTAATTTATATTTCCTGAAGTTCTATACAGTGCACAGAATTTCCAAGTTAGCCCGGAGAGGCAACAAATAATTTCTAATTTCAATAACTTCCCGACGAAACAGTCGCCATTTTAACAATACTCTATTTAAACTTAACGATCGAGTGTACACGTAGTGCGAGTATCCTTACATAATGTCTGCATATCTATAGATTAAGAAGCGAATACGTCGCTTAATTCACGCTGAGAAAGTGTAAATGTAAAACTTAAGGATTAATTCTCAGCTATAGCAAAGATATACGTCGATATATAAGAAAGTTTTTTACAAATATAAAGGATTCAAGTTCTACGAAATATAAGAGGATATACGCAGCTAAATGCTCAAGGAAGCATGTTGCAGTTTTACAACGACGCATATAAGACGGGGTATAGTGTATAACCACAATGGCCAATATGTCAATAAATACATATTGCACGTTAGTTTATAAGGATATTAGTATATTATGTCATAATGCAGACATTAAGTAACGAAATTACCGCGTACGACGTAACGAACTTCAGTGAAAACAAATAACGGTACCAGGGTAAACCAATCCCTCTGTACAAAACGTTAAGAGAGATTTCTGATTTCAGACTAATTATACGGTGTACAATCCTGTAATCCCCCAGTAGGACATTCATGCAGGATGCCCCCGGATGAACGTGACGCAAGACCAAAGTTACAACACGCATGGCAGCAAACAGCAGTCAAAACCTACAAACCATACTAGAATGTCAGCCGATTTAGGCAGGAGCCTTCAGCTATTTATTAACAATACTTCAATGCTAATTTTTTCTCTTAATAACTTAACTACATGTTTTTTTACGCATTTCATCAAGTAACTTTGACGGAATTTCACGTTTTCTAGGATATTTTTACAATTTTATTTTATCATCCCCACGTTGTAAGGAGGTTAATCATAGTAGCGCACCCTCATAGCTACACTTGGGCTAGAGTACAATACACTACATTTTTTCTTTCCCTTTTTTACACACGCTACAAAGGGCGCGTGCTAGTTCATAAGGGATCGCCATTATTTAAGCTCCTTACAGCATCATTTCCCATCGTAGGAAAATTACAGTTATTATCAGTTATAATATCAGGCATAATATTAGTCATTCCATATAGAGCAACCGCATTATATTCTTACGGAGCAAAGGTAGGCATTTAATTGAAGATACAACCCCCATTAATTTTATTAAAGAGCAAAAGTAACTATTTCAGTGAAGTTACAACCCCATTATTTTTCTTACGGAGCAAAGATAGGCATTTAATTGAAGATACAACCCCCATTAATTTTATTAAAGAGCAAAAGTAACTATTTCAGTGAAGTTACAGCCCCATTATTTTTCTTACGGAGCAAAGATATGCATTTCAGTGAAGACACAGCCCTATTATTTTATTAAGGAGCAAGGTAGCCACCTCATTGAAGGCACACTTTAGAAAATTTTCATGGCTGCGGATACAATATAGAGAGAGCTTAAATATTTAAGAAATACCTTTAATATATATCGCCCCCCCCCCCCCCCCTTCAAGAGATTTTTTCACCCCTGTCCAGGCACGTTATTCCACTTTACCCCATGTATATAGCATAGTTAGCTAAGAAAAGATAGTATTATTAGGTTTAGCATTAAGAATTAAGTTAGATAGTAAATCACCCCCCCCCCCCCCTATATAACGTGGCAAGTTTTACAAAAGGGTCTTACATACCATGTCGTTAACAGTGTTATTTTTTACAGGCAATTATCACATGTCAATAATAAATGTCATTTTTTTCAGATAATATTTTTTCAGATAGTATTATCTTGTTAATTTATATTTCCTGAAGTTCTATACAGTGCACAGAATTTCCAAGTTAGCCCGGAGAGGCAACAAATAATTTCTAATTTCAATAACTTCCCGACGAAACAGTCGCCATTTTAACAATACTCTATTTAAACTTAACGATCGAGTGTACACGTAGTGCGAGTATCCTTACATAATGTCTGCATATCTATAGGTTAAGAAGCGAATACGTCGCTTAATTCACGCTGAGAAAGTGTAAATGTAAAACTTAAGGATTAATTCTCAGCTATAGCAAAGATATACGTCGATATATAAGAAAGTTTTTTACAAATATAAAGGATTCAAGTTCTACGAAATATAAGAGGATATACGCAGCTAAATGCTCAAGGAAGCATGTTGCAGTTTTACAACGACGCATATAAGACGGGGTATAGTGTATGACCACAATAACCAATATGTCAATGGATACATATTGCACGTTAGTTTATAAGGATATTAGTATATATGTCATAATGCAGACATTAAGTAACGAAATTACCGCGTACGACGTAACGAACTTCAGTGAAAACCAATAACGGTACCAGGGTAAACCAATCCCTCTGTACAAAACGTTAAGAGAGATTTCTGATTTCAGACTAATTATACGGTGTACAATCCTGTAATCCCCCAGTAGGACATTCATGCAGGATGCCCCCCGGATGAACGTGACGCAAGACCAAAGTTACAACACGCATGGCAGCAACAGCAGTCAAAACCTACAAACCATACTAGAATGTCAGCCGATTTAGGCAGGAGCCTTCAGCTATTTATTAACAATACTTCAATGCTAATTTTTTCTCTTAATAACTTAACTACATGTTTTTTTACGCACTTCATCAAGTAACTTTGACGGAATTTCACGTTTTCTAGGATATTTTTACAATTTTATTTCATCATCCCCCACGTTGTAAGGAGGTTATTCATAGTAGCGCACCCTCATAGCTACACTTGGCCTAGAGTACAATACACTACATTTTTTCTTTCCCTTTTTTACACCCGCTACAAAGGGCGCGTGCTAGTTCATAAGGGATCGCCATTATTTAAGCTCCTTACAGCATCATTTCCCATCGTAGGAAAATTACAGTTATGTATGCATCCTCGAGGCACGGTTCGACTTGACGGCGTCGTACGCAAGTCACGCACTAGTCCGAGTACGGTGCTAATAATGTAAATTTCCTATGCGATTACATTATAGATATATCTTTCAGCTTCATTTATTTCAATTTATATTTCCGCTGAAATTCCATTTATTAGTTTTCTTCAATTTTAACAAAACAATGTCAACACTTTTATGAAAATTTTAACTCTGCCAAATGGGCAATACAGATTATGTAAAACATACAATATGGGATATAGACAGATACAGAGAACTATCTGCCATGAAATGACTGTAAAACAAACCACCCCAACACTCTTGCCACGCCTTCCAACCCTTAGCACGGTACAATTTCGCTCATCCCCCACCTACGAAGAAGACCAGAAGCGACGAAGGACGATACGACGAATCGAAAACAAATTCACATCGACGAAAGGAAAGAAAAGAAAAAGAAGAAAAGAAGAAGAAAGAAGAAAATAAAAGTTTCCGCCCCCACGTCTAGTCCAATAATCGAGGACGATTATTAAAACAGGAAGAAGTCTTGTCCTGGCCCCAGCCCTTTAGGAAAGGACTGTGCCTATAAATACATAAAATATAATAAGAGATAACTACGTAAAAGACGACATGGCAACGCGACTGCGGAGTAAGCCGTAGGTCATAGACCTAGGCTCCAACAGCAAGCACCTGGACAGGACACAGCGGACATTACACTCCCAACATACCGCTGACTGGACTGACATCGCACCTTTTACTTATAAATAGAGGTACGAACACGCGCCGCGGTCTCTTAGGAACGTGGACTCTTCTGAACCTACAGTGACAGTCCTACACTCTATAGGAGTTGTGCTACGTCGGACCGATATGGGGGATGGCCCCATATCGAGTCCCAACGCCACCATCATCATGGAAGACCGGTATTAACGGTGGGGTGAGTGACATCGTGCCTGCATAATTCCTTTTTCCCCCTAGATTATTATTTCCATCCTCCCCTATTGCAATTGCCACTATTTCTTAATAAACCCCCTTTCTGAACAGTCTATTGACTACCTTTTTATTTCGTTTAGGTTAAGAAGCCCTTCCCTTTAGATTAGTACCTAGTTTTAAGATCTACATTGAACGCTGACATGCTGGAGGCACTGCACCGCCAGCGTGCGGCCTAGAGGTGAGCTAGGTGAGTATTCATTCCTCCCGCCAATTCCCCTGTATGTAAATTGCTCTCTAAACGTGTCCGCAGCTCTTCCTAAAACAATCCCAACCTCTTACAAATTCGCCAAGCTACAACCCCAATTTAGATTAATTTCATCCCCTAGATTTAGTATTTGTATTGGCATCCCTCTCAGATACAATACAAATGGTGGGAGGCACGGGTTAGTCAAACCAACAACACCCTTAACATAACAGATACAATACAATATTTCAACAATAAAGCATGAAATGTCACAATTTCAAAATAGTCTTAATTGTTATTGACATATTTAAAATCAAATTCTTTCTTTGGACCTATTCTACTCCACTCCTCAACAGAACTACTTTGAATTTTTCAAATTTAGTACACAATAAAGACTTTGTGAAAATGCCAGCTACCTCATGGGTCGGACAGAATTGATGAGAAATCAATTCATTTTTATAGTTCTCGAGCAGATAGTGATATCTCACTTGAATATACGTTGACTCATCTCTCATTTGTCCTGATTTCACCAACTTTTAGTTACTTTGATTGTCTCTGTTAAGAACAATGGGAACAGACTTTCCAGTTAGTTCTTGTATCAAGTATTTCAGATATTCTAGCGCCTTGCAGCAATGTAGGCTATTCAGCTCCTGTGGATGACAGTGCCACAATTTTATGCTTGCTTGACCGCCATGCCACTGGTCCATCTGCCAGCATTATGACATAGCCTGTAGTAGGCCTACTCTTTCTTTTCTTATGATCACCAGCAATATCTGTATCACTGCATGCATTTCAGATCATCTTTCATTCTAGATGCATAGTTCAGGCTATTCCCATTTTTGTACTTCCATTCAGATATTGAAGTGTTCGTTTAACATTCTGCAGCCTATATGTCGATCTGTTGGTTTCTCCTTGGACCCCTGCTTTCATAATTCATACTATAAGCCAGGTCTGGTCTGGTTTTACAAGACTCACAACAGCTTGTCTATCGGGGTATTCTGCCTTCACGCTGTCCTCTGTTGCACCCGTTTCTTCATTTTCGATTATTGGGGTTTTAACTTCTTTGCATTCTTGCATGTTTAACGTTGCAGCTCATTATGAGCATATTTATCTTGACAAATGAAGATACAATCTTCTGTTCTATTTATATCTATCCCCAACTAAGTTTTGGGTTCATGAGTTGTCTTCATTTCAGAATTTCTCTCAAGTTTAGAGAAAAGCCGTGTCATTTTCTGAATGTCTTTGCCCATGATAATGCCATCGTCTACATGAATTGCTAGAAGCAAACTGTTCTCAGAATTCTTGAAGATGCAGGGGTCTGACTTAATTTGTGTCATGCCTTCTTGTTTCAGGAACTCTGGGAGAAATTTATTCCACCTACAGAGGGCTTGCTTCAGTCCATATAAGGCTTTCAGCAGATTGCATATTATCCCTTCTTCTTTGTTACCTTCTGGTACTTTCATGTAGATGTCCTGATCTAGGGTTCCATACAAAAAGGCCGTCTTGACATTACATGTTTTAATGTGCAGGATATAGTGAATTGTGATAGCGAAAATAACTCTTAGTGAAGTTGTGTCTACAACTGGACTGAAGATTTCTTCATAATTTATATTTCCACTCCTATGTTCATATCCTCGTACTACAAGCCTAGCTTTATATCTACCGTCTTCCTTAACTTTGAACACCCACCGACTTGAAAAAAACTTATTTTCCTCTTGCTGCTTCAGAGCTTACTAATTTCCAAGTTTTATTTTCCTTCAAAGAGTCTTTTTCTTCTCTAATGGCTATTTTCCAATTATCTTTGTCTTCATTTGTTTGCTACTCCCTGTATGCCATCATTGCTTCTTCATCTTCTCCGCTATCTAGTTGATAGTCATCATATTTATTAGGTCTCTTTAATGTTCTTCTTGGTCATAAACCAAGTACATGACTTCATTCTTCTCTCTGTTCTTGATCTGAATCTACGAAGTAGCTATCTTCTTCTTTTTCTCCTTCTTGTGGTTCATGATCTGTTTCTTCATCTGTTTTATCTTGATTTTCATCTCTGTCATCTGGATTTTCATTTCTTTCATCTTGGTTTTCTTCTGTTTCTTCAATATTTGCTTGGTAGATATCAGTGTTAGGATTATCATACTAATATATAAAAATGAGATGGTGTATGTCTGTCTGTCTGTCTGTTACTCAATAACTCAAGAACCACTGGTCCGATTTAAATAAAATTTTGCATGGATGTAGCTGATTTACCAGGTTTACATATAGGATACTTTTGATTCCGAAATTTTGCACTATTAAAAATGGCGACCATTTTAGTGACGTCATTAGACCCTTCGGTTTCAAAATTTCATATTTCCATATCAAATAAAAAGAGAACGGTAGGAAATAGCAAACTTTTGATGGGACATACGAGCATTGAAATTTAATTTCCTATCCGAAAGGTCCTTATCACGTTTCGTGTATCTCCAACAGTTAGCGAGTAAAACCGACATTTGTGACGTCTCTACACCCTTTGGTTTCAAAATTACATATTTCCTTTTCAAATAAAAAGAGAACGCTAAGAAATAGCAAACTTTGATGGTATACATGAGCTTTAACATTTAATTTTCTATCCGAAAAGTCCTTATCACTTTTCGTATATCTCCAACGGTTAACGAGTAAAACCAGAATCTGTGCAATAAAACACGGTCAACACCGAGCGGTGCAGTATATGTCTCTATATATAAAAATGAAAATTTGTGTGTTTTTCTCTGAATTTCTGCGGAAATTTGAGTTTTTTACACGTTTCAGACTGTTTTATGATGGATGCGCGTGAAAATATTTTTTTGTCTGTCTGTCTGTTTGTTTGTTTGTTTGTTTGCCTGTGGACAAATTTGTTCCCTTATAACTCGAGAACGGCTGGGTGTATCAACGTAAAATTTGGTACAGATATCCATCAGAGGCACGACACTAATCATTGATGTAACTCTTCTCCGTACCTCTCATAAAAGGGGGCCTACCCCCTTAAAATATATGCTGAAATAGGCGTAGAAGGAAGAGACAAAACTCATTTTCAGCCCCTCAATGTGAGAGACAAAACCCGGGTCCCCGAAAACCACATTTTAAGGACCGAAGACCAACCGTTTCTGAGATATTCCCAGAAAACTAATTTAATTTAATAAACTGCTGAACGAATGCAAGCCAGTAACCATGCCAACGGATTCTCAGAGGTCCATCTATTGCTGTAAGACGCAATGCAATTCCATTAATTACATTAGTGTGAAAGTTTGCAAACGGCTAGAAGGTTATCACGGAACCAAATTAAGCCGTAAAAGTCATCAATACGTATAATGCGCTTAAGGGGATCAAGGAGTACTCTAGAATATTTTCACGCGATTTACACCTGCGGGTGTGGTACGGCAGGTCTATTATATTCCTATACCCATATTCGTCATTCATTCATTCATTTCGTATAGGCCATCTATGGACCGCGTCATTCCAACCGTCTCCTACTGGCTTTGATGTTTGCCCTGTACGCCCGCATTCGTTCTCGGTGGACTTCCTTCCGTTCCTGGGTCCAAATCTTTCCCGTTTTCAGCTTCGGTTTTTCTTGGAAACCTTTACAAGCTTGAAGTTACCCTTTGAGTGGGGCGCGCTCCTGAATATCTGTTGGTGTAATCCCCACTTCTTTCAGATATTTATCCAGTTCAATGCACCAGGCCCATTTTGTTTTCCTCTCCTGAAAGGAAGTTATGTTGCGGTTGGTCAGTCTCGCTGGGCTCATTCGTTTCACATGCCCAAAAAATGGTAACCTTCTCTTCCGAATGACGTTGCTTATCTTCTCCACATGAGTATATAGGTCATGGTTATGCCGTCTTCTGTATGCCCCATTGTCTTTGATGGAATCCAATATCTTTCTCAAAATGTTCCATTCTTTGCCCCCCAGTTTCTCGACCAAGCCTTTTTTGTTCATCGCGAGGCATTTAGAAATATGCAAGACCTCCGGACGGATGACACTGCAGTAATGTTTTAGTTTTGTGTTGAAGGATATTGACCTTCTCTTATAGATGCCCTTAGTTAAATGGTAGGTCATTTCCATTTTGCTCATGCGTGATGTGAATGCTTCTTTCTCTGATAATATCCCTTTCCTGACCCGTCCTGAAAAGAAAAGTACATGGCCATTGGCTGAATTAAAAATAAAATAAAAATAGGTGTTATAATTTCTCCCTATATTATATTATTATTAGTATTATATTATGGCGTACAACGACGAGACAAATCCCCTCGGTTCCAGCAACAAAACTCGGGAGCCCTAAAGGATCCTCGAAAACTACATTATAAGGCTCTAAATCCATTAGTTTCTGAAATATTCCCAGAAAACTAATTTAATTTAATTTAACAAACTAATGAAGGAATGCAAATCGGTAACCATGAGAACATTATCTCAAGGGGTGGCATAAAACTTTCCATCTATTTCTGTAAGATGCAATGTCACTCCATTTATTACATTTCTGTGAAAGTTTGCAAATGGCTATAAGGTTATCACGGAACTAACGTAGACCGTATAATTCACCAATGCAATTAAGGGGGTGAAGGGGTACCCTAGAATTTTTTCATGCAATTTTCACGTTCGACATATAGTACAGAAGGTCTATTATATCTCCAAACAGAAACATTATTTTCAAAAATTCCTGAATTGAACCAGCATTTTTGCGGCTTTTAGGAATTTGGGCAATTTGAGGCTAAAGAACCTGAATTTTCATGCACCACAAGCCTTTATAATTTATGAAAGGGGTCTTCCTGAGTATGGGCACCTAGCACAACGTAGAGGGTCAGTTTTTATGTAACGTGGATTGCGTTTCGTCTACAAGGCTTTCAATTGTACTTCACGTCAGGAAGTACACGTTAGGTGAATTTAGTCTGAGAGCACATTTTAACTTTTTTTTTTGTCGACATACAGGTTCATCGTAAGGACGATTTTATTTGATACTGTGTGGTAGATATACCCATATTTGGATATCTGGGTGATATGTTGTAGACAATAGAATTGCCTGTCTGACTTTCTGTGTATCTTTATGTACTCCTATACCTCGTGTTCGGATGCTTGGTGCATCGTAAAATTAGGTATGGTAACCATGAGAGCCAATACACCAATCATTTATAAAACTCTTCACCGTACTTTTCATACAGTAGAAGGGTGGATATAGGGAAAAATTTCTCAAAATACGTGCTAAAATAGGCGAAATATAAAAATAATCCTAGAAGGACGACCAAAGCATATGTTGCGCTTCTCAATGTGAGACACAAAATTCGGGAATCTATAAAGGGTCTCCGAAAACTACATTTTAATGGCCTTAAATTAACAGTGTGTATGATATTCCCAGTAAACTAACTTCGTTCTGATAAACTTGAAGGAATGACAAACCGCGAACCATTGCAACAGTAGCTCAATTGATAATGTCTGGTGTTAACAACGATCACCGTTCGAAAAACGGGTACTTATGCTAGTAAAATAAATATTTATTGCAGCCAAGTGGCCATAATGAATAAGGTGTGATTACAAATAATTACAAGTAGATTAATCTTTACTGTATTCAACTTTGCTCTTTGTCCGTTTGCTGCATGATGTGATGTGGTATTTGCCGCATGGGTTATTGCACAGAGAACATATGCATTCTTCATTCGGTTCATGGTCTTTAACATTTTTACAGATCTTGTGGTGGAAACCATGGATGGCGAGTCTTGTTACCACATGTCTCATCTCCTGGTTCTCGTTTGTCCATCTTCTGTCCACCATTGCTTCTGTCGCGTAGAATTCAAGCGGGATTTCGTTCTGCCTCTGGTGCCTTATCTCGAAGAGTTTCTTCATATTCTTAGTACATGGCAGTTGTAGTCTTAATCTGAGATCTTCGATGTAGTATGTTTCTTTTGTTAGGACATATGCCAGCCTGGAATGGGACGTTCTTGCAATTCCTAGCATCCTTTTCAGGAATGAAGCCTTTACTTTTTCAATTATGATAAGGTCTGTCATGGATAGCCTTTCCCATATCAGTTCTAGACCATATATAATCACGGGGGTTATTTTGGCGTGGAAGAGAATCATTGTTGTTTGTAGAGATAATTTGGTAATATTGTTCAAATCGTACATTCCTCTAATGGCTGCTGCTGCCCGTTCCTTTATATGTAATCTAAAGGGGTGGCACGTTGTCTGCAGGGTGAGGCCGAGGTATTTGTAGGAATTGACTGTCTCAAGTTCAGTCTCTCCCAGGATCATTTTGCTTTCGGCGGCTAGTTTTCCTCCTTTTCGGAAGGCCATATACACGGTCTTCTTTTCATTTATACTGAGCTCATTTTTCTCCGCCCAGTCCTGCAAGTTGTTGAGCACTTCTTGTAGCTCCTGCCTGTTTGTAGACCACAGAACCATGTCATATGCATACAGGTAAAGGGATACTGATTTTGTGTTTTCAATAGTCCGAATAATATCCGCTGTCGCGACGTTGAACAGAGTGGGACTCAGTGGGTCGTCTTGTATTTGGTTTGTTGGTTTGGGTGATCTCTCTTGAGGTTGATATCCCATCGTGTATCTCTACTTTGTTGAAAGCCAGGATGTTTTTTATCATACACGTGATTTCGGATTTTTCATCCATCATTTGCTCCAGTTTTATAATGAGCTTCGATCTGTTTAGTAGGTCGAAGGCCTTCGAGAAGTCGACAAATATTGCATGGAAAATTCCTTTATGGTGTCTAAGCGCTTGTTCTATGTCATTCAGTATATTGTTGATAGCTTGCAGGGTGGACCTTCCTTTCCTGAACCCGAATTGTTGATCGGGAATCAGTTGATTGATTGCCGGGGTGAGCCTATTGAGCAGAATGTTTGAAAATACTTTGATATATTGTTCTCTAGAGCGATTCCTTTGTATGAGTTTGGGTTGTTGTCTTCTCCGTTGCCTTTATGTAGAACCTTAATGATGGATTTTCTCCATTCGTCGGGTATTTCCCCTGTTGCTAGGCATCTGTTAAACAGATCTGACCATAGTTCACTTAGAATTTCAGCCGAGTCTTTCTGTACCTCATTGGAGATGCCGTCTGGGCATCTAACTTTATTACATTTCTCTCAAACACCACATCTCTTGAGATGAATATCTTTCTGTTTCCTTCATCCCATAGTCGGTACCCGTTTGGTGCATAGCCTACAAAAATATACTTTTTGCTTCGGCTGTCAAGCTTCTTGATATAACCCAAATTTTTGGCATAGGCAACACAACCAAATATTTGTAGGTTAGACAGATTTGGTTTTTGTATGTCCATTTTTCAGCTGGGCTTGTGTCAACAGTACTAGTGGGGCTTATATTAATCAGATATGTAGCTGTTTGTGCGTCTTCCCCCCTCATCTCTTTATTTTGGTTAGAATCACAAAGCATAGCGTTTGTTCTTTCCATAAAAGTACGATTGAACCGTTCTGCAGTTCCATTTCATTGGGGTGTATATGAAATTTTATAGTCCAGCATAATACCAATCTTTCAGATCATGTGAGGAATACTCTCCTCCATTATCACACCTTATTTTGGTTACTCTTAGATCAAATTTGATTTCGGCCATTGTCACATACTGTTTTTAAGTACATGGGAACTCGACTTTTATTTTACAACAGATAGATAACACTAAAATGTGAGTAGTCATCTATACAGCACACAATGTATCTGTAGCCATCATGGGTGGGCACATCTAGAGGTCCATAAACATCTGTGTGTGTTATTTCTAACAGTCTTGTTGCCCTAGTCCTTTCTGTATTAAATGGTAACCTGATCTGTTTTGCTTTTAAACATTCCACACACACTTCATCTATTTTAGTATGTGTGGCAATGGGGGACACACCATCACAAATATTAGGCAGTTTATTAAGGTACGGTAGCTGTAAATTAAATGACCCAGCTTTCTGTGCCACTCTTTACTTATATCATTACCTATTCCACACAGCGCCATCATTTCTCATATTAACATCAAGGTCAACTGCATTTTTCTTACCTTTTAGTACCACTTTGTTGTCTTGGTATATATTAATATCATCTTTGGTGCACACAACAATGCCATTATTTTCTGTTATCTTACTTACTGACATCGAGTTCTTAGACAAGTCAGGTACACAGTGAACATCATTGAGAACTCACTGCTCAGAGGTCAAGGTTCCCTTACCAACTACAGACATAGCCTGATTTTCCTTATACCCCCTACACACTATCAGACCAGACCAGGCCTGTCTGCCGCCCAATTCGGTCTGCGCAGACTGTCCGGTGGTCTGGCTAGAAATCCTTCAGGCCACCAGACTGCCCCTCGTCTGTCTGGTCTGGTCTGTGTTGTGTGTAGCACTGTCTGGCTGACTGGCACACTCCGTCGCGATATCCAGCAGTTTCAGTACGTATTCTACTGTTGCACAGAGATGCACCACGTCTTATTACAAGATTCTGTCGCCATGTCTCAATATTCCCAGCATAGAAACAACGCGAGTGCCGATGATAACGAAGTAGGCGATCATGAGGCGGATACTATCATGCAAATGTTAGCGGATTAGCGGATACTACCATGTAAATATTAGCAGATACTATCATGCAAATGTTAGAAGTGTATCGGGAGCATAGATGTTTGTGGGACATTAAAAGTGATAGTTACTCGAATAAAATTTCAAGACTTGAAGGCTTCAACGCTTTGTTGGCAATTTATAAAACTATCAAACCTAATGAAACATCAGGGGGTGTTAAGAAAATAATTGAGAATATGCGGAATGCCTACAGAAGGGAACGGAGGAAGTTGAGTTTTAATCAAACATTTCTCTCATGCGTGACGTTTTATTCGGAACGTTAGACTTGACTATTTTACTTAATATCTAAGAGTACTTTTTTACAAGTAGTTTCTTATAATAGGTATAAATTACAATGGTATACAAGGTAATACACTATTTACATTTACATTAATTACATTACCGGTACTATTCTTTACATTTATAAAGTAGGTACTGTACCCGATTTCAGCAGTGTCGTGAATGCCACAATCCAAGATGACAGCAGATCGATACCAACGACAGTACCCCGGCTAATAATACTTACCATTATATCAGGCATCACACACTCTGCAAATCGTGGACATATATCAGGCGATATCATCAAAACGCAAAGGTCAATCCTCAACAGGATCAGCGACAACACACACCAGAGCGCAAGACTGTCATTCACACGGGCGTAACAGGGACAGGGAAATGAATAAAATGGTTCAAGCCGCTATAATAACCATGGCATTTTCCTAACCTCCCACTATCTATAAATCACAACGCAAGAGTATTGTGAAAATGGTATAAGCAGACGCAAATGCGTGCCCAAATTTATTCAAAAAGTTAAACAACGCAAAGATGG
Organism: Meconema thalassinum; assembly: GCA_946902985.2. NCBI lineage: Eukaryota > Metazoa > Arthropoda > Insecta > Orthoptera > Tettigoniidae > Meconema > Meconema thalassinum. The sequence continues at coordinate 244,174,265 of OX336395.1, forward strand.
TTATAAACAAACCGAATATCCCTAACTAAATATCATTACCATTAAAGTCTTATGGCACATTCTTTGACATAACGCCAGCTAAATCACAAAAATAATGACTTAAAATCAAGAACTAATAAATTGGTAACCTATCGCTATGCCTTTGCTATCAGGATCATTAAAAAAAGAAAAAGAAAAAGAAACAACCCCCTTAATGGAATTAAATAGTGACGGCCTCTCAATATTTACAATATCAATATTTTACTCTATACACAGATCCTGAGTTTTATTCTTTACTTAATTACCGAATTACCTTTTAATTTAAATACTAAATTTAAGAAATACCGAATATTATCTATATACATGTCATCTTAGAACCTTATATACCCCAATGTTCCTCCACTAATCTTTATAGACATAGGATTCATCAACACTAACTGACAGTGATCAACATCGAGATTATCGGGCAAAATATGGCTTAGCATTCCGATCAATAAAGATGAGAGTGCTATCCATTGCACCCCTGTTTTGATCCAATATTCGAAAACAATAACAATAATCATAAACTGAATTAATATCAACGTCCTGAATACTAAACTTTTGGAGCACTCGGTATCGACAACCCAGCTGATCTGCATGAACGCGACAGCCTAACAGAACAACATAAAACACCACCAAGGTGATCCTACAATACGAATGAAAATACTGTCAACAAACACAGTAAAATAATCTAACAGCAGTCGAAATAAACACCACAACCCAATGACTCAACGTTCCAACGAACGACAACAACAGCTCAAAGCTTACTATCTAGACTGCAATCCTAATTACACACTAAACGCAGCAAACTAACACCAACAACAACAACCATTGACAGAGGAAAGGTTCCCTGGACATAACATCCCTTACAGGGGTCGACCTTCGAAATACCAAGAAAACAATTGGTATTATCGCACACCTCACCAATGCAAACACCACAATCTAACACTATCAAAAATGAACATCTCTCTGTAAGTTATCAGTAATTCAATGACGTTGATACTAATTTTAAATGCGCTTTAAAAGCAATAGCAGTTACAGATCGAATGACAATTTCCTAGTACGTGTTAACTAAGCACGAAATATTTCTAACTATAATCCGTTTCAAGTTACATTGATTGTGAATGTCAACTCAAAGACATTGGTCACTTATGTGTGCACTATATTCATTAAACATTGAAATAACTAATTATGTATGCACATTGTGTCACCCTATAACAACAGTCGTGAACATCGCTCGAATCATCATGTCATTTTAAAATTCAAAATTATTTTCGAAAGAACTCTTCGTCTGAACGATCAGAGTAGCAACTAACTTCCAATCAACGGGAAATTTTCTAAAAGTCAAAGCTCAAAATTAATTTACACTTCCAAAGGAAGAATAAAATATAAAATTTGGAAAATATCAAGTCAGGATTGAAGTCCCAAATTAATCAAAATAAAAAAACAGGATTTTCTGAAAATCCGAGGGGAAAAAATTTAATTCAAATTCCAATATCAAAATGGAATAAATTTTCAAAGTGGAAATTTCAAAATACTAAAATCAAAATTCACCAAAATGTGAAAATCCAAAATCGAGAAAATAATTCAAATGGTAAAGTCGGCAATTGTGCAAAATCACAATATGAAAAGAATCATCGAAGATCAAAATAGCTAAATCCAAAAATACACATCTAAGAAAATCTAATTTGCGAAAGCAAATTTTCAAAAACTGTAACTCCTCTAAACTGCGAAATGGCCACAGCGCTAAAATATGAAATGCGACGAAGTAAAGTGCGAAAGAACTGTTCATCTGGAAATACCCTTAAATCAAAAAAAAGTTAATTTCAAAAACCCAAGGGGTCGAAATTCAAATCTGTATCAACATTTAAAAATGTTTAATTGCCAGCGGAAATCATTGAAGCGGGGACTCCACTAAACCAGACACGGTCAACACGAAGTTAACTCGCCTGCAATGATCCCAAACATAGCTGGAACTGAGGCTAACTAGCCTGCTAAAAACCCACAGTAACTTGCATCCATGAATAAAATCACTGATCACCAGGTCTAAACCAACTACATAACAGAATTCTACTGAAATAAAATGATCACACAAAGCATCTACAAGAATACAGAACTACGAACTGGGGCTACAAATATTGAAGGACTTGTCTTACTTTCAGCTAAATCGGCGACGAACAATGTGAAGTCCCATATACATTCAGAACAGATGTGCTGGTTTCCATTTCACTCGGCTGACATCTGGCTAGCCTCGCTTCAAACCACGAGCCTCCTTCTCTAGTCCGCCTCGAAAACGCTCGTTCCCTGCCATCGGCCACCCAAGTTCTTGTGAGGATCTTGATCGCCACGGCGTTCGGTTCGCCCCCTGACAGACACCTCGTTCGATCCTTGGTCTACATTCCAGCCTTTTCTTCTTCTCGTCCCTCTGGAAAATCTTGTAGTCTCCTTCCGTTCTTATGTTGGCCAAAATTCATAATGTTCTCAAATAGATTGTGCATTTTTGAAGTAGCTGCGTGAACTTTGCTTTTTCCTGCATATCATTCTAAGTGACTCCACTCAAAGGAATTCTCGCTTTCATAATGCATAATTTAACAATATAACATGACTTCCTCTGACAAATCACATGCTCCTTCCGGCCACGTGTCCATTATGTTCTCCATTTTATTGCTCACCACTTCCCCCTCGAGCATATCGTTCCGAAGTAACGTGTCTATTTCAAGATGTTTCCTTCCAAACAGGTACTTACTGTACTTTTCACGAAGTATATTTACAATTCCACTTTCTCCACGAATACGTTACACAGTGCTAACTGACAATTCATTGTCTGCCCATGCCACCGGTCTCTACCATGGAATGTTACAGAACCCGCTCAAAATCACACATAGACTTTCGTGCTTCGCACTACATTAGCACAGTTAAACACGATGTTTCACACGTTCATATCACTTCCTAAACCATCACACATGGACAATCACTCCCGAAACGCGTTTCAGCAGCGCTCTGCTCGCGTCCGTATAGTTCAAAGACTCATGTTGCATCACCTCACACACTGACGTCATCCTTCTTTCCACCTTCTTCCAGAACACCCGCCCCTCTTTCTCAAAGTCCCATGATGCATGGCTCGGACCTGAATATCATTATACATACTTCGGGTGTAACATATACAAAGGAAAACATTTCCCAATAATATCTTAAATAATTTCTTCAATTTATTTCCAATCTTCAATACCTCCAACTGCATTAAATAGCTTACTTGCAAAAATAAAATATTCCATTTCTAAGGTCACCCAATGGATCCTCCATTCGCGTTCTCTTTCCTCAAGTACTGCCTGTGGTCAATCTCGTAGGATGATCCAATCAGATCCACCCTTACTAGGAGGTGATTACATCCAGCTAACAAGCTTCTTGTTGGACAATACTTCATGACTATAAATCGTGTGTAATGGACCTGTTCCGAAATTCATTTTTCCAATTTTAATTAAATGATCCGTTTTCTATGGCTGCCTTTCATATCGGTTCCTGGTATCTCTTAATACGAATTCGGGGACAGTACCTCATATGTAACTTGATTGTAATTATAGTAGGTGGATGATCAACTATAACAGAGTTAAAAATCTAATCTATTGATTTTTGTGCTTTTAGGTAAAGGCTAGTGAAATTACAGGGACTGGCAGTGACCAAGTTTATACACCACGATTGTGGTACTACGAATATATGACCTTCTTAGACGAAAAGGAACACGCCAAACGTGGCACTGACACATTGGACGAACATGAAGATATTGTAAGTATAATCATTGTACAATTCTCACCATATAATCTTGGAAGAACACTTTAACATCATTGTTGTAATAGTTGGTAAATATGTTTCCAACAGTTTTCCCCCCTTCATATCCGGTGCTAGAGTATGTTTGCCCTAATGAAATCAATGGATTTGTTTCCCTCCATTCTCCAGGAGTAAACTGCATGTTCTCAGTATCCTCTCGGTCAACAACATGAGCAGTAATGTAACATTTATTTTTGCTAGCTAGAAAATTATGTAGTGCACAACACGCCAATACTATAATATTCGATCTGTCAACGTGTACTGAGATCGGTTGCCTGAACAATCGAAATCTGGCGGATAAAATTCCGAATGCGTTTTCTACGACCCTGCGTGCTCGGGACAATCTGTAATTAAATATGCGTTCTTCTTTTGAAATTTGTTTCAAAGAGTAAGGCTTCATGAAGAATGAATTCAGTCCAAAAGCGCTGTCACCAAGAAATACATAGGGGCACAGTGAATAGTGAAGGAGCAGGTAGGCCAAGTTCTGAGTCTATCATTTTCTGATGAAATATTGTGTTTTGGAGAACGGTGGCATCAGAAACACATCCATTGGTACCAACATGAACGTACATAAACTCGTAATCAGCATTGACTATAGCAAATAGAATAATACTGAATAACTTTTTATAGTTATAGTATAGCGATCCACTGTGAGATGATTTTTGAATGGGAACGTTCTTGCCGTCCACAGCTCCTACTGCATGGTTGAAATTCCATTTCTGTTCAAACTCAGCAATTACTGCTTTCCACTCTTGCTCATTGGCTGGAAGATGAAACATGCAACGTAAAAAAATGTTTTCATTGTTTCAGGGGAATGTTGCCTCGTAGGCTTGTGAATCAGAGAATGTTGCGCAAATCAATACACAGGAAGCCATTCTTCAACACATGAAGATTGTATGAGGCAACCGTGGAAGAAACACCGGTTTCACGTCCTCAGAAGAAACCACGTCTCTCTTTGATTTAAAAGAAGAAACAAAATCTAATCGATTCCGCATTACAACTGGTGTCAAAGAAGGAAGATGATAGGGATATAGTGGCTAGGGCATGAGGGGTACTGTACAAGGAACTGAGTGATAATCAGCGACCTGTCGCCCAGAAACTCATTTGGGGCATTTTGTTCTATGGGAATCGGGAGCTATTGACAGATGATTCATCAATCTCATTAGCTCGCCAGTTACAAACCAACTGTGACAATTCGGACCCACATGCACATTCCCCCTACATTTATTGGGGTTATCCACCTACCCACGCATCACCGCACTCATCTTCATTTTCCGGTTTCCAGTTAAACTCTACATCTTCACACACCAGTGATTCATCGAATCAGACCTCATACTCTCAACAGTTGTCATCAAATGTACAACACGCGGGGTTGAATGTGAGCTACGATGAAAATCAGCCTATGCATTAACGAGAAAATGATAATAACAGTTTTGAGAAAGTCTTCTACAATAATCTGTTGTACAATGTTCCTGTTGGATAATTCCTATGGTGCTCTTTCTATAATAATAAAAAGCAAATATAGTACCATGCGTGATTTTTTAAACTTACCTTAATATACTACTTCAGACAGTTGTAGATAGCTCTACACGTTTCAGGAATGAGACTTGACAGCAGCTGGAGAGATATTGCCAAACTAAACTTCAGTTCTTGATACGACATCTCCGCAGCTAGGTAACGCAGTGTCACAATTAGTCTTTGTTCAGCACTCACTTATCCCCGAAAACTAGTATTTTTTTCTTCTCGATGTATGGCTGGACCATACAGAGTAATTCAGTAAAACACTGCTCATCCATTCGCAGAAAAGTGTGGAAATCATCTGATTCTAACTCCCTCTTCAAGTTGGCATAAGTAAACCTGTGCCTTTCTTTATACATCTTCTTCTCCCATACTCTTCTCTTCTTCCGTGTATCCTCATCACTGGTCAATGCAACACACAATGAAAGTCCTATTTTCTGTTGCTTTGAAAGATGCGGCGCCATCACAATACCGTATTTATTAAATATTCAACAAAATATAACAATAACGTAACATAACCTTCTTACTTATTACTGGGCGGACGACTTGAGGTCTGGAGGTTTGGTATGTTGGTGTGTATGGAAAGCCGTCCCCCGACCTAGCAAGTTGCCCGTCCACGTCTGTTGGTCTGGTCTGGTCTGGTCTGATAGTGTGTAGCAGTCTTAAACCACTAATATGTGTTCATCACTTACCATGTGAGTTGAACATCCACTGTCTACTACTAGACGCCTGGTTCCTTTTAGTATAGCGTTATATGAGCCCTTGCAATCAGCTGCAAGAAATGACATTTTATTTTCCACCTTAGAATTATTTTTATCCCTAAAATAGCAGTCTCTTCATGATTGAACTTTGTACATATTGAGCATTGATAATTGTCTTTGAGAAAACAATTTTTGGTTACATGGTTTGTTCTTTTACATATATTACACATTTTACTGCTTATATATTTATTTTTAGATTTTGATCTACACTGTTTGTTTTTTAACTCTGCTTTAAAGAATAAATTTTTCTCTTCTGTCGAAGATTGCCTCAACTGTAACCTCGAACATAGGTTCTCTATAGTCTTGGACGCCTCTGGAGTCGAGTCCCATGCTGTGCTAAAATGGGAATATTCTTCAGGCAGCATAAACAGGATCTTGGTAATTAGCATCATCTCATCAACGTTCTGGTCTGATTTGTTCAGTTTGAAGGAGATGTTTTGGAGAACACTAATGTTTCTCAACATGTCCTTCTTCGCATTAAATTGGAAGTTGTAAAAGTCTCGTAGCAGCAATTATTTTTGTTGGCTCGAGTCTCTCTGGTATATATAAGAGTATCAAGCATTTGTTTAGAAGGTGTGCAGGTTACCGTATGCTATGAGGCATAACTTGCTTGTCAATGGATGTGATAATATAGTATTGGGCTCTATCATCTCGAGTCTTCCATTGGTCTGTTGAAGCTTGATTTCTGGGTGGATTGGTCACCAACACGTCTGATCCGTCGACAAACTTGGTCAGTTCTTTTGCGGCAAGTAGATTTTTTAACTCAAACACCCACATAGGATATGTGTCGACTCCCTTGAGTTTCTCGACATGTGCTACGTCCCCGGGTCTTGTGGCCATTTTTTTGAACTCAATTTACTTCACTTCACTGAGTTTACTTTCTAAACGTTTTTACTGTCACCTGGTTTCACTTTTACTTGTATTTTAGAGTCACCTAGGTCCATAAACTGTTAAAGTTTTATGTTTGTATAATTCAGGGGATATGGGACAATCAGCTAGGACGCCATATTGCAACGAGTAATGAATTTATTGATAAACAAATTACAATGTGCAGTAATGCCAACATGTGAATTAAGTATCATAATAAAGATTTTGTTGTTACCAACTTAATTATTTCTTAACAGTCATCAGTAAATCTCAGTGGTGAAATTATTAAGAATATAGTGTACAGGCCCGGGGGGCTGTACCCCCTGAAAGCCACCCCTCATCTTTCACTAAAACCACCCTAACTGGCAACAGCATAAGACCAGAACATTACCTTTACACAGCAAGAGGCGGCCACCCAGCTAGGGAGGTTAGCCAACTACTTGCGACACATACATAAACATCTACACAACAACTAACTGGGGCAGCTACGTCGACGGAATGCTGACCACGCAACGCCGAGAACTATAAGAATGGAGTCCTTTTTGGAGCCGTTATCTGTTATACAGTGTGCGTCGCCGAAGGCCCTAGCCGACGTCTGCTCCAGCTGCATCATCAGGTGAGACTCAGCAAAGTGCTCAGAATCCTTTACTTTGTGAACACCCACTCATAATCTTGTACACTCTACTTGTATAATTGCCTACATTCCCCCAAGAGGGACTTACAAATTCACACTCACTGACCAATAAACACATGGTCAGTAAATTACACTTGTATTGTCAATTACACGCCTCTTTACATCCTCATACCCTTCCTGACCTTCGTCACGATTGTCCGTGACCATAGTAGCCAGTAACTGCTTTGTCAGACTGCATTGTATTTCCCAGCATGCGACTCGACTACATAACGTCGAGCCGCTGACATCAGCACGCCTATTGTATTACTCATCTCGTCCACTGGCAGGCCGGTATAGTAGCCTGCGTTTAGAGGTCCATCCCCTAATCAACACTTGCATCTTTTCAGGAACACCCCTTAGCGTTTAAACACTAAACAACACACTACACTAGTAAGCTCTCCCAGCTACGGGAAGCTACTATCTCCCAGGAACTATCTTCCAAATCACCACAGTGACACAAGTGTTTTATCCCTAACTACCCCCAACAAAGGGATCTAAAACATATTGGTGGAGGCGCTGCTACCACGCACAATAAGGGTAGGACTCATACAACGAGCCCTCGTGGTAGAAACGGCCCGTACCACACACAGCCAAGCGAGACTATTTTTTTTCTCCTACAGTACGTCCCACACATTTTCTTTATTACACGGGGATTTGTATTACTACACCCACCTCCATCCTCCCCATAGTACAAGAACGGTGGAAGTTACATGACCACGTTCAGAACCACACTAAGAGATTTTGCGCACCATTTGTCGGCTAGTACAACTCCACTCCTGCCGAAGTTAAAAATTAAGAACAGTGATTTGATAACTGACCAGACTGCAGTACAACTTCTTAAGGAACTCGAATTCAAGGCATCAGAGATCCTCGCTCAACACCTTGCAGCGGCAGCACAAGTCACACATTTTACACGATCCCAGGCCAGTGAACACAGACAAGAATCACCAATATCCAGGGCTAGTGAAGCAGATTGCCTGCCAACGCTCCACCCCCTATTGTTGCAGCAACTGCAAATCACAGAGCAGAAAACTGATAATCTGCTCGAGCGCATCACACAGGTACTAGATACAGACACTGTTAAATCAGACAATCACACGACAGAGTAAGTTCTAGACATACACACTATTTTGGAAACGGTGAAACAGGATTTAGACAGGACTGTAGACGTAGTCAAATCCACACAGTACGACAACACACCATCAATCAGTGACGATATATCAGGTGACGAGCCACCTGGTAACGTAACACAAGTGTCGTACCCGGGGAAGAGAGGCTAATTCCCCTCAAAACAACACAAACACATTGTCACGCGATAGCGTAAACAGTTTAGAAACTTTACACGGCCAACGAGTGACAGACGAACAAGAAATGAACAGGCACGCAGAATATCCCATGATCCACCCCACGAAGTTCACGGGGGAAGGCCAGGATCTCGAGGAATACCTCAAGGCCTTCAATAGAACGGCTCGGATCAATGGCTGGAACGATGAAGTCAGAAAACGGCTCCTCCATGCATACCTCACGAAGGCGGCCATGACGTGGTATGAGCTCCATGAGGACACCCTAGAAGATGCCACATGGGAGGAAATCACTTTATTGTTGATAAGTGAATTCCAGCTCATACCAGATGATGAGGACCTGTATGACCAAATTCGACAGAGGTCACAGGGACCTAAAGAAAGCGCCCAGTCGTACGTTAACGCAAAGTTGCTAATGTGTGATAAATATAACGCAGCTATGACAAATAAGCAGAAAGTTAAGCTGCTAATGCAGGTCCTCAGACCATCCATCGTGGACAAGTTGTGCATTATGAACAACCCCACGGTCCAACACAAGCTGAATAACATAAAGATAATAGAAGCAGCGAAAAAGATCACGGAAAAAGCTACGGAGAATGCCGTGAATCAGCACTTTCATCCACAAAAGGACGACACTAGTCAAAAGATGGATGAATTAGTGGACAGGATGGAAAAATTAACGATAGCTGCCATCCAAGCAGGCGGCAGACCGCCTAGGGACGGTACCTATGCCGGTGCCGTAGAGGTGACCGCTCTCGGCAAGGTGCTTAAATTAAACATACATGTATACACTGATGTGCACTCGCCCCCGCTATTTATAACCGCGGGATTTGACAGGGACCTACACATACTGTTTACAGCGAACCCTAGGGCGGGACACTATACGCCCCTCACAATCACGCGCGAACAGACCACTAGCAAGCCCACACCCTCCAAACAGGAAACCATACCCCCTACACCACTACACGGGGCGGGAAGTGACCCCACACGGGCGCAGGGCGCGAGCTCACTCGGCATACGAAAGCCAGCAACAGGAGTCGAACTCGCGACCGCCTGGAACAAAAAACGGGGTAACAAATGCAAACGTAGAGTCACATTTGCAGACACACCTTCCCAGGAGGGAGAAAACAGCAACACACCTACACAAAAACTGGGAACGGTCAATACATTAAACGTTCGCCAGAAGCCCTCTATTTTTACAGCGCGGGCAGTTAAGAGAGCAGGCAATGTACTCAGTGGGCGCACTTCGCTGACCGAGGCAAAGTACTCGAGACAGGAAGTAAGCCGAGAGGCCAAGCGTGCCAGGTACGATAAGCGGCCAGCTCCATGCCTTCCCAGCACAGATGTTACGCCAGTAGCAACAACAACAACATATACCCTATACAACACATCTTTGCAGGGCAAGGGACTCCAGATATCGGCACTCACGATACACGCCAGCATAAATGGCCACAGGGTGCAGGCCCTAATTGACACTGGGGCAGCGGTAAGTTGTGTAAACAGAAAACACGTTACCGAAGGGCAAATACACGGTGTCACGGGTGACATCCGGCTGGTAGCGGCCAATGCTCAGACGCTATAAAACACGGGGGTGGCAGACATACATCTCAGGCTAGACCATTTTGCCACAACACACCCCATGTTCGTTATAGAACATCTTTCTGCGTCAGCCATAATTGGCATGGATTTCCTCGCTAAGTATGAAGCTAGCATAAATTTTGCTAGCGGTAAGATGCTTTTAAAGCATGACCAGAGGCTCACCACACAGCCCATGATATACACCAGGAACACAGATGGGATTCGAGCGGAGCGAGAAATCCACGAGCACCAGGCCTCTACACAGCACACAATCAGCAAACACACAGATAAGGCGGTCAAGCAGACTCACAGACAGGACCTGACACCGGAGCAAAATAAAAGGCTCACGGAGCTCCTGGAGGCCAATAGGGATATCTTTGCTCATTCGATGAAGGATCTCGCAGTGACAGACCTTATCGAACACCACGTCACTCTCACCAGCGACCGGCCAGTACACCAGCCTCCCTTCAGGGTGAGTCTGAAGGAGAGACACGCCATCGACACTCAGATCACAGAGATGCTCGAGGTGGGGGTCATCGTCCCGGTAATTTCAAATTACAGTGAACCGGTCTTGCTGACCAAGAAACGGGACGTTTCCCACAGGTTCTGTACTGATTACCGTAGGCTCAATAAGTTAGTCGAAAATGACAGTTATCCACTACCAAGGGCCGACACCTATCTGGATGCCCTCGGTGGGGCTAGTTGGTTCAGTTCGATGGATTGTTATAGTGGATTCTATTCAATCCCCGTCTATGAACCGGACAGGCACAAGCTGGCGTTCGTTACAGAGAACGGTCTATATACCTACACAAGGTTACCAATGGGCCTCCGTAACGCCAGCCAGACCTTCCAAAAGCTAGTGGATAAAACATTTTCAGGTCAAAATGGCGTTCAGTATTAGTCTACGTGGACGACATAACGGTCTTCTCCAACACCTTTGACGAGCATCTCGTACATTTGGAGGAGGCTTTCGCAAGGATCAGAGAGGCCAAACTAAGGCTTAAACCTGCGAAATGTCAATTTTCCAGACAGCAGATTAACATATTGGGCCATATTGTAAACAGAGAGGGCATTATTCCCGACCCAGCGAAGACTGACGCAATAACAAATTTGAAACAATTGCGCAGTTTTATTGGGCTGGCCTCTTCTTACAGAAAATATATCCACAGGTTTGCGCACATCGCCCACCCCCTAACTGAACTCACACGTGAGAAAACGCCCTTCAGCATTAAACAGGAACACATAGATGCCTTTAACACACTGAAGCAACTATTGACCTCACCACCATTACTGCAACACTTCCATAGTGATAGGCCCACCTTTTTACACGTGGATGCCAGCCAGTACGAGCTGGGGGCGGCCCTGTTACAGGAAGATGCAGAAGGGCGCATACGGCCCATAGCTTATGCTAGCAGGAAACTAACGGCCGTCGAGACTAGATACTCTGCCACAGAGCGGGAAATGCTGGCATTTTCATGGGGAGTGAACTATTTTCGGGTATACCTCTATGGTATCCAGTTCACGGTAGTGACTGACCACGCGAGCCTGCTTTTTTGGGACAAATTCAAAAACCCAAATTCGCGGCTCAATAGGTTTATATTCCGCCTGTATGAATATAAATTCGTGGTCAAGCACAAGAAAGGCGCTACACACCTGGACGCAGATGGGTTGTCTAGGCTGCCACTAGCCGACCCCCCAGATGACAGCAAGGACCACGAATGGGACGACATGCCCACTTTTGCCCTGACGGTGGTTAACATCAAACAGGAGCAAGAAAGTGATCCATACTTGAAACAGATTCTATTGGCACTAAAAAACTTGGATAAGGTGGATTCCAAGACGGCACGGCTGTCTAGGCGATTTTTCCTAGACAAAGACGGGGTAATGAAATTTAAACCCACAGCCATGCACGATAATGCACCTATAGCGGTTCCGGAGTCATTGAAAGAGAATATCACGATCGGACACCACAATAGCCCAATGGCAGGGGCACATTTGGGTACGCATAAAACATACCATAGAATCCGGGACAAGTATTACTGGGTAAACATGAAGGCCGACATAGACACCTTCGTAAAGACATGTCACACTTGCCAGCGATTTAAAACAAGGACTGGCAAGCCTCATGGATTACTCAACCCTATTCCCGTAGGAGAGCTATTTCACAGAGTCGGGATAGATGTTAAAGGCCCCATTACGACATCGTAAAAAGGCAATAAATACATACTGGTAGCCACAGAGTATCTCACCCGGTATATGATCACAAAGGCTGTTTCCAAAGCAGACACGAACAGCATAGTCGAATTCCTAATCGACATAGTCACACGATATGGCCTATTCCATACCCTACTGTCCGATAGAGCTACTATTTTCACCTCGAGAGTGCTCCAACAGTTTTTGGAGATACTCAGGATAAGGGCATACACGACCACGAGTTTTTCCCCACAAACAAATGGGCTCACAGAGAGTATGAACAAAATAATTGGAATAGCCCTAGCTAAATTCACGGGGGACACAGGGACAGACTGGGATGATTATCTGCAGCCCATTACATTTAGCTACAACACTTCCATATCCACGGCCACAAAACACTCTCCACACTTCCTGTTGCACGGATATACACCCAGAAGTCCCATAGACAACATATGCATCCCACAGGACACTCTCCCGGAAAATGCAGCCCGGCTAGAGCACTTGCAGATCGCTCGCATGGACGCCAGAAAAAACATAGCCGCGGCACAAAGAAAACAAAAAGAACGGTACGATCGGCAAAGAAAAACCGTGGAATACACACCCGGGCAATTGGTTATGGTTTCCAATTCCGCCCGTAAGAAAAATGTGTCCGAGTTCCTCCTGCCACGCTGGTCAGGCCCCTTCAAAGTTTGCAGGAAGGTATCTGACCTAAATTACATAGTCACCGTGCGCCATGGACGAAAACTCATTAAGGACACTATACACGCCCGCCGTATGAAGGCATATCACACCAGCAAAACGACACCTACACGTAAAGGCGGGAACACTGTCAAAAGGAAGGGAAATCATTCCACGGGCAGACGTGAAAAGAAGGCCAAGAAATAGCCTTCGGACTCCGATGGCCTCACCGGGATACGAACCTAACACTGCCGAACTGTCCCGGAGACACAGGCCTAAAAAGCACCAGGAATAATTACCCTGGACAAAAACGGTCTTGAACCCGCGACCTTTTGAATACCAGGAATGCAAGGTCGGGTAACTATCCAGTTGAAGGATAGGGCAATAAGGGACAGTCACACTGACAGACATTCATATGCACAAAATAATAAAATCACCTCCGACACCTAGTCACCAAACACGCAACTAGCGGCCCGGTGACACATGTACATAACGACATCTAATTACCACTAACAAGGATATATTCCCCCACGCATACAACACAAAATTTAGGGGACACAATATATATAAATAGCAGAAGGTTCTTTTCTATGACGGAAAACCATCCTCACAACAGGAGAGCGAGCAACCAAGCTCACACACACGTGCTTGACATATGCACATCACCGGACAAGTAATAGGCAATGCCCACGTCAGTGTAACTTGATACTAGCGTGTCAGCGATAAGACGTAATGGGACAGCCAACAGTTGCAAACGGCACACAGCTTAGAAACGCTTCCGCTTTGGAGGCTACACATATAATCATTCACGCCACTTTCAGAACCAAATAACTCTCGAAGTTAGGGTACGAGGGTCGTCCAGAATAGCAGCAAACACTCACACTAACGCATATTTTCATACGCGTGTCACAAACACACAATACACGCGCCATGGCACATACGGTACAGAAATTGTAACATCAGGACCTTAGAACAAGGCGGGTGGGAACACACGATAACACCATACAATCGTGCCAAAAGGAAACTAACCAATGGTATTTTTTGGCGCGAAAACACAATCAGAAACCACACTAAGGACGCTCAAATCCCAACAGACAACGCAGACATGAAACACGGTGTATTACACGGGATCCCGGGTCCGAATGCCCAATAATGGCGGACACCGTGGAAAACAAGAAGTGTCGGCCAACGAAAGATCACTTACATACAAAACACGTTTTTTTTTCATCATGACAGGTCAGAAAACTCAGCCAGCACGACTAGACACCGAATAGACCCATTTACAGGGGAAAATTCACTCCCACTCAAACGGAAATAGGACCGTATACAAGTACATAAGCGGTTGAGCCACACGATTTTAATGACAGGGAGGTTCTTTACCATACATACAGGAGCATAGATTCGTTCCAAGGTACTCGCTACAACAGCCTACCTAAGGCATTAGCCACCCCGGGACTACCAATAGGGGCCGTACCGTACACAAGGCAAAGGTCTTGCGGAATAGATGTCTACACAACATCGGTAAGCAAAAACGGGACAGATTAGCACACTGGCCCTCCCAGAATGCACAACAATGTCAACACACGAACACTGGCAAAAGTCACGTTCCGGCAGCCGCCATACGTAACATCAGAGACTTGCCGTACACAAGAACATGAAAACAAAAACACAACAAAACATTGAGTTGCGGACTCAGCGCATTTCAACGTCGTTGCCGGTAGACATTCCTAAAGCACCCAGACGTGCTGGTGACACGCAAATATGATGACGCTGTCATAAACCATCAATAATAACAGCATACAGACACACGGGTATTGACGCAGGATTCAGCGCTGTTACAATAGGTATAACATTTAGCAATTACAGACAGATTCCCTGAAGGAACACCCCCCCCCCCCCCAATAACTACTTCTCTCCTTGTTTTTTTTCTTCAATCTTTAAAAAACCATCATAGGCGATCGGGATATGACCAGTTACACTCACGATCACTTGCTACCTCAACATTATAAATGAGAGACCAGATTAGGCCATGACGTCACAGCGTCACCGCACTTCACCATCCCAAGGAGCGGATAGAAAGCAGATAGTGACCAAGTGAGGATGACAGGAGCAGAGATGGATGGTACCAGCAGGATGGCCAAGACACCACCTACGGGCTACCATTATACCACCCTTTTCCTTCCATAACCTTGACACTCACAACACTATCCAACACAAACACATAAACACATAAAAACAGCTAAACTACATGCCAGAATATACATCGGGGTTGATAGACTTCATGCGTCTGAAGAGAGGGTCCACTACGCCCTGGTTCTCAATGCTTACACCCGAGTATTAGGGGTGAGTCGGAAAACGACATTAAGCGTAATGCACATCTCTATGTAAAGAGATGAGGCCGCATTTAAACTAACAACTCGTTTTTATTAAATAATCCCGCATGCAAGGAACATAGGATTATTACACCTCAGCCTATACCTATCCACAAATGAGAGCGGATACGCCTCATATCCAGCCACATGCATGGAATATCCTACCCACACACCAGGGTTATTATTATTATTACACCTGCATGGAATTTTTAAAATTTTTGGAAACCCGGGAAGTACCTACCCCGTCCACTCACTGTAAAAACATCCTAGCAGCATCACCGGCTCCCGGCCACCATTAACATGGAGTCCAACAATGCGCAACCCTCTCCTACCATGCTTTAAGCCCATCCAGCAGATAACGCCCCCGGATCCTAATAACAAGGGACCCAACGCCATAAAAACCTATTAACGCCTACAAGAAAATTACCAAGGCATTACCGCTGGAAGTCCGACGTGGCGACAGTAATGTATTCTTGGAATACACGGTATGAGAGAATTTAATTTTTAATGCTTTTGCATGTTTTTTCTTCCTCCTTATCAAACACCAACAGTGATCTTCTATGTTCTCTTTGAAGGTCATGTCTCTTGTGGTATTTGTGAGTCTGTTCTAGATATATATCTTCCATGGCCCACCTAGCGTCGTCTAGCAGCAAATCTCTGAAGCTCCTCAATTCTTCCTGGTGCAAGAGGACTTCCTTTTCCATCTGGCCACCAGATCTCGTTGCCATCGCCAGCTATTATCTCCGTGATCAAGAGAACTTCGTCTACTTTTTCACCCACAAGGCTGTGCTAGTATCGCCTGCTATCAACTCTTTGAAGACCATTTCCTCAAGAGAATTTAAGTTTACAATATTGGTCATGCTTATATGTTTTCCTTTTGTCTCCTACCCCCACTCTTTTCCCTTCCTTGGACCCTCCGCGCTTCGCTGAGTGGGTCTCACTTGTAAGTCGGCAGTTGACTCGGTCAGTCAAGGCTCAACTAGAGCCAGTCTCCTCAAACCAAGAGGCACTCTCTACATTCTACGCCATATTGGCACATTAAGTATTCGTCAAAGGGAACTTCACCTTCGACATGCAACCAAGATAAGTACAGACTTAAGGTTTTAACCTCATCTTCATCAGTTTTATTATCTACATGCTTTTATTGATCATTTTATAGACAGCGTGAGATTACTTATTTGGGGCGGTAATCATTCTTCGCGGGATTTTCCATGTTGGGCTTTTGTCTGTCTAAGCCAACCTTAATAGAAAGTAGCTTTTCTTAAGCTATTTAAATGGGAGATCTTCTCACAACGTGGGATGTTATCTAATACCCGCTGTCCATAAAATATTAAGCTCGTTCCACCGCTGGATTAACTTTGGCCCCATTCCTCTATTAGGATTGTTCTGGAACCTTCCAGATTCTGTACTCTATCTACAAGTCTTACCGTCATGTATTTTTCACTCACTTGTGGGAATACTATTTAAAATGAGGAATCTTCCTTATAAATTACTGCAATAGCTAAATTTTCTTCCACCGTGGGAATGTTCTATGGCGCATTTAATTTTAATTCACAACTTTCTCAAGCAATAGAATCTCGCCTACCTAGTGCAACCAGTTATTTTTCATCATTGCAATAACTTTCTTTCCCATAAACTTTCGTGTTACTACTGTAAACTTTTCATTCATTTACCAGACTATAGTGATAACTAGTGCTTGTTCAACTTTTCTACCGCGTCGCAATCGTCCGATTACCATAAATAAGGCCATGAACATTTATCCTAAATCCCAATTGATCTTTCCTAAACCTTCTACTAACAAACCATATTAATAAAATTGTTACTCTAGATCATTTTCTATGAGGTGTCACTCTAACGAAGTGCACTTCCATCTTGCTTGTTTATCATTAATTAATTTCTGCATAACCACGTGTTTTATACACGGTTCAAGCTTACATTGTTTCTCCCTTATAATCAGGGAAAACAATTCTTTCAACTCATGAGTGAGTTATTTCTAGGTCTCACGAAAGGGAAACTGCCCCATTTGTCTCGTGATTCCTACTTAAACATAGGAAGTCTAGAACCTCCCTTTTGACTTTTTCTTCAGGTTTCACAGTAAGTGACCTGCTCTATTTTGCATAGCTATTATAAAAGTAATCCAGTATAAATATACGAAGTTATAGGAACTTCTCTTTCATTCTACCTACTTTCTTTTTTTTTTGTTATTTTTGAAGTTATAATTTTGTCTAAGATAGGAATTTGAAAATTTCTTATAGTACACACCTTGTACTCTATTTATTGTTAAACTTAAATCACCTTAATTGTCTTTAAATTTTGAATTTTTATCTTCGCTATTTTAAATCCTTGCTAGGATTTTATAAAGGTTTGAAACCTAATAAATTGTTACTTGCCTGGCGCAAACGTTAAATGTTTTCTGAGGTCTGTGACCACAAAATTGTTAACCAAATTGAAAATATCAAAATCGATGCAAATTATTGGCACTCTTCGAATTACTTGGTCTAAAAAGAATTCCTTTGAACAGATCTACAATAAGTCTGTTACTCTTGCCAGACCATCACCCTTCCCCATAGTACGCATATGCATGCTTGAGAGGGAATACGCTAAAGCCATTCTCTTGCAAACCGCCCAAGTCCTAGCTGCGGTTCCCTTTAGCTTCGACCAGGTCCGTACCCACTTTAGGTATCAGAGAGCGGATTTGCGGTGGCAACCACCTTTGAGTGTATTTAAAGTTAAATTTATAACTTTTGTGGGACTCTCCTCCTATTTTTCTATCCTTTTTCTCCAGTCCGAAACCCACCTCCTTTTCTATATCATCTTCTCTTGGTGGTTAGGTTATTCCTCAGCCAATAATCTACCCAAAAATTGGTCCCGGAAACCCGGGAGAGTCCATATGTCATTTTTTCTGTTTAAAAGATTATTTGACAATATCTTGCAAATTATTAATACCTGCTTTGAATTTTTCAGCTATAACTACATCGTGTAAATCCTGTGAAGGGGAAAGAGGCCGCTCCTGTCTCCTTTGGTGTGTCCCTTTCTTTCAACTTATTCGCTGCTGCCAGCCTGACAGCATTTCCAAGGTTCCACAGTTTCGTGAGTTACATTTTAATCTATTTTCCTTGACATGGCGCCTACTGAAAAGGATAAGGATGAAAAACTTACTTTTAAACGAGCATCCTATAAAGGGCAAATTACCCGATTCAGAAAGTACATAAAAGAGTTAGATCCCTCAGAAGCTCAATAAGACTTGTTGAAACATCGTGTAAGGGATTTTGAACGTTCTTATGAAAATTATTGCAACATCCAAACTGAAATAGAAACTTGTATGCTCAATCAAACCGAAGATCGAGTCGAGGTAGAAAGCCAATATTACGAAGGCATAGGTTCTGCTTTCAAAATAATACGCCAACTCGAAGAGGAGCAGAAAAAGGACGCTTCTGTTCTTGGTTCCCTTCACGAACCACAAACTTCTTTCCGTGATAGTACTTACAAGCCCAAACCAATTTTACCTAAAATTGATTTACCCCATTTCTCTGGAGATGAATCTACTTGGGATTCTTTCTATGAATTATTTTGCTCCCTTGTTCATGACAATGAAGACATTCAAGTCATTTACAAGTTTCATTACTTGAGATCTATCCTCCGAGGTCAAGCTTTGCAGTTAGTCGAAGCACTTCCTCTACGTGCCGAAAATTACCCCATTGCCTTTAACTTATTAAAAGAAAGATACGGGAATTTACGGTTACGTATTCAACGCCATATGAAGGCTCTATTCAACCTACCTGCGTCACAGCACAATGACGTCACTAGTTTGCGTACTCTAGTTGACACTACACAACTTCATGTTAAGGCTCTGTCCCAATTAGATCAACCTACTGAACACTAGGATACTTTCCTAATACATTTAGTGGTTTCTAAAGTTGATGCTGCTATCGTCAAAGCTTGGGAAATTGAACTTTCTAGAGAAGACGATTACTCTTACGAGCATTTAGTCACTTTCATAAACGCTAGATGCCAACTCTTAACCGCTCTAGCTAATCAAAGTGAACCCTCTTCCCCGAGTTCCAAATTTGAATTAATGTCTATCAAACCTAAAAGCGAACGCTTAGCGTCTAATACCCAAAAACCCGGGTCCAGCTCATCTAAATTTAAATCAAACACTACTGGTTACCCAACTAGGTCTAGTGAACGCCGTATTACTAGCTCTCTCGTTTTAAATACTCAAAGCGAACCTCGCAAGAGTTTAAATGAACCTTTAAAGTGCATATTTTGCAAAGATTCCCATGCTTTATATCTATGCAAATCCTTTAAAGAACTGTCAGTCGACGACAGAAGGAAATTAGTTGCTCAAAACAAACATTGCTTCAACTGCCTAGCGCCCACGCATTCTGCTTCTAATTGCAAGTCCACAAGACTTTGCTACCATTGTGAAAAGGCTCATCACACTTTGCTACATCGTCATGATCAGGCTAGGTCATCGACAGCATCTATTTCTCCGAAAAATGATAGTGCTAACAATTCCAATGCTTCATCGTATATTCAAAATGCCAAGTCCATTCGTAGTGCCCAAGTATTGCTGTCTACTGTCCAAATCGAAGTTCAGGATAACTTTGGCAACTGGGTCCGTGCACGCGGTCTTCTTGATTCAGCGGCAACTCATGATTTTGTGTCTAATTCCTTGATTAGAAAACTAGGCCTGCCTGTAAACCCCACTTCTATTAATGTGTCGGGCATCAACAGCTCAAAATCGCAAGCTTTACAATTCTCAAAGCTAACCATAAGAGATATTTGTCATAGAAACAACTTTCTTAAACATAATTGTCTGATTCTCAATAGCATTGGAAAAGACACTCCAAGTCACTCTGTGGATATTTCAGGTTTAAACATTCCCTTGCATTTAAGGCTAGCCGATCCTTTGTTCAACATACAAAACCCCATTGACATACTCTTTAGTGCCAATGTTTTCTGGAATTGCCTTCGTAAACAGGTTCGCAAGTTATCTTCAAACGTAGTCGCCAGAGACACTAATTTTGGATGGATCGTCACAGGTCAACTTCCCCATTATCCTCCCCAACCCGCATCGCAATGTTACTTCTCCAATACTGATCTGGAACAGTTTTGGAGGCTCGAACGCGTTGATCCTCCTAACGTGACCTCTTCAGAAAATGAATTCTGCAAGCAACTTTTTCTAAGCACCACCACTCGCTCTTCTGATGGCCGGTTCATTGTTCAAATGCCAAGATCACATAATCCTCCTAAACTTATTAACTCTCAACCCAAAGCTCGAAAAGCTCTCTTTGCTATTGAGAGCAAATTCAAGTAAGAACCTCTCGTTAAACAGCAGTACTCTGATTTCATGGATGAGTATGAAAGCTTAGATCATATGGAGGTTGTCAACAAATCTGAACATGAATTGCACCCCCCAATTGAAACGGTTTATTTAAATCATTATCCCGTGTGGAAAAACCCTCTTGTAAAGGATAAAATCCGAGTTGTTTTCAATGGTTCATCACCCGACGTTAATGGCAACAGCCTTAACGACACTCTTTACTCTGGTCCTGCTATTCAGTCGGATCTATCTGCTATACTCTTAAACTTTCGATTATTTCCCATAGCTGTTATAGCTGATATAAAACAGATGTACCGTCAAGTTTTAATTCAGTCTGAACAACGAGATCTCCAAAGAATCTTGTGGCGCGACGAAATTAGTAAGCCCATTAAGGTATTTCGCTTAAAAACGGTTACTTATGGCTTAAAACCTTCCGCTTTCCTTGCTATCCGTTCCTTACACTTGCTAGCCTCTCAAGATGGTCATTTATTTAATTCCAAAGCTTCTGAAGCGCTAACCACGTCATTTTACGTTGACCATTATTTGCAGTCCTTCCCCACTCTGGAGGAAGCTTCTCTCGTGTCCTTAGAACTTCAGGCATAGCTAAGGAATGGAGGTTTCCCACTTCATAAGTGGAATTCCAACTCCCCTGAGTTTCTCGCCCAGTTTCCGATTGAAGACGTTGATCCCTCCTCTGTCGAAATTTGTGGAAACTCCGAATCCATAAAAACTCTAGGAGTTCATTGGTGCACTAGCACTGACACTCTCATCTATAAAGTTTCGCTCGCAGAAGAGCTCCCCAATACGAAACGACAAATTCTCTCTGAAATTGCAAAAATTTTTGATCCGCTTCAATTTCTTGCCCCAGTTATCGTTATAGCCACACTTTTCATGCAAGAGCTGTGATCACTCAAATGTGAATGGGATGACACTGTTCCCCTCTCATTTCTTAACAGATGGCTTTCTTTTCGCAGCAATTTGCTGGATCTTTCCCTTATTGAAATTCCTAGGAATTTAATTAACGCTCATTCTAATGCATCTTTTTTCCTTCATGTGTTCGCGGACAGTTCCGAAAAAGCTTACGGTTGCTGCGCATATGTGGTTTATCGTGGTTCATTAAATGGATCTTCAGTTTCCAACCTTGATTGTGCCAAATCTAAGGTCGCTCCTCTTAAAACTATCACTTTGCCTAGGCTTGAATTGTGTGCTGCACTCATGGCCGCAGAACTTGTTAAGAAATTACGAGAAGTTTTTAAAGTCGAATTCTCGCAAACCTATCTCTGGAGCGATTCCATGATCACCCTTTCTTGGATCGCCAAGAATCCCGCTCACTGGCAAACTTTTGTTGCAAACAGGGTTTCCTAAATTCAAACTCTCTCTTCGGGATGTCAATGGAGGCATGTGCCCCGCACTGACAACCCAGCCAATATTATCTCTCGTGGATGTTTACCCTCTCAATTGGCAGCTTCCCAGTTGTACTGGCATGGGCCCTCATGGTTAATCGAAGACTATTCTTGTTGGCCTTCTAAACCTCCAGCTACAAACTCCAACTTGCCTAAAGCAAAAGTATCTTTACCTACCGCTTCGTGTCTTGTTTCCAACGCTTCTCATCCCTTGTTGTCCCGCTATTCTTCTTTTCATAAATTAATACGAATTGTCGCCTATCTCCTTAGATGGAAATATCTTGTGGTTGACCAACCTCTTCTCCCTAAACCACACCTTACCAATCATGAATTGAATCTCGCTACGATTAAGGTTTTACAACTGACACAGCAAGAAGCCTTTTCTTCTGAATTGTCCTTACTTTCTTCTAAAAGGGATCTTCCCAAATCCAGTCGTCTACGTGCTTTAGCCCCGTTCCTTGATGACGATAGGTTACTCAGGGTAGGTGGTAGGCTCGCTCAATCTTTGCTCTCTGAAGACAGAAAGCATCCCGTTATTTGCCTTCCAAACATCACGTAACTTCCTTAATTATACGTGACTTTCATTATCGTAATCTGCATGTTGGCACACGCACTCTGCTTTGCCTCTTAAGGGAAAAGTACTGGATTATAAATGGAATTCATGAAGTTTCTTCTGTAATTCACAAGTGCATTCCTTGCTTCAAAGCGAAACCTAAAATCAATACTCAATTAATGAGCGATCTGCCCTCTTTTCGCTCCTCTCCTATACGCCCATTTGCTCTAACTGGTGTGGACTATATGGGTCCGTTCCAATTTCAACGAAATTCCCCTGAAGCTAAACGCAAATTGGTTGGTAAGCTCTATGTTTCTCACGTTGTTTGCATGGTTACTGGCGCAATCCACTTGGAACTAGTAACGAATGCTTCTACTTCTTACTTTTTATCAGCTGATAAAAATAATTGCAGTGAAGCTAGGCGTGGTGTTCCTTCAGAGATGTTCTCTGATAACGCTTCCACTTTTCAGGGCGCAGCTTCTCTGTGGAAGAAAGCTCTCACTTCCTCTCCTGCCATGGAACAAATTTCTAATCTTTCCTACTCAAAGGGTTTCAAATGGCGCTTTATACCTCCTTACGCTCCTCATCACGGTGGCAGGTGGGAATCTTGCGTAAAACTCACTAAACGGCATTTAAGAAAAGTCTTAGGTAATCGAATTCCGACTTATGAAGAATTAAATTCACTGTCCGTTCTGATTGAAGGTGTTGTTAAATCTCGCCCTTTAACTCCTCTTTCCAATGACCCCGATGACTTGCTTCCACTCACACCTGGTCACTTCCTTATCGGCACTTCTCTTTCTGCACCTCCTGGTCTTCCCAATTCTTACAGGGATTCTAATTTACCTATTGTTTGGCGTAAACTTGAAGCCCTCCGCAATTCCTTTTGGAAGAGGTGGAACTTGGAATATTTAACTTCCTTGCAACGGAGACAGAAGTGGTTTCTATCCAGTCCCGACATCAAAGTGGGGGACTTGGTCTTGGTTAGGGATGTTTCTCCTCCCCTGGTCTGGATTTCTGGTAGAGTGACCGAGTGTTATCCTGGAAGGGATGGGAGAGTCAGGGTGGTCAGGGTCTTGACCACTAATGGTCAGATCACAAGACCACTTTCTTTCATTGCTCCATTACCTTGAAATGTTTAACTGCTTATTTGTTCTCTGTTGGTGTTAAACCCTCCCAGTATGGTGTATTCTTGGAATACACGTTATGAGAGAATATAATTTTTAATGCTTTTGCATGTTCTTTCCTTCCTCTTTATCAAACACGAACAGTGATCTTCTATTTTCTCTTTGAAGGTCATGTCTCTTATGGTTTTTGTGAGTCTGTTCTAGATATATATCTTCCATGACCCACCTAGCGTCATCTAGCAGCGAATCTCTGAAGCTCCTCAATTCTTCCTGGTGCAAGAGGACTTCCTTTTCCATCTGGCCACCAGATCTCGTTGCCATCGCCAGCTATTATCTCCGTGATCAAGAGAACTTCATCTACCTTTTCACCCACCAGGCTGTGCTAGTATCGCCTCTTTGAAGACCATTTCCTCAAGAGAATTTAAGTTTACAATATTGGCCAGGCTTATATGTTTTCCTTTTGTCTCCTACCCCCACTCTTTTCCCTTCCTTGCACCCTCCGCGCTTCGCTGAGTGGGTCTCACTTGTAAGTCGGCAGTTGACTCGGTCAGTCAAGGCTCAACTAGAGCCAGTCTCCTCAAACCAAGAGGCACTCTCTACATTCTACGCCATATTGGCACATTAATTATTCGTCAAAGGGAACTTCACCTTCGACATGCAACCAAGATAAGTACAGACTTAAGGTTTTAACCTCATCTTCATCAGTTTTATTATCTACATGCTTTTATTGATCATTTTATAGACAGCGTGAGATTACTTATTTAGGGCGGTAATCATTCTTCGCGGGATTTGCCATGTTGGGCTTTTGTCTGTCTAAGCCAACCTTAATAGAAAGTAGCTTTTCTTAAGCTATTTAAATGGGAGATCTTCTCACAACGTGGGATATTATATAATACCCGCTGTCCATAAAATATTAAGCTCGTTCCACCGCTGGATTAACTTTGGCTCCATTCTTCTATTAGGATTGTTCTGGAACCTTCCAGATTCTGTACTCTATCTACAAGTCTTGCCGTCATGTATTTTTCACTCACTTGTGGGAATACTATTTAAAATGAGGAATCTTCCTTATAAATTACTGCAATAGCTAAATTTTCGTCCACCGTGGGGATGATGTATGGCGCATTTAATTGTAATTCACAACTTTCTCAAGCAATAGACTCTCGCCTACCTAGTGCAATCAGTTATTTTTCATCATTGCAATAACTTTCTTTCCCATAAACTTTCGTGTTACTACAGTGAACTTTTCATCCATTTACCAGACTAGTACTTGTTCAACTTTTCTACCGCGTCGCAATCGTCCGATTACCATAAATAAGGCCATGAACATTTATCCTAAATCACAATTGATCTTTCCTAAACCTTCTACTAACAAACCATATTAATAAAATTGTTACTCTAGATCATTTTCTATGAGGTGTCACTCTAACGAAGTGCACTTCCATCTTGCTTGTTTATCATTAATTAATTTCTGCATAACCACGTGTTTTATACACGGTTCAAGCTTACATTTTTTCTCCCTTATAATCAGGGAAAACAATTCTTTCAACTCATGAGTGAGTTATTTCTAGGTCTCACGAAAGGGAAACTGCCCCATTTGTCTCGTGATTCCTACTTAAACATAGGAAGTCTAGAACCTTCCTTTTGACTTTTTCTTCAGGTTTCACAGTAAGTGACCTGCTCTATTTTGCATAGCTATCATAAAAGTAATCCAGTATAAATATACGAAGTTATAGGAACTTCTATTTCATTCTACCTACTTTCTTTTTTTTTGTTATTTTTGAAGTTATAACTTTTTCTAAGATAGGTATTTGGACATTTCTTATAGTACACACCTTGTACTCTATTTATTGTTAAACTTTAATCACCTTAATTGTCTTTAAATTTTGAAATTTATCTTCGCTATTTTAAATCCTTGCTAGGATTTTATAAAGTTTTGAAACCTATTAAATTGTTACTTGACTGGCGCAAACGTTAAATGTTTTCTGAGGTCTGTGACCACAAAATTGGTAACCAAATTGAAAATATATATTTGTTAAAGTTATCAACTTCCTTTGAATTGTTAAATAAATTCAGCGTTTCTTTTCTCTTTTTCATTTTTCTAGTACAACAATTAGACAAGATCCTGTCTTCCTTGGATCTCCCTACACAATGCCATTAAATCTATTGATAGGGCTTTCACCACTCGTTGCATTTGATCAAGAACTCTTAGTAGTTATCACGGTAAAGTCTCTCTTAGCTTTAATAGCTAATTCTAACTGGCCAGTAAGCAAGTACAGCTCGCTACGCCAGCTTCCTGCTTGTGGAGATCCTCTCCGAAATACTTATGGTTGGTTTTCGAAAAGATAAGTGTTTCTCTTTGCCTAAACCTTTAGTCGGCTACTGGCTGGTTAAAAGCTTAGCCATTTCCAAATGCAACTATTGGTTCATTTACCAAATTTATTCCCAAAGGCATAATCACTTTATCATTATCCTTCTTGGAAGCACTTGGTCGCTTGGTAATAACTCTGCAGCTTCAAAAATTGAAAATATCAAAATCGATGCAAATTATTGGCACTCTTCGAATTACTTGGTCAAAAAAGAATTCCTTTGAACAGATCTACAATAAGTCTGTTACTCTTGCCAGACCATCACCCTTCCCCATAGTACGCATATGCATGCTTGAGAGGGAATACGCTAAAGCCATTCTCTTGCAAACCGCCCAAGTCCTAGCTGCGGTTCCCGTTAGCTTCGACCAGGTCCGTACCCACTTTGAGTGTATTTAAAGTTAAATTTATAACTTTTGTGGGACTCTCCTCCTATTTTTCTATCCTTTTTCTCCAGTCCGAAACCCACCTCCTTTTCTTTATCATCTTCCCTTGGTGGTTAGTTTATTCCTCAGCCAATAATCTACCCAGACAGAAGGCCTAAAGTAGTCCATGCATTTCGAAGATTCTACAACCCCAGGATTAAGAATACTTTTGGGGAAAAGAAGACTAAGTGCTGTAATATTAAGGACACAAATGGAAAGCTTCTAACAGATAGGGAAGAAAAGGTTGAGAGATGGAAAGCTTACATAGAGAGTTTGTATAAGGGAAAGGAGATTGAGAATCAAGTAATGGAAAGGGAGGAGGAAATTGATGAGGATGCGAAAGGAGATTTAATATTGAGATCAGAATTTGATAGAGCTTTGGAAGACTTAAGCAGGAACAAAGCACCAGGCATAGATGATATACCGATTGAGTTGCTATGCTGCATAGGAAATGAAGGTCTGATCAGGTTATTTCACTTGGTGTGTAGGATTTATGAGGCAGGTGAGGTACCCCCTGATTTCAAGAAGAATGTAATCATCCCTATACCAAAGAAAGTGGGAGCTGACAGATGTGAAGATTACCGTACAATCAGCTTGATTACTCATGCTTCAAAGATCCTGTCTAGAATAATTTACAAGAGGATTGAAAGCCAGATAGAAACGGAGTTGGGTGAAGACCAGTTTGGTTTCAGGAGAAATGTAGGAACAAGGGTAGCTGTACTAAGTCTTAGGCTGATTTTGGAAGGTAGAATAAGGAAAGATAAGAGAACGTTCATGGCTTTTGTAGACTTAGAAAAGGCTTTTGATAACGTTGATTGGACTAAATTGTTTGACATTTGGAAATCGATTGGAATAAAGTACAGGGATAGGAGGG
This sequence comes from Meconema thalassinum, assembly GCA_946902985.2. Lineage (NCBI taxonomy): Eukaryota > Metazoa > Arthropoda > Insecta > Orthoptera > Tettigoniidae > Meconema > Meconema thalassinum. Next base: position 244,202,117 of record OX336395.1, read on the forward strand.
TGATATACAATCTGTACAGAAACCAGACAGCAGTCATTCGAGTTGAAGGACATGAGAGAGAAGCTGGTATTCAGAAAGGTGTAAGGCAAGGCTGCAACTTATCACCCATACTTTTCAATCTTTACATTGAACAAGCAATGAAGGAAATTAGAGAAAAATTTAAAGTGGGAGTGAAGATTCAAGGAGAAATAATTTCAACTCTGAGATTTGCTGATGACATCGTCATCTTGGCCGACAAGCCTGAGGATTTGAATGAGTTTTTGAATGGTATGGACTCCGTCTTCCGGAAAGAATTCATGATGAAAATTAATAAATGTAAAACAAAAATACTGGAATGCAGCCGAAATAAATCAGAAACCTCTATGGAGATCAAATTGGCAGGTGAAAAGCTGAAGGAAGTAGGAGACTTCTGTTACTTAGGAAGCGGAATAACCAGCGATGGACGAAGCAAAGAGGATATAAAAAGTTGGTTGGCTCAGGCAAAGAAAGCATTTCTACAAAAGAGGAATCTGCTGACATCGAATATAGATTTAGGTATTAGGAAGTCATTTTTGAAAGCCTTTGTCTGGAGCGTGGCGCTCTATGGAAGTGAAACTTGGACTATTGGTGCAGCAGAAAAGAGGAGAATTGAAGCATTTGAAATGTGGTGTTACAGGAGAATGATGAAGATCAGATGGGTAGATAGGGTTACAAACGAAGAGGTATTAAGACGAGTGGGAGAGGAGAGATGTTTCTGGCGACTGCTAATGAAGAGAAGAGATAGGTTGGTAGGACACATACTAAGACACCCAGGAATAGCAAGCTTAGTTATGGAAGGAAGGGTCGAGGACAAGAACTGTAGGGGTAGACCAAGGTTAGAATATGTTAAACCGATTGCCTCGGATGTAGGGTGTCGGAGCTATGTAGAGATGAAACGATTAGCTCAGGACAGGGAGGCATGGAGTGCTGCATCAAACCAGTCAAAAGACTGAAGACTCAAACAACAACAACAACCCCAGAACACTTAAAAATTTACATAACCACACAGTAAATTACTTACAATCACACTATTTTTTTTAATAGAAAAGGAATCTGATGTCACGCTGAATGGTGATGAGAGCGGGAACAGAAGGGCAGGGACGGGGCAAGACGCCAACAGATCCTGACCCAGACCAAAAAGACGGAACTACGTAAGGTCGAAGCGCCGATGACCTAGCACGGGCAAACTTCGGAATCTAGGGAGTACCTAGCCTGTCCCCGGGATAAAGAAACGTTACACCCACTATGTGCTACCGGCATCGAAGCCAGACCTGCTGGGGAGACTTTTGACAAACGGGGGGAGAATTAGCCAACTCCGCACAGGACTCAGGAGAGGAACCAAGGGACGACCACATTAGGACTAGACTCCTAGTTTAGTATGTAAGTAAGTAGAGCTTCTATGGCGGGAAGCTAGTTTTCTATTCGCAGAAGTGAAGGAGAATCTCAGGATTCAGCGGGACCAATCCTAGATTCGCCAAGTCCTTGCCCCGCGTGGCAAGGTGAAGACAACCAAACAAATGAATAATGCATAAACAAATAATGAATAATATACATGAAATATAAATAATATGGAATGAAAGCGATCATTCGGTTCCGTGCCCACATAAATGGCTGACAGCGGGTCACCAGAGCCTAAATGGTAACGCAGCGGGCGGCCAGAGATATTAAATAGGCATTCAGCGAGCTGCCAAGAGGGGTTTGAGTGGGCAAACCCAACAATGCCAATATAGGCAAAGAGGATTCCCGGACGCTAAAATTCCCGGATGTTATTATTAATGCCAATATAGGTGAAGAAAATTCCCGGACGCTAAAATTCCCGGACGACATTATTCTATCGGACGATTTTTCCCGAACCATGTCCCATGCCCTCATAAATGGCTGACAGTGGGTCACCAGAGCCTAAATGGTAACACAGCGGGCGGCCAGAGATATTAAATAGGTATGCAACGAGCTACCAATAGGGGTTCCGTGGGCAAACCCAGCAATGATGAATACATCAACAAAGGATAAATGAAGGAGGATGACAACACAGGCAAGTACAACAGCGATGTGTTTGCTTTCCAGCAGCGCAGGCGTCCGGAACTTTCGTAATTACTAGTTATTAATCACTAATATAAATGTCGACAACTAGTATTAAGGGAGCGGAATCCGGTGGTTTTAGAGACAACCGGTGTTTCTAGAATACTCGCTGGTGGTGATCTGGGGAGGTAAAACTGCCCTGGGCGATCGCTCCGGTCAAAATTCTAGCATGTAAGACAGTTGTATTTGGAACGCAACTTAGAATTAAGCAAATTTAATAAGCGCTGTTGCTAAATAATAGCACAGCACATTTCGGCACTAGATTCAGGTAAAACCATTCGACTTGTAAATACATTTTTTTTATTATCTATCATAACTTAGACTAAGCACCTTAAGATTAAGGCAAAACATTTCGGCGCCTGGTGACTAAAAATCCGTTACCAGGGTAAGCCCGACAACATTAGGCTAAGATAGAAATCTAACCGGCATAGAATAAGAATAGAGTAAGGCGCCAAGGGCGACTAGAAGGTATATACATGTATGAATGACAACAATGCATTGTCCAATATAACCAAACCCATGCGTTCTCTTTCAGGATTGCAGAAAGAAAACATGAACAGCAGCACACCCACTAACAAAAGATTTATGTCTCACAGGTCAAGATCATTGCACTGTACATACACCCTGTAAATACATATCCCGAATCACACACAAATGTAAAACACTGATGTCACACAAACACATACACTTTGCTACATTTTCAAGTCGCGCCGATAAGGTGACGGCGACGCGATCAGCAACGTGAAGTGATCGTGGGACACTAAACGCCACTGACGCAACTCATAGAAAGCGCTTAAATAATGAGTGACCTACGGCAGCCAGGGACAGCGCAAGGGTTGTAAGCGCTCACCTTTGCTTCCAAGGTGCAATTTTCTCACCCACGGGGGAAAATGCACGACAGGTGTGAATTAGCGGCTCAGCCACTAAAACACAGTAAAATGGCTGGGTAGAAAATGGCCATGGATGGAAAGGTAGGACCAAGGCCAGATGAGAGCGCTATGAAGTGATCACATAATGAGAAAGAGGTACCAGGCTCATGAGCAAAAACGGTCTAGCAATAAGGTTAGTATTTTATGTCATTTCATGTTATATTATGTTATGTTATGTTATATCATCATTGTAAAAGAAAAAACTGTACATCCAAAGCATACACAAACATATTGGTGCTCAACTGTACACCTACACACATAAACTCACAAATTGTCACGCCATTTTACACGCCATAATGTCCACACTGAATACACTGTTTTTTTTTCTTTCTACTCTACTAACGCCAAAATTTGTGAAGGTGTCCCGTTTTATCCCAAGAACAATAAACCATTATGATATTTCCTTTAACTTATACCCTGGGGCACCTACTTTTGCTATTCTCTTCCATCTTTTAAACAATACACTGAAGGGAGCAATTTTTTTCTCCACACAACGCCGGACGGCACAACCATCCGTCCGGACATGGTTTTTTTTCCTCCCTGAAAAACAGCATCATATATATATATATATGCAACGGCGAGACCATGCATTTTTTTGTGTTTCTATCTTTATTATTACCATGTCAACTTGCAAAAATAAGCCATTCTAAACATTAACTATGTATAACATGTATATCCCAAAACCTACCCCTCTGAGCACAAGCTGGACTCACATCACCACGACATCAACACACCCACATCAACACGGAAGAAAAGAAGAAGTACAAGAGGAAATCAAAAACGACCCATCACATCGACACCTCCACTCTACGTTCTGTTCCCGTTCTCGGGGACGCGAAATAATCGAAGAAGAGGACTTGTACAGGCCCGGGGGGCTGTACCCCCTGAAAGCCACCCCCCATCTTTCACTAAAACCACCCTAACTGGCAACAGCATAAGACCAGAACATTACCTTTACACAGCAAGAGGCGGCACCCAGCTTGGGAGGTTAGCCAACTACTTGCGACACATAAATAAAAATCTACACAACAACTAACTGGGGCAGCTACGTCGACGGAATGCTGACCACGCAACGCCGAGAACTATAAGAATGGAGTCCTTTTTGGAGCCATTATCTGTTATACAGTGTGCGTCGCCGAAGGCCCTAGCCGACGTCTGCTCCTGCTGCATCATCAGGTGAGACTCAGCAAAGTGCTCAGAATCCTTTACTTAGTGAACACCCACTCTTAATCTTGTACACTCTACTTGTATAATTGCCTACATACCCCCAAGAGGGACTTACAAATTCACACTCACTGACCAATAAACACATGGTCAGTAAATTACACTTGTATTGTCAATTACACGCCTCTTTACATCCTCATACCCTTCCTGACCTTCGTCACGATTGTCCGTGACCATAGTAGCCAGTAACTGATTTGTCAGACTGTATTGCATTTCCCAGCACGCGACTCGACTACATAACGTCGAGCCGCTGACATCAGCACGCCTATTGCATTACTCATCTCGTCCAGCTGGCAGGCCGGTATAGTAGCCTGCGTTTAGAGGTCCATTCCCTAATCAGCACTTGCATCTTTGCAGGAACACTCCCTAGCGTTTAAACACTAAACAACACACTACACTAGTAAGCTCTCCCAGCTACGGGAAACTACTCTCTCCCAGGAACTATCTTCCAAATCATCACAGTGACACAAGTGTTTTATCCCTAACTACCCCCCCCCCCCCAACAAAGGGATCTAAAACAATAGTGCAGTAGGCCTTACACCTTATGTACCACTACACAGGAGTCAAGCACACAATACAATCTGAAAAACTCTTGAAATTACCCGAAATACCGTTTGTTCTGATAAATGATAATAATTATGGAAATGATGCAGTACGGTAATAGATATTTTCTCCTCAGCTGTCTACAACCCACAGTCTTTAGACCACGACATGTATTAAAATGCCAGCTGTGTCCTAAGTAAAACTCTGACGACACCTAGCGAGGGGCGAACACTGAAAGTTATGAGAAGAACGGTAATAAATTAGTTGAGAGTTCGGGCCTTAGACAGCACGGCATCGATCAAAATACATTTCAATAAATAATGACCCGTCATATTAAAATTACCCCATGTATTTGGAAGGATCACCTTATATCTTCTTAATGGATACATGACGGAAAATGTTATGCTTCTTTGTACAAGTGGGTGTAGTTGGGAAAAAAGAATGGGGAGGTAGCAAATAAAGAAGTCATTTGTATTTTTTGCAACCTACCAAGATATACACTGAGCGGAATTATGGAATCCATGTTTTGCTTGAGACTGATTCGATCCTTGGTAGATACTTTAGTTAAGACACAACCATCGCAGTATAATTTAAGTATTATATAATTCGTACAGTACTTCATGATATAAAACGAAGATTAAAACCTTATGTCAATATGTGATGTACATTTAAAGTTATACCGGTTTCGGCCACATTGTGACCGTCCTCAGCGCAAGTTATAATAAGAAAAGGTGCAAGAATTTACATTTAACAAATTTACCACAACATACGTTGTTATCAATTCTAAAAATATGAATGGCCTAATAGTTGAAACAACACATTAAATTTAAAAACGCAGATCTGTTAATAAAATATATTAAAAAAGAAAGATGTACGTCTTGATACAAAACCAGCTTGAAGTAGGAGAGATCTAAAAGGAAAGAGATACATAAACTAAAGTACACTTACGAGGATATGATACTGTTTATGTGGAAATTGTTAGGTTAGGATTGAGTTAATAGATGGGTACTGTACCCGAAATTCATATAACCACCAACTATTATCCGAAGGAGGGAAAGGATTGCAAAGGACGCTGATCCTCAGCTTGATAAACCAACAATTTCCTGCTAGATGGCAAGTTAGAAATCTCTCGATACATAGATATTAAAAATACGAGTGTACTACTACTCAGCTACATATAAATCCTACAATAAAGTATTTGTATCTCGAGGGTGAACGGTTAAGAAAATAAAAGAGGGCGCAGTATCTAACCAGTAGTACAACCAGGGGCGCCTCCTGATAACAATTTCAGGGTGCCCAGATGATACTATTGTTGTTTCATATCAAATATTGTTTTATATTTGGCATTTATTGTTGCCAATATTGCCATTATCATAATTCCCCACAACACAACATTTGAAACAAGTTTTAATAAATAGTTGAAGCAATAAAAACTGTACTCACATGGCTCATTATTAATTGGCTACATATATTCTCTCCTGTGTTTGGATGAAGCAAATTTATCTATCAGCCTGGTTGATGAAGTCAAAATTATTAATTTTTTAACTCTGTGTTCAGAGCTATAGAAGAAAATGGATTTGTTAATAAAAGTTCCACTTACATATTCCTACGTCGCATTCAGTCGACATATTAAATAACTACGTACCGTGCCACAAAATTTAAAAGCACATTTATACAGTAGAAATTAACTTAATCCACAGAACTCACTAATCTATTTGTACTGTACTTGGAACATCAGACAACTGAAAATGTATAACTGTATGTTTGTCTTCTGTCAGAAAGCTACGAACAATAGCTGAACACCTGTTTAAGGGCGTGGGGTGGGGTGGACCCTTCTCACGTAGTCCAGTTTAACAGAGACAGAAGCAGGAAGTGAAATGGAGAGATCTTCTATTTCGCTTCAAAGCAATGCTATGGGCCCAATCTTCAGGCCCTTGAAGAGAGAGAAAATTCCCTACATTGCACTGAAGAATTCACGTGCAAGATAGTGCTATGTCCATTATTTCCTCACCCGGCCCGTGAAGCCATATACTTTACATGGTACTTTCTGTGGAGCGGCCCTCGCTATGACGATACACCGTACGAGGCTGCCAGGATCTTAAGCTAGGGATGAGTTATTTATATTGAATTCTCCTTAGAGATTCTTGAAGGGTAGAACAATTATTTTAAGTTGAGTATCTACAAATTAAAGTAATTTTAAAATACATTAATTGAACAATTTCTTTGCAATGCTGCCTAACGGCCTTGGGTGGGCAGAGCCCATTCGGCCCAAAATGACGCACCGTCCCTGAGTACAACTGTAACGAATTATTAAATAAAGAGATTTATGTTTACTATAAAAAGGAACAGGCAAGCTAATTAGCACCTGCGAAGATTTATTCAAGATATAGGACGACAAATACAAATAATGTCCATCAGAAATAAAATTAAAATTCACTCAAATGAAAATAAAACGTTATTAACTTTAAATAACAATTATCTTCACTAAGAAGATAAATATACCGTGAATTTCGGTAGTTGGACATATATCGGTCCTCATTAAGGAGTAAATATAAAAATGTTATCTGTAGTCATCTCGTCAATCAATCCTACCTCAAACTATCAACTACTTGTTGATCATACTGTGTCATTACAGTTTAAAAATAAATTTGTTAAGTGACTGCCTTTTATTTACAATTCCTTCATTACTCTGTACATAAATCTCCTTAATTAATTAATAAATTATTTATTCCTATCACTTATTATTATGGATTAAATATTTACAATATTGTTATTTTATTGTTGTCAGTTACGATAATGCCTTTCCTCTTTCTACGATTACTTATGCTTCACATTACTTTCTACATTTATCACATTTCATCACTTTAAGCTTGTCAAATCCATGAACTGTGTAACGAACGATTAAGTTAACTGCAGTTCCAATATTGTCATAATCTTGATAAGAATTCGAGAAAATTGATATTATATTGGACTATCTTCTCGATACTTTAGTTTTATTTTAAATACAGTAGTGGTTTTACAATCTCATATTTACTTTCATACTCACTGTTAACATAATAAATCGCTTTCGTCCACTATATTGTCAGTGGTTCCGTACTCGGAATATTAAGAGGGGTTAAAACCAAAACCAAACTTTATTTCTTGTGACTGTTTTCCAACATACTTTTTAAAACAACTCCAACAAGAAAGTATTGCCTCACGACTTGCAATTGTCCTTTTTTCCTACAAAGAATGGCTGTGCCGGAACTCTGATGATGCCAATCCCTAAAATACAAAAGTACCATAGAAATAAAATGTTTCCTAACATCCTCCCCACCTTGCGATTTTGTTTTACACTAATAAAATTGCAACACAATGAAAAACATTTAACTTTTCACAAAATATTCAACCCCTCCTTCACTGGACACTGATCCTAATACAGTATTGTTCACAAGTCCAAACGTTTAGGTGTATTGACTAGTCTACCGCTTGTCGAGGACTTCATTTGTGGATATGCCAAAGCGTCGGATGGTCCAAAGGAAATCCTCTCTGGCTGCAGCTCGAGGGTAGATTCTGGTCTATTGCTCTGTACTACTACAGGTTCATCCATTGAGGCCATCTTTGCTCTGGTCTCACCCTCTCACCTGCAGCAGTTCTCAGTTTGACGACCCTGACGACGCCATCCTTACCAGGGTACACCTCCTGGACAACACCTAGTGGCCAGTCTAATCGTTTGATGTCATCAAATCCGATCAGCACAACGTCTCCAATGTGTTGAATGCTCTATATCCTTGTTGAACGAGAAGAGCCAGGTATTCTTTGCGGAATGTCTATCGAAGATCGTCCAGAAGCTTCTGTAGATAACGCCTTCTCAACTCCATTCCTTTTCTGTCGATGGCATCTAAATCAGGTACATCAGTACTGGGTACCTCATGAAGAATATCAGCTGGTTTTAATGGCTTCAGCCTTTGAAATTCATCTGAAACATATGTCAATGGTCGTGAATTTATAATAGCATCACAGTCACACAGCGTCGTGCTTAACTCTTCATGAGTGATCGAAGCTTCGCCCAAGTTGCGTCGAAGCAATTCTTTCACCATTCCAATGAGCAATTCCCAACACCCCCCCCCCCCCTTACCCCTCCCGCCCACACGCAGCAGTGGGAGGATTGAATTTCCAAGTTATTCGTTGTACAGCACAGATTGAAACTATTTCTTCCCAATTTAAATCTTTCAAGGCGTGGTTAGCCCCGCTGGCGTTAGTGCCATTGTCTGACTAGATAACAGATACCCTGCCCCTGCAAGCTGCGAATCACCTTAGGGCTTTCAAGAACGCGTTTTTCGACAGAGACCCGATAAGCTCAATATGAACTGCTCAAAAAACAGCACAAGTGAAAAACACGAACCACGCCTTCACTCCAGTCTTCAGATAGAATGGTCCAGTAAGATCTATCCCTGTAACTTGAAATACTGCGGAGCAGTTAACTCACTCATTGGGAAGTGGAGCAGACTGAGTCTGCACTGGCTTGGACCTATACCTCTTACATATGATACTGCTCATTACGACTCGTCAAACCAGATGTCTTCCTCCTATGATCAAGAAGTCTTCTCTGAGCATTGTCCGAATTCCCACATGCTTTGACAGGTTATGTATTTCCATCACCATTCTCTCAATGATGATGTTACCTGAAAGCAGCACAATGGGGTACTTTTTTTTTCATAATCCCCGTAGGCTAACTTTATACGCAGCCTCAGAATCCCCTCGCTGTCTTCAAAGAATTGAGTTTTCCTCTTCACATTTTACTCTATGTTATGTCTGTGCTCTGTCTGAACACATCTTATCAGACACTTCTCTGCCTCGACTACTTCCTTTAAAGATAGCTCTCCCTTCCTTTTGGCATCTCGATGTTGTATGTTGTAGACAAATCTCAGTGCCCAGCCAACCATACGTAGTATTCTATTGTAACTCGAAAAATAGTGGAGTCTCAATGTAAACTCTTCATTCTCAAATGTCGCATTTGATACGACAGTCTTTCTCCTCCCCATGTTGACCTCGTCCTCAGGAGCCACGAAGTCCAAGTTAGGTCATTTTACATGGACTTTTTGAGCCCTGTGGGACCTTCCCAGTACTTACTCTCATCGAAAAACTTTGTACTCATCCCTCTTGATAATTGATCATCTGGATTTAAAACCCCGGGAACATGATGCCAATCCTTTGGCTTACTAAACTTGGCGTATATCCTCACAACGATTTTTTACGAATACACTCCAGTTTCCTTTCGTCATGATCCGCGTGAGCACCACTGTTAAGTCATTCCAAAAGTACGTCTTGCAGTCTCAGTGCACAGCCAACAATGCGTAGTATTCTATGGTAACTGGAAAAATAGTGAAGTCTCAATGAAAGCCTTCATTCTCAAATGTCAGATTTGATATGGCAGTCTTTCTCTTCTCCTTGTTGACCTCGCCCTCAGGAGCCACAAAGTCCAAGTCGGGCCATTGTTCATGGTCATTTTTGAGCCATGTGGGACCTTCCCACCACCTACTTTCAACCCATCTCTAATTTATCCTTTGCAGACAGCACCTCTCGTAAAAATTCCATTATATGTTCTGGATGGTCTTGATGTTATTAATAGACGGACGGTAAAATAAATTGTTGGGCTTCCGGATGGAACATCTAGTGCTAATTTATATTCGCCGCGTCAGATGAGGGGCCTTGCAATTCTTAACTGTTAATGGGAAGCTTCTTTGCAACACTTTTCTATTGCACGTAAATTGTCAAAGTGTGATGATCTCCACTTTATTAAACTGTCTAACATCACGAAGAAATTCAAGTAATCTTGAGTAGACTAAACATCACACAAGAAGCTTTTTCTTTGGGTGAGACTGCAGGGAAAATTCGTCCACGCCTAAGGCAGCCGTCTTTCCATGAATGGTCCTCGATGCAATAGCAAAGTATTGGGGTGATGCATTTCGCTCAGTATGCGCCGGCAAACAACTTCATGACTGATAAGATCAATTTAACATCTTCAGTAGTGACAACTCTCTTAAAATTAAATGTAAATTGTGCCAATCTCAGAGGAGTCCCTCGTAATAACGGAGGATATACGTGCAATTCCCTTCGTAGAGGATGTGCAAAGGAGACTGAAACACCAAGTCATGTGCTTGGAAATTGACCTTTTAATTTTTTGCTTATTAACAGAGGACATAACAAAGTTTAACACTCACTCATAAACATGCTGACTAATAAGGTATTTGAATGCTACGAGGTAGTGCATGCACTAGATTCTCAAGGGAGAAACCGTTTTGCTGACATAGTTTCATTTAATAAAACATCTAATGAAGCCTATATACTTGATCCAACCATTCGGTTTGAGAAGAATGCACCAGATCAGGCTGAAGTGGTTGACTAGGAGATAAAAAAAAGCCATCTGTGAAGATTGCGTTCCATACTTTCGGGAGAAATGCGGTGATAGGTACAGGAATCACACATTCAAAGTGCGAGGAATGCTGTTTGGTGCCAGGGGCACTATCTATCGAGAAGATGTGGAACTGTTCCAGAAGTTCGGCATAGAAAGGAATAACCTGTTCACTCTTGCTGAGGGTATCACTGCTGACTCTGTGGCCATATTGCTGCACCATATTTACAAGTGTGCCAAAACCTGAAATTTCTGCTAAGAAAACACCACTGGATTTTAAATAGTAAAAAGAATGTTTAATGAATTGTCCTAATAACAAAGATTGAGGGCTATTCTGTGCCTTAAGACATCTTGGGAAACCCAAGCAGCCCCAGTTTTTTATTACTTTGTAAATAAAACTCTGTTAAGTAAGTTGAGTACATAGTCGAGTAGCTATGACTGCAGCCAACAATTATAGGCGGGGTATGGTTATTGGCCCTAAAGGTGCAACCCTAGCCTTAGCTTGCACCAACTGCAGCGAAACAATTGAATCCTTTTCTGTTCTTAGGAATATACATGCAGCATATGACAACTTGCTAGCATCAGCAAACACATGAAAGGTAAATTCCTCACTATCAAATTTCCACGGTACAAGTCTTCTTGGTATTCTGCATCTTCCCAAGAAAGGTAAGTGTTTCACCCAAGCCTGGAATTTTTTCGTCACTTGCTCTGGTAATTCTTCGTCAGATCGACACTTTTCTTTCCGAGCTTCTTGCATCAAGAGTTTAGGAGTCAATGTTACTGGACATAGAAAACCAATTGGATCAAAAATACGCTGTCTTCTCTTAAGAGTTGAAACTGTGATTAGCTCAACTGTTGCAGAACATCTCGTCTGGCCCAACATCCCACATAAGACCAAGTATAGGAACAATGATCTCTGACTCTGATTTTGCTGATGTGGAAGAATTGCTTATCCATCCTCTTAATCCAAAATGTGCTGAACTTATCATTTTTGTAGATTTTTCGATGAATTCACTCAGCTGTTCTTTGGTTTCACTGCTAGTGACACAATTGTCCACATAGAATTCTGCAGCTTCTCAGCCACTTTCATATCTTCAACCGGAACTTTACTCAGGTGATGCATTATGGTTGCTCCTAATAGGAATGGACTGTACCCAACCCCAAACACTACTCTGCAATTTCGCAACGTGATAGTCTCGCCTTTGGAATAATCTTTCCACCAGAGCAACCTTAGAAAATCCCTATCATTCTCCTGGAGGCTTATCTGCAGGAACGCCTTTTAAATATCAGCTGTGACCCCTAATGGCATCTTTTCGAAACTGTAACAAAAGTTGAGGAATCATTTCGATAAAATTTGGTCCCTTTTCCAAGCATTTATTTAGTGAATTGCCATGCCTACCTTTTTCTGAGGCATCGAACTCAGGCCTAATTTTAGTAGTCATACTTGATTCCTTAATTACTGCATTGTGTTGTAAATAGTGGCCTGATATTTCATGATTCTCCATTATAGTCTCCACGATCCCACATTCTAATCCATTCTTGAAGCACATCATTGTAATCTTTATGCTTGTCCAAGTTAATTAATCTTTTTGTGACTGCTTCCAACCTCATCTCAGCTAATTTTCTGTTATCCAACAATTTTATTCTGAATAACCTTCCTTTCAGGTGAGATGAACTTCATATCTGCCTTCTTCATTATCCTTTACAGTTTCATTGAAGTGTTTTATGACTTCCTCTTCCAACTCTTTCTTCGACTGAGACTCTGCAGGGTCCTTTATGCCAATGGCTTCTAACATCCACAAGTCTGAAATATCTAGCGTCTTACCACATGTGAGACTGACTAATGACTGATTGCCCTTAGACAGCTCTCGTTGACCCATCTCAGTCCAATCTAATCGAGTTTCCAATGTATACATATTTTCATCCAGCTTGACCTGAGCTCCTGTAAGAAGCTTTCCCAAAACATCTGCTCCATGCAACAATTGTACCTCTGGGACATTGACTCCAACATCTGTCAACTGAATGTTTCTATTTGCAAGGGCAGGATAAAAATGCTGTGTCGCTAACCTTGGTACATAACCACATATTTTATTCTTATCGAGTTCCGTGATTGTGCATTTGAAATCCCCTCTTAGCCCTTGTAGTGTTACATCATAAATATTATGGCTCTCCTTGTTAGTCTCTACACCCCCAAACAGACAATGAGACATCTCTTCTTCTCCCAATTTTTGGAGTCCTAACTTTCTAGCCCCACCTTTGGTTATGCAAGATATTTGTGACCCAGAACCTAACTAAATTTGGGCAAGCTTAGTAGATCCTTCACCCCCAGAAACTTTTACAACAAGAGTTTATAATAATGTCTGCGTTACGATGGGCAGTTAAAGTTTCAGTGTTTTGATTATCCTTTCCCATGGAATTCTCTATCTATCTCTCTCTCTTCATTGTTGGATATTAAATCAGGACATAAAATAGTACAATGATCCCTATTCAAGCAAATCATGCACTACACAAATGCTTTACACTTACTCGAGTTATGTCCCTTAACAACGAAGCAAGCACCTCATTCCTTCAAAATATCCCTCTTCTCTTCATTCTTGAAATTCCTCGCCTTAAAACAATCAGAAGATCGATGGGAACTTTTATCGCTCCAGATACAAACTGTTTCCGTGTTCTGAACCTCCCCTGTAAACATAGCAGCAGGTGAAGGAAGTCTGTCTTTTTACCTGGCTTAAATGGCACGCCCTCTCTTCTTAAAATAAAACTAGAGCGGGCAAGAGACAAGCGATCTTCGCTCTGAACTTCCTGTTTTAGAAACAGTAACAATTTGCTTAGGTGGTGTTCGTGATCTTTGTCTGGCATATGAGATACACGAACTCTCTCCCATGCCTTCATAACCTCTTCTGGCAATGCAGACTCGACTAGAGGATATAGCATTTCTGCATACATGTCACTGGTAATCCCTAAAGATTCCAAAGCTCTCAGCTGTAGCTGTGTTTCTAATTGATCATAGAGGCTCCCAATGCTAAGCCTACCACCTTCAGTAGCTTGAAGCAGAACTAGATTTAGAAGTTCTCTGACATATATTTCTATAAGTAATTCTTCCCGGGTATACCTGGATTTTAGGTGATCCATTGCCTTTTGATAGTTTGTACCCGATGGAGGGAAACTCTCAACCAGCTCCCTGGCTACTGAACCTGGAACAGTATCCTGTAATAGATATTGGATTTTTTCCCTTGGGTCGATACCACTATCGTCGTTCATTTTTTTAAACTGTCCCCAAAACCCAATCCAGCTCTTTATATCTCCATCAAACTGTTTCAGTAGCAGCTTGGGTAAAATTAACTTCCTTTTCTAGGTCGTCTTGCTCTCACTCATAGCAGCATCACTAGCTGCAACAGATACATTCATTTGAACATTATTTTCAAAACTAACCTTAGCTTGTAGCCACTTCTCCCGGTAAGATTCTGCCGTGTCGAATTCCTTAGCGTCTTCTTCCTCTGTTGTTTCTCCAACAACCCAAGGTGCTTGAACTTAATCATCAAAAGATAATATTCGCATTGCCTTGTCTTCTAAAATACGGAAGGATGTCAAAATTTCCTCCGCATCTCCATCTGATTCAGATATGTTTGTTTGAATTCACCATGTGCTCTCGTAAATAATCTGCGTATCTGCGTTCTCTCCTTACTATACTGTTTTACCTCCTCCATCTTAAAGAATGCCCTGTCCACGGTCGCCAGAAAGTATCCGTACTCGGAATATTAATTATAGAGGGATTAAAACCAAAACCAAACTTTATTTCTTTTGAGCGTTTTCCAACATATTTTTTCAAACAACTCCAACAAAAAATTATTGCCTCACAACAGGCAATTGTCTCTTTTTCTAAAAAGAAAGGCTGTGGCGGAACTCTGATGATACCAAACCCTAATATACAAAAATACCATATAAATCAAATGTTTCCTAACATCGCTTACCATTAAAACATCGCTATCTTTCATTATAACCTCACTGATATAATCATATTCACTTAATATCCAACACAACACAACACAACATAACGTCTTATTAAACGCATAAACATTCCGCCATACACTTAAAATACAGCACGGAATTATACACCTAATCGTGTTACTTACTCCTCGTAACCATCTGAACATTACCACGTCAATAACATCTTTCTAACTCCAACATACCTAATTTCACAATAATATTACTTCTAATCATACATCAATATACATTTGATCGTGCTTGGATTGTTTATTACTCGTGCTTTCGATACCATAATGCTTGTTATATACTTCTCACCTTAAATACTATTCATTAGCGATTTCCATCCTCTTACTGTGTCCAATATGAGAGTACAATATTATTACCGTAAATAACCACTATGTTGCTTAAACGTGCTTCACGTGTTTAACTTCAAGATTATCATTTGAATATAAATATCTTATTCAATAACAAGTAGTTCAGTGAAGAACTAAAGCCTATAATCATATATCCTACAGTACATATCACTAACAACATACAACATTTCAGTTTGATTGCTGTAATAGATTCGTAGATATTGAGAACCGACTAAATATTTCGGAAGGCCGCCATGTTGAATTTCTACTGTTACATGAAAATTATTGTGTACGTGCAGTGTTCAAATTTCAATCGCATGATTTGGACAGAAGATGTAAAAAATAGATTTTAAAATTTCGCACAGCTATCATCTTATGGTTATGGAAACAATTGAAATAAATTAGATGCCAGTGGATTAACATTTTATATGGATTTACTGTACCAAGTTTCACTGCACTCGGATTGCGAGAAACGTCCATGTGAATATTTATACTTCGCGTCGCCGCCATGTTGGATTTCTGATCACCAGGTTATTGAAAGCCCTATAGGTGAACTTATGTTCATAGCCCCTATGAACATAAAAAATCAGTTTGATTGCTGAAATAGATTTGTAGATATTGAGCACCGTCCAAATATTTCGGATGGTCGCCATGTTGGATTGTTATAGGTATAGGCCACAGAGACATGTACCATTAAAGGAACATTATTGCGTGGGTTCATTATTCAAACTTTCACTTCAATCGCATGATTACGACACAAGAAATAAAAACGTAATTTTTAAATTCGCACAGCCAACATCTTGAGGTTATGTAAACAATTGAACTAAATAAGATACCAGTGCATTACAATGTGTATAAACATTTGCTGTGCCAAGTTTCATTGCGTTTGGATCATTAAATCGCGAGAAAATTCTATTTAAAACTTTCAACTTTGCGTGGCCGCCATGATTGTTATGTAGTAAAACGGATTTTGAAAGTCTCATAGATGAACTTCCAGTAGTGCCCTTTATCTCTGTACAAAAATTTCAGGGTGATATCGGTAATAGTTTCAAAGATATAGAATGCCGGTGAAATATTTCGCACATCCGCCATCTTGTGGTTATGTAAACAATTGAACCAATTTAGATGTCGATGCATTACAATGTTTATAAACATATACTGTACCAAGTTTCATTGCGTTTGGTTTTCAAAAGGCACATAGGTGAACTTCTAGTAGTTCCCTTTATCACCGTACAAAATTCCAGGGTGATATCAGTAATAGTTTCGCCCGAGTTTCATTGAAATCGTTCCAGCTGTTTAGATTTTATGGGGGCGGGGACACACACACACACATGAATCACACACATACGCACACACACACAGACAGACACACGGATAAAAGGTGATCTCATAAGGCATTTTTTTTCATAAATGAATATAGGCTAAAAATACATTTCTTTTTCTCCTTTTCAGTGTTTCAAATTACGGAATACTAATTCCTTCTTTCCTTCATATTTCAACATTATTTCTTTCACAATTATGCGCCAATGCATTCCATTACAATCGTGTATTTACTAAAGTTGTCATGCATTCTATCTTTCACAACAAACTAGAATCCTTCTAAGAATGACTTAAATATTGTTACAACCCCAACCCCAAAAAGGGTTGTATCTACTTAAACCAATAATTCATACAGGCATACAAGGAGCCCAGTACACAGGCAGCGGACACATGGAGCAACTCTATAAACACGGCGCCGTACATCAACATGAAAGCAGGAGCTCAAACAGTTGCATCGACAGTAATATCGCTGACACATCAACAAAAACATGGAAGAGCCCTTGAATAAACAAGCCAACGGAGTCTCCAGGTCTCCGGAGATGCTGCCCGGTGACGGCCAGGAGCTTCGCCCGTACACTCCTCATGGACCACCTACGCCACTACTCTTCAAGACTACATCATACACCAACTGGTAAGTTGTGCTTACATTAGCCCTATGCCTACCCTCGCCGACCCTGCATAATTCTGTACCATCTCATCACACCTCAATTACACGTTGAACATAAATCAGACAAAACCTCTGTATCTGTCTTCATTATTCGCGCACAGCTGTCTTCCAGCCGTACGCAACACTTACCTTCACGCTCCACGTTCCCTGCAAGGTCATGAGCACCGCGCCGGCACTACGTCGGCCAGCGCGTCATTCGCACCTGCATGACCCTCTATTCCTACCTCTCTGTTTACGCTCCTACCGTTTGTTCCCCTACACCTCTCGGAATACCTCCCCTAACACAGGCCAAGCGAGTTATCAGCCCTTCAGGAGGGACACACGTTGGGGAAACAACAAATGGCGGAGTAGCGCCGGAGTTAGACCAGATGAAAATCGGCTTAACAGGATCTCAGATACCTCTTGCAACGCGAAACAGCCCCTAGACAATCCGCACAACAATAGTGCAGACGCCGGGGTTGAGCCAATTATACGGCTCAACTCGATCTCAGGTATACACACAGTCATATTCACCCCTGCTCACACATCGCTATTTACAGGAAATAGCCACATATTATTGCTACACAGATACACACATACTCAATCACCATCGCTATCTAGTACTATTATACGAGGGTCGAGTCTAAAGTCATAGCAACTATTCTTTTCCTCGCGAAAAGGAGACAACACGGAAAATCTACGATATGCATTTGGAAATATTGTGCATGTACGTATGCATAGTGCCTGAAGATGAATTCTGACGTCAGGAGATCCTCGTAGGTAAGTGACAGAACACATGCCATTGGTAAACATTGTTTTATTATGGTATAGACAGCAAATACACAAGACTACGTACAAAGGACAGGTCTCCACTGGTTACAGACCTTCCAAATAATCACCCAAGGTGTCTACTGTGCATTGCCAGTGGTGGGGCAGGCGCTGAATACCATTCGCTGCATGTTTATCGCTAACGTGTAACACCTCCCTCCGAAATTCTGTGACGATGCCTTCTTTGTTAGCAAACCGTCGTCCACGTAGTGGCTTCTTGACTTTGGGGATTTGATCATAGTCACATGGGCTCAGATCATGCGAATAAGGCAGATGAGGAAGAACCTCCTATCCCCACCGTTGTAAGCGACGCCGAACGATGGCTGCTGTGTGAGCTGTCGCGATATCGTGTAGGATTATGGCGTTGTCCAAACGATCAGGACGTTTGGTTCGCACTGCACGGCGCAATTGGTACAACAAAAATGAATTATAATACACTGCATTGGGGGTGTGCGCCTCACGCACTGGATGACACACAAGAACACCTTGAACATCGTATGCCACGATAACAATAACCTTATTGGAAGACGTATTTTGTCAAACCTTGTGTCTCCGTGGTGAACCCTGACGACGCCATTCACTGGATTGTCTCTTCAGTTTAGGTTCTTAAGCACGTGCCCATGTTTCATCGACTGCAATAATGCGATCCAACATGGCTTGTCCTTCCTGCTAAAACCTCTCCAGATCGATGCGACATGTTTCGTTACGAGTCCACTTCTGTTCCTCCGTTAAGTGATTTGGCACCCATTTTGCACCCATTTTACGCATCTGTAGATCCTTGTGTAAAATGCGCCGTATTGTTGCCACTGGTATTGCTGTATGTTCTTGCAATTCCGCTATAGTCCAGCGCGTCTTCCTGTAAACACTGATCGATTACCATACGTGATCGTTGCTCCTGCTTGTTGAGTTCCATTGTGTGACGCTCTCACACGGAACTTGGGGGCATGATCAGACCCACACTGTTATTTACATACACCATCTAGTGGCATTCTACGCAAGTACATACCGTACGTTTCCAAATGCATATCATAGATTTTCCATGTTGTCTCCTGTTTGCGAGAAGAAAAATGTTGCCATGTCTTATGACTTTACCTCCGTATACGCACGCTACGGCAGAGAACACATGTTCGGACACTATTATTATTATTAAGCGTTTATGCCGAAGGTACGACTCTTTATTCCTGGCTATCACCCCAAGGGTACGGAGTCAGCTCGTAACACGGACGAAGACACATAAGTCAGATTTTAGGCTATGATTTTACACACATAGTTCAGCAAGCAAACGATAAGACACAAATTTGATCCTCACCTCAAATATCCGGGAAACTACTTTCCGCGGCTTTCCCACTCCTACATCAGGCGAATAACGTCATCCCTGACCCCCTCCTCCCAAATTAAGGACACAATCTCCATCCCATCCCTTATATTGCTCCATTCTATAGTAATTATATTTAACTAACATAATATGTAATTTCTTCCAGCAGTGCATTTATATATGTAGCCTATATCTTGCACCCCTCCTTTTCATTGGAGATTATTTCCATTGACCGACCGAAGAGCACTAACGACAATTTTTGTATGCATTAAGTACAACTTCAAATCTTACCAACTCTTAGAATCACAAGTCACACACACTGATGCATACACCACAATAACACAGGTTAACAGACAAACCTCACGAATACAGACTATTCAGTTATTATAATAACACGTGTCACTAGACAAATTCATTCGCACTAATACTGTCACCACAATGATACAGTCTAACAAACCAATCCCATGCACACACACTAACTCACTCAATACAACAACACAGGTTTACAGACCAATCAAACACGCACACGAACTAATACAGCCAGCACAGAAACACAGGCTAAAGGACAAACCTCACGCACCACACAAGTACAGTCACAACAATAACACCGATCACCAGAAAAACTCACTCAATACAATTACACAGGTTATTAGACAACCAATTATGCACTCACACTAATTAGGTTAATACAATGACACAGGTTATCACACAGATGACACTACACACACAGCCAATATAATAACACAGGTTACCAGACAGATTGAACACACACATACACTGATACAGTGTCATTGGCATATCGCTCAGTTCGGAGAGGACGAGGTGTAACCCTCGTTCCGCCCTTCGCACGTAGCAATGCTTACCTGACAGGTTTCTACGGCCGCTCAGCGCGGTTATGGAACGCGCTGCCAGGGGATGCCAAGATCTTGCCTCTTAGGAAATTCAAGCCGTACGTAAAAAAGTACATTGTATAAATAAACGTATGTATGAGTGATTGATTGTCTCGCTGAATGAATGAGTATCTGAATGGAATGAATGTATGTATCGCGTGATCGAGGTTATGAAAGTGCGTGCGTGAGAGAGTGAGTGAACAGGAAAATGTACTATGTCAATATTCTAAATATGTAAATACTGCAAATATCTTTGTAAAACTTGTAAATATTGTTAAAACAAATGTAGATGTAAGCTGTGCCTGTGAAGCATGAAATATGTATGTGGGGCTTGCCCTTTTTCACTAGGCCTTCCATACTTCGTGTACGATTTATGGTAAATAAATAATAATAATAATAATAATACAGCAACCACAATAACGCAGGTTAGAATAACAAATCATTCTCACTAACACAGCCATCACAATCGCAAAGGTTGACAAGCAAATCTCAAGCACACACACTGATACACTTACCACAATAGCCCAGGTTAATAGACAAATATCACACTCACACAAATTAAGTCACCACAATAGCACAGGCTAGCAGACAAGCCACACACAATAATGCACACACACAAAGCACAGGCTATCAGATTATCACACACAGTAACACAGGTTATCAGACAGAATACACACACCCCAATACACGGGGGACGCATAACAACAAGGCCGGGAACCCCTACGAAGAATTGAACTAGGTACAATTAAACATTCAAATACATCATCCGATTCACCAAGTTCCCAATCAATTGTATAATGGCTTTCACGGCCAGTGAATTAAAACTCAGCTATTCTTCTTGGTTTGTGCCATGTCATGTGTGGTTTTCGCCTAGGACACCAAGCTGGCTCATCAGCGGGCTATTGATGTCCCCGCCTGGACATCCCACCCCACACATGACACGGAACAAACCTAGAAGAATTGCTGAGTTTTAATCCACTGGCCGTGAAAGCCATTGTACCACCTCTTCGGGAGCCTTCATGGGGAAGTTAAGGCTGTTTGAGCTCTTAGTTCTCGCAGTAAACAAGAGCAGGTGCACTTTATTGACGTCAGAAAAGTTGGATGGCGCAGCCACGCGGTAGGATGTTGAAGCTGTAACATTGTGACTGGTGAGGTTTAATTAGATGGTGAAGCATTGACGTCGTGATGGAAACAGAAAGAAATTTGTCAAATTCGAGGAGGTACTGCTCTGTATACGATTGAAAATCGTATAAAACGGGTACGAAAATCTTCACCACTTTCCTGTACAAAAAGTTCAGAGAGAAAGATGGGCTTCGGCGCTGTCAATTGGAAAACGTGTTACATGTTACATGACAGTGTGCAATCTGCATTTTTGTGAAGACGGCATCTTTCCACCGGTACTGTTGATTATTGATAGTTATTGTCTCTAATTTGTATTCACAGGGATTTAGCTACATCAAAAATACTGATAAACTTGTAGCCTATTACTTCTGTGCCGTACATAGAATGTAATCCGCTCTTCGTGAAGTTATTTTTGGGGTTCTTCCGATTGACAATAGCCGAATGGTTAGAAAACTTAAGAAAAATGCTGTTCCTAGCCTTAATTTGCCAGAGAATTTATATTCTTGCCTTTGAACAGCAAGTATGTAGGTCATTGAAGTATGATTTGGCTTGAATTGTGTTTTTGGCTATGATCTCCCTACTGTTGAATTTAGTTAACTAAAATGTAAAATCTTAGTTTTAAGTACGGGTTCGGTGACCATCATCCCAGGCAGACCGGTAACACCTATACTACTCAGGCAGATAGGTCACTTAGCCGTAATTTTGAAGTTATAGTGTTGTTAAGTATACATATGCGGTAATGTAGCAGGAGACCGGATCGGCCTAGGCTATTCTAACTTTAATTAGTTCCCATTTCAGGGTTTTTCAGTTTTGAGTGCGAATAGTTGGTTTAAAAGTTGTACAACAGTAAGGAGAGTATGTTTTGTATAGGTTTTAATTGGTATAATGGTTTATGTCGAGCTGAGGAGTGAATTTGGTTTGGCTTAAAGTGTAGTTTTTGATCTGTTCCGTTTGCTTATGACAAGTTCAAATGGAGACTCCAGCTTTGTTAAATATCTGTATTTTAAATATTTAATTAAATATATTGATAAAGAGGATGCCTCCATTTTAACTTGCCTGTGGCAAGAGATTAATAAATTAATATTCTTGCCTTTGAACAGCAAGTATGTAGGTCAATATTTGCAATATTGAAGTATAAATGAGCATCCCAAGTAACGTTTCTTTGAACCCAATACATTCATGAAAATTCAGGATTGCTTGATTCAATTTATTATCAGGGAGTCGTCCTTTTGTGTTATGTGAGATATATATGTTGAGAAATTAATAAAAACATCGATACCGCTAGGCTCCCAAGTACAGGCTTCATATATGTAACAGCAGACAGTAAATTAACTATCTACATGTGGGTAATATTTTTAACTGGTAGTAATTAGGCACTGCATTTAAATTGATTATAAAAATATTTCTATCAATGAAAGAAAAAAAGTCCTCTCGGCACGCCGGAAGGCGGAGGTAGATTTCACCGGACAAACTTGGAGATAGGCGAAAATAGGCAGAATATGCAGGTTTTCGTAGAAGGATCAGACCTCATTTATTGCGAGAAAGTATTTTATAATTGGAGATTAATTAACTTTGTTTGTCTTCATTTTAAACATATTTTAAACATTTTATTGTCTTACGGGGACGGTAACCTTCTTGTCATTTGGAGTCCATTTTTAGCCTATTTTCAATTTTGAAAAATAGGCTTATGAGATCACCTTTTGTCCGTGTGTGTGTGCGTGTGTGTGTGTGTGTGTGTGTGAGGTGTGGGTGTGTGTCCGCCCCTAATAAAATCTAAACAGCTGGAGCGATTTCAGTGAACCTCGGTAAGTTCATAGCACTATTCCCGGCGACGTCGACCGTGCCCATCAAATTTTGTAACGTCTCACCAATCCAGCATGGCGGCTGTGCGAAATATTTCACTAGCATTCAGTATCTCCGAAACTATAACGGATATCGCCCTGAAATTGTGTACGGTGATAAAGGGTACTACTAGAAGTTCACCTATGAATCTTTCAAAAACCTGGTTACTACATAACCAACATGGCGGCCAAGCGAAGTGGAGACTTTTAAATAGACTTTTCTCGCGATTTAACTATCCAAACGTAATGAAACTTGGTACAGCAAATATTTATACACATTGCAATGCACTGGAATCTAATTTAGTTCAATTGTTCACATAACCTCAAAATGGCGCCTGTGCGAAATATTTCACTGACATTCTATATCCCCGAAACTATTACAGATATCACCCTGCAATTTTGTACGGTGATAAAGGGTACTGATACAAGTTTACCTATGTATAATTCATAAACCAGTAAAGTACAAAACGAACATGGCGACCAAGCGAATTTGAAATATTTTAATAGACTTTTCTCATGAGTTAACTCTCTGAGCGCAGTGAAATGTGGTACAGTAAATGATTTTGCAGATTGTAATGTACTGCCATCTAATTTAATTCAATTGTTTACATAACCTCAAGATGGCGGCTGTGCGAAATTTTAAAATTAAGTTTTTATTTCTTGTGTCGTAATCATGCGATCGAAGTGAAAGTTTGAATAATGACAGCATTGGCTCAGCTGGCTAAAGCGCAGCATTAGGCCATGGGGCCAAGCTCTCTGCTGACTCGGTAGACGCGTGGGTTCGAGCCCCACCGTCGGCCGTCCTTGAAATGGTTTTCCGTGGTTTCCCATTTTCAACACCAGGCAAATGCTGGGACGGTACCTTCTGATAGGCCACGGCCGATTCCTTCCACATCCTTGCCCTGTTTCATTCATCCTCATCCATTCCATCTCTCATCCCGACGCGCAGGTCGCCCACGGGCGTCGAATAGAAAGAACTACACTCGGCCTCTCAGGAGACCACACGACAAAAAAAAACCTATAGGACTTTCAGTAACCTCGTGAGCACGAATCCAACATGGCGGCGACGCGAAGTATAAATATTTAAATGGACGTTTCTCGCGAATTAACAATCCGAGTGCCGTGAAACGTTGCACGTTTTAAATGCTTACACAAATGTTGATCCACTGGCATCTAATTTATTTCAATTGTTTGCATAATCACAAGATGGCTGCTGTGCGTAATTTTAAAATCTCGTTTTTACTTCTTGTGTTCTTATCATGCGATTGATGTTTGAATACCACACTTACACAATAATCTTAATATAATAGTACAAAAATAAAAATCCAACCTGGCGACCGTCTGAAATATTTAGACGGTTCTCAATATCTACGAATCTGTTACAGCAATTAAACTGAAATTTTGTATGTTGATAGAGGCAATTAACATGAGCAGGATATATGAAAATAGGCTGTACAGTTCTTCACGGAACTACTTGTTATACTTGTGGTCACACTGTCCTTATGCAAGGTTTCGACACTGATGTGTAACTATGTAACGGTCTGTTACTTCTTCACGCAAAATTATATCTCCCGCAGAGATGTTGGTTGGTTCCTCAGTTTAGGGGCTGCGACAACGCGGTCATATAACCCCGTGTACTTTGGGTGAGTGTAGAATCTGTCTGATAAACAGTGTGAATTGTGATGGCTGTATTAGTCTGTAATTCAGGTAAGGAATGCAGACGCTAAATTTCAAGCAGTAGTTCCTAATGTTGCTACCAGATACTAACGTCAACGCCACCCAGCTGTGAACTTGGCTACTGGATGCCACCTCAATCAGCAACTCGCAACGAACGTTGGAACTTCCCCTCCAAAGGAAAGCTTACTGAGGGATTTTTAGCGCTCTTAGAAAATCCGACGACTTTGGCCGGCTTTGAAACCGCGACCTTGGGCATGGAAGTTCAGCATGCTACCAGTTACGTCACCGAAGCCGCTTCACACTTCTGTCTGTTAGGTAGTCAGCCCGAAGGCTGGTTGGATCCTCAAAAAGCACCGCCGTTACGTTATGTGAGTAGATACCCACAAAAACCCAAGGCAGCGCTATATTGAGGCGTTCTAGGCAAGAAGAGGAGTGAGGTAGTTTGCCATTGCTTTCCTCACTGAGTCAGAACAGTAGTCCTAACCCTATGAGTAGAACCTTTCACAGCATCCACAGGCACTGAATGTGCCCTGAATGCCATTACTAAGCACCACCCATACCTCAGTAGCTTCCATATAATCACAGCCATGAGTGAGACTGAGACATCGGTGAAAAGCCAGGAAATCTGAATCTGATCTCGCGCAAGTGCGTTGTCATGGCAACGTCTGATGGCTCATCCCTCATCAATTTAGTAGTGTTGCCATGTCAACCACTAATAGCTCTTGGCATTTTCTTATAATTCCGAAATCATTTTTCTCATCCCTTGGCGCAATGGTGGCTCATATCAAAAATTCTTTCAGACAAACGTTTTAGGTAATTATTAGGGGAATATTTTCCATTTTGTACGGTTTTGATATTGTGCCTATTAACAGAGATATGATTAATGTTTCCCGAAAAAACCACTTTTTCCCACCCTTTGGTCAATGGTTGGTGCTATCAAAAAACGTTTCAAACATAAATTTCTGAGCTTTATCCGACACATACTATGAACTTTGAACGGATTCGATATTTCACATATTAAGAGAGTTATAGCAATATTTCATTTTTTCGAAAAAAAAGTCCCCCATTTTCATCCCCTTCGACCGATTTAGCCCAGTAACGAACTCGTCCGAGATTTTATGGGAATACATATTCGGTAAAAAATTCAAAGTGATTGGTGCAAAATTACGGCAGTTATCGTCTCCACAAGAAACTGATATACATATATACATATATTACATAAATTATATATAAACTTTTGAACCGACGGTGGTTTTGGGGTCTGGGGGATGTGAAACGCGAAGATATGTCGAAATTTTCCGGAAATCGAAACATGGTACCCATTGCAATAGTTAGCTTTCTAATGAAATCTACCTAAAATACTGCCGTCAACGACGCCTAGCTGTGAACTTGGCTACTAGATGCCACCTCAATTAGCAACTCGCAACGAACGTTGGAACTTCCCCTCCGAAGGAAAGCAAACTCAGGTTTTTTAGCGCTCTTAGTAAATCCGACGACTTCAGCCGGGTTTGAACCCGCGACCTTGGGCATAGAAGTTCAGCATGCTACCAGTTCCAATACCGAAGTCGCTTCCCACTGACATATGAAAACTGAATGTGATCTCGTGCAGTGGCGTTGTCATAGCTACTGCTGATGGTCATCCCTTATCAATTAAAAGTAAAGTTGTCATGGCAACCTCTCTTGGCACTTGGCATTTTCTTATAATTTAAATCATTTTGTTCACCCCGTGGCGTAATGGTGGGTCATATCAAATATTCTTTCAGACAAAAGTTTTAGGTAATTATTGGAGGAATATTGTCCATTTTGTGCGGTTTTGATATTGTGCCTATTAACAGAGATATGATTAATGTTTCCCGAAAAACCCACTTTTTCCCACCCCTTTGGTCAATGGTTGGTGCTATCAAAAAACTTATTTGACATAAATTTTTGGCACTTATCCGACACATATTATGAACTTTGAAGGGATTCGATATTTCATGTATTAAGAGAGTTATAGCGATATTTCACTTTTTCGAAAAAAGCCCCCCATTTTTACCCCCTTTGACCGATTCTGCCCATTAACGAACTCGACCGAGATTTTATAGGGATACATATTATGTAAAAAATTCAAAGTGATTGGTGCAAAATTACGGCAGTTATCGTGTCCACAAGAAACTGATATATATATATATATATATATATATATATATATATATATATAGATAGATAGATACATATATACATAAATTATATATAAACTTTTGAACTGACGGTGGTTTTGGGGTCTGGGGGATGTGAAACGCGAAGATATGTCGAAATTTTCCGGAAGTCGTAACATGGGACCCATTGCAATAGTTAGCTTTCTAAAGAAATCTACCTAATATGTAGTATTTTGCCATCATAAATTAGAAGCCATAACAAACGCACACCCAATTACTTCACGTCACTATCTCGCCACCAAATTGCAAACAGCTGACCGTAAGCTCCTCCCCCGTTTCGGACGTCAATACAAAGGGAGGTTGCGCGCAAATTGCTACTCCAGTGGGGATCCCAGCTGGGACACCTAGACCCTGCTGATGAGCCAGCTCGATGTCCTAGGTGAAACCCACACATGACGCGGCACAAACCTAGAAGAATTGCTGAGTTTTAATTCACTGGCCGTGAAAGCCATTATACTATCTTTTTGGATGCCTTCATAGGGAGGTTACGGCTGCTTGAGCTTTTAGTTCTCACAGTAAACAGGTGCAGGTGCACTTTATATAACGGGTGGTAGCGCGCAGTTCGCTACTCCAGTGGGGGTCCAGGCGGGGACACCGAAAGTCCGCTGATGAACCAGCTTGGTATCCTAGGCGAAACCCACACACGACACGGTTCAAAATTAGATGAATTGCTGAGTTTTAATTCACTGGCCGTGAAAGTCATTATACCACCTCTTCGGGAGCCTTCATGGGGAGGTTAAGGCTGCTTGAGCTGTTAGTTCTCGCAGTAAACAAGAGCAGGTGCACTTTATATAAAGGGAGGTTGCGCGCAAATTGCTACTCCTGTGGGGATCCGAGCGGGGATACCAAGACCCTGCTGATGAGCCAGCTTGGTGTCCTAGGTGAAACCCACACATGAAACGGCACAAGCCTAGAATAATTGCTGAGTTTTTATTCATTGGCCGTGAAAGCCATTATACCATCTTTTTGGAAGCTTTCATAGAGAGGTTAAGGCTGCTTGAGCTTTTAGTTCTCACAGTAAACAGGTGCAGGTGCACTTTATATAAACGGAGGTTGAGAGCAGTTCGTTACTCCAGTGGGGGTCCGGGTGGGGTTACCAAGAGCCCACTTGGTGTCCTATTTAACGTAGGTTTATGAAACTATAAAATATGTGTGTGGTAGGTGCACCAGTATCTCATTAGTTTGTATTCTCTTTCCCGTTGTAAGTCTTCGTTTCTCTTCTTCCCGTCTCTCTTACATCTATCAGCAAAGGATAAGGCCTAACGCATGTAAATGGCATACTGTAAAGAGTAAGTTAGTCATTTTAATAATTAAAGAAGAAAATATACTCATGAGTAACTCAGTAAAACATGCGTGACATCTCCGGAAGTCTCCTTGAAAGTGTCACTCATAAGTCATGTCACGCATGCGTAACTAAAAGAATAGGATATTTGAATTTGGATAATGCTTTATGCCAATGTCAAGTAGGCTATAGAAAAATACATAGTAAGGCTACAAGTTGTGATACATATGTGAGATATTTAGAAATACATTGTTATTGAATAAAATATGCGTGTCACTCACGAGAACCTTAGAAAACCCTTATCATGTTCTGAAGAGCGATACCCACACAGCACATGTTCTTCCGCGACGGCGAAATTGAAAACACTGACTTACAATATTGAACCCCCCGAAACAAATTACTGCAGTGTTGCTACTTTAACACAGTATCACTCCTGAGGATGATTTTTGTGAAAACTGGGGGACAAACTCATTTTTAGCAAAAACCTCTAAGAAATATATTCAAAAATCTAACAAAGGCACAGCGTATTAATAGACATTGTGCTGAATCAAAGGCAGTATTTAGTTTTCTATTCCTTTAACCTTGGTAAAAAATATAGGTCTTGAAATTTTGAACATATAAGTGGAGACAGTGTCACGAATGAGGTTCTGCTAATTCTGAAAAATCGTAAAGATATAAGTTTCACACGCAATTAATTCTGAAGTGTTTAAAATGCTCTTCAGCAACCTGGCTTTGCTAGAAAAAATTGATAGGCCTACACTTAATTGCATTTCTTCTGCGTGTAATAAATTTAGAAACCTGAGTACATGGATTCGAACAAACATATGAAAATGGCACATAAACTTTGCTTGACTTCATAATATTGATGCCAAAGAGTTACTGAGCAATTCGATTTTGTATCGAAATAGACTGAAAGATTGACAACACCGTTGGTACGATGTAACAAAGTTCAACATGGCTTCTAAGAGTACACGACGTGTTCAAATTCCAGCGGGGAAAGCTTGGATCACCAATTAAATACTTAGAAGGTAATACAATTAACGAGGTGAAAACAAATAATTTTATTTTTACGTCGTAAATTGAGGGATTAGAACCCAGAGTGCAAAGTGGAAGAGGTGGTGAAAACCTGCGTAGGTACATCTCCACCGTATCGACGTAGAGTGTTGACTCGGCGTGCTATGAATTTAAATTTCATGGCGATTGCATGTCTCCAACGAGAAGTCGACCGACGACAGAAGGGAAGAGGGTTCGTATTTCGCAGCATTCAGAATTCGTTCAGTGTGGAATTCCTTAGAATCTATATTTTAAAAATTAAGAATGGAATTTTAATCCTGAAGGAATTGATATGCTCAGTAAAGATGAACTTCAGTGATTATAGACCTCGTGCGCCTCACTGGATTTTGACCGCTGGCGCCCCTAGTGGATGCTTGTGCAACACGTAGGATGACTGACTGACGCAATTGCCTTTGAGTCTATGCAAGCAAGCAATTATATTTACCGCTCCAATGTCGTGCTCTGTTGAGGTTTGTGTTGGTTTTGAAAAGATACAGTGGACTCAAGACTTATTTCAGACCTTCCACCCTGAAGAAAGGTGCAAAATTCAATATGAGTTGCCATGTACTCAAAGTGAGAGAAAAGTCGGGAGGGGAAATTGCCGGCATATGTTTGAGAGAAACAGGCCCAATCAGCATTAGTTTATGTCTTAAATTATTATGGGTAAGCCACTAGGCTATCATGCCCGTCTAATGACTTAAAATTCGTGTTTCTTTCCAGATCGATCGCAAAAGAAATCTTCAATCCGCTGAATGCCAGTGCAAAGCCGGCCTCTCCCATGCTGTAAGCATATTGCTGCCTTGTGTTATTATGTTAACACAGAAAGATACAATTCTAGTACTTCCTCTCTGCAGTTGTTGGAGAAACCCAGGATTGTTCCCGTAGGATATACTAAAGGTGAAAGCATAAGCCAAATGATAGAGAAGAAAACAACTAAGCGACCAGTTTACTGCATGCCAGAAAGGGGAAATGACGAGTATTTCAGTAAAGAAGAACCATATGACCGTCTTAAGAACATCGACTGGGCATTAACGGGAGTTTTAGAGGTGTAATGCGAAGGAGAGTCATCTTCCATAACTACTTCAATTACAGACCACGTCGTGGATAATGCTGTAGGACTGACTGAGAAAGCGTCTGTGACTCAGTGCCTCCATGCATTTGACAACCAATCTCAAGTGCTATGAATACACGCACATGGGCGGTGATAACATAGAGCTAGTGAAAAAAGAATGTGGAGATATGTTGTCCAGTGAAGTGTTGATATTTTATTGTGATAAAGTAAAAATCAATATTTTGCAAAAATATGAAATTGCATTTGTGACAATGGCACAGTCTCGATGTCACTTGTGGTTTCAGCAGAGATTGATCCGAATTTCCGCCAGTCAGAATGTGCACAGGATCATAACATTACATAGTTGGGTTTACCAAAAACTAGCATCTGTAATTCATAACTCCAAAGACATTCAATCTACTACTAGTACTATAAATTATAATATCAGACAGGTAGAAGAGAGGTTTAGTTGCCACCAGTGTTGTGGGAGCACAGTTATCTAAGAAGAATGTAATAAACTAATACAAACCCTATAAAATATAAACTTATTAACCGCTGTTGAATGAAATACGATACTGAAAGGAAACAGAATTCTGAAGGAAGGAAAAAATGAGGACAAAAATAAGTATGTTTATATGTACATATAGTTTTTACAGATATAAAATCCACAGAACATTTTCATGAAAAGAGCAATATTTATTTAATCAGGTCATTGTCCCAGTATATAATTGTCATCACACGGTAGAGCCACACATATTGCGAATCTGTAAGAGAAAAATACAATTAAAATCCTAATAATGTTGTAGGGGCTTTGCGACATCGTGATCACGTGGCTTCTTGTTACTTGGGAAGTGTATATGGGATATGTATCATTACCCATGTCATTGAGATGGCAGTAGGTGTGTGTATTTGTAATGGAGGCTAGAATTTGGAAGGAGGCAGCTGTGACCTTAATTGAGGAAATATCCTAACATTTGCCTGGGGTAGAAGAGGGACACCACAGAAAACCATTTCTAGGATGGTTGAGATGAGACTTTGAACACATCACTTCTCAGCTCTGCCTCACGAGGCTGAGTGTATCCCATTTTAACCCTCAGACTAAAATTAAACGCCTTGGCATAGCCAGGACCTCTGGATATGAAGTATCCATATGAACAGGTGTAGCCAAATGACTGTGCAGCGCTGCTACTATATGGCTCGCACGGCACATCCATACCCCCGAGACCACAGAAGGTGAATTCCTTACAACAAATTACATTGTGTACCTAAAAAGTCGTTACACATACATTTCATAATAAAGATGTTGAAGCAACAACTTGTGACAAGGACAGTAAACAGCTACTCTCTGGGTTACAATGTTAAGCATGCACATATAGAGCTTTTGCTGCTCATGGAAGGAGGGGACAAGTGTAGTGTGGATAAATTAAGTTACCCTATCACTTTAATTCCAACGTTATTAGTACTAATAATACAATATTATTACTTTCCTAATTGACCTGGATGTGTGTAACAGGCCTCACACCCCCTGGATGAATGCCACTGTAGCCTCGATATTAGGATAATGCTGCTTTAATGAATGCTCAGAAGTGCATTTAGAATAAATACATAAACAGGAACTAATATTAGATGTTATTTGAAGTGGAGAATGCCACTAGCCAGTAACTTACATCAGAACAAATCCACCATCTCGGAAGTTTACAATTTACCCCAAAAACAGTAAGCAGAAAGATCTATGTGTATGCCTCCCCCCCCCCCCCCCCGCCCCCCTTCTTACTGTGATATTATATAGCCCATCTAAAAACATCCATAGAAGAAAGAAAAAACCTCAAATGAACAATATTAATTTGTGCATTAATTCATTTGTTACACAAATAGCCTACCAATCAGTAAACCAATTGAAGCATTTCTTGATGCAACAAGCATTGAATTTAATTTTGTGATTGTCTTAAGGGGAACCGATAGGCAGTCATTATATTCACTGTAATGTTATATAGGCCTAGGCTATATACTGTACATGTAGCCTTTTCAAGTCCAGTCTAGTCGGCAAACCTGTGTTTGAAAACCAGTCACCTCTATGACCCCCTGCTTCTACACCTCACACTTCAAATCATTAAACACTGAAACTAACTAACCATAGCCTCCTACGTCTACCTCTGCTTCTCGTACCCTCTACCTCCGAGCTCATTAACATCTTAGGTAATCTCTCTTCCCCCATTCTCATTGCATGACCCCACCATCAGAGTTTGCTCATACGAACAGCTTCATCTAGCATTTCATTTCCAACCTAGTTTATCTCATCATATTATCAGGTAGATAGTGTCACCTGCAAATTACTTGAAAGACTGTTACTGAATAGAATTGCTCCTGCAATTGAGCAAGAGATTCCTGTTGAACAAGCTGGATTCCGCCCAAAACGAGACTGCTCTGATCAAGTCCTTGTCTTAACTACATATCTAGAAATTGGCTTTGAGAAGAAACTTAAAAGTGTTTCTGCCTTTCTGGACCTCTCAGCGGCGTACGATACTGTCTGGAGAAAAGGACTTCTCCTCAAACTCATAAAGTCAGTCCCTCGTCTTAAAACAGTGACTCTCATCAGTAACATGTTAAGTAATAGACTATTCCAAGTTCACAATGAAAGTGCCAGAAGCAGGTTCCATACACTCAATAATGGTCTACCTCAGGGTTCAGTTTTATCCCCTATGCTATTTAACTTATACATTCATGATCTGCCAGAAACGGTATCCCGTAAATTCATCTATGCGGACGATATAAATCTTACAGTCCAGTGCACCACTTTTGATGAAGCAGAGGATTTACTGAGTGAAGACCTTAAGAAGATGAATATTTATTTCAAAAAGTGGCGGCTTCAACCAAGTCCTTCTAAATCTGAGGTAACCACATTTCACCTTAACAACCTTCAGGCGAACTACCAACCTAGAGTGAAGTTCGGGAACCAATATCTGAAGTACAACAGCTCCCCTAAGTACTTAGGAGTGATATTGGACAGGGCATTAACTTTCAGACAGCATATTGCAAAAACAGCAGCAAAATTAAAAAGCCGTAATAACTTACTAAGTAGGTTAGCTGGAACATCATGGGGCGCTGATGCCAACACACTCAGGACTACTGCTTTGGCTGTCGTTTACTCTCCAGCTGAATACTGTGCAAGTGTATGGTTGAACAGCTCACATTGCCAACTGGTTGATATTCAACTCCGGCAGACAATGCGGATTATCTCTGGCACTCTACATTGCACTCCCTCACAGTGGCTACCTGTACTGTGTAATATTGTTCCTCCTCACATCAGGAGACAGCAAGTTCTTTCCCGCCTGTGGCACAGAATTATGAATAATGAAGTTCTCCCAATCCACCAAGACGTCAATCAACCTTCCACATCCAGGTTGAAATCACGGAAACCAGCCTACAAGACGGCTATGGAACTTACTTCAGCTCCATTCAACCCCCGAAATACATGGAAAGTGGAATGGCCTACCTCTCCACCTCGTGGCCTAATTGAAGTACTTGATCCTACCATCAAACTACCTGGATTCCATCTCCCTCGAGCTGTCTGGTCCCGCCTGAACAGAATTCGATGTGGCACTGCTCGAACTAGATCAGCCTTACATCAGTGGGGTTGGATAGACTCGCCTCTTTGTGATTGTGGATATGAAGTGCAAACCATCAAGCATGTCGTGCAGGAATGCCCTCTATATATGTACTCTGGGAACTTAGAAGAGCTCCATGCAGCCAGTCCACAAGCCCTTGAATGAATTCAAGACCTGGCAGCCCATATATGAAGGGTCCTAATGCTGTAAATTGTTTATTTGAAAATTTATATTTATTAATTACAGTACTGTCTTGTAAGCATCATACGCTAAATAAATAAATGAATAAATAATCAGGTAGATTATACACAATCAAGCAGTATACGAGGCTGATGTCCACTTTGTCTAAAAGCCTTAAATGAAGCAAAGACTGCAATATAATATACCTATAGGCCTATATTTTAATTATCTCCCTGCAATAGCGTCATGATTCCCGTTAGGTTTACTGTGTGCCATTCCCAGATATGCACTGTCAAAAGAACTAGGGCATATTCCAGTTCCTCGAGTGACTTTCTCACACATCTAACAGTATGCCAAGGTGCAATAGGCTATGTGAATCAGAGGGGGGCATGAACTAAGTGTATTGCTAATCAAAACCTACATAGCACCAGGGCCTACCCATATAGGCCTACTGGTGTAAAAGTAATAGATCAAAGTTTCATCAATATGGTAACTTACCTTTGCTGAAATAGGATTAGCATACAACTGTTCGGACAACAGAGTCAGGCAACTCCTGTCTCTAGGCTATTGGACAAATGTAGTATATAATCTACCTTCCTCGAAGTGCCTCATTTCCTGAGAAGAGAAAAGAAACACAATAAGGCATCCAGGTCTCAACCATTCTTCCATAATCTTGTAATTTTTCCTTGAACGTGCCTATTTACTGGGTCGTGGTTTATAATGTTATACCGGTGCGATACTATGTACCCCTCAGTGAAATACTCAAATCTGAGCTACGAAAAAGTTAAATGACATGTCATGTAGGGATTTTTAAATACTCAGTAGTCCAGGGACGAGACAGCTACGGTACCGGTACAGTAATAACGTGTTGAACAACTGCTGAGACTTGTTCTTCCTTTATGTAGATTAATGTACAATATTAATTTGTCGAGGATAAGGGGATTGTTTGTGTAACTAGGAACTTCTTTATGACGAAAATTATATGCTGTAAGTGTGTAATGATAAATATATCACTCAATCACACTCGTTCAAATTTGTCTCAATGAGGAGGATGATGTTGTTTTTCTTTTATAATATATTTAATGCAGCCAAATAGCCATAACTTAAAATATAAAATATAGGATACATTGATGGGTTACATATTTGCATATTCACTTATAGACATTGTTCTTATTGTACAGAATTCTATGTGGTACCGTTCACACATTTTTCCACATAATGTGCACCCACAGTCTATACTTGTGTCATGGAAGTGTTTTGATTTGCAGAGTAGGTGGTGAAAACCGTGAACTGCCAACCTTGTAATGACATGTCTTAGTTCGAAATTAGCTTTTGTCCACGAGCGGTCTATCATGGCCCCTGTGCCATAGAAGTCTGGTTGTACTTCTTCTCTCTTCTCCGTCAACGTTGCCAGAAGTTTCTCTGATACACTGGTGCTCGGTAGAGGTATGCTTGTCCTGAGGTCATCTACGAGGAAAGTTTCTTTCGCTAGTAGATATACAAGTCTAGATCGTGTCGTTTTTGAAACTCCTATCACCTTCTTTCTGTAGTTCGCTTTCACCCTTTCCAAGGTGGATAGGTTCCTCGTAGTTAAATGTGACCAGATGATTTCAATGCCATAGGTCATTATTGGAAGAATTTTTACTCTGAATAGCAACATTGCTGTCTCCAGACTGAGTGATCTGATGTCTTTTATTTCGTGCATTGCCATCATTGCTTGGGTTACCTTATCTGTGACATGTTTTGTGAAACAATATGCACTCGATTGCAGTGTGATGCCTAAATATTTAAAGTCTGGAACTATCTTTAATTTTACATCCCGAATGAAAATCTCTGCTGAGGCGGGTATTCTTCCTCCTTTTCGGAATATCATGGTGTCTGTTTTTGAGATGTTGATGTCCAGCTTGTGTTCAGAACAAGGGATGACAGAGAGCGGGACAGAAGAAGAATTCTTCCTGAGCCTAGTACAGATCTTAAAAAACCGAGAGACAATGACATCGATCATCACACTCGAGATTCTCACTATCGCCCTGGTGATCGAATTCGTAGAGAGGATGAGAGAATTGGGACTGGGGATGTCAGAAGAGACAATTCCATGGATGTCAGGAGAGACAATTCCATGGATGTCAGAAGAGACAATTCCATTAAGAGGCCGGGACCATAAATGGAAACCAAGCAGAACCAGTAGATCTCCAGTTGGTGGTGCTGGATCACGGATTATGCACAATCGAAGTCAACAAGATGCACATCGCCGTTCATCAGGAAAGGACTTGGATCGAGAACGTGACAGAGACCGAGAAAGAGAACGCGAACAACGGGAGCGCGACCGATCTCGGCTGGAACGGGATAGAGATAGGAATAGAAGGTGGCGTTCGTCCCGATTGCGGTCTAGGGACAGAGATCACCGCTCCAGAGCAAGGCCTGGAAGATTCCAAAACAAGTGCCGGGGAGGAGAAAGAGGAGACAAATATATGGACAGTCTATCCGAAGGTCTGAAAGCAGAGAAGTCTTCTTCATCATCTGATGAGTTAGGTGATATTGATATTGAAGAGGATGAAGACGAAGAGCAGATCATTCAAAAACGAAGAAAGGAGAGGGAAGAACTACTTAGGAGACTTGGTGCTGTTAGTGAAGATTCTAACATATCTGTAACTAACCTGTCTGGTCGAAGTAGTCCTTCCGAGAGACCTGGTGTGATGTCAGAGGACAATAACAGTGTCAACGAGCAGTCTTTGAAATCAAGTGATGCAACTCCTTCCAAAGAAGTAGAGGAGGAAATAAAGCCACCTACAAGGAAATCTAGATTTACCTCCAAGGACCCCATAGAAGAAGACAAAGAAAATGCTAGCAAAGTAGATAAACGTGAACGTAAAGATGGCAAGAAAAACGAATGGGACATGTTTGCAGAAGTTGACACATTGGAAGTATACAATAGTCCAGGCACAATAGACAAGACACATGGTGTTCCTGAAAATCCAAGCCTAACAGGCAATTGGGATGATGCCGAAGGGCCCGGATAGTTATGTGCTTAACTTTTCAAAAATATGTATTTATTTATGTGCTTAAAAATGAGAGAATATGTGATTACGTTTCCAAAATATGTTCTTAAATTTGTACCATATTTATGTCCCCCATTTACTCTAAAAATAGTTGAAACGTCCACAGTACAAATATTCCCGCCTCAATTTTCGATTCCTACAATACTTCCTGCAGATGCGTGTTACGAAATCATATGTGCTGTTTTCGAATTTCATTCTAAAGAATGGAAGAAAAAGTCACTTAAGGAACTTTCTTAGCATTGATTGTATTGTCTTATACTCATACTTGAGAGCGTAAATCTGCTCGAATGACGTGAAAAGAAAATTAAATGTCACCTCCGGCACATCTATACAATTAAACACAGCAACACCATTAACAATAGCCCTCAGATGAACTAAAATTCACTATTTGGTTTCCATCAGCAACTACAACAGTATTTTAATGTGCAAGACACTTAAACATATACACACAAAAATAAAATACAATTTATAATTTACAACTTGTAACATATACCGGCACGCAAAGAACTTTCCAGTTATTCCAACGGCTGACTGTCAATGTCTAGAACAATATAATATAGAAGAAAATCACTCGGCTTATGCCACTCGAAGCCATGGGCTACACGAAACTACTTTATTGGAACGTAACATACACATACACACAGAAAGAACAAATTGTTTTGATTTTACGAATTTCTAAGTACAATAGAAGAAAACACTACACGGGTGAAGCTTCGTTCTAGGCTTTAGTATTGCAATGCACAACAAGCAGCATTTTCAAGTTTTCAAAAAGGAAGCTGTGCCTATTTGTAGCTAATACACTCTTGTATCGCGAAAAGATTCTTTCCACATCGCACGAGGTTACTGGTGCATATTTAAAACATGCAATGTCTGACACAGAAAAATCTTCTTCGTTGGACTCCACATATCCGTTGTCACTAAGGACACGACTTATTTGCACAAGTTTATTGTACCTCGGATTCTTTGATAAGACGTTCCTAATTTGCC
Organism: Meconema thalassinum; assembly: GCA_946902985.2. Lineage (NCBI taxonomy): Eukaryota > Metazoa > Arthropoda > Insecta > Orthoptera > Tettigoniidae > Meconema > Meconema thalassinum. Next base: position 244,240,698 of record OX336395.1, read on the forward strand.
CATAACTTGTTTTTCGGGCTCCCTGGAAGAATTATCAAGCTTTTCACAGATTTGAAGAATGTCCTGCAGAGCTGACGTAAGTGATACGTCTTTCTTCTCAAGTTTCAAGATTGTGGAACTTATAAAAGCAAAGTTAGATTTAATGTACACCAAGTCACCTTGAACTCCCTTTGCAGACATAGCTTCTAAAGACTCCCTGATGCATGCAGCATCATTCTTTGTTTAGTTTTTCGAGGACTGATTTTGTAACCTCAAAATTGCCCGCATTATAGTACGCCGCTTCCTGCCAAGTACCCCACCAGGTGCAAACTGGTTGTGGAGGTAGCGGAAAATCAGGGGCACATTGTTTGAATAAACTCACTCGACTGGGTGCTTTAATAAACACTTTCTTCACGGATGCTATTACTCTGTTCACATTTGGAAAAAAATACTCCTGACTGTTTCAGCAACACGGTGCATGCCGTGTGCTAAACAAGTTAAATGAATCATCTTGCTGTACAGAATTTTCAACCCCTGGGATGCTTTAACCATGTAAGGTGCAGCGTCTGTAATTAAGAGAAGCACTTTAGCATATCGGATGCCATCAGGCCACAGAAGCACCATAGCGTCATTGAAAGCGTTAGCTACTGTGTAACTGTTGGGTTTCTCAAGATAAACAGCTATCAGTAAAAATGACTGGGATGGATCTCATTTTAACGCACCAACTATGAAGTTGGCTACGTAACGGCCAGTATCGTCGGTCGTCTCGTCCATTGTAATCCACACAGCGTTGTCGCCAATTTCACTACGAATTCTGTGCACTGCCTCAGAGTAAAGTTTAGGTAAATAGTACTTACACAGTGTTGACTCGTCGGGGAGAGGAATTTTGACGTACGTTTCTAACGTGCCACGTAGCACTGGATTCTGCAGTTTGTTCAGTGGTATATCAGCCGCAAGAAATGCATGACAAATGTATTGTGAGAACTGTCAGTTTTCTGGACCAGATCTCACATCCTGCATTTCGGGAAGCAAACGTTGTGTCGACTTCTTTAAAGATGCACATTTCTCGTGTTTCGCTGTCGCAACATGTTGCGTAACTTGTGAACGCATGTCTGCCGCTATGGGTTTCTCACAAATGTTGCAAAATAAAACAGTTCCATCAGTTTTAAAAACGTCTCCGAACTCCCGCAATAAACGATTCAAAGTAACACATTTCGCACTTTTTGGACCCATCGTATTCGTTGAAACGAGAACGCCACTGTCAGTATACTCACCAGCTTCGCAGACCACTGTGATTTCAACTAAAATTTCCCATCTAGGTAAGGACTAGTGGAGGCTTAATGAGCCTGTTAACTCCAGCCCCCCCTGCTGTACTTAATGACCGGGAAATCCCTGTCTTGAAATACTACTACAGTATGGAAACAATGGAGCACTGACGAAATAGAGAAGCCAATTACTGGAATTTCAAAGGGTCGAAAATGTGGGCAGCAGTCATCCAAGACAAAATACGAACAAATACCGTATAGGAAATATGTGCTTATGAATAAACAGGCCAGAATATGTATTTATTTATAAAAACAGTAAAAATATGTAAATAAATAGAAAATATGTAATTAAATAAAAAATATTTAAACACATAACTATCCGGGCCTTAGTTATTACAGAGTCCGTATTGGTGAAATAATGGATGGACGATATGTTGTGTACGGCTATACTGGACAAGGTGTTTTCTCAAATGTTATCAGAGCACGAGATAATGCCAGAGGAGGCATGGATGTTGCTGTTAAAATTATTCGTAACAATGAGATTATGCATAAAACAGGTTTGAAAGAATTAGAAGTACTGCGCAGACTAAATGATGCTGATTCAGAAGACAGATTTCATTGTCTTCGATTATTCCGACATTTCTTTCATAAAAATCATTTATGTAAGGTTTTTGAAGCTCTCAGCATGAATTTGAGAGAGGTTCTTAAAAAATATGGAAAAGATGTTGGACTGCATGTGAAAGCAGTTCGTTCATACAGTCAACAACTCTTTTTGGCTCTTAAACTTCTGAAGAAAGCAAATATCCTTCATGCAGATATAAAGCCTGATAATATTCTAGTGAGTGAAAGTAAGCTAGTCTTAAAATTGTGTGATTTTGGCTCTGCCTCTCATGTTGCTGAAAATGAGATCACTCCTTACCTTGTGAGCAGATTTTACCGTGCTCCAGAAATCATTTTAGGTATTCCTTATGATTTTGGAATAGATGTGTGGTCTGCTGGCTGTACCATAGGCCTATATGAACTTTACACTGGAAAAATCATGTTCTCTGGGAAGACAAATAATCAGATGTTGAAGTTCTTCATGGACCTGAAAGGGAAGATGCCGAACAAACTCATAAGAAAAGGAACATTCAAGGAACAACATTTTGATGCTAACTGTAACTTTTTGTACCGCAGTGGCGATTCCTCCATGTAGGACGTGAGGATCATCCTACAGTCAGCTCTGAGCTGTAACTATTTTTAACAAATAAATGAATTGTTTTGTAAAATAGTCTTTGGTGCTACCTTGCGCGTCCTCTCGATAAGCACTGTCTTACTGTCAATGTCAGTACTTTTAACTAGTTCCACATTTCACCCCTAGATGTTTGAAGTGTGACCTTCACCGTCTGGAGTAGAAAGCTGAGGAAGGAAGCTTTGCATCCTCAAAGCTCGTGTTTATTGCCCAAGAAAATGTATGGGAGCCCTTGAGGGGGACGGGGCAGATTTGGTCTGTTTAATGGCGCTCTGTAGACGACTACTGAGATTCTCAAGTCTCGCTATTGGTTGAATTTAAACCAACACTAAGGGCTTATTGGTTACGATTTAACGCGGTCAGAATGGATACTTGCGTCTCGCGACAGACTTGGCTGGATAAGCTGATTGGTTGAATGGTGTGACGTCATCAAAACTCGATGTTACTTCCTTAACCTACCCATTCCAGCTTCTCGTACAGTACAAGAACAAGAGTTGTCCAGCCAAGTCTGTCACGAGACGCAAGTTTTTCATCAACAAAAGCTTAGCACACTGATGAAATGAAATGAACAGTATTATTCTTAATAAAATTATATATTAAAGCAGTAGACCAGCGCTCATTCCTCTTTCGTCGCTATAGTGGTCTGTTAGTGACAATACAACAGAATCTTTCTGTTCGTTATCTTAACAAAACTACGTTAACGTTTAGGCATTCAACTACTCGTAAGTATGCAAACTTTTATAGATTCGAGAAGGGGGCTCCTGTAATGAGATTTCAAAATTTTGAACAAATTTAAACAAATATAATTTTGTAAACGGCGTTAGAACGTGACTGGGATACAAAAGTGAGGTTAAAGTTATGTCTCGATCCTGGTCAGAGCGACCCACTGCCAGCTGGATCGCATCCCTCCTGGCTGGCTACTGCCTGCCCATTCAACGATTACAGCATTGGTTTATGCGTACAACCTCGTTTCCAAATATAGACGCTAAGAGCAGCTCCAACCCGCTGTGATCGCCACTTTTACAAGTCACTGTTGCAGACATTTGTTTTGTATTGATGTTTAATGGCGTCAATAATAATAGCCTGTTCTTCATTCGGTGTTAACTGTATTGCAGAAGCATAGGTACGGTCTGACTTCCTTGGTAAGAAGCCATTGCTTTGAGTGTGAAAGGCTTTGGAGCCTCGCTGAATTACGATGTTCAACCGTTTGTTGTTTGTTTTCCGCGAAGTTGTGTTTTGGATTTTAGAATGCCGTACTGCTGCGTGCTCTTTTGCAAATCAGAAATGAAATCTGCGATTAATATATATCTTGTACGCCTCCAAGTGTTGAATGGGCAGGCAGTTTAAAGCAGCCAGGAGGGACGCGATGAAGCTGGCAGTGAAAAAGTGATCACAGTGGTTTGGTGCTGCAACCTATCTTGTACGCTTCTGAGCGTTGAATGGGCAGGCATGAATGGATGGTCTGTTTTCAGCGTGTGCACATCATTCTTTGGAATGGTATTCGATTGTATTGTATTGTGTAATGTGTTCGTAATAGTGTCGTGCGACTGAATACCCAGCTATAATAATTATCTTAAGTTAATAAGTAGCCTATCCTATTACATCCTACACATTACGAAAATCAAGAGTCGCCAATGTTGTACCGTATGCTTATCATGAAGTTGATAAAGTTACCGAAAGGGAAAAGTTTGTTGTAATGTCAACCCTGAATCCTTCACGAGACTTACTAGCAGAACTGATTGGCAATCAGAATCTTCCTGAGGACCAGTTACGGAAAGTTAATCAGTTGAAAGATTTGCTCGAGAAGATTTTGATGTTGTTTTTCTTTTGAAGTGGGTTTCCTCTAACACGAGCAAGTCACTCTATCCAGTTTCTGCCAATTTCTAAATATTCTTGTGATACGGAAAGTGGTAACTTATAGGTTGCCTAATGAATTCAACGTGGTGAAAGATTTGTATTGTACTTTAGCGTCAGAAAATTATATATACTGGGCTTGCCCCAGCATATTGTGCTCCGGTTTGTGGGAACTTCACCATTAAAGAAAGCTTTCCAGTCAATCATCACAAATTCTGCCCTATTACATTAGGAGAGAAAGCAAGTATTTAAAGGCCCAAATGTGAGAAATATTACACAAAATAACACGCTTTTATGTACAATAATAAGTGGAGGGTTAGCCTACTAAATTGAAAGACATGTTTTGATCGTCAAGCGATCATCTCCAGTTCTTGTTGGGATGTTTTGCGACATGGTCGTATAGACTGTATTATTGTTGACAATAATCTGCAGTCAATTATCACTGTGCACCTCGACCATTACCGTATATTCGGATTGCGAGTGTAGCAACATACATTTGGGGGTCTGAAATTACCTCATTTTATTTATTAAATTGTGAGACTGATTTGGCATAGCCTACTGGTTTAAGCACGGCCTTTGCTCTTCTTAAGTTTCCGGAGCATAATGGAGGAACAATCCTTCATCAAGAGCGAGCCAGAATGGTCGACTCATACAAACCAATTGTCGAACAATGTAAGTTTCATTATAAATCGTACACTGTGTAACATCTTAGAGATACGCATGTCAAGCAAGGCTTAGTGGCTGAATTCTTCATAGTAAATGGTAGGCTAAATAGCATCTGTTAATTTTTACTTTTTATGTTACACATAATTTAGCACTCATAATGTGTCTAGACACCCAGCTGCCAACGTTGGAACCTGATGGAGCGTTTCTAACCAAATAGCCTACAAATTTTGGCCACTCAATACCATTGCAGTGGTAGGTTCTTTTACATATGGTACCATAAATCTATGACATGGGCCCGCCAGCTTTCCTCCCCACCCCATAGGAAGGCCTACTGAAGGAATTTAACGCTCGTAAAAATCCGACCACTTCGGCCGGGTTTGAATCTGTCCCTGTGATCTTGGGCGTAGTAGTTCAGCATGCTACCGACTACGCCACCGAAGCCATGCATAGCTATCCTATCGAGACATGCTTCTGATTTATGACCATTTGACTGCGGTCAGCGGTTACGTTCTCGCCTGCTGTATCCTTGATTGTAGAATCGAATCCTGGCGCAGTTAGCTGGCATTTGACGGAGCCGTGTCTGTAGATTTACTAGCACGTTGAAGATCTCCTTCGGGGCAAAATCCTGGCACACTGTTATTGATTTATAACCAGTTAGCCTAACGAACTCGTTCCGTTGTTTGTTTGAAAAGGTTTGTTACCAAAATTATTTGATTACAGCGCTGACCCTCACGTTTTCGGTTTGATTAATGTTGTATTGTGGTTTGAAGCATGGCCACCTGTTGATGGGGCACTGCAGATAGTTTTGTACTTTGAGCTATGGGATTCTTTGTGGTGGTCCAGCATTGGGTGACAGGTGGCTTTGCCTACTTACAATGTTACTATCGTGATGTCATGTTTTGAACAATATTATGTTATGTTCTGAGGTATGGCAATGTTATTTGCAATGAAGAAAGATGTTGTTTGGGATGGTGAAGAGGAGGTTATATCTTTTCTCTTTGTGGGGATGATTTGTGTAGGCAGATATGAGAATGTTATGTTCGAATTATGGTAGAGGTTTATTAAAGTAATGAGAATAAGGAAAGAAGAGTATCAGGTACATTGGGTCTCTCTCACGACTCGGCCAGCCGGCGCGCCCAGCTTATCTGTCTCCAGTTGACTCATCACCTCCCGCTCGGCATAACATAGCACGTTGCTAACGGTATCGGTGCATGACCTGAGATAACAATTAAAATTGATAAAATAAGCTGCTACAACCTTATGACAGGAGATGTTCTAAATGTTCTCCTCCTACATCCACACCTTTCCGACATCGTCTTAGGAAACTCCGATTCACACGCATAAGTTCGTCTTCCGTAATTGAGGCTTTATATTTCTCCGGATATGTTCTTTCTGTTCACCCAACATGTGAGGGTTTCTTGCATACACTTTATTCTTTAAGCATCCATATAAATAAAAGTCACAAACAGTTAAATATGGGGACCGTGACAGCCATAAGTCCGTACTGTCCGTATTATCCGCTGAGATTGATAGGATTGCAGGAATGTTGATACCCAGCCAGATAAATCAACTTTTCCCTGCTAGACGTATAACTAGGAAACTCTTGGTTCATACCGGCCATACAATAGTACTACTAACTGGTTAAAATAATCTAATTAAATAAAATAAACTGGTAGTACGAGAATCTCGTATCACGAGAGTGCACGGTTAAGTGCGAGACTAATGTGGGCGTTAATCATCTAACTAGCAGTACTGTCGTATGCCGATTATCAAATGAAAAGATATCAGTTATTATAAAAATAGGCGAGCAAACTAAGCAGTGCTTGAAAGTTTATTAAACTTTGGACATTCGACAAAATATGTCCCTGACACAAATAATAACGAAATTTCAAATAAAAAACAAGTTATAATAAAAAAATGAGATAGTTATACATCTCCAAATTATTCCTGGATAATAGGAATTCGGAACTCTTCTTGAGTCCTCCTCAAACATTTAAAATATACGCTGTAAAAATACACATCGTAATTTGGGTTGTCAAAATGTTGACGGAAATTATGATACATCCTGCATAAATCAGCTGTTGCTGTTCAAACTATCAAAATGTCACTATATACAATGTTTAATCCTACTTAATACACGTCTTCTACATCCAACAAATCTAAGTTTAGATTAATCCAAATAATATTTAAAATTATTAAATTAAGTATATAACATATTTACAAGTTATAATAATCGCCTCCAGCACGATATTCTCTACTAGATCCCGTTTATATCTTAATTATCCCTCTCTCTCTGTATATTTCTTTCTTAGAAAGTCTTTGACAATCTATATATATAAAGCACAAAGTTTGTCTGTCTGTCTGTCTGTCTGTCTGTCTGTTATGTATACAAATCTACACCGTTTCACCGATCTGAACCAAAATTTGTATACTTACCCTTTGGTACCCTGCGAGTAACACTGTTTGCTTGAAATTGCGGACAGACCACTCCATTCCCTGCATTTAGGCCCTTGGCTAAAATCTACACCGTTTCACCGATCTGAACCAAAATGTGTATACTTACCCTTTGTAACTCTGTGAATATCACTGTCCACCTAAAATTTCGGACAGACCACCCTATTTCCTGCATTTAGGCCCTTTGGCAAAAATCTATATCGTTTCACCGATCCGGACCAAAATTTGTATACTTACCCTTTGCAACCCTGCGGGTAACCCTGTCCACTTGAAATTGCGGACAGATCACCCCATTCCCTGCATTTAGGCCCTTTGGCCCAAATCTACACCGTTTCACCGATCTCAACCAAAATTTGTATACTTACCCTATGTAACCCTGTGAATAACACTGTCCACTTAAAATTTCGGACAGACCACCCTATTTCCTGCATTTAGGCCCTTTGGCAAACATCTACACCGTTTGACCGATCCGAACCAAAATTTGTATACTTACCCTTTGCAACCCTGCGGGTAACCCTGTCCACTTGAAATTTCGGACAGACCACCCCATTCTCTGCATTTAGGCCCTTTGACCCAAATCTACACCGTTTCACCGATCAGAACCAAAATGTGTATACTTACCCTTTGGTACCCTGCGAGTAACACTGTTTGCTTGAAATTGCGGACAGACCACTCCATTCCCTGCATTTAGGCCCTTGGCTAAAATCTACACCGTTTCACCGATCTGAACCAAAATGTGTATACTTACCCTTTGTAACTCTGTGAATATCACTGTCTACCTAAAATTTCGGACAGACCACCCTATTTCCTGCATTTAGGCCCTTTGGCAAAAATCTATATCGTTTCACCGATCCGGACCAAAATTTGTATACTTACCCTTTGCAACCCTGCGGGTAACCCTGTCCACTTGAAATTGCGGACAGATCACCCCATTCCCTGCATTTAGGCCCTTTGGCACAAATCTACACCGTTTCACCGTTCAGAACCAAAATTTGTATACTTACCCTTTGGTACCCTGCGAGTAACATTGCTTGAAATTGCGGACAGATCACTCCATTCCCGGAAAGAGGACAGGGTCCGTCCCGAAGGCAATGGAAAAAAGGGGTAAAACCGGACCCGCTCAGGAAACCCTAAGTGTTGCCATCTCCCGAACTCACCAGCCATGAGCCCTTGAGGATGTAGCACTATCCAGGGTGCACCAGAAGTGCTGGGGCTACACACACCCTGCCTCCTTGAGGGTCTTGAGCAGAAGACATGAGATATTAAGAAAAGAAAAAGAAGGCTGACACCTCGAAGAATGAGGCTATCAGGAATGATTAGACAAGGGCCAATTAAGGCGGGAAAGTGAAAGAGTCGCTAGGCCTCGGATACCCTGATACCATCGGGGTCGGAAGAGAACTAGAGTTTGACCAAGGGAGGCTGACAGGAAAGAGAACTGAAAGGAGCCCGGCACCAGTAAGTAGAAGCAATGCCGGACTCAGTTGGGGTCCCGTGGTCGCAAACCCTCGTCCCACAAGTTGAGAGACCCTGGTGGGTGGAGGGGGGAGGAGGGGGCCAGGTGTGAGAATAGCTTGCTGATTCATCGCGAGTTGACATGAGAGAAATGTTCAGACCCCGCCGTGTTACCTGGTATTGCTGACTATGCTGATGTTCATACAGGGTCTTTGCTCAAACCACTGTAGTGTTACGAAAGAATGAGTGATTCACCGGTCAATGTGAATAGGACCGGGAACCCCCCCGAACGTCTGTCATCATATATCGTCATCATCTGCGATTCGTGCAGCTTGGACCCGGGCAGTACTCGATAAGCTCTTTCACTACACGCATCGAGTATAGGCCTAAGCCAGAAAATAACGTTCAGACTTTGGAAGGCATCGAAGGTAGAAATCTAAATTGCCTATATCAGATTTAAAATTACACCATGTTCGTTTAGTAGTCATTTTTCATTACCTTATTATTATCATAAGGGCAAATGACCTAGATGGTACGCCCATTATACCACTAATCACCACACACAATAAGTCTTCATCGCCTGTGAATTTTGAAATATTTCTTTCTATCACGGTAGTTTGTAAGTTTGTCGTGTCAATTCAACAGTAGTTTTCATTATCATCCTCATCAAAAGGGCAAATGGCCTAAATGTTACGTCCATTATACTACTAAGTAACACCACAGTCTTCATGGCCTGTGATTTTAAAATGTGTATTTCCATTAGTTTGTAAGTTTGATATACCCGTTCAGTAGTAGTCGTCTTCATTATCATCCTCATCAAAAGGGCAAATGACCTAGATGTTACGTCCATTATACTACTAAACAACACCAGAGTCTACCTAGCCTGTGATTTTAAAAGTATGTATTTGCATTAATTTGTAAGGTTTATATACCCATTCAGTAGTAGTCGTCTTCATTATCATCCTCATCAAAAGGGCAAATGACCTAGATGTTACGTCCATTATACAGTACTACTAAGCAACACCACAGTCTTCATTGCCTGTGATTTATAAAATGTGTATTTCCATTAGTTTGTAAGTTTAATATACCCGTTCAGTAGTAGTAGTAGTCTTCATTGTCATCCTCATCAAAAGGGAAAATGGCCTAGATGTTACGCCCATTATACTACTAGGCAACACCACAGTCTTACTCGCCGGTAATTTAAAAATATGTATTTCTAATAGAGTGTAAGTTTATTATACCCGTTCAATAGCAGTCGTCGTCAGTATCATCTTCATCAATGACGTTGAGTGTTAAGGAGACTGAAATATTATCATCATTCCACCGGGCGAAGCCGGGTACTACTGCTAGTATTATAAATTCACAACACAGTTTTACTATCACTGGTTTCGTTTAGACACATCCATTTGAACTAATTGCAACAATCAATGAAGCTAATTGCGGTTCTGTAGTTTCATAAACATTAATAAATTCGATGAATTGGAAGTTCGATGCTAGACTACCTCAGTAAACATTAATAAACTCGAGGTTCGTGGCATAAATCTTCATTAACATGTACAACAAAATTTACATAAATACGTTTCATAAACTTGACTAACATACTGTACAAAACGATTGCTTTAACTCCAATGACACAAAAACTTTCTAATATCGGTGAACAAGCTTTCATTATAGCGTTTACACTACGCTCACATTTCTTACAATATTCCTTTCCCTTTCGACAACATAATGATAATGCACGGTATTCGTGTCACGTAGACCCATCTCTATACACCACAATCGTATATGAGAATCAGAGACCCTACTAAATAATCACAGACATGTGAGATATCTTTCTTTATTATCATTATTATTATTAGCTTATGGAGTCACACACATAAAATTATAACAAATACAAAAATACACTATGACAGTCGACAATATATACAGGTGATTTCATAAATTAAAGTCCAGATTTTTCAACCACTGCACAGCCTGATCTGAAGCCTTCAGGAACTCATCCTTGGATCCGGAGAACGCTCTTCTTTCACACTCCGTAACAATGTGATGAATTGTCTGTTCCACTTCACCAAGTTCACAAAGAGGGGAAGATTTTAAGCCCCACTTATGAAGTAATGATGCACATCCACCATTGTCAGTTCGAACCCTGTTGATAGCAACCCAAATTTTTCTTGGTAGGTCAAAGCTAGGAGGAGGATGGTTTGCATTAAATAAGGGCTGCCACTCATGGGGTAGTTTAACGTACCATTCACTTTCCCAATCTTTTGTGGCACTGAAGTTACTTAAAATGAGTTCTTGAGCTGTTTGAATGGGTCGAGACCTGGACTTCAGACGATGAAATCTTCCAATTATTTCACCTTGAATAGGAAGAGACTGGTTCGCTGTTATTTTATGGAATTCTTGGACCAAGTTCTTCATTCTTCTAAGTCTTGGAGGTTCGAGGCAACCAGGCAACCAGAATACAGGAGTGGATTTAACTGTGCCAGGAATGATTCGCATAGTCCGATTCAGAACAACATCGATCTTCCGAACATGTGAGCTATTCATCCAGACTGTAGAACAATATTCCGCTGTAGAATATACCAGCCCAATAGCTGAAGTGTGGAGCGTGGGAGCAGAAGCTCCCCAAGTAGAAACAGCGAGTTTGTGAAGAATGTTGTTCCTCGTTCTCAGTTTAGCACCACTGTCAGATGTTTACGGAACGACAAAGTTCTATCCAGAGTAACTCCAAGGTACTTAGGATGAGAGTTGTAAGGTAGAGGAGTCCCATTGAGTGACAAATTTAGGGTAGTTTTGGACTGCCTTTTATTCAAATGAAAGAAACAGGTCTCTGCTTTACTTGTACTTGGAGTAAACACCATTTTCTAAAATATGCACTCAAAATGTTCAGATCAGTGTTTATATTTCTCTTTATCTTAACCACAGATGAATGTTGAAAAGCAAGTGCTAGATCATCGGCATATGCAAACTGGCGGGAGGATGTAGCTGGTATATCCGCGTTTACAAATTAAACAACAGTGGTGAAAGCACAGATCCTTGAGGGAGCCCATTATTGAGTGCTTTCAGTTTGCTAAACGTATTATTCATTAGCACTTGTAGCTTCCTATTGGAGAACATATTGTTTAACAACTGTGTCAGTAACTTGCATCCCGTTAGTTTAAGGAATTTATATACAACTCCATCTCTCCAAACTGTATCGTATGCTGCTGCGAGGTCTACAAACACAGCTCCACTCTTCAATCGTTTTACGAAGCCTGACTCGATGTAGGTTGTCAGAGTCAGAACTTGGTCTTCACAACTTCGATGTGGTCTGAAACCCACCTGTTCAACTGGAAGATGTTGGTTACTTGAGGACTGATCCTATTATAAATGAGTCGTTCAAGTAGCTTATAACAGACACTTAATAATGCAATTGGCCTGTAACTTTCATGACGATCAGCAGGCTTTCCTGGTTTAAGGAAGGCTATAACCTTAGTACACTTGAATTCGGGGGGAAGTTTCCCAGTAAGTGCAAGGTTAGAAAAGAACTGAGGCATCCATTTCCTTGCATTCTTTCCACTATGTGTATTTCATCCATACCTGGGGCTGTTCCATTTTTCATCCCTTTTAGGGCAACCAAAAGCTCATCTTCAGTGAAAGGAGTAAAAGATGTTGACGTGCATTTCTTTTCATAAAGGACAGTTCTTGTCTGATTAACCTCTTATGATGTGCATCAGGTTTCACTTTCGACAGGCTAGCAATACGACTAGCAACTTGGTTCGGTGTAACTGCTGATTCGAGATGAGGATATGAGGCATTCTACCCAGTTTTTTCAATAGGCTCCAGGCATTTCTACTGGAATGCTTGAAGTCCATGGTCTGCATAGTATCATTCCATCTATTCTGTCTAGCTTCATCTAAATTATGAAGGAGGTCATCAGCAATATCATTTCCTCCAGTCTTCTGATATTCAGTGTAGAGCTTTTCACAAGCTTCATTCCAGCCTGGTATATATTCTTTCCTCACTCCTCTGAGAATGTGCTTCTTGGCTGTAGTAATTATGGCTTTCATAAACCTACAGTAATTATTAGCACAAGGTGGGATCCATATTTCATGATACACTCTAACAAACATCTTCTAACATACTTCATAACCTCGTGCCTTTAAACACCTTATACTTGTTCTGTTCACATTGTTTAGTTACTGTACAAACTTTCCATTCCTCCTGTAGTTACCGATTTACGATAATATTCTTCATTTATCATTATCAACCACGTTGCAATAAAATGTAAACCTTATGAGATTATAGACTGCACGTCTTTGCATTTAATAAGATTAAAACATTTCCTCCCTGTCTGACAATAATAATGAATTAATTATTCATGTAAATTCATGTGTCTAGACAGTGGTTTTATTAACATATCACACCTTGTCTTCGTCTTCGCAAATTCATGTCGTAAACATAGTTATGACTTCAGTTAACTTTTAACAATAAATTATTCCTTTCATCATCACCTTGACTTACTTGTCAACAATGTGATCTTAATTCCATTTATGTTTCTCTCGTTTTGACAATAATGACTGTAACAAAGTCATGTTTCAATACCCTCGTGTTTTACGTAAAATATACTTCTCAAAGTATTTTTTAAAATTGTTTGAACAAATTAAGTATATAAAATAACAATTGGTATTAACAAATGTATTTACATACTTCATCTATGCAATCTATCTATCTCCACATTCTATAGATGCATTCTATCAACATATATCAACTTTAATACAATATTCTGAGGCATATTTCTTATCTGCCTATTATCAATGCATTATCGACGCATTTTTTTATGCATTCCATCTGTATAAAACAGTTTCTTTAAGAATGGATAGAATTATAAAGCTTTAAATATTTATAACAAATTCAAATCATATCTCAATACGTCAAAAACGACACAAGCTGACGCAGACATTAAATTTACAATTAATTTTACCAAAAGATGACAACTCAATAACATGAGTTGTTAAAACAAAAATCCACACAAAAATATTGGTCACATCTGAAATCCCCCAACATACAACAAACTAATCGAAATTAGGACATTCTAGCATCTACCTTAGGCCCCTTTCACATTGGGCCACTCGGAACGCGCGCTTGGCTGCCAAGTCGCTCGTTCGCAAAACGCGTTAGAATATTGTTTGGGCCACTACAAACGCGCATTTCCATCCCACCAACTTCATTCCAGTTCAGCCATGGATTTAGAGGAGATAGGTGTCGTAATTGGTGCGTACCTACTTCGAAAACGAAGGAAACACCGTGGAGAACGAAGATTTTGGATTCATCCTTTATTACGCGATCGATCTAATAATAGTACATTATGCAACGAGCCTATAATGGCAATAATTAAGACACGAGTATGTTTATAAAACGAGCGTATGCGAGTTTTATAATTTCCATACGAGTGTCTTAATTACCATTATAGGCGAGTTGCATACGACTGTTTATGTTCGACGATAATTATTATAACTATTTTATGTTCGAACATAAATATCTGTCGAGATTTCGCCAGTTTTATGTACTGAACAGAGCGCATGAGACAATGAGAATGCCTTGTATTTGACCATGGCCTCCTCGATTACCCTACTATGACACTAGGCCACGCAGTGAAATTTAAATTAGAAGGCCGTGGAACTCAGCGTAGGTGCGATGCTATCAGTATCTAATTGGTAAAACAATTTTTTCTTGAGCTCTGATTTAATGGGAGAAACTGTTTCATAATGAACAAGAAGTTCCGTGACGAACTAAAGAGCCTACTTTTCTTAAAATTTAAGATTCATGCCGATGATTAATCTAAATGGATCTATCTAGAATAATGACGAAATTAAGTATGTAATATCGAAATTTCTAATTAATTCGAAATACTGTATACCTGGCATAATGTAACCTAATAGAGAACTACAGTTGGCAGCCCTGGTGACAGAGTATATTCTTAGTTCCATCTCTTAAGGCACAGAATACGAAATTTGGTTGAAGTCCAATGGATAGCATGGACGTTCCATGCAGTTAAACATTGCATCGAACAGCGCGCGTAAAATCATGTGGGCATCAATGACATACATGTATTGGTCAGAAATAATCTGAAATAATATAATCTATTGTTGTGTCAATTGAGAATGAAATCCATTAGTTAGTAGAGAAGTTACATGCATTTTAAAATTGGACCTATCAGCAGGCTTAGAATCATGTTGGCAGCACTGGCGTAGGCCTATATTAGTTACTCCAAATTAATCTAGAATGCCAGGTACTATACGTGCGCAAAGTTTAGAGCTATTGGCTTGGATACTTTCTGATATATTGATATTAGGGTAACAAAAATAGAGTCAGTATTTATTAACAGTTGGCAGCCCTGGTTGCTCCTAAATATATGCATAGTCATATCTGTTATGGTACACATAACACACACGAAATTTGGTTGAAATCCAAATGATTGTATAGTAGTTACGTGTATATAAAGTTGGACCTCTCAGCAGGCTTAGAATCATGTTGGTAGCACTGACGTATATAAGTTACTCCAAATTAATATAGAATGTCAGGTACTATGCGTGTGCATAGTTTAAAGCTGTCTGCTTGCATACTTTCTGATATATTGGTATTTGGATAAAAACAATAGGGAGTTCATTTATTTACAGTTGGCAGCCCTGGTGGCTCTTAAGAATATGCTCATTCATATCTGTGTATGTACACATAGTACATACGAAATTTGGTTGAATTCCAATTGATAGTGTAGAAGTTATATGCATTTAAAAATTGGACCTATCAACAAGCTTATAATCATTTTGGCAACACTGCCATGTATGGTCTCCTGGAAATTTAACTGCAATATTATTATCTATACATGTGCCAATTTTGAAATAGCTCCCATTCATACCTTCCAAGATATCCAACATGGAGCTCAAATTTCAATTGCGATTTTTCAGCTGCTGGTAGCACTGACACCATTTTCAAATATGGCCGTGAGATATTCAGGTATAGATCTTTACCCCTACCAAATTTTGTTTCGATTGCTCCAACCGTTTAGGAGTTGATAGGGGGGGACACACACACAGCCAGCCAGACAGAAGGACAGACAGACAGACAGACAGAAGGACAGACAGACAGACACATATTTGCCCTATCTCATAAGTCTACTTTTTCCTCATTTTTGCAAAATGTGAAAAGTAGGCTAAAAATCGTTGTATAATGAGCCACATTATAGTACAGTTTTCTGACATATAATAGTCAGGGTCGAACAAAGAGGATTATTTTACACTTTATATCATGATCTACGTCAAAATCCGGACACGTTTTTCCTTTTCCTTTGCATGAGCATTGGTACGTTTGATGAACTCTTGCAGTGTTTGAAAGAAAATATCACTGGAGTTGGTTCCCCAATGAGGGAAAGCATATCGGCAGAAGAAAAGAGTTAATTGTGACGTTAAGGTAAGTTAATGATAACAGATTTATTGTAATAAATATCTTTATTCATCACAACACATTGTAGCTGTTAAATGAAGCAAGAAAGTGGTTCAAAACACAGAATAAAACAAAGTTATGTTAATATCAATAGATGCTATAATAGGCTATAATTGCTTGAAAAGTAAATATATACTGAATTTGTAAAAATGACATATTACAAATGCACGAAAAAACGAAGAGTAAAAGATACTCCACATAATATATTATGTGTAAATGTCATGAGGCTGGAAAATTCTCAAGTAGCATATACTCTGTATGAGAGAAGTTTTCTTGTAAAAGTTACAGTTTAAAATTTCATTTACAAAGTGTTCAGAATTAGGCGAGTCAATGAAGTAAATCTGCATTGGTCCGTACAACAAGAATTTTGCCTGTGTTTTCAGTTTTGAATGATTTTCTTAGATCAGTCAATAAAAGTTTCAATGACGAGAACGATCCCACTAAAGGCAAAAAACCTGCGGTTTTATTATTCGCACCAGATGGGCTTTTCAATAATTATTTCTGTTTTCGAAACTTAAGGATGGTCAGGGCCTGAATTCGGGAGGGGGAGGGGGGGGGGAATTGAAGAAAAATAGACTATTTAGACGAAAACCACAAGAATATGCATTTATATGTTTCTATTCTGAAAATCGCGGTTTTATGCATTTATATGCTCGATACATTTCAATTCTGTTGGTCCCAGAGAGGTGAAAATACCATTGAAAGGCTTCTTTCAATGTGTACTATTCAGGGGAAAAAACATGCAAATATGCTCGAATCCGAGCCCGAGCACGAAAAGTTGGTTGAAGGAGCATATTGTGCTGATTTCCAGTGTTAGGAAGGTGGGAGTAATGAGTAATAGAAATTGCAGGTACACTCCTACACGCTTCGTCTATGACCTTCATTTTGAGTTCCAACCAACACTTTCTCTTCAAATCTCTGTCTGCATATTCCTTTGAAGATAGGAATTCTAAACTGCGCTTTTAAAATAACCTTTCTGTGTCAAAATTTATCTGAGCGGTCATAGTTCTTCTTCGTCGGACAGCACTTCCTCAACACAAGTGGCCGGCAGAAAACGCGCCAATGTGAAGGCGCCAATTACTCACAATGCACTGGGCTGGTGGCGCGTTCAGCGCGAACGAAAATCGCAACCTCGGTCCACTGTAGACACGAACGCGTTTGCCGGCGAACGCGCCACACAGTGTGAATAGTTCCCCCTAGTTGCGTTCGGAGTGGCCCAATGTGAAAGGGGCCTTTAAAACGCTGTGGTGGACTGGAGAAACCTGAGATGTCATCAGAGATAAGCCACTGCATTCCGAACGGCGCGTGTCTGACACACTCCTGTGTATTGGAACTCGGGCAAGCGGTAAGCTGTCTGCTGTGTGGCCGCCCGCCTCTACATGGACTTCGTTCTCTGCAACTGCGTGGCTCAGCTGGTTTTCATTCTTCTCGGCAATCCTGCCTGGTCTCGCTTTCATCTCCAAGCTAGATATCTTTGTGGAATCCCCACTTCTGACGGACCCTCTATCGTAAGTCGTATAGTTGTAGATAGAAAGTTTGTGCTCTGTATTTCCATAGTTGGTAGTGAAAATATGTGTAGCTTTATTGCTGGAAACTTCAGACTACTGCAAATTGTATTGCAGTTATTTGCTGTAGGAATCATGTTGTCTGGACCAACTCTGAATTCCACAGAAGTAATGTAGACTAACCTCCCTTCGTGGTGGTTTAGTGATTAATCACGACTTCAAAAGTAACTTCAATGTGATATCTTCCCCCCCCTGACCTGGGTTCTTTACCATCTCGTAATAATGCGTAATATTCCGGTAAAAATTATTACTGTTTAGCATACGCTTCGTTGTATGACTACCCTTTACAAGTGTAGTAGTATTTGTTGAAATATTGATAATGTTTCTTGTAGAACATTTTAACGTAATTCGAAGCTTTCAGTTATAATGCTAATTCAGTATATTCTCTGCTCGGGCAATATCTCTATATGTTCTCGGAGATTGCCGACTCTCCTCCCGTCAAGTCTTATATCTTCAGTTCACTTCTATGTGTAGCTGCGACCTTGTATTCAGCAGACGTTTACTGCAGGTCCTTACTCGGCTTGTCGATATCATTGCAATGAATTCACGTCGCTCCGCATCTACTCTCCTGAGTTCTGACAATAGTGGGGGATAGCCTCCAACGCTATTAATTCCTCTTATTTATTCATATCTCCTCTCGTAGTAATAAATGTTAAATTCTAATTCGATAGAACAATTTCATTTCTTAATCTCGTAATTGTTATGTGCTCAAATTGTTTATAATCTTCCGAATAAAATATAGTAATATTTAATCTTTTATTTACTTAAATTTAGCTGATTGGTTGTTGAGTTGTCATGCAAATTTCATTATTCTAGCCTTCCACTAGAGGGTCGTGTGCCAAATATCTCTTTTCTCTGTCTTACAAAAAGTGTCGCTTGCAAGTCCTTTGTCACTGGGAATTCGGTGTGCAAAACCAGTCTTCACGCTTTAACTTGAAGCTTTGTTCAGAATCCAATGTCTATAAATTAGATTCTCTCTTTGCTAAAATATCATTCACTCAATATTTTCCAATCTTTTTTCTCAAAAATGCTTGAAATTTCCCATGCAACATATCATTGTTATTCTTTCACCTTCTAGAATACTAATATGAATAAAATATTGTTCCAACTACTGTTTTCATTTCTTGCAATAAAATCTTCACACACGTCTGTTCGATCCTTGCCTCATGCAAATGCATGACTGATAGAAAATTCGAGTTCATTACTAATAACATGGTATTCAAAAATTTCCTCAATTAAGTTTAATGTGTCATGAGCTGTATGCGCGGTGGCCGAGTCTTGCTGAATATAGCCATTTCGAGAGTTAGTGTCAGTCAGTTCGTCAAAAATTGGTTTGAGTATATTATCCATGTACCTTTGTGCATTAATTGTGCCTTGAAAAAGGATAGGCCCTATAATAATGTATCCATTCACTGCGCACCATACTCCGACCGATTCGTTATGTAGAGGAATTTCGTTTATGCGATGGGGGGTTTCTATACTCCAATATCTGTTATCTGCGTCGTCGAACCATACCCGTGTAAATGGAACCAAGCTTCGTCCGAGAAAAATATTAACATATCCGGAGAGAAATAGCCTCAATTACTAAAAAAGAACATATGCGTGTGAATCGGAGTTTCCTAAGACGATTCCGGAATTGTGTGGATGCAGGAGGAGAACATTTAGAACATCTCCTGTCATAAGGTAGTAGCAGCTTTTTTAAAATTAATTTTAATTGTTATCCCACGTCATGCACGGATAACTTTAGCCAAGTGCTATGTTATGCCGAGCGGGTAGTGATGAGTCAACGGGAGACAGATAAGCTGGGCGCGCCGGCTTGCCGGCCGAGTCGTGAGAGAGACTCACTGTATTATGATTCGGTTTGTACATGTAGACAGACAACTATTAAGGGTTGTGTTACCCACTAAAGGTGGAGTAATAAGAAGAAGAAAGGAGCAGAGGAATATTAAATATTGTGAGGGGCCTCTTCCTCATGAAGGTAGTTGTGGATACTGAACAAGAGATGCAGGTAATGGAAGGTTGCTTACATGTAGACAAAGAAGCATTTATAGTTTTAATTGCCAGTGAACATCTAGTAAGAAGAAGGATAGAAAGAGACGTTTGAGAAAACGCAAGAAGACAAGAAAGGAGCAGAGATACAGTATGTTTTGGAGTGGAATTGATTCTTATTTCTTTGCGTGTTTAATGTTATCTCGACCCCGACAATTACAAGTAAGAACATAATGTAGTTACATTGATTGCTAACGTGGGGCATGTTGTTGTTGCTTGACCCCGACCATTACTACTATTTAAATGTGTTACATTTATTTTTGATTTATAACCAGTTAGCCTAAAGAATTAGTTCCGTTGTTTGTTTGAAAAGCTTTATAATACTAGCATAAAATCCATAGCTCAAGTCTTACCTGTCAGGGTCCTTTGGAAACTCGGGTGTCGTGTTGTTATTTGAACAGTCTACATTAACAGAATGACTTCCCGGTCGCTCAACACGAATACACCCAATTAAATTGGGCGAGGAGTGACAATTAATGTTGCTGTTGTGTCATTGTGTAATTCATGATGCAATAATTATTTATACAATTAATCAAACGCTTCTCATACAACCTCCCCCCCCCCCCCTTTATGTGCGAAGTGTTATAAGTGTATAAACAAATCATGTATTTTACGAGGATTGGGGTAAAAGTATGGCAACTATTTTTTTTATCACGAAGATACCAGTCTGGTTGGAAAATGTGACATATATAGACGAAAGGACAAGGTGTTAACTACATGTGTATATATATAAATTATATAAATTAATTTAAAAATAATAATAATAATAATTACATTTATTCCATTTACCAACTACACGGCCGAACTCCCCCTGGGTTCTTGACATGGCAACATTGTATGACATGCGTGTCGTAATGTTTGTCGCCTTTCAAAAATCACTTAGCACGGCCAAGAGCGAACCTGCAAGCATGGGGTTGGTAGTCCGACACGATAACCACTCACCCACCATGGCAAGCTATCAATCAATAATTACCTAATAAAATTAATAATAATTATAATTAATATTCCATTTAGCAACTACACGGCCATTGCGACGAAACTTGGGTGAGGTGTTCTGTACACTTCAGGTAAGGATTCTGGCTGAGTAAATCCACTTAACAATAGGTAGTGCAAGAGTAGATTCATCAAATGAGCGACGACGGACGAAGCGTTTCAAAAAAGTCCAGTATGCGTTCACATACCATTCGTCTGATAGCGATGCAACTGGGTGAGAGGTTGTGTACACAACAGGCAAGGTTTCTGGCATAGTAAATCCATGTTATAATAGGTAGCGCACGAGTAGATTCAACAAATGAGCAACGACGCGCGATGCGTTTCAAAAAAGTCCCGTATGCGTTCATATACTATTCGTCTGATAGCGATGAAACTTGGGTGAGAAGTTGTACACACTTCAGGGAAAGTTTCAGGCTTAGTAAATCCATTTTACAATAAGTAGCGCACAGGTAGATTCAACAAATGAGTGAAGACGCGCGAAGCGATTAAAAAAGTCCCGTATGCGTTCATATACCATTCGTCCGATAGCGATGAATCTTGGGTGAGATGTTGTGAACACTTCAGGGAAGGTTTCTGGCTTAGTGAATCCACTTCACAATAGGTATTGCACAAGGAGATTCACCAAATGTGCGACGGCACGCGAATCGTTTAAACAAAGTCCCGTATGCGTTCATTTACCATTTATCCGATTGCTATGAAACTTTGGTGAATTGTTGTGCACACTCCAGGAAAGGTTTCTGACTTAGTAAATCCTTTTTACAATAGGTAGCGCACGAGTACATTTAACAAATGAGTAACGGCGCACGTAGCGTTTAAAAATGTTCCTTATGCGTTCATTTACCTTTCATGCGATTTCAATGAAATTTGGTGAAATGTTGTTTCCACTCCCGCGAAGATTTCTGATTTAGGAAATCCATTTTACAATATGGTAGCACACGAGTAGATTCAAGTAATGAGCGACAGCGCGTGAATCGTTTCATCCAAGTCCCGTAAGCGTTCATATAGCATTCATCCGATTGTGATAAAACTTTGGTGAGTTGAGTACAGTCCTGCGAAGGTGTATGAATTAGTAAATCCGTTTTTCAAAGGGTGGCGCACAAGAAGATTCAACAAATGAGTGAAGGCGCGTGAATCGTTTATTCAAAATCCCGTATGCGTTCATATGCCATTCATTTTGATTGCGAAGAAACTTTGGTGAGTTGTTGAGCACGCTCCCATGATTTTTTAATATAGTAAATCAATTTTACAATAGTTTAGAGGTGGTTAACAGAGAAAGAAAAAATATTGGGAATCCCAAAACACGTCAACAAATAAAGTTACAACGCCAACACTTTCTTTGATTGGCATTGCAACGCATGCCGGGTACAGCTAGTACTATATATATGTCTTATCTTATATTCTTATATAAAAAGGAATGTCTGTGTGTTCGTCTTTTATGCGTTCATAAACCATTCATCCGATTGCGATCAAATTTAGGTGAGTTGTTGTAAACACTTCCGGTAGGTTTATAGGCATAGTTAATCCATTTCAAAATAGACAGCGCGCGAGCAGTTTAAACAAATGCGTAATGGCGAAGCGTTCATATACAATTCATCCGATTGCGAAAAATTTTGGTGAGTTGTAGTGCACAGTCCCGGAAAAGTTATAGGCGTAGTAAATCCAATTTACAATAGATGGCGCGCGAATAGCTTCAACAAAATTGCGTGCGTTTGTTTCCAGAAAGTCCCACATGCGGTCATATGCCAGTCATCCCATTGCGATGAAACTTGGGTGAGATGTTCTGTACACTTCAGGTAATGTTTCTGGCTAAGTAAATCCATTTAACAATAGGTAGCGCACGAGTAGATTCAACAAATGAACGACGACGGGCGAAGCGTTTCAACAAAGTCCCGTATGCGATCATATACTATTCGTCTGATAGCGATGAAACTTGGGTGAGATGTTGTGTACTCTTAGTAAATCCATTTTACAATTGGTAGCAAACGGGTAGATTTAACAAATAAGCGACAGCACGTGAATCGTTTCATTAAAGACCCGTATGCGATCATATACCATTCATCCGAGTGTGATAAAACTTTGGAGAGCTGAGTACAGTCCTGCGAAGGTTAATGCATTAGTAAGTCCGTTTTTCCATGGGAGGCGCACAAGAAGATTCAACACATGAGTGACGGCGCGAATCGATTAAACAAAATCTTGTATGCGTTCATATGCCATTCATCCGATTGCGATGAAACGTTGATGAGTTGTTGTGTACACGCCAGGAAAGGTTTTCGAGTTAGTAAATCCATTTTACAATAGGTAGCGTACGAGTATATTCAACAAATGGGTGACGGCGCTCTAATCGTTTCAGCAATCCCGTATGCGTTCATATACCGTTCATTTCATTGCGATGTACCTTTCGTGAGTTGTTGATCACGCTCCCGTGAATGTTTCTGAGATAGTAAATTATTTTTAATAGTTTAGAGGTAGTTAACGGAAAAAGAAGAAAATATTGGGAATCCAAAAGCTCTGCAACTAAGAAAGTCAAAACCTCAACACTTTCTTTGATTGGCATTGCAACGCATGCCGGGTACAGCTAGTTATAATATAATATATAATATAAATTTATATAATTTTAATTATTTTAAAAAATAAATTAATTCGATTTTAGATTATAGATTTTAGATTTTGTGAAAAAGAACAACCTATAAGGTCACTGACCTAAGATTTTTCTTTATTTTTTAAACAATATTGCGAAAGTAGGCTATATGTTTAAACTAAAAAAAATCCTAAGAAGTCATATGTTAACTCATACACCTACCTCTATACGAAAATATTGTATTTTTCAATTTTTCAAAAAAAAATTATATTGGGAAAGTAGGCTATATGTTTGAACTGGAAATCCTAAAAAGTCATATCTTAACTCATACACCTACCTCTATATCATTTTGAGTCCAAAAATAGTGTATTTGTCAATTTTTCAAAAAATATTGGGGAAAGTTTAAACTAAAGATCCTAAAAAGTCATATCTTAACTCATACACCTACCTCTATACCATTTTCAGACCAAAAAATGTGTATTTTTCAATTTTTTCCCAAAAAATATTGGGAAAGTAGGCTATATGTTTAAACTAAAAATCCTAGAAAGTCATATGTTAACTCATACACCTACCTCTATACCACTCTCAGTCCAAAAACAGTGTATTTTTCAAATTTTTCCAAAAAATATTGGGAAAGCAGGCTATATGTTTAAACTAAAAATCCTAAAAAGTCATATCTTATTCGAAAAATAGTGTATTTTTTCAATTTTTCTAAAAAGTATTTTCAAAATGGGTTATTTTTTGGAAACTAACAATTTTACAAAAATGTTTGACATAAATCAATGGTCCACAACCCCTCTACCTGTAAACCAAGTCCCAGGGCTGAAGGACAAACACCAAAACAGTTCAATTTTGAAAGTAGGCGATAATTCCAAAATAAGGAATTTTACCAAATTATTTGTTTGACATAAATTCATGGTCGTTACCCCCCTCTACCCCATGCTCAAGATGGTCGACACACTCTGAGACTGTGGATGACGTCACAGGGAGAGTTTGCTCGTGTCGTTACTAAATGGAATATTTATTTTTATTATTAGGTAATTATGGATTGTTCATGTACAATCAAGACCTGCCTTATATTGTCCACTTTTTGGTGTAGTGGCTAGCATTCTTGGCTGTTTCTGCGAGGTTTGGGTTCGATTCCTGGCTCTGTCAAGAAATTTAATTCTGGTCTCAGGACTGGGACGGGTACACTCAGCCTTGTGAGACAAAACTGAGAAGAGACGGGTTTAATTCCTTCCTCACCCATTCTGGAAGTATTTTTCTGTGGTTTATCACTGCTACTCCAGGCAAATGTTGTGATATATCTTATCTGACCTTGAACGCCTCTTTTCCAATCCTCATTTGAATTACATGTATTGTACACACACACTAATACAGCCATTACCATAACAAAGGTCATTAGACAGCTTTAACATACACCCAAGTACACGGGGCTAAATGATCATGATGTCAAAGTCCCTCCCCCCTCCTCAAATGAAAACAAAAACAAAAACAACATGTCAACCTTGTAGTGTAGTGGCTAGCAATCTTGGCTGTTACTGTGGAAGCCTTCCTTCGGAGGGGAAGTAAAGCCGGCGGTCCCATGTCATAGATTTATGGCATGTTAAAGAACCTTCCGCTAATTGCACTTGTGTGAAGCTAAATTGGATAGGTTAAGAATGTAAACAACGCTCTTAGGTTTCTACGTTCGTTGCCAAGAGCCGACTGCGCTGGCGTCTAGTAGCTAAGTTCTGAACTTGGCCTAGTAGTCATTGACGGTAGCGCTTGGCGGCAAAAGTAGGAACTATTTGAAAAATTCTAAGTTGCAGTACTTAAATTAAAAACAGATAACACACACTAATACAGTCATCACAATTAACACCAGTTATCAGACAGATTCTACACACACCCAAAGTACACGGGGCTACATGACCGCGTTGTCGCAGCCCCTAAACTTAAGAACCAACCACCAATCAACCAACTGTGGAAGCCCGGGTTCGAGTCCTGCCTCTGTCAAGAAATTAAATTCTGGGCTGAGGGTTGGAACGGGGTACACTCAGCCTTGTGAGGGAAAATCTGAGAGGGCCGCCGTGGATGGTGGTTACAGACGGTGCTGAGCAGTTAAGATAGCGAGAGAGTAGCTGAGTGCTAGTATCTTTATTCGGTCAACCAAAAACGATTGTCCCTTTTGTCTAATCCCTTTGGACTGACCCCTTTTGACTGATCCCTTTTGATTGATAGCTATTAAGAGACGAAACGATTAGCTCAGGACAGCGAGACATGGAGAGCTGTGTTAAACCAGTCGAAGACTGATGAGCTAAACACACATTACACGCACGGCGATATATATGTAAAAATGATTACAATGTACAGTATGCCTTGCCCCGACCTGGCTTAGTAAGAATATACCGTAGCTTGCAATAAGTGTCACGTTACACTTCCGCCAAAGCAACAGCTAGCTCAACTGTGAGTGTGCGTATGTCTGAGATTTATCTCTGGGTTAGACTTTTACCTCAGCCATTCTGGAAGTAGTTTTCTGTGATTTTCCACTTTTACTCTATGCAAATACTGGAATATATCTTAACTAAAGGCCTCGGCCGCCTCTTTTCAATCCTCATTTGAATTATAAATACACACACTAATACAGTCAACATAATCATACAGGGTATTAGACAAAATTCCACATTCACCAAGTACACGGGGGCTATATGACCACAATATCAAAGTCCCCTCAAATGAGACAAAAGCAACTAATGAAATATTAATGTCCGCCTCGTAGTGTAGTGGTTAGTAATCTTGAATGCCACCGCCAGGCTTGGAATTAATTCATGGCTTTGCCAAGAAATTTAATTCAGGTCTGAGTGCTGGAACGGTGATACACTCAGTCTTGTGTGAAAAGAAGAGGGTATGATTCCCACTTCAGTTACCCAGAAGTGGCTTTAGTGGTTTCCACTTGTACTTCAGGTGAATGCTGGAATGGTTCCTAAATTAAGGCCACGGCAGCCTCCTTTCCAATCCTCATTTGAATTACAAGTACACACACTCTTACTGTCTTTATCTTAGCACAGGCTATTAATTTTTTTAGCATATTCTAACAAAACACAAGAGATAGGTTGGTAGAACACACACTAGGAAACCCAGGAATAGCAAGCTTAGTTATGTAAGGAAGGGTTGAGGACAAGATCTGTAGAGGTAGACAAAGGTTGAAATATGTTAAACAGATTGCTTTAATGTAGGGGTATGGTAGCTATGTAGAGATGAAACGATTAGCTCAGGGTAGGGAGTATGGAGAACTGCATTAAAACTTTCAAAGACTAAAGACTTAAACAGTATAGAATTTTTTTTACACTCACCTGTATCAGAATTCGCTTATCCATGGAAGTAAACTTTAGCTTGTTAGCAAAACCATCAATATTAGGAAAGGCAATGCCTAGAGAACCAAATTTTAACATGTAAGTGACTAACGGCAGAAGATGTAAAAACATTTGTATTCAACACACGGGGGTCCCCCACACAAATACAGCTTAACCTGATTGCACTTATATAAATGAATGAAATATTTTGTTAACAAGCCTGGAACCCTTATATGACTGAACTGCTACGCTGTCTCTATCATGTTCACTTGCACTGATGATGACTTGCTGTAATTTAATCTGTTTCCGCTTCTATACAATCTCTTACATTGACCTTTAGTAGCAGAAAGTAAGATACAAGAGAGAAAAATGAATCACATTATACGGAATTTGGTTATCAGTTTAGCAGGTCCTGTGGTGTAGGAGTAGCGCATTAGCCTCTTACCCGGAGGCCTCCGGGTTTGATTCCCGGCTTTCTCAGGGGATTTTAGAAACTGACGTGTGGGCTGGAACGGGATGCACTCAGCCTCGTGAGGCAAAACAGGGAGGAGGTGGGTTTAGTTCACACATAAACCAACATGGACGGGTTTTTCGATGGTTTCACACTTTTAAGCTAAACAAATACTTGTTATTTCTATGGCAACACTAGCTCTATCACAAAACTGACCTAATGTATTGTTACTGGGCGTGTGGGCAGGAAAGGGATGCACTCAGCCTCGTGAGGGAAAAACAGGGAAGAGGTGGGTTTAGTTTACACATTAACCAACATGGACAGGTTTCCCATTGGTTTCACACTTTAAAGCTAGACAAATACTTGTTGTTATTCCTATGGCAACACTAGCTCTATCACAAAACTGACCTTATATAGTATTTCTGGACGTGTGGCCTGGAACAGGATGCACTCAACCTCGTGAGGCAAAACAGGGGAGAGGTGGGTTTAGTTCAGACATTAACCAACAAGGACGAGTTTTTCGTTGGTTTAACACTTTTAAGCTAGACAAATACTTGTTGTTATTTCTATGGCAACACTAGCTCTATCACAAAACTGATCTAATGTATTATTACTGGACGTGTGGGCTGGAACGGGATGCACTCAGCCTCGTGAGGCAAAAACAGGGAAGAGGTGGGTTTAGCTCACACATTAACCAACAAGGACGAGTTTTTCGTTGGTTTCACACTTATACGCTAGACAAATACGTGTTGTTATTCCTATGGCTCTATCACAAAATTGACCTATTGTATTATTACTGGACGTGTGGGCTGGAACGGGGATGCACTCAGCCTCGTGAGGCAAAACAGGGGAGAGGTGGGTTTAGTTCACACATTAACCAACAAGGACGAGTTTTTCGTTGGTTTCACACTTATACGCTAGACAAATACTTGTTGTTATTCCTATGGATCTATCACAAAACTGACCTAACGTATTATTACTGGACGTGTGGGCTGGAACGGGGTGCACTCAGCCTCGTGAGGGTAAAACAGGGAAGAAGTGAGTTTAGTTCACACATTAACCAACATGTACAGGTTTTTCGTTGGTTTCACACTTTTACTCTAGACAAATACTTGTTGTTATTCCTATGGCAACACTAGCTCTAACATAAAACTAACCTGATATATTATTACTGGACGTGTGGGCTGGAACGGGATGCGCTCAGCCTCGTGAGGCAAAAGCAGGGAAGAGGTGGGTTTAGCTCACACATTAACCAACAAGGACGAGTTTTTCGTTCGTTTCACACTTATACGCTAGACAAATACTTGTTGTTATTCCTATGGCAACACTAGCTCTGACATAAAAACGACCTAATATATTATTACTGGACGTGTGGGCTGGAACGGGATGCACTCAGCCTCGTGAGGCAAAAACAGGGAAGAGGTGGGTTTTGCTCACACATTAACCAACAAGGACGAGTTTTTCGTTGGTTTCACACTTTTACTCTATTCAAATACTTGTTGTTATTCCTATGGCAACACTAGCTCTGACATAAAAACGACCTAATATATTATTACTGGACGTGTGGGCTGGAACGGGATGCACTCAGCCTCGTGAGGCAAAAACAGGGAAGAGGTGGGTTTAGCTCAAACATTAACCAACAAGGACGAGTTTTTCGTTGGTTTCACACTTTCACTCTATTCAAATACTTGTTGTTATTTCTATGGCAAAACTAGCTCTATCACAAAATTGATCTTATGTATTATTACTGGACGTGTGGGCTGGAATGGGATGCACTCAGCCTCGTGAGGCAAAAACAGGGAAGAAGTGGGTTTAGCTCACAAATTAACCAACAACGACGAGTTTTTCGTTGGTTTCACACTTATACGCAAGACAAATACGTGTTGTTATTCCTATGGCAACACTAGCTCTGACATAAAAACGACCTAATATATTATTACTGGACGTGTGGGCTGGAACGGGATGCACTCAGCCTCGTGAGGCAAAAACAGGGAAGAGGTGGGTTTAGCTCACACATTAACCTACAAGGACGAGTTTTTCGTTGGTTTCACACTTTTACTCTATTCAAATACTTGTTGTTATTTCTATGGCAAAACTAGCTCTATCACAAAATTGATCTTATGTAATATTACTGGACGTGTGGGCTGGAATGGGATGCACTCAGCCTCGTGAGGCAAAAACAGGGGAGAGGTGGGTTTAGTTCACACATTAACCAACATGGACGGGTTTTCAGTTGGTTTCACACTTATACGCAAGACAAATACTTGTTGTTAGTCCTATGGCAACACTAGCTCTATCACAAAACTGTCAAATGTATTATTACTGGACGTGTGGGCTGGAACAGCATGCACTCAGCCTCGTGTGGCAAAACAGAGGAGAGGTGGGTTTAGGTCAAACATTAACCAACATGGACGGGTTATAGTTGGTTTCACACTTTTTCGCTAGGCAAATACTTGATGTTATTTCTATGGCAACACTAGCTCTATCACAAAACTGACCTAATGTATTATTACTGGACGTGTGGGCTGGAACGGGATGCACTCAGCCTCGTGAGGCAAAAACAGGGAAGAGGTGGGTTTTGCTCACACATTAACCAACAAGGACGAGTTTTTCGTTGGTTTCACACTTTTACTCTATTCAAATACTTGTTGTTATTCCTATGGCAACACTAGCTCTGACATAAAAACGACCTAATATATTATTACTGGACGTGTTGGCTGGAACGGGATGCACTCAGCCTCGTGAGGCAAAAACAGGGAAGAGGTGGGTTTAGCTCAAACATTAACCAACAAGGACGAGTTTTTCGTTGGTTTCACACTTTTACTCTATTCAAATACTTGTTGTTATTTCTATGGCAAAACTAGCTCTATCACAAAATTGATCTTATATATAATTACTGGACGTGTGGGCTGGAATGGGATGCACTCAGCCTCGTGAGGCAAAAACAGGGAAGAGGTGGGTTTAGCTCAAACATTAACCAACAAGGACGAGTTTTTCGTTGGTTTCACACTTTTACTCTATTCAAATACTTGTTGTTATTTCTATGGCAAAACTAGCTCTATCACAAAACTGACCTAATGTATTATTACTGGACGTGTGGGCTGGAACGGGGATGCACTCAGCCTCGTAAGGCAAAAACAGGGAAGAGGTGGGTTTAGTTCACACATTAACCAACATGTACAGGTTTTTCGTTGGTTTCAAACTTTTACTCTAGACAAATACTTGTTGTTATTCCTATGGCAACACTAGCTCTAACATAAAACTGACCTGATATATTATTACTGGACGTGTGGGCTGGAACGGGATGCGCTCAGCCTAGTGAGGCAAAAACAGGGAAGAGGTGGGTTTAGTTCACACATAAACCAACATGGACGGGTTTTTCGATGGTTTCACACTTTTAAGCTAGACAAATACTTGTTATTTCTATGGCAACACTAGCTCTCACAAAACTGACCTAATGTATTGTTACTGGGCGTGTGGGCTGGAAAGGGATGCACTCAGCCTCGTGAGGGAAAAACAGGGAAGAGTTGGGTTTAGTTTACACATTAACCAACATGGACAGGTTTCTCATTGGTTTCACACTTTAAAGCTAGACAAATACTTGTTGTTATTCCTATGGCAACACTAGCTCTATCACAGAACTGACCTTATATAGTATTTCTGGACGTGTGGCCTGGAACAGGATGCACTCAAACTCGTGAGGCAAAACAGGGGAGAGGTGGGTTTAGTTCAGACATTAACCAACAAGGACGAGTTTTTCGTTGGTTTCACACTTTTAAGCTAGACAAATACTTGTTGTTATTTCTATGGCAACACTAGCTCTATCACAAAACTGATCTAATGTATTATTACTGGACGTGTGGGCTGGAACGGGATGCACTCAGCCTCGTGAGGCAAAAACAGGGAAGAGGTGGGTTTAGCTCACACATTAACCAACAAGGACGAGTTTTTCGTTGGTTTCACACTTATACGCTAGACAAAAACGTGTTGTTATTCCTATGGCTCTATCATAAAACTGACCTAATGTATTATTACTGGACGTGTGGGCTGGAACGGGGATGCACTCAGCCTCGTGAGGCAAAACAGGGGAGAGTTGGGTTTAGTTCACACATTAACCAACAAGGACGAGTTTTTCGTTGGTTACACACTTATACGCTAGACAAATACTTGTTGTTATTCCTATGGATCTATCACAAAACTGACCTAATGTATTATTACTGGACGTGTGGGCTGGAACGGGGTGCACTCAGCCTCGTGTGGGTAAAACAGGGAAGAAGTGGGTTTAGTTCACACATTAACCAACATGTACAGGTTTTTCGTTGGTTTCACACTTTTACTCTAGACAAATACTTGTTGTTATTCCTATGGCAACACTAGCTCTAATATAAAACTGGCCTGATATATTATTACTGGACGTGTGGGCTGGGACGGGATGCGCTCAGCCTCGTGAGGCAAAAGCAGGGAAGAGGTGGGTTTAGCTCACACATTAACCAACAAGGACGAGTTTTTCGTTGGTTTCACACTTATACGCTAGACAAATACTTGTTGTTATTCCTATGGCAACACAGGCTCTGACATTAAAACGACCTAATATATTATTACTGGACGTGTGGGCTGGAACGGGAAGCACTCAGCCTCGTGAGGCAAAAACAGGGAAGAGGTGGGTTTAGCTCGCACATTAACCAACAAGGACGAGTTTTTCGTTGGTTTCACACTTTTACTCTATTCAAATACTTGTTGTTATTCCTATGGCAACACTAGCTCTGACATAAAAACGACCTAATATATTATTACTGGACGTGTGGGCTGGAACGGGATGCACTCAGCCTCGTGAGGCAAAAACAGGGAAGAGGTGGGTTTAGCTCAAACATTAACCAACAAGGACGAGTTTTTCGTTGGTTTCACACTTTTACTCTATTCAAATACTTGTTGTTATTTCTATGGCAAAACTAGCTCTATCACAAAATTGATCTTATGTATTATTACTGGACGTGTGGGCTGGAATGGGATGCACTCAGCCTCGTGAGGCAAAACAGGGAAGAAGTGGGTTTAGTTCACACATTAACCAACATGGACGGGTTTTCAGTTAGTTTCACACTTATACGCAAGACAAATACTTGTTGTTATTCCTATGGCAACACTAGCTCTGACATAAAAACGACCTAATATATTATTACTGGACGTGTTGGCTGGAACGGGATGCACTCAGCCTCGTGAGGCAAAAACAGGGAAGAGGTGGGTTTAGCTCACACATTAACCAACAAGGACGAGTTTTTCGTTGGTTTCACACTTTTACTCTATTCAAATACTTGTTGTTATTTCTATGGCAAAACTAGCTCTATCACAAAATTGATCTTATATATTATTACTGGACGTGTGGGCTGGAATGGGATGCACTCAGCCTCGTGAGGCAAAAACAGGGGAGAGGTGGGTTTAGTTCACACATTAACCAACATGGACG
This sequence comes from Meconema thalassinum, assembly GCA_946902985.2. Taxonomy (NCBI): domain Eukaryota; kingdom Metazoa; phylum Arthropoda; class Insecta; order Orthoptera; family Tettigoniidae; genus Meconema; species Meconema thalassinum. The sequence goes on from OX336395.1 coordinate 244,273,513, forward strand.
GGTTTTCAGTTGGTTTCACACTTATACGCAAGACAAATACTTGTTGTTAGTCCTATGGCAACACTAGCTCTATCACAAAACTGTCTAATGTATTATTACTGGACGTGTGGGCTGGAACAGCATGCACTCAGCCTCGTGTGGCAAAACAGAGGAGAGGTGGGTTTAGTTCAAACATTAACCAACATGGACGGGTTTTAGTTGGTTTCACACTTTTTCGCTAGGCAAATACTTGTTGTTATTTCTATGGCAACACTAGCTCTATCACAAAACTGACCTAATGTATTATTACTGAACGTGTGGGCTGGAACGGGATGCACTCAGCCTCGTAAGGCAAAAACCGGGAAGAGGTGGGTTTAGTTCACACATTAACCAACATGTACAGGTTTTTCGTTGGTTTCAAACTTTTACTCTAGACAAATACTTGTTGTTATTCCTATGGCAACACTAGCTCTGTCATAAAAACGACCTAATATATTATTACTGGACGTGTGGGCTGGAACGGGATGCACTCAGCCTCGTGAGGCAAAAACAGGGAAGAGGTGGGTTTAGCTCACACATTAACCAACAAGGACGAGTTTTTCGTTGGTTTCACACTTATACGCTAGACAAATACTTGTTGTTATTCCTATGGCAACACTAGCTCTGACATAAAACTGACCTAATATATTATTACCGGACGTGTGGGCTGGAACGGGATGCACTCAGCCTCGTGAGGCAAAAACAGGGAAGAGGTGGGTTTAGCTCAAACATTAACCAACAAGGACGAGTTTTTCGTTGGTTTCACACTTTTACTCTATTCAAATACTTGTTGTTATTTCTATGGCAAAACTAGCTCTATCACAAAATTGATCTTATGTATTATTACTGGACGTGTGGGCTGGAATGGGATGCACTCAGCCTCGTGAGGCAAAAACAGGGAAGAAGTGGGTTTAGTTCACATATTAACCAACATGGACGGGTTTTCAGTTGGTTTCACACTTATACGCAAGACAAATACGTGTTGTTATTCCTATGGCAACACTAGCTCTGACATAAAAACGACCTAATATATTATTACTGGACGTGTGGGCTGGAGCGGGATGCACTCAGCCTCGTGAGGCAAAAACTGGGAAGAGGTGGGTTTAGCTCACACATTAACCAACAAGGACGAGTTTTTCATTGGTTTCACACTTTTACTCTATTCAAATACTTGTTGTTATTTCTATGGCAAAACTAGCTCTATCACAAAATTGATCTTATATATTATTACTGGACGTGTGGGCTGGAATGGGATGCACTCAGCCTCGTGAGGCAAAAACAGGGGAGAGATGGGTTTAGTTCACACATTAACCAACATGGACGGGTTTTCAGTTGGTTTCACACTTAAACGCAAGACAAATACTTGTTGTTAGTCCTATGGCAACACTAGTTCTATCACAAAACTGTCTAATGTATTATTACTGGACGTGTGGGCTGGAACAGCATGCACTCAGCCTCGTGTGGCAAAACAGAGGAGAGGTGGGTTTAGTTCAAACATTTACCAACATGGACGGGTTTTAGTTGGTTTCACACTTTTTCGCTAGGCAAATACTTGTTGTTATTTCTATGGCAACACTAGCTCTATCACAAAACTGACCTAATGTATTATTACTGAACGTGTGGGCTGGAACGGGATGCACTCAGCCTCGTAAGGCAAAAACCGGGAAGAGGTGGGTTTAGTTCACACATTAACCAACATGTACAGGTTTTTCGTTGGTTTCAAACTTTTACTCTAGACAAATACTTGTTGTTATTCCTATGGCAACACTAGCTCTGTCATAAAAACGACCTAATATATTATTACTGGACGTGTGGGCTGGAACGGGATGCACTCAGCCTCGTGAGGCAAAAACAGGGAAGAGGTGGGTTTAGCTCACACATTAACCAACAAGGACGAGTTTTTCGTTGGTTTCACACTTATACGCTAGACAAATACTTGTTGTTATTCCTATGGCAACACTAGCTCTAACATAAAACTGACCTAATATATTATTACCGGACGTGTGGGCTGGAACGGGATGCACTCAGCCTCGTGAGGCAAAACAGGGAAGAGGAGGGTTTAGTTCACACATTAACCTACATGGGGGGGGGGGGTTCGTTGGTTTCACACTTTTACGCTAGACAAATACTTGTTGTTATTCCTATGCCAACACTAGCTCTATCACAAAACTGCCCTAATGTATTATTACTGGACGTGTGGGCTGGAACGGGGATGCACTCCGCCTCGTGAGACAAAACAGGAGAGAGGTGGGTTTAGTTCACACATTAACCAACATGGACAGGTTTTTCGTTGGTGTCACACTTTTACGCTAGACAAATACTTGTTGTTATTCACCCACTTTTTGCCTGCACTATTGCACCCACTTTTTGCACCCACTTTTTCACCCACTTTTTGCACCCACTTTTGTACGCCCTTTGGGACTCACTTTTGCACCCACTTTTACACCCACGTTTACACCCACATGCCGTGTCCTGTGGCTCGACAATCATTCTTGCAATTGTTCTTTTCAATCTTTAAAGTCATGCTTTCACTAAGCATAAGCCTCTGCGATTCATGATTCATGAAATATCAATGAATGCATTAAAAGCATGGACATGGCATAAGCCTCTACAATCCATGATTTATCAAATAGCGATGAATGCATTGGCAAGCATGGTCACCGCATAAGCGTCTGCAATCCATGTTGTATGATACCTTTAAAGACTCAGTGATTTTCAACATTCAATCATCGCCCACGTGTATAGCTAAAGTTCAAGGCCAACACCTGTGCGAGGTCATGTGACACATCTACTTGCATTTTGTCACGTACGAATCCAAAACAGGATGTGACTTGTTAGCTTACATTTTGTTTCACACGTGCATTCGTCCAAATCCAACCATGCGTTCGGGAGATATCTGCTTTGACCCTAAATGCATGGCGGGTTAGTATGGGACGTTACCAGGAAAGTAGGCTATGGATCAACATTTTTGGAATTTTGGAAAAAGTGGGTGTCGGCCTCGACACCTCATTTGTCAAAATCAGACCATGCATTCGGGAGATATCGGCTTTGCCATGTTAGTAGGTGATGTCACTAGGAAGTAGGCTATGGGTCAACATTTTTGAAATTTTGGAAAAACGGGGTGTCAGCCTCGACACCTGATTTGTCAAACTCCGACCATGCATTCGGGAGATATCGACTTTGCCAGGTTAGTAGGTGACGTCACTAGGAAAGTAGGCTATGGGTCAACATTTTTGGAATTTTGGAAAAAGGGGGTGTCAGCCTCGACACCTCATTACCAAAATCCGACCATGTGTTCGGTTTGGATTTTTCTATTACACCTCGTTGCAAAGTCACCAGGAAAGTAGGCTATGGGTCAACAGTTTTGGAATTTTGGAAAAAGAGGGTGTCAGCCTCGACACCTCACTTGACAAACTCCGACCATGCATTCCGGAGATATCGACTTTGTCAGGTTAGTAGGTGACATCACTAGGAAAGTAGGCTATGGATCAACATTATTGGAATTAAGAAAAAGGGGGTGTCAGCCTCGACACCTCATTTGTCAAACTCCTACCATGCATTCGGGAGATATCGGCTTTGCCTGGTTAGTAGGTGACGTCACTAGGAAAGTAGGCTATGGGTCAACATTTTTGGAATTTTGGAAAAAAGAAAGGGGGTGTCAGCCTCTACACCTCATTTGTCAAACTCCGACCAAGCATTTGGGAGATATCGACTTTGCCAGGTTAGTAGGTGACGTCACTAGGAAAGTAGGCTATGGGTCTACATTTTTGGAATTTTGGAAAAAGGGGGTGTCGTCCTTGACACCTCATTTGTCAAACTTCGACCATGCATTCGGGAGATATCGACTTTGCCAGGTTAGTAGGTGACGTCACTAGGAAAGTAGGCTATGGGTCAACATTTTTGGAATTTTGGAAAAACGGGGTGTCAGCCTCGACACCTCATTTATCAAAATCCGTCCATGCCTTCGGTTTGGAATTTTTTTGATTACACCTCGTTGCAAAGTCACCAGGAAAGTAGGCTATGGGTCAACATTTTTTGAATTTTGGAAAAAAAAAGGGGGTGTCAGCCTCGACACCCCATTTATCAGAATCCGACCATGCGTTCGGTTAGGAATTTTTGTTGATTACACCTCGTTGCAAAGTCACCAGGAAAGTAGGCTATGGGTCAACAGTTTTGGAATTTTGGAAAAAGGGGGTGTCAGCCTCGACACCTCATTTATCAAAATCCGACGATGCGTTCGGTTTTTGTATTGGCTTTTTGTATTGTCTTTTGTATTGGCTCGTTGCATTGGCTTTTTGTATTTGCTTTTGTATTGGCTTTTTGTATTGGCTTTTTGTATTGGCTTTCTATTGGCTTTTTGTATTGGCTTTTGTATTGACTTTTTGTATTGGCTTTTTGTATTGGCTTTTGTATTGGCTTTTTATTGGCTTTTTGTATTGGCTATTGTATTGGCTTTTGTGTTGGCTTTTGTGTATTTGCTTTTTGTATTGGCTTTTGTGTTGGTTTATTTGACGTGAAACCAATGAGAAACCTGTCCATGTCGGTTAATGTGTAAACTAAACCCACCTCTTCCCTGTTTTTCCCTCACGAGGCTGAGTGCATCCCGTTCCAGCCCACACGTCAGTTTCTAAAATCCCCGGGCAAAGCCGGGAATCAAACCCGGGGGCCTCCGGGTGAGAGGCTAGTGCGCTACTCCTACACCACAGGACCTGCTAAACTGATAACCAAATTCCGTATAAAGTGATTCATTTTTCTCTCTTGTATCTTACTTGCTGCTACTAAAAGTCAATGTAAGAGATTGTATAGAAGCGAAAACAGATTAAATTACAGCAAAGTCATCATCAGTGCAAGTGAACATGATAGAGACAGCGTAGCAGTTCAGTCATATAAGGGTTCCAGGCTTGTTAACAAAATATTTCATTAATTTATATAAGTGCAATCAGGTTAAGGGGTATTTGTGTGGGGGACCCCCGTGTGTTGAATACAAATGTTTTTACATCTTCTGCCGTTAGTCACTTAAATGTTAAAATTTGGTTCTCTAGGCATTGCCTTTCCTAATATTGGTGGTTTTGCTAACAAGCTAATGTTTACTTCCATGGATAAGCGAATCCTGATACAGGTGAGTGTAAAAACAATGCTATACTGTTTAAGCCTTTAGTCTTTGAATGTTTTAATGCAGTGCTCCATACCTCCCTACCCTGAGCTAATCGTTTCATCTCTACATAGCTACCATACCCCTACATTAAAGCAATCTGTTTAACATATTCTAACCTTGGTCTACCCCTACAGTTCTTGTCCTCAACCCTTCTTTACATAACTAAGCTTGCTATTCCTGGGTTTCTCAGTATGTGTTCTACCAACCTATCTCTTGTGTTTTGTTAGAATTTGCTAAAAAAAATTAATAGCCTGTGCTAATGTAAAGACAGTAAGAGTGTGTGTACTTGTAATTCAAATGAGGATTGGAAAGGAGGCTGCCGTGGCCTTAATTTAGGAACCATTCCAGCATTCACCTGAAGTACAAGTGGAAACCACTAAAGCCACTTCTAGGTGACTGAAGTGGGAATCATACCCTCTTCTTTTCACACAAGACTGAGTGTATCACCGTTCCAGCACTCAGACCTGAATTAAATTTCTTGGCAAAGCCATGAATTAATTCCAAGCCTAGCGGTGGCATTCAAGATTACTAACCACTACACTACGAGGTGGACATTAATATTTCATTAGTTGCTTTTGTCTCATTTGAGGGGACTTTGATATTGTGGTCATATAGCCCCCGTGTACTTGGTGAATGTGGAATTTTGTCTAATACCCTGTATGATTATGTTGACTGTATTAGTGTGTGTATTTATAATTCAAATGAGGATTGAAAAGAGGCGGCCGAGGCCTTTAGTTAAGATATATTCCAGTATTTGCATAGAGTATAAGTGGAAAATCACAGAAAACTACTTCCAGAATGGCTGAGGTAAAAGTCTAACCCAGAGATAAATTTCAGACATACGCACACTCACAGTTGAGCTAGCTGTTGCTTTGGCGGAAGTGTAACGTGACACTTATTGCAAGCTACGGTATATTCTTACTAAGCCAGGTCGGGGCAAGGCATACTGTACATTGTAATCATTTTTACATATATATCGCCGTGCGTGTAATGTGTGTTTAGCTCATCAGTCTTCGACTGGTTTAACACAGCTCTCCATGTCTCGCTGTCCTGAGCTAATCGTTTGGTCTCTTAATAGCTATCAATCAAAAGGGATCAGTCAAAAGGGGTCAGTCCAAAGGGATTAGACAAAAGGGACAATCGTTTTTGGTTGACCGAATAAAGATACTAGCACTCAGCTACTCTCTCGCTATCTTAACTGCTCAGCACCGTCTGTAACCACCATCCACGGCGGCCCTCTCAGGTTTTCCCTCACAAGGCTGAGTGTACCCCGTTCCCACCCTCAGCTCAGAATTAAATTTCTTGACAGAGCCAGGACTCGAACCCGGGCTTCCACAGTAACAGCCAAGATTGCTAGCCACTACACCACAAGGTTGACATGTAGTTTTTGTTTTTGGTTTTCATTTGAGGACGGGGGGCTTTGACATCGTGATCATTTAGCCCCGTGTACTTGGGTGTATGTGAAAGATGTCTAATGACCTGTGTTATTGTAATGGCTGTATTAGTGTGTGTGTACTTGTAATTCAAATGAGGATTGGAAAAGAGGCTTTCAAGGTCAGATAAGATATATCACAGCATTTGCCTGGATTAGTAGTGGCAAACCACAGTAAAATACTTCCAGAATGGGTGAGGAAGGAAATAAACCCGTCTCTTCTCAGTAATGTCTCACAAAATTTCTTGACAGAGCCAGGTATCGAACCCAGACCTTGCAGAAACAGCCAAGAATGCTAGCCACTACACCAAAAAGTGGACAATATAAGGCTGGTCTTGATTGTACATGATCAATCCATAATTACCTAATAATAATAATAAATATTCCATTTAGTAACTACACGACCAAACTCTCCCTGTGACGTCATCCACAGTCTCAGTGTGTGGCGACCATCTTGAGCATGGGGTAGAGGGGGTAAAGACCATTAATTTTGTCAAAAAAATAATTTTGTAAAATTCCTTATTTAGGAAATATCGCCTACTTTCAAAATTGAACTGTTTTGGTTTTTGTCCTTCAGTCCTGGGGACTTGGTTTACAGATAGAGGGGTTGTGGACCATTGATTTATATCAAACAAACATTTTTGTAAAATTGTTAGTTTTCATAATATAGCCCATTTTGGAAATAATTTTTAGAAAAATTGAAAAAATACTCTGTTTTTCGAATGAGAGTGGGATAGAGGTAGGTGTTTGAGTTAAGATATGACTTTTTAGGAGTTTAAGGTTAAACATATAGCCTACTTTCCCAATATTTTTTTAGAAAAATTTGAAAAATACACTGTTTTTGGACTGAAAATGGTATAGAGGTAGGTGTATGAGTTAAGATATGACTTTTTAGGATTTTTAGTTTAAACATATAGCCTACTTTCCCCAATATTTTTTTGAAAATATTGAAAAATACACTATTTTTTGGACTGAAAATGGTATAGAGGTAGGTGTATGAGTTAAGATACGACTTTTTAGGTTTTTTAGTTTTAACATATATCCTACTTTTCCGATTTTTTTTTTGAAAAATTGAAAAATTCACTATTTTCTTATAGAGGTAGGTGTATGAGTTAACATATGACTTTCTATAATTTTTTTAGTTTAAACATATAGCCTACTTTCCCAATATTGTTTAAAAAATAAAGATAAAATCTTAGGTCAGTGACCTTTTAGGTTGGTCTTTTTCACAAAATCTAAAATCTAATTAAATTTTTAAGTAATTAAAATTATATAAATTTATACTAAAAATTATATTATATATATAAATAGTATATTATATATACATATTATATAAATAATAAATTAATTTGAAAATAATAATAATAATAATAATAAATATTCGATTTTAGCAACTACACGGCCGAACTCCCCCTGGGTTCTTTGACATGCCAACATTGTATGACATGCGTGGCGTAATTTTTTCCGCCTTTCAAAAATCACTTAGCACGGCCAAGAGCGAACCTGCAAGCATGGGGTTGGTAGTCCGACACGATAACCACTCACACACCGTGGAAAGCTATCAATCAATAATTACCTAATAAAATGAATAATAATAATTATAATAATAAATATTCCATTTAGTAACTACACGGCTGACCTCCCCCTGTGAGAGCGTGGCGGCCATCTTGCACATTAGCCCCTGTGCTAGCTATGACTACCCCCTCCATAAGAATAACATAGGGCTGGCTGCGCGTGGCCGCCATCTTGCGCATTAGCCCCTGGCCCAGAACCGCCTTATTTATCCTACTTACATTTGTAATCCGTTCACATATCTACAAGAAAAAAAATAGTTGCCATGACTTTTGCCCCAACCCTCGTATTTCAGGCTTTAACCCTCCAAGTGATATGAGTCGTTAATAACGACTCATTTATGCCTTTGTGAAATGATAAAGTCGTTATTAACGACTCATTTCTTTAGTGCCGTGTTGCTAGGCAACCATTTCATGAATATCATCGAACTTTGCACTAATCGATAGTTCAGTTCATTGACTATTTCGATCTACCTTGCTGAATTATGGTTTTTTTTTTTTTTTCTGTCTAAACAAATCTTGGCATCACTCGTTCGAACGCACCACACCCACACCGCGCGACAGCTTCGCGCAACCTGGCAGTGTTCTATTGTTCTACTTGATTAGTTAGTGTTTCAATCAACTAAAATGTGCGATCCATGTTGTTCTGACGATATTCGCGATATGTCTTCAGTGATGACAGTGATTTGCCAGGTGACGAAATACCAGAAGCAGTTTCTTTGAGTGGACAATAATTGGAGAAGCATTTTGTAGCGTGCTCATAGTTCTGTTCCCAATAACATTATTAGCCTACTTTTGAATTTTGCAAAATACGAAAGTAGACTTATGAGATCTACAGGCCCATTGTAAAGGGGAGGAAAAGAAAAACTCCTGCAAGTGACTCGGACTAAAGAATTATGCCCGAAGAGATGTACATTGTTTTAGTTTTTTGTACATAACTTTTTGTTCTTTAGTTGTATAGTAAATATGCACTCTTAGTCTTTTGTTGCTAACAAAATGGAAAACAGTTTAGACATTTACCTTTTGAGTCGTTCTTTTGTAGTTTTGAAGCTACTGCAGTATAAAGTTGAAAAATTGTTTTTCCAAAAGTGAAAATTTGTAATTCATCACCCCCAATAAAATGGAATCAAGATATGTATCCAATATTATTGCATAATCACATACTCTAGTTTATACTGAACAAAAATATATGTAATATGATATATTTTACTGTCATTTATGTATTTTTATGAATTTTTTAAAAACACTTGTATAAAGACGTTAAAGTCGCTCATCACTTAACAGGTTTTTAGTTATCACTTGGAGGGTTAAGAGATGAATTGCCACTCCCCGCCTTATCTAATAGGGTACCGTACACTCGTGTTGACCGACTGAAAAGCGATCATATAGTTTACTTAGCAACACTGGAATATGGATTTCAATATTTTATCTACTGTATTTATTGCACTGCACTATTGTTGGTAGAACTTATGTATTTTTCGTTTGTAGAATTTTGGTATTTAGTTGTTTGTAGAAGGTTAGTATTTTTGTTAGTAGAAATACTCTATTACTTTATTCTGAAAGGGAGTAGTAGCCATTCAGAATAAATCAATTCTTTACTTATCTTATAGACGGTACAGATAATGATAACATTAGCCAACTAAAGGCTTCCCTGCGTTCTGCTGCACGGTTGAAAGCAACGGGAAACTACAGCCGTATTGCTCTTCCCGAGGATATGCACCTCACTATGCATAATTACATATGATGATGGCCTCCTTTCTTGTAAAATTCCACTCCGGAGGTAAACTAGTCCCCCGTTCGGATCTCCGGGTGGGGACTACTCGAGAGGGACTTAACATCACAGAAGTGACAAAGAGGAAATCTAACATTCTACGGATCGGAACGTGGAATGTTATAAGTCTGCTAGGCAGTGGAAGGTTAGAAAACTTAGAAAGGGAAATGAGTAGGCTGAGGTTGAATTTGGTTGGGGTTAGTGAAATGCGCTGGCAAGAAGAACAGGCTGTTGGTCAGGAGACTATATGATTATTAACACTAAATCAAACTATGGCTATGCGAGGGTAGGTCTCATATTAAGTAGGAAACTTGGACAGCGGGTGGAATATTATGAGTAGGGCTAGGCATTTGATGATTTTGCATCTTTTTTGAATGAAGGCCGAAAGATAGCTCGAGTAATATATGCATGTGTTTCATGAATTGACTGATTAAATAAGGGCAATTTGTTTTTTGCATTTTTTTCCGTTTAAAGGGGATAGGTTATTTTTGGAGCAATTTCAGGTCATTTTGGCATTTGCAATTGTTTTCTGGTAAGTGTTTTATTTCGTTATATTATTTATGTTTACAATACTTGTCTATTACGTTTAACATGGGCTAATAATTTACTCAAGAATGAAAGTAGACTAGCAACATAACCTGCTCCCACTAGTTTTCAGGTAAAGAGTATTTTAACTCGATTACACTTCCAAGAAAACTTACTATAAGCAGTACCTGCTTTCCCTACATATAAGACGCATAATGGACTCGCCCAAGCAGGGCATTGCTCCTTTTCTTCAGCTAGATAAGAAGGAAGTCAGTCGCCCGCGCCCTGAGAGTCGAGTGAGTTCTTTGTAGACAGGTACTGTAAGATGCCCAAAGTTAAAGGAAGTGCAATTGTTAAATTAACACAATTTGTTACACAATATGGCGAAAATATTTTTTCCACTGGTGGGAAAATATTAATTTGCAAGGTTTGTGATGTGCGAGAATGAGAAGAAAAGAAGTTTACAGTTGAACAACATGTGACTCGAGAAGAACATAAACGTGGTGTGCAGGGACTTGAGGATAAAAGTAACCGTGGCTTACACCAGACACTACTGGGTGAATCTTCAACATTTGCTCCGTTTTGCGAGAAACTGTGTACAGCATTCTTATGCGCCGAAATTCCACTGAACAAATTGAACCATCCAAAGCTGCGTACATTCTTAGAAGAGGAGACTGGAAAATCTAAACCAGAACGTAAAGAAGAACCAACGTTGGGAGGTGCTATGACAACGTTACAAACAATAAAGATAAGGGTAGGAGACGGAAACATATGGGTATGCATAGATGAAACAACAGACAGTATGAGACGATATATAGCCAACGTTATTGTAGGCGTCCTGGAAACAGGGAATGCTGGTCAACAATTAACAAACTGTTTCACCAGTCTTTGAAGCTAATGTGGCCTAATGGCATTCGGAATGGCAATGTGCTGTTTTTAATAACAGATGCAGCACCCTACATGGTGAAGGCTGCTAATTCATATTTCATGAGCAATATAGTGAACGGATTATTGTAGCAAAAATCAATACAAAACCTACGTGCACCACAGTGGTATTAGTCAATACGCCTTCCAGTCAAGCTGATAATGGAGATGTTGAAAAGGTAAATAGATGAAATTCTGAGGTATGTGAAGGGTGATGAAAATGTTAGAGTAATGGGAGATTAGAATGCTGTGGTAGGAAAAGGAAGAGAAGGGAAGATAGTAGGCGATTTTGGATTAGGTGAAAATAATGGTCGAGGAAGCAGGCTGATGGATTTCTGCACCGAGCATGAGCTGGTCTTAGCTAATACCTTATTTAATAACTACAATAGGAGAATATACACATAGATGAGACCAGGAGATACAGGGCGTTACCAAATCGACTTCATTAAGGTCAAGCAGAGGTTTTGAATCAGATTTTGGATTGTAAAACATATCCCGGTGCTGACATAAACTCTGACCACAATCTGGTTGTTATGAAATGCAGATCATAGTTGAGAAAAATGAAGAAAATGCAATAGCCAAAAAGGTGGGCAATAGACAGACTGAAAGAGAAGGATGTAAACGAAAGAATCAAGAAGAGTATAAAGGAAGGACTAACGAAAAACCCGGAACAAACTTCAAGTGCAGACGAATGGGCACTTCTGAAGAATGAAATAAAGATTCCGCACAAGAAAACATTGGTAGGAAAGAGAGCATAGGTAGAAAACCGTGGATCACTCAGGATATACTAGAATTGATGGATGAAATGCGGAATCACAAAAATGTAAGAGATGAAAAGGGGAAAGCAGAATACAGACGTCTGAGAAATGAGGTTAACAAGAAGTGCAAGGAAGTAAAAAGAAGAGCGTTTGAAAGAGAAATGTGCAGATATAGACAATTGTTTGAAATTAGGAAAAGTAGACACAGCTTATTGAAGAATAAAGAATACTTTTGGGGAAAAGAAGATCAAGTGCTGTAATATTAAGGACACAGATGGAAAGTCTCTAACAGATAGGGAAGATAAGGTTGAGAGATGGAAAGCTTACATAGAGTGTTTGTATAAGGGAAAGGAGATTGAGAATCCTTTAATGGAATGGGAAGAGGAAATTGATGAGGATGCGAAAGGAGATTTAATATTTAGATCAGAATTTGACAGAGCATTGGAAGACTTACGCAGGAACAAAGAACCAGGCATATATGATATACCGATTGAGTTGCTACGCTGCATAGGAGATGAAGGTCTGATCAGGTGTGTCTCTTGGAGTGTAGGATTTATGAGACAGGTGAGGTACCCTCTGATTTCAAGAAGAATGTCACCATCCCTAAGACGAAGAAAGTGGGAGCTGACAGATGTGGAGATTACCGTACATTCAGCTTAATCACTCATGCTTCAAAGATCCTGTCAAGAATAATATACAAGAGGATGGAAAGCCAGATAGAAACGGAGTTGGGTGAAGACCAGTTTGGTTTCAGGAGAAATTTAGGAACAAGGGAAGCTGTACTAAGTCTTAAGCTGATTTTGGAAGGTAGAATAAGGAAAGATAAGAGAACGTTCATGGCAATTGTAGAATTAGAAAAGGCTTTTGATAATGTTGATTGGGCTAAATTGCTTGATATTTTGAAAACGATTGGAATAAAGTACAGGGATGGGAGGATGGACTACAATCTATACAGAAACCAGACAGCAGTCATTCCAGCTGAAGGACATGAGAGAGAACCTGGTGTTCAGAAAGGTGTAAGGCAAGGCTGCAACTTATCACCCGTACTTTTCAATCTTCACATTGAACAAGCAATGAAGGAAATTGGAGAAAGATTTAAAGTGGGAGTGAAGATTCAAGGAGAAATACTGTAATTTCAACTCTGATATTTGCTGATGACATCGTCATCTTGGCCGACACGCCTGAGGATTTGAATGAATTTTTGAATGGTATGGACTCCGTCCTGAGAAAAGAATTCATGATGAAAATTAATAAATGTGAACAAAAATATTGGAATGCAGCCTAAATAAATCAGAAACCTCTATAGATATCAAATTGACAGGTAAAAAGCTAAAGGAAGTAAGAGACTTCTGTTACTTAAGAATCAAAATAACCAGTGTTGGAAGAAGCAAAGAGGATATAAAAATTGGTTTGGCTCAGGCAAGGAAAGCATTTCTACAAAAAAGGAATCTGTTGACATTGAATATAGATTTAGGTATTTTGAAGTCAGTTTTGAAAGCGTAGGTCTGGAGCGTGGGACTCTATGGAAGTGAAACTTGGACAATTGGTGCAGGAGAATAGAGAAGAATTGATGCATTTGAAGTGCGGTGTTACAGGAGAATGATGAAGAACAGATGAGTAGATAGGGTTACAAACGCAAAGGTACTAAGACGAGTGGGAGAGGAGAGATGTTTATGTCTACTGCTAACGAAAAGAATAGATAGGTTGGTAGGACATTTACTAAGACACCCATAAATAGCAAGCTTAGTTATGGAAGGAAGGATCGAGGACAAGAACTGTAGGGGTAGACCAAGGTTAGAATATGTTAAAAAGATTGCCTCGGACGTAAGGTGTGGTGGCTATGTAGAGATGAAACGATTAGCTCAGGACAGGGAGGAATGGACGGCTGCATCAGACCAGTCAAAAGACTGAAGACTCAAATATATTGTGTCTATACATTTTACATTGAATCATACGTGTGTAATATTTGCCAGGAGTCAAAGGAACATACGACCTCTGATTGACTCTGGGACGAGGTTGGTGATACTACATCTGAAATTGGAAAGGTAGCTGTTAAGAGGAAAATGAACTAAAGGTAATTAAAGTTTCTGCATTACCATACTTCTCTTATGATAATACAAATGTGTTTACATTAAATATTATTATGAAGTTTGTATTACTCAGGCTTGTTTTCTGTAAGAACAGCTGGTGGTATTGTATTGAGAAAACTAACAAAATGGAGGTCAAACTTAAAATTCTGAAACTTAAAGGGAAAAATTAAGAGAAAACTCAGATGCCCTAGAAAATAGATTGACCACTTCTTTAAAAGTAAATCTTGAAATGTTTTTAGATAACAACTTAAAAGAAAACTCCACTTCTTTAGAAAACATATTAAAAGAAAACTCTACTTCTTTTGAAAACAAATTAAAAGTAAACTCTGATTCGTTAAAAATTTCTTTGAAAAATAAGTTAAAAGAAAATTTTGATTCTATGGAGGTCAGATTAACCAATTATTTGGAAGCTAGATTAACCGAATCTTCTGAAACTAAATTAGAGGAAAACACAGTAAACTTAAAAGCAAAGATGAGAGAGAATTCAGATTCATTCGGAGCTTCTTTAGAAAATAAACTCAATGAAAATTCTACTTCGTTAGGGAATAAAATCAAAGAAAATTCTGTTTCATTAGAAAGTAAAATGAAAGAAAATTCTGATGTATTAAAAACGACTTTAGAAGGTAAACTATCTAAACTATTTGAGAAAACTCATGAGCTCGAAACTTCATTAGCTTTGAACACGAGTAAGATGGAGGATAAATTTCGCGATGCCTACCAAAAATGTCAGTCATTAGCTGATAGGATCGAGCGAGGTCTCAGAAAATTAGGAGAGGATATGATAAATCTAGAAATCCGTGTCCACAAAGAGAATAGTGATATTGCAAATAACGTCATACAACGTTTGACAGAGCAATTCCAGGAACTTGTTGTTGGAGAAATTCAGAAAGGTGTAGTCAAAGAGTTGAACACTGAGATGGAGACGACAGTCATTAGTGAAGTCAAAGACGCACTTAAACTAGAGACTCAAAACGGAATCAAAGAGATCAGAGAAACTTTGACGTCACGTGTTCAAGTTATTACCAAGGATATCCAGACAGCTCAGAAAGACATTGTGGATATGACAAGTTCGTTAAAGAATCACAAAGAGATTATGAACAAGCTATCTACAGATGTGAAAGGGAACTGTAAAGAGACAGAAGAAATTAAGAGAGATACTGAAGAAATCAGGAAAAGATCTGAGGAGAACCAGAAAGATATCGCGGATATTAAAAATCAGGTTAATGATGAGAAACAGGGTGTTTGTTCAGACAATAAAAATAATACCGAAGAGTTAATGAAATTAGTAGGTGAAGAAAATGCTGAACTCAATGAAACCATCAAGAAGCTTAGTGACAATTTTTCTGATTATCGGCAGGAAGCAAAGACTGTTGCCAAAACTCAAAGCAAACCTACCATTACTAGTATGAATTTTGAGGGAGTAAGCAAAGTAGATAATCCCCATAAACCGGTAGAGATTAGAACGTTTATGCAATCCACTCCTATAACCTTTTACAAGAACGTTGCAGATAATCCTTCAAAATTCGCAGGAACTGGGATTGTCACACCAGTAGAATTCCTTGGGGAAGTAGGAGATTACCTCAAGGATTCTAAAATTTGCAAAGAAGGGGAAATAAGAGTAATAGGGAAATTTTTGGATGGTCCCGCACTTACGTGGTTTACGGCCTTTAGATCCACTGTCAACAACTATCAGAATTTGCTAGAGGACTGTTGAAGAAATTCTGGTCTCCAGAAACTCAACAACAGGTGAGAGCGGAGCTTTGACTCCAAAAGATAATCTACTTCTCACCCTACACGTTATTCGACATATTTTGCAGGGCAACTGCAACATTTAGATCCGCCTATGCCAAATAACGAATTAATTACTGCTTTGATCAGACAATTTCCTGCGGATGTCCAAAGAACGCTTATAGCTGCGGAAATCTAGAACATGGACCAATTTGATGAAATTCTACAAAAGCTGGATCACACGAACACACAATACTTCCATCAGAATGGTGGCAAGAGTGACAAAGCGGTATTTGCAGTTACGGCTGGCAGATATTCTCAGACACCTCGAGATCATCGAGAAGAGAAATCTCCGAGGGAGGATCCAGAGAGAAAAAGATGGAACCAAAACAACTATAGGTCATATGAGAACAAACCATATAGGAGACCTGATGGTACGAACAATTCTTGAAGTCGTTAGGGAAGACCAAGAGGAAACCAAGGAAGATACCAAGAGAGAAGGCACTTTGGAGGGAATAATGGCTTCTACGGAAGAAACGAAAATCCACGACAATCCAATGAGGAGTTCAAGCAGGAAACGAGGGAAACCTAGGAGGAGAGACACCAAGAGAATAAACAGTTCATGGAACAGCTGAAACAGGGTGAACCTGGTACATCAGGTTTGCAGCAATCCTGATACAAAATAATCATGAACATAAAGAAATGGGAACAAGGATTATATTGCCAATTATATCATGCGAAGTATTCGGCAAGCCTGCCGATACTTTAATTGATACTGGTGCAAAGTTATGTCTTATAAGTGAGAAATTGTATGTTCTTTGGAAACTCGCTGAGAAGTTAGAAGAAATCCCTGTGTCCGGAATGAAGATTCAAGAAATAATCCCAAACAAGACATCCCTATGTAAAACCCAGTTATATGTATGTGTTACGATTGGAGGACATGATTTTCGACATGTGTTTGTCGTGATGAAAGATATTGCATTTGATATCATCATGGGAGCAGATTTCATACAGAAATATCAATCTGTCATTGACATGAGCGATGAGACAAAACGATTTTAGCATACCGAAGAAATAAACTTCGAGGGAAAAGAAGAGAAAAACACTGAGGGAAACGTCAATTCTGTCGAAAGGAAATTGAATTTTTAGATATATTTCGGATGACGAAGGTCACCGCCCAAATGAAACCAGATTTCATAAGATAGCCAACACACGAACTGGTAACATCGTGGGAACTTACCTTTCGTCGAATTTGAAAGTTTACTGTTCATGAACCAGGTAGCTTGAAGTGAGAATAGGAAAAACAAAAATTATTCACTTTTTTTTTTGCTATGTGTGGGACGGATGTGCCCCAATCCAGTCACCCAGATTTGAGAGCACATGCCAAGAGGCTAATTCCAGAGCTGAGGTTTTGAATAGCGCGCGCCAATCCTTCTAAGAAGCATTTAGAAGCTTTATGCAGCCAAGAGACCGCTAAGTGACGTAGCAAGGTTATCAGAGTCGAGGCTATATTTATATAAAATATTTCCCTGTGGAGTAGAAACATGAGACTAACACCAAATTACTGGCACGGACAAAGGAAGAAGAACGTGCTATATTTCAAGAAAGTTGATCGAGCGGAAGCTGAGATATGAGATGTTTTAGTTTTAGCCGAGGTCACACAGTGACGTAGAGAAGTCCGTCCGCTGGGTATATAAGAGCTGGCAGCCACCATTCAAATATGTTCACTTCAATTCTTCTTAAGCGCCCTGTCGCTAGACATATCACGTCGTTATACTTCAGAATTATCTTCGTGCACATGGTTGCAATACTCTACGTTCTTACTAGCACGCAGTTGCTAGGACTTAGTGAAATTCTACGACAGTACATGGTTACTGTACTTCGAAAAGTGTTGGAAATTTTAGTGAAATTCATCGTAAGTTATCACTGAGGTGAAAGACTTTGTGGCAGAACATTGGTAACTATTACTGCTACACGGACATATGATAGACTTAGTCTATATTTTTCTTTCCACTGTCCACTAAGATTTAAACTTGGATTATTTTCATCCAATGACCAGAACAGACTTTTGTCTCGATAACACTTTGACCAACCAAGATAAGTCAGTATTGTTCACATACCAGTCTTGCACGTCCATTTCATTTAGCCGACATAGGGAAACCAGCATGCATAGCATTGTCTGGAGAGTGAGAAACTCTGCCCAGGGAATTAAACATCAGAACTTGGACCGGTGCTGAATAAGATTGTCAGAGTATTGATAGTACTGAATGCATCACAGTTGGGTCAAGTTATTACTGGTAAATTTTGCATCATGAATCATTTCCATCTTACCCATATCAAGAAGATTACTTCAGCTGTTGAAGCAGCTAATATTATAGACAGTTTTCATCAAGATATTCAGGCAACGAGTATGTCTGGTTTGACATTTTTTCGGGCATATAATGGAGGCCGATACGAGATTATACGTACGTGTCCAAATGGGGACAGAAGACTGAAATAGTCTGGTTTAGACTAGATTATCCACATCAAGATCTACAAGAATGTAACCTACACTTTGTATTATTCTTATGCGTAGTTAGCTGGAAATTCTCATTATTTTCTACAGTCTTGCCAACACATATTTTTTTCTTCGATATTTAGCTGTAGCAAATATTTTTCAAGGCATATGGAAGCCTTGATCTGAGTAGTTTTTACATTCAGACATGAGAAGTCAATGATTTGATTTAATTGAAGAGCAAAACGAGCATTTATTTGATTTTGAAATTATTTTTTTCTAATCGCGGTCATCAGCCGTCGTAAATGTAAATTTAATAATAAATTTAAGTTGAGGAATAGATTTTTATACATATTTTAGAAGTCGAGGATGATTTTTCCCGAACTGTTTAGCAACGTAAATTCCATTTGTGGAATAATAATAATAATAATGCTGTTATAATAATAATTATCATTTTCAATAATTTTCAGGAGATAATAATAATTATGATTTACATTTCTAATAATCATATCATGTAGTATGATTTATAAAGTTGATATTAAAAACAGTTTGCTAGATCGGGGACTTATTTTTCCGAAGGCTGGTGGTTAACGCATGCCCACATTCAACTAACAGAATAATCCTGTGGGAACATTTTACACTTGCATTATGCAGTTAAATCTTTTGAAAGCCACGGGAAGCAAATAGCATGTATAAATTAGGGTTTTACTAGAGTTTGTATAATATAATATCATTTTGAGCAACGTCTTGTGATAGAACGTTTGGCTAGAAATAGACACATGTTTAAACTGATGGTAAAATTACTGTAAACTCATTTAGGAGCTTACTAGATTACGAATCTTCCAGTTTGAGTAACAAGCAAAGGCTTGATTATTATGTATAATTTGGAAAGAAATTTTGTGTGTGTGGAAATAGTTGAATATGTCATTCTGATTGTGCATTTTAAGTCGCAGGAATGAGGTTGTTATGATGGAACATCAACCATTTTATAGGTTGGATGACTTTGAAATAATGTTGGGAGTTGAAATAATCTTGTAAGCCACACTTTCTTCGAATTCATAACCGAGGGTTATATTATGGAACCATCATGTCAATCCACAGTTTGCCCACGTGTTCTATAAATATTTCCTAGTAATTGTTAGCCAGGGATTTTGTTATTTCATTATGAGAAGACTTTACCGTTGTCTAGATGCTAATTATGATAATGTGATTTTTTACACATTTAAATCGAATGGGCCGATGCTTTAATAAATTAAAACTGTTATTTCCTAAACAGCAACTACAATTTAGAGGATATTTGTGATCCTGTTAAGAACATAAACATTCTGCAAATTAATTTGATGATTAACATTTTTGACATTCTGTCAAAAGTATTATAATTTTGATAATAGCAACAACAAATATTATTTTTGTGAAAATGTTTCAAAATAATTTTTCCAACTGATATTTAAATATTTGAATGGTTAAATCCAGATTTAAAGAGTTGATATTTTGTTAATGATAAATTTTTGACCATAATATTGCTAATTGAGTCAAGAACTCAGAATATTAATGTTGGATCGAGAACAGATGATACATTTTTTTCTGTTTATCGAAGTTCTTCGAATCCGTGCTCGAATGTCCATGTAATTAATATTGTGTTATTTTCATTGTTGTAACTTTATATCTGAACCAATTTTGAGATACTGATTCCTAGAAAAATGTTAGCTAATTTTCTGCTACTATTTGAAAGACATACAAAAACAGTGATATATTTTCATCGAGTGATAATATTTCATTTCAACGAGTGAATACTTAAAATTTGGAATCAGGATGGACAATTTAATTCGCAGTGACAAACCTTACGATTGTAAATAATTATTTTGAGCGAAGTCAACAGGACTATTAATTTGACTTTCGTTTCAAATGCCTAGCGTTCGTGTGTTGGTGAATCTGTAAATTTGTGTATATAATGTATGATTCATCATGCATCCATTATGATATTTTTAGCATTTCTTCGTTAACTTTTTAAAATTTTAAATAAAATGAGGTAATTTTACGGATTGTGTTATTTTTAGAAAATCTTCTATCCTTATTGTTGCATCGAGCCGAAAATCAGTAAAGCAATTTTTTTGTGTTATTGTACTCTCATTAACCCATATGGCGCCCTGGGATGTTTTGATTCTCGTGCTGACTGATTTTTGGTGAAAATGCATATGTGGTCGTCCGGACTTTGGTCTAAACGGGCACATAAAATAAGATAGAAGAGAGAAAAGGCTTCGAACGTGGGGCCGATTTACAGTCGATTCGGTCGATTGCTTACCGACTTAGTTGTGATTTTTCAATAGATATTTTGGGAATTGGAAGATGTCTGGTATGGATAAATAAATTCATAGGAATCCCAATTAGTGGGAAACTTAACTCAAGTAAATTTTGTAATAGTAAGTGTGTTTCTTTTTAGATTTTTGTATAATGGCTTATCCATTAGGGTGTCAAGTAAAATTTGTACTATACTTTCGACAGTCTGGAAATTCACAACTTATTAGAATCCAAGTGGAGGTTATTGTGAACCTGCAGATTTTTTGATATTGTTGTTTAAATCTTATTAAATAGTAGAGCATTTTTTTTCATTACGTCGACATTAGGGAATATCTCATTTTATTCCGAGAATTCCAGTATCTACGCATAATTCATGTTCTAGTGTCTGCCTACATTTATACCCCAAAATTTGAATTATATTGTGATAATTATGGATGAGGTCATGAGGATCTTAAATCGTATGGAGGAGAGCTCCAAATATGCAGAACTGCAAATGGCAGAAATTATAGAAAAAACTAACAAAATGGAGGTCAAACTTTAAAAAAATCTGAAATTTTAAGGGAAAATTTAAGAGAAAACTCACATGCCCTAGAAAATAGATTGACCACTTCTTTAAAAGACAATCTTGAAAATTCTTTAGATAACAAATTAAAAGAAAACTCCACTTCTTTAGAAAACAAATTAAAAGAAGACTCCACTTCTTTAGGAAACAAATTAAAAGAAAACTCCACTTCTTTAGAAAACAAATTAAAAGAAAACTCCACTTCTTTAGAAAACAAATTAAAAGAAAACTCTGATTCATTAAAAACTTCTTTGGAAAATAAGTTAAAAGAAAATTCTGATTCTATGGAGGTCAGATTAACCAATTACTTGGAAGCTAGATTAACCGAATCTTTAGAAACTAAATTAGAGGAAAATACAGTAAACTTAAAAGCTATGACGAGAAAGAATTCAGATTCATTCGGAGCTTCTTTAGAAAATAAACTCAAAGAAAATTCTACTTCGTTAGGGAATAAAATCAAAGAAAATTCTGTTTCATTAGAAAGTAAAATGAAAGAAAATTCTGATGTATTAAAAACGTCTTTAGAAGGTAAACCATCCAAACTATTTGAGAAAACTCATGAGCTCGAAACTTCATTAGCTGTGAACACGAGTAAGATGGAGGATACATTTCGCGATGCCTACCAAAAATCTCAGTCATTAGCTGACAGGATCGAGCGAGGTCTCGGAAAAGTAGGAGAGGATATGATAAATCTAGAAATCCGTGTCCACAAAGAGAATAGTGATATTGCAAATAACGTCATACGACGTTTGTCAGAGCAATTCCAGGAACATGTTGTTGGAGAAATTCAGGAAGGTGTAGACAAAGAGTTGAAAACTGAGATAAAGACAACGATCATCAGTGAAGTCAAAGACGCACTTAAACTAGAGACTCAAAACGGAATCAAAGAGATCAGAGAAACTTTGACGTCATGTGTTCAAGTTATTACCAAGGATATCCAGACAGCTCAGAAAGACATTGTGGATATGACAAGTTCGTTAAAGAATCACAAAGAGATTATGAACAAGCTATCTACAGATGTGAAAGGGAACTTTAAAGGAAGGAATTAAGAGAGATACTGAAGAAATCAGGAAAAGATCTGAGGAGAACCAGAAAGAAATCGCGGATATTATAAATCAGGTTATAGATGAGAAACAGGGTGATTGTTCACACAATAAAAATAATACCGAAGAGTTAAAGAAATTAGTAGGTGGAGAAAATGCTGAACTCAAAGAAACCATCAAGAAGCTTAGTGACAAATGTTTTGATTATCAGCAGGAAGCAAAGAGTGTAGCCAAAACTCAAAGCAAACCAACCACTACTAGCATGAATATTGAGGGAGTAAGCAAAGTAGATTACCTCCATAAACCCGTAGAGATTAGAACGATTATGCAATCCACTCTTATAACCTTTTACAAGATCATTGACGATAAACCTTCTAAATTCTCAGGAACTGGGATTGTCACACCAGTAGAATTCCTGAGGGAGGTAGGAGATTACATGAAGGATTCTAAAATTTCCAAAGAAAGGGAAATAAGAGTAATAGGGTAATTTTTGGATGGCCCCGCACTTACGTGGTTT
This sequence comes from Meconema thalassinum, assembly GCA_946902985.2. NCBI lineage: Eukaryota > Metazoa > Arthropoda > Insecta > Orthoptera > Tettigoniidae > Meconema > Meconema thalassinum. Next base: position 244,296,399 of record OX336395.1, read on the forward strand.
AGGGCCTTTAGATCCACTCTCAACAACGATGAGGAATTTGCTAGAGAGCTGTTAAAGAAAATCTGGTCTCCAGAAACTCAACAACAGGCGAGAGCGGAGCTTTACTCCAAAAGATATTCTACTTCTCAACCTACACGTTATTCGACATATTTTGCAGGGCAATTATCTAAACTGCAACATTTTGATACGCCTATGCCAAATAACAAATTAATTACTGCTTTGATCAGACAATTTCCTGCGGATGTCCAAAGAACGCTTATAGCTGCGGACATCTAGAACATGGAAAAATTTGATGAAGTTCTACAAAAGCTGGATCACACGAACGCACAATACTTCCATCAGAAGGGTGGCAAGAAAGACAACGCGGTATTTGCAGTTATGGCTGACTGATATTCTCACACACCTCGAGATCAGCGAGAAGAGAGAACTCCGAGGGAGGATCCAGAGAGAAGAATATGGAACCTAAACAACTATTAGTCATATGATAACAAACCATATACGAGACCTGATGGTACGAACCATTATAGAAGTAGTTGGGGAAGACCAAGAGGAAACCAAGGAAGATACCAAGAGAGAAGATACTTTGGAAGGAATAATAGCTTCTACGGAAGAAACATAAAATCCACGACAATCCAATAAGGAGTTCAAACAGGAAACGAGGAAAAAATTGGAGGAGAGACACCAAAAGAATAAACATTCCATAGAACAGCTGAAACAGAGTGAACCTGGTACATAAGGGTTGCAGCAATCCAAGAGCTATTTAAAAAAGTCAAATATCCAATAGCAGAATCATTAAGTGGCAAGCAGAGGATGTTGACCTGATACAAAATAATCATGAACGTAAAGAAATGGGAACAATTGCCAATTATATCATGCGAAGTATTCGGCAAGCGATACTTTAATTGATACTGGTGCAATGCTAAGTCTTATAAGTGAGAAATTGTATGTTCTTTGAAAACTCACTGAGAAGTTAGAAGAAATTCCTGTGTCCGGAATTAAGATTCAAGGAATAATCCCAAACAAGTCATCCCTATGCAAAACCTTGTTATATTTATGTGTTACGATTGGAGGATATGATTTTCGATATGTGTTTGTCGTGATGAAGGATATTGCATTTGATATCATCCTGGGAGCAGATTTCATACAGAAATATCAAGCTGTCATTGACATGAGCAATGAGACAATACGATTTCAGCATACCGAATAAATAAACTTCGAGGGAAAGGAAGAGAAGAACACCGAAGGAAATGTCAATTCTGTCGAAATGAAATTGAATTTTTGGGATATATTTTGGATGACGAAGGTCACCGCCCAAATGAAACCAGATTTCAGAAGATAGCCAACACACGAACTGGTAACATCGTGGGAACTTACCATTCATCGAATTTGAAAGTTTACTATTCAAGAACCTGGTAGCTTGAAGTGAGAATAGGAAAAACAAACATTTTTCAACTTTTATTTTTGGCTATGTGTGGGGTGGATGTGCCCAAATCCAGTCGCCCAGATTTGAGAGCACAGGCCCAGAGGCTAAGTCCAGAGCTGAGGTTTTGAATAGTGCGCGCCAATCCTTCTAATAAGCATTTAGAAGCTTTATGCAGCCAAGAGATCTCAAAGTGACGTAGCAAGGTTATCAGAGTCGAGGCTATATTTGTATAAAATATTTCCCTATGGAGTAGAAACATGAGACTAACTCCAAATTACTGGCACGGACAAGGGAAGAAGAACGTGCTGTATTTCAAGAAAATTGATCGAGCGGAAGCTAAGATATGAGATGTTTTATTAGCCGAGGTCACACAGCGACGTAGAGAAGTCCGTCCCTTGGGTATAAAAGACCTGGCAGCCACCATTCAAATATGTTCACTTCTCCATAGGCTTTCCGTCGCTATGGATGTCACTTCTTCGTAAGCGCCCTGTCGCTAGACATATCACGTCGTTCCGAACATCGTTATACTTCAGAATTATTTTTCGTGCACATGGTTGCAATACTCTACGTTTTTACTAGCACGCAGTTGCTAGGACTTAGTGAAATTCTACGACAGTACATGGTTACTGTACTTCGAAAAGTGTTGGAAGTTTTAGTGAAATTCATCGTAAGTTATCACTGAGGTGATAGACTTCGTGGCAGAACATTGGTAACTATTACTGCTACACGGACATATGATAGACTTAGTCTATATTTTTCTTTCCACTGTCCACTAAGATTTAAACTTGGATTATTTTCATCCAATGACCTGAACTAGCTTTTGTCTTGATAACACTTTGACCAACCAAGATAAGTCAGTACTGTTCACATATCAGTCTTGCACGTCCATTTCATTTAGCCGACATAGGGAAACCAGCATGCATAGCATTGTCTGGAGAGTGAGAAACTTTGCCCAGGGAATTGAACATCCGAACTTGGACCGGTGCTGAATAAGATTGTCAGAGTATTGATAGTACTGAATGCATCACAGTTGGGTCAATTTATTATTGGTAAATTTTGCATCATGGATCATTTCGATCTTACTCCTATCAAGAAGATTACTTCAGCTGTTGAAGCAGCTAATATTTTAGACAGTTTTCATCACGATATTCAGGCAACGAGTATGAATACCGCTATGTCTGGTTAGACAGTTTTGCGGGTATATAATGGAGACCGATACGAGATTATACGTACGTGCCCAAATGGGGACAGAAGACAGAAATAGTCTGGTTCAGACCAGATTATCCACATCAAGATCTACAAAAATATAAGCTACATTTTGCATTATTCTTATGGGTAGTTAACTGGAATTTCTCATTTTTCTACAGTCTTGCCAACACATATTTTTTTCTTCGATATTTTGCTGTTGCAAATATTTTGCAAGGCATATGGACCCTTGATCTGAGTAGTTTTTACACTCAGACATGAGAAGTCAATGATTTGAATTAATGGAACAGCAAAATTAGCATTTATTTAATTTTGAAATTGTTTTTTTCTCTTCGCGGTCATCAGCCGTCGTAAATTTAAATTTAATAAAAACATTAAATTGAGGAATGGATCCTTAGCCATATTTAAGACGTCGAGGATGATTTTTCCCGAACTGTTTAGCAACGTAAATTCTATTTATGGAATAATAATAATAATGCTGATATAATAATAATAATTTTCAATATTTTTCAGGAGATAATAATAATAATTATGATTTATATTTCTAATAATCATATCATGTAGTATGATTTATAAAGTTGATATTTAAAACAGTTTGCTAGATCGGAGACCTATTTTTCCGAAGGCTTGTGGTTAACGCGTGCCCACATTCAACTAACAGAATAATATTGTGGGAACATTTTTCACTTGCATTATGCAGTTAAATCTTTCGAAAGACACGGAAAGTAATGATAAGGGAAGCAAATAACTAGAGTTTGTATAAAAATAATATCATTTTGAGCAACGTCTTGTGATAGAACGTTTGCCTAGAAATAGACAAGGTGTGGAATAGATAATGTTATACTGATGGTAAAATTACTGTAAACTCATTTAGGAGTTTACTAGGTTACGAATCTTCCGGTTTGAGTAACAAGCAAAGGCTTGATTATTATGTATAATTTGGGAAGAAATTGTGTGTGTGTGGAAATAGTTGATTATGCCATTCTGAGTGTGCATTTTAAGTCGCAGGAATGAGGTTGTTATAATGGAGCATCAACCATATTGTAGGTTGGATGACTTTGAAATAATGTTGGGAGTTGAAATATTTTTGTAAGCAACACTTTCGTCGAATTCATAACCAAGGGTTATATTATGGAACCATCATGTCAATCCACAGTTTGCCCACGTGTTCTATAAATATTTCATAGTAATTGTTTGCCTGGAATTTTGTTATTTCATTATGAGAAGACTATACCGTTGTCTAGATGCTAATTATGATAATATGATTTTTGACACATTTAAATCGAAAGGGCCGATGCTGTAAATAAATTAAAACTGTTATTTCCCAAACAACCACTACAATTTAGAGGATATTTGTGATCCTGATAAGAACATAAACACTCTGCAAATTAATTTGATGATTAACATTTTTGACATTCGGTCACAAGGTAATCTTGATAATAGCAACAACTAATATTATTTTTGTGATAATTTTTCTAAATAATATTCCAATTGATATTTAAACATTTGAATGGTTAAATCCAGATTTAAAAGAGTTGACATTTTGTTAATAATAAGTTTTTGACCAAAATATTGCTAATTGAGTCAAGAAATCAGAATATTAATGTTGGATCGAGATCAGATGATACAAAGTTCATCGAAGTTCTTCGAATCCATGCTCGAATGTCCATGTAATTAATATTGTGTTATTTTCATTGTTGTAACTTTATATCTGAACCAATTTTGAGATACTGATTCCTGGAAAAAGTGTTAGTTAATTTTCTGCTGCTATTTGAAAGACAAACAAAAGCAGTGATATCTTTTTCATCGAGTGATAATATTTCATTTCAACGTGTGAATTCTTAAAGTTAGGAATCAGGATGGACAATTAAATTTGCACTGACAAACCTTACGATTGTAAATAATTCGTTTGAGCGAAGTCAACAGGACTATTAATTTGACTTTCGTTTCAAATGCCTAGTGTTCATGTGTTGGTGAATCTGTAAATTTGTGTATATAATGTAAGATTCGTCATGCATCCATTAAGCTATTTTTAGCATTTCTTCGTTAACGTTTTGACATTTTAAATAAAATGAGATAATTTTACTGATTTTGTTATTTTCAGAAAATCTCCTTCTATTCTTACTGTTGCATCGAGCCGAAAATCAGTAAAGCAATTTTTTTGGTGTTATTGTACTCACTTTAGCCCATATGGCGTCCTGGGATGTTTTGATTCTCGTGTTGACTGATTTTTGGTGAAAAAGTCGTCCAGACTTTGGTCTAAACGGGCACAGTACCTCACATCTGCAAAAATAGTACTAGGACTTGGCGTCTTTTACAAGAATTGTATTTTTACTTCCAATAGAGGAAAGTATCCAATTTAAATTATAAATGCTAAACATTTACTAAAATATAAAATTTATTACATATAATGATCAGATTTTAGAACTGCAATCTCATTACAATTAATCTACTGAACATGGGACATAAGGTATAGATAGATGAATTTCACTGTAACTAACATAGTAGCAATAATACATAGGATGACCTTACGTAAATGGCGTAAGCTAATGCAACTCGCGCACCATTAATGCAAAACCATAAGCCTAGGACTGATAAAGTATCCCCACATAATCCCGCACTATGGAAGGTTAAGTGAATGCAGTGCACTTTGTGCATCCTGTTGCTTATAAGCTAGTGGGGAAATGGGAAGACTGCCACGGCAAAGCAGGCTCAGTTACTGAGCTTAAAGCAATGTTCAGATTCTAACTTGGTCGTCAACATATTTCTATCGCATACTCATCAGATCTTATTTTGTCTTCTTTTTGTAAATGAGACCGCCAATGGAATATAATAATATAACATTTCAAGCAGTTGTGCTCATCAATTACACCTCATTGCCTGCGGTAGCTCATTTCTCTAGTGTTGATGTAAAGGATAAGTTTTTAGAGTGCCTTGCTCTCTAGAATGAGTTGTATAAATCCTTGTTTTAGATGGCTCGAGTGAATACATAGCATATAAATAATTACAAGCCACAACTGCAGTAGTAGGATATTGGAGTCCCACAGAACTGTGTAGAGGCTGACATTGCTTATGTATCTTTATGCCGGTCTCTTTTCGATCTTTTAATTTGATCTTTCTTGGTTAAATCATCCTCAATATTGATCCAGAGAGTATCGGGTAATCATCCATTTTCTCATCTTAATGGACTGTTTTCTTAAGTAACTGATGACTTGGAGCACCATGTTTTTTTTGAAGGGGGCAGACCTCTTCCTTCTAATTATGATATCCTCTACCTTTGAAAAGGAGTAATTAAAAGGGAGTTGAATAGCCCACCTTCAATGGTGCACACTGAGGAACACCGACAAAAGAACTTCAAAAATATAAATTTTTGTCCAGCTGATGCATGGCCCATGTATTGTCCAGTCGGAAGTAATTCATCTGCTATTTGTTTTCGAAATACCCTTGGGTGATCTCTAAGGAGGGCGGTGAATGGCACGCCTAAATGCACACATGAGAGAGAGAGAGATACCTAAGTTTTCATATCCTCTCGGACAATACACTGCTACAGGCACTTTGCCCAGTTCCACACTCGGCGTGGCATACACTTAAATAGATGAGGAAAAGAGTATCTTAGTGATGAAATCTGCAAAATTGTAAACTCAAATGGTAAGAATAATTCAACAGTAATATCATTAGAGTGGAAGCAGGGAAACTGGTAGAAGAAACCAAACGTGAGGTTTGGCATTCAGATCTTTTGAAGTCAAATTTAACGGAGTGCAACAATGGTATTTCGGATTTGTCTAGCTACAATTATAATAACAATTATGATAATAATAATGCAAGTAAATCACCAACACAAGCTTGCAAAAGTAACAAATTTAAAATTTACCAGCAGAATGTCCAGTCTCTTTATAATAAAATTGATTACATAAATCTAATGCTTAAAAATGAACTTAACGACATCTCAGCACTATCTATTTCAGAACATTGGCTGAAAGAGGAACAACTCGAATTAATTCAATTCCCAGGGTTTATACAAGCTAGTAAATACTCTAGATCTAATATTAGCCATGGTGGTACTTGCATCTTCTTAAGAAATAATTTAGATCATGAACAGATAACAGCTTATGGTTATCTAATTATGGAACAGGATTTTGAATTCTCTGCCGTAAAAATACAGCAGTTTAAGTTAATAATTGTATGCGTATACCGTTCTCCGTCAGGAAAGTTTCCTTTATTTATAGATAAATTAGAATTGTTACTCAATAACATGAGCAAAGTAAATTTCGATATAATAATTTGTGGGGATGTAAATGTGGATTTCTTAAAATTTGATGGAAATTGTGAATTATTAACACAGTTACTAATTTCCTATGGACTGAAACCTACAGTAAATACCCCAACAAGAATAACAAAATTTAGTTAAACCACTCCTGATCAAAATTTTATAAATACAGATAAATATCACCATTCAATAGAAGTCTATTGTCCGGGTTTTAGTGACCACCATGGACAAATACTGAGTTTTGAAGTATCCGAAACAATCAGTAATAATGATAATGGAGTAAAATCAAAGTGCAGGTCATTCACTGAATCAAATGATACATATTTCAATGACTTATTAAATAAGGAAACATGGTCAGAAATTTATGAACTAGAAAACGTAAATGATAAATTTAATGCATTTAACAGTACCCTAAAACACTATTTTGAAACAGCATTCCCCTTTAAACGAAGAACTGTTCAAAATAACAAAACTAGCAATTGGATAACAACAGGGATTATAAATTCATGTCAAAGAAAGAAATTTCTACAAAATTATATAAACAATACCACACAACACCTGAATTCAATTTATACTACAAAATATACACTAGCATATTGAATAAAGTAATAAGACTACCAAAGACAATGCATAATGATAATTTTATTTCTCAATCATCTAATAAAAACAGGGCTATGTGGTCCGTGATAAAGAAAAAAACTGTAAAATCTGCTAAAATACATAGGAACATTACACTGACCAGAAATAATAAAGTGATTAATAATCCAGAGGAAATAGCAAACACTTTTAATGACTATTTTCTGGAAATTCCACAAAAATTATTAAATAAATCACAGGTAAATACACTAAATTCTAATAATAAAATAAATATATGCAGTGATTCTTCATTTATAAATCATGTCACAAGTGAAAAGTTAAGAATAGTTATAAAAGAGCTAAAAATAAATTCTGTGCTGGCATTGCTGGCATCCCTAATGCCATTTTAAAGAAATGTGCAGAAAATATAATAAATCCACTTACGCACTTAATAAACAGTTCAATTCTCTCAGGAACTTACCCGGATATTTTGAAGTTATCAAAAGTAATTCCAGTGCACAAAAACAGTTCAAAAGATGAATTAGATAACTATCGTCCTATTATCTTACCAACTGGTATTGCAAAAATTGTGGAAAAAATTATGTACAAGAGACTGATAAGTTTCATAGAAAAAAATAAAATATTATCAAACTCAAAACATGGATTCAGACCGGAAAAATCTACACAGACAGCAATTTATGAATGTAGTAATTGTATACTGAAATTAATTGACAATAAGGAACATGTAACTGGCCTATTCTTGGATTTATCGAAAGCATTTGATGTTGTTGACCACAAAATCCTCCTTACCAAACTAAATCAATATGGTATTAGAGGTCTAGCTAATAAATGGATAGAGTCTTACTTAACAAGGCGTAAACAAATAGTAAGCTTGAGACACAAGGATGATGGAACCAAATTACTTAATGAAACATTGTCCAATGAGGGAATTATTGAATTTGGAGTACCCCAGGGATCGGTTTTGGGCCCACTACTCTTTCTTCTATATATCAATGATATAACACAGAACGTTCATTCACATAAGGAAATTTTGTTTGCGGACGATTCAACACTCGTAATAAAAGGTGAAACTAAACAGGTCATACAGCAGTCTGCTGACTCCGTTACAGGAGAGTTAACCAAATGGTCACAAGATAATCGCCTCATAATAAACTATAAAAAACAGTATGTCTAAATTTCCACACTATACAGAATAGGAATCCTGCGAAACCCAATCTAACATTAATTGGTCATCAAATAGAAAATAAATCAGAAACGAAGTTTTTAGGACTATGGATACAACAAGACTTGAAATGGAATAAATATATACAATATCTGAATACTAAACTGAACTCGATGTGCTTTGCGTTACGTATTTTGAAAACCTGCACTAGCATGCACACATTAAGAAATACTTATTTTGCTTATTTCCATTCATACTTAAGATATGGGATCATATTTTGGGGTATGTCGCCAGATGTACTAAGCAAGTTTAGGATACAAAGAGGGCGATTAGAATTATGGCAAATGTAAACTCTTGAGAATCATGTAGACCTCTGTTTAAAGATTTAAACATTCTCCCATATATCTTTGAAAGTATTATGTTTTGTTTAAAGAATTGAATGAATAAAGATGTTTTTCTTAAAACAAACAATGCTGTTCATAGGCATAACACAAGACAAAATCAAAACATTCATATTTCACACACACACACACAAGCATATATCAAAAAGGAACTTTTCACACTGGAGTTAAATTATACAATAAACTACCCCAGTATATAAAACTGGCCCCAAAAATAAAAACCTTTGATAGAATGTTGAAAGCTTATCTGCAGTGCCATTGTTTTTACTCAGTAGTTGAATATCTTAGCGTATAGGAGCGATGAAATCTATAGTTATATTTTACTTTTTTAATTTAATTGTAATACCTAGCTGTATGTTGTTGTATTTATAGAATTAAGTTTTCATATTATGATAATAGAGTGAGGTGTAAATAGTTGTGCAATACGATTGTATCTATTAAGATTTGTTATTATAATAAGTTAAATAGTTATAATATTAGTAATAAATACCTGTTAGTTCTTTTATTTTATAGATGTAAATCCTGACGTGTCCTATATAAAAAATGTATTGAATGCATGTATTTGATCAAATGGAATTAATAAAAATCTATCTATCTATCTATGTTTAGTGGCCCTCTAGGTACAGTATGTGGATAGATTGCTCAGAGAAGGGTGCAATTGGTTGGGTTGGACACGAGAACGCGATACGCCCTTAAACGCAGGCCGCTCTACGTCTGGCGTGTGCTGTAATGAGTACATTTTCATCCTTTCTAGGGATAGTTCACGTGAATTTGCGGATGAAAAACTATCATAGATTTTTATTTTTTGTTTCGCAATACCCTTGGGTGATCCCAAAGGGGGGGGGGGGGGCGGTATGTGGCATGTCTAAATGCACACATAAGGGAGGCATCAAGTGTGCTAAACCAGAAGATTTACATTGGTTTTTTTTCCTTACTCTTCATGGGCTTGTGGTTAGTGACTTTTAGGTGGGCCCTCTCCTCTTTCCATTTTCGATCTCCATTTTAAGACGTACCTCCTTCCATCTAATATCCTTATTCTTCAAGGATTAAAGGCAGGTATTCAACCAATATTATTCTAACCTTTCTATAGTAGAATATTAGAAGCCATTCTTAATTGTTGCTTTCGTAAGATATTTGTTATTCAGTCAGTGAACATATTAATGTGCTCAATTAAATCTTTACAAATTCATCCTTATTATGTATGTACCCACCTAAAAAGCTTGTCGTAATCCGTATTCAAGTTTCTAATACTAATGCAAAGGAACATGTTTTTGAAACAAATGATTTCTCTGTAGGATGATACTGATATCAGTGTGGAAATTAAGATGGAAGAACTGTCCATACCTGAGATTTCTCCATGCATCAAAATGGAAACGACATCTTCAGTCAGTGGTGGAGATTTGGAAGAGGTAAGTTACTACTTGTATCTTATGGAGGCCTTGACCGTACTGATGGCAATTGGAAGCTGTCGGCAATTAGTTTGTATATTGTACGGAAAGTAGATGCCCTGTAGATGGAAGGCAATGATTTATAAAGTGTGACCAATGCTGGGCTAAAACCCACGTTCTCCCTCTATGTATGCCATTGTTCTATGGAGGATGGATATAATTCTCATGGCACAATCACATTGTATTAGTTACCTGAGGTGAAATTTACATTTTAATATGACGAAGTTAGATCATTATATACGTTCTCGCTGAATGTTGTAGTAGAAGTTGAGTTAACTCTGGCCAAACAGGGGATATTGAACATTGAAGTTAGGAGTTGTGTTTCAGACGTTAAGAAGAGACTGGATCGGAGCTAACCTTTGTGCTCCACAGGAGCTCCCCAGGAGCACAAAAATGGCGTTCGAAGTCTTTCATGCTGGATATCGTTGTGTATCAGCTACACTTTTATTTGTATGTTAACATTACAAAATGTATGATGTTTCTCGGTATGCTCGTTTATATTTTAAGATTAAACCCACTATTCTACCTCTCTGTATTGTTTCGTCTGAATGAAATATGGTGAGAAGAAGGTGCCTATGGCCTATGAGGAATTACCATCCCAGCTCTTACCAGGAATTTAAAAAGAGAAACCATGGTAAACCATTTAAAAGATGACTGATGGCGAACCCACTTGCCTCTAGAGGGTTGAAGTAGCCTGATGACATGGCCTGGAGCTCAAATTTTGTAAATTGAAATGAGCTCAGCTCTTAGGCATTACAAATAAATCTTGGATTCAAGGTCAACATTTCAAGGTTGTATATCTATATAACTGAAGGACGGTTTAAACTATACATGATAGCAAGGAAACATTATAGAAGGCATTTTTATTATATTCTATATAACCACATCCATGAAAGCTTTTGAAACAAACTCAATAGGAGTCTCATGGTATCAGCGGGGTTCAGATTTATAAATACTAGTCAATGCCACCGCAGTGGAAACTACTTCTGCCTGATTTTTGGAAGGTAATCTCTTCTGGCGATGTCGCAGGGAGAATGAAACACTGGCTCTTGTTCTTCAATTTTTTAAAGTTTTGTACCGAAGAAAAGCTTTTAACGTGCATGAATAAGTCTGTTTTATAATCATGTATGGCAGTTCCAGGTGTCTAGATATGATTGCGTATAGAAACAATAAAGGCTTCGTAATACCTCCAACAGGGAGTATTGAACACCTTCCAGGCCAGCCTTAATGATGATTTATGTCGGACCTCTATTTTATTTTTATTGGTAGCCTGAAGAAACAGGAAGGTTCCAATTTTTTGAAAACAAATCATATTTCCCTCTACCCAGATAACTGCTCTTGGTATATAATGTGATTACAGAAGGCTTACTGCTTGCATTGTGGAGTGGAAATGTTTATATTACATACAGTATAAACTTAACTCACTCCATAGGCACTTAATTTACTTACTCTAATATTTTTGGAAGTTTATCAGCCTTAATAAAAAATTGTGCAGTGTTTTGTCTAAAATATCCTGTAGAATATTGCATATCTGGTATGTATGAGTGATTTATATGTTCATTCTCATATGTTGATCTGGTTCAACTATTGAGTGCCAACTCACGTGTTAGTGATACGTGCAAGTTCTGTAACTGAATTGGATCAATATGTTGCACCAGTAACATAAAATTCGCTTATAGTTTACGCCTAGAATTTGTATAATGAATGTTCTTACTTCAGTCATTTAGCCTATTAGTCTCTTTAGAGCACTGTTCTCCACATTTTCTATCACACTTTGATTTATTTATTGTGTAAAGGAGTGATGTCTATTGTTATATATTCTCTAGATGTGCAAGATGATAGAAAAGAAACAAATAATTCGTTCTTGTCACTAGGATACAAAAGAAGAAACCCAGAATGAAGAGAATGATGCTAACAGATTTCATCTAAATGAGTAAGTAGAAAACATTATAAGGAAAATAATTCTATCTGTTTTATGTATGCCAACAAAAAATGAATGTGAATAAGATTTGTTGGCAAATCAATTAGAAAGCTTCCTAACGAACACCCTGAAAACACAGAAGAATACTGATGGACCTTCAAATCAGTATTGTGCTCAGCATGTGAAGAAACAATCGGCCTCGTAAAGAAATATCATCCTCATTAGTTCGATGATAATAACCAAGAAATCATGGATCTCATAGAAACTAAGAAAAGAGCACTCATCGCCTGGCAAAACAACCATGGATCTGCATCCAAGAAACTGTACTTTCAAGAAGCTAAGGCTGAAGTGCAGCGTCGAACTCGAGAAGTACTGTAAAAAATCAATGGTGGATCGGAAAGCGGAAGAACTGCAACATCTGGCTGAAATCAACAATACACGAGCTTTCTCCAGTGCTACCAAAACAGTGTATGGTCCATTGACTCAGGGCCTCAATCCTATACGATCTAAGGACGGCACTATGCTTCTGAAAGACAGTTGCTCTATCAGAGATCGCTGGAAGGAACATTTCCAGGAACCTTTGAATAGAAACGTGACTGTTGACGAAGAGATATTTTCTACACTACCTCAGAAACCCATCCAATGCCATCTTGCTGAGGTTCCTTCTCTTCAAGAAGTCAAGTATGCGATCAGCCAGCTTAAAAACAACAAATCACCGGGGCAAGACGGAATTCCTGCTGAGTTCTTCAAGGAAGGAGGTCACACCCTACGTGAACATATGTATTTACTCATCGCTAAGATATGGACCACTGAAACCATCCCTGCTGATCTCAGAGATGGATTAATTGCTACCATAACTATAACTATCGTGGGATCTCCGTCGCTGGTAAAATTATCGCTTGAATTCTATCCAATCGGTTGACACCACTCGCCGGGAACTCTTTACCTGAAACACAGTGCGGTTTTAGACCTAATCGAGGAACCATCGACATGATTTTCAGCGCTCAATTAATACAGGAGAAGTGCAGGGAACAAAACCGCCCATTATGCATGGCCGTTATAGATCTTGCCAAGGCCTTTGACTCAGTGCAGCGGGATGCACTCTGAAGGATCATAGGGTCCATTGGCTGCCCACAAAAATACATAACGATTCTTCGACTGCAGCATGACAATATGAAGGGTACTACTCTGTCCAGCCATGGACCAGGGGAACCATTTGACATCATCACAGGTGTGAAACAGGGATGCATAATAGCCCCCACACTATTCTCATTATTGTGGGAACAAATGGACATCTTGTCAATGGAACGCTACCACTGGGTGTTGAAATAGAATACAGAACTGATGGAGGATTATTCAACCTAAGAAGGCTGAGGGCTAGGAAACGATATCTTCAACTAGTGTTATTGAACTTCAATACGCTGATGATAATGTTGTCTTGGCCAACTCCGAAGATGATCTACATACAATTCTGGATGCTTTCAACGAAGGTTATAAGAGCATTGGCCTTGATCTCAACATTATGATAACCCATATTTATTTAGCGTTTGGCAACTGAAGAGCAACTAATATACAAATACTAAATATACCAATATACAAATATACAAATACTAAAATTCTACAAGTTAATGTCTAAGTCTTTAATCCATTGAAGGGCTTAAGCCGTCTCTTCAAAGAAATATTCTAGGCTTCAAGAATAAGCTCGTCTGCTGCAGGATGTTACAATGTGTTTAATGGTATGATGTTCCCTGCCACAGACACATTGGGATGATGCCACCAATCCCCATCGGTTGAGGTTCTCTGCACAAATGCGATGGCCCGTACTGAGCCTGTTAAGAGTCTTCCAAACACGTCGTGGTAGTTCCATGCTAACTGGCTGTGTACCTGGTCTAACGAGAGCCTGGTAGTCCTCATGTGCAGCACTAGTCCACATTCCTGACCATTTCCTGTTCATGTTGAAATTCATTGCTTGCATCGATTCTGCCAGTGTGATGGCTGGCCGTTTGGATTTTAATCGGCTCTTTCTAAGTACAGGTACATCAGAGTGGATTGGAAGCTGAGGATTGATAATTAATTATTTGTATTCATTTAGGAGGGCGTTCTGTCTCCTCAGATTTGGTGGCGCTATGTGACTTAGAGGCCGTAGCCAGTGAAGAGGAGTAAACTTTATGCACCCTGTTATTGTTCTCATTGCCACATTTAGCTGGACATCGATTTTACCCACATGTGGGCTGTTTAGCCATACTGGAGCACAATATTCAGCAGCGGAGTAGACGAGTCCTAAGGAAGAACATCGTAGTGTTGTAGCCGTTGCACCCCATGAGGTTCCGCGCAACTTCTGTATGATATTATTTCGCGATGCCAGGTTTGCTGCTGGGTTTCCTTTATGACATCGGTATATTAGAGTTCTATCCAGACTCACGCCCAAATATTTCGGAAAAACTTGATGATGAACAGTCTGACCATTATAGTTGCCATTCTATTATTAATATGAAAGCAGCTAACTTCAATCTTCATTGGGTTTGGTGTTAATCTCCAATTTTTAAAGTATTTATGCATTGCCGTTAAATCTGCAGAAATTTCCGCTTCTCCAGCTTCAAGACTTTTATGTTGAGTGACCAAAGCCAGATCATCTGCATAAATGAACTTCCTTGACACTGTTACAGGGAGGTCAGAAGTATATAAGTTAAACCGCGCTGAAGGCAAAACAGAGCCTTGAGGAAGACCATTAATAAATTTCTTCGGCCTGCTTGAATTATTACCGAGGACCACTCGAGAGTATCTTTCAGACAGCATTATATTTATAAGTCTAATCATGGTTTGGCAGCGTAAAACATTTACTAATTTGTATAGGACTCCTTATTTCCACACCGTATCTTAGGCAGCTGTAAGATCAACAAAGGCCGCGGAAGTTTACAGGCGTTGTTGGAACCCAGCTTCTATACGCGAAGTTAGAGTAAGAACTTGATCGGTGCAGCTTCCATTAGGCCTAAATCCTGCTCGTTCAAAGGGAGTGACTTCATGGATCTTTGGACCAATTCTGTTAAGGATGAGTCTTTCTAAAAGCTTGTAACAGCAGCTCAGGAGCGCAATTGGACGGTAACTAGTACCACTGTTTGCTGGTTTACCTGGTTTCAGTATAGCTATGATTTTTGTTCTTTTGAAGGATTTTGGTAGAGTGCCCGATAGCATGATATTTGTAAAGAAGTTTGTAAGCACTTTACGAGTCTTAATTCCGCAGTTGACCAAGCATTATGTGAGTATTCCATCAAATCCTGGGGATTTGCCTCTCTTAATATCATTTATGGCTGCATTAACCTCATCTAGGGTGAATTCTCTGGAGTACTCTGATCTCCTTGGTGCCTTCTTTTTAAGAATGTTAAGGTCTTTCTTGACCATTCTAGTATGTGATTTAAATGAAGGTGCTCTAGGGCAGCGATTCCCAAACTGTGGTACGCGTACCACTGGTGGTACGCTCGTACTGCTGTAGTGGTACGCGGCGATGTTACGAAAAATATAACAAATCTTAGATACGTTACAAGGAGCAGTTTTATGAATTGAATTCTGATTCAGAACTAAGGCAAACTTTTTAAAAAATGGCTCTTGTGAACTTTGGGTTGAGAGGCGTGCAGACTATGCAGACATAGCTGACAAAGCAGTTGGATATTTACTGCCTTTCACTACTTCGTACTTGTGTGAGACTGCATTTCCTTCACTTGTTTATCTCAAGAATTAATACCGCAATAGGCTCCTTACAGTGGAAAACGATCTTCGTTTGAGACTCAGCGATCTTAAACTAGACATTCCTAAGTTGGCTTCTAATCTTCAAGCTCACCCTTCACACTGATGTTGCTAGTTGAACTTTGGTTCTCTTTTACTACGGGTTCTTTTATTAATATTATTTGTACAGAGTCATTTCTGAATGTTTGAATTGAATACTAATTAAAATAAATAATAAAACAACTGGAAGTGGACACACTTTTTATTACATGCACATTAACTCCAACAGTCTAAGTCTACTACGTAGAGATAGTGGGGGGGGGGGGGTATAGTTAGGTGGTACACGAGAGATTCTCATCTCTTACAGTGGTACACACACACAAAAGTTTGGGAAACACTGCTCTAGAGGGGGTAGTTATTCTGTTTGCAATTTGCTCTAGTGTTACTTGAGGACTTTTACGGATAGGTGGTCGACTCCCTCCTCCATGCATCTCTGCTCGACCTCTTAAATACTCAACCCTCCGTTTTTCGTTCCCAGCATCCTTTACGAGCTTCATCAAGACGTTATAACAATGCCTTAGCAGTTGCACAGTCAATGGTGGTTAAATAGGACTGATATAGTTCTTCACAATCATTACTCCAGCCTAGAATGTATTCCTCCCGGAATCCTCCCGGGCATGCATTTTTTTGCAGTCGCAAGAACTGCTCCAACGAATCTGTCATAATTTTCACTTATTGGAGGAATCCATCTAATCACTTTGTCCAGATCTTTGGAGAATTTAGACCAGTCAGCTTTCATGAAATCCATCTACGTCTGAAGATGGATCTAATTATAGGTAATTGAATTCCAACATCAAGAATTACTGGTCGATATTGGCTATTTGGAAAGCCTTCAAGAACCGTCCTTACTGTATTGAGAGGTTGTCCCTGGGAGTTTTGTGTTACAAAACATAGATCAGGATTGTACTCCTTCTTCCAAGCTGCAGATTTAAAAGTCCCCTTGTCATTCGAATCAAATATTAGGCTCAGGTTGTTGTTTTTGGCCCAATTAATAAGATTTTCACCATTTTCTTCATTATTATTATATTTCCAATCAGTATGATCACTGTTGAAATCGCCAATATATATGCAAGGATGTGAGAAAATAGGAAGAACCTGAGCTGGCCAGTTATCTGATGGAGGCTTATTGACATTTGTTTTAGTGATGTCCTCAACTTTAACTGTGATATTCTCAATATTTTTTACAACGTCGGCGGATATCAAATGCACATTTTCAATGTTAAAGCGTAAGTAGCACCGGCATATGATTGATGATATGTAGCTCCAAAGACTTCGTATCCAGTTATGCGTCCTCTTGACTTCAAGTTCCCCTCATCACCTACATGTGTTTCCTGGATCACTGATACATCCACACGATTATCAAGTAACAAACGGGAAAGGTGCTGGGATTTAGATCCGCTTAGTCCTTCAACATTGAGTTGTAAAATACGAATGCTATGACCCACATGTCTGATTGGTTGGTTCTGAGAAGGACCTTTGTGCTATAGTTGCGTGTTCAAGTTTAAGCCAGGAGATCCGCAATAGATAAGTCTGGCTGCCAGCTTCGAAACTCGTTTAGCACCACCCAGGGGACACGTAGAGCTTAAGGTATGCTGCGGACGCGAGTTTCCTCATCCCCCATGATAATTGATATTTTGTATCAACCTGTTTGTACTGCTCAAGCAATGCCTCCTACCATTACAATGAATGGTGAGCTCCTGGAGATCACATAGCATTTTCCCTATCTTGAAAGCCACCTGTCTACAAGTGCAAATATTGACGCTGGAATTCAGCATAGACTCGAATGTGCTAGCACGGCTTTCGGTCTTCTACGAGAAAGAATGTTCGATAGTCATAATATCAGCCCTTGAACTGAGCTGAAAGTTTACCAATCTATCGTAATGCAAAGCCTTATATGGCTGTGAACCCTGCACCACCTACGGTAGACACATAATCTGATTGGAGTAATATCACTAACGTTGTTTGAGAAGAATCTTGAGAATAACATGGCAAGTACCAACATCAGAATCCTCGAAGAAGCCAGTGCTACATGCATCGAGGCCACAATAATCAAATATCAACTTCAATGGACAGGTCATTTGTCCGTATGTCCGACTCTCGTCTCCATAAGCAAATCTTGTATGCTCAACTTACGAATGGACCCCGTACCCAGGGAGGACAGCGCAAAAGGTTGGTTGGTTCCTTAGTTTACGGGCTGCGACAACGCCGTCATATAGCCCCGTGTACATTGGGTGTGTACAGAATTGTGTAGAATCTGTCTGATAATCGGTGTTAGATGTGTTGACTGTATTAATGTGTGTTATCTGTTTTCAATTCATGTAAGGACTGCAGACGGTAATTTCAAGTAGTTCCTACTTTATCCACCAAATTCTACCGTCCACGACACCTAGCTGTGAACTTGGCTACTACTAGATGCCATCGCAACCAGCGCGCGGTGACGAACGTTTGAACTTAAGAACATTTATCAAACCTAACCTACAAATTTTGGCTTCACACAAGTGTAGTTAGAGGAAGGTTCTTTTTATGCCATATATCTACGGCATGGGACCGCCGGGTTTACTGCCCCTCCAAAGGAAGGCATTCTGAGTGACTTTTATCACTCTTAATAAATCCGACAACTTCGGCCAAGTTTGAACCCGCGACCTTGGGCATAGATGCTCAGCATGCTACCAACTACGCCACCGAATCCGCCCGCAAAAGGTACAAGGATGCCCTGAAATCTAACATGCAGAAATGTAGGCTATGATCAACACCGAATAGTGGGAGACCACAGCTTCTATCCGACCAGCATGGGGTCGGCTTGTTCACGGAGGTCCACAACACTTTGAACACGAACGTCGAAGAAATGCAGTCTATATATGACAGGCAAGGAAAGAACGAATGGCCACTCAGAGGAACAATCTTCAGGGAGTTGTGGGTGAAATATATGTTTGTGAACATTGTGGAAGAGTTTGCGGCTCCATAATTGGTGTACACAGTCGTCAGAGGACCCACACACATTGAAGTCTTATAGTTCCAAAGATGACATCACACTCGTTAGCGAGTGATTGCTTACCATCATCATCAGTCCCATGTATAACTACGATGTGTTTGCTCAGTACATTGAAGTTTTCAGCTGTAATAAGTGTTGGTGTTTTCAATTATTTTTAAAGTACTCCGAATATTTACGTACTGCACCATGCGGCAAACGACAGCCCTATTGCTCTCTATTATTCTAACAACCAATGAGATATAAGCAGCAACCTTTATTTCACTTACTCCTCTCAGTAAGATATTCTTTTCAATTCGTTAGTAATGTTAGTAATTACATGTGTCAGTAATTAGTAAATAGTCATTTCTATATTAATTATTATCATAAGGGGATAATGGCCTGAAGGCTTCGTCCATTATACTACTTATCACCACAACCAAAATGCATCCTCGAGTGTTATTTTTTCCATTTGTTTGTAAGTTTGATATATCAGTTCAGAAGGTGTATTCATTAACCCCTGGCATCACAGCCTGTGAAGGGCCCAGGCCCACCAAGCGACCACCGCCCAGCCATTCGGCCAGCAGACATTGGGGTTACGCGTGATCAGCGCATCGGGTCCCCTCGGCCGTCCACCAGTTTATCTAAACAAAATCTAAGGATCAAGGTTAACTGTATTATTTGGCCGATCCTAGAAGGTAGAATAAGGAACGAGGAGAAAAAGTTCATGGCATATTTAGTCTGAAAACAGCTGGTGATAATGTTTATTGGAGTAAATTGTTTGACAGTTTGAAAAGTATTGG
The DNA here is from genome assembly GCA_946902985.2 of Meconema thalassinum. Classification (NCBI taxonomy): domain Eukaryota; kingdom Metazoa; phylum Arthropoda; class Insecta; order Orthoptera; family Tettigoniidae; genus Meconema; species Meconema thalassinum. The sequence continues at coordinate 244,316,375 of OX336395.1, forward strand.
AATAAAATTCAAAGTTGGGCAAGTGTCTAGAAATAGTTGATTTAAAAGATGAAGGTAAGACAATTTTGACTGAGTGATTTACTACCGACATTGCCGTCTAGGCCTATCCTCCAGAGGATTTGAATGAGTTTCTAAGCGATGTGTACTAGGTGTTGATCAAAGAATTCATGATAAAATCTTTGTATTTCAAGCAGAATTTAATGAAATGCAGCAGGATGATATAAAAAGATACTATTGACATCGATTGGCAGTTGAAACACTAAAGGGCGTTAATGATTCCTACTTGGACCAAAAATGGGCAAAGCAAATTATATATATATAAAGATCGGTTTGAAATGTTTCGGCATAAAAATCGAGCTGGGTGTTAAGACGTTATTTCTGAACCTTTGTCTGGAGCCTGGCGCTATACGGATGTTAATCTTGGAATGTTTGTGGTGCTGAAAATAGGGAAATATACATTTTTGGACGTGGTTGTTGCAGGATATTAGTGAAGACTGAAAGAATATATATGGTACTAAATGAAGGGTATTAAGACGAGAGAGGGAGGGTAGTTATTTCTGGCGACTACTAACGAACAGAAGAAATTGAGATACTATGGCAACAGGAATAGCAAACTTACTGTTATGGAAGGACGGGTTGAGGACTAGAACTCTATGGGATAACCGAGATTATAATATGATACACAACTGCCTCGGATGTAGGGAGTGTTAGTTATGTGGAGTTGGAATGATTATCTCAGGAATGGGGGGCATACAGAGTCACATTAAACCAGTCTTGAGACTAATGATATTAACATAAACAACAATGTATCCCTGTCGCTCAGCTTATACGCTGCCCGTTTAATAAATCACATAAACCAGTGCATTGATTTATGCCTGAAGTAAAATCTCTCTCGCAATTCCATTTTGTTTGAAAAGAGTGCCAGTTTGACAAACCTGGTCGTATAATTTGAAATTGTGTATGTTACATATGGCTTAATAATTTATAAACAACTGTGAATTTGTTTAAATCTAAGTACAAGTCAAGATGTTATAATATTAATAAGTAGTTCCGTTAGTTTCAAATTATCGAAATAGTGGTTTTAAGTCCTTGGGTGGAGAATTGTTTCCAGGTACAATATGAGGTTAGACGGAACTCATGAAGTGGTGAACCAAGAGTTGGATAAATGTTCGCTATGAAGTATGGTTATTCTTCAAGGGTTACCATTTTCTGTACATTATAAAAAGACACTGCTATACATAGTAATCGCTCATCTCCACGTAATTAGTGTAAATAGTGGTAACAATTCAACCCGATGAACTTTACCTTGAAGCATGAAAACCCATATGGTTTCGAAATCACATGGCTTGCAAATCCTAAATACCCACCGTAATCCAAAAGCCAGAATATCTATTCAGTAGAGAATATAATATATCGTATTCCGTCACCTGTACGCGCACGTACCTTGTTTGTCACTTGGTGTTCAGTTACCCGGATTCCATTACATATTCGACATATCCTCGAACAGCCATGCCACAACTTGGCAGTTCAAAAGATGATCACTCGCAGTATGAATTGGCACATAACTTCCGTAACCTTAAATAATTTCTATTATTGAACTGATCGAGGACCTCGTTGACTTTTGGCTTACAACATGAGTCTGTGGAAATGTTCGCCTTTCCCTTTTATAAACACTTGATTTGAGTTAGTTATTGAGGTTCTAAAAAGTGGAACACCGAGGTCATCTGCCCCTTACTTGTTTTGAAATTGGTATAAATGAAATATAAATCCAATAAATCTTTGACAACAAATACTCCGAAAAGACACACCATTTTGTTTGCATAACAAATGAGAATCTTTTCAATGTTCAGATTGTTTAAAATACATAGCATTGAAGAGTAAAAGAGAGATCAGTTCCTGGTACTTGATTAGGACAGTTTTCCTGGTCGTTTTTTAATTATAATTTCATAACTTGGACCTCTGGATCTATCTTTGCCAGATAATTCATCACAGTTAAGAGCACACTGCACTGTATTAATACGGATGATTTCAGGTTGATAATTCCTGATACTTTTAGTCCAGTAATAAAGGAGAATTACGCATTATGTAAACCTGAAGGACAATATACCAACAGTCGATCTGGAAGAACATGTACAATGAAACAAAACTTGAAGATGAACACGGTGACGCATAGCGGTGAGAAGCCTTACTCATGTAGCAAATGTGACTCCAAGTTCGCTTGGTCAGGATCTGTGAAGAGGCACATGTTGACGCATAGCGATGTGAAACCTTACACATGTAGCATATGCGAGGGCACATTTACTCGTTCAGAGAATTTAAAGAAACATTTGTTGGCGCATAGCGGTAAAATGCCATACGCATGTACTTTATGCGAAGCCAAATTTTTCGATGCTAGATATTTGAAAAGACACATGATGACGCATAGCGGCGTAAGACCATATCCATGTAGAATATGCGAAGCCAAATTTGTTGACTCGGGAGATTTGAAGAAACATATGTTGACACATAGCGGAGAGAAGCCATACCCATGTAGCATATGCCAAGCCAAATTTGCTCAGTCGGGACATCTGAAGACACACATGTTCAAGCATAGTAGTGTAAAGCCATACTCATGTGACATATGCGAAGCCAAATTTTCTCGATCAGGGACTATGAAAATACACATGCTCACGCATAGTGCCGTAAAGCGATATATATGTACCATATGCAGAGCCAAATTTAGTCAGTCAAGGTATTTGAAGAAGCACATGTTGACACATAGCGGCAAGAAGCCATACCCATGTAGCATATGCCAAGCCAAATTTACTCAGTCGGGACATCTGAAGAGACATATGCTTCAGCATGGTCATGTAACGCCATACTCGTGTATCATATGCAAAGCTAAATTTACTCGATCAGGAATTTTAAAAACACACATGCTCACTCATAGTGGAAAAAGCGATATGTATGTATCATATGCAAAGCCAAATTTACTCAGTCAAGATATTTGAAGAGACACATGTCCACGCATAGCAGCGAAGAGGCATAGGCGAAGTCAAATTTTCTAGTTCGGGAAATATGAAGGGGCAAATGTGGACGCATAGCTGCGAAAAGCTATATTAATAAAGCATTTGTGAAGACAAATGTGATGAGAAGGGGTCTTTGTAAAGAAACATGTTGACGCATATCGGCAAAAAAGCCATTTTCAAACATAATATGTGAAGCTAAATTTGCGGATTCAGGAACTTTAAACAGTTACATGTAGATGCTTAGTGGAAAAATGCCATGTTCATGCACAGTTTGGAAAGCCTGATTGATTCGAAAAGACCGTTATGAAGATTCAGATAATTACCCATAGCCTTGGGAAGACATAGCCATGTAGCATATGCAATGCCACATTCGCTCGCAGGGATACTTTCAAGCCAAGACATGTTTAGTCCTAGAGGCGAGAGGCCATATCAATTCCATCTGGCAAATCCATAATATTTGTTCTCATGGAAAATTTGGAGACGCTCGTATAAATAGATATTGGTGAGATACCATTCTTGTTTAACATATGCCATGCGTAATTTGCTCCAATAGTACATTTACATACTTGCTAACCCACAGGGGGTAAGGAACCAATTGTATGTGGGATACGAAGCCATTTTAACTCATCGAGTCAGTTTGAGAACAGACATGATATTCCATTGAAGTGATATTCATGTACAGTTTCCAGTTAATTCCCCATGACGTGTTTCTTGACGTTGCGAAATTGTGCCAACGGAGTCGATTTACGTTAGTTAATATCAAAATATGATCATTCCTTCATTTTTCATCATCTAGGCACTGGCTAAACATTACACTGTATCTATAATAAAACATATACTGTGCCCATTTACGATGGTTTGGTCTGGCGTGAATTTCAAGAGAGCGTGCCGTGACGTCAGCGAGTAATTGACCAGCTGTCGACCCACCATAGTTTGAACCAGCCGCGTGTCCCACGTGTAGCCAACGAATATGGAAAGCTGTATACTTGTAAGGTTTTTGTTATGGAAGAAGATTATATCAGCACTTCAGAATTACATTAGGAGTAATTCACCAGTTTATTCCTGATGTTTTAATGGAAATTGCTAACCATCAGGATGCTTCTATGGATATGGCCAATGGAATGTAAGATCTAGCATTACGTAATGCGAGTTGAACGATCGATATGTGTCCTTTGGACAGTCTAAAAGCCAGCCCTGAGAGAAGTCAGGTACACAGTCGGCAATACGCGGTCATCGAACAGTCCAATGGTCGTCAGACTAGTCCACTTGTGTGTGTCGCTACGACAGTATTATACGCCGTCATTATGAGCAAGTGCTCCTTGGAGATAGACAATTTCTACCACGTTACTATGTCCGAGTGGACATAGCCTTGTGTACGTTATATCAGACCCAAAACAACTGTGAACATGGACTCGCCCAGTAGCGTGCGTCCAGCTGAACACTGTTGCCACAGTGAGACTGGCGGAGTTGACACAGCTCTACGCTCGCAGTATACGCACGACTTTTTCCATGAACACAAGGCGCTCCGAATGTAAGAGCATGTGCGAGTTGGGGGGGCCTAATCCTCTGAATATCTATGCTCACAACGGATTGTACACAATGTGATATGAGGCATATATAAGATGCCACACAAACGTAATTCGCGCACTCCTGGTGTAGCGACCAGCATTCTTGTCTGTGACCCATGAGGTCCGGGTTCGATTCCCAGCTCTGCGAAGGAATTTAAATCTAGTCTGAGGGTTGGAACAGGGTACACTCAGCCTCGTGAGGCAAAACTGAGAAGATGTGGGTTAGATTTCTACCTCAGCCATCCAGGAAGTGATTTCTCTTTTATACTCCAGGCAAATGCCGGGATGGTTCCTAGCATAAGGCCACGGATGCCTCGATCCCAATCCTCACAAGCATACTAATATAAACACACTAATACAAACGCCACAGGGACCCAGATTTTCAGACAAGTACACGGGGCTAAAAAACCAAGATGTCCTAGCCCCTCAAATGAAACAACAACAACGTTATTATTTCACATGACGTAATCTACTCCCCAAACCATTCTGATTAACATTGCTTGTGGACTTTTTATAAGGTAATAGAAATACAGAAAACAATTTATTGGGATCAGTTTTTGTTTATTGGAGACCACCTTGTGGTGCACTGGCTAGCACACTTGCTGTCCATTCTTGGCTGTCACCGAGGAAGCCCGAGTTCGATTCCCAAGAAATGTAATTCTGGTCTGAGGGCTGGAACAGGGTACTCTCAGCCTCGTGATGCAAAACTGGGAAGATATGGGTTGGATTCTTACTTCAGCCATCCTGGAAGTGGTTTTTCAGTGGATTCGCACCTATACTCCAGGCAAATGCCGGGATGCTACCTAACGTGCCTTGGCCGCTTCATACCCAAATACACACACTAGTACAGACATCAAAGTGACACAGGTTATCAGAAAAATTCCACACACACCTAAACGGGGCTACATGACCACGATGTCACAAAGTCCCTAAAACAATCATCATCAACAACAACAACAACCATTAAGGTCCGGATTCGATTCACGGCTCAATCAAGACATTTAGTTCTGGTCTTAGGGTTAGAACTGGGTACACTATGCCTTGTGAGGTAAAACTGTGAAGAGGTGAGTTTTAATCGACTCAATGACAAAAAATAAAAACAATTGCTGACACCACAATTACATAGGTTATAAGATTTTGTGTTTTCACGTACTTCTTTGTTCGAAAACTTCTTTTAAAGGCCAGAGGCCCTATACCCTGAAAATTATATTTCTTGCTTGCCTGTGTAAAACTGTTCGGCCGCCATTTGGCTTGCTAAGGGACATTGTTATGAGCTCAAAACTTTATCCCACAGCACTTGTTAAAGCTCCACTACTGAATTGAAACAGCAATGCCGCCATTCTTCGTTATCTTCCCTAGCGAACCTAAATATCTCATCACCTAATCATTCTCTCTCTAATTATCCCTTCAGTTCAAGGGCAGATATTATCTCCCGGATGGCTGGTCGTAGCGTCACGTGGGTTGGACAGTCAGCCTCAGAATTTTTAGCTCTGTAACATAGGGTCATCGAAATATTTAAGAATTAATTATTTTCGTGTGCGGAGAGAAATAACGATTTCGTACGGCGCAGCGAGCCCTGCGTGTTGAGTTAACTGGGAAACGCCGCGCTATGCTATTGGCTGGCACGAGTGAGCCAGGTAATCTGGCTCCTCCCTCGTGTTCACAGTTGTTTTGGGCCTGGTATAGTGGTAACATCACAGTGTTTCCAAGTGCTTTAAAACTTATAATTATTCTTCTGGTTGAATACTTCAAGAAATCCAAAGGTATGTGAGTGTGACTTGTTATACACAAGTATTTGACTGTTGTCTTGTGTGTTATTCCCACAACTAACACCAAACATAAGAACTGGGACCACATTCAAGTTTAGCCATTGAACATTCGCTAGTGCTAATAGGCTACCCTAACAGCTTACCCTTTTTTACGGGGAATATCAGGCCAGATTCCGCCCATGTTTGATAAAGACACTCTCACCAGGAATTGTTACCATTTGCCTGTACCGTCAGACCACTGGGTTATATAAGTGGACTTCATAATTGACAATGGGCCATACTAGCAGCATGCCTTGTGTGCACGAGAACCAGCCCCAGCAGCTAAGGCGGCGGTATGTGAGGAGATCATGCCAGGATGACTCATTAGGAACGAAGAGCTAGGCCACCTGCGGCTTGTTTCTGTGGACGAAAGGAGAGTTGAACGCTATAACATGTCCCATGCCCAGCGTTTAGACTTCACAGATCCGTGGTGCCAGGATTCGATCTGCACAGAGGGAGTTGAACACTATGACATGTCCCATGCCCAGCGTTTAGACTTCACAGATCCGTGGTGCCAGGATTCGATCTGCACCGAGGGAGGTCCAATCGCCACAGAAATTATGATATCGTAGACTTCCGGAAAGCCTAAATATTTTCTAGAGCCTTGAATTTTCCGCCGTTCCGATAAACCAATTCGCTTTCTCTATTATTAAGAAACGCCTTTATAGTTAGAATGGTTGTGTATTTTTTGGAGTAATTTTTTGTAGTCAAATTAGACTTGCAGCTGAGGTGCAATCCTCAATGTTTCATTTTTATATTGCAGTAAATAACATGGGAAGTCTTACCTCATTCATAACGCAGCAGATTTACGACACAGAATATGCATTAATAATTTTTCTTCTGTATTCCAGAATATATTTTACTAATAATAATAATAGATATTTCTATGAATATATATTGATGAGTGCTGAATTCTATGAATAGCTATGGAAGTAATATTCCTTAAGAATGACAAACATGAATGACTATGATAAAAGTGTTAAATAGTTATTAAACAATTATTTGTTCATATAAATCTGAGAGCTAACGATCTGTTTTCTTATGGGGTATTGATAAATGAAGCTTAATTGATGTTATTTTGTGCCAATGCACTTTGTGAAAGTAGTTAAATGAGGCGTTGATCGACGTGTTGAGTGGATGTTGCAGGAGTCGTATCCTGATCCACAGAAAGCTGTATGCTTTTTAATAAGAAATAAAATCGGAGTTGCGGGAGTTAGATCCTGTCCCATAACGCTTCAATGTGTTCCAAATCCTAAAGATTTCCCCTGAGATATTATCAGCTCAAATTATTGATTTATTACAAGCAATGTTGTCATGCCAATTTTTATTGTGGCCATATGAATTCATGTTCAGTGAATTAAATCCTGAAATTTATGAAAGGGTATTCAAAGCTAAATTCAACGAAACCAATAGTGGTTATTATTATTGTTATCAATGTTCTGCTGTAAAAATTTAACTGCTGTGCCCAATAATAGTCACTATGATGTATTTAAACAAACTGCCTTAAGAATTGTGTCATTTCATAAGAGAATCAAGAATCGAAAGTGAAACTAATCCATGCTAGTGTCATGATTAATTGTAAATAAGTGAATATAATTATTTAACATTGCAACTTAAAAGCGTAAATTTAAATATAACCTTATGTCTTCTCGAATTGTATAGATTAATAAAGTGTGATTTATAAACATAGTCTAGACCAACGGACACTCTTAAATATGAAAATGATTTATATTTATTTTGAGAGGCATAAAATCCTATAGGGAATGCGTGTGCTATTGTTTTGCTTCTACCAGCAGGCAATTATCTTATCTTATCTTATATCTTATATATATATAGAAAGGAATGTCTGTGTGTTCGTCTTTTATGCGTTCATAAACCATTCATCCGATTGCGATCAAATTTTGGTGAGTTGTTGTGCACTGTCCCGAAAAAAGTAATAGGCGTAGTAAATCCAATATAAAATAGATGGCGCGCGAATGGCTTCAACAAAAAGGCGTGTGTTTGTTTCAAGAAAGTCCCAAATGTGTTCATATACCATTCATCCCATTGAGTTGAAACTTGGGTGAGAGGTTGTGTACACTACAGGCAAGGTTTCTGGCTTAGTAAATCCATGTTATAATAGGTATCGCACAAGTAGATTAAACAAATGAGCGACGACGTGCAAAGTGTTTCAACATATTCCCGTATGCGTTCATATACCATTCGTCCGATAGCGACTAAACTTGGGTGAGTTGTTGTGTACACTACAGGGAAAGTTTTAGGCTTAGTATATCCATTTTTCAATAGGTAGCGCACAAGTAGATTCAACAAATGAGCGAAGTCGCGCGAAGCGTTTCAAGAAAGTCCCGTATGCGTTCATATACCATTCGTCCGATAGCGATGAAACTTGGATAATATGTTGTGTACTCAACAGAGAAGGTTTCTGGCTTAATACATCCACTTTGCAATAGGTATCGCACAAGTAGATTCAACAAATAAGCGACGGCACGCGAATCGTTTCAACCAAGTCCCGTATGCAATCATATACCATTCATCCGATTGCTATGAAACTTTGCTGAGTTGTTGTGAACGCTTCCGAAATCATTATAGGCATAGTCAATCCAATTTACAATGGACAGCGCGCGAGTATTTTAAACAAATGAGTGTTGGCGATGCGTTCATATAGCCTAAAGTTCATCCGATTGCGACCAAAATTTGGTGGGTTGTTTGGCACACTTCCGGGATGGTTATAGGCATAGTTAATCCAATTAACAATAGATAGCGCACCAGTAGATTAAACAAATGAGTGTTGGTGATGCGTTCATATACAATTCATCCGATTGCAATCAAATTTCGGTGGGTTGTTGTGCATACGCCAGGAAAAGTTATAGGCATAGTAGTTCCAACTAACAATAGATGGCGCGCCAGTAACTTCAACAAAATGGCGTGCGTTTGTTTCAACAAAGTCCCGTATGCGATCGTATACCATTTGTTCGATAGCGATGAAACGTGAGTGAGATGTTGTGTACACTTCAGGGAATATTTCTAGCTTAGTAAATCCATGTTACAATAGGTAGCGCACGAATGGATTCAACAAATGAGCTACGACTCGCGAAGTGTTTCGACAATCCCCGTATGCGTTCATATAAAATCGTCCGATAGAGATGAAAGTTTGGTGAGTTGTTGTGTACACTCAAGGGAAGGTTTCTGATTTAGTAAATCTATTTAAAATTGGTAGCAAACGGGTAGATTTAACTAATAAGCGACAGCGCGTGAATCGTTTCAATTAAGTCCCGTATGCAATCATATACCATTCATCCGAGTGTGATAAAACTTTGGAAAACTGAGTACAGTCCTGCAAAGGTTCATGAATTAGTGAGTCCGTTTTTCAATGGGTGGCGCACAAGACGATTCAACAAATGAGTGACAGCGCGAATCGTTTAAACAAAATCCCGTATGCGTTCATATGCCATTCATCCGATTGCGATGAAACGTTGATGAGTTGTTGTGTACACGCCATGAAAGGTTTTCGAGTTAGTAAATCCATTTTACAATAGGTATTGTACGAGTATATTCAACAAATGGGAGACGGTGCTATAATCGTTTCAGCAGTCCCGTATGCGTTCATATACCATTCATTTAATTGCGATGCAACTTTCGTGAGTTGTTGATCACGCTCCCTTGAATGTTTCGGAGATAGTAAATTATTTTTAGCCTACTTTTCACATTTTGCAAAAATGAGGAAAAAGTAGACTTATGAGATCGGGCAAATGTGTGTGTGTGTGTGTGTCTGTCTGTCTGTCCTTCTGTCTGTCTGGCTGTGTGTGTGTCCCCCCCCTATCAACTCCTAAACGGCTGGAGGAATCGAAACAAAATTTGGTAGGAGTAAAGATCTATACCTGAATATCTCACTGCCATATTTGAAAATGATGTCAGTGCTACCAACTGCTAAAAAATCGTAATTGAAATTTGAGCTCCATGTTCGATATCTTGGAAGGTATGAATGGGAGCTATTTCAAAATTGGCACACGTATAGATAATAAAATTGTAGTTTAATTTCCAGGAGGCCATACATGGCAGTGTTGCCAATATGATTATAAGCCTGCTGAAAGGTCCAATTTTTAAATGCATATAACTTCTACACTATCGATTGGAATTCAACCAAATTTCGTATGGTGTATGTGTACATAACCAGATATGATTGAGCGTATTCTTAAGACCCACCGGGGCTGCCAACTGTTAATAAATGCTCCTAAATTATTTTATCCAAATACCAATATATCAGAAAGTATGCAAGCCGACAGCTTTAAACTATGCACACGTATAGTACCTGACATTCTATATTAATTTGGAGTAACTTATATACGTCTGTGCTACCATCATGATTCTAAGCCTGTTGACAGGTCCAACTTTAAATACATGTAACATCCATACTAACATTTGGATTTCAACCAAATTTCGTATGTGCTATGTATACCATAACAGATATGACTATGCGTATTCTTAATAGCAACCAGGGCTGCCAACTGTTAATATGTGCTGTCCCTATTTTTGTTACCCTAATATCAATATATCAGAAAGTATGCAAGCCAATGGCTCTAAACTTTGCACACGTATAGTACCTGGCATTCTAGATGAATTTGGAGTAACTAATATTCGTCAGTGCTGCCAACATGATTCTAAGCCTGCTGATATGTCCAATTTTAAAATGCATGTAACTTCTATACTAACTAATGGATTTCATTCAAAATTGGCACAACAATAGATCATATTATTTAAGATTATTTCTGACCAATACATGCATGACATTGTTGCCAACATGATTTTACGCACGCTGTTAGATCCAATGTTTAACTGCATGTAACGTCCATGCTATTCATTGGACTTCAACCAAATTTTTGTATTCTGTACCTTAAGAGATGGAACTAAGAATATATTCAGTCATCAGAGTTGCCAACTGTGGTGCTCTATTAGGCTACATTATGCCAAGTATACAGTATTTCGAACTAATTAGAAAATTGATATTAGCAACTTAATTTCGTCAATATTCTGCATAGGTTCATATACTGTAGAATAATCATTGGCATGAAAAGTAGGCTCTTTAGTTCGTCACGGAACTTCATGTTTTATAATAGTTTAGAGGTGGTCAACGGAAAAAGATGAAAATATTGGGAATCCAAAAGCACTGCAACTAACAAAGTCAAAACCCCAACACTTCCTTTGATTGGCATTGGAGCGCATGCCGGGTACAGCTAGTATATGTATATAAAGGAATGTCTGTGTGTTCGTCTTGTATGCGTTCATAAACCACTCATCCGATTGCGATCAAATTTTTGTGAGTTGTTGTAAAAACTTCCGAGAGGTTTATAGGCATAGTTAATACATTTCAAAATACATTGCGCGCGAGTATTTTAAACAAATGCGAAATGGCGATGCGTTCATATACAATTCATCCGATTGCGACCAAATTTTGGTGAGTTGTTGTGCACAGTCCTGGAAAAGTTATAGGTATAGTAAATCTAATTTAGAATATATGGTGCGCGAGTAGCTTCAACAAAATGGCGTGCGTTTGATTCAAGAAAGTCCCACATGCGTTCATATGCCATTCATCCCATTGCGATGAAACTTGGGTGAGATGTTCTGTACACTTCCGGTAAGGTTTCTAGCTTAGTAAATCTACTTAACAATAGGTAGCGCACGAGTAGATTCAACAAATGAGCGACTACGGACGAAGCGTTTCAACAAAGTCCTGTATGCGTTCACATACCATTCGTCCGATAGTGATGAAACTTGGGACAGAGGTTGAGTACAATACAGGCACGGATTCTGGCTTAGTAAATCCATGTTATAATAGGTAGCGCACGAGTAGATTCAACAAATGGGCGACGACTTGCGAAGCGTTTCAAAAACGTCCCGTATGCGTTCATGTACTATTCGTCTGATAGCGATGAAACTTGGGCGAGGTGTTGTGTACACATCAGAGAAGGTTCTTGGCTTAGTAAACCCACTTAAAAATAGGTAGCGCACGAGTAGATTCAACAAATGAGCGACGACAGGCGAAGCGTTTCAACAAAGTCCTGTATGCGTTCACATACCATTCGTTCGATAGCGATGAAACTTCGGTGAGTGGTTGTGTACTATTCTGGCAAGGTTTCTGGCTTAGTAAATCCACTTTACGATAGCTAGGGCACGAGTAGATTCAACATATGAGAGACGACGCGCGAAGCGTTTCTAAAAGTCCCGTATGCGTTCATTTACCATTCGTCTGATAGAGATGAAACTTGGGTGAGATGTTGTGTACACTTCAGGGAAGCTTTCTGGGTTAGTAAATCCACTTAACAATAGGTATCGCACAAGTAGATTAAACAAATGAGCGACGACGCGCGAAGTGTTTCAACATAGTCCCGTATGCGTTCATATACCATTCGTCCGATAGCGACTAAACTTAGTTGATTTGTTGTATACACATCAGAGAAGGTTTCTGGCTTAGTAAATCCACTTAACAATAGGTAGCGCACGAGTAGATTCAACAAATGAGCGACGAAGGGCGAAGCGTTTCAAAAAAGTCCTGTATGCGTTCACATACCATTTGTCCGATAGCGATGAAATTTGGGTGAGAGGTTGTGTACACTTCAGGCAAGGTTTCTGGCTTAGCAAGTCCACTTTACGATAGGTAGGGCACAAGAAGATTCAACAAATGAACGACGACGCGCGAAGCGTTTCAACAAAGTCCCGTATGCGTTCATATACTATTCGTCTGATAGCAATGAAACTTGGGTGAGATGTTGTGTACACTTCAGGGAATGTTTCTGGGTTAGTAAATGCACTTTACAATTGGTATCGCACAAGTAGATTAAACGAATGAGCGACGACGCGCGAAGAGTTTCAATATAGTCCCGTATGCGTTCATATACCATTCGTCTGATAGCGACTAAACTTGGGTGAGTTGTTGTGTACACTCCAGGGAAAGTTTCAGGCTTAGTAAGTCCATGTTACAATAGGTAGCGCACAAGTTGATTCAGTAAATGAGCGAAGACGCGCGAAGCGTTTTAAAAATATCCCGTATGCGTTCATGTACCATTCGTCCGATAGCAATAAAAGTTGTGTGAGATGTTGTGTACACTTCGTGGAAGGTTTCTGGCTGAGTACATCCACTTTACAATAGGTATCGCACAAGTAGATTCAACAAATGATCGACGGCACGCGAATCTCTTAAACAAAGTCACGTAGCGTTCAAGTACCATTCATCCGATTGCTAAGAATCTTTGGTTGGATTGTTGTACACACTCCAGGAAAGGTTTCTGACTTAGTAAATCCTTTTTACAATAGGTAGCGCACGAGTAGATTCAACAAATGAGTAACGGCGCGCGTATCGTTTAAAAAAATCGTATGTGTTCATATTCCATTCATGCGATTACAATGAAATTGAGAGTAATGTTGTTTTCATTCCCGCAAAGATTTCTGATTTAGTAAATCCATTTTACAATTGGTAGTGCACGAGTACATTCAACTAATAAGCGACAGCGCGTGAATCGTTTCAACCAAGTCCCGTATGCGTTCATATACCATTCATCCGATTATGATGAAACGTTGGTGAGTTGAGTACAGGCCTGCGAAGGTGTATGAATTAGTAAATCCGTTTTTCAATGGGTGGCGCACAAAAGATTCAACAAATGAGTGAAGGCGCGTGAATCGTTTAAACAAAATCTCGTATGCTTTCATATGCCATTCATCCGATTGCGATGAAACGTTCATGAGTTGATGTGTACACGCCAGGGGGTATTCGACTTAGTACATTCATTTTACAATAGGTAGCGTACGAGTATATTCAACAAATGTGTGACGGCGCTCGAATCTTTTCAACGAAGTCCCGTATGCGTTCATATACCATTTATTTCAATGCGATGAAACTTTGGTGAGTTGTTGAGCCCGCTCCCATGATTTTTTTTTTGAGATAGTAAATCAATTTTACAATAGTTTAGATGTGGTTAACGGAAAATAAATTAATATAGGGAATCCAAAAGCACTTCATCAAACAAAGTTACAACGCCAACACTTTCTTTGATTGGCATTGCAACGCATGCCGGGTACAGCTAGTGTATATATATATAAAGGAATGTCTGTGTGTTTGTCTTTTATGCGTTCATAAACCATTCATCCGATTGCGATCAAATTTTGGTGAGTTGTAAACACTTCCGGGAGGTTTATAGTCATAGTTAATCTATTTCGAAATAGATAGCGCGCGAGTGGTTTAAACAAATGCGTAATGGCGATGCGTTCATATACAATTCTTCCGATTGCAATCAAATTTTGGTGAGTTGTTGTGCACAGTCCCGGAAAAGTTATAGGCGTAGTAAATCCAATTTACAATAGATGGCGCGCGAGTAGCTTCAACAAAATTGCGTGCGTTTGTTTCAAGAAAGTCCCACATGCATTCATATGCCATTCATCCCATTGCGATGAAACTTGGGTGAGATGTTCTGTACACTTCAGGTAAGGTTTCTGGCTTAATAAATCCACTTAACAATAGGTAGCGCACGAGTAGATTCAACCAAATGAGCGACTACTCGCGAAGCGTTTCAACAAAGTCCCGTATGCGTTCATATGCTATTCGTCTGACAGCGATGAAACTTGGGTGAGATGTTGTGTACACTGCAAGAGGAAGGAAGATTGTAGTTTTACGTGACCGTTCATTGCGAGATCATAAGCCACGGGCATGGGCGATCTTAGGATTGTTTCCATGGGGGGCCAAGTAAATATTTTCGTTTCATTACCTACCTATCCCCACCCCCTCCAACCCCCCAATCCCCCCCCCTCCTCCTCTCCACACACACACACACAAAAATAAAGGTTTCATTTCTTACTTACTTCGTGAAATTCTGATTCTGTAATTTACTGCTCTGCAAAAACCATTGGCTACTTTGTGGCAAGTATGGGAGGAATGTTTTCTTTGAGTTTTTGCCCGTTAACGTTCGCTTTTCTTCGTAATTCAACGTCGTAAATTTCAGTTCTTACAAAACAGGAAAAAACTAGTGGTATCGACAAAAATATAAATCAAGTACCGTAGTTAATTAAAACGGTATCGTTAATCCAGTTCGCCAACTCTCTAAATAACTGGACATATTTTCACATGATCCCAAATCACTAAGTTAACAAGAAGTTCCGTGAGGAACTAAAGAGCCTACTTTTCTTGAAATTTAAGATTCTAGCTAATCTATATCGACCTATCTAGTATAATGACGAAATTAAGTTGGTAATATCAAAATTCCTAATTAGTTCGAAATATAACTTATATAATGTAGCCTAATAGAGCAGTAGAGTTGGCAGCCCTGGTGAGTGAATATAGCCTATTGTTAGTTGCTTCTCTTAAAGTACAGAATACACAATTTGGTTGAAGTCCAATGGATAGCATGCACGTTACATGCAGTTAGACCTTGGATTTATCAGCGCGCGTAAAATTATGTTGGCAACAATGTCATGCATGTGTTGGTCAGAAATAATCTGAAATATTATGATCTCGTGTTGTACCAATTTTGGATGAAATCCATTTGTTAGTATAGAAGTAACATGTATTTTAAAATTGGACCTATCAGCAGGCTTAGAATCATGTTGGCAGCACTGGCATAGGCGTATATTAGTTACTCCAAATTAATCTAGAATGCCAGGTACTATACGTGTGCAAAGTTTAGAGCTATTGGCTTGCATACTTTCTGATATATTGATATTAGGGTAACAAAAATAGAGACAGTATTTATTAACAGTTGGCAGCTCTGGTTACTCTTAAGAATCGGCTTAGTCATATCTGTCATGGTACACATTTCACACACGAAATTTGGTTGAAATCCAAATGATAGTATAGAAGTTACATGTATTTAAAGTTGGACCTCTCAGCAGGCTTAGAATCATGTTGGTAGCACTGACGTATATAAGATACTCCAAATTAATCTAGAATGCCAGGTACTATAGGTGTGCATAGTTTAAAGCTGTCGGCTTGCATACTTTCTGATATAATGGTATTTGGTTAAAATAAATTGAGAGCATTTATTAACAGTCGGCCACCCTGATGGCTCTTAAGAATACGCTCAGTCATATCTGTTTATGTACACATACCACATAGGAAATTTGGTTGATATCCAATTTATAGTGTAGAAGTTATATGCATTTAAAATTTGGACTTATCAGCAGGCTTATAATCATTTTGGCAACACCGCCATGTATGGCCTCCTGGAAATTAAACTGCAATATTATTATATATACGTGTGCCAATTTTGAATTAGCTCCCATGTATACCTTCCAAGATATCCAACATGGAGCTCAAATTTCAATTGCGATTTTTCAGGAGTTGGTAGCACTGACATCATTTTCAAATATGGCCGTGAGATATTCAGGTATAGGTCTTCATTCCCACCAAATTTTGTTTTGATTGCTGCAGCCGTTTAGGAGTTGATAGGGGGGGGCACACACACAGCCAGACAGACAGAAGGACAGACGGACGGACAGACAGACAGACAGACACACATTTGCCCGATCTCATAAGTCTACTTTTTCCTCATTTTTGCAAAATGTGAAAAGTAGGCTAAAAACTGTGGAAATATCCCAACATCTGAATCAGCCCAATTATTTATATAGCACTGTTTCGAAATACGGTAGGTATCTAGTTTGTACTGGCCATTGCAGCAGATCGTCACGCCCTTCCTCTTCTAAACAGCCAATCGGAAATCCTTCGTATTGCTCTTATTAGAATCATGAAACCCTTGTAGCATACGAACTGATGGTTTTAATAAAAATTAGTTTTGTCAATACAAATATTTCAACTGATTATTACTAACCACTAAGTATGTATGTCGACCCCTTATTATTCCCGTTTTCCAACGGGGTCGGGGATGAGATGCGATGGAAGTCTTTGTGGCGATGGTTTTTACGGCCGGATGCCCTTCCTGACGCCAACCTCATGAGAGGAGTTAATGAGAGATGAAATGAATGATGGTGAATGAAACTGGGCAAGGATGTGGAAGGAAGCGGCCGTGGCCTGTCAGAAGGTACCGTCCCAGCATTTGCCTGGTGTTGAAAATGGGAAACCACGGAAAACCATTTCAAGGACGGCCGACGGTGGGGCTCGAACCCACGCGTCTACCGAGTCAGCAGAGAGCTTGGCCCCATGACCTAATGCTGTGCTTTAGCCAGCGTAGCCACTACTGTCGGTTACTAACCACTAAGTAAAAGGGATAAAAACCACTAGGCCTATATCACGTACTTCTTACTACCATTATTCGCATTCTCGACTGAAACAAGAGGAAAGGTGATACGAACGTAAACAAACCACTTCTTTCGATGTGTAATTGAGCCTTATGCTCAAGCTTTTCTCTGGTTATGAAAATAATAGACGATAAAATGAAACTAACAGATATTGTACAATTCCGTAGAGTTTTATAAAATTAACAAGTGATATATTTCGCCGTATTATTGTACCTGTGACGTAAATAATATACTGTCTAACCAATCTAATACAAATACTTTTTGAGTTTTTGAAATTTATGTGTGTTAAGGCTACCCTTAAAGAGGGAAAAATTAACCTTTTTATATTTAATAACTGGCATTGTTGTAAATGTTGTTGCTTTATTTGTAAACAGATTTAAACCTCACCCCTTGTACTTGACTCTGAGTGAAATTACGATTTATGTAATAACGTGTCATTAGGCGAGTGTGTATAAGTAATGCTATTTC
The DNA here is from genome assembly GCA_946902985.2 of Meconema thalassinum. Taxonomy (NCBI): domain Eukaryota; kingdom Metazoa; phylum Arthropoda; class Insecta; order Orthoptera; family Tettigoniidae; genus Meconema; species Meconema thalassinum. The sequence continues at coordinate 244,334,462 of OX336395.1, forward strand.
AGAGTACCGATATCGTAGTTTTGGGATGAGTGCCCCGGAACATGAAACATGATGCTTACGTGGTATTTCCCTGAAGGTAGTGTTGAAAATATCGTAGGCCTACTAGGGATGGCTGCTGTCAGCGTCGGCAAGCAAATTTTGAATATTTAGGTAACCAGTCGTCATCGTGGAGCTTAAATTGAGGTACTCAACTACACTGATGGGCTTAAAGATCAAATTACTACATTCTGTCCTTTCTTACAATGCATGCCACGTATGGATTTACGTCGAATTGGTGACATTTTGGCAAAATAGCAGATCTATGGTGTTCATGTCTTCCAGATTATTGATAGTAGCCTGGAAAAGAAAACGCTACTCACGCAGCCCTTTATCTTGGAACGTATATTTTTACACCCGACATTTATAAGTTTTTTACGCTATTTCCCAGAACTTTCAGGCTAATTAAGGCACATATTAGGCCTAAATATGAAAGTTATGATCTTTGTATTTACTGTTGATCAGATATATTTTCGAATTTGTTGATGTACCGTAGTCTACCCATTTCAAAATGCTGGTTGTTACGATTATGCACCTAGTCGAGCTTAATCTTTATTCTGTGAATAATATACTGTCTAACCAATCTAAAACATATAATTTTTAGTTTTTTTAAATTTATGTAATTATGTCTCATAAGTACATGTTACGGATCCAAAATTGCCTGCCTTGCAAGAGGGTTCCATTGAAATCATACACAACATTATGAAGTCTATCACCATTGAATTCACAATTTTGTCTTTATTCGATTAAGAGTGCGAATCTTAGCCACTTGATTATGGCACAGACATTGCAGGATAATTTAACTAATGTATTATAAATTGCTTCGATTGTAGAAAATGTAACACTGCTGGTTAAGAATCTACAACTGCAAGGTTAGATAGCTGTTCATTCGTAGCAATAATCGCTTTACTCTCAAGAAATGAGCCACCGTACTATTACACACCTTTAAAATAAAAATGTACAGCATTTCGCGAAACGAATAACGATCGCGGAAAGGCAAACCGGCGTAATATTGGGAGAATATAATACAGTCAGGACCATATTTAGGGTTCTTGACGCCTCTGGGATAATAAAAAGACAACTTTGCTGCCCCCGACTTGGAATATGCAGATTTATTAAAGTTGTAACCTTCCCTGGTCACATGTGATCGAACCCTTACTTTCGGGACGCACGATTTTCATAATCGTCCATATATTTTTATTTGATGTATTTTCATGTTTTATAATTATGTAATGAAGTCTATATTATCATGTGATTTATTTCCGATTAATTTATTTAGGTTTTAAGGGATTGTAATAGGCAGGGTCTGAGTCTAGTTATATGTGAATGTTTTAACATTGGAATAATCTTCAGTCAGAGAGTCTGAAATTGTGTGCAAGAACCAGGAAGTAGGCTTATTGTCGCCTGGGTTTTTCTCTCGCAAGCTCAAGTGAATGATGACTCATGCAGGTAGGCGTGTATCTAGGGTATTTTGAAGACCAAGAAGGCACTCCTTATATGGTAATGTTTTGTTTTGATTGGTGGGACATAATATGTAGGATAATAATAATAATAATATCGTATGGCCTCGGGTGCCTGATGCAAGCTTTGTTAATTGCCACCCAGAGGGTAGCTTGCATGTCGAATTTCGTCGTTCCTTTGAACGCTATGATAGTCAAGGAGGTTAGATATCTAAACTCCTTGACACCACAGCGCTTTCAGGTAGAGAATGGAGGAACTTTGTGTTGGCGGAAAATCCCGAGATTAATTTTGCCATTGAACACGGCCTACAGAATTCAAATGGGTTCTTTAACATCAATTATTAAATTTACATGCCAACAACGTATGTCATGAGTGTCGTGATTTTAGTCGCCTTCAAAAATCACTTACCATGGCCAGGAGCGAACCTGCAATCTTGGAGTTGGTAGTCCGATACTTTAAGCACTCACCCACCGTGGCAAGCATATGTAGGATGATTTTAAACTTCCGGTTGGTGCTACTGATCTGACGGACGCACAAGTTAAATCTTATCTCATATTTGTCAACTACCTTTCAGTAGTTACGGCTTTCCACATGACATTCAAGTCCATATCGTCCAGTTTGTTAATGACCCTTCTACACATTTGCTGTTGTTGAAAGAGTGATATGTGAGGCAGATTGCACCTGATTGAGCACCATTACGTAATCGACTATGTAGAGAACGAATGAGTGTATTCAATAATTGAAGCAAAACTATTCTTCAGCAAATATTGTAATTTTTAAAATTTCAGATTTCTGAAATGTGCCAGACAGGCTTAATGCGCCCACTGCCACTATACAGTATTTAATGTTTGTTCTGTCGGAATGTTAAATATCTGAAGTATTTATATTTAGTACAAAAAAATTAGAATACAGTAAGCACTTTTGCAAAAAAAAAAAACGTTTGTTCTAAGTCTGATTTCCATATTGTTTTATTTATCAAGGATCCAGGGGGGGAGCATGCCCCCCCCCCTGCCCCCCGTATGGGCGCCCATGGCCACGGGATGTGTGTACACTTCAGGAAAGGTTTCTGGCTTAGTAAACCCACTTAACAATAGTTAGCGCACGAGTAGATTCAACCAATGAGCGACGACGGGCGAAGCGTTTCAACAAAGTCCTGTACGCGTTCACATACCATTCGTTCAATAGCGATGAAACTTCGGTGAGTGATTGTATACAATTCAGGCAAGGTTTCTGGCTTAGTAAATCCACTTTACGATAGGTAGGGCACGAGTAGATTCAACAAATGAGCGACGACACGCGAAGCGTTTCAACATAGTCCCGAATGAGTTCATATGCTATTCGTTTGATAGCGATGAAACGTGGGTGAGATGTTGTGTACACTTCAGGGAAGCTTTCTTGGTTAGTAAATCCACTTAACAACAATTATCGCACGAGTAGATTAAACAAATGAGCGACGAAGCGCGAAATGTTTCAGCATAGTCCCGTATGCCTTCATATACCATTCGTCCGATAGCGACTAAACTTAGGTGAGTTGTTGTGTACTCATCAGGGAAGGTTTCTGGCTTAGTAAATCCACTTAACAGTAGGTAGCGCACGAGTAGATTCAACAAATGAGCGACGACGGGCGCAGCGTTTCAAAAAAGTCCGGTATGCGTTCACATACCATGCGTCCGATAGCGATGAAACATGGGTGAGAGGTTGTGTACACTTCAGGCAAGGTTTCAGGCTTAGCAAATCCCCTTTACGATGGGCAGGGCACGTGTAGAGTCAACAAATGAGCGACGACGCGCGAAGCGATTCAACCAGGTCCCGTATGCGTTCATATACTATTCGTCTGATAGCGATGAAATTTGAGTGAGATGTTGTGTACACTTCAGGGAATGTTTCTGGGTTAGTAAATGCACTTTACAATAGGTATCGCACAAGTAGATTAAACGAATGAGCGGCAACGCGCAAAGTGTGTCGATATAGTCCCGAATGCGTTCATATACAATTCGTCCGATAGCGACTTAACTTGGGTGAGTTGTTGTGTACACACCAGGGAATGTTTCAGGCTTAGTAAGTCCATGTTAGAATAGGTAGAGCACAAGTAGATTCAACAAATGAGCGAAGACGCGCGAAGCGTTTCAACAAAGTCACGTAGCGTTCCAATACCATTCATCCGATTGCTAAGAATCTTTGGTTGAATTGTTGTGCACTCTCCAGAAAAAGTTTCTGACTTAGTAAATCCTTTTTACAATAGGTAGCGCACGAGTAGATTCAACAAATGAGTAACGGTGCGCGTATCGTATAAAAAATGCGTATGTGTCCATATCGCATTCATGCGATTGCAATGAAATTTAGAAAAATGTTGTTTCCACTCCCGCAAAGATTTCTGATTTAGTAAATCCATTTTACAATTGGTAGCGCACGAGTAGATTCAACTAATGAGCGACAGCGCGTGAATCGTTTCAACCAATTCCCGTATGCGTTCATATACCATTCATCCGATTGTGATACAACGTTGGTGAGTTGAGTACAGTCCTGCGAATGTATGAATTAGTAAATCCGCTTTTCAATGGGTGGCGCACAAGAAGATTCAACAAATGAGTGGAGGCGCGTGAATCGTTTAAACATAATCCCGTATGCGTTCATATGCCATTCATCCGATTGCAATGAAACGTTCATGAGTTGTTGTGTACACGCCAGGGAAGGGTTTCGACTTAGTAAATCCATTTTACAATAGGTAGCGTACGAGAATATTCAACAAATGGGTGACGGCGCTCGAATCGTTTCAGCAAAGTGCCGTATGAGTTCATATACCATTTATTTCATTGCGATGAAATTTTGGTGAGTTGTTGAGCACGCTCCCATGATTTGTTTGAGATAGTAAATCAATTTTACAATAGTTTAGAGATGGTTTACGGAAAATAAAGAAGTAAATACATATTGGGAATCCAAAAGACTTCAACAAACAAAGTTACAACGCCAACACTTTCTTTGATTGGCATTGAACGCATGCCGGGTACAGCTAGATTATTGAATAAATTATATTTGGTGAATTGGTTTGTTATGAAATATGTCTTTAATTTTCTGTTATATGTAGTGAAGTCCTTCCTTTTCCCTTACGGGGAGCACGAGTACAGTGTATAGTAGTTACAGCCCAAGCCCAGAACGCCCCGAGAGAGATCTCATGCTAACACTGTATTTACTGCTACCTCGCATGTGGTTGTCTGTTCACTCCAGGTGTACAGACGGTCACAATACCTAGACGCGGTATTTTGTTTGTTTCTACACTGGTTAAACGATCTTAAAAAAAATAGACACAGCAAGATTCATTTTCTCAACACTCGTTAACCATTACGCTGCTGTTCATAACGAATCAATAACCCCGAAACTTCCATACAACTTTGGACCAAGCGTTATTTGTGCAACTGAATAAATTGAAGACCTGTTTTGGATCCTCGATATTAATTATAATGGGCAAAATACCCTGGGTCTACCCAGAGGTTGCGAATGGAGCAGCACCCCGGAAATAATAATGTTATGGATGTGAGTAAACCCAGAAATGTAGCTCGTTCTTTAACTTTGTCTCAAATGGTAGATCCTGACTGATTTGACGAGAGTGATACGCAACGGACCCAAATCGATTGAGCACAGCTTGTCAACTAGGTACCACGTTGGCAGTTCATTCAAGTAATATGTTGATTTTTATTTATTTATCGTATGATGTTAACACAACACAATCACCTACATAAATACAGATTCATATAACACAGCAATAATACTAACAAATTATATAAAATTATAAATCAACGTCCAACTCGTTGATCCATTTGACAGCCTCAGTTGTAGCAGAATGCAGGTCCTCCAGACTTCCTGGAAAAACTCGGAGAGGACATTCCAGTAGTAAGTGCTCCATTGCCTGTGGAATGTCAGCGCAATCGCAATTCGGTGAGTCTTTCCAACCCCATTTGTGGAGAACAGAAGCACATCTTCCCAAGCCACATCTAATACGATTGAGTCTAGTCCAGGTATGTCTGGGCAGATTGAAGCCAGCAAGTTTTATGTGAGGGTCCTCAACGTTCACGATGCCTGGTGGTGTAGATGTTGTCCACTCAACCCGCCAATTTTCATTAGGTTTAAAATTTCTGCTTGTTAAATCCAAGGCAGTTTTCCATGCAGGTTTACGGGATTTCAATCTAGATGGGCCAAGATGTTTCATGTCTTCATGTATTGGGAGGGCCTTGTTATTTTGCACTCTCGACCAAAGATGAACCAGATTTTTCTGCCTTCTGATATGAGGAGGTGCGATATTACTCAGCACTGGTAACCACTGGACTGGAGTAGGAAGTAGTGTTCCAGATACAATACGCATGCTCTGTCGGAGCTGAACATCCACCCGTTGAGTGTGGCAGCTATTAAGCCATACCCCAGAGCAAAACTCGGCTGAAGAATAGATTAGCGCAAGAGCAGTTGTTCTCAGAGTGTTGGCATCCGCTCCCCATGATGTTCCAGCCAGGCGCTGAAGGAGGTTATTGCGGCTCTTCAATTTCGCAGCAGATTTACACAGATGGGTTTTGTAGGTCAGAGATCTATCCAAAGTCATTCCCAGATATTTAGGGGTGCTATTATACTGTAATTCTTTACCTCTAAAATTGACTCTAGGATGGTAATTTGCATGCCTGTTGTCCAGATGGAAAGCAGTTATCCCACTTTTCTGAGGATTTGGTTGTAAGCGCCATTTTGTGAAAAAGTCATCCAGGACTTTGAGGTCTTGGGTGAGAACGGCCTCAGCTTCTGCGAAATTAGCATGTTGAACAGTGAGGTTGATATCGTCCGCATACATGAACTTGCGGGCTACTGTTTTCGGAAGATCATGGGTGTACAGATTAAAAAGAATGGGTGAGAGAACAGAACCATGCGGCAGGCCATTATTCAGTTTACGGAATCGGCTTTTATTCTGCTCAGAGTAGACTTGGAACAATCTGTTACTTAGCATGTTGTCTAACAAGTTCATAATCTTTAAACAAGGAACAGCCTTGATCAATTTCAATAGCAATCCCTCCTTCCAAACAGTATCATATGCTGCTGTGAGATCCAGAAAGGCTGATACGCTCTTCAGTTTCTTCTCAAACCCAGCTTCCACAAAGGTGGTCAGGGAAAGAACTTGGTCACTGCAATCACGGCCAGGTCGGAATCCTGCTTGTTCAATTGGGATCAGTGCCTCAATCGCTGGCGCTATTCTATTCAGGATCAATCTTTCCAGGAGCTTGAATGTCACAGATAGCAATGCTATTGGACGGTAACTTTGAGGTAAGTTCGGGTCTTTCCCTGGTTTTAAAAGGGCAATGATTTTGGTATTTTTGAAGATTGCAGGTAACTTTCCTGATTCTAGTATACAGCTGAAAAACATAGCCAACCATCGTTTTGTAGCTGGACCACAGTTCTTTAATAATTCTGGATAAATCCCATCTAATCCTGCAGCTTTTCCATTTTGAAGAGAGCTTAAACCTTCTTCCACTTCCTGTACAGAGAAGGGTCTCGAATATGTATCATGTGGCTGAGCTGAGCGTATGGCTTGCCTAAGCTTTGTTTTCACCAACCGGTTGAACTTCTTGTTCTTTGCTGTTCTAGAGGTTTGGACAATATGGTTAGCTATCGCATTTACATTAATAGATGCAGGTGTTTTCGATGGTATGGAAGCGGAATCTAGTTTCCGTATCAGAGACCACGCCTTCCTGCTGGAATGGGTAAAGTTTAAACCTTCAACAGTATTTATCCATCTCTCTCTTCTACCTCTGTCAAGTGATTGTAGAAGTTCAGTAGCTTTCTCCCTGCTGCTATTTTCATTATACTCTTCTTTCAGTCTGTTGGACTCCTCATTCCATCCTGGTATATACTCCTTCCTGAAGCCTCTCGGAATAGATCGTTTGGCTGCTGCTTTTATTAGACCTATGAACCTTAAGTAGTTTTCAGGTACCGCTTGAATCCATCTAATGTTGGCATCTGAGTATTTTGCATAGGTTTCCCAATCAGTTTACGGAATCGGCTTTTATTCTGCTCAGAGTAGACTTGGAACAATCTGTTACTTAGCATGTTGATAAACTGACTAGAATTCATGATTGCTTTCGTATCACTGCCATTTGGTGTGTAATAAAGACTATTTTTCACTTCTACTTGGATAGGTAATATAGCAAGAGAGGGCTTCTCGGAGGTTTAACCCGAAGACCGTGCTGCCAACCCTTGTGGGACAAAAAACTATTAAAGAGAATTCACCTTTAAAAGGATAGATATCAGCTATTTCAAAAAAAAGTACACGCACGTAATTTTGAAAATGCATTTTGCGAAAATGCTTAAAAGTAATGTAGTTTGTCATGTAATCAGCAACTTGCTTCACACACAGCTACATGTTGAAATTTTACAAGGGCTTTACTTAATAAAATCTAAGGAAACTATTGATGTAGCTGCTTGTTTATCGTGTAAGGGAGTTAACCGAATTAATTTATTCATCGTTTGGCAATATAATCAATACAATATTTCAGAGTACAAAGAAAATCACTTTAAAATGTACTGTACATTATTTTTACTATTTACACTATTTACAGTCTCAGGTCTAATGAGTCTATCCATTGGACCACGTCAGGTGTCGCCAACAGGAAGTCGATCCAGTCCCCTCCGTATGCCCTCAGAGGACAGTCAGTTGTAATGTGTTGGATGGTTTGATTAGGAGCACCACAATCACACTGAGGAGACGAAATTTTTCCCCATTTGAACAAAAGTTCCATTGCATACTCCGTGGTTTGTCCGAATCCTATTGAGAGTTGCCCAAGCCCTGTTAGGTAGATCGGAAACTGGAGTGGATGTTCTTTTAGGGTCCAGGAAGGAGCTCGACTCAGGACAAGCTTTTTGTGTCCATTCACTAATCCACTGTATGCTGGAATCCAAATGGTTTCTTTCAAGCCTCTGGGCATGACAAATGGGTGGCTTCCTGGATTTGAGCCTGTTAATTTGAAGAGAGGGGTGTCTTAATGAATAGGTAGAGTAGGGTTATTCATAATCTTGTAGTACTCCCGTAGCAAGGCAACTTCTCTACGAAGGTGGGGTGGAAGAATCTTGCTGAGGGCTGGAAGCCAATATACTGGTGTAGTTCTTATAGAACCAGGGATTAGTCTCATGGTGTTGTTCAACTGGGTGTCAACGAGTTTGACATGTGGGCTATTGAGCCAAACGGGGGCGCAGTATTCAGCCACAGAGAAGGCTAGACCTAAGGCAGAGCATCTTGTAGTAGTGGCAGAAGCTCCCCAAGATGTTCCACATAGCTTTAGCAATATATTGTTGCGGCTTCTAATTTTAGCTGCTGCGCTCTGGAGGTGTTGTTTGTAAGAGAGTGTTCGGTCCAGTATTACTCCTAAGTACTTTGCGAACTTGTTATATTTCAAAATCTTCCCCTCAAATTTTACATTGAGTTGGGTATTAGCCAATATGTTGCTCAGGTGGAAACAAGATACCTCAGTTTTTGTAGCACTGAGATGGAGCCTCCATTTGTGGAAATATCTTCCAAGTTTAGCCAAATCATCTTCAAGTACATTTTCCAAATCTTCCATATTTTGGTGTCTAGTGGCAAATGCTATGTCATCAGCATAGCAAAACGTTTTTGAGTTTATTTCTGGTAGATCCGATAAGTACAGATTGAAGAGGGTAGGAGCCAGTACTGAACCCTGTGGGAGGCCATTAGTTAGCTTCTTTCGTTTGCTGATTTTTGATCCCAAGACAACCTGGAAATGTCTGTTGTTAATCATATTGTCAATAAACTGGGCCATAGTTTTACAGGGAATCACTTTTAAGAATTTATACTGTAGACCTTCTCTCCAAACTGTATCATACGCAGCAGTTAAATCTAAGAAGGCAACGGCTGTTTTCTGGTGAAGATGTGAGATGTAAGAGCGAGAACTTGATCACAGCAACTTTGGTTTTTCTGGAAACCAACTTGCTCAATGGGGATGTGTTGGGTGATACTGGGGCTGATTCTGTTCAAAATCAGTTGTTCAGGAAGCTTATAGGTGCAGCTAAGTAGGGCCATAGGTCGATAGCTCTGAGGCAAATCTTTTGGTTTTCAAGGTTTTAAGATGGCAATTATGTAGGATTTTTTGAACTACTTTGGGAGTATTCCTGTTCAGAGAATATCAGGGAAGAAACGAGCCAGCCATTTTTAGAATTGTTTCCCATATGTTTGAGGAACTCTGGATGGATACAATCAAAGCCTGGCACTTTTCTAGCTTTAATGTCCTTCAAGGCAATGTTGATTTCTTCATGAGTGAAGGGTTCAGAGTATGCAGAATGAGTTGGTGAAGAGGCTTTGAGTTGTTTCAAATTTCTTTCCACCAGTCTTGTGTGATTTACATCCTGAGTGACTCTGGAAGTTGAAACAATGTGTTTAGCAATCTCATCTGGTGTAATGTTAGATTTCTCTTTTATTATTGGTATGCTACCCCCAAGTTTCCGCAGTAAGCTCCAAGCTTTTCTACTGGAGTGACGAAAATCCATCCCTTCAACAGTCTTGGACCATTTTTCCCTGCGTGCCGCATCTAAGCTTCGTAAAAGATCCTCCGCTACTTCACGGTCTCAATTTCTTAGATATTCATTGTAGAGTGTATCACTCTGCTGATTCCATCCTGGAACATACTCTTTTCTGAAACCTCTTGGAACGTATTTCTTTGCCACAGAAGTCACGAGGCAAATAAACCTGATGCATTTATCTATGTCGGTAGAGAACTTCTCCCAATCTGCCTTCAGGAAGTTCCAGCGAGGATGAGGAAATGATGCAATTAAGTGGATAGATAGCCCTACTGCTATAAGTACTGGTCTATGTTGGCTTCGTGGAAAGTCAGCTAGTACTCTTCTTGTTGTAGGTAGGAAATGACCCTGGTTGTCACTAGTGATAAAACGTAGATCTGGGTTATGCTCATTCTTCCAAGCAGCAGATCTGAATGTCCCTCGTTCTTTTGCATCAAAGATAAGATGTAGGTTGAGTTCATCAGCCCAGTCAAAAAGAGCAACGCCGCAGTCATTATTCTTGACGTATTTCCAATTTTCATGGTGACTGTTGAAATCACCAGCATAAATTGCAGGATGGTTCGCAGGAGAGAGAACAGTAGCAGGCCAAGGAATTGTAGGTGGCTTGCAGATATTTACAACTGTAATATCTTGCAGTTTTACTACAACAGAATGAATGTTGTTGTCAGAACAAGCAGAAATAAGATGGATATCTTCCAGATTGTTACGGGCATATATTACTACTCCATATGCGCTGTGATAAGTTGCACCAACCAATGTGTACCCACAGATCTTGCCTCTTTTTCTGAGTTCATCCTCATTGCTAGTGTGGGTTTCCTGAATAAGAGGCAGATGTACATTATTCTCACGGAGAATCCGAGATAGGTAGTCACATTTGTATCGACTGATACCTTCAATATTTAATTGGCATTTTTTACTCCTTGTCCAAGATTTCGTGTCAAGGAGTTCTGAGAAGAACTGTTTGGTACAGTAAACTGTGATGTATGCATATGCAATTTTGTCAGGAGATCTATAAAATAGTCTGATAGCCTGTTGTTGTTGCTTTCTTAGCACCGAATTAATGACAGGACACTTAAGTTGATGTATAATACAGTATATTGGGTTGAGCTTGCCAGTCCAAGATCATTATACTTCGCCCGTGGAGAAGTACCTTAAAACTTCTCGTTTTAACCCAAACATTATTTGGACAAAACCTCGCCGATGCAGATTACCCCACACAGGATGAGATAGACAATCATTAGATAGAATGGGGGAATAGTTTCTATGATGTAAGAGGGAAAGTTGCAACACATGGAATAATTAATGCGATTATTATCCATGTTGAAGTTTTGACTTTCTTTCTTAGCCTTGGTTGACCGCTTCATATCTTTGCTCCGAACTAGACTTGGATTTTCTTTATCTCAGTTTACTTTTTACTCACAATTATTCGAAATATTAGATTGAATTAAAAATTTTCAATGATTAAAAAATGATTTTTATTTATGATTGGTTTCTAATGCTGTGTTGCAGGTACTCCTCGTTAGGGTCTTCGTACGCATGGTGGCTCAAAGAACGGCTGGGGTCGGCGTGGTCTTGACCGCTCTGGAGGACGGGAGGAAGGCAATGTCCTCATTACTTGCAAGCTTTCTTGCTTTAGCTTTAGCGTGCTAGCTTTCTTGCTTTAGCTTGCTTGCATAACTTACGATGAATTGAGAACCATAGGAGCCAACAAGGGCTTTAAACTAGGAATCCCCTTTCTACACCTAGATCGGAGAATTCAAATTTCTAGCCAAAAAAGACTTCTCATACGGCCATTTCGAGCACTGAGATTAGGTACCAAGGGGTAGCTGAACTGGACTGAACACAAAAAGACGCAGTGGCGGGGGAGAAGGGTCCCTAAAAATGATATAATGGAACGTAGAGGGCTGAAGAGGGCAGCAAATGTTATCCCAGAAGGCATATTCGAGCAATACGGCATAGCTATATTGACAGGAACGATCCTGCCAACAGAATGGGCAGATAGAAAGGCCTACACTATAAACGTATTGGCAAAGCAGGGAAGCAGAGCAAGACCGTTTGGACGCATCAGATGTCAACTTAACGTAAAGCTGTCACTGTTCCAGTTCATAAGTCAGAAAACATTCTAGTGATCCACACTAGGTTTTGCACTATTGTGTATGCGTACTTTCAACCAGCCATGACTGCAAGCGACATAATCGTAGAAATCTCTGACGCCTTGGAGAAACAGTACCGAACGAGACATTCATCCTAGCTAAATACGTAAACTGTAGGATAGACAAGCATTCCATTAAACCGTCACAAGTAATAGAATACCTCGAAGAGGAGGGACATACCCTCGTAAACGACAGAAATATGATGACATACATGTCGCATAATGGAGTCAGCACCATTGACATAGTTTTCATCAACTTGAGAAACATCAATTAACAGGCCAAAATGTTCCAGGAGAGGTGTTCAAGAAACACCTACAAGTAGTAACACACTACGAGATTACAAATCACAGATATCCAAGCGACCATATAACATACCCCAAAAATCAGACCTAATAGAGCAACGTGACCAATCAGCTGATCACATAAGGATATCTAAATAGAGCAGCTAAAATCTAGAAAGAACCGTAAGTCAATCTGTAGAAGCACATATAAATAAGTCGTGGAAAGCAAAGAAGTGGTACAATGAGATCTGTTACGAGGTACGCAGAACGCCCTTTGAAGCACTAAACATCACACGGAAAACACTGACTCAGAGCAATTTGCAGAGTTACTACAACAAAAGGAGACAATACAAGTCCATTGTCAATTCAGCAAAGGAATATTACCGGAAGAAAGCACAAACGAAATTCATAGAGTAGACGGAAGCCAACACTTATAAGGCCCTCCAACCAAGACAACCCAAATACACAACAAGCACTGCGGCCCGGACCTCATATAAAATGAGTACCTGAAAGGCACCATTACAGAAATAGGAAACTGTAAATCATCACTATTCAATGCTTGCCTAAGGAACGGCATGATCACAGATACGTTGAGGAATGCTACAGTGAAAATGCTGTAAAATGGGAAGGGAGACTGCGGAGACTCAAACTCGTATAGAGCGAGTCTGCGATACTAAAACTGCTAACCAATTACTGTGAACGCCTGACAAAGGTAGTGGAACCAGAGATACCTGACAAGCAATCAGGATTTAAAAAGGGGAAATCAGCTAACCAGGCAATCAGTTGTCTGCGGAGAGACATTGACAAAAGTCTGAAATCTCCAAGGAGAAGAACTAGACGCTGCATTCTTGGATTGTCCCAAGGCCCTCCACAAAAAAGACTCAGAGTTGGAGGAAGTTTAGGGAACTCCAACCAGGACTACGACTTCAAACATCAGATGGTTTTGCCCGCTAAACATCAGTTTGCTGATCTAATAGTCAAGAGAGAGCGCGAGAGATTTCTACATTCAGGAAACAGTTGACTTTAGCATCCATCAGACAATGTTACTGGATTATCAATGGAAGGTCAGTGGTTCGAACTGTTATAAACACTTGTACAACATGCTTCAGATTCTAAGCCCAAAAAACTACACATCAATTAATGGGACAGTTGCCTGCAGTTCGTGCGTCTCAAGCAAGACCATTCCGCAACACTGGTACAGATTTTACGGGGCCTTTTTACTTGAAGATTGGCAAACCACGTAGTAAGAATGTCGTCAAAGGCTACGTATGCATTTTCGTAAGTAGGTGCACTAAAGCCATTCAGCTTTAAATAGTTTCCAATCTAACCACTCAAGCTTTCTAGCAGTGCTCAGGCGATTCATCGCAAGAAGAGGATTTGCAATAACATGTACTCTGACAATGGTTTCAATTTTCAAGGGGCTAATAGAGAACTTAAGGAGCTCACGAACTTATTTATTCAAGAACGAACTAGAGAGGAGATTAGTAATTTCGCCAGTAATTGTGGAATTAAGTGGCATTGTATACCTCCTCATGCCCCTAACATTGGAGGGCTCTGGGAAGCCGGAGTGAAATCCCTCAAACATCATTTAAGAAGAATTTTTAGGAACGTTACATTTTACTTACGAAGAATTAGCTACATTAACTGCGCAAATTGAGGCTTGCTTAAACTCACGCCCTCTCCTAACTCTTTCAAACGATCCTGATGTATCTACCTTGACACTCGGACATTTTCTCATAGCTGTACCCCTCACTACTCTTCCCGAACCTAATCTCACATGATGTAATGTACCCATGTGAGTAATCTCGAAGGAAAATATGCTTCTGCCTCCAGCTAGCGTCAGGACTCGGGCGTGTACCGTCTCCCCATTGAGCAGTTGCATATTTTGGATTTGAGGCTAAAAGGTATCAACTCTACAATGATAAGGCACAACTCTATTCTAAAACTTTAATTCAGTAATAAAATTCATGGCTTCAAACAAACAAAACAATCCCCATAACCATAAAACAAAAGCAAACAAAAATTACTTCCACAATCCACTGATATCAACATAATATTATCACAATAAAATCATATCATAATACGAACCTTTACCCTTATATGAACTTAACAAAATACAATAGTGCGCTGATGCACATACAACTTCAGAAACAAACTGTACTTTAATTCTTCTGTCATCCAATGTGACTTCATTAATTCTACAAAATTATTTATTCCTTAAACCTTGTCTTAATTTGACAATAATGTGTATCGTGTGTGTGTTTTGATCTTTCTCTCCCCGCCAAATGCTTCACATGCATTAGCCTATTCTGGTGTTGCATAGCATACTACGTGCAACTCCATAATTATGTAAGCTACCCCTACACTTCCTCTATTTATATAGTTCCACTGCATGCCGTTTGTGATTTCATCTTAAAAACGTTAATTATTGCTGTGTCGGATGGTACAATTAAACTACCCTTGCGCGCGTAGCCTGTGGCATCCAGTAGCCAACTTCTGAAAAAGATGTCAGTGACAGTACAAATGCAACGTCTAACCATTCGTTAGATTGCTAAAATTATGAACCATCAGGATGATCTATAATTATCAATGTGTTCTCAAACCACATGACTTCATTACTCAATATAACAATGTTTCATCTTATGTCATTAACAGGGTCTAAAATCTGTTCTTTTCAAACTTTCTTTCACGGTTCGCTTAACCGTCCCGACCCTCTTCCAAGCGGCCTGTACACAATAGCAGTGGAGTGAGGTCCTACAGTGCCTCGACCCTCGCTTCATGCCATATGTCTTACTTCCCCTAAGCAGTATAAGATTTTAACAGACAAATACCGTGGTCCTAGTGACACACATATCCCAATGGATTTAAACTGAATATTATGCAAACAGGCGTTGGATGAGCTTAACATTTACTCCTACCCTGAGGATAATAATAATTGGCACCAAATAGGCCCATTTCAACATGAAGGCACGAGATTCATAAAACATTGGTCTAGTAGGTAACCGGTATCTTTAATAAATGCTGCGGTCAGCCCATGCTGCCGTCATGAGGTTCGCTTCAACGAGCCGAATCACTCAACAATAAGTTCTCGGGCGATCAGATAGAGTGCAGAGATGTCCAACGTTTTCCTCTCACCTATCACGGGATTCAAACCCGGAACATTCCATATCCATCATCAGAGTTAGGGTCCATTTCACTAAATACACTCTGGTACAAAACACATCTCCAATTATGCCCACGGCGTACGAGATTTCATACGAAGAAATGATTACCTGGTCCCTTACCTAATGCTATGATCTTCGTCCTATAATTACCAAGAGAAATCTATCAGTTACTCTATGAGCTTTTCCATAAGCTGCAAATTCAATTCACTAGAAGCTCTTCCATTTCCTGGCATAATTATATTCCCATTAATACAATATATTCTGATATAAAACTCTTTTCTTAATCCCGTAATGTAATCTTACTGTAAAATCTTACTGCTTGGATCGATAAGTCTTGCCCTTTTAGCGTAAATATTTCTTGCTTACAACATTTTTACCTGATGCGTTCATTCATACCATTATTATATTATTATTATTATTACTGACATAAATTACCAAAATCCGACACAAATAATCATCTTAAAACTCGAACAACCGTGTTCGTTTCATTTACATAACTGATTTGCCATTTTTAATTAATAGTGGTAACGATTAATCCACTCACTGATGCAAATTAACATCTCAACTCTTATTAAAATCAACACAATAATGATTAAACCTGGAGAGTCTATCTCCTAATCTGATTCTTACTGGCATCTTTATAACTCTGAAATCACATAACATGCATTGGCCTATACCTCTATTTAAACATAATTTGTGGGGTACTTACATATCGGCTCATCATGGTGGATCCAACCACTCACATCCTTCCGGGTCGCCTGCCATATGCAGATTTAGTGCGACATTTGCATCTTGAATACACACATTTTATGATACATATCTTCCGTTAACCACACGACACTTTGCATTTCTATAAAGAAGCTATTGCTTCCAAAACACATGACACTTTATCACACTTATTAAACCATTAATTTTAAAGATATTTCACATATGATTTATACATAACACACGTCACTCTGTACACTTTTCATTGGTTGAAATTCCCTAGCAGAGATATCAAAATTGCAGGTGTCGACGGCATCTCCCGTGCTCCTACCAACTCCTGATTGAAAGTCTGGTTCAACTGCCCTCGGAATTCACCAACAGTTTATCCATACTCCTACGGTAAGCTTCCTGATTTGCATAAATATGTTTACTTCCGTCCTGAGCGTTACTATTTGGTATTCTTAAGACATTACCAAATGCTTCGTAAAGTTTCTCCCAGCGCATTCCAGCGTAATTAGACATGTATGATCAGTCAATATTTTATACATTGCGCTTAACACTGTACATAACTTTACACAGATTATTATTTACAATAGTTCTGCAACTTCTCTCACACGTTGCTTCCTAAGTGAACACACCATTGTTCGTACTGCCGACTACACATGCAGCGACGACTGTCTGCGACTCTCCGTGACAAACTGTGTCCAACTGGGTAAACTGCGTAAGACTGGGATGAGACTGGGGTCCTCTGCCAAGGGTCGACTCCCTTATATTGGATTCACTCAAAAAGTAGAGCTAAATTTTCCCGCGTTATCTCGACTCCTCTCCCAGCATGATTCTGGTCTCGAAACCATGCTCATCGGGTTCCTTTTTCTTCACTGATCCCAGAACTATCCGCGTGCTGAAGGATCGCTCGGCCAATTAATTAATATTAATTCCTTTCTCCATAGCGTGGGGACGCTGTTTCACTGGGAATCCCTGGCGACCTCTTCAAACTCAGCCGCGAACAACCATAGTCTCTGTTCTTCCGCACTTCATTAAATATGCGTCAATTTCGCAGATTAAAGGCTCTAAAATTAGCCTCCTGGCTAAAGATTCACCTGTGTGCCACTCTCATGTCATTGCGTTACTCCAATCACGAGTAATCAATGATTTTCCTTGGGATCTCCCCCACTCTTCTCCGTCCTATTCTCAGTCGGGGAAAAACTGGGTCATTATTCAAGCCCCCAACCTCTTCCAGACGACATAACGAGGTCAGCAAGATTGACGTGGCTCCAAAGGGCACCTCCCACAATTCTGAGCCTGTTAGTAAAACGTCAAACTCTGCACTTTCTGTGCTCCAAGCCCAGCATAGCCTACTCCAAGTAGTCTAATAATGCTGTATTCTGCTCAATTTCCCTGCATTATTTTAATAAATAATGTCATTATCAACTGAAATCACACCAGTGATTAAATATACATTTTTTCTAGGGGTTTTTACAATGAAACTCCCTCAACAGACCTCGGGTTCGTTCCCTGGTGGAACCTTTATACTAAGATCACAGTCTCTGAGATCCACGTTCGATATCAGTCAGCATAACCCCCTCGGGTTCAGTAAATTGCCTTTGTTAATAAGATATATGGTTCTTCAACAAAGATTTCAAACCTTTTGGAAGAGATGGCCATCAGATTATCTCACTCATCTACAGCAGCGCAGCAGATGGACGACCTCCTCCTGCAACGTATCACCAGGTACGGTAGGGCTCATACGAGAAGACAATGTTGCCCCTCTCCAGTGGACCCGTGGTGTTATCACTGAAGCGCATGGCGGCAAAAAAAATGTGATAAGAGTTGTGTCAGTGAAATCGAACAATGATATTTTTAAACGACCAGTTTCTAAAACAGCTCCCTTACCAATGGAGCAGACATAACTTTAACTGTTGACAATTCAGTGTTTATTTTGGACTTTGAAATCTACGTATTTCATGGTGGGGAGTATGTTTATTCTTTGTTTACTCTCCTAAATTATGTTTCGCCTGGGGCACAATGATGCACATAAAGCATACAGATTGGTTAGTCGGCGGGGGGATGAAATTCAAGGAACGGTGGAGAATTATGTATGTCTATTTCAGAAGAGTAAGGGGAGTTCAAGGCTGCATACCTGATATCGAGGAAGAAGATGGAAAGCTGCTGGTGGAAGATGGGGAGAAGTCTGAGCCATTTAATAAGATGCATGGTAAGGTGGTGGAGATCGCGGGGGAGGGAAATGTACATCAGGAAGTAGAGCAGGGTATTGAGGAGGATAAGAAATTAAGGTCTGTAAAGTATAATATATATAATGCAATAAGGGAATAAGGGTCAAGAAAAGCAGCCGGGACATATGGGATAAAGAGGGAATTGTTTAAGATTATTGGATGGAACATTGTGCGTTATTTAAGGTTTCTGTTTGATTTTTGTCTAAATGATGAGGTAGTGCCTGAGGACTGGAAACAGGCGATGATAGTTCCGGTATATAAAGGGAGAGGGAAAAGTGATGGTTACAGCCTAACATGTATTATATGCAAACTTTTGAGGGAATTGTGAACTAGAACATAAGGGAATGTGTAGGGAACAGTCGGTTGGCAAATAAGCAGCATGGTTTCAGAGAGGGATTCTCCTGTGAATCGCAGCAAGTAGCCTTTCATCAGGATATCAGTGAAGCCATGGATAATAGAGGTCAAGTTGACTGCATTGCAGTTGACCTATCGAAGGCTTTCGATAAGGTTAATCATGGTATTTTATTAAGGAAAATGAAGGCTACAGAATAAGACAGAAGAGTAGTACTATGGGCGAGATCTTTTTGGACGGGTGAAGTCAGAGAGTATGGGTTGGTGGGTGAGCATCAGTACAGTCTAAGGTGGGGAGAGGGGTACCTCAGGGAAGTAGGTGAAAATAGAGTTATACTTGGGGACAAATGGAGGTACTTAGGAGTAACTGTGGGGCGCAGGAATTCTCACTGGGATAATCTTATAGGAGAAATAGTGAAGAAAGCTTATAAGTAACTACACATGGTTATGCGAGTGTTTAAAGAGGCTGGCAGAGAGATTAGGGGAAAGGCATATATGCCCCTTGTCTGAACGCTGCTGGAATATGCTGGAGGAGTGTGAGATCCATACAAAATGTATCTAATAAAGGAATTGGAAGGAGTTCAAAGGAAGGCCGCCAGATATGTAATGGAGGACCACAGATTGACGAGTAGTGTGAGGAATTGGGTTGGGAAAGTCTGGCTGGTAAACGTTCAAGAGCAAGACTAGGGGGAATGTTCTTAGGTTACAAAGGGGAAATCGTATGGGAAGACATTCATGCAAATTGGGAAAGGAAGGGTCATATATGGGCAGATATATTCATTCTTGTAAATTAAAATTGAGTCAGTGGAATAGTAACTTAGGCATTCTTTCATCGGGGGTAGGGAAGTAGAATAGAACAGTTTGCCCGGGGGAATTTTCAGCCCTTGGCCTTCCGATGTTGGTAAATTCAAGGAGTTGGTAAGAATGCACCAAATCATAAGACTGTGATGAGCGGTGCATGAGTTGGAGCCTGAAAGAAAGTGTAAATTAGTATTATTGTGATGATTATTCCCTAATCCTGAAAGAAAATTACATGAGTTTAACAAATACACTTGGATGACCAGTTTCGATCGTCAAGCGATCATCATCAGATCCATTGCACTTAGACTATAAAATATGTATGAAAGTATGGGTGAAAGTACTTACAATATATACACTTATTGAGTTGCAGTATTAGTTAAGATCATGCAACTCGTCAATATTTATTTTAAAGATTAGACTTGTCAAAACACGGTCACATTTGTAGGAAGAACACACACAGGAATGCGAGAGGGGGGAAAGGCCCAGTGAGATGAGGGACCCTCACATACAGGAAACTCTCCTCAGTTGGGAGCAGGTAGGGGCTGCTCTCTCCAGGAAAGCGCAAGACCGATCCAGATAAGAAGCCTGTTCAATGCAATCTGAACAGACCATTTAACAACAACACTGTCACCCTAAACAAGCAAATTTTGGAAGTGAACTACCCATTGCAGTATCTTAACAAAACATCTCATAAACTATAACCAAGGAATATTCACGAGCAGTGGTGGATCCAGGCCTTGCGGGGCCCTGGGTGATATGATAAGGTGGGGTCCACAACAATAGGAACTAAAAATAAATCAAAGCAAATGGATAATAGTTTTTTAATAATAAAATAAAGAATAGTTACAATAATTTGAATCCACTACAGTACATTTTTTAAAATAATATGAAAGAAACCTTTAAGTCTCCTTGACGCTCGGACGCTTGTAGTTTAACGTGACCGTTAATCTTGAGATCATGAGCCACGGCACCTCCTTTTTACGTGGAATCCGAACCACAGGACATGGCATTTCACTTCGAAAATCTCACATGCATTGACCGGGAATCGAACCCAGACCACCTTGGTGAGAGGCATACAGCTAAACCGCTGAGCCACCACGCCCCCAGTCTCCTTGAAGAAGATCATGTAAACTATGAAATATTAAAATATTACTTTGCGACTCTTTTCCCGGCTGAAGTCTTCTATCATTTCACTGAAATCAAAACTTGCTAAACGGTCACGGGAGGTCATAATTTCACTGAAAAAAGAATATGAATTACAAATTAGTTTGAAAAGTTTGAAAAGTATAATTAATTAATCAATTAAATTTAAAACAAACAAAGACAATAAACGCTAATACATAATGAATAAGGACAAATACAGTTTTCTCATTGAACACAACTTAAGATCATGTAATTCTTGGTGCATTTTACGACTATTGGTTTTGCTAACTACAACAATTTGTTTGGTTACATACAAGAAAAATTTTAGTACAGAATTTCCATTGATTGCAATACCCGACTACTAACCCGGAAGCTGCTCATGCATTAGAAGGTGATGGTGGCGCGTCACATGGCAAGATAACGAACGAAAAATATAGAAGCTCTATTGGCAACGTATTCCATTAATATCCCATAGTACAGAGTGATATCATAACCAAACAGCTTGAGTGTATTGCCAAGAAGGTTCTTTTAGCCTATTTTCATAAATGAAATTCTCGCTTTTGTACCCGGTGTTTTCCAGACAGCGTCTCTCTATGTCTTAGCCAGACACATGTCCAATACAATTATTCATTTTGCTATGAACGTCATCGGCTCCGTGTATTTGTGTATGTGTGTGTATTACGTTCTCCACCATTAGTCGCATGCACCTTAAAAATGAATATATAGGTCGTCAGCCCCATGTAATTGGTGTTTAAGGAAGGGTTAGAGACATCTTAAAATTATTTCAGAAAATTTAATCTGACTTTAGCTAATTTATGGTAACCGTGTGACAGGCAGAGAGTAATTAGTCAAAGCCAGATAACGAGCATTTACCGTTGCATCATAATAAGTCTAAAAGCCGCAGATGCTGTAATAGCATTAATATATTAGGTCTTGGCTTCCCAAATATTGTCGGATTCGCGAAATAAAAAGTGTTGCCCAAGGAATATCGACAAAAAACGCTATTCTAGGTAT
This sequence comes from Meconema thalassinum, assembly GCA_946902985.2. Lineage (NCBI taxonomy): Eukaryota > Metazoa > Arthropoda > Insecta > Orthoptera > Tettigoniidae > Meconema > Meconema thalassinum. Next base: position 244,356,361 of record OX336395.1, read on the forward strand.
CTATGTATTGAAAGGTATAGTTGCGCCCGTTTGTTACAACAAAGTTTAAACTAGTTAAAATATTAGGATTTAACGAATGTTTTGTATTTTAAGTAATTTAGCGATATGTTTTAAAATTTCGGGAATCTCAAAAAGGCTAATTTTAGGTACCGTAATTCTCGATATATTTTCGGTTAAACTTCAGAGTTTGCAACCTATGCCTGCGCTCTAAACTGCAAGGGTTTGGAGAAAAGGAAAATGAAATGGTTAACAAATGTTACAAGCGAATCTATATGTTAAACAATAATAAAAATAATATGTTTGTTATCTAAAAAAAACTCTCTGCTATCCTGTCATGGTACAGCTAGGTGTCATGTTACATTACTTCGTGTAAACCGACTCATGGTATTAAAAATAAATGTCACTTTAAGATCACAAGTTAACACTTTATGAAACACTGTAAAATGTATTTATTCTTCTTCGTGAAAATATTAATAATAATTCTGTATGTTAAAAACACTGAAATATTTGAAACACTGATATGTTCAGTACACATGATTATGTATGATAACTGTTCATAACTTATTATTTGGGAGTGAGGCATTGGATGCAATCCTAGCTGTTAGTGGGAGTGTACAATCATGAAGCTGGATGTTGTAATTCAGAGTAGAAAGAAAATATCAGAGAAAGGGATCTAGTGTGTGTTACCAGAGAATTGAACTCAGAAGATCACGTGGTGAACCCACTTACAGTATATGGGCAGATTACGATTGTGCCAATTCAGTGGATGATGTTGATAGCTTCAAATATATAAAAATGAGGTCCACTCAAGGTAATAGACGACCACGTCAAATATTATTATTTTTATTTCGAAACAATTATTTCATAAGTGGTAAAATGTTAGAGTGAGTCAGTTAACGGATTTAATTAAGGGTCACAGAGTTGAGACAGAGATATGTATCAAGTGAATGAATAATTTGAAAGTGTTAATAATTCCAATTGTTTATAACATGTATACACCCTTGGAGAGCATCTTCTAGCAAACTACTGTAATTGCAAAGGGCTAAAACAATTTTCTATGGGTTATGATCATTCAATGTTGATAAAGCCTCTCATAGACTATCAATTTTGGAAAATAAATTAAGAAAATTTTGACTTAAACTATATTTGAATTTAAAAACGACTTGAAACAATGATGATGCTAGTGTAAAACAAAATCCCGACGTGTAAAGCCTTGTAAATAATCATCTATGAAATGAATAATCGATGAAGATAATTAATTTTCTTTAATTATTTATTTTTGTTTATTTTGATGACAGTGCATCCTGCTAGTATAAGGTTAGTTCTGATAATTCAACATAGTCCAATCAAACGAAGACTCTAAGAAGTTTCCAAAGACTATGCCTTTTGTTTCAGTTTGAAGACGAACTGATACCACAGGATTACAAAATTTTCTATGGATTTAATCTATGAATACCTTGCAGTTAGCAAGCATTATTCTTCGCATGAGTGCGTTTGATATTTGTTTTTCATGATATTTTTATTAATAAATGTGATGTGATTTTTAAAAATAATGATTACTATTTTTGTTTCCTGTGTTGTCATACACATGTTTCCCTCAATCCTTTCCGTGGAACATGAGGACAGTGTGCAATTATTAGCTGGCAGAACCCAGGACACATTGAGACCGAACGTCGTGCTCACACTGTTCTCGTGTTGCCTCGCCTGTGATCGCCTGTCCATCCCAGGTGGACAGACGGGCACAGTATAATGGACAACCTCAATAATACACAGTATCTATAAAACTATTTAAGCAATGAAACTGGAATTATTATGGTACTAGAGAACTCTTAGGTAATTAGGCCTACTGTGTGTACCTTTTAAAATCACGAGAAACAAAAACAACGACATTGCTTTTAAAAGGTTTGCTATTATTCGAAATGGCTTTTCTGGTGAGATCCAGATAAATAGAAGAAAGCACAGCAACTAACTTTACAGAGGTTAGTGTAAAAAAATATCATGAACAACTGTGTTTAAAAATTCAAGTTGTCATCAGTTCGAAGTTTAAATATTCCTTTCCTCGGATCCAATTTATGCCATGGAAGAGATTGATGGGTTATAATAATAGTTATCTAATTGCACTCAATTCTGTAGCATACTTCTCGTAGAACATAGAAATCATGGATTTGACATTTATTTATTTCACTCGATATAAACTTTGTTTGTGTTTTCACTACTGATGCTAAAGAGTAATTCGATATTGTGTAATTCGATATTGTGTCGAAGTAGACTCAAAATAGGCAACACTGTTACTATGTAATGAAATTGAACTTGGCATCTACGAGTACATGGGCTGTTCTAATTGCAGCTGTGAAGCTTGAATCACCAATAAAATACTTTAAAGGTAATACAAGTATTGAGGTGGAGACAATAATTTTAGAAGTGTATCGTAAGTTGAAGAATGACAATCTTGAGTGAAAAGTGGGAGAGGTTGTGATGATTTGCGTACATGTCTACCGTATCGACGTAGTGTTGACTTGGCACGCTGAATTAAAATTTATTCTGAATGCACGTCTCCAGCAAGAAGTCGACTGAAGACAAAAGTGAAGAGGGTTCGTATGTCACAACATTCAAAATTCGTTCGATATGCAATGTCTAAGAATGTTCAATTTTTAAATTAAGAATGTAATTCTAATCCTCAAGAAATTGACATGCACAGTATATAGTAAAAATGATTTGCCTAAATTCAGTGATAGTATTGTTCGGAAGTTGTTATTCCTGTAGGTTATTTGAAGCAATGAAAAGACATTGCGCTGGTCAGTAGGTCATGGCTACCTTCTGAATTTCGAGGCTACGTGTCGTAACCTATCAAGGATCTCTCAGCTATAAGATGCCAATTTTTCCTACTTCACTTTGGATTTTACCCAAGGAAAGATGAACTACGGCTGACGGATAAACTATTAAATGCTTGATGGGAGAGAAGGATACACGTTCTTACTCATAGTTTATTTCAAACGTCACCGAACACACATCATCTCAAATTTAAAAAATAAGACTAGTTTCTTGCTCTGCTAAGGTTGTTCTTTATAACCTAAGTTCCTCTAGATTCGAGTATACTGCAATTATTATCTGATGGCAGATGCGTACGGAAAGAGCGAGAGAGTCAATGTGCTACAACGGTATCGAGAGGGAAGGAAGGTCCTCTTTGCTCATTGCTAAAGAAATGTTCACTTTTCCAACTCATTTACGCTCCTTACTTGATATTGATCCCAAACTGCCGATGGGTATTGCAGAATAGCTCTTACAAGTGACAAATATTCTAAGTCTTTAGCAGAGGTACTACTTCCATTCAATACCCTCATTACAAAGTGCAAGGATTTGTACAGTTTAGATACTACACATCCTATATGACTACACTATTTCATATCATTCCTTACGAGAACACCTAAATATTTGCATCTATCTCCTTCTACAAGTATTTGCAACCCAATCACGTAATTGAGATAATAAAGAAGAATACGGCAACGCTAATCACAAACAATTGGAGTATACCGTTTAAGTGGATTAACGCACACATCTGTTTACAATGCAATGAGTTGGCAGATAGACTAGCAAATGTAGCAACAAAATTAAATCAAATCTGTTTCGACAAAATAATTAACCTCTCTAAACAGTAAAAGCTGACCTCACGAGATAATCTACTAATGAATGGCAGCAGAAATGGGAAGAATCTTCAAAAGGAACTATCACAAAGGAATTCATCCCAAGAGTAGAAAGCAGACTAACAAGAAAAATTAACCTCACGCCAAATTTGACAACAGGACATTGAAATATCAACTCGTATCTACACTGACTTAACATTGTACGCAGTCCATAGTGTTCCTGTAACGAAGGAACCCAAACAGTGGACCATATAATATTTGAGTGTAGTCTAGTGAATAGCGAGAGAAACATTTTAATAAAGAGTGTTTCCATGGCCGGATACTGGCCGATCCATATGTCTATCTTATCACAAAAGTTGTTAACTATTTTCAAAGTTCGTGAACTCTTTGGCCTTAACAGCAATGAAAGAAAATAAAGATCAGCAAATAATATATATAGGAAGAAATGTACCGTATATTATAATTACACAATTGTATGAAATTAGTATATAGGTATATGGGCATTCGACTCTCGACATTGGACTATGAGACCTTCTGTGGAACCATGGGTATGCGGTCTTTGAGGTCTCGCCGCATGTGTGCCAACGCCATGTTTCTATATAAGTGTCTGACCAATAGAATCGACTGTGCGCCCCTTTTGTGTTTGATTCCGCTTCATGTTCCAGGCCGCAATACAAGGCAAATACTCACTTTCCGGATCCAGAAGTGTAGAACTGTAGCCCATGCCAATTCCTGGTTATTGATGGCGTTGCGCTCTCTAAACCATCTTGATAGCGCTATAGATATATTTTACTCGAAGCCTACTGAAATTCGTAGATCATTGTTGAACTCAAGATCGTAGGTGTTTGTTGTATATATTGTGTGTAATAATTGTTATTTTAATTTAAGTGTAACTTAGTTTATAAGCTTGAATCAATGTTTGTTTCTAGGTTAGTTAAATAGTTGCTTTTAAGTAAATTTAATGTTTATTATGTTTTATTATATCATCTGTAATTGGGTGCCTGTCCTGTTGATGGTAAATAAATCTATCTATCTATCTATCTATCTAGCATGTATTACTATGATGGCGGCTTCAGTTGCGTAGTCGGTAGCATGCTGAACTGCTGTGCCCAAGATAGCGGGTTCAAACCCGGCCGAAGTCATCGGATTTTTTAAGAGCGTTAAAAATCCTTCAGTATGCCTTCCTTCGGAGGGGAAGTAAAGCCGGCGCTCCCATGTCATAGATTTATGGCATGTAAAAGATCCTTTCACAGACTAAACTTGTGTAAAGCAAAATTGTTAGGTTAGATTTCGTCAGAACGCTCTATCAAAGTTCCAACGTCTACCACTAGGTAGTCTATCATTGATATATGGTGGCGAAAGTTGGAACTACTTGAAATTGAACGGAACTTGTAGCTCACCCTTTAGGGTGTCCGCTGAAAGCAGCTACAGACTCAGGCGAGCCGAACATGTCCTCGGACACTCCCGGCACTAAAAGCCATTCGATAAGTGAGTAAGTAAGTAAGTACTATGATGGCCGTCCACGTGGTGTTTGGGTAGCGCGCCTGCCCCTCACCCGGAGGCCCTGGGTTCGATTCCCGGCTCCGTCACGGATTTAAGAAACTGATATGAGGGCTGGACAGGGATGCACTCAGCCTCATGAGGAAAATTGAGTAACTGCCTGACAGTGAGGCAGCACCCCGGTCACGAAGGCCAATATTAACGGCGAGGAGACCCGATGCGCTGACGACGCGTCACCCCAAAATCTGCGGGCCAAATGGCTGGGCAACGGTCGCTTGGTCGGCCTAGGCCCTTCACGGGTTGTAGTGCCAGGGTTATTTATGTAGTATGATGACTATAGAGAGTATATTAATGAAATTATAAAAACAATGTTATATCGGAAATCTTGCCTTCACCCTGTTCCTATTTTCATAACACTACAATTCATGTAATTATTTTCAATTTATTTACAATCACGCGTGAACAAACGATAGTCACCACGAATACCAGTCTGTAAGTCATTTTTAAACGCCAAAATTAACAAAGGTTTGAACACCCTACCCTGACGGATACGCGACGTTACGTTAATATCATAAAAGATTAGGACTTCAACTTTCAATTTCGGAGAACCTCCCTTCAAACAGGGGCGTGGTGGCGCAGCGGTCAAGCTGTTGGCCTCTCACCAAGGTGGACCGGGTTCGATTCCCGGTCAATGCATGTGAGATTTTTGATGTGAAATGCCATGTCCTGTGGTTCGGATTCCACGTAAAAAGGAGGTCCCGTGGCTTATAATCACAAGATTCACGGTCACGTAAAACTACAATCTTCCTTTCCTTTCCTTCCCTTCAAACATTCTTGGATCCGTAAAATTACTTTTCTATCAATCTTCGTTGAAGCTAAATTAAGGAATAGAATGCCATGTGGTACGACATTAACGAACCCATACCCCCTGGCTCTACAGTCCATGAAGGGTGTACGCCTACAAACCGATCAGCCATTTGGCCATCAGATTATGTGGTGAAGCCTGGTTTGAGCGTCGGTTCCCCTCTGCCATTAAGCTTTGTCGCCGTGAACAGGGCGCTGCCTCTGTGAGTCAGCTGCTCAATTGTTCTCACATGGCTGAGTTCTAGAAATGGATCAGGTTATTCCGCTTTGATTTAGGAATTGAGAAACAGATAAGGTATTCTCTGATTTTAAAAAGAATGTTTTCATCCCTATACCTAAGTAAACAGAAGCTGATAAAAAGGGAGATCTTAGTACAATAAGCGTGATTGCTCATGCTTCAAAGATCCTGACTAAATAACTTACACGATGGAAAGACAGGAACCGTCTCAGGAGAGAAGTAGGTACAGAGGAAGCTATAATAAGTCTTACACAGATTATGAAAGATAGATTAAAGAAAGATAGGAGTTCGTTCATGGAACTTAATACATAACGCTGATTGGAAACAGTTGTTTAACAGAGTGAAAGGCATTGGAATTAAGTGCATGGATAAAAGGGTAATCATCAATCTATACAGAAACCAGACAGCAATTAGACGAGCTGAATGACATAAGGGTGTATCTGGTATTCAATAAGGCATAAGGCAGGACTGCAAGTGATCACCCATAATTTTAGGTAGATTTCATTAGAAAGCTAACTATTGCAATGGGAACTGCACCCTTATAACTGGATGATCCACCAATATCCTCCGGCTGGAAATAATCTGGGAGTATAGCATCTTGAAGTCCCGGCTAATAACGACATGGTGCCACTTGGCGAAAACACTCGGAATAAGGGACAGGATTTTCTCAGACGGAATGTGCTGCAGTATCTAACTACAGAACAGTAGGGTCATCTAACTACTTAGGATAAAGAGAGTCTCAAAAAATCTCGGGCGTAAGGATGCGGATTAGGTCCCTAGGGAACTTCCACCCTACAGCACATTCCTCTACCATCTAACTACAAATATAATGCCAGTTTCCTATAAAACAATCAGGAAATCGTCAACACGAACCCGTCTATTTATTATAAAAGCAATACACTTCTCGTGTCGTCGAGCTTCGATTAAACGCTCTCAAAAAATTGAAGAATGACCAAGTGTCGTTAATCCACATAAAAATACAAATCGTTTCCTTAAGAAACCGTAAAAACTGTTACGTGTAAGCTTCAATAAGCTTCTATCCAGCGAACAACTGCTATTCCCTAGGTGACGGGAGTTTATAACAAGAAAAATGATATAAGCTAAAAATTTAAATAATCCCAAAAATAAATGACGATACCCCTGACGTAGATCTCCGTCATTACAGATACTATTAATTACTCTATACAATTTATCTCCCGCACCCTAACATTAAATTTTCTTCCTCTAGGAAGCGCAAAATCTCTTAACAACTTTAAAGTTTAAATTTAAAATATAAAACACTCCTAAATCCACTTACGAATCTATCTGAAATATATTTAATACAACATTCTATACAATGAAAATAATCACGTCGTAGTTCATCAACTACTTACTTAAAACAAAAATATATACAACGCGTTCCTTCCTTTCTCCCGACAATACAACATGTAACTGTCCTTCTACTTCACTCCTGCCTCTCAACGGGCTTCAGAAAAATATGACTTCACTCTACTATATCTTGTTCGTGGTTTGTGTTACAATCTGGGATTCTATAATCCATACAATTAAGTAGAGACTAGTTCAAAAACCTCCTACAACTTATCTGTTCATGAAATAAATATACTTAATAAAATACACATTTCCACTCGTCGAATAATTACCATAAATGAAAACATTAGGAAAAGAACCATTTAATAGACCTCAGTTTACTCCCAGCTTCAACAAAGATCCATTAAATCCTATAATTTCTATCAGATTTAACTTCATCCAGGATCCGCTGTCCTGTGAATTTCAAGGAGTTTCAACTATATTGAGACTATTTCAATAACATCCACAATTAATAAACTTCCATAACATTGCTCTCATAACTTCTTACTTCCATGAAATACACGCGTCTGTCACAACAGACATTTCTACAAAAATAGATCAATGGCTACACACTGGCTCATTGTCTGACAACAAATACCTCCGTCTACAACGGGAATAATAAATCTCATTCATCGAGATACTTCGCAGTTCCATCAATACAATTCCTTTCTCTATACAATAATAAACTCTTCTTTCAGTTACCACAATCTTAATAACCATATAATAAAAAATACTGGTTCTCTCCATGAATCAATTTAATAGGTAATGCGATAAAATGATAATCTTCAAATAAAAATCATATTTCTTTGCCTCACTCACATTTCTTAAAACCTTTCAACAAACTGTAACATTCCTTCGATTCCTTCGTTACATTATTTCTTACTTCAAAATACGCTATCATTCGTATTTGTTAATTCCACATTATAATTCTTTACAGATTCTTTCTTTACTGTCTTTTCAACAAATTCCAATACTTAAAAAAAAAAACATTACTCACAGAATTATTCACTAAATCTGTTTCATTATTTCTCAGATCGTGACTTTATATAGATCTCTACAATAGATATTTCTGAATCGCATTCTTTGACATATACTTCCTATCACATACTTGGAAAATATTTCCATCATTGCAATCATTAATAAAACATAGATATCGTGCGATTTAAAACACGTTTAAAATTTACTATAACTATTCTGAACTAAACTATAAAATCTCCCTTCGAATTTCGAATATCGCAAAAATCGAAAAATCGAAATGAAAAATCCCTAAAATTCCGCATGATGTTTTTACGAATATAAGAATGAAAACTGCAATAATCTAATAAACAATATAGAAAAATGGCATTCAACACTAGTTGTCGGATATACAAGATATATACAATTCTACAAAGTAGGGTGTTTAATGTTGGTCCATGGACTACCTTGAGCTGGGTTAAAGTTGACATGAAGCGGACTTCCTTTGTTTACCCATTAGAAACGGAATGTTTCTAGCGGCTTAAGACTGCGTGATGTTCAGCATTCTTGTCCAATTCTCCCTCCGAATATCTCGTGCGGTCAGGTCTCGGGATACGAACTCGATCATCATCGTGCTGTCGCCCCCTTCCGCCGATGACTCTTCTGGGTGAGATGGGACAGCCCTTTCTCGCTTCGGCGCCGGGTAATTCCCTGGCCGCCCTCGTCCATGAATTTCTTCTGGTCTTCTTCCCCCAAAGTTCTCTGTAGATCGTCATTTGAGATGGTAAAATGACTGATAATTGTAGAATTTCTATTACGGGAGAGATGAGATGTTAATCTCCCCCGAAATGTTGACGTTAAGTCATTTCGGATGTTCTTGATGCCATCATAGCGTCGTTCCCATAATTATTTAGGCGTTCATCGCGACGCTTGTAGAATCGTTAGGAAATTCCTCTCTCAACTTTTGGAATTTTACCATGTTTGAAGCTGTAAATTTGTTGTTTAATAATATAATTATTTCTTCGCTGAATGTCGGCTTTTATGCTACTTGCACATTACTAAGTGCCTTCGATGAATATTTTCTATTTGCTTTGTTCAACTTGTAGAGTAGTTTGTTCGAACGTCCTTCTGCTTCGAAGTCGTGCTTGGTAAGAATCTCGCAGCCTCTTCTCTATCCCCCGCGTCGAATTTCCAAAACCGCGTCTTTTCTCAATCCATGGCTCTGATTGGTTGCTTATAATAATTGATCAAACTCTTCATTAATTACTTAAATACTCGGCTGTAATTGTAGTCAATCGTTCTTAATTATCATTCAACACTCTTCATGATGGTTTAATATAATAACTTGGTTCTATTAATTATATATGTTAACTAGCAGAAGTACCCATTCTTCGAACGGTCTGCGGTATTAATAACCAAACGTAATCAATTGAGCTGCTGTTGTAATGGTTAGGGGCTTGAACCTGTTTGTCGACAAAGATAAATGATTATTTGATATATGATCTGAAACTAATTTACCTAACGTGAACTTCCTGACGTGAAAAAAAAACCTTGTAGACAAAACGCAATACACGTCACATAAACACTGACCCTCACTGTTGTGTCAAGTCCGCATCCAGAGGAAGACCCCTTTAATAAATTATAAAGGCTTGAGTTGCGTGAAAATTCAGGTTTTTTTAGCCTCCAATGGTCCAAATTTCCTAAAAGCAAAAAAATAAAATTAAAATAAACTATTTCAATTCAGGAATTTTTGAAAATAATGTCGCTGTTTGAAGATATAATAGACCTTCTGTACGACATATCGCACGTTTAAGTCTTGTGAAAAAATCTAGGGTAACCCTTGACCCGCTTAAGCGCATTGATGAATCTTTACAGTTTTTGTTGTTTCCGTGATATCCTTATAGACATATGCAAACTTTCACAGAAATTTCAGAAAAGGAGTGGCATTACTTCTTGCAGAAATAGATGGAAAGTTGGATGTAACTTTTTGAGACACTGTTGTCATGGTTACTGGCTTGCCTTCGTACATTAGTTTATTAAATGAAATTAGTTTTCTGGGAATATCTCAGAAACTCTTGGTTTTAGAGCCTTAAAATGTAGTTTTCGTGGACCCTTTACGGCTGTTTAGTGTCGCCGAGTTTTGTTTCTGACACCAAAAGGCTGAACATAAGCTTTGTCTCTTCGTTATAGGCCGTAGTATAATAATAATAATAATAATAATTATTATTATTATAACATAACAATATAGGGTTAGGGATATAATATACCTTCTGTACCACACCAGCACGTGTAAATCGCGTGAAAAATTCTCGAGTACCCTTTGACCACATTAAACGCATTATATGTATTGATGAATTTTACAGCTTAATTTAGTTCCGTTATAACCTTATAGCCGTTTGCAAACTATCTCAGTAGTGTAATAAATGGTATTGTATTGCGTCTTACAGCAATAGATGGACTTGTGAGTTCCTGTTGCCATGGTTACCGGCTTCTTTTCTTTCATTATTGTATTAAATGAAATTAATTTTCTGGGAATATCTCAAAAACTATTGGTTTAGGGCCTTAAAATTTGGTTTTGGGGGTCCCTTTAGGGCCCCCGAGTTTCGTTTCTCACATTGAGGGGCTGAAAATGAGCTTTGTCTCGCCCTTCTACGCCTATATCAGCAAGTATTTTAAGGGGGTAGGCCCCCTTTTATGAGAGGTACAGAGAAGGGTTACATCAATGATTAGTGTCGTGTCTCTGAAGGATATCTGTACCAAATCTGACGTTGATCCACCCAGCCGTTCTCGAGTTATAAGGGAACAAATTTGTCCGCAGACAAACAGACAGACATACAGAGAGACAAAAATTTTATTTTCGCGCGCATCCGTCATAAAACAGTCTGAAACGCGTAAATAACGCAAATTTCCATAGAAATTCAGAAAAACAGACAAACTTTCATTCTTATATATAGAGAGATTACTCTGTTGGTGTTAATTTTAATAAAGCAGTTTCTCATTGGTTCTAGTCAAGTGTCGAGCTCGCGCCACTTCCCCTTCTCCTCCTTCTAGCCACACGCCTCGCTTCTCTGTCGGGGATCTTACTCGGGAGTCTTCGTTGCTGCTCGGGCTCTCTGTCGTTTCGACAAAACAAGTTCCGAGTCCCCTAGCGGCTACTAATCTGCTATTGGCTGGCCGAATTAACTCAGTTAATTCCTTCGCTCAACAAACCTGTTTTGTGTCAACTTGCAGCATCGATAAATTTTAACATGGGCCAATTTATAAAACTTTCCACTAGATGTATGATTTTCTGTCTTGTCTCTCCAAACGAGTACAATCCTCACTCAACTTTTCATTGCAAAAGCGTGGAACAAAGCTTTTGAAATGTCTTCTTCATCACTGAATTGGACCATAGTTAACTCACTATTCTACCCTCCTGTAGTAGCGTTTTAAATTCTTAGCATTGTAATTTCCAACAACTTGATTGTCATGAATGTTCACAATTTTTAATAGGCAACTCAGCCATTTTCTCTCTCTGTGGGATCTCTTCTTCGAATAACAAATCGTCATCCGTCGTCTGATATATCTCATTTACCGTGATTTCATTAGTAGGTGAAGATTTTCTGCCGTTTGTTGTTGTTTCCCATTTGAAGTGGTTTTTTTTTTTTGCCTAGAGGTATCATCGTTATTACCTCTATTCTCTTGTCTACTCGAGCCTGGTTTCGGTTCGTCCTCTCTCGGTCTCTCTTCTCTACCTCTCTGATTTTCCTCCTGTTGACCTCGGATATTGTTTCTATTCTCTTTGTTTCTCCTCTGCTGGAAATTCTGGCGATTGTAATTGTCGTCATTCCAGTTCTTATACCTGGAATATCCTTGGCGATTATTATTTTCGTTATTATTACCTCTCTGGTAATAATTATTCTGACGATAATTATTATGATACTGATAACCCGATCTTCTGATTTGAGTATTGTTTCTGGCGTATCTCTGATATGGCCTGTTATCCTCTTGCCTTCGGTTCTGATACTCGTTTCTCTGATTCTGAGTATAAGCGTTCCTTACAGGTCCTCCTCTCCTATTATCGGCGACATTTTCTTCCGTTTGCTGTACTTCGTCAATCATTATAGTGTTGACTTCTCGAATGTCTGTTCTTGGGCTACGAAAATTAGAGTTCGTTACACTCGTAGTGTACTCAAGCTGTCTCAGTAGATCATCCATTTCTTGGAGACTTGATACTCGAGATGCAATTATGTTTCTCCTAACATCTGCTGGAAATTGCCGTGAGATAGTTTGTATCATATCTATGTCTGATGGTGCCGGTTAAAAATATTGGAGACGTGCTAATTGTGTCGCGAAGTAGCTAGCACAGCGTATGTTGTGCGAACCAGCGTACTTTCGTGAGTATGCCTCTGCTCTAACATTGTGCTGTTCATCTACCGACTTGGGGCCGATAACCTCGATGTTAGGCCCCTTAAACAACAATTATCATCATCATCATCATCATCTACCGACCAAAATCGTTTTATGAGGGCTTTAGCAAAGCCCTCAAAACATAGGAAAGTCCATCGAAATGCTCTGAACCACTGAAGTGCGATATTGCTTAAGTAACGCTCTACCAGTCGTAACTTTCTTTCTTCGGGAACATTATTCTCCAAAAAATACTCTGAGATATCATTAATAAACACTATTGGTGTTATTCCGTCATTTCCTGGAAAAGTGCGTGGTTTCTGGTCAATATTCCGAATTATCATACCGTTTGGAATATTCGATGATGTGTTTCCACGTGACTTGTTTTCCATAGGTGTCGAAAATCGTACTTGGTTCTCCCTAGCTTGCGGTATATTTAACCTCCTATCTTGGAGTAATTCCCCCTCTAATTTACCGATTCTTTCTTGCAAAATTCTCCGTTCTTCTATTTTCTGTTCCTTTCTGGCATTGACGTATTTTCGTTAGTTAAGTCAATAGTCCGACCTTTAATAACATCCTCCACGATGCGAGAATTGCCTACTTCTAACTCCTGCATTTTACTTTTCATCGAATCGATTTCGTTATTTAAATCGGAGATTTTACCTTTTAGTCCATCATCTATGTGTTCTTTGATCCGATCACTCAGATCTGGTTCTAAATCTACTGACAATATGTTCTGTAAACTATGAATTCTCTCAATAAAATATTTCCTAATTTCCTCAACGTCTTCAGTACTACGATACTCTGCCATTACAAGTTTTTAGAGAAATCAACTTGTAATCTTTGAACAGTTATGCCTGAGGCTTCAATTAACTCAGTTTTGAGTTTATCAACACTTTCACTTACAACATGTTTAATATCAATCTCAATGTCGGCCCTTACAAGATCAGCTTTCTGATTCACCTGTATTTGTAGCATTGCCACAGTTGTTTTCAACTCATCCAGGTTTGAGTTGATGCTTGTATTCTCGGATTGGAGCTTGCCTAACTGAAGGGTTATGTTATCCTGAAATTCATTTAATCTCTCACTGTTATATTCTGATTGAATTTCTAAGGCTGCCAAAGAGGTTTGGGTCCTAGCTAGAGTATTCTGTATTTCAGTGGACTGGGTTTGCAAGGTAGCAAAAGTTGCTCGTGTTTCATTGGAGTTCGTTTGCAGGGTAGCTAGCGTTTCTTTGGTTTCATTATTCTGAGTTTGCAGGGTAGCTAATGTTACTTGGGTGTTAGCTAATGTGGCTTGGGAAGTATTCACAGTAGCTTGGGTCTCAGCTAACTTTCTTTGGGTCCCGATAGCACTAGTTTGACATTCCCTAACTATCCTATCTGCGTCAGCTTTCGCTTCTCTCCTAATGTATTCTGCATTTATCTTAATTTCTAATTCTACTCTTTTCTTGTTTTGGTGGGTGGCTTGGTGTAGGGCTTCAAAGTCCTAATCTAATTTGCCCTGGGTATCCTGCAACGTAGCAAACATTGCCCTAATAGAATGCAGGTCTCCTGGCATCTTCTTTCTTGAGAAATAGGGAATATATACTATGACAACAATCAAGAATATCCGAGACAACTACCATTTATACCACTATATATAAATGAAGGAGATTTTACCCTTTATCAGTTACTTAATCTCTTTTAATAATATCTCACTCCCTGTCTGACAAATTATCATTTGCAGTCACCGGTCTACAAAAATAAACAAAATAACAACACTCCTAAATGACAATATTAATCTGACATGACTTATGGCTTCAAAATAACCATAAAACCGGTAAATTAAATAAATAAGACCCATCCATGACCTCTCTAAGGTTATTCCTTCGGACTAGTCTTCTTTAAAACTCAATACATTGTTAATTATTCAGGTTAGATTTCTTTCAGAAATTCATTTCTTACCTCGACAAATATTGGTTGACTTTCATTACTAATTTTAAGTCTTCCTCCATATATCTCACACTGTCGTGTATAATCAACAATGTTCCTAAGGCGATCACATCATGTCAAGGATCCATAATGCGTCTCCCTTCCCCTAATTATCCAAACGAGTTGCTTGCCAACAAACTATTGGACTTACCAGTAACTAACATATGGGTAATTCTATAACAAAGAACTCGACACTGAATTTGGGTCAAAATCACTCACCAACATATTCACAGTGCTATTAAAATATCTAGGCACTAAACCAAGGGCCAAAATCACTAGCTAGCAGGTTGGCAGAACCATCAAAATTCTGCGCTGGCAACCACGGGACCTCAAATCGCGAGCGAACACGTTGGAGCGCCATTAAAATTCTGCACCCTTATAACTGGATGATCCACCAATATCCTCCGGCTGGAAATAATCTGGGATGGTAGCATCTTGAAGTCCCGGCTAAAAACGACATGGTGCCACTTGGCGAAAACACTCAGAATAAGGGACAGGATTTTCTCAGACGGAATGTGCTGCAGTATCTAACTACAGAACAGTAGGGTCATCTAACTACTTAGGATAAAGAGAGTCTCAAAAAATCTCGGGCATAAGGATGCGGATTAGGTCCCTAGGGAACTTCCACCCTACAGCACATTCCTCTACCATCTAACTACAAATATAATGCCAGTTTCCTATAAAACAATCAGGAAATCGTCAACACGAACCCGTCTATTTATTATAAAAGCAATACACTTCTCGTGTCGTCGAGCTTCGATTAAACGCTCTCAAAAAAAAAAGAAGAATGACCAAGTGTCATTAATCCACATAAAAATACAAATCGTTTCCTTAAGAAACCGTAAAAACTGTTACGTGTAAGCTTCAATAAGCTTCTATACAGCGAACAACTGCTATGCCCTAGGTGACGGGAGTTTATAACAAGAAAAATGTTATAAGCTAAACATTAAAATAATCCCAAAAATAAATGACGTTACCCCTGACTATTCATTACTCTATACAATTTATCTCCCGCACCCTAACATTAAACTTTCTTCCTCTAGGAAGCGCAAAATCTCTACACAACTTTAAAGTTTAATTTTAAAATATAAAACACACCTAAATCTACTTACGAATCTATCTGAAATATATTTAATACAACATTCTATACAATGAAAATAATCACGTCGTAGTTCATCAACTACTTACTTAAAACAAAAATATATACAACGCGTTCCTTCCTTTCTCCCGACAATACAAAATGTAACTGTCCTACTTCACTCCTGCCTCTCAACGGCTTCAGAAAAATATGACTTCACTCTACTATGTCTTGTTCGTGGATTGCGTTACAATCTGGGATTCTATAATCCATACAATTAAGTAGAGATTAGTTCAAAAACCTCCTACAACATATCTGTTCATGAAATAAATATACTTAATAAAAATACACATTTCCACTCGTCGAATAATTACCATAAATGAAAACATTAGGAAAAGAACCATTTAACAGACCTCAGTTTACTCTCAGCTTCAACAAAGATCCATTAAATCCTATAATTTCTATCAGATTTAACTTCATCCAGGATCCGCTGTCCTGTGAATTTCAAGGAGTTTCAACTATATTGAGACTATTTCAATAACATCCACAATTAATAAACTTCCATAACATTGCTCTCATAACTTCTTACTTCCTTGAAATACACGCGTCTGTCACTACAGACATTTCTACAAAAATAGATCAATGGCTACACACTGGCTCATTGTCTGACAACAAATACCTCCGTCTACAACGGGAATAATAAATCTCATCCATCGAGATA
This sequence comes from Meconema thalassinum, assembly GCA_946902985.2. NCBI lineage: Eukaryota > Metazoa > Arthropoda > Insecta > Orthoptera > Tettigoniidae > Meconema > Meconema thalassinum. Next base: position 244,373,063 of record OX336395.1, read on the forward strand.
CTTCGCAGTTCCATCAATACAATTCCTTTCTCTATACAATAATAAACTCTTCTTTCAGTTACCACAATCTTAATAACCATATAATAAAAAATACTGGTTCTCTCCATGAATCTATTTAATAGGTAATGCGATAAAATGATAATCTTCAAATAAAAATCTTATTTTTTGTGCCACACTCACATTTCTTAAAAACCTTTCCACAAACTGTAACATTCCTTCAATTCCGTCGTTACATTACTTCTTACTTCAAAATACGCTATCATTCGTATTTGTTAATTCCACATTAAAATTCTTTACAGTTTCTTTCTTTACTGTCTTTTCAACAAATTACAATACTTAAAAAAAACATTACTCACAAAATTATTCACTAAATCTGTTTCATTATTTCTCAGATCGTGACTTTATATAGATCTCTACAATAGATATTTCTGAATCGCATTCTTTGACATATACTTCCTATCACATATTGAAAACATTTCCATCATTACAATCATTAATAAAACATAGATATCGTGCGATTTAAAACTCGTTTAAATTTTACTATAACTATTCTGAACTAAACTATAAAATCTCCCTTCAAATTTCGAATATCGCAAAAATCGAAAAATCGACATAGAAAATCCCTAAAATTCCGAAATCGTCGAAAAATATGACCAAACATCCGCATGATGTTTTTACGAATATAAGAATGAAAACTGCAATAATCTAATAAACAATATAGAAAAATGGCATTCAACACTAGTTGTCGGATATTCAAGATATATACAATTCTACAAAGTAGGGTGTTCAATGTTGGTACAAGGACTACCTTGAGCTGGGTTAAAGTTGACATGAAGCGGACTTCCTTTGTTTACCCATTAGAAACGGAATGTTTCTAGCGGCTTAAGACTGCGTGATGTTCAGCATTCTTGTCCAATTCTCCCTCCGAATATCTCGTGCGGTCAGGTCTCGGGATACGAACTCGATCATCATCGTGATGTCGCCCCCTTCCACCGATGACTCTTCTGGGTGAGATGGGATAGCCCTTTCTCGCTTGGGCGCCGGGTAATTCCCTGGCCGCCCTCGTCCATGAATTTCTTCTGGTCTTCTTCCCCCAAAGTTCCCTGTAGATCGTCATTTGAGATGGTAAAATGACTGATAATTGTAGAATTTCTATTACGGGAGAGATGAGATGTTAATCTCCTCCGAAATGTTGAAGTTAAGTCACTTCGGATGTTCTTGATGCCATCATAGCGTCGTTCCCATAATTGTTTAGGCGTTCATCGCGACGCTTGTAGAATCGTTAGGAAATTCCTCCCTCAACTTTTGGAATTTTGCCAGTTTGAAGCTGTAAATTTGTTGCTTAATAATATAATTATTTCTTCGCTGAATGTCGGCTTTTATGTTACTTGCACATTACTAAGTGCCTTCGATGAATATTTTCTATTTGCTTTGTTCAACTTGTAGAGTAGTTTGTTCGAACGTCCTTCTGCTTCGAAGTCGTGGTTGATAAGAATCTCGCTGCCTCTTCTCTATCCCCCGCGTCTAATTTCCAAAACCACGTGCTTTCTCAATCCATGACTCTGATTGGTTGCTTATAATAATTGATCAAACTCTTCATTAATTACTTAAATACTCGGCTGTAATTGTAGTCAATCGTTCTTAATTATCATTCAACACTCTTCATGATGGTTTAATATAATAACTTTGTCCAATTCATTATATATGTTAATTACTCTGTTGGTGCTAATTTTAATAAGGCGGTTTCTCATCGGTTCCCGTCGCGTGTCGAGCTCGCGCCACTTCCCCTTCTCCTCCTACTGGCCACACGCCTCGCTTCTCTGGCGGGGATCTTACTCGGGAGTCTTCGTTGCTGCTCGGGCTCTCTGTCGTCTCGGCAAAGCAAGTTCCGAGTCCCCTAGTGACTAATAATCTGCTATTGGCTGGCCGAATTAACTCAGTTAATTCCTTCGCTCAACAAACCTGTTTTGTGTCAACTTGCAGCATCGATAAATTTTAACATGGGCCAATTTATAAAACTTTCCACTAGATATATGATTTTCTGTCTCGTCTTTCCAAACGAGGAAATGCCAAGAGCCACCAGAGGTTACCATAACATCACTTCTAAATTGATAAGGGATGAGCTATCAGAGGTTGGCATGTTTCGACTTCCGGAAAATTTCGACATATCTTCGCACTTCGAATCCCCTAGATACCAAAACCACCGTCAGTTCAAAAGTTTATATATAATTTATGTATGTATGTATCTATATACAGTATATCAGTCTCTTGTGGACACGATAACTGCCATAATTTAGCACCAATCACTTTGATTTTTTTTACATAATATGTATACCTTTGAAATCTTAGTCGAGTTCGTTAATGGGCAAAATCGGTCGAAGGGGGTGAATATGGGGGTCATTTTTTGGAAAAGTGAAATATCGCCATAACTCTCTTAATACCTGAAATATCGAATCCATTCAAAGTTCATACTATGTATCGGTTAAGTGCTAAAAATTTATGTGGAAGAAGTTTTTTGATAGCACCAACCATTGAACAAAGGGGTGGATTTTTTTTTTCGGGAAACATTAATCATATCTCTCATAATAGGCCCAATATCAAATCCGTACAAAATGGACAATATTCCCCTAATAATTACCTAAAACTTTTGTCTGATTTTTTTTTAAATATAACCCACCATTACGCCAAGGGATGACTAAAATGATTTCGGAATTACAAGAAAATGCCAAGAGCCACCAGAGGTTACCATGACAACACTTCTAAATTGATAAGGGATGAGCTATCAGAGGTTGCCATGACAACATCATTGTACGAGATCACATTCAGTCTTCCATCCGACTCTGGGGGAAGCGGCTTCGGTGACGTAACAGGTAGCATGCTGAACTTCTATGCCCAAGATCGCGGGTTCAAAGCCGGCCGAAGTCGTCGGATTTTCTAAGAGCGCTTTCCTTCGGAGGTAAAGTTCCAATGTTCATTGCAAGTTGAGGTGGCATCTAGTTGCCAAGCTCACAGATAGGTGTCGTTGACGGTAGTATTTGTTACCAAAATTTGGAACTACTACCTGAAATTGATCGTCTCCTGTTCTTATCTGAATTACAGACTAATACAGACATAACAATTAACACCGTTTATGAGACAGATTCTACAAACACACACGCAAAGTACACAGGGTTACATGATCGCGTTGTCGCAGCCCCTAATCTGAGGAGCCAAACAACATCTCTGCGGGAGATAAAATTTGGCGCGAAGAAGTAACAGACTGTCGATAGTTACACATCAGTTCCGAACCTTGCATAAGGACAGTGTGGTCACAAGTATAAAAATGGACCCCAAATGACAAGAAGGTTACCGTCCCCATAAGACAATAAATCGTTAAAAATATATGCATAGAAAGACGAAAAAAGTTAATTATGCTCCAATTGTAAATTACTTTCCAAATTAATGAGGTCTGATCCTTCTACGAAAACCTGCATATTTTGACTACTATAGCCTATCCCCTTGTTTGCCCGGTGTAATCTACCTCCGCCTTCCGGCGTGCCGAGAGGAATTTTTCAATATATACATTGAACAGGCAATGAAGAAAATAAAAAAATATATCAAGTAGAAATTATAATTCAAGGAGAAGAATCTTGTCCTCGTATTGACAGTTATATTGACATTGTTATCATAGCCAATTTATCACAGCATATGAATGAATTTTTAGCCTATTTTCAATTTTGAAAAAAATAGGCTTATGAGATCATCTTTTGTCCGTGTGTGTGTGCGAGTGTGTGAGGAGTGTGTGTGTTTGTCCCTAATAACTTCTAAACGGCTGGAACGATTTCAATGAAACTCGGTAAGTTCAAAGGACTATTCCGGACGACCCCGACCGTGCTCTTCAAATTTTGTTATGTCTCACCAATCCAACATGGCGGCTGTGCGAAATATTTCACCAGCATTCAATATATCCGAAACTATTCCCGATATCACCCTGGATTTTTTTACGGTGATAAAGGGAAATAATAGAAGTTCACCTAAGAGACATTTGAAAAACTGGTAACTACAAAACCAACATGGCGGCCACGCAAATTTGCGACTTTTAAATAGACGTTTCTCGCGATTTAACCAACCAAACGCAATAGAACTTGGTACAGTATATGTTTATACACATCGTAATGCACCAACATCTAACTAGGTTCAATTGTTTACATAACCACAAGATGGCGGATGTGCGAAATATTTCACCGGCATTCTATATCTCTATTAGCGGTATCACCCTGAAATCGTGTACGGAGATAAAGGGCACTACTGGAAGTTCATCTATAAGACTTTCAAAAACCGGTTAACTACAAAACGAACATGGCGGCAAGCGAATTTGAAAATTTCAAATAGACTTTTCTCGCGATTTAATGTTCCAACCGCAATGAAATCTGGTACAGGAAATGTTTATACACATTGTAATACACTGGTATCTAATTTAGTTCAATTGTTTATATAACTTCAAGATGGCGGCTTTGCGAATTTTAAAATTAAAATTTTTATTTCTTGTGTCGTAATCATGCGATCGATGTGAAAGTTTGAATAATGAACCTACGCAATAATTTTCCTTTAATGGCAAATGACTCTATGGCCTATACGTTTAACAATCTAACATGGCAACCATCCGAAATATTTAGACGGCTATGAATATCTACGAATCTGTTATAGCAATCAAACTGAATTTCTTTATTTTCATAGGGGCTATGAACTTAAGTTCACCTATAGGACTTTAAATAACCTGGTGATTACAAATCCAACATGGCGGCGACACGAAATATAAATATTCACATGGACGTTTCTCGCAATTTATCCATCCGAGTGCAGTGAAACTTGGTACAGTAAATCCTTATACGAATGTTAATCCACTGGCATCTAATTTATTTCAATTGTTTCCTTAACCACAAGATGGCAGCTGTGCGAAATTTTAAAGTCTCCTTGTTAATTCTTGTGTCGTAATCATGCGATTGAAGTATGAATGCTACACCTACACAATAATCTTCATGTTACAGTACTTAGCTCTTGTACCTACATATAAAAATCCAACATGGCGACATTCCGAAATGTTTTGTTGGTTCTCAATATCTACGAATCTATTACAGCAATCAAACTGAAATTTTGTATGTAGATAGAGGCAATTAACATAAGTCGGACATATGAAAATAGGCTGTATAGTTCTTCACGGAACTACTTGTTTAAGGATATGGACTCCTTCTTGAGGAAGAAACCCTTCATGAAAATCAATAAATATTAAAAAATGGAATGAAGACGCTGGAAAGAAATCACACATAGATTTGGTATTAGAAAGTCCAATTTTTTAACTTTTTTTCTGGGTATTGGCACTCTGAGTAATTGAATCTTGTACTGTTGCTAAAGCAGAAAATAGAAGAAATGCAGCTTTTGAAATGTGGTGTTACAAGAGAATGAAGAATATCAGAGAGGTAGATAGAGTAAGAAATGAGGAGTGATGTTTCTGGAAACTGGTAACACAGAGAATTTGGTCAGTAAGACACATGCTATGACAACTGGAAATGGGAAACTTAGTTATGGAAGGATGTGTCTAGGATAAGAACTGTAGGGGAAAATCTAAGGTAAGAATAATAGCTTGGATGCAAGTTATGGTGGTTATGTACTTATTTAGGGATGTAACGGTAGTCATGTCGAGACGGAACAGTAGAACAACAACATCAACGTATCCTGGTTACTCGGCATATAAACCACCTGTATGAAAACTCAAGAATAGATGCCTTTATTAAAATAGGCAACTCGGTGATTCATTCACGAAGGTCAAGCATAGTTGCAAAGGGTGGAAACTTAGAACATCTTGCCCCTTATGGCAGCCAGCATGTAAAATCCAACGTCTTCGGATTGGAAGCCACGATACGAATTTATACTAATGCTCACAGAGCCATGATTCAAACCTTACCATCAACAGCAGAGTGTAGTACTGGAGTTTAAAAAAGATTATTTATATATCCATGCTTACATGCTCTTTTAAGTTATCATTAGAAAAGTATGTCTTAAAAGTCCAGTATGAGAAAATTTGTTTTCGCATTTACTTCTTCTTCTACTTCTTCGTATTTTCCCGTTCATGAGGGGCCGACGTTTCTGACAAGTCGTTTCCATTTTCCTTTAACTGCTTCTCCCGGAGATCATCCTGCACGCAGTCCATCCATCTTCTTCTAGGCCTGCCTCTTTCCCTTTTGCCTTCCACCTCCTGATCAAGCACTCGCCTTCCTACATAACTCTTATCCCTGCGCTTAATGTGGCCATACCAGAGCAAGCATCTTACTAGTGCCTTTTTTGATATTTCAGTCACTTTTACGCTGCCCCATATGAAGATGTTTTTGATGTGATCGTTTCTTATAAAACCACACATCCGTCTTAGCATCATCATTTCAGCTACTTCCAGTCGCTTGCACTGTGACTGCACAGTTGGCCAAGTTTCTACTCCGTATAGCATTGCAGATCTCACTGCATATTTATAGGCTTTACCCTTTACGTGGATATTCAGTTTCCTGTCACAGAGAAAACCAGATAACCTTTTCCAGTTTAACCAGGCAGACTTAATTCGGTGGGTAATTTCCAGATCTAGATTGCCATCGTCAGATTGAGTGGATCCCAAATACTTGAAACTGTCCCTTGCCTGTAGCTGGCTACCATCCATCTGAATAGTTTCATTTCCAGTTCCTCCAAGGCACAGGTATTCGGTCTTATTCCTACAGATTTTAAGGCCTCTGTCCTCTAGGGCCCTTCTCCAGCATTCCAGTTTATATTCAAGCTCTTCCCTGTTTGTGCTGCATAAGGCAATATCATCTGCAAATAGCATACACCATGGAGCTGGTTCTCTTAAGCTTTCAGAGAAGACATCCATTATGAGATCAAAAACAAGATGTTCAGTAAAGAACATATAGCCTACTTTCTCCTAAATGCATGAGTATTGTTATAACTCTTTGTCCTTTTCAAGGAGTATAATTGAAGGTTGATTGTAGTAGCTTGTTGAAATACAACGTGCTATACAGATATTAAACACGAATATGAGGTGCCCTTTGCCAGTGCTACCTCTGTACAAAATTTCATTCAATTCGGTTTCACCGTGTTTGAATTGATATGGTGAATCGATTTGCACACATACATGGCCGCTATCTGCAAACTATTGGGCTGATGACCTTTTAGATCAGTCAAAAGATGCTTCCCACAAGAAGGTATGTTGTCGCAAAATGTGGTAGAGATCAAATGATTTGGTTGCTCGTAATTTGATTTAAGCCTTTAACACTTGGGTGGCCGCCAGTACGTTTCCTTCAAGATGGCGGCGATACAAAAGATGACACAGAGGTGCCCTTTGCTAGTGCTACCTCTGTAGCAAATTGCGTTGAATTCGGTTTTACCGTGTTTGATTTGATAGGGAGAATCGATTTGCACAAATATATGGCCGCCATATGCAACCTATTGGACTGATGACATTGTAGCTTGGTCAAATAACGCTTCTCACAAAAAGGTATGTTGTTGCATAATTTGGTAGACATCAGATGATTAGGTTTGTCTTAATTTGATTTAAGCTTTTAACATTTGGGTGGCCGCCATTACGTTTCCGTCAAGATGGCGACAATATAAAACATGACACTGACTTTCCTTTTAGTAGTGCTATCTCTGTACCAAATGACGATCAATTCGGTTTCATCGTGTTTGAATTGATAGGGGGTATCTATTTGCACACTTTCATGGCCGCTATCTGTAAACTATTGGGCTGATGACCTAGTAGTTTGGTCAAAAGATGCTTTCCACATTAAGGTAGGTTGCGGCAAAAATTTAGTAGAGATCAGATGATTAGGTTGGTCGTAATTTGATTTAAGCTTTTAACATTTGGGTGGCTGCCATTACGTTTCCGTCAAGATGGCGGCGATATAATAAATGACACTGAGGTGCCTTTTGCTAGTGCTACCTCTGTACCAAATTTTGTTCCATTCAGTTTCACAGTGTTTGAATAGATAGGAGGAATCGATTTGCACACTTACATGGCTGCTATCTGCAAACTATTGGGCTGATGACCTTGTAGTTCAGTCAAAGATGCTCGCCATACACATATATGTTGATGCAAAATTTGGTAGAGATCGGATGATTAGGTTAGTCGTAATTTGATTTACGCTTGAACATTTGGGTGGCCGCCATTACGTTTCCGTCAAGACGGAGGCGATATTAAACATGACACTGAGATGCCCTTTGCTAGTGCTACCTCTGTACCAATTTTCGTTCAATTCGGTTTCACCGTGTTCGAATTGATAGGGGAGGGGGACAGACATTCAGAGTACACTCACTCACACACAGACACACAGACAGACACAAACTTTTTGGTCCTGTGTAAATCTCATAAGTCTATTTTCATTTTTTGCAAAAATCGAAAGCAGGGGGCTTAGTGCAAATCCTTCGTGATGACCTACTTGAACCCCGTATAGTATCTGATAATCCTACACTGCTTCTAATTCGTGTACTTGCTCCACGGTGCATATCCTGAACAATGCGCACATACTTCTCTGGTACTCCCTTGCATCCCATGCTTCTCCATACCTCCTGATAGGGCACCCGATCATTAGCTTTCTCTAGGTCTATGAACACCATATGTAGGACCTTTCTCTTCTCCCTGTGCTTTTCCATGACCTGCCTAAGTGCAAAAATAGTATCTGTTGTTCCCTCTCTCGGCATAAATCAAAACTGTTCATCTCGTATTGCCGTCTCCACCCGAAGCCTACTTTCAATAACTTTCTCCCATATCTCAGTATGCCTTCGGATGGGAAGTCAAGCCGGCGGTCCCATGTCATAGAATTATGGCATGTTAAAGAACCTTCCACTAATTGCACCTGTGTGAAGCTAAATTGGATAGCAAGAGTTTAGTGCTTTTCAGTCGGTCAACACGAATGTACCCAAAAGAGATGGGTTATGCCCTAATCCTGAAATAAATTACATGAGATTAATACAACACTAGGATGACCAGTTTCGATCGTCAAGCGATCATCATCAGATCCAATACACTTAGGCTATAAAATCTATGTTTGAAATACAGGTGAAAATATTTACAATATGTACAATTATTTAGTTGCAGTATTGGTACTGCAACTGTCAGTGTATGCTAAATGCAGTATATATGTTAGGTGAAATGCTAAATGGTGATGGCTATCCGGAGATTGTACTTTAGAGAGATTATATGGTTGTAAACTATGGTTAAACTATAAAATTTTAGGCTAACTACTTATCTGATTGTCTTCCGTACTACAGCTATTCGCAGTTTCCGTGCTCACTTGAACTCGCTGTGCGGTCGACTGCGGTGGTTATCTTATCGACTGGTTTTTCCCTGCCTTCCCCCCCTGTCCCTACGTGCTGTGGGGAGTGATCGCGATGTGTTTATGTGAGGTGTTGCCAACCTAGATAAGATGTATGTTATTGAATGAGGTGGATCTACAACTATTAAAGACCGTGGATTAGTCCTCGCCACGCGTGGAGCATAACCCATTCGAACTAAGCGTGGGTTATGCTCCACGCGTGGCGAGGACTAATCCACGGTCTTTAATAGTTGTAGATCCACCTCATTCAATAACATACATCTTATCTAGGTTGGCAACACCTCACATAAACACATCGCGATCACTCCCCACAGCACGTAGGGACAGGGGGGGAAGGCAGGGAAAAACCAGCCGTTAAGATAACCACCGCAGTCGACCGCACAGCGAGTTCAAGTGAGCACGGAAACTGCGAATAGCTGTAGTACGGAAGACAATCAGATAATCAGTTAGCCTAAAATTTTATAGTTTAACCATAGTTTACAACCATATAATCTCTCTAAAGTACAATCTCCGGATAGCCATCACCATTTAGCATTTCACCTAACATATATACTGCATTTAGCATACACTGACAGTTGCAGTACCAATACTGCAACTAAATAATTGTACATATTGTAAATATTTTCACCTGTATTTCAAACATAGATTTTATAGCCTAAGTGTATTGGATCTGATGATGATCGCTTGACGATCGAAACTGGTCATCCTAGTGTTTTATTAATCTCATGTAATTTATTTCAGGATTAGGGCATAACCCATCTCTTTTGGGTACATTCGTGTTGACCGACTGAAAAGCACTAAACTCTTGTTTACTAAGGCAACACTGAAAATATGGCTTCAAACACCACAATGTAAATTGGATAGGTTAAGAATGTAAACAACGCTCTTAGGTTTCTACGTTCGTTGCCAACAGCCGATTGCGGTGGCGTCTAGTAGCTAAGTTCTGAACTTGGTCTAATAGTCGTTGACGGTGGCGCTTGGCGGCAAAATTAGGAACTATTTGAAAAATTCTAAGTTGCTGTACTTAAATTTAAAAAACAGATAACACACACTAATACAGTCATCAGAATTAACACCGGTTATCAGAGAGATTCTACACACACCCAAAGTACATGGGGCTACATGACCGCGTTGTCCAAGCCCCTTAACTTAAGAACCAACGAACCTTATAGTGTGCGACATGAGTTTAATTCCTCTGTAAATTGCACAATCCTGAATGTCACCTTTCTCCTTATAAATGGGAATTATGGTACTCTCCCGCTATTTCTTGGGCATTACTACCTCTTGAAGTACCTGTTGGAATAGATTCCACAACAAATCTATGCCCTCTTCACCCAGACATTTCCAAGCCTCCACTGGAATTTCATCGTGGCCGGTTGCTTTTCCACATTTCATTTTCCTAATAGCAGTTACAACCTCTTCCCTGCATACGCCAGTTATTACGTCGTGATTTGGGATACCATCCTCAAACACAAGCCGGGCATTTTCCTAATTTAGCAACTTTTCAAAATATTCCTCCCATCGCTTCTTAATATGCTCTTCATATTGAATTACAATTCCTTGTTCACTTTTCATCTGCTGATGTGTGTGAGATCTTTTGAAGCCCTGTCTCGTGCCTTAGCGATTTCGAAAAGCTTGGCCTCCCCTTCTGTGGTCTCTAGTTCTTCATATAATTCCTTCCATGCAGCTGCCGTTGATTTCCGTACAGCTCTTTTCGCAACTTTATTTGCCTTTCTGTAGTGTTATCTAACTTCGTCATTTCCAGACTCATCCCATTTCGTTTTTGATTGTCGTTTTGCCTTGATGGCATCCTGAACCACATCATTCCATCACTATGTTTCTTTATCTAGTGGAGAACCTTTCCCAGACGTCTTCACCAAAACTTCCACACCTACTTTCCTGATTGCTTCTGCACTTACTGTCCACCATCTCTGAACTCCTTCCACTGGCCGTGTTCCTTGCAACTACTTTTCCTTGAATTTACTTCTCAAAATTGGATCTTTCAATTCCACCATTTAATTCTTGGAGTAATTTTCCTTGGAGTTCTTTTCTTAATGCCCGTGAATTCATAATCAATAACTAGCACCCTGTGTTGTGGCGGAACATTATCTTCCATAATAACTTAACAATTATTAACCTCCTTCAAATGCATTCTTCCGCACAAAAGGAAATCTATTTGGCTCTCTCTCTTCCTCCACTTTTGTAGGTCACAAGATGCCTTTCGTTTTTCTTGAAGAAGGTGTTACATATTCCTAGATCTAATGCCAAGGAAAAACTTAGCACTCTCTCACCCTCGTCATCTCGTATCAAATCCCCAGCCTCCCTGCACTCTCCTCACTACTTCCCCTTCCAAACTAGTGACAAAATGTCCATTAAGATCTCCGCCCAGAAATACCCTTTCATGTGCTGATATACTAGAAAGTTCCTGCTCCAGGTCCCTCCAGGAAACATCTTTTTCTTCCTCCTCACAGCCAACTTGAGGAGGATAGGCACTTACAATGGTAAACTCTTCCCCAAGACACAGCTTCACACTCATCAAGCGATCACTTCTTCTGTTTACACTGACTAGAGAGGGGATAAATCCAACATCTTTTCTTCCCGCTCTGTTTTTCTACTGAACAACAACTTAAAGCCACTTCCAAGCCCGCTTGCTTTATAACCCTTCCACCTAGTTTCTTGAACACACAGAATTCGCATTTACTACATGAATATATTTTTGCCAACATGAATGAAAACGTGGGAACTGTTCCCTCAATTGAAATAAATTGGCTTCGGATGTACTATGTAAGAATGTATATTCGCCTCTATGATAAAGGATGTGTGTCTTCAAATCAGGTTTCAGAATAACTCATGCTTCGAAGAAACTAATTTACGGGTTTCTCACCACAATGCTTTAATATGAGTATATATGCTACATGAACATGGCTTTTCACCGCTATGGTTTAACATTTGTAGCTTCAATACTCCATCTAGGGAAAATTTGGTTAAGCGTGCACTTCATGAATGTTTCTTCTCGCCACTATGTCTTAGCATGAGTGTGTGTTCAAATAAACTTCCTGGATAAATTTTGCATCACATACGCTTCATGAATATAACTTCGATCGACCATGGATACGCATTTGGGTCTTCAACTGTTCTTTGCCGAGAAATTTCGCTTCGCAGACGCTACTTGAATGTTCCATCTTGCCGCTACGGATGAGGAGGTGTTTGTTCAAATTCCACTATGAATGAATTTGGCTTCGCATATGTTACATCATGATTTCTCTCCGTAATTGGTTAGCATGTGTGCGCTGAAGTGATCATCGCTGAAAAGTTTAGCTTCGCATACGATTCATGAATTTTTATTATTGCCGCATTGTCTTAGCATGTGTGAATTTAAGTCAATTTTCTAGATGCAATTTGCTTCAAATACGCTACATGAATATAGCTTTTCACTGCTATGGATTCGCATGTAATTTTTCAAAGATCCAAAATGGGTGAATGCGGCTATACATATTCCACATGAATATGCTATACTCTACTATGGATTAGGATGTTTCTTCAAGTTTGCTTTGCTGCGAAATTTAGCTTCGCATACGCTACATGAGTGTTTCCTCTCGCCAGTATGGATGAGCATATGCGAATTGAAATGTCCTCTATGACCGAATGTGGCTTTGCAAACATTACATGTTAATGCCTTTTTGCTGCTGTGGATGAGCTTGTGTCCCTCCAAGTAAATTTTGCGGAGAAATTTAGCTTGGCATACGCTACATGAATGTTTCTTCTCTGAGCTATGGATGAGAATGTGTTGGTTCAAATTTCCTCTACGGCTGAAAGTGGCTTTGCATACGCTACACGGGTATGGTTTCTCTCTGCTATGGACTCGTATGTGTGTTTTTCGACTCCAACCTTCGGCGAATGTGGCTTCGCATATTCTACATGAATACGGCGTTTCTTCGCTATGTATGAGCACGTGTCTCTTCAACTGGTTTTGTTTGAGAAACTTCGCTTTGCAGAAGATGCATGAACGTTTCTTCTCGCCATTATGGATGAGCATGTGTGATTTCAAATTTTCTCTACAGACGAATGTAACATCGCACATGCTACATGAATATGGCCTTAGGCCGCTATGGTTTAGCATGTGATTTTCCATTCCTTTTTTCTGGATAAATTTAGCATTGCATACGCTTCAGGAATATGGTCTCTTGCCGCTATGGATGAGCATGTGTCTATTCAGGGTGTGATTGTGGAGAAATGTAGCTTCACATACGCTACAAGGATAAGGCTTTCTGCCACTGTGAATTTCCAAATGTTGCTTAAGATATTGTATCAGGGAAAAACTTTTTTTGCATATGTCACATGTATAAGTAGTTCTAGAGCTATGATTTAACATGTTTGTTTGCACATTTTGTTTGATAGTTATTTTTCCACTATTACCTAATGCGTAAAACTTCTTTGCAGCAGGACTCAACGTGTCTGGACATATCTGGCTGAAATAAATAGTGTTAACAGTTTGTAGTGCGCTACATTATCATGGCAAGTGGGAAAATACTGTCGAGATATAGAGTTCTGAGTATTGAAGCTATAATTGGGAGAAACTATTATTAATATTTCTACCAGGGAATTAGTCTTCAAGTATTAATGGGAAGTGATTTTATTATCACTTGTCAATAATATGTTTTTCATGGAGTCTGGATATTTCGCAATTACACATACGCCATGCAAATGAAATAGCAAAAATGTTTTGGAAATTAGGCTGCGCTCTATAGGACAACATTTAACACCTAGGCGTGCAAACAAATAAATATTTGATCTTTACTGCTGAAGTATGCAACAAATCATCGTTGAATTACTGGCCATTTGCACAAGAGAAAGGAGAACACCCCAGAAATGAGATGCTACTCCAGGCATTTAGGGGGGATGTTATTACCGTTCGAGAGCTTCCGTATCGTGAATCTCCTCTATGAGCGTCGATCACAGCATGGCAATTCCTTGCATGCTCCATATAAGACTACGAAGGTCTTTTCGGTATCAAATCCAATTCATCCTAAAGAGCCTGTTCGAGTTCTTGGAGAGTCTGTGCTGGAACAGGATGGCCACGAACCCATGTTAAGCATATCCCACACATGCTCGATGGGGTTAAGGTTGGGACCCACGGCTGGTCATTCCAGCACTTGAATGTCCAGTTCTCGCAATAAATCTCTCGTGATGCCGGTGGCATACGCCCTGACATCATAATCCATCAGTGCGAACGCAGGGCCAACATAGCATACAGCAACCACCACATGCTGCATCAGGATCTGTTCGAAGTACGCCACAGTGGTAAGATTACCACGGACGAAGGCAAGATCCATACGGCCGTCAATACTGAAGCCACCTCACATTATCACAGAACCATGCCAGAATCTGTCGACTTGCTGAACAACATTTGTCATATACTGCTCACCACGGAGCAGCATCTCTGTACAAGCTGTCAGCCATCATGCTGCGTCAGGGGAAATCTGGGCACGTCAGTGAATAAAACAGGTCTCCGTTGGCGAGGTGTCCAGTTGACGTGGGTACGTGCAAACCAAAGGCGAGCTCCATGATGTTACGACGTAAAGTGGGGCACACGGACTGGACGTCGCGGTTATAAAGACACGTCTCGTAACCTGTTCCTCAACGTCTGTTCAGCCACCTAGACTCCAGTGCCCCTCCTTAGATTTTGTACCAGCAGTTCTCTGGCAGTGGCCTGATGACGCCTCAACGCGGAGATGGCCAGATATAGGTCATCCTGTGGGCACGTAATACATCGAAGACCTCGTCCAACCGAGCCAGGGCGCCGCCTTCATCTATTGTAGCGGTTCCGCAAGCGATGAGGTCTGCGGAAACACGATGAAAAGTCCTCCCTTCCCAAAGCAATGTGTCAGACATTTCGACATGTAAGTTGTTAAGTTGTCTCATAGCATGTGTACCACTGGAACAAATGGCTATTGCAGTCAGTATATCTCACAACGGCACTCTGCCACAACAATACGCACTGTGTTTGGAGGGGTCACCTGACAGTAAAATACATGGCTTTGCATCTTGGTGGCGCATCAAGTTGATTTTCTTCTACCCTGCGTCGCTAATGTCTCAAGGTCTGCTGTACGACCATTTATACCCCCTGTGCAAAATAGCGTTCCCATATCAGACGTTGAAAAACATGTTCCGCTAATTCTATTGAACTGTGTATGTGTCTTGTTGGTGAATTTTGAGCCACAGCTCAGAGAGCACGACGGTATTGGGATCGTAAACAATCCACCACAATCTTCCGATCCAAAATCTCTGGATATTTAGATGCCGGTTGCAATACAGGGCAAGATGTTCTAAGTTTCTACACTTTGCAACCTTGCTTGACTTTTGCCTATGGATCACCGTTGCGCATTTTAAAGTAATAACGTCTGCATTTGCGCATAATAGAGGTGGGCTTTCCCACAGACTGCTAACATGCTGAGTGAAAATGATACATTATTTTTGTTTGAGTTTCAATGCAGCACTCCTTGTCTCCTATTCTGGAGAAAATAAATTCGTATTTACATAGCCACCACACCCTAAAACTGAAGCAATCGTTTCGACATATTCTAACCTTGCTTAATGCCTATAATTCATGTCTACGAACCTTGCTTCCGTAACTACTGAAAACTTGTTACTCCTGGTGGCTCAGTATGACCCTTCCTTTCATTACCACTAGCCAGAATCATATACCCCACCCCCATTCATCAAATTATCCTTCATTTTTACTTTATCTGGCCGATATCATCAACACCATTCTCCAATAACACCAAATTCAAATGCTCTAATTTTTTTTTTTAATGTAGAAATAATCCATGTTCCACAACCGTATAGCACCACGCTCCAGACCATGGCTTCAAAAATTACTTCCCATTACCTACATCTCTATTTGATGACAGCCTCCGTGGCTTAGGCGGTAGCACGCCGGCCTCTCACCACTGGGTCTGTGGTTCAAATCCCGGTCACTCCATGTGAGATCTGTGCTGGACAAAACGGAGGCAGACAGGTTTTTCTCCGGGTACTCCGGTTTTCCCTGTCACAATTTCATTCCAGCAACACTCTCCACTATCATTTCATTTCATCTGTCATTCATTTAATCATTGCCCCAGAGGAGTGCGTCAGGCCTCGGCAGCCGGCACAGTTCCTATCCTCAACGCTAGATCGGGGCTTCATTCATTCCATTCCTGACCCGGTCGGAGACTGGAAGTAGGCTGTTGATTTTCATTTCATATGCCAACCCATCGGGTATCTTCATAGCTAAGGGCTTGCTGCTACCCAAGTAACAAGAGTCAGCAACCGCCTTCAGCGTTTCATCTGGCAATCGAAATCAACCAGTTTGTTATTTCACTTCTTCCCGCTGCATTCCATTATCTCTGTTTTACAGACATTGATTTGACAACAGATACTTTTCTCAGGGGCCGATAACCCAGATGATAGGTCCCTTTAATCAACAATTATCATCATTTTTATCAGCAATAAACTCATACTAGTTTGAATGACATTCAAATCTGCTGGTAGATCGGCCAAGATGACTCTCGTTAGCAAATATCTGTGACGATATAACTTTGACTTGATCATTTATTTCTACTTTCCATTTCGTTCCTGCCTCCTCTATTACTTGCACAATGAATAGATAAAAAAAAAGAATAACAAGATGCAGTCTCTCCTTACATATTTCCAAATACCAGTCTCCCTCTCATGTCCAAAAATGTTATCACTGCAAACTAGATTCAGTATTAACTGTAGACATCCTCCTATCACTCCATTTTATTCCAATCCTTTCCAAAATTACAAATACGCCAATCAACGATCTCTTTGCTTTCTTTATTCTACCTTCCGAGATCAGTCTAATACGTAATACATTAACTCTTAGTCCTACACTTCTGCAGACTTAAACTGGTCTTCGTCTAACTCGGCTGTCATTCAATTTTCTTGTAAGCAATTCTAGTCAGAAATTTTTAAGCATAAAGCCACGTCGTTCAGTGACTTGTGTACAACAGTGCAATCAGTCAAAACCGTTGGATGCAATGAATGAGTGAGTCAGTCGAATGCGATATAACAGCTCAGATTGCATTACTCGCAAAATTAACAGTGTCATATCAATCAAAAAATTCACCCGAGTTGACCAATGACAGACTGTCAGTATAACATTCTTGAACAGGAATATTCCTGTGTGAGCGGAAAGCCAAGGCACTAGTTTCAGCGTGGGTTGGCAAGAGTCTACGAGAGACCAGCATAGCAGGATTCCTTGTCTCTGGTGGTAAAGAATGATTCGATAGAGGGTTAAACCGTGAGTTATGTAGATTTTATACATAGGTGGCGTCGAAAGTCATATTCTAAATTTGCAAGCTGAACTGGTTTTGCCCGCAATCTGCGGCGACAAGCAACCGCTTAGTTTAGCTGGGGTCGGCGTTCTCCTTGACTCGCATAGCCCTCACTAGGCAAACCAGCGCGCCGGCAGCTCGCAGACGACTTCTTTCTGGCACAAATCAGGTGATTGTGGAGGACATCTGTTGTGCGGTTTGTGTCTCGCATTTACCTTGTCCCCTGGGTTTTGGTCCACTAATTGAGCCAGCACCTCCACCACAACTACATTCCTCCACTACATTTGCCGGAGACATCACCACCTCGTTCACGAGTTCATGCCTCAGGTTGAGATTTGGACCATTATCTATACAATATTTTATAACACTGCCAACTTATTTTGTTAGCGCAGGCAACTTTATTTATTTTTTCAAGCGCTTCCAATTCAAATTTTTAACCTCCAAACTTAGATCCAGCAACAACAGTGGAAAAGTGTTTGCCCAAGGCGGGATTCAAACATTTAGCCTCGCTGCACCACGAGTTAATTTTCACAGCTGTCACACTAAACTACCTGGCGATATAAAGCTCGGACTACATGGGCAACACGTCACACCCCGTCTCGTACAACTACACACTAAATCACAACTCTATGTTGAGAGCGGGCAATCACTGGCTGGCAGTGGAGCTTGGAGACGCTCGCTTGCCGTACGGCCATTTATTATTATTATTGGACTGAAGACCAATCACTCTAAAATCCAGTATATGCTAACATCTATGAGATAGTAGGTTATAATGAACTAGAAATAAAGGTGAAACTGAATTAGAAGGACTATGATTGCTAAGACTCTGCAATTTTTCTAGGTTTATGCCATGTCTTGTAAGGGGTTTCGCCTAGGAACACCAAGCTGGCTCATCAGCGGGTCCTTAGTGTCCGGGCCCGGACCCCCACAGGAGTAGCAACATATGTACTACCTCCCTTCTTAAGAAGAGCACATGCGCTTATTTACTGCGAGTGCTAGATTTTAAGCAGCCTTTTACCTCCTTATAAAGACTTCCAAAATGAATGAAAGGCATAATGGCTTACACGGCCCGTAAATGAAAACTCAGCAATTATTCTAGGTTTATGCCGCGTCTTGTGTAGGGTTTCGCACAAGAACACCAGGCTGGCTCATCAACGGGTTCTTGGTGTCCACGCCCGGACCCCCAAAATAGTAGAGAATTGTACGCTATCCACCTTCTTATGAGTTTTAATTCACCGGCCGTAAAGGTCAATATACCATCAATATGATTGCTGTAAAAATGTTAAATAATTAAGGTCAATGATCGCTGAAAACAATGATGTGAGAAAATAATACATGCGAGAATAGCAGCTGGAAATAGAAGTAACTATGTTTAAGCAAAGTCCTGCAATCCATCTCGGGTAAACTTCTCTTCATCGGTAAACAGAAAAGCAGCGAGGAACTGTTGCTCCTGAACCAATGTCTGTCGTAACCAGGTACAAAATGCTACTCTGGGTGGAAAGTCAGCTGCACAAAGACCTTGGACTCCTTGAAGGAGTTATGTGTGCCGCCCAGTGTTACGAAGCCACCGCCTACTACGCACACAAACGGTAAAGAGAGGCGGGGAGCGGAAGAGCCTCGAACCCAAGAGCGGAGACTGTCAGAGCGGACAGGCCAATCCTCTTATCCATTCGGACCTTAAAGGTCTGAAGTTCGGAACAAGACAATCGGATAACGATCCCACATCCCGGAGAACGCAGGGATGCTCCCACACGTGCGCAGAGTGGAGACTGGCACTCAGAGGTTCGGGGAACCTTAAGCTGTGTCGAGTGTATACTCAGAAGTCGATCGAGATGATGAAGATGATAATTGTTGTTTGAAGGGGCCTAACATCTAGGTGATCGGCCCCCGAACGAGATGAAAATCAACTACGGAATGAATACACATTTCATAAGAGGGCCGAAAACAAAAGTAGGAGGCATTTAATATAAAGGTATCAAAAATATACAGTGTAAAACATAAAGGTAGGGAAATGAGGGACGGATGAAATGGAGGATGAGGATGAAAACAAGGGGAAGATATTAAAATACAATATCAAACGAGGTTTAATAAACACAGTAAACACACAATAAAAATCTAGGGAAAAAATAGTAGGAAGAGAAGAGATGCCCTTACGTGTATAAGTATAGGTAGGAGATCACTAGACGATAAAAATAAAAAGAGACAGTTTAAGACAACAAGAAATTACTAATAATTCGATAGTACTCTCGCCCCACCCACCTATGGTCTGCTACCGAGCAGTAGCTAGAAGATATACTTCATACAACTCTTGAAATCATCTCCCAATATGAATTAACTCACTCGAAAAAACACCCTTAAAACAAGAGACGTCACCACAAAACAAACATAACCTCCAAAGAAACTTAGGCAAAACAAATCTATTAACTTCAAACATCAACGTAATGAGATGCGACATATCGACTCTTTATAAAGAAATTAAGATCGTAGGCTTTCGCGGCCGGTGTCTAGTTTATCATCTAGGCTTACAGGATGGAGCCGCGTCGCATGTCGGTGATTATTTCACGACGTTTCGGCTGACATTGCAGCAGCCTCAATCATGGGTAGGTACAAGATGGTGTCCCTACTCAAACTAACGGTCATGCCAGACAGAGGTGCTTGCTTGGCCTGCATTGTCGTCACGCTGCTCTCTGATTGGTCCGCGCCACTGTCAGTTGCGCGCTAAGAGCACTTTCCAAGTGTTGCTCAGTTTGAAACCATCTTCGCGATTGAAATTATTGGTATGCTTCACAACCTCTATTGCCTCTCTAATTAACCTTTTTTGTTATCCGGGAATTTTAGCAACAGTTTCGACCTTATCAAATTCGATGGCGTGTCTCGTGACGTCAGCATGTTCAGCTATTGCAGATCTGTAGTTTATCTGTTTCGTGTCTCGAATGTGCTCTGAAATCCTAATAGAAACGCGTCTTTTAGTTTGTCCAATGTAAACCTGTCCACAGGAGCAAGGCACTTTGTAAACACCTGCGTCCTGGTTTGGCTGCTTAATCTCAGTTGATTTACGCACCACTTGCGTCAGCTTGTTTATTGGATGCATCCCCGTTGTCACATTGTGATTCTTTAGCAGCCTGGCGATTCGATCAGTCAACCCCTGTACGTACGGCAGAAAGTCTTTATGGTAGGACCTATCTTCGTTCTTTTTGCCAGTTCTTCGGCTTTGTTCTACTTTCCGTGTGGCCCTATTTATCAGTCCTTTGCTGTAGCCATTAGCTTGGAGCGTGTTCCAAACTCGTTTCTTCTCTCCAATTACGCTATCCTTATCGAAAATGTGGTTGGCTCTGGTGATGAGTGTTCTAGCTACCATTTCTTTCTGCGATGGAGGATGACTCGAGTTAGCATGCAGGTACCGATCTGTGTGAGTATCTTTCCTATAAACCCTGTGTCCGAGCGTGTTATCTGTTCGCTTATAGAGCAGAACGTCTAAGAAGGCCAGCTGATTATTATCTTCTACTTCCATTGTAAATTTGATGCTCGGATGTCTGGAGCACATGAAGTCTAGAAAGTCCTGAAGTGTGGAGCGTCCATGTTCCCATATCAAAAAGACGTCGTCTACGTATCTGAACCAAACCGTAGGCTTCAATGGGCTCTCCTTTATCGCTTCTTCTTCGAAGTTGGCCATGAACACGTTAGCCAATAGAGGAGAGAGGGGGGAACCCATGGCTGCTCCCTCCGTTTCCTGAAACATTTGCCCATTAAATACGAAGACTGTGGAGTTAACGCAGTGTTCAGTTAAATCCACTAAGTCCGTTGGACCTCCTGTGGCTGTAAGTGTTTCCCTGATTAACTGTGTGGCGTCCGGTACTGGAACTCTGGTAAATAGGGACTCCACATCGAAGCTTGCCAGTAGATCACCGTCACTCAGGTTTATACTCGCTATGATTTCTATAAAGTGCTGCGAGTTTTCCACGTATGAGGCTGGCGGAGGGAATAATGGCTGCAGGACGTGGTTCAAATATTTAGCCAGGGCGTGAGTTGGGGACGCTATGGAGCTAACTATGGGCCTCAGAGGCACATCGGGCTTGTGAATTTTTGGTAGGCCGTAGAACGTGGGAGTTCTTGAGTAGCGAGGTACTAGGGATATCTGCTTCTCCTCTGGAATAGATGCCCCCTTAATTAGCCGCGTCGTCGTTAGTTCTATCATCCTTATGGGGTTCTTCGGGATCGCCTTATAGGCTGGGTCTGAAAGGAGGCTGTGAACTTTATCCATGTAGTCTTGGGTATCGAATACAACAGTAGCATTCCCTTTGTCTGCTTGCAAAATCGTAATGCTTTCATTGCTTCGTAGCTCTTTAAGGGCCTGACGTTCTTCTCTGCTGATGTTGCTTGAAACGGGCCTGGCATGTTTGATGATCTGAGAGGCCTCTGCTCTAATTTCTTCTGCTTCTAAGGCTGGTAGATGACGAATAGAAGCTTCTACTCCGCATATAATATCTTCCGTCAGAGGGCGTCTCGGCGTGATTGCGTAATTAAGTCCTTTGGCTAACAGTTTCATACTTGGCTCGTTCAGTGGCAGGGGTGACATGTTGATCACTATGCGCTTCCTATATAGTGCATAAGTTGAAGGTGGTTTCTGCCTTTGTTGCAGCAAGTCAAATTTCTTTATATGTGTAGCTGTTGTTTCTTGTAATATGGTATGTGCTTGCCTTGCGGTTATGTTATCCAACATCGTCCAATCGTCAGGAGACAGTCGTAGCATTAGCTTGAAGTGTAATTCATATAATTCTCGCGTCACCATATCTAATTCACGACGGCAGTTCCGGACTCGTTCACGCAATAAGGCACTTTCAGTTCGGAGTAAAATTCTCCTCGCTGCAGGCGGAGAAATATGATATTTTATCTTGATAAACTTAGGAGAAATGCCGTAGTCTCTGCAGCGTTTCAAAAAGGCAAGTGAGCTCAGCAAGCGCGATCGTTCCTGGCGTAGAATGTCCAATCTCCTGCTGTAGGAGTGAGTTTCCTCCCCGTAGAGGCGTACAAATTTATATCGTAGGCTTTCTCGGCCGGTGTCAAGTTTATCATCTAGGCTTACAGGATGGAGCCGCGTCGTATATCGGTGATTATATCCCGACGTTTCGGCTGACATTGCAGCAGCCTTAATCATGGGTAGGTACGAGTTGGTGTCCGCACTCTAACTAACGGTCATGCCAGACAGAGGTGCTTGCTTGGCCTGCATTGTCGTCACGCTGCTCTCTGATTGGTCCGCGCCGCTGGCAGTTGCGCGCTAGAAGCACTTTCCAAGTGTTGCTCAGTTTGAAACCATCTTCGCGATTGAAATTATTGGAATTCTTCACGACTTCTATTGCCTCTCTAATTAACCTGTTTTGATATCCGGGAATTTTAGCAACAGTTTCGACCTTATCAAATTCGATGGCGTGTCTCGTGACGTCAGCACGTTCAGCTATTGCAGATCTGTAGTTTATCTGTTTCGTGTCTCGAATGTGCTCTGAAATCCTAATAGAAACGCGTCTTTTAGTGTGTCCAATGTAAACCTGTCCACAGGAGCAAGGCACTTTGTAAACACCTGCGTCCTGGTTTGGCTGCTTAATCTCAGTTGATTTACGCACCACTTGCGTCAGCTTGTTTATTCGATGCATCACCGTTGTCACATTGTGTTTCTTTAGCAGCCTGGCGATTCGATCAGTCAACCCCTGTACGTACGGCAGAAAGGCTTTATGGTAGGACCTATATTCGTTCTTTTTGCCAGTTCTTCGGCTTTGTTCTACTTTCCGTGTGGCCCTATTTATCTGTCCTTTGCTGTAGCCATTAGCTGGAGCGTGTTCCAAACTCGTTTCTTCTCTCCAATTACGCTATCCTTATCGCAAATGTGGTTGGCTCTGGTGATGAGTGTTCTAGCTACCATTTCTTTCTGCGATGGAGGATGACTCGAGTTAGCATGCAGGTACCGATCTGTGTGAGTATCTTTCCTATAAACCCTGTGTCCGAGCGTGTTATCTGTTCGTTTATAGAGCAGAACGTCTAAGAAGGCCAGCTGATTATTATCTTCTACTTCCATTGTAAATTTGATGCTCGGATGTCTGGAGCACATGAAGTCTAGAAAGTCCTGAAGTGTGGGGCGTCCATGTTCCCATATCAAAAAGACGTCGTCTACGTTTCTGAACCAAACCTTAGGCTTCAATGGGCTCTCCTTTATCGCTTCTTCTTCGAAGTTGGCCATAAACACGTTAGCCAATAGAGGAGAGAGGGGGGAACCCATGGCTGCTCCCTCCCTTGCTGAAACATTTGCCCATTAAATACGAAGACTGTGGAGTTAACGCAGTGTTAAGTTAAATCCACTTAGCTAAGGCCGTCATCTATTCCAGAGGAGAAGCAGAAATCCCTAGTACCTCGCTACTCAAGAACTCCCACGTTCTACGGCCTACCAAAAAATCACAAGCCCGATATGCCTCTGAGGCCCATAGTTAGCGCCATAGCGTCCCCAACTCACGCCCTGGCTAATTATTTGAACCTCGTCCTGCAGCCATTATTCCTTCCGCCAGCCTCTTACGTGGAAAACTCGCAGCACTTTATAGAAATCATAGCGAGTATAAACCTGAGTGACGGTGATCTACTGGCAAGCTTCGATGTGGAGTCCCTATTTACCAGAGTTCCAGTACCGGACGCCACACAGTTTATCAGGGAAAAACTTACAGCCACAGGAGGTCCAACGGACTTAGTGGATTTAACTGAACACTGCGTTAACTCCACAGTCTTCGTATTTAATGGGCAAATGTTTCAGGAAACGGAGGGAGCAGCCATGGGTTTCCCCCTCTCTCCTCTATTGGCTAACGTGTTCATGGCCAACTTCGAAGAAGAAGCGATAAAGGAGAGCCCATTGAAACCTAAGGTTTGGTTCAGATACGTAGACGACGTCTTTTTGATATGGGAACATGGACGCCCCACCCTTCAGGACTTTCTAGACTTCATGTGCTCCAGACATCCGAGCATCAAATTTACAATGGAAGTAGAAGATAATAATCAGCTGGACTTCTTAGACATTCTGCTCTATAAACGAACAGATAACACGCTCGGACACAGGGTTTATAGGAAAGATACTCACACAGATCGGTACCTGCATGCTAACTCGAGTCATCCTCCATCGCAGAAAGAAATGGTAGCTAGAACACTCATCACCAGAGCCAACCACATTTGCGATAAGGATAGCGTAATTGAAGAGATGAAACGAGTTTGGAACACGCTCCAAGCTAATTGCTACAGCAAAGGACAGATAAATAGGGCCACACGGAAAGTAGAACAAAGCCGAAGAACTGGCAAAAAGAACTAAGATAGGTCCTACCATAAAGCCTTTCTGCCGTACGTACAGGGGTTGACTGATCGAATCGCCAGGCTGCTAAAGAAACACAATGTGACAACGGTGATGCATCCAATAAACAAGCTGACGCAAGTGGTGCGTAAATCAACTGAGATTAAGCAGCCAAACCAGGACGCAGGTGTTTACAAAGTGCCTTGCTCCTGTGGACAGGTTTACATTGGACAAACTAAAAGACGCGTTTCTATTAGGATTTCAGAGCACATTCGAGACACGAAACAGATAAACTACAGATCTGCAATAGCTGAACATGCTGACGTCACGAGACACGCCATCGAATTTGATAAGGTCGAAACTGTTGCTAAAATTCCCGGATAACAAAAAAGGTTAATTAGAGAGGCAATAGAGGTCGTGAAGCATCCCAATAATTTCAATCGCGAAGATGGTTTCAAACTGAGCAACACTTGTAAAGTGCTCCTAGCGCGCAACTGCCAGCGGCGCGGACCAATCAGAGAGCAGCGTGACGACAATGCAGGCCAAGCAAGCACCTCTGTCTGGCATGACCGTTAGTTTGAGTACGGACACCGACTCGTACCTACCCATGATTAAGGCTGCTGCAATGTCAGTCGAAACATCGGGAAATAATCACCGATACACGACGCGGCTCCATCCTGAAAGCCTAGATGATAATCTTTAAAAAGAATCTAGAACAGCTCATCATAAACACGATTAAAGGAGAAAAAACAACAGTAGGAGCAACCAACCGATATCAATACAACAAAATAAAATAATGTCAATTCATAAAGTAAATCTTCTTTTCGGACGAACGCACGAGATTTGATATTCTAACAAGGGATGACATGAGGATGGAGTTCAGTCTCCGGAATACATGAAATCCACACAATACATCATCGAATGAAAATCTTATCGATACACCTCGTTCAATAATAACGTAAGAAGGTCACGTGTTGTTTCTTGACTGAAAGCGAACAAAAACAAGAGAGCAATTACAATGAAACTCTGTTTTCTGTCAAGACCCATTTACCAATAAAATTTACCCTCCCACAATAATAAGAAAAATATAAGCTTGTAAGTGGATACGTATTCCTTACAAGTTTGCCAAAAACACAACACAACACTAATCCCAAGAAACAAATAAATGGCTCACGGCATCCATCATCGTGGGCCCACATAACAACACAAACAATAAATTACATGATAAGAAGGCAATCCCCTTACGAGCACGGATCTTCCCTGTAATTTAATTATCTAGCTAAGCAATACGTAAACACACGCAGATATATAAATACAATACGATTAAAATGTCCACTTAAAAGAAAATCAAACAACCAAGCCCCAAGACACATCACCCATGGATACAAACAAGTTTCCTCTCTACGAGAATATATCTACCAGGGAGAACTCAAGTTACAAGTAAGACACATTTTAAAAGGTAGCGATCACCTGCTGCAATTACAAAGCATGACGACGTGTAGGGAAGGTTAACACTAAAGATGGGGAGGAAGATATGGAAATCATCTTCATTTCACAAATAATCAATCAGAACTACAACTTCAAAATACAGTACATAGGACTTATCTCCATCCTTGTGAGACGTTCTTGAAGGTCATGGTATCAGGCATCATGCGTACACCATTGAAATTATCAACACATATATAAAAGGCTTCTTGCCAAGAGACCAATATCGAAGACTGTACCGCGACCCAGCGTGGGTTAATTAGCACAGGTAATTTAGGAAATATATCAAATCATGTTAGGTTCGTAAAATTTGCGTCCTCTACTTCAGCTCGTCGTCTCATCTCTGTAACAATTCATTCATTATTGCTTCTCAGACAGCGTTCCTCGGACTACGGAGCGGGGTGCATTTTGTAGTCGAAGAGTAATTTAACCGGTAGATGGCAGACTTTCTCAATAATTTCTGTTACCTCGTACAATCGTAAAAATAGTAATGTATCAATGTGGATAAAGGAGCTGTCCTCGTAGAATTCTACACACTTTCATATGAACCACATCTAAAATTGCCGCTACTTCCCTGGTGTTGCTCCTGTTATTTTCCTCAATATGGTTGAGAACTCGTTCCTCTGTGGCAGGTGTTCTTGTGCTCCTAGACTGTCCACTATCAGCAACACGTCTGCTAAATTAGCCTGTTTCGCAAAGAAGCGCACGTATTCTTTGGAACGTCTTGGTGTAGGGTAAACGTCTATTAAGTACCTGTTCCGCGTACAAAAGCTGTGCTTCATTTGCGTTACACTGCGCCCGTCCATACAGAAGTTGCATGTCTGCCATTTCAGGATTCGAGTATCCCATTGTATCACGACGTGTACTACCCGTTCACTCAATAACAACTGACAACACATACCACTCCACTCCACTCCACTCTAGCTTATGACCTGTGTGGACGTGTTTACGTGTTTGCTAAGCACCTGACACAAAGTGGCTCTGAATGGAAAACAAATGCACACAGACTTGAATAGAGACGAAACGTACAAGTGGTCTGTGTGCCCTGCACAAATGACCAACTATCATCGTGGATATCAATATCCACTCCAACATTTTTAGTATGCATGCATCAAACAGAAAGAATAGTTTTCCTTCTCATTTTGTCCACTTACTCATTCAGATGATTTCTACTTGCATCACTCTCTTCACCATGGGTTTCTTCTTTTATAACCTAGCGACAGAAATTAATCATTAATTTCTGAGATATCATCTTACGCTTCTATACGATAAATAGCTGATGAATCAGTACTTAGAGGTAGCACAGTGGTTTTAATCTTAAAACAAAAACGAACATACTGAGAAATATCACACGATGGATCATTGAGGACAAAGAACAAAAACAGCATAGAATAGACATCAACAAAGACAAACATGTAAACACTTGCTGGGAGCATCACTTCTAAACATGTATTTTGTTATAAACTGCGGCGTAAAACAGAATCGTTGTCTCATGGGAGCTCTCTGAATCTCCATCCCAACCCTGTAAAAACGGGAATATAAGAGTAGAAATACCAACACATATTTTGATCAGTTATAACAAATGTGAAATACAGTAATAACGATTTTCCAGTGTTAACATACAAATAAAAGTGAAGCTGATATATATCGACAGTGTTCATAAAAGGCCTTGTACGCCAACTATCTGCACTTAACCGTTCTATACCATGTGTTTGGCACACAACTCCCAGCTTGAAGTGGATAAAGAATCCCTTTGAACTTTATACTTTAAATTCATGGTAATTTTTTTTATCATAGTTTGCTCAGTAATCGGCAGGAACGAATTGTGATCTTACTCTATGATTTAAGATCCAGGCCACATACTTGATAAAATTCTAAGACTGATATCTGGCAATGATTTAATCAAGTTGATGCTCAACAGTATATTACATTAAGAAGATATGAATACAGGCAGATGTTTCCACTGCAAAAGGAGAGGTAGTAATTCACAATACATGTTAGCAAAAGGGACTGGCAAAATAGGTCACCAATGAAGGCCAGGGCAGCTTAGTTGCGTATCGACCACTCATTGGCAGGTATCGAATCGGTGCTTCCAAGGCTACAGAAATCCGTGGAGCGCAACAAAGATCAGCGAAGACTTGCTCATTCAGATCGAGAATTAGAGAAATATGAAGATCCTAAGGAAATTATGGAAGTTAATAGAACTATTACTACTAAAAGATAGTAAACAGAATATCGTATGTAGACAGTAGGCACAATATCAATGTGCGAGGAGAACAAACGACATTTGAGAATCCAGTCACTTGGCTGGGGTTTCCCGTTGGAGTGAATAAGCCTGTATAAAGCTTTGTAAATCATAATTGATTTCATGATCGAAATTGAAATTAATTCATATTTCTTAAAATCATATTATTAGGCCAGAGAGTGAAAAGTTATTTTTGTGAAATTTCATATCAATTCTTAGTGTAAAAATCATTTATGACTTTAAGATATTAATATGCAGGACACCATTAAAATGAGTACCAACTTTGTAACTGTGGGCTTGGCGTAATGGAAGGGGCCACACGTGGTCCATCGCCAAACTGCGGAGGATGAAGAGAACACTTATAATATTTTTAAGAGTAATGTTTTGCTGTTTATGGCTGAGGTTTCGGTTTGGTGTATGTAAATGTAAAACAGTTCACTTAGGGTACGATTTATTTGTTGTCTATTTTTGAATGTTATAATTTTGATGGTGTGTACAATCATTGATAGAAGTCAGGATGGAGTTAGATATTTTGATTTTATGACCAGTGATATTATTATCACCGCCCGATCATTCAGCCCGAGTAAATAAAAAATCTTTTGAATTTACTTGTGGCTAAAACCCTAGATGTCAGGCCCATTAAAGCAAGAGAAGAAGAATTTGCATGTGGGCAATTAATCAGCTACTGTAGATTGACCACGTCGCATTAATTGATGTGGATGATAAGTGACTCGACAGCAAACGTGGTCAAATCCAAAATATTACGATTTTTCAATTTTGCTACTAAAAATTAATTTGAACATTCCTCTTTAAAGCAAATGTTGATCCTTCTCGCCCTAGAAGTGGAGTTATTGCTGTTTTATACGCTCTTGCAGAGGAATTGGGTGGAACCGCTCAATCGAACTGACTCGCTCTCGTTAGTTCTTGGCGAATTACTTGGCGTTTTCTTGTCCTGAAGTTGAATATGTCCTTACATTACCAATCTAGCAGATGTTCAAAAGTTGGTTACACTTTTTTCTATAAGTGCACTTAGGGCGCCAAACATCCCATGTTTTGTTAGTTTTGTAGTATTTAATTAACGCGCCTATTCTTGTATTCTTGTTTTCTGTTATTCTTGTATTATACTCCTCGTGTAAAGCCTTCTTTTGGTCATCATGCCGCGTTTTAATAATCGTGAGTATAAGAAATAGAAGTTTTGGCAGAGAGAGGATAAGAGGAGCAGAAGGACGAGTAAGAGACATGAAATATGATTGAACAACATGACAGAAAAAATAATGAAAAGGAAGCTCATGGTGGATGAAGAAGAAAACCTTGATAAGGCATCCTATAGTGCAGAAATGTATTGAGAAATTATGGAGGCCATTTCCAGTAAATTAGATATCTTTGAATTTAAGGACCATTTTTTTCAACAAGCATTCAAGATAGGCAGATGAAATTTATAAATAGTGCTCTAGGTGGTGAACATTGCATTTTAACACATCTATTTGACACTATATTCAGTAGTGTATAAGTAACTTAATTGATTATTGCATTTTGTGTTTTTAAGGGTTGGAAACAAATAATATTATTCAAAGAGAAATATAAAAGATTATAAAATATCTCCACGTCATAACCTCAAGTCTAAACCACTGTATATGTTGAAAAATTGTCAAATTAATAGCGGCAATAATTTTCCCATAAATGTTCCTCAAATTTAATCATTTTAACATGGGCAGCATAGGCACCTCCGGCTCCCCTTAAACGTGCGTGTAATGTGTGTCCTATATGTGTTTGTTATGAATAATGGGTAATGGTACGATCATTCCTGTGATAAGTGTTTTGTCGACGAGCGGTGACAGGTGTAGCCCATGGTTTGTGATGTTCCTCGAGGCAGGTAAGCCCATAATATGTGAATATTCGACACAACGCCAACAAGAGCCTTTATCTAAGAGGCCCTGGGAGCCAACTTTGTTTATGATGAAGTTCGAATGAGTTGGGTTTTTACTCAGATATACAAATGATATGCACACGAGCACACCTACATAAATGAAATTTATAATAATCAAGGGAGATACATGTGGTCTTGGAGTCACGTGTCGCAGCGTAAAATGAATCACACTTATCCTGAAGTGAACAAATGTGTTGATAGTAGATATTGAGTTTGATATTCGAGGCTTACTGAGGCATTAGTAAGCCCGGACTTTGACTGCCCACTGACATCGGCTCAGCTGATTGTTAGCTAGGGAGGTTTGTTACGCTGTGTTTCAAGTATAGATTAGAATTGTGGATTTCGAGTTTAGATCATTAGCCTACTTTTCTCATTTTGCAAAAATGAAAAAAGTAGACTAATGAGATCGATCCGGGAAAATGTGTGTCTGTCTGTCCTTTTGTCTGTCTATCTGGCTGTATGTGTATCCCGCCCTACCAACTCCTAAACGGCTGCAGCCAGCAAAACCAAATTTGGTAAGAGTAAAGATCTATACCTGAATATCTCAAGACCATATTTGAAAATGACGTCAGTGCTACCAACTGCTGAAAAATCGCAATTGAAATATGAGCTCTATGTTAGATATCTCAGAAGGTATCCATGCAAATTATTCCAAAATTGGCACACATATAGATAATACCATTCCAGATTAATTTTCACAAGTCCATTCATGCCAGTGTTGCCAACATGATTCTAAGCCTGCCAATAGGCCAAATTTCTAAATGCATGTAACTTCTATACTATCGATTGGATTTCAACCATAATTTGTATGTACTATGTAAACTACAACAGACAAGAATGTGCGTATTCTATAGAGCCACCAGTGCTGCCAACTGTTAATAAATGCTCTCTCTATGTTTTAACCCTAATATCAATATATCAGAAAATATACAAGCCAACAGCTCCAAAATTTGCACAAGTATAGAACCTGACATTCTACTTAAGTTTGGAGTAAATTATATACATCAGTGATGCCAATACAAATCTAAGGCTGCTGATAGGTCCAATTTTTAAATGCATATTACTTCTATACTAACAAATGGATTTAAGCAAATTTCGTATGAGCTTTGTGACCCATAACAGTTATGACAATGCGTGTTCATAAGAACCAGCAGGGCTGCCAACTGATAATAAATGCTCTCCCAATTTCATTAATCCTAATGCCAATATATCATAAAGTATGCAAGCCATCAGCTCTAAACTTTGCACACGTATAGTACCTTACATTTTAGATTAAATTGGAGTAACAAATATACCTTGGTGCTGTCAACATGATTCTAAGCATTATGATAGTTTCAACTTTTAATTACATGTAACTTCTATACTAACAAATGAATTGTTTCCAAAATTGGCACTATAATAGATCGTAATATATCAGATTAATTCTGAGCATCACATACATGACATTGTTCCACACATGATTTTACGCGCACAGATAAAACCAATAATAAACACCATGTAACGTCCATACTATCCATTAGACTTCAACCAAATTTTGTACGCGCATTATTTACCTTAAGACATGGAACTAAGAATATATTCAGAGTCAGCTGGCCTGCCAACTGTAGTAAGTTACTCTATTAGGCTACACTATTTCAGATGTATTTCAAACTACAGTACATAGAAATGTTAGTATTACCAACTTGATTTCGTCATTTTTCTAGATAGGTCTATATAGATTGGCATGAAACTTAAATTTTAAGAAAAGTAGGCTCTTTAGTTCGTCACGGAACTACTTATTATTCAGTATAGTTCATCGGATGTGTACGTTAAAAACCCATTGGGAATTTGTAATTTTTATATTTATCTCAAAATAGATTTTTCTTTATTATGTCTTCCGACAGGAACGTTACTTTATAACCCAATAGCTGTACCCGGCATGGGTTGCAATGCCAATCAAAGAAAGTGTTGGCGTTGAAACTTTGTAAAAAAGCATTTGGATACACAATATTTCCTTCTTCTTCCGTTAACTTCCCCTAATCCATAGTGCAATGGATTGACTATCTCATAAACAATCGTGGGAGCATGCTCACCAACTCACCAAAGTTTCATCGCAATCGGATGTAGATTTTATTGAAACAATCCGCGTGCCGTCACTCATTTGTTGCAACTGCATGTGCGCTACCTGTTCAAAAATGGGATTCATAAGTCGGAAACATTCGCAGGAGTATGCACAAAAACTCACCAATGTTTCACCGCAATCGGATGAATGGTATGTGAACGCATACGGGACTTTGGTGAAATGATTTGTGCGCCGAAACTCATTTGTTGAATCTTCTCGTGCGCCACCTAATGCAAAATCGATTTACTTATTTATAAACCTTTGCAGGAGTGTACCCAACTACTCACCAAAGTTCCGTCGCAATTGGATAAATGGTATATGAACGCATATAGGACTTTTTAAAACGATTCGCGCGCCGTAACTCATTTGTTAAATCAACCCGTGCGATGCCAATTGTAATATGGATTTACTAAGTCATATACCTTTGCAGAAGTGTACACAACAACTCACTAAAGAATCCAGACGAGTTGTATATGAACGCATTTGGGACTTTGTTGAAACGATTCACGCGCCGTCACTAATCTGTTGAATCTACTCACGCACTACCTATTGTAACATGGATTTACTAAGTCAAAAACCTTCGAAGGAGTGAACGCAACAAGTCACCAAAGTTTCATTGTAATCGGATGAATGGTATATGGACGCATAGGTATGGTATCCATGGGAGTCAATACACCAATCATACTCATCATCATCATCATCTTGCACAGTTTCCAGCCACTGGCCGGGTCTGTTTGGAACACAAGCCTCTCCAACGTCTTCTGTCTTCCCACCATCTCTCAGCCTCCACCCTTGTCCAGTCTTCTCCTCTCTTCTTCACGCTTTCTTCCACCCCCTTCAGCCACCTGTCTCTCGGTCTTCCCCTCGGTCTCTTTCCTTCCCACTTCGTCTCATGTACTCTCCTGGGTATCCTCTTCTCCTCCATTCGTTTTACATGTCCATACCATCTAAGTCTAGATTTCTCTATACCATCCTGTAATGGTTCCTCCTTCATTAATTCTCTGGTCCTCTCATTTCTTATTCTGTCCATCTTTGTAGCTCCAATACTGCTTCTCAAGAACCTCATCTCACTGGCCTGTATTTTGCTCCTCTCCCTTCCTTTCATAACCCAGGTCTCCGAGGCATACGTCAGGATAGGGACATAGTACGTCCGATATATGATCTTTTTGCTGTTCTGAGGGACATCCTTGCTCCATAACATGCTTCTCACACTCCTCCGAAATGCTTCTGCCTGCCTCCCCCGCTCATTTATTTCTCTATCGTTTCTTCCATTATCTTGTATCAGGCTTCCCAGATACTTAAAACTCTCCACTTTCTTCAGCTGTTCCCCACCAATTGTTATTCCCGTTGTGGTTCTTTCCTTCTTCCTTGTTGTGATCACCATCTCACTCTTATTTATGCTAAATTTCATCCCATATCCTTGTATTACTCCTTCCCACACGTCCAACTGTTCCTGTACCTCCTCCTCCTTGTTTCCCCAAATCATCAAATCATCTGCAAACACCATTGCTTTCATCTTTCCGTCCCCAATTACTTGTGCCACTCGGGTCATTATGTCATCCATCACCACAATGAAAAGTAACGGTGACAGTGCACTTCCTTGTTTCAGGCCGTTTCTTTGTTCCAACCAGTCAGATCTCTCTCCTCCCACTTTCACACAGCTCACGCTTCCCTTGTACATCTCCTTTATCCTCTTTATAGTCCATTTCTCTACTCCTCTATCCTCCAGGGACTTCCATACTTTGTTTCTGCATACACTGTCATATGCTTTCTCAATGTCCAGGAAGGCCATCAGTAGATCTGTTCCATATTCATAGTGCTGTTCTTGTAACTGCCTTACAGCAAAAATCAAATCCACTGTGGACCTTCCTGCTCTGAAGCCATGTTGTTCTTCCCTCATCCCTCCTTCTATCCTTGTCCTAATTCTCTTTTCCAAAACTTTCTCGAAGATCTTTGCACAATGACTCATCAGTGTTATTCCCCGATAGTTTCTGCAATCTGTTCTACTACCTTTCTTGAAGATCGGGACAATGATTCCTTTTTTCCAGTCCTCTGGGGTCTTCCTTTCCTTCCATGCTGTCCTCATCACTCGGTACAGCCACTGTATCCCCACCTCTCCTGCTGCTCTCACCATCTCCACACTCAACTCATCCACACCCGGTGCCTTCCCTCCTTTCATCTTGTTCACTGCATCTTCCACTTCTTTCCATGTTAAGTCCTTTTCTGTTTGCAGTTCATCTTCCTCTTCCCCGATTTCTTCCTCCTCACCATCTTTTCCATTTGGGTTCAGAAGTTCTTCAAAATATTCTTTCCACATTTTCTTCAGTTCTTCCCTATTTTCTATCTCTTGTCCCCTTTTGTTCACCATTCTAACATAATCCGTAGGATCCTTCCGCCTCTTATCTTTCACCATCCCATACAGGACCTTTTTGGTACCTTCACTATCCTCCTCCATCATCTTTGTCCACTCTTCCATCCACTTCCTTCTCTCCTCAGCCACCACTCTCTTCGCCTCCTTCTTTCTTTCCTGGTACTCTTCCCTTGTCTCTACCGTCCTATTTTGATACCACCTCCTAAAGGCTCTATTCTTTTCCCTTACTATATCTTTTGTCTTCTCATTCCACCATGGTGTTTCCTTCCACCTCTTCTTACTACTTGTCCTCCCACATACTGCTTCTGCTGCACCCACTAGTGTCTTCTTAAATCTAGCCCATTCCTCTTCCACCCCTCTTTCTTCATCTGTTGGAATTCCTTCCTTTACCATTTTGAGGTACTCGACCCTTCTATCCCCTTCTTTCAGTTTCCATATCCTTATACGTCTTTCCTGGTTCTCAGTCCCTTTCTTCTCCTTACTCCCTCTCAGGTTCATTACCAGTAATCGATGGTCGCTATCCAGGTTCTCCGATGGTATAACCTTGATGTCCGTGATGTTCTTATTTAGTTCTTTCTCATACAGTATATAGTCGACCACCGACTTCCTGGTCAAGTCATCACTGTACCATGTGATTGTGTGGCTCTCTCTTTTCTTAAACCAGGAGTTCCCAACTAGCAGGCTGTTACTCTGGCAGAAGTCCAACAGTCTCTTTCCTTCCTCATTTCTTCCACCCCAACCCTCTGGTCCTAGAACACTCTCGTAACCTTGTCTTTCTCTTCCTACATGGGCATTGAGGTCCCCCATAACAATCATATTTCTTCCTACCAGCTGCTTCTGCAATTCCTCTTCAAACTCCTCCTTCTCTTCAGAAGCGCAGCCTACTTGTGGAGCATATACTTGCACTATTTCTACGGTCTCTCCCCTCAGTGCTACTTTCACTTTCATCATCCTATCACTTATTCTCCTCACTTCTTCTTTCAAACCATCTCGTACTACTACTCCCACTCCATTCCTCTTTCCCTCTTCGTTCCCACTCCAGTACAGTCTATAGCCTTTTCTCAGTACTCTCCTTCCTTCCCCTTTCCACTTTGTTTCTGCCAATCCCAATAAATCCAACTTCCTTCTTTCCATCATATCCACTATCTCCTCCACCTTCCCCGTCAGCGTTCTTAGGTTTAAAGTTCCAAATCTTAGTCCGTGTGTACAGCCGTGTCGTCGTCTATTAAATCCATCCTGTCCGAGGCTCGTTCCATTTTTGAAAGCATTTGGTTTAATC
Organism: Meconema thalassinum; assembly: GCA_946902985.2. Taxonomy (NCBI): domain Eukaryota; kingdom Metazoa; phylum Arthropoda; class Insecta; order Orthoptera; family Tettigoniidae; genus Meconema; species Meconema thalassinum. The sequence continues at coordinate 244,409,472 of OX336395.1, forward strand.
CACTACTGGCTTGCTGGGCCTATCGTAGCTTCACCAGAGCCCCGTTAGCCGTCACTTTTCAGGGTTCCTGTAGGACCTTCACAGCTACCGTAACGGTCCCGGGGCACACGAAGTCCCCACTGAACTTCGCCCCTACAGGCAATCCCCTACTTTGTGCCGTTGCCCGTCTCCCACGACGTGGACGAGGGGTTGGACTTATGGGAGACACGAATCATACTAATCATACAATCATACTAATATATAAAAATGAGTTATGTGTGTCTGTCTCTCTGTTACTCAATCACACAAGAACCACTGGTCCAATTTAAATGAAATTTTGCGTGGATGTAGCTGATTTACCAGGTTTACATACAGACTACTTTTGATTCCGATATTTTTCACTATTTAACAAGAAGTTCCGTGACGAACTAAAGGGCCTACTTTTCTTAAAATTTAAGATTCAATCCTATGATTAATCTATGTGGATCTATCTAGAATAATGATGAAATTAAGTTGGTAATATCGAAATTTCTAATTAGTTAGAAATACTGTATACCTGGCATAATGTAGCCTAATAGAGAATTACAGTTGGCAGCCCTGGTGACTGAATATATTCGTAGTTCCATCTCTTAAGGTACAGAAAACAAAATTTGGTTGAAGTCCAATGGATAGCATGGACGTTACATGCAGTTAAACATTGGATCTAACATCGCGCGTATTATCATGTTGGCAACAATGACATACATGTATTGGTCAGAAATAATCTGATCTATTGTTGTGTCAGTTTTGAATGAAATCCATTAGTTAGTATAGAAGTTACATGCATATTAAAATTGGACCTATCAGCAGGCTTAGAATCATGTTGGCAGCACTGGCGTAGGCCTATATTAGTTACTCCAAATTAATCTAGAATGCCAGGTACTAAACGTGTGCAAAGTTTAGAGCTATTGGCTTGCATACTTTCTGATAAATTGAAATTAGGGTAACAGAAATAGAGACAATATTTATTAACAGTTGGCAGCCCTGGTTACTCTTAAGAATCGGCATAGTCATATATGTTATGGTATACATAGCACACACGAAAATGGTTGAAATCCTAATGATAGTATAGAAGTTACATGTATTTAAATTCGGACTTCTCAGCAGGCTTAGAATCATGTTGGTAGCACTGACGTATATAAGTTACTCCAAATTAATATAGAATGTCAGGTACATAGTTTAAAGCTGTCGGCTTGCATACTTTCTGATATATGGGTATTTGGATTTAAAAAATTGAGAGCATTTATTAACAGTTGGCAGCCTGGTGGCTCTTAAGAATACGCTCAGTCATATCCGTTTATGTACACATAGCACAAACGAAATTTGGTTGAAATCCAAATGATAGTGTAGATGTTATATGCATTTAAAATTTGGACCTATCAGCAGGCTTATAATCATTTTGGCAACACTGCCATGTATGGCCTCCTGGAAATTAAACTGCAATATTATTATCTATACGTGTGCCAATTTTGAAATAATTCTCATTCATACCTTCCATGATATCCAACATGGAGCTCAAATTTCAATTGCAATTTTTCAGCAGTTGGTAGCACTGACATCATTTTCAAATATGGCCGTGAGATATTCAGGTATAGATCTTTACTCCTACCAAATTTTGTTTCGATTGCTGCAGCCGTTTAGGAGTTGATAGAGGGGGACACACACACACAGCCAGACATACAGTCAGAAGGACGGACAGACAGGAAGACAGACAAACATTTGCCCGATCTCATAAGTCTACTTTTTCCTCATTTTTGCAAAATATGAAAAGTAGGCTAAAAATGGTGACACATTTTAATGACGTCACTACACCCTTTTGATTCAAAATATCATATTTCCATTTCAAATAGAAAGAGAACGCTAAGAAATAGCAAACTTTTGATGGCATATACGAACTTAAAAATTTAATTTGCTATCCGAAAGGCCCTTATCAATTTTCGTGTATCTCCAACGGTTAGCGAGTAAAACCTAAATTTGTGCTATAAAACATGGCCAACGCCGAGCGATGTTAGTCTATGTTAGTCTCTACATGAACTGTTTTATATATAGAGGTAGTTTGTGGGGTCTGAAACGAGACGTGATTTTGAGTCTAATTTTATACTCTTTGTGCCAGTTATTGTATGTGCGTATTTGGATCTTAACGTTGTTTCACAATGTTATAGTGCTTTCTACTTTGCACGGTACGCTTTCTTTCTTTTTAAAGTTTCGTTTTTTGTTAACTGAATATTTCTGTTGGACAATATTTATCTGCTTTTTGTCGTTTTTACCATGATCAGAAACCCAAATTCACAGGCGAATGTGTCGAAGTATACCGACTGTCACATTAGTATATTTATTGTTCATAATTAATCTTACTTCTGAACTGGGCAAACTTATTTCAAAAAAGTTGGTATTTTGCCTTTTACGGCCAATGAAACCCCGCACAAAAGACGGCGTAAACCTTGAAAAATTGCTGAGTTTTAATTACTTTGCCCTGAAATTCAATATACAATCATTTTGGAAGCCTTTATAGGGAGGTGAAAGACTGTTTTAGAGTTTAGCTCTCGCAGTAAAGTAGCGGAGGTGTTCTAAATCAGAATTGAGGTATCGCGTAGTTTCCTACTCCTTTGATAGTCCGCAAATAGACCACAAGAGCTCGCTGATGAACCATCTCGGAGTTACTAGGCGAAATATCGCACAAGACACGGCATAAACTTAGAAAATTTGCTGTGATTAAAACTGATTTTGATATTATTACTTGGGATGATTAAGGTTTGTTACTGTTACTCTTTATCATGACATGATACGTAGTTTCCGCAATATTACTTACTGCGGATATGATAATTGCTACCAAGTTTGATGTATTTTTAGCATAATGTTTATAAGTTTAAATATAGTATGAAGACGTTAATCGATAGGTGTTCAATATCTAAGAAGGGTCATTTAACTTTTACCACATAGAAGCTGATATTTATGTCCAATATATAAACGCAAATTCCTACCTACCTGGTGGCGAAAGTTGGAACTACTTGAAATTACACGGAACTTGTAGCTCACCCTTTAGGGTGTCCACTGGAAGCAGCTACAGACTCAGGCGAGCCGAACATGTCCTCGGTCACTCCCGGCACTAAAAGCCATACGATAAATAAATAAATAAATAAATAAATAAATAACCTACAAAGCGGAGGCAGACAGGCTTTTCTCCGGTACTCCGGTTTTCCCTGTCACAATTTCATTCCAGCAACAATCTCCACTTTCATTTCATTTCATCCGTCATTTATTTAATCATTGCCCCAGGGGAGTGCGACAGGCTTCGGCAGCCGGCACAGTTCATATCCTCGCTGCTAGATGGGGGTTTCATTCATTCCATTCCCTGACCCGGTCGGTCGACTGAAATCAGGCTGTGGATTTTCACTTTCCTGCCTCTGATTAATAATTAGGTGAGTGAAAATGCATGTAGTCTACACATGCAGTTGGTAACATGGAAATAACATAACTACATTACGAATGTGTGATTATATTAAAGATTTAGGCCAGCAAGTACTAAAAGCCGTTCGAAGAACTTCAGCTAGTCATTTATAAAACTGTTCACCGTACGTTTCGTAGATGGGTGGGCATAGGGAAATACTTTTACAAATACAGTACATGCTAAAATAGGCAAAATATAAAAATTATCCCAGAAGGACGACCAAAGCTTATGTGGCGCTTCTCAATGTGAGACACAAAATTCGTGATTCTATGAAGGGTCTAAGGCCCTTAAATTAACAGTGTCTGTAATGATCCCGGAAATCTAACTGCACTCTGATCAACTTATGAAGAAATGACAAGCCCCTATCCATTGCAACAGTAGCTCAATTAATAATGTCTGGTTGTTAATACCGAAGAACGGGTACTTCTGCTAGTCATTATATGTATAGGGATAGTAGTTGACAGCGATCCTTTCTCATGTACTGCAGTAGTGAGGAGTTGATCGAAAGGAATATTTATAATATCCTTTCATGACATATCGAATAGAATTTAGTGAAAGCAAATTTCATCTGTCACAATTTAATATCACTATTATTATTATTATTATTGTCACTGTCATTATTCTTAACTAGCTCTTAAGCTCGGCGTGGCTCAGGATCACAATTGGATGTTAGGATATCGTAGCTTTGCTCGCTGTGACGTATTGTGTGCAACCCGGAGGAAGGTTATAATGAACAATATTTTGCCACTCAAAGTCGTTGTGCGTGTTCTTTTATCAGGTAAACAATTGTGTTGAAATTGTTAAGTAGGTGGGTACGAGCGACGGCTCTATACTGCTTGTTGCTTATAATAGATTAATACCGAAATTTCGCTAATATAACTCAATATTTAAGGAGCCTATTTTAATCTAAGTGGGTATTATTAACCTAGGCCTAACTATTACATATTCAAGGCCAATGAATTTCTTTTACTTCATTGTATTTACCACGTGTGCATTGACGAACAGCAACATTTCATGACAATGGCAGTCCGCAGATAAACTCTTAGAAACCCAGCTTCATAATAATATATGCATTTGATTAGGCAAATAACGAATACTAAAAGAAAATACATAAAAAATATCATCTAAGAATCTACATGTCCACGCACACTTAAATAAGAACCACACGTAGGAGTGCAGAGAAACCTTGTGGACACGAGACAAACAAACCGTATCAAACATGGCAGCAATTGTCATATCCGCACTAAATAATATTGTGCAAATTACGTATCATGTCATGATTTAGAGTAAAAGTAACAAAACAAACTATAATAATTTCAAGTAATAATAACAAAACCATTTTAAACATATCAATATTTCTAAGTTTATGCCGTGTCTTGTGACGGGTTTGACCAGTAAGATTTATAAGGCAAACTTAATAAACTAATGGGAGGGTCGGTAGGATACGTCACAGTAGTCTGTGAATTTAGGTTGCATATAATGGCCGAAAACGAACAAAAAGTAGTTAAATATCTGCAAATAGAAGCATTCAAGTAACAAAAAATAAATCTATAAACAGTAAGAAAGCATCCCGTGCAAAATGGAAACAATAATACCCTGGTAAACCGTCGTAAAGATGCAAATACTCACATATAATAAGCGACGCAGAGACTATAAAATTAGACTCAAAATCACGCTTGTGTCCGACCCCACAATCCACCTATATATATAATACAGTTCAAGTAGGGATATAAAATTTGTACATTCGTCACTCATACTGTAAAATAACGAATCCTCGCCAATGCTGTAAGTCCCCATCCTCATGACGACGCCATTAAATAAAATTATAAAGCTTGTGGGGCATGTAAATTCAGTATTTGTGCCAAAGGGCCTAAATGAAGAGAATGGAGAGGGTTTTCCGAATTTTCAAGTAGATCGTGTTACTCGTCTTGTTCCAAATGGTGAAACGGTCTAGATTTGAACCAAGAAAAACGGTGTAGATTTCTGCCTCAGGGCCAAATTGTAAGGAATGGTGAGGCCTATCTAAAATTATTGTTGCCAAAAACCTTCCTTGGGGTATGAACTACAACCCTACAAAATTTCAATGCAATCAGTTAAACGGTGTCGCAGTCCATTACCTTCGGACAGATATACATATCCCTTTTTAGCCTATTTTCATTTATAAAAAAAATAGGCTTATGAGATCACCTTTTGCACTGCCCCCCTAAAATGAATTATAAGGGACGAAAATGGGAATAATAGTATTTTTTTTTTCGAAGCCCATGATAAAATTTAACCAAGGAATATGATGGTTGGAACTTGGCAGAAACCAGTCGTGAGGCGACGTTGAGCAGGAGGGAAATTCCGTCACGTGATTGTATTGCGCAATGGAAGTTTCCAGAAGCTTAGAATCGACCTAGCAACAGCGAATATTCCCAGGAATTGTTTAAATATTGTTATAAATTATCCTATTGTATATGAGCTTACAGCCAATAGGAAGAAGTTTTAGAGAAGACGGGAGTTCCAGCAACTAAATTTTTATGGATATTTAATTCATTTAAGCCACTAGAGAGTGAATTTATTTAATGAAAAAGAGAAGAATGTGATAATAAAATATTGGAAATATTTTATAGGTCAATAGCAGGTCGCTATTGGAAGGAATAAGCGATTTGCTAGAGCCCGCGCGAATTTGAGAGGGAACTCAAAAAGGCGGCCAGAATCGGTAGACTTGGAGGGGAGATGCCAAGCATCGAGGCTCTTAATTATCTGAATGTCCGAGAGGTCAGACGTGTGTTACTGGAAGAGAGAGGAGTTCCGAGTGTTTCACCGAGCTTGTAGAAGGTGACTCGTGGAGACAAGGCATAAGCGATAGTAGAGTTAGGAGATTACCGCGCCTTGAAACTAAGTGAAGTTGCGATGAACTTATATGCCGCAATCACTTCGGTCTGATCGGCTTCAGAGACTTTATTTCAACTACAAATTGTAGCTTGCTATCAGATATTGTGTATTACGAACTTTCAGAAGTTCGAGGAAAGTATTTCAGCAATTATAAGCAGTTTTGTGAAGCGCGAGAAAAGTGTTTATTTCCAGCGTGATAAGACACTTTTGTTCGAGCGACTACAGCGCATGCACCAGCCACAAGTGAGTACGGATGTATGTTAGCATTGCTTGTGTGGAACTGTATTACAACACAAATAGGATGGAAATGTATTCCATAGTGAAGAACAATATTCAGTCTACTATTAAGAAGATTATTATGGACTAAATTAATATGTGCGCCAGGAGTATAGGCAGATAGAAGCAATATAGTCAGCGATGGAGCTTCGTTAAAGGAGACTGTTCATGAATGTCTACTTAATGAGCGATCATGAGACTTGGTGTACAACTCTATTCTAGTGCATTCTTGTCAAACATGAGCTCAACATTAACATCAGCGACTACAGAACGATGTTCATATTCCATCTACATGAATGCGCGTTATGCGAGTGAGGTCCATGACTTTCTTTTCGAATGCCTTTCGAAGTGGAAAGCCGAACTTTCGACGCTACTCGCTGTTATGATGAGACTGTGCTGTGACGGAGAAAGAAGAAACATCAAGATTATCAAGAGGTCCAGGGTTATCCCGGTCACAAAGAAGATGATGATTGGAGGCCCGCAGTTCGATCCCGGTCGGAGTTTGCTGTTTTCCAGTAGGGGAATTCGTTCCTTTCCTGAGGTCACGAGTTCTTGGAGACGAGGTAGGTTCCAGCCCAGATCTTTGGGAGATCTAACATCCGAGTATTTTGTAATACTCTATCTTGATCTTCTAGACTTCGAGATCAGGTAGCAGTGTTAACTAACCTTGTAGTTAGAGCTTGTAGTGACATTTTCTGAGCAAATCCTTTATCCATATTTCGACACTATATTTATGTACTCCATGTATAGCCATTTTATTCTTCGAATTTTATTGTAGTGATCGTCTTGCGACGCTTTTAGCTTCGTTTGTTAGGAATCCAGTTTCTGAACTGAGATTATTTTACTTGTTCGAGGAACAAGCTTTTGTCATTTCCTTTAAGGAACAGTAATTTATTTTCGACGTTTATGTATTCATTCTGAATTCAGGTGATAGACATTTTCGTCTGTTACCCATTAAATTAATTTTTAATAGTTTAATTTGAGCATTTTATCCGTCGAGAAGAAACGTCAAGAGAAGAAGATCTTGGTAGTGATATATTGCGAAATATCATGACATCTTGTGGAAAAGAAACATTTAACGTGGACACGATTATTATCGTCACAACTCATAGACATTCGTTCAGAATGGAGATTACGAATATGACTAATTGTATGTTTTATTGAACAAAGCTATGCACATTCAGTCATTTAAATTTATTTGAAGCTAGAATCTTCTTGGAAGATTTATTATCATCCGACGTTAGGGTAGTTATCGTTTGATATCCTCGTAGTGATCGATTCTTGTTGGACACACACATATATAAGGTTGTGATTAAATATTTACGAGTAGTAATATCATGTCACGTTGTAGACATAATATTCCTTCCTCGATTCAAATCGAACCCAGAAGTGTGAAGTTGAGATGCAGTATTTTTATTAAATGTATGCACGACAGTTTATATTTATCAGAGTAACGTTTCAAGAGTAATAAGTGAGGAGGTTAGTATCGTAAAGTCCAAAGGTCGTTAAGATGTATAAATTAATGATTTAGCAATTGTTGTTATTGTTCATGAGACCAGCGATTGTTGTGACAACGCTGAGGAATTATGCCCTATTTAAGGAATGCCAGTTTGAAAGAAGTGAAGGTGATAACCCTTTGATAGTGGTTTTATGTGAATTCCGTATGTAGTTGGCATGCGAGGTTATTGCGAGGGTGTTTTCCGCATTTTATAGTACAGTCATTGCGTGGGCATGACTAAGTTTGGCAAGGCATAAGGTATGAGTAGAGAGTACCCCTTATTTTGTATACACGACTTTGGATTAGAGAGGACATGAAGGGTCACGGTTGAAATTGAAACGGGAAATCTGTTATGTTATACTCTTATCGAGATTATTAAACCCGAATTTGTAACGACATATGTTTCACCTTGAGTGGTCGAATGTATTTAAACTATTTTGACACCAGATCAGGAAGGAGAGACTGGTGGTGGTTATTTCTGAAGATGTAGAAGATTTTAAGGATCTCAGTTCACTGTATTTGACATAACTGTTAGATCAGAGCTCAGGCTGAAGTGTATATAGACGCTACTTATTTGAAAGGACTATAGCTGAGGCTACAAGCGTCATTGTAAATTCATTAAGTGTTAACTTTCATTATCTACCAATCGAGTGCATAATATGTTAGGCATAGGAAGTTTATGGTTTGTTTAACGTAGTGGTTAGAGTGTGAATGAGTATTTGACTGTATGTGGTTTGTTTCTTGTTCAGTGTGAATGAAATTAACTCCATTGGGACGTCACAATGCGAGAGAATGAATGGATGTGTGTATAGAAGTTTTATGTTAATAGCGTGTAGGATTTGCGTACAGTTCACGTATTTGTCTGACGTGAATCTGTTTAATTTTAATACAGATTTTATTGTAATGGAGAAGTGCATTTGTGAGCCAGGATGGAATAGCGAGGGGTTGATTAAAACTCGTTTCCAGCCAAGGCCACGGCTAGGCCGCACAAATGGAGAGAGTTGTTGCGAACCGCTCGGCTTGCACCTTTTTTAAACCAGCGCTGGGAATGTAACGGAGAATGTTATGGCATCGGACGCGTGGCGAAGGTCGTGCGCGCTTTGCGCCCAGATGTTCATTGGAACGCGCCAAAGGAATGTAAATACACAGGGGGTGTGTTACTGTTGTACAGCTTGATGTATTGACACAAGCTACCCCAAATTTTATCATAGCGTTCATAGAGCGCAGTTCTATCAGTGGCGTGAATGTAAAGATGAGAGTATGGGAGAGTGATTGTATTTTATTGTATGAATATTTAGCCATAGTTTACATCTTTTGTTATTAAATCGTTTAGTTTTATTAGAAGCCGCGTCGTCATGATTTATTTTAGATATAAGGAGATGCAACTGTGAAACCCATTATAGGTCCAGAGCCTGACCACGAGATCCCCGAAAATAAAGGTAGGTGTTCTACTGCGAGCTAAGTGCATTTTTCATGTAATTCACAGTTGTGTCGTAATTTCCGCCACGTATATTCGCGAGGGTCTAGTTGGAAGTAGATCCTTGACCAGTATTTTGCGCCGGAGCAGTCAGTGTCTATGAATCCAGCTGTTGCTTCGGATATCCAACAGACCGCCTCTAGAATATACGGGGACAGTACGTGTGTCTGTCTGTGCGTGCGTGCGTGTGTGATGGTGTGTGTGATGGATTTTTGTGTGTCCCCACCTAACAACATCTAAACGGCTGGAGCGATTTCAATGAAACTCGGTAGGTTCATAGCATTATTCCCGGCAACCACGACCATGCCCTTCAAATTTTGTTACGTCTCACCAATCCAACATGGCGGTTGTGCGAAATATTTCACCAGCATTCAATATCTCCGAAACTATTACTGACATCGCCCTGGAATTGTGTACGGTGATAAAGCGAACTACTAGAAGTTCGCCTATGTGACCTTTAAAACCTGGTAACTACAAAACCAACATGGTGGCCAAGCGAATTTGCGTCTTTTAAATAGAAGTTCTCGCGAATTAACCAACCAAACGCAATAAAACTTGGTACAGTATATAATTATACACATTGTAATGCACTGACTTCTAACTTCGTTCAATTGTTTACCTAACCTCAAGATGGCGGCTGTGCGAAATATTTCACCGGCATTCTATATCTCTGAAACTGTTACCGGTATCACCATGAAATTTTGTACGGAGATAAAAGGCGCTACTGGAAGTTCTTCTATGAGACTTTCAAAATCCGGTTAACTACAAAAACGAACTCGCCGGTCAAGCGAAGTTGAAAGATTTAAATAGACTTTTCTCGCGATTTAATGATCCAAACGCAATGAAACTTTGTACAACAAATATTTATTCACATTGTAATGCACTGGTATCTAATTTAGTTCAATTGTTTACGTAACCTCAAGATTGCGGCTGTGCGAATTTCAAAATTTAAGTTTTTATTTCTTGTGTTCTAATCATGCGATCGAAAGCAACATTTGCATAATGAACGTAAACAATAATCATCATATAATAGTACATAACTCTATGATCTACATATATTAAAATCTAACATGGCGATCATCCGAAATATTTAGACGGTTCTCAATATCTATTAATCTACAACAGCAATCAAACTGATTCTAAGTGTATAGAGGCCATAAGCATAAGTTCACCTATGGAACGTTCAATAACCTGGCGAGCACAAATCCAACATGGCGGCGACGCGAAATGTAAATATTCAAATGGACGTTTCTTGCGTTTTAACCATCCAAGCGCAGTGAAACTTGATACGGTATATGTTTATACAAATTTTAATCGACTGGCATCTAATTCATTTAAATTATTTTCGCAACCACAAGATGGCGGCTGAGGGAAATTTTGAAATCCCGGTTTTTGTTTCTTGTGTCCCAATCATGTGATTGAAGATTGAATAAAACACCTACACAATAATCTCCATGTAATAGTACATACATCTAAGGCCTATAATATAGAAATCCAACATGGTGACCATCTAAAATATTTAGACGGTTCTCAATATCTACGAATCTATTAAATCAATCAAACTGACAATTTGTATGTTGATAGAGGCATTTAATATTAGTAGGATATATGAACAAAGGCTATTTAGTTCTTCACGGAACTACTAGTTATATAAAAGATAAAAGGATAGTGATTGATGAAGGATACCATGGCAACACCATATCTCGAGGTCCTTTTGCGCTTGCATTCTGTCTCTGTAAGAGATAATATTTGCATGAAGGAATAACAGACTATTAAATAGATAGACGTCAGTGTCGCGAACCTCCGTACGAACAGTGTCACCACCTGTTTAAAAAAGGAGGGGCGTGGTGGCTCAGCGGTCTAGCTGTATGCCTCTCACCAAGGCGGTCCGGGTTCGGTTCCCGGTCAATGCATGTGAGATTTTCGAAGTGAAATGCCATGTCCTGTGGTTCGGATTCCACGTAAAAAGGAGGTCCCGTGGCTCATGATCTCTCGATTAACGGTCACGTTAAACTACAAGCTTCCTTCCTTTGTTTAAAAAAGACCCTAAAAGATGGTTTGCATTCAGTCGGCAAAACAGAAAAAATCAAATATAGTATGCAAAGAAGCAAGGAAAATAACATTTTCTCCGCTCAAACTGTAAAATAACGAATTTTCGCCAATGCTGTAAATCCCCATCCTCGCGACGACGCCCTTAAATAAAATTATAAAGCTTTTGGGGCATGGAAATTCAGTACTTGTGCCAAAGGGCCTAAATGAAGGGAATGGAGAGGGCTGTCCGAATGTTACTCGTCTTGTTCCAAATGGTAAGTACGTAAAATTCGGTTAAGATCGGTGAAACGGTGCAGAGTTGAGCCAAGAATAATGGTGTAGATTGGTGCCAAAGGGCCTAAATGAAAGGAATGGAGAGGGCTATCTAAAATTATTGTTGCCAAAAACCTTCCATGGGGTGTGCACTACAACCCTACAAAATTTCAATGCAATCGGTTAAACGGTGTCGCAGTACATTAGCTTCGGACAGATATACATATCTATTTTTATATATAAGATTTGCATTTTGTTATTATTATGAACATTTACTGGATGTCGTTGGTCCAGTTTCACATCATGTGATATTTATTAGAAGGTAAAATCATTACACAGTGGGATTTTGAACCTACTCTTCTCAATTTGCAAAAATGAGGAAAAAGTAGACTTATGAGATCGATCCGGGAATATGTGTGTCTGTCTGTCCATCTGTCTGTGTGTGTGTCCCCCTATCAATTCATAAACGGCTGCAGCTATCGAAACCAAATTCGGTAAGAGTATATCTCACGACCGTATTTGAAAATTACATCAGTGCTACCAACTGCTGGAAAATCGCAGGTTAAATTTGAGCTACGTTGGATATCTCAGAAGTTATGCATGCGAAGTATTCCAAAATTGGCACACATATAGATAATAACATTTCAGAATAATTTTCAGAAGTCCATATATGCAAGTCTTGCCAACATGATTCTAATCCTGCTGATATGTCCAATTTCTACAAGCATGTAACATCTATACTATCGATTGGATTTCAACCAAATTTCGTATGTACTATGTGTACTACAAAAGATAAGACTGTGCATATTCTAATGAGCCACCAGGGCTGCCAACTGTTAATAAATGCTATCTCTATGTTTTAACCCTAATTTCAATATATCAGAAAGTATGCAAGTCAACAGCTCTAAACTTTGCACACGTATAGTACCAGTACCTGACATTCTAGATTAATTTGTCGTAACTAATATACCACAGTGCTGCCAACATGATTCTAAGCCTGCTGAAAGGTCCAGTTTTTAAATGCATATAACTTCTATACTAACAAATGGATTTCAACCACATTTTGTATAATAAATGCTCTCTTTATTGTTCAATCCTAATATCAATATATCAGAAAGTATGCAAGCCATCAGCTCTAAACTTTGCACACGTATAGTACATGACATTCTAGATTAATTTGCAGTAACTAATATACCTCAGTACTGCCAACATCATTCTGAGCTTTCTGATAGTTTCAATTCTGAATTATATGTAACTTCATACTAACAAATGGATTTTATCCAAAATTGGCACTGTAATAGACCGTAATATTTCACATTAATTCTGAGCATCACACACATGACATTGTTCCCAACATGATTTTACGCGCACTGTTAAATCCAATATCAAAGATCATGTTCCGTCCATACCATCCATTAGATTTCAACCAAATTTTGTAAGGGAATTCTTATACCTTAAGAGTTCGAACTAAGAATATATTCAGAGTCACCAGGGCTGCGCACTGTAGTAAGTTACTCTATTAGGCTACACTATATCAGGTGTATTTCAAACTGAAGTACTTAGAAATGTTAGTATCACCAACTTGATTTCGTCATTATTCTAGATAGATCCATATAGATTGGCATGAATCTTCAATTTTAAGAAAAGTAGGCTCTTTAGTTCGGCACGGAACTACTTGTTATTTAGTATTTTATGCCCATTAGTATTACCTTGGATGGTGATGTAGGAATGGCTTTCACGGAGATGAAGAATAGAAAAACAAGTGAAATCAAAGGATTACCAGCACAGTTGTTCAAGAACCTGGGGAAAAGCAGTGTGAGAGAGTTAACATATCTGTGTAATGATATGTATGAAAAAGGTGAATGGCCCGATGACAACAGGTACGTGGTTGTGCTAAGATATACTGGCTTCACATAATGTACACTTCACCTGTGGGAATTAAGATCTATCTTCCATAGATTAGCTCAGTAGATAGATCAACGGCATACATAGAGGAAGGTCCGGGACTAGTCGGAAAACATAATGCTTTACCTTGTATCTACAAATCAAGTACTTTCAGTATCATACCCAACCTAATAATGGTGAGCTTCCATTTGTCATCAGTACGGTCTGAATACACAATTTTGTATTCCCTTAAGTGAAATGGTGAGAAGAAGATAGCTATCAGGTCAGGCATCCTATAAGAAGCAACAAGTCGTAACCCAATAAGGCACTTACCTCATTCAAATCTCCACCACTCACTAAAGATGTTCTTTCCATTTTGACGTTTGGAACATTCTCTGGTATAGAATATTCTTCTATCTTAATAACCTCAGTCAGGTCAATATCTTCCTGCAGAGAAATTACTTGTTTTACTAACAAGTCATTTTACATAGGTGGAATTAAAGCATACACAGGTTTCCATTACTTTGATTCCCTTCCAAACACCACGCAAAATACAAGACCTAGATAAGAGATATGAGACTTATCTGATTGCGAGACGACTTTCCGAAGGAACATCTGATAAGCTGTCAACAATACGACAACCCAGGCAATTTTTTTTCTTGCACATACTTTTCTTGTATATCATTTCTTTATATTACTTCTTAGGTAAGAATATTTTGTGCGATGTTTAGTAGGATACATTGTAGAGGATTCTGCTGGCTTGATTTAATTCAATTATTTTAAACGGTGCATGTGGTTCCATCGTAACTTCTTTACTCTGGTTTCTTTGTCGGATGTTGCTGAACATTGTGGAACGGCAGGGGATTAGGCATATACTGCCGATGATAGGAGCAATGCAATTTGATCTGATGAATATTGACATGCGTACTTGCGTAGGAACTATTATTGTACCATTCAGTAGTTTGAATTTTTGTGATGTTTGTGTATATGGGACTTCTGGAGGTGATATTCAGACAGTAATGTAAGATGGGATTTATTTTCACGAGTGTTTATTTACTAGTTAGCTTGTGGACTAGCTAACATGTCTCCAATACTGAGTTGGCTAGGAATCTTTGGTGAATAAATCACTCAAGGACACAAGTTTTATATCTTAAAATGTGTGCTTATTTGTAGTAGATTTTGAACTTTCTCTTTATTAATTAGCATTAACATTAGCATTAGCTCCGTCTGGGATTTTAAAACTGACGTGAGGGTTGGAACGGGGTGCACTCAGCCTCGTGAGGACAATTGAGTAGCTGTCTAACAGTGAGACAGCGCCCCGATCACGAAAACCAAGATTAACGGCCGAGGGGACCCGACGCTCTGATCAGGCGTCACCCCAATATCTGCAGGCCGAACGGCTGGGCAGCGTTCGCTTGGTCGGCCTTAGCCCGTTATGGGCTGTATAGTGCCAGAGGCAGGGGTTGACTATTAGCATTAGCTTCATAACCACACCCGATCACTGAGAGTAACGGTCTCGTGCTTGGACTAGCTCAAATCCATGTGTGTTTGCTGGTGGAGGGATCTCACGAGGGTTGATTTATCCATCTACCCAGAATATCTTGGAGTATTACGGGCACAATATATTGCCCCCGTTCAATTGATCATAAACCAGCCTTTATCTGAATTCTACGTCAGACCACGTGACACCAAATTATACGCAGTTATTGCGAGCCAAGCTATTACATGGAGAAAGATGCATGAGAGGGCTGTGGAAGGATCGAGTGAGCTGTGAACTACATCACACTCAAGAGAAGGAGACATATATTTAAATAACAGTAGACACAAACAACACAATACATTGAGTTGGAAATTTACTGCAGGATATTCGACATTATTCTATTTCACAATAATAAACATGGTGATGATGATTGTTGCATTAAGGGGCCTAACCTCTAGGTTATCGGCGCTAGTAACAAATATATGTAATGATGTAGAAGGACATGGTGAAGGGGCAACCTGACTGGTCACAGAGAGATAAAGCCGGACCACTTCCTCATTACTGTACAGTACTTGTCGAACGCTTAGCAGCGTGAGGGTGGAGATTAGAGCATTGTACCACATGGTATTGAAAGCTGCAACAAATTAGTGAAATTATTTGTAATATGGTGGAGAACATTTATTTGCCAGTGCGGAATACGCTCGTAACGCGTCGAATATTTCAGACACTTTTTGTTGAATTAATTGAACTCTTGTAAACTGTACACCGCATGGTCAGTCGTCGTGCTGTGTGAAAACGTGCTGCAAATTGCAAAGTTTAATATAAGAGCTTAAGAGTAGAAACAATAATACTGTGTGCAGTGTAATTTCGTCATAGATGGCTTTAGAGACCAGATTTCTGTAATAAAATCATGTAATAGTTGAAGAGGAGGTAGCCAGGCTGAGCTGTATATAAATATTAACAAGTGGAATGGGGAAGTTGTCAGTGTCATATTCAAACAATGTATTTATATAGCACATTAAAAGGAGTGTAGATCAGTGCATCATGGAGAAAATGTACGTGATATCACTGACTAAGAATAGCGTCATAGCCAACTAAAACCGTATACGCTGGGGAAAACGTGTCTTCATAATCTGTGCCCTTTTAGTTACGGTACTTTTTATGAAAAGTGTAATTTATCAGAATACCTGTTATTTCAGGCAGCTGTGCCAAGCAATTACACCATTATACCATGAAGGTTAGAAAGAGATCTGACCCCTAATGATATTAGAATAAGTTAAAAGGGACTAAATAAAACCGTCAATTAGGGTGAGAAAAAGGATGATTACGGTACCTACAACTTTTGGGATCAGAATTGAGGTAGAACTGACTAGGGGCGGTCAAATGATGAAATGGAAGAGAGGAGCCCGACACAAGTAAACAAAAACAATGAGGATCTCTTCCAGTTCACGTGAGTTCCAAGCAACTTCCTATTACTGTAGTCATGGTAAGTTGATACACAGATTCTTTGTATACACTTACGCTGTATAAAACAAGAATTTATACAAATTATTCTAGAGAACTTGGCACTCTGCAAACTTGTCCTTTACATCAGGAGTTTACAAATGAGCCACCAGAGGCAAAGTGCATTAGTCGTTTAATTGCATATCACAACTGCCTAGAATGAAAGGTATTCTGATTGGTTTGTTAACAGTCACGTGTTCAAGAAATAGAAGATGTGTTGATGATTATTCATTAGAAATATTATTCCTGACGCCCAAGTTAGAATCTTTACATTTTTAATGCTGCTATGCATGCTTTGTTGTGGTGGTCTTCCCTTTTTCCCACCAGCCTGTTAAAACTAGCTCCGCAATCGCTTAAGGGCAATCATATCTCAAATGCCTTATATGATTGAGTTATAACATGGCATATTGTGTAGACTTCACCTATTAAAGGATCCAGGGTGCTAGCAGAGGGAAAACCGCAGTATCAATACAATAAAATCAGCTACTGTTAGGTGTTCTTATGGAAAACATGACTAAGTATTCCAATCTTCCAAATAGTACTCATTTTAAAAATCATTCATATTATTATAAGAGAAGTAACGCAGAACCAATAATTACCTGGGGTTTATGTTCCTACTTAACTGCTATGCTTTCATCATCAAATATGTCAGCAGCCTCGTCTTTCAAGTTATCTGAGGACAACAGGACACCTGTTTCCTGCGAAGTACCACAAGCATGACACAATGAAACATATGCAGACACAATATGAGTACTAGGTTACGTGTATTACAAAAAATACACGATGCGGCAGAAAAGAGGAGAATCGGTGCGTTTGAAATGAGTTTTTACAGGAAAATGTTGAAGAACAGATGGGTAGATGGGGTTACAAATGAGGAGGTATCAAGGCGAATGGGATAGAAGAGTTGGTTCTGGCTACTGCTAATGACGAGAAGAGATAGGTCGGTGGGACAATTTATAGTACACCCAGGAATAGCAAACTCAGTTATGGAAGGAAGGGTCAAGGGCAAGAACTGTAGGGGTAGACCAAGGATGGAATATATGTTAAACAGATTGACTTGGATGTAAGGTCTGATAGCTAAGTAGAGATGAAACGATTCGCTCAGGACTGGGAAACATGGAGCGTTGCATCAAACCAGTCAAGCGACTGAAGACTCAGACGCATATAAACGTTAGCGTGCCATTTGAAGTCACTAAACCTTACTGTTCATGCACATCACTAAGAATACAATGTTACTCCATAAACTTATACGAATCAAAGTTCAACTTACAATGTTAACGAATTCAACTGTGTGAGTCAAACAGTCTGGCTCACTTTTAATAAACGGTTGTTCCTCCATTGTGTTCAGGAAACTAGAACACACAAAAAGTGTTTTGTATTAATTAAAGGGTAGCGGTTCACTTTATACCATCCTTTGTATAAATATTTTTAAAATCTGAAATTACCTGATTTAATAGTCGGGAGGATATCAGGAGAGGATTGAGTATTAGACGTTCACTGCTCCGCTGTCATAGACCCACCATCCCACCCAAATAGCGACACGACTTATATAGTTGAAATCGAAGTTCTCACCCCCATCTTTCTCACTGAGTCAGTATTGCCAACCACACGCGTTTGGTACTATTTCGCACGTGATGTATGAAATCACTAATTGAACTCAATTACAGTGTTTATTTATGTATTTATAATGTTTTACATACAAAAACATACCAAACCTGGGGCTTACGCCCCAGACCCCCTTGCTTGTAGTACTAGCATTAATTTTCCACAAGACAGTGCCTAACTTAGTAGCGAAGGCGTGTGGTGAATTTCTTTATTCAGGTTGGTAACGTAGTCACAGGATCGACTTTCGTGTGTCACATGACTCTCAAAGATGACGTCCGTAAGTGAAGAAAAATTGCATTCTTTCCGTGAAATAACAATTATTGCGGTGCAGCAGTGGCTATTGAGAATGAGGAGATTGTGAAACGACTCCCAACAACTCCCCGAAAGGTATGCATATTATAAATGATATATTTTCAATATGCTAAGGTGTTGAAAGTTGTTAAAAATGATGAAAAGGGAGGATGGTCTAAAGTGAACAATAAATAATTGAAGACCTTACTTATACCAGTAGCCTACGCCAAATCATTCTCGTATAGGGGAAGGGCGGGCAAAGTGACATAGTTAATGTTTGAAGGGTTCTCACATCATGGAATGAGCTGCAAAAAAAATTAAGTCATACTTATTTGACATGTGTGTTAATGACATCTGAGACTCAACAGCAACGGCAGTTGCAACTAATCACATCTAACTTAAATCCTCGTTTTTCTGCATGGAGGTAATATTTCACTTTGCCCGACCGTAAGCGGGCAAAGTGAAATATTGGGAAGGGCAAAGTGAAATGATGGAATAATTATTAAATGAACACTAATTTTCCTTAATTTACTTGGTGAAACTTACAAACATGTCATTGACACTTAAATGTCTATATATCAACATAGTGGCAAAGTTCAGGGACGCGAAAAAACCCTTTTCGCATCTTCTTCGGCTCCTCAATAATCATGTGAATATCCTGAAAGGAATATGACATTAGGTCGTCCTTCAGGGGCCATCGGAAATTCTTCTGTGTCTTTTCCATACATTTCACTACTACCCCATCAGTGGATTTCTTTACTACTAATCCTGGGTAGAGATGTCCATCATATTTAACAGAAATCCAGCTTCCTTCATAAATCATGTCTTGTGTGATGATGTGGTGACTGTTTCTGTCTTCTTCGTTATCATTTGAAGAGGGTGATTCAGCACACTCAGATTCACTGTCATCCAGCTTGAGACTCGAGTCGCTTTCGCTGTCTGAAGGGAATAGTTGTTTCCTGACCTTCTTTGCTTTCGTTTTTGTTACTTTTTGACCTTGTTTTTTCCTTTTCAGTTCCTCGATGAATGGTGTGCTTGTAGCAACAGTTGTCGTACCTCTGCGGCTCTTGCACCTAATGTCAAGCACAGCGTCGTTTGTCTTAGTCACCTGAGGAATAGGTAGGATGTCTTGAGGTGAAACACGTATCGGCATTGGAAGTGTCTTGGTAGATGTAGTTGAGGTTGAAGGTGTCGCATCTTGGTCCTTATTTCTTGGGAAACAATTTGTTGTTTCAGCAGCTAGGAAGTAATCCTTTGGGAAAACCCTATCAAATGGGTATATGCCACTTTTCTTGAAGCCAGAAATTGCATTCTGAAGAGTGGCAGCCTTGAATATGCATCACCAAAAAAGAGCTCCAACCTCATGAATGCTGACCACTTTGCCAGGGTGCTCTCTCAGCCATACCCTTACAGCCTGTTCGTAGTATGCTGAGAGAGGGAACATGAAGGCAACATCAAGCGGCTGTAGTCGATGAGTGCTGTGTGGAGGCAACACCAAAATGTCCACATAATTTTCTTTTGCCATCATTATAACTTCTACGTTGTTAATATGTGTAGCATGTCCATCGAGGATTAACAGAACATGCTCTTCTGCTGTTGGCTTTGAATGATTCAAGAAGTGTTTGAACCATTCTACGAAAATATTGGACTGCATCCATCCCGATGGGTGCGCAAAAATCTTTGTATTCGGAGGAGTGCCCATTTCAAACATTGGATTCACTCGAACCCTCGGAAAAATAAGTGCTGGAGGAACGTAGTTTCCAGTAGCGCTGAAGCAAATTTCAGCTGTAACAAGAGTGCCTCTCTCTGCTGATGACAATACGCCCACCTGCTTCTTACACTTCCGAGATATTATTTTAGACGGCCTATTAGGAACGGTAGTTATACCAGTCTCATCACAGTTGTACACTCTATCAGGACTGTAGTGATGAGTTTCATACAACTTTTCAAGGAGATCAAAGAATTTATTCACAGTCACGTCATTGAATCCTGAGGCCCGCGCTGCTGAAGTTTTTTCAGGAAGCCGTAAAGACAATTCTGCATGTCTTCCTAGAAACGCATTCACCCAGTCCTTTCCTGCTTTTTGCTCTACTGTTTTGAACGAATGGGGGATTTGGTTTCGTTCAGCATATTGAAAGGCAAGATACCTGAGATCTGATCTTGTCAAACCGAAAAGGCGTGATTCCATTTGCAATAGATACTCAACCAGAATATTTTCCTGATCAGCACTAAACACGGGTCGAAACCGCCCCAAACCTTTTACTGCTCCTTCTTCCACAGGCTTCTTTAGTCTTCGAAACAGTGTTGCAACTGGAACATTGTATTGTCTTGCTGCTGCATTTATTCCTGTCCCTTCTCTAACGCCCCTCAGTGCCGCGTCCATCTCGTTTTCATTCCATGCCTGCTGGTTAGTCTTCCTTTTATATTTGTGATCCATTTCATACTTGAAATTAAGTAAAAATCAACATAAAACATTCTTAAAATAATGCGGGCAAAGTGGAATATTATTTCACATTGCCCGCTATAGTGAATTTTACTTTGCCCGCTGGGACGCGATAGGAAGTAACAAGGCGCCAATATTTCCCACGAAACAAGAATGGATAGTTTGTCAGACAATGTGTTCTCAAGATACCGTTTTATCATAATCCAAACAGGAATCAAAGTAAATTATTAACAATACACTGATAGGGCTTGCGAAAACTAGGAATATACTTACAATTATTCTGTAGAAAACACTTAAAGCTGACGAGCGCCTCAACAGCTTGAAGCCATGCGGTCTCAGTATTACCCAGGAGTGCCAACTGCGTAACAGTACCAATACCTGTCCACAGATGAAAGGTCCGCCAAAGAAAATTTATTTAAAATCGAAATTTCACTTTGCCCGCCTATTCCACTTTGCCCGCCCTTCCCCTACAATAAACAGACGAGGAAGTGCACAGTGATTATGAGTGGTTATATGTTACTCGACAACAGTAAAAAAACACGCTGGTCGAATAAGTAGCGATTGAATTGATAAAATGCATGAGTTAAGTGTGCTGCTTAGAGAGCAGGGAAATAAAGAATCCTACCTTTGGTGTCCGTATTCTTATGTATACACAAACTTGATTAGCGTCAAGTAGATTAAATATTATTCCTTCAGACGATAAAGCACCGATGATAAAAATCAAAAATCAAACAAGCTAGATTTGGCACGTTAAATTGTACATAGTTTACTGCACAGGTATAGTATATTGTATAGAAGCATTCGGAATCCACTGTAACCACTATCTCCTCGTGTTACATAACACCCATTTCGAACAGGAAACATTATCGACTCCAACTAGATTTTTACATAGGGACAATTTGTAAGTAGTTCTGGTTAAATAGCCCACTCCTCTATACCTTCGACAATTAAATATTGTGAATTGATTGCACTGGGCACTTAAGTATTTACCTCCGCTGTAAAACAAGTTATCTTATCACGAGTTTTGTCAAATCAATTAAATTTTGGAGAAAAAGATACGAATTACACAGCATGTTTTATTGCAAGCTTCCACAACAGAGGGGCTAGTTCATTCATTGGCTAAGGATTTCTACAAGAGACTAACTTTTTACGACAGCATTAACAGTGGAGTTGTGTGGTATCAAGTAGGGGAGGCTGGGGAGGTTTGACCCGTTTTTAACACTTTATTTTTTATTTCATCACATTATGCTTTTAAAGTTGTTCTCATTTGTCTAAAAGATAATGAAACAATCCAGAGACACACTGTGATTTAAACTATGCTTCACTGCATGTAATTAAAAGTGCTTAATTAATTTATGAATATGATGTAAAGTGGGTCAACCCTCCCCAGTTGTGGGAGGTTTGACCCATTCATACAAAACGTTATAACATTCAGGTCTTTCTAATAATGTATTGGTATGCATAAGTACAAACGTCATATTTACATAGCATCTGTGTTTCTAATGAACTACAACTGATATGCATTGTTATATTCTAGTAAGTCTCTCAACGAACATTAATGTTGCTAAATCTTACTGGAAACCTGTAACGCGATGCCAGCCTTTCAGATCCTTCTTGAAGAAGTGGACTCGGGAGTTCCTTTAAATCCTCAATTTGAACAAAACCATCATCTTCAACAACAGGGTACACGAAAAAGTCTGATTCTAGCCGATAGCGGTGCAGAAATTTCACTTTACATTCTTCACCTTTGCTCTCTACCACCTTTCCAACATAGTGGCACTTTGTAGATTTGGTGCAAAATCTCACCAAAACAAAATCTCCACTCTTAACAGAATTTAAACCCCAGTTTTCATCTTTTAGTTCCTCATATGCTGAATCGTCACTTGAATCCTCCGAATGATCTTCATTAGGAAATATTTTGCGGCAGACAACTTTGCGAGGAGGTCGAGGCTCAGTTTGTTTTCTCTTCTTTGCCTGACGTTGTTCATATTCCTCTTCAATGTCAGCTTTAACTTGAGTGTCTGTCAGCACCCTACTAACTGTCCTTTTTCGCCCGTTATGACTCTTTCTTGTTCCCGCTTTGGGAAAGGGTCTGACATCCTGTGGCGAGACTCCACTTGTAGAGGGTTTGACCAATAGTGCCAGTTGTTCACTGCTAGTAGGCATAGTTACTTCTCCCTCTGCACTCGGAACACATGGTCGATCACTCACATATGAGCTCATGAAAAAAATAGAAAAAATGTTACATTGAAAAGGCCATATCCCAGTGCACCTGAATCCACTTAATATATTTGCAGGAGTGAATGAAATGGGAAAAGCAGTTCCAACAAATCATGGGATGTGGTAAATATTTACTGTCTCTCCCGGATGAGAGCTCATGAAATCGTCCACTACAACATTGTAGGCCGTTTTGAATGGCCCAAATACAGTCCTGTCCAGTGGTTGCTGCTTGTGACTGGTGTGTGGTGGCAATGTCAGTAGGGTGATGCCATTGTCCTTAGCGATTTGTAGGGTTCGAGGAGTGATGTGCGATTCATGGTTATCTAAAATAACCAAGACTGGACGGTCCTTGGAACATTCTGTGTGCTTCGTAAAATGATCCCAATACCGTTCAAATGTTTCCCCCGCCATCCATCCACTTGGATTTGCAGCAACACATGAACCAACTGGTGCACCATCCGTCATTCGATCATTCACTCTCTGCCTAGGAAACACAAAGAAGGGTGGAACTGCAGTTCCTACAGCACTAACTGCACAACAGAGTGTAACTAATGTCCCTCTTTCAGCACTGGTCATTTTTGAGACCTGCTTCTCTCCTCTTGCTGCAATCACTTTCCCTGATTTCTGAACTGTTGTTACACCAGTCTCGTCTAAGTTAAATATGGATTCAGGCGTAAATCCTGATTTCTCGTACACAGACCATACATTTTCATAAAATTCAGCAACAGTAGTCTGATTAAATGCTGTTGCTCTACCCAGACTTGTGCCTTGAGGACTTCTTAATGAAAGGCGTTTGTGGCGACGCATAAATCCCCTTGACCAATCATAACTAGCCTGTTTATTCTTCTGCCAGTTATTTGGAATCTTTATACCTCTTGCTATTGCATAGTCATATGAAAATCTCAGGAAGTCTTTTGGAGTTAGTCCATAATTTAATTTTGATGCGGCAATCAGGTAATTTTCTAAATCTGATTCTTCCTCCTTTGAAAATATCTGGCAGCTATTGTGGTCGGCTTCGAGCCCTGTTTCTTGACCTAATTGAACTTTAGAAACATACCTCCCTAATGTTTTTCTGTCTATGGAATACATTAGTGCAGCTGCTCGAACACTCACACCATCTTCTATGACCCGTTTCAATGCCGTATTCATGATTTCAGGTTCCACCCTCTTCCTGGGATTACCCTTAGGCTTCCAAATGAAAGGCAACCTAATAAAACATAAGAAATAATACAATGTAAATATTCATTTACAAATAAGTATGTGGGTCAAACCTCCCCATATTTTTGGGTCAAACCTCCCTAGGGAGCCATTTTTAAAATATAAAGACATTTGACGTTCGTAATGTTGGGTTAACCGAATTCCATGTATATAAATGTGAAGCTTATAACATGCATTATACAACAAATCACTCATTATTTAGAAACATTGGTACAGTACTCACCTAAACTCTTACAAATCAGACCACCAAAGAAAGAGCGGCAAGCTTCTAAACAAACATGGAGTAACTACTCTCTTCTGTTTTCATTCACTGCCTCCTAGATCCTAAAACTTACATCTAATGTTTAGGTCAAAAAGAGTCCAGTAGATGACATTGCCAAACATTGCGGGATTTTTAAAATAAGTCGGTGGGTCAAACCTCCCCACTTTCACCAAGCCTACGTTAATCTGCAATCACACTTGTCTGTAAGTGCTTGAACATGACATGCTAGGTGGCCGGTGACAGTCATTTATCTGTAAAATACTACCGGATGTCGCACTCCTCTCATTGGCCGCACGAAAAACTGAGTCCAGATAATCGGTTACATTCGCCTGGAGGGAGGGGAGAAGATCTGCTCTCCGTCAGCTGTTTGACAATATGTAATGTGAGAAAGGCGGGCATAATTTTATCGATTCGATTATTTATTTTAAATATATTAAAGTTATTTCATAACAGTTTCAGACTACACATTGCTGTTAATTAGTAAGCTGCGTGGACCTGAGAGGAATGTGCATCGCAGACTATGAGTAGTGGTGGTGACGAGTGATGCGGATTCTCGGTCCTTGCGTAGTAACAGGAGCAAATACATTAGTCGGTGACTCAGTCACTCATTCCCAACGCCACACTGGTTTCTGAAAAGACCCATGCTAGCAGTATTGGAATAGACGAGAATGTCAGGTAACACGGCGGGCTGTCGACAGGCTTCTCAATTCTCGCCTGCTCCTACCCTGCCTCTGCTCTTCATCCCGCAAGTTCACAGAGCTTAGACCCGAGCAGTATGAGCATTGGCGGATCCAGGCCTTGCGGGGCCCTGGGCGATATGATAAGGAGGGGCCCACAACAATAGGATATAATAAGAAAATCAAATCAAATGGAAAATAGTTTTGTAATTATAATAAAATAAAGAATAGTTACAATATTTTGAATACACAACTGTACATTTTTTAATAATATGAAAGAAACCTTTAAGTCCCCTTGAAGAAGATTAGTCAACTATGAAATATTATAATATTATTTTGCGACTTTTTTCCCGGCTGAAGTCTTCCATCATTTCACTGAAATCTAGCTTGCCACGGTGGGTGAGTGGTCAACGTGTCTGTCTACTAACCCTAAGCTTGCAGGTTCGCTCCTGGCCGTGGTAATTGATTTTTGAAAGGCGGCAAAATTACGACACCATGTCATACGATGTTGGCATGCCAAAGAACCCATTTGAATTCAGTAGGCCGTGATCATAATGGCAAAATTAATCTCGGGAGTGCCAACACAAAGTTCCTCATTTCTCTACTAGAAAGCACTATAGTGTTCAAGGAGCTTAGATATCTAACCACCTTGACTTTCATAATGCTTCAAGGAACAACGAAATTCGTCATGCAAACTACCCTTTGGGTGTCAAATAACAAAGCTTGCACCCGGCACTCGAGGCCATTCGATATTATTATTATTATCATTATTATACTGAAATCTAAATTTGCTAAACGGTCACGGGAGGTCATAGATGCACTGAAAAAAGTATATGATTAATAAATTAGTTTGAAAAGTTTGAAAACCATAATTAATTAAATTTAAAACAATCCAAGGTGCGGGGCCCTGGGCGGTCGCCCCCCTCGCCCTCCCCTAGATCCGCCCCTGAGTATGAGGACCTGAGAAGAAAATAAATATGATATTTATTTTAAAGGGCCTCGTTGTAAAGCCAAATTTCTCAAATGAATAGAGCGTAAAGAAAAGGGTTATGAATATAATTGCGAAAAGCTGCATTCTTGGCTGTCACCGCGGAGGCCCGGGTTCGATTCCCGCCTCTACCAAGAACATTTTAATTCTGGTCTGAGGGCTGGAGCGGGGAACACTCGACCTCGTGAGGCAAAATTTGATCGAGGTGGGTTGGAAGTAGTTTCCAGGCAAATGCCGGGATGGTACCCAAATTAAGGCCACGGCCGTTTCCTACCCAAATCCTACCTCTACTACATATACACACACCAGTACAGACATCACAGTGACACAGGTTATCGGACAAATTAACACACACCCAAGTACACAGGGATGCATGATCACGATGTCGCAAAGACCCTAAAACATTCAACAACAACATGAAACTGCTGCCCACACTACTTTGGCCGTGTACAGTAGCTTCTGTAAAATCTTTCTCTGTCAGTCATAAACATAATGCATTACTGCAATCAATGCCAGCAGTTTCTGGGTTGCAAGAAGGATATACCGTATTTTCATAGAACATTGCATTCACATGTATTAGGCTAACATATTTAATGTCAGAACTCCCTTGGTTAACTCATGTTTTCGTCTGACCCCAAAGCTATTTGTGTAAAGTTTCTGGGGGTTTAGAGTATGCCTTTTATCCTGCCTCTCATGCCCCCTTCTCTTTCCTGTTCAGATACCCTCATTCCCTAAGGACTGGACTCGGATCTGTGATATGATTTACATATTAAATACCGTACATTGTAGATTGTATGTGTTCAATATAATAACAAAAAGGAACAATATCTTTAGAAGAATAATTTTTGTTGCAACAAATTCACTTTATTAGAGTCAAACTTCAGAATGAAATTTAGTGATAAATTGAAGTTAAAGCTGAAATATTAAAATTTTGCCCAAATAATCCAGACAAAACACCATCTTAATAAGCAAATTATAGTCTCTATATAAGAGAAAGGCTTGATTCCATCCTTTAATGGAATGACCCTATGGACGATTTGTTTATTGTTGTATCCATAGGAGCAGATGACTTTGCTCTTCCGCCCCTTTAAAACAACCATAACTAACTGATGTATGTAGGCCACATAAATGATTGCAGGGTACATATATTTATACAGGCCTGCAGAAAAGGAAAGCATGGAAGTCGCTCATGTTTGCATACCTATGCCGGAAAGATTGAAAAGCAAAAGAGCTTAGAAGTTAATAGTCCAACCATCAGGCGAATTTTTCATACTATGCTGAAATCTACCATAATAGCCTACTTCCTTACATTAAAGCGCGTGGAAATTAATATTCCCTATAGGCCTCCTTTTCCTGTAGATTGTAGTCATTGCCGTGTATTTTGAAACAAAGGAATGTAGAATGACGGCTTGCACCAAATGTCTTCGTTTTCATTTATAACAGCTCGTGATAACAATTTCCCATCATAATTAAGGTGTTAATAAGCCTAAGTAAGCATCCTTTCAACGAGCGCGCCATGCAGCTTGAGCGATGTTCGCCCCTTCCACCAGGCAAATGTAATCACAAAGCAAGAGGCCTCACTCCAGCCGTGGTAGCGAGACATCCAGTAGTATTATAGAGATCAATGGGTCTACCAGACCCAGTCCGACCGTTCACGTTACGTTTTCCACCTGACCGCTCTAGGGTTAACCTTGTCCCTCCTATCTAGTGTGATTTCATCTAATTTAGGGGATATTGCAAAATAATAATTCCTTCCTCATACAGATTCATTTCATAGAGAAGCTGCCTTTTATATGTATATTATCCCACGTGGCAAGAGATTCTGCAGCCAAGTCGGATAAAACCACTCAGTGCGTTCTGAGCCATTTACTCACACTAAACAGCTATGAATGTGCCGTGAACAGTTGATTATTATTGCAACATACTTCGCCCTTAATGCCGCTTAAATACCACTTTAAGCTTTATCCCTTAATTCGCATCTTATTTGCCGGAAACTGCCACTTAAATCCTTATGTCCCAATCACCAAGCTGTTTTCTTTATTTTCCCTTAAGGAACAGTTATTTGGAACATACCGGGACCATACCGGCACCCGGAAAAATAGATACCGTACCGGTAAATTGATCATCAAACTAGAAGGTACCAGGCCGCCTCGTTGCGTAGTGGGAAACGATTTGGCTGTCGCCACGAAGGCCCTGGTTCGATTCCTGGCTCAGCCACAGGATATATAATTCTGGTCTGAGGAATAGTGAGGAGGAACTCAGCCATCCGTGGTTTCCCACTCCTACTCAATGCCAATGCTGGGGTAGAACCTGGCCGAAGGCCACGGCTGCTTCCTGCCCTAATCGTACCTCAATTACAAATACACAGACTAGTCCAGACTTCACAGAGTTGGAAACAATACTCACAAAAAAGGATTTTACATATAAAATACCGGTGCACTGATAAATTTTCGGAAAATACAAAATAGTATTTTAAAATAAAATTCAAAATACAAAATACTCTCTCCCATTCAGACTGTTCAAAATAACAATAATATATTACTATTAGAAATATTACTGTCATTATTGACCTGAATGGATACACGGGTTAACCTGTAAGGCCAATGGTTCAAATCCCACTTGTAGCCCCCTTGAGAAGATTCTCCTCACCTTGTCTCCCATCCCTCAAAATGGTGAATAATATGTAGGGATTATTGTAATTGAGGAGCTTGTTTTCATATCTGAATATGTCCATAATCATAACTTTTACAGTAATATATAGCTAGAAAGAGCAACATACTATCACCAAAAGTGCAACAAATTATAGATAGTACATACAAAGTTAATGATAAAAAGGAATGGATGTATTTAATTTGGAAGAAAATAGTGGTTGTATTTAGCTATGGAAATCAGGTTATTTCACATAATCACAAATATTTATCCTAATTCGTGATATTTATTTTGAACATAACATTAATAGGTACGATTAGAAATTAAATGCCTTAATTTAAAAAGAAGTATGCCTTTGGTTCAATACTTAATATATCAATTATTTACAGTATAATGACATAAATTAATTTTCTCACAGCGTTATCAATGGGAAATATTAACATTTGATCAAAAGATGTTTTACCTCTGATACAGCTGAGGCAGATATTACCGAATCAACTGTAAACTTTTTAAATTTTTTGGGGAGATATTGAGTTTTGAAAACAAGCTCCTCAATTATTCTATCGTATCACCCTCTTTGCGCACAGTGTATCTTCATTTTTCTGATCTATTCATCTCTTCTTCCTCTCTTCTTCCGAGATAATAGCTTTGGATTTTAGTGCAGACTTTCCTTGGAACATACAGTAATATTTCGAGTTTAGTGATTATTTTAGCTTTTCAATTGACCAGTGAATTTACTGTATTTTTCTCCGTTTCATTAAACCATGGGTGCACAACCCGCGGCCCTCAAAGTCAGTTTATTCGGCCCGAGGATAAATATTTGATAATGTTGAAAACGTGAATATATATACTGTATTGTGAATGATGAGCTTTTCCCATTAGTTCCCATTATGGAATTAATTGCTCTTCTGTGTAACAATGAGTTAAAAACAAAATTCTCTGAAGCATCTGTCTAGAATTTAACAAAAATTACTTACCTAAAGAAATGAAATTGCTCAAAGATCATGCCTTAAAATCTGAAACGTCGTTTGGAAGTCTCTACTTATGCGAGAAATCGTTTTCTTTGCTGAAACCAATATAGTCAAAATGTCGTTCCCGTTTAAGTGATACACTATTGGAGGGAAACTTGTGCATTGCCATCTCTAACAATGAACCTGATATTGACAGACTATTGAAAAATGAACAATGCCAAGCATCAGATTAGGAGCATTAGACTACTACTTGATTTGATGGTCAGTTTGACGATATATTGATTTTCATTTTTATATACTTTGATGTTAAGCATTCTGTTTTTTGTAAAAATAAATTTTTTACAACCTTGTGATAGTATTATTTTATTTTATATACCCCGAAACCTTTTCGGATTAGGAGTTAGTTGATTGTAAATCAGCAATTTCATAACTTAATAACGCAATTTGCCAATAAATACGTCAAAAATGGATTTAAACCATTTAGAGCACACAAAAATGTTACTGAAACACATGTTTTGTCTGCTGGTAGAATAGGTTAATCAGATAATAGTAACATTAACTTTAGCGGTAGGGTTTGGCAAGTGCCTATGTGGAAAGGTAACTTGCGGTCCGACACTTATTGTGTAAAAATAAACTTGGCCCCCACTTATAAAAAGGTTGTGCACCCCTGCATTAACCACGTGGGTTTTGTTTTGTGATTGCGCTTGGTTAATCTATAATAGTTCATTCTGAGAAGATGACCGTAAAGATTTATCCTCCCTTTTCGCATAGTATCCGGGAGTTATTATTAGTTATTATTACGTAATCCACTTTCCAAATTCAACACAGCGAGACTGGAACTGTATTGGGGTGATTGTGGCTGAGATTTAATCAATTTTGTCTTGTAATCATCAAATGTGATACGAGAGATCTTTTACGAATTATAGCAGTATGTGCTGTTTACTCTGGGTGTAACTCTTGACTGAACGCTATCATCTAAGAAAGGCTGCTGCCAAACCCAAGACACGGAACCCTTGTGCTACCACTTAGGGTCCAGCACCAATACTCTCTTCTATCGCTGAATGCTGTTTCTCAGTTTGATAAATAGTTTGTGGTTGTTGTTAATGATTCACTTAGGGACTTTGCGACATGTAGCCTCGTATATTTAGGTGTGTATTGATAACGTGTGTTATTGTGGTGGCTGTATTAGTGTGTATTGAAATATTTGGAGCTATTTTCCAGTGTTCACTATGTAATATATTATTAAGAGCTTTCAGTCGGTCAATCAAGTTTACAAATCCCCGCACTTTGTAATGAGGCTATTAAAAGGAAGAAGTACAACGGCTAAAGAATTAGGATATGTGTCACTTGCAAGACCTATTCTGTAATTCGCATGGGATCCATATCAAGTAAGGATCGTAAATGAGATAGAAATGAACCAAGGGAAGGCCGCTAGATTGGTGCTCAGTTACTTTAATTCCAGGAGCAAAGTCACCCGTATGTTAGAGAAACTAGAGGCTAAAAGAATGAAATCTAGGCTCTGCGCAATGTACCACCAGCATGGGGTAAACCTATCAAACGTATGGGAAAGCCCACCTTCGTAAGTAGGGGTGATAATTCTTTCAATGTAAGGGTTCAAACACAGCGTACAAATTATGGGAAATATTATTCGGTAAACCGTGTCAATGATAACTGGAACTCTTTACCTGCCACAATGTTGGGTGGGTGAGTGGTTATCGTGTCAGATTACTAACCCCAAGCTTGTAGTTTCGCACCTGGCCGTGGTAAGTGATTTTCGAAAGGCGGCTAAAATCACGATACGCATGTCATACGATTTTGGCATGTTAAAGAACCCATTTGAATTCAGTAGGCCGTGTTCATAATGGCAAAATTAATCTCGGGATTTTCCGCCAACACAAAGTTCCTCATTTCTCTACTAGAAAGCGCTATAGTGTCAAAGAGCTTAGATATCTAATCTCCTTGACTTTCATAGTGCTTCAAGGAACAGCAAAATTCGACATGCAAGCTGCCCTCTGGATGTCAAATAACAAAGCTTGCACCCGGCATCCGAGGCCACACGATATTATTTATTATTTATTCCTGCCCAAACTTATAGGTGTGAGAAAATATTGACGATTTTTGTGTTAATACTCTTGTTTAATTGTTTTGTATACCGGTAAGCGTTTACGTATTATGTATACGCAAATTGGTCAGAGGGGGTTACACCTTCAGTTGTAAATATATGAATTAATATATGGAGGAGAAATAAGGTGTTGGAATGGGTCACAGTTGCTGTGGGAGACGCACTCACGAGCAATAATGTTACAGTAGGAGCCGATGTGAACATTTCCTTAGCAAAGTGGACATTCCTTCCCTCTCGCTCCCGCTGCAGCACATGGACTCTTTCCGTGCGCATGGCGCGTAATAATTGCTGTATAAACGAATCCTGATGAGCTGACGTAATTAAAAACGAACTCTCTTAGCAGAGCAAGAAATTGGTCTAATTTTCTTCATTATAACATGATTTGTTTAAGGTGACGAATGCCATAGACGATGAGTAAGAAGACGAAATTACGTGATGCTTCAATCCCATTAAGCAGGTAATTGTTTATCAGTCAGCCGTAGTTCATCTTTTCTTGGGTAAAATTAAAAGTCAGTAGGACAAAGTGGCAGCTTATAGCTGAGATATCCTTGAAGGGTTACGACACGTAGCTTCGAAATTCAGAAGGTAATCATGACCTGCTGACAGTGCAAAGACCAAGGTACACCGAAACTCCTTTACGTTGCTTGGAATAACTTACATATATGAGACATTCATCAACTTACGAGCAATACTGAAACTGAAGTTGGGCAAATCTTCTTTACTATTAACTGTGCATGTCAATTTCTTGAGGATTAGAATTACATTCTTAATTATATAAATGTAGGCTACATTTTAACTAAAGAATTCAACACTGAACGCATACGAACCGTCTTCTCTTGTGTCGCTAGTTGACCTCTTGCTGGAGACGCAAACCGAGTCAACGCTGTACGTCAATATGGTAGACGTATATGCAAATATTTACCACCTCTTCCACTTGGCACTCAAGATTGTCATCCCTCAACTTAAGATAAACCGTAGCCTACTTTTAAAATCATTGTTTTTACCTCATTACTTGTATTACCTTTATTAAAGCAACCAAGAACGCAGTCCTATTCATCACCCAGAACAAATACTAGGTTCTGAATATGATGGTAAGTGTCTAGCATACGTTGGGTGTTCCAGTAGATGTCATAGCCACATTATGTCAACAAAGGACCAGGGCCAAACCTGGGTACTTCGATCACAAGCCACTTTGTATCTTTAATAATGTACTTTAATGAGACATCCGCATGCATCCTCTGCAAATATTAGCATCGATAGGGTAATTATGGACAATTGGTAGAGGTAACTAAACTAAAGCTGATCCAGCATACTTACAAAGACTGTGCAGAATTCTTCGGCAATTAATATTGTACATTTAGCAGGAATACATTACAATAAGGGAAGAATTGTGCACAGTGAAGGTACTGCAGCCTATATGATATATATGACATTTGATTACCTTAGGCTACTCTAATTAGAAAGAATTCAGACGAAATTAATAAATGTAAAACCAAAATATTGGAATGTAGCCGAAACAAATCAGAAACCACTAATGACACTAATTGGCAGGTGAAAAGCCAAAGGAAGTAAGGGAATTCTGTAACTTAGCTGGCAAAATAACCAGTGATGGACGGAGCGAAGAGGATATAAAAAGTTGGTTGGCTCAGGTGAGGAAAGGATTTCTACAGAAAAAGGAATCTGTTGACATTGAATTTAGATTTAGGAATTAGGAGGTCATTTTTGAAAGCCTATGTCTGGAGCGTGGCACTATATGGATGTGAAACTTGGACTATTGGTGCAGCAGAAAGGAGGAGAATTGAAGAGTTTTAAATGTGGTGTTACAGGAGAATGATAAAGATCAGATGGGTAGATAGGGTATCAAATGAAGAGGTATTAAGACGAGAGGGAGAGGACAGATGTTTCTGGCAACTGCTAATGAAGAGAAGAGATAAGTTGGTAGGACACACATTAAGACACCCAGGATAAGCAAGCTTAGTTATGGAAGGAAGGTTCGAGGACAAGGACTGTAGGGGTAGACCAAGGTTAGAATATGTTAAACAGATTGCCTTGGATGTAAGGTGTAGTAGCTATGTAGAGATGAAACGATTAGCACAGGACAGCGAGGCATGGAGAGCTACGGAACTGAAGGCCTACATCAAACCAGACTGAAGACTCAAACACACAGGTTGGGCCTACCCTATTAAGTGTGCAAGACAATATCAGAGCTATATTCGGAATTTATACGAAAAACAAGTAAATAAAAGTTATTCCGTAAATTGTTAAGCCTATTACAGCATAATTACTGTACACCGTGCCGACCGAAACTATGAGCAAGATTTACACCTTAGCTACCGTATTAATAGGGTAAGTTGCCGGTACCTGCCCTACATTCCTATGTTTAGCGCGAACGTCGCTTTCGCCATTTCTAATAAAACCGCTTGTCACTTCAATTTAGTAATGGATTCAACATAATTATAGCTTAAATTCCTAAGAATGGAGAATACTGCAACAGTTGCTGAAAACCGGGCCTAAGCAGTAATCAATAGGTAGCGGTTCATAAGAGTTTCAACCCCCCTGATTGTTGTAGTGCATTAATTTTGGAAACATTAAGGCAAGTTATGCTCACGAATTGAATAATGTGATGTTGGGGCTGAAAATCGTATTTTATTTGTGTTCCAATTGTTTCCATAATCTTGTAATTTTCCTTTCTCCGTGCCTATTTACTTATAGGTGGGTCGTGTATTGTATTGTTTTACGGGTGCGTTTCTAGCGATATCGTGACTGACGTGCCTCTCGGTGAAATATTAAAATCGGAAATATTTTGAAAATATAGTTAAATGACAGGAACTGTAGAGATTTTAAATCTTTCTCAGGCTAGGAATAAGACAATAGTTATTACTTCCGGTGGAACTGCTGAAACTTGTCCGTCGTCAGTGGAGGCTAGATTAATTAACAATATTTATTTTTTCAAGATACGGAGGTAACAGAGTTCTGTAACTACGAACTTCTTCGCGCCAACAATAACAAGTGTGTAATGATCAATACATCGTTTTAGTCTCACTATTCCAATAGTGGTTCAATGAGGATGGTACGTTGATTTTGATTTGAAGTGGGTTTCATGTAACCCGACATGGAAGTATGTCTTCAAATCCCACCAAGTAGGCCTATTGTCTTGTTGGTTTCAGCAACTCGCTGTTTCCAGATCATCCCAATTTCTAAATACTGGTGTAAAACGTAGAGTTAACCTTCACGTCGCCTAATTTAACGAGGTGATAGGTTTGTATTGTACTTTAGCGTCAAACAATTATATTTACTCAGCCTGTGATTAAAGTTTTTGGACAATGATATAAAGAAAAAACGGATGTAATTCCGCATTTTATCGCTATGTTAGACATAGGGATTTTACTCGATATTATATCTTAACCCATATCTTATCAAGCCTAGCGTCAATGTCGAATAAGTAATAGGCTGCTTTAAACCTCTCCTTCGCACTCTGCACCTAGATGGTTATTTTCACACCACCAGAATTAATTTCCATTCATAGAACTGAAATTAACCTCATTTGACTTTTTGTATAGCCAATATAGGTAATTATCAGAAGGATTTGGCGTACCGGTGTAAGTACGGCCTGAATAGTTCATAATGCGCACTTTTTGTGTGTTCTAGTTTCCTGGATATCATGGAGGGACAACCAATAATCAAGCGTGAGCCAGATGACTTCCCTAACATTGTAAGTTGTGTTTTAATGCGCATATGGTGTAACCTTACAATTTTAGTACCGGTAGTCTAATATTTATGACAAACAGGACTTGCTGATATAATACTTGCAACCAAAAAGGTAGCCAACCAAGAAATGTTAACTTTCACCTTTATGTTACATGTAGGCTGGTACTGTATACATTACCTTGTGTAGCACTTTTTAGGACCTGTTGTATGATCTTGAAAGCAAGGCTGTTAAATTGGAACATTTAATACCGGTTATCATAGGTTCTTAATTTCTTCTAGAAAAATATGAATGATTTTCCCATTAAATGTTATTGTTGGTCCAACTCATGACGGCCTCACCTGCTAGCTGTAGCTGTCAGTGTGGTGAAAGCTCCCCCTTATTCTTGATGACATCTTCCGAAGTAGCAGATATACTGTTTGATGGTGAGGATTCCTCAGTCTTTCTTGGAGTGTTAAATGTGGGAGAAAGAGGGATGAGGTTCGATTTAGCCTGGTACTATTTCACCGAGCTAAAACTTCTCAGAGATGGTCAATGACAGTAAGGTGGAATTGTGCCTTTCTTAGACCGCGGGTGGTTATATCATTTAGAAAAGTTCTGCAGACAGTTATTCATATTCAGTTCTGCATGTTCTATTACAGAACTTAAATATGTTGATATAGTCAAGGGGTCAAGTGTTATATCCTAGCCTATTTCAGAATTAGTCTGAAATTTTGTCTTTAGAAATAGGTAAAACTGTACTTATGAAGGGAGCTCATTTCATTTTTCATTCCCTTTAAATTTCTCATTATCTTGAGTGTTTGTGAGATCAATATTGCTGCACACGAAATTTATCAATGTTGCTTGCCGCCTATTCATGATACAAATTAAGGTTTATTGGTAGGTCTAACTCCACCCGCGCTCAACTCTTGTGACAATCTGTTAAGGCCTTCATTTTTTTAGTGAGTGTGTATGAACTGAAATGGTTTCTGATATCATCTCCACATTCTGATTATGTCTTTGCCGTGGCTTTGTTGACATAACAAAACTATTAGGTTGAAAGAATTTCAATATGTAATTATTTTTCAGTGCAGTCTTACTAGTTATGTATATTATGCTATTTCACTTCTGCAAAGGAACATATTTGTGAAACAAGTCATTTCTCCGCAGGACGATACGGATGATGTCAGGGATATTAAGTTTGAAGAATGTTTGATGCCTGGGATCGATCCATGCGTCAAATTAGAAACACCATGTTCAGATCCGACAGAGGTACGACATGACATCTCCTTATCAACTAGTAGCATTTCGGGATAAGAGTTGCAATTACACAAAGGAATTGATGTTACAAGGATTGAAAATCTATTCTGTCAAGAGAACAATATTTTCCTTTACAAAGTGCGTGTGAGAAGAATAACTGTATAGCGGTCAACATAGGAGATTGGGCATCCCATTATTCTAAATTTAGCTGAGGCGATTTATGGCTAATGCACCAATACAGTTTCCGTCCTTTCACTTCAATTTCGTCAAGGCCAAGGCTATAATGGTCAGATAACTCACGAGTTTCGAGTTTGGTGCGATCAGTGCAGCTTAGATATTTCGAGTGGAGTATGAAATGAATATAATGAGTGTATTGTCTCGCTAGATTTATTCTTGTAAGTTATGCCTTCATCTTGATAAAACCTTCACCTGCTAGCTGTAGCTGATAGTGTGGTGTTAGGTCACCCTTCATCTTGATGACACCCTCACCTGCTAGCTGTAGCAGATAGTGTGGTGTTAGCTCACCCTTCATCTTGATGAAACCTTCACCTGCTAGCTGTGGCTGACAGTGTGGTATTAGTACACCCTTCACCTTGATAACATTGTCACCTGCTAGCTGTAGCTGATAGTGTGGTGTTAGCTCACCCTTCTTCTTGAAGACACCTTCACCAACTAGCTGTAGCTGACAGTGTGGAGTTAACTCACCCTTCATCTTGATGACACCCTCACCAGATAGCTGCAGCTGACAGTATGGTGTTAGCTCACACCTTCATCTTGATGAAACCTTCACCAGCTAGCTGTGGCTGACAGTGTGGTGTTAGCTCACCCTTCATCTTGATGATACCCTCACCTGCTAGCAGTGGCTGACAGTGTGGTGTTAGCTCAACCCTTCATCTTGATGACACCCTCACCTGCTAGCTGTAGCTGACAGTATGGTGTTTGCTCACCCCTTCATCTTGATGACACCCTCACCTGCTAGCTGTAGCTGACAGTATGGTGATAGCCCACCCCTTCATCTTGATGATTCCTTCATCTTGATGACACCCTCACCTGCTAGCTGTGGCTGACAGTGTGGTGTTAGCTTACCCTTCATCTTGATGGACACCTTCACCTGCTAGCTGCAGCTGACAGTGTGGTGTTAGCTCACCCTTCATCTTGATGACACCCTCACCTGCTAGCTGTAGCTGATAGTGTGGTGTTAGCTCACCCTTCATCTTGCTGACACCCTCACATGCTTGCTGTAGCTGACAGTATGGTGTTAGCTCACTCTTCACCTTGATGACACCCTCACCTGCTAGCTGTAGCTGACAGTATGGTGTTAGCTCACTCTTCACCTTGATGACACCCTCACCTGCTAGCTGTAGCTGACAGTATGGTGTTAGCTCACCCTTTCTGTTGATGACACCTTCACCTGCTAGCTGTAGCTGACAGTATGGTGTTAGCTCACCCCTTCAACTTGATGACACCCTCACCTGCTAGCTGCAGCTGCAGCTGACAGTGTGGTGTTAGCTCACCCTTCCCCTTGATGACACCCTCACCTGCTAGCTGTAGCTGATAGTGAGGTGTTAGCTCACCCTTCCTCTTGATGACACCCTCACCTGCTATCTGTAGCTGACAGTGTGGCGTTAGCTCACTCTTCATCTTGATTACACCCTCACCTGCTAGCTGTAGCTGACAGTGTGGTGTTATCTCACCCCTTCATCTTGATGACACCTTCACCTGCTAGCTGCAGCTGACAGTGTAGTGTTAGCTCACCCTTCCTCTTGATGACACCATCACCTACTAGTTGCAGCTGACAGTGTGGTGTTAGCTCACCCTTCCCCTTGATGACACCCTCACCTGCTAGCTGTAGCTGATAGTGAGGTGTTAGCTCACCCTTCCTCTTGATGACACCCTCTCCTGCTATCTGTAGCTGACAGTGTGGCGTTAGCTCACTCTTCATCTTGATTACACCCTCACCTGCTAGCTGTAGCTGACAGTGTGGTGTTATCTCACCCCTTCATCTTGATGACAACTTCACCTGCTAGCTGCAGCTGACAGTGTAGTGTTAGCTCACCCTTCCTCTTGATGACACCATCACCTGCTAGCTGCAGCTGACAGTGTGGTGTTAGCTCACCCTTCCCCTTGATAACACCCTCACCTGCTAGCTGTAGCTGATAGTGAGGTGTTAGCTCACCCTTCCTCTTAATGACACCCTCACCTGCTAGCTGTAGCTGACAGTGTGGCGTTAGCTCACTCTTCATCTTGATTACACCCTCACCTGCTAGCTGTAGCTGACAGTGTGGTGTTATCTCACCCCTTCATCTTGATGACACCCTCACCTGCTAGCTGTAGCTGATAGTGTGGTGTTAGCTCACCCTTCCTCTTGATGACACCTTCACCTGCTAGCTGCAGCTGACAGTGTAGTGTTAGCTCACCCTTCCTCTTGATGACACCTTCACCTGCTAGCTGCAGCTGTCAGTGTAGTGTTAGCTCACCCTTCCTCTTTATGACACCCTCTCTTGCTAGCTCTAGCTGACAGTGTGGTGTTAGCTCACCCTTCATATTGATGACACCCTCATCTGCTAGCTGTGGCTGACAGTGTGGTGTCAGCTCACCCTCCCTCTTGATGACACCTTCACCTGCTAGCTGTAGCTGCCATTGTGGTGTTAGCTTACCCTTCATCTTCATGACACCCTCACCTGCTAGCTGTAGCTGACAGTCTGGTGTTAGCTCACCCTTCATCGTGATGACACCCTCACCTGCTAGCTGTAGCTGACTGGTGTTAGTTCACCCTTGATCTTGATGAAAGCCTCACCTGCTTGCTGTAGCTGACGGTATGTTGTTAGCTCACCCTTCATCTTGATGACACCCTCACCTGCTAGCTATAGCTGACAGTATGGTGTTAGCTCACCCTTCATCTTGATAACAGCTTTCAATGTACCAGACATAATGTTTTATGGTGAGGATTTCTCGGTCATTGTTGGAGCGTTAAACGTGCGAGAAAGAGGGACGTGCTTCTCTTTAGCCTGGCATGAATTCACTGAGCTAAGAATACTCAGAGATGTTTTATGACAGTGGATTTGGGTCGATTTAGGCGGCGCTCGGATATGCCATTTCTAAATGTTGTGCAGACAGTTATTCATATTAAGTTCTACATGTTCTAATAGATTGCTTAACCATCTTGATGTAGTCAAGTATTACGTCCTATTTCTGAATTAGTCTGAAATTGATTCTAAATACTTTACACTTTCCTTACGATGAGAACTCAATTTTGTTTTGTTCCCTTTAAATTTGTCCCTATCTTGAGTATTCGTCAGATCAATACATCTGTACATAAAAATTGTCAACATTGCTCGTCTCTTATTCAAGAAATTAACAATCTGTTAGACCTTCCTTTGGCGAGTTTGTACGAACAGAATTGTTTTCAGAAGTAATCTGCACTTAAATGTATGTTTTGGGCATAGCTTTGTTGATGTAAGAGAACTATGAGGTTGAATTAATTTCAATATGTTATTGAATTTCAGTGCTGTTTTACAAGTTATGTATAAGGTACTATTTCACTTCTGCAAAGGAACATATTTGTAATACACGGCATTTCTCTTCCGGAGGATGCGTATGATACCAGGGATATTACTTTAGAAGAATGCCTGATGCCGGGGATCGATCAATCCATCCAAACAGAAACACCATTTTCAGATACGGAAGAGGTAGGATATGATATATCCTTATCACCTAATAGCATTTCAGGATTAAGAGTTGCATTTTCACAACAGAATTCATGAAAATCGGAAGTGTTAGGTTGTTCGGTGTTGTGTAGTACACAAAGCAAAAGCTATTTTAATGAGAGGATGGAGAAATGAAATATGTGGCCGATGCAGTACTTCAACCCGCAACCGCCTACTTACTCTCATCCTGAGCTAATGGGGTTTGCACCACAACACTCATTGGAAAAATGTATATTATGTTAACTTGCCTATGATTGGCCCAATCACTTTGATTTAGTTGCCCACATGGGAATTGGGGTACTCACATACCTATTGATTCCAGAGAGTCCCTCGTTGAACGCATTTTAAGTGAGATGTGAATACATCATAAAAACATCTGTAGTAGACCTTTTTGTAAGTACTTCAATATCTTCCTGTGCCTGTATCTTCATTGCGAACTATGTGTTCCCGGACACCAGTAGACATTATCATGATTGTGGTAACTAGCTTTATGTGGCTGCAATATTGCTCCAATAGAGGCATTTTATTGGCTTACTTTATAGATTTAATTGCATTGTTGTGTGAAAAATGTCTTGTATAATATTACAAAGATAGGAATGTGTGAATGTTTTATATCTTTTTCCTCCAAATATGTACTGGTACAAGAATTGGGAATCTGGTGGCTTGTTACACAATGTTACGTGGACTTGTCAAATCCAATGACCTGTTATGGCTATATATCTAATAACTTAGTTTGAAATATAATTGTTCATTTGTCCTGAATCCTTCAAGCTATTACACCCTTTGAGGCACTGATCTCAGTACATCCTCCTGCTCTATGATTCACTGGGTCTTAGACATTTACATTTATCCTTATTATGTTCATAGCAGCAGTAGTGTGTGATGTACAGTATAAAAGACGGTCAGTGAATATACATTCCCTTCACGTGAGCTGTGCTGTGCAATTATATTGCTTGTGATTTGCACAAAAGTTAAAGGTGAAAACAAAGGTATAAATTATTCCATCTTAACTCTAGGATATACATGAAGAAATCCAGGTTGATTGCGGTGATGCAAGTGGAAGTCATTTAAATGAGTAAGTGAACAACATGTTATTTCACTTTTATGTGTGCATAACTGTAAGTTTTGGATACAAATAAGTTCTATTTGCAATGCCATATATGTCTCCTTTTATATGTGTCTCAGCATTGAAGTAGATATTCTTCTACTTTTGAATAACCCATTTAGAGAGTACGATGAATCAACGTGGCTATTGTCCATTGTATTCAATTTCCTTTGTTTCCAAATTTCTTTCATCCTTCTAGAGTGACGATCTTTCTCCTCTTGAGTCCACTTTCTGCTAGTTGTTTGTTTCTTCCTTTCTTGAAATTCTGCCTTTTGAATTGATATTATTATTATTATTAACTTTCTGTTTAGCAGGCCATGTGTAACCCATTCTCATTCAGCGTTTCCACTGAATTGAAGTAAAGAAAAGTGTGAAAGTCTCTTGATAGGAGCTATTTCTATTGTATGGGAAACACTTCTATTTGCTTGTTAGAAATTCACACGCTAAAGTGATAAGAACAATGATGAGT
Organism: Meconema thalassinum; assembly: GCA_946902985.2. Classification (NCBI taxonomy): domain Eukaryota; kingdom Metazoa; phylum Arthropoda; class Insecta; order Orthoptera; family Tettigoniidae; genus Meconema; species Meconema thalassinum. The sequence goes on from OX336395.1 coordinate 244,451,909, forward strand.
TTTGTAAGGAACAGACCCTGCTTTAAACCACCCCTGAGTGTTCTGTTTCTGTAGACCCTTATGACTCTTTGTAACCAAAAAATTGTGAGCATTAATAATTTCCCCCTCACCCGGTGCTGCTACAAGTAAAATCCAATTGATGAATACTTCAACTTATCTTATACTCTATGACTTAAGTAACTTGCCAGGTAACAACACATCCCATATAATGGTGATGGGGTGTTGTAGGCTAACTGTATACAGCTTATGATTACAAGATAACTCTATCTGCAAAGTATCTGAAAATACTTATTGATAAGGTGTGGGTTTGTAAGCAGAATACAATGCACCTGATTCAAAACCTAACAGAGTGTTGCCCCTTCCTTGTGTTACAGTGGTGTGTGTGTGGTACTGTGCTCTTTTAGAGAAGTACACATTGAGTAGACAGGTCTTGTAGAGAGGCTCACATTAGGTAGGCAGGTCTTTTAGAGAGGTAAACATTGGGCAGACAGGTCTTGTAGAGAGGTACACATTGGGTAGACAGGTTCTGTAAAGAACTACACATTGGGCAGACCAATACTGTAAAGAGTTTACATTTGGTAGACAGTTCTTCTTGAGAGGTACACTTTGGGTAGTCCGGTCTTTTAGAGTACACATTGGGTAGACAGTTGTTGTAGAGAATTACACATTGGGTAGCTCATGTAGAGAGATGCACATTGCGTAGACAGATCTTGCAGAGAGGCGTACATTGGGCAGGCAGGTCTTGTAGAAAAGAACACATTAGATCGTCATGTCATGTAGAGAAGTACACATCGGGTAGACAGGTCTTGTTGAGAAGTTGTTCGGATAAGGTAATTAGTAAAGTGGCGGGGTGTGAGGTGGAAAGAGAAGGGGCGTAAGAGGAAGGGTTGTAACAAAGTTATGCAACATCAATGATGAGATAAAAGAGACTTTAAATAAAATCAACTAGTTCCGTAAAGAACTATACAGCCTATTTTTGTATATCCTACTCATATTAATTACCTCTATCAACATATAACATTTCAGTTTGTTTGTTGTAATAGATTCGTAGATATCGAGATATTGAGAATCGTCAAAATATTTCAGATGATCGCCATGTTGGATTTTAATTTATGTACTATTACATGAAGATTATTGTGTACGTGTGATATTAAAAACTTCAATCGCATGATTGGGCCACAAGAAGTAATAAAAACGAGATTTTAGAATTTCGCACAGCTGCCATCTTGTGGTTATGAAAACAATTGAAATAAATTAGATGCCAGTGGATTAACATTTGTATACGCCTTTAACCTACAAAGTTTCATTGCACTCGGATGGTTAAATCGTGAGAAACGTCCATTTAAATATTTATACTTTGTGCTCACCAGGTTACTGAAAGTCCAATAGGTGAACTTATGTTCATAGCCTCTATGAACATTTAAAAAAAAATCAGTTTGATTGCTGAAAAAGATTCGTAGATATTGAGAACCATCTAAATATTTCGAATGGGTGCCATGTTGTATTGTATGTTATGTATAGGCCGTCGAGGTATGTGCCGATAAAGGCAAATTATTGCGTTGCTTCATTATTCAAACTTTCACTTTGATCGCATGATTATGACACAGGAAATAAAAACTTAATTTTAAAATTTCGCACAGCCGCCATCTTAAGGTTATGTAAACAATTGAACTAAATTAGATGTCAGTGCATTGCACTATCTGTAATCATTCTCTGTACCAGTTTTCACTGCGCTCAGTTAGTTAAATCGCGAGAAAAGTCTATTAAAATGTTTCTAATTCGTTTGGCTGCCATGTTCGTTTTGTATTTTACAGGTTTTTGAAAGTTACATAGATAAACCTGTAGCAGTGCCTTTTTATCACCGTACAACATTTCAGGTTGATATCTGTAATAGTTTCGGAGATGTAGAATACCAGTGAAATATTTCGCACAGCCGCCATTTTGAAGTTATGCAAACAATTGAACTAAATTAGACGCCTGTGCATTACAATGAGTATAAACATTTGCTGTACCAAGTTTCATTACGTTTGGATGGTTAAATCGCGAGAAAAGTCTATTTAAAAGTCTCAAATTCGCCTTGCCGCCATAATGATTTTGAAATAACCAGATTTTTGAAAGTCTCATTGGTGAACTTCTCGTAGTGCCCTTTATCAATGTAAAAAAAATTCAGGTTGATATCGGTGATAGTTTCGAAGATATAGAATGCTGGTGAAATATTTCGCACAGCCGCCATATTTGATTTGTGAGGGCACGGTCGGGGTCGGCCAAAATAGTTCAATGACTTCACCGAGTTTCATTAAAATCGCTCCAGCCGTTTGGAAGTTATTAGGGGGCACACATACACAACACAGACACACATACACACATACGCAAACACACACACACGGACAAAAGGTGTTCTCATCAGCCTATTTTTAGCCTACTTTTCACATTTTGCAAAAATAAGGAAAAAGTAGACATGAGATCGGGCAAATGTGTGTCTGTCTGTCTGTCTGCCTGTCCTTCTCTCTGTCTGTCTGTCCTTCTGCCTGTCTGTCTGTCTGGCTCTGTGTGTGTCCCCCCCTATCAACTCCTAAACGGCTGCAGCAATCGAAACAAAATTTGGTTGGAGAAAAGACCTATACCTGAATATTTCACGGCCATATTTGAAAATTATGTCAGTGCTACCAACTGCTGAAAAATGGCAATTGAAATTTGAGCTCCATGTTGGATATCTTGGAAGGTATGAATGGGAGCTATTTCAAAATTGGCACACGTATAGATAATAATATTGCAGTTTAATTTCCAGGAGGCCATACATGGCAGTGATGCCAAAATGATTATAAGCCTGCTGATACGTCCAAACTTTAAATGCATATAACTTCTAAACTATCAATTGGATTTCAACCAAATTTCGTATGTGCTATATGTGCATAACCAGATATGACTGAGCGTATTCTTAAGAGCCACCTGGGCTGCCAACTGTTAATAAATGCTCTCAATTTTTATATCCAAATACCCATATATCAGAAAGTATGCAAGCCGACAGCTTTAAACTATGCACATGTATAGTACCTGACATTCTATATTAATTTGGAGTAACTTATATACGTCAGTGCTACCAACATGATTCTAAGCCTGCTGAGAGGTCCAACTTTAAATACATGTAACTTCTATACTATCATTTGGATTTCAACCAAATTTCGTGTGTGCTATGTGTACCATAACAAATATGACTGTGCCGATTCTTAAGAGTAACCAGGGCCGCCAACTGTTAATAAATACTGTCTCTTTTTTGTTACCCTAATATCAATATATCAGAAACTATGCAAGCCAATAGCTCTAAACTTTGCACTCGTATAGTATCTAGCATTCTAGATTAATTTGGAGTAACTAATATAGGGCTATGCCAGTGCTGCCAACATGATTCTAAGCCTGCTGATAGGTCCAATTAAAAAATGCTGTAACTTCTATACTAACTAATGGATTTCATTCAAAATTGACACAACAATAGATCATATTATTTCAGATTATTTCTGATTATTTCCGACCAATACATGTATGTCATTGTTGCCAACATGATTTTACGCGCGCTGTTAGATCCAATGTTGAACTGCATGTAACGTCCATGCTATCCATTGGACTTCACCCAAATTTTGTATTCTGTACCTTAAGAGATGGAACTAAGAATATATTCAGTCACCAGGGCTGCCAACTGTAGTTCTCTATTGGGCTACATTATTCCAGGTATACAGTATTCCAAACTAAATATTACCAACTTAATTTCGTCATTATTCTAGATAGATCCATATAGATTAATCATTGGCATGAATCTTTAATTTTAAGAAAAGTAGGCTCATTAGTTTGTCACGGAACTTCTTGTTTTTTTTTCATAAAATGAAAATTGGCTTATAAAATACATAAAATTACATTGAAATGAACTCATGCAAGAAAACAAGAATCATTTAAAGTTTACTTTAACAGTAGGCTTAACAAAATCATGATGTAGGTCTTTCGCGACACACAAAGCGTAATATAGATTAAGGAATTGTTAAAATTCAAGTAACCGTATCACATATACTCAAGGAAGGCACTAAGCACCGAATTTACTGACGGGAAACCAGGCACCGGTCCAGTAATCTCGTGGATATGTTCAAACAAAGGACTCAACTGTGACCCATCAAACCATATAGATTGCCTTGCACTATGGCATCTGTGTTTGTGGCACGTTGTTTGAACGAGGACTCAAAAGTCGCTAAAATAAGTCAAGGATAACACAGCATTACTTTCAATTCTTAGAGTTTCAAAAATTAAATGTAGAATCGTAATGGGTTACGACTACAAACGAAACACAATATGACATGGCATAGAAATGGGATGCTGGTTTAAAGATAAAGTTCAGAAACACATAAAACCACGCAAGAAAGGTAAAAGGAGAAGTAAAAATATAGAAGTGAAATAGATACATGTTAGTTTTTTAAAATGAATTGAGTTGTACTTACGGTGGTTCCTGTGAAATGTGTGAGTCAGCTGACCGAGACACATCTGTCTCACTTGACAATTCGTTAGGTAAGAACGAGCTAAGACGCGAGCCAAAAGCTTCGCTTATCTTAAATGCGGAGCATAGGAGGACGAGTAAACAACACGATTCATCCCCCCCTTAAATATTGGCCGAGCCAATAATGAAACAGATTATATAGAATATTACACCACGGTAAGTGATAAACAAGAAATGTTGCAAAACATTGCAGCACATGAGCACAGATTTGTACATGTTAAAGAATGCACAGCAACAAGCGTGCTTACAAATACATTAAGACGTAGTATCAAAATACGTATAAGCATTTCAGATACATTGTGCAGGGTGCCGCATTATATTATATAATGGAAACGGTTCAAAATTCCTCAACTTCTTGTCAAAAATTTCTCTATTCGCAGAAAGAAAAAGTTCTTCAGGGGAGAACAAAGGAATCTTGGCCCATGAATATTACAAAACAAAAGGTAACATGATGTATAAAAATCAATTTCAAACAAATAGAGAGTTAGTGTGAATCGTAAGATAAAAGTGGATCCAAACTTTTATTCTACAAAACACATTGCTGTTATGAACCAAATATATATATAAATTAATTGCAGAACGTGCTTCACCCATAACGATTTTTTTTTTATAAATTTGGAATATTTAGAGGTTAGATAATGCGTAGAATTTCTAAGTTTCATGATGGTGACGGGATGATAGCTTGACGTTATCCATTCTATGACTAGAAAAGAAAGAAAGAAAGAAAGAAAGTTACTTTGTAGTTACAATTATTACAGAAACATTATTAAAGGGACACTCAATATAGAGAACTGAAAGTAGCGTCTGGCAGACCTGTTGTGCTTTTCAAGTGAAAGTACATTCTTCCCTCACAGCTGAAAAGGGAGGTGGGAGGAGGCAGTCATAAAGTAAGTAAGGGTTTTCAGACCATTGAAAGGAAAAGTGAACCGTTAATGGGACCAAGAAAGCACCTTCATCTGGCTCGCAGGTACACGAAAGCTACAAAATTTTCCTTCACCACACAAAACATAAAAGAAAAAATATATAATACAATACTATTTGCCATCAAGAAAAATAAAACACGAAGAAATAAAAAACACCCAAAGTTGATAAAACATAAAAATATATGGGTGGTGGGGAACAGTAATAATATAAATTATCACCTAAATCATTATTTACAAAATAATTTGAAAACTCATAATCTCATAAAATCATTCAACAAATGTGAAAATGAAAACAACAAGTAGTTCCGTGAAGAACTATACCGCCTATTTTCATATATCTTACTCATGTTAATTGCCTTTATCAAAATACAAAATTTCAGTTTGATTGCTGTTATAGATTCGTAAATATTAAGAACCGACTAAATATTGCGGATGGGCCATCTTAAGGTTAGGTAAACAATTGAACTAAATTAGATACCAGTGCATTACAATGTGTATAAACATTTCCTGTACCAAGTTTCATTGCGTTTGGATCATTAAATCGCGAGAAAGGTCTTTTTAAAATTTTCAAGTTCGCTTGACCGCCATATTCGTTTTGTAGTTAACCGGCTTTTGAAAGTTTTATAGATGAACTTCCAGTAGTGCCCTTTATCTCCGTACAAAATTTCTGGGTGATACCGCCAATAGTTTCAAAGATATAGAATGCCAGTTAAATATTTCGCACAGCCGCCATCTTGTAGGTATGTAAACAATTGAACGAAGTTAGATGTCGGTGAAATACAATGTGTATAAACATATACTGTACCAAGTTTTATTGCATTTGGTTAGTTAAATCGCGAGAAACTTCTATTTAAAAGTCGCAACTTCGCTTGGCCGCCATGTTGGTTTTGTAGTTACCTGTTTTTCAAACGTCACATAGGTGAACTTCTAGTAGTACCGTTTATCACCGTAAAAGAATCCAGGGTGATATCGGTAATAGTTTAGGAGATATTGAATGCTGGCGAAATATGTCGCACAACCGCCATGTTGGATTGGTGTGACGTAACACAATTTGAAGGGCACGGTTGGGGTCGTCCGAAATAGTGCTATGAACTTACCGAGTTTCATTGAAATCGCTCTAGCCGTTTAGAAGTTATTATGGGGACACACCATCACACACACGGACAAAAGGTGATCTCATAAGCCTATTTTTTCAAAATTGATAATAGGCTAAAAAAGAATTACGTCTAGTGTCACGAGGACATAGATTGTTCAGAAAGAATTCGATAATTACAGAAAAGAAAGCGGTACACCATGTTAGAGACAGCGAAACAGCGTCGCTTACGGAATGCGGGTTAACCAAAACTTTATTATCAATTTGGAATTTGACCTCATTGCGACCTACGTTGAAACGTTTTGCTACCTTAGTTAGTTAGTTATTGTTGTTTTAAGGGGCGGAACTGTTTAGCTACCATAGCTTGAGTATTCCTTAAATGGCTAACAGCAGTGGCCCATTTATAAGTGACGGAGAAATGACGAGAACTTTCGGACAAATATTCGTTATGCCATTTGGGCAATAGGGGATTGGTGAGAGTTCTGCCACGAAATAAATCAGCAGGGGTTGTTTGAACAGAATAATGGAAATATGAGTTGATCCCAAAACTAAAATATTTAAAGATGGACATTTAAATTTAAGCCTTTAAATTCTTAAGGAACCTCTCAGCTTGATTCCCCTGAGAGCCGTGCGATGATAAACATAATAGTTTCGAAAGATTTTGAACGATAAATAGAGTCATTGTCGGAAAGAAGGTATATTGGTGGGTCAAACACACCAAATATATATTTGTATTGGAAGTGAATAGTGGTCTGGGACGTTATATTCTTTATGTTCGACCCTCACTATTATGTGTCAGAAAACTGTATCATAATGATGGTCATTATAACACTGATTTTCATTATGATACAGATTCTCCAGCCAATCAGAGCTCGTTCATTGACCAATTAGGTAACGATACCTTCGCGCATGCGCTCAAAATCCAACATGTCGGACATAAACACAATATCGAACTAGGCTATAATAAATTACCGACATGGAATACGACCGTCCATATGTTCGCGTAAATAAACTGGCGAATATAAAACAAGAAATAGCACTGTACCTTAAAATCACCAACACTAATTTCTACACAGCGCATTGTCTTCAAATGACTCCGGTGACAATATTACTGAGGGACAGCAGATGTAAACATATGGCCTGCATATGGCATTGCAAGCACACAGAGCGCATGCGTCGGTCGTTCAAAGATCTTGAAAGACAGAGATATAATACCCAACGCTCGCTCTGCGATCACAAAATTCAAGTAGCTGACTCTCAACAGATATTTATGAATATTTATGTTAAAACATATAATAAAGTTATAATTATCGTCGAACATAAACAGTCGTATGCAACTCGCCTGTAGTGGTAATTAAGACACGTATGGAAATTATAAAACTCGCATACGCTCGTTTTATAAAAATACTCGTGTCTTAATTATAGCCATTATAGGCTCGTTGCATAATGTACTATTATGTGTCCCTAACAATACATGTGATGAACTCGCCTAAAAACCATAACCAGGTCAACTGGGAATCACGAACGCCTTGCACATACAGTGTCTCAATATTTACCCCCGCATACTACTTTATACAAAACATGAACAACAACCGGAATGAAGTGTCAATGTTTCGGCCTGCAATATTTTACCACTAAACTATGGCAACGCTCTATTACAAAGGCGTTATTTCAACTTCAGGTTTAGTATTTTTTCCTTGTGATCCTAAAAAACAGCTGAAAGGAAGTTGGTTTCATGGTTTGTGAAGGAGGAATCAAGAAGTTCTACAGAGCTAAAGAGCCTACTTTTCTTAAAATTTAAGATTCATGCCAATGATTAATCTCTATGGATCTATCTAGAATACTGACGAAATTAAGTTGGTAATATCGAAATTTCTAATTAGTTCGAAATACTGTAAACCTGGCATAATGTAGCCTAATAGAGCACTACAGTTGGCAGCCCTGGTGACTGAATTTATTCTTAGTTCCATCTCTTAAGATATACTGTAGAATACACAATTTGGTTGAAGTCCAATGGATTGCATGGACGTTACATGCAGTTAAACATTGGATCTAACAACGCGCGTGAAATCATGTTGGCAACAATGTCATGCATGTATTGGTCAGAAATAATCCAAAATAATATGATCCATTGTTGTGCCAATTTTGAAAGTTAGTATAGTACTTACATGCATTTTAAAATTGGACTTATCAGCAGGCTTAGAATAATTTTGCAGCACTGACGTTTATTAGTTACTCCAAATTAATCTACAATGCCCAGTACTGTACATGTGAAGAGTTTAGAGCTATTGGCTTGCATACTTTCTGATACATTGATATTAGGGTAACAAAAATAGAGTCATCATTTATTAACAGTTGCTCTTAAGAATACGCGTAGTCATATCTGTTATGGTACAAATAGCACATACCAAATTTGGTTGAAATTCAAATGATAGTATAGAAGTTACATGTTTTTAACGTTGGACCTCTCAGCAGGCTTATAATTATGTTGGTAGCACTGACGTATATAAGTTACTCCAAATTAATATAGAATGTCAGGTACTTCACGTGTGCATAGTTTAAAGCTGTCAGCTTGCATACGTTATGATATTTTGGCATATGGATAAAATAAATTCAGAGCATTTATTAACAGTTGGCAGCCCTGATGGCTCTTAAGAATACGCTCAGTCATATATGTTTATGAACATATAGCACATACGAAATTTGGTTGAATTCCAGTTGATAGTGTAGAAATTATATGCATTAAAAATTGGACCTATCAGTAGGCTTATAATCATTTTGGCAACAGTGCCATGTATGGCCTCCTTAGGATATTAAACTGAAATATTATTATCTATACGTGTGCCAATTTTGAAATAGCTCCCATTCATACCTTCCAAGATATCCAACATGGAGCTCAAATTTCAATCGCGATGTTTCAGCAGTTGGTACCACTAACATCATTTTCAAATATGGCATTGAGATATTCAGGTATAGGTCTTTACTCCTACCAAATTTTGTTCCGATTGCCGCAGCCGTTTAGGAGTTGATAGGGGGACACACACAGACAGACATTTGCCCGTATCGATCTCATAATTCTACTTTTTGATGTGTAACATCTTTCCGCTTGGTTGCTGGATAGTTTTGTGAGAGTGATTTTGAAAATTGGGGACGGAAGTGAATCGGGTGGAAGTGGATCGAACGGAAGAGGATCGGACGGAAGTGAAGACGCACTGCCAGAAAAATGGGACGGAAGTGAATCGGGCGGAAGTGGAACGAACCGAAGTGAATCGGACGGAAACGAAGACGCACTGCCAGCTGGATGTACAATTAAAAATGTGTGTATTGGAAACGAGGCAGTGTGTGCTCTGTAGCGCGAGAATGTTATGGCAATACAGGAGGTAGTGCAATTAGCAGGCACTGGTTTGACGAGCACAGTGGGAAATGTTTCACCGACTTTCATTTGTCATTGAGCAGTTTATGAAGCTTCACGTTCAAGGTTGAATATCACATGGGGTAAGACCAAGACGACAAATGACATTTAAGTAAGCGGCATTATTGTCAAGCTGTGAGTGAGTAGTCAAATATTAAATGCATAACAGAATGTTGTTATATGAGTGGAATAAAAGCTGTAATTTCATCATATGTGAGACTAAGTCATTTCATGATTGTAGGAAGCCATGTTTTGATTGTTTACGACGAACTGTATGAGAGCGTTGAGAATAATGAATGTTATAGTTACTGAGGAATGTGCTCACAATATTTGAGAGTACTGTCGACGTTGTGTGTCACTTTGTTATTAATGTAAAAGAAAGGAAGGAAGCTCGTAGTTTTGCGTGTCCGTTAATCTCACGATCATGATCCATGGAACCTCCCTTTTACGTGGAATGCGAACCACAGGACATGGCATTTCAATTCGAAAATCTCACATGTATTGACCGGGAATTAAACCCGGTCTACCTTGGTGAGAGACTAACAGCTTGACCGCTGCGCCACAAATGTGACAGTAGCATATCTCCAATTCAATCTATACATTCATCATAGTACCAGTATGAAAATGGAGTGTAAATTAACATTTTATGAATGTTGAACCACTTTTCAGAATTTATTGTAATTATTATTATTATCATCATGATTATTATTATTATTATTGTCATGTGTTGTGACATCTCTATATTACGCCTCGAGAGTTTAAAAGTGCGCAGTTTGTCTGTATGTATCTCTCTGTCTAAAGTTGTGCAACCCCTGGCTACATACTGCCTTGTTCTCTCGTATTGGCTAGTGTTGTTGCTACCTTGCATTTTGTTGTGCAATTCGTTCTGCCATTGGCTCTGACAATATTTGACGCGAGTTTGGGGCCACTCCCAAACTACGCATTTGATTTTTCTGAGAGGCTTCTCTCCCCTCTGGGGGGACAGAAGCTAAGTCAGTCTTAGACGCGCCGAGATGTAAGGCGAACGTGTGTATTCGGGCAGAGGCCCACCCTCATGGCGCAGCGGAATGTGAGTACGGCTCAATGTATTTCTATCTAACGCAATGTAATTGTTTTTGTTAAACGTTCCTTCTTTTGCTTAATTCTCTTTCCTTTTCAAGATGTTATTGTTAGTATTTTAATCCTTGAACCAGATCTCCGGGACCTTGCGTAATGTCATACGGCGGAGTTCTTTTTGTTGCTTTTGTTATGTGCCCACCTCACAGTTTTATTATTTTGGTTAATACCTGTAAGATTCGAAAGTATTGCGTTTCTGCGTCTTGGCTTAAATATATTTCCTGTCGGGCCTTAGTGCTCGTCTTTTGCGTCGGTGTCTCTTTGTACCACAAATGTTTCATTTGATTGGTAGCAATTGGACCTTTGTTTGTGGACAGTATGTGTGAGGTAACGGGACTGATGTCCAACGTCCCACTAATACGTGTCCCTTTTGTTTATAGAATATATGTGACGGTGGTTAACTGGGATTTCTCCAGCTCCGATGTCATATTATTCTTTTTTTTATATGTTGCGTTGGTGCGGCATTATGTAGGGAGTATAAGCCTATTTATTATAGCGTGCTTTCGATTTTTACCGGTCTCTTTCGTCCCAAGTCAATTGTAATGTAATGTATCTCCGTATATCTCATTTTCCTTTTGTTTTGTTTTTCTCTTTCGATTTTCGCCGTATTACATAACTTAATTATAATTCCCCTTGTCTTCTCCTTCCTCCTATCTCCGTGAGATCTCTCTCCCCTTTGTTTTACTCCCCTCACTCCTCCCCCTTCCCTCCGGTATGTTTACATAACATCATGAAAAGCTTCGCGTCTTAGCAGTTCGAAGTTTGACTTTTTGCAAGTTTGTCGTTTCTCTCTAACTTTTGTAAGTTTCGTTTTATTTTCTTTCAAGTTTGTATCTTTTCGTTAGATTCATGTTGTTGAGCGGTACTCAGGTTCTGTCGTGCTTTTTAGTTTTTTTTTAGTTTTTGAATTCTTTATTCTTGGTATTGGGTTTCTTTTGTATTATTGATCTTGTCTTAGCTTGCCTTTTTTTCTTTGTTTTAAATAATTTGTTTATTTCGTGTACACGCTCTTTCTTTTATCCTCAATACATTTTTATATTTTAAGTAATATAGCTCCCTTGTCTTTTCATTTCTTATATTTAAGTTCCCCTTCCTTATCCTTATCCTTATCTCGATTTCGTCAATCTTGTCTTTGTGACGTAACAAAGGCACGATTAACACGCCTCTGGGATTTGTTTAATTAATTTTATGGGAATCTCATTTTTGCACTTTTGATTGTTGCATTAAGCAATTATTTGTTTGCATTTGGTTTTTTGGAAATCATCTTTTGCTCGCTCCGAAAACCTTGGGCCCAGCACCGGGTCGAGCAAGACGTCTTTTCCCCCATCCATTTGCGACCTTGTTGATTTTATTCTTCCACTGCTACTCTGACGCGCATTATTATTATTATTAATAGACCTTTATCGGCGCAATGGTAGCAGATCGCGTGGTTGCGTGCGAAATCGTTCCCTCCTCACCTCTCTCAAGTTATTAACCTTTTATTATTTTTCTCTTCATTTACATTGTATTAAAATTTGTTTTTCTTTGAGTTTAAGGAATTCAGTGAATTGTTTTTCCCCACCCCTGAAGAAAGGGTGAAGTTACTTTCTGTGTGAACTACGGGCATCCAGGAAACCCATCTCCAAGGAAAGGTGGTTTAGTCCCTCAAGTAAACAAGACATCCAAAAGACCCAGCTTCGAGGTGAACAGTGGCAACATATCAGTGAGTACATCGCATCGCTGGAACACGACACGTCACGGTATTGTAACCTACTTTTATGTATTTGCTTCCTCTAGTAGACATTTGTTTAGTTAACGGTGATTTTAAGGCGACAGGAAATTTTGTTTGCTTTCTCTTCCTTTTCATTTCGTCAGTGTTGTGGACGTTTTTATTTTACTTTCTGTGAAGTAGAAAATGCATTTCTCTCAAGGGTTTGAGTCCTTACCTTTGTTGTAAATAGTCGCTTTGTTAACTGTGATATTTCTCAGAACTCGCCTCACCCCTTCATACGTCTCAGTCTGGAACAGCTGCTGACAGGTTCCTTGTCATTACCGTACAGCCTAAAACCCCCCGCCCCTCTTTCTCCGAAGTTTTCCCCAATGAAGGTGGGCCCACTTATGGGAACCGTCTCTTTAAATCCTACGGTCGCCCCGACCCACCTTGAGCCTCGCGTAATTATACTAACGTTTGATGTTAGTATAGTGTTTGTTGTTTCAGTTATGAATGAATGGTCTGTTGAGCTATTATGTGTGTTATGATTGGGAGTTAAGTTTGTTTCATAATTAGGGAGGGTGATTGTTTTATTTTTGTCAGGGGATTTCAATGTAGGTTTTCATTTAAAATTGTTTATATACGGTAAGCTTGATGTTACTGTATGTTCAGTATGGCAGTGTGTATTTCGTTGGGAAACCTGCTAGGTGAGGTCTTCGTCGGGATTAGGGTATGGGACCTGTCCCACGGCTTCGACGCCCACTTAGGATGTACATAGATTCTACACGATTCGTCAATCTTTAGTATGGGATGAAGTTTGTCACGATGACCTGTAGTCCGTTATTTGAGTTTCCATGGTGTTCCAACGACTCATATTAGCATTCTGATGTAATGGGGAAATTTTGATTTGTTTATGGGAAGGAGTATGTATGTAGTGTTGTTGTTGTTGGTTGTATTTTGAGATGAATGTGTGTGTCAATGAGTTTAATGAATTTTTATCAACAGTTATTTGTGGGTGGTTTCAAATTTAGTTCAATTTTGATTTTATACCCTATTCAATTTAAACTATATATATATATATATATTACGTACGAACTATTTATTCGTTTTTATTGGCAAACCAAATATACGATAAGTATTACTCAGAGATACCAACCATTTTAGGTCTACGGCATCCTTGGTATGGGACATTGATGTTCGTGTGAACTACTCTGGCGTGCATTACCCAATTTTCTTATATTTGTATGGGATAGGCCATACCCTCTGTGTCTTTAATTTTTTTTATGCGGTACCTCTGAGGTCTACGGCCCGTATATTGACGCAGTAACCATTTTATTTTTGTGGGTTGGTAATATTTATTATTGGGTTTCGAGTTTGATTGATTGTATGTCTGGTCTTGATTGGTTTTATGCGAGGTTCCAGTCTGTTCCTTTTATTTGGAAGGTATTTTGTAACGTAATTATTTGGATTTTCGTTCTCTGTCCGGAATGGTATTTTTTGTTTCGACAGCTACTTTGAGTTATTATTCCTTTTCATTTGTTAGTATCTAATGTCTTTTGATGAATGTTATTAGTACATTTTTCCCCTTTACTCCTACTATGTATCTAGTTAGGCAGGAGACACCCGTGGCCGCCTGAGTTACACGGAGGATTTCGAAAGATGTGTTGAACTATACTTCTGCCTAAGGCAATTTCCGGTACCTGCCTGCTTTTGTTGTAGGGAGCCGGCCGGCCCATTGTCCGAGCTGCAGACACGACTTGCTATTGTTCGACAACGCCTGAGATGGTCTGTTGACTTACATTCTTTTCTTGTAGTGACAGTGATTTGTTTATTGATATAGTTGTTTACTATTTATCGTAACTTCTGTTTTACGTTTTTGTGATATCATGTTTTTATAAATCATTTCAATCTAATGTTTTCTCTAAGATAATGTGTATTATTTTCCTGTATCTGTCATATATTTGGAGAGTGTTTCCGGTAGCGATAGCTAGTCTCCAAGTACCTGAGAAGTGGCCGGTGTATCCTTTAGACCCTGTTCACGGCTCGTTTTCTCTTCTTTCATTTGGTCTGACGACCCTGCCTATTCATACTTTTACTTTCCAGCTGGCAGAATGAATCCACTTTCCCCCTTACGCAGCTTATGTAACCCCAAATATTTCCCCGACGCAAGCCTTATTTTGTATACAGGGTGCTCCCCTTTATATTTTTTTGTGATCATGATTTAACCTTTCTCTTTCTTTTATTATTAGAAAATTGGCTGATTTCCAGAAGGTCGCCATTAAGAAGACTTCGCTTTCTCCACGTCATCTGGCAGAGTCTAGCTCAAGATTGACCGTTTTATTATCATTATTTTCTTTTTGGTACATCCATTTTTTATATGTGTGACGTATTGACGTGCAGTAGAGGTAGGATCCGCCTTTATTTCACGCCTGTACTGATCCTTTATATGATTTGAATTTTTGTTGTTTTAATTTCATCTTAAAGTTTTTTTTTCTTTCGTACCAAAGAAGAAAATAATTTTCCTCATCAGTGAACATCTTCGTGAATACGTGTGTATGAAAATATATGTGTGTTTGAGAAAAGAGACTTGCGTTTCGTCAAGCCTTTTATGGAAGTTATGACGTTCAAAGAACTTTTAATTAAGCTGCGTCTTATGAATAAGAGAAATGTGAGAACATTTTATTATGTCTTAATTTTTCATGTGTGTATCTGGTGTACATGATGTAATCTTCTTTCCTTCACCCTGTTCAAATGTATCTAATCGAAGAATGTTATTTTATATAATTTTGTTATGAAAAAGAAAAAATTCTTTTATGCCTTTGTTATGTAAAATAATTTTTTTTGGAGAAAGCGGTGGAATTTGAACCACTTTTCAGAATTTATTGTAATTATTATTATTATCATCATGATTATTATTATTATTATTGTCATGTGTTGTGACATCTCTATATTACGCCTCGAGAGTTTAAAAGTGCGCAGTTTGTCTGTATGTATCTCTCTGTCTAAAGTTGTGCAACCCCTGGCTACATACTGCCTTGTTCTCTCGTATTGGCTAGTGTTGTTGCTACCTTGCATTTTGTTGTGCAATTCGTTCTGCCATTGGCTCTGACAATATTTGACGCGAGTTTGGGGCCACTCCCAAACTACGCATTTGATTTTTCTGAGAGGCTTCTCTCCCCTCTGGGGGGACAGAAGCTAAGTCAGTCTTAGACGCGCCGAGATGTAAGGCGAACGTGTGTATTCGGGCAGAGGCCCACCCTCATGGCGCAGCGGAATGTGAGTACGGCTCAATGTATTTCTATCTAACGCAATGTAATTGTTTTTGTTAAACGTTCCTTCTTTTGCTTAATTCTCTTTCCTTTTCAAGATGTTATTGTTAGTATTTTAATCCTTGAACCAGATCTCCGGGACCTTGCGTAATGTCATACGGCGGAGTTCTTTTTGTTGCTTTTGTTATGTGCCCACCTCACAGTTTTATTATTTTGGTTAATACCTGTAAGATTCGAAAGTATTGCGTTTCTGCGTCTTGGCTTAAATATATTTCCTGTCGGGCCTTAGTGCTCGTCTTTTGCGTCGGTGTCTCTTTGTACCACAAATGTTTCATTTGATTGGTAGCAATTGGACCTTTGTTTGTGGACAGTATGTGTGAGGTAACGGGACTGATGTCCAACGTCCCACTAATACGTGTCCCTTTTGTTTATAGAATATATGTGACGGTGGTTAACTGGGATTTCTCCAGCTCCGATGTCATATTATTCTTTTTTTTATATGTTGCGTTGGTGCGGCATTATGTAGGGAGTATAAGCCTATTTATTATAGCGTGCTTTCGATTTTTACCGGTCTCTTTCGTCCCAAGTCAATTGTAATGTAATGTATCTCCGTATATCTCATTTTCCTTTTGTTTTGTTTTTCTCTTTCGATTTTCGCCGTATTACATAACTTAATTATAATTCCCCTTGTCTTCTCCTTCCTCCTATCTCCGTGAGATCTCTCTCCCCTTTGTTTTACTCCCCTCACTCCTCCCCCTTCCCTCCGGTATGTTTACATAACATCATGAAAAGCTTCGCGTCTTAGCAGTTCGAAGTTTGACTTTTTGCAAGTTTGTCGTTTCTCTCTAACTTTTGTAAGTTTCGTTTTATTTTCTTTCAAGTTTGTATCTTTTCGTTAGATTCATGTTGTTGAGCGGTACTCAGGTTCTGTCGTGCTTTTTAGTTTTTTTTTAGTTTTTGAATTCTTTATTCTTGGTATTGGGTTTCTTTTGTATTATTGATCTTGTCTTAGCTTGCCTTTTTTTCTTTGTTTTAAATAATTTGTTTATTTCGTGTACACGCTCTTTCTTTTATCCTCAATACATTTTTATATTTTAAGTAATATAGCTCCCTTGTCTTTTCATTTCTTATATTTAAGTTCCCCTTCCTTATCCTTATCCTTATCTCGATTTCGTCAATCTTGTCTTTGTGACGTAACAAAGGCACGATTAACACGCCTCTGGGATTTGTTTAATTAATTTTATGGGAATCTCATTTTTGCACTTTTGATTGTTGCATTAAGCAATTATTTGTTTGCATTTGGTTTTTTGGAAATCATCTTTTGCTCGCTCCGAAAACCTTGGGCCCAGCACCGGGTCGAGCAAGACGTCTTTTCCCCCATCCATTTGCGACCTTGTTGATTTTATTCTTCCACTGCTACTCTGACGCGCATTATTATTATTATTAATAGACCTTTATCGGCGCAATGTCCAAGCTGTGTAGTATTCGAGTAGGATAACATGTCAGATATTATACATCATATGCGACTACTGTAAGGCTCGTATCTTTTTTTTCTCATTTTAAGCCTATTTTCATTTATGAAAAAATAGGCTTATGAGATCACCTTTTGTCCGTGTGTCTGTCTGAGTGTGCGTGTGTGTGTGTGATGGTGTGTGTGTGTGTCCCCTCCTAATAATTTCTAAACGGCTGGAGCGATTTCAATGTAACTCGTAAGTTCATATCACTATTCCGGACGACCCCGACCGTGCCCTTCAATTTTGTTTACGTCTCACCAATCCAATATGGCGGCTGTGCGAAATATTTCACTGGCATTCAATATCTCCAAAACTCTTACCGATATAACCCTGGATTTTTTACGGTGATAAAGGGAACTACTAGAAGTTCACCTATGTGACTTTTGAAAACCTGGTAACCACCCAACCAACCTGGCGGCCAAGCGAAGTTGTGACTTTTAAATAGACGTTTCTCGCGATTTAACCAACCAAACGCAATAAAACATGGTACAGTATATGTTTTTACACATTGCAATGCACCGACATTTAACTTCGTTCAATTGTTTACATAACCACAAGATGGCGGATGTGCGAAATATTTCACCGGCATTCTATATCTCTGAAACAATTAGCGGTACCACCCTGACATTTTGTGCGGAGATAAAGGGCACTACTATAAGTTCATCTATAAGACTTTGAAAAACCGGTTGACTACAAAACGAACATGGCGGCCAAGCGAATTTGAAAATTTTAAATAGACCTTTCTCGAGATTTGATGTTCCAAACGCAATGAAATCTGGTACAGGAAATGTTTATACACATTGTAATGCACTGGTATCTAATTTAGTTCAATTGTTTACATAACCTCAAGATGGCGGCTGTGCGATTTTTAAAATTAAGTTTTTATTTCTTGTGTCGTAATTGTGCGATCGAAGTGAAAGTTTGAATAATGAAACTACGCAATAATTTTCCTTTAATGGTACATGACTCTATGGCCTATACATTTAACAATCCAACATGGCGACCATCTGAAATATTTAGACGGCTCTGAATATCTACGAATCTATTATTGCAATCAAACTGATTTTTTAAATGTTGATAGACGCTATGAACTTAAGTTCACCTATAGGACTTTAAATGACCTGGTGATCACAAATCCAACATGACGACGACGCGAAGTATAAATATTCACATGGACGTTTCTCGCAATTTAACCTTCCGAGTGCAGTGAAACTAGGTACAGTAAATCCTTATACGAATGTTAATCCACTGGCATCTAATTTATTTCAATTGTTTCCATAACCACAAGATGGCAGCTGTGCCAAATTTTAAAATATCCTTGTTACTTCTTGTGTCCTAATCATGCGATTGAAGTTTGAATGCTACACGTACACAATAATCTTAATGTAACAGTACATAACTCTAGGACCTACATATATAAAATCCAACTTGGCGACCATCCGAAGTATTTAGTCGGTTCTCAAAATTTATGAATCTATTACAGCAATCAAACTGAAATTGTGTATGTTGATAGTGGCAGTTAACATAAGTAGGATATATGTAAATAGGCTGTATATTTCTTCACGGAACTACTTGTTATACTTGTGGTCACACTTTCCTCATGCAAGGTTTTGACACTGATGTGTAACTATCTAACGGTCTGTTACTTCTTCACGCAAAATTTTATCTCCAGCAGAGATTTTGGTTGGGTCCTCAGTTTAGGGGCTGCGACAACGCGGTCATGTAGCCCCGTGTACTTTGTGTGTTTGTAGATTCTTTCTGATAAACGATGTTAATTGTTATGGCTGCATTAGTCTGTAATTCAGGTACGGACTGCAGACGATACATTTCAAGTATTAGTTCCTAATTTTGCTACCAAATACTACCGTCAACGACACCTAGCTCTGAACTTTGCTAATGGATGCCACCGCAACGAACGTTGGAACTTCCCCTCCAAGGGAATGCATACTGAGGGATTTTTAGTGCTCTTAGAAAATCCTACGACTTCGGCCGGCTTTGAACCTTGGGAATAGAAGTTCAGCATGCTACCAGTTACGTCACCGAAGCCGCTTCCCACAGAGTCAGATGGAAAACTGAATGTGATCTCGTGCAATGGCGTTGTCATGGCAACGTCTGATGGCTCATCCCTCATCAATTTAATAGTGTTGTCATGGCAACCTCTGATGGCTCTTGGCATTTTCTTCTAATTCCGAAATCGTTTTGCTCATCCCTTGGCGTAATGGTGGGTCATATCAAAAATTATTTCAGACAAAAGTTTTAGGTGATTATTAGGGGAATATTGTCCATTTTGTACGGTTTTGATATTGTGCCTATTAAGAGAGATATGATTAATGTTTCCCGAAAAACCCACTTTACCAACCCTTTGGTCAATGGTTTGTGCTATCAAAAAATTTGATTGGATTCGATATTTCAAATATTAAGAGAGTTATAGCGATATTTCACTTTCTAGAAAGATGCCCCCCATTTTTACCCCCTTCGACCGATTGTGCCCATTAACGAACTCGACCGAGATTTTATAGGGATACATATTATCTAAACAAAATTCAAAGTGATTGGTGCAAAATTGCGGTAGTTATCGTGTCCACAAGAACGTGATATATGTACATAATATATATATATACCAGGTTGTGCCCGTTTAGACCGGAGTCCGCACGACCACATATGCATTTTACCAATAATCAGTCAGCACGAGAGTCAAAATATCCCGGAGCGCCAGATGGGTTAAAGCAAATCGCAAAAACGACATCAAATTAAAAAAATGCTTTACTGATTTTTGGCTCAATGCAACAATAAGGATAGAAGGAGATTTAATTGGGAGTAACACATCCTGTAAAATTATCTCAGTTTATTTTGAAGTTAAAATTGACTGCAAAGATGCTCAAAGCAGCATCATCCACGTGTGGCGATCCACACTCTTATTTACACACAATATACAGAAATTTTCCAAACACATTTGACAATCTTTTTGGAAACACAAGTCCGATTAATAGTCCTGTGGACTGTGTTCCAAAATTATTAATATTTAATTCCAGTTCAAAGTTAATTGTCTATACTGGAAATATCGTAGATCACTGTTTGACTATTTACATGATATTAACACTCGTAGAATAAATGTTCATAGAATTTTTAACTTTCACTTAGTTTTCCAGTTTCAAAAATACATCGTCGAAAAATATTATCATCATAGAAGCAACACAAATTATTTACATATATTAATAACATCTGAAAAGTATTTGACCTTGAGCATAGCATCGAAGAACTGTGCGAAGCACAACAACAATTAATTGTTCTTCTGACATTAAACATTCGAGAAGTGACTCGATTATGAACTTCAAGTTCCAAACAAAATATATGATTTCTGAATCATCAACTTGATCACTAAATTGTTGAACCATTCAACTATTAGATTTTCCACTTGGAATCATTATTATAAAAAATATTTATATGTATGGCCATTTTTAGCAACTTTCACAACTTGCAATTCTTCGACAGAATGCGGAAATTAGAATTGTAGTTTTATAATGAATTCATTTAGTTCATGGCACTAGGATTGAAAATATCCTTCAAATTATTCGTGGTTAAAGAATTATTTTTAATTGGCAGTGGCCCATTCTATTATTTGTGTAAGAACACAATATTACAACAACAACGGCAAAGGTCTTCCTCTGAAGAAGAATAAACTACTATCATGACAAATCCGGGTTCTAGCAAAATCAAAGTCTAAATGGAATTCGTAAACAAGGTTGAAATAAGAACTGATGGTTTTAAAGAAATAACCTTCGGGTCATTCATACGACGAAATGTGTAGTTCCAATACTCCTACTATAAACCTGAGCCATCGAACCTGCTATTTGATTGATGCTCGAAAAAACCTCTTCATTCCTGCGACTTAAACATGCGCACCTGGGAATGGCATTTCAACTACTCCACACATAAATTTTCTTCCCAAAATTTATACAATAAATCAAGCCTCTGCTTGTTATCAACACTGGAAGATTAATAAACTTACAAGTTTATTTTATTTTACCATTCAGTTCAACCCGTGAATTTACCATACTTATGAAAATCTTTATTTCACTTTCGAGTGTATTTACGTCATGATTTTATATAAATACAAAAATATCCTATTTGATACAAATATCAATTGCTTCCCGTTTCATGCCTCTCCGTGTTATCTGAAAAATATACTTTGCTCAATGCAAATATCAACTGTTCAACCAGAACTGAAATGTTGGTTGAATGCGGGCTTGCGCTAACCACTTTCCTTCGGAAAATCTCCTGTTCCAAACTAGAAATGATTAAACTACTTCATAGGCTCTTTCTCAATACATATGATTATTAGAAAATATAATATCCAAGAATTATTTAGAAAAATTATAAAAATTATTATTATTATTATTAGTGGATTATTATTATTATTATTATTATTAGTGGATTATTATTATTATTATTATTATTTATATATTTAAATATGTTTGATTATCATCTCATTATGTGAGAATCCACATGTTCGAATCTTCGAATATGGAAAAAATATCCATTCCTCAACAAAAATAAATTATTAACTTTTACAGTTACATCGGTTGTTTTCCGTGGTTTCCCAAAAATATGAAATATTCAAATAAATGCTCG
Organism: Meconema thalassinum; assembly: GCA_946902985.2. Lineage (NCBI taxonomy): Eukaryota > Metazoa > Arthropoda > Insecta > Orthoptera > Tettigoniidae > Meconema > Meconema thalassinum. The sequence continues at coordinate 244,474,095 of OX336395.1, forward strand.
AAATGCTCGGTCATCGATCCTAAACTGTTCTGAGTGTTGAAAATACTCAGAATAACTCTAACAAGTCTTGCGTAAATCATTGCAAGCTTTAAATACGAAGAAAAAAATGTGTTGGTCATCTGCAGAAAAAATAGTTTGTTCCAATTAGCTAGGCATAATATAATTCAAATGTGGCTTACATTTCTTGATGGTCTTGAAGCGTAGTAAACCTGGTCTGTACCAGATTTATCCATAGACATGCCCTATTGGACAAGCACGTATAATCCTTGTATCCGCCGCCATCATATACCCACAATTCGTCTAGTCAGACATAGTGGTAGTATCTCTTGACGTTTGAATAAACTGTGGTTCCATTTTAATATGGGCTTCTATCAAAGCCATAACAGTTTGTTTAAATAGGGTCAGATCTAAGTGATCTCTTCTTAGATATGTCAGTTGTAACATAACTCACGGTAATCTTATCAGTACAAGAAAAACACTGACAGTAAGCAATTAACGACTGTTCTGAAGATCGTTCCCTGGGCATGGTTTGTTATATCACCATCTGCCATGCGCTAAGCAACTTGCAGTTTCCCTTGCGTAGACTAATGAACGCCACCGTTATAGACTAGTCTTCAGTGTACTGACAGATCGAAGTGGTTAACTAGTTACAAAAATGAAAACTGACTTGAAATGGATTTAAACATCCAAGTATTAAGTTATTACTGGACTGTGACAAAATACTAAAATCTAGACAAAGTCTAGCATATGTCCTTGTAGAAATATAAATATTTCCACCAATGTCTGTAGAAAAATCAATCACCTCAGTGATTCTCCTCACCAGAAACTTACTAAGTTCCAACTCGTAGCGCAGCACTTTTCGTGACTATCACGACTTTAAAAAGAACTTCTGCGTAGATCCGGCAACCATGTGCCTTGGCTCAGTGTAGATGCGACTTGCTCGCCAAGTGCTTGTGTTAGAATGAGCTGTAGTTGCTTCGGCCAGCTGGCTTTTATTCAAAACTGTCAGGGTCACGCGTCATCACCTGATATCTAGAAATCCTCATATCTCTTGAATCCCTGGTCCGATTTACTTGATACTAATTGCATTCTCTTTCATTTGGCCGTGCCAGTAATCTGATCCCAGTCTCAAGTCTCTACTCCATAGTTAACTATTTAATCAATAAATAGCCTCCACCTCTGCTATTACTCGCTACGTCACTTGACATCCAACTATCGGTAAATTATTTCCAAATGCTTCGAGAAGCAATGTAGCGCGATATTCAAATATCTCAACTTTCAAAAGCGGTTACAGCCTTTCCCTTGATATCTAGGTGTCTGAATCTTGGAATACCCATTCCTAGAGTTGGGCACAAGGTGAGTCAGCCGCCCCTCATTTTTCTTAGTTTTCGGCCACACTTCGAACGTCTAATGCCAACATGTTCGACAGTTCCCCGTCTATAGCCAAGCCACAATGACCCTAAACGACTTGACAAGATTTATGACGACATGGGAGCAAGACCTTTACAAAAACTTGTGTGCGACAAGTTATAATTCAAAACATCAAACTGTCATACGGGCATGTACAAAGAACATGCCGATTATACGGTATCAGTTGGATACGAAATTAACGCTAGGTACGGTGGCTTATTGATTAAAAAAAACCTGAATGAACCTTCGAAGTGGAAACCAGTATCACATCTCATACGCTTTCAGGCAAGGAGAAAGGAAGAGCACCCGTGGAGCAATGGCCTACGTGCGTAGAAGGTAGCTGTCCTGTTTATGAGAGGTAGGTTCGATTTCCACCACCGCTGAATATTTTTGTGCTCATTTTCAACTTTGGGGATCAAATACAAGATGATGATGATGATGATGATAATTGTTGTTAAGTGGGTTCTAACATCTAGGTTATCGGCCCCTAATGGTTTGGGTGTTAATGAAAAATGAAAAATACCTATAAGTTAAATCTAACTACAAACTTTCACTATCAGTTTACCTCCAGGGTTGGATTTTCCCACGGACTAAGCGAGGGATCCCACCTCTACCGCCACTGACGGCAGTGTCCTGGAGCTTGAGACTCTGATTAGGGGATACAACTGGGGTGTGTGACAAGACACTACGCCCAGGTGGCCTCACCTGCAAAGTGATCGGGGGCCTGATGAAGGGATGGAAGGAATGGGAGGGTTTAGCAAGGAAGTGGGAAGGAGGCGGCCGTGGCCTTATGGGAATTACCATCCTGGCATTTGCCCGAAAACGAAGTTGGAAACCACGCAAAACCACTTCAAGGATGGCTGAGGTGGGAATCGAACCCTCTCTACTCATTTGGACCACCCGAGGCTGAGTAGACCCCTTACCAGTCCTCATACCACTTTTCAAATTTCGTGGCAGAACTGGAAATCGAACCTCGGACCTCCGGGGTGGCAGATAATCACGCTGACCACTACACAACGGATGCTACTGCTACAAACTTACAACTAAAATTAACTACTGACTTACACATGCCGTTTATACGATTTCAGTTGGATACGAAATTAACGCCGAGTGCGGTAGCATACTGATAATAATAATAATTATAATAATAATAATAATAATAATAATAATAATAATAATAATAATATCGTATGGTCTCGGGTGCCGAGTGCAAGCTTTGTAATTTGACACCCAGAGGGTAGCTTGCATGTCGAATTTCGTTGTTCCTTTAATCACTATGACAGTCAAGGAGGTTAGATATCTAAGCTCCTTGAACACTATAGCGCTTTCTAGTAGAGAAATGAGGAACTTTGTGTTGGTGGAAACTCCCTAGATTAATTTTGCCATTAATAACACGGCCTACTGAATTCAAATGGGTTCTTTGACATGCCAACATCGTATGACATGAGTGTCGTATTTTTGCCGCTTTTCAAAAATCACTTACCACGGCTGGGAGCGAACATGCAATCTTGGGGTTAGTAGACCGACACGCTATCCACTTACCCACCGTGGCAAGCTAACTACTATTTGCTACAGATACAAATAGTGGCCTCAAATGAGTCCACTGTGATATCTATTCAAGGATATGTTTTAAAGGTGACCATGTAACAAGGGCATTGTTTTTATTTCATAATGCAGTAGGGAAAGGCTCTCACTACAGTACACTGTGCCTTATGGTTGAACCACAATGTGAACAACATGTTTCCAGCAACTATAAATGGACATGACAGTAACATGAACTTGTCACCAAAATTGTCACTTATGACCAGGGCTCAGATGTTGATGACCTAAAGACGTTTTAAAATAACCTATAGAACGAATTCTAAATTGCTATAAAATGACACAATTCACTCACAAAGAAACTACAATAAACTAAAATTGAAATTACACTATAAACTATTTTATCCTCTTGGTACTTACTCTGCATTAAAACAAATCACTATGTAGCTACAAGAGCAGATTCTCAAAAGTAAAATAACGGTGATTATCAGCAAGAACATTCTTGTATTTTGAAAAACTCCTTCAATATCAGCACTTTCAATGATAATATACTTAAAATCGGCTAAGTTACTGGAAGTTAGTTCCTCTTCAAAATCAGAAACATTGACATTTAAACCTGACAGCACTTAAGAGAGTGAGTACATACTGATAAAGAACGTGAATGAATCTTCCAAGCGGAAAGCAATATCACATCTCATACACTTTCAGGCAAGGTTAAGGGACGAGTAGTCGTGGAGCAGTGGAGCAATGGTCCAAGTGCGTAGAAGGTAGCGGACCTGTTTTTGGGAGGTGGGTTCGAATCCCGGCACCGCTAAATATTCGTATGCACATTTTGAACTTTGGGGATCAAATACAAGATGATGATGATGATGATGATGATGAAGGTGATAATTGTTGTTTTGAGGGACCTAACATCTAGATTATCGGCCCCTAATGGTTTGGGTGTTCATGGAAAATGAGGATGAAAACTTAAGTAAGTCTAACTACAAACGTACACAATTCGAAAAGAAAAGGAAAACAAAAGAAGAGTAAGGGAAATAATAGAAAGGGGGAAAAATGCCCTCAACTCTCGAAGAATGAAGATTAAGGGACTTTGAAAGAAGGAGAGCCATGAATGGCAGGTAGGAAAGGGAAAGATGAGAGAGCTCACCCCAAAGGCAATGGAAAAAGCGAAAAACCAGACCCAGCTCAGGAATCCCTAGGGATCGATAACTCTCGAACTCACCAGCTGTGATCCCTTAAGGGTCTAGCATTATTCAAGGTGCACAAGACCTGGTGGGGATACACACACCCTGCCTCCTTGAGGGCCTTGAGTAGAAGGCAGGAGGTACCTGAAAGAAGAACCCTCGAAGAATGAAGGATCAGGAAAAATGAGAGAAGAGCCAATTAAGGCGGAAAAGGAGAGACGCCCTAGGCCTCGGATACCCTAATACCGTCGGGGTCGGAAGAGAACAATACTTGACCAAGAGAGGTCGACAAGAAAGTAGACTGAGAGGAGCCTGGCACAGGCAAGCTGAAACAATGCCAGACTCAGCTGGGGTCCCATGGTCGCCAACACACGTCCCACCAGATGTGAACCCCTGGGGGATCAAAAAACAAAATGGCGATGAAATAACCAGTGCTTCTAGGCTGCACACTGTGTCAAGCCAGTACACATTAAACCCTAAATAAACACCGCATGATATTAGTCAAATGTGGCATGAATGCCCTTGTATATTATTCCCAAAGCTTATAATGTGCATAAAAATATTTAGCGGTGGTGGATTTGAACCCAGCTCCCAAAAACACGACAACTATCTTCTACGCAAGTAGACATTGCTCCACGGCTACTTGCCCCTGCAGCTCGCCTGAAAGCGTATGAGATGCGATACTGCTTTCCACTTCGAAGGTTCATTCACGATTTTTATCAGTAAGCCACCGTACCAACCGTCAATTTCGTATCCAACTGAAACCGTATAATCGGCATGTCTTTGTACATGCCCGTATCACAGTTTGATGCTTTGAATTATCACTTGTCGCACACAAGCTTTGTAAAGTTCTTGCTTCGAAGTCGTCATAAATCTTGTAAAGTCGTTTAGGGTCATTGTAGCTTGGCTAAAGATGGGGAACTGTCGACCATGTTGGTATGAGACGTTGGAAGTGTGGCCGAAAACTAAAATAATAAGGGGCGGCTGACTTACCTGGTATATATGTCGTAGTCAGATAGTGAAATCCGTCATTTCATGAAAATCCTAGGCACTTCATGAAGAGCCGGCATATGATGTAAAAAGGTACAGTTGCACTATTTGACGCGTAGTTTCATGAAATGACTAAATTTCGCCGTCACATAGTGTAATTCATTTTGTACATCATCTGACGGGAAATCCAGTCCGTCACTTCATGAAGTGCCATAGCGGCAGCGGTGATCACGTGTGAGGGAAGTAAGATTTCCAAGAATTAATCGGATAAAAATGTGGATACTTAAGGGCTGTTATTTCCTCAGAAATTGAACACTGTGATATATGGTAACTTACAAATGTCTAATGGTCTGGACCTCATTTATCCCCTAATTCCCTCCCCAGCATCTTGCTTGGCTTTGCGCCTAGAAGGAATATTATGCTGACGTACTGTCTGTGAATGGATCCATTTTGTTTTTAAAACATTTGTGATAGATAACCGATAGTATTATATGACTTGGTTTCCCTGTTCCACCCTTTAAAACAACGAGAACTCAGTTACGGACGCGCAATACAGAGATCTTCTATAGCTCTTAGCAGCCCGTTCTCTTAGTGAAGTTATGGTCTCGGGGTACGGTGGTAGCTTCCGGAACACTACGAAGTGAGTTCGAACCCCACTCGAGGATGGTAGTTTTGCCAAGTAACTATTTCAGAATATTTTGTTCAATCTGCACATTTTAATATAGTTCAGTTGTTGCCTTGTTTTATAGTTGTTTTCTTGTATATTTATTTTAAGGGCTAGGGACATCTTGGTCATCAGCCCAGTGTATTTGGGTAGTTGTTTTCTGATAACCTGTGTTTTCGTGATGACTGAAGTAGTGTATGGGTAAAGAATTTGGGAAGGTGTCTCGAGACTTGAAATGAAGTCCCATCCCAGCATTTGCCGAGAGGGTGTGGGGAAAGACCTGGGGGAAAACGCCACAGTCAGCGACGGGATTCAAACCAGCACATAGGCCTAGGCCTACTCGTTAAGTAGACTTATGAAATCAACTATGGTTACCACGGATAGGAACATAATTATGGTCTGAGGGTTGAATTGGGGTACACTCAACCTCGGGAGGCAAAACTGAGAAGAGTTCCATTCCTACCTTAGCCATCCTGGAATTGGTTTTCCGTGGTTTCCCCCTTCTCCTCTAGGCAAATGCCGGGTTGGTTCCTAACTTTAGCCACGGACCGCCTCCTTCCCAATCTTAAACTGAACTACAAATACACACACTACTACAAATACCATAATAATACTGATTATCAGACAGATTCTACACACTCCCAACTACACAGGGCTGAATGACCACGATGTCGAAGTACCTCAAATGAAACAACAGCGTCATATTTCGTCTATTGTCTCTCAGCGTGACATTTTCGCGAGAAGTAAGAGGGGCTTACACAAAGGCTTTACATTTGGTTGATTTAGTGGAGGGTTCACCTTCGAGAAAATCTCGAATTTCAGCCTATTTATTATAGACAGAAATATTTGAAAGAATGATTCTGCATTTTTCTACATTGTGTGCATCTTACCTGTTATCGTTCCAGTTTTGTTGTTAATTAATTTGTGGGACTTGACTCACCTCAATCATCAGCCCCGTGTGATTGGGTGTAAATTGAACTTATATTTATAATTATGATGACTGTAGGAGTGGGTGGGACCGCATTAGGGAAAGGGATGGGGTAGGCGCTCCGGGACTTGAAGTGGTACTATCCCGGCATTTGGGTGAAGGGAGTGTGGAAAATCCACTGGGAGAAACCACACTCTGGATAGCCACTGTCATCGTCAGGTTTAGCACCTACGATCTCCCAACTTGCTGCAGCTACCTTTGTGGCCGGGGTGCAAGATTTGTACGTGCAAGGCTACGTCGCGGGACTCATTCCAATTTCAATGGGCTTGGGGATGATGTTCAATCAATTTCTATGTGACAGGTGGTTTCTATACCAAATGCCCTTCCTGATGCCAAACTAATGAAAAGTTAATGAGAGATTGATTGAAACTGGACCAAGAGATGGATGGAAGCGGTCTGTGGCCTATTCGAAGGTACCGTCCCAGCATTTGCATTAGAGTTTCAAAAGGGAAACATCATTTTATTGTCCGATGTAAGTGGGGTTTGAACCACTCGACAAGTCCATATATAGCTTGGTTTCACACCCAAGAGCGGCGTTCTCAATTTTTTTTGAGACTGTGACCACCACCATCATGCCATACCAAGTATCCGTGCACCATTAAGTCCATAATAATAATAATAATAATAATAATAATAATAATAATAATAATAATAATATTTTTTTTTTTTTTTTTTTTTTACGAGGGAAGTGGAAAAATCTTGCATAAGACCTTGAGAAGGGTCCGCACTCCTCAAGAGTGTGGGATTCTTACCCACTAAAAAACCACACCCTGTCCTCTTGACGAAACCCATCCCGGGACCACTTTCGTATTACTTCAGGATGGAGTCATTTTCTCTGCTTCACAAACACCATCTTACTTCTCCATTCATAGCCCGCGGAACGCAGACTCAATCGACTAAATCGAGCAAGTCCCCATCCGACTTCTTCTGACGAAGGACCACCTCAACAAAGAAAGCGACCGTATCCCAGCTGAGCTCGTTTCTCAGCATAATGCCAACTATATTGTCCGGCGTTATTGGACCAACCTCAGCTTCAAGTTGTTGTTTTTCCGCTGCCCAACGATCGCAGACGAAAAACGTATGATAAACGTCATCTCGTTCGTTCTCGCAGTAAATACAAACTGGACTCCTTACTTTGGCCATACGATGAAGGTAACACCGAAAGTAGCCATGACCTGTCAACATCTGTGTCAGAAAGTAATTTATTTCTCCGTGTTTCCTACTCGTCCACTCGACCAGACTCGGTATCAGCCGAGCTGTCCATCTTCCTCTGTGATCGTCACTCCACCTCTGCTGCCAAAGTTCCATCTTGCGTGCTACGGCTTCCTTCCGGGCTTGAGCCTTGCCCAGTTCTACTCGTCGGAAGTATACGTCTTTACGTTCTTGCGCGAGTAAGTCTATTGGCGCAACACCTGAGACAACCAGAACTGCAGGTTCCGAAACTGTACGATAAGCACACGCCACCCTCAGAGCTCCTCTCCTCTGAATTGCAGCTAGGCGTTTCCTATACTTCTCTATCCTCAGCGAATCAGACCAAATCTCAGCTCCATACAGGAGAATAGACTGCGCTGTGGACAACAGTAGTCGACGTTTGCTTTCTCTAGGACCATGCACATTAGCCATGAGTCTACTAATGGCAGCTGTCACTACTTCCGCCTTGTCTGCTGCCTTCCGTATATGAGACCAGTATGTCAGTTTCGTGTCAAGAGTAAACCCTAAGTACTTCGCAGTGGCTCCAGTTCGAACGACCACCTCTCCAACTTTCATGGGAATTATAGTGTCCATTCTCCTCCTAGTTAACATGACTATTTCAGTTTTCGCCATAGCTAAATTCAGACCATGAGCGTTCATCCAACCACTCACCCGTCGCATTACCTGATTGAGTTTCCACTGAGCCAGAACCGCATCTCGGGCTACAATCACCGCTGCAATATCATCAGCGTACCCAACAAGGAATGTATCTTCGGGCATCTCCATGCGCAGTAAGCCGTCGTACAACATGTTCCACAAATCCGGGCCCAGGATGGATCCTTGCGCTGCTCCTGCCGTGACTTTTCTCCTCCTCTGGCCGTCTGCAGTGTCATATAACAGGGTACGGTCCTTCAAATAATCTTTCATTATACGCAGGAGATATGCAGGCAACTGGAAGGTGAATTGAAGAGCTTCAACCATATCTATCCAACTAGCTGAGTTGAAGGCGTTCTTCACATCCAAGGTTACCAGAAGTGTTATTTTAATAATAATAATAATAATAATAATAATAATAATAATAATAATATATATATATATATATATATATATATATATATATTTTTTTAGGGGAAGAAATGCATTTACGCACAGAGTGTCGGGCTCCTGCTACTGAGTAGCAGACTACCGACTAAAACTCCCCCTTTACTTCTGAACACTAGCCTGGAACCGTTTAGCACATTACTTCAGGCTAGAGTCATTATATATTTGCCCGTAGGGCACTCTTCCGTAATGAATTATCTTCAGTGGCGATCCAGATCCGTCTTCTTTGTTCGGAGGATATCTTCAACAAAACTTGCTACAAGTTTCCAATGTTCTTCATTTTGTAGCATTACCGCAACAATATTGTCAGGAGATATCTCTACATCAATTTCATCTTGAAGAGACTGCCTACTTTGGACCCACCGTCTACAAGAGAAGAAGGTGTGATTAGCACTATCTACCTCATTAACACAGTAGATACAATCTGGTGAATCCACTTTCCCCATCTTCTTAAGATAAGAACTGAAGTATCCATGGCCAGTCAAAAACTGAGTGAGATAATAACCAACCTCACCATGTTTCCTATCTGTCCAAACCTGCACCTGGGGTATCATTCTCCTAGTCCACTGGCTTCGGTGTCCTTGCTCCCATTTGATCTGCCAATTGTGAAAGGTTTGTGCTCTTGCTGTTCGTCTTGCATTTTGTAAACCTACTTCCGATTTCCTCCAGTAAATGTACTTGCGTTCTTTCGCTAGAAAAGAAATTGGAATTATCCCAGCAATAACAAGAACTGCTTCTTCAGAGACTGTGCGATAAGGAGATGCCACGCGTAAAGCACCCCGCCTCTGCACTTGTGCTAGTGACTTCCTATAAATTTCCTTATCCAGGGCATCCGCCCATATTTCCGCTCCATACAGCAGAACTGAATGGATGGCTGTCATCAGTAATCTCCTCTTACTAGATTTTGGCCCACCAACATTGGCCATTAGCCGACTGAGAGACGTTACTCTTCTTGCCGCCTTATCCGCAGTCCGTCTAATTTGTTCTCCAAAATTCAATTTATTGTCGATCATGAGGCCCAGATATTTTGCTGCTGGCCGCGTCTCTACTTGTATGTCTCCTACCTGTATTGGGAGTATTGTCTGAATTCTCTTCTTTGTTAGGACTACAATTTCTGTCTTACTAAGTGCTAGAGACAGACCATGTTCCTCCATCCAACTATTGATTGTACGCATTACCATATTGAGTCGCAACTGTGCCTGCTCGACACTTCTTCCTGCTACAAGTGCAGCAACATCATCTGCATAACCTACTAGGATAGTTTCATCAGGGACTTCAGATCTCAGCAAGCTATCATATGTGATATTCCATAGATCTGGTCCTAAAATCGAACCCTGTGCTGCTCCGGCTGAGACCCGTACCCTGCGTTGTCCTTCTGTCGTGTTATAAATCAACGAACGATCTTTCAAGTAGGAATTTATCATCCGTAAGAGATAATTTGGAACATGAAATGTATTCTCCAACGCATTCAGCATGTCACTCCACTTGACAGAGTTGAATGCATTTCTTACGTCAAGAGTAACAAAGAGAACCACACGACGAGAGTGGTGATTGTAATTCTCCGCCCGCTGGACAGCTGCAACAATTTCTTGTATCGCATCCAGGGTCGATCTTCCTGTTCGAAATCCATATTGTCTTGGTGATAAGTCGCCCGCTGCCATGATCGCTTGGCGCAACCTGACCCTCAGAAGCTTCTCAAAGAGCTTCCCTGTTGTATCGAGCATACACAGAGGGCGGTATGATGATGGTAAATCCGGGTCTCCCTTACCCTTATTAATGAGCGCCAGACGACAGACATTCCAGCAGATGCTGAACACTCCTGCTTTTAGACACTCGTTGAACATTCGTAATAATAATAATAATAATAATAATAATAATAATAATAATAATAATAATAATAATAATAATAATTTTTTTTTTTTTTTTTTTTTTTTTAGGGGAAGAAATGCATTTACGCACAGAGTGTCGGGCTCCTGCTCCTGAGTAGCAGACTACCGACTAAAACTCCCCCGTTACTTCTGAACACTAGCCTGGAACCGTTTAGCACATTACTTCAGGCTAGAGTCATTTTATATTTGCCTGTAGGGCACTCTTCCGTAATGAATCATCTTCAGTGGCGATCCAGGTCCGTCTTCTTTGTTCGGAGGATATCTTCAACAAAGCTTGCTACCAGTTTCCAGTTTTCCTCATTTTGTAGCATCACTGCAACAATATTGTCCGGGGATATCTCTACATCAATGTGATCTTGAAGAGACTGCCTATTTTGGACCCACCGTCCACAAGAGAAGAAGGTGTGATTAGCATTATCTAATTCATTGATACAGTAGATGCAATCTGATGAATCCACCTTCCTCATCTTCTTAAGGTAGGAACAGAAGTACCCATGGCCAGTCAAGAACTGAGTGAGATAGTAACCAACCTCACCATGTTTCCTCTCTGTCCAAACCTGCACATGAGGGATCATTCTCTTAGTCCATTGGCTTTGATCTCCTTGCTCCCATTTGATCTGCCAATTTTGAAAGGTTTGTACTCTTGCCGATCGTCTTGCATTTTGTAAACCCATATCAGATTTCCTCAAGTAAATGTTCTTGCGTTCTTTCGCAAGAAAAAAAATCGGAATAATCCCGGCAATAACGAGAACTGCTTCCTCAGAGACCGTGCGATATGCAGATGCCACGCGCAAAGCACCCCGCCTCTGCACTTGCGCCAGTGGCTTCCTATAAATTTCCTTATCCAGGGCATCCGCCCATATTTCCGCTCCATACAGCAGAACTGAATGGATGGCTGTCATCAATAGTCTTCTCTTACTAGATTTTGGCCCACCAACATTGGCCATGAGCCGACTGAGGGACGTTACTCCTCTGGCTGCCTTATCTGCAGTCCGTCTAATCTGTTCTCCAAAATTCATTTTACTGTCGATCATGATGCCCAGGTATTTTGCTGCTGGCTGCGTCTCTACTTGAATTTGTCCTACCTGTATTGGAAGTATTGTCTGAATTCTCTTCTTTGTTAGGATGACAATTTCCGTCTTACTAAGTGCTAGAGACAGACCATGTTCCTCCATCCATCTATTGATTTTGCGCATTACCATATTGAGTCGCAACTGTGCCTGCTCGACACTTCTTCCTGCTACAAGAGCAGCAACATCATCTGCATATCCTACTAGAATAGTTTCTTCAGGCATTTCAAGCCTCAACAAGTGGTCGTATGTAACATTCCAGAGATCAGGTCCTAGAATCGAACCCTGGGCAGCCCCAGCCGTGACTTGTACTCTACGGATCCCTTCTGTAGTATCGTAGAGCAGAGCACGATCCTTCAAGTAAGAGTCTAAGATCCGAAGGAGATACCTTGGAACATGGAATGAAAATTCTAGAGCATCCATGATATCAGTCCATTTGACAGAGTTGAAAGCGTTTTTAACATCCAGTGTAACAAAAAGAATCACCCGGCGAGAGTAATGATTATAACTCTCCGCTCCTCGTACTTTATCGGCGACTTCTTGCACTGCATCCAGTGTCGACCGACCTACCCTGAATCCAAATTGTCTTGGTGATAAATCGCCGGCTGCGATTATTGCTTCAAGCAATCTCCGTCTTATGAGTTTCTCAAATAGTTTGCCTGTTGTGTCAAGCATACAAAGTGGGCGGTACGATGATGGTAACTCAGGGTCACCCATGCCCTTACTAATGAGCACTAAGCGACAGATCTTCCAGCGAAAGCTAAAGATTCCTGCTTTCATGCACACATTGAACATTCTCAACAATAACAACAACATATCTTGATCAACTATTATTTTCAGAACCTCATTAGGAATCCCATCCGGCCCCGGAGCCTTGTTGTTCCGTAAAGAATGCGTTGCAACCCGAAGTTCATCTTCAGTAAACAGTGGGAAATCTAGATCACATTCAAAATTCCTCTCAGGTCTTGTGGGATGAGTTGGAAAAAGGGTTTGAACAATGGTGTTCATAATATCATCCTCCATGATGCACGATGTTCTGTGACTTCCAAGTTTCTGTGTTACAATTTTGTAACCCAAACCCCATGGATCAGTGTCAATATCTTCCTGAAGCTTTCTCCAACTCTGAACCTTGCTCGTAGTTATGGCTTTCCGAAGTAGCTTCTTTGCTGCTTTATGCTCCGCTGATTTTTCATTAGCTTCTTCCCGATTTCTTGCTCTCTGGGCAAGACGGCGAAGCCTGAGGCAGTTCTTCCTTAATTCTGCTATCTCTCTGGTCCACCAGTATACAGGGCTCTTTCGGTGACGTGGTACTGAGGAGGGCATCGAAACATCACAAGCTGACGTAATAATTTTCATGGTTGCAGAAACCAGATCCTCAACCTCAAACTCTCTCCGTGCTTCAGCACTTCGAATCTGTTCTGCACCCTTCCCAATGATATCTTTGAACTTGTCCATGCTAATCCTATTTACATTCCACCGTTGACATTTCTGGGGAGGTACTTCCCGTCCCTGAACATTTGATTCAAAGTCAAAGGCGATGAATTGATGATCGCTAGCACAATAATCTTCCAACACTTTCCATCTCTTAATGAATGGCACAATTACTTCTGATGCCAGGGAGACATCCGGAATTGTTCCTTCACATCCTGGACGTCGGAAAGTTGGAACTCTACCAATATTTAATATTAGAAGGCCTATCCTGGATGCCATCTCTAGAATGTACTTACCCCGGGAATCTGTACTTGGCATACCCCATTCCACTGCTTTGGCGTTAAAGTCTCCAGCCACTATGACACTATCTGTGGCGTTTAGAATTGCATCTTCCAAAGAATTTACTTTGCGGCGGAAGTGCTCAATTGCCTCATTAGGAGTTAGGTAAACACTAAAATAGGTGACCCTTCTGGTCTTCACCCAAACATAACCATCAGAACTTCCATGATCCTTTATAATAACTTTTCTAGAATCCAACACCCAGATTGCAGAAGTGCCAAGTGTGTCACTGAACCAAAGAGATGACTCTTTATCTTTATACTGTTCGCTGATTAGCAAGAGATCGCTTTGCTTCTCTGTGACTAGCTGACATAGCAGATCATTGGCTGTCTTACTTCTATGTAGATTGGCTTGAAGTATACGAATCATTTGAACCTCAGTGCCTTTTCTTTGTCCAAAGCTTCTCTGAAGACCTTACACTGGCCAGATCCCATAGCATGTGCTAAATCTTTGATAAAATCTCGTTCTTCACAAAGAACACATTTCTTTGAGGCCGTACATCCTCTAGCTTTGTGACCTGTCCCGCCGCAATTGTAGCAAAGTTTACTTCTATCTGTGCCTTTGCAGTTGCTAGCAACATGTCCATAGTCCAGACATCTATAACAACGAGATACCATGATCCTCCGTCTAATCCTGCAATTGACCCATCCTATGGTGATATGATCTTGCCTCAAGAGCACATCTGCATCACTAGTTGTTAATGTGACAACAGCCATCTTCACTTCCCTCGAATTCGTCCTCGTCAGCAGCACCTTGGTATCTGGAGAGAGTTCTGGGATAGTTCTCTGGATAGCTTCCATGACCTCTTCGGAAGTAGTTAGAGCATCAAGGTCTCTGATTTCAACAGTTGCCTTCGCTTCAAGCCTACGAACTGTAGCATTGGACCCCAGAACATTTCGCAGAGAATTACCAAAAGCTGCTTTATCCCTGGAACTTGCTCCCAACTCGACAAGGACGTCTCCCGCTTTAGTTTGTCGAATGGACCGGACTTCAGTTCCTGTATCATTAGGGTTTGCTTTTTGGCGAATCTCCTTCAGAATATCGGCATATGATTTACCTTCAGCTGGTCTGATCAGTAAGGCTGCTCGCCTTGGCCTACTAGGTCTCTTCTGTCTGTTTGGGGTTGCTTGGTGGGTAGATATGTCAACATTATCAGCAAAATCCTCCTGCCTATTCTCAGCATTTTCTCTAACCTTTACCAATCTTCTGTCTCTCCTCGATGTAACAGGAGTCCATATTTCTGACGACTCTGTCTCATTCTTCTTATCCCCCTCCTGAGCAGCTACAGTTCCCGAAGTAACTTCGTTCCTGCTGCTAGAATTGGGGGTCATGTCCTTCGGTAGATCATTCAATACTACCTTGTGAGCTTCGTCTTGTGCCGCATGTGAAGTACGATCACAATAGGCTATAGAATCAATGGCCTCTTCTAGTTCCACTATGCCATTCTTCACATCGTTGGATATATTACGCTGCCTGTCAGTTGCAAGTTTCATCTTATTGAGAATGTTTCGACACCGTTGCAAAAGATCCTCCATACTCGGTCGAAGATTCCCAATGCTCTCTTGTTTTGACTGGTCCTCAATAACATAAACTCTCTCCAAGCGCTTCGCTTTGGTAAGTCACTTCACAATACAATAATAATAATTTAAATGTTTTTGCGCAACTGTAACACTTTAGCGTTATTCCGTCTGCATGAGGCGTCTAGTTCATTTTCCTGACTGAAAGTCTTTACACATTGCTAGCATGTACCTTTGCTCGCTCCGTGTGGTGTGAAATGTTTGTGCGCACCTGCTACACTTGAGCCTTGTGTTGCCAGTATGGACTACCCAGAGTTTACTCTTCTGGTGGGCGATCCGTGACTCTGCTAACTTAACCTCACTTATCGGGCTAGCACGCCAATGGATTTGTCATGAGACTTTTTAACTATGTACCCTGGTAATAATAATAATAATAATAATAATAATTTTGTTTTTTTTTTGTTTTTTATTTTGTTTGTTTTTCGAGGGAAACGTGGGGAAATCTTCAAAAGACAGATTGCAAGCTTCCGGACTTACAACTGTGCAGGATTCTTACCTACTAAAAACCCACAAACCCTATACTTGGCTTAAGGCCACCCCGGAACTGCCTGTTCAGCCTTACTTCAGGGTGGAGCCTCTGTTACGACCAGAAGTCTCAGTCAATTTCATTAAATGTGATGATAATGAAATTACTCATCATCATCTTCACTGTCTTCAGCAACCAATCTTCTCGGTTCCTCTTCTTTTTTTGTTTTCAGCAGCTCAGAGATGTAGACTGCAATCTGTGCCCAACTTTCTCTGCTGCTGAGCATTTTATCCACCACATTGTCTGGTGTAATGACACCTACTTTTGTCTCCAGAAGCCTTCGAAGATTTCTCCACCTCAAGCATGCAAAGAATGTGTGCTGAACATCGTCCCATTGATCATCACAATAACGACAACGTGAACTCGGTGAAATTCCCATTCGATGGAGGTATGCTTCATAATAACCATGGCCAGAGAGAAACATGGTAATGTAATAATTAACCTCACCATGTTCCCTCGACAACCATGGCTTCAGTTGCTTGATGAGCCTAACGGTCCACCTGCCACGATTTTCACGTTCCCATTCTTCCTGCCATTCCAGAAGAGATCTGTCTCTTTCCTCCCTCTTCACGCGTATCTTAGAATGCTCGTCTTTGCGCAATAATAATTATATAATAATTATAATAATAATAATAATAATAATAATAATAATAATAATAATAATAATAATAATAATAATTTTTTTTTTTTTTTTTTTAGTTTTTCGAGGGAAACCGTGGGGAAATCTTCAAAAGACAGATTGCAAGCTTCCGGACCTACAACTGTGCAGGATTCTTACCTACTAAAAACCCACAAACCCTATACTTGGCTTAAGGCCACCCCGGAACTGCCTGTTCAGCCTTACTTCAGGGTGGAGCCACTGTTACGACCAGAGGTCTCAGTCAATTTCATTTAACATGATGATAATGAAATTACTCACCATCATCTTCACTGTCTTCAGCAACCAATCTTCTCGGTTCCTCCTCTTTTTTTGTTTTCAGCAGCTCAGAGATGTAGACTGCAATCTGTGCCCAACTTTCTCTGCTGCTGAGCATTTTATCCACCACATTGTCTGGTGTAATGACTCCAACTTTTGTCTCCAGAATCCTTCGAAGATTTCTCCACCTCAAGCATGCAAAGAATGTGTGCTGAACATCGTCCCATTGATCATCACAATAACGACACCGTGAACTCGGTGAAATTCCCATTCGATGGAGGTATGCATCATAATAACCATGGCCAGAGAGAAACATGGTAATGTAATAGTTAACCTCACCATGTTCCCTCGACAACCATGGCTTCAGTTGCTTGATGAGCCTAGCGGTCCACCTGCCACGATGTTCACGTTCCCATTCTTCCTGCCATTCCAGAAGAGATCTGTTTCTTTCCTCCATCTTCACGCGTATCTTAGAATGCTCGTCTTTGCGCAAGTATATACGGCGCCTTTCCTTGGCCAGGATGTAAATGGGTATCGACCCAGCTATTACTAGCACTGCCGGTCCAGACACTGTACGATAGGCAGAAGTTATTCTGAGGGCAGCTCTTCTGTGAACAGAGGTTATCCGCTTCCTATACATCTCAGAGCCAAGAGCTACTGACCAAATCTCTGCACCATAAATAATAACTGATTCCGCCACTCTCATCAGCAGTTTCCTCTTCAATGGTGAAGGGCCGCCAATATTAGCCATGAGCCGCGACAAGTTGTTAACAATCCTTGCAGCCCTATCAGCAATCTTGCTGATATGATTCCAGAATGTTAACTTGCTGTCAATCATAACACCTAAGTAACGAACAGCAGGAGCTGTTTCTATCACTTGATTATCTACTAGCATTGGTACAACTCGTGGAACTCTCTTCTTAGTAGCAAGGACTAGTTCTGTTTTATGAACTGCTAGTTGGAGACCATGTTCATTCATCCAGGTGGAAACTCTCCGCATTACCTGATTAAGTTTAAGTTGCAGACCCTCCATGGAGCGCTCCATAATGAGCACAACAAGATCATCAGCATATCCCACCAAAGATGTGTCTTCTGGCATCTCCATCCGTAAAATGCTGTCATAATTTACGTTCCATAAATCAGGACCTAACACGGAGCCTTGAGCCGCCCCCGCTGTTACCTTGCGACACTTGACTCCTTCATCTGTGTCATACTGTATCCAACGATCACAAAGATAATTCCTCAGAACAGACGCCAAGTAGCGAGGAATGTTGAATGTATAATAATAATAATAATAATAATAATAATAATAATAATAATAATAATAATAATAATAATAATAATAATAATAATAATAATAATAATAATAATAATTTTTTTTTTTTTTTTTTTTTTTTTTTTTTAGGGGAAGAAATGCATTTACGCACAGAGTGTCGGGCTCCTGCTCCTGAGTAGCAGACTACCGACTAAAACTCCCCCGTTACTTCTGAACACTAGCCTGGAACCGTTTAGCACATTACTTCAGGCTAGAGTCATTTTATATTTGCCTGTAGGGCACTCTTCCGTAATGAATCATCTTCAGTGGCGATCCAGATCCGTCTTCTTTGTTCGGAGGATATCTTCAACAAAGCTTGCTACCAGTTTCCAGTTTTCCTCATTTTGTAGCATCACTGCAACAATATTGTCCGGGGATATCTCTACATCAATGTGATCTTGAAGAGACTGCCTATTTTGGACCCACCGTCCACAAGAGAAGAAGGTGTGATTAGCATTATCTAATTCATTGATACAGTAGATGCAATCTGATGAATCCACCTTCCCCATCTTCTTAAGATAGGAACAGAAGTACCCATGGCCAGTCAAGAACTGAGTGAGATAGTAACCAACCTCACCATGTTTCCTCTCTATCCAAACCTGCACCTGAGGGATCATTCTCTTAGTCCATTGGCTTTGATCTCCTTGCTCCCATTTGATCTGCCAATTTTGAAAGGTTTGTACTCTTGCCGATCGTCTTGCATTTTGTAAACCCATATCAGATTTCCTCAAGTAAATGTTCTTGCGTTCTTTCGCAAGAAAAAATATCGGAATAATCCCGGCAATAACGAGAACTGCTTCCTCAGAGACCGTGCGATATGCAGATGCCACGCGCAAAGCACCCCGCCTCTGCACTTGCGCCAGTGGCTTCCTATAAATTTCCTTATCCAGGGCATCCGCCCATATTTCCGCTCCATACAGCAGTACTGAATGGATGGCTGTCATCAATAGTCTTCTCTTACTAGATTTTGGCCCACCAACATTGGCCATGAGCCGACTGAGGGACGTTACTCCTCTGGCTGCCTTATCTGCAGTCCGTCTAATCTGTTCTCCAAAATTCATTTTACTGTCGATCATGATGCCCAGGTATTTTGCTGCTGGCTGCGTCTCTACTAGAATTTGTCCTACCTGTATTGGAAGTATTGTCTGAATTCTCTTCTTTGTTAGGATGACAATTTCCGTCTTACTAAGTGCTAGAGACAGACCATGTTCCTCCATCCATCTATTGATTTTGCGCATTACCATATTGAGTCGCAACTGTGCCTGCTCGACACTTCTTCCTGCTACAAGAGCAGCAACATCATCTGCATATCCTACTAGAATAGTTTCTTCAGGCATTTCAAGCCTCAACAAGCTGTCGTATGTAACATTCCAGAGATCAGGTCCTAGAATCGAACCCTGGGCAGCCCCAGCCGTGACTTGTACTCTACGGATCCCTTCTGTAGTATCGTAGAGCAGAGCACGATCCTTCAAGTAAGAGTCTAAGATCCGAAGGAGATACCTTGGAACATGGAATGAAAATTCTAGAGCATCCATGATATCAGTCCATTTGACAGAGTTGAAAGCGTTTTTAACATCCAGTGTAACAAAAAGAATCACCCGGCGAGAGTAATGATTATAACTCTCCGCTCTTCGTACTTTATCGGCGACTTCTTGCACTGCATCCAGTGTCGACCGGCCTACCCTGAATCCAAATTGTCTTGGTGATAAATCGCCGGCTGCGATTATTGCTTCAAGCAATCTCCGTCTTATGAGTTTCTCAAATAGTTTGCCTGTTGTGTCAAGCATACAAAGTGGGCGGTACGATGATGGTAACTCAGGGTCACCCATGCCCTTACTAATGAGCACTAAGCGACAGATCTTCCAGCGAAAGCTAAAGATTCCTGCTTTCATGCACACATTGAACATTCTCAACAATAACAACAACATATCTTGATCAACTATTATTTTCAGAACCTCATTAGGAATCCCATCCGGCCCCGGAGCCTTGTTGTTCCGTAAAGAATGCGTTGCAACCCGAAGTTCATCTTCAGTAAACAGTGGGAAGTCCAGATCACATTCAAAATTCCTCTCAGGTCTTGTGGGATGAGTTGGAAAAAGGGTTTGAACAATGGTGTTCATAATATCATCCTCCATGATGCACGATGTTCTGTGACTTCCAAGTTTCTGTGTTACAATTTTGTAACCCAAACCCCATGGATCAGTGTCAATATCTTCCTGAAGCTTTCTCCAACTCTGAACCTTGCTCGTAGTTATGGCTTTCCGAAGTAGCTTCTTTGCTGCTTTATGCTCCGCTGATTTTTCATTAGCTTCTTCCCGATTTCTTGCTCTCTGGGCAAGACGGCGAAGCCTGAGGCAGTTCTTCCTTAATTCTGCTATCTCTCTGGTCCACCAGTATACAGGGCTCTTTCGGTGACGTGGTACTGAGGAGGGCATCGAAACATCACAAGCTGACGTAATAATTTTCATGGTTGCAGAAACCAGATCCTCAACCTCAAACTCTCTCCGTGCTTCAGCACTTCGAATCTGTTCTGCACCCTTCCCAATGATATCTTTGAACTTGTCCATGCTAATCCTATTTACATTCCACCGTTGACATTTCTGGGGAGGTACTTCCCGTCCCTGAACATTTGATTCAAAGTCAAAGGCGATGAATTGATGATCGCTAGCACAATAATCTTCCAACACTTTCCATCTCTTAATGAATGGCACAATTACTTCTGATGCCAGGGAGACATCCGGAATTGTTCCTTCACATCCTGGACGTCGGAAAGTTGGAACTGTACCAATATTTAATATTAGAAGGCCTATCCTGGATGCCATCTCTAGAATGTACTTACCCCGGGAATCTGTACTTGGCATACCCCATTCCACTGCTTTGGCGTTAAAGTCTCCAGCCACTATGACACTATCTGTGGCGTTTAGAATTGCATCTTCCAAAGAATTTACTTTGCGGCGGAAGTGCTCAATTGCTTCATTAGGAGTTAGGTAAACACTAAAATAGGTGACCCTTCTGGTCTTCACCCAAACATAACCATCAGAACTTCCATGATCCTTTATAATAACTTTTCTAGAATCCAACACCCAGATTGCAGAAGTGCCAAGTGTGTCACTGAACCAAAGAGATGACTCTTTATCTTTATACTGTTCGCTGATTAGCAAGAGATCGCTTTGCTTCTCTGTGACTAGCTGATATAGCAGATCATTGGCTGTCTTACTTCTATGTAGATTGGCTTGAAGTATACGAATCATTTGAACCT
Organism: Meconema thalassinum; assembly: GCA_946902985.2. Classification (NCBI taxonomy): domain Eukaryota; kingdom Metazoa; phylum Arthropoda; class Insecta; order Orthoptera; family Tettigoniidae; genus Meconema; species Meconema thalassinum. The sequence goes on from OX336395.1 coordinate 244,495,487, forward strand.
CAGTGCCTTTTCTTTGTCCAAAGCTTCTCTGAAGACCTTACACTGGCCAGATCCCATAGCATGTGCTAAATCTTTGATAAAACCTCGTTCTTCACAAAGAACACATTTCTTTGGGGCCATACATCCTCTAGCTTTGTGACCTGTCCCGACGCAATTGTAGCAAAGTTTACTTCTATCTGTGCCTTTGCAGTTGCTAGCAACATGTCCATAGTCCAGACATCTATAACAACGAGATACCATGATCCTCCGTCTAATCCTGCAATTGACCCATCCTATGGTGATATGATCTTGCCTCAAGAGCACATCTGCATCACTAGTTGTTAATGTGACAACAGCCATCTTCACTTCCCTCGTATTCGTCCTCGTCAGCAGCACCTTGGTATCTGGAGAGAGTTCTGGGATAGTTCTCTGGATAGCTTCCATGACCTCTTCGGAAGTAGTTAGAGCATCAAGGTCTCTGATTTCAACAGTTGCCTTCGCTTCAAGCCTACGAACTGTAGCATTGGATCCCAGAACATTTCGCAGAGAATTACCAAAAGCTACTTTATCCCTGGAACTTGCTCCCAACTCGACAAGGACGTCTCCCGCTTTTGTTTGTCGAATGGACCGGACTTCAGTTCCTGTATCATTAGGGTTTGCTTTTTGGCGAATCTCCTTCAGAATATCGGCATATGATTTACCTTCAGCTGGTCTGATCAGTAAGGCTGCTCGCCTTGGCCTACTAGGTCTCTTCTGTCTGTTTGGGGTTGCTTGGTGGGTAGATATGTCAACATTATCAGCAAAATCCTCCTGCCTATTCTCAGCATTTTCTCTAACCTTTACCAATCTTCTGTCTCTCCTCGATGTAACAGGAGTCCATATTTCTGACGACTCTGTCTCATTCTTCTTATCCCCCTCCTGAGCAGCTACAGTTCCCGAAGTAACTTCGTTCCTGCTGCTAGAATTGGGGGTCATGTCCTTCGGTAGGTCATTCAATACAACCTTGTGAGTTTCGTCTTGTGCCGCATGTGAAGTACGATCACAATAGGCTATAGAATCAATGGCCTCTTCTAGTTCCACTATGCCATTCTTCACATCGTTGGATATATTACGCTGCCTGTCAGTTGCAAGCTTCATCTTATTGAGAATGTTTCGACACCGTTGCAAAAGATCCTCCATACTCGGTCGAAGATTCCCAATGCTCTCTTGTTTTGACTGGTCCTCAATAACAGAAACTCTCTCCAAGCGCTTGGCTTTGGTAAGTCACTTCACAATACAATAATAATAATATAAATGTTTTTGCGCAACTGTAACACTTTAGCCTTATTCCGTCTGCATGAGGCGTCTAGTTCATTTTCCTGACTGAAAGTCTTTACACATTACTGGCATGTACCTTTGCTCGCTCCGTGTGGTGTGAAATGTTTGTGCGCACCTGCTACACTTGAGCCTTGTGTTGCCAGTATGGACTACCCAGAGTTTACTCTTTCGGTGGGCGATCCGTGACTCTGCTAACTTAACCTCACTTATCGGGTTAGCACGCCAATGGATTTGTCATGAGACTTTTTAACTATGTACCCTGGTATATGTTTGTAATTGATTAGTACTTTCGTAGTACGCCTCTTTCTGTAACACTTGCACTTCATTTCAGCTTACCTCCTAGGCTTAGCTTCTTTCTAATTCACTTTACACTCCGCACTGAACACTCCCGTGGCCACTCCTAACAGTCATAATAATAATAATAATAATAATAATAATAATAATAATAATGCAACAAGCATACGCCTCTCTTTTCTTTTCCTGTCTCTCTCTCGCATTGAAGTGCTGAAATATCTAGTGATTCACCGCTCACCAGGCATGCTGCAACTGCTTGCGTGACTCATGCAGATAAGATCATTTACGTATGTACAGTCGAGTCGAATCAGCATCTTTTGCGTTACTCATAAACCAGGGATGTCCAATTATGATTACTGATGATTAATAAATACTATTTTACAAGATAAAATTTTTCACTGTCAAACCTTCTAGTGAAAACCCTATTATTCTTGTTCATTTAACAGAATTTGAATTAAAGAATGGATCTCAGGGGAGGTTGTGCTCGCGAGCACTTTTTTGCTCGTATGACGGGAGCACCAAATGTTATTTAAAGAGCACTGTGGAGCTCCCGGGTACCAGGATGAGAACGCCTGGCCTAGAGCTTTGCGTTAGTGAATGTAGCTACCGCTGTTGGTGTTGAATGATAACAAACGCACATAATTACTATTATTACCATAACATGCAAACTCTCCTTTACTTCTCTCCCACAATAAATATTAGCCGATAGGAATACAGCCTATAGGCCACAACTATTTCCGCTTTGGTTGATTGGGATTCCAGATCTAATTCAATCGTGATAATCCAAAGAACTTTCTATTTATTTAATTTTGGGAAGTTCTGAATAATACAGTGCAGCCTCAAGCTACGTCACCCTGCAGGTTGTTCAACTTTTCTTGCGTGACAGCGTATACTAGCTTGATAACGCCCCCCAACCCCCCACCCTCCTTCAGACAAAGAAATTAAGCTGTTGCCTTTTTTTAACCCAGCAGAAATCCTTCGACAAATATTTTACAGTATACTATGCAATTTAAGTATTCTAATGTATGTGTGTATTCATTTATTTAGGCTATTTATTTATTTAACAATATTAAGTTACACAGACGTAAGCCCAATTATGTTTCTTCTTGGCATATCAAGTTCAAAAATACAAATTGCATCAGTGAAGGAAAGAGAGAAAAAAGATACACAATTGAAGAACAAAAAGAAAAACTACAAATGAAATTATTAAAGTATGCATTACAGATTAGAAAAAAATACTGTACAAATAAAAATGTAAAAATGAAAATACAAACTTCTACACACACACACACAAAAAGAGATAGTAAGTAGTAACCGGTATTTCACGATTAGATTTAGGTTGTTATGTGAAAATTAATTTCGAAAACCATAATAAACAAGCATTAATTTATTTCTTGGAATAGAACAATTAAGTGAATTAATGTACGGCTTCATTGCATCAGTCATTTCATGAAGTGCCGAATCAACAAACACCGGATCTTCATGAAGTGCCTCGTCTGATAATGTAAAATCATTTCTTACACCATGTGCCTAAATCGGTCCGTCACTTCATGAAGAAACGCGTCAGATGGTGTAACTATCTCTTTTTACATCATATGCCGGCTTTTCATGATGTGCCTAGGATCTTCATGAAATGACGGATTTCACTACGACATATATATATATATATATATATACATACACAAATTAAATATACACTTTTTAACTGACAGTGGTTTTGAGGTATAGGGGATGTGAATTGAGAAGATATGTCGAAATTTTCCGGAAGTCGAAACATGGCACCCATTGCAATTGTCAGCTTTCTAATGAAATCCACCTAAAACGGATACAGAGAAAGTTTCAATTTTGTCAGAATATTACACCACGGTAAGTTCAACCACCACCCAATGAGAAATCAGCCATAAGAAATGTTGTGAATATTGCAACACATGCGTACAGAATTACACAAGTTTACATGTATGAAGACATAGTAACAATATGCAAACAGGCATTAAAGAAAAATAATACAGTGTGTTCCATCACATCTTATATCTTATCTTACGTTATCTTTTATTATATATTCTTATATATATAAAAGTGAAAGTCTGTATGTATGTGGGTATGTATGTTGGTATGTTTGTTCCGTATACAAATCTACTCCGTTCCACCAATCACAACGAAAGTTTTCATACACAAAGTTCAGAACCCAGAAAAAACCGCTGGCTACATGCATTTTTGATAGTCTTTATCATTCTTTTGATTTCAGCCTTTTGGCACTCAAGCAAAGGCAAATAAAGTCAGAAAATAAACTCATGAAAGAATGGCAAGGCCGGTCGTTTCCATGGCAATAGTAGCTCAAGGGGAGACGTGGCCGACTGGATGCGAGTTAGGCTCTCCTCTGACGGTATCAAAAATGAGGCACTTTACATGAAATCCCGTTGGTTACTCAACTGCTCACACAGCACTGTCAACCCAGTATAGCATAACAAAGACTTGACAATATTTGTCAATATAATTTCCGCAATATCAAAATGCAAACTATATCACAAAAGTGAATACAACCTAAACCAGCTTTTCAGTTTTCATTGTCGGAAAAGATATTGCTGAAATTGTAATTTGATGATGATAGTTGATGTTAAAGTGCCTAATATGGAGTTTACAGGCCTCTAAATCTTTGGGGTGAAAATGAAAAATGATGATAAAATGAACACTAGAACTAAAAAAAACTACAACTTACAACCAAATTACGTATTAGGAGAACAAAAGAACAAAAAAGAAGGAATAAGGGAAATAAAATGCAGGTAAAAGAAATTCTCTCAACCCTCAAAAAATGAGATTTGACGGTTTTGGAAAGGTGTGCCATGAAAGGCAGATAGGAAGGGAAATAGGATAGAGTCCGCCCCAGAATTACTGGAAAAAGGGGGGGGGGGGATCCAGCTCGAGTATCATCCCAAACTGAACACTCGTGAGCCCTTAAGGGTGTAGGACCTCCAGTGGTGGCTTAAGTGATTCTGTTGTTGAATAATTTAGAGACTTAGCTACAACATGATAATATAGCCCCATGAACTTGAGTGTGTATGGAATTTTTCTGATAACATGTGCTACTGTGATGGCTGTAGTAGTGAGTGTATTTGTAATTCAAATGTTGATTGGAAAGGAGGATGCTGTGGGATTCAGTTAGGAGCTATCGCGGTATTTGCTTCGAGTGGGAGTGGGAAACCACAGAAAACAATTTCCAAGTTTTGCCTCCGGCTCTCACACCAGAAATAAAATTTCTTGACAAATCCGGGAATCAAACTCAGACCTCCAAGGCGAAAGAAGAAATGTTTGCCGCTAATACACGTGGTCGTCTACATCTGCACAAGTCTGCCATCTATGCATCAGGTTTGTAATTTTTCTCAGCTGTAAAGTGTTTATAAAGCATTTACGAACGCGCAGTACAATCCACAAGGCAGTGAAAACAATATAATAGCGTAAATCTATCTTGAACTTCCGTGCACACTGATCAGGTGTTTCGTTCGTAAACATGGCGGGATTGAGTAATGCAGATATTGAAAACAAGCTCAATATTATAGGCAAAGAAAGTGACGCAGAATCGTTTAGTAGTGGTGAAAGTGAGTTTTTAGCCAGTAAAGAACATATTAACGATAATAATTTCAATGTTAATTGTGATGTAAGTGAAAACGGAGACCAAGGAATCGGACCTGATGGCCATGCACCAGAATTTCAGGTAACACAAACATTTCGTTTCGTTTCTCCGAAGGGGTTTGTTGGTGATGTTGGACCTGTCCATAATTTGGAAAGTGGCTCGCGAGAAATAGATTATTTTTTGCATATGCTAGGAGGGAACACACTATTCAATGACATTGCTAAGTACACAAATATCATTGCAGTATTCAAGCAGGCACATTCTTTTAAAATAGATACCGAATGAGAATACACTTGCTTACAGGAAATAAAAGCTTAAGTTACATCGGGGTACGTATATACTTGGGAATATTTCCACTTTCAGAAACAAGCGATTATTGGTTAAGTCAACACATTGAATATCCTGTGATAATGAACTGTATGGCTTTTCGGAGATACAAGATCCTCACAAAATATTTTCATATTCTGGACGTCAGACAGCTAAATGCTAGAGATGATCCCTCGTATGACATATTGCAAAGGGTTCTCACACTCTTGCAAATAATGGACAGCTTCCAGGAAAAATACAGCCCAGGCCGAGAATTAGTTATTGATGAAGCACCGGTGAAGTGGGGTTTCAAAGCGTGGATTCTTGCCACTCCAAAAGGCTATGTTCTCCAAATTAATATCTATCGTGGTAAAAAGGAACCCAGAAACAAGGGCATGCTGTTGAGAAACCAGATTGTCATGAATTTGTTAGATGATAGGTTACGGTCAAACCATCATGTTTACTTTGACAATTTCATCTCATCCGTAGTGTTCATTCAACACTTACTTGACAGTGGAGTATATGCATGCTCAACTACAAGACTCAATCGTAAGGACTGGCCAGCTAAACTAAGAAATCCTAAGTCTCTGAAACTAAAGAGGGGAGAAAGTAAAATAGTTCAAGTAGGTGATGTGACAGCTTTGGTTCGGCATGATAACAGGGACATATGTGTTGTTTCCTTAAACTGTGATTCAAATGTCACAGTTAAAGTAAAAAGAAAGACAGGGAAAGGAAATGAACAAACTACTGTACCATGACCTTTGACAATCGACAGATACACAAAGTACATGCGGGGTGTGGATAGGTCATATCAAAAAAGATGTTACTATACTTTGGGAAGGAAATCAGTGAAATGATGGATATACATATTCGGATTTTCTATGAACACTGCAATAGTTTCATATCTTTCAATGGCACTAATCAACCAGCTCCTTCCAGACATGGTCACACACAAAGAAACTTTAGACATGCACTCTACAGACAGGTGATACATAATTTTTCATCAAGGAAGCGTCTTGGTCGCAAACGATCATTACCGTTGTCAACCCTTTCTCCCAAAAATCTCCACAAAATTACGAAGGTAACACTGTGGCTTAGGCGGCAGCACGCCGGCCTCTCACCACTGGGTCCGTGGTTCAAATCCCGGTCACTCCATGTGAGATCTGTGCTGGACAAAACGGAGGCAGACAGGTTTTTCTCCGGGTACTCCGGTTTTCCCTGTCAAAATTTCATTCCAGCAACACTCTCCACTATCATTTCATTTAATTTCATAATCATTTCCCCAGAGGAGTGCGTCAGGCCTTGGCAGCCGGCACAGTTCATATCCTCGCCGCTAGATGGGGGCTTCATTCATTCCATTCCTTAACCGGTCGGAGACTGGAAGCAGGCTGTGGATTTTCATTTTAAACTGGAAGAAAGAAAGTGTGTGCATATTGTGCATCTGTTGGAAGAAAAGCAGCATCAGGAAGACGGATTCAAACAACATGAGAATGTGACAAATGCAGCCTGCCTCTGTGTCGAGTAGGATGCTTCCTCCAGTATCACCAAGAGAGTGGGGTGAAGGTTTGAATCAAGAACCTTAGGACACCATGAACGGAGATATGGATGTGATGGTATGTTTTCTAATATTGTTGAAAATTTGAATACATGATGGTGAGTCGTTTTCATTATTATTAAACTTTTTCTGAGACAATGTCCTTAGGTTAATTTCTTTCTATATAATAGGGTATAACCTGGGGATAGGCTGCCTGAAAATGTAGGCGAGAACCCTCAGTCTTAAGGTCACAGAAAACTATTGACATATTGGTTCTAATCTTATTCTCTAATGCCGCTGCTATTACAGGAGATTTTGAATCTTGACCTTATGACGAAAGGTATAACGTGTAATATATTGAATCTAATATCCACTAGAATCGAAGTTTTATACTCTTCGTTAAGGTGTGTTCTACTAATGATATGTTGACGTTTATTTATTGATTAATCATAATACTGCATTCTTTTATCGTTGACAGTGTCTACGTCTACCAGCTGTATTTTGTATTTCAAATCAGAAATACAGTAACTTTTCCGTGATAAAGCAGATTGTTCTATGATTAATATTTCCTTCTGTTATTCGGGTTATATTGTAATTGGTAATTATCCTGCTGTATGACCATGCTAATTTGTAATGAAACCGGATCTTAAATTATGGATTTAATTGATAACATGTCAATAACATACGGTAATTAAACTACGAATACATATTATTATTATGCGATAATTTTCTACAAGAACCAAACAGTAAGTAATGATACTTTGCCATAAGTATAGCGGACCCCATTAAATAAAAAATAAACACTGTCAGGAAAGCAATTATGAGACTGAGTTCTCGAGGAATTGTGTGTATACATCCATTTTTAGCATATTTTCATTTATGAAAAAAAAAAGGCTTATGAGATCACCTTTTGTCCGTGTGTCTATCTGTGTGTGCGTGTGTGATCGTGTGTGTGATGGATTGTTGTGTGTCCCCCCTAATAACATCTAAACGGTTGGAGCGATTTCAATGGAACTCGGGAAGTTCATTGCACTATTCCGGACGACCCCGACCGTGCCCTTCAAATTTTGTTACGTCTCACCAATCCAACATGGCGGCTGTGCGAATTATTTCACTAGCATTCAATATCTCCGAAACTATTACCGATATCACCCTGGAATTATTTACGGTGATAAAGGGAACTACTAAAAGTTCAGCTATGTGACTTTTGGAAACCTGGTAACTACAAAACCAACATGGCGGCCAAGCGAAGTTGCGACTTTTAAATAGACGTTTCTCGCGATTTAACCAACCAAACGCAATGAAACTTGGTACAGTAAATATTTATACACATTGTAATGCACCGACATCTCACTTCGTTCAATTGTTTACATAACCTCAAGATGGCGGCTGTGCGAAATATTTCACCGGCATTCTATATCTCTGATACTATTACCGGTATCACCATTAAATTTTGTACGGAGATAAAGGGCACTACTGGAAGTTCATCTATGAGACTATCAACAACCGGTTAACTACAAAACGAACATGGCGGCCAAGCGAAGTTGAAAGTTTTAAATAGATTTCTCGCGATTTAATCAACCATACGCAATGAAACCTCGTACAGCAAATTTTTATACACACTGGTATCTAATTTAGTTCAATTGTTTAGATAACCTCAAGATGGTGGCTGTGCTAATTTCGAAAATTAAGTTTTTATTTCTTGTGTTCTAATCATGCGATCGAATTCAACATTTTCATAATGAACGTTTACAATAATCATCATCTAATAGTACATAACTCTATGGCCTACATATATTGAAATTCAACATGGCAACCAACCGAAATATTTAGACGGTTCTCAATATCTATGAATCTACTACAGCAATCAAACTGAAATATTGTACGTGTATAGAGGCTGTAAGCATAAGTTCAACAATGAGACATTCAATAACCTGGCGAGCGCAATTCCAACATGGCGGCGACGCAAAATTTTAATATTCAAATGGACGTTTCTTGCGTTTTAACCATCCGAGCGCAGTGAAACATCATCGGGTATATGCTTATACAAATTTTAATCGACTGGCATCTAATTCATTTAAATTTTTTTCATAACCACAATATGGCGGCAGAGTTAAATTTTAAAATCCCGCTTTTATTTCCTGTGTCCTAATCATGCGATTGAAGTTTGAATAAAACACCTACACAATAATCTTCATGTAAACTTATATATCTTATGTATATATAAAGGAATGTCTGTGTGTTCGTCTTTTATGCGTTCATGAACCATTCATCCGATTGCGATCAAATTTTGGTGAGTTGTTTTAAACACTTCCGGGAGGTTTATAGGCATAGTTAATCCATTTTAAAATAGATAGCGCGCGAGTAGTTTAAACAAATGCGTAATGGCGATGCGTTCATATACAATTCATCCGATTGCGATCAAATATTGGTGAGTTGTTGTGCACAGTCCCGGAAAAGTTATAGGCGTAGTAAATCAAATTTACAATAGATGGCGCGCGAGTAGCTTCAACAAAATGGCGTGCGTTTGTTTCAAGAAAATCCCACATGCGTTCATATGCCATTCATTCCATTGCGATGAAACTTGGGCGAGATGTTTTGTACACTTTAGGTAAGGTTTCTGGCTTAGTAAATCCACTTAACAATAGGTAGCGCACGAGTCGATTCAACAAATGAGCGACGACGGGCGAAGCGTTTCAACAAAGTCCCGTATGCGTTCACATACCATTCGTCTGATATCGATGAAACTTGGGAGAGAGTTTGTGTACACTACAGGCAAGGTTTCTGGCTTAGTAAACCCACGTAACAATAGGTAGCGCACGAGTAGATTCAATAAATGAGTGACGACGGGCGAAGCGTTTCAACAACGTCCTGTACGCGTTCACATACCATTCGTCCGATAGCGAAGAAACTTCGGTGAGTGGTTGTGTACACCTCAGGCAAGGTTTCAGGCTCAGTAAATCCACTTTACGATAGGTAGGGCACGAGTAGATTCAACAAATGAGCGACGACGCGCGAAGTGTTTTAACAAAGTCCCGGATGCGTTCATATACTACAGTATTCGTCTGATAGCGTTGAAACTTGGGTGATATGTTGTGTACACTTCAGGGAAGGTTTCTGGCTGAGTACATCCTCTTTTCAATAGGTATCGCACAAGTAGATTCAACAAATGATCGACGGCACGCGAATCGCTTAAACAAAGTCACGTAGCGTTCAAATATCATTCATCCGATTGCTATGAATCTTTGGTTGGATTGTTGTGCTCACTCCAGGAAAGGTTTCTGACTTAGTAAATCCTTTTTACAATAGGTAGCGCACGATTTGATTCAACAAATGAGTAACGGCGCGCGTATCGTTAATTAAAATTCGTATGTGTTCATATACCATTCATGCGATTGCAATGAAATTTAGAGAAATGTTGTTTCCACTCCCGAAAAGATTTCTGATTTAGTAAATACATTTTACAATTGGTAGCGCACGAGTACATTCAACAAATGAGCGACAGCGCGTGAATCGTTTCAATCAAGTCTCGTATGCGTTCATATACCATTCATCTGATTGTGATAAAACGTTGGTGAGTTGGGTACAGTCCTGCGAATGTGTACGAATTAGTAAATCTGTTTTTCAATGGGTGGCGCACAAGAAGATTCAACAAATGAGTCAAGGCGCGTGAATCGTTTAAACAAAATCGCGTATGCGTTCATATACCATTTATTTCATTGCGATGAAACTTTCGTGAGTTGTGGAGCACGCTCCCATGATTTTTAATTTTGAGATAGTAAATCAATTTTACAATAATTTAGAGGTGGTTAACGGAAAATAAATAAATATTGGGAATCTAAAAGCCCTTCAACAAACAAAGTTACAACGCCAACACACTCTTTGATTGGCATTGCAACGCATGCCGGGTAGAGCTAGTATGTATATATAAAGGAATGTCTGTGTGTTCGTCTTTCATGCGTTCATAAACCATTCATACGATTGCGATCAAATTTTGGTGAGTTGTTGTGCACAGTCCCGGAAAAGTTATAGGAGCAGTAAATCCAATTTACAATAGATGGCGCGTGAGTAGCTTCAACAAAATGGCGTGCGTTTGTTTCAAGATAGTCCCACATGCGTTCATATGCCATTCATCCCATTGCGAAAGAAACTTGGGTGATATGTTCTGTACACTTCAGGTAAGTTTTCTGGCTGTGTAAATCCACTTAATAATAGGTAACGCACGAGTAGATTAAAAATGAGCGACGACGGTTGAAGCGTTTCAACAAAGTCTTGTATGCGTTCACTTGCCATGCGTCCGATATCGATGAAACTTGGGAGAGAGGTTGTGTACACTACAGGCAAGGTTTATGGCTTAGTAAATCCATGTTATAATAGGTAGCGCACGAGTAACGACTCGCGAAGCGTCTCAACAAAGTCCCGTATGCGTTCATATACTATTCGTCAGATAGCCATGAAACTTGGGTGAGATGTTGTGTACACCTCAGGGAAGGTTTCTGGCTTAGTAAATCCACTTATCAATAGGTAGCGCACGAGTAGATTCAACAAATGAGCGACGACGGACGACGCGATTGAACAAAGTCCTGTTTGCGTTCACATTCCATTCGTCCGATAGCGATGAAACATCGGTGAGAGGTTGTATACACTTCAGGCAACGTTTTTGGCATAGTAAATCCACTTTACGATAGGTAGGGCACGAGTAGATTCAAGAAATGAGCGACGACGCGCGAAGCGTTTAAACAAAGTCCCGTATGCGTTCATATACTATTCGTCTGATAGCGATGAAACTTGGGTGAGATGTTGTGTACCCTTCAGGGAAGCTTTCTGGGTTAGTAAATCCCTTAACATTAGTTATCGCACAAGTAGATTAACCAAATGAGCGACGACGCGAGAAGTGTTTCAACATAGTCCCGTATGCGTTCATATGCCATTCGTCCGATATTGACTAAACTTAGGTGAGTTGTTGTGTGCACATCAGGGAAGGTTTCTACTTTAGTAAATCCACATAACAATAGGTGGCGCACAAGAAGATTCAACAATTGAGTGAAGGCGCGTGAATCGTTTAAACAAAAACCCGTATGCGTTCATATGCCATTCATCCGATTGCTATGAAACGTTCATGAGTTGTTGTGTACACGCCAGGGATGGTTTTCGACTTAGTAAATTCATTTTCCAATATGTAGCGTACGAGTATATTCAACAACAAATGGGTGAGGGCGCTCGAATCGTTTCAACAAAGTCCCGAATGCGTTCATATACCATTTATTTCATTGCGATGAAACTTTGGTGAATTGTTGAGCACGCTCCCATGATTTTTTTGAAATAGTAAATCAATTTTACAATAGTTTAGAGATGGTTAACGGGAAATAAATAAATATTGGGAATCCAAAAGGACTTCAACAAACAAAGTTATAACGCCAACAATTTTTTTGATTGGCATTGCAACGCATGCCGGGTACAGCTAGTAGTACATAAATCTAAGGTCAATAATATAAAAAACCAACATGGTGACCATCCAATATATTTAAATGGGTCTCAATATGTACGAATCTATGACAGCAATCAAACTGACTATTTGTATGTTGATAGAGGCAATAGATATTAGTAGGATATATGAAAATAGTCTATTTAGTTCTTCACGGAACTACTTGTTACTATTGTTGCATTCTTCGCTACGTTATTGTACTCCACAGTACTGTAGGCTACCTTTTGACTATTTACAGTGAGATAATATTGAACTTGAGTAACATCAGAATCGAGGAGAATCATGTTCTAAACTCACTTAAGGGCAAAATGAATACACAATGCGAAATATATTGGCATGTATCTTTCCATAAGATATAAAGACGCCTCCCGGGCAACGCTGGGTACAATAGCTAGTCTTATGTCTTATATATCTTATTCTTATTCTTATATAAAAAGAATGTCCGTCTTTTATGCGTTCATAAACCATTCATGCGATTGCGATCAAATTTTGGTGAGTTGTTGTAAACACATCCGGGAGGTTGATGGGCATAGTTAATCCATTTCAAAATAGATAGCTCGCGAATAGTTTAAACAAATGGGTAATGGCGAAGCGTTCATATACAATTCATCCGATTGCGATCAAATTTTGGTGAGTTGTTGTGGACAGTCCCGGAAAAGTTATAGGCGTAGTAAATCCAATTTACAATAGATGGCGCGTGAGAAGCTTCATCAAAATGGCGTGCGTTTGTTTCAAGATAGTCCAACATGCCTTCATATGCCATTCATCCCATTACGATGAAACTTGGGTGATATAATCCGTACACTTCAGGTAAGGTTTCTGGCTGATTAAATCCACTTAACAATAGGTAACGCACGAGTAGATTCAGAAATGAGCGACGACGGGCGAAGCGTTTCAACAAAGTCCTGTATGCGTTCACATACCATTCGTCCGGTAGCGATGAAACTTCGGTGAGTGGTTGTGTACACTTCAGGCAAGGTTTCTGGCTTAGTAAATCCACTTTACGATAGGTAGGGCACGAGTAGATTCAACAAATGAAAGACGACACGCGAAGCGTTTCAAGAAAGTCACCTATGCGTTCATATACTATTCGTCTGATAGCGATGAAACTTGGGTGAGATGTTGTGTACACTTCAGGGAAGCTTTCTGGGTTAGTAAATCCACTTAACAATAGTTATCGCACAAGTAGATTATACAAATGAGCGACGACGCGAGAAGTGTTTCAACATAGTCCCGTATGCGTTCATATACCATTCGTCCGATAGCGACTAAACCTAGGTGAGTTGTGTGCACATCAGGGAAGGTTTCTGGTTTAGTAAATCCACTTAACAATAGGTAGCGCACGAGTAGATTCAACAAATGAGCGACGACGGGCGAAGCGTTTCAACAAAGTCCTGTATGCGTTCACATACCATTCGTCCGATAGCGATGGAACTTGGGTGAGAGGTTGTGTACACTTCAGGCAAGGTTTCAATTAGCAAATCCTCTTTACGATAGGTAGGGCACGAGCAGATTCAACAAATGAGCGACGACGCGCGAAGCGTTTAAAAAAAGTCCCGTATGCGTTCATATAGTATTCGTCTGATAGCGATAAAACTTAGGTGAGATGTTGTGTACACTTCAGGGAATGCTTCTGGGTTAGTAAATGCACTTTACAATATGTATCGCACAAGTAGATTAAACGAATGAGCGACGACGCGCGAATTGTTTCAATATAGTCCCGTATGCATTCATATACCATTCGTCCGATAGCGACTAAACTTGGGTGAGTTGTTGTGTGCACTCCAGGGAAAGTTTCAGGCTTAGTAAGTCCATGTTACAATAGGTAGCGCACAAGTAGATTCAACAAATGTTCGATGGCACGCGAATCGCTTAAACAAAGTCACGTAGCGTTCAAGTACCATTCATCCGATTGCTAAGAATCTTTGGTTGGATTGTTGTGAACACTCCAGGAAAGGTTTCTGACTTAGTAAATCCTTTTTACAGTAGGTAGAGCACGAGTAGATTCAACAAATGAGTAACGGCGTGCGTAACGTTATTAAAAATTCGTAAGTGTTCATATACCATTCATGCGATTGCAATGAAATTTAGAGAAATGTTGTTTCCACTCCCGCAAATATTTCTGATTTAGTAAATCCATTTTACAATTGGTTGCGCACGAGTAGATTCAACTAATGAGCGACAGCGCGTGAATCGTTTCAAACACGTCCCGTATGCGTTCATATACCATTCATCCGATTGTGATAAAACGTTGGTGAGTTGAGTGCAGTCCTGCGAAGGTGTATGAATTAGTAAATCCATTTTTCAATAGGTGGCGCACAAGAAGATTCAACAATTGAGTGAAGGCGCGTGAATCGTTTAAACAAAATCCCGTATGCGTTCATATGCCATTCATCCGATTGCGATGAAACGTTCATGAGTTGTTGTGTACACGCCAGGGAAGGTTTTCGACTTAGTAAATTCATTTGTAATAGGCAGCGTGCGAGTATATTCAACAAATGGGTGACGGCGCTCGAATCGTTTCAACAAAGTCCCGTATGCGTTCATATACCATTTATATCATTGCGATGAAACTTTGGTGAATTTTTGAGCACGTTCCCATGATTTTTGAGATAGTAAATCAATTTTACAATAGTTTAGAAGTGGTTAACGGAAAATAAATAAATATTGGGAATCCAAAAGGACGTCAACAAACAAAGTTACAACGCCAATACTTTCTTTGATTGGCATTGCAACGCATGCTGGGTACAGCTAGTAGTACATAAATCGAAGGCCTATAATATACAAATCCAACATGGTGACCATCCAAAATATTTAAACGGGTCTCAATATCTACGAATCTATGACAGCAATCAAACTGACTATTTGTATGTAGATAAAGGCAATAGATATTAGTAGGATATATGAAAATAGGCTATTTAGTTCTTCACGGAACTACTTGTTACTATTGTTGCATTCTTCGCTACGTTATTGTACTCCACGGTACTGTAGGCTACCTTTTGACTATTTACAGTGAGATAATATTGAACTTGAGTAACATCAGAATCGAGGAGAATCATGTTCTAAACTCACTTAAGGGCAAAATGAATACACAATGCGAAATATATTGGCATGTATCTTTCCAAAACATATAAAAACGCCTCCCGGGCAACGCTGGGTACAATAGCTAGTCTTATGTCTTATATATCTTATTCTTATATAAAAAAGGATGTTCGTTTGTTCGTCTTTTATGCGTTCATAAACCATTCATCCGATTGCGATCAAATTTTTGTGAGTTCTTGTGGACACTTCTGGGATGGTTATAGGCATAGTTAATCCAATTTACAATAGTGAGCGCGCGAGTAGTTCTCACAAATGAGTGTTGGAGAGGCGTTCATATAGCCTACAATTCATCCGATTGCGACCAAATTTTGGTGGGTTGCTTAGCACACCTCCGGGATGGTTATAGGCATATTTAATCCAATTTATAATAGATAGTGTGCCAGTAGTTTAGACATATGTGTGTTGGCGATACGTTCATATACAATTCATTCGATTGCGACCAAATGTTGGTGGGTTGTTGTGCACACTCCCGGGAAAGTTATAGGCATATTAAATCCAATTTACAGTAGATGATGATGATGATGATAATTGTTGTTTTAAGGGGCCTAACATCTAGGTAGAAAGCGCGCGAGTAACTTCAATAAAATATCGTACGATTCGTTTCAAAGACCCACATGCGTTCATATACCATTCATACCATTGCGGTGGAACATGGTTGAGGTGTTGTGTACACTTCAAGGAAAGTTTTTGGTGTAGTAAATCCACTTAACATGCTGGCCCCGTGGTGTTGGGGTAGAGCACCTGCCTCTCACCCGGAGGCCCCGGGTTCGATCCCCGGCTCCGTCAGGGATTTTAAAACTGACGTGAGGATTGGAACGGGGTGCACTCAGCCTCGTGAGGACAATTGAGTAGCTGTCTGACAGTGAGACAGTGCTCCGGTCACGAAAACCAAGATTAACGGCCGAGGGGACCCGACGCGCTGACCACGCGTCACCCCAAAATCTGCAGGCCAATTGGCTGGGCAGCGGTCGCTTGGTAGACCTAGGCCCTTCAAGGGCTGTAGTGCCACGGAGTTAGGTTAGTTAAATCCACCTAACAATAGGTAGCGCACGAGTAGATTGGACAAATGAGAGACGACGCACGAAGCGTTTCAACAAAGTCCCGTATGCGTTCATATACCATTCGTCAGATATCGATGAAACTAGGGTGAGAGATTGTGTTCACACCAGGCAAGGATTCTGGCTCAGTAAATCCATGTTACAATAGGTAGCGCACGAGCAGATTAAACAAATGAGTGACTACGCACGAAGCGTTTCAACCAAGTCTTGTATGCGTTCATATACTATTCGTCCGATTGCGATGAAACTTGGGTGAGATGTTGTGTACACTTCAGGTAAGGTTTCTGGCGTAGGAAATCCATTTTTCAATTGGTATCCCACAAGTACAGTCGATTAAACAAAAATTGCCATATGCGTTCATTTTCTTCTGTACCCTGAACGGGGGTTGGCCAAACAAAGCAATATGGGGTGAGTATAGGGGATGGTGTTTAATTATTGTGAGCTTCAACGAAAGTGTTGAAACTCCGAATGTGAGTACGAAGGGGCGTCAGAGCGATCGGGAGGAGCTTTATGTGATCAGGGTCGTAGATTTAGGGGATGCACTATTAGTGATGATCTCTTAGTTCGCGGTGCAAGTACTATTAGTGAGCAATTCAACTATCTGCTGAGCGCGCAACGTTACGCTCGGCAGGCACGCGGCCAAGTACTTCAAGGCTATGACAATGAAAAAGATCTGTACTGTTTGCATAGCGGGGTTTTATAATTAATGACACTGGCAGGTCAAGGTGTAAGGTAGGCGGTAAAGACAGTGTTTGTGAATAAATGTTACAATGAATGTGTGGTAATTGTGGACACTTGTTTATTTGACCAGTAAGTGTTCTAAATGCGTCCCTTTACTTTAGGGATCGTGTAGCACAACGTAAATGTTACAAATAAGTAATCAAGGTGTTCACAAGGGAAGGAGTACACTTGTAAATGTTAAGACTCTCAGATACACACTTACCTCGAGGTATGATGTCGCGACACAGTTGGATAGAGCCTCTGGCAGCAACAGACCACTGGTCCTTTGGAGTCAGCCATCTTAAGCCTTTCGGAACTGCTGACTCGGTGTTATCTCACTCTGTTGCTGTTCTAGTTATCTCCCGTGTATCTGTCCATGCGTTGCGTAAGCCGTGATGCAAGAGCTGAAGCCTCCGCTCTGCTGCCTAGGTGTAATTGAAGTGTGTACGGCTGTTGCTGTTGGTTCCAGCCTGAGGGTAGTTTTGGGGTGAAATTGGTGTAGTGGGTTGGACAGATGCGTGGCCGTGGCCGTGTTTTAGGGTTAATTGTAGAAGTGTAGCCGTCTGCCGTGTAGTGGATTTGAGGGTGTATGTGACCATCCCTCTCGGGGGTGCGTAGGTTCCCTAAGGGGTGAAGGGTCCCCATGGGCCCTAACAATATACCATTCGTCCGATAGCGATGAAATTTGGGTGAGCTATTGTGTACACTCCAGGGAAGGTTTCAGGCTTAGGAAATCCATTTTACAATTGGTAGCGCAGGAGTAGATTCAACAAATGTGCGAAGACCCGCGAAGCGTTTCAACTAAGTCCCGTATGCGTGCATATACTATTTGTCCGAGAGCGATGAAAATTGGGTGAGATGTTGTGTACCCTTCAGGTATGGTTTCTGGCTTAGTAAATCCACTATTAAGTAGGTATCGCACAAGTAGATTAAACAAATGAGCGACGACGCGCGAAGTGTTTCAACAAAGACCCGTATGCGTTCAAATTCCATTCGTCCTATAGCGATGAAACTTGGGTGAGATGTTTTGTATACGCCTGGGAAGGTTTTCGACTTAGTAAATCTGTTTTTCAATAGGTAGCGAACGAGTATATTCAACAAATGGGTGACGGCTCTCGATTCGTTGCAACAAAGACCCGTATGCGTTCATATACCATTCATTTCATTGCGATGGAACTATGGAGAGTTGTTGAGCATGCTCCCTTGAATGTTTATGAGATAGTAAATCAATTTTGTAATAGTTTAGAGGTGGTTAACGTAGGAAGAAAATTTATTGGGAATACAAAAGCAGTTCAACAAGCAAAGTCACATCGCCAACACTTTCTTTGATTGCCATTGCAACGCATGCCAGGTACAGCTAGTATATATACTAAAATGAAAAATTGCCTGTTCGTCGTTTTTTTTTTCTTTCCTAAACCATTCATCCGATTGTGATCAAATTTTGGTGAGTTTTTGTACACTCCCGGGATGGTTATAACCATAGTTAATCTAATTTACAATACATAGCGCGCGAGTGGATTAAACAAATGAGTGCTGGCGATATGTTCATATGCAATTCATCCGATTGTGATCAAATTTTGGTGAGTTCTTGTACTCACTCACGGGAAAGTTATAGGCATAGTTAATCCAATTTGCTATAGAGAGAGCGCGAGTAGCTTCAACTAAATGGCTTGCGATTCGTTTCAACAAAGTCCCACGTGCGTTCATAAACCATTCATCCGATTGTGATGAAACTTGGATGAGATGTTGTGTACACTCCAGGGACGGTTTCTGGCTCAGAAAATTTATTTTACAATAGGTAGCGCCCGAGTAGATTCAACAAATGCGCGACAATGCACGAAGCGTTTCAACAAAGTACCGTATGCGTTCATATACCATTCGTCCGATAGCGTTGAAACTTGGGTGAGCTATTGTGAACACTCCAGGGAACGCTTCTGGCTTAGTACATGTATTCTACAATAGGTAGCGCACGAGTAGATTCAACAAATGAGCGACGACTTGCGAAGAGCTTCAACAAAGTACCGTAGGCTTTCATATACCAGTAGGGCGGTAAGGCGGTTTTGAATCCGCAGCCCACTTTCCTAGTGACGTCACATACTAACCCGCAATACATTCGGGGGCAAAGTCGATATCTCCCGAAGCCATGGTCCGATTTTGACATACGACATATCATTGGACTCGGGTTGACGCCCTCTTTCCAATGGACCACTCATTTCACCCCTAAATAAAACCTACCCCTACTAGGGGGTGAAATTGTAATTTTGTAGTGAAAGTCTCTTTTGAAATGCGACATGTATAAGGTGCGCTGCTAAAATGAACTTAAACGTTGTTGCTCATAAGGCGCATGCGTTTTGCTGCATGCCGCTATGAATCAACAATTTTGTTTTTGTTTTTTACGCATGCGCACTTGAGGATTTTGTAAATAATTATTTATGGATGAGTTTTTTTTAAATTTAAACATAAGATTGAAAACTAATAGGTCATGTGCCTTTTAATATCTTGCGAACTAAGGAGGCTATGGACTTGTATGAGGGGTCGTTGGATTTGGGAAGACATGTAGTTTTGAATGTGGTTTTGATTTTTGTCAAAAGGGCCTAAGTGCATTTTTGTTAGTATTTTGTGGACTAAGAAGGCTACGGACTTGTATAAGAGGTCGTTGGATTTGGGATGGCGCTCTGTTTACGGATTGATTTTTTGATTTTTGTCAAAAGGACCTAACGCTATACTATATGTTAAAAAAATATTTACCTTTTTAAATTTTAATTAAGAGTGGTCGTTGAGAGAGATGGTACTGCTGTTACGTGTCTCAACGAGCCTGTTGTCGAGCACAGTGACCATGCCTGGAAGAAATGAATTGCTATTTTGGTGGGATGGCGGGGCAGTTTATGACGGTTGGTTTTGTGATATTTCCTATGAAGGATAGAGGCAAATATTTGAAAATGTGTTACGTGTGCTAGGATTTTTTACCGTAAAAGGGATCTTTATCATACTAGTAAACGGTAATAAGCGAGACTGCTGTCTGGCACAGTAAATGGTTTTAGAATAGGGAAACCTATAACATTTGCTCGACCAAGTCATGTGCATGTACGCAAAGAGCCAAAACGGTAAGTTCATTGGCCTGAAATGTTATAAACTAAATATTGAACTGGGTAAAGTCATGTGTTTTAGGGTGAAAGTATGTGGTTAACATGATCCTGTATTGAGAATGGCCGCTTGGTAGTTATTATTATTACTACAGTAAAATGTTTAATAATAATAAGACACACATGTTTTCAATGCTAACACATACACACAGTCGAGCTCACTGGAGACTGAATATTGTACCTAGCCAGAGGACTTGTGAGAGAGACTGCTGATAAGACAAAAATGTCTACGTCAACAGGAAGTGTGATATCAGCTTACCTGCCTCGTGGTGGCTAGCAGGTGCGACGTTTAAGCAGCCGCCATGTTGGTTCTGAGACAGTAGGACTGCCAATGTATAAGAGGCTGCCATATTGGTTCCTCATTAAAAACATGAAACAAGTATAAGGTACGTGAATCTTATCGCGTTTGAGGAATGTGGAGAGGCGTGGGAACACGTGTGAGAGAGACAACATTTCAAGGTCAAAACGCTGAGAAAATGCTACTCTCTCTATTGCTAGGCTAACAGATAACGATTGCGTTAGTGATGCACTTGCCATTTTAGCAAACGGACGTATACAGTAGAGCTCTGAACTGAACTTTGGAAGAAAAACATCCTTTTATTTTTTGGTAAGTACCTATGAATGATTATTTTAATAATGAAATGCTAATGAACCTTAAATTTATAGTTATTGATTAGGTAATTAATGATGATATGTATGTATTTGTTTGCAGATAACCGGTGTACCTTACATGTCTGAGAGAGAAGAAACCATTGCACTTTTGAGCCCACTAGAAGGAAATAGCAACAAGCCACTGCAAGTAAAGATGAGATTAATTTTTAAACTAACTTGTTTTATTTTTTGTTTCATATTTTATTTTATGAAATGCATGTATTAACCTAAATTTGGGTATTTATAGCTGTTTATTTTATTTATTTTTAGAAACTTGGAAAGAAAAGCCTTACCACTGTAGCAGTTGCTGAAAACCCGAGACGCAGTAGAAGGCTTGTGACTTTAAGAAGGCTTACGATTCGATAGACCGCGAAGTTCTGTTGAACATCCTCAACGAATTCGGGGTTGACCTGAAACTGCTGGCATTAATTAGAGCCACCCTAACTGAAACAAAATCCAAAGTCAAGTTCCTGGGATGTCTGTTGGATTCCTTTGAGGTCAAAACGGGAGTCAGACAAGGTGACGGGCTCTCTCCAATGCTTTTCAACTGCGTCCTCGAAAAAGTCATTCGGACCTGGCGAACAAAATTATTAGAAACTGAGTATAGCCCTCTGAGAATGGGAGCAAAATCCAAGGGGATCATAGTCGACTGTCTAGCATTCGCTGATGACATCGCCATTCTGTCGAACGACGTAGAAACTGCTAAGATGCAAATCGACCTTTTAAAAGAAATCGCTGAACAAAATGGCTTGCAGATATCATTCGAAAAAACAGAAGTAATGACCAACATCAAAGACGCCCCAGCAAAACTGCAGACAAAATACGGGAAGATCAACAGAGTGGAAAAATTTAAGTACTTGGGAGAGATCATCATGAAAAGTGGACTGGACAAAGAAACACTCAAGGAACGAGTACGCAAACTCGAAATAGCCTATCAAACATCGCGCTCAATATACAACAAAAAATGCCTGTCCAAAAATACTAAACTACATCATTATGAAACTGTTCTGAAACCAGTAGTTATGTATGCAGCCGAAACCCTATCCCTAAATGCTAATAAAGGACTCCTTGAAGAACTGGAGAAAAAAGAGCGCCAAATCGTCAGAGGTATAATGGGATCAAATTACAAGAATGGTATCCACTATAAAAATTCCAACAAAGAAATCTACAGTGAAATAGAGAAAATTTCAGAATCGATCCGTAAAAGGCGGGCACGGTATTACGGTCATCTCAAACGAATGGACGGGAACAGGCTGACTAAACATATTTTTCACTTCTTTGACTCCAAACCCAAAACCACAATGCCCTGGTTTATGAATACCAAATACGACCTCAAAATGCTGCATCTAAAACCCGACGACGCCTTCAATAGAGATCTCTTCCGCAAAAAGATACTGACTAATGGGCTAACCCGAGACGAGACATCGAACCCGAAAAGAAGACAAGGTACCACTTGGACAGCGGAGCGCAAGATGGCCCACACACAGAGAATGAGGGAATTCTGGGCTCAGAGGAAGGCGAAACAAATTGCCAAGTGTAGCAAGACTTAACGTGGTCCTAGAAGGCCTCAACGAATTATATATTATATATATATATATATATATATATATATATATATATATATATAATAACAATGGACTGAAAAAGAAAGAAAATATGTTTATAGAATAGTAATGTTTTAGTGTTTAGTGTTGTCTTTAAAAATATTATGATGAAACCAAAAAAACAAGAAATGTATATAAAGTTTGTAAATAAATGCAAAATGATGTTACAATGCTGTTTTATTTTATACAAAGTTAGTATATTTAACATTGCAAAGTATACATGATTATGACAATAAATGCACACTGAACACAAGCCTTTCTCTCTTTACAATAGTCTGTTATAGTTTTAAACACAAGGCTTGTTGTAGATCATTTTATAGCTATGTCCATGCACTGTTGTTTTCGAAAACTGGGGAAGCCGCAATGGTTATATAGGCATAAAAACCTTATTGTTATTACTATATAGTAATTTTGATCCTCTTGCATATCAAGAGCAGATGACCTAGTTGTTCCACTATTTAAAACGACAACAACAACACTACCTCTTGCATAGTTTGTGGTGTTGATGGCTCTTGCGATGTGGAAGATGGATTAAAAATAACTTTTAGAACAGGGGTAAAACAT
This sequence comes from Meconema thalassinum, assembly GCA_946902985.2. Taxonomy (NCBI): domain Eukaryota; kingdom Metazoa; phylum Arthropoda; class Insecta; order Orthoptera; family Tettigoniidae; genus Meconema; species Meconema thalassinum. The sequence continues at coordinate 244,518,872 of OX336395.1, forward strand.
TGCTCATTAAACAATCCACTATTTTGAGTTGCAATATGGTTTTCTTGATTTTTTGTCGACGGCAACTGTGTTTCATGCAGTACACTACATTGATGATCACTGACACTTAAAACCTCACTATTTTTACTTTTTACGTCACCACGACAATGTTTGGAACGTTGCTTTGAACAACTTCAAATAACAGTTCGATTTTTATTGGTTCGTTTCACAATATATGAATATCATTTATAGTATGCGTAAGGTTTACCGTACCTAGTCACTGATACTTCCATGTCAGCTGTCAAGCATAGTCTAAGCTCTAGTAAAGTTAACTTGGTAATAATAATAATAGTTTAATGTGAGAGCAAATATGGATCCAAAGACTTCAGGTAATAGTGGAAGCAAATAAGCAAATAAAAGAATCAAGAGTGGGGGTAAAAGTGGTTGCAAAGTGGTAGACCCATTACACAATAATTTCAGCACGTGGAAGCTCTTCTTCAATGTCTTTGATTTCCCAATCGTGACCGGTATGCCCAGCTTGTTGTAAAGCATGCAAGTGTCGAAGCCGTTGAATTAGCTTACTGGATTTGTTCCAGTATACAAATTTAACAAATGAATTTTTAGGTGTAAACAAAGCATTACCATTATCATCATCAACATTATCATCAATTTCATTATCATCATGACCTTCATTACTATTACTATATAGTCCTTTTTGATCCTCTTGCAATACCAGTTTATTTATGTCTGTGTCGACTTTGATAGTGTTGAAGGTTTCTTGTACGTTGACAACTGCCTTAACATGACATTTTGAGGACATGATAAGTCCTTTTGAACAAACACTGCATTATCTTTAGCCGCAATATCGTTTTCTTGAACTTGCTTTATAGCATTTTGAAAATTGTTTGTAAACAGCAACCGTGGTTCGTTTAGAGCACTACATTGAAGAACACTCACACTTAAAACCTTTCCATTTTTACTTTTCAGATTGCCTCGACATTTTGTTGACCTCTCTTTTGAGCATCGCCAGAATATTATTCCATTCACATTCTGGCGATTATAATTATAAGAGTAGCCTTGATAGAGTGCACGTTGCCTACCTTTGTTGGTTGTAATAAGTTCCATAGTAGTAACTGACCTGTCAGTACGATGTTAACACTACAAAGGTTACAACTGTTTTTCTGATGGAGTGACCTACCATAAGCTTATATATTGGCTTATGTGTTTGCTTTTTGTGTTGGCTTTCTGTGCTGGCTTTTAGTGTTGGCTTTTTGTGTTGGCTTTCCGTGCTGGCTTTCGGTGTTGGCTTTTTGTGTTGGCTTTTTTGTTGGCTTTTCGTGTTGGCTTTTTGTGTTGGCTTTCCATGTTGGCTTTCCATGTTGGCTTTTTGTGTTGGCTTTTGTGTTGGTTTTTTGTGTTGGCTTTAGTATTGGCTTTTGTATTTGCTTATTTGACAAGTTATTTGTGTCAATGTATTTAGTGGATGTTTTATTGGTGTTGGAAATTAGTTGAAAGAGAGGTAATATTTAAAGACTTAACCTCAGCTCACTAACCTAACCTTAGCTAACCTGACCTAACTTCACCTAACCTAACCTAACCTTTCAACCTTCTGATGTTAATTAAATTCTGTGCATAGTCGAGTTGGAACCCAAGACCTCAGGGGTAAAAACCAATTATTTTTTATGGCTTATTTTGGTAACTTATTTTGATGGCTAACCTAACTTTACCTAACCTAACCTAACCTCAGCTCACTTTGGATATTACTAGTAAGTGTTCATATCCTCCGCTAGGTAGAATGCTAGTAGCACAGGTAGTGCTCATATTTACCGGTAGGTAGCGGAAACATACTTTGCGTGTTGCATGTGACACATGTGAGGTTTAACCACATGCATGACGTGCTTGTATAAGTTCTCTATTTAAACTCAATATACAATTAACCACTAAATGTTCAGAACTAACATGTATAGCCATGTTTAGGGTATATAGGAGCTCCTTAGCAAGAAAGGCTGTCTAACCCACTAGTGTACAGCCTTGTCATACGCAGTAAGCACCTGTTGGCAGAAAATAACAACAACAATTTGAGAAAGCCAACAACATATCCATTAATGTATTTAAAGGAAACAGTTTTTTGTTGGCTTTATCAAATTGTTGTTGTTTTCTGCCAACAGGTGCTTACTGTGTATGACAAGGCTGTACACTAGTTGGTTAGACAGATTTTCTTGCTAAGGGTCTCCTATATACCCTAACCATGGCTATACATGTTAGTTCTGAACATTTAGTGGTTAATTGTATATTGAGTTTAAATAGAGAACTTGTACAAGCACGTCTTGCATGTGGTTGAACTTCACAAGTGTCACATGCAACACGCAAAGTATGTTTCCACTACCTAGCTGTAAATATGAGCACTACCTGTACTACTAGCATTCTACCTAGCGCGGGATATGAACACTTACTAGTAATATCCAAAGTGAGCTGAGGTTAGGTAAAGTTAGGTTAGCCATCATAATAAGCTACCAAAATAAGCCATCAAAAAAGAATTGGTTTTTACCCCTGAGGTCTTGGGTTCCAACTCGACTATGCACAGAATTTAATTAACATCTGAGAGTTGAAAGGTTAGGTTAGGTTAGGTAAGGTGATGTTAGTTTAGGTTAGGTGATGTTAGGTTAGGTTAGGTAAGTGAGCTGAAGTTAAGTCTTTAAATATTCCCTCTCTTTCAACTACTTTCCAACACCAAGAAAAAAAATCCACTAAATTCATTGACAAGAATAACTTGTCAAATAAGCCTATACAAAAGCCAATACTAAAGCCAACACAAAAAGCCAACACAAAAGCCAACTCAAAAAGCCAACACGGAAAGCCAACACAAAAAGCCAACACAAAAAACCAACACAAAAGCCAACACAAAAAGCCAACACAGAAAGCTACACGGAAAGCCAACACAAAAAGCCATCACAAAAAGCCAACACGAAATGCCAACACAAAAAGCTAACACGAAAAGCCAACACGAAAAGCCGACACAAAAAGCCAACACAAATGCCAACACAAAAAGCCAACACGGAAAGCCAACACTAAAAGCCAACACAAAAAGCCAACACAACAAGCCAACACGAAATGCCCACACAAAAAGCTAACACAAAAAGCCAACCCATAAGCCAATATATAAGCTTATGGTAGGTCACTCCATCAGCAAAAGAGTTGTAACCTTTGTAGTGTTAACATCGTACTGACAGGTCAGTTACTACTATGGAACTTATTACAACCAACAAAGGTAGGCAACGTGCACTCTATCAAGGCTACTCTTATAATTATAATCGCCAGAATGTGAATGGAATAATATTCTGGCGATGCTCAAAAGAGAGGTCAACAAAATGTCGAGGCAATCTGAAAAGTAAAAATGGAAAGGTTTTAAGTGTGAGTGTTCATCTATGTAGTGCTCTAAACGAACCACGGTTGCTGTTTACAAACAATTTTCAAAATGCTATAAAGCAAGTTTAAGAAAACGATATTGCGGCTAAAGATAATGCAGTGTTTGTTCAAAAGGACTTATCATGTCCTCAAAATGTCATGTTAAGACAGTTGTCAACGTACAAGAAACCTTCAACACTCTCAAAGTCGACACAGACTATAAATAAACTGGTATTGCAAGAGGATCAAAAAGGACTATATAGTAATAGTAATGAAGGTCATGATGATAATGATAATGATGATAATGTTGATGATGATAATGGTAATGCTTTGTTTACACCTAAAAATTCATTTGTTAAAGCCGATAACCTAGATGTTAGGCCCCTTAAAACAACAATTATCATCATCATCATCATTTGTTAAATTTGTATACTGGAACAAATCCAGTAAGCTAATTCAACGGCTTCGACACTTGCATGCTTTACAACAAGCTGGGCATACCGGTCACGATTGGGAAATCAAAGAAATTGAACAAGTGCTTCCACGTGCTGAAATTATTGTGTAATGGGTCTACCACTTTGCAACCACTTTTACCCCCACTCTTGGTTCTTATATTTGCTTATTTGCTTCCACTATTACCTGAACTCTTTGGATCCATATTTGCTCTCACATTAAACTATTATTCTTCTTAACAAGTTAACTTTACTAGAGCTTAGTCTATGCTTGACAGTTGACATGGAAGTATCAGTGACTAGGTATGAAAAAACCGTACGCATACTATAAAGGATATTCATATATTGTGAAACAAACCAATAAAAATCGAACTGTTATTTGAAGTTGTTCAAAGCAACGTTCCAAATATTGTCGTGGTGACCTAAAAAGTAAAAATAGTGAGGTTTTAAGTGTCAGTGATCATCAATGTAGTGTACTGCATGAAACACAGTTGCCGTCGACAAAAAATCAAGAAAACCATATTGAAACTCAAAATAGTGGATTGTTTAATGAGCAATGTTTTACCCCTGTTCTAAAAGTTATTTTAATCCATCTTCCACATCGCAAGAGCCATCAACACCACAAACTATGCAAGAGGTAGTGTTGTTGTTGTCGTTTTAAATAGTGGAACAACTAGGTCATCTGCTCTTGATATGCAAGAGGATCAAAATGACTAAATAGTAATAACAATAAGGTTTTTATGCCTATACAACCATTGCGGCTTCCCCAGTTTTCGAAAACAACAGTGAATGGACATTGCTGTAAAATGATCTGCAACAAGCCTTGTGTTTAAAACTATAACAGACTATTGTAAAGAGAGAAAGGCTTGTATTCAGTGTGCATTTATTGTCATAATCATGTATACTTTGCAATGTTAAATATACTAACTTTGTATAAAATAAAACAGCATTGTAACATCATTTTGCATTTATTTACAAACTTTATATACATTTCTTGTTTTTTTGGTTTCATCATAATATTTTTAAATACAACACTAAACACTGAAACATTACTATTCTATACACATATTTTCTTTCTTTTTCAGTCCATTGTCATTACTTATATTTTCCATTATTATTTCACATTTGTTTTTTATTTAATTAAAACGAACCATACACCTATTTTTTTAAACCTTCATAAATTAAGTGTACAGGTTGCACAGCATTATTGACTTCATCAAAAACACTCTCCGAGATATCATTAAACCGTATAGGCAGAAATGTCTCAAAAGTTTTCACATACACAAAGTACACGATCACCATATATATGCTGTTTTCAATTTCCGAATCTTGGTAATGCGGAATGGAATATGCGTTAGCAATTCGCTGAGCTTCTTTGTCTCTAAGCCACATGATTGTCCCACAGCATTCAAAACATTCATTGTAGTAGTCTATAAACAAAACAAAATCATATCTATTTCACTCTAAAACAGATTTAATAATATTGTGCAATTAGGGATTTTGCACTATGCTTGGCGGATAAATTATACTAGTTATGCAAGAAATATCCTAAATATAGCAGATACTAATTTTCTGCATATAGCACAAGTGTTAAGTTCTAATGCACACTTGACACATGCTATCATGAGTCCACAAGGCAAACATACAACACCTAGTTCATCTTGATAAAAAAATACATAATTGTTGGTCACACTTTTGTATCTGTTCGTAAGACAAGTCTTTTCTTTCAGCCTTATGTATTTGCTCCGCGTGTTCTCACTCTAAAGGCACTTTTATATCTTGTGCTGCAATCACGTTTTCTTTACGAATAGTGTTCACAAATTCCTGACCTTTAAGCAACACCATGTATTTACAGTTTGGTAACCAACGAGCGTGTTGCACAAAAGGGTCATCAGTCATTTGCCAATCCTTTAAAGCAAATCCACAATAAAAACATATTGTTTTATCCCCTTCGCCAGTATAAAAAAATCCAGCTTCACTTAGCTGTTTGGTAAGGTGTCTTAATATTAATGGCCAAACATTTTTATAAACGTTTTTCAACAGAGCTGTACTCTGGGTGTGCTAGTGCTTTAGTCTTGCAAACTCCCAATTTTTCAAAAGCACACGCCAATTCAACACTGTCTATGGCATATGGACCATATATATCGACACTACCGTTTATTTGTGATTCAGCAACGAAAGTAGCGGCCAATGGCCTTGTGGTTCGGTAAAATGAATACACTGGTAGGTTACCCACTTGTTTTCCAAGCATGTAAGGACATTGAGGAGACCATCGCAAATGGTCTCTAAACGGATCATCCCTTTCTTCCCAGTGTGAAAGTTCAATACGACAAAACACACAGCGCACCACATCTTCTCGATTCAAGTAAAAAAAACGGCTTTTGCAAGTTTATGTGTTGACAAAAAGCCTACAGGCCAGGATTCAAATGTTAACCAAAGATCATGTTCTGATTTTAAATTTAACCCACGTGGTAAACAAACTTGCTCACTTGTTGTATTTGGTACTAACGCCATGTGTTATAATAAAACTTTTTCTTATTGTAAATTATTAACGTTGCACAAGAGCACAGAGTACTTTAAAGCATAATGCATGCTTGTTCACTGTCTGTTCACTACTTTAATGGCGCATGATGACACCTAAACACAAACAAAATAACCCATCACTCAATCAATCAATCAATCAATACTTCTAAATAAATCGTTAACGTTAATTGGCATTAATATATCAAAACACAATTAAAAATAAACTGTATGTTGGCACTAACAGTAACCCATGTACTTATTTTCTTTTTATATAGCTACAGTCATTTACATTCCCCTTTTAACCAATATATAAACAAAAATGAATGCCATGTCATTTTGTTCACATTATCATGTTCAAACCTGTGGATATTCGTTGAGTCCATAAGGAACCACCCGTACATTAAATTAATTTTTTTGTTTTTAGAAAATCGAACATAGCCTTGTATTGTTTGCCAATACATAGCCATTAATCAAGAAAGCAATCATTGTCCCAGTCATGTACAGGTAATGAATATTTTTTTCGTCTAGGGGTTTATCATTAGTGGTAAAATGGAATAGCATTTTAAGTTAGGCTTTCCTGAGTTTTAAATAGTTCACTGCCTGGAAACAATGGTTTCGCTCTACTGCGTCTCGGGGTTTCAGCAACTGCTACAGTGGTAAGGCTTTTCTTTCTAATTTTCTAAAAATAAATAAAATAAACCGCTTTAAATACCTAAATTTAGGTTAATACATGCATTTCATAAAATAAAATATGAAAAAAAAATGAAACAAATTAGTCTAAAAATTAATCTCACCTTTACTTGCAGCGGCTTGTTGCTGTTTCCTTCTAGTGGGCTCAAAAGTGCAATGGTTTCTTCTCTCTCAGACATGTAAGGTATACCGGTTATCTGCAAACAAATAAATACATATCATCATGAATTACCTAATCAATAACTACAAATTTAAGGTTCATTAGCATTTCATTATTAAAATAATCATTCATAGGTACTGAACCCTTCAGTATCGCAGTGTTTATATGCAAGAATCTTTATCAAAGGGTCGCGCTCAGTTCATAGTGTGATATATACGTTCGCCAAACAACATGCTCTACTGAGAGAAGGGTCATAAGATTAAAACTATATTTATGAAAGGAAGTGACAATACGTAAAATAATAACATAATTTAATGCCTAATAGTGCATAAATGAATATAAATAACAACAATATTATTCCTCCCTGAATCTTCCCATGACAGAAATATACATAACGTTGAGGGATCAGACGGATCTCCTCCTCATAAAAGTGTGGATACAAGTTCCACCAACTTGCATCAGGATTTTATGTACGCGTAATGACTAACTACGAGGAATGAGTACTTGGATGACTGTTCGTTTACAGCGGGTAACAGCCACGGCGCTTACAAACAATCATCTCGTAAATCAACGTTTACGGATATAGGACACAACACTAATAAAAACCCTTAAATTAATGCTGACACACAACCTAATATCAAATATTTACAGGAATCTCCCTCGAGACCCTCTCCCCAGTGAGATAGCTCATCTGACAACGAGCTTGCCTGCAAGGCTAAATGCTCAAACAAACAAACAAGGAAACACAGTGCCGCACGTGACCACACGGAGTCACTGACACAAGACTAAAAAAATAACCAACAACAAACAAAAAAAACATGCCTCACGGCTGACATTATTTTACATGAATAAAAAAAATTGCGATAAGATAACGCTTCGGGGATTATAATGATTCGTAGGCAACTCCCATTTATTTAAACAATTAATTATCATCGATCAGTTCTTATTCTGTATTTCAACTATTAACACGGAGCCAACCCGTACTCCACTAATGACCTCGATGAAATCTGTTCAACCCGCCTTGTGAAAACAGGTTCCCCCTTCCTCTCAAATCTTGTCATCATCCAGTTCCAGTGTGTAAAAATAACTTGACCTACTGTCCTGTTATCTCGTAGAAATCACAACCACATGCACATATGGCAAGACATTAATCGATATAGTCACACACGCCCTCGCAAGGTCACGATATGGACTCGGCATCAAGCTGACAGAAATCAGTCTACGCTGAAATTCCCGCTTGTAATGACCAATAAAACACACACACACTCATTGCTGGGAATGACATAACACTTTTCACACAGGTCGGTTGAATCAGATGCTCACAATTTCTTTAAGAATATTAAAACCTATGAGAGAGCTGAATGCTCTTCGCCACAACTCACATTGCTCCAAAGGCAATAAACTCAATGAATCTGACCAATAATAAACACTACAAAGATCGATTTACCCGCCAATCTACTTTATGCTTATATTAATTCAGTCCTACTTCTGAAACACAACATATCTCCGAGAGACGTTTCTTAACCGTATTGCGTAAACATATGCGAACACGATCGTCCACATAGCCACGTTAATTATAACAAACAAACATTAACCTACGTCTACAAACAATTGTGCGAGTTGTTTCCATGCAAAATGTGTGTCAGACCAAAACTAAATACAATACGTTAATCAACACCAGCAAGATATTTACAAACAAAATATGTCCCATACACCATAAATTGATTTGTCAGATAATAAGAATATTATTCAGTACTCATCCTCGGCCAGTCACCCGTCAGCGGACATCTGCAGCCATCTCCCTGATTAGATGCTTAGCTGCTCCGTGACATCTCGACAGAGTGTTCACAATTTTCTTCTTCCCAATGCGACGTCATCTCGTGCTGATAAAAAAAATACACAGTTAATACACACGTTGTTTCCCTCTGCTAAATTTGCCGATCCAGGTACTCAGTTCCCTGGACTAGTGTATTTGCGAATTATCGACGAAACTGGCCCTATTTATTGTAGTGCTGGTGACTACCTAACACTCACTGAATTTAACACAACTTGTAGCCTCAAAATTATAACAGTGTCTTTATGACACAAAAATACAAGTGCCTCTCGGCACACCAATGAAAATTATTTGTGTCCTCGGACACGCAGAATAAGTTATGTCTCTAACGTCCTCAGACGCACGAATTGTAATAACCATCTTGGCTCTTCACGCCACTTATAAATGAACAGGCCCTAAGTATCGATAGAGGGGGAAAATATATAAAAATTTCTCAAAATAATAGTAGTACAGGAATGAAACAAATATAACTGAACTCGTAAAAATGCGCAGGTCAAGAATATGCCCATTAATTCTAGAATCGATCGTAGAGATGTTGTCTAGCCGATCTCCCGCGTTAATGCTAGCTATCGTGTGCTCCAGGTAGACTTGGCGCGTTCATAAGCATTCCTCTCCTATTGGTTCCACTTTTACGTTGCCTTCGCGGTTTTCATCAAACCTCGGCCTAGTAGGAGTGTCCAGTAGTACCATCAGACAGTCAAGTTACTGCATACATTTTTTTTAGGCGTGAATAGTACAATGAACATGCCACAAGCGTGTCTCACCACGCGTCCCTTCTATTTTGAGGTAGCCAGCACCTGTCCTTCTGAATCATCGATAGGCTCTTTTCTTTCATATTCCTTAAGTATTTAGCCTTTTGTCAAACTGCTGCAGGTATATCCCCACTGTCTCCAACAAATGCTTGAAGTTTCCTCATCTTCGTCTGGCTATTTCATGACGCTGGTGGAAATATTAATTAATTGTAGAAATAAAACATCGAATCTTTTATCCAACAGAGTATAAAGGGTTCACACCTCCTTCACTCACAAAAATTCGAACTTAGCATAAAGTCGATTTTTTTTTATTAAAAGACTTCCGTAGGCCAATTTGTTTTATTTCAGAATCACCTATTTGCTATTACTTGGTCTAGCCGCTCCTGTCTTGAATGGCATTTACTCGTTTTATTTCCTGCTTGGACCTCACCCTCTCAGTCTGCTTGCGTGACGCGCTGATGCCTTAGGCAACACTCTGCCCGTCTCGTTAATGTTTGTCAACACCACCTCCACTTCCTTCTTCACGTGCCGTACTCAACTGCCCACCGTCCATTTGGTTGTTATAGGACGTCCATATATTTAAACTGCATCATTATTTCGGCGCTCCCATGGTTCACTTCTTCTATACGTCTTTAAATTGGCAGCATTGTAGACCTACATTGTTCCTGTGCTTAACTCTTTCACTCTGTACGCATTATTTCCTAGGTTTCTTACAATAGAATAGGGTCCTACGAACTTTTCACATAATTTGCTGAAGATCTTCTTCTCTGGATCAGATGTAGCGGGTCGTTTCACCAAAACAAGCTGGTTGATTTCTAGATCACGGTAAAATCTCTTATTTCTCACTCGCCGTAATCTGCGATCTGCTTGGTTTCTCATGTAGGCTCTCGTTCTCTCTATTCGCAGGTCAGGTGCTATCATGGGATCTTGTGGGCAGTTAATGATGCTTTTCCACGTTCTCACTGGATACTCGTTCTTGTGTAAGACCATAGGGATCTGTCCTGTTGACTCGTGCCTGGTAGAATTCATGCATGTCTCCACATCCTTAATTTTATCCACCCACTTATGATGCTCATTGGGAATGAAGATTCTCAAGTACGATGTCACGCATTTTATTGCACGCTCACTTGGATTAGCTTGGGCATGTCGGATACTGCTTAAAACGTGTTTTATACCCATGTCCTCCATACCTTTCTTGAATTCGGCGCTTGTAAAGTAGCTACCATAGTCTGATAAAACAAACTCTGGTTTTCCCATAGTTGGAATTACTCTATTGCGTATGCGGCTTAGTACTTGTTTAGATGTTGTTTTCTGGATGGGACATAATACTACGAATTTGGAGAATACATCCAGACAAACTAATAAATGGCGGCACCCTCGCCTCCCTTTCGGAATTGGACCGAAACAGTCGATTGCCAGCATCTCGCACGGCTTCTGAGGTAACAGTGGTTTAGGATACTGCCTCATTAAATAGTTATTGGGCTTCGTCCTCTGACAAGGATCACAAGTCGTAATGACGTCACATATAGTTGTTCTCATACGTGGCCATGTAAATGTCTCTCCTATTGTCGCTTCGCATTTGTCTAATCCGACGTGTCCGTAACTTTCGTGAGTATGCCAGGTCAATCCTCGCTGTAAAGATGCAGGTACTAGTATGCGTAACTTGGTGTGGTCATTATCTACCCATTTGTGCAGCAAATTGTTGACATAAACATATCTTCCTTCTTTGGCTTTCGCTTCTCGAAATGCAGGTGTTCCTGTAGGTAGCTGCTTTCTAAAGTATTGTATCAATAGCATCATCCATGGTTCCGCTTCCTGTTCTCGCTGGATATCACGTAACTCCTCCAAGAATTCCCGGTCCTTCGGTGTTAACTCCAAGTGTTGTACCATCGCTGTTTCTTCAACATCAGGCTCTGGGTTCCTGCTGAGTGCATCCGGGATCACGTTCATCTTCCCTGGGCAATGTTCAATCTCAATGCTAAACTGCTGAATATATATAGACCAACGTGTCACACGTTCGCTTGCCATCGACGTCTTAAACAAGAATGTTAGTGCCTTGTGATCGGTCCTGACAACAATGGGGTATCCATAAATTATTCGTTTCCATTGTTGCAGCCCATGAAGGATGGCCAACAGCTCTAGTTCCGTTACAGTATAATTGCGCTCGTGCTTACGCAATTTTCGGCTGACAAATGCCAAATATGTTTTATGTTGCAGGTTATCTGGATCTTCTTGGTAGAGCATGGCACCTATACCAATTAGTGAAGCATCCGCTTGGATTATAAATTTGTGCTTGAAGTCTGGATATCCTAACTTAATGCAGTTTTCCAGTAGCTATTTTGTTGCTTTGAACGCCGCATTCCACAACCATTTATTATTCTTTTTTAGCATTTCCTGCATTGGAGCTACAGTCTCCGTGTAACCTGGACAGTTTTCCTGAAAGAATCCCGTTACGCCTAAGAAAGCCCGAATGTGTTTGACTCTCGTTGGTGTAGGGAAATTCTTTATCGCTTCGATCTTAGCTGGGTTTGGCTTCACTCCCTCCTTGTCAATGATGTGACCCAAATATAAGATCTCGCTCTTGAAGAAATGCGATTTCTTCAGGTTTACTTTGAAATTTGATGCATTAAGGTTGCCTAATACTTTATCTAAATTTTCCATGTGAATTTCGATGTTGTCGGATGCCAGCAGAATGGCATCAATGTAGCGCACCGTCATCTCCTTAACCTCCTCGGTTAGATTCCGATCCAGGGCTCGGATTAAAGCACAGCCCGCTGTTTTGACTCCGAAGGGCATTCGGACGAAGCAGAACGTTTGGTTATCGAATAAGAAGCCAGTTAGAAGCTGTGACTTCTCATCCAGTTCAATATGGTGGAAACTGGACGTCAAGTCTACTGATGAATAAATGCTCTTGTTCTTAAAGCCTTTTAGTACGTCTCTGATAATTGGCGCTCCGTCATACTCAGGAGAAATGAGTCTCATGTTGAGATTTCTGGCATCTAAACAAAGTCTAATAGATCCATTTGGTTTTGTGACTGCCAAAATCGCATTTAGATACGGCGTAGGTGTCTTCCTTATCACTCCAGCTTGTAACATCTCATCTATAATGACCTTGACTTGACCACGATGTTTTTCCGGAATTGGGTACAATCTACTTTTGAAAGGTGACCAATCCTCGACTTGCATTGAATATTTAAAATTTAATATTTTCCCAGGTACTGTATCGAATACTGCTTTGTGCTTCCTTAAAATCTCTTCCAATTGTTTTCTATGTTCACCCCCAAGTTGAATGTCATTGAGCCGCTCCTGTAGTAACTCTTCAAATTGTGCATCACTGTCATCTCCTTCTGTTAATAAAGACCATATCTCCTGGGATTCACTCTCCTCTTCTAGTTCCACAACAGCTCCTTCTATGATGTTATCTTCTGCCTTTCGTATCTCCTCTTCCGTCTCTTCCGATATTGTTTCCAATGCCCAAGAATTTACATCTCTTCCGGTAGTGATTTCATCCATATGCAATCCCACGTTCTTCAGTTGATCATACTCTCTAAAACTGACTGTGTTCTTGTGCAAATCTATCACTGCTTGATAGTCACAAATGAAATTTGCACCAAGAATTATATTGAAATTCATCTTTGCCATGACAATGAACGTTTGCCCAAAATTGTGTTCCAATATGTTCAGCTCTAAGTATGCCTGACGTTTACAAGTGACGGTGCGTTCAGGAATAACACCCCTCACTTTGAGTTGTGGTACGGGAATCACAGGAATATTCTGACTCCGTCCCAACTCTCGAACCAAGGCCTCCGATACCAGACTGATCTGCGACCCCGTATCCAATAAACATCTTATATTAATTCCACCAACCCTCGCGTAAATAATGGGTAACTGCCTAATTTCATCGTTCCGTGGTTTCTCCGTCTCCTCCAGGCAATCTTCTGGCAAAGCAATCCATTGTTGCATGTTCGCTACTATCCATCCATCTTCAACTTCCGACTGTTGCGTTTGTAGACTGTCTCCTTTATCCAAATTTAGTTTATTTTAGCTCCGCTGCGATTTCCATCATCCTTTTGTCGCCCACGCCCCTGACATTCCTCTTGTCTCACTAGACTTCCAGCTTCCTCAGTATGTGTATCTGGATTCTTCATGTTCCCAATGGCTTTTCCCCATCGTCCTTGCTCTCCACCTTGACTAGCGTGTAATTCCTCTAGGTAATTTTGTGATTGAGCGTGCCTATCATCCCAGTCATTTCGATAATTACGTGCCTCTCCTTGATTTTGATCTCTCCTTCCTTTCCATCTTTGATTCCCATTGTAATCACCGTATCTTCCATAAGGCCCCTCATTTCTTCGATTTTCACGCCATTGTTGATACCCTCTCTGTTGATATCTATTGTTGCCTTGATATGACCTATTGTTATAATTATTCTCGTTACGCTGGTACGGTCTGTTTTCTACCTCTTCCTGGTTTCGCCTAGGTGTGGATGTACTTGTATTTGTACCCTGCGTTTTAGTGTTCATCTGTTTCGGTTTTATAACCTCTGTCGCATTTACTAACTCCAGTTGTCTTCCTCCTCTATAATGATTATGAGATGTAGTCTCATCTATCTGGCGTAATATCTGTTCTGCATGTAAGGCCGTACTAACGTTCGCTGCGACTAATACTTGTTGCACGTTGACTGGTAACTGCCGCGCTATAGTCATCACCAGATCCGCTTCATTCAAAGGGTAATCAAGATCGCGAAATTTTAACATTTGCATGTTAAAGAAATCGGAGTATTTTGTTTGCTGGGTAGTTTGGTACTTCCTAGAGTAAAGCTCCATCCTTAAACTCTGTTGCAGTGCCGGATACCAATATTTGCGTAGAAACGCGATTTTGAAATCTGCCATAGTTCCAAATGTATATTTGAAGCTTAAAAACCATGTAAGGACATTTCCTGACAAAATCTCTCCATCATCCTTAACCTACGTGCTTCAGGTACCCAAGTGTCATTGTAATGATCTTCAATTTCTTTAATGAAGGCTTTAGGTGTCACCCCTGAGTTCTCCGTGTACTTCTGCGGTTTATAATCATTCGAGCAAATTACTTGGATAAGTTGTGTGGGCTGATGACCGTCATGTTGCGTGGAACTCCTTTCAACATTCTTGTGAAATCCCTCCGTGTTTGTCGTTAATGGGCTCTCTGTCTGAGTTTGACTTCCTGCTGTGCTTGTCGCCTCCGGGCTACTTGAGTCATCCTGCTTATCTTTAGTTGTTCCCGTTTTAAATATCGAGGTTTGTTCCATCGACCTTAGTTCAGCTTTAATGATCCTGTCTGTATGTTCTTTAAGTTTACTCTTAATTTCCTGTTCTAATGCTTGAATACGAGTATGATTTTCGCCTACTGTCTTAATGATGGTTAATCTTTCCTCTTTAGAATCGATATTCTTTTTTCGCCAATCTTTTCTTATTTGCTCCTTAATTGTGCTTAATTTCTCCTCAATCTGGCTTTTAGTGTCGTCCTGATTGCTTTCTATCTGGCTTAGCCTATCTTCCAATCTCGCGCTATTTTCGTCGATGGTACTCTTTAATTGATCCTGATCCGCTTCTAGGCTTTTCCATTGCTCCGCTGATTTTATTTCGAGACGGTCCATATCTTTAATTATGCCGGTTATATTTTCATCTACCGCTGATAATTGTTGCTGAATGACCTTGCCGCTTTTTTCCATTTCCTTAAATCGTCCTTCCATCTTATCCTGAGCTATCTTGACCTCGCTCGTACTCATAGTGCATGCTAGTTCAATTTGCTCTAACTTACCTAAAACCGTTTCATCCAGAATGCTGAGTTTTTGATCAAAAATAATTTCCATTTTCTTAATCTGATCTAATTGTTTTTCATTGTTTTTACTAACATCTAGGGCCAGCAATACCATCTGTTGATTAGTGTGATCCTTCATCTCTGCGGTTAACGAAGCTAATTGGTTCGTGTTTTTAACATTCTGCGCCTCTAACTGCGAATTGATAGTGTCATTGATTTCACTTTTTAATAATCTAGCTTGTTCCGCCTGATATTCATTTTGTTCTATCCTACTGTTGTTTAATTGTGTCCGCAATGATTCACTTTGTTCTAACAGTTTTGCGTTTAATAATTCACCTTGTTCTAACATTTTTGCGTTTAATTTCTCGCTCTGTTCTGACATGCTATTGTTTATTGATTCACTTTGTTCAGATAGTTTAGTGTTTAGTGATTCACTTTGTTCGGATAGTTTAGTTTTTAGTGATTCACTCTGCTCAGACAATTTGTTTATAGACTCACATTGTTCTAACATACTATTGTTTATTTGTTCAGATAATTTAGCGTTTAATGATTCACTCTGTTCCGCCAATTTAGTGTCCAACAATTCCTGTGTCCTTCTAGCAGCATTTTCAATGATTTCTTGAATCTGTTGCACTGTTGCCATGTTATACACTTTATATGAGACATTAGGGAAATGGCATAAAGCAATGCCCCCCGACACACACATACAATCCTAATGCACATTTAATTCCTTTATCCTACTTAGTTCATTTATATTTTACATTTTATCCCACTATTCAATCGCATCTCTGAGTGGTTCTAATTTTACTCAATTTAATTTAAACCCAAACACATATTCAGTCATTAAATTGTTATCCTGATCTGATATTAACAACAGACACATTAACCAAATATTAATTGTCTGTTTAAAAAGCCACAGGCCTTCCTATTACCTTCATGGAGTTTGACTTTCTATCACAAATCTAGTTTTAACTTTAATCATTGGGCGCCCGATATCACGTATATTACTTTTACTTTAATTCAATAGACAAAAACGTGAACCGTACTTTACATTGCAAACTCCTGATTTTAATTTATATTTCACACAGTTGGCGGTATCCTCTTCGCCTCAATTACTTTTAATAAAATACCACTTTCCGGTGATTAAAATACTGTCATATCTGCCTCCACTTGTGGCATGTCAGTTTTACTCAAATACGCCAAATAAATGTGTTCGAGCAGCGAACCAGCAACAAAAATACACCTTCATTGTTGCGTCAGTTTGTAATCCCAACTACGCTTACACTGACATGTTCAATTTCTTTGCCGCTACACCACATTGAACCGCCCCATGCTTGGCCGCCAGTTTACCTCCTATGAACCCTTCAGTATCGCAGTGTTTATATGCAACAATCTTTATCAAGGGGTCGCGCTCAGTTCATAGTGTGATATATACGTTCGCCAAACAACATGCTCTACTGAGAGAAGGGTCATAAGATTAAAACTATATTTAAGAAAGGAAGTGACAAGACGTAAAATAATAACATAATTTAATGACTAATAGTGCATAAATGAATATAAATAACAACAATATTATTCCTCCCTGAATCTTCCCATGACAAAAATATACATAACGTTGAGGGATCAGACGGATCTCCTCCTCATAAAAGTGTGGATACAAGTTCCACCAACTTGCATCAGGATTTTATGTACGCGTAATGACTAACTACGAGGAATGAGTACTTGGATGACTGTTCGTTTACAGCGGGTAACAGCCACGGCGCTTACGAACAATCATCTCGTAAATCAACGTTTACGGATATAGGACACAACACCAATAAAAACCCTTAAATTAATGCTAACACACAACCTAATATCAAATATTTACAGGAATCTCCCTCGAGACCCTCTCCCCAGTGAGATAGCTCATCTGACAACGAGCTTGCCTGCAAGGCCAAATGCTCAAACAAACAAACAAGGAAACACAGCGCCGCACGTGACCACTCGGAGTCACTGACACAAGACTAAAAATAAACCAACAACAAACAAAACAAAACATATGCCTCACGGCTGACATTATTTTACATGAATAAAAAAAAATTGCGATAAGATAACGCTTCGGAGATTATAATGATTCGTAGGCAACTCCCATTTATTTAAAAAATTATTTATCATCGATCAGTTCTTATTCTGTATTTCAACTATTAATACGGAGCCAACCTGTACTCCACTAATGACCTCGATGAAATCTGTTCAACCCGCCTTGTGAAAACAGGTTCCCCCTTCCTCTCAACTCTTGTCATCCTCCAGTTCCAGTGTGTAAAAATAACTTGACCTACTGTCCCGTTATCTCGTAGAAATCTCAACCACATGCACATATGGCAAGACATTAATCGATATAGTCACACACGCCCTCGCAAGGTCACGATATGGACTCGGCATCAAGCTGACAGAAATCAGTCTACGCTGAATTCCCGCTTGTAATGACCAATAAAACACACAGACACTCATTGCTGGGAATGACATAACACTTTTCACACAGGTCGGTTGAATCAGATGCTCACACTTTTTTTAAGAATATTACAACCTATGAGAGAGTTGAATGCTCTTCGCCACAACTCACATTGCTCCAAAGGCAATAAACGCAATGAATCTGACCAATAATAAACACTACAAAGATCGATTTACCCGCCAATCTACTTTATGATTATATTAATTCAGTCCTACTTCTGAAACACAACATATCTCCGAGAGACGTTTCTTAACCGCATTGCATAAACATATGCGAACACGGTCGTCCACATAGCCACGTTTATTATAACAAACAAACATGAACCTACGTCTACAAACAATTGTGCGAGCTGTTTCCATGCAAAATGTGTGTCAGACCAAAACTAAATACACTAAGTTAATCAACACAAGCAAGATATTTACAAACAAAATATGTCCCATATACCATAAATTGATTTGTCAGTACTCATCCTCGGCCAGTCACCCGTCAGCGGACATCTGCAGCCATCTCCCTGATTAGATGCTTAGCTGCTCCGTGACATCTCTACAGAGTGTTCACAATTTTCTTCTTCCCAGTGCGACGCCATCTCGTGCTGATAAAAAAAAATTACACAGTTAATACACACGTTGTTTCCTTCTGCTAAATTCGCCGATCCAGGTACTCAGTTCCGTGGACTAGTCTATTTGCGAATTATCGACGAAACTGGCCCTATTTATTGTAGTGCTGGTGACAACCTAACACTCACTGAATTTAACACAACTTGTAGCCTCAAAATTATAACAGTGTCTTTATGACACAAAAGTACAAGTGCTTCTCGACACACCAATGAAAATAGCTTGTGTCCTCGGACACGCAGAATAAGTTATGTCTCTAACGTACTCAGACGCACGAAATGTAATAATCATCTTGGCTCATCACGCCACTTATAAATGAAAAGGCCCTAAGTATCGATAGAGGGGGAAAATATATAAAAAAATCTCAAAATAATAGTAGTACAGGAATGAGACAAATATCACTGGACTCGTAAAAATGCGCAGGTCACGAATATGCCCATTAATTCTAGAATCGATCGTAGAGATGTTGGCTAGCCGATCTCCCGCGTTAATGCTAGCTATCGCGTGCCCCAGCTAGACTTGGCGCGTTCATAAGCATTCATCTCCTATTGGTTCCACTTTTACGTTGCCTTCGCGGTTTTCATCAAACCTCGGCCTAGTAGGAGTGTCCAGTAGTACCATCAGACAGTCAAGTTACTGCATACATTTTTTTTAGGCGCGAATAGTACAATGAACATGCCACAAGCGTGTCTCACCACGCGTCCCTTCTATTTTGAGGTAGCCAGCACCTGTCCTTCTGAATCATCGATAGGCTCTTTTCTTTCATATTCCTTAAGTATTTAGCCTTTTGTCAAACTGCTGCAGGTATATCCCCACTGTCTCCAACAAATGCTTGAAGTTTCCTCATCTTCGTCTGGCTATTTCATGACACTGGTGGAAATATTAATTAATTGTAGAAATAAAACATCGAATCTTTTATCCAACAGAGTATAAAGGGTTCACAACTCCTTCACTCACAAAAATTCGAACTTAGCATAAAGTCGATTTTTTTTATTAAAATACTTCCGTAGGCCTATTTGTTTTATTTCAGAATCACCTATTTTCTATTACTTGGTCTAGCCGCTCCTGTCTTGAATGGCATTTACTCGTTTTATTTCCTGCTTGGACCTCACCCTCTCAGTCTGCTTGCGTGACGCGCTGATGCCTTAGGCAACACTCTGCCCGTCTCGTTAATGTTTGTCAACACCACCTCCACTTCCTCCTTCACGTGCCGTACTCAACTGCCCCCCGTCCATTTGGTTGATATAGGACGTCCATATATTTAAACTGCATCATTATTTCGGCGCTCCCACGGTTCACTTCTTTTATACGTCTTTAAATTGGCTGCATTGTAGACCTACATTGTTCCTGTGCTTAACTCTTTCACTCTGTACGCATTATTTCCTAGGTTTCTTACAATAGAATAGGGTCCTACGAACTTTTCACATAATTTGCTGAAGATCTTCTTCTCTGGATCAGATGTAGCGGGTCGTTTCACCAAAACAAGCTGGTTGATTTCTAGATTACGGTAAAATCTCTTATTTCTCACTCGCCGTAATCTGCGATCTGCTTGTTTTCTCATGTAGGCTCTCGTTCTCTCTATTCGCAGGCCAGGTGCTATCATGGGATCTTGTAGGCAGTTAATGATGCTTTTCCACGTTCTCACTGGATACTTGTTCTTGTGTAAGACCATAGGGATCTGTCCTGTTGACTCGTGCCTGGTAGAATTCATGCATGTCTCCACATCCTTAATTTTATCCACCCACTTATGATGCTCATTGGGAATGAAGATTCTCAAGTACGATGTCACGCATTTTATTGCACGCTCACTTGGATTAGCTTGGGCATGTCGGATACTGCTTAAAACGTGTTTTATACCCATGTCCTCCATACCTTTCTTGAATTCGGCGCTTGTAAAGTAGCTACCATGGTCTGATAAATTAAACTCTGGTTTTCCCATAGTTGGAATTACTCTATTGCGTATGCGGCTTAGTACTTGTTTAGATGTTGTTTTCTGGATGGGACATAATACTACGAATTTGGAGAATACATCCAGACAAACTAATAAATGGCGGCACCCTCGCCTCCCTTTCGGAATTGGACCGAAACAGTCGATTGCCAGCATCTCGCACGGCTTCTGAGGTAACAGTGGTTTAGGATACTGCCTCATTAAATAGTTATTGGGCTTCGTCCTCTGACAAGGATCACAAGTCGTAATGACGTCACATATAGTTGTTCTCATACGTGGCCATGTAAATGTCTCTCCTATTGTCGCTTCGCATTTGTCTAATCCGACGTGTCCGTAACTTTCGTGAGTATGCCAGGTCAATCCTCGCTGTAAAGATGCAGGTACTAGTATGCGTAACTTGGTGTGGTCATTATCTACCCATTTGTGCAGCAAATTGTTGACATAAACATATCTTCCTTCTTTGGCTTTCGCTTCTCGAAATGCAGGTGTTCCTGTAGGTAGCTGCTTTCTAAAGTATTGAATCAATAGCATCATCCATTGTTCCGCTTCCTGTTCTCGCTGGATCTCACATAACTCCTCCAAGAATTCCCGGTCCTTCGGTGTTAACTCCAAGTGTTGTACCATCGCTGTTTCTTCAACATCAGGCTCTGGGTTCCTGCTGAGAGCATCCGGGATCACGTTCATCTTCCCTGGGCAATGTTCAATCTCAATGCTAAACTGCTGAATATATATAGACCAACGTGTCACACGTTCGCTTGCCATCGACGTCTTAAACAAGAATGTTAGTGCCTTGTGATCGGTCCTGACAACAATGGGGTATCCATAAATTATTCGTTTCCATTGTTGCAGCCCATGAAGGATGGCCAACAGCTCTAGTTCCGTTACAGTATAATTGCGCTAGTGCTTACGCAATTTTCGGCTGACAAATGCCAAATATGTTTTATGTTGCAGGTTAGCTGGATCTTCTTGGTAGAGCATGGCACCTATACCAATTAGTGAAGCATCCGCTTGGATTATAAATTTGTGCTTGAAGTCTGGATATCCTAACTTAATGCAGTTTTCCAGTAGCTGTTTTGTTGCTTTGAACGCCTTCTCACACTCCGCATTCCACAACCATTTATTATTCTTTTTTAGCATTTCCTGCATTGGAGCTACAGTCTCCGTGTAACCTGGTCAGTTTTCCTGAAAGAATCCCGTTACGCCTAAGAAAGCCCGAATGTGCTTGACTCTCGTTGGTGTAGGGAAATTATTTATCGCTTCAATCTTAGCTGGGTTTGGCTTCACTCCCTCCTTGTCAATGATGTGACCCAAATTTAAGATCTCGCTCGTGTAGAAATGCGATTTCTTCAGGTTTTCTTTGAAATTTGATGCATTAAGGTTGCCTAATACTTTATCTAAATTTTCCATGTGAATTTCGATGTTGTCGGATGCCAGCAGAATGGCATCAATGTAGCGCACCGTCATCTCCTTAACCTCCTCGGTTAGATTCCGATCCAGGGCTCGGATTAAAGCACAGCCCGCTGTTTTGACTCCGAAGGGCATTCGGACGAAGCAGAACGTTTGGTTATCGAATAAGAAGCCAGTTAGAAGCTGTGACTTCTCATCCAGTTCAATATGGTGGAAACTGGACGTCAAGTCTACTGATGAATAAATGCTCTTGTTCTTAAAGCCTTTTAGTAGGTCTCTGATAATTGGCGCTCTGTCATACTCAGGAAAAATGAGTCTCGTGTTGAGATTTCTGGCATCTAAAGAAAGTCTAATAGATCCATTTGGTTTTGTGACTGCCAAAATCGCATTTAGATACGGCGTAGGTGTCTTCCTTATCACTCCAGCTTGTAACATCTCATCTATAATGACCTTGACTTGACCACGATATTTTTCCGGAATTGGGTACAATCTACTTTTGAAAGGTGACCAATCCTCGACTTGCATTGAATATTTAAAATTTAATATTTTCCCAGGTACTGTATCGAATACTGCTTTGTGCTTCCTTAAAATCTCTTCCAATTGTTTTCTATGTTCACCCCCAAGTTGAATGTCATTGAGCCGCTCCTGTAGTAACTCTTCAAATTGTGCATCACTGTCATCTCCTTCTGTTAATAAAGACCATATCTCCTGGGATTCACTCTCCTCTTCTAGTTCCACAACAGCTCCTTCTATGATGTTATCTTCTGCCTTTCGTATCTCCTCTTCCGTCTCTTCCGATATTGCTTCCAATGCCCAAGAATTTACATCTCTTCCGGTAGTGATTTCATCCATATGCAATCCCACGTTCTTCAGTTGATCATACTCTCTAAAACTGACTGTGTTCTTGTGCAAATCTATCACTGCTTGATAGTCACAAATGAAATTTGCACCAAGAATTATATTGAAATTCATCTTTGCCATGACAATGAACGTTTGCCCAAAATTGTGTTCCAATATGTTCAGCTCTAAGTATGCCTGACGTTTACAAGTGACGGTGCGTTCAGGAATAACACCCCTCACTTTGAGTTGTGGTACGGGAATCACAGGAATATTCTGACTCCGTCCCAACTCTCGAACCAAGGCCTCCGATACCAGACTGATCTGCGACCCCGTATCCAATAAACATCTTATATTAATTCCACCAATCCTCGCGTAAATAATGGGTAACTGCCTAATTTCATCGTTCCGTGGTTTCTCCGTCTCCTCCAGGCAATCTTCTGGCAAAACAATCCATTGTTGCATGTTCGCTACTATCCATCCATCTTCAACTTCCTACTGTTGCGTTTGTAGACTGTCTCCTTTATCCAAATTTAGTTTATTTTAGCTTCGCTGCGACTTCCATCATCCTTTTGTCGCCCACGCCCCTGACATTCCTCTTGTCTCACTAGACTTCCTGCTTCCTCAGTATGTGTATCTGGATTCTTCATGTTCCCAATGGCTTTTTCCCATCGTCCTTGCTCTCCACCTTGACTAGCGTGTAATTCCTCTAGGTAATTTTGTGATTGAGCCCAGTCATTTCGATAATTACGTGCCTCTCCTTGATTTTGATCTCTCCTTCGTTTCCATCTTTGATTCCCATAGTAATCACCGTATCTTCCATAAGGCCCCTCATTTCTTCGATTTTCACGCCATTGTTGATACCCTCTCTGTTGATATCTATTGTTGCCTTGATATGACCTATTGTTATAATTATTCTCGTTACGCTGGTACGGTCTGTTTTCTACCTCTTCCTGGTTTCGCCTAGGTGTGGATGTACTTGTATTTGTACCCTGCGTTTTAGTGTTCATCTGTTTCGGTTTTATAACCTCTGTCGCATTTACTAACTCCAGTTGTCTTCCTCCTCTATAATGATTATGAGATGTAGTCTCATCTATCTGGCGTAATATCTGTTCTGCATGTTAGGCCGTACTAACGTTCGCTGCGACTAATACTTGTTGCACGTTGACTGGTAACTGCCGCGCTATAGTCATCACCAGATCCGCTTCATTCAAAGGGTAATCAAGATCGCGAAATTTTTACATTTGCATGTTAAAGAAATCGGAGTATTTTGTTTGCTGGGTAGTTTGGTACTTCCTGGAGTAAAGCTCCATCCTTAAACTCTGTTGCAGTGCCGGAGACCAATATTTGCGCAGAAACGCGATTTTGAAATCTCCCATAGTTCCAAATGTATATTTGAAGCTTAAAAACCATGTAAGGACATTTCCTGACAAAAATCTCTCCATCATCCTTAACCTACGTGCTTCAGGTACCCCAGTGTCATTGTAATGATCTTCAATTTCTTTAATGAAGGCTTTAGGTGTCACCCCTGAGTTCTCCGTGTACTTCTGCGGTTTATAATCATTCGAGCAAATTACTTGGATAAGTTGTGTGGGCTGATGACCGTCATGTGGCGTGGAACTCCTTTCAACATTCTTGTGAAATCCCTCCGTGTTTGTCGTTAATGGGCTCTCTGTCTGAGTTTGACTTCCTGCTGTGCTTGTCGCCTCCGGGCTACTTGAGTCATCCTGCTTATCTTTAGTTGTTCCCGTTTTAAATATCGAGGTTTGTTCCATCGACCTTAGTTCAGCTTTAATGATCCTGTCTGTATGTTCTTTAAGTTTACTCTTAATTTCCTGTTCTAATGCTTGAATACGAGTATGATTTTCGCCTACTGTCTTAATGATGGTTAATCTTTCCTCTTTAGAATCGATATTCTTTTTTCGCCAATCTTTTCTTATTTGCTCCTTAATTGTGCTTAATTTCTCCGCAATCTGGCTTTTAGTGTCGTCCTGATTGCTTTCTATCTGGCTTAGCCTATCTTCCAATCTCGCGCTATTTTCGTCGATGGTACTCTTTAATTGATCCTGATCCGCTTCTAGGCTATTCCATTGCTCCGCTGATTTTATTTCGAGACGGTCCATATCTTTAATTATGCCGGATATATTTTCATCTACCGCTGATAATTGTTGCTGAATGACCTTGCCGCTTTTTTCCATTTCCTTAAATCGTCCTTCCATCTTATCCTGAGCTATCTTGACCTCGCTCGTACTCATAGTGCATGCTAGTTCAATTTGCTCTAACTTACCTAAAACCGTTTCATCCAGAATGCTGAGTTTTTGATCAAAAATAATTTCCATTTTCTTAATCTGATCTAATTGTTTTTCATTGTTTTTACTAACATCTAGGGCCAGCAATACCATCTGTTGATTAGTGTGATCCTTCATCTCTGCGGTTAACGAAGCTAATTGGTTCGTGTTTTTAACATTCTGCGCCTCTAACTGCGAATTGATAGTGTCATTGATTTCACTTTTTAATAATCTAGCTTGTTCCGCCTGATATTCATTTTGTTCAATCCTACTGTTGTTTAATTGTGTCCGCAATGATTCACTTTGTTCTAACAGTTTTGCGTTTAATAATTCACCTTGTTCTAACATTTTTGCGTTTAATTTCTCGCTCTGTTCTGACATGCTATTGTTTATTGATTCACTTTGTTCAGATAGTTTAGTGTTTAGTGATTCACTTTGTTCGGATAGTTTAGTTTTTAGTGATTCACTCTGCTCAGACAATTTGTTTATAGACTCACATTGTTCTAACATACTATTGTTTATTTGTTCAGATAATTTAGCGTTTAATGATTCACTCTGTTCCGCCAATTTAGTGTCCAACAATTCCTGTGTCCTCCTAGCAGCATTTTCAATGATTTCTTGAATCTGTTGCACTGTTGCCATGTTATACACTTTATATGAGACATTAGGGAAATGGCATAAAGCAATGCCCCCGACACACACATACAATCCTAATGCACATTTAATTCCTTTATCCTACTTAGTTCATTTATATTTTACATTTTATCCCACTATTCAATCGCATCTCTGAGTGGTTCTAATTTTACTCAATTTAATTTAAACCCAAACACATATTCAGTCATTAAATTGTTATCCTGATCTGATATTAACAACAGACACATTAACCAAATATTAATTGTCTGTTTAAAAAGCCACAGGCCTTCCTATTACCTTCATGGAGTTCGACTTTCTATCACAAATCTAGTTTTAACTTTAATCATTGGGCGCCCGATATCACGTATATTACTTTTACTTTAATTCAATAGACAAAAACGTGAACCGTACTTTACATTGCAAACTCCTGATCTTAATTTATATTTCACACAGTTGGCGGTATCCTCTTCGCCTCAATTACTTTTAATAAAATACCACTTTCCGGTGATTAAAATACTGTCATATCTGCCTCCACTTGTGGCATGTCAGTTTTACTCAAATACGCCAACTAAATGTGTTCCAGCAGCGAACCAGCAACAAAAATACACCTTCATTGTTGCGTCAGTTTGTAATCCCAACTACGCTTACACTGACATGTGCAATTTCTTTGCCGCTACACCACATTGAACCGCCCCATGCTTGGCCGCCAGTTTACCTCCTATGAACCCTTCAGTATCGCAGTGTTTATATGCAACAATCTTTATCAAGGGGTCGCGCTCAGTTCATAGTGTGATATATACGTTCGCCAAACAACATGCTCTACTGAGAGAAGGGTCATAAGATTAAAACTATATTTAAGAAAGGAAGTGACAAGACGTAAAATAATAACATAATTTAATGACTAATAGTGCATAAATGAATATAAATAACAACAATATTATTCCTCCCTGAATCTTCCCATGACAAAAATATACATAACGTTGAGGGATCAGACGGATCTCCTCCTCATAAAAGTGTGGATACAAGTTCCACCAACTTGCATCAGGATTTTATGTACGCGTAATGACTAACTACGAGGAATGAGTACTTGGATGACTGTTCGTTTACAGCGGGTAACAGCTACGGCGCTTAAGAACAATCATCTCGTAAATCAACGTTTACGGATATAGGACACAACACTAATAAAAACCCTTAAATTAATGCTGACACACAACCTAATATCAAATATTTACAGGAATCTCCCTCGAGACCCTCTCCCCAGTGAGATAGCTCATCTGACAACGAGCTTGCCTGCAAGGCCAAATGCTCAAACAAACAAACAAGGAAACACAGCGCCGCACGTGACAACTCGGAGTCACTGACACAAGACTAAAAATAAACCAACAACAAACAAAACAAAACATATGCCTCACGGCTGACATTATTTTACATGAATAAAAAAAATTGCGATAAGATAACGCTTCGGAGATTATAATGGTTCGTAGGCAACTCCCATTTATTTAAACAATTATTTATCATCGATCAGTTCTTATTCTGTATTTCAACTATTAATACGGAGCCAACCTGTACTCCACTAATGACCTCGATGAAATCTGTTCAACCCGCCTTGTGAAAACAGGTTCCCCCTTCCTCTCAACTCTTGTCATCATCCAGTTCCAGTGTGTAAAAATAACTTGACCTACTGTCCCGTTATCTCGTAGAAATCTCAACCACATGCACATATGGCAAGACATTAATCGATATAGTCACACACGCCCTCGCAAGGTCACGATATGGACTCGGCATCAAGCTGACAGAAATCAGTCTACGCTGAATTCCCGCTTGTAATGACCAATAAAACACACAGACACTCATTGCTGGGAATGACATAACACTTTTCACACAGGTCGGTTGAATCAGATGCTCACACTTTTTTTTAGAATATTAAAACCTATGAGAGAGCTGAATGCTCTTCGCCACAACTCACATTGCTCCAAAGGCAATAAACTCAATGAATCTGACCAATAATAAACACTACAAAGATCGATTTACCCGCCAATCTACTTTATGATTATATTAATTCAGTCCTACTTCTGAAACACAACATATCTCCGAGAGACGTTTCTTAACCGCATTGCATAAACATATGCGAACACGGTCGTCCACATAGCCACGTTTATTATAACAAACAAACATGAACCTACGTCTACAAACAATTGTGCGAGCTGTTTCCATGCAAAATGTGTGTCAGACCAAAACTAAATACACTACGTTAATCAACACAAGCAAGATATTTACAAACAAAATATGTCCCATACACCATAAATTGATTTGTCAGATAATAAGAATATTATTCAGTACTCATCCTCGGCCAGTCACCCGTCAGCGGACATCTTCAACCATCTCCCTGATTAGATGCTTAGCTGCTCCGTGACATCTCGACAGAGTGTTCACAATTTTCTTCTTCCCAGTGCGACGTCATCTCGTGCTGATAAAAAAAATTACACAGTTAATACACACGCTGTTTCCTTCTGCTAAATTCGCCGATCCAGGTACTCAGTTCCGTAGACTAGTCTATTTGCGAATTATCGACGAAACTGGCCCTATTTATTGTAGTGCTGGTGACAACCTAACACTCACTGAATTTAACACAACTTGTAGCCTCAAAATTATAACAGTGTCTTTATGACACAAAAGTACAAGTGCTTCTCGACACACCAATGAAAATAACTTGTGTCCTCGGACACGCAGAATAAGTTATGTCTCTAACGTACTCAGACGCACGAAATGTAATAATCATCTTGGCTCTTCACGCCACTTATAAATGAAAAGGCCCTAAGTATCGATAGAGGGGGAAAATATATAAAAATTTCTCAAAATAATAGTAGTACAGGAATGAAACAAATATCACTGGACTCGTAAAAATGCGCAGGTCACGAATATGCCCATTAATTCTAGAATCGATCGTAGAGATGTTGTCTAGCCGATCTCCCGCGTTAATGCTAGCTATCGCGTGCCCCAGCTAGACTTGGCGCGTTCATAAGCATTCATCTCCTATTGGTTCCACTTTTACGTTGCCTTCGCGGTTTTCATCAGACCTCGGCCTAGTAGGAGTGTCCAGTAGTACCATCAGCCACTCAAGTTACTGCATTAAATTTTTTAGGCGCGAATAGTACAATGAACATGCCACAAGCGTGTCTCACCACGCGTCCCTTCTATTTTGAGGTAGCCAGCACCTGTCCTTCTGCATCATCGATAGGCTCTTTTCTCTCATATTCCTTAGGTATTTAGCCTTTTGTCAAACTGCTGCAGGTATATCCCCACTGTCTCCAACAAATGCTTGAAGTTTCCTCATCTTCGTCTGGCTATTTCATGACGCTGGTGGAAATATTAATTAATTGTAGAAATAAAACATCGAATCATTTATCCAACAGAGGATAAAGTGTTCAGTACTTACCAAAAAATAAAAGGATTTTTTTATTCCAAAGTTCAGTTCAGAGCTCTACTGTATACGTCCGTTTGCTAAAATGGCATGTGCATCACTAACGCAATCATTATCAGTTAGCCTAGCAATAGAGAGAGTAGCATTTTCTCAGCGTTTTGACCTTGAAATGTTGTCTCTCTCACACGTGTTCCCGTGCCTCTCCACATTCCTCAAACGCGATAAGATTCGCGTACCTTATACTTGTTTCATGTTTTTAATGAGGAACCAATATGGCTGCCTCTCATACATTGGTAGTCCTACTGTCTCAGAACCAACATGGCGGCTGCTTAAACGTCGCATCTGCTAGCTACCACGAGGCAAGTAAGCTGATATCACACTTCCTGCTGACGTAGACATTTTTTGTCTTATCAGCAGTCTCTCTCGCAAGTCCTCTGGCTAGGTTCAATATTCAGTCTCTAGTGATCTGGACTGATTGTGTGTGTTAGCATTGAATACATGTGTGTCTTATTATTATTAAACATTTTACTGTAATAATAATGATAATAACTACCAAGCGACCAATCTCAATACAGGATCATGTTAACCACATACTTTCACCCTAAAATACATGACTTTACCCAGTTCAATATTTAGTTTATAACATTTCAGGCCAATGACCTTACCGTTTTGGCTCTTTGCGTACATGCACATGACTTGGTCGAGCAAATGTTATAGGTTTCCCTATTCTAAAACAATTTACTGTGCCAGACAGCAGTCTCGCTTATTACCGTTTACTAGCATGTTAATGAACCCCTTTAGGGTAAAAAAATCCTAGCACACGTAACACATTTCCGAATATTTGCCTCTATCCGTCATAGGAAATATCACAAAACCAACCGTCATAAACTGTCCCGCCATTCCACCAAAATAGCAATTCATTTCTTCCAGGCATGGTCACTGTGCTCGACAACAGGCTCGTTGAGACACGTAACAGCAGTACCATCTCTCTCAACGACCACTCTTAATTAAAATTTAAACAAGTAATTTTTTTAAACATATAGAATAGCGTTAGGTCCTTTTGACAAAAATCAGAAAATCAATTTGAAAACAGAGCGTCATCCCAAATCCAACGACCCCTCATACAAGTCCATAGCCTTCTTAGTTCACAAAATATTAACAAAAGTGCACTTAGGCTCTTTTGACAAAAATCAAAACTAGACTCCCAAATCCAACGAACCCTCATACAAGTCCGTAGCCTTATTGGTTCGCAAAATATTAACAAAAGTGCACTTAGGCCCTTTTGACAAAAATCAAAACTATATTAAAAAACGGGGCGTCTTCCCAAAATCCAACGATCCCTCATACAAGTCCGTAGCCTTCTTAGTTCGCAAGATATTAAAAAGCACATGACCTATTAGTTTTCAATCTTTTGGTTAAATTAATAAAAACTCATCCATAAATAATTATTTACAAAATCCTCAAGTGCGCATGCGTAAAAAACAAAAACAAAATGTTGATTCATAGCGGCATCCAGCAAAACGCATGCGCTTTATGAGCAACAACGTTTAAGGTCATTTTAGCAGCGCACCTTCTACATGTCGCTTTTGAAAAGAGACTTTCACTACAAAATTACAATTTCACCCCCTAGTAGGGGTAGGTTTAATTTAGGGGTTGAAATGAGTAGTCCATTGGAAAGAAGGCGTCATCCCGAATCCAATGTTATGTCGTATGTCAAAATCGGACCATGGCTTCGGGAGATATCGACTTTGCCCCTGAATGTATTGCGGGTTAGTATGTGACGTCGCTAGGAAAGTAGGCTGTGGGTTTAAAACCGCCTTACCCCCCCTACTTATACCATTCGTCCGATAGCGTTGAAACTTGGGTTAGATATTGTGTAGACTCCAGGGAAGGTTTCTGGCGTAGTACATGTATTTTACAATAGGTAGCGCACGAGTCAAAGTCCCCTATGTGTTCATATACCGTTCGTCCGATAGCGATGAAAATTGGGTGAGATGTTGTGTACCCTCTAGGAAATGTTTCTGGCTTAGAACATGCATTTTACAAATGGTAGCTCACGAGTAGATTCAACGAATGAGGGACGGCACGCGAATCGTTTCAAAAATTCCCGTATGCGTTCATATACCATTCAGGCGATTGTGATGAAACTTGGGAGAATCGTTGTGTACACTCCAGGGAAAGATTCAGGCATAGTAAATCCATTTTAAAATAGGTAGCGTACGAGTAGATTCATCAATTGAGTAACGACTCGCGAAGCGTTACAAAACAATCCGGTATTCGTTCATATACCGTACTGCACCATTATTCCTAAAGGTCTTAAGTACAGATATGGATACAGTATTTTGGAACGCCCTATAACTTTCTAGCTAGCCACTGAAGTCTATCATAACAGCTGGTCTACAGCAAGCAAAAGTCCTGCTATCAAGAAGGGATCGGTAGAGCTCGTATTTCCGACGAGAAGCCCGAAGGTCATCGATAATAATCATGTTGACTTTGTCTAACATTATATCGATCGATTCACCTGAGAATGATTAATACGAATTAAAGTATATTTAGCGCTATATGTAAGCAGTTATTTATGTCTCTATGCATATTTCTATGGCAGAAAGCTATTATAAAGCAAATATAAAAAAAAACAGAAGAAGATCTGTTAAGTCGCTAGTGATTATACTTCGACTGCGATATCGATTCGTGGCGTATAGAGGAGTGGGGGAAGCGGATGTCTTGCTCAAGCGACCTCGTGTGGAGAGCCGGTACTTGAGAGACTGACAACGTGCAATAGTGAAAGTGAAGTCGCCAGTTAACGGGATTTTCAAAACGTGTAAGCGTGCCGAAGGTTATACGCTGGTTCGTTCAGCATTCTACGTGGAGTAGAGAATTGCTTAATGGGGATCAGACATGGTTTTAAACAAGTAATAAGTTTATCTTTGCGACCGTGTGTCCACAGCCACTAACGGGCTATGCGGAAGAATACATTCGTAATCCCGGCCACCAGTTCGGGTGTATTATGTCGTAACACTCTGCTTGTAAACTTTCATGAAAATGCAGCCTAGAGCTGATTCAAACTTGTCACAGTGGCAATACTTCTTTAAAAAAAAGCACATTTTTAAGCAAGGTGTCAGAGGGAAGGAATACAATGAAGCCTATATACATTACGATGATAGGCTAGGTTACAATAGGAATACTGCATTAGCAGAGTGGTAGCGGGAACAGTTTGCAGCAACGTTCATTTACTATGAAGTGTACAAGCGAGTTTCGTAATGCAAGGGACCGCGTGGACACGTGTTAACTTGCTCACATTCGCATCCTTGTATTGGAACTATTTAGCAGCTGTTCGAATTCACTCTCGCTTCGTGACGAGTTGATAAACTGTTTGCGGTTCAGCCATCGGTATTCTAATGCGTGTGGAAAGATATCGCCAGGATATATTGGGACCATTTCGACCGGTCGGGAGTTGTTCGAGCCTTGGAGGACTATGGTTCGTTCTCTGGAGACCCAGTTGGAGTCCGGCATGTTTTGTGTTGGTCTGGAGCCTAGTATGGCCAACGATATCCTTTTTTTTTTCCTCATCCAGATTCGCCAAAGGTACAGATCACTTCAACTTGTTACAGTAGTGTAGCGTGGACATGTGAACGATCACAAATTGCCGTATTTGATTTTTGTAGATTAAATGGTTGAGTAGAAAGTGCAGGTTCGAAACTGACCTTCTATGATGCCAGGATTTTGACTCATAAAAATGAGTGCATCCTTTTTGTATTTTGATTGATAAATTTAAAATTTCAATAGTATTTTACAGTATTTAAACTGATATGCTCATCCTTATTTGTCGAGAAGTCACTGTAGGAGGAAGATCTCCAGATTTTTGTGTAAGAATATTTTAGTAACGCATTTTTTTTAAATCGGCGTTGAGAACTCTGACTGAGTTTTACATATTCTAGTGCATTGTTCTTTAAGCACTTTCGCTCGGATTATCTTATTCTTTGAGGAGAATTTTTCTTTCCTTATTATTATTATAACGATATTAGGAAGTTTTCGGATCCTGTTATTCTGATTGTCACTTCGAGTCTTTAGACTATTTTTCTTCAGTTTATTAACAGATTTAACTTGTATTTTCTGAGCGTGATTTTCGAAGTGGATTGACTAATGGGTCAATAGTCGCTTAGCCTTTGTAGTTAACCTAGATCCATGCTGTAGGACTAATCCACCGACATTTTCGCGTTCGGGAAATTCAGGGACGATCTTATTTTGAGATTGGATTTTTTAATCGCTTTTACAACCTCAGTTTTGAGTGGTTGTGAGTGTTATACTTTTCTCGTTTTATGAAGTTAACACTGGATTAAATTGATATCATTGCCTTTGGTGCAATAGTTTTTCTCTATTAAGAGGGTATTTGAACGCCATCCAAATTTGCGAGGATAATCCCAGGAATGACTTACTATAAGTCATACGTTTAAGAACTATGAATATTGTAATACATCAATGTAAGGCAAGTTTTCTAAAAATAGGTGGAGTATTTCTGGAATCCACTAGGCTTTATTAATAACCTGTTACAGAGTCAAATTATTTTTCTGAGCACGAGTTCAGGCTTTTGTTAAAAACAGCTGATTTTCATAATTGTGGATTTATAACAGTAAGGCTCCAATTATAGGTGCATGTTAGATTTTAAGAGGCATGTATTAGGAATAATGCTCTTGTGTTCAAGTATTTTGATACTGTGCTTTGTGGAGCAAATTTTCTTGTTGAAGATTGAGCAACGTGTGTCAATCAAGAATAGATTGAATGTGGTTTCAACCCAGAGAGGCGTTGTATTTAACCTAGTATGGTTAATATTCTGTCATAGGTGACTTGATCGCTGTCATTATCGTGAAGTAATGCCTGTGTGAAATTAATATTTTTCCTGAGCATTATTGTTAAGACTCTTGAGTGGATATCCAGTTCAATATTTCCAGTAAAATTTTAACGACTTTGCCATAACATGTATGTTTAACAAGGATCACCGATAACTATTTAATGCTGAATCTATGATTAATTTTTGCTTAACTTAACTGTTCGGCAGAAATACCCTGAAATTAGAAATGAAACAATTAAACAATTTTAAGCAGAAGTGAATGTCGTGACATTAAGTCAGTGGGAGGAGAATAATCGAAATTATTCTAGAATTTTGTGTAAATTTGTATATTCTGTAAATATGCCATATTAATTTCATCATTAAATAACAAGACCATATAATGCTACTGAAAATATCGTGTAAGATTATTGGTTATAATCAGGGTATTTTTGTGTAAGATGTTCATTAAGTTAGTGAACCGAAATGAATCCAATTTTATTCAATTCATATGATAATTTTTGTGTGTGGTTATCCTATGGGATCGAATATTATTATTATACCTTATTTTTGAAAGAACAAAAAGTTAGTTGAGATAATGGGCAATTCGCTTTGGAAGCCTTTTTCATAATCCATAGCTGAAAGACAATGCAGTATAATTAATGACATTTTTGATTGGTCGTGGTATCGACAAAATTTATATTTCTTGTCATGTTTATTCTTGCAATAAACTAATTTCTTATTTGGTTTTAATTATTGCGTGATGCTTTATAGAGGTGATGGAAGGGTGTATTAAGGGGGCCATCGCTGGGTATTTTAGGGTTTACCACACCTTTGAGATTCATTCTTCCTTTGGAGGAATTCTTGTGTTTTGAGCTAGTCTTTTCTTTCTCTGAGCCTTGGTCAGTCATAATACATCCTGTTAGGTATTCGAGTGGCCCTATTATCCCTGTGTCTGTTGGTAGAACTTGGGGGGTTTTTCTAGCCGGGGATTTTCAGGTTCTACGATCCAGCTGTTATCCAGGGATTCAACAGGTATTGGTAGGTAATACGGGTACATTAGCATTCATCGATTGCGATGAAACTTTGACGAGGCACTGCGTACACTTAGGTGAATGTTTCTAACTTTGTAAATCCATTTCACAGTAGGTAGCGCACGAGTATTTGAACAAATGAGTGATAGCGTATGAATCGATTTAAAAAATCCGTATGCGTTTTTATGGCATTCATCGGATTGGGATGAAACATTGGTGAGTTATTGTGCACGCTCCCACGAATGTTTCTAAATTAGTTAAACCATTTTACGATAATTTAGAAGCACTTCATGGAAATGTTAAAAAAATATTGTCTATCCAAATGCACTTCAAGGAACAAAATTACAACTTTAACACTTTCTTTGATTGGCATTGTAAGCATGCCGGGTGCAGCTTGTATACAGTATACTGTATATAAAAGAATGTTTGTTTGTTCGTCTTTTATGCGTTCACAAACCATTCATCCGATTGTGATCAAATTTTGGTGAATTATTGTGCACACTCCCAGGATGATTATAGGCATAGTGAATGCAATTTACAGTAGATATTTCGCAAGTAGTTTAAACAAATGGGTGTTTGCGCGCGATTCGTTTCAACACAGTCTCGCATTCGTTCATATACCATCCATCCGATTGTGATGAAACTTTGGTGAGTTGTTGTGTACACTCCTGTAAAGGATTCGGATGTGGTAAAACTATATTACAATAGGTAGTGAACGAGTAGTTACAACAAATGTTTGACACGTCGATGAAGTCCCGTATGCGTTCATATACCATTCATGTGAATGCGATGAAACTTTGGTGAGTTGTGTACACTCCTGTGAAGCACTGTGAATTAGTACGTCCGTTTTTGATATCGGTGGCGCACGATTAGATTCAACTAAAGCGTGACGGTGAGCGAATCTTTTTTAACGAAGTTTCGTATGCGTTCATATAACCATTCATCCCATCGCGATGAAAATTTGGTGAGTTGTTGTTTACACTCCTGCAAAAGTTTCTGACTTAGTAAAACAATATTACAATAGGTAGCGGACGAGTAGACTCAACAAATGACTGACATCGTGCGAATCGTTTCAATATAGTCCCATTTGAGTTCAAAAACAATCATACGATTGCGATGATACTTTGAGTTGTTGTCTACACTCCTGCAAATGTTTTTGACTTCGTCAAACCATATTAAAATAGGTAGCGCACGAGTAGATTCAACAAATGAGTGATAGCGTGCGAATCGTTTCTATATAGTCCAGTATTCGTTCATATACCTTTCGTCCGATTGTAATGAACTTTTGGTGAGTTATTGTGCACGCTCCCACGAATATTTCTGAATGAAAAATTCCATTTGATAAAGTTTAGAAGCAGTTAACGGAGAAAGAAAATAATATTGTGTATCCAAAAGCATTACAACAAACAAAGTTATAACGCCAACACTTCTCTTGATTAGCATTGCAACGCAAGCCGGATACAGCTAGTTATCTTATAAAAAGTCGCGATATCAAGATTGGAAGTAATGAGGTGCTGCATTGAATATCAAACAATTGCGCCAATAACAACAACAAATCCAATAACAAACACAACTATTGTGTATCCTTTTCTGTAAGCATTTTCGCCGCCTGTGCGATAACTTACCTTAATTATGCGCAAAAATTGAAAATTGGAAGCTTAACACCCTGTCCTCTATTGCACTCGGCACATAAAACGACTTTTGATCGAAAAACTGTGGTGGGTAAGATTCAATCCCAATACTCGCCGACAAGACACACTATTGTGTGTTAATTATGTAGAGAATTGTAAAATATTCAGACTGTATGAAATACGTATTAATGGGGAGCGAAAACGAAAAAGAGTTCCCAGTAATTGTAGCGTATATGGGAACAAACGTCAATGTTCCATTTACACACAATGTAACATGGACGTTTTTCTCGCATACGCTTCAATTCTTGAGGACTTATTTCCTGGTACTAATATTAATCAAAGTTGCCCCAATTATAATTTCCCTACCTAGATCTCTATATTTTGAGAATTTTATGTAAATATTATTATTATTATAGTGTTAGTACAAACTATTTCAGGCTGATGTGTCCAGATACGTTGAATCCTGCTGCAAGGATGATTTACTTATTAAATAATAGTGGAAGACTGTACAAATACACTGCATCTAATGGTAAATTTACTATCAAACAAAATTTGAAGGCAAACATTTTAGGTCATAGAGGTATATCTCATTTTCATGTAGCAAAGCTACATTTTCGAGGACAGATCGCTGAAAAACACGCAGGCCAATGCAAATGGATGAGTTGCTTTATAATAAAAAGTTAATTGCGGCCAAACTGGCCATTTAGTGTTGAAGTACAGGAATTACAAGTCTTATTCACTGCAGAATTCCACCAGCGAATCTGTTCTCATCCTACAGTTAAATACATATTGTCACCGCTCCTCGCGCATATGCAGCTCATGCAGGGCTCGTGAAGACTCTGGGTGCTGCACAGCTTGTGGTGAAATCCGTGCACGGAGAGTCTTGTCACTGCATGGCGAAGTTCGTATCCATCCTGCGTCCAATTACGGTTGGTCATGGCGTCAGGAACTTAGAAATCATCCCAAATCTGGCGTTTCTTCTCATGTAGCTCCCTCAGTAAGTCATGTTAGGCTGTCGTCGGTGGTAGGAGTTTCAGTCGCAGCTCATCTATAAGGAAGGGCTCTCTGGTCAATTCTTACACGAGGCGTGAAGGTGTGAATTAGGTAAGACAGAGCACCCTTTTCAAGTTTGTGGCCTTCAACTTCTTTATCCTTTTGACGTTCGTCTTCTTCAGATATGTCCATTTTTTTCCTAATCCGTAAGTTGCCACAAGTTTGAACAGTCGTAGGGCTATTTAAAGAAAGTTTGCCTATTGACTTGGTATAATTTATTGACAACAGGTAATGTCCTCGGCCTAAGGTGGTTTCCAACTTCTTCATTAGAATTGATCTGTTGATGGTGTCAAACGCCTTGGTGTAATCTATACAAATTGCATGAAGTTTTCCCCCACGGTTTGCCAAGGTCATGTGTATATCGGACTGGACACACTGTACAGCTAGTGTCGTAGATCTCCGACGTCAGAAACCAAATTGTGAATCAGGGAGTTTCTCATCTCTGATATTTCTAAGACGCTTGCACAGTAGTGTTGTAAGGATGTTTGTTGTGTTTACTCCAGCGTAATGCCCTGTACGCATTAAGGAGAGCCGTGCTACACTTACCCTTGTACAGCATTATCACCATTGAGTGTTTCCACTGATTCGGTACAATTCTTCGTTTCAGGCAATCATACTCATGCAGCGTATGCAAAGCCAAATTTACCAGCAAAGTACTTCTAAAAAGACACCTCCTAATCCACAGCGCGGAGAAGCCAAATTTATGTACCGTATGCAATAGGAAAATTACCAGCGATTGTCTTGAAAAACACATGAAACTCCATAGGGGCAAGCCGCCATATACATGGAAAGTGTGCGAAGCCAAGTTCAAGCGAATGCAAAGTTTGATGGTACACATGCTAATCCATCACAGCCTGAAGCCTTATGCATGTAGCTTATGCTATGCCAAATTTACAAAAATAGGCCAAAACCAAGTTGAACAGCAAAGGAAATTTGAGGACTCGCATGCTAACCCATAGCAGCGAGATGCCATACATATGTACGATATGCGAAGCCAAGGTTGCCCGTAAAAAAAACTTTGAAGGCACACGTATCCATTGCGGCGTGAAGCCACATGCATTTAACGTATGCAAAGCCAAGTTTCACTTTAAAACAAATTTGAACACACACATGATAATCCATAGCAGAAAAAAGCCATACGTATGTTCGGAATGCGAAGCCAACTTTACCGTAAAAGTAAATTTGAAGACACACTATGAATGTGAAGTATGCCAAGCAAAATTTACTAATAAAGCAAGTTTGAAGGGACACATGCGGCAAGTAGCAATTTGCATGAACGTATGCGAAGCCAAATTTAAGGGAAAAAAAAAATTGATGGTACACAGGCTAATCCATAGCGGCATGCCACATATGCAAAGCCAAATTTACCCAACTAAGTGATTTGAGAACACGCATGATTACTCATAGCAGCGCGAAACCATATTCATGCAACGTACGCGAAGCCAATTTTAACACCAAAAAAAAACATTTGAAGGAAAACATGCTTACACATAGCATTAAGAAGCCAAAGGCATGTAACGCATGCGAAGCCAAGTTTAAGCAGAAGTAATATTTGAAGGGACAATTCCAAACCCATAAGCGGCGAGAAGCCAAATACATGTATCGCATGCGCAGCCAAGTTCAAGTGAAATAAAGGGATTGTACAAATGCTAATCCATAGCGTGAACCATTT
Organism: Meconema thalassinum; assembly: GCA_946902985.2. Classification (NCBI taxonomy): domain Eukaryota; kingdom Metazoa; phylum Arthropoda; class Insecta; order Orthoptera; family Tettigoniidae; genus Meconema; species Meconema thalassinum. The sequence continues at coordinate 244,558,317 of OX336395.1, forward strand.
TTCTGTTTCATTAGAGCCCAAATTTCTATTCCATCACTCCTATCACACTATCTGACTGTGGTATTTAAATATATATTACCTTAGTATTATTAATTCATATATTTCATTCTTTTACTATTCATTTTACAGTCCTTCGCTGCACTTTTCTCTTTTTACTTGTCTTATCGATGCCATCTTGTGGCATGAATTTGGTATCTCTTCCAATTCTTTTCTCGTTCTCAATGGACGACTAACCCAACTTTCTGATCTCTCGGATTTTATCGGAAGTTTTCGCTTCCAACTCTTTTGATAAGTATACATATTGAGAAGAGGTGAAATACGTATATTTTTCTACTAATTAACGTAATTGGACTTCTTTTCATTCGTTTATTTGTTTTTCACCTTACGAAAACACAGCAATATTTCGGTAAGTAGTCGCCATGTTCCTTTTCTCAATCTGCATGAATTAGTGAACTGTTACGTGCGTCTTGTACGAGCATGTTTCGCTATTCTGTATAACTTTTTTGTTCTCCTTTTCCCATGTGTTTATGTTTTTGTCCTTTCCCCTTTTCTTATTTATTCTTGAGTTCAGTATTCAGTAGGGTGTTGTATATCTGGGACTTGGCGTTGGGCATACATGCATGTTTCGGGATCCCGTGTGTGTGTGTGCGGAATGTGCCACGGTCTCCTTGCATTTCATGCATTTTCGGAATGCTCATATTAATGCTATGATGTTCGTCTGGTCTCGTCTGTGCCTGGTGTTAGATCTTTTGGTCATTGCATATTACTTCGGTATTGCTATGCACCTCGGTCTTAGGACAGATATGTACTGTCGCATCGTATTCATCATTCTTTTCTGATGCAAGCAATGTCTTGATTTTACACCACTATCTACTGCACTCAAGATCTTTTTCTTTTGTGTCTTTGAGTGAGATTGCGGTTGGTTACGCAAATCTTTTTCTCATGTCCCCTTTCTCCCCTTTTCCTACCTGATCCCCTATGACTGAGATATCTACCTTTAGCTATGTTTCCGTAAGTCTATTTTATTTTGTTTCTGTTTAACTGCGTGTTTATGCACGATTTTCTCTAATATCTAGTTCGTTCTCGCCTCAATATGTATTCTTATTTCCTTCTTTTTTTTCTTTCTTTACCTAACACGGGAGCTCCTTTTGGGACTTAACGCCTACTTTGTTACAGACCAGATTTTCACAAGACTCTACGCCAGGTCCTATTCATCTTTCCTTTCCAAACGTATTTTTTTTAAAAAATCCCTACTCCCTTGCGGCAGTGGACGTATCTTGATGTGCTTCACTTATTTTAAGTTCATCCTAGCTTGTTATCGTTCCTTTCGCTTCGGATCTTTTGCATATTTGAAATACATGTCGTCTCGACAATTTCTTGATTATCCCTTGTTGTCTTTTGTGTCTTATATTTTTCCTTATTTTCGTTCTCGGCTCATGTTTGGCGAGATACTGTCATATGTGGGGACTTGGATGAACTTACTCTCTTAATGAGGGTACGTTCGTCCTCGACCCTGGGGTGCCCAGCTCATCTTCTTGAGTCCTGGCACGGTAGTTTCGCAAAACAATGGGCCCAGCACGAAACTATTCAACTCCCTCTTCACCGCCAGTTTTACATCCTTCTCGAGATGATTGCTGCTATGCCTAGTGTCTCCTACACTCAGGTAAGTGCGAACCTAGTTCATCACTACGTTTAGGTTGGTGCAAGCGGCGAGAAGCCATATGCATGTAACGTATGCGGAATGTAATTTATAAGCAAATATTTTCTTAAAAAGTACATCCTAATTCATAGCAGCTAACAGACACATGCATTGATAGTGTATGCGAAGCAAATTAACTCAAAAGGCAAAATTGATAGCACACATACTAATCCACAAGGCGAGAACCCAATTTCATGTAGCATATGCGAAGTAAAATTTACTATTAGAGGATGTTTGAAATCTCATATGCAAATCCTTAGTTGGAACGAGCCATAAGCAAGTAACGCATAAAATAACCCCTGGCTCTTTAACCTATGATAGGCCTGGGCATAGCAAGCGACCGCAACCCAGCCTATTATCCTGCAGATATTGTGGTGACGCGAGGTTAGTGCATCGCGTCCCGTCGGCCGTTAATCTTGATTTTCGTGACTGGGCCACTGCCTGACAACTACTAAATTGTCCTCATGAGGCTGAATGCACCCCGTTCAAGCCGTCGCCCCAGTTTTTAGAATGATGGAGCCTGGACCTCTGGATGAGAGGCAAGTGCGCTATCGCAAAACCCCGGACCAGTTGCATACAGCGTATGCAAGCCAAATTTACCAACAGACGATCTTTTATTTGACACTTAGTAATACATAAGCGAAGAAAAGCCATTTGTGGAGTCAAATTTGCCTTGAGAGGAAATTTTAAGAAATATTAAATTTCTGAATGCTGAGATACCAGTCAGCTGTTTGCTGCATTAGTGTTTAGATTCTTCATTCACGTGTAAAATTAAAAATTGTAGTTACCATTATTTAACTTACCAGGAAGGTAGCAGGCTTAAAATGTATAGATTTCAGGTTCCTATTAAACAGAATCCAAATTAGATATATTTTTTTAAAATTGATTTTTGTAATCAGAAAATTCAAAATTCAAGTGTTTGTGCCAGCACTTGTATCATCTGCTTTCGAAGAAAAATCCCAAACCAAAAATAGCATACGTTGCACATTACTAGTGGTTAATATTTCAAGGTTCCTCCCGATGAGAACTGCATTGATGCGCTGCTTTTTCCACTTAAGTGGCGATCAATCTTTGAGAGTTTATATTCTTATCCGATGTCACTGTAAGCGACAGTTTTGTATGAGAACAAGTCTCAGATTTACCCCAAGGACAGCTTTTTTGCTGAAATAAACATTTCATTCAATAACTCAAGGTATTTTAATCATTAATCTCAACGTGGCGCTGCGAAAACAAATTGATTGTTAGTTACTTCCGGAATTAACTTATAAATTACAAATTCAAGTAGTAGTACTACATAATGCCCAACAGATTGTAAAACATGCCAGAGAACGACTTGGTACGATAGAGCGAACGGCGAATTTTTATAAGGGTTCTCGTGTACTGTCTATTGACAGGCCTAGCACTCATCGTGTTGGCCATCCTGGTAAATATACCACTTGCAATGGTAAGGTTATTCTCAAACAAGATGTTAACACTCGTCCTTAACCATACAGGCGTTATAACATTCTTATTGTGCCCATTAGGCAAGCGTTTGGGGGACCATCGGTCATGAAAAACCCTTCCAAGACCCTCCTCCATCCAACACATAAATCGACAGGACGAATGCTTTCTCAGACTAGCTCTGTACGATAAAATTAATCTGGGGGGGGGGGGTCTCGGGAATAGGAGAGGTATTGTTTAGAAACTAGCCCCAAAAACACATCTTTAGGAAAAGGTAAAACTATGCAAGAATGAGGCCAGGCTAACGTTATAATCGGACTTAATTTATTCATGAATGAAAGCAGATCCCTAGTCTACTCTGGATAGTAAAATCGGCTAGTCCGTAATAATATGCCCAGGAAAGGAGATAATATTCTCCTATCTAAAGTCTAAGTTAAACCTCTCGAAGTTCTATCCACAGAAGAGCCTTAATAGCAAACTAACTAAAAGTGTGATACGTGACAAGTCCCTGCGCAATGCAATGGAGATATAAAATAGTAATCATAACATCCATGAATCTACGGCAAAAGAAAGAATTTAAGCCTTGACAATGCACGAGTCCAATTTACATCTAATAGCGAGGATATCAATAGCTACTATACGATGGTCTCACCTCCAACAACAATTTTTACGTTATCTAGCTATTCCTACTTGACGTTAGCAAAACATAAACGAATAAAGCTAAAGCACAGCAATATCCTAACGCATAAAAATACAACTAATACAACACAAATGGATCACAATATAAATAAACCCTCCCATAAGTTGCTCATTCGGCGCCCTCATCTCCACTTCTTGTGTGTAATGGTCATAGAGTGTGGGGTGGAAAAAGATATGTCGGCAACTGCTATGAAATAAGATCACGACTCACGGTGCGTTATCATTTAAGGGGGGACCTACACCTATAAGGATAAAAATTTGTCATTCTTAAATTAATTTATGTCTACGTTTATTGATCCTTCCCCTTCAAATCAATGCAACAATTTCTTTGATATGTATACTACTTTTGATGTTATGACCCAAATCGTGCAGGACTGTCACCATCTCAGTCACTGACGTTTTAGAAGTTTTCCTACACATTGGGAACTTTGTTGCTCGTTTCCCGAAACTTTGGATTTTCAAATCTGTTTCTTTAGTAACTGTCAGAGTTATCAAGATAATGAAGTGAAATTTAGTATACATGTGTATCTTATAGGAAGAACAATATGACCTAGAACAGTTGCTGTACATATCATTTTTTAAATATTCAGTGAAAAAACTTGAAAAAAGTTACACTTTAATATAAATTTAAAAATTATTATTTCTTTAGAGATTCCTATGATTCTAGGAAATACAATGATAATTGTGTAAAATATTAGGGAAATTAGCAGCCTCATTTCCTGAAATGCATTGGCCATATGACTTGTAAATACACGAACATATTGGCAAAGCATAGGTTGATTGGCAGACCAAATTACAATTCTTCAGTACTGTTGCTGAGGAATAAAAAAGTGAATTATACATGATTTTTGGATCCTTATAGGTGTAGGTCCCCCTTAACGACCGTGGGTAGCAATTATCACGTCGTTGAATTTTCGTAATCTCACAATATGGCTGTAGTCAAAGTTGTATCCAAATAAGTGGAAGAAAAGCAAGTTCTAATGTTCATGTACAAAAATTCCGAGTTAATCAATCAGACATTTAATCATATCGTGTCATTAAACATTACTAAACTGCTCCACTATAGAAAACCAAGAGTTTCTACAATATTTTAAAAAGGACCTACAATGAACCAGCGAACTTCTGCTAACAGAAATACTATTCTTATAGTGTCAACCCAATCGTGTTTTAAAGTCTACCAAAGAAATGAACTGTCCTACACCCTCGCGCTGGTTTGCTCTTCAAAACAGGTTTACAACTCGTAACATTCAATCTGACTGAGTCTCACAGCCTTCATAATACTTCGAAACACAAGGCTACATAAATTTTCATAATAATGCAGCTATATCATCGCACTCAAATAACACTATTCTCTGGTTAACCTTTGGAAACACATGTTGGCCAGCTCGGCTTATCGAAAACTATATAAGCTTGCTACAAAGAGCTTGAACTATGCAGAGGAATCACTGTGATTCTCACTGCGATATGATGTCTAGACAAAATGTACCATACCCCTGGCGTAAAGAATTGATACAATGACCTGTAATGCTAATTACTAAATAAGTTGCCTACCCAGAATTGTGCAAACTATGATCATCTATTCTAATCTACTTCATTCCAGCCTTTACAATCATTCTACTGAAACATGAGGCGGACTTACATTTTGCTGCTTGGAGTAGACGTTTGTAGCGAAAGACGAGTTAGGATGGTTAACTCAATCATGCCCCTCAGGGACGTCGTATTCCTAAAATCATAGACTCTCCCAATCCTTGGCTGCTTAGCTCATATTACTTGCTCGTCCCAGTGAACGGAATGCGAACACGTTGGCTATGTCTCACTTTTCCAACATAGACATCTTGATACAATGCAGCGTGTTTCACAAGGTTTATGTCAGTTGTATTAAATATAATTAATGCTCAGGCTTTACACCATGCGGACGTAATAAATTAACTCTTCACTTACGCCACTGATGCTACGAATATCGGTTATGCGATATTTTCTCACCAAAAAAATGTGCACAATTTACCAAGTATATAATAATTTTGAAATTCTTCAGGTCCGAGAATTTTATATCACAATAATTATTAATGTTTTTACGTGGTGTTACATGTTTCTACCACATTTATAAGCTTAAACTAGCATCCATGCGGTCGACTAAGTCCTTGGTTCTTAAAGCTGCACACGTAAATTATGCAAAATCACGTACTTTCAATTCACAGTTTATTTTAACTGACAGATAAGCTATTCACTGCTTAAAAGTGAAGCAGGAATATTAACGATTCACTTTCTGTAATATTCAGATACGTCCTCAATGATAGCAAATCACAATTTCTCAAATCAGTAATACACTTTTACGTCTACTCGGCACGAGTACAAACAGTCGTAGTAGAAGACAGTGGAAATCAGGTGGTTACAACTTGAATAATGTCTGCATATAAAAATCATTATACGCATATCCGCGATGTTGTCGAATGTTTAAAATACACTCAGAAATTCCAAAATAAATTCCCAAATTTTCCAATTGCTCCAAATATCTTCAAAATATGCCAAAAATGACGAATTCCCCAAATATGAAATTTCCGGCGAGACCAAGTCAAGTATGTGTTCATCAAAGAGATTGCATTACATTTGCAAACACGGAAAATGTGATATCGCTGAGTTCGGCGCTGTTCCGGTGCATCTTATGTCCAGTCGATCTCGATGCCAATCGATTGTCAAATCGAACATACGCTATCGGGCGCATTATTTAGTTTATGCGATGCCAAATTTCCGAAATAGAGAGCAGTATACCACATTGTAATTCATGGCGATAAAATGCCATGTATTGATGTAGTAGATGGAACCCGCAAGGAAATATAAAGAGAGAAATACCTAGGGTGACCTGGATAAGAAGCGTGGAGGAAGATATGAGAGAAGAAGGCAAATCCTGGGCAGATTTAAAACAGATCGCCAGGAGTAGAGACCAATGGAAGATCTTTATTGCAGCCCTCTGCTCCGAAAGGGGACACAGGACATAAGTCAAGTGAATCATGACATTCTGTCTTTTTCAGCGTTCCCTCCATAACTTCCTGTCTGGACCTAACCGTTTCATCTCTACATAGTTGCCTCGCCTTACATCCGAGGCAATCTGTTAAACATATCCTAACTTTGGTTTACCTCTACAGTTCATTTCCTCGACACTTCCTTCCATAACAAACTTTGCTGATCCTGGGTGTCATAGTAAGGTATGTGTGCTACTAACCGAACTCCACTGTCCAATTGCAGTTTTCAGAAACATCTCCCTTTAATACCTCTTTATTTGTAACTCCCTCTACTCATCTGATATTAATCATTCTCTTGTAAAACCACATTTCGAAAGCTTCTATTCTCCTCTTTTCTGCCCTGCCAACAGTAAAGTTTCAATTCCTTACTGCGCCACTCCCCAGAAAAAATAGTTTCTAAAGTCTTTCTATATTTAATATAATCACTATTATTTTCTGTATAAATGCCTTCTTCAACCGAGCGAACCTACTTTTAATATCGTCTTTGCTTCGTCTATCACTGTGGTAATTTATTTCGTAAATAGCAAAAGTCTCGTACTTCTTTTAACTTTTTACCTACCTATTTGACGTCAGTAGGGGTTTGAGATTTTCTTCGTCAGCATTCCATTTTTTTTACGGTTTATTGATATTTATCATGATTTTCTTCCTCAAGAGTGAATACATACCTTATAAAAATAAATGCATATACGCCAATAATCCGCTGTGATGAGGTTGTTATTATTACTGTTATTATTATTATTATTAAATCTGTGTAATGAGATTATTACTCCTTGAATTTTTACTCCTACTTGAATTTTCTAATTTTCCTCATTGCTCGTACAATTTTTAATTGAAAATTATGGGTGATAAGTTGCAGGTTTGCCTTACACCGTGCTTAATGCCAAATCCTCTCTTATGTCATTCACCCCGTTTAACTGCCGTCTTCTTTACTATGTCAAACAACTTACTCCAATCGGCGTTATCAAAAGCCAATTCTATGTCTACGAGTACCATGAACCTCCTCTTACTGTATCCTTCCTTATTCAACCTTCCAAGTTCAGTTAAAGACTTATTAGAGCTTCCCTTGTTGCTGCGTTTCTCCTTAGACCAAATTCCCCCACCCAACTCGGTTTTGTCTTGTAAATTATTCTAGTCAGGACCTTTGAAGCATCAGCGATCACGCTGGTTGTGCGATAATCTTCTCATATATCAGCTTCTTCAGTATACGGATGTTAACCTTTGTCTGAAAATCAGAGAGTACCTTTCCTGTCTCATAAATCCTACATCCAAACGAAATAACCTGGGCTGCTCTTCATTACCTATGCAATGTAGCAACTTTATCATCTATTTATAGTGTTTTGTTGGTGCAAAGCTTCTCAGAGTTGTATCAAATATAGATTTCTTAAATTAAATCTCTTTTCTCATCCTCATCAATTTCATACCTATCCATAACATGATTTTCAAGCTCTTTACTCCTATTCATATGCTCTATGTAAACTTTTCGTCTCTAAACGTATTCTTATCTGTTTTCCATCTGAGTATTTCTATAAGCTGTTACTACGTTTCCTGCTTTGAGACAATTTTCAGACGTCTGTATTATGCCTCCCCATTTCATATTTTGCATTCTTGTGCTTCCGACTTTCATCCATTGATTCTAGTTTATACTGAGTGTTCCTCGGTTTTCTACCTATTCTTTCCTAACAGTGTTATTTTGGGGGGAATTTCGTTATTTCATTCTATTGCCTTTGAACTGGGTTTAGGGTGCTTCATTAGCCCTTCTCTTATACACCTCTTGAATCTTTCGTTCACTTCCTTCTCTCTCAGTATATACAGGGTGAACGAAAAGTGCCGCACTTGGAAGTCGGCATACGGTTCCTCGTCGAAATTCACGACAAAAGTTTATCTTGCAAAACCTAGTCCCACCAATTGGTTTGACAGAAATGCGTGTTAAGAAACGAGGCACAGGCAAAGCTGTGACTGTATGCAGCGTGGCCAAAAACTCGTCGCAGGAACTTGGCACTCTGCCGGTGTTGTCTCATTAGCTCAGTGAGACGAGGTTATGCCATAAATGCCGGTTGTGCGGGAGCGCCAATGTTCGAGTCGCGTTTTTGTTTTCAGGTAATGTATCAAATTGCATCCAAAATACACCTCCACTATGCAATACACTATGTCTTACCATTACAGTTACCTTTAAATGCAAACGAAGACATGAGAAATGTAGCTATCGTAGGTCATGGTCGATCGTAGTAGGCCTACTGATTATTGACGAGAATAAAGACTCCGCTAGTATCAACGCATGATTGTTGTTTCAACACATTAACATTTTTACAAGTGTATGAATCTTAAGAATCAAAATGCCTGAAGCCTTGGAACAATACAGAAGAGCAACCACGTGTGATAAAATTCGAGAGCTTGCTACCTTTTAATATTATAGAATAACGACGTTGTGTTTGGAGCCATACTTACGTTTCCCAGATGATTAGCCTTCGCTCTCGAGTCTACCTTAAACACTATTGAAAAAACTGCGAATGATAACAATAATTTTTTTTTTTAATGCGGACTCGCACGTTCAGTACCATTCATCACCATGCTTACCTGCTTGCCACACACAGGCGTGAGTGTGGCGTTGCCGCTCTGCTATGAGCAAGACCTGGTTATAGGAAGCCATGCCTAGATCCTTCACCCCAATCAAGACTAGAACCTGGTCCGCCTTGGTGGTAGGCAAGCAGCTTGACCACTCCGCCTTCACAGCAAGGACATGTGAACCTTAACACTTCATGAAGTTCGTAAAAGGTAACAAATAGAATAAACGAATTTGGCCACGTGTGTAGAGTCGTTGAGGTATTAATTTTCTCTAGGAGCTGATGACCTAGAAGTTATCACTGTAACTGTACACAAGTCAGTAGACACACGGCAAAAAGAATTTGAGCTCAGGAACAACTTACTGCGCTCCACTCAAGGAGTAATAGGGTGAGGCCCTAATGGCCAGGAAGTGAAGCCGCAAGATAAATCCTCTCTTGACCTCAAAACATTGCGGTAAGTTCATATGAATAGCAAGGGATGGTGTGACATATGATCTAAAAAGTGGTGATATTTCGCGTGTGGGTCGAAATGTACAAATGTAAAATGTACAAATCGAACTCCCACACGCCAGAAGGAATGTCATTTGAAAACTAAATGCACTTCATTTGCAATTTATTGTGTTAAGTGTTCATCCTTATAGTAGGCACCCTACTGTTCTAGTATCATTCGTTAAATGTTTAAATAGTGGCTTATGTGCTCACGAATATAAGTATTTTGATTGTTAGGAATTAATCATGGATATTTTCCTTCGTTCATTTCTGGAAATAGTTTCTGCTTGTTAATTAATGAACGGTATTATCCTAATTACCCCAATCTATATTTAACGTGGCTAAATTTATTGATCGTGGGTGTTAAAAGATTAATATGCCTTTATTTGAATATTTTAGCTTATTATACTCAAGCCTCAGCCTAGGCCTTGTTTGTTTTGTTACCCAAACTGAACTGGCCTACTTTTTAAAATACATTATTTGGTATAAGTTAAGAATACAGTAGGGGGTGTCTGGTTGCCGGATATCCCACAATAATTACAAGTTATAAAAACTGCATACCGGTATAATACATCCATTTACCAAGTACTATGTTCTATGGCAGTTTACATGATTTTCGAATGAGACGGAAATATTGTGACTGCCGTACATTTCACGCTAGCAAGCAAAGAACTAATATTCCTTGATTTCCATCGACATATCGTACAACTTCATACAAAACATGCTCATGATTTTTTTACTGGCAATCATAGTTAAATCCCATTAATAAGTCCACGGTAGGATCCATTTAACGCTGGAGCCGAGTTAGTATGGGAGCGTGGTCAGGGCTTCAACTCTCCGCTTGCTATAGTGAGCACGGGGCGTCGCCTTGGCTCCACTACACTTTGCGATTCTTTATGAGAATGAACAGACAAGAATCAGAGCGAATTATCAACTGTCCGCATGCTATAGTGAGGACAGGGCGTCTCCTTGGCTCCACTACACTTTGCGATTCTTTATGAGAATGAACAGACAAGAATCAGAGCGAATGATCAACTGTCCGCAAGCTATAGTGAGGAGAGGGCGTCTCCTTGGCTCCACTACACTTTGCGTTTGTTTAGGAGAATGAACAGGCAAGAATCAGAGCGAATGATCAACTGGAGATACGCGCGGAAGTTCAAGAGGAAGGGTCGACAGTGTTGCCAGACCTCAACCACACACCGTTTACTGGAGGCTTAGCGCACGGCTGCGCTCCCCACTACTGGTCTAGACAATGAGGCTTCTTACATGAAATCCCGTTGGTTATTCAATTGCTCACACAGCGCTGTCAACCCAGTGTGTCACGACAAAGACTTATGACAATATTCTTCGTTATAATTTCCGCAATATCAAAATGCAAATTATATCACAAGATAAAATAGCGTGGTATAAAATCTGAAAGAAACTAGACATTTCTTGCACCTTATTAAAATAGAATTCCATTAGGATCACTCAGTTCTTATTAAACTTCATGAATTTTCCTGCCGAGTCGTTAGTACAGAAGTCATTTGGAAGCAACCAGTATTTTGGTTTGTGCATTAAAATATCCGACATCGGTGATACAATTTCTCTGCAATACCGCTGGCAAGTCCGTTGCTGCGGTTAGGTTAATGAGTAGAGATGAGTTAGAAATCTCAAAAATGCAATCCAAACAATCCATACAATACATTTTTCCACTGTGCATACAACGTAAGCCGGACTTGCAGTTTTCACTGTCGGCAAAGATATTGCTAAAATTGTACTTTGATGACGATGCTAATTAATGTTAAAGAGCCAAACATCGGGGTTATCAGCCTCAATATTTTAGCGTGAGAATGAAACATGATGATGAAATGAACACTAAAACTAAAACTAACTACAACACACGGGTTAGGAGAAGAAAAGGACAAAAAAGAAGGAATAAAGAAAATAAGATACAAGTAAAATAAATGCCCTCCAAAAGAGAGAATTGATGGATTTGGTAAGATGTAGAGCCATGAAGGGCAAATAGAAAAGGGAAATAGGAGCGAGACCGCCCTGTAGTCACTGGAAAAAGGAAAATCAGATCCAGCTCAGGTGGTCTCCCGAACTCAACAGCCGTGAGCCCTTGAGGGTGTAGCACTATCCAGGGTGCACCTTAAGTGATGCGGCTACACACATCCTGCCTCCTATATGGTCTTGTGCAGAAGGCAGGAGATATGATGAAAGGAAAACAAGAGGTCTGACTCTTCGAAGAATAAGGGTATCATAAAAGATGAGACAAAGGCCAATTAAGGCGGGGATTTGAAAGATTCCCTAGTCCCCTTATGTCACCACGCGATGAATCAGCAAGCCATTCTCACACTTTGCATTGTGGTGTGATAAGTATACAGATTGTGCAATTGGGTTACTGTGGGATTTAAGGGTTCATGTTATGTCCCTCACCCTTTGGTGTTACATAAATAATTTGTAGCTAGAAATTTACCTGGAGTGCACACAATAACTCACCCAAGTTTCATTTCAATGGGATGAATGGTATATGAACCCATAGGGGACATACATACTCACATAAATACGTACATACATACATACATAGGTACATACATACATACATACATACATACATAAAGGCAATCTATCACGTAACATTGTATTTTATATATATAGCTTTCTAATTAAAATACAATATACCATCGGAATATACATACAAAACACAGAACTTTTTCGTCAACGTCTAGCAAAAGACGCGATCACTGACTTACCTCGGTTTTAAACCGGCGTTGAGAAATAATCGTTCCAAAATGCACTTTTCGAATTGTCGGGGTAAGGGGACAAAGCTCATAGCGCCTCGCCTAAGTTGGTGTCTCGGTGGGAAATGGGATAGGGGGGAAAACAGACTGTTTGTTCGGTAGAATAAAGAAATTACGACCAAGCATGGCAACCTATTATTAAATCATTTATAGAATAGTTTCCGGTTATCTTACAACACTTTTATTTTTCTAAGGATACTTAAACCTTTTGTCTTGCACCTAAAACTTGAAGGGGGCAATTCCCCCTACACCTCCCTGTGTTTAACGCCCCCACTTCGTTCAGTCGTAGTTATCTCCTGTGACCGCTATTCCGTCTAACAGGAGTTTAGGTTCACCGTCTTGGTATCCTAGGAGAAACACGTGTTTGTTTATGGTTAAAAGACGTGTGTTGTTGTCTACAGAAGACTGGAATCGTTCCCAGAACCTGTGTCATGTCTCGATATCACCTGTGAAGGGTTCAAGTCTGATGGTAGGAAGCTTATTGTCTTGAGTGACCGTAGGTTGTGTAATTGAATTAACAGTGGCTTGAGAGATGTCCTCAGGCTTCTATTGAAGGAGATTAGGGGCCTTCCATACCCGTACCCGGCTTGATGGGGCGGAGAATGGATGATGATGATGAGGGGCCTTCCGTATTGCACCCTTGGAGCTGTCAATATATTGCTCGCAAGCCTGTGCGCCTGTCTCGTACTCCTCATCATTCAACACGTCGTGTACTTGTTCATCCAGGGTTATTAGTTTCTGTTGAAAAGCTTGTAAACGGTCAAGAGTGTGAGCTATTTCACTGTGTACCGTCGAGTCGTTAACTCCATTTAGAATGGTGGAGAAACGTGTAGCATTCGACCAGTGGGTCGTTCGTGTCCTTTAGAGTTTTTAAGAAGTTGTTCATAATCCGGCATCGTGAAGCTCAAGGGAAAGTTGACCAGGGATAGGCTAGTATGTAGATAGCAGCAATGGTGAATTAGTGACAGTGCGATTCTGCTGCCAGGGATGGCCAACAGATGGCAGCACTGTTCCTTATCGTGTAACGTGTTTTACGAGGGTATTTTACGCCACTGACATAAGTCAGTAGGAAGCCATTCTATATTTATTTACGCGGCAAATTGTTCAGCCAAGAGAAGTTTTTATGTAACTTATTATTATTATTAAGGTATTTTTGGAGCGTTTTTTTATAAGATTATAAGTATACAGATAGGTTTTCGATGTTATAGAAAACACTATCAAGCGAATTATTACGAACAACATTATCGCGGAAAATTATATGATTACGGAATTTTACGGAGTTTTGTCAGTTAGGGTATTGTGAGAGAGATGATGAGTCACTGGGAATTCGGCTACAGGCTTATTCTTGTCGAGAAGCATGACGCAAGTGGGGTTGCTGCTTCAAGAAAAGGCGAAATGGCCTGGACCGGTAATCGACATCATCGTCGCGCCGAGTGTAATGACCCTGAGGTGGGGAGTATCGCGTGGTGGCTCAGCCAATCAGAGGAGAGCGGGCGAGGAGAAGACGGCACCAGAGAGGGGAGGCGAGGAGTGCATATATGGTTTGCGCGCCGAGGAGGCAGGGCGATTATCTTTGTAAAACTTGACCGTTGTGGTTGCTCGAGTGTTTGTTTCCGGTGTGACCGGACCATAATACAACATTTCTACAAATATTTCTACAACTAACGAAGAAGATGACGTCGTCCAGGAGGCTGTGGGAAGCTCTCTTCAACATCCAGTACGAGGGAAATGCTACGGCAATTTCCAATGGTAAGCGCGAATGACTCAGAACTACATAATCTCTCGTCTCTTTGTTTCATATTCAGTATTTCAGTAACTTCATAGCTTGGGAATTATAGTAAAATCAGTAATTCAGCCGACTCCGTTTTCACGTAATTCTCTAGCGGTAATATTCAAATCGCAAGGCTCCAATTTAAATTTAAAATATATTATTATTATTATTAATTTTGCCATACTTGTTTTTTATAATAAATTCATTTCTTTTAACCATGCAATCTTTGCTTTCAGTAGGTAGCATTAGATATAGACCAAATTCCTTCTCCTGACACAATTGTTAGTTGGGTTAATGATCAAATCATACCACGATCTGAGTGTAAAGATTCTTGAAGGTGTTCTACCAGAGCTAGGTGTTGTTAAATATAAATTTAGATTTCAACATAGCGTTGAGGTCTTGGCGCCCATTAACACCACATATCTTAGTCAGAGTAACTATTTCAAAGTGCAAGGTAGGGCTAGTAGGAACGTTTCACTTGTCACCCAACTGTGAGGGCTAGGAAAACCGTCACACTTGTACGCTCAACGTGGAGCAAAGAAAAACCGTTTCACATGTCGCTACCAACGTGAGACCGAAAACCTAATAACATTTGTGGAAGGAGAAGGGTATATATTTCTGTGCCTGTATTTTGAGGGCTTTTTCATTTATCGATGTGTATCAGCATGGGTAGTGTTGAGGAAGAGATGAAGTTGCGTAGTGGTCACCAGTTGGATAGTGAAGATACGAGCAGTATGGCTAGTCTTGGAAATGAAAGCAGTACAGGGATGTCGGAGGTAAATCCCGATACTGAGGGGGGTAATCAAAACAGTCAAGTAGGGTTAGAGAGTTTGCTTCTTCAGTTTATGCATCAAAATAAAATTAGCACAGATGCTTTAAATGCTAAACTTGAACAGAATAATGCTAAACTTGAACAAAACAGTAGGGAAAATAGAGAGAGTACTGAAACTTTAAATGCTAAACTCGAACAAAATAATGCTAAACTTGAACTAAACAGTAGGGAAATTAGTGATAAATTTGAGCTGATTAGAAGTGAGATCAGAGGGGTGATGGAAGAGAAGGCTAAAGAGATTATTGCAGATGTAGACATAAAATTAGGAAAAGTACAGGACGAGTTAGAAATTAGAATCAGTACACAGGCTGAAAATTTAAAAGAACTAGTGCAACTTGAAACACAGCAGGCCAAAAAGCAATTGGGGGAGAAATTGATAAGATTCAGGTAGCAACTAAAGAGGTTAAAGAACAGCTGGGGGGATGAATTGATAAAGTACATGCAGAAATAATCACTGAAGTTAACGCTTTAAGGGAGAGGAATAAGGAAAGCATTAATGAGATTAATGAGAAACAAGCTAAGTTAAGTGGTAAAGTTGAGGCATCGGAAGGGAACATTAGGTTAACTGTAACTAATATTGAAAGAAAAGCTGAGGAGATAATTGCTGAATTAGAACAGAAGTTGAAAGCTAGAATTAGGCAGGAAAATAGTCAGAGTAGGCCAGTTTATGTGAATAGCACACACAGGGAAATAGAACTAGGCAAATTCAGTAATCGGCAGGGTTGTCCAATGGAGTTCATGAATACAATACAAAATAAATTCGGAGAGAGGTTGGAAGATGGTAGTATTGAGTGGTGCCAGGTAGTTGAGATTTTAGAGCAAGCATTTGTAGGGGAGACAAAAAACTGGTTTGCTATCTACAGAGACAATTTCGAGAATATTTCATATTTTAAAGATAAATTTTGTGAGAAATTTTGTAATGAGGTAATTCAGTCTCAGCATCGTGAGGGAATTGTGTGTGGGAAATATAACCCGAGAGGAAATTACACTATAACCGAGTACTTTTTAGGACAGGTATTGACGTGTAAATATCTGGATGGTTTGAAGGAGGAAAGTGATGTAGTCAGGCTATTACTAAGACATTTTCCATATAGAATCAAAGAAGCTGCCTGTATCCAAAATATTAAATCTATTTCACAAGTGGAGAATTTATTAAGTACATTCGATGCTCTGGGAAGAGGTGGTTACGAGGAGAATTTCGTTAGGAACCAGGGTAGCCATAATAACAGGCCTAATGAGAATAGGAATCAGGAAGTTCAAGGGAACAGTGGCGAAGGGGCCAGCGTCCATAATAGGGGGAACCAAAATAATAATAATAATAATCAGCAAAACCAGTACAGAGGAAATGGGTATGGTACGAACTACCAAGGTAGGAATAATGATTTCAGGCTGGCTGCGTGGCTCAGGGGTAACGTTCTCGCTTGCTGGGCCCGAGGTTGCAGGTTCGTATCCTGGCGCAGTCAGCTGGCATTTGAGGGTGCGCAAATGCGAGGGAGCCGTGTCCGTAGATTTACTGGCACGTTAAAGATCCCCTTCGGGGCAAAATTCCGGCACCCCGGCGTCTCTAAAAGCCAGTGTAGTTAAAAGGGACGTAAAACCAATAACATTATTATTATTATAATGATTTCAGGGGAAATCAAGGCCGAAATAATGATTATAGGGATAACCAAGAGAGATATAATAACAATAATAATTATAACCAGAACAGGGGTCATGGAGGGAATCAGCCCAATGGTAATAACGGACAGAGAGATACCGTTAACACAACCCAGAACAACCAGACCAGTGCAGTAGTGAGTAGTACTACACCAAGCGGTAGCAATGCTTTAAACACGAACCAGGCTGCGATGTAAGGTCAGAATCTCAGTCTGTAACATGCCCTGTCCATACACTTATACAGGAACCCTATGACCTAAATGTAAGAAATGAATTATTACGTGAACTAAATGATGAAGGTATTATTCAGGAGGTGGTTTGTAAGAGCCCCATAGTTAAATTTAACGTGTCCGAGGCGTACACAGATGTTTTAATTGATAGTGGTTGTATGAAGAGTTGCATAAGTAGTGCATTTTATGATAAAATGAAAGGAACTGGAGTAAATTTTGAGGAAATGCCAATTAAAAGCACTTTTGTTATCACAGCTGTTGGGAAGAGGTCTAAAGTAATTTCTAAGCAAGTTTTAGTAGACATTAAAATTAATAATCATGTAGAAAAGCAGATTTGTCTTGTAATTCCAAATTTAGTATTCAGTGTTATCTTGGGTTCAGAGTGGCTAAGTAGAGTGTCTGGTAACTTATGTTATGATGTAGGGAGTTTGAAATTTAAATGGGGTGATTCTGAAGTAGAAGTAGCGTTCAATGATCATATTCAGAGAAGTAGTGTTGTAGGTGTGATTTGTACTTTAAATGAGATATCGCCAGCCGTAGAGCGGGGTTCTCCATGTTTTGTGGGCAGTGTGATTACGAACGGTAGTCTAGAGGACTCGTTACGTGATGCTGCATTTCAGGGAAATATAGAGGTGGAACAATGTGTTCGGCTCTATGATGTGTTATTGTGTAATAGGAGAGTTTTTGAGGATCGCATTGGTATGGCCAATTGCTATACACATTCATTGAACGTTATTGATAGGTCAGCATTCACAGGACATAGATATCCTGTACCTTTCGCTTATCAGAGTGCAGATGAGGCACAAATTAACCAGATGCTTGAAGATGGGATTATTGAGCACTCTAACAGTCCATATGTTAATTCTTTGATCACGGTACCCAAGGCTGACGGCACAGTTCGTATTTGTTCAGACGCTCGTTTGGTTAACAGTAGAATTAGTTCAGATAGGCTGAAATCTATGTCAATAGAGGAATTAATGCAAACATTTGAGGGGAAGAAGTATTTCACTTGTGTAGATTTGAGTTCCAGTTTTTGGCAAGTGCCACTTATGTACGAAGATTGACCATTTACAGCTTTTAGTCATAAATATAACCTTTATCAATTTTGTAGAACCCCTTATGGGTTAAAGAGTAGTTCAGCAGCTTTAATTAGGGCTTTAAACATCGCATTTGGGGATGACATAGGAGAGTTTGTAACCATTTACATTGATGATATGGTAATTATTTAACGCCGTTTTGAGGAGCATCTACGTCATTTAGATATAGTTTTTCAGAATTTAGATCAGGCAGGGTTCACTTTGAAGCTGTCTAAGTCGTCATTCTGTCAGTCAGAAGTGACATTTTTAAGTCATAGAGTGTCGAGTAGAGGTGTAACACCAGAAGAAAGTAGGGTTCATAAGATACTTAACGCAGAGGTGCCACGAATGTTAAACAGTTAAAAACATACCTGGGAATTTGCAACTTTTTCAGGAGGTTCGTTCTTAAATACTCAGGGTTGGTAGAACCATTCAGGGAATTGCTTAAAATTGGGACTCGGTGGAGATGGGAGTCCAAGCATGATCAGGCTTTTAGAGCGCTGAAGGAAGGTTTTGAGAAAGCTGTAGTGATGAAATATCCTTTGAAAGATAAGGAATATGTGGTTATGACTGATGCTTCACATATAGGCATTGCTAGAGTATTATGTCAGAAAGATGATGAGGGTAATCTGTGCATTGTGTCTTTAGCCTCGCGAGGACTGACAGCAGCAGAGAAAAGATACACGATTACGGAGTTAGAGCTTTTAGGTATTGTTTTCTGTTTGGGGAAATTTAGAATGTATTTAGTAGGGGGGAAATTTGAGATCCATACAGATCACCATGCATTACTGTATATGAGGACTTGTAAACTCAGATCTAACAGAGTTAGTAGGTGGATTCTTGCTCTGCAGGAATACGAATTCGCAGTAAAATATATTAAAGGTAAAGATAACATTCTTGCAGACATGCTATCAAGGGACACTAATTTATGTAGGGATTATCCTGTGGTTAAAGCAGAGGACGGTATTTTATTATGTGCTTGTGTGGACAGTAGCAACAGGGCATCGTTACAGACACTGAGAAATATGCTAGCGGAGCAACGTGATGACGTTAAATTAAGGGAGCCACTGGCTAGGTTGGAAATAAGTGAAGAAGAGTATGTGAAAGTAGGACGGTTCACGTACAAGATGCAGGATGGGCTTCTTGCACGGAAATGTAGGAATAATCGGTGGGCAATATGTGTTCCTGCCACTTTGCGGGAGGAGCTAATTTGGTTCATTCATAGGGAATTAGGACACTTAGGTGCTGCCAAGGTCTTCTATGAAATTGGTCGTGACTTCACTTGGAGTAAAATGGGAAGGGATGTTAGGAGGATTTTAGCTAAGTGTGACACCTGTCAAAGGAGCAAATATCCCGTTAAATATTTAGTGGGGGAGAGATCTGCAGTTCTCACCAGTAGTCCTGGCGAACTACTATGTGTGGATTTATTTGGCCCGATCGTTAAAGGACAGTACGGCTACGAGTACATTTTTATAGTTATTGACGCTTTTAGTAAGTATATCAAGCTATATCCGCTAAGGAAGGCCACGGGACTAGCGTGTAGCCGTCTGATTATTAATAAGTATGTACCTGAGTATGGCCTTCCACTCAGGATACTATCTGACAGTGGACCACAGTTTACTTCAAAGAAATGGAGAACCAGTATGCAGGAAGCTGGTATTTCACACGTTCATTCCTCTGTAAGGTACCCTCAGGGTAATTCTGCAGAGCGTCCATTAAGGGAAGTGGCTCGTCTTTTTCGGACTCTAGTGCATGACAAGCATACGGCCAGGGTTGGACATCTTCCCTAAGTCGAGACTTGGCTGAATTCTGTCCAGCATGAGAGCACGAAATTGACGCCATACGAAGTTCACTTCGTAAAAAGACCACAAAATGAACTGGCGAGGGTGTTGGGTTTAAATGAGGGAAAGCAACCAGGGATGGATTGCATTGTCCAGTTGGCGAAACAGAATTTATCGAAGTCAGCACAAAAGAGAATTCGCCAACAGAAAGAAACTAAATTTGACCGATTTGAGCCGGGGGACAGAGTCTTACTTAGAGTGCCGAAACAGTCAAATAAGCTAGAGAAAGTCATGTCCAAGTTCTTTTATCTCTACGAGGGCCCATTTATAGTTTCCAAACGTATTGGCAAAACAGCATATGTAAGGGAAACAGATTATACGGGACGTATAATATACATAGTCTACGAAAGTATGTGTCATAAAGTAAGTGTGTTTAGCTGGCGAGCCAGCCTATCAAATGAGTAAGTGTGGTATTTAGTGCGTGGAAGATCTGGTCTTCCAGGCAGGCGTATCAGAAGTCACACAGCGGGGTAGTATGTAAGTAATTGAGAGTTTTTAAGGTACAGGGAAATATGACGGGATTGTCGGATGCTCTTGAGCACTAAAATGTCTCGATACACCAAGGCCAGAATTTGGTAGCGCTTGTGAATTCCCATTTGTCTCCTAGAGATGGATGAGCGCTTGAACATGGTATTTTTGCTTAAGGCGTCCACGAGACAAAAGATGGGCCACCAGAAGGCGAGACAGTCCTTCTTGAAACTCATACATAACAGCACACGTGATTTCTGTTTACGGACTCGCCATTTAAGTGTTGTAGGTGTGTAATTTAAAGTAATTAGTACAAAGGTATTATTTGAGTGAGGAGAACTGGTCTGAGTTGTGAACTAGTATTAAGTAGAATTTGGTCTACGGGAACTTAAGAAGACAGGGCGATTACGGCACAGAAATATTTGGTGTTATATGTAATGCGCACTTACTGTTTTTTTTTAAGAAGTCAATATTAATTTTGTATAATATACAGAGAGATTAAGTATTATGGTCACGATGCGCTGCCACAATAGTGTGATCGTGTGCTCAGTGAGATCAGTGAGATTAAGTTTCACCAGAACGAAGCGACCTCCAGTGAAATTAGGAAGTTCTGTGGTGATATAAAAATATCAGAACACCTTTGATGCGTGTGATGTGACATCATAGATACACAGTGCTCACACATTATTTATGTATATCTTTCCCAACATAGAGATATTTGAGAGGCGGAAATATCCGTGGAACATTAATCTAAATGAGAAACATTGGGCTGGTTGCACAGGGCAATCCAAAATGACAACGGACTCTGACGCAAAGTGCGTAAAGAAAATTATGAGTGTATATATATGTGATTTAGGGTGATTTAATTTATGTAATATGCATTTTGGATGGGGTTTTATTAACGTGTCTGGGATAATCGCATGATAGACCATCGTCACAGTAAATCATCCGATGATCCGAGGCGAATATGTAACGTGTTTTTCGAGGGTATTTTACGCCACTGACATAAGTCAGTAGGAAGCCATTCTATATTTATTTACGCGGCAAATTGTTCAGCCAAGAGAAGTTTTCATGTAACTTATTATTATTATTATTAAGGCATTTTTGGAGCGTTTTTTATAAGATTATAAGTATACAGATAGGTTTTCGATGTTATAGAAAACACAATCAAGCGAATTATTACGAACAACATTATCGCGGAAAATTATATGATTACGGAATTTTACGGAGTTTTGTCAGTTAGGGTATTGTGAGAGAGATGATGAGTCACTGGGAATTCGGCTACAGGCTTATTCTTGTCGAGAAGCATGACGCAAGCGGGGTTGCTGCTTCAAGAAAAGGCGAAATGGCCTGGACCGGTAATCGACATCATCGTCGCGCCGAGTGTAATGACCCTGAGGTGGGGAGTATCGCGTGGTGGCTCAGCCAATCAGAGGAGAGCGGGCGAGGAGAAGACGGCACCAGAGAGGGGAGGCGGGGAGTGCATATATGGTTTGCGCGCCGAGGAGGCAGGGCGATTATCTTTGTAAAACTTGACCGTTGTGGTTGCTCGAGTGGTAGGTTCCGGTGTGACCGGACCATAATATAACATTTCTACAAATATTTCTACAACTAACGAAGAAGATGACGTCGTCCAGGAGGCTGTGGGAAGCTCTCTTCAACATCCAGTACGAGGGAAATGCTACGGCAATTTCCAATGGTAAGCGCGAATGACTCAGAACTACATAATCTCTCGTCTCTTTGTTACATATTGAGTATTTCAGTAACTTCATAGCTTGGGAATTATAGTAAAATCAGTAATTCAGCCGACTCCGTTTTCACGTAATTCTCTAGCGGTAATATTCAAATCGCAAGGCTCCAATTTAAATTTAAAATATATTATTATTATTATTAATTTTGCCATACTTTTTTTTATAATAAATTCATTTCTTTTAACCATGCAATCTTTGCTTTCAGTAGGTAGCATTAGATATAGACCAAATTCCTTCTCCTGACACAATTGTTAGTTGGGTTAATGATCAAATCATACCACGATCTGAGTGTAAAGATTCTTGAAGGTGTTCTACCAGAGCTAGGTGTTGTTAAATATAAATTTAGATTTCAACATAGCGTTGAGGTCTTGGCGCCCATTAATACCACATATCTTAGTCAGAGTAACTATTTCAAAGTGCAAGGTAGGGCTAGTAGGAACGTTTCACTTGTCACCCAACTGTGAGGGCTAGGAAAACCGTCACACTTGTACGCTCAACGTGGAGCAAAGAAAAACCGTTTCACATGTCGCTACCAACGTGAGACCGAAAACCTAATAACATTTGTGGAAGGAGAAGGGTATATATTTCTGTGCCTGTATTTTGAGGGCTTTTTCATTTATCGATGTGTATCAGCATGGGTAGTGTTGAGGAAGAGATGAAGTTGCGTAGTGGTCACCAGTTGGATAGTGAAGATACGAGCAGTATGGCTAGTCTTGGAAATGAAAGCAGTACAGGGATGTCGGAGGTAAATCCCGATACTGAGGGGGGTAATCAAAACAGTCAAGTAGGGTTAGAGAGTTTGCTTCTTCAGTTTATGCATCAAAATAAAATTAGCACAGATGCTTTAAATGCTAAACTTGAACAGAATAATGCTAAACTTGAACAAAACAGTAGGGAAAATAGAGAGAGTACTGAAACTTTAAATGCTAAACTCGAACAAAATAATGCTAAACTTGAACTAAACAGTAGGGAAATTAGTGATAAATTTGAGCTGATTAGAAGTGAGATCAGAGGGGTGATGGAAGAGAAGGCTAAAGAGATTATTGCAGATGTAGACATAAAATTAGGAAAAGTACAGGAGGAGTTAGAAATTAGAATCAGTACACAGGCTGAAAATTTAAAAGAACTAGTGCAACTTGAAACACAGCAGGCCAAAAAGCAATTGGGGGAGAAATTGATAAGATTCAGGTAGCAACTAAAGAGGTTAAAGAACAGCTGGGGGGATGAATTGATAAAGTACATGCAGAAATAATCACTGAAGTTAACGCTTTAAGGGAGAGGAATAAGGAAAGCATTAATGAGATTAATGAGAAACAAGCTAAGTTAAGTGGTAAAGTTGAGGCATCGGAAGGGAACATTAGGTTAACTGTAACTAATATTGAAAGAAAAGCTGAGGAGATAATTGCTGAATTAGAACAGAAGTTGAAAGCTAGAATTAGGCAGGAAAATAGTCAGAGTAGGCCAGTTTATGTGAATAGCACACACAGGGAAATAGAACTAGGCAAATTCAGTAATCGGCAGGGTTGTCCAATGGAGTTCATGAATACAATAGAAAATAAGTTCGGAGAGAGGTTGGAAGATGGTAGTATTGAGTGGTGCCAGGTAGTTGAGATTTTAGAGCAAGCATTTGTAGGGGAGACAAAAAACTGGTTTGCTGTCTACAGAGACAATTTCGAGAATATTTCAGATTTTAAAGATAAATTTTGTGAGAAATTTTGGAATGAGGTAATTCAGTCTCAGCATCGTGAGGGAATTGTGTGTGGGAAATATAACCCGAGAGGAAATTACACTATAACCGAGTACTTTTTAGGACAGGTATTGACGTGTAAATATCTGGATGGTTTGAAGGAGGAAAGTGATGTAGTCAGGCTATTACTAAGACATTTTCCATATAGAATCAAAGAAGCTGCCTGTATCCAAAATATTAAATCTATTTCACAAGTGGAGAATTTATTAAGTACATTCGATGCTCTGGGAAGAGGTGGTTACGAGGAGAATTTCGTTAGGAACCAGGGTAGCCATAATAACAGGCCTAATGAGAATAGGAATCAGGAAGTTCAAGGGAACAGTGGCGAAGGGGCCAGCGTCCATAATAGGGGGAACCAAAATAATAATAATAATAATCAGCAAAACCAGTACAGAGGAAATGGGTATGGTACGAACTACCAAGGTAGGAATAATGATTTCAGGGGAAATCAAGGCCGAAATAATGATTATAGGGATAACCAAGAGAGATATAATAACAATAATAATTATAACCAGAACAGGGGTCATGGAGGGAATCAGCCCAATGGTAATAACGGACAGAGAGATACCGTTAACACAACCCAGAACAACCAGACCAGTGCAGTAGTGAGTAGTACTACACCAAGCGGTAGCAATGCTTTAAACACGAACCAGGCTGCGATGTAAGGTCAGAATCTCAGTCTGTAACATGCCCTGTCCATACACTTATACAGGAACCCTATGACCTAAATGTAAGAAATGAATTATTACGTGAACTAAATGATGAAGGTATTATTCAGGAGGTGGTTTGTAAGAGCCCCATAGTTAAATTTAACGTGTCCGAGGCGTACACAGATGTTTTAATTGATAGTGGTTGTATGAAGAGTTGCATAAGTAGTGCATTTTATGATAAAATGAAAGGAACTGGAGTAAATTTTGAGGAAATGCCAATTAAAAGCACTTTTGTTATCACAGCTGTTGGGAAGAGGTCTAAAGTAATTTCTAAGCAAGTTTTAGTAGACATTAAAATTAATAATCATGTAGAAAAGCAGATTTGTCTTGTAATTCCAAATTTAGTATTCAGTGTTATCTTGGGTTCAGAGTGGCTAAGTAGAGTGTCTGGTAACTTATGTTATGATGTAGGGAGTTTGAAATTTAAATGGGGTGATTCTGAAGTAGAAGTAGCGTTCAATGACCATATTCAGAGAAGTAGTGTTGTAGGTGTGATTTGTACTTTAAATGAGATATCGCCAGCCGTAGAGCGGGGTTCTCCATGTTTTGTGGGCAGTGTGATTACGAACGGTAGTCTAGAGGACTCGTTACGTGATGCTGCATTTCAGGGAAATATAGAGGTGGAACAATGTGTTCGGCTCTATGATGTGTTATTGTGTAATAGGAGAGTTTTTGAGGATCGCATTGGTATGGCCAATTGCTATACACATTCATTGAACGTTATTGATAGGTCAGCATTCACAGGACATAGATATCCTGTACCTTTCGCTTATCAGAGTGCAGATGAGGCACAAATTAACCAGATGCTTGAAGATGGGATTATTGAGCACTCTAACAGTCCATATGTTAATTCTTTGATCACGGTACCCAAGGTTGACGGCACAGTACGTATTTGTTCAGACGCTCGTTTGGTTAACAGTAGAATTAGTTCAGATAGGCTGAAATCTATGTCAATAGAGGAATTAATGCAAACATTTGAGGGGAAGAAGTATTTCACTTGTGTAGATTTGAGTTCCAGTTTTTGGCAAGTGCCACTTATGTACGAAGATTGACCATTTACAGCTTTTAGTCATAAATATAACCTTTATCAATTTTGTAGAACCCCTTATGGGTTAAAGAGTAGTTCAGCAGCTTTAATTAGGGCTTTAAACATCGCATTTGGGGATGACATAGGAGAGTTTGTAACCATTTACATTGATGATATGGTAATTATTTAACGCCGTTTTGAGGAGCATCTACGTCATTTAGATATAGTTTTTCAGAATTTAGATCAGGCAGGGTTCACTTTGAAGCTGTCTAAGTCGTCATTCTGTCAGTCAGAAGTGACATTTTTAAGTCATAGAGTGTCGAGTAGAGGTGTAACACCAGAAGAAAGTAGGGTTCATAAGATACTTAACGCAGAGGTGCCACGAATGTTAAACAGTTAAAAAATACCTGGGAATTTGCAACTTTTTCAGGAGGTTCGTTCTTAAATACTCAGGGTTGGTAGAACCATTCAGGGAATTGCTTAAAATTGGGACTCGGTGGAGATGGGAGTCCAAGCATGATCAGGCTTTTAGAGCGCTGAAGGAAGGTTTTGAGAAAGCTGTAGTGATGAAATATCCTTTGAAAGATAAGGAATATGTGGTTATGACTGATGCTTCACATATAGGCATTGCTAGAGTATTATGTCAGAAAGATGATGAGGGTAATCTGTGCATTGTGTCTTTAGCCTCGCGAGGACTGACAGCAGCAGAGAAAAGATACACGATTACGGAGTTAGAGCTTTTAGGTATTGTTTTCTGTTTGGGGAAATTTAGAATGTATTTAGTAGGGGGGAAATTTGAGATCCATACAGATCACCATGCATTACTGTATATGAGGACTTGTAAACTCAGATCTAACAGAGTTAGTAGGTGGATTCTTGCTCTGCAGGAATACGAATTCGCAGTAAAATATATTAAAGGTAAAGATAACATTCTTGCAGACATGCTATCAAGGGACACTAATTTATGTAGGGATTATCCTGTGGTTAAAGCAGAGGACGGTATTTTATTATGTGCTTGTGTGGACAGTAGCAACAGGGCATCGTTACAGACACTGAGAAATATGCTAGCGGAGCAACGTGATGACGTTAAGTTAAGGGAGCCACTGGCTAGGTTGGAAATAAGTGAAGAAGAGTATGTGAAAGTAGGACGGTTCACGTACAAGATGCAGGATGGGCTTCTTGCACGGAAATGTAGGAATAATCGGTGGGCAATATGTGTTCCTGCCACTTTACGGGAGGAGCTAATTTGGTTCATTCATAGGGAATTAGGACACTTAGGTGCTGCCAAGGTCTTCTATGAAATTGGTCGTGACTTTACTTGGAGTAAAATGGGAAGGGATGTTAGGAGGATTTTAGCTAAGTGTGACACCTGTCAAAGGAGCAAATATCCAGTTAAATATTTAGTGGGGGAGAGATCTGCAGTTCTCACCAGTAGTCCTGGCGAACTACTATGTGTGGATTTATTTGGCCCGATCGTTAAAGGACAGTACGGCTACGAGTACATTTTTATAGTTATTGACGCTTTTAGTAAGTATGTCAAGCTATATCCGCTGAGGAAAGCCACGGGACTAGCGTGTAGCCGTCTGATCATTAATAAGTATGTACCTGAGTATGGCCTTCCACTCAGGATACTATCTGACAGTGGACCACAGTTTACTGCAAGGAAATGGAGAACCAGTATGCAGGAAGCTGGTATTTCACACGTTCATTCCTCTGTAAGGTACCCTCAGGGTAATTCTGCAGAGCGTCCATTAAGGGAAGTGGCTCGTCTTTTTCGGACTCTAGTGCATGACAAGCATACGGCCAGGGTTGGACATCTTCCCTAAGTCGAGACTTGGCTGAATTCTGTCCAGCATGAGAGCACGAAATTGACGCCATACGAAGTTCACTTCGTAAAACGACCACAAAATGAACTGGCGAGGGTGTTGGGTTTAAATGAGGGAAAGCAACCAGGGATGGATTGCATTGTCCTGTTGGCGAAACAGAATTTATCGAAGTCAGCACAAAAGAGAATTCGCCAACAGAAAGAAACTAAATTTGACCGATTTGAGCCGGGGGACAGAGTCTTACTTAGAGTGCCGAAACAGTCAAATAAGCTAGAGAAAGTCATGTCCAAGTTGTTTTATCTTTACGAGGGCCCATTTATAGTTTCCAAACGTATTGGCAAAACAGCATATGTAAGGGAAACAGATTATACGGGACGTATAATATACATAGTCTACGAAAGTATGTGCCATAAAGTAAGTGTGTTTAGCTGGCGAGCCAGCCTATCAAATGAGTAAGTGTGGTATTTAGTGCGTGGAAGATCTGGTCTTCCAGGCAGGCGTATCAGAAGTCACACAGCGGGGTAGTATGTAAGTAATTGAGAGTTTTTAAGGTACAGGGAAATATGACGGGATTGTCGGATGCTCTTGAGCACTAAAATGTCTCGATACACCAAGGCCAGAATTTGGTAGCGCTTGTGAATTCCCATTTGTCTCCTAGAGATGGATGAGCGCTTGAACATGGTATTTTTGCTTAAGGCGTCCACGAGACAAAAGATGGGCCACCAGAAGGCGAGACAGTCCTTCTTGAAACTCATACATAACAGCACACGTGATTTCGGTTTACGGACTCGCCATGTAAGTGTTGTAGGTGTGTAATTTAAAGTAATTAGTACAAAGGTATTATTTGAGTGAGGAGAACTGGTCTGAGTTGTGAACTAGTATTAAGTAGAATTTGGTCTACGGGAACTTAAGAAGACAGGGCGATTACGGCACAGAAATATTTGGTGTTATATGTAATGCGCTCTTACTGTTTTTTTTAAGAAGTCAATATTAATTTTGTATAATATACAGAGAGATTAAGTATTATGGTCACGATGCGCTGCCACAATAGTGTGATCGTGTGCTCAGTGAGATCAGTGAGATTAAGTTTCACCAGAACGAAGCGACCTCCAGTGAAATTAGGAAGTTCTGTGGTGATATAAAAATATCAGAACACCTTTGATGCGTGTGATGTGACATCATAGATACACAGTGCTCACACATTATTTATGTATATCTTTCCCAACATAGAGATATTTGAGAGGCGGAAATATCCGTGGAACATTAATCTAAATGAGAAACATTGGACTGGTTGCACAGGGCAATCCAAAATGACAACGGACTCTGACGCAAAGTGCGTAAAGAAAATTATGAGTGTATATATATGTGATTTAGGGTGATTTAATTTATGTAATATGCATTTTGGATGGGGTTTTATTAACGTGTCTGGGATAATCGCATGATAGACCATCGTCACAGTAAATCATCCGATGATCCGAGGCGAATATGTAACGTGTTTTTCGAGGGTATTTTACGCCACTGACATAAGTCAGTAGGAAGCCATTCTATATTTATTTACGCGGCAAATTGTTCAGCCAAGAGAAGTTTTCATGTAACTTATTATTATTATTATTAAGGCATTTTTGGAGCGTTTTGTAAGATTATAAGTATACAGATAGGTTTTCGATGTTATAGAAAACACTATCAAGCGAATTATTACGAACAACATTATCGCGGAAAATTATATGATTACGGAATTTTACGGAGTTTTGTCAGTTAGGGTATTGTGAGAGAGATGATGAGTCACTGGGAATTCGGCTACAGGCTTATTCTTGTCGAGAAGCATGACGCAAGCGGGGTTGCTGCTTCAAGAAAAGGCGAAATGGCCTGGACCGGTAATCGACATCATCGTCGCGCCGAGTGTAATGACCCTGAGGTGGGGAGTATCGCGTGGTGGCTCAGCCAATCAGAGGAGAGCGGGCGAGGAGAAGACGGCACCAGAGAGGGGAGGCGGGGAGTGCATATATGGTTTGCGCGCCGAGGAGGCAGGGCGATTATCTTTGTAAAACTTGACCGTTGTGGTTGCTCGAGTGGTAGGTTCCGGTGTGACCGGACCATAATATAACATTTCTACAAATAATTCTACAACTAACGAAGAAGATGACGTCGTCCAGGAGGCTGTGGGAAGCTCTCTTCAACATCCAGTACGAGGGAAATGCTACGGCAATTTCCAATGGTAAGCGCGAATGACTCAGAACTACATAATCTCTCGTCTCTTTGTTACATATTGAGTATTTCAGTAACTTCATAGCTTGGGAATTATAGTAAAATCAGTAATTCAGCCGACTCCGTTTTCACGTAATTCTCTAGCGGTAATATTCAAATCGCAAGGCTCCAATTTAAATTTAAAATATATTATTATTATTATTAATTTTGCCATACTTTTTTTTATAATAAATTCATTTCTTTTAACCATGCAATCTTTGCTTTCAGTAGGTAGCATTAGATATAGACCAAATTCCTTCTCCTGACACAATTGTTAGTTGGGTTAATGATCAAATCATACCACGATCTGAGTGTAAAGATTCTTGAAGGTGTTCTACCAGAGCTAGGTGTTGTTAAATATAAATTTAGATTTCAACATAGCGTTGAGGTCTTGGCGCCCATTAATACCACATATCTTAGTCAGAGTAACTATTTCAAAGTGCAAGGTAGGGCTAGTAGGAACGTTTCACTTGTCACCCAACTGTGAGGGCTAGGAAAACCGTCACACTTGTACGCTCAACGTGGAGCAAAGAAAAACCGTTTCACATGTCGCTACCAACGTGAGACCGAAAACCTAATAACATTTGTGGAAGGAGAAGGGTATATATTTCTGTGCCTGTATTTTGAGCGCTTTTTCATTTATCGATGTGTATCAGCATGGGTAGTGTTGAGGAAGAGATGAAGTTGCGTAGTGGTCACCAGTTGGATAGTGAAGATACGAGCAGTATGGCTAGTCTTGGAAATGAAAGCAGTACAGGGATGTCGGAGGTAAATCCCGATACTGAGGGGGGTAATCAAAACAGTCAAGTAGGGTTAGAGAGTTTGCTTCTTCAGTTTATGCATCAAAATAAAATTAGCACAGATGCTTTAAATGCTAAACTTGAACAGAATAATGCTAAACTTGAACAAAACAGTAGGGAAAATAGAGAGAGTACTGAAACTTTAAATGCTAAACTCGAACAAAATAATGCTAAACTTGAACTAAACAGTAGGGAAATTAGTGATAAATTTGAGCTGATTAGAAGTGAGATCAGAGGGGTGATGGAAGAGAAGGCTAAAGAGATTATTGCAGATGTAGACATAAAATTAGGAAAAGTACAGGAGGAGTTAGAAATTAGAATCAGTACACAGGCTGAAAATTTAAAAGAACTAGTGCAACTTGAAACACAGCAGGCCAAAAAGCAATTGGGGGAGAAACTGATAAGATTCAGGTAGCAACTAAAGAGGTTAAAGAACAGCTGGGGGGATGAATTGATAAAGTACATGCAGAAATAATCACTGAAGTTAACGCTTTAAGGGAGAGGAATAAGGAAAGCATTAATGAGATTAATGAGAAACAAGCTAAGTTAAGTGGTAAAGTTGAGGCATCGGAAGGGAACATTAGGTTAACTGTAACTAATATTGAAAGAAAAGCTGAGGAGATAATTGCTGAATTAGAACAGAAGTTGAAAGCTAGAATTAGGCAGGAAAATAGTCAGAGTAGGCCAGTTTATGTGGGAAATAGAACTAGGCAAATTCAGTAATCGGCAGGGTTGTCCAATGGAGTTCATGAATACAATAGAAAATAAGTTCGGAGAGAGGTTGGAAGATGGTAGTATTGAGTGGTGCCAGGTAGTTGAGATTTTAGAGCAAGCATTTGTAGGGGAGACAAAAAACTGGTTTGCTGTCTACAGAGACAATTTCGAGAATATTTCAGATTTTAAAGATAAATTTTGTGAGAAATTTTGGAATGAGGTAATTCAGTCTCAGCATCGTGAGGGAATTGTGTGTGGGAAATATAACCCGAGAGGAAATTACACTATAACCGAGTACTTTTTAGGACAGGTATTGACGTGTAAATATCTGGATGGTTTGAAGGAGGAAAGTGATGTAGTCAGGCTATTACTAAGACATTTTCCATATAGAATCAAAGAAGCTGCCTGTATCCAAAATATTAAATCTATTTCACAAGTGGAGAATTTATTAAGTACATTCGATGCTCTGGGAAGAGGTGGTTACGAGGAGAATTTCGTTAGGAACCAGGGTAGCCATAATAACAGGCCTAATGAGAATAGGAATCAGGATGTTCAAGGGAACAGTGGCGAAGGGGCCAGCGTCCATAATAGGGGGAACCAAAATAATAATAATAATAATCAGCAAAACCAGTACAGAGGAAATGGGTATGGTACGAACTACCAAGGTAGGAATAATGATTTCAGGGGAAATCAAGGCCGAAATAATGATTATAGGGATAACCAAGAGAGATATAATAACAATAATAATTATAACCAGAACAGGGGTCATGGAGGGAATCAGCCCAATGGTAATAACGGACAGAGAGATACCGTTAACACAACCCAGAACAACCAGACCAGTGCAGTAGTGAGTAGTACTACACCAAGCGGTAGCAATGCTTTAAACACGAACCAGGCTGCGATGTAAGGTCAGAATCTCAGTCTGTAACATGCCCTGTCCATACACTTATACAGGAACCCTATGACCTAAATGTAAGAAATGAATTATTACGTGAACTAAATGATGAAGGTATTATTCAGGAGGTGGTTTGTTAGAGCCCCATAGTTAAATTTAACGTGTCCGAGGCGTACACAGATGTTTTAATTGATAGTGGTTGTATGAAGAGTTGCATAAGTAGTGCATTTTATGATAAAATGAAAGGAACTGGAGTAAATTTTGAGGAAATGCCAATTAAAAGCACTTTTGTTATCACAGCTGTTGGGAAGAGGTCTAAAGTAATTTCTAAGCAAGTTTTAGTAGACATTAAAATTAATAATCATGTAGAAAAGCAGATTTGTCTTGTAATTCCAAATTTAGTATTCAGTGTTATCTTGGGTTCAGAGTGGCTAAGTAGAGTGTCTGGTAACTTATGTTATGATGTAGGGAGTTTGAAATTTAAATGGGGTGATTCTGAAGTAGAAGTAGCGTTCAATGACCATATTCAGAGAAGTAGTGTTGTAGGTGTGATTTGTACTTTAAATGAGATATCGCCAGCCGTAGAGCGGGGTTCTCCATGTTTTGTGGGCAGTGTGATTACGAACGGTAGTCTAGAGGACTCGTTACGTGATGCTGCATTTCAGGGAAATATAGAGGTGGAACAATGTGTTCGGCTCTATGATGTGTTATTGTGTAATAGGAGAGTTTTTGAGGATCGCATTGGTATGGCCAATTGCTATACACATTCATTGAACGTTATTGATAGGTCAGCATTCACAGGACATAGATATCCTGTACCTTTCGCTTATCAGAGTGCAGATGAGGCACAAATTAACCAGATGCTTGAAGATGGGATTATTGAGCACTCTAACAGTCCATATGTTAATTCTTTGATCACGGTACCCAAGGCTGACGGCACAGTTCGTATTTGTTCAGACGCTCGTTTGGTTAACAGTAGAATTAGTTCAGATAGGCTGAAATCTATGTCAATAGAGGAATTAATGCAAACATTTGAGGGGAAGAAGTATTTCACTTGTGTAGATTTGAGTTCCAGTTTTTGGCAAGTGCCACTTATGTACGAAGATAGACCATTTACAGCTTTTAGTCATAAATATAACCTTTATCAATTTTGTAGAACCCCTTATGGGTTAAAGAGTAGTTCAGCAGCTTTAATTAGGGCTTTAAACATCGCATTTGGGGATGACATAGGAGAGTTTGTAACCATTTACATTGATGATATGGTAATTATTTAACGCCGTTTTGAGGAGCATCTACGTCATTTAGATATAGTTTTTCAGAATTTAGATCAGGCAGGGTTCACTTTGAAGCTGTCTAAGTCGTCATTCTGTCAGTCAGAAGTGACATTTTTAAGTCATAGAGTGTCGAGTAGAGGTGTAACACCAGAAGAAAGTAGGGTTCATAAGATACTTAACGCAGAGGTGCCACGAATGTTAAACAGTTAAAAACATACCTGGGAATTTGCAACTTTTTCAGGAGGTTCGTTCTTAAATACTCAGGGTTGGTAGAACCATTCATGGAATTGCTTAAAATTGGGACTCGGTGGAGATGGGAGTCCAAGCATGATCAGGCTTTTAGAGCGCTGAAGGAAGGTTTTGAGAAAGCTGTAGTGATGAAATATCCTTTGAAAGATAAGGAATATGTGGTTATGACTGATGCTTCACATATAGGCATTGCTAGAGTATTATGTCAGAAAGATGATGAGGGTAATCTGTGCATTGTGTCTTTAGCCTCGCGAGGACTGACAGCAGCAGAGAAAAGATACACGATTACGGAGTTAGAGCTTTTAGGTATTGTTTTCTGTTTGGGGAAATTTAGAATGTATTTAGTAGGGGGGAAATTTGAGATCCATACAGATCACCATGCATTACTGTATATGAGGACTTGTAAACTCAGATCTAACAGAGTTAGTAGGTGGATTCTTGCTCTGCAGGAATACGAATTCGCAGTAAAATATATTAAAGGTAAAGATAACATTCTTGCAGACATGCTATCAAGGGACACTAATTTATGTAGGGATTATCCTGTGGTTAAAGCAGAGGACGGTATTTTATTATGTGCTTGTGTGGACAGTAGCAACAGGGCATCGTTACAGACACTGAGAAATATGCTAGCGGAGCAACGTGATGACGTTAAGTTAAGGGAGCCACTGGCTAGGTTGGAAATAAGTGAAGAAGAGTATGTGAAAGTAGGACGGTTCACGTACAAGATGCAGGATGGGCTTCTTGCACGGAAATGTAGGAATAATCGGTGGGCAATATGTGTTCCTGCCACTTTGCGGGAGGAGCTAATTGGGTTCATTCATAGGGAATTAGGACACTTAGGTGCTGCCAAGGTCTTCTATGAAATTGGTCGTGACTTCACTTGGAGTAAAATGGGAAGGGATGTTAGGAGGATTTTAGCTAAGTGTGACACCTGTCAAAGGAGCAAATATCCAGTTAAATATTTAGTGGGGGAGAGATCTGCAGTTCTCACCAGTAGTCCTGGCGAACTACTATGTGTGGATTTATTTGGCCCGATCGTTAAAGGACAGTACGGCTACGAGTACATTTTGATAGTTATTGACGCTTTTAGTAAGTATGTCAAGCTATATCCGCTAAGGAAAGCCACGGGACTAGCGTGTAGCCGTCTGATCATTAATAAGTATGTACCTGAGTATGGCCTTCCACTCAGGATACTATCTGACAGTGGACCACAGTTTACTGCAAGGAAATGGAGAACCAGTATGCAGGAAGCTGGTATTTCACACGTTCATTCCTCTGTAAGGTACCCTCAGGGTAATTCTGCAGAGCGTCCATTAAGGGAAGTGGCTCGTCTTTTTCGGACTCTAGTGCATGACAAGCATACGGCCAGGGTTGGACATCTTCCCTAAGTCGAGACTTGGCTGAATTCTGTCCAGCATGAGAGCACGAAATTGACGCCATACGAAGTTCACTTCGTAAAAAGACCACAAAATGAACTGGCGAGGGTGTTGGGTTTAAATGAGGGAAAGCAACCAGGGATGGATTGCATTGTCCAGTTGGCGAAACAGAATTTATCGAAGTCAGCACAAAAGAGAATTCGCCAACAGAAAGAAACTAAATTTGACCGATTTGAGCCGGGGGACAGAGTCTTACTTAGAGTGCCGAAACAGTCAAATAAGCTAGAGAAAGTCATGTCCAAGTTCTTTTATCTCTACGAGGGCCCATTTATAGTTTCCAAACGTATTGGCAAAACAGCATATGTAAGGGAAACAGATTATACGGGACGTATAATATACATAGTCTACGAAAGTATGTGTCATAAAGTAAGTGTGTTTAGCTGGCGAGCCAGCCTATCAAATGAGTAAGTGTGGTATTTAGTGCGTGGAAGATCTGGTCTTCCAGGCAGGCGTATCAGAAGTCACACAGCGGGGTAGTATGTAAGTAATTGAGAGTTTTTAAGGTACAGGGAAATATGACGGGATTGTCGGATGCTCTTGAGCACTAAAATGTCTCGATACACCAAGGCCAGAATTTGGTAGCGCTTGTGAATTCCCATTTGTCTCCTAGAGATGGATGAGCGCTTGAACATGGTATTTTTGCTTAAGGCGTCCACGAGACAAAAGATGGGCCACCAGAAGGAGAGACAGTCCTTCTTGAAACTCATACATAACAGCACACGTGATTTCTGTTTACGGACTCGCCATGTAAGTGTTGTAGGTGTGTAATTTAAAGTAATTAGTACAAAGGTATTATTTGAGTGAGGAGAACTGGTCTGAGTTGTGAACTAGTATTAAGTAGAATTTGGTCTACGGGAACTTAAGAAGACAGGGCGATTACGGCACAGAAATATTTGGTGTTATATGTAATGCGCACTTACTGTTTTTTTAAGAAGTCAATATTAATTTTGTATAATATACAGAGAGATTAAGTATTATGGTCACGATGCGCTGCCACAATAGTGTGATCGTGTGCTCAGTGAGATCAGTGAGATTAAGTTTCACCAGAACGAAGCGACCTCCAGTGAAATTAGGAAGTTCTGTGGTGATATAAAAATATCAGAACACCTTTGATGCGTGTGATGTGACATCATAGATACACAGTGCTCACACATTATTTATGTATATCTTTCCCAACATAGAGATATTTGAGAGGCGGAAATATCCGTGGAACATTAATCTAAATGAGAAACATTGGACTGGTTGCACAGAGCAATCCAAAATGACAACGGACTCTGACGCAAAGTGCGTAAAGAAAATTATGAGTGTATATATATGTGATTTAGGGTGATTTAATTTATGTAATATGCATTTTGGATGGGGTGTTATTAACGTGTCTGGGATAATCGCATGATAGACCATCGTCACAGTAAATCATCCGATGATCCGAGGCGAATATGTAACGTGTTTTTCGAGGGTATTTTACGCCACTGACATAAGTCAGTAGGAAGCCATTCTATATTTATTTACGTGGCAAGTTGTTCAGCCAAGAGAAGTTTTCATGTAACTTATTATTATTATTAAGGCATTTTTGGAGCGTTTTTTATAAGATTATAAGTATACAGATAGGTTTTCGATGTTATAGAAAACACTATCAAGCGAATTATTACGAACAACATTATCGCGGAAAATTATATGATTACGGAATTTTACGGAGTTTTGTCAGTTAGGGTATTGTGAGAGAGATGATGAGTCACTGGGAATTCGGCTACAGGCTTATTCTTGTCGAGAAGCATGACGCAAGCGGGGCTGCTGCTTCAAGAAAAGGCGAAATGGCCTGGACCGGTAATCGACATCATCGTCGCGCCGAGTGTAATGACCCTGAGGTGGGGAGTATCGCGTGGTGGCTCAGCCAATCAGAGGAGAGCGGGCGAGGAGAAGACGGCACCAGAGAGGGGAGGCGGGGAGTGCATATATGGTTTGCGCGCCGAGGAGGCAGGGCGATTATCTTTGTAAAACTTGACCGTTGTGGTTGCTCGAGTGGTAGGTTCCGGTGTGACCGGACCATAATATAACATTTCTACAAATATTTCTACAACTAACGAAGAAGATGACGTCGTCCAGGAGGCTGTGGGAAGCTCTCTTCAACATCCAGTACGAGGGAAATGCTACGGCAATTTCCAATGGTAAGCGCGAATGACTCAGAACTACATAATCTCTCGTCTCTTTGTTACATATTGAGTATTTCAGTAACTTCATAGCTTGGGAATTATAGTAAAATCAGTAATTCAGCCGACTCCGTTTTCACGTAATTCTCTAGCGGTAATATTCAAATCGCAAGGCTCCAATTTAAATTTAAAATATATTATTATTATTATTAATTTTGCCATACTTTTTTTTTATAATAAATTCATTTCTTTTAACCATGCAATCTTTGCTTTCAGTAGGTAGCATTAGATATAGACCAAATTCCTTCTCCTGACACAATTGTTAGTTGGGTTAATGATCAAATCATACCACGATCTGAGTGTAAAGATTCTTGAAGGTGTTCTACCAGAGCTAGGTGTTGTTAAATATAAATTTAGATTTCAACATAGCGTTGAGGTCTTGGCGCCCATTAATACCACATATCTTAGTCAGAGTAACTATTTCAAAGTGCAAGGTAGGGCTAGTAGGAACGTTTCACTTGTCACCCAACTGTGAGGGCTAGGAAAACCGTCACACTTGTACGCTCAACGTGGAGCAAAGAAAAACCGTTTCACATGTCGCTACCAACGTGAGACCGAAAACCTAATAACATTTGTGGAAGGAGAAGGGTATATATTTCTGTGCCTGTATTTTGAGCGCTTTTTCATTTATCGATGTGTATCAGCATGGGTAGTGTTGAGGAAGAGATGAAGTTGCGTAGTTGTCACCAGTTGGATAGTGAAGATACGAGCAGTATGGCTAGTCTTGGAAATGAAAGCAGTACAGGGATGTCGGAGGTAAATCCCGATACTGAGGGGGGTAATCAAAACAGTCAAGTAGGGTTAGAGAGTTTGCTTCTTCAGTTTATGCATCAAAATAAAATTAGCACAGATGCTTTAAATGCTAAACTTGAACAGAATAATGCTAAACTTGAACAAAACAGTAGGGAAAATAGAGAGAGTACTGAAACTTTAAATGCTAAACTCGAACAAAATAATGCTAAACTTGAACTAAACAGTAGGGAAATTAGTGATAAATTTGAGCTGATTAGAAGTGAGATCAGAGGGGTGATGGAAGAGAAGGCTAAAGAGATTATTGCAGATGTAGACATAAAATTAGGAAAAGTACAGGAGGAGTTAGAAATTAGAATCAGTACACAGGCTGAAAATTTAAAAGAACTAGTGCAACTTGAAACACAGCAGGCCAAAAAGCAATTGGGGGAGAAATTGATAAGATTCAGGTAGCAACTAAAGAGGTTAAAGAACAGCTGGGGGGATGAATTGATAAAGTACATGCAGAAATAATCACTGAAGTTAACGCTTTAAGGGAGAGGAATAAGGAAAGCATTAATGAGATTAATGAGAAACAAGCTAAGTTAAGTGGTAAAGTTGAGGCATCGGAAGGGAACATTAGGTTAACTGTAACTAATATTGAAAGAAAAGCTGAGGAGATAATTGCTGAATTAGAACAGAAGTTGAAAGCTAGAATTAGGCAGGAAAATAGTCAGAGTAGGCCAGTTTATGTGAATAGCACACACAGGGAAATAGAACTAGGCAAATTCAGTAATCGGCAGGGTTGTCCAATGGAGTTCATGAATACAATAGAAAATAAGTTCGGAGAGAGGTTGGAAGATGGTAGTATTGAGTGGTGCCAGGTAGTTGAGATTTTAGAGCAAGCATTTGTAGGGGAGACAAAAAACTGGTTTGCTGTCTACAGAGACAATTTCGAGAATATTTCAGATTTTAAAGATAAATTTTGTGAGAAATTTTGGAATGAGGTAATTCAGTCTCAGCATCGTGAGGGAATTGTGTGTGGGAAATATAACCCGAGAGGAAATTACACTATAACCGAGTACTTTTTAGGACAGGTATTGACGTGTAAATATCTGGATGGTTTGAAGGAGGAAAGTGATGTAGTCAGGCTATTACTAAGACATTTTCCATATAGAATCAAAGAAGCTGCCTGTATCCAAAATATTAAATCTATTTCACAAGTGGAGAATTTATTAAGTACATTCGATGCTCTGGGAAGAGGTGGTTACGAGGAGAATTTCGTTAGGAACCAGGGTAGCCATAATAACAGGCCTAATGAGAATAGGAATCAGGAAGTTCAAGGGAACAGTGGCGAAGGGGCCAGCGTCCATAATAGGGGGAACCAAAATAATAATAATAATAATCAGCAAAACCAGTACAGAGGAAATGGGTATGGTACGAACTACCAAGGTAGGAATAATGATTTCAGGGGAAATCAAGGCCGAAATAATGATTATAGGGATAACCAAGAGAGATATAATAACAATAATAATTATAACCAGAACAGGGGTCATGGAGGGAATCAGCCCAATGGTAATAACGGACAGAGAGATACCGTTAACACAACCCAGAACAACCAGACCAGTGCAGTAGTGAGTAGTACTACACCAAGCGGTAGCAATGCTTTAAGCACGAACCAGGCTGCGATGTAAGGTCAGAATCTCAGTCTGTAACATGCCCTGTCCATACACTTATACAGGAACCCTATGACCTAAATGTAAGAAATGAATTATTACGTGAACTAAATGATGAAGGTATTATTCAGGAGGTGGTTTGTAAGAGCCCCATAGTTAAATTTAACGTGTCCGAGGCGTACACAGATGTTTTAATTGATAGTGGTTGTATGAAGAGTTGCATAAGTA
Source organism: Meconema thalassinum (assembly GCA_946902985.2). Classification (NCBI taxonomy): domain Eukaryota; kingdom Metazoa; phylum Arthropoda; class Insecta; order Orthoptera; family Tettigoniidae; genus Meconema; species Meconema thalassinum. The sequence goes on from OX336395.1 coordinate 244,598,398, forward strand.
GTGCATTTTATGATAAAATGAAAGGAACTGGAGTAAATTTTGAGGAAATGCCAATTAAAAGCACTTTTGTTATCACAGCTGTTGGGAAGAGGTCTAAAGTAATTTCTAAGCAAGTTTTAGTAGACATTAAAATTAATAATCATGTAGAAAAGCAGATTTGTCTTGTAATTCCAAATTTAGTATTCAGTGTTATCTTGGGTTCAGAGTGGCTAAGTAGAGTGTCTGGTAACTTATGTTATGATGTAGGGAGTTTGAAATTTAAATGGGGTGATTCTGAAGTAGAAGTAGCGTTCAATGACCATATTCAGAGAAGTAGTGTTGTAGGTGTGATTTGTACTTTAAATGAGATATCGCCAGCCGTAGAGCGGGGTTCTCCATGTTTTGTGGGCAGTGTGATTACGAACGGTAGTCTAGAGGACTCGTTACGTGATGCTGCATTTCAGGGAAATATAGAGGTGGAACAATGTGTTCGGCTCTATGATGTGTTATTGTGTAATAGGAGAGTTTTTGAGGATCGCATTGGTATGGCCAATTGCTATACACATTCATTGAACGTTATTGATAGGTCAGCATTCACAGGACATAGATATCCTGTACCTTTCGCTTATCAGAGTGCAGATGAGGCACAAATTAACCAGATGCTTGAAGATGGGATTATTGAGCACTCTAACAGTCCATATGTTAATTCTTTGATCACGGTACCCAAGGCTGACGGCACAGTTCGTATTTGTTCAGACGCTCGTTTGGTTAACAGTGGAATTAGTTCAGATAGGCTGAAATGTATGTCAATAGAGGAATTAATGCAAACATTTGAGGGGAAGAAGTATTTCACTTGTGTAGATTTGAGTTCCAGTTTTTGGCAAGTGCCACTTATGTACGAAGATAGACCATTTACAGCTTTTAGTCATAAATATAACCTTTATCAATTTTGTAGAACCCCTTATGGGTTAAAGAGTAGTTCAGCAGCTTTAATTAGGGCTTTAAACATCGCATTTGGGGATGACATAGGAGAGTTTGTAACCATTTACATTGATGATATGGTAATTATTTAACGCCGTTTTGAGGAGCATCTACGTCATTTAGATATAGTTTTTCAGAATTTAGATCAGGCAGGGTTCACTTTGAAGCTGTCTAAGTCGTCATTCTGTCAGTCAGAAGTGACATTTTTAAGTCATAGAGTGTCGAGTAGAGGTGTAACACCAGAAGAAAGTAGGGTTCATAAGATACTTAACGCAGAGGTGCCACGAATGTTAAACAGTTAAAAACATACCTGGGAATTTGCAACTTTTTCAGGAGGTTCGTTCTTAAATACTCAGGGTTGGTAGAACCATTCAGGGAATTGCTTAAAATTGGGACTCGGTGGAGATGGGAGTCCAAGCATGATCAGGCTTTTAGAGCGCTGAAGGAAGGTTTTGAGAAAGCTGTAGGGATGAAATATCCTTTGAAAGATAAGGAATATGTGGTTATGACTGATGCTTCACATATAGGCATTGCTAGAGTATTATGTCAGAAAGATGATGAGGGTAATCTGTGCATTGTGTCTTTAGCCTCGCGAGGACTGACAGCAGCAGAGAAAAGATACACGATTACGGAGTTAGAGCTTTTAGGTATTGTTTTCTGTTTGGGGAAATTTAGAATGTATTTAGTAGGGGGGAAATTTGAGATCCATACAGATCACCATGCATTACTGTATATGAGGACTTGTAAACTCAGATCTAACAGAGTTAGTAGGTGGATTCTTGCTCTGCAGGAATACGAATTCGCAGTAAAATATATTAAAGGTAAAGATAACATTCTTGCAGACATGCTATCAAGGGACACTAATTTATGTAGGGATTATCCTGTGGTTAAAGCAGAGGACGGTATTTTATTATGTGCTTGTGTGGACAGTAGCAACAGGGCATCGTTACAGACACTGAGAAATATGCTAGCGGAGCAACGTGATGACGTTAAGTTAAGGGAGCCACTGGCTAGGTTGGAAATAAGTGAAGAAGAGTATGTGAAAGTAGGACGGTTCACGTACAAGATGCAGGATGGGCTTCTTGCACGGAAATGTAGGAATAATCGGTGGGCAATATGTGTTCCTGCCACTTTGCGGGAGGAGCTAATTTGGTTCATTCATAGGGAATTAGGACACTTAGGTGCTGCCAAGGTCTTCTATGAAATTGGTCGTGACTTCACTTGGAGTAAAATGGGAAGGGATGTTAGGAGGATTTTAGCTAAGTGTGACACCTGTCAAAGGAGCAAATATCCAGTTAAATATTTAGTGGGGGAGAGATCTGCAGTTCTCACCAGTAGTCCTGGCGAACTACTATGTGTGGATTTATTTGGCCCGATCGTTAAAGGACAGTACGGCTACGAGTACATTTTTATACTTATTGACGCTTTTAGTAAGTATGTCAAGCTATATCCGCTAAGGAAAGCCACGGGAATAGCGTGTAGCCGTCTGATCATTAATAAGTATGTACCTCAGTATGGCCTTCCACTCAGGATACTATCTGACAGTGGACCACAGTTTACTGCAAGGAAATGGAGAACCAGTATGCAGGAAGCTGGTATTTCACACGTTCATTCCTCTGTAAGGTACCCTCAGGGTAATTCTGCAGAGCGTCCATTAAGGGAAGTGGCTCGTCTTTTTCGGACTCTAGTGCATGACAAGCATACGGCCAGGGTTGGACATCTTCCCTAAGTCGAGACTTGGCTGAATTCTGTCCAGCATGAGAGCACGAAATTGACGCCATACGAAGTTCACTTCGTAAAAAGACCACAAAATGAACTGGCGAGGGTGTTGGGTTTAAATGAGGGAAAGCAACCAGGGATGGATTGCATTGTCCAGTTGGCGAAACAGAATTTATCGAAGTCAGCACAAAAGAGAATTCGCCAACAGAAAGAAACTAAATTTGACCGATTTGAGCCGGGGGACAGAGTCTTACTTAGAGTGCCGAAACAGTCAAATAAGCTAGAGAAAGTCATGTCCAAGTTCTTTTATCTCTACGAGGGCCCATTTATAGTTTCCAAACGTATTGGAAAAACAGCATATGTAAGGGAAACAGATTATACGGGACGTATAATATACATAGTCTACGAAAGTATGTGTCATAAAGTAAGTGTGTTTAGCTGGCGAGCCAGCCTATCAAATGAGTAAGTGTGGTATTTAGTGCGTGGAAGATCTGGTCTTCCAGGCAGGCGTATCAGAAGTCACACAGCGGGGTAGTATGTAAGTAATTGAGAGTTTTTAAGGTACAGGGAAATATGACGGGATTGTCGGATGCTCTTGAGCACTAAAATGTCTCGATACACCAAGGCCAGAATTTGGTAGCGCTTGTGAATTCCCATTTGTCTCCTAGAGATGGATGAGCGCTTGAACATGGTATTTTTGCTTAAGGCGTCCACGAGACAAAAGATGGGCCACCAGAAGGAGAGACAGTCCTTCTTGAAACTCATACATAACAGCACACGTGATTTCTGTTTACGGACTCGCCATGTAAGTGTTGTAGGTGTGTAATTTAAAGTAATTAGTACAAAGGTATTATTTGAGTGAGGAGAACTGGTCTGAGTTGTGAACTAGTATTAAGTAGAATTTGGTCTACGGGAACTTAAGAAGACAGGGCGATTACGGCACAGAAATATTTGGTGTTATATGTAATGCGCACTTACTGTTTTTTTAAGAAGTCAATATTAATTTTGTATAATATACAGAGAGATTAAGTATTATGGTCACGATGCGCTGCCACAATAGTGTGATCGTGTGCTCAGTGAGATCAGTGAGATTAAGTTTCACCAGAACGAAGCGACCTCCAGTGAAATTAGGAAGTTCTGTGGTGATATAAAAATATCAGAACACCTTTGATGCGTGTGATGTGACATCATAGATACACAGTGCTCACACATTATTTATGTATATCTTTCCCAACATAGAGATATTTGAGAGGCGGAAATATCCGTGGAACATTAATCTAAATGAGAAACATTGGACTGGTTGCACAGAGCAATCCAAAATGACAACGGACTCTGACGCAAAGTGCGTAAAGAAAATTATGAGTGTATATATATGTGATTTAGGGTGATTTAATTTATGTAATATGCATTTTGGATGGGGTGTTATTAACGTGTCTGGGATAATCGCATGATAGACCATCGTCACAGTAAATCATCCGATGATCCGAGGCGAATATGTAACGTGTTTTTCGAGGGTATTTTACGCCACTGACATAAGTCAGTAGGAAGCCATTCTATATTTATTTACGTGGCAAGTTGTTCAGCCAAGAGAAGTTTTCATGTAACTTATTATTATTATTAAGGCATTTTTGGAGCGTTTTTTATAAGATTATAAGTATACAGATAGGTTTTCGATGTTATAGAAAACACTATCAAGCGAATTATTACGAACAACATTATCGCGGAAAATTATATGATTACGGAATTTTACGGAGTTTTGTCAGTTAGGGTATTGTGAGAGAGATGATGAGTCACTGGGAATTCGGCTACAGGCTTATTCTTGTCGAGAAGCATGACGCAAGCGGGGTTGCTGCTTCAAGAAAAGGCGAAATGGCCTGGACCGGTAATCGACATCATCGTCGCGCCGAGTGTAATGACCCTGAGGTGGGGAGTATCGCGTGGTGGCTCAGCCAATCAGAGGAGAGCGGGCGAGGAGAAGACGGCACCAGAGAGGGGAGGCGGGGAGTGCATATATGGTTTGCGCGCCGAGGAGGCAGGGCGATTATCTTTGTAAAACTTGACCGTTGTGGTTGCTCGAGTGGTAGGTTCCGGTGTGACCGGACCATAATATAACATTTCTACAAATATTTCTACAACTAACGAAGAAGATGACGTCGTCCAGGAGGCTGTGGGAAGCTCTCTTCAACATCCAGTACGAGGGAAATGCTACGGCAATTTCCAATGGTAAGCGCGAATGACTCAGAACTACATAATCTCTCGTCTCTTTGTTACATATTGAGTATTTCAGTAACTTCATAGCTTGGGAATTATAGTAAAATCAGTAATTCAGCCGACTCCGTTTTCACGTAATTCTCTAGCGGTAATATTCAAATCGCAAGGCTCCAATTTAAATTTAAAATATATTATTATTATTATTAATTTTGCCATACTTTTTTTTATAATAAATTCATTTCTTTTAACCATGCAATCTTTGCTTTCAGTAGGTAGCATTAGATATAGACCAAATTCCTTCTCCTGACACAATTGTTAGTTGGGTTAATGATCAAATCATACCACGATCTGAGTGTAAAGATTCTTGAAGGTGTTCTACCAGAGCTAGGTGTTGTTAAATATAAATTTAGATTTCAACATAGCGTTGAGGTCTTGGCGCCCATTAATACCACATATCTTAGTCAGAGTAACTATTTCAAAGTGCAAGGTAGGGCTAGTAGGAACGTTTCACTTGTCACCCAACTGTGAGGGCTAGGAAAACCGTCACACTTGTACGCTCAACGTGGAGCAAAGAAAAACCGTTTCACATGTCGCTACCAACGTGAGACCGAAAACCTAATAACATTTGTGGAAGGAGAAGGGTATATATTTCTGTGCCTGTATTTTGAGCGCTTTTTCATTTATCGATGTGTATCAGCATGGGTAGTGTTGAGGAAGAGATGAAGTTGCGTAGTGGTCACCAGTTGGATAGTGAAGATACGAGCAGTATGGCTAGTCTTGGAAATGAAAGCAGTACAGGGATGTCGGAGGTAAATCCCGATACTGAGGGGGGTAATCAAAACAGTCAAGTAGGGTTAGAGAGTTTGCTTCTTCAGTTTATGCATCAAAATAAAATTAGCACAGATGCTTTAAATGCTAAACTTGAACAGAATAATGCTAAACTTGAACAAAACAGTAGGGAAAATAGAGAGAGTACTGAAACTTTAAATGCTAAACTCGAACAAAATAATGCTAAACTTGAACTAAACAGTAGGGAAATTAGTGATAAATTTGAGCTGATTAGAAGTGAGATCAGAGGGGTGATGGAAGAGAAGGCTAAAGAGATTATTGCAGATGTAGACATAAAATTAGGAAAAGTACAGGAGGAGTTAGAAATTAGAATCAGTACACAGGCTGAAAATTTAAAAGAACTAGTGCAACTTGAAACACAGCAGGCCAAAAAGCAATTGGGGGAGAAATTGATAAGATTCAGGTAGCAACTAAAGAGGTTAAAGAACAGCTGGGGGGATGAATTGATAAAGTACATGCAGAAATAATCACTGAAGTTAACGCTTTAAGGGAGAGGAATAAGGAAAGCATTAATGAGATTAATGAGAAACAAGCTAAGTTAAGTGGTAAAGTTGAGGCATCGGAAGGGAACATTAGGTTAACTGTAACTAATATTGAAAGAAAAGCTGAGGAGATAATTGCTGAATTAGAACAGAAGTTGAAAGCTAGAATTAGGCAGGAAAATAGTCAGAGTAGGCCAGTTTATGTGAATAGCACACACAGGGAAATAGAACTAGGCAAATTCAGTAATCGGCAGGGTTGTCCAATGGAGTTCATGAATACAATAGAAAATAAGTTCGGAGAGAGGTTGGAAGATGGTAGTATTGAGTGGTGCCAGGTAGTTGAGATTTTAGAGCAAGCATTTGTAGGGGAGACAAAAAACTGGTTTGCTGTCTACAGAGACAATTTCGAGAATATTTCAGATTTTAAAGATAAATTTTGTGAGAAATTTTGGAATGAGGTAATTCAGTCTCAGCATCGTGAGGGAATTGTGTGTGGGAAATATAACCCGAGAGGAAATTACACTATAACCGAGTACTTTTTAGGACAGGTATTGACGTGTAAATATCTGGATGGTTTGAAGGAGGAAAGTGATGTAGTCAGGCTATTACTAAGACATTTTCCATATAGAATCAAAGAAGCTGCCTGTATCCAAAATATTAAATCTATTTCACAAGTGGAGAATTTATTAAGTACATTCGATGCTCTGGGAAGAGGTGGTTACGAGGAGAATTTCGTTAGGAACCAGGGTAGCCATAATAACAGGCCTAATGAGAATAGGAATCAGGAAGTTCAAGGGAACAGTGGCGAAGGGGCCAGCGTCCATAATAGGGGGAACCAAAATAATAATAATAATAATCAGCAAAACCAGTACAGAGGAAATGGGTATGGTACGAACTACCAAGGTAGGAATAATGATTTCAGGGGAAATCAAGGCCGAAATAATGATTATAGGGATAACCAAGAGAGATATAATAACAATAATAATTATAACCAGAACAGGGGTCATGGAGGGAATCAGCCCAATGGTAATAACGGACAGAGAGATACCGTTAACACAACCCAGAACAACCAGACCAGTGCAGTAGTGAGTAGTACTACACCAAGCGGTAGCAATGCTTTAAACACGAACCAGGCTGCGATGTAAGGTCAGAATCTCAGTCTGTAACATGCCCTGTCCATACACTTATACAGGAACCCTATGACCTAAATGTAAGAAATGAATTATTACGTGAACTAAATGATGAAGGTATTATTCAGGAGGTGGTTTGTAAGAGCCCCATAGTTAAATTTAACGTGTCCGAGGCGTACACAGATGTTTTAATTGATAGTGGTTGTATGAAGAGTTGCATAAGTAGTGCATTTTATGATAAAATGAAAGGAACTGGAGTAAATTTTGAGGAAATGCCAATTAAAAGCACTTTTGTTATCACAGCTGTTGGGAAAAGGTCTAAAGTAATTTCTAAGCAAGTTTTAGTAGACATTAAAATTAATAATCATGTAGAAAAGCAGATTTGTCTTGTAATTCCAAATTTAGTATTCAGTGTTATCTTGGGTTCAGAGTGGCTAAGTAGAGTGTCTGGTAACTTATGTTATGATGTAGGGAGTTTGAAATTTAAATGGGGTGATTCTGAAGTAGAAGTAGCGTTCAATGACCATATTCAGAGAAGTAGTGTTGTAGGTGTGATTTGTACTTTAAATGAGATATCGCCAGCCGTAGAGCGGGGTTCTCCATGTTTTGTGGGCAGTGTGATTACGAACGGTAGTCTAGAGGACTCGTTACGTGATGCTGCATTTCAGGGAAATATAGAGGTGGAACAATGTGTTCGGCTCTATGATGTGTTATTGTGTAATAGGAGAGTTTTTGAGGATCGCATTGGTATGGCCAATTGCTATACACATTCATTGAACGTTATTGATAGGTCAGCATTCACAGGACATAGATATCCTGTACCTTTCGCTTATCAGAGTGCAGATGAGGCACAAATTAACCAGATGCTTGAAGATGGGATTATTGAGCACTCTAACAGTCCATATGTTAATTCTTTGATCACGGTACCCAAGGCTGACGGCACAGTTCGTATTTGTTCAGACGCTCGTTTGGTTAACAGTAGAATTAGTTCAGATAGGCTGAAATCTATGTCAATAGAGGAATTAATGCAAACATTTGAGGGGAAGAAGTATTTCACTTGTGTAGATTTGAGTTCCAGTTTTTGGCAAGTGCCACTTATGTACGAAGATAGACCATTTACAGCTTTTAGTCATAAATATAACCTTTATCAATTTTGTAGAACCCCTTATGGGTTAAAGAGTAGTTCAGCAGCTTTAATTAGGGCTTTAAACATCGCATTTGGGGATGACATAGGAGAGTTTGTAACCATTTACATTGATGATATGGTAATTATTTAACGCCGTTTTGAGGAGCATCTACGTCATTTAGATATAGTTTTTCAGAATTTAGATCAGGCAGGGTTCACTTTGAAGCTGTCTAAGTCGTCATTCTGTCAGTCAGAAGTGACATTTTTAAGTCATAGAGTGTCGAGTAGAGGTGTAACACCAGAAGAAAGTAGGGTTCATAAGATACTTAACGCAGAGGTGCCACGAATGTTAAACAGTTAAAAACATACCTGGGAATTTGCAACTTTTTCAGGAGGTTCGTTCTTAAATACTCAGGGTTGGTAGAACCATTCAGGGAATTGCTTAAAATTGGGACTCGGTGGAGATGGGAGTCCAAGCATGATCAGGCTTTTAGAGCGCTGAAGGAAGGTTTTGAGAAAGCTGTAGGGATGAAATATCCTTTGAAAGATAAGGAATATGTGGTTATGACTGATGCTTCACATATAGGCATTGCTAGAGTATTATGTCAGAAAGATGATGAGGGTAATCTGTGCATTGTGTCTTTAGCCTCGCGAAGACTGACAGCAGCAGAGAAAAGATACACGATTACGGAGTTAGAGCTTTTAGGTATTGTTTTCTGTTTGGGGAAATTTAGAATGTATTTAGTAGGGGGGAAATTTGAGATCCATACAGATCACCATGCATTACTGTATATGAGGACTTGTAAACTCAGATCTAACAGAGTTAGTAGGTGGATTCTTGCTCTGCAGGAATACGAATTCGCAGTAAAATATATTAAAGGTAAAGATAACATTCTTGCAGACATGCTATCAAGGGACACTAATTTATGTAGGGATTATCCTGTGGTTAAAGCAGAGGACGGTATTTTATTATGTGCTTGTGTGGACAGTAGCAACAGGGCATCGTTACAGACACTGAGAAATATGCTAGCGGAGCAACGTGATGACGTTAAGTTAAGGGAGCCACTGGCTAGGTTGGAAATAAGTGAAGAAGAGTATGTGAAAGTAGGACGGTTCACGTACAAGATGCAGGATGGGCTTCTTGCACGGAAATGTAGGAATAATCGGTGGGCAATATGTGTTCCTGCCACTTTGCGGGAGGAGCTAATTTGGTTCATTCATAGGGAATTAGGACACTTAGGTGCTGCCAAGGTCTTCTATGAAATTGGTCGTGACTTCACTTGGAGTAAAATGGGAAGGGATGTTAGGAGGATTTTAGCTAAGTGTGACACCTGTCAAAGGAGCAAATATCCAGTTAAATATTTAGTGGGGGAGAGATCTGCAGTTCTCACCAGTAGTCCTGGCGAACTACTATGTGTGGATTTATTTGGCCCGATCGTTAAAGGACAGTACGGCTACGAGTACATTTTTATACTTATTGACGCTTTTAGTAAGTATGTCAAGCTATATCCGCTAAGGAAAGCCACGGGAATAGCGTGTAGCCGTCTGATCATTAATAAGTATGTACCTCAGTATGGCCTTCCACTCAGGATACTATCTGACAGTGGACCACAGTTTACTGCAAGGAAATGGAGAACCAGTATGCAGGAAGCTGGTATTTCACACGTTCATTCCTCTGTAAGGTACCCTCAGGGTAATTCTGCAGAGCGTCCATTAAGGGAAGTGGCTCGTCTTTTTCGGACTCTAGTGCATGACAAGCATACGGCCAGGGTTGGACATCTTCCCTAAGTCGAGACTTGGCTGAATTCTGTCCAGCATGAGAGCACGAAATTGACGCCATACGAAGTTCACTTCGTAAAAAGACCACAAAATGAACTGGCGAGGGTGTTGGGTTTAAATGAGGGAAAGCAACCAGGGATGGATTGCATTGTCCAGTTGGCGAAACAGAATTTATCGAAGTCAGCACAAAAGAGAATTCGCCAACAGAAAGAAACTAAATTTGACCGATTTGAGCCGGGGGACAGAGTCTTACTTAGAGTGCCGAAACAGTCAAATAAGCTAGAGAAAGTCATGTCCAAGTTCTTTTATCTCTACGAGGGCCCATTTATAGTTTCCAAACGTATTGGAAAAACAGCATATGTAAGGGAAACAGATTATACGGGACGTATAATATACATAGTCTACGAAAGTATGTGTCATAAAGTAAGTGTGTTTAGCTGGCGAGCCAGCCTATCAAATGAGTAAGTGTGGTATTTAGTGCGTGGAAGATCTGGTCTTCCAGGCAGGCGTATCAGAAGTCACACAGCGGGGTAGTATGTAAGTAATTGAGAGTTTTTAAGGTACAGGGAAATATGACGGGATTGTCGGATGCTCTTGAGCACTAAAATGTCTCGATACACCAAGGCCAGAATTTGGTAGCGCTTGTGAATTCCCATTTGTCTCCTAGAGATGGATGAGCGCTTGAACATGGTATTTTTGCTTAAGGCGTCCACGAGACAAAAGATGGGCCACCAGAAGGAGAGACAGTCCTTCTTGAAACTCATACATAACAGCACACGTGATTTCTGTTTACGGACTCGCCATGTAAGTGTTGTAGGTGTGTAATTTAAAGTAATTAGTACAAAGGTATTATTTGAGTGAGGAGAACTGGTCTGAGTTGTGAACTAGTATTAAGTAGAATTTGGTCTACGGGAACTTAAGAAGACAGGGCGATTACGGCACAGAAATATTTGGTGTTATATGTAATGCGCACTTACTGTTTTTTTAAGAAGTCAATATTAATTTTGTATAATATACAGAGAGATTAAGTATTATGGTCACGATGCGCTGCCACAATAGTGTGATCGTGTGCTCAGTGAGATCAGTGAGATTAAGTTTCACCAGAACGAAGCGACCTCCAGTGAAATTAGGAAGTTCTGTGGTGATATAAAAATATCAGAACACCTTTGATGCGTGTGATGTGACATCATAGATACACAGTGCTCACACATTATTTATGTATATCTTTCCCAACATAGAGATATTTGAGAGGCGGAAATATCCGTGGAACATTAATCTAAATGAGAAACATTGGACTGGTTGCACAGAGCAATCCAAAATGACAACGGACTCTGACGCAAAGTGCGTAAAGAAAATTATGAGTGTATATATATGTGATTTAGGGTGATTTAATTTATGTAATATGCATTTTGGATGGGGTGTTATTAACGTGTCTGGGATAATCGCATGATAGACCATCGTCACAGTAAATCATCCGATGATCCGAGGCGAATATGTAACGTGTTTTTCGAGGGTATTTTACGCCACTGACATAAGTCAGTAGGAAGCCATTCTATATTTATTTACGTGGCAAGTTGTTCAGCCAAGAGAAGTTTTCATGTAACTTATTATTATTATTAAGGCATTTTTGGAGCGTTTTTTATAAGATTATAAGTATACAGATAGGTTTTCGATGTTATAGAAAACACTATCAAGCGAATTATTACGAACAACATTATCGCGGAAAATTATATGATTACGGAATTTTACGGAGTTTTGTCAGTTAGGGTATTGTGAGAGAGATGATGAGTCACTGGGAATTCGGCTACAGGCTTATTCTTGTCGAGAAGCATGACGCAAGCGGGGTTGCTGCTTCAAGAAAAGGCGAAATGGCCTGGACCGGTAATCGACATCATCGTCGCGCCGAGTGTAATGACCCTGAGGTGGGGAGTATCGCGTGGTGGCTCAGCCAATCAGAGGAGAGCGGGCGAGGAGAAGACGGCACCAGAGAGGGGAGGCGGGGAGTGCATATATGGTTTGCGCGCCGAGGAGGCAGGGCGATTATCTTTGTAAAACTTGACCGTTGTGGTTGCTCGAGTGGTAGGTTCCGGTGTGACCGGACCATAATATAACATTTCTACAAATATTTCTACAACTAACGAAGAAGATGACGTCGTCCAGGAGGCTGTGGGAAGCTCTCTTCAACATCCAGTACGAGGGAAATGCTACGGCAATTTCCAATGGTAAGCGCGAATGACTCAGAACTACATAATCTCTCGTCTCTTTGTTACATATTGAGTATTTCAGTAACTTCATAGCTTGGGAATTATAGTAAAATCAGTAATTCAGCCGACTCCGTTTTCACGTAATTCTCTAGCGGTAATATTCAAATCGCAAGGCTCCAATTTAAATTTAAAATATATTATTATTATTAATTTTGCCATACTTTTTTTATAATAAATTCATTTCTTTTAACCATGCAATCTTTGCTTTCAGTAGGTAGCATTAGATATAGACCAAATTCCTTCTCCTGACACAATTGTTAGTTGGGTTAATGATCAAATCATACCACGATCTGAGTGTAAAGATTCTTGAAGGTGTTCTACCAGAGCTAGGTGTTGTTAAATATAAATTTAGATTTCAACATAGCGTTGAGGTCTTGGCGCCCATTAATACCACATATCTTAGTCAGAGTAACTATTTCAAAGTGCAAGGTAGGGCTAGTAGGAACGTTTCACTTGTCACCCAACTGTGAGGGCTAGGAAAACCGTCACACTTGTACGCTCAACGTGGAGCAAAGAAAAACCGTTTCACATGTCGCTACCAACGTGAGACCGAAAACCTAATAACATTTGTGGAAGGAGAAGGGTATATATTTCTGTGCCTGTATTTTGAGCGCTTTTTCATTTATCGATGTGTATCAGCATGGGTAGTGTTGAGGAAGAGATGAAGTTGCGTAGTTGTCACCAGTTGGATAGTGAAGATACGAGCAGTATGGCTAGTCTTGGAAATGAAAGCAGTACAGGGATGTCGGAGGTAAATCCCGATACTGAGGGGGGTAATCAAAACAGTCAAGTAGGGTTAGAGAGTTTGCTTCTTCAGTTTATGCATCAAAATAAAATTAGCACAGATGCTTTAAATGCTAAACTTGAACAGAATAATGCTAAACTTGAACAAAACAGTAGGGAAAATAGAGAGAGTACTGAAACTTTAAATGCTAAACTCGAACAAAATAATGCTAAACTTGAACTAAACAGTAGGGAAATTAGTGATAAATTTGAGCTGATTAGAAGTGAGATCAGAGGGGTGATGGAAGAGAAGGCTAAAGAGATTATTGCAGATGTAGACATAAAATTAGGAAAAGTACAGGAGGAGTTAGAAATTAGAATCAGTACACAGGCTGAAAATTTAAAAGAACTAGTGCAACTTGAAACACAGCAGGCCAAAAAGCAATTGGGGGAGAAATTGATAAGATTCAGGTAGCAACTAAAGAGGTTAAAGAACAGCTGGGGGGATGAATTGATAAAGTACATGCAGAAATAATCACTGAAGTTAACGCTTTAAGGGAGAGGAATAAGGAAAGCATTAATGAGATTAATGAGAAACAAGCTAAGTTAAGTGGTAAAGTTGAGGCATCGGAAGGGAACATTAGGTTAACTGTAACTAATATTGAAAGAAAAGCTGAGGAGATAATTGCTGAATTAGAACGAAGTTGAAAGCTAGAATTAGGCAGGAAAATAGTCAGAGTAGGCCAGTTTATGTGAATAGCACACACAGGGAAATAGAACTAGGCAAATTCAGTAATCGGCAGGGTTGTCCAATGGAGTTCATGAATACAATAGAAAATAAGTTCGGAGAGAGGTTGGAAGATGGTAGTATTGAGTGGTGCCAGGTAGTTGAGATTTTAGAGCAAGCATTTGTAGGGGAGACAAAAAACTGGTTTGCTGTCTACAGAGACAATTTCGAGAATATTTCAGATTTTAAAGATAAATTTTGTGAGAAATTTTGGAATGAGGTAATTCAGTCTCAGCATCGTGAGGGAATTGTGTGTGGGAAATATAACCCGAGAGGAAATTACACTATAACCGAGTACTTTTTAGGACAGGTATTGACGTGTAAATATCTGGATGGTTTGAAGGAGGAAAGTGATGTAGTCAGGCTATTACTAAGACATTTTCCATATAGAATCAAAGAAGCTGCCTGTATCCAAAATATTAAATCTATTTCACAAGTGGAGAATTTATTAAGTACATTCGATGCTCTGGGAAGAGGTGGTTACGAGGAGAATTTCGTTAGGAACCAGGGTAGCCATAATAACAGGCCTAATGAGAATAGGAATCAGGAAGTTCAAGGGAACAGTGGCGAAGGGGCCAGCGTCCATAATAGGGGGAACCAAAATAATAATAATAATAATCAGCAAAACCAGTACAGAGGAAATGGGTATGGTACGAACTACCAAGGTAGGAATAATGATTTCAGGGGAAATCAAGGCCGAAATAATGATTATAGGGATAACCAAGAGAGATATAATAACAATAATAATTATAACCAGAACAGGGGTCATGGAGGGAATCAGCCCAATGGTAATAACGGACAGAGAGATACCGTTAACACAACCCAGAACAACCAGACCAGTGCAGTAGTGAGTAGTACTACACCAAGCGGTAGCAATGCTTTAAACACGAACCAGGCTGCGATGTAAGGTCAGAATCTCAGTCTGTAACATGCCCTGTCCATACACTTATACAGGAACCCTATGACCTAAATGTAAGAAATGAATTATTACGTGAACTAAATGATGAAGGTATTATTCAGGAGGTGGTTTGTAAGAGCCCCATAGTTAAATTTAACGTGTCCGAGGCGTACACAGATGTTTTAATTGATAGTGGTTGTATGAAGAGTTGCATAAGTAGTGCATTTTATGATAAAATGAAAGGAACTGGAGTAAATTTTGAGGAAATGCCAATTAAAAGCACTTTTGTTATCACAGCTGTTGGGAAAAGGTCTAAAGTAATTTCTAAGCAAGTTTTAGTAGACATTAAAATTAATAATCATGTAGAAAAGCAGATTTGTCTTGTAATTCCAAATTTAGTATTCAGTGTTATCTTGGGTTCAGAGTGGCTAAGTAGAGTGTCTGGTAACTTATGTTATGATGTAGGGAGTTTGAAATTTAAATGGGGTGATTCTGAAGTAGAAGTAGCGTTCAATGACCATATTCAGAGAAGTAGTGTTGTAGGTGTGATTTGTACTTTAAATGAGATATCGCCAGCCGTAGAGCGGGGTTCTCCATGTTTTGTGGGCAGTGTGATTACGAACGGTAGTCTAGAGGACTCGTTACGTGATGCTGCATTTCAGGGAAATATAGAGGTGGAACAATGTGTTCGGCTCTATGATGTGTTATTGTGTAATAGGAGAGTTTTTGAGGATCGCATTGGTATGGCCAATTGCTATACACATTCATTGAACGTTATTGATAGGTCAGCATTCACAGGACATAGATATCCTGTACCTTTCGCTTATCAGAGTGCAGATGAGGCACAAATTAACCAGATGCTTGAAGATGGGATTATTGAGCACTCTAACAGTCCATATGTTAATTCTTTGATCACGGTACCCAAGGCTGACGGCACAGTTCGTATTTGTTCAGACGCTCGTTTGGTTAACAGTAGAATTAGTTCAGATAGGCTGAAATCTATGTCAATAGAGGAATTAATGCAAACATTTGAGGGGAAGAAGTATTTCACTTGTGTAGATTTGAGTTCCAGTTTTTGGCAAGTGCCACTTATGTACGAAGATAGACCATTTACAGCTTTTAGTCATAAATATAACCTTTATCAATTTTGTAGAACCCCTTATGGGTTAAAGAGTAGTTCAGCAGCTTTAATTAGGGCTTTAAACATCGCATTTGGGGATGACATAGGAGAGTTTGTAACCATTTACATTGATGATATGGTAATTATTTAACGCCGTTTTGAGGAGCATCTACGTCATTTAGATATAGTTTTTCAGAATTTAGATCAGGCAGGGTTCACTTTGAAGCTGTCTAAGTCGTCATTCTGTCAGTCAGAAGTGACATTTTTAAGTCATAGAGTGTCGAGTAGAGGTGTAACACCAGAAGAAAGTAGGGTTCATAAGATACTTAACGCAGAGGTGCCACGAATGTTAAACAGTTAAAAACATACCTGGGAATTTGCAACTTTTTCAGGAGGTTCGTTCTTAAATACTCAGGGTTGGTAGAACCATTCAGGGAATTGCTTAAAATTGGGACTCGGTGGAGATGGGAGTCCAAGCATGATCAGGCTTTTAGAGCGCTGAATGAAGGTTTTGAGAAAGCTGTAGTGATGAAATATCCTTTGAAAGATAAGGAATATGTGGTTATGACTGATGCTTCACATATAGGCATTGCTAGAGTATTATGTCAGAAAGATGATGAGGGTAATCTGTGCATTGTGTCTTTAGCCTCGCGAGGACTGACAGCAGCAGAGAAAAGATACACGATTACGGAGTTAGAGCTTTTAGGTATTGTTTTCTGTTTGGGGAAATTTAGAATGTATTTAGTAGGGGGGAAATTTGAGATCCATACAGATCACCATGCATTACTGTATATGAGGACTTGTAAACTCAGATCTAACAGAGTTAGTAGGTGGATTCTTGCTCTGCAGGAATACGAATTCGCAGTAAAATATATTAAAGGTAAAGATAACATTCTTGCAGACATGCTATCAAGGGACACTAATTTATGTAGGGATTATCCTGTGGTTAAAGCAGAGGACGGTATTTTATTATGTGCTTGTGTGGACAGTAGCAACAGGGCATCGTTACAGACACTGAGAAATATGCTAGCGGAGCAACGTGATGACGTTAAGTTAAGGGAGCCACTGGCTAGGTTGGAAATAAGTGAAGAAGAGTATGTGAAAGTAGGACGGTTCACGTACAAGATGCAGGATGGGCTTCTTGCACGGAAATGTAGGAATAATCGGTGGGCAATATGTGTTCCTGCCACTTTGCGGGAGGAGCTAATTTGGTTCATTCATAGGGAATTAGGACACTTAGGTGCTGCCAAGGTCTTCTATGAAATTGGTCGTGACTTCACTTGGAGTAAAATGGGAAGGGATGTTAGGAGGATTTTAGCTAAGTGTGACACCTGTCAAAGGAGCAAATATCCAGTTAAATATTTAGTGGGGGAGAGATCTGCAGTTCTCACCAGTAGTCCTGGCGAACTACTATGTGTGGATTTATTTGGCCCGATCGTTAAAGGACAGTACGGCTACGAGTACATTTTTATACTTATTGACGCTTTTAGTAAGTATGTCAAGCTATATCCGCTAAGGAAAGCCACGGGACTAGCGTGTAGCCGTCTGATCATTAATAAGTATGTACCTCAGTATGGCCTTCCACTCAGGATACTATCTGACAGTGGACCACAGTTTACTGCAAGGAAATGGAGAACCAGTATGCAGGAAGCTGGTATTTCACACGTTCATTCCTCTGTAAGGTACCCTCAGGGTAATTCTGCAGAGCGTCCATTAAGGGAAGTGGCTCGTCTTTTTCGGACTCTAGTGCATGACAAGCATACGGCCAGGGTTGGACATCTTCCCTAAGTCGAGACTTGGCTGAATTCTGTCCAGCATGAGAGCACGAAATTGACGCCATACGAAGTTCACTTCGTAAAAAGACCACAAAATGAACTGGCGAGGGTGTTGGGTTTAAATGAGGGAAAGCAACCAGGGATGGATTGCATTGTCCAGTTGGCGAAACAGAATTTATCGAAGTCAGCACAAAAGAGAATTCGCCAACAGAAAGAAACTAAATTTGACCGATTTGAGCCGGGGGACAGAGTCTTACTTAGAGTGCCGAAACAGTCAAATAAGCTAGAGAAAGTCATGTCCAAGTTCTTTTATCTCTACGAGGGCCCATTTATAGTTTCCAAACGTATTGGCAAAACAGCATATGTAAGGGAAACAGATTATACGGGACGTATAATATACATAGTCTACGAAAGTATGTGTCATAAAGTAAGTGTGTTTAGCTGGCGAGCCAGCCTATCAAATGAGTAAGTGTGGTATTTAGTGCGTGGAAGATCTGGTCTTCCAGGCAGGCGTATCAGAAGTCACACAGCGGGGTAGTATGTAAGTAATTGAGAGTTTTTAAGGTACAGGGAAATATGACGGGATTGTCGGATGCTCTTGAGCACTAAAATGTCTCGATACACCAAGGCCAGAATTTGGTAGCGCTTGTGAATTCCCATTTGTCTCCTAGAGATGGATGAGCGCTTAAACATGGTATTTTTGCTTAAGGCGTCCACGAGACAAAAGATGGGCCACCAGAAGGAGAGACAGTCCTTCTTGAAACTCATACATAACAGCACACGTGATTTCTGTTTACGGACTCACCATGTAAGTGTTGTAGGTGTGTAATTTAAAGTAATTAGTACAAAGGTATTATTTGAGTGAGGAGAACTGGTCTGAGTTGTGAACTAGTATTAAGTAGAATTTGGTCTACGGGAACTTAAGAAGACAGGGCGATTACGGCACAGAAATATTTGGTGTTATATGTAATGCGCACTTACTGTTTTTTTAAGAAGTCAATATTAATTTTGTATAATATACAGAGAGATTAAGTATTATGGTCACGATGCGCTGCCACAATAGTGTGATCGTGTGCTCAGTGAGATCAGTGAGATTAAGTTTCACCAGAACGAAGCGACCTCCAGTGAAATTAGGAAGTTCTGTGGTGATATAAAAATATCAGAACACCTTTGATGCGTGTGATGTGACATCATAGATACACAGTGCTCACACATTATTTATGTATATCTTTCCCAACATAGAGATATTTGAGAGGCGGAAATATCCGTGGAACATTAATCTAAATGAGAAACATTGGACTGGTTGCACAGGGCAATCCAAAATGACAACGGACTCTGACGCAAAGTGCGTAAAGAAAATTATGAGTGTATATATATGTGATTTAGGGTGATTTAATTTATGTAATATGCATTTTGGATGGGGTTTTATTAACGTGTCTGGGATAATCGCATGATA
This sequence comes from Meconema thalassinum, assembly GCA_946902985.2. Classification (NCBI taxonomy): domain Eukaryota; kingdom Metazoa; phylum Arthropoda; class Insecta; order Orthoptera; family Tettigoniidae; genus Meconema; species Meconema thalassinum. The sequence continues at coordinate 244,617,677 of OX336395.1, forward strand.
GACCATCGTCACAGTAAATCATCCGATGATCCGAGGCGAATATGTAACGTGTTTTTCGAGGGTATTTTACGCCACTGACATAAGTCAGTAGGAAGCCATTCTATATTTATTTACGCGGCAAATTGTTCAGCCAAGAGAAGTTTTCTTGTAACTTATTATTATTATTTAGGCATTTTTGGAGCGTTTTTTATAAGATTATAAGTATACAGATAGGTTTTCGATGTTATAGAAAACACTATCAAGCGAATTATTACGAACAACATTATCGCGGAAAATTATATGATTACGGAATTTTACGGAGTTTTGTCAGTTAGGGTATTGTGAGAGAGATGATGAGTCACTGGGAATTCGGCTACAGGCTTATTCTTGTCGAGAAGCATGACGCAAGCGGGGTTGCTGCTTCAAGAAAAGGCGAAATGGCCTGGACCGGTAATCGACATCATCGTCGCGCCGAGTGTAATGACCCTGAGGTGGGGAGTATCGCGTGGTGGCTCAGCCAATCAGAGGAGAGCGGGCGAGGAGAAGACGGCACCAGAGAGGGGAGGCGGGGAGTGCATATATGGTTTGCGCGCCGAGGAGGCAGGGCGATTATCTTTGTAAAACTTGACCGTTGTGGTTGCTCGAGTGGTAGGTTCCGGTGTGACCGGACCATAATATAACATTTCTACAAATATTTCTACAACTAACGAAGAAGATGACGTCGTCCAGGAGGCTGTGGGAAGCTCTCTTCAACATCCAGTACGAGGGAAATGCTACGGCAATTTCCAATGGTAAGCACGAATGACTCAGAACTACATAATCTCTCGTCTCTTTGTTACATATTGAGTATTTCAGTAACTTCATAGCTTGGGAATTATAGTAAAATCAGTAATTCAGCCGACTCCGTTTTCACGTAATTCTCTAGCGGTAATATTCAAATCGCAACGCTCCAATTTAAATTTAAAATATATTATTATTATTATTATTAATTTTTCCAAACTTGTTTTATATAATAAATTCATTTCTTTTAACCATGCAATCTTTGCTTTCAGTAGGTAGCATTAGATATAGACCAAATTCCTTCTCCTGATACAATTGTTAGTTGGGTTAATGATCGAATCATACCACGATCTGAGTGTAAAGATTCTTGAAGGTGTTCTACCAGAGCTAGGCGTTGTTAAATATAAATTTAGATTTCAACATAGCGTTGAGGTCTTGGCGCCCATTAACACAACATATCTTAGTCAGAGTAAATATTTCAAAGTGCAAGGCAGGGCTAGTAGAAACGTTTCAATTGTCACCCAACAGTGAGGGCTAGGAAAACCGTCACACTTGTACGCTCAACGTGGAGCAAAGTAAATACGTTACAACCGGTGCGAGTGTATCTTCGTCTACCACCAGACTGCATATGTTTTGATATTCAAAATGACATCTTATGATGTAAGTTAGTTATTTTAGTTTTAAGGGGCGGAACTACGAGGTTATCTGCTCCTGACTGTATTCGAATTCTAGGATATCATGCACTTATAACATTGTATTTGGGATATTGTAAACTTGATCATATCTCAATAGCCATGCTCCCCATTACCACAAACTTCCTCATTCGAAATTCTTTCTTTTGCAACACCTTTCTTACGTATTTCAGAATAAGTTGAATGTCGTCTACTCACCCACCGTTTGCTGTGATGTTTATACTCTTGCGTGATTATGATACTCTCGCCGTAGTAAATCGCGGAGATATCTGTTTTTATAGTCGTCCTTAGTGGTAGTGGTGGTATATTCTTTGGAATATACGTCTTGTTAGAGTTAGCTGTCACTGCTCTTTGCTTTCCTTTCTTTTCATTCACGTTCCTTTTTTTCTTCTCGTAGACACCCACAGGGCCTTCCATGTATTTCTGTTTCTCTGTACATATTCTTATTCCTTTGAAAGTTTGTTTCAGATGTGCAATGTCCTTGTAAGGTTTTGCTACAGCTCTCCGTGCGGTAACATGTTGAAGCATTGGACCCAGTAGTTCCTAGAATTGATTCATTCCATGCACGCAGATGGCATCGTCGTCAAACTCAACAATCTCCATGAAGACTTTACCTTCTTTCATTTAATGCTTATCTTGTAAAAGTTGTTGTTTTTGTTGTATGTTGCCTACTCTGTATCTGTTCCTTTGTTTCTCTCTCCCTTCCCCTCGCCGCTCTGGCTATCCGAGTGTTTGAATCCCTCGGTCAATTCTCTTCTGGTGCTTCGCTGTGAAAGTTCAGTCCTCTTCTCAGGAGGCACTAACCTTTTTTACCCATGTGGTAATTTGAAATCTACGCCATGTTTTAACGGAATTTTATCGGCTGGCCGTCATCTACAGTGAACATCAAATAACTACAATGAAAAGATAAGTAATCTACTACTTGATTTTATCCTCACATTTTATGGGGCTTTTAGAAATCTAATTCCAAATGTTTTAACGAACACTTTTTCCTGAACATGAGATTTCATACTTATGCAATCTAATAACGGCCCTTCGTGGGACATTGCCTTGCTTCGCTAAGCTTCTTCAAGCTCTCCATTAAATGGTGAAGAATGCTGTCAAGTATTTCTGTGTAAAATAAAGGGGGCACCTTCTCTCCATCGAGGCAATTCGGCTAAACTCAAGCCGTCTGAAAACATAACTTTGCTTCCTTCGTGGGATTTTCTACTTGCCCTATTCAACTATAACTACAACTCAAGAAACTTCCATTCGCAATAGACTCTTAACAGTGGAAAACTATACTCTACGTCAAATACCTGCTAAATTTTAACTCAGTACAAATCACATCAACTGAAATAGTGACAATCAACAAAAGCCCAACAAAACTTTAAGTGCTATAAAACAGTGTCCGTTTGACGATCTACCGCGACGCGTATCGTGATGGAAACAAAAAAAAATGGCCAGACTTTAAACCCCATATTTCCTCCTTCACCATTTCCCTTTACTAACAATAACATAATTAATCTATGGATATTTTTGATTAATCGAGACTTCGCTAATGACACCTCTCAAATTTGCGTGTATTACATCTCGTAATTACTGTACTAATACTCTATCTGGTTATAAATCCACATTTTACTCAGCACTTTCATTTTCCTGCCGTGATCAGGAATTTTGAATTTGTAATTTTCCAATTCTTAAAACGTTTGTATCTTTTCTTATGGAATCGAGGTTTCACTGTGGTGACCTCTCCCTATTTTACTTAACCCATACGTATTTCTGCTTCAATAATCAAAGGAGTTAGAAATCCACCTTTTTATCACATTTTAGTTTCTCCTGCTGTTCCCAGGAATTTAAATTTATTGTTTAAAGCTCCTTTGGCTTTACTACAAACGCATTCTAATAAATAAGTGTACTCTACTTAATCCATCTAACAAAATACGTATACATTTTGTAAAGTTTCTTGTTAATCTTGTTACGCTTTATACTGGCCACTCGAGTCAAAAAGTTCCTTTACTACAAAAGCATTCAAATAAATAATTTTACTCTACTTAAATTCTCTAACAAAATATCTATACATTTTGTAAAGTTTCTTGCTAATCTTATTACGCTTTGTACTGACCTGTCTGTCTGTTAGGTAGTCAGCCCGAAGGCTGGTTTGATCCTCAAAAAGCACCGCCGTTATGTTATGTGGGTAGATCCCCACAAAAACCCAAGGCAGCGCTATATTGAGGCATACTAAGCAAGATGAGGAATGAGGTAGTTTGCCATTGCATTCCTCACTGAGTTAGAACAGCAGTACTAACCCTATGAGTAGAACCTAACTAGCATCAACAGTCACTGACTGTGCCCTGAATGTCATTACTAAGCACCACCCATACCTACGTAGCTTCCATATTATAACAGCCATGAGTGAGACTGAGACATCGGTGAAAAGCCACATTTTACTCTAGTCTGTGCCATCAGACAAATGCAAAAGTACTGCATTCATCAAGAGATGGCAAACAGACCACTCGAGTCATAAAGTTCCTTCTTTAAACACAGAAATAGGTCTGAGACCTGAATTCTTGTTCGTTAAATGCTTTACTCAATTGAATATTTTTATTATTGTTTTCTCTACTTCTATTGCTCGAAGAACTGTTAGGAATTGCCTTCCGTTCCCCAATTTTTCTCGAATTACCCTCTGTATTCAAAGAAATAATCACGAGTACTGAATGAGAAGTTTAATACAATGTCAATCATTTGTTTCGTTTATGGCAAAACTTCTGCTAACATTGCTCATAAAGATTACTTTAGCTATTTCTTGTGAATCATTAAAGGCAAGTATAGCTCGCTCGGCCAGCTTCCTACTTGAAGCGATTCCTGCATTGTCCTATGATTTACTACTTTGAATTGTTGTTTTGTCTGAGTTAAGTATGGGTTTCTTAGCCCTGCTAAACTTCTAGTCAGCACTCTGTGGGATAAAAGTTTAGCCTACTTTAAACGCAGCAATTGTTTCTTTCTAGTAATTTCTACTAATTACAATATTATTACTAAAAGCTTTGAAGCGTTCTATCTCTGTCCACGCTGGGGACATTAGTTCTCTCGCTTAGGGATCCATCCTTTGTGGGTAATAACATTATTCCTGTCAATTTCAATACCCTTAGCATATTAGAATGCTCCCTAAAACAATTCCTTTTAGAAAGGAAAGGAAATAAATCAACTTTACCTTATTTGTATTTCCTTGCCAGTGAACTGTGTACCTACATAATACCCTATTTTCCGTTCGAGAGGGACGGTACATTTTGCCGGCAATCTCGGCTAGCGTTGCTCACACCATTATACTTGCTTATAAGTACTTGGGTATACACACTCTTGGTTGCTCTATGCGTGAGCAAGACTGTGTTCTCTTTATCTGTTTCATTCTTCAAGTTTTTGTTAGTTTTTTTGACACTTAATCGATCTTTGAAAAATGCCCTATTAATAACTCAAACTTTCGAGGCTAGTATTTGCTTTCTCGCCTTGCACACAAAAGCCTTAATCAAAACCAAACTTTTTTTTTCATTATCATAACTGTATTATTCCTTTCTTGGCTTGGATTCGTTACTTTCTGCCAAGAGTTCGTCTCACATCATATTCCCTCCGGTAGTGTTTAATTCCAGGCTTGACCTACCAGGAGGTTATGGTTATTCGTCTCGGGGGTTTCGCCACCAGTGTTATGTGTGGTTCCACGCGTATAACGACTATACGCATTGAGCGATTCTCTTTTCCACTAAAGACATTTTTTCTTGCTGTATTATACTCTCCGGTGGTATAGTTGGATAATACTCTACTAGACTCAGTCATTAAATGATCAGCTGGAAGATGGCATTTAACTCCTTAACAGTCATCTATCATCAAACATTTACAAATCTCACGGCTCGTAACATTTACTTGATTATAATGCAAAAATCGGTAATAATCATATTCGTTTCCACAAATTCCAACAGTGATATTTTCAATATTTTAAATGCAATTATTTATATCTCTAAGCAGCTGGTAACCTAAATAAAAATTATCTCAGGATATTATTATGGGTTCAAACATTTATGATTCATTATTAGGTGAGCACACATATCATTGAATACTATTATATTTTTCAAGCGAACTGTTTATAATCTGATACACTATAGGTTCAGCCGAAAAACTATAGTTAATAATTCAAGGTCATATTCTAATACGCAAGAAAATGTCTGAATGGACTAACCTTTTAAGCAAATACTTCTCTTCAAGTATTATTTGAATTTAGCCTCTTCCCAGTTTGAGTTCATTGAAGTCTCCACATGAACAGACTTAACTGTATAATACACAGGTATAATGAAGAGTTAAATCTCCAGCCCTAGTGAAGCTTAATTGGCTTCACGAGTTTGGCTTCTTGAAAAAATATTTTTCTTTTTTCGTAGTCAGTTTACCTTCTAGGTAGGCTTTTCCCACGGACTCAGTGAGGGATCCCACCTTTACCGCCTCTACGGGCTGTGTCTTGGAGCTTGACATTGGGTGGTGAAATTCAACTGGGGAGCCGGGACTAGGTATGTATGTATGTATGTATTCTTTATTGTCAGACAGATAGATTCCACTAGTGACAATATAATAATTAACAATAAAATTTACAAGTATAAACAAAACAAAAACAGCAAACACGAACAAAAATAGAAATACACTATTATATATAAACAACTACAATCTTACAGACACGCAGTCGAACTTCCCATCTCAAACATTCATACAATCCCTTTGTACAAGAAACATTAAAATAATTAATACAGAAAAATCAAAACTATATACAGTTAATGGAAAAAGGCAAAAACATAAAAGAAAAGATAAGAAGAAAAAGTCCAGAAACTGGGAAAAAGTAATACAAGAGTGACATTCGATGATCTAGATAACAGCAAACAAAAAATACATTACTTCAATCGCTCGTACATTCAATCAAAAATCAATCAACCATTCATTCAACCACATGTTCAATCACTCAATCAACACAATATGCATACACAATTTTACAGCCCACTTGAGATGTTTCTCATAACAGTTGACAGAGAGTCGAAGTGAATATCAGTAGCCCTTTTACTCTCCATCAAGCTGTATGTTGACTGCAACCGGATCAGACATACATTTTTGTGCACATTAATTCTCTATCTGACCCCATTGAACGTGTGCTTCCGTCTGGTTGTTCTCTGAGGGACGTGAATCCCCGAGTCAGCTAGCAACTGATTAGAGTCAATTCCGCCATTTACCAGCTTCCAAAGGAATCTCACGTCACCCACTGTGAGCCGACTGCTAAGTGGAGGAAGACTGTACACTTTGCAATAACTCTCATACTCCGCTCTATGGTATGATCGTCCACCCCTGTAACAGAGCCATTTAACACCATTTGCATTTGCACACGTTCGATGGCGTCAATTTTATTACTGTGAAACGGATTCCAGACCACACTACAGTATTCTAATTTAGGCCAAATGAGTGACTTAAATAATTTGGATAGAGCTATGTCCGAAAAATAATTTTAACAATTTCTTTTTAAAAATCCCAGGATCCGGAAACTTTCACGACATATTTTTGAAATACGTTCATCGATCGAGAAATTATTTGTGATTGTCACCCCTAGATCCTTAATGGTTGACACTCTACCTAGCATTTCATTATTAATACTATAATTGAACCTGGGTAGGAGGTTACGTTTCAATGAAACTGACAAAACTTTATACTTTTCAGTATTCAGTTTCAGTTTCCATGTTTCACACCATTCACTGAGTTGGTCTTCTTGCAACAACTCACAGTCATTTATACTACTGATAGGCTAGGTACAATTTAAGGTGGTCAGCGTACATCAGGCACCTAGAATTATGAATTATACGAGGGATATCATTCACAAAAAGTATAAAGAGCAGAGGGCCCAATACAGAACCCTGAGGGACACCGGAAGTAACGTTAACAGATTTAGACTTATTATTATTAATTATAACTGATTGGGTTCTATTTGAGAGGTAGCTATTGAAGAAACGTTAAAGATTACCAGTAATACCAAAGTTTGAAAGTTTATGAAGCAGTAAGTTGTGATGTACGCTGTCGAAAACCCTAGAGAATTCATTATAGGTAACATCAGCACTACCACGGTTATTCATAAAGGTGGATACATCATGAGTGAAGACTGCTAGGTTGGTAGCAGTGGATCGCCTAGGAAGGAAGCCGTGCTGAAGTTCAGTGATGAATGGTGACACGTGGGCCTACACTTCGTCCTGATGAATTGATTCAAAGACTCGTGCGAAAATAGACATTAGTGTTACTAGTCTGTAATTTACTACCTTCTGCCAGGAGCCTTTCTTTAACACAGGGGTGATATGGACTGGTTTCCAGTAATCCGGAAACACTCCTTCACTGATGGCTTGGTTGAATAGAATGTAAATGGGACGAGATAGCTGGTGGCATAAAGATTTAATTATTTCTATACGAATGGCATCAGGACCGGGAGACTTGCCAGATGATAGATTATGTAATTTATTCTTGATGGATTCTTCGGAAATAGGGAAGTAAGAAATACTGTCGTTACTGGAGGGTGGCATATCAGGTAAGGGTGGCGGTATATAATTACAGGAAGGAATAAGGTTTTGAAATAATCAGAAAACAGCTCACAGGCAGAGTTTGCATCAGTACTGGTACGTCCGTCGTACTCGAGCGAGACCGGTAATCTGGTGTTCCTAGATCTCTGCTTAATGAAGGACCATAGTCTGTTCGGATTAGATTTAACACTGGAGTCTATGTCTTCCAGGTAGGCGTCATACCTTCGGCGCTGAATTTCTTTGAATTCGGTCCTCCTGACCACAAATTCAATTCTATGGCATTCCAAAGAAGAGCGTTTCCATTGACGATGAGCCCTATTTTTCGATTGTAGCGCCCTGCTTACATCTGCATGAAACCAAGTTGGATAATGGTAGGGATTATCCTTCACACGAGAAACTGCTTCTCGAACTGCGGACATCAAGAGTTCATAAAATATCTCACAATTCTCATTAATGTCGTTCCTGATATCAAGGAGGGACCAGGGGCAATAATCCAGCAGAAATTTCAGGTGGTTCATGTCTGCTTTCTTCCAGTTAAAATTTCCCTGCGAGGTGGTTTTTGAAATAAATTAGTGTCGTGAAAATCAATATTCCATATTAGAGCACTATGGTCGGTTGGAATCCACCCCGGTTTTTCTAACTCTACAGACTGAGAGATTTTATGAATATTAGTAAACAGAAGATCGAGGTAGTTTTGTCCACGGGTGAGATGTGGATTCACTTGATCCAGAGAGAATTCCTCAATTATCTCGCAGAAGGTAGAGTTCACTGCACTTTCAGTTATTTTTAAAGGTACGAGAGAAGGCTCTTCCTGCTGACCCCATGAGACGTCCGGCATGTTAAAATCCCCTCACATTATAACTGCATCCTCGTCTTTCAACTGGGCGTGCACCCAGCTGAGGGAGGTATGTAGCTGCTCCAGGCGGTTTAACGAGGCAGGCGGGGGTAGTTAAACACAGCCCACGAACACACTAGACCTTCCTTGGATTTCCAAACAAATAATCTCGCATTCACTTTCTAAGTCAGCTCTTCTCCTGGCACGCAACTGAGACTGCGTAGTAATGACAACACCACCACCACGCCCAGGCCTGTCTCTCCTAAATATGTCATGAGTCCTAGAAAAGGCGTGTTCTGAGTCAAGAAAACTGTCAAAAAGCCAAGACTCATTTAAGGCTATTATTGACATGTTATTAAAATCACTGCTGCTCAAATGTACTTTGTCCAGCTTGTTGGCCACGCTCTGAGTGTTCTGAAAGTATATGGACATAGAACTGTTCGAACACGGACCTGTATTAATTTCTACATCTCCTGACAGTAAAAGAAGCATGAAGACTGTGGTCACCGTTGATGTTGATGTGACCGTACCTCTCCTAGTTAAAGGGCTGGCTCCTTTTAGCAGCATGGCAGGCGACATTCCAGCAGCAGAGAAACAACAAAAATTAAAACTCCGATTGGAGCACTTCCAGTTTACTGAAGCTTCATAATTCGTTTCACCAATCATGGACACCCTCACATCACTACCACTCACAAGAAAAGAACTAGTTACGTGAAAGAATAACATAAGAAAACATCACAAAACAGGAGACCAAAACACGCACTTCACTCACCGACGCCATCTTTGTTTAAACTAAATGTTTGTGTTGGGGTTTGTTGAGAAGGTTTAGTTGCACTTGCGACATGGAGGGAGGTTGTTTTACTGTAGTTCGAAATAAATCACTGATATGCTATTGCATACTGCATTCAATTCGTGAAGAAGGCGTTATTGCATTTGCTGCAGGTTTCTTGTCGGTGGTACTTCTTGTCCATGCAGGAATTATATCTGTTACCTGCGACTTCTGTGGTAGGACATTTACTTAGACTTTTAGTTGCTGTATGTTATTCGTGTTATGATCTTATATGTGCAATATAACCTCACTATCCCCTTGTGCTGGGAGGTATTATTATTTACTGATATTTTCTATTTACCGTTACCTTTGAGAGGTTCTTGTATTCATGCGATGTGCGTGACTTCCTCCCGCACTTTTGTAACATTTTAAAGTTGTACTCGATACGATTAACTTTGCCTCAAACTAAAAACCCGGGGAGCACTAAATTGACACGTGTTCACTAGCGCCTCGCCCAGGCGGCATCACCTGCAAAGCGAGCAGGGGGCCTCATGAGGGATGGGAAGGGATAGGAAGAATGGGTGGGATAGGCAGGTAAGAGGGAAAGAGTGGCCGTGTCCTGACGGTAGGTACTCTACCAGTATTTTGCTGAAGCGATTGGAGAAGAATAGCAGCCTACACGTATAACATTTTACGAGTGAAAATTCCTGTTAACGCTAGGAAAGAATTTCGTAATAAACATATGTTACGAGACGGAGAATACCAGGAGTGTAGGCAACCCGCAATGTTACTCGGAATTGAGCTCTATTCAAGGTCATTCATGCCAGCGCACGCAGGTAAGGAGGAGGTGTGAGGTCATCAGTTGATCGGCTGACAGCAATAGATCGAGAACGCTACAGAATATAATGTAATTAAGAATTATATGTACACGCTGTCATACACCATAAATTACCATAAGTAATCAGGAATGTGATTTCATTGAGACATTGTAGAATGTGACACTGTGTGAATGACGTAATGGAAATGTATGTTGGACATCGAGATATATCGCGAGACCAGGTCAGTGATGGTGTGAGAATTGGCTGAGAGGAGATAGTCAGAGGAGAAGAAGGGTCTTATTCTTTAGAACCGTGGAGAGTGAACATCGTGTTTTGAAGTCGTAACCGAACAAGAGAAGTTAAGAGAACATGGTTAGTGAAAAGGAACATTCTAGCAGTAATGTACTGAGAAGAAGAAGGGTCTTTTGAGCCGTAGAGTGGGAACATCGTGTTTTCCAATACGAGAAGTTTCGAGAACATGGTTAGTGAAAACGAATATTCCAGCAGTAATTTACAGTGGAGATGTACTCCAAACTTAATCTTTTGAAACATACACGAACATTTTGAGAACTTGCTAGAAGTAACAACTATATTTGAAGTTAAAAGGATATCCTTTCTTATGTTAAAGCATTTCAGTGGAAACAGCTCACAAATTTATTTCACGTTGTTATGTGCCCAAATCCAGTTGTCCAGATTTGAAGGCACAGGCCGTGATGCTAAGTCCAGAGCAGAGGTTTTGAATAGCGCGCGCCAAGCCTTCTTAGAAGGAATTCGAAGCTTCATGCAGCCTACAGAATGTTAAGTGACGTAGCAAGTATGTCAGAGTCGAGGCTATATTTGTATAAAATATTTTCCGAATGAATGTAAAGAATGGGACTAACACCAGATTACTGGCACGGAAAAGGGAAGAAGAACGTGCTATATTTCAAGAAAATTGAACGAGCGGAAGCCATGATATGAGATGTTTTAGTTTTGAGCAGATCTCAAGCAGTGACGTCAAGAGTCCGCCTGCAGAGTATAAAACGGCTGCGAGCCATAGCACATTATGTTACGTCGCCACAGCGATCAGTTGCTGATACATCAACGTTACTTCGAGAAGAAATCTACAAGTACAAGGTTGCTATACTCTACAATACGTCTAGAACTAGCACACGGTAGCTAGGACTTAGTGCGATTCATCGACAGTACATGGTTAATGGACTTCGAAAAGTGATTGAATTATTTTCAGTGAATTTAAGATTCTTCTTAAGTTATCACTCAGGTGATGGGCTTATGTGGCAGAACATTGGTAATTATAACTGCTACACGGACATATGATAGACTTTGTCTATATTTTTTTCCACAGTCCACAAATATTTCAACTGGATTATTTTTACGAGTATATCCAATGGCCAAAAAAACAAGCTTTTGTCTTGGTAACTATTTGACCAACCTAGATAAGTCAGTACTTTTCAAACACCATTCTTGCACGGTTCAGTTCATATAGCCGACATAGGGAAACCAGATGTGCCTTGCGCAGTCTGGAGAGTTAGAAACTCTGCCCAGGGTCTTGAACAACAGAACTTGTACCGGTGCTGAATAAGATTGTCAGAGTATTGATAGTACTGAATGCATCACAGTTGGGTCATGATACACCTGGTATTTTGCATGATGGAGCAAATCGATCTTACCCCTGTCAAGATTATTACTTCAGCTGTTGAAGCAGCTAACAGTTTGCATCAAGAATATCAGGCAACGAGTATGGATACCGCTATGTCTGCCTAGACAAATTGCGGGTATACAAAGGAGGCCGATACAAGAATTTAAGTACTTGTCAAATGGGACAAAAGACTGGAATAGTCTGGTTCTGACCAGATTATCTACGACATCAGGATCTACAAGCCTGTAATCTACAATTTGCATTATTTTTAGCAGGAATTCTGATATTTTTCTGCAGTCTTAACAACACATATTTTTCTTCGATATCTTGCTGTTGCAAATATTTTTGCGAGGCATGGGAAGCCTTGTACTAAGCAGTTTTTACACTCAGACATGAGGATTCCATGATTTGAATCAATGGACGAGCATAACGAGCATTTATTTGATTTTGTTATGTTTTTCTAATCGCGGTCAACAGCCGTCGCAACTGTAAATTTAATAATAAATTTTAGTTGAGGAATGGATATTTATCCAAGTTTAGGAAGTCGAGAGTGATATTTCTCGAATATTTTGGCAACGTTAAGTCCATTTGTGGAATTAATAATAATAATAATAATGCTGATTTAATAATAATAATTATTTTCAATTTTTCTGAGATAATTATAATTATGATTTATATTTTCTAATAATCTTCTCATGTAGTATGAATTTATAAATTGGATATTTAAAACAGTTTACTAGATCGTATACTTGGTTTTCCGAAGGCTAGTGATTAACGCACGCCCACATTCAACTAACAGAGAAATGCATTGGAGGCATTTTACACTGCATTATATAGTTAAATCTTTTAGAAAACACGGAAGTATTGATACGGGAAGGAAATAGAATGTATAAAACAGGGTTTTACTAGAGTTTGTATAAATATAAAATCATTATATTGAGCAACGTCTATTGATAGAGCGTTTGACCAGAAATAGGCACGATGTGAAGTTATTAATGTTTAAAGTGATGATAAATTTACAGTAAACTCTTTGAGGAGCTTACTAGCTTATAAATCTTATAGTTTGAGTAACAAGAAAAGGCTTGGTTATTATGTAGAATTTGGGAAGAAATTGGTGTGTGTGAAAATAGTTAAAAGTGCCATTTTGATTGTACAATTAAGTCGCAGAAATGATGTTGTTATTAAAATGGAGCATCAACCATATTGTAGGTTGGATGTCTTTGAAATATGTTGGGGTTTAAATAATGTTGTAAGCCACACTTTCGTCGACTTTATAACCAAAGGTTATTTTATGGAACCATCATAGTTAATTCAAAGTTTATCCACGTGTTCTATAAATATTTCCTAGTAATTGTTGACCCGGATTTTCTTATTAACATTTACCTTTCATTACGAGGAGACTTTACCGTTGTCGTAAATGCTAATTATGATCATGTGATTTTATACACCGTTAAATCGAATGGGCCGATGCTATAAATAAATTAATACTGTTATTTACTAAACAACCAATACAAATTAGAGGATATTTGTGATCCTATTAAAAATATAAACATTATGTAAATGAATGAGATGATTAACATTTTTTCATTCTGTCAAATAATTGAAACATTTGATAATAGCAACAAATATTATTTTTGTAACAATTTTCTAAATAATATTTCCAAGTGATATTTGAATGATTGACTGGTTAAAACCATATTTAAAAGAATTGATATTTTGTTAATAATAAATTTTGAACATAACATTGCTAATCGAGTCAAGCACTCTGAATAATTATTTTGGATCGAGAACAGATGGTACAATACATTTTTCTGTTTATCGAAGTTCTTTGAATCCATGCTCGAATGTCCATGTAAATTGATGTTGGGTTATACCCATGGTTGTAACTTTAGAATTGAACCAATTTTGAAATATTGATTCCTGGAGAAGTGTTACTTATTTTCTGCTACTTTTTGAGAAAAAAAGGGATTTTTCTACTTCGAGTGAAACCATTTAATTTCAACATGTGAATACTTAAAGGTTAATTTTATTTGAACGAAGTCAAATAGGACTGACATGCTGACTTTCGTTTCAAATATTTAGTGTTCATGTTTTGGTAAACCTGTAAATTTGTGTGCATAAATATATGATTCGTCGTGCATCCATAATGCTATTCCTGGCATAATTTCAGTAATTTTTAAATATTTTAATAAAATGAGATAATTTTACGAATTGTGTTATTTTCAGAAAATCTCCTTCTATCCTTATTGTTGCATCGAGCCGAAATTAGTAAAGCCAATTTTTTATGTTGTTATTGCTGTGACTTTAACCCATCTGGCGCCCTGGGATGTTTCGATTCTCGTGCTGACTGATTTTTGGTGAAATGCATATGTGGTCGTCCGGACTTCGGTCTAAACGGGCACATAAAATAAGAGAGAAGAGGGAAATGGCTTCGAACGTGGGGACCGGTTTCGAATTGGTTGTTTGCATGCCGATTTAATTTGTGGTTTTTCAATACATATTTTGGGATTTGGAAGATGTCTGGAATGGATAAATAAATTAATAGAAAACCCAATTAGTGGGAAAATTAACCCAAGTTTATTTTTAATAGTTAGTGTGGTTTCGATTGTTGTATAATGGCTTATCCATTAGGGTGTCAAGTAAATTTTGTAGTATAAGTTCGATAGTCTGTAAATACGCAATTTATTAGAATCCAGGTGGAGGATGTTGTGAAGTTGCATATAGTTTTGATATTGTTGTTTGAAATTAATTAATAAATAGTAGAGATTTTTTTCGATCACGTCGACATTACGGCATATCTTATTTTATTCTGAGAATTCCAAGTAACTACGCATAATTCATGTTCTAGTTCTAAGTCTTTGTGTCTTCCAACATTTATACCCCTAACTGAAATATATTGTGAAAATTATGAAGGTCATAAGGATTTTAAATCGTATGGAGGAGAGCTCCAATAATTCAGAACTGCAAATGGCAGAAATCATAGAGAAAAACAATAAATGAATGATGAACTTAAAGAAAATTCTGAAACTTAAAGGGAAAGATTAAAAGAAAACTCAGATTCCCTAGAAACTAGATTGGCAAATTCTTTAAAAATAACTCTTGAAAATTCGTTAGGAAATAAACTAAAAGAAAATTCAGATTCCTTAAAAACCTCTATGGAAAATAAATAAACTTCTATGGAAAGTAAAATAAAATAAAATTCAGACTCTTTGGAAAATAAATTAAAGGAAAATTCAGACTCTTTGGAGACTACATTAAATGATTCTTTAAAAACTTCTATGGGAAAAAATTTACTTCGATGGGAAATAAATTTAAAGAAAACTCTGATGTATTAAAAATGTAGTTAAAAGGTAAAATGTCTAAACTATTCAAGAAAACTCATGAACTCGAAACTTCATTAGCTAAGAACGCGAGTACGATAGATGATAAATTTCGTGATGCCGACCAAAGATCTCAATCATTAGCTGATAGAATCGAACGAGGTCTCAGAAAAGTAGGAAAGGAGATGGTAAATTTAGAAATTCATGTCCACAAGGAGAATAGCGAGATGGCAACTCAAGTCATTCAACCTTTGACCGAACAATTCCAGGAACTTGTAGTCAGAGAAATACAAGAAGGTGTAGTCAAGGAGTTGACAACCAAGATGAAGACAACAGTCATCAATGAAGTAAAAGATGCACTTAAACTGGAGACTCAAGATGGAATCAAAGAGATTAGAGAAACTTTGACGTCACATGTTCAAATAAATACCGAGGATATCCAGACGACTCAGAAAGACATTGTGGATATGACAAGTTCGTTAAAGAATCATGAAGAGATTATGAACAAAATATCTACAGATGTGAAAGAGAATTTCAAAGAGACGGAAGGAATTAAGAAAGACACTGAGGAAATCAGAAAAAAAGATCCGAGGAAAACCAAAGGAAAATCGAGGAGATTAAAAACCACGTCAAAGATAAGAAACAGGGTGATTGTTCACATAATAAGAATAGTACCGAAGAATTAAAGAAATTTGTAGGTTTGGAAAATGCGGAACTCAAAGAAACAATCAAGAAACTTAGTAATACATTTTCGGATTACCAGCAGAAAGCAAAGAGTGTTGCCGAACCTCAAAACAAATCTACAATTACTAGTAAGGATAGAGATGTAGAGGGAGTGAGCAAAGTAGATAATCCCCATAAACAGGAAGAGATTAGAACATTTGTGCAATCCACTCCGATAACCTTTTGCAACAATGTTGAAGATAAACCTTCAAAATTCTCAGGAACTGGGATTGTTACACAAGTAGAATTCCTGAGGGAAGTGGGAGATTACCTCAAGGATTCTATGATTTCCAAAGAAAGGGAGATAAGAGTAATTGGGAAATTTTTGGAAGGTCCCGCACTTACGGGGTTGAGAGTCTTTAGATCCACTCGAAACAACTATGAGGAGTTCGCTAGAGGACTGTTGAAGAAGTTTTGGTCACCAGAAACTCAACAACAGGTGAGAGCGGAGCTCTACTCCAAAAGATACTCCACTTCTCAACCCACACGTTATTTGACATATTTTTCAGGGCAATTATCTAAACTGCCACATTTAGATCCGCCTATGCCAGATAACGAATTAATTACTGCTTTGATCAGACTATTTCCTGCGGATGTCCAAAGAACACTTATAGCCGCGGACATTTACAACATGGAACAATTTGACGAAGTTCTGCAGAAGCTGGATCACACGAACGAACAATTCTTCCGTCAGAAGGGTGGCAAGAATGACAACGCTGTTTATGCAGTTATGGCTGACAGATATTCTCAGACACCTCGAGATATTCGGGAAGAGAAAACTCCGGGGAGGATCCAGAGAAAAGAAGTTGGAACCAGAATAACTACAGGTCCTATGACAACAAAGAGGCCTGATGGTACGAATAAATTTCGATGGAGAAGACCAAGAGGAAACCAAGGAAGTTACCAGGAAAGAAGATTTTTTGGAAGGAATAATGGCTACTACCAAAGAAACGAAAATCCACGACAATCCAATGAGGAGTTCAAACAGGAAACAACGAAGAACTTGGAGAAAAGACACCAAGAGAATAAACAATTCAGGGAGCAACTGAAACAGAGTGTACCTGGTACATCAGGATTGCAGCAATCCAAGAGTAATGAAAAAAATACGTCAAATATCCAATAGCCGATAGGATAATTAAAACTTTCACTTCCAGAATCATTAAATGGCAAGCAGAGGATGATGACCTGATACAAAATAATCCTGAACGAAAAGAAATGGGAACGAGGATTAAATTGCCAATTATATCATGTGAAGTATTCGGCAAGCCTGTCGATACTTTGATTGATACAGGTGCAATGCTATGTCTTATAAGTGAGAAATTGTATGTTCTTTGGAAACTCACTGAGAATCTAGAAGAAATTCCTGTGTCCGGAATTAAGATTCAAGGAATAATTCCGAACAAGACATCACTATGCAAAACTCAGTAATATTTATGTATTAAGATTGGAGGACATGATTTTCGGCATGTGTTTGTTGTGATGAAGGATATTGCATTTGATATAATCCTGGGAGCAGATTTCATACAGAAATATCAAGCTGTCATTGACATGAGCACTGAGACAATCCGATATCAGCATACCGAAGAAATAAACTTCGAGAGAAATGAAGAGGAAGACACCGAGGGAGATGATCAATGGTCTCTGATATTTCATGAATCTACTGGAGGAAGTTAACAAATCTCAGAGTTCACCAGAGTTGGAAAATATTCTTGAGGAATATAGTGACATATTTGATATTCAACCTGGAGAAATTATGGATTTCGAATACCAAATTCGAGTCATGGATGACGCACCTTTCCATGCAAAATTATATCCTATAGCTGAGAAACACAGAGAGCAGGAGAAGATACTTATCCAGGATATGGAAAAGAACAATGTCATTGAGAGATTTACGACCTCTTATGTAAATCCTTTGGCAGTTGTATCTAAACCAAATGGCAGTCTAAGGTTATGTCTAGACGCGCGAAATTTGAAATCAAGATTGTTACCAGAGTATGACAGACCGCCTATTATTAGGGAGTTACTTAGAAAATTCCAAGGCAAGGTTTGGTTCTCAAACATTGATCTCACTTCGTCCTACCACCACATTAGGCTTAGTGAAGACTCAAAGAAATTTACAGGTTTTATGTTTGATCAACAAACCTATGTATTTCGACGTCTGCCTTTGGGAGTTAAAACATCTGGATCTGTTTTGATAAGAGAGCTGGAACAGAATTTGAGTCCAGACGTTAAGGAAATAGCGATCCGCTATATAGACGATATTCTCATTGCATCCGAGAATAAGGAAGAACATCTGCTACATCTCCGAATGTTGTTCGAAGATTTAAGGAAGGAAAATTTCTAAGTCAACCTTCGAAAATGTCAATTCTTTCGAAAGGAAATTAAATTCTTGCGACACATCTTGGATGGCGAAGGCTACCGTCCAAATGAAACTAAAATTCATGCTATTACAAATTTTCCCAGGCCTACTAGGGTGAAACATGTCCGACGTTTTCTCGGCACATGCCAATTCCTTGCAGAGCATTGTCCTAGTTATACAGAGACAGTTGCGCCTCAGCAAGAATTACTGAAGAAATGTAATACTTGCAAATGGAACGAAGCTAGCGAACAGTCATTCCAAGATGCAAAGAGATTGTTGGTTAACAGCATCAAATTGGAATACCCTGACTTCACCAAGAACTTCATAATCGAATCCGATGCATCCACCGTAGGGATTAGAGCTATACTTCATCAAGAAAATGACGATTACATGGCTTTCATAAGCAGGAAACGTCGTCCATCGTAGAGAAATTATTACACTACCGAGCTGGAAGCACTTGCTCTTATATTTGCTTTAGAGACATGGAAAAAGCTTGTGATATGACATGCTGTGATGGTAAGGACAGATCACCATGCTCTAGAATTTATTCTTAGAACTAACTTTGCCAGTGAAAGAATAACTAGATGGTCACTTTTCATCCAATAGTTCAACTTAGTTATTGAACACACTCCAGGGAAGTTGAATATTGGAGCTGATTTGTTGAGTAGAGCAGTGGAAGGTTTTTCAAGTCAACTTGACACTTGAAGATGAATAATCCTTAAAAAAATTAAGCTTATATTCTGGATCCTACCGTATTGAGGAAAGTAATGTTAATGGTAGCTATTAGATAGCCGACACTCGAACTGATAACATCGTGGGAACCTACAATTCATTGAATTTTAAAGTCTATTATTCAAGAACCAGATAACTTGAAGTGTAAATAGGAAAAATAAAAATTTTTCAATTTTTATTTTTGGCTATTTGTGGGGTGGAGGTGTCCAAATCCAGTTGTCCAGATTTGAAGGCACAGGCCCAGATGCTAAGTCCAGAGCAGAGGTCTTGAATTGCGCGCGCCAAACCTTATTAGAAGGAATTCGAAGCTGTATGCAGCCTACAGAATGTTAAGAGACGTAGCAAGTATGTCTGAGTCGAGGCTATATTTGTATAAAATATTTTCCGATTGAATGTAAAGATGGGACTAGCACCAGAATACTGGCACGGAAAAGGAAGAAGAACGTGCTATATTTCAAGAAAATTGAACGAGCGGAAGCCGAGATATGAGATGTTTTAGATTTGAGCAGATCTCAAGCAGTGACATCAAGAGTCCGCCTGCTGAGTATAAAACGGCTGCGAGCCATAGCACATTATGTAACTTCGCCACAGCGCTCAGTCGCTGATGCATCAACGTTACTTCGAGGAGAAATCTACAAGCACAAGGTTGCTATACTCTACGTTACGTCTAGAGCTAGCACACTGTTGCTAGGACTTTGTGCGATTCTACGAAAGATCATGGTTACTGGACTTCGAAAAGTGATTGAATTATTTTCAGTGAACTTAGGATTCTTCTTAAGTTACCACTCAGGTGATAGACTTTTGTGGCAGAACATTGGTAATTATAACTGCTACACGGACATAAGATAGACTTCGTCCATATTTTTTTCCACAGTCCACAAATATTTCAACTGGATTATTTTTATATCCAATGGCCAGAAACAAGGTTTTGTCTTGGTAACTATTTGACCAACCAAAATAAGTCAGTACTTTTCAAATACCATTCTTGCTCGGTTCCGTTCATATAGCCGACATAGGGAAACCAGATGTGCCTTGCGCAGTCTGGAGAGTGAGAAACTCTGCCCAGGGACCTGAACAATAGAACATGTACCGGTGCTGAATAAGATTGTCAGAGTATTGATAGTACTGAATGCATCACAGTTGGGTCATGTTACACCTGGTATTTTGCATGATGGAGCGAATCGATCTTACCCCTGTCAAGATTATTACTTCAGCTGTTGAAGCAGCTAACAGATTGCATCAAGAATATCAGGCAACGAGTATGGATACCGCTATGTCTGACTAGACAAATGGCGGGTATACAATGGAGGCCTATACGAGAATTTAAGTACTTGTCAAATGGGACAAAAGACAGGAATAGTCTGGTTCTGACCAGATTATCTACGACATCAAGATCTACAAGAATGTAAGCTACATTTTGCATTATTTTTTATCTGGAATTCTCATATTTTTCTGCAGTCTTACCAACACATATTTTTATTCGATATTTTGCAGTTGCAAATATTTTTGCGAGGCATGGGAAGCCTTGTACTGAGCACTTTTTCCACTCAGACATGAGGATTCAATTATTTGAAACAATGGACGAGCATAACGAGCATTTATTTGATTTTGATATTTTTTTCCAATAGCGGTCATCAGCCGTCGTAACTTTAAATTTGATAAATAAATTTAAGTTAAGGAATTGATATTTATCCAAGTTTAGGAAGTCGAGGATGATATTTCTCGGATATTTTAGCAACGTTAAATCCATTTGTGGTATAGATAATAATAATGTTGATTTAATAATAATAATTATTTTCAATTTTTCTGAGATAATAATAATTATAATATTTTCTAATAATCATATCATGTAGTATGAATTTGTAAATTGGATATTTAAAACAGTTTACTAGATCGGATACTTGTTTTTCCGAAGGCTAGTGGTTAACGCACGCCCACATTCAACTAACAGAGAAATAAATTGGAGGCATTTTACACCTGCACTATGCAGTTAAATCTTTTAGAAGACACGGAAAGTAATGATACGGGAAGGAAATAGAATGTATAAAACACGGTTTTACTAGATGTTGTATAAATAAAAAATCATTATATTGAGCAACGTCTTTTGATAGAGCGTTTGACCAGAAATAGACACGATGTGAAGTTACCAATGTTTAAACTGATCGTAAAATTACAGTACACTCATTGAGAACCTTACTAGATTATAAATTTTCCAGTTTGAGTAACAAGCAAAGGTTTGATTATTATGTAGAATTTGGGATGAAATTAGTGTGTGTGAAAATAGTTAAAAGTGCCATTCTGATTAAGCAATTAAGTCGCAGGAATGATGTTGTTGTTAAAATGGAGCATCAACCATATTGTAGGTTGGATGTCTTGAAATATGTTGGGAGTTTTAATATTGTTGTAAGCCACACTTTCATCGAATTTATAACCAAAGGTTATTTTATGGAACCATCATAGTTAATTCACAGATCATCCACGTGTTCTATAAATATTTCCTAGTAATTGTTGACCCGGATTTCGTTATTAACATTTACCTTTCATTATCAGAAGACTTTACCGCTGTCGTTAATGCTAATTATGACCATGTGGTTATATCACAGTTAAATCGAATGGGCCGATGCTATAAATGAATTAATACTGTTATTTCCTAAACAACCAATACAATTTAGAGGATATTTGTGATCCTATTAAAAAAATGAACATTATGTAAATGAATGAGATGATTAACATTTTGACATTCTGTCAAAGAATTGAAATTCCGATAATAGCAACAAATATTGTTTTTGTAACAATTGTCTAAATAATATTTCCAAGTGATATTTGAATAATTGACTGGTTAAAACCATATTTAAAAGAATTGATATTTTGTTAATAATAAATTTTGTCCATAACATTGCTAATCGAGTCAAGCACTCTGAATAATTATTTTGGATCGAGAACAGATGGTACAATAAAATGTTCTGTTTATGGAAGTTCTTCGAATCTATGCTCGAATGTCCATGTAAATTGATGTTGTGTAATATCCATTGTTGTAACTTTATAATTGAACCAATTTTGAGATATTGATTCCTGGAAAAGTGTTACTTATTTTCTGCTACTATTTGAGAAGAAGAAAAAAAGGATTTTTCTACTTCGAGTGAAACCATTTAATTTCAACATGTGAATACTTTGAAGTTGGGAATCAGGATGGACAATTTAATTTGCACAGAAAAACCTACGAATGTAAATTTTATTTGAACGAAATCAAATAGGACTGACTTGCTGATTTTCGTTTTAAATATTTAGTGTTCATGTGTTGGTAAACCTGTAAATTGTGCACATAAATGTATGATTCGTCTTGCATCCATAATGCTATTCCTGGCATTGTTTCAGTAAATTTTTAAATATTTTAATGAAATGAGATAATTTTACGAAATGTGTTATTTTCAGAAAATCTCCTTCTATCCTTATTGTTGCATCGAGCCGAAAATCAGCAAAGCAATATTTTTAGCCTATTTTCAATTTTGAAAAAATAGGCTTATGAGATCACCTTTTGTCCGTGTGTGTGTGCGTGTGTGTGTGATTCGTGTGTGTGTCCCCCCCTAATAATATCTAAACGGCAGGAGCGATATCAATGAAACTCGGAAAGTTCATAGCACTATTCCCGGCGACCTCGACCGTGCCCTTCAAATTTTGTTACGACTCACCAATCCAACATGGCGGCTGTGCGAAATATTTCACCAGCGTTCAATATCTCCGAAACTATTACCGATATTACCCTGACATTTTCTAATGTGATAGAGGGAACTACTATAAGTTCACTTATGTGACTTTTGGAAACCTGGTAACTACAAAACCAACATGGAGGCCAAGCGTATTTGCGACTTTCAAATAGACGATTCTCGCGATTTGACCAACCAAACGCAATAAAACTTGGTACAGTATATGTTTATGTACATTGTAATGCACCGACATCTAACTTCGTTCAATTGTTCACATAACCACAAGATGGCGGATGTGCGAAATATTTCACCGGCATTCTATATCTCTGAAACTATTAGCGGTATCTCCCTAAAATTTTGTACGGAGATAAAGGGCACTACTGGAAGGCCATCTATAAGACATTCAAAAAACGGTTAACTACAAAACGAACATGGCGGCCAAGCGAATTTGAAAATTTTAAATAGACCTTTCTCGCGATTTGATGTTCCAAGCGCACTGAAACCTGGTACAGGAAATATTTATACACATTGTAATCCACTGGTATCTAATTTAGTTCAATTGTTTACATAACCTCAAGATGGCGGCAGTGCGAATTTTAAAATTAAGTTTTTATTTCTTGTGATGTAGTCATGCGATCGAATTGAAAGTTTGAATAATGAACCTACGCAATAATTTTCCTTTAATGGTACAGGACTCTATGACCTATACATTTAACAATCGAACATGGCGACCATCCGAAATGTTTAGACGATAATGAATATCTACGAATCTATTTTAGCAATCAAACTGCATTTTTTAATATTCATAGGGGCTATGAACTTAAGTTCACCTATAGGACTTTAAATAACCTGGTGATCACAAATCCAACATGGCGGTGACGCGAATTATAAATATTCACATGGACGTTTCTCGCATTTTAACCATCCGCGTGCAGTGAAACTTGGTACAGTAAATCCTGATACGAATGTTAATCCACTGGCATCTAATTTATTTCAATTGTTTCCATAACCTCAAGATGGCAGCTGTGCAAAATTTTAAAATCTCCTTGTTTTTTCTTGTGTCCTAATTATGCGATTGAAGTTTGAATACTACACGTTCACAATAATCTGCATGTAACAGTACATAACTCTAGGACCTGCATATATAAAATCCAACATGGCGACCATCCGAAATATTTAGTAGGTTCTCAATATCTACGAATCTATTACAGCAATCAAACAGAAATTGTGTATGTTGATAGTGGCAATTAACATAAGTAGGATATATGAAAATAGGCTGTATAGTTCTTCACTGAACTACTTGTTTATGTTGTTATTGCTGTCATTTTAACCCATCTGGCGGCCTGGGATGATAAGATTCTCGTGCTGACTGATTTTTGGGGAAATGCATATTTGGTGGTCCGGACTTCGGTCTAAACGGGCACAGATATACTACGTGAAGTCAGGAGGAATATTATCGCATTATACTAAATCTACGGCGATGAGTGGTTAAATAAAAATATAAAGAAGGAACGCAACATATGAATTAACTGAGAATGTCAAGCGTAATCAACAACGCGTACAAGTTCTATAACTACTTATTTCAAAATCATGGAGGACGTGAGGTGAAACCACAATCCTATTTAAAAAGGAAATGCTACTATAAAATTAAAAGATTCTTCAAACAAGAGAGATGGAATCTACAATATGGACGAATGAGAACCCGGAATCTGAGAGAACAAACCTTGTTCGAGACCAGGGGAGGCAGATGGGTAGCAGGTCCGCAGTTCCGTTTCGGAGGAATATGTAATTTCTACAAGACTCAGCACAAGGTAGAGAAGACGATTTTATTTTAGTAGTAGTAGTAGTAGTAGTAGTAGTTAGCGGTATATTTGTCTATTTAAAATGAAGTATGGAGTAGATATGCCACTCGTTTCATGTTTCGTCATATTTTGAGAAGAATTCGGGTTCGTTTGCGAATGCATCCTCTATTTTCGATTTTGGCTAGAATTTATTTTGATCATGAATATTTTCGACTTGCTATTCATTTGAATGAAGATTTTTAGCCTACATTTCACATTTTGCAAAAATGAGGAAAAAGTAGCTTATGAGATAGATCCGGGCAAATATCTATCTGTGTATGTGTCCCCCCACACTCCCCGTATCAACTCCTAAACGGCCGCAGCAATCGACACCAAATTTGGTATGAGAAAAAATCTATACCTGAATATCTCTAGCCCATATTTGAAAATGATGTCAGTGCTACCAACTGGTGAAAAACCGCAATTGAAATTTTAGGTCCATGTTGGATATCTTGGAAGGTATGCATCAGAGCTCTTCCGAAATTGGCACACATATACTCGTAGATAATAATAATTCATGTTAATTCCCAGTAGGCCATACATGGCAGTGTTGCCAAAATGATTATGAGCCTGCTGATAGGTCCAATTTTTTAATGTATATAACTTCTACACTATCAATTGGATTTCAACCAAATTTTGTACGTACTATGTGTTCATAATCAGATAGCACTGAACGTATTCTTAGGATCCATCAGTGCTGCCAACTGTTAATATAAGCACTATATATATTTATCCAAATACCAATAGGCCTATAACATAAAGTATGCAAGCCGACAGCTTTAAATGCACACGTATAGTACTTGACATTCTAGATTAATTTGGAGTAACTAATATACGTCAGTGCTAGTAACATGATTCTAAGCCTGCTGATAAAACCAATTTTTAAAACATGTAACTTATATACTATCAATTGGATTTCAACTAAATTTCGTATGTGCTATATGTATTCTAAGGAGCAACCAGGGCTGCCAACTGTTAATTAATGCATTTTTACCCTACCATCAATATATTAGAAAGTATGCAAGCCAAAAGCTCGAAACTTTTCACACGTATAGTACCTGATATTCTAGATGATTTTGGAGTAATTAATATACGTCAGTGCTGCCGACATGATTCTAAGCCTGCTGATCGGTCCAATTTTAAAATGCATGGAACTTCTATACTAACAAATGGATTTCATCCAAATTTGGAACTAAATGAGATCATAATATTTCAGATTATTTCTGATGAACACATGTATGACATTTTTGCCAGCATGATTTTACGCGCGCTGATAGATCCAATGTCTAACTGCATGTAACGTCCATGCTATCCATTGGACTTCAACCAAATTTTGTATTCTGTACCGTAAGAGATGGAACTAAGAATATATTCAGTCACCATGACTGCCTACTGTAGTGCTCTATTAGGCTGCATTATACCAGGTATATTTCGAACTAATTAGAAATTTTGATATTACCAACTTAATTTCGTCATTATTCTAGATAGGTCCATATGTATTAATCAATTGCATGAATCTTAAATTATAAGGAAAGTATTCTCTTTAGTACATCACGGAACATCTTGTTTTTAATGTGAGGATATGCGTTAGGAAGGAGAATTTGTAAGGCAGAAGATTTATGGTAGTAGGAAGAGGAATTACAGGATTAGGTTTTTGATAGACTTTATTGTGGGATGTTTTTGAATATTCACGACAGTTATTTTACTTACATTATGATCAACGATGTCAGAAAATTTATACATGGAAGGATTACTTTATCAGCGTATTTAGGAGATTCTGTTGGAGATCTTATGAACTATGAACAGTATTGCAAATAATCAGAAATTTGAGATGTTCGATCAAGCTATATTGTGAATGACATTTTGAGTCGATCATTCATTTGAGTTAGGAAGATTACCATGCTTTCATACTTGTAGAATTTATTAAATTCTAATGAAAGTCATTTCAGAAAGATAATACCATGCTTTCACGTGTGTAGAATGTATTGAACTCTAATGAATGTTTGGATGAATTTTGAAACTGAGGATAATAAATTAAGAATTATTCTGATAAAATTGAAAACTTAAGGATGTTTGATATTATTTATAACAAATAAGATATTGACTAAATGTAACTAACTGTATTATTATTAATTAATAATGAAAAGTATTATTAAACATTATAGCCATGAAAATCAACGAAATGGTAATAAAACATGCATTTAACAAAATTGAATCTAACTGAAGTATAGAATTGTTGAGTAACATAAGAATTTGCAGCATGTCTATTTAAAGCATATTTGAAGCTGTACCTGATATAAACCTGGTATTGAAATTATTGAAGCATACACATATTTTGCGGTATTTATAAAATACTAGCTCTTAAGCCCGGCGTTGCTCGGGATCACAATTGGATGTTGGGATGTCGTAGCTTTGCTCGCTCTGTCGTATTGTGTGCAACCCGGAGGAAGGTCGTTGTTATAATGAGCAATATTTTGCCACTCAAAGACGTTGTGCGTGCTTTTGATCTGATAAAAAATTGTGTTGAAATTGTAAAGTAGGCGGGTACGACGGCTCTATAAAGCTTGTAACTTATAATAGATTAATCCTGAAATTTCACTAATATAACTGAATATTTAAGGATTCATTTTAATATTAGTATGCATTGAATTACTGATCTTGTGGCCTACGGAGAGGCCGAGTGCAGGTCTTTCTAGTTGGCGCCCATGGGCGATCTGCGCGTCTTAAGGAGGATGAAGTGTTGAAGAAGACGTCACACACACACACCCTGTCCCCGGGCCACGAGAATTAACCCCGGGAAATTCAAACCCCTGTTGGCTCGGTCGAGAATTGAACCCGGGGAACATCAGGCCAAAGCCTATTGCGCTAACTACTGAGCCACGGAGCCGGACTTAGTATGCATTATTCACCTAACTATTACATTTTAAGGGCCAATGAATGTATTTTTCGTCATTGAATTGACCTTGCGTATATTGTCGAACAGCAACATTTCATGAGGATAATGGCAGTCCGCAGATAAACTCTTAGAATTCCAGTTTCATAATAATATATGCATTTGATTAGGGGAAAAACGAATAATAATAAGAAATACATAATAAATATCATCTATGAATCTATATGTCCACCCTCACTTAAATAGGAACAACTCATAGGAGTGAATAGGCACCTTGCAGCCACGAGACAAACTAAACCTATTCAGAACACCTTATCACCCAGATCAACAAATCTGGAGGTGAAAGCAAAACACATAAGGACCCAGGTTCTATATGACGACGAACATTGACGACAAAAAATAGAAGATTAGTAACAAATCAACTCTGGCCCTATATTCACAAAAAATCTCTTTCTTCAGATAAAATCAATATTGTAACACTCGTAGACAAAAAGCAACACACGTATTGTAAAAAATACAGTAAAAAAAGAGTGAAATAAAGTGTACATAGGCCTAAACACAAGGAATATGATTTTTTTTCGCTGATGCTGTAAAATAACGAATCCTCACCAATGCTCTAAGTCCACATCCTAGTGATGACGCCCTTAAATAAAATTATCAAGCTTGTGGGGAATGGAAATTCAGTATTTGTGCCAAAGGGCCTAAATGAAGGGAATGGAGTGGGCTGTCCAAATCTTTAAGTAGTTAATGTTACTCGTGTTGTTCCAAATAGTAAGTAAGTACGTAAAATTCGGTTACGATCGATGAAACGGTGTAGATTTGTGCCCAAGGGCCTAAATAAAAGTATTGGAGAGGGCTATCTAAAATTATTGTAGCCTGAAACCATCCCTGGGGTGTGCCCTACAACCCTACAAAATGTCAATGCAATCGGTTAAACGGTGTCGGAGTCCATTAACATCGGACAGATTAACATTTCTATTTTTATATATAAGAAGAGTTAGTTATTGTTGTTTTAAGGGGCGGACCTACGAGGTCATCTGCCCCGTATAAAAGACGATAGGGATTGGTTGAGACTCGTCGATTTGCTCGTAGAAAGATGGGACGAGTCTCGTTTTACGCATGGCATTGCGGAGATCAATATTCGTGGTATCCACGAACCCCAAGTATTAAGGCCCTAAAACGAATGCTTTTCGATATATTGCCAGGAAACTATTCACGGTCTGCGAAATTAATGATCGTCGTCATGGCAACGCCATACCTCGAGTTGCCAGTCTGCTTTCATTCTGTCTCTTCAAGAGATAATTTTACCTGAAGGAATAACAGACTGTTAAATAGATAGACGTCAGTGTCGAGAACTGCCGTACGAACGTTGCCACCACCTGTATAAAAAAGTCCCTAAACGATGGTATGGATTCTGCCGGCAAAACAGAGGAGATCACATAAAGTATGCATAGAAGCAAGGAAAATAACGTTTTTTTTCCCGCTGATACCGTAAAATAACGAATCCTCACCAATGCTGTAAGTCCACATCCCCGTGATGACCCCTTAAATAAAATGATAAAGATTGTGGGGCATGGAAATTAAGTATTTGTGCCAAAGGGCCTAAATGAGGGGAATGGAGAAGGCTGTCTGAATATTTAAACAGATAGTGTTACTCGTCTTGTTCCAAATAGTAAGTACGTAAAATTCGGTTCAGATCGGTGAATATTAGAGCCAAGAAAAGCGGTGTAGATTTGTGCCGAAGGGCCTAAATGAAAGGAATGGAGAGGGCTATCTAAAATTATTGTTGCCAAAAACCTTCCTTGGGGTGTGCACTACAACCCTACAAAATGTCAATACAATCGGTTAAAGGTGTCGGATTTTATTAATGTCGGACAGATATACATTTCCATTTTTATATATAAAATTACAAGGAATGTTGATTATGTGATAATATTTAAAGTGATTTAGTCGTGATTTAAGACATGAAAAATGTGTGGAGATTACGATGACAAATTATTATGCTGCAAGAAATATATATTCATATACGGTAGTGAAAATTTATATATGGAAGCATTAATTTTGAATGATGCTAAACATGTTAGTATTTGGAAGAATTAATAAGCGGATTTCATGGTAGTACTTTTTATTATCATTATTTACTATTTGACACGAATTCGTAAGATACGTTTGAACTTAGCATATGCTAAATGAATAAGATTATTCGCCGGTATGCGTTGACATGTGAGACTTCAAGCGATTAGTCCGCAAAAACTTGGCTACACATATAACCCATGTCTATGGATTCTGGGCGGTATGCGTTAACATTTGCGAATTTAATGATGTTAAATTTAATTAACAAGGCATTTCACCAGTATGCGATAACATGTGCGACTTCAATTTTTCTTTCCGAGCAAACTTAGTTTCACATTGCCTCATAAATAAGGCATGTGCCAGTAAGCAGTAGCATGTGAGACCTCAATTGTCCTCCCTAGGCAAACTTAGCTTCACATATGCTATATGAGTAAGGCATCTCACAAGTATGCAATTACTTGGGTGGCTTTAACTGTCCTTTTTGAGAAAACCTAGCGTCTCACATGCTGCATGCATAAGGCTTCTCTCCAGTATGCGGTAAGGTGTGACATTTCAAAAGTCCTCCCTGAAAGAACTTGGCTTCACATATGCCACAGGAAAATGGCTTCTAACCAATATGCAAAATCTTGCGTGGCATCAACTGTTGCCTCCGAGCAAACTTGGCTTCACATATGCTATATAATGAACGCTTATCACCAGTATGCGTTAACATGTGCGACATAAACTGTCGTTTCCGAGCAAACATGGCTTCACACATGCTGCCGGAATAAGGCTACTCACCAGTATGCAGTATTATGTGAGTTTTCAAAAGTCCTCCTTGAGCAAACATGGCTCCACATATACTGCATGAAAAAGCCTGATCACCAGTAGTCGGTAACATGTGAGACTTTAATTATCCTCGCTGAACAAAGTTGGCTACACATATGCTACATGAATAAGGCTTCTAGCCAGTATGCAATAACATGTGCCGCTTCAAATGTCCTTTACGAGAAAACTTGGCTTCACATATGCAACATGAAAAAGGCTTTTCACCAGTATGCAATAACAAGTGGGGCTTCAATTGTCCTTTTCGAGCAAACTTCGCTTCACATATGCTGCATGAATAAGGCTTATCATCAGTATGCGTTATCATGTGAGACTTCAATTGTCCTCCCTGAACAAACTTGGCTTCACATACGGTACATGAATAAGGCTTCTCACCAGTATGCAAGAACATGTGCTCCTTCAAACATTTTTTCCCAGCAAACTTGGCTTCACATATGCTACATGAATAAGGCATATTACCAGTATGCGTCTCCATGCGGTAATTCAATTGTCCTCCTTGATCAAACTTGGCTTCACACATACTACAAGAATGACGTTTCTGCCCGGTATGCAATAACATGTGCTTATTCAAATATTCTTTCCGAGCAAACTTTGCTTCACATGTCCTGCATGAATAAGGCTTATCACCAGTATGCGTTATCATATGAGACTTCAGTTGCTCTCCGCGACTAAACTTGGCTTCACATATGCTACAAGAATACGGCTTCTCACCTGTATGCAAGACATTGTGCCGCTTCAAATATTCTTTCCGAGCAAACTTGGCTTCACATATGCTGCATGAATAAGGCCTAATACGAGTATGCGTTAACATGTGATACTTCAATTGTCCTCCAATAACAAACTTGGCTTCACATAAGCTACATGAATAAGGCTTATCACCAGTATGCGTTAACATGTGAGACTTCAATTGCCCTCGGCGACCAAACTTGGCTTTACATATGCTACAAGAAAAAGGCTTCTCACCAGTATGCAAGATCATGTGCTGGTTTAAATATTCCTTCCGAGCAAATTTGGTTTCACATATGCTGCATGTATAAGGCCTATCACCAGTATGCGTTAACATGTGACTCTTCAAATGCCCTCGTCGACCAAATTTCGCTTCACATAAGCTACAAGAATATGGCTTCTTACCAGTATGCAGGAGCATGTGCTGCTTCAAATATCCTTTCCGAGCATACTTGGCTTCACATATGCTACAAGAAAAACACTTCTCACCAGTATACAAAACCATGTGTGGCTTCAATTGTCCTTCCCGAGCAAACTTGGCTTCACATATGGTATGTGAGCGAGGCTTCTCGCCGCTGTCGATATTGATTAGGCTTATATTCTTTTTTCCAGATACAGTTGGAGTCGAGTGTCCACCAGTATTACATAATCCGTAAATATTCCCCACAACTGCGTTCGAAGTGTTTGGACTTATTACCCTGAAATCATTGGTATAAATGTATTGCAATGCGCTATTAATTCTATGGAATTATCTGAAAATAGAGAATAAAACTTTCAAGATCCAGAGATGTAACTAATGAAATAATTAGAGCATCATTCATACAGATGAATAAAAAAGTTGCAATCACTTACAGAAAGATATCTTAAAATTACTCATATATTGTGCAGTGTCATGTCGGAGTATTTTTAGCCATAGCTTTTATGGATATATCCATGTGTTTCAAGAAGACAGTGAGGACAATAAAAAAGAAGAAACAAGAGAGAGACGTTTGCGGAGTAGATGTGTTGTATTCATGAGTTATGCAGTTCAGGCGATGTGTAGTATTTGATTTCTTATATAAATTAATAAGTATCTCCCTAAAAACCTTCAATTTGGGGGCTCGTCCAGGATAGAGAACTAACGGATGACTAAGGACGTGCCAAAATAGTGATACGACGTTTTTTTATTGAGCATATGGCATGGTACATCTACATAAATTCAAGCTAAGGAACACATTAAACATATACAGTACATTAGTATTTAAATGAACAATAAATATTAAAAGGAATTTTGATGGGGAGACACATATTCAACAGGTAAAATGTTCAGATTTACAAGGTAATATTTAAATTTGAAATCCAATTAAGAGCAGGCTGCATTGATTCAGGTTCCCATTATAGGTTCGAAGGATGCAGTCCTTCACAATATGTTGTATAATATTTTTTTTTCAAATCCACAGTCACACAGAGGAGAGGAAGCCTTATTGCACTTGTATATGCTGTCTGTGCAGACCCCATATCTCGTTCGAATCGTGTTGAGTGATTTCCATGTATGGCGTGGTAGTTCCATGCCAGCTGGATTCTTGGTAGGATCAATGAAGTTTCTATATTTCTCATGGAATAAATTATTCCACACCTCAGACCATTTGTTGTCAATCTGAAAATTATTTAATTGTAGAGATTCCGCTGTTAGGATGGGTGGTCGATGGGATTTCCAGCGACTTATCTTTACTCTAGGTATGTCAGAATGAATAGGAAGCTGTGGAGTGGAGATTATCTTTTGATATTCCATCAGGAGAGAGCTTTGACTACGCAAGTCAGGTGGTGCAATGTGACTTAAAGGTGAGACCCAGTATAGAGGAATGATCCTGATGCAACCTGATATTATCCTCATCGCCAAATTCAATTTGACATCAATCTGCTTCACATGTGGACTGTTAAGCCACACCGGTGCACAGTATTCAGCAGCTGAATAGACAAGTCCTAAAGCAGAAGATCGTAATGTTTTGGTGCTGTAACTCCCCATGTGGTTCCGTATAATTTCTGCAAGATGTTACTGCGTGATCTGTAGTGTCCTGCAAGTGCTTCTTGAAGGACAAAGTCCTATCGAGAGTAACGCCTAAATGCTTTGAAAAAATTTGATGATGGAGGACTTTCTCATTTAAGATGACATTCAGCTTTGTATTTGCCAACCTGTTGTTTATGTGGAAACAACGAACTTCAGTCTTAATAGGATTCGGTGTTAGTCTCCATTTCTTGAAGTATTCATTCATAATGCTTACATCTGAGGAAAGAATCTGTTCGCTCTTCGTAAGAGTTCTTTGTTGAGTTGTCAAAGGCAGGTCTTCCACATAAATGAATTTTCTCGATTTCGTTATAGGGAGGTCTGATGTGTACAAGTTAAAGAGCGCTGGAGCTAAAACGGAACCTTGTGAGAGTCCATTGTTCAGTTTCTTTTGCTTACTTATTTTGGTCCCAACAACCACTTGGAAATATCTTTCAGAGAGCATATTGTTTATAAGCATGTTCATAGTTTGACATGGTATGATACGCATCAGTTTGTAGAGTAATCAATCCTTCCTTACCGTGTCATAGCCTGCTGTATGGTCAACAAGAGCAATATATGTTTAAAGATGTTGTTGAAACCCTGCTTCTTTATGAGTGGTGATATTTAGTACTTGATCTGTGCAGCGTCTACTTGGGTCTAAAGCCTGGTTGTTCAATAGGTGTTACTTCATGAATATTCGAAACAATTCAGTTATGGATGAGCCTTTCCAGAAGTTTGTAGCAGCAGCATACGAGACAGATAGAGTAGGTTAGTGAGGCCGGTTCTGCCCCACTTGGCAAGGCTGTGCAAAAAAAAAAAAAAAAAATTGTCGGCCAAGCGAATGTTAAATAATTAATAGCTCGCAAACCCATGGTCGGATTTTGACAAATGAGGTGTCGTAGGACTCTGGCTAACGTCCTCTATCATATGGACCACTCGTTATATTTTTCATTATATTGCCAACGAGTCGACGCCATAATGAATTAGCATTTTTGTTTTTTTGTTTTTACGCATGCGCACTTGGTGATTATGTAAGAGGGCGGGTTTTTGAATAAAGATTTTTGAATTAGCGTTTTGTTAAGAATTTAACCAAAAAGATCGAAAACAAATAGTTCATGCGCTTTTCATATCTCATGAACCAATAAGACTAGGGACTTGTATGAGGGGTCGTTAGACTTGGAATGACGCTCCCTTTTTGAATGTATTTTTGAAATTTTGACAACGGGCCTAACGACACTTTTGTTAAAAACATTTGGAAAACAATAAAAATAAGAAATCTCATCCGGCCACTGTGGCCATGCCCTCTTTGAAAAATTCCATGGCTATTTCGATGGAACGGCGGATCGTAATACGACGGTTCGTTTTTCGATGTGGCGGACCACGGTAGCCATGCTTGCCAATGCTTTCATTGCTGTTTCACGAACCATTGATCGCAGAGGTTTATGCGATGATTCGTTGGCCAAGGTGTATATGCTTGCAAATGCATGAATCTATATTTCATGAACCATGGATCGCAGAGGCTTATGTGATGATTCGCTGGCCAAGATCGCCATCCATGTAAATGCATGAAACGATATTTCATGAGCCATGGATTGCAGAGCTGTATGCAGTGGTTCAACTCATGCTTGGTAAAGGCGTGATTGAAAAATGATAAATCCCTTATCATAACAGTGATGTATTATTAAAATGGTCAAAGCCTAGCACGCTAACC
This sequence comes from Meconema thalassinum, assembly GCA_946902985.2. NCBI lineage: Eukaryota > Metazoa > Arthropoda > Insecta > Orthoptera > Tettigoniidae > Meconema > Meconema thalassinum. Next base: position 244,652,682 of record OX336395.1, read on the forward strand.
CGTGAGCTATGAATGAACGAAACCGATGGTCGGGCATGGCGTTTCATGCTTGCAAAATGCATTCATTGCTGTTTCAAAAATCATGGATCGTAGAGCTGTATGTAATGGTTCAACTCATGCTTGGTAAAGACAGGATTGAAAAATGAAAATCCATAGTCAGCTTTCAGTTGACCGAGCAGGTTAGGAAATGGAATGAATGAATCCTTCATTTAGCGTGAGGATTTGAAACAGTGCTGGCTGATAATGCCTGTCGCACTTTCCTGGCTAACACAAAAGCCACCACAAAAGCTATTCCAAGTGCGACATTTGGGAGTTTGAATGCTAATAGAAAATTAAACGTTGTTCCACATAAAGGACATGCTAACGAGTCCACGCCATAATGAATGTGCATTGTTGTTTTTGTTTTTACGCATGCGCACTTGGTGATTTTGTAAGATAGCGGGCTTTTTGAAAATTGATTTATAAGAAGGGTTTTTAGTAGTGAGGAGAGAGCTAGATAGTGGCATACTTTCCTATGAAGTTTGCCGATATCTCACGAACGCATGGTCGGATTTGGATGTGTGACGTGTCAAATCGCTTGTCTTGAAGCCCTTGTTGATGTTGTTAATATGTTAAAGTTTTGAGAAATGGGGAAACAGACTTTGAATGTTCATGATGAGTGGTTGTAGATAGAGAAAGAGAGAGAGAGATGATACCGCTGGGCGTGTGTTTTATGAAGACTTTTACTGGTTATAATGACCGTGCTTATTAGAACAATCGATATTTCGACCGGTCGGTTTAGGACAGGTCGAAGGTTTGTCTTAAGGCAAGTCTAAACTTGTAGAACATGTCACGTGCCAAGGATAAGTTACATTATGTTAGATGAGTTGAGGTTAAGTATTTAAATATTTCCAGTCTTTGAGGTACTTTCCAAGACCAATCAAAAAATCCACAAAATACATTGACAAGAATTACTTGTCAAATAAGCCAATATAAAAACCGATATATAAGCCAATACAAAAGCCAACACATAAACCAATATAAAAGCCGATATATAAGCCAATACAAAAGCCAATACATAAGCCAATAAAAATACCAACACATAAGCCAATATATGAGCTTATGATAAGTCACTTTATCACTAAAACAGTTGTAACCTTTATAGTGGGAACATCATACTGGCAGGTTAGTTACTACTATGGAACTTACTACAACCAACAAGGATAGGCAACGTGTACTGTATCAAGGCTACTCTTATAACTATAATCGTTAGATTGTGAATGGAATAATATTCTGGCGATGCTCAAAAGAGAGGTCAACAAAATGTCGAGGAAATCTAAGAAAGTAAAAATGGAAAGATTTTAAGGGTGAGTGTTCATCAATGTAGTGCTCCAGACAAACCACGGTTGTTGTTTACAAACAATTATGAATATGCTAGAAAGCAAGTTCAAGAAAACGATATCGCAGCTCAATATAGTGCAGTGTTTGCTCAAAAGCACTTATCATATCCTCAAAATGTGATGTTATGATAGTGGTCAACGTCTAACAAAACCTCAACACTATCAAACTCAACACAAAATATGAAAGGAGTCTCTGTGGAAAAGGAATTTAGTAGTTTTAGTGATGTTGAGGATAATGTTGATTACAATGTTGGAGATTATAATAATAGTGATAAAGATGCTGAGGATGATGATAATGATAATGCTCTGTTTACCCCTAAAAAAATTGTTCTGAGTTCAAGATTATGATACATGTTGCCTGATTTCTTTCACTGCACTCGCTGCCACATAATAAATGAACGACTTGGAGAGCACCAATAATTCCTCCTTGATAAAACTATCTGCATATCAAGGGCAGATGATCTTGTAGTGCAGCCCCTTAAAACAACAACACTACCTCTTGCATAATCTGTGATGTTGATGGCTCTTGAGATAGGAAAGATGGATTAAACATAACTTTTACAACAGGGGTTAAACGTTGTTCAATAAACAATGAACTATTTTGGGTAGCAACATGTTTTTCTTGTACTAGCTTTTTAGCATTCTTATGATTTTTTTGTCAACACTATCAGTGTATCAATTGGAGCACTACATTGATGATCACTCACACTTAAAACCTCACCATTTTTACTTTTCATATCACCTCGACATCTTTTTGACCCCTGTTTTGAGCATCGCCAGAATATTATTCCTTTTACATTTTGTCGTTTATAGTTATAAGAGTAGCCTTGATATAGTGCGCGCTGCCTACCTTTGTTGGTTGTAGTAAGTTCCATAGTAGTAGTAGTAACTGACCTGTCAGAATGATTTGCTCACTGCAAAGGTTATAACTGTTCTGATAATAGAATGATTTAGCGTGGGCTTTTATATTTAATATGTACAGTTTAAAGTGAGAGAAAAGTGGTAGAAAAGTGATAGTAATGTGGTAGAAAAGTGGTAGATAAGTCGTAGCAAAGTGGTAGAAAAGTGGTTGAAAAGTGATAGCAAAGTAGAAAAGTGGTAGCAAAGTGGTAGCAAAGTGGTAGAAAAGTGGTAGAAAAGTGGATGCAAAGTGGGTGCAAAGTGAGTGTAAAGTGAGTGCAAAGCGGGTGCAAAGTGTGTGCAAAGTGGATGCAAAGTGAGTGAAAAGTGAGTGCAAAGTGGTAGAAAATATTACATGTATTGTTAAGAAATAGTTTAAGCAGTTACATGGATTCATTACAGAATAATTTTGACACGACGAAGCTCATTTTCTATATCCAATAGTTCATCCTCATATTCAGTATGACCAGCCTGTCTACAGGCATGCAAGTACTGAAGCCGCTGGATTAGCTTACTGGGATTGTTCCAGTAAACAAATTTAACAAATGATTTTTAGGGGTAAACAGAGCATAATCATTATCATTATCATCCTCAGCATCTTTATCACTATTATTATAATCACCATCATTTTAATCAACATTATCCTCAACATCACTAAAAGTACTAAATTCCTACTCTTCCTATTCCACAGAGACTCCTTTCATACTTCTTGTTGACATTGGTAGTGTTGAGGTTTTCTTAGACGTTGACCACTACCCTAACATCACTTTTTGAGGATATGATAAGTGCTTTTGAGCAAACACTGCACTATCATGAGCTGCAATATCGTTTTCTTGAACTTGCTTTCTAGCATTTTCATAATTTTTTGTAAACAACAACCGTAGTTTGTTTGGAGCACTACATTCATGAACACTCACACTTACAACCTTTCCATTTTTATTTTTTAGATTTCCTCGACATTTTGTTAACCTCTCTTTTGAGCATCGCCAGACTATTATTCCATTCACATTCTAACGATTATAGTTATAAGAGTAGTCTTGATAAAGTGAACGTTGCCTACCCTTGTTGGTTGTAGTAAGTTCCATATTAGTAACTAACCTGTCAATATGATGATCCCACTATAAAGGTTACAACTGTTTTAGTGATAAAGTGACTTATCATAAGCTCATATATTGGCTTTTGTGTTGGCTTATGTGTTGGCTTTTGTATTGGCTTATGTATTGGCTTTTGTATCGGCTTATATATCGGCTTTTATATTGGCTTATGTACAGGCGTTTGTATCGGCTTCTATATTGGCTTTTATATTGGCTTATTTGACGAGTTATTCTTGTCAATGTATTTAGTGGATTTTTTATTGGTCTTGGAAAGTACCTCAAAGACTGTGAATGTTTAGAGAATTAAACTCAACTCATCTAACATAACCTAACTTAACCTTGTCACGTGACATGTTCTACAAGTTTAGACTTGCTTTAAGACTGGCTATGACGTCACGCATAGCTCACCTAACTTAATGTAACATATCAGAACCTAACCTAACCTAACCTAACCCCATGTGTTGGCTTTTGTATTGGCTTATGTATTGGCTTTTGTATTGGCTTTTGTGTTGGCTTTTGTATTGGCTTATGTATTGGCTTTTGTGTTGGCTCATATATCGGCTTTTGTATTGGCTTATCCGTTGACTGTAACTCGGCGGTCATTCTCGCATTTGTTATTGTTTTCAATCATCACAGTCATGCTTTCACCAAGCATGAACAAATCACTGCATAAGCATCTGCGATTCGTGATTCATGAAATATCAATGAATACATTGTCAATCATGGCCACCGCATAAGCCTCTACAATCCATGATTCATCAAATAGCGCATTCCTACACATGCACGATGCCTTTTACCAACTCAGTGATTTACAATCTGGCACATGTTGTCATGTCGAGACAGGTCAGCACATTCCAATAAGCTCAAATAACATCCACATCCTGTTAGTCTGCTCTCCAGCAAGTTTGTTATCTCTACCCGCTTCAACCAACATAGAACCAAGTTCTGTTTGCTCATCATCTGATCATAGAATTATCATTTGTCATGTAACCCATCATCGCTTACACGTTAAAGATCCCCTTCGAGAGTAAAATATCTGAAAAAGGAATCCACGCTCTGTCATAAACCGACCCGTCAAAATATTGGAAAACGAATCCTCGGCCTGTCCTAAACCGACCCATCAAAATATAATCTGATCATAGAATTATCATCTGTTATGTAACCCATCACCGTTTACACGTTAAAGATCCCCTTCGAGAGTAAAATATCTGAAAAACTAACACTCGCCCTTATAAACCGACCCGTCGAAATATTGGAAAACGAATCCTTGGCCTGTCCTAAACCGACCCATCAAAATATCATCTGATCATAGAATTATCATTTGTCATGTACCCCATCATCGTTTACATGTTAAAGATCCCCTTCGGGAGTAAAATATCGGAAAAACGAACCCTAGTTCTGTCATAAACCAACCCGTCGAAATATCAGAAAACAAACCCTTGACCTGTCCTAAACCGACCCATCGAAATATGGATTGTTCTAATAGGCACGGGCATGATAACCAGTAATAGTCTTGTTGAAACACACGCCCGGGGGTATCATCTCTCTCTATCTACAACCACTCATCATGAACATTTAAAGTCTGTTTCCCCATTTCTCAAAACTTTAACATATTAACATCAACAAGGGCTTCAAGACAAGCGATTTGACTTGTCACACATCCAAGTCCAACCATGCGTTCGTGAGATATCGGTCAACTTCATAGGAAAGTATGCAACTATCTTGCTCTCTCCTCACTACTAAAAACCCTCCTTATAAATCATTTTTCAAAAAGCTCGCCCTCTTACAAAATCACCAACTGCCCATGCGTAAAAACAAAAACAAAAATGCTAATTCATTCTGGCGTCAACTCGTTAACATGTCGTTTATGTGGAACAACATTTAATTTCCTATTAGCATTCAAACTCCCAAATGTCGCACTTGGAATGGCTTTTGTGTTGGCTTTTGTAATGGCTTTTGTGTTAGCCAGGAAAGTGCGACAGGCTTTAGCAGCCAGCACTGTTTCAAATCCTCACCGCTCAATGAAGGATTCATTCATACCATTTCCTAACCTGCTCGGTCAACTGAAAGCTGGCTGTGGATTTTCATATTTCAATCCTGTCTTTACCAAGCATGAGTTGAACCATACAGCTCTACGATCCATGATTTTTGAAACAGCAATGAATGCATTTTGCAAGCATGAAACGCCATGCCCGACCACCGGTTTCGTTCATTAATAGCTTACGGGTTAGCTTGCTAGGCTTTGACCATTTTAATAATACATCACTGTTATGATAAGGGATTTATCATTTTTCAATCACGCCTTTACCAAGCATGAGTTGAACCATTGCATACAGCTCTGCAATCCATGGTTCATGAAATAGCGATTCATGCATTTACAAGGATGGCCATCTAGGCCAGCGAATCATCACATAAGAGTCTGCGATCCATGGTTCATGAAATATCGATTGAAACAGTTGATCTGATAGGATGGAGCGACATGCAGAAGTTGGTATTTGCTAAGAGAACATTGTCTGGCCTAGCAAACCTATTCATTCAAAGTAAAACTGGTTTATGTACATGGAAGAAATTAATGGCCACGTTAATAGAAGAGTTTGATGTCAAGATGAGCAGTGCAGAAGTACATAGACTACTGACTAGGCCGAAGCAGAAGAAGAAGAAGAAAGAAGAAGCATTCCGAGGGTACGTGCTTGTATAGAAGAGATTGTACATGAAGGTGAAGTAGAAGACGACTCTGGAAGTAAACTGATTTCGTGTGGCGCGGAGAATTTCAAGAATTTTAAGGAAAGGCTGCGAGTTCTTCAGAATACGCAAGTCCTGTAGTGGTTGTATGTAATAAAGATGGCTCTCCTCGTTTGTGTATTGACTATCGTAAGATAGTACCCGCTGCCTCTCATCGAAGATATCTTAGATAGATTGAAAGGAGAATTCAGTACAGTTGACTTAAAATGGATTTTTCCATGTGCCAGTGGGGTCTCAAAGTAGAAAATATACCGGTTTTGTTACTCATGCTGGTCAATTCCAGTTCCGAAAAGCACTTTTGGTCTGTGAAACTCACCAGTAGTGTTCCAACGATTCATTAACTGTGTCTTCCGATCATTGGTGGTTCAGGATTTAGTACTTATTTACATGAATGACTTAATAATTCTAGCTAAAGATCAAACAGAGGCATTGCAACGCTTAAATACGGTGCTAGAAGTAGCTAAAGATTATGGCGTTGACCTGAACAGAGAAACATGCCATCTACTGAAGAGGAAGGTTGAGTTTTTGGGACACGTGGTAGAGGATGGACGACTCTATCCGTCACCAGAATAAACTAATGCTGTACTGAAATTTCCGGAACCAAGAAATGTGAAACAAGTGCAATCTTTTCCTTGGTTTAATTGGATAATTCAGGAAATTCATACCAGAACACCCTGTTACTGCGATACCTTTAAGTAACTTGCTGAAGAAGGAAAAAGCATTTCAATTTTCTACAGAACAGAGAATGTCCTTGGAGAAATTGAAGAAAGCTTTATCAAAGAATCTTGTTTTAAACATCTACAATTCTTCATATGAGACGAAAAATCATGCTTATGCAAGCAAGCTTGGATATGGAGCCGTGCTGATGCAGAGATCGCCTGAGGATGATCAACTACATCCTGTACATTACATGAGCAAAAAAAGAACACCGCAAGAGGAAGACTACCACAGTTATGAGCTAGATGTATTAGCCGTGATTGTTGCATTGAAGAAGTTTCGAGTGTACCTTCTGGGAATAGATTTCAAGATAATCACAGAGTGTGCTGCTATCCAAAAGACGATGCATAATTGAGATCTGACACCTAAGATTGCGAGATGGGTTTTGATGTTGGAGGAGTACCGACATATCATCGAAGACAGAAGTAGAACGAGGATGCGACATGTCGATGGTCTGAGTTGCCATCCTGTCTTATATGCAGTTCCTGATTCTTTGGTTGTCCGAGTGAGGAAAGCACAACAAGAAGACAACCGTCTTAACGCAATCAAAGAGATGTGTCACGATCGATCTTACAAGGACTTTATGATTCGAGATGACATACTTTTCAAATTCTGTAAAGGTCATGAAGTTTTAGTTGTACCGATTTCCATGCAACATGAACTTACTACACATGGTCACGAGAAAGGTCAACAAAATAGAAGAACTCATCAAACATAAATATTATGTTCCGCACATGAAGAAGAAAATCGGAAGTGTCATATCGAATTGTCTCTTAATTATCAAAAAGACTGGAAAACAGGAAATATTCCTGCATCCTTTGTGCAAGGTAAGTGTGCCATTACATGCAAATCACGTAGATCATATTGGGCCATTGGAATCGAGTCATAAATTACATCGTCACATATTTTCAGTTATTGACAGTGTTACAAAGTTTGTCTGGATGTACCCAACAAAGTCTACCACTATGAAATAAGTCACTACTGGATAGGATGCACAGAATGCAATCTTTGGAAGCCCTGTAGAAATAATATCTGTTTGAGGATCAGCCTTCACATCTCATGAGTTTGAAAATTACTGCAAAACTGAAAACATTAAGCATGTGCTCATTACAACTGGATACCACGATCGAATGGTCAAGTAGAGAGAATTAACTCTGTGATTGCTTCAGATCTAGCAAAGCTTGCAATATCTGATCCGACAATATGGTACAAGCAGGTGGAGGCTCTGCAACAGGATATTAACTCCACATACAATCGAAGTATTGGAAGGACGCCCTTTGAACTGTTGACAGGAGTCAGAATGAGACACAAGACCGACTTAAGGACCGATGAGCTCAATCATGAAGAACTACTAGAAGAATTTGAAGCAAAAAGAGAAATTCTGAGGAAAGATGCAAAACAGCAGATTCCCAAAGTCCAGAAAGAAAGTAAGAAGTCTTTCAATAGACATCGCCGATTGGCTAGACAGTACCGGCTGGGAGACCTCGTGGCCATAAAGCGTACCCAGACAGGACCAGGACTTAAAGTAAGAAATACATTTCTTGGCTTATCGTGTAACTGAAGTAAAACACCAGTTTGTCGGGAAGTTGAACATGAGGGTCCCAAACAAAACTCAAGCTGTGTGGAATACATGAAGTTATGTGGCATCTAGGACAGATGACCAATAGGATGGCCGAATATGGGAGTGCTTCAAGAAGGCAGTGAGGACAATAAAAAAAAGAAGAAACAAGAGAAACGTGTCCGGAGTAGATGTTGTGTTGTATTCATAAGTATTGCAGTTCAGCTGTTGTTTAGTATTTGATTTTTAAATAAATAAATAAATAAATAAATATATCCCGAAAATCCTACATAAACAGAATGATTCACCAGCCCCTTATTATTTAGTTTTATGAAACCCAATTAACATTGCAATTCTCCTGATGTTCGATATTTCTCTGCGCCCTGTCTGTGTGACATCAATGTAAACTAAGCCATGGGCCTCGCAAAGGAAAAACGACCGTAATCACTTCCGCGCCAAATACTACGGAACATTCTACAAACATGTGATTTATTACTCCTTGAAGAACACACAGTACTCGAATTTTATTGTTGTAAGAATTGCAGTTCTGACAGCACTGTAAAGGAGTCTTTGTGTCAATATTTTGTTGTCAACACCAGGTAGAAGCAATCCATTTATGTAGTATTTGAATGTAGGCATGCTTTGAATACATCTGAAGTAACATTTTCGATATCTGGCTGAAGGATTTATTTCTTGCATTTTCGAGTTGGTATTATATTTTATCTAAATTGAAATGTAGGAGTGGAATTATTTTTATTAAATATGGATTTCCGAATTAAAGTTACGTAGTATTTTTATCTAGGTTCATCGATGACCGTATTTAGGGATTTTTTGGAGATGTGATTTAAATGGTGATATTTGGGAGTTTTACGATGTGCGATTTAAAATTTAATCTTCGTATTTTTAGAGGCGATGATCGTTTCGTGATCATTTTACTTGAGAAATTTTGAGAGCTAACATTATTTTAAATGGACGGCAGATTTTGGAAATATATTCTAACGTTGAATATTAAGAAGAATAAAGGTTTAAGAAATATTTGAAGGATTAATTGAGGAAAGCATTATTGATGGTTTAAGAAAAGTTATTCCATGGAGTTAAATATTTATGACAATGTTGAAGGGAAACTATATAGCGAATTTTTATGTCTGAAATAAGAATGTTGAAAGGCAGTTGTTGCATTGTGGAACCATTGATAATAGAGCTATTTTATTATTGTATTTATTATTTATTTAGGATAGTTCCAACCTCCTATGGGTTATGATTACACAACTTTCTTGGCCATTGATGTTCGTTCCTGTTACGCCAATACTCTTTCATTCGTTGGCTACTCTTGATCGTTCCTCGACCGAGAACACCCTTCGAGATCTATTGGGTTTCGCTACGTACAGATCTGTCACCTCCGCAATTTTCCACCTGAACACTTTTCTGTTTGCAATATCTCCCTCCTCAATGCCACATTTTATAAGATCCTGATAAACTTGAGTCCTTCTTCTTTCCTGAAAGATGAGGATTTTATTTGCTAGGTATTCCGATCCCATTCTTCTCATGTGTCCATAGATTGTTATTATTATTAATTTGAATTGTATTATAGTAAATATCTAGGGTCTGTCATTAAGTGGACATTTAAGTGACGATTTTTATGGGCATAATTTTATCTTCAGAATATTGACGTTGGATTTACGTAGAGTTTTGCATTGTTAACGAAGTTGAGCTGCAAATTCAATTTTAAGATTTGTTAAGAAGCTCAGGAATGGTATTCCACCTTGGTGATGCATAAGTATGCAGTGTTGAGTGAAAGTGGCAATGTTTGTGTTTGACATTGTTCCACGATAAATAAGTAACAAATAGGTGTTGATAATGTGCAGTTTATAGTCGTCGATGTGTGTGCATTATTCTGAGTGTAAAATTCTACGATATGGAAGAGTTGATCCAGTTTCGAGATGATAGTTAAGGTAACTATCACGATCAGCTGTTTATGTCACGTTAGTTATATATCCTCAAGTCTTCATTATTAATGGATCATGGATATGAGAACGCACTTAAAAATGGCAAATTGATATATTAATTGAAACAAATTGTATTATTTTTATTAGTATTGCTATTCGAAGAAGAAAGTATTGGAGTGAACATAATCGTAATCTAGGCATCATTGCACAGATTACTAGTACCAATTCATGACTATGGCAATAATATTGACTAATGTTTAGTGGCAAGATTCGAAAGTTTCTGTATATAATTGTAAAATAATGGGGGAAAATGAAAACATATTTTTAATTTTTTAATAATAATTATTAATATTTTACAATAGATTGAATATTTTACAAGATTCATAGAATAGGGATTAATTAGGTTTAAGGAGTTTTGGTATAGATCAGTGGTGTTATTGTAATAGCGAAAGGCCATCGATAGTTATATTTTTGAAATAAGTAATTTAAAAGAATACTCCTTAAACTAGGGTATAATTTTATTTGAGTTGAAATTTTATTTCTCAAGGCTGATTAAATATAAATATAGTTGGAAAGTTTGTTTGACCATTGTTAATCGCTTTGCGATAATCAATATTAAAAGGGTTATTTGAAGGGCGTGATTTTCTTCTCTTTGCTGTACTCAATTAATTAGGGAAATGTTGTGCTATAGTGGAGATGGAACTTATGGGTCCACAATTTTACCCCGTCCTTGAGCGTTTGAAAGGTTTTCTCACTCTCCAGTTTATTTTAATTCCTAACCGAAACCGTAGTTGATCCTATACAACAATCTACAGTAGCCGTCACCGCCCGATTCGTGTGCCAGTAGTTCTTCGTGATTATTCTAGCCGGGTACCACAAGTTGCTGTGATCCATTTCCTTCTTCCGATTCTGGCAGATTCCTCCGGATACGGGTACAAGACGTACATGCAATACAATCGAATTAATAGGTTACGCCACGTAATTTGCAATACTAGAAATTTAAATGAACACTATAAACTATGATTGAAGACTTTGGCACCCATACTAACGTTCGAGGTAGAACAGCCTAGTTGACTAGTACCCGTGTAGCGCGCAATGTGTACGTTATCTTCATTGCTGAGGCGGTTGAAGTCCAATCTGACGTGGTATAAGAATAGTGCTTCAAATCCAGTCGTAGGCAAACTTTTTTGAACGACAGTCCGTGCTCCATGTTAGTGGGGATATAATATCAAGTCGCACTTACAAAGTCACATTACCACATTTATTCACTTACGATGTATTCCTGTGCAGAGTACGTTGAATTTTGCTAATTTATGAAGAGAATACAATCGAATTAGTAGGCTATCCCATATGACCTGTAATGACAGAAAGTTAAATGAATACCGCAAACCATGATTTAAAACTCTGACATGGATTTTAACACAGCATATCGAAGGAGATTCTAATCGTCGTCCTCGCATCGAAGTAAACGTATTCCTTAGAATTTCCCTCGGTATTTTTTTGTTAGAAAATTTTAACTAAAAAAGAGGACAACTGTATTTGACGTGTACATATTAAGATTATTTCGTGTAATACCACATTCGAACACTATGTAACGTTCATGGAACCCAGCCTAAAAATGCATGTGCTCGCTATACAGTAATATAGGACAGCACCCTCCCCAATAATCATCTGTGATATCTCGTATCAATTCAGTAGTAAGGCATAGGTAAAATGGTCGACACAAACGATACAACTTAAGTAAAGAAAAAACTTGGAACCTAACAAGCATCGAACCCCGATCCTTCCGACGCGTTACCATTTCAGCCATTGAGAACTACACATTGCAGGTAGTGCAGAATACCTCACAAATATAGATAGTAAGAACTTTTTGCGTTGGACACTATACTTTCTTTATCTAAAACGTTCTTACCGATTCGAATACGAATTTAGTCGTAGGGCATCAGAAATATTAATGTTCACGTTCAAGGATAAGATTCATTTTCTGTTCTAATGCTGTGATGGCTCTGAAATGTGCAGGTGTTCGCTTAACCCACGACCACCTCGATCGCATCACCTAGCCACGTGCGTTTTCACTGCATTGTGGGTAGCGGAAACATTACGTTATGGAGCTATGAGAATTAGGATTATTGTAATGTTCTCGCTGTTATGGGCTTTTCTCAATGCAACGTACACGCTCAACACTAAAAACTGGCATATCATTAGCATTCGTAGACTAACCAGTGAGGTGTTTACTCTGGTATGATTAATATACCCTCATCCACAAATTGGTATTGATTTCAAGTAAAAAATCAGAGTTAATAAGTAGCTACCATTAGCTGAAAATTACCCAGTGAAATGTTTCGCAAGTTTATTTTCCCCTTGGTAGCCAATTTTAGGAAAATAGTTTCCTCAAAGAACAACCAGTTACAAGGTAGAGAAGAAGGTTCAACGTTTTCTTTAATTTAAATTCCGCGGCAGTAGGACTAATAGTTCATTAGCCATGAGCCACTGCACATGAGACTTCGTTTTGCTGTTCTCAGTGTCGTCAATATCTGAAGTTCCTTTTTAAACTTTAGGGGGTTGGAAATCGTGATCATCAGATTCTTGTGTTCATGTGTGTATTTATATTTGTCAATTAAGCTATGTTATTAAGTTGTCGGTAGTAATATGTGCATTTGTAACTGAAGGCAAGAGTGTTTACGAGGTCACAGTGGTTTTAAATTTCGAAGCATCCCAGCATTTTCTTCTGGACTAGAAATGGGATGCCACGGAAAATCACTTCCAGGATGACTTATATGTTGGTCTCGAGTAGATTATAAAGTTTGAAAATCAATTCCACAATATGCCAACACACTTTATTTTGTATAAAATAATCCTACCTGAAAATTCATTCAGCAGGAGCTCATTCAGATAGTAGCTTTCGTTTCTGATAATTTCAAATTAACTCTTATGATATCATTAGAAAGAAACGCCATGTTAACAATGGCATGGACTCAATACGATACGGGTTTCCTCATTAGTGGATCAATTAATATTGATTTAAGTTCCTCGAACGTAAGAATGAGGAATGAGGTTATCGAGGTCTTTGACGTGATACGTGCGGAGGCCTGAGTGGGACTGATTATCCCTTTAAACCAAGGAGGTGACATTTCGAACGCTTCAAGCCCTGAATATACAGCGTACCTTACATTAGTTATACAGATCATTATGTCGTTGTCCAACCTGGCTACGTACCATCGGATAAAAATGGTACTTTTCAGGACCAAATAAAAAATCACTGGTTGGAACAGGTACATAAGTGGTCATTGTACATCCACTGTAATCGGCATTGAACGAAAAAAAACCATGTACCAGCACGGAAATCGAACCTGCTACCAGGCAGCTTACCTGACGCAACACCAGAAATGCATGATTTAGCCACCTTAGCTACTGATAGCCATAGTGAATTGCTGGCACGTATTGAATCTATTCGTAGCCCCCATAGGCACCTGTCGAAACGAAAGTTGGTGTTGTTCGGGGCTGTGATTGTTTAAAACATGCATTATAGTTGAGATAATTGAAATAACACTGCCGCTAATGATTTCTACTACATTCCCGAGCATGAATTAAACGGTAAAGTTGTACTAAGGCCGTAAAGGAGCAGGTATTCATGTTTTTAGGATGACTATGATATACGCGTTAGTCGGGTACCTACGCCCCAAAAAAGATAAGGGGCTGGTGAACCACTCTGTATATGTAATCCACATCAATTTCAAAAGAATTGCTTATAATTGGCAAAGGGTAATTATTTCCACACATTCATCTTATTCGCCAAAAGTCAGCCTGGTCTTTGATCAGTTCAATTGATGAAATTATTGAATGGTTACGGATACTGTGTCCTGATTCTTACTTCCTCGGCGAGTGTTCATCTATTTTCTTCTCCCACATTGTGTTGCTCTAACAGAATGGCCGTGCGAGGCTATAATGATTATTTGATGGAATCCGAGCAACTGAACCCCAGCTGATTAAGAAAATTACGTGCTCGTAAATACAATATTCCCTACCGAATAATAATTTTGGATTTATGACTGTCTAGCCTTTGCCGATGATCTTGCAATCATTTCTGATTCATTAGAGACAGCCACGGAACATATTAATCAGCTCAGTGCACGAGCTGCAAAGGCAGGACTCCAGATCTCCTTTGAGGAGACTGTGTTCATAACTAATATCGTACCGGCACCAAAACACCTTGCTGTGGAAATAGGCAAAATTAATCGAGTTGCAAAGTTTAGGTACCTGGGAGAAATTATAACACCTAATGTATCACATCACGCATGAGCAAAAAGGAAATGCCCTACCATTTAACTAGGGACATCTATAAGAAAAGGTCAATATCCTTCAACGCAAAACTAAAGCATTACTGCAGCGTCATCCGTCCGGAGGTCTTTTATGCTTCTGAATGCCTCACGATGAACAAAAAAGGCTTGGTCGAAAAACTGGAGGCCAAAGAAAGGAAAATTTTGGGAAAGATATTGGGTTCCATCAAAGACAATGGGGAATACAGAAGACAGCATAACCATGAACTATATACTCATGTGGAGAAGATAAGTGACGTCATCTGGAAGAGAAGGATAACATTTTATGGACATGTGAAACGAATGAGCCCAGCGAGACTGACCAACTGCAACATAACTTACTTTCAGGAGAGGAAAACAAAATGGGCCTGGTTCGTTGAACTGGATCAAGATCTGAAAGAAGTGGGGATTACACAAACAGACATTCAGGAGCGCGCCCCACTCAAAAGCAAACTTCAAGCTTGCAAAGGTTTCCAAAAAAAAACGAAGCTGAAAACGGAAACGATTTTGACCCAGGAACGGAAGGAAGTCCACCGAGAACGACTGCGGGCGTATTGGGCAAACATCAAAGCCTGTAGGAGACAGTCGGAATGACGCGGTCCATAGATGGCCTATACGAAATGAATGAATTTGGATTTATGGATCATGGTGTATATTTTGTATATGCAGACCGTGTGCTTCACTGTTGAATACATCGCAAATGAATAGTTACTACTATTTATGGTTACAGAAATTGTGTGGAGACGAGTGATTACTTTTATGTTCCAAGAAAATATCAGATACTTTAAATAACCGTGGCATGTTATAATGTACAGAGAGTGGAAACCCATAATGATTAACCACAAAACATAGCGCACATTTATCTAACTCTTGGCTCACCACGACATGACTCCCGTCTAACATCGTACAGTACCTGGGAACATTAAATATTCTTTAACCCACTCATTCGATTTAATTTCATAATATCTCGACCTGTACTTAGACTTCCAACAAATTCACAATTTGTACACAGTCATTCAAAACTAATCACCGATGTGTAACGTTCAAAGTTTAAAATATCTGGCCAAGTTTCTCAAATGTTTGTCAAACCTGGCACTACATTTTGAAAGTGGTGGAATTATGTAAGAGATTTCATTTCATGTACAAACCGGTCAGCTTGTTTAACTAAATTCTTACATGCTCGCGCAACGTTGTGGCGAGTTTTCACGTAGGCGGTGTATATGCTGAATGACATAAATACTTTGTTTTGTTTATTTGAATCATCAGCCTTCATACAGGTTTAACGCCGCCCTTCATGTAGTCCATTCCTGAGATAATCATTCCTTATCCACACAACTACCCCACCCTTCATCCGAAGCAACCCATTTACAATATTCTAACATTGGTTATCACTTGGATTGCTTGACCTTGACCCATCCTTACATAACAAATGTAAGTTTGCTATTCCTGTTAACTCAATATGCGCCATACAAAGCTATATATTGTCTTCATCCTTCCATCTTTACTAGTCCTGATACCCTTTATCTGCTACATTACCTTCCATTTTCTGCACTATTCTCCTACACCATATTCAAATATTTCTATTTTCCTCTTTGCTACAGCACAAACAGTCCACAGTTACTATCCGTTTAGCGCCACGCTCCAGATGAAGGCTTCGAGAATGACCTAATATTACCTAGACCTATATTTCATGTCAACAGATGTCAACCCAAACTTTATATCTCACTTGCTTTGTGCATATTGTGCCCAATTTGGAGTCACCAACGTCCTTTAGTGTTTCAACCGCCAACCTTTATCAATAGTTTCATTTATTCCTGCTGAATTCCATTTATTCTGTTCTACACAAAAATATTTTATGGTGACTACTTTCCTCAGCATCTAGTACCCAACGTTTAGTAACTCATTCACATCTTCTGGTGAAAAGGATAAGACGGCAATGTCGTCAGTAAATCACTGAGTCGATATTGCTTTACCTTGATCCTCTAATTCTACTTTAACATTCATTCTCGTTTCATTCGTTACTTGCAAAATTTATAGATTAAAAATTACTAGTGATAAAATTCAGCCTTACTTTACATGTTTCTAAATACCAGTCTCAATTTCATGTCCATCGAATCTAATAATTGCAGTTTCAGACAATCTACCATCCCTGGATTTTATGCCAATAAATTTCAAACTGTCAAACAATTTACTCCAATCAGCATTATCACAAGCATTTTAAGTATAACTAGGGAGCCCGTGCTGCTCCGCAGCATTATTTATCAGTATTGGAATTAAAAAATAAAGACATCATGTAATAGTTTATAACATTTATTTCACAATACTTCCTTCACGACTACGTTCGCTGTGCGTCGACCCTTAGGTTTAATTTCTACTTTTACTAATTAAATGTGTTTCCTTGGGATAAGGCAACATACAATTAACCGTGGCTAAAACAGGATCAGGCAAGTAGATTCCAACTCGATGAAGCGTTTGACCCTGTGCTTTGTTGATCGTAATACGAAACGCTAGTGTAAAAGGAAATTGCCGTCTTTTAAAAGAGAACGGCATTGTAGTGTCAGATGGTGACAAATCTACGAGAGGTAGCAGTATTCACTCCCCACTCTACACACCAGTTAGAACTTTTAAATCTATGATATTGTCGTACATTTTTCGAACTATTAGCCTCGTCCCGTTCCGTAACCCCTTAGTTGCATTGAAATTCCTAAGGAGCATTACAATAGCACCTTCTTTAAAACTCAGCACATGGGGAGGTAGACCACTCACCTCAAGCCTGTTCAAAAATTCAGCGAGAAACTACAAAACTTTACTTACTTCTTCAGTTACCTATGCATTCACACTCGCGTAAAATCTAGAAGTTCCTGGAAGTAGATCTGAAACTACCCTATTAATTTCATGGCAATATTCATTTTTCAGTGCAAGAAACTGAAAAATGAGAGGTAATATTGAATGTCCACTCATAACTTTCCTCAGAATCAGCCAAATTCAATAGTTAAGAGCTCGAAAGAAAGACCTTGAACCACTGAGTGTTCTCAGACAAAAACGGCCTGCGTACCTCAATTAAAAACAAGGACATGATTGCTTCAATGAGAAGAAAAAGTTGGAAAAACTTCCAGAAATCAAATAATTTAAGGAAGGCGAAAGTTAAGTGATTTGTAATACTTGATAACAAATCTGTGCATGTATACCTTTCATTTGAAATAAGTATGAAGGAAATCCATCGGATAGAATGGCCGAACGGAATCGGTTAAGGTTTTGATAAATATTTCTAATATTCGCCTTGGCATTCATAACATTCCTCAGAGTCAACCAATTTAAATATGTTATACCTCAAAAGAAAGAACATAATCCACTGAGTGCTCTTAGACCAAACCGAACTGCGTAGCTCACATTGAACCAAATATACGATTGTTACAATGAGAAAAAAAAAATGAAAAATGAGAAGTAATATTGAATTTCCACTCATACCTTTCCTCAGAATAGGCCGATTCGAATCGTTAGGAGCTCAAATGAAAGGGCGTGATTCACTGAGTGGTCTTAGACCAAAACGACCTGCGTACCTCAATGATAACCAAGGATATGATTGCTTCAATGAGAAACAACGTTGGAAAAAGTTGGGAAAAGTTGAAAAAATCAAATCATTTGAGGAAGGTGGATGTTAAGTGATTTTTAATACTTGATAACAAATCTGTGCATGAATACCTTTCATTTAAAAAAAAGAATGAAGGAATGCGACTGGATAGAATGGCCGGATGGACTCAGTTAATTATTCATAAATATTTTTAATTTTAGACAACGGCGCCCGTGCTCCTCCGCAGCATTATTTTTCAGTATTGGAATTTAAAAATAACGACATTATGCAATAGTTTATAACATTTATTTCACAATACTTTCTTCCAGACAATGTTCGCCTTGCGTCGACCCTTAGGTTTAATTTCTACTTTTACATCTTTAAATGTTTTTTATTTCCTCAGGATAAGGCAACATACAACTGTCCTCGGATAAAAAAAAAGGATCAGGCAAGTAGATTCCAAATCGATGAAGCATTTGACCCTGCGCTTTCTTGATCGTAATACAAAACGCTAGTGTAATAGAAAAATGCCGTCGATTAAAAGAGAACGGCATTGTATTCCCAAATGGTGAAAAATCTACGCGAGGTAGCAATATTCGCTCCCCACTATTAACACCAGTTAGAACATAAATCTATGATATTGTCGAACATTTTCTAACTATTAGCCTCTTCCCGATCAGTAACCCCTTAGTTGCATTGAAATTACCAAGGAGACTTACAATAGCACCTTCTTTCGAAGTCAGCACATGGGTAGGTAGACCACTCACCTCAAGCCTGTCCAAAAATTCAGTGGGAAAATGCAAAACTTCACTTTCTTCTTCAGTTACCACTGGGCCGATAACCTACATGTTAGGCCCCTTAAAACAACTATTATCATCATCATCATCAGTTACCAATGTATTCACACTCGTGGAAAATCTAGAAGTTCCTGGAAGCTGATCTGAAACTACCCTATTACACTGATGAATATAGAAATTGCAACACCATGAAAGCATTGGTCGTTTGTGTTTATTTTCAAGATATGGAACGATGCCATGTAGGTATGTAAATGATAAAAGTTTCAGACCCATTGGATTCTTGCTACAGGTCTCCCCACGTGATTGGTCGCGGAGGAATCAACTCCAGTATACGGACTCTGGTGTAGCGTAGTTGACTTGCAGCCTGTGCAGTGAAGTGTTCCCCGTCAAACATGCCTCGACGACAGAGAAGAGCACGCTATCAACAACTGTCGTCGTTTGAGAGGGCTCGGATAATTGGGTTGTGTGAGGCTGGGTTATCGCTAAGGACTGTCGTTGCACGTGTTGGCCGACAGGCATCTACGGTACAATGTGCATGGCAGCAGTGGTCAAATGAAGGTACCCACACTCGTAGATCTGCCACAGGCCCAGCGCGACAGAAAACTGTGAGAGAGGATCGCCGCATCATTCGGATGGCCCGGATGGAACCCCATGCAACAGCAGCTCAAATTCGAGCAGCTGTGGCACCCCACATTACACAACAAACAGTTGGTAATCGCCTGCGTGCAGCTGGCTTACGATCCCGTGTCCCTGCAGAAGGTGTTCCATTGACCCCACAACAGCGATGTGTAAGGCTAGCCTGGTGTCGAGAACGATCGACGTGGGTCGACTAATGGCGTAGGGTCGTCTTTAGTGATGAATCGCGCTTCTGTCTTGCCGGCAGTGATCGGCGGAATCGTGTGCGCCAACTTACCGGTGAGAGAGGCCGCTCAGACCTTATTGTCGAGAGGCACACAGGGCCAACACCAAGCATTATGGTCTGGGGAGCTATTGGCTTTAGTGTGAAATTACAATTAGTGATTGTTGAGGACACTATGGCTTCTCGACAGTACGTTGATAGGGTACACAATCCAGTGGTTGTCCCTATGATGGCGAACATTGCTAATGGGATGTTTCAGCAGGACAATGCCCGGGTTCACTCTGCTCGCATCTCCAGAGAAGCTCTCCACGACATCATTACCTTAGAATGGCCCGCCAGATCCCCGGACCTCAGTCCTATTGATCATGTGTGGGACATGATGGGTCGACAACTGGCCAACCGTCCTCAGCCACCCACAACTCTGGAACAACTGACCCATGCAGTGCCGCAAGCATGGGCCACAATTCCTCAGGAAGCGATCCAGGACATTATTGACTCCATGCCTCGACGAATTCATCAATGTATTGCAGCTCGTGGTGGGCACATCCTGTATTGATTATTGTCCAAACTTGCGGTCAAAGGGATCTGAAAGTGTAATCATCGAATCACAACCGAACACTCGTCCGGCATGTTCAATTGCAGCAATGTAGCACCACTCCTTCTGGGTGTTGCAATTTCCATTTTCTTCAGTGTAATTTCATGGCAATATTCAATTTTCGGTGCAAGAAAATGAAAAATGAGAAGTAATATTGAATGTCCACTCATAACTTTCCTCTGCATCAGCCGATTTGAATTGTAAAGAGCTCGATCCACCGAGTGTTCTTAAACTAAAACGACCTGCGTACCTCAATTAAAACCAAGGATATGATTGTTTCAATGAGAAAAAAAAAATTAAAAAGTACAAGAAATCAAATAATTTGAGGAAGGCAGAAGTAAAGTGATTTGTAATACTTGATAACAAATCCGTGCATGAATACCTTTCATTTATAAATGGAATGAAGGATATCGACCAGAAAGAATGGCCGGACGGACTCAGATAAGTTTTCATAAATACAGTATTTTAATATATAATGTTAGGGCCCTATAGGGTGCCTAACGCCCTTAAAGAGGGACACGTACATACACCTAGAATTTATACAATTAAACCTACAAGCAAGACTTCAAAAATCATCTATAAATAACATCGACACTATCTGACCAACGCCTACACCCTCATCTACCCCCATGTATAATACAGCACCCTAATCACCCAAGGGAACCAACACCAACATAATTCTAATTACACAAAGCCGGCAGATTTATGTAACAGCTCTTGCCCAAGCTTACCACACACATCAACACGGACACAGAAGCTGCTTATTAAAACAGCTATTCTGCAATTCCGCAATGGTCAGCACTTGCAAATACATAAATAAACTTCCAGAAGAGAAGGGGACATCTATTGCCGACCGTATCCACGCCCGTGACCAGAGCGACGCCGACGTACCTCGAGGTGAGTGTGTCTCTCAGTGTTTCCACTCATACTTATACGTCCTTTCCATTTACCATACCTTTTACTTGGTTACACTTGTACACTAATTTGTTTGAGCTATCCTTACAGTTAAGGGAAGCGCATTTACACCATTACAGTATACTAGTAAACTAGTACACTTTATCAACGCTCAATTGTTACCATTATTGCCCTCAACCAGTTATACTGCCGACTTCCCTGCACGCCTCTCCTCAAACACCGTCCTACCAAAATACCGCTGTTCTAGCATTACCAGCTTACCTACAACTCAGGCGACCTCGTCATTCAGAGAGCACGCGGGCCCGCTACTCATACAGACGCACCGTCAGCAACACTACAACACTAGCTTCGCTCGTTCAAAATTAGCTTGCCAGGTACTGTCTTCCGCCCGAGGGAGAATCCCTTACTTGAAATCGTTGGTCCGTAGAGCTTGTCCTTTAATTACAACCCTTTCCAGCACCCGTCCAGATATTCCACACACTCAGTAAACTTCCCCTAATTGAACACCACCCTCTTCTCATTCTCACCCCCTAGTTTAGCCCCCACACGAACTGCGACTAAACAATAGATTAGTTGGATTCCATGCCATTTTTGTGGGGTAGTAGTAATAATAACATTTTTTACAGAGTCGTGAATTCCATTTCTCTCTGATGGATTAAAATAATAAGATATTTGACGGAGTATTGAAATAGATCTGTGTGATGGTTAATAATGGTAATAATAATATTTTGACAAACCTCGGAGTTGATTTCCAATGATGATAATAATAATAAATCTGACAAGTTTCGATTACATTTTACTAAGATTATAATAATTTCTTATGTGTACAAGCCATTTGTATAATTGTTTGAAGGGTTTGGATGGTAGATAATATCGAATCGAATATCAATGATAAAAAATAATAACCAGTGAATTATTTAAATAAATTCACAATATTTTGGTAACGTCATGGTGCAAATGTTATTATTTTTAGGGAACGGAAGGTATTGCTATTCAAAGAGGAAACTGTATAATGTAGGAGAATTCAAGTTTTGCAACGATCGTAGGAGGGAGGAGGTATAATTGAGAGTATGAGTAATGTACCATTATAGGCTTACCTGACTGGATATGAATCAGGAACCCTTAAATAGTGCATATGTAGGCTGCATAGAATAGTTGTGAACCCAGGCTTAGTTAAGTAGGAACTAAGACCTGAGGCACATAAATAATTAGGAAAATTGGAAGGACCCATAATTTAATGTTAATACATTAGATCAGCTCATGGGGCACCAAGAATCAGATATAAGGAATAATATAAACCAAATAATGCATTTTAGTGTAACTAAGCCAAGTTCCAGGCTTAAAGCACACAAACTGCAGTGGAATTGACAGTTGGCAAATGACCCAGCTCTGTGGGGCGTGCCAGACTGCCTCCAATGAACAATAGTGTCACTCAATGCGGAATACTTTCACAGAAGCTGAACTCCACTGGTGACGCTAGACTAACGTTGGGGAATGATTAACGCCCATTTCAGTAATATCTCGAAAATGAACCATTGAAAAATTAACAAAAGACACCGTTGGACGAAGACAATTAGGCTCATAATTAAGGTGATGTAATATGCTTTAATCAAAGCAAGTTAAAGAAGCATTGTGGATGCCCACTTATGCCAAGTGCCAGCGCAAAGTCATCGGGAATTCCCCGCTAAATAGCGTTCCCACGCCATGATTTAATCATTCGAAATAAAATAATTAGCCCATCGGTTCATCATCCGAAGCAAATATTCACGAACAGCAGGAAAATCTACGTGGGATGAAGGTACCAAGAAGTCCGTAAGGTCATTTTTGAAGACATTGAGCTCCCGAGGGAAGCCCTGGACTAATTTCCGAGCCAGAAGTCATATAAGCCTATTGCCGGACACACAAGTTATCTCCACCTCGAGCGAGGGAAACCTGCGCGGCTCTGTGCCGCATTTGACGCGCCACACAAAGTAAAAATAATAATAATAAGTGAACAAGTATAGCGAAAAACTCACCAAGTATGAAGTGTACGATTTATGGAACCCGGTACGGAAAGTTACGTCATGTCGGGAGTTTAATTAGATGGGCAAACGAAGTGTCGAGTGAACACGAAATTTGTATCCGACGATGATAATAATAAGTGAACAGTATTCACGTCGTAAGCCGTTGGGAGGCTAAGCGCGATATTCTACACGTACGAGTAGATACCGCAAAAACAAGCACGTTACATAATTTAAATAGTGTGGACAGTACAGAGTATCGTGTAAATCGCATCGCGTCCGAACAAAGCAAACATATCGTGATCATATGGGTCGAGATACTTTACGAACACTGTAAGTGTAATAGATGTAACCCAGGCATCATTGAACTTTTAGTACGATTATAAGCCGAGTATAATAGTGAATTAGCATATTCAGACTGGAACGAACGCATGTTTAACAAAGGTTAGCAACGAGCTTAGAGAGTTAACATTAGATTCGCAAGGGTACGGTTACGTGAGAGTAATCCATGAACACTTTGGTAGATGAATTGTTGAGGCAGGCTACAGAAGAGTAACGATCGGGATAGGAATTGTCGGACTTTCATTGGTGGAAAACGGACTCTATTGGGTATCTGCACCAAGGGGCGACTTAACGATTCTATCGCCGCGAGGGGAGGAAAATCACCTCCTAATATGAGATTAGGCAGGGTTTGACGAATGATGTAAAAAGTGTACTGCTGGAAAAACACACTACAAATTTCAACTCCATGTTGGATATCTTGGAAGGTATGCATGGGAGCGATTCCAAAATTGACACACATGTATATAATACTATTTCGGTTTAATTTCCAGGAGGCCATACATAACAGTGTTGCAAAAATAATGTTAAGCCTTCTGATAGGTCCGATTATTAAATGCATATAACTTCTACACTATCAGTTGTTTTTCAACCAATTTTTTTAAGTAATATGAGTACATTAACAGATATGACTGAGCGTATTCTTAAGAGCCCCCAGGGCTGCCAACTGTTAATAATTGCTCTCTCCATTTTTTTATCCAAATACCAATATATCAGAAAGCTTGCAAGACGACAGCTTTAAACTATGCACACGCATAGTACCTGACATTTTAGATTAATTTGGAGTAACTTATATACTTCAGTTCTACCAAGATGATTCTAAGCCTGCTGATAGGACCAATTTTAAATACATGTAACTTCTATACTTTGATCTTAGCCAAGAGGCCGAGAAGCCAGCTGTTGTATAGGTGGTGTAATAAATGGCCATAACTGGGAAGTGCAACTTATTTTTTGATCTGCCCTCGTATATAGATTATCCGACAGCTTTCAATCATCTTAACCTGACTAAACAAGTCCTATTTTAATTCTCTACCCCAATTTATCGGCTTCTTAATTCATTCATCAAAGGGTTAGGTTATCGAGCCACGGATCGTGCCTTAAAGATGTTAATGGCCGGGTCACATTTCCAACTAATGGAAGACCACAATCTTGCGTCTCACAATCAGAAAGCGAAATACAATATTGACAGCTTCGGACCGCGTTCCCCGACTGTTTAGAACCTATCATCACGTGCTCCTAGCACTTCTACTGGATGCTCCATATGGGACCTATTTACCTGGTGCTCGCTGGCCTGCTGATAGCTTGGATAGTTGGATTTCAACCAAATTTCGTCTGTGCTATGTGTAACATAACAGATATGACTATAAGTACTCTTAAGAGCAAACAGGACTGCCAACTGTTAATAAATGCTGTCTATATAATTTACCCAAATATCAATATATCAGAAAGTATGCAAGCCAACAGCTCTATATTTTGCACACGTATAGCACCTGACATACTAGATTAATTTGGAGTAATTAATATAAGGCAGTGCTACCAGCATAATTTTTTGCATGCTGATAGGTCCAATTTTAAAATGCATTTAATTTCTATACTAACAAATGGATTTCATCCAAAATTGGCACAACAAGATATCATAATATTTCAGATTATTTCTGACCAGCACACGCATGACATTGTTGCCAACATGATTTTACGCGTGGTGATAGATCCAATGTCTACCTGCATGTAAAGTCCTTTGGACTTCAACCAAATTTTTATTCTGTACCTTTAGAGATGGAACTAAGAATATATTCAGTCACCAGGGCTGCCAACTGCAGTAGCCTACTCTATTAGGCTGCATTATACCTGGTATATTTTGAACTAATTAGACATTTCGGTATTACCAACTTAATTTCGTCAATATTCTATATAAGTCCATATACTGCAGATTAATCATAGGCATGAATCTTAATTTTAAGAAAAGTAGGCTCTTTAGTTCGTCACGGAACTTCTTGTTATTTATGAGGCCAATGTCCATATATTTTTTCTTTTCAGGACGGATCAGGGATGGGATTATGAAAAGAAATCGGCCGTGGACCTGTTGAAAGGAACCGTCCCGGCATTTGCCTGGTGGTGAAAATGGGAAAGCACGATAACCATTTTCAAGACGGCTGGCGTGGGATTCGAACACACGCTCTCCCGGTGCCAGCGAGACACGAGGTAGCGCGTTGGCGCTCTCGGCCACCGCGGCCGGTAACTATCATTTATTCTGAACTGATGAAGATGGAGAATTAAACATCACATGATGTGTGAAATGTTTTACCCAAGGCTTTGGCCACCACTGAGTAAGTACTACAATTTTGATTATATAATGTAGAGGTCGCGCCATGCTTCAACCTATAAAACAAGATATGATATGTGATTGTGAGAGCGACCCGAAGTTAATGAGAATGTATTATTCATGTAATTAGAGATCTGAGTAAGGGACGGGACCGCCCGAATAAGTCAAGGTATCAGATTAATTAAAGAAATGTATTAGGATGGGTCAGTCTTAATTAATTATGATGTTCAATATGTTATTTAACGAAGTGACAAAAATGTTATGAATGTGATTAACGAAATGTTTCCAAGAGTAAATTGTGGTTGCAGCTGAAATAAGCTATGTTAAGTGGTAGAAGCCAGATTATTGTATTCAAATGTAAAGGACGGTTTAGAGCACGGAGATTGTTAGATGTGTCAGTGTATTGTCGATATTGGGCAGGTAAGCCCCAGGTAATATGTCTCACGCTGTTGTGTACAGGTGATTGAATAATGTGCCAGCGAGCACCAGGTAAATAGGTGCCATGTGGAGCATCCAGTAGAAGTGCTAGGAGCACGTGATGATAGGTTCTAAACAGTCGGGGAACGCGGTCCGAAGCTGTCAATATTGTATTTCGCTTTCTGATTGAGAGACGCAAGATTGTGGTCTTCCATTAGTTGGAAATGTGACCCGGCCATTAACATCCTTAAGGCACGATCCGTGGCTCGATAACCTAACCCTTTGATGAATGAATTAAGAAGCCGATAAATTGGGGTAGAGAATTAAAATAGGACTTGTTTAGTCAGGTTAAAATGATTGAAAGCTGTCGGATAATCTATATACGAGGGCAGATCAAAAATAAGTTGCACTTCCCAGTTATGGCCATTTATTACACCACCTATACAACAGCAACACGCCTATTACGATATACAATGTAACGTCACTTTTCCACTTAGTTTCCAAGAGACTCCAAACATTTCTGCGAACGCACAACCAACTTGTCGATGCCGGATGCATAGAAAGTTCCTCCGGCGTTCTGCAACCACACGGAGACAGCGGCTTTCACCACCCCCACGTCAAAGAACACTGTCACCATAACCTTACCAGCTGAAGGTTGAACCATTGCCTTCTTTCGTTGTGGTAATGAGGGAATGCGCCCATTTCATTGATGTTCCCTTCGTTTCGGGGATGAAGTGGTGGACCCACGTTTCATCGCCTGTGACCATTCGCCGCAGAAACCCGTTGCCGTCTGCGGCATAGCGTTGCATTAGCATTTCCATACCGATGAGGAGATGAAGGCCGCTGTCTCAGTGTGGTTGCAGAACGCTGGAGGAACTTTCTTAGCATCCGGCATCGACAAGTTGGTTGTGCGTTCGCAGAAATGTCTCTTGGAAACTATGTGGAAATGTGACGTTACATTGTATGTCGTTATAGGCGTGTTGCTGTTGTATGGGTGGTGTAATAAATGGCCATAACTGGGATGTGCAATTTATTTTTTGATCCTCCTTCGTAATTATGCCATAGTTAAGAGGGAGCATTCCCTCGAAAATTGGTCACACATTTAAAGAGGTAACAGCGTTCAGGTCTTGATAGGAGACGAGATTTGTAGAAGCGAGAAAGAAGAAGTCTTTATTTACCAGCAGCAGCCATTGCATGTGGGAGTGCTTTAGCTGCCATAAATTATGTGGGGACCGTCAAAGGGCCCAGGGAAGAAGGGACCGCACTCGACCCATTCAAAAGATACTAGTAATTATAACTGCAATTTACGAAACATTGTATGATTCTAGATACGATTTTAAGAAGGATGGCAATCAATTGTATGTAGAACAGGGATTATATTTCCCGAGAAATATTTGAAAAAGGTGAAATTTTGCAATGCAAGTAATAATAACACACAACACCCAGTTGTTGGTAAGCGTGTTAGTGTCAGGCCAGTCTAAATATGCGATACGGGTAGCCCAAATCCGAACTAATTGGTATCAGTGGATGAATTTGCCCACCGGAAATTCAATTAATGATGCACGGTGACGAGAAGTACTTCTTCGTAGAATTTGTAGAGAGAAAACAAGTGACTTTCACTCAGGGGCGTATATAGAAAAAAAATCGGGGGTGGGGGGCTGACTATCCTGGAAAATTGTGAATATTCTCAGGGGATTGTCACCACAAAATACACAGAAATATCAACCAATACCTTAGAGCATATAACTTTGTGTAATTATTTTAGATAAGATTCAAAGTTTATATAGCCTACAATTTATTATTACTCGCAATACAGAAATAGTTATGAAATACAACACACAAATATATTTTTTACTTAATGAACTTTCTATTAAGATCCATGGAGTATGAATGGCATTTATCTAAATATTTGTCAATTTACTAAGCAGAAAGGTAAACAGTTTTTTTACATGTATTTCTCAAAAACCATACTGTGGAATTCACAGCTTTACCTCACAAGGCTGAGTGCACTCCGTTCCAGCCCTCAGACTAGAATTAAAATGTATTGGCAGAGTTAGTATAATATCAATTTTAATATTGCTTATAAGTTAGCCGATAAGTTAAGATTACGGTACAACCAAATTTACAATTATTTTATGCCCTTACCAAAGCAGCACTTTCTTAATTTTTATTGGCTCTTTTCGGGAGGGGGGGGGGGGCGGAGCCCCCACAGCACCCCCCTTATATACGCCCCTGCTTCACCCCAACTTGTGAGAAAATGAAATGAAATAAATTGTGAGAGAATAAAATGAATTTAATTGAATAATTGTTATGAATAAATGAATTAATTGTGAGAGGTTCAAAGGGATCTAATTGAATAAATATTAATGGATTTTAATTGTGAGAAGCAAGACATTTTAATGATTTGAAGATAATGATTAATGTTGATTTAACTAAGGAGAAATAAGTTTTACAGTAATGAACTGTGTTTGTGAAGAGTTAAATTTTGATGATGAAACTGATAAAGGAGTGGGAGCCACTTAAAATGGTGATGGATTTTTAATAATAATAATTTTAGACGTGTTCATTTTATTATTTTGATTTGCTCGTTTCTGTACAGTAAATGTAATTGCTGTTGTTTTGCCATGTTTTAGAGAATGAAATATTTCCTATTAGCAGAGAGGTGGTAGTTATTATTGTATGCTGTATACTCAAATCCTGGATATATGTGTTGTATTTAGGGGATAGGACGCACCACACCCAGAACCGACGAGCTAGTCATGTACAACCATGTATTTCCCATCATGCGAATGGGTACAGTATAAGATGAGAATATGATTACATAATAACTAATTGATGTGTAGCTGTTGTATTTTGCCCAGGCGACAGTGAAGGCCTTGAGATGGGTTACATGCATGTGACAAGGCTCATCAGTGATGTGGATAAATTAAACTATGCAGCCTGTAGAGCTGAGTGATATTTCAAATGTATTGTGGACACGATATATGTCGGTCACAGGGAGTGAATTTACCCCAAACCATAATCAGTAGAATACATATTTTTATTTACCTCATTTTACATACCGATAAGTCGAAGTCGCTTTTAGAGCGAGGTGGTGTTTTGAACCACACTTTAGATATTTGGAACCTAACCGGATGCAAGGACGAAAGATTTAATGAACTGGTGCATTTAAACTTTGATAAATTATGAACTATAACTAGGCTGAATGTAGGATGGTTTATATAGAGAAATAAAAATAAAAATAATAAGATTCATATAATTATTAAAGATAAATCGCACAAATTGTGCATATTGATTATAACATGTCATTCACAAAACATCACAATAGATGATCCCCGATTTGCAGAAGGAATTACGTGGTATCTACTACATTGCACCCCACATAATGTACATACGCAGGATTCATCAGGGTCATGAGAGTATTCGGTATTACACAGTTTATGATGATACCCATGTACCGCCATTGAATTGACAAACTGTCGCAAGTCTTGATTTGTGTTCATCCATGTCCTAGTCATCATGGCCTCCGTAGTGTAAAACTCGAACCAGATTTCATCCCTTTTCTGTATTCTTTCCTGCATTAGTTTTTCCAGGCATCTGTGGATGTTAGCCCTCTCTTCATCCGAAGGTCATCAATGAAGAAGGTCTCCCTGGCGAGTTCATATGCTAATCTAGATTTTGTATATTTCGATATCCCCAGGGTAGCCGTCAGGAAGCGCGATTTGACTGCTTCAAGCGTCCTCAAGCCTGCCAGGGATAAATTCTCCCATATGATTTCAAGTCCATATGTGGCGATGGGCGTTATTTTCGCGTCGAATAATGGCATAGCAGTTCCCAAAGAGAGCTTCGTGATTGTTTTGATGTCATATATGGCTTCGGTAGCGGCTATTGCTCGAGACTTTATGTGAAATCTGTAGGCTCTTGCTGTTGTTTGCATTGTCAATCCTAGATATTTAAATGTATTGACTGACTTAAGGGGAGTCGTTCCTAGGTATATCCTGTCTCCAGAAGCCTATCTGTCTCCATTCCGAAACGTCATTTTCAGTGTTTTCTCTGTGTTTATTTTCATCTTGTTGTCCTTTGCCCACCTATCTAGATTGTCTAAGGTTTGTTGAACTTCAGTAATGGATCTCGAGCCAATGACAATATTATTTGCGTAGAATAATATAGTAAGATTTGCTGTTCCTTGCCTAGTTGCCATCACCACATCATATGTCGCAATGTTGAACAGGAGGGGGCTAAGTGGGTCTCTTTGAAGTACTCCATTGGTTTGCATTATCAAATTCGAGCTTGAGACACGGTCATCTATTTGTATGAATTTTGTCGTCAGAATGTTACTTATCAGGTTCGTTAGTTTATTACCTCACCCACTATGGATTTCAGTTTCGCGAGTATTAGAGGCCTGCTTAACATGTCAAAAGCTTTTGCATAGTCGACAATAACAACGTGAAATTTTCCACCAGGGTGTCGTTGTGTTTCTTCAATGTCATTGAGTAAGTTGGTAATGGCATGAAAGGCACTCCGTCCTTTACGAAATCCGAACTGTTCATCTGGGAGTTTATGGTCTGCTTCTTCTGTGATCCTCTTCGTAAGGAGCTTTGTCATTATTTTCATCATGGTCTTTTCTATAGCAATCCCTCTGTAGGAGTTCGGATCTCACTGGTCACCTTTCACCTTAAACATCACTTTAATAGTCGAAATTCTCCATACTGAGGGGATGTTACCCTGTTTGAAGACAAAGATTCATTAGGTCCGAAATTGCCGAAAGTAATACCTCTGATGAGTCTTTCACATGTTCATTGCATATACCGTCGGGTCCAAAGGCCTTACTGTTTTTAGTGACATAATAGCTTCGTGCACTTGCTCCATTGTGGACGGGTCAGTTTCTTTTTGGTATGTTCCTGACAAAGCTACCACGGGATTGCAGAGAACTTCTTCAACGTTTAATATGTTCCTGAAGTGTTCTTCCCATTCATTCATTTCTATTTTTCCACTAAAATGTGTTTTCCTAGGGTTCAATGCTAGAAATGGATCGCTGACAGCTTCTTCTATTATCCTTCCCGCCTCTTTTTCCAC
This sequence comes from Meconema thalassinum, assembly GCA_946902985.2. Lineage (NCBI taxonomy): Eukaryota > Metazoa > Arthropoda > Insecta > Orthoptera > Tettigoniidae > Meconema > Meconema thalassinum. The sequence goes on from OX336395.1 coordinate 244,684,226, forward strand.
ATGTTCATTTCGTTTTACGGATAACAGCATTTTGTATTCCTTCTTAATGATGCTGTAATGTTTTATTGCTTCCTGGTTGTGATTGAATTTTGCTGCATGTATGGCCGCAAGGACGCTTCTTCTCAACAAATAGCATTCTTTATCAAACCATATTCGCGATCTTCTTTTCCGCTGATACACAAATGCAGATTTATTTGCCTTTTCCAGGGATAAGGCGGCTGCATCAATATTGTTTTTCTCCATGCAATTATCAGGTTCTTCCCATTCCTCATAGTTTTGTTTAAGAACATCTTTATCGATCTGTCGAGAAGGATTAGTATTTTCAGGGTTTTCTCCCTTATCCAATCTTGAGATGTTAAAGTGGGTCGAGACTGGACAATGTTTCCTTATCAGCGCCTCCTCTGAGGAGAGATATACAGTGTAGTTCAGAAGCTTAATGTTGCGGCCTTTATAAAAAAAAAAAACTAAATCTATAGTGCTACACCCTGAATGTGCAAAATAAGTTCTGTCTTAAACCTTGTTAACAAGGATAAAACCTTCCACTGTCATTAGTTCTAGTAGTTCTTTCGCTCTTTGATTATCGATGTCTAATCTGCAGTTTAGGTCACCAACAAATATTATGTCTCTGTCTGGAGCTACGTATCCCAAGGAAAACATGATGGTTGCTATCAACTCTTCAATAGGTGTTAGTGGCCGTGCATATATGGCAATCAATGATATCCATTCGAAGTTAATTATCAATGTGTCATGGTCTTGGTGCGTACTCTGAATTTTACCTAGGCTGGGTTTGTAGTAGCATGAGGTGCCATGCATTGGTCTACCTCTTGGCCCTTGTGTTGCAGGTATATGCTGTGCGTAGAATCCATTAAAGTCTATGGGTTTGGTCGATAGAGTCTCCAGTAATATAAGTATATCATGAGAATGCAGTAGGTTATTGTTAGTGAATGTTGTGGCGCTCTTAAGACCCTCAACATTCCAGAGTAAGATGTGAAGCTGGTTAGGCTGGAAGTGAAATTCCTCTTTTGCGGAAGCGAAAAAGCCGGTATCGTCTCACGATGACACCACTCGGCCACGCTCCTGGAACGTAGACCTTTGGAAGTTCATGCAGAGGTATAGTTTTTATTTTTTAATTATATTTGGTTGGTTATAAGCCCTCTATCAAGTTCCTACGTTCACAGTTTGGTGTTAGTGACAGTAGCATTTGATAGCCAAAGTTGGAACTACTCGAAATTGCAGTTGAAAATAAAACACAGAATAAAGTAGCCTATCTTAAACCATGTCAAAGAATTCTCCATCACTTCAGGTTTCCATAATATCTAGAAAGAGTTTCCGCGATAATGAACGCTTCCCCCACCTCGTGACTTTACAAACAAGTTGATTATTGTATTTGGGAATTTGTATGATGCCAGAGGGAAAGGTATATCATGTGCGTCAGAGAGTGAGAGAGAGAGATGGTCCACTTTCGTCATGGTTTCAGGATGTATGCACATTATATAGCACTTGTTCTATAGGACCCTCGTGATATAAGAAGGAGATTCCTCTAACCTAATGTTCAATGCAATGTAGTAATTTGTCCCTGCACTTCAGAGGAGGTTGCTTTATGTTCAATGTTTTTTCGACAGGGTTCATTTCGCCTTTGTCCGCAATATTTTTCCTTTTGGCGGATATTAATTTAAAACTGTTTAATTTAGATTATTTGACTTTCCTATTTATTCTTGTTAAATTTGAAATATTATTTGTTCAAGTTGTTTAAATTTTGCTAACCTACATTTACAATAAATTCTACTTGTGTTGTTTTAGTTTGTTTTCCTTCAGGGCTTAGGTTAATTCATATCACAACAATTTTCCACTATTGTATGTATAATAGATCCTGGTTTAGCCCCATGGCAATTACACTGCCTTTTCTATTCTCAAGAGCCTCATTACTCAAACCTTCATGTGAGCTGGTGCTAATCTATAGTGAAATCATATTGATAATTTAGATCATCCTTGTGCGTCATTCCTTCAAATTTCCCTTTGTTACAACATCAATACATACAAGGATATGTGTAAAACAGTCAGAGGTTGGGAATGATATAAGCAGTGCCAATAATTTCAGACAAACATTACAGTAGTTTAAAAGAAATTCACAATAATCATAGAATCCTGGTTAAATTGATTTTTAGCAGCTGTAGAAAAATTAAGGAATGTGAGTCATTTTAGCATAGAACCAGTTCTCAAGTGAACATTGGATATGAGACTGAACCCTTCAACTAGAAGAGAAGAGGCAATGTCTCTGGTAAGGTGTAAGCAAAATAGAAAATGTCAGATCACTATAAGAAAATACCTATACGGGCATCTTACAACCAGTGTAGAAAGTTAAGTCCAAGGAGAATTACCCCACAGCCATGTACCTCCTTTAGTGGCCAAGAAAATGGAAAGCTTCCTTCCAGTGACCATATTTAAAGTATATGGCGAGGTACGGTCATTCAGCATCCTGGGTTCTTGACAACCACGACGCCTCAGACGCACGACAAACAAGAAGCTACAAAAGAGCATGGCCCAGAAGTCCACTACCCCAGCGGTGGTCCGGGCAGTCCACAGATGCGTCTGACTTAGTGCAACCAGGCGAATCCCCGCAACAAACACGGCAATAACCAATAATATTTGCCGGAGCTTCATTATGTAGACGTGAAGGCTAATACTCCATTAACATATTATTCGCAAGAGTTGGTTTATCTAGCTGATTCAGATCGAGATGCCTGTTGTGCTATTATGTTAACACTACAGCATGAACAGTGTACACAATGTGTATTTTTCTTCAGGAGGAAGGTACCCAACAAAAACTCCACAGACACAAAGATGAGACAACTATTGCTAGGCCGAGAAGTTGGTGAATTTTATGTTGCAAACCAAACCCCATCCCACCATTGCGCTAACTCATAAAACTCTCCAGATAATGTTATCTTGAATTCCCAAGCTCCAAACAGTAAACCTACAATCACCCCGCAGCTTATGTGGGATATGTTGATCCCTGTCAAATTACATAAATCCTCCCAGCGTTCAAGGTTAGTTGTAGAAGATATTTGATTGGATTTACTTGTACCAATAGTGGGTGAGAAGGAACCTATTTACGCTCAAAACTTTAGGTTACTATGGACTATGGACAGAGCAACACACTAGGGGAGTTAAAAAGTAGTGGACGTTCCTAACAAAACTCATATTACAGTCACATTCTCTTCACTGTGGCATGTACTTTCCTCCTACCATATGAAGTTGGTTTCCACCAAGTCAGAAAGAATTATAAGAGAATGGATAATTTGTGGCTTACCGAATAGAAAGTTAATATAAGATATGTATCATATGCTCCAATGAAACATATTCAGTTATGAACTCATAAAAACAGAAGGACACTTTTAGGTAGATTTCATTAGAAAGCTAACTATTGCAATGGGTCCCATGTTTCGACTTCCAGAAAATTTCGACATATCTTCACGTTTCACATCCCCCCAGACCCCAAAACCACTGTCAGTTCAAAAGTTTATATATAATTTATGTATATATATATATGTATATATATATATATATATATATATATGTATATCAGTTTCTTGTGGACACGATAACTGCCGTAATTTTGCACCAATCACTTTGAATTTTTTACCGAACATGTATACCTATAAAATCTCAGTCGAGTTCGTTACTGGGCTAAATCGGTCGAAGGGGGTGAAAATGGGGGGCTTTCTTCGAAAAAGTGAAATATCCGTATAACTCTCTTAATATGTGAAATATCGAATCCGTTCAGCGTTCATACTAGGTGTTGGATAAAGCCCAAAACTTTATGTTAGAAGAGTTTTTTTATAGCACCAACCATTGACCAAAGGGGTGGGAAAAAGTGGGTTTTTCAGGAAACATTAATCATATCTCTCTTAATAGGCACAATATCAAAACCGTACCTGCTAGCAACATTAGGAACTACTGCTTGAAATTGTCCGTCTGCAGTCCTTACCTGAATTACAGACTAATACAGCCATTCCAAAGTACACGGGGTTACATGACCGCGTTGTCGCAGCCCCTAAACTGAGGAACCAACCAAAATCTCTGCGGGAGATATAATTTTGCGTGAAGAAGTAACAGACCGTTACATAGTTACACATCAGTGTCGAACCCTTGCATAAGGACAGTGTGACCACAAGTATAAAAATGGACCCCAAATGACAAGAAGGTTACCGTTCCCATCAGACAATAAAATGTTTAAAATAAGCATAAAATGACGAAAAACAAAGTTAATTAAGCTCCAATTATAAAATACCTTCTCGCAATAAATGAGGTCTGAACCTTCTACGAAAACCTGCATATTCTGCCTATTTTCGCCTATCCCCAAGTTTGTCCGGTGAAATCTACCTCCGCCTTCCGGCGTGCCGAGATGACTTTTTCTCATTATGATGTCCACTTACTCATTCAAATGATTTCCACTTGCATCACTTTCTTCAACATGGATTTCTTCTTTCAACTCCTAGGAATAATAAGATGGAATAATTTATTTCTTTGCTATCAACTTACACATTTGACAACAAATAACCAAATATGTAATTGTACAACACAGCTTAATTGTTGTAAAGATATATTTGCTTAACAACTACCAGACACTAGTTTCATACTGTCCATCACATCTTACTGATGGAGCTGATCCTTATGTCCTCCCTAGTTCTGTAACTTATAACACACCACCAAGCCATCACCCCTTTACAAACCAAGTGAATCTTAGTGTGAGCGAAAATGCTACCTTAATGGAAAGAATATCCATAAGCATAATGGAAAAATTAGCATTTATTTATTTTTAAATATTTAGCTGTAAGACCAGAAGGGGGCATGGGATCTAATACATGTATCATTGAGTAACAAGTGGCTAGGCCCGCAAGATTTGTACCAGCACATCTTTTAAAAATTAACGTTTCAAATTATTTAGAAACATCACCTATACAATATTTGACAAGACATTTTTCACAAAACACTGTAGTTAGGGCTATTAAATATTCAAAAGAAGTAAGAGTAAGCCAATTAAGTGCCTCTGGAGGGGGAGTTTTATGTAGAGTACATATCATCAATACTGCAGCAACTTGATACTAATAGCTACAAGTGTTATGTCGTCTGACGTATGGGAGCTCGTACTTTGTAATGGAGACACAGGACAAGGAAGAGATTGGGGAACGAATAGGGAAATCTATTTTAAATTCTTTCATTAATGTAGTCACACGTCACTTATTAAGACAGATTTCCTGTGAACAGCAGTATCAACAGATATTCAGGAAAATAGAAATCCAAGCTTGAAACATGTGTATTGAATCCATCCCTTATAGTTACTTCCTTAGGACAGGCTAAGAGCTCAGCACATTTCCAATACTACACAAGTTAAATGTTTCAGGCCACTTGGTCAGTCTGCAAACTCAGAAGATGAGTGGGTATGATCCCCTACGTCAACCAAACTAGAAAGAGTTCTATATGGTTCCCAGTGTTCATCTACAGACAAATGCTGGGGCAGTTACTCGCATGTAGCCATTGTCACCTTTTTACAACTACTTATTATATTCATTTCAATCAATATTATCACCTCTTATGGGCTGCACAAAAGGGCATGTGGGTGTAAAAATTACTGCCGTACGGAACCTCCTTTCATCTCTTCCCTGACACTAAACAAATGGGAATAATTAGGGGTGGAAATGCTTATACCTATCTACACACAACATTAAAAACATACAGAAATGTGCTAAGATAGAATATTTCACATAATTTACTAAAAAGAGGTAGGGTTAATTGAGTCCTCCATTGTACTTGTACTGCCCGGGATTGAGAAGGGGGTGACCCCTATCATTAGTTACAATACAACCATCAGTACAATTGCCAGGAATATGAGGTAATAAACTACTGAAGACCACTTCAAGGCTTGCTGAGGTAGTGAAACCCATTTATTTATTTATTTATTGATGGTACACAACAGGGCTCAGTGTGCGCCCCAATAATAGTGCACCTACACAGTATGATACATTTCCTGATATGTCTGCATTAAGTATTAATATCTTAATGTAATTCTTAAAACTAAGAAGTTCACAGAGATAAAAATGCATAGTAGTAAAAAGATAATATAAAAACTAAATCTAAATATGATCTAATGCCAAATATAAAAACAGGTTTTGAAATTATTACATAATAAACTAAAAGGTAACATCAATAACTAGGGAACAGGCCTATCCACATATATACATTGTTGATTCTGTTATGTGTGATAATTTTATTCCAAGTATGAATTAGAGTGACTGGGTTATAATTTCCAAGAACGGTCTGATTGAGAGACAGAAATCTAGTTTCCAGTTTACACGAACCGCATCGTTGCAAATACTGCAAAGCCTCCATACAGGTGAATTGTTATGTGAAGTGGTATTGGTTATATCATTTTTGAATGTTATGGTTGATCTTGTAGTTAAGCGAGGGATGTTGAAATTTAGGAGCGATAGGAAAAATGAGTTATCAATTTGACCGTTAATGACTTTATAAAGGAATTTCATATCATGCACTCGCCTTCGAGACTCCAAACTAGTCATGCCGAAATTCAACAAAAGTTCACCGTAGGGTACCATGTGTGGGTAATTGCCCGTTATTTTGAGGTGTAAATATCTGCGGAATTTCTTTTGAACTTGCTCAATGGACTTAATCCATGCTTTCTGCCAGGGACTCCATACTTGGCTGGCGTACTTGAGCTTGGATCTCACCATGGCAGTATAAAAAGGTTTATGCAGGTACTGGTCCTAATGAATGGCTTAGTGTTTCTTATTATAAACCCTAACATGCAGTAAGCATCCCCGACCGTCTTTTGCACATGATAAGTGAAAGCAAGCTCTCGGTCAAACAGAATCCCTAGATCTTTCTTCTCGCTTACTGTTTTCAATGACTTAGGTCCAATTCCATAAACAAATGTGATTGGGTTCTTCGTACGTGTTAAGGTCATAACAACACACTTCGGTACGTTTAAGTATAATTTGTTTTCTATACTCCATTTGTGTATATTATTTAGGTCATTTTGTAGTAGAGTGCAGTCATTAGTGGAAGAAATTGATTTAAAAATTTTGAAGTCATCTGCATATAAAAGACTATTTGAATGCAGTATACATCGTGGCAAATCATTTATCATTGCTAGAAAAATCAAAGGTCTAAGGTTCGAACCTTGGGGTATTCCGGAATGAACTATGTATTCCTTTGAGACAATTTTCTGGAACAAAACAAATTGTTTTCTGTCTCTGAGGTAGGAGATGAATAATTTGAGTAATGGGTGGGAAAATCCCAAAATAAATAATTTTTTAAGAAGGATATCGTGATTTATTGTGTCGAAAGCTTTCTCGAAATCTGTAATTATGACATCCATCTGCCCTCCTTTATCTAACTCTTTAGATATAATTTGAGTAAAATTAATTGCATTCGTCACTGTAGATTTCCTGGATAGGAAACGATGTTGGTTATCTGTTACGAGTGGTCTGAGAAATACTGATATTCTTCCGTGCAATATGAATTCAAATACCTTGGCTACTGCGGATAAAATAGATATAGGACGGTAGTTATTAATTAGTGATGGGTCTCCCGATTTTAGTATAGGGCAGACGCGAGTGATTTTCCAGGCGTCAGGGAACGTACAAGTTTGTATTGCTAAGTTAAATATAAAGTGTAACAGGTCCCTGAGGCTTTCAGCACATCCCTTAACTGCATACATCTATCCTGAGTTGCCCTTAAGAGAGCATCTTATTTCAGCCCTCTGACTTGAATACATATATTTGACCAAACCAAGAATTGGTATACCTTTAAAAACCTCCAAGTCATTCATCTTCAGTCCTTAACATAACACAACATTAGACAATGAGAGTTTAAATGCATCCCCCATTACCTCAGTGGTCAGCGCAACAGAGTGTGAAGCCTCAGGTTGCAGCTATATGTCCCACAAATGTCCGACATTCTATGCCTTTCTTCAAAAGGCTTGTGCTTTCTGTACTGCACTCAATCTATCAGCTGAACACTTTCATTTATCATCAACACTGTTGTGAAAATCAATTCTGGAATCTCTAAATACCATTTGGTGATAAAGAGATGAAGAACAGGTACTGTCTTGTAAAGAGGCATAAAGTTGTAACATAATAAAGTACTTACCAGTTTGATATCCATAGGTGTTGTTTCTATTTTTATGCATGGAACAAACTCTGGTGAGGGACATTCTTCAGTCTTGATATCCCCAGTGAGGTCAGTATTATCCTGCAGAGAAGTGATTTGTTTCACAAATGTATTCCTTTAGAAAACAGGAATTACAACTCACAAATGAATTGTAAACATATACTAATGGACTTTTTTAAGGACTCATGAGATACGAACAGAGGAATATCACCTGTTCTGTATCGCCTATAAACCATTTCTGCTCATGAATATACTAAAATAAAAATACAACAAATTGCAATGTAAAAATGAATAACATTGGAAACAAAGAGAGTGATATTATTCAATGATAATATGGGGAATGTGGCACTGGAAACCGAAAGAAGAGAAACAAAATAAAGACGCTTGTCAAACAAATACAAATGTGGTTAAATTATAAATAAACGTTCCTTTTCCCAATTTATTACCTCTTTGCAAACTTGATGAAGTATTTACCCAAGATGTATTACAGATCTGCTTTTAAGTACTTATTTTATAAATGTTCTCATATAAAACCCTAGTAAGATAATATTACACAGTTTCCATTGTAATTTATTCAAAAGTCGTCATACAAGTTTTGTTGACTAGAGTATTATTTTATCATGTTTCAAGGGTTTTTGTTTCAGGTCATAAATAATTAATTAATATACTGAACATCGTATGTATAAACATGTTCATTGTAGACATGTATTCAATATAAGTAATGATATGTGTCTGCATTTAAGAAATAACTGATACAAGTCAATACGGATCAATGTACTCAATAACACCACAGCTTAATGATTGTGCTTACTATAACAATCTATAAACAGCTGATATTTTATCCTGGCCCATAGCCAAGAACAAAAATTTTGGTCACTTAACTATAATATGGTCGACCCTCTTCCTCCAACTTAATATTTAACCATGTGAGGACAATCTAATTTCTCTCTCAGACCGTAGCGAAGAACCAAAATGGTTGACCAATATGAACCAATTAGATGACCCTCCTCCCCCCAAGTAACTCGTCTGACTTGAAACTGCTTGGAGACTCGTAACGTTACGTCATGCGCTGTCTCAAATCAAGAATCAACTTGTTTGTAAAGCCACGTAGACTGTCGTAGACAGACTCCTTTAGAAAATTCCCCTGTCAGACAAACGTGACTAAAACCACATGTTAGGAAACCATGGCCGCAATTGCATGGCCGCTGAGGGAACACCAGGCCACCATGGCAATGTGTTCTGTTTATAGAGGAAGACAAAGGGAAACAAAAATCAAATCTCGGGGATTTATGGAGGAAATCTATGTGAATTTCACATCACAGGTGTGCTACCCTGATTAACGAAGATGGTTGCAACTTGGTCACCATGGCAGCTCATTGGTCAGAGCGACAGCATACAAAGCCGGCGGTCACTGGTTTGTGTCCAGCATGGGTCAGATATTTTATCACAGTGCCTTTAACCAAAGGCTTGTGCTTTCTGTTCTGTTCTTCCAAACACGATACAACATGGACGATCTAGATCAACAGGAAAATATTTTTCTAAGATCACAAAATGAAATAAATGCCTGACTTGTGTGTTTTATTTGGTATCTTCAACATTATAGTATTCAGCTGATCTTTATAAACAACCCTCGCTATAAATAATAGACCATGAGGGATTCATGATAAAGGTAAGGTTAAGGGGGTTCATAAAAACAAGGCTTAAAGGAGGAAAGAGGAACAACGCCTCCTATGTGGGAAAGTAATCGGCGCAGCAGATATGCTCAAAAATACACCTAAATGAAAATAGTTACATCAAAGTTTGTAGATGATGGAGATTAGAATGAGAATATTAGGGAACTGAGCATGCCAGGTAAATATTCAATGTGGAATAGAAAAGTGACTCGGATAAAACAAAACGAATATGACAGACAAACTCTCTGAATCACACCGAACAATATCAATATTATCTATAACACAAAATATTATACTGAATATCAACATCAATCCATCAGGAGGTTTTTACCTAGTTCAAAAATGTTTTAGATATTTCAGTTAACTAATTTAAAGTTTGCTTATAAGAAGTGTTCTTTTTACTTACGATTTTAAAATTGCATTTGTGTTCAGTGTGGTTAATTTTTGGAAATTAGCTGAACTTTCTAAGCATGATTTTGTTGTAGACATCAAGTGATAATTGCAAAAAGTATTTCTCTCTCCCCAATCTCTAGCAATTCAAGTCTTGGAACAGAGGGGATTCCAAATCTAATTCATGCTATAAATCTCACTTTCTAGTGAGTCAGTGCAGTAACATACATATTATGATCTGGCAACACTGTAGGTCATTATTCAAAACAACGGCTATGTTCTATCTCAATTGAATAAAAAGGAGGCATTTAATTTTGAGAGGAAAAATCATTCTGAATGTCTAAACATTGTTTCAGCTTCTTAATGGCAGTTATACACAAGTATGAACATACAGACACAATATGCCCTCTAGTTAACAGATATTGATTAACTTACTGCTTAATATAATTCACCTTGCTAACTACAAATATGTTGTCTTGGACATCACTAAGATTGTAATGTTACACAATATGTGGAATTAAAATACACTTACAATGTCGGCCAAGTCATCTGTTTCTGTCGACCATTCCGGCTCACTTTTGATCACAGCTTGCTCGTCCATTACGTTAGAAAACTAGAACACAGAAATTTACTTGAACATCATTTACATACGCACTTATTTACCGAAATAGCCTCATACATCAAATGAGGTAATCTCAGTCCCCCAAATGCAATATCGGTATTCCGAATATATCCTGCGAGATGCACAGTATCAATAACAGTAAATCCTACATGATCAAATGAGTTAGAGAATAATGTCGAGTAAATTCTAAAACAAGTCATTGGGACTGAGTGGATAAAATGAGCAATTTATGAGTATTAATAACGCCAGTTCGCATATATACAGAAGTGAAATGGAGCAACTCTCGAATGCGCCCATCATATGTTCAGTTTCTTCGTACCCAAACACTCACAAACCTGAACAATGTTTGGGCGAGGCTGTCCCATATATCCACAACATTTAAAATGCTCCCTCTTGGATCTCCATCTAACAAGAAAAGAGTTCTCAGAATGATCATTCACACCAAAAGTACGGTGCCGGTATTATGTATGAAATGCACTACCCCGAACATCCTCCTAGAGTTACAAGCCGCCAGGTTCGAAACAAAATAATTGAACGGATGCATTCAAGTGAAGTGACTTTGAATTTGTCCTTAGACATCTAATATCTTTGCGTGAGGCATATAGTCACATTATTTGTACATTGAACACGATATTACAGTCTAAAATCTAAATCAAGATTTGTTGTTTGAAGTTAAAGTCTTTCGACAGGTTTGATGCAGCCCTCCGGCTTCCCTGTCCTCAACTAATCGTTTCATTTATACATAGCTACCACACCCTACATCCGAGGCAATCTGTTTAACATATTCTACCCTTGGTCTACCCCTACAGTTCATATCCTCGACTCTGCCTTCCATAGCTAAGTTTGCTATTTCTGGGTGTCTCGGTAGGGCCTATGTATCCTACCAACATATTTCTTCTCTTCAAAAGCAATCGTCACAAACATCTCTCATCTCCGAACCGTCTTCACCCTATTCAAGCCATCCGGTCTTCATCATTCTCCTGTAACACCACATTTCGAACGCTTCAATTCTCCTCTACTCTGCTGCACCAACAGTCCAAGTTTCACTTCCATAGAGCGCCACGCTGCAGACAATGGCTTTCAAAAATGACTTCCTAATACCTAAATATAGCCTATATTCGATGTCAATACATTTATTTCAGTATAAATGCTTTCCTTGCCCCAACCAACCTACTTTTTATATCCTCTTTTTTTCGTGCATCACGGGCCATTTTGCTTCCTAAGTAACTTAACAAAAGTCTCCTACATCCCTTAACTCTTCACCTGCCAATTTGCCGCCCATAGGTGTTTAATATTTCTTTCGGCTGGATTCCAATATTTTTGTTATAGCCTACATTTATTAATTTTCATCGTGAATTCTTTCCTCAAGACAGATTCCATACCATTTAAAAATTCATTCAATCCTCTGATGAGTCGGCTAAGATAACGATGTCTTCAGTAAATCTCAGTGGTGAAATTATTAAGAATATAGTTCAGTAGGCCTTATATCTTATGTACCACTACGCAGGAGTCAAGCACACGATAAAATCTGATAAACTGCTGAATGTTAAAGTTTTATGTTTCTGATATGGTGACATGGGACAATCAGCTGGGACGCCATATTGCAATGAGTAATGAAATTATTGAAAAATAAATTAAAATATGCAGTAATGCCAACATGTGAATTGAGTATCAAAATAAAGATCTTGTTGTTACCAACATAATTATTTCTTAACTTCCCCCCGAAAGAACAGATTTTTTATCATAGTTCAAACTATGAGAATTTGAACAAACAATAATTTACTTAAACTACAATATGACTAGGCCTATATATCGGATAACATACTCGTTGATATTTCAACACTAAAACATGAAATGTCACAATTTCAAAATAGTCTTAGTTGTTATTGACATATTTAAAATCAAATGCATTCATTGGACCTATTCTACTCCGCTCCTCAACAGAACCTCTTCGAATTTTTCAGATTTAGTTGACAATAAAGGCTTTGTGAAAATGTCAGCTACCTGGTCATGGGTCAGACAGAATTGAAGAGAAAACCATTAATTTTTATAGGTCTCATGCAGATAGTGAGACCGTATCTCACTCTCCTCTCATTTATCCTGTTTTCACCAACTTTAAGATACTTTGATTGTCTATGTTAAGAACAATGAATGGGAAGAGACTTTCCAGTTAGTACTTGTGTCAAGTATTTCAGATACTCTAACTCCTTGCAGCAATGTAGGCTATTCAGCTGCTGTGGATGACAGTGCCGCAATTTTATGCTTGCCTGACCGCCATGCCACTGGTCCATCTGCCAGCATTATGATATAGCCTGTAGTACTCTTTATTTTCGTATGATCACCAACAAAATCTGAATCACTATAGCCCATGCGATTATTTTCAGATCATCTTTAATTCTAGATGCCATTTTTGTGCTTCCATTCAGATATCTAAGTGTTCGTTTATCATTCTGTAGCCTATATGTTGATCTGTTGGTTTTTCCTTTGATCTGCTTTCATAATTCACACTATAAGCCATGACTGGTCTGGTTTTACAAGACAAATATAAAAGAATCCCAACAGCTTGTCTATAGGTGTATTCTGTCTTCACTCTGTCCTCTGTTGCACCTATTTCTTCATTTTGGATTATTGGGGTTTTAACTTCATTGCATTTGGGTTCATGAGTTGTCTTCATTTCAGAATTTCTCTCAAGTTTAGAGAGTAGCTGTGTCATTTTCTGAATATATTTGCCCATGATAATTCCGTCATCTACATGAATTGCTAGAAACAAACTGTTCTCAGAATGTTTGAAGATGCAGGGGTCTGACTTAGTTTGTGTCATGCCTTCTTGTTTCAGGAAATCGGGGAGAGTTTCATTCTACCTACAGAGGGCTTGCTTCAGTCCATATAAGGCCTTTAGCAGTTTGCATATTTTCCCTTATTCTTTGTAACCTTCTGGTACCGGTACTTTCATGTAGATGTCCTCATCTAGGGTTCCATACAAAAAGGCCGTCTTGACATCAAATGTTTGGATATTCGTTCCAAGTGGTGATGGCTGAAGCCTATATATTACAAGTCCGTAAGATACTCCAATGCGCAGGCTCGAGCTTGCGAACAAATGAAGTACCGGTGGTACAGGATTTGCAGTCAATAGCAACACTATTTCAACGCACTCTCTTGGTTCTGCGGAATAGCTGTCATCTGTTATTCTATGAAGGCAAAGAATATCACGAGAAAGAAGAACACAGAGACCTAACTGTTTTGGCGCAAGGTGTGACATATCCACACATCAAATGAAAGGCGGAATTGAATCCCGACATTCAAGGGCGCTATGGGTGACTTAGCACATATCAAATGCAACACACGTCTCAATACAAACTATATCAACACAACACCGTACGAATCCGGGTCATACATCGCCAATTTGATGATTGCACTTAGTACATGACGGGGAATCGGATCTCGAAATTCAAGGGCGCTACGGGTGACTTTTTTTTTCCAATCCAATGCAAGAAACGTATTAATCATACTAATATATAAAAATGAGATGGTGTGAGTCTGTCTTTCTGTCTGTCAGTCTGTGTGTTACTCAATAACGCAAGAACCACTGGTCTGATTTAAATGAAATCTTGCATGGATGTAGCTGATTTACCATGTTTACATATAGAATACTTTTAATTTCGATATTTTGCACTGTTAAAAATGGCGACCATTTTAGTGACGTCACTACACTCTTTGGTTTCAAAATTTTATGTTTCCATATCAAATAAAAAGAGAACGCTAAGAAATATCAAACTTTTGATGGCACATACGAGCTTCAAAATTTAATTTCCTATCCGAACGGTCCTTATCACTTTTCGTGTATCTCCAGCGGTTAGCGAGTAAAACCCACATATGTGACGTCACTACACCCTTTGGTTTCAAAATTTCATATTTCCATTTCAATTAAAAAGATAATGCTAAGAAATAGCAAACTTTTGATGCATACACGAGATTTAGCATTTAATTTCCTATACAAAAGGTCCTTATCACTTTTCGTGTATCTCCAACGGTTAGCGAGTAAAACCTAAATTTGTGCAATAAAACACCGTCAACACCGAGCGGTGCAGCATCTATCTACATACATAAAAATTAATGATTTTATGTTTTTTTGCAATTTCTACGGAAATTTGAGTTATTTACGCGTTTCAGACTGTTTTATTATGGATGCGTGCGAAAATAATTTTTTGGTCTGTCTGTCTGTTTGTTTGTTTGTCTGTGGACAATTTTGTTCCCTTAAAACTCGAGAACGGATGGGTGTATCAACGTAAAATTTGGTACAGATATCCATCAGAGACACGACACTAATCATTGATATAACCCTTCCCCGTACCTCTCATAAAAGAGGGCCTACCCCCTTAAAATACATGCTGAAATAGGAGTGAAAGGACGAGACAAAGATCATTTTCAGCCCCTCAATGTGAGAGACAAAACTCGGGGGCCCTATAGGGTCCCCGAAATCCACATTTTAAGGCCCTAAAACCAACCATTTTTGAGATATTCCCAGAAAACGAATTTCACTTAATAAACTAATGGACGAATACAAGCCGGTAACCATGGCAACAGATTCTCAGAGGTCCATCTATTGCAGTAAGACGCAATGCAATTCCACACATTGGTGTGAAAGTTTGCAAACGGCTAGAAGGTTATCACGGAACCAAATTAAGCTGTAAAATTCATCAATACGTATAATGCGCTTAAGGGGGTCAAGGGGTACACTAGAATTTTTTCACGCGATTTACTCCTGCGGGTGTGGTACGGCAGGTCTATTATATTCCTATCCCTATATTATATTATTAATAATATTATATTATGGCGTACAACAAGGAGACTAAGCTCCTCGGTGCCAGAAACAAAACTTGAGGGCCTCGTAAACTGCATTATAAGGCTCTAAAACCAACAGCATCTGAAATATTCCCAGAAAACTAATTTAATTTAATTTAACAAACTAATGAAGGAATGGATATCGGTAACCATGACAACATTATCTCAAGGGGTGGCATCCAACTTTCCATCTATTTCTGTAAGAAGCAATGTCACTCCATTTATAACTTGCCACGGTGGGTGAGTGGATAGCGTGTCGGTCTACTAACCCCAAGATTGCTAATTCACTCCTGGCCGTGGTACAGGCCGGACGTTTGTTTTAGAGGAGTGAAAAATCTTAATGGAAGCCTGGAGGCGAGTTACTACAGTACCTGTGTTGTTATCAGCTGCCCCAAGCGCTCCGATGATTGATGAAGCTGTTTCACACTATTGCTGAAGTATAGTCACTGGCAAATATAATGACGTTCTGTTCGTAACTACGTAACGTGTACTTCCGTGTCACACAATACTTCGACGTGGACTGTACTGTCTGCTCAAGTCTAGAATTCCATTACATCAGATCGGTGGTGACAAATGCGAAGTGATAGGGTGAGAGAGTGACTGTGTACAGGCTCACCCGCAGGCTTCAAGGTCAAGGGCGATCGTCTAAAACAAACGTCCGGTTTGTACGTGATTTTTGAAAGGCGGCAAAAATACGACTCGCATGACATACGATGTTGGCATGTCAAAGAACCCTTTTGAATTCAGTACGTCGTGTTCATTATGGCAAAATTAACCTCAGGAGTTTCCGCCAACACAAAGTTCCTCATTTCTCTACTAGAAAGCGCTATAGTGTTCAAGGAGCTTAGATATCTACCCTCCTTGACTTTCATAGTGATTCAAGGAACAACGAAATTTCGACATGCAAGCTACCCTCTGGGTGTCAAATTACGAAGCTTGCACCCGGCATCTGAGGCCATACGATATTATTAATAGGCTACTCCATTTATTGCATTTCTGTGAAAGTTTGCAAATGGCTATAAGGTTATCACGGAACCAACGTAGACTGTATAATTCGTCAATGCAATTAAGGGGGTCAAGGGGTAACCTAGAATTTTGTCATGCAATTTCACGTGCGACATATACTACAGAAACTCTATTATATCTACAAACAGCAACATTATTTTCAAAAATTCCTGGATTGAATCAACATTTTTTGCGGCTTTTAGGAATTTGGGCCATTTGAGGCTAAAGAACCTGAATTTTCATGCACCACAAGCCTTTATAATTTATGAAAGTGGTCTTCCTGTGTATGGGGACCTAACACAACGTAGAGGGTCATTTTTAATGTGAGGTGTATTGCGTTTCGTCTACAAGGCTTTCACATCTATCTCACGTCAGGAAGTACACGTTAGCTGAATTTAGTTTGAGAGCACATTTTAACTAATATTTTTTTTGGCGACATACGGGTTCATCGTAGGGATGATTTTGTTTGATACGTATGGTAGATATACCCATATTTGGATATCTGGGTGATATGTTGTAGACAATAGAATTGTCTGTCTGTCTTTCTGTGTATCTTTATGTACGCCTAAAAATCGTGTTCGGATGCTTGGTGCATCGTAAAATTAGGTATGGTAAACATGAGTCAATACACCAATCATTTATAAAACCCCTCACCGTACTTTTCATAGAGTAGAAGGGTGGATTTAGGGAAAAACTTCTCAAAATACATGCTTAAATAGGCGAAATATAAAAATTATCCTAGAAGGACGATCAAAGCATATGTTGCGCTTCTCATTGTGAGACACAAAATTCGCGAGTCTATAAGGGGTCTCCGAAAACCACATTTTAAGGCCCTTAAATTGACAGTGTGTTTGATATTCCCAGAAAACTAACTTCGTTCTTATAAACTTATGAAGGAACGACAAACCGCTAACCATTGCAACAGTAGCTCAATTCATAATGTCTGGTGTTAATATATAACACCGTTCGAAGAACGGGTACTTCTGCTAGAACTAATTAAATCAACACAACACCGTACGAATCCGGGTCATACATCGCAAATTCGATTATTCCACTTAGTACATTAAGGAGAATCGAATCTCGAACTTCAAGGACGCTACGGGTGACTTTTTTCATATCCAAAGCAAGAAACGTCTTAATGCTAATTAAATTAACACAACACCATACGATTCCAGGTGATACATCGCAAATTTTATTATTCCACTTGGTACATGGGATGAGAACCGAATCCCGAACTTTAGGGAGCTACGGGTGACTTTCTTCATATCCAAAGCAGGAAACGTCTTAATACTAATTAAATCAACACAACACCCTACGAATCCGAGTCATACATCGCAAATTCGATTATTCCACTGAGTACATAGGTGGGGAATCGAATCCCGAACTTCAAGGGTGCTACGGCTGACTTAACGCATATCCAATGCAAGAAACGTCATAATACTAATTAAATAAACACAACGCCGTACCAGTCGTGGCCATACATCGCAAATTCGATTTTCCTTTTAGTACATGGTAGAGGAATCGAATCCCGATATTCAAGGCATCTACGGGTGACTTATCGAATATCTAATGCAAAAAACGTTTTAATACTAATTAAATCAACACAACGCCGTACCAATCAGGGCCATACATCGCAAATTCGATTTTTCCACTTAGTACATGGGTGGGGAATCGAAACCCCAACTTCAAGGGGGCTACGGGTGACTTTACGCATATCCAATGCAAGAAACGTCTTATTACTAATTAAATCAACACAACGCATACCAATCGGAGCCATACATCGCAAATTCGATTAATCCATTTAGTACACGGGAGGGGAAACGAATCCCGAACCTCAAGGGAGCTACGGGTGACTTCCCGCATATCCAAAGCAAGAAACGTCTTAATACAAATTAAATCAATACAACACCGTACGAATCCGGGTCATACATCGCAAATTCGATTATTCCACTTAGTACATGGGAGGGAAATCGAATCCCGAACTTCAAGGGAGCTACGGATGACTTTCTTCATTTCCAAAGCAAGAAACGTCTTAATACGAATTAAATCAACTCAGTACGAATCCGAGTCATACATCGCAAATTTGATTATTCCAATAGTACATGAGAGGGGTATCGAATCCCGCACTTTAATGGCGTAACGGGTGACTTCTCGCACACCCAATGTAAGAAACGTCTGCATACTATTATTATGAACACAATACCGTAACTTACTGGGTTACACGCCGCAAATTCGAATTTATGACAGTGCATGGGAGGGGAATCGAATCCCGAACATCAAAGGAGCTACGGATGACTTTAAGCAAATCGATTGCATGAAACGTCTTAATACTAATTAAATCAACACAACACCGAACGAAACCGGATCATACATCGCAAATTTGATTATTCCAGTTAGTACATGGGAGGAGAATCGAATAACGAACTTCAAGGGAGCTACGGGTGACTTTTTTCATATCCAAAGCAATAAACGTCTTCATACTAGTTAAATCAACAGAACACCGTACGAATCCGGGTTATACATCGCAAATTCGATTATTCCACTTAGTACATGGGAAGAGAATCGAATCCCGAACTTCAAGGGAGCTACGGGTGACTTTCTACATATCCAAAGCCCGAAACGCCTTAATACTAATTAAATCAACACAACACCGTACGAATTCGGGTCATACATCGCATATCCGAATATTCGACTTAGTACATGGGAGGGGAATCGAATTCCGAACTTCAAGGGAGCTACGGGTGACTTTCTTCATATCCAAAGCAAGAAACGTCTTAATGCTAATTACATCAACACCGTACGAAACCGGGTTATACATCGCAAATTCGATTATTCCACTTAGTACATGGGTGGGGAATCGAATATCGAACTTCAAGGGAGCTACGGATGACTTTTTCATATCCAAAGCAAGAAACGTCTTCATACTAATTAAGTCAACACATCACCGTACGAATCCGGCTCATACATTGCAAATTCGATTATTCCACTTAGTACTTGGCAGGAGAATCGAATCCCGAACCTGAAGCGAGCTACGGGTGACTTTTAGCATATCCAATTTAAGAAACGTCATAATACTAATAACGTCAACACAACGCCGTACATATCGGGGCAATACATCGCAAATTCGATTTTTCCACTTAGTACATGTGTGGGGAATCGAATCCCCAACTTCAAGGGTGCTACGGGTGACTTTACGCATATCTAATGCAAGAAACGTCTTAATACTAATTAAATCAACACTACGCCGTACCAATTGGGGCCATTCATTGCAAATTCGTTCATTCCATTCTTTACATGGTAGGGGAACCGAATCCCACATTTCAAGGGCGCTACAGGTGACTTTTCGCACAGCCAATGTAAGAAACGTCTCCATTATATTTTTATGAACACAATACCGCAACTTTCTGGGTTACACGCCGCGAATTCGTATTTGTGACTTTGTACCTTTGAGGTGAATCGAACCCTCGTCCCTCAAGGGCGTTAGGTGTGACTTATCGCACAGGCAATGTAAGGAACGTCTCCATACTACTTTTATGAACACAATACCGTAACTTTCCAGGGTACACCCCGCAAATTCGAATTTATGAGCTGGGACTTAGTTACTTATGGAGTTTAGGTGGTACGGATATTTTTTCACGGAATGTGACTTTTTTACATGAATTATCGGTAAATCGAAGGCGCTGATCACGAATATACTATTAGTTTTGCAGCCATATTATAAGTTCGGCTGTACTAGAGAACAGCGCGACAAATTTGAATTTATGACTACCAGGGAGGGGAATCGAACCCTCGTCGCTCAAGGCCGTGAGGTGTGACTTTTCGCACAGCCAATGTAAGCAACGTCTCCATACTATTTTAATGAACACAGCACCGTATGTTTGTGGGTTACATGCCGCAAATTCAAATGTATTACTTAGTACCTGGGAGGAGAATCGAACCCTCGTCCCCCAAAGCCGTTAGGTGTGACTCTTCGCACAGCCAATGTAAGGAACGTCTCCATACCATTTTTATGGACACAATACCGTAACTTTCTGTGTTATACGCCGCAAATTCGAATTTATGACTTTGTTCCTGGGAGGGGAATCGAACCCTCTGCCCCCAAGTGCGTTATGTGTGACTTTTCGCACAAGCAATGTAAGACATGTCTCCGTACTATTTTTATGAACTCAATACCGTACCTTTCTGGGTTACACGCCGCAAATTTGAATTTATGACTTAGTACCTGAGAGGGGAATCGAACCCTCGACCCTCCAGGACGCAACAGGTGACTTTTCGAAAATCCGATGTAAGAACCGTCTTAATACTAATTTAATCAACCCAATACCGTACCGATTCCGTTCACTTATCGCGGGTTCGAATTTACAAACTTCCACCTCATTCGTATTCGAACCTTCGACCCTCCAGGACTCTACAGGTGACTTTTCGAAAATCCGATGTAAGAAACGTCTTAATATTAATTTAATCCACTTAATACCGTACCGATTCCGATCACACATCGCAGATTTGAATTTTCAAACTTCCACCTCATTGGGATTCGAACCCTCGGCCCTTTTGGGCGCTGCAGGTGACATTTCGAAAATCCGATGTAAGAAAGTCTTAATACTGATTTAATCAACACAATACCGTACCAATTCCGATCAAAGGTCACAGATTCGCCTTTATAAACGTCCACATCATTGGGATTCGAACACTCGACCCTCCAGGACGCTACTGGTGACTTTTCAAAAAGCCGATGTAAGTAACGTCTTATTACTAATTTAATATACCCAATACCGTACCGATTCCGATCACATATCGCATATTCGAATTTACAAACTTCTAGCGGAATGGGATTCGAAACCTCGACCCTCAAGGGCCCTGCAGGTGACTTTTCGAAAATCCGATGTAAGAAACGTTCTAATACTAATATAATCAACACAATCCCGTACCGATTCCGATCACATATCACAAATTCGAATTTACAAACTTCTAGCGGAATGGGATTCCATCCCTTGACCCTCAAGGGCGCTAAAACTGACTTTTCGTGAATTCGATGTTAGAATCGTCTTAATACTAATTTAGTCAACACCGTTCCGATCCGGGTCACATAAGCAAATTCGAATTTACAAACTTCTAGCGGAATGGGATTCGAACCCTCTAATCTCAAGGGCGCTACTGATAACTTTTCGAATATCAGTCTAGTGTTATTCAAAATATAATTTCTTCAGAACACGCATTATAAGGCACCAACTAAGAATGATGGCAAAAGAAATAAATGCAGTTGAACATCCCTAAAACGACATCTAAGGGACCGTAAAAGTTATATTATTATGAACAAGTAGGGCGGCTTCGGTGGCGTAGTGGGTAGCATGCTGAGCTTCTATGCCCAAGATCGCGGGTATAAATCTGGCCGAAGTTGTCGGATTTTTTAAGAGCGTTAAAAATCCCTCAGTATGCCTTCCTTCAGAGGGGGAAGTAAAGCCGGCGGGCCCATGTCATAGATTTATGGCATGTAAAAGTACCTTCGACTAGCTACAATTGTGTGTAGCTAAATTTGTAGGTTAGATTTGATTAACACACTATTAAGTTCCCGAGTGCTTGCTGCGGTGGGTGAGTGGTATCGTGTCAGATTACTAACCCCAAGCTTGCAGGTTGGCTCCTGGCTGTGTTAAGTGATTTTTGAAAGGCGGCAAAGATCACGACACGCATGTCATACGATGTTGCATGGTAAAGAACCCATTTGAATTCAGTAGGCCGTGTTCAGAATGGCAAAATTAATCTCGGGATATTCTGCCGACACAAAGTTCCTCATTTGTCTACTAGAAAGCGCTATCGTGTCATGGAGCTTAGATATTTAATCTGCTTGACTTCATAGTGCTTCAAGGAAAAACAAAATTCAACATGCAAGCTGGCCTCTGGGTGTCAAATAGCAAAGCTTGCACCCGGAAGCTGAGGCCATACATTATTATTGTTATTATTATTATCATTATTATTATTATTATTATTATTATTATTATTATAAGTTCGAAAGTTAGCCTCCAGGTGCCGGTTGTGGTGGTATATAATAACCAAGTCGCAGCTAGGTGTCATTGATGGTACCATTTGGTAGCTAAAGTAGGAACTACTTGAAATTGATCATCTGCAGTCCTTACCTGAATTTCAGATAACACACACTAATACAGCGATCACAATTAACACCGGTTATCAGACAGATTCCTTACACACCTTAAGTACACGGGGCTACATGACTGCGTTGTCACAACCGCTAAACTGAGGAACCAAACAAGTGTTGTTGAAACGGAGATTCAAATTTTCAGTCAAGTGAGTTGGAAAATAAATGAATGAAAATCCACAGCCTGCTTCCAGTCACCGACCGGGTCAGGAATGGAATGAATGAAGTCCCCATCTAGCGGCGAGGATATGAACTGTGCCGGCTGCCGAGGCCTGACGCACTCCTCTGGGGTAATGTTTAAATGAATGACAGATGAAATGAAATGATAGTGGAGAGTGTTGCTGGAATGAAAGTTTGACAGGGAAAACCGGAGTACCCGGAGAAAAACCTGTCTGCCTCCGTTTTGTCCAGCACAGATCTCACATGGAGTGACCGGGATTTGAACCACGGACCCAGCGGTGAGAGGCCGGCGTGCTGCCGCCTAAGCCACGGAGGCTGAGTTGGAAAACGAAAGAGAACAAATTTGCCTAATATTATAAACACACTTTTAAGCATATGTGAACATGTACTACAATTAAAACAGATTGTAGAGTACTCGCCAAATTTTGCCGAACACTGTGCCGAAAGTAATTTTGTAACGTTGTCTGAATCCGTCAAACCACCCACTGCTGAACACAAGTTATTTATCTTTTAATTTCTTGGCAAATTCTTCTGCTTTAAGTTTTAACCAAATGGTGAGGTCCACTACAGGTACACTGTAGCTTCTCTGTTGCTGAAAACACTTAAGCAGTGCTTCATCCACATCGCTCCGTTCAGATTTTCTTACTCGCTTAATCTTTGATCTGTTCTGTTCAAATGCAGTAACAATTCTTTCCCTGCTCTTCCAAATCACTTGGACTGTGGAGTTAACTAGGCCAAACTGACAAGACACATCAGCTTTTGTCTTTCCTTTCTCAATTTCACGAAAAACTTTTTCTTCCAATGTTTAAACATTTCTTGCTGCGTTAACATGCATGTACTTTATGAAAACCTGCTAAGGAATCAAACTTCAGGAACGTACTGTTAATTAGTTATGTGGAATGCGCAAGGGTCACAATGAGGCGGGGTATCTACAATACTGAGCTTGGCCTCCATGCAGGACTGGCACCTTGCAGGTTATGTTCACAGGAGAAAGAAGGACTAATGGCAAAAGGGAAGAGAAGAGAATTTGCCAAATTTTATCAACAGATTTCCTTGTTCTTGGAAAATTGCATTGCAAAACGAGGTTGAAAGTGATGTTATATCCAAGGTTCATGCATATACATTTGTTGTACTAAGCTAGGTTGAGAAACATATTATTTATGAAGATACGTCCTTGCTTATGTGACCAGGATCGGAACGGTATTGTGTTGATTAAATTAGTATTAAGACGTTCCTTAAAACGAATTTACGAAAAGTCAGTTTAAGCGCCCTTGAGGGTCGAGGGTTGGAATCCCATTCCGCTAGTAGTTTGTAAATTCGAATTTGCGATATGTGATCGGAATCGGTACGGTATTGTGTTCATTAAATTAGTAATAAGACGTTACCTACATTGGATTTTTGAAAAGTCACCTGTAGCGTCCTGGAGGGTCGAGGGTTCGAATCCAAATGAGGTGGAGGTTTATACAGGCGAATCTGCGACCTTTGATCGGAATTGGTACGGTATTGTGTTGTTTAAATTAGTATTAAGACGTTTCTCACATCGGATTTTCGAAAAGTCGCCTGTAGCGCCCTAAAGGGTCGAGGGTTCGAATCCCAATGAGTTGGATGTTTGAAAATTCGAATCTGTGATATGTGATCGGAATCGGTACGGTATTGTGTTGAATAAATTAGTATTAAGACGTTTCTTACATCGGATTTTCGAGAAGTCACCTGTAGCATCACGGAGGGTCGAGGGTTCGAATCCCAATGAGATGGAAGTTTGTAAATTCGAATCTTCGATATGGGATCGGTATCAGTACGGTATTGTGTTGTTAAAATTAGCATTAAGGCGGTTCATACATCAGATTTTCGAAAAGTCACCTGTAGTGTCCTGGAGGGTCGAAGGTTCGAATCCCAATGAGGTGGAAGTTTGTAAATTCGAAGCCGCGATAAGTGATCGGAACCGGTACGGTATTGGGTTGATTAAGTTAGTATTAAGCCGGTTCTTATATAGGATTTTCGAAAAGTCACCTGTAGCGTCCTGGAAGGTTCGATTCCCCTACCAGGTACTGAGTCATAAATTCGAATTTGTGGCGTGTAACACAGAAAAGTACGGTATTGAGTTCATAAAATTAGCATGGAGACGTTTTTTACATTGTCTGTGCGGAATATCACACCTAACGCCCTTGGGGGACGAGGGTTCGATTCCTCTTCCAGGTACTAAGTCATAAATTCGAATTTGCGGCGTATAACCCAGAAAGTTACAATATTGTGTTCATAAAAATAGCAGGGAGACGTTCCTTACATTGGCTGTGCGAAAACTCACACCTAACGCCCTTGGGGGACGAGGGTTCGATTCCCTTTCCAGGTACAAAGACACAAATTCCAATTTGCGGCGTGTAACCCACAAAGTAGCGGTATTGTGTTCATTAAAATAGTATGGAGAAGTTTCTTACATTGGCTGTGCGAAAAGTAACACCTCACGCCCCTGAGCGACGAAGGTTCGATTCCCCTCCCTGGTAGTCATAAATTCGAATTTGTCGCGCGGTTCTCTAGTACAGCCAGACTTATAATATGGATGCAAAACTAATAGTATATTCGTGATCTGCACCTTCGATTTACCGGTAATTCATGAAAGAAAGTCACATTTCGTGAAAACATATCCGTTCCATCTAAACTCCATAACTAAGACCGGGTCATAAATTCATATTTGCGGAGTGTAACCCGGTAAGTAACGGTATTGTGTTCACAAAAGTAGAATGGAGACGTTTCTTACATTGGATGTGCGAAAAGTCACCCGAAGCGTCCTTGAAGTGTGGAATTCGATTCCCCTAACATGTACTGAATGGAATAATCGAATTTGCGATTAATTTCACCAAATGGTACGGTAGTAGTATGGAGATGTTCCTTGCATTGGCTGTGCGATAAGTCACATCTAACGCCCTTGAGGGACGAGGGATCGATTCACCTCCCAGGTGCAAAGTCATAAATACGAATTTGCGTCGTGTAACCCAGAAAGTTACGGTATTGTGTTCATAAAAATAGAATGGAGGCGTTTCTTACATTGGATGTGCGAAAAGTCACCCGAAGCGTCCTTGAAGTGCGGGATTCGATTCCCCTAACATGTACTGAATGGAATCATCGAATTTGCGATTAATTTCACCAAATGGTACGGCGTAGTGTTGATGTAATTAGTATTAAGACGTTTCTTGCATTGGATATGCATAAAATCACCCGTAGCACCCTTGAAGTTCGGGATTGGATTCCCCACACATGTACTAAGGAGAATAATCGAATTTTCGATGTATGGCCCCGATTCGTACGGCATTGTCTTGATTTTATAAGTATTATGACGTTTCTTGGATTGGATATACGAAAAGTCAGCCGTAGCTCTCTTGAGGTTCGGGATTCGATTCAACTGGCATGTACTAAGTAGAATAATCGAATTTGCGATGTATGACCCGGATTCGGACGATGTTGATTTAATGATTATTCAGATGTTTCTTGCATTGGATATGAAGAAAGTCACCCGTAGCTCCCTTGAAGATCAGGATTCGATTCCCCTCCCATGTACTACTGTAAGTGGAATAATCGAATTTGCGACGTATAACCCGGTTTTGTACGGTGATGTGTTGATTTAATTAGTATTAAGACGTTTCTTGCATTGGATTTGCGTAAAGTCACCCGTAAGTCCCTTGATGTTCGGGATTCGATTCCCCTCACATGTACAATGTCATAAATCCGAAATTGAGGCGTGTAAGCCAGAACGTTACGGTATTGTGTTCATAAAATAAGTATGGAGAAGCTTCTTACATTGGCTGTGTGAAAATTCACACCCAACGCCCTTGGGGGACGACCGGTTCGATTCCCCTCCCAGGTACAAAGTCTTAAATTCGAATTTGGGGCGTGGTATCCAGAAAGTTACGGTATTGTGGTCATAAAAATAGTAGGGAGACGTTCCTTACATTGCCTGTGCGAAATGTCACACCTAACGCCCTTTGGGGACGAGGGTTCGATTCCCCTCCCAGGTATAAAGTCAAAAATTCGAATTTGGGGCGTGTAACCAAGAAATGTCGGGTATTGAGTTCATAAAATTAGTATGGAGAAGTTTCATACATTGCCTGTGCGAAAATTCACACCCAACGCCCTTGGGGGACGAGGGTTCGATTCCCCTCCCAGGTATAAAAGTCATAAATTCGAATATGCGGCGTGTAATCCAGAAAATTACGGTATTGTGTTCATAAAGTAGTATCGAATCGTTTCATACATTGCCTGTGTGAAAAGTCACACCCAACGCCCTTTGGGGACGAGGGTTCGATTCCCCTCCCAGGTAGAAAGCCATAAATTCGAATTTGGGGCGTGTAATCCAGAACGTTACGGTATTGTGTTCATAATGTAGTATCGAATCGTTTCTTAAGTTGGTTGTGTGAAAAGTCACACCCAACGCCCTTGGGGGGCGACGGTTCAATTCCCCTCCGAGGTACAAAGTCATAAATTCGAATTTGCAGCTTGTAAAACACAAAGTTTTATTTGTTTTCTTAGAAATAGTATGGAAGCGTTTCTTGCATGGGCTGTTTGAAATGTCACACCTAACCCCCATGGGGGACGAGGGTTTGATACCACTCCCAGGTACTAAGTCATAAATTTGAATTTGGGGCGTGTTACCCAGCAATTTACGGTATTGGGTTCACCAAATAGTATGGAGACGTTTCTTACATTGGCTGTGTGAAAAGTCACACCCAACGCCCATGGGGGAGGACGGTCCGATTACCCTCCCGGGTACAAAGTCATAAATTCGAATTTGCAGCGTGTAATCCAGAAAGTTACGGTATTGTGTTCATAAGGTATTATCGAATCGTTTCTTACATTGGCTGTGTGAAAAGTCACAACCAACGCACTTGGGGGGCGACGTTTCGATTCCCCTCGCAGGTGCAAAGTCTTAAATTTGAATTTGGGGCGTGTAACCCAGAAAGTTACGGTATTGTGTTCATAAAAATAGTATGGAGACGTTTCATACATTGCCTGTGCGAAATGTCACACCTAACGCCCTTTGGGGACGAGGGTTCGATTCCCCTCTCAGGTACAAAATCATAAATTCGAATTTGGGCCGTGTAACCAAGAAATGTCGGGTATTGAGTTCATAAAAATAGTATGGAGACGTTTCATACATTGCCTGTGCGAAATGTCACACCCAACGCCCTTGGGGGACGACGGATCAATTCCCCTCCCAGGAACAAAGTCATAAATTCGAAATTGCAGCGTGTAAAACAGAAAGTTATGATATTGTGTTCTTAGAAATAGTATGGAAACTTTTCATACATGGGCTGTTTGAAAAATCACACCTAACGCCCATGGGGGACGAGGGTTTGATACCACTCCCAGGTACTAAGTCATAAATTTGAATTTGCGGCTTGTTACCCAGCAATTTACGGTATTGGGTTCATAAAATAGTATGGAGACGTTTCTTACATTGGCTGTGTGAAAAGTCACACCCAACGCCCATGGGCGACGACGGTTCGATTCCCCTCCCAGGAACAAAGACTTAGATTCGAATTTGGGGCGAGTGACCCAGATATTTAGGGTATTGTGTTGATAAAAAATAGTATGGAGACGTTCCTTACGTTGGCTGTGTGAATAGCCACACCCAACGCCCTTGGGGTCGACGGTTCGATTCCTCTCCGAGGTACAAAGTCATTAATTCGAATTTGCAGCGTGTAAAACAGAAAGTTATATATTGTGTTCTTAAAATTAGTATGGAAACGTTTCATACATGGGCTGTTTGAAAAGTCACACCTAACGCCCATGGGGGACGAGGGTTTGATACCACTCCCATGTACTAAGCCATTAATTTGATTTTACGGCGTGTAACCCAGCAATTTACGGTATTGGGTTCATAAAATAGTATGGGGACGTTTCATATATTGCCTGTGTGATACGTCACACCCAACGCCCTTGGGGGACGACGGTTCGATTCCCCTCCCAGGTACAAATTCATAAATTCGAATTTGCGGCGTGTAATCCAGAAAGTTACGGTAATGTGTTCACTAAATTGTATCGAATCGTTTCTTACATTGACTGTGTGAAAAGTCACAACCAACGCCCTTGGTGGACGACGGTTCGATTCCCCTCCCAGGTACAATGTCTTAAATTCGAATTTGCGGCGTGTAATCCAGAAAGTTACGGTATTGTGTTCATAAAGTTGTATCGAATCGTTTCTTACATTGACTGTGTGAAAAGTCACAACCAACGCCCTTGAGGGGCGACGGTTCGATTCCCCTCCGAGGTACAAAGTCATAAATTGGAATCTGCAATGTGTAAAACAGAAAGTTATGATATTGTGTTCTTAGAAACAGTATGGAAACGTTTCTTACATGGGCTGTTTGAAAAGTCACACCTAACGCCCATGGGGGACGAGGGTTTGACACCACTCCCAGGTACTAAGTCATAAATTTGTATTTGCGGCGTGTTACCCAGCAATTTACGGTATTGGGTTCATAAAATAGTATGGAGACGTTTCTTACATTGGCTGTGTGAGAAGTAACACCCAACGCCCATGGGGGATGACGGTTCAATTCCCCTCCCAGGTACAAAGTCATAAATTCGAATTTGCGGCGTGTAATCCAGAAAGTTACGGTATTGTGTTCATAAAAAAAGTATGGACACGTTTATTACATTGGGTGTCAGAGATGTCACACCTAACGCCATTGGGGACGAGGCTTCGATTCCCCTTCCAGGTAATATGTCAAAAATCCGAATTTGCGGCGTGTAACCCAGCAAGTTTCGGTACTGTGTTATTAAAAATACTATGCAAACGTTTCTTACATTGGCTGTCTGAAAAGTCACACTTAACGCCGTTGAGGACGACGGTTCAATTCCCCTTCCAGGTACTAAATCATATATTCGATTTTCCAACGTGTAAAACAGAAAGTTATTGTATTGAATTCATAAATTTGTAGGGAATCGTTCATTACATTGGCTGTCTGAAAATTCACACCTAATGCCATTTAGGGGACGAGGGTTCAATTCCCCTGCCAGGTACACAGTCTTAAATTCGAATTTGCGGCATGTAACCCAGAATGTTACGGTATTGTGTTCATTAAAGTAGTATGGAGATGCTCCTTTCATTCGCTGTGCAAATAGTCACACCTAACGCCCTTGCGGGACGTGGGTTCGATTCACCTCCCAGGTACAAAGTCATACATTCGAATTTGCCCTTGAAGTGCGGGATTCGATTCCCCTCCCATGTACTAAATGGAATAATCGAATTTGCGATGTATGACCCGGATTCGTACAGTGTTGATTTAATTAGTATTAAGACGTTTCTCGCTTTGGATATGAAGAAAGTCATACGTAGCTCCCTAGAAGTTAGGGATTCAATTCTATTCCCATGTATTAAGTGGAATAATCGAATTTGCTATGTATGACACGGATTTGTGCGGTGTTGTGTTGATTTAATTAGTATTAAGACGTTTCTTGCTTTAGATATGAAGAATGTCACCCGTAGCTCCCTTGAAGTTCGATATTCGATTCTCCTCCCATGTACTAATTGGAATAATCGAATTTGCGACGTATGACCCGGTTTAGTACGGTGTTGTGTTGATTTAATTAGTATTAAGATGTCTCTTGCATTGGATTGCGTAAAGTCACCCGTAGCTCCCTTGATGTTCGGGATCCGATTCCCCTCACATGTACAATGTCATAAATTCGAAATTGTGGCGTGTAAGCCAGAACGTTACTGTATTGTGTTCATAAATATAGTATGGAGAAGTTTCATACATTGGCTGTGTGGAAGTTCACACCCAACGCCCTTGGGGGAGGACGGTTTGACGCCCCTCCCAGGTACAAAGTCATAAATTCGAATTTGGGGCGTGTAACCAAGAAATGTCGGGTATTGAGTTCAGAAAAATAGTATGGAGACGTTTCATACATTTCCTGCGCGAAAATTCACACCTAACGCAGTTGTGGGACGAGGGTTCGATTCCCCTCACAGGTACAAAGTCTTAGATTCGAATTTGGGGCGAGTGACCCATAAATTTAGGGTATTTTGTTGATAAAAAATAGTATGGAGACGTTTCTTACATTGGCTGTGGGAAAAGTCACACCGAACCCCCTTGGGGGGCGACGGTTCGATTCCCCTCCGAGGTACAAAGTCATACATTCGAATTTGCAGCGTGTAGAACAGAATGTTATGATATTGTGTTCTTAAAAATAGTATAGAAACGTTTCTTACATGGGCTGTTTGAAAAGTCACAGCTAACGCCCATGGGGGACGAGGGTTTGATACCACTCCCAGGTACTAAGTCATAAATTTGAATTTGCGGCGTGAAACCCAGCAATTTACGGTATTGGGTTCACAAAATAGTATGGAGACGTTTCTTACATTGGCTATGTGAAAAGTCACACCCAACGCCCTTGGGGGGCGACGGTTCGAATCCCCTCCGAGTTACAAAGTCATAAATTTGAATTTGCAGCGTGTAAAACTGAAAGTTATGATATTGTGATCTTAAAAATAGTATTGAAATGTTTCATACATGGGCTGTTTGAACAGTCACACCTAACGCCCATGGGGGACGAGGGTTTGATACCACTCCCATGTACTAAGCCATCAATTTGAATTTGTGGCGTGTAACCCAGCAATTTACGGTATTGGGTTCATAAAATAGTATGTAGACGTTTCTTACATTGGCTGTGTGAAAAGTCACCCCCAACGCCCTTGGGGGACGACGGTTCGATTCCCCTTCCAGCTATAAAGCCTTAAATTCGAATTTGGGGCGTGTAACCCAGAAAGTGACGTTATTATGTTCATAAAGTAGTATCGAATCGTTTCTTACATTTTTTGTGTGAAAAGTCACAACCAACGCCCTTGGCGGACGATGGTTCGATTCCCCTCCCAGGTACAAAGCCTTAAATTCGAATTTGGGGCGTGTAACCCAGAAAATTACGGTATTGTGTCCATAAAAATAGTATGGAGACGTTTCATACATTGCCTGTGCGAAATGTCACACTTAACGCCCTTTGGGGACGAGGGTTCGATTCCCCTCCCAGGTACAAAGCCATAAATTCGAATTTGGGGCGTGTAACCGAGAAATGTCGGGTATTGAGTTCATAAAAATAGTATGGAGACGTTTCTTAAATTGGTTGTGTGAAAAGTCACACCCAACGCCCTTGGGGGGCGACGGTTGAATTCCCCCCCGAGGTACAAAGTCATAAATTCGAATTTGCAGCTTGTAAAACACAAAGTTATAATTTGTGTTCTTAGAAATAGTATGGAAGCGTTTCTTACATGGGCTGTTTGAAATGTCACACCTAACCCCCATGGGGGACGAGGGTTTGATACCACTCCCAGGTAGTAAGTCATACATTTGAATTTGGGGCGTGTTACCCAGCAATTTACGGTATTGGGTTCATCAAATAGTATGGAGACGTTTCTTACAATGGCTGTGTGAAAAGTCACACCCAACGCCCATGGGGGAGGACGGTTCGATTCCCCTCTCAGGTACAAAGTCATAAATTCGAATTTGGAGCGTGTAATCCAGAAAGTTACGGTATTGTGTTCATAAGGTATTATCGAATCGTTTCTTACATTGACTGTGTGAAAAGTCACAACCAACGCCCTTGGGGGGCGACGTTTCGATTCCCCTCGCAGGTACAAAGTCTTAAATTCGAATTTGGGGCGTGTAACCCAGAAAGTTACGGTATTGTGTTCATAAAAATAGTATGGAGACGTTTCATACATTGCCTGTGCGAAATGTCACACCTAACACCCTTTGGGGACGAGGGTTCGATTCCCCTCTCAGGTACAAAGTCATAAATTCGAATTTGGGGCGTGTAATCAAGAAATGTCGGGTATTGAGTTCATAAAAATAGTATGGAGACGTTTCATACATTGCCTGTGCGAAAATTCACACCCAACGCCCTTGGGGGACGACGGATCAATTCCCCTCCCAGGAACAAAGTCATAAATTCGAAATTGCAGCGTGTAAAACAGAAAGTTATGATATTGTGTTCTTAGAAATAGTATGGAAACTATTCTTACATGGGCTGTTTGAAAAATCAAACCTAACGCCCATGGGGGACGTGGGTTTGATACCACTCCCAGGTACTAAGTCATAAATTTGAATTTGCGGCTTCTTACCCAGCAATTTACGGTATTGGGTTCATAAAATAGTATGGAGATGTTTCCTACATTGGCTGTGTGAAAAGTCACACCCAACGCCCATGGGCGACGACGGTTCGATTCCCCTCCCAGGTACAAAATCATAAATTCGAATTTGCGGCGTGTAATCCAGAAAGTTGCGGTATTGTGTTCATAAAAAAGTATGGACACGTTTATTACATTGGGTGTCAGAGCAGTCACACCTAACGCCCTTGGGGACGAGACTTCGATTCCCCTCCCAGGTGCTATGTCATAAATACGAATTTGCGGCGGGTAACCCAGCAAGTTTCGGTACTGTGTTATTAAAAACAGTATGCAAACGTTTCTTACATTGGCTGTCTGAAAAGTCACAATTAACGCCGTTAACGACGACGGTTATTTCCCCTCCCAGGTACTAAATCATATATTCGAATTTTCAGCGTGTAAAACAGAAAGTTACGGTATTGTGCTCATAAAATAGTAGGGAATCGTTCATTAAATTGGCTGTCTGAAAAGTCACACCTAACTCCATTTAGGGGACGAGGGTTCGATTCCCGTCCCAGGCACACAGTCATACATTCGAATTTGGGGCGTGTAACCCAGAATGTTACGGTATTGTGTTCATAAAAGTAGTATGGAGATGCTCCTTACATTCGCTGTGCGAATAGTCATACCTAACGCCCTTGTGGGACGAGGGTTTGATTCACCTCCCAGGTATAATGACATACATTCGAATTTGCCCTTGAAGTGCGGGATTCTCTTCCCCTCCCATGTACTAAATGGAATAATCGAATTTGCGATGTATGACCCGTATTCGTACAGTGTTGACTTAATTAGAATTAATACGTCTCTCGCTTTGGATATGGAGAAAGTCACACGTAGCTCCCTTCAAGTTAGGGATTCGATTCATTTCCCATGTATAAAGTGGAATAATCGAATTTGCTATGTATGACACGGATTCGTGCGGTGTTGTGTTGATTTAATTAGTATGAAAACGTATCCTGCTTTGGATTATGAAGGAAGTCACCCGTAGCTCCCTTGAAGTTCGATATTCGATTCTCCTCCCATGTGCTAATTGGAATAATCGAATTTGCGATGTATGAACGTTTTAGTACGGTGTTGTGTTGATTTAATTAGTATTAAGATGTTTCTCGCATTGGATTGCGTAAAGTCACCCGTAGCTCCCTTCATGTTCGGGATTCGATTCCCCTCACATGTACAAAGTCATAAATTCGAAATTGTGGCGTGTAAGCCAGAAAGTTACGGTATTGTGATCACAAATAGAGTATGGAGAAGTTTCTTACAATGGCTGTGTGAAAAGTCACACCCAACGCCCTTGAGGGACGACGGTTCGATTCCCCTCCCAGGTACAAAGTCATAAATTCGAATTTGGGGCGTGTAACCCAGAAGGTTACGGTATTGTGTTCATGAAAATAGTATGGAGACGTTTCATACATTGTCTGTGCGAAATGTCACACCTAACGCCCTTTGGGGATGAGGGCTTCGATTCCCTTCCCAGGTACAAAGTCATAAATTCGAATTTGGGGCGTGTAACCAAGAAAAGTCGGGAATTGAGTTCATAAAAATAGTATGGAGACGTTTCATGCATTGCCTGTGCGAAAATTCATACCTAAGGCAGTTGTGGGACGAGGGTATGATTCCCCTCCCAGGTACAAAGTCTTAAATACGAATTTGGGACGTGTTATCCAGAAAGTTACGGTATTGTGGTCATAAAAATAGTAGGGAGATGTTTCTAACATTGCCTGTGCGAAATGTCACACCTAACGCCCTTTGGGGATGAGGGCTTCGATTCCCTTCCCAGGTACAAAGTCATAAATTCGAATTTGGGGCGTGTAACCAAGAAATGTCGGGTATTGAGTTCATGAAAATAGTATGGAGACGTTTCATACATTGCCTGTGCGAAAATTCACACCTAACGCAGTTGTGGGACGAGCGATCGATTCCCCTCCCAGGTACAAAGTCATAGATTCGAATGTGGGGCGAGTGACCCAGAAATTTAGGGTATTGTGTTGATAAAAGTAGTAAGGAGACGTTTCTTACATTGGCAGTGTGAAAAGTCACACCCAACGCCCTTGGGGGCCGACGGTTCGATTCCCCTCCGAGGTTCAAAGTCATAAATTCGAATTTGCAGCGTGTAAAACAGAATGTTACGATATTGTGTTCTTAAAAATAGTATGGAAACGTTTATTACATGGGCTGTTTGAAAAGTCACACCTAACGCCCATGGGGGACGAGGGTTTCATACCACTCCCAGGTACTAAGTCATAAATTTGAATTTGCGGCGTGTAACCCAGCAATTTACGGTATTGGGTTCAAAAATAATATGGAGTTGTTCCTTACATTGGCTTTGTGAAAAGTCACAACCAATGCCCTTGTGGGGCGACGGTAGATTCACCTAGGATTTACAAAGTCATAAATTTGAATTTGCAGTGTGTAAAACTGAAAGTTTTGATATTGTGATCTTAAAAATAGTATGGAAATGTTTCATACATGGGCTGTTTGAAAAGTCACACCTAACGCACATGGGGGACGAAGGTTTGATACCACTCCCAGGTACTAAGCCATAAATTTGAATTTGAGGCGTGTAACCCAGCAATTTACGGTATTGGGTTCATAAAATAGTATGGAGACGTTTCTTACATTGGCTGTGTGAAAAGTCACACCCAACGCCCTTGGGGGACGACGGTTCCATTCCCTTCCCAGGTATAAAGCCTTAAATTCGAATTTGGAACGTGTAACCCAGAAAGGGACGTTTCTTACATTGGCTGTGTGAAAAGTCACACCCAACGCTCATGGGGGAGGACGGTTCGATTTCCCTCCCAGGTACAAAGTCATAAATTCGAATTTGCGGCGTGTAATCCAGATAGTTACGGTATTGTGTTCATAAAGTAGTATCGAATCGTTTCTTATATTGGCTGTGTGAAAAGTCACAACCAACGCCCTTGGGGGGCGACGGTTCGATTCCCCTCGCAGGTACAAAGTCTTAAATTCGAATTTGGGGCGTGTAACCCAGAAAGTTACGGTATTGTGTTCATAAAAATAGTATGGAGACGTTTCTTACATTGCCTGAGCGAAATGTCACACCTAACGCCCTTTGGGGACGATGGTTCGATTCCCCTCTCAGGTACAAACTCATAATTTGGAATTTGGGGCGTGTAACCAAGAAATGTCGGGTATTGAGTTCATAAAAATAGTATGGAGACGTTTCATACATTGCCTGTGCGAAAATTCACTACCAACGCCCTTGGGGGACGACGTTTCGATTCCTCTCCCAGGTACAAAGTCATAAATTCGAATTTGCAGCGTGTAATCCAGAATGTTACGGTATTGTGTTCATAAAAAAGTATGGAAACGTTTATTACATTGGGTGTCAGAGAAGTCACACCTAACGCCCTTGTGGACGAGACTTCGATTCCGCTCCCAGGTACTATGTCATAAAACCGAATTTGCGGCGTGTAACCAGCAAGTTTCGGTACTGTGTTATTAAAAATAGTATGCAAACGTTTCTTACATTGGCTGTCTGAAAAGTCACACTTAACGCCGTTAAGGACGACGGTTTAATTCCCCTCCCAGGTAATAAATCATATATTCGAATTTTCAGCCTGTAAAACAGAAAGTTACAGTATTGTGTTCATAAAATAGTAGGGAATCGTTCATTAAATTGGCTGTCTGAAAAGTCATACCTAACGCCCTTGTGGGACGAGGGTTTGATTCACCTCCCAGGTACAATATCATACATTCGAATTTGCCCTTGAAGTGCGGGAATCTATTCCCCTCCCAAGTACTAAATGGAATAATCGAATTGGAGATGTATGACCCGGATTCGTACAGTGTTGACTTAATCAGTATTAAGACGTTTCTCGCTTTGGATATGAAGAAAGTCACACGTAGCTCCCTTGAAGTTAGGGATTCGATCCTCTTCCCATGTACTAAGTGGAATAATCGAATTTGCTATGTATGACCCGGATTCGTACGGTGTTGTGTTGATTTAATTAGTATTAAGACGTTTCTTGCTTTAGATATGAAGAAGATCACCCGTAGCTCCCTTGAAGTTCGGGATTCTATTCCACTCCCATGTACTAAGTGGAATAATCGAATTTGCGATGTATGAGCCGAATTCATTCGGTGTTGTGTTGATTTAATTAGTATGAAAACGTCTCCTGCTTTGGATAATGAAGGAAGTCACCCGTAGCTCCCTTGAAGTTCGATATTCGATTCTCCTCCCATGTGCTAATTGGAATAATCGAATTTGCGATGTATGACCCGGTTTAGTACGGTGTTGTGTTGACATAATAAGTATTAAGATGTTTCTCGCATTGGATTGCGTAAAGTCACCCGTAGCTCCCTTCATGTTCGGGATTCGATTCCCCTCACATGTACAAAGTCATAAATTCGAAATTGTGGCGTGTAAGCCAGAAAGTTAAGGTATTGTGATCGCAAATATAGTATGGAGAAGTTTCTTACAATGGCTGTGTGAAAAGTCACACCCAACGCCCTTGAGGGACGACGGTTCGATTCCCCTCCCAGGTACAAAGTCTTAAATTCGAATTTGGGGCGTGTAACCCAGAAGGTTACGGTATTGTGTTCATAAAAATAGTATGGAGACGTTTCATACATTGTCTGTGCGAAATGTCACACCTAACGCCCTTTGGGGATGAGGACTTCGATTCCCTTCCCAGGTACAAAGTCATAAATTCGAATTTGGGGCGTGTAACCAAGAAAAGTCGGGTATTGAGTTCATAAAAATAGTATGGAGACGGTTCATACATTGCCTGTGCGAAAATTCATACCTAACGCAGTTGTGAGACGAGGGTTCGATTCCCCTCCCAGGTACAAAGTCTTAAATTCGTATTTGGGACGTGTTATCCAGAAAGTTACGGTATTGTGGTCATAAAAATAGTAGGGAGATGTTTCTAACATTGCCTGTGCGAAATGTCACACCTAACGCCCTTTGGGGACGAGGGATCGATTCCCCTCCCAGGTATAAAGTCATAAATTTGAATTAGGGGCGTGTAACCAAGAAATGTCGGGTATTGAGTTCATGAAAATAGTATGGAGACGTTTCATACATTGCCTGTGCGAAAATTCACACCTAACGCAGTTGTGGGACGAGCGATCGATTCCCCTCCCAGGTACAAAGTCATAGATTCGAATGTGGGGCGAGTGACCCAGAAATTTAGGGTATTGTGTTGATAAAAGTAGTAAGGAGACGTTTCTTACATTGGCAGTGTGAAAAGTCACACCCAACGCCCTTGGGGGCCGACGGTTCGATTCCCCTCCGAGGTACAAAGTCATAAATTCGAATTTGCAGCGTGTAAAACAGAATGTTACGATATTGTGTTCTTAAAAATAGTATGGAAACGTTTATTACATGGGCTGTTTGAAAAGTCACACCTAACGCCCATGGGGGACGAGGGTTTCATACCACTCCCAGGTACTAAGTCATAAATTTGAAATTGCGGCGTGTAACCCAGCAATTTACGGTATTGGGTTCAAAAATAATATGGAGATGTTCCTTACATTGGCTTTGTGAAAAGTCACACCCAATGCCCTTGTGGGGCGACGGTTCGATTCACCTCCGTGTTACAAAGTCATAAATTCGAATTTGCAGCGTGTAAAACAGAATGTTACGATATTGTGTTCTTAAAAATAGTATGGAAACGTTTATTACATGGGCTGTTTGAAAAGTCACACCTAACGCACATGGGGGACGAAGGTTTGATACCACTCCCAGGTACTAAGCCATAAATTTGAATTTATGGCGTGTAACCCAGCAATTTACGGTATTGGGTTCATAAAATAGTATGGAGACGTTTCTTACATTGGCTGTGTGAAAAGTCACACCCAACGCCCTTGGGGGACGACGGTTCCATTCCCTTCCCAGGTATAAAGCCTTAAATTCGAATTTGGAACGTGTAACCCAGAAAGAGACGTTTCTTACATTGGCTGTGTGAAAAGTCACACCCAACGCTCATGGGGGAGGACGGTTCGATTCCCCTCCCAGGTACAAAGTAATAAATTCGAATTTGCGGCGTGTAATCCAGAAAGTTACGGTATTCTGTTCATAAAGTAGTATCGAATCGTTTCTTATATTGGCTGTGTGAAAAGTCACAACCAACGCCCTTGGGGGGCAACGGTTCGATTCCCCTCGCAGGTACAAAGTCTTAAATTCGAATTTGGGGCGTGTAACCCAGAAAGTTACGGTATTGTGTTCATAAAAATAGTATGGAGACGTTTCTTACATTACCTGAGCGAAATGTCACACCTAACGCCCTTAGGGGACGATGGTTCGATTCCCCTCTCAGATACAAAGTCATAAATTCGAATTTGGGCCGTGTAACCAAGAAATGTCGGGTATTGAGTTCATAAAAATAGTATGGAGACGTTTCATACATTGCCTGTGCGAAAATTCACAACCAACGCCCTTGGGGGACGAAGGTTCAATTCCCCTATCAGGTACAAAGTCTTAAATTCGAAATTGCAGGGTGTAAAACAGAAAGTTATGATATTGTGTTCTTAGAAATAGTATGGAAACGTTTCTTACATGGGCTGTTTGAAAAGTCACACATAACGCCCATGGGGGACGACGGTTCAATTCCCCTCCCAGGTACAAAGCTATAAATTCGAATTTGGGGCGTGTAACCAAGAAATGTCGGGAATGGAGTCCATAAAAAAGTATGGAGACGTTTCATACATTGGCTGTGTGAAAATTCTTACCCAACGCCCTTGGGGGACGACGTTTCGATTCCTCTCCCAGGTACAAAGTCGTAAATTCGAATTTGCAGCGTGTAATCCAGAAAGTTACGGTATTGTGTTCATAAAAAAGTATGGAAACGTTTAATACATTGGGTGTCAGAGAAGTCACACCTAACGCCCTTGTGGACGAGACTTCGATTCCGCTCCCATGTACTATGTCATAAATCCGAATTTGCGGCGTGTAACCAGCAAGTTTCGGTACTGTGTTATTAAAAATAGTATTCAAACGTTTCTTACATTGGCTGTCTGAAAAGTCACACTTAACGCCGTTAAGGACGACGGTTTAATTCCCCTCCCAGGTAATAAATCATATATTCGAATTTTCAGCCTGTAAAACAGAAAGTTACCGTATTGTGTTCATAAAAT
This sequence comes from Meconema thalassinum, assembly GCA_946902985.2. Lineage (NCBI taxonomy): Eukaryota > Metazoa > Arthropoda > Insecta > Orthoptera > Tettigoniidae > Meconema > Meconema thalassinum. The sequence continues at coordinate 244,724,536 of OX336395.1, forward strand.
AGTAGGGAATCGTTCATTCAATTGGCTGTCTAAAAAGTCATACCTAACGCCCTTGTGGGACGAGGGTTTGATTCACCTCCCAGGTACTATATCATACATTCGAATTTGCCCTTGAAGTGCGGGAATCTATTCCCCTCCCATGTACGAAATGGAATAATCGAATTTGAGATGTATGACCCGGATTCGTACAGTGTTGACTTAATCAGTATTAAGACGTTTCTCGCTTTGGATATGAAGAAAGTCACACGTAGCTCCCTTGAAGTTAGGGATTCGATCCTCTTCCCATGTACTAAGTGGAATAATCGAATTTGCTATGTATGACCCGGATTCGTACGGTGTTGTGTTGATTTAATTAGTATTAAGACGTTTCTTGCTTTAGATATGAAGAAGATCACCCGTAGCTCCCTTGAAGTTCGGGATTCTATTCCACTCCCATGTACTAAGTGGAATAATCGAATTTGCGATGTATGAGCCGAATTCATTCGGTGTTGTGTTGATTTAATTAGTATGTAAACGTCTACTGCTTTGGATAATGAAGGAAGACACCCGTAGCTCCCTTGAAGTTCGATATTCGATTCACCTCCCATGTGCTAATTGGAATAATCGAATTTGCGATGTATGACCCGGTTTAGTACGGTGTTGTGTTGATTTAATTAGTATTAAGATGTTTCTCGCATTGGATTGAGTAAAGTCACCCGTAGCTCCCTTGATGTTCGGGATTCGATTCCCCTCACATGTACAAAGTCATAAATTCAAAATTGTGGCGTGTAAGCCAGAAAGTTACGGTATTGTGATCACAAATATAGTATGGAGAAGTTTCTTACAATGGCTGTGTGAAAAGTCACACCCAACGCCCTTGGGGGACGACGGTTCGATTCCCCTCCCAGGTACAAAGTCTTAAATTCGAATTTGGGGCGTGTAACTCAGAAGGTTACGGTATTGTGTTCATAAAAATAGTATGGAGACGTTTCATACATTGTCGGTGCGAAATGTCACACCTAACGCCCTTTGGGGATGAGGGCTTCGATTCCCTTCCCAGGTACAAAGTCATAAATTCGAATTTGCAGCGTGTAAAACAGAAAGTTATGATATTGTGTTCTTAAAAATAGGATGGAAACGTTTCTTATATGGGCTGTTTGAAAAGTCACACCTAACGCCCATGGGGGACGAGGGTTTGACACCACTCCCAGGTACTAAGTCATAAATTGGTATTTGCGGCGTGTTACCCAGCAATTTACGGTATTGGGTTCATAAAATAGTATGGAGACGTTTCTTACATTGGCTGTGTGAGAAGTCACACCCAACGCCCATGGGGGACGACGGTTCAATTCCCCTCCCAGGTACAAAGTCATAAATTCGAATTTGCGGCGTGTAATCCAGAAAATTACGGTATTGTGTTCATAAAAATGTATGGATACGTTTATTACATTGGGTGTCAGAGAAGACACACCTAACGCCCTTGGGGACGAGACTTCGATTCCCCTTCCAGGTAGTATGTCATAAATCTGAATTTGCGGCGTGTAACCCAGCAAGTTTCTGTACAGTGTTTGTTAAAAATACTATGTAAACGTTTCTTACATTGGCTGTCTGAAAAGTCACACTTAACGCCGTTGAGGACGACGGTTCAATTCCCCTTCCAGGTACTAAATCATATATTCGATTTTTCAACGTGTAAAACAGAAAGTTACGGTATTGTGTTCATAAAATAGTCGGGAATCGTCATTACATTGGCTGTCTGAAAAGTCACACCTAAAACCATTTAGGGGACGAGGGTTCGATTCCCCTCCCAGGTACACAGTCATAAATTCAAATTTGCGGCGTGTAACCCAGAATGTTACGGTATTGTGTTCATAAAAGTAGTATGGAGATGCTCCTTTCATTCGCTGTGCAAATAGTCACACCTAACACCCTTGTGGGATGTGGGTTCGATTCACCTCCCAAGTACAAAGTCATACATTCGAATTTGCCCTTGAAGTGCGGGATTCGATTCCCCTCCCATGTACTAAATGGAATAATCGAATTTGCGATGTATGACCCGGATTCGTACAGTGTTGATTTAATTAGTATTAAGACGTTTCTTGCTTTAGATATGAAGAAAGTCACCCGTAGCTCCCTTGAAGATCGGGATTCTATTCCTCTCCCAAATACTAAGTGGAATAATCGAATTAGCGATGTATGAGTCGTATTCGTTCGGTGTTGTGTTGATTTAATTAGTATGAAGACGTCTCTTGCTTTGGATGATGAAGGAAGTCACCCGTAGCTCCCTTGAAGTTCGATATTCGATTCTCCTCCCATGTACTAAGTGGAATAATCTAATTTGCGACGTATGACCCGGTTTAGTACGGTGTTGTGTTGATTTAATTAGTATTAAGACGTTTCTTGCATTGGATTGCGTAAAGTCACCCATAGCTCCCTTGATGTTCGGGATTCGATTCCCCTCACATGTACAAAGTCATAAATTCGAAATTGTGGCGTGTAAGCCAGAACGTTACGGTATTGTGTTCATAAATATAGTATGGAGAAGTTTCCTACATTGGCTGTGTGAAAGTTCACACCCAACTCCCTTGGGGGACGACGGTTCGATGCCTCTCCCAGGTACAAAGTCTTAAATTCGAATTTGGGGCTTGTAACCAAGAAATGTCGGGTATTGAGTTCATAAAAATAGTATGGGACGTTTCATACATTGCCTATGCAGAAATTCACAACTAACGCAGTTGTGGGACGAGGGTTCGATTCCCCTCCCAGGTACAAAGTCTAGATTCGAATTTGGGGCGAGTGACCCAGAAATTTAGGGTATTGTGTTGATAAAAATAGTATGGACACGTTTCATACATTGGCTGTGGGAAACGTCACACCGAACGCCCTTGGAGGGCGACGGTTCGATTCCCCTCCGAGGTACAAAGTCATAAATTCGAATTTGCAGCGTGAAAAACAGAATGTTATGATATTGTGTTCTTAAAATTAGTATGGAAACGTTTCTTACATGGGCTGTTTGAAAAGTCACACCTAACGCCCATGGGACACGAGGGTTTGATACCACTTCCAGGTACTAAGTCATAAATTTGAATTTGCGGCGTGTAACCCAGCAATTAACGGTATTGGGTTCAAAAAATAGAATGGAGACGTTTCTTACATTGGCATTGTGAAAAGTCACACCCAACGCCCTTGTGGGGCGACGGTTCGATTCCCCTCCGAGGTACAAAGTCATAAATTTGAATTTCCAGCGTGTAAAACTGAAAGTTATGATATTGTGATCTTAAAAATAGTATGGAAATTTTTCATACGTGGGCTGTTTGAAAAGTCACACCTAACGCCCATGCGGGACGAGGGTTTGATACCACTCCCAGGTACTAAGCCATAAATTTGAATTTGTGGCGTGTAACCCAGAAATTTACGGTATTGGGTTCATAAAATAGTATGGAGACGTTTCATACATTGCCTGTGTGAAAATTCTTACCCAACGCCCTTGGGGGACGAAGTTTCGATTCCCCTCCCAGGTACAAAGTCATAAATTCGAATTTGCGGCGTGTAATCCAGAAAGTTACGGTATTGTGTTCATAATGTAGTAACGAATCGTTTGTTACATTGGTTGTGTGAAAAGTCACACCCAACGCCCTTGGGGGGCGACGGTTCAATTCCCCTCCCTGGTACAATGTCATAAATTCGAAATTGCAGCGCGTAAAACAGAAAGTTATGATATTGTGTTCTTAGAAATAGTATGGAAACGTTTCTTACATGGGCTGTTTGAAAAGTCACACCTAACGCCCATGGGGGACGAGGGTTTGATACCACTCCCAGGTATTAAGTCTTAATTTTGAATTTGCGGCATCTTACCCAGAAATTTACGGTATTGGGTTCATAAAATAGTATGGAGACATTTCTTACATTGGCTGTGTGGAAAGTCACACCCAACGTCCTTGGGGGACGACGTTTCGATTCCTCTCCCAGGTACAAATTCATAAATTCGAATTTGCAGCGTGTAATCCAGAAAGTTACGGTATTGTGTTCATAAAAAAGTATGGAAACGTTTATTACATTGGGTGTCAGAGAAGTCACACATATCGCCCTTGTGGACGAGACTTCGATTCCGCTCCCATGTACTATGTCATAAATCCGAATTTGCGGCGTGTAACCCAGCCAGTTTCGGTACTGTGTTGTTAAAAATAGTATGCAAACGTTTCTTATATTGGCTGTCTGAAAAGTCACACTTAACGCCGTTAAGGACGACGTTTTATTTCACCTCCCAGGTACTAAATCATATATTCGTATTTTCAGCGTGTAAGACAGAAAGTTACCGTATTGTGTTCATAAAATAGTAGGGAATCGTTCATTAAATTGGCTGTCTGAAAAGTCATACCTAACGCCCTTGTGGGACGAGGGTTTGAATCACCTCCCAGGTACAATATCGTACATTCGAATTTGCCCTTGAAGTACGGGATTCTATTCCCCTCCCATGTACTAAATGGAATAATCGAATTTGCAATGTATGACCCGGATTCGTTCAGTGTTGACTTAATCAGTATTAAGACGTTTCTCGCTTTGGATATGAAGAAAGTCACACGTGGCTCCCTTGAAGTTAGGGATTCGATACTCTTCCCATGTACTAAGTGCAATAATCGAATTTGCTATGTATGACCCGGATTCGTACGGTGTTGTGTTGATTTAGTTAGTATTAAGGCGTTTCTTGCTTTCGATATGAAGAAGATCACCCGTAGCTCCTTTGAAGTTCGGGATTCTATTCCACACCCATGTACTAAGTGAAATAATCGAATTTGCGAAGTATGAGCCGAATTCGTTCGGTGTTGTGTTGATTTAATTAGTATGAAAACGTCTCCTGCTTTGGATAATGAAAGAAGTCACCCGTAGCTCCCTTGAAGTTCGATATTCGATTCTCCTCCCATGTGCTAAGTGGAATAATCGAATTTGCGACGTATGACCCGGTTTAGTACGGTGTTGTGTTGATTTAATTAGTATTAAGATGTGCCTCGCATTGGATTGCGTAAAGTCACCCGTAGCTCCCTTGATGTTCGGGATTCGATTCCCCTCACATGTACAAAGTCATAAATTCGAAATTGTGGCGTGTAAGCCAGAAAGTTACGGTATTGTGATCACAAATATAGTATGGAGAAGTTTCTTACAATGGCTGTGTGAAAAGTCACACCCAACGGACCGCGGTTCGATTCCCCTCCCAGGAAAAAATTTTAATTCGAATTTGGGGCGTGTAATCCAGAAAATTACGGTATTGTGTTCATAATAATAGTATGGAGACGTTTCTTACATTGCCTGTGCGTAATGACACACCTAACGCCCTTTGGGGACGAGGGTTCGATTCCCTTCCCAGGTACAAAGTCATAAATTCGAATTTGGGGCGTGTAACCAAGAAAAGTCGTGTATTGAGTTCATAAAAATAGTATGGTGACGTTTCATACATTGCCGGTGCGAAAACTCACACCTAACGCAGTGGTGGGACGAGGGTTCGATTCCCCTCCCAGGTACAAAGTCGTACATTCCAATTTCGGGCGAGTGAACCAGAAATTTAGGGTATTGTGTTGATTGAAATAGTATGGAGTCGTTTGTTGCATTGGCTGTTGGAAACGTCACACCCAACGCCCTTGGGGGGCGACGGTTCGATTCCCCTCCGAGGTACAAAGTCATAAATTGGAATTTGCAGCGTGTAAAACAGAAAGTTATGATATTGTGTTCTTAAAAATAGTATGGAATCGTTTCTTACATGGGCTGTTTGAAAAGTCACACCTAACGCCCCTGGGGGACAGGGGGTTTGATACCACTCCCAGGTACTAAGTCATAAATTTGAAATGCGGCGTGTAACCTGGCAATTTAAGGTTATGGGTTCATGAAATAGTATAGAGACGTTTCTTACATTGGCTTTGTGAAAAATCACACCCAACGCCCTTGGGGGACGACGGTTCAATTCCTCTCCCAGGTACAAAGTCATAAATTCGAATTTTCGGCATGTAATCCAGAAAGTTACGGTATTGTGTTCATAATGTAGTATCGAAACGTTTCTTACATGGGCTGTTCGAAAAGTCACACCTTACGCCCATGGGGGACGACGGTTCAATTCCCCTCCCAGGTACAAAGCCATAAATTCGAATTTGGGGCGTCTAACCAAGAAATGTCGGGTATGGAGTTCATAAAAAAGTATGGAGACGTTTCATACATTGCCTGTGTAAAAATTCTTACCCAACGCCCTTGGGGGACGACGTTTCGATTCCTCTCCCAGGTTCAAAGTCATAAATTCGAATTTGCAGCGTGTAATCCAGAAAGTTACGGTATTGTGTTCATAAAAAAGTATGGAAACGTTTATTACATTGGGTGTCAGAGAAGTCACACCTCTCGCCCTTGTGGACGAGACTTCGATTCCGCTCCCATGTACTATGTCATAAATCCGAATTTGCGGCGTGTAACCCAGCCAGTTTCGGTACTGTGTTGTTAAAAATAGTATGCAAACGTTTCTTATATTGGCTGTCTGAAAAGTCACACTTAACGCCGTTAAGGACGACGTTTTATTTCACCTCCCAGGTACTAAATCATATATTCGTATTTTCAGCGTGTAAGACAGAAAGTTACCGTATTGTGTTCATAAGATAGTAGGGAATCGTTCATTAAATTGGCTGTCTGAAAAGTCATACCTAACGCCCTTGTGGGACGAGGGTTTGATTCACCTCCCAGGTACAATATCGTACATTCGAATTTGCCCTTGAAGTACGGGATTCTATTCCCCTCCCATGTACTAAATGGAATAAACGAATTTGCAATGTATGACCCGGATTCGTTCAGTGTTGACTTAATCAGCATTAAGACGTTTCTCGCTTTGGATATGAAGAAAGTCACACGTAGCTCCCTTGAAGTTAGGGATTCGATCCTCTTCCAATGTACTAAGTGGAATAATCGAATTTGCTATGTATGACCCGGATTCGTACGGTGTTGTGTTGATTTAATTAGTATTAAGACGTTTCTTGCTTTAGATATGAAGAAGATCACCCGTAGCTCCCTTGAAGTTCGATATTCGATTCTCCTCCCATGTGCTAATTGGAATAATCGAATTCGCGACGTATGACCCGGTTTAGTACGGTGTTGTGTTGATTTAATTAGTATTAAGATGTTTCTCGCATTGGATTGCGTAAAGTCACCCGTAGCTGCCTTGATGTTCGGGATTCGATTCCCCTCACATGTACAAAGTCATAAATTCGAATTTGGGGCGTGTAACCCAGATGGTTACGGTATTGTGTTCATAAAAATAGTATGGAGACGTTTCATACATTGTCTGTGCGAAATGTCACACCTAACGCCCTTTGGGGACGAGGGCTTCGATTCCCTTCCCAGGTACAAAGTCATAAATTCGTATTTGGGGCGTGTAACCAAGAAAAGTCGGGTATTGAGTTCATAAAAATAGTATGGAGACGTTTCATACATTGCCTGTGCGAAAATTCATACCTAACGCAGTTGTGGGACGAGGGTTCGATTCCCCTCCAGGTACAAAGTCATACATTCCAATTTGGGGCGAGTGAACCAGAAATAAAGGGTATTGTGTTGATAGATATATTATGGAGTCGTTCCTTGCATTGGCTGTTGGAAAAGTCACACCCAAGGCCCTTGGGGGACGACGGTTCGATTCCCCTCCGAGGTACAAAGTCATAAATTCGAATTTGCAGCGTGTAAAACAGAAAGTTATGATATTGTGTTCTTAAAAATAATATGGAAACGTTTCTTATATGGGCTGTTTGAAAAGTCACACCTAACGCCCATAGGGGACGAGGGTTTGACACCACTCCCAGGTACTAAGTCATAAATTGGTATTTGCGGCGTGTTACCCAGCAATTTACGGTATTGGGTTCATAAAATAGTATGGAGACGTTTCTTACATTGGCTGTGTGAGAAGTCACACCCAACGCACATGGGGGACGACGGTTCAATTCCCCTCCCAGGTACAAAGTCATAAATTCGAATTTGCGGCGTGTAATCCAGAAAATTACGGTATTGTGTTCATAAAAAAGTATGGATACGTTTATTACATTGGGTGTCAGAGAAGTCACACCTAACGCCCTTGGGGACGAGACTTCGATTCCCCTTCCAGGTAGTATGTCATAAATCTGAATTTGCGGCGTGTAACCCAGCAAGTTTCGGTACAGTGTTTGTTAAAAATACTATGTAAACGTTTCTTACATTGGCTGTCTGAAAAGTCACACTTAACGCCGTTGAGGACGACGGTTCAATTCCCCTTCCAGGTACTAAATCATATATTCGATTTTTCAACGTGTAAAACAGAAAGTTACGGTATTGTGTTCATAAAAGAGTCGGGAATCGTCATTACATTGGCTGTCTGAAAAGTCACACCTAAAACCATTTAGGGGACGAGGGTTCGATTCCCCTCCCAGGTACACAGTCATAAATTCAAATTTGCGGCGTGTAACCCAGAATGTTACGGTATTGTGTTCATAAAAGTAGTATGGAGATGCTCCTTTCATTCGCTTTGCAAATAGTCACACCTAACACCCTTGTGGGACGTGGGTTCGATTCACCTCCCAAGTACAAAGTCATACATTCGAATTTGCCCTTGAAGTGCGGGATTCCATTCCCCTCCCATGTACTAAATGGAATAATCGAATTTGCGATGTATGGCCCGGATTCGTACAGTGTTGATTTAATTAGTATTAAGACGTTTCTTGCTTTAGATATGAAGAAAGTCACCCGTAGCTCCCTTGAAGATCGGGATTCTATTCCTCTCCCAAGTACTAAGTGGAATAATCGAATTAGCGATGTATGAGTCGTATTCGTTCGGTGTTGTGTTGATTTAATTAGTATGAAGACGTCTCTTGCTTTGGATGATGAAGGAAGTCACCCGTAGCTCCCTTGAAGTTCGATATTCGATTCTCCTCCCATGTACTAAGTGGAATAATCTAATTTGTGACGTATGACCCGGTTTAGTACGGTGTTGTGTTGATTTAATTAGTATTAAGACGTTTCTTGCATTGGATTGCGTAAAGTCACCCGTAGCTCCCTGGATGTTCGGGATTCGATTCCCCTCACATGTACAAAGTCATAAATTCGAAATTGTGGCGTGTAAGCCAGAAAGTTACGGTATTGTGTTCATAAATATAGTATGGAGATGTTTCCTATATTGGCTGAGTGAAAGTTCACACCCAACTCCCTTGGGGGACGACGGTTCGATGCCTCTCCCAGGTACAAAGTCTTAAATTCGAATTTGGGGCGTGTAACCAAGAAATGTCGTGTATTGAGTTCATAAAAATAGTATGGAGACGTTTCATACATTGCCTATGCAGAAATTCACAACTAACGCAGTTGTGGGACGAGGGTTCGATTCCCATCCCAGGTACAAAGTCTTAGATTCGAATTTGGGGCGAGTGACCCAGAAATTTAGGGTATTGTGTTGATAAAAATAGTATGGAGACGTTTCATACATTGGCTGTGGGAAAAGTCACACCGAACGCCCTTGGAGGGCAACGGTTCGATTCCCCTCCGAGGTACAAAGTCATCAATTCGAATTTGCAGCGTGAAAAACAGAATGTTATGATATTGTGTTCTTAAAATTAGTATGGAAAAGGTTTCTTACATGGGCTGTTTGAAAAGTCACACCTAACGCCCATGGGAGACGAGGGTTTGATACCACTTCCAGGTACTATGTCATAAATTTGAATTTGCGGCGTGTAACCCAGCAATTTACGGTAATGGGTTCAAAAAATAGAATGGAGACGTTTCTTACATTGGCATTGTGAAAAGTCACACCCAACGCCCTTGTGGGGCGACGGTTCGATTCCCCTCCGAGGTACAAAGTCATAAATTTGAATTTCCAGCGTGTAAAACTGAAAGTTATGATTTTGTGATCTTAAAAATAGTATGGAAATGTTTCATACGTGGGCTGTTTGAAAAGTCACACCTAACGCCCATGGGGGACGAGGGTTTGATACCACTCCCAGGTACTAAGCCATAAATTTGAATTTGTGGCGTGTAACCCAGCAATTTACGGTATTGGGTTCATAAAATAGTATGGAGACGTTTCTTACATTGGCTGTGTGAAAAGTCACACCCAACGCCCTTGGGGGACGACGGTTCCATTCCCCTCCCAGGTATAAAGCCTTAAATTCGAATTTGAAACTTGTAACCCAGAAAGTTACGTTATTATGTTCATAAAGTTGTGTCGAATCGTTTCTTACATTGGTTGTGTGAAAAGTCACAACCAACGCCCTTGGGGGACGATGGTTTTATTCCCTCCCAGGTACAAAGCCTTAAATTTGAATTTGGGGCGTGTAATCCAGAAAGTTACGGTATTGATGATCATAAGAATAGTATGGAGACGTTTCCTATATTACCTGTGCGAAATGTCACACCTAACGCCCTTTGGGGACGAGGGTTCGATTCCCCTCCCAGGTACAAAGCCATAAATTCGAATTTGGGGCGTGTAACCAAGAAATGTCGGGTATTGAGTTTATAAAAACAGTATGGAGACGTTTCATACATTGCCTGTGTGAAAATTATTACCCAACGCCCTTGGGGGACGAAGTTTCGAATCCCCTCCCAGGTACAAAGTCATAAATTCGAATTTGCGGCGTGTAATCCAGAAAGTTACGGTATTTTGTTCATAATGTAGTAACGAATCGTTTCTTACATTGATTGTGTGGAAAGTCACACCCAACGCCCTTGGGGGGCGACGGTTCCATTCCCCTCCGAGGTACAAAGTCATAAATTCGAATTTGCAGCGTGTAAAACACAATGTTATGATTTTGTGTTCTTAGAAATAGTATGGAAGCGTTTCTTACATGGGCTGTTTGAAATGTCACACCTAACCCCCATGGGGCCGAGGGTTTGTTACCACTCCCAGGTACTAAGTCATAAATTTGAATTTGCGGCGTGTTACCCAGCAATTTGCGGTATTGGGTTCATCAAATAGTATGGAGACGTTACTTACATTGGCTGTGTGAAAAGTCACGCCCAACGCCCATGGGGGAGGACGGTTCGATTCCCCTCTCAGGTACAAAGTCATAAAGTCGAAATTGCGGCGTGTAATACAGAAAGTTACGGTATTGTGTTCATAAAAATAGTATGGAGACGTTTCCTAAATTGCCTGTGCGTAATGTCACACCTAACGCCCTTTGGGGACGAGGGTTCGATTCCCCTCTCAGGTACAAAGCCATAAATTGGATTTTGGGGCGTGTAACCAAGGAATGTCGGGTATTGAGTTCATAAAAATAGTATGGAGACGTTTCATACATTGCCTGAGCAAAAATTCACACCCTACATCCTTGGGGGACGACGGTTCAATTCCCCTCCCAGGTACAAAGTCATAAATTCGAAATTGCAGCGGGTAAAACAGAAAGTTATGATATTGTGTTCTTAGAAATAGTATGGAAACGTTTCTTACATGGGCTGTTTGAAAAGTCACACCTAACGCCCATGGGGGACGAGGGTTTGATACCACTCCCAGGTATTAAGTCTTAATTTTGAATTTGCGGCATCTTACCCAGCAATTTACGGTATTGGGTTCATAAAAAAGTACGGAGACATTTCTTACATTGGCTGTGTGGAAAGTCACACCCAACGCCCATGGGCGGCGACGGTTCGATTCCCCTCCCAGGTACAAAATCATAAATTTGAATTTGCGGCGTGTAATCCATAAAGTTACGGTATTGTGTTCATAAAAAAGTATGGAAACGTTTATTACATTGGGTGTCAGAGAAGTCACACCTAACGCCCTTGTGGACGAGACTTCGATTCCCCTCCCAGGTACTAAGTCATGAATCCGAATTTGCGGCGTGTAACCCAGCAAGTTTCGGTACTGTGTTGTTAAAAATAGTATGCAAACGTTTCTTACATTGGCTGTCTGAAAAGTCACACTTAACGCCGTTAAGGACGACGTTTTATTTCACCTCCCAGGTACTAAATCATATATTCGAATTTTCAGCGTGTAAAACAGAAAGTTACCGTATTGTGTTCATAAAATAGTAGGGAATCGTTCATTAAATTGGCTGTCTGAAAAGTCATACCTAACGCCCTTGTGGGACGAGGGTTTGATTCACCTCCCAGGTACAATATCATACATTCGAATTTGCCCTTGAAGTACGGGATTCTATTCCCCTCCCATGTATTAAATGGAATAATCGAATTTGCGATGTATGACCCGGATTCGTACAGTGTTGACTTAATCAGTATTAAGACGTTTCTCGCTTTGGATATGAAGAAAGTCACACGTGGCTCCCTTGAAGTTAGGGATTCGATACTCTTCCCATGTACTAAGTGGAATAATCGAATTTGCTATGTATGACCCGGATTCGTACGGTGTTGTGTTGATTTAATTAGTATTAAGACGTTTCTTGCTTTAGATATGAAGAAGATCACCCGTAGCTCCCTTGAAGTTCGGGATTCTATTCCACACCCATGTACTAAGTGAAATAATCGAATTTGCGAAGTATGAGCAGAATTCGTTCGGTGTTGTGTTGATTTAATTAGTATGAAAACGCCTCCTGCTTTGGATAATGAAGGAAGTCACCCGTAGCTCCCTTGAAGTTCGATATTCGATTCTCCTCCCATGTGCTAAGTGGAATAATCGAATTTGCGACGTATGACCCGTTTTAGTACGGTGTTGTGTTGATTTAATTAGTATTAACATGTATCTCGCATTGGATTGCGTAAAGTCACCCGTAGCTCCCTTGATGTTCGGGATTCGATTCCCCTCACATGTACAAAGTCATAAATTCGAAATTGTGGCGTGTAAGCCAGAAAGTTACGGTATTGTGATCACAAATATAGTATGAAGAAGTTTCTTACAATGGCTGTGTGAAAAGTCACACCCAACGGACGACGGTTCGATTCCCCTCACAGGAAAAAAATTTAATTCGAATTTGGGGCGTGTAATCCAGAAAATTACGGTATTGTGTTCATAAAAATAGTATGGAGACGTTTCTTACATTGCCTGTGCGAAATGACACACCTAACGCCCTTTGGGGACGAGGGTTCGATTCCCTTCCCAGGTACAAAGTCATAAATTCGAATTTGGGGCGTGTAACCAAGAAAAGTCGTGTATTGAGTTCATAAAAAGAGTATGGTGACGTTTCATACATTGCCGGTGCGAAAACTCACACCTAACGCAGTGGTGGGACGAGGGTTCGATTCCCCTCCCAGGTACAAAGTCGTACATTCCAATTTCGGGCGAGTGAACCAGAAATTTAGGGTATTGTGTTGATTGAAATAGTATGGAGTCGTTTCTTGCATTGGCTGTTGGAAAAGTCACACCCAACGCCCTTGGGGGGCGACGGTTCGATTCCCCTCCGAGGTACAAAGTCATAAATTGGAATTTGCAGCGTGTAAAACAGAAAGTTATGATATTGTGTTCTGAAAAATAGTATGGAAACGTTTCTTACATGGGCTGTTTGAAAAGTCCCACCTAACGCCCATGGGGGACGGGGGTTTGATACCACTCCCAGGTACTAAGTCATAAATTTGAAATGCGGCGTGTAACCCGGCAATTTAAGGTTATGGGTTCATGAAATAGTATAGAGACGTTTCTTACATTGGCTGTTTGAAAAGTCACACCGAACGCCCTTGGGGGACGACGGTTCAATTCCCCTCCCAGGTACAAAGTCATAAATTCGAATTTGCGGCATGTAATCCAGAAAGTTACGGTATTGTGTTCATAATGTAGTATCGAATCGTTTCTCACATTGGCTGTGTGAAAAGTCACACCCAACGCCTTTGGGGGACGAGGGTTCGATTCCCCTCCCACGTACAAAGTCTTAAATTCGAATTAGGGGCGTGTAACCCTGAAAGTTACGGTATTGTGTTCATAAAGTGGTATCGAATCGTTTGTTACATTGGCAGTGTGAAACATCACACCCAACGCCCTTGAGGGGACGACGGTTCTATTCCCCTCACAGTTTCAATGTCATATATTCGGATTTTCAGCGTGAAAGCAGAAAGTTACGGTATTGTGTTCATAAAAAAGTATGGAAACGTTTATTATATTGGGTGTCAGAGAAGTCACACCTAACGCCCTTGGGGGACGAGTCTTCGATTCCACTCCCCGGTACACAATCATAAATTCGAATTTGCGGCGTATAACCCAGAATGTTACGGTATTGTGTTCATGAAAGTAGTATGGAGATGCTCCTCACATTCGCTGTGCGAATTGTCACACCTAACGCCCTTGTGGGACGAGGGTTTTATTCACCTCCCTGGTACAAAATCATGAATTCGAATTTGCCCCTGCTGTGCGGGATTCGATTCCCCTCCCATGTACTAAATGGAATAATCGAATTTGCGATGTATGACCCGGATTCGTACAGTGTTGATTTGATTAGTATTAAGACGTTTCTCGCTTTGGATATGATGAAAGTCACACGTAGCTCCCTTGAAGTTCGGAATTCGATTCCCCTCTCATGTACTAAGTGGAAGAATCGAATTTGCGATGTATGACCCGGATTCGTACGGTGTTGTGTTGATTTAATTAGTATTAAGACGTTTCTTGCATTGGATATGCGAGAAGTCCCCCGTAGCTCCGTTGAGGTTCTGGATTCGATTCCCCACCCATGTACTAAGTGGAAAAATCGGATTTGCGATGTATGGCCCTGATTGGTACGGCGTTGTGTTGATTTAATTAGTATTAATGGGTTTCTTGCATTGGATAGTTGAAAAGTCACCCGTAGCGCCCTTTAAGTTCGGGATTCGATTCCCAATCCTGTGCTAAATGGAAAATCGTATTTGCGAGGTATGGCCCCGATAGGTACGGCGTTGTGTTGACTTAATTAGTATTGAGACGTTTCTTGCATTGGATATGCGTAAAGTCACCCGTAGCACCCTTGAAGTTCGGGATTCGATTCCCCACCCATGTACTAAATGGAATAATCGAATTTGCGATGTATGACCCGGATTCGTACGGTTTTGTGTTGATTTAATTAGTTTTAGGACGTTTCCTGCTTTGGATATGAAGAAGTCACCCGTATCTCCCTTGAAGTGCGGGATTCGATTCCCCTCCCATGTACTAGGTGGAATAATCGAATTTGCGATGTATGACCCGGATTCGTACGGTGTTGTGTTGTTATAATCAGTATTATGACGTTTCTTGCAGTACGATAGGTTCTATTACATTTTGCGTGGCTGTGCCCAACAAGCCAAAATGGCGGCCAAACGTAGGTGAAACATTTAGATAATTATTAATATCTCGCGAACCCATGGTCGGATTTTAGCAAATGAGGTATTGTTGGACTCGAGCTGACGGATGCTTTGCTATGGTCCACTCATTTCAACCCTAAAATAAAACCTACGCCTACTAGGGGTTGAAATTTTAATTTCCTTAGTAAAAGTCGTTTACCGTGTGATACATGTATGCAAGTCAATGCTAATATGAAATTAAACATCTTTGCACATGGACAACATGCAATCGGGTCGACACCGCTATGAATTAACATGTTTTTTTTTTTTGCATTTTACGCATGCGCACTTGGGGATTTTGTAAGAGGGCGGGCTTTTTAAATAATTATTTATGGATTATTGTTTTTTTAATTTAACCAAAAGAGTGAATACTAATACATCATGAGCTTTTTAGTATCTCGCTAACCAATAACCGGATTTTAACATATGGAGTATACTAGCACTCGGGGCGACGCCCTGTTTTTTAATGTATTTTGGATTTTTGTCCAAAGGGCCTAAGTGCACTTTTGTTAATATTTTGAGAACCAATAAGGCTACGGAATTGTATAAGCGGTTGTTGGACTTGGGATGACGCTCTGTTTTTAATGTATTTTTGTTTTTTTCAAAAGGGCCTAACTGCACATTTGTTAATATCTTGCGAACCAATAAGGCTCTGGACTTGTATAAGGAGTTGTTGGACTTGGGATGACGCCCAGTTTCTGAATGTATTCTTGATTTTCGTCAAAAGGGCCTAAGTGCACTTTTTTAATATTTTGTGTACCAATAAGGCTATGGACTTGTATAAGGGGTTGGTGGACTTGGAATGACTCCCCGATTTTAATGTAATTTTGATTGTTGTCAAAAGGGCCTAACTGGGCTTTTGTTAATATTTTGTGAACTAATAAGGCTATGGACTTGTATGTGTGGCTGTAGGTTCCTGTATGATCCGGACATCTAGCGAGGTTTTTCCGTGGCAAGTTCCGCGTTTGGAAATTCGGTTAGATTTGCACTGAGGTTCTAAGGTGAAGATCGAAAACTAATAGATCATGAGCTTTATTTTGCGTTTATTGGAGGCAGTTCCACAGCATAGTTCACTTGGAGTGACATTTTTCCTTTTGAATGTATATTTTAATTTTTCAAAAAAAAAGAAATTACAAAAGGTCTAACGCTATACTAGGCCTATATGCCAAAAATAATATTATTTTAAATAATTTTAAATTGTAATTGGCGGAACGGCGGGGCGGCTTATGACAATTTGTTTTGTAAAATTTCCTATAATGGATGGAGATGAATATTTGAAAATGTGTTAAGTGTGCTTTAACGTTTTAGTCAACCGTGATGAGTGAGATCGCTCTCTGACACAGCAGACGGTTGTAGGATATGACCAAGTGATTCTTGGATGTGGTGAAAGTATGTGGTTAACATGGTCATGTATTGAGGATGGCCGCTTGCTAATGAATATCATTACGGTAAAATGTTTAAGACACACACGTATTCATTACTAGCACACACACACAGTTCTGCTTGCTGGAGACTGAATACGGTACCTAGCCAGAGAGAGGCCTTGTGAGAGCTGTTGCTGCTGCTGACAAGGCAGAAATGTCAACGTCAGCAAGAAGTGCGATATCAGCTTACTTGCTTGGTTGAGGATATCAGGTCAGCTGTTTAAACAGCCGCCATGTTGGTTCTTAGGCAGTACTAATACCAATTTATAAGAGGCAGCCATTTTGGTTCCTTATTAAAATCTTGAAACTAGTATAAGGTAAGTGAATCTTATCGCGTTTGAGGAATGTGGTGAAGCGTGGGAACATATGAGAAAGAGAAACTGACCACTATTCAAGGTCAAAACGCTGAGAAAATGCAACTTTTTCTGTTGCTAGGCTTACTGATCACGATTGCGTTAGTGATGCACTTGCCATTTTAGCAACCGGACGTATTCAGTAGAGCTCTGAACTGAACTTTGGAAGAAGTAAACTACATAGTGATTGGCCACTTAAGGTTTGTTTGATATTGCAAACAAAGAAAGTAAACGAGATATATAGTTTAATTTTTTTATTGAGTATTATTAACATCTATGTAGTGTCTGCTAACGAGCAGTACAATTTCAACTTGATCAGATAATAATATAATTCCCAAATTTCAATAAGTTTAGAAATATGCTAAAAGTTACAGTTATTGGCCACTTTTGACAGTTATTGGCCGGTATAATTTCAGTGATTGGCCACTTATTCCTAAATTAAGGCAATTACCCTAATTGCCACAATTCCGAACTGATTGACTTCCAGAAGTATTTCCTTCTACGTACTGATGCAAAAAAATATTCATTTCCGTCCATAGTGTTGATATCACTCGCCTTTAAAATAGGTGGTCTAAATTAGTTGATGTTTCGTGCTGTAACTTAGTCATCAAATACGATTCCATTTTTATTTAGTTAATTTGTACAGTGCATAGAGTTCATCATCTGATGACACTTCGCAGTTAAGGGAACTGTCCGAATCGTCCTGTTTGTAGCAATCGTGACAAAGAAAATCCTCTTCATCTCTTTCAGGAATGTGAATCTGGTGGTATTTTGGTATGCACTTTCTGTGGTACGTTTTGCGACAATAATCGCAAACAGCACTGTCGTGAAGAACTATTCTTCGCTTGCAGATGCAACATTTGACACATGCTTTCATTGGAGTGCTTTGTAAAGAGAGTCTTCTCTTAGCGTGGTCGTAATTTAAATGTGTCGGTGAATTGTCTTGGTGTGGAGAAACTTGGCCTGAGGTTTCGTTTATTTCGAACACGGAAGACCCTAATGGAAGGTTATTTGACTTCTCTGTGTATTTACCTCTAAAGACTGCCCTTCTGTAGGTGAATATTCCTTCCCTATTGATGGTTCGCTACGTCTTGATGTTTCAGCTGTAGGTCTACGTGATTTCTTTGCTTTGCTGGGCATGCAGTTCTTCTATTCCCGCTTTCGTTTCCTTTCTTCTTTATCTTGTTGGGCTTTCATTTGTTTGTTTTTACACATGAGTTTGTATTTTTGTGATGTAATTAAAAATGGAAATATCTCAGACACGCGCTTACCTTTCCTTTTAGGGGTTTCAGGCCAAACTAAAAATTCACCCATGTGATCATTTTTAGCCACAGATGATTTATTGGATTCTTGCGAAACACTTCCCTGGATAGGATTGTTGGAGATGTTGGGGTTACCTTCTAAATGATATTCATCATTTACGTGTGGGGTGGTGTTACTCGAAGTTGTAGGTAGATTAACTGCTATGTTTGCAGGAATTTCCTCTGATGTCTGGGAATTAGCTTGTACTGATTCAGACCTACCATCCGATTCCCCATTTTTGGCTTGAAACTTTCTCCATATATGGAAAAGAATGATGAATTCCTCATTATTTGTCTCCTGACCCATAATATCCTGAATTGTTTCAAACTCTTTAATCTTTTCTGCTCCAACAACTACACAGAATTCTTTGTAACTTATAGACGTGGTATCTAGTTGTAAAGAAGGCAGTAGGCCTATTGCTTCTCTCTCACTTCTTGATGACCGTAGGCATTTGGTATAATCCACAGTGTCGGGGTCAAACGGGTACAACCCACATGCACGAAATCCATGGTGGCGCAGCGGTCAAGCTGTTGGCCTCTCACCACGGCAGACCTGGTTCGATTCCCGGTCAATGCATGTGAGATTTTCAAAGTGAAATGCCACGTCCTGTGGTTCGGATTCCACGTAAAACGGAGGTCCCGTAGCTTATGATCTCGCGATTAACGGTCACGTAAAATTACAATCTTCTTTCCTTCTTCATTTGACAGAACTGTAGAGGGACCAAATGTATCTTTATGGCCTGGATTTTTTATTCTGAACTGGAGACTAGATCTCGGTACACCAAACATTGTAGCCACAGAAGCATTATTTGACTGAACGTAAGCCCATGCTCTCTCCATTGCCTCTGCACTATAAGCCTGCTTGGGAGCCTTGAGCATGATGGATAGGCCCTATTTAAATGTCTGCACCTGTGCTAACACTTGGACACAGTTATTAGCCACTACGAATGGCAGTGATTGGCCACCTGGCCAATAACTATTTTTCCACAATTATTCACACACAGTTATTGGCCACACCAAAACGGCGCGTAATATTGTGATTGAAGGCATTTCAATTAGGCTAAGCATCATTCCATGCCTTAAACTTCATCTACGTACAATATAACTATTTCAGAACAATTCATTCTCCTATGAGATGGCTGAACAAATTGCTCAATCCTTAACAAATATGTAAGACATACATTAAAATTTGGAGGGAGGTTCACATCAACAAACACAATACAGCATTACTCAACAGTCACGCTCCTGGTGAAAGTAAGCTGGTATCAACAAGGAAGGTACACAGCTGCTATCTAGTGGCATCAGCTGTAGTCAGGCCGTAACCAAAGAGTACAAGAGGCAAAGAGATCACAAGATGGCCAATCACTATAGGGTGGCCAATCACTGTATGGTTTACCCTATCCTTTTATTTTTGGTAAGTACCTATGAACGATTATTTTAATAATGTCATGCTAATGAACCTTAAATTTGTAGTTATTGATAACAATTAATTAATGATTTTTTTATTTATTTGTTTGCAGGTAACCGGTATAGCTGTCATGTCTGAGAGAGAGAGATCATTCCACTTTTGAACCCACTAGAAGAAAACAGCGACAAGCCAGTACAAGTCAAGGTGAGATTTTTTAAACTAACTTTTTTCATTTTTTTGAAATGAAATGCATTTATTAACCTGAATTTAGGTATTTATAACGGTTAATTTTATTTATTTATTTTTAGAAACTTGGAAAGAAAAGCTTTACCGCCGTAGCAGTGACTGAAAACCCGAAACGCAGTAGAGTGCAACCATTGTTTCCAGACAGTGAACTATTAAAAACTCAGGTAAGTCTAACATAAAAATGCTATTCCATTTTACTACTAATGAAAAACCATCGACAAAAAATATTCATTACCTGTACATGACAGGGACGATGATTGCTTTCTTGAATAATGACTATGTATTGGCAACGGGTACAAGACCATAATGGTTGTTTACCGGGAAAGAACAAGGCCATGTTGGATTTTCTAAAAACAAAAATTTAAATTTATTTTATGGACTCAACGGATATCCACAGGTTTGAACATGATAATCTGAACAAAATGACATGACATTATATTTTTTTGTTTATGTATTGGATAAAGGGGAATGTAAATGATTGCGGCTTTATAAAAAGAAAATGAGTACATGGGTTACTGTTAGTGTCGTCATACAGTTTATTATAATTTTTATGGTGTTTTTAATTAATGTCAATTAACGTTCAAGTTTTATTTACAAGTATTGATAGATTGATTGATTGAGTGATTGGTTATTTTGTTTGCTTTTAGGTGTCGTCATGCGCCATTTACGTAATGAACAGACGGTGTACAAGCATAGATTATGCTATAAAGTACACTGTGCTCTCGGGCAGCGTTAATAACTTGCAATAAAAAAGTTTTATTATAACACATGGCGTTAGTACCAAATGCAACAAGTGAGCAAGTTGGTTTACGACGTGGATTAAATTTAAAATCAGAACATGATCGATGGTTAACATTTGAATCCTGGCCTTTAGGCTTTTTGTCGACACATAAACTCGCAGAAGCCGTTCTTTTTACTTGAACCGAGAAGATGTGGTGCGCTGCGTGTTTTGTCGTATTGAACTTTCACACTGGGAAGAAGGAGATGATCCCTTTAGAGACCATTTGCGATGGTCTCTTTGTTGTCCTTACATGCTTGGAAAACAAGTGGGTAACATACCCGTGTATCCATTTTAAAGAAACGCAAGGCCATACGCCGCTACTTACGTTGCTGAATCACAAATAAATAATAACAATATTGATGTATTACCAGACAACAACTGTAGTGTCGAATTATGTGGTCCATATGCCATAGTCAGTGTTGAATTGGCATGTGCTTTTGAAAAATTGGGAGTTTGCAAGACTAAAGCACTAGCACACCCAGAGTACAGGTCTGTTGAAAAACGTTTAGAATCTTATAAGAATGTTTGGCCATTAATATTAAAACACCTTACAAAACAGCTAAGTGAAGCTGGATTTTTTATACTGGTGAAGGGGATAAAACAATATGTTTTCATTGTGGATTTGCTTTAAGGGATTGGCAAATGACTGATGACCCTTTAGTGGAACACACTCGTTGGTTATCTAACTGTAAATACACGGTGTTACTTAAAGGTCAGGAATTTGTGAACACTATTCGTAAAGAAAACGTGATTGCAGCACAACACTTAAAAGTGTTTTTAGAGTTAGAACACACGGAGCAAATACATGAGGCTGAAAGAAAAGACTTGTCTTTCGAACAGATACAAAAGTTTGACCAACAATTATGTAAAATTTGTTATCAAGATGAACTAGGTGTTGTATGTTTGCCTTGTGGACACATGATAGCCTGTGTCAAGTGTGCATTAGAACTTAACACTTGTGCTATATGCAGAAAAGTAGTATCTGCTACAGTTAGGGCATTTCAGGCATACATAGTATAATTTATTAGCAATGTATAGTGCAAAATACCTGATTGCACAAAATTATTCCCAGCTGTTGTAGAGTGTAATAGATATTGTTTTGTTTTGTTTATTGACTACTACAATGAATATTTTGAATTCTGTGGTACAAGCTTGTGGCTCAGAGACAAAGAAGCTCAGCGAATTGCCAACGCATATTCCATTCCGGATTATCAAGTTTCGGAAATTGAAAACAGCATATGGTGATCGTGTGCTTTGTGTATGTGAAAATGTTGAGACAATTCTGCCTACACGGTTTAATGATATGCCGGAGAGTGTTTTTGATGAAGTCAATAATGCTGTACAACCTGTGCACTTAATTTATGAAGATTTTAAAAACAATAGATGCATGGTTCGTTTTAATTAAATAAAAAAACAAATTTCAAATAATAAAGGAAGATATAAGTCATGACAATGGATTGCAAAAGAAAGAAAATATGTGTATAAAATAATAATGTTTGCAGGTTCAGTGATGTTTTTAAAATATTATTACGAAACCAAAAAAGAAATGTATATAAAGTTTGTAAATAAATGCAAAATGATGTTACAATGCGCTTTTATTTTATACAAAGATGGAATATTCAACATTGCAGAGTATACATGATTATGACAATAGATGCACACTGAATACAACTTTCTCTCTCTTTACAATAGTCTGTTATAATCTTAAACACAAGGCTTGTCATAGATTTTTTATAACAATGTCCATTCACTGTTGTTTTCGAAAACTGGGGAAGCCGCAATGGTTTTATAGGCATAAAAACCTTATTGTTATTACTATTTAGTCATTTTGATCCTCTTGCAATACTACCTTTTTTGCATATGAAGAACAGATGACCTAGTTGTTCCACTTCTTAAATCGACAACATCAACACTACCTCTTGCATAGTTTGTGATGTTGATGGCTCTTGCGACGTGGAAGATGGATTAAACATAACTTTTAGAAAAGGGATTAAACGTTGCTCATTAAACAATCCACTATTTTGAGAATCAATATGGTTTTCTTGATTTCTTGTCGACGGCAATTTCGTTTCATGCAGTACACTACATTGATGATCACTGAAACTTAAAACTTCACTATTTTACTTTTTAGGTCACCACGACAATGTTTGGAACGTTGTTTTGAACAACGCCAAATAATAGTTCCATTTTTATTGTTTTTTTTCACAATATATGAATATCCTTTATAGTATGCATAAGGCTTACCATACCTAGTCACTGATACTTCCATATCAACTGTCAAGCATAGACTAAGCTCTAGTTAAGTCAACTTGGTAATAAGAATAATAGCTTAATGTGAGAGCAAATATGGATCCAAAGAGTTCAGGTAAAAGTGAAAGCAAATAAGCAAATATAAGGACCAAGAGTGGGGGTAAAAGTGGTCGCAAAATGGTCGATCCATTACACAATAATTTCAGCACGACGAAGCTCTTGTTCAATTTCTTTGATTTCCCAATCGTGACCGGTATGCCCAGCTTGTTATAAAGCATGCAACAACTGCAGCCGCTGGACGAGCTTATTGGGATTGTGCCAGTATACAAATTTAACAAATGAATAATTTGGTGTAAAAAAGCATTACCATTATCATCATCATCATTATCATCATCATGATCATCATTATCATTATCATCATGACCATCATCACTATTATTATATACTCCTTTTTGATCCTCTTGCAATACCACTTCATTCATAGTCTGTGTTGATTTTGATAGTGTTGAAGGTTTCTTGCACGTTGACAACT
Organism: Meconema thalassinum; assembly: GCA_946902985.2. Classification (NCBI taxonomy): domain Eukaryota; kingdom Metazoa; phylum Arthropoda; class Insecta; order Orthoptera; family Tettigoniidae; genus Meconema; species Meconema thalassinum. Next base: position 244,748,014 of record OX336395.1, read on the forward strand.
GTCTTAACATGACTTTTTGAGGACATGATAAGTCCTTTTGAACAAACACTGCACTATCTTTAGCCACCATATCGTTTTCTTGAACTTCCTTTTTAGCATTTTGATAATTGTTTGTAAACAGCAACAGTGGTTCGTTTGGAGCATTACATTGATGACCACTCACACTTAAAACATTTCCATTTTTACTTTTCAGATTGCCTAGACATTTTTTTGACCTTTCCTATGAGCATTGCCAGAAAATTATTCCATTCGCATTCTGACGATTATAGTTATAAAAGTATCCTTGATAGAGTGCACATTCCCTACCTTTGTTGGTTGTAGTAAGTTCCATAGTAGTAACTGACCTGTCAGTACGATGTTCACACTGCAAAGGTTACAAATGTTTTGCTGATGGAGTGAACCACCATAAGCTTATATATTGGCTTATGTGTTGGCTTTTTGTGTTGGCTTTTGTGTTGGCTTTTTGTGTTGGCTTTTCGTGTTGGCTTTTTGTGTTAGCTTTTTGTGTTGGCTTTTGTGTTGGCTTTTTGTGTTGGCTTTTCGTGTTGGCTTTGTGTATTGGCTTTTGTATTGGCTTTTGTATTGGCTTATTTGACAAGTTATTTTTGTCACTGTATTTAGTGGATTTTTTCTTGGTGTTGGAAAGTATTTGAAAGAGAGGGAATATTTAAAGACTTAACCTCAGCTCACTAACCTAACCTAACCTAACCTAACTTAACCTAACCTAACCTAACTTCACCTAACCTAACCAAACCTAAATTCACCTATCCTAACCTCACCTAACCTAACTTCACCTAACCTAACCTAACCTAACTTCACCTAACCTAACCTAACCTAACTTCACCTAACCTAACCTAACCTTTCAACTTTCAGATGATAATTAAATTCTGTGAAAAGTCGAGTTGGAACCCAAGGCCTCAGGGGTAAAAACCAATTATTTTTATGGCTTATTTTGGTAGCTTATTTTGATGGCTAACCTAACTTTACCTAATCTAACCTAACCGCAGCTCACCTCGGATATTACTAGTAAGTGTTCATACTCTCCGCTAGGTAGCACGCTAGTAGTTCAGTTAGTGCCCATATTTACCGTTAGGTAACGGAAACATACTTTGCGTGTTACATGTAACATTTGTGAAGTTTAACCGCATACAAGATTTGCTTGTATAAGTTCTGTATTTAAACTCAATATACAATTTACCACTAAAAGTTCAGAACTTACATGTATAGCCCTATTTAGGGTATATAGGAGACCCTTGGCAAGATAGGCTGTCTAACCCACTAGTGTACAGCCTTGTCATACGCAGTAAGCAACTGTTGGCAGAAAACAACAACAATTTGAGAAAGCCAACAAAATATCCATTAATGTATTTAAACGAAACAGTTTGTTGTCTTATTCCAGTCCAAATACATTAATACATAACAATAATACATTACATTACATTACATTAATGTATTTGGACTGGAACAAGACAACAAACTGTTTCATTTAAATACATTAATGGATATGTTGTTGGCTTTCTGAAATTGTTATTGTTTTCTGCCAAAAGGTGCTTACTGCGTATGACAAGGCTGTAAACTAGTGGGTTAGCAAGCCTTTCTTGCTATGGGTCTCCTATATAGCCTAAACATGGCTATACAAGTAAGTTCTGAACATTTAGTGGTTAATTGCATATTGAGTTTAAATACAGAACTTATACAAGCACGTCATGCATCCGGTTAAACTTCACAAGTGTCACATGCAACACGCAAGTATGTTTCCGCTACCTAGCGGTAAATATGAGCACTACCTGAACTACTAGCATGCTACCTAGCGGAGAATATGAACACTTACTAGTAATATCCGAGGTGAGCTGAGGTTAGGTAAGGTTAGGTTAGGTAAAGTTAGGTTAGCCATCAAAATAAGTTACCAAAATAAGCCATCAAAAAATTGTTGGTTTCTATCCCTGAGGTCTTGGGTTCAAACTCGGCTATGCACAGAATTTAATTATCATCTGAAAGTTGAAAGGTTGGGTTAGGTTAGGTTAGGTTAGTTGAAGTTAGGTTAGGTTAGGATAGGTTATTCATTCATTCATTCATTCATTCATTCGTTTATTTGCAATTGGGGGTGTGTCCCCCGGTGGCAAATTAGATATACATAACAAATAAATAATTGTACATAACAATTCACTAACAATTAAACTGGAGTATTTACACAAATAGTCACACTTTTCTTATACACACCTATATGTTTGGGAAAAGGCTCTAAGATTGCGGCAGGAAGAGAGTTCCAATTATCAATGGCACGGTTCACGAAATAATATTTACCATAATTTGTTTGCTGTGGTCGGCCCTTAACTTTGAAAGGATGATCGCTCCTACCCATGTAAGTAGGCTTTTCCATACATTTGCTAAGCTCACCCCATGCTGGTTGATTTGTATACGCGTTGTACATAGCGCAGAGTCTAGATTTCATCCTCCTAGCCTCAAGTGATTCCCACCCAAGTTTCCTTAACATACGGCTCACACTGCTCCTGGGATTAAAGTCACGGAGCACGAATCTAGCGGCCTTTCTTTGTACCATTTCCAACTCATTAATGGGCCCTACTTGATATGGATCCCAAACCACCGAGGCGTATTCCAGAATAGGTCTTACAAGTGACAAATATCCTAATTCTTTAGCAGAGGTACTACTTCCTTTTAGTACCCTCATTACAAAGTGCAGGGATTTGTTAGCTTTTGAAACTACACATCCTATATGACTACTCCATTTCATATCATTTCTTACGTGAACGCCCAAATAATTGCAAGAATCTTCTTCTCCAAGTATTTCAGAGCCAATGTTATATTGAAAATCTTGCCTTCGCACTTTCCCTATATTTATTAGACTACATTTTCTTGTGTTTATTTTCATTTTATTTTCAATCGCCCACTTATAGACCAGGTTCAGGTCATTTTGAAGTACTGCATTGTCTTGTGAGTCATGTATCCTTCGATATATTACACAATCATCCGCAAACAATCGACAGATCGACAGTCACTGCGAATCGCATTTGGTAAGTCATTTATAAACGCCAAAAACAACAAAGTTCCGATTACACTGCCCTGAGGGATACGCGACGTTACGGTAATTTCATCCGAGAATCGGCCTTCAACTTTCACTTTCTGGGAACGACCCGTCAAAAATTCTTGGATCCATAAAATTACTCTTCTATCAATCTTCGCCGAGGCTAATTTATGGAGTAGCATGTCATGCGGCACGACATCAAATGCCTTCGCAAAATCTATAACTACGGCTATCGATTCGCTAATATCTTGAAAAAGTGATAGCATCTGACTCTCGCATGAGTAACCTTTCCGAAATCCATGTTGCCTATCATTAAACCATGATAATGTTTCCCACTGTTCCCTCAAGTAGTCGCAAATGAGATGCTCCATCTGTTTACAAACGATGGACGTAAGACTAACCGGTCTGTAGTTGCCCAATTCAAGTCTGCTCCCTCCCTTAAATATTGGGACTACCGTAGCTCTTTTCCAGTCATCTGGGATTTGCGCATTGTTTATGGACACATAAAACATCACCTCTAAGTATCGTGCCACGGCCCTACCTCCTAGTTTAAGTACTTCACTAACAATATTATCAGGACCCTTCGATATATTGTAACGTAATTTTTGGATTAGCTTTACAATTGCTGACTGGTTTATTTGGATAAATGGAGCCCCTGATTCACCGTTAAGGTCCAACACACAGCTATTGGATTTATTGAACACACTACCATAAAAGATATTTAATTCATTAGCAATGGCTTGCTTCTCAGTAATTAATTTAGGTGAAGTTAGGTTAGGTTAGGTGAAGTTAGGTTAGGTTAGGTTAGGCTAGGTGAAGTTAGGTTAGGTTATGTTAGGTTAGGTGAAGTTAGGTTAGGTTAGGTTAGTGAGCTGAGGTTGTCATTAAATATTCCCTCTCTTTCAAATACTTTCCAACACCAGGAGAAAAAATCCACTAAATACATTGACAAAAATAACTTGTGAAATAAGCCAATACAAGAGCCAAAACAAAAGCCAACACAAAAAGGCCAACACAAAAAGCCAACACAAAAGGCCAACACAAAAGCCAACACAAACTGTCAACACAGGAAGCCAACACAAAAGCCAACACAAAAAGCCAACACAAAAAGCCAACACAAAAAGCCAACACAATAGCCAACACAAAAAGCCAACACAAAAAGCCAACACATAAGCCAAGCCAGCTTATGGTAGGTCACTCTATAAGCAAAACAGTTGTAACCTTTGTAGTGTGAACATCGTATGACAGGTCAGTTACTACTATGGAACTTACTACAACCAACAAAGTTAGGCAACGTGCACTCTATCAAGGCTACTCTTATAACTATAATCGTCAGAATGCGAATGGAATAATATTCTGGCGATGCTCAAAAGAGAGGTCAACAAAATGTCGAGGCAATCTGAAAAGTAAAAATGGAAAGGTTTTAAGTGTGAGTGTTCATCAATGTAGTGCTCCAAACGAACCACGGTTGCTGTTTACAAACAATTATCAAAATGCTAAAATGAAAAAAACTATATTGTGGCTAAAATAGTGCAGGGTTTTATTCAAAAGGACTTATCATGTCCTAAAAAGTCATGTTAAGACAGTTGTCAGCGGCCAAGAAACCTTTAACACTATCAAAATCAACGCAGACAATAAATGTATTGGTATTGCAAGAGGACCAAAAAGGACTATATAGTAATAGTGATGATGGTCATGATGATAATGATGATCATGATGATGATAATAATGTTGATGATGACAATGGTAATGGTTTGTTTACACCTAAAATTCATTTGTTAATTTTGTATACTGGCACAATCCCAATAAGCTCGTCCAGCGGCTACAGTTGTTGCATACTTTACAACAAGCTGGACATAGCGGTCACGATTGGGAAATCAAAGAAATTGAAGAAGAGCTTCGTCGTGCTGAAATTATTGTGTAATGGGTCTACCACTTTGCGACCACTTTTACCCCCACTCTTGGTTCATATATTTGCTTATTTGCTTTCACTTTTACCTGAACTCTTTGGATCCATATTTGCTCTCACATTAATCTATTATTCCTATTACCAAGTTGACTTTACTAAAGCTTAGTCTATGCTTGACAGTTGACATGGAAGTATCAGTGACTAGGTATGGTAAGCCTTATGCATTCTATAAAGGACATTCATTTTTTGCGAAACGAACCAATAAAAATGGAACTGTTATTTGGCGTTGTTGAAAACAACGTTCCAAATATTGTCGTGGTGACCTAAAAGTGAAATAGTGACGTTTTAAGTGTCAGTGATCATCAATGTAGTGTACTGCATGAAACACAGTTGCCGTCGACAAAAAATCAAGAAAACCATATTGCTACTCAAAATAGTGGCTTGTTCAATGAGCAACGTTTAACCCTTGTTCTAAAAGAATGTTTAATCCATCTTCCACGTCGCAAGAGTCATCATCATCACAAACTATGCAAGAGGTAGTGTAAATGTTGTCGTTTTAAGGAGCGGAACAACTAGGTCATCTGCTCTTCATATGCAAAAAGGTAGTATTGCAAGAGGATCAAAGTGACTAAATAGTAATAACAATAAGGTTTTTATGCCTATAAAACAATTGCGGCTTCCCTAGTTTTCGAAAACACAGTGAATGGACATTGCTATAAACAAATCTATAACAAGCCTTGTGTTTAAAAACTATAACAGACTATTTTAAAGAGAAAAAGTTGTATTCAGTGTGCATCTGTTGTCATAATCATGTATACTCTGCAATGTTATATATTCTAACTTTGTATGAAATAAAACAGCATTTTGACATCATTTTGCATTTATTTACAAACTTTATATACATTTCTTTTTTGGTTTCATAATAATATTTTTAAAGACAACACTAAACACTAAAACATTATTATTCTATTCACATATTTTCTTTCTTTTTTCAGTCCATTCTCATGATTTATATCTTCCATTATTATTTGACATTTGTTTTTTTTTAATTTAATTAAAACGAACCATGCACCTATTGTTCTTAAAACCTTCATAAATTAAGTGTACAGGTTGTACAGCATTATTCACTTCATCATAAACACTCTCCGACATTTCATTAAACTATGTAGGCAGAAATGTCTCAAAATTTTCGCATACACAAAGCACACGATCACCATATGCTGTTTTCAATTTCCGAATCTTGATAATCCGGAATGGAATATGCGTTGGCAATTCTCTGAGCTTCTTTGTCTCTAAGCTACAAGCTTGTCCCACAGCATTCAAAACATTCATTGTAGTAGTCTATAAACAAAACAAAAGCATATCTATTACACTCTACAACAGCTTGTAATAATATTTGTGCAATTAGGTATTTTGCACTATGCATTGCTAATAAATTATACTATTTATGCAACAAATGACCTAACTGTAGCAGATACTACTTTTTTGCATATAGCACAAGTGTTAAGTTCTAATGCACACTTGACACAGGCTATCATGTGTCCACAAGGCAAACATACAACACCTAGCTCATCTTGATAACAAATTTAACATAATTGTTGGTCACACTCTTGTATCTGTTCGTGAGACAAGTCTTTTTTTTTCAGCCTCATGTATTTGCTCCGCGTGTTCTAACTCTAAAGGCACTTTTGTGTCCTGTGCTGCAATCACATTCTCTTTACGAATAGTGTTCACAAATTCCTGACCTTTAAGCGTGCTATGTATTTACAGTTAGATAACCAACGAGCGTGTTGCACAAACAGGTCATCAGTTATTTGCCAATCCTTTACAGCAAATCCACAATGAAAACATATTGTTTTATCCCCTTCACCAGTATAAAAATTCCAGCTTCACTTAGCTGTTTGGTAAGAAGTTTTAATATTAATGGCCATACATTTTTATAAGATTCTAAACGTTTTTCAACAGGTCTGTACTCTGAGTGTGCTAGTGCTTTAGTCTTGCAAACTCCCAATTTTTCATAAGTACACGCCAATTCAACACTGGCTATGGCATACGGACCGCATATATTGACACTACCGCTGGCTGGTAATACATCATTATTGTTATTATTTATTTGTGATTCAGCAACGTAAGTAGCGGCGTATGGCCTTGTGGGTCGTTAAAATGGATACACGGGTATATTACCCACTTGTTTTTCAAGCATGTAAGGACAAAAAGGAGACCATCGCAAATGGTCTCTAAAGGGATCATCCCCTTCTTCCCAGTGTGAAAGTTCAATACGACAATACACACAACGCCCCACATCTTCTCGGTTCAAGTAAAAAAATCGATTTTTGCAAGTTTATGTGTTGACAAAAAGCCTACAGGCCAGGATTCAAATGTTAACCAACGATCATGTTCTGATTTTAAATTTGACCCACGTGGTAAACCAACTTGCTCACTTGTTGCATTTGGTACTAACGCCATGTGTTATAATAGAACTTTTTCTTATTGCAAGTTATTAACATTGCACAAAAGCACAGAGTAGTTTTAAAGCATAATGTATGCTTTTTTCACTGTCTGTTCACTACGTTAATGGCGCATGACGACACCTAAAAGCAAAAAAAATAACCCATCACTCAATCAATCAATACTCAAATTGTAAATAAAACGTTAACGTTAATTGGCATTTATATATCAAAACACCATAAAAAATAAACTGTATGTCGACCCTAACAGTAACCATGTACTTATTTTCTTTTTATAAAGCTGCGGTCATCTACTTCCCCCTTTACCAAATATATAAACAAGTTAGTTTAAAAAAATAATCTGACCATCACTTGCATTGGCGTGTTGCTGTTTCCTTCTTGTGGGGTCAAAAGTGCAATGGTTTCTTGTATTTCAGACATGTAAGGTATACCGGTTATCTGCAAACAAACAAATAAATAAATGAAATCATTAATTACCTTATCAATAACTACAAATTTAAGGTTCATTTGCATTACATTATAAAAATAATATATACCAATCAATCAATAATCAATACCAAACAATAAAAGCATTTTTCTTCCAAAGTTCAGTTCAGAGCTCTACTGTATACGTCCGTGTGCTAAAATGGCAAGTGCATCACTAACGCAATCGTTATCAGTTAGCCTAGCAATAGAGAGAGTTGCATTTTCTCAGCGTTTTGACCTTGAAATGTTGTCTCTCTCACACGTGTTCCCACGCCTCTTCACATTCCTCAATCTGATTAAGATTCATGTACCTTATACTAGTGTCACCTTTTTAATAAGGAACCAAAATGGCTGCCTCTTATACATCGGTAGTACGGGTGTCTAGGAACCAAAATGGCGGTCTCTCTGTTTAAGCGCCAGACCTCCTAGCCTCCACCAGGTCTGTTTAAACGACAGAACTGCTAGCCTCTACCAGCCAAGTAACCTGACCCTTTACTTCCTGCCCACGTAGACATTCTTGTGTTATCAGCAGTCGCTCTGACAAGGCCTGGCCAGGTCGTGTATAGAGTGCGAGCAAGCAACACAGTTGTGTAGCATTCAAAACGTGTGTGTCTTATTATTATTATTAATATTATTATTAAACATTTTACTGTAATAATAATTACTAGCAAGTGGCCATCCTCATTACATGATCATGTTAACCACATACTTTCAGCCTAAAACACATGACTTTACCCTGTTCAATATTTAGTTTATAACATTTCAGGCCAATGACCTTACCGTTTTGGCTCTTTGTGGACATGCACATGACTTGGTCGAGCAAAATGTTATAGCTTCCATATTATAAAACCATTTACTGTGCCAGACAGCAGTCTCGCTTATTACCGTTTACTAGCATGTTAGAGATCCCCTTTAAGGTAAAAATCCTAGCACACTTAACATATTTTCAAATATTCGCTTCCTTCCTTCATAGGAAATGTTACAAAACCAACCGTAATAAGCAGCCCCAGCCGTCCTCCCAAAACAGCAATTCATTTCTTCCGGGCACGGTCACCGAAATCGCCATAAGGGATTTTCAAAATATTCACCTTCATTCGTTCGTCATAACAAAATACCAAAAAGCGCTCCTTCGCCCTGCTGCCCCGTCGATATAGCCATTTCCTGTATTCACCATTGCCAGTCATAGCCTCGTTGTAACGTACGTCAAGCGCTACCTGCTCTCTGTCTACAAACAATCTTTTATTAAAAAAAATGCATAGTTCTTGTCCTTGAGACTTAACATTTATTTTCATGGTCGAGGGGATAGAGACCTTTCATTTATGTCCAACAAACTTATTTGTAAACTTGTTAGTTTCCAAAATACCTAGTAAAAATTCAAAATTTAAGTGTTATCAAAAAATAAAAAAGTTTTATTATAAAAAATAAAGGATATTCAGCCAATTCTTTTAAGCCCATACAACACTTTTTAGAATGTTTTGTTTTCGAACTATCACCTACTTTTAAAAACAAAAAGTTTCAAAAAAAAATTAAAAATATAACGAGTGGTCTATTCGAAAGAGGACATCAGCTCGAGTCCAACGACACCTCATTTGTTAACATCCGACTATTCGTTCGCCAATGATCGCCAATGTTCGCGAGGAAGTAGGCTCTCATTGTTTTTTCCTCCTACACCCTTGAAACTTGCTGTCCTCCTAGAGGGCATAACCACCTTTCATTAACGTCAAACAAACTTTTTTCCAAAATTCACGGTTTCCAAAATAGCGCCAATCCTAAAACAAGAATTTTCATTTTTTAAATACCACCACACATTCTTAGCCAAGAGGGCGTCACCCCAACGCCAACAATTCCTCGTTCGTTAAAATCCGACCATGCGTTCGAGAGATATCGGCATAGTTCGTAGGAAGGTAGGCTGGATCCCAGAATTGCCCTTACCCCACTACTACAAGTTTTTATTCTAGAGACTTGAAATTTATTTCGGGAGTAGAGGGGGTCGGGACAATTCATTTACGTCAAACAAACTAATAAGTAAAATTCTTAGTTTCCAAAATATAGGAATTTCAAAATTGGACTGTTTTCAAAAAAACATCAAAAATAAAAAAGTTTTATCATAAAATATAAAGACATAAAGACCATTCGTTTGAACCATGACACAATGTTCTATCATGTTTGGTTTTTAAACTAACGCCTACTTTCCAAAACAAAAATTTTCAAAATATTTTTGAAAAATATAACAAGGCGTCCATAGGAAAAGGGGTGTCAACTCGAGTGCAACGACACCTCATTTGTTAACATCCAAAAATGGCTTAGTGAAATATTAATTATTTAACATGGACGCCACCCGAGCAACGCCGGGTGAGTTTAAACTCTCATCACTCCCCTACTATTAAAACATAATTCTCTTATTTATTTCTCATCGTTTGAGAAGGTATTTTGGCTAATCCATGTACAAAGATAATGTTCTCGCTCGTTCTCCTTTCATTCAGTGCTAACTATATAATAGGCAATACAAGAATTCTGTTTTGAAAAGTGGAAAGGATCATTTGAAGAGGTTATATTTATTTTATACTAGCTGTACCCGGCATGCGTTGCAATGCCAATCAAAGGAAGTGTTGGCGTTGTAACTTTGTTGTTGAAGTGCTTTTGGATTCCCAACATTATTTATTTTCCTTTAACCACCACTGAACTATTGTAAAATTGATTTACTATCTCAAAAAAATCATGGGAGCGTGCTCAACAACTCACCAAAGTTTCATCGCAATGAAATAAATGGTATATGAACGCATACGGGACTTTGTTGAAAAGATTCGAGCACCATCGCCCATTTGTTGAATATACTTGTACGCTAACTATTGTTAAATAGATTTACTAAGTCGAAAATCTTCCCTGGCGTGAACACAACAACTCATGAACGTTTCATCGCAATCGGATGAATGGCATATGAACGCATACGGGATTTTGCTGAAACGCTTCGCGCGTCGTCGCTCATTTGTTGAATCTACTCGTGCCCTACCTATCGTAAAGTGGAAATACTAAGCCAGAAACCTTGCCTGAAGTGAACACAACCACTCACCGAAGTTTCCTCGCTATCGGACGAATGGTATGTGAACGCATACAGGATTTTGTTGAAACGCTTCGCCGTTCGTCGCTCATTTGTTGAATCTATTCGTGCGCTACCTATTGTTAAGTGGTTTTACTAAGCCAGAAACCTTGCCTGAAGTGTACACAACCACTCACCGAAGTTTCATCGCTATCGGACCAATGGTAGGTGAACGCGTACAGGACTTTGTTGAAACGCTTCGCCCGACGTCGCTCATTTGTTGAATCTACTCGTGTGCTACCTATTGTTAAGCGGGTTTACTAAGCCAGAAACCATCCCTGAAGTGTACACAACATCTCATCCAAGTTTCATCGCCATCAGACGAATAAAATATGAACGCATACGGGACTTTGTTGAAACGCTTCGCCCATCGTCGCTCGTACGTTACCTATTGTTAAGTGGATTTACTAAGCCAGAAACCTTACCTGAAGTGTACAGAACATCTCACCCAAGTTTCATTGCAATGGGATGAATGGCATATGAACGCATGCGGGACTTTCTTGAAACAAACGAATGCCATTTTGTTGAAGCTACTCGCGCGCCATTTATTGTAAATTGGATTTACTACGCCTATAATTTTTCCGGGACTGTGCACAACAACTCACCAAAATTTGATCGCAATCGGATGAATTGTATATGAACGCATCGCCATTACGCATTTCTTTAAACTACTCGCGCGCTATCTATTTTGAAATGGATTAACTATGCCTATAAACCTCCCGGAAGTGTTTACAACAACTCACCAAACTTTGATCGCAATCGGATGATTGGTTTATGAACGCATAAAAGACGAACACACAGACATTCCTTTATATATATATAAGAAAACATATATACTAGCTGTACCCGGCATGCGTTGCAAAGCCAATCAAAGAAAGTGTTGGCGTTGTAATTTTGTATCTTGAAGTGCTTTTGGAAACAATCTTTTTTCAATTTCCGTTAACTGCCTCTAAACTATCGTAAAATGGATTAACTAATATAGAAACATTCGTGGGAGCGTGCACACAAATTTACCATAGTTTTATCGCATTCGGATGAATGGGATATGAACTCATACGAAATTTTGCTAAACGATACGATCGCAGTCACTCATTTTAAAAATTTACGCTTGCGCTACCTACTGTGAAATGGATTTCCTACGTTAGAAACCTTCACGTAAAGGTACACAACAACTCAACGAAGTATCATCGCAATCGATGATTGGTATATGAACGCATATGGGATTTTGTTGAAACGCTTCGCGCTTCGTCAATCATTTGTTGCATCTACTCGTACATTACCTATTGTAAAATGGATTTACTAAGTCGAAAACCTTCCCTGGCGTGTACACAACAACTCACCAAAGTTTCATCGCAATCAGATGAATGGCATATGAACGTATACGGGATTTTGTTTGAACGATACGCCTGCCGTCACTCATTTGCTGAATCTACTCGTACGCTACCAAAGGTAAAATAGATTTACTAAGCCTGAAACTTTTCCTGGAGTGTACTCAACGATTCACCAAAGTCTCATCGCAATAGGATGAATGGTATAAGAACGCATATGGGACTCTTTTGAAACAATTCGCGTGCCGGCGCTCATTTCTTGAATCTACTCGTGCGCTACTGGTGTATTTTTGGAAATACACGGAAAGAAAGAATTAGCTTTTGCTGTTCTTCATTACTTTATATCAGTCCATTTATTTACATTTCTTTCCCGCACACACCAACATCGAACTGTTACGTCCTGTTTGCCTCGTGCATTAGTTCATTTTTTCTGTCACTTTCTTACAGAAACGCATATTCCGTCGAATCAGCCTGACAGCGTCCCATCGCTGCCTTCCGAACTTCCAGTGCCTCAAGCCATGAAGACTTCTACATTAATCAGGCAGGGCGTCGTGTTCTTCACCAACCAACTACTCCATAAAGACACCGCTCCAAGAAGAATTATGTTTTTGTAAAGTTTTTTCATGTTTATGTATAACCTCTTTGTTTCCTCCCCTTAGTCGACCGCTTCCCCCTTTTCTTGCCTCCTCCCACTACTCGCTTCTCCGCGCGCGCTGCTCGCTCGCTCGTTCACTTCTTCTCGACTTGTCTCCGTGCCGTGAGCAAACGCTCACCCTCTGAAGTGCACTCAACTTCTTGTTGGACATGCCGTCTAGGCTAGTGTACTTTCGCTGCGTCTAGCAGCCCTCACTCGTACGTCGGAAGTCAAACCAGTCAGTTGGAGCTTAACTAAAGCTCGCCTCCTCAACTCTAGAGGCAAACTTTTAAATTCGACGCCATGTTCGAGTTTTAAAACCATCCGTCATCAGCTACATCACCATGAAGCAAAGATAAGTACCGACTTCATGTTTTAACCACATTTTCATCGCTTTTAAAAGGCTTAATGCTTTTATTTGGATTTTATAGACAGTGAAATTTGCTATGTGATAAAATAACTGCTTTCAAGAGATCTTCGTGATCAAACTCAAACTATCAAGTCTAACTTTCACAATGAAAGATTTTCTGAGATGCTATCTCACATCGAGGGATATTTCTAAAATACCCACTGTCTATATAATCTAGTTTTCCGCCGAGGGATTCTCTACCCAATGTAAACAACTCATCATTGCTCTGGAACCTTCCAGAACCTACAGTTTATCTACCAGTTATACTGTCATGTATTTTCCACTTCATATGGGAATACTTCTTCAAACTAAGGAATCTTCCTTATGAACTGCTATTCAATATCTAATTTTTCTTCCTCCGTTGGGATTTTTCTGGTGCATTCAACTATAACCTACAAGTTTTTCAAGCAATAGACTCTCGTAAATCTAGTGTAACTAGTTCTTTTCCACCATTGCAATAACTTTCTTTGCTATCAACTGTTTGTGCTACTACAGTGAAATTTTCAACTATATCAACAGACTATAGTAAAAACAGTGCCTGTTCAACTTTTCATCCGCGACGCGCTCGTCCGAGTACAATAAATACGGCCATGAACACTTCTCCACATTCCCATTTGATCTTTCCCAAACCCTTTACTAACAAACGAAAATAATAAAATTGTTACTTTAGGTCTTTTTTCAATGAGGTGTCACTCTACATAAGTGCCCTCCCTTATTTGCTCCATGTATAACAAATTAATGTCTGTAAAACTTCGTGTCTAGTACACGCCTTAAATTATATTGTCTCTCCCTTCTAATGAGGGAATCCAATTCTTTCAACTCATAAGTGAGTTATCTCTAGGTTTCACGAAAGGGAAACTTGCCCCATTTTTCTCGTGATCCCTACTTAAACATAGAAGTTCTACAAACTTCCTTTCAATTTTTTCTCTTCAGGTTTCACAATAAGTGACCTGCCCTATTTGTATAATCTCCTATGTATAATCATTAAGCGTAGTTCTGCATTATTACAAGAAGTTATAGAAACTTCTATTTCATTCTTCCTGTTTTTGTTGTTGTTAATTTCGAAGTTGTTATTTGGTCATATTTCTAAGATACCTATCTAGAAATCCTTAAAGTACACACCTTGTACTTGATTTATTGTTTAACTTTAATTACGTCAATTATATTTAAATTTCCCATTGTTAATCTTAACTACATTTCAAAATCTTACGAAGATTTTAAAGCATATAAAAGGTTTAAAACCAAAAGAATTGTTAATTGCCTGGCGCACGCTTTAAATGTTTTCGGAGGTCTGCGACCCCAATTGTTTATAGAAATCAAAATTATATATTTGTTACAAAAACTACTTCCTTTTACATTGTTAAATAAATTAAGATTTGTTCTTTTGATTTATCATTTCGCAAACATAACGGTTAGGCAAGAACCTGTCTTCCTTGACTCTTCCTTGGTCTATGCCCTCTTAAATAAAAATAAATCCATTGATCGGGTTTGCATTACTTGTTGCATTTGAGCACGAACTCTTAATTATAACTTCTTTTGGACTCTCGTCCCATTTCTCCATCCCTTTTCTCCAGTCCGAAACCCACTTCTTTTTCTTCATCATCTTCCCTTGGGGGTTAGGTTAGTCCCAAACTAATAATCTACCCAGCTACCTATCGTGAAATGCATGTACTAAGAGAGACAACTTCCCTGGAGTGTACACAACAATTCACCAAAGTTTCATCGCAATTGAATGAATAGTATATGAACGCATACGGGACTTTGTTGAAACGATTCGCGCACCATCACTCATTTGTTGAATCTACTCGTGCGCTACCTATTGTAAAATAGATTTACTATGCCAGAAAACTTTCCTGGAGTACACATAACAATTCACCAAAGTTTCATCGCAATCGGATTAATGGTGTATGAACGCATACGGTACTGGGTTGAAACGATTCACGTGCCATCGCTTATTTGTTGAATAAACGCGTGCGCTACCTGTTGTAAAATGCACGTACTAAGCCAGAAACCTTCCCTGGAGTGTTCACAAAATCTCACCCAAGTTTTATCGCTTTCGTGCGAGTGGTATATAAACGCATTTATGGGACTTTGTGGAAACCCTTCGCGCGTTGTCGCCCATTTGTTGAATCTACTCGTGCGCTACATATTGAAAAATGGATGATCTAAGCCAGAAACCCTCCCTAATGTATACACAACATCTCACCCAAGAGTCATCGCTATCGGACGAATGGTATATGAACGCACACGGTACTTTTTTGAAACGCTTCGCACGTCGTCGCTCATTTGTTGAGTCTACTCGTTCGCCACCTATTGTAAAATGGATTCACTAATTCAGAAACCTTCTCTGAAGTGGACACAACATCTCACCTAAGTCTTATCGCTATCGGACGAATGGTATATGGACGCATACGGGATTTTTTGAAACGTTTCACGCTTCGTCGCCCATTGGTTGAATCTACTCGTGCGATACCTATTGTAAAATAGATTTACTAAGCCAGAAACCTTCCCTGGAGTGTACACAACATCTCACCCAAGTTTAATCGCAATGGGATGATTGGTATAATAACGCATGTGGTCCTTGTTGAAATGAATCGCACGCCATTTTGTTGAAGATATTCACGCGCCATCTATTGTAAATTGGATTTACTATGCCTATAACTTTTCCGGAAGTTTGCTCAACAACTCACCAATATTTGATCACAATCGAATGAATTGTATCCGAACGCATAGCCAACACACATTTGTTTAAATTACTCGCGCGCTATCTATTGTAAATTGGATTAGCTATGCCTATAACCATCCCGGAAGTGTGTTAAACAAACCACCAAAATTTGGTCGCAATCGGATGAATTGTAGGCTATATGAACGCTTCGCCAACACACTCATGTTTAAACTACTCGCACGCTCTCTATTTTAAATTGGATTAACTATGCCTTTAACCATCCGGGAATTATTCACAACAACTCACCAAAATTTGATCACAATTGGATGAATGGTTTATGAACGCATCAATGACGAACAGACGAACATCCTTTTTTATATACTGTACTAGCTCTTAAGCCCGGCGTTGCTCGGGATCACAATTGGATGTTAGGATATCGTAGCTGTGCTCGCTGTGACGTATTGTGTGCACTCAAAGTCGTTGTGCGTGTTCTTTTATCTGTTGAACAATTGTGTTGAAATTGTTAAGTAGGTGGGTACGAGCGACGGCTCTATACTGCTTGTTGCGTATAATAGATTAATCCTGACATTTCGCTAATATAACTCAATATTTAAGGAGCCTATTTTAATCTAAGTGTGCATTATTAACTTAGGCCTAACTATTACATTTTAAAGGACAATGAATTTCGTTTACTTCATTGTATTTACCTCGCGTGTATTGCCTAACAGAAACATTTCAAGAGGATAATGGCAGTCCGCAGATAAACTCTTAGAATCCCAGCTTCATAATAATATATGCATTTGATTAAGGGAATAACAAATACTAAAAGAAAATACATAAAACTATAATCTCAGAATCTATATGTCCACGCACATTTAAATAAGAACAACTCATAGGAGTCCAGAGACACATTGTGGCCACGAGACAAACTAACCCTATCAAACATGGTAGCAATGTCATATCCGCACTAAGTAATATTGTGCAAACTACGTATCATGTCATGATTTAGAGTAAAAGTAACAAAACAAACTATAATCATTTCAAGCTGTAATAACAAAACCATTTTAAACATATCAATATTTCTAAGTTTATGCCGTGTCTTGTAACGGGTTTGACCAGTAAGATATATAAGGCAAACTTAATAAACTAATGGGAGTGTCGATAGGATACGCCACAGTAGTCTTTGAATTTAGGTTGCACATAATGGCAGAAAATGACCTAAAAGTAGTTAAATATTTGCAAATGGAAGCATTCAAGCAACAAAAAAAATCTATAAACAGTAAGAAAGCACACCGTGCAAAATGGAAACAATAATACCCTAGTAAACCGTCATAAAGATAAATATACTCACATACAATAAGTGACACAGAGACTATAAAATTAGACCCTAAATGACGCTCGTGTCCGACCCCACAATCCACCTCTTTATAAAATACAGTTCATGTAGGGATATAAAATTTGTACATTCCTCACTCGTACTGTAAAATAACGAATCCTCGCCAATGCTGTAAGTCCCCATCCTGGTGACGACGCCCTTAAATAAAATTATAAAGCTTGTGGGGCATGGAAATTCAGTATTTGTGTTTAAGGGCCTAAATGATGGGAATGGAGAGGGTTTGCCGAATTTTCAAATATATAGTGTTACTCGTCTTGTTCCAAATGGTAAGTACGTAAAATTCGGTTCAGTTCGGTGAAACGGTGTAGATTTGAGCCACGAAAAACGGTGTAGATTGTGCCAAAGAGAAGAAATGAAAGGAATATAGAGGGCTATCTAAAATTATTGTTGCCAAATACCTTCCTTGGGGTGTGCACTTCAACCCTACAAAATTTCAATGCAATCGGTTAAACTGTGTCGCAGTCCATTAGCCTCGGACAGATATACATATCCATTTTTATATATAAGACTAGCTGTACCCGGCATGCGTTGCAATGCCAATCGAAGAAAGTGTTGGGGTTTTGACTTTGTTAGTTGCAGTGCTTTAGGATTCCCAATATTTTCTTCTTTTTCCGTTAACCACCTCTAAACTATTATAAAAAAAATTACTATCTAAGAAACATTCACGGGAACGTGATCAACAACTCACGAAAGTTTCATCGTAATGAAATGAATGGTATATGAACGCATACGGGACTGCTGAAACGATTAGAGCGCCGTCACCCATTTGTTGAAAATACTCGTACGTTACCAATTGTAAAATGGATTTACTAACTCGAAAACCTTTCCTGGCGTGTACACAACAACTCATCAAAAATTCATCGCAATCGGATGAATGGCATATGAACGCATACGGGATTTTGTTTAAACGATTCGCACCGTCACTCATTTGTTGAATCTTATTGTGCGCTTCCCATTGAAAAACGTACTTACTAATTCATGAACCTTCGCAGGACTGTACTCAGCTATCCAAAGTTTTGTCACACTCGGATGAATGGTATATGATCGCATACGGGACTTTATTGAAACGATTCACGCGCTGTCGCTTATTAGTTAAATCTACCCGTTTGCTACCAATTGTAAAATGGATTTACTAAATCAGAAACATTCGCGGGAGCTCAGACAACATTTCACCAAATTTCATTGCAATCGCATGAATGGTATATCAACGCCTACGGAATTTCGTTTAAACGACACGCATGCTGTTACACATTTGTGGAATCTACTCGTGCGCTACCTATTGTAAAATGGATTTACTAAGTCAGAAACCTTTCCTCGGGTGTACACAACAATTCACTAAAGTTTCATCGCAATCGGACGAATGGCATATGACCGCATACGGGATTTTGATAAAACGATTCACGTGCCGTCGCGCATTTGTTGAATCTACTCGTGCTCTACCTATTGTAACGTGGATTTACTAAGCCAGAAACCTTCCCGGATGTGTACACAACATCACACCCAAGTTTCATCGCTATCGGACAAATGGTATATGAACGCATACTGGACTTTGTTGAAACGCTTCGCGCATCTTCGCTCATTTGTTGAATGTACTCGTGCGCTGCCTATTGTAAAATGGATTTACTAAGCCTGAAACCGTCCCTGGAGTGTACACAACAACTCACCAAAGTTTCATCACTATCGGACGATTGTATATGAACGCATACGGGCCTTTGTCGAAATACTTCGCGGTTCGTCGCTCATTTGTTGAATCCATTCTCGCGCTACCTATTGTGACATTATTATTATTATTATTATTTATTTACCAAAAATTGTGCCTACAATTTATGGACGGCAGATAGAGAAAGGGCAAGCCCCACATACACATCAGTGTCTCCATCTCCGTTCATTAAATCTAAATAAATCTCAAATGTTACATTATACAATTTACACCTTTACATTTGCTATATACACATAATCTGCTGTACATGACGTCTATATCATACAATTCATAAATAAAAGGAATGACACAGGCATGCACACACACACATATACACGCTCACACACGCATACATACATACATACATACATACATATATACACGCACGCGCCCACTCCCAATCACTCACAAAGTTACATTATACAGTATATAATTCAATTTACATGGGGTTTTAGTCCCTTTAGACCCTTCACTTTGCGGCAAAATTGTCGTGGAGGAAGGTCTTTTATTTCACGAGGCAGGTCATTCCAAAGTCGAGCAGAGCGATTGTAGAATCCAGATTGATAATCTGTTGTCCTAGCGAATGGAGGAACAAGTGTGACACCCTGTGCTCTACGGACTGAACGATATGACAGCTGAAGGCGGTGAAATGGGTACAGTATAATGGTGCCAGCTAGAGATTTTCGGAGAAAGGTGAGATCTATTTGGCTACATATGTCATTGATGGATATTAATGGTTTTGTCAAAACTTTGTTACCCTGATTGTAAATGAGTCGCTCTGCTCGACGTTGGACTGCACTTAACTTCCTCATGTTTTCCTCGGTAGTGGGATGCCAGGCAGGAAGTCCGTACAGAAGAAAGGGCCATATCGTGGAGAGATACACCGCTCGGAGTGCACGGCTTCTGAATCCCAGAAGATTACGTCTTGCAAATCCTAGAATTCTAAATGCCTTACACCTAGATTCCTCAACGTGTACATTCCACTTCAAATTGCTGGAAATGTGTATTCCCAGCATTCGCAGTGAATTGCACATGGGAAGAACTTTGCCGCTCAGTGAAAGGCTATGTGCAATAGGCTGCCTGGCCCTACTTAGCCGAATATATTTACACTTGTTTACATTCAAGGTCATCTTATTTACATCACACCACAGTGCCACACTGTCCAGATCTTCCTGTAGTGCTTTGACGTCATCATTATTCTTTACGGCTCTGTAAATTATTGAGTCGTCTGCCTACTGCGCCATCGTGGACGACACACAGCTTGGAAGGTCAAGGGTAAAACCCATGTACAACAAAGGCCCAATCACCGACCCCTGTGATACTCCCGAAGTTACCACTATGTTCGGTGACTTGGCCCCGCCAAACACGACACACTGCGTTCGACCTACCAGGAATGACGTCAACCATGTAATCAGTTTGCCTCCGATGCCATATTTGCCAAGCTTTAACAGAAGTCTTTGATGAGGCACCTGATCAAAAGCTTTGCTTAAGTCCAGGGCTACACAGTCCACTTGGGAGACGTTAGTCTGATCCAAAGAGTTCTGCCAGTCATCAATCACTTTTGTCAAAAGAGTTGTACAAGATCTCCCCGGAACGAAGCCATGTTGGCTTGGATTTAACAGGCCTCGCTCACTCAGGAATTCCAGTATGTTCTTAGCAACCAGGCGCTCCATACATTAACAGATACCAGACGTCAGAGAAATCGGGCGATAGTTGTCCATGTCTCCCTTGTCACCGTCTTTGAACACAGGGACCACGTTAGCATGTTTCCACTCTTGTGGTAGAGTCCCGGTGTTAATGGACTGGTTGAAAAGTGCGCAGAATGAGGGTGCTGGGGCATCTGCACAGTAATGAAGGATCCGAGCAGGGATTAAGTCTGGTCCTGTCGCGGCATGGGGTCTAGTTCTCCGTAAGCTGTCTCGAACTTCCTGTTGTGTGAAATATAGACTGGCTAGGGGAAAGAGAGGGGATGATGTCCTTGGTAGGAACATTCCTTCACTGGTGTCAGGTGGAGAGAAGTTACTTTGGAATATACAGTTGAATGAGTTGGCTATGTCTAGTGGGTTGGAAATAGAAAGTACGTTATGTTTAAAGCTCTGTGGTGCGGTGTTGCCACTTTTGCTCCGAATGAATGTCCACATTGCCTTGGGATTAAAGCTTAATTTGTCCATATACGTACTGTAGGCTTCAAGAATTGCAGATTTGGTACTATTTCTAGCCAGCCTATACTTTTCCCACCTGCTGTCACTTGGGCACTCTTTCCACTTGTTATAGAGCTGATTTCTCTTTCTTATTTTGGATATTATGTCCTTAGAGATCCAAGGTGTTTTTTTCTTATTTTTAATTGTAACCTTAGGGATCACTTCATCGACGCACTAAAAAAAGATTTCCTTCCAAGTATGCCAGGTACCATCTATATCTACACTGTTGGTGACTGAAGGTGTAATGACCGGTAATCTGTCAAGTAAGATGTCAGAAAGGAGTTTCCAGTTGGTACGGGAGTAATTGTAAACTGTTCTGGTTTGTAATTTTGGACTGTTCTTTTTGTGGGTAAATATAGCTAGGAGGGCTTGGTGATCACAAAATCCAGGGATGACTTGTAGAGACTGAATTGAGGATGGAGAGTTTGTTAGGAAGAGATCGAGGGTTGAACGGGAGGTCTCTGTGATACGGGTAGCTTCAAATATGAGTTGATGGAGGAATAGATCATAGAATGCTGTAAGGAAGTTGTTGGATATAGGATTATTTGGGATAAGAGCGGCATTTGTATTCCATGTGATTTGTAGGTTGAAATCACCAACAATGTAGACAGCGTCATAATTTTGTTGAAGGGATTTACTAAGCTAGAAATCTTCCCTGAAGTGTACACAACATCTCACCCACGTTTCATCGCTATCGGACAAATAGTATATGAACGCATACGGGACTTTGTTGAAACCCTTCGCGCGTCGTCGCTCATTTATTTAATCTACTTGTGCGCTACCTATTTAAGATGGATTTACTAAGCCAGAAATCTTCCCTGGAGTGTACACAACATCTCACGCAAGTTTCATTGCTATCGGACGATTAGTATACGAACGCATACGGGATATTGTTGAAACGCTTTGCGTGTCGTTGTTCATTTGTTGAATCTACTCGTGCGTTACCTATTGTTAAGTGGATTTATTAAGCCAGAAACCTTCCCTGTGTGTATACAGCATCTCACCCAAGTTTCATCGCATTGGGGTGAATAGTATATGAACGCATGTGGGACTTTTTTGAAACAAACGCATGCCATCAACTGTTAATTGGATCTACTATGCCTATAAATTATTCTGGCGTATGCACAACAACTCACCAACATTTGATTGCAATCGGATGAATTGTATATGAACGCATCACCAACACTCATTTGTTTAAACTACTGGTGCGCTATCTATTGTTAATTGGATTAACTATGCCTATAACCATCCCGGAAGTGTGCCAAACGACCCACCAAAATTTGGTCGCAATGGGACGAATTGTAGGCTATATGAACGCGTCGCCAACCCTCATTTGTTTAAAATACTTGCGCGCTGTCCATTGTAAATTGGATTGTCTATGCCTATAACGATTTCGGAAGTGTTCACAACTCACCAAAGTTTCATTGCAATCGGATGAATGGTATATGACCGCATACGGGACTTGGTTGAAACGATTCAGGGGCCGTCGCTCATTTGTTCAATCTACTTGTGCGATACGTATTGTAAATTGGATGTACTGAGCCAGAAACCTTCCCTGATGAGTACACAACATCTCACCCAAGTTCCATCGCTATCGGACGAATGGTATATGAACGCATACGGGACTTTCTTGAAACGCTTCACGCGACTTCGATCATTTGTCGAATCTACTTGTGCGCTTCCTATTGAGAAATGGATTTACTAAGGCTAAAATTTTCCCTGGTGTGTACACAACAACTCACCCAAGTTTAGTCGCTATCGGACGAATGGTATATGAACGTATACGGGACTTCGCGCGTCGTCACTCATTTGTTTAATCTACTTGTGTGATACCTACTGTTAAGTGGATTTACTAAACCAGAAACCTTCCCTGAAGTGTACACAACATCTCAGCCAAGTTTCATCACTATCAGACGAATAGTTTATGAACGCATATTGGACTTTTTGAAACACTTCGCGCGTCGTCGCCCATTTGTTAAATCTACTCGTGCACTACCTATTATTACATTGATATACTAAGTCAGAAACCTTGCCTGTAGTGTAAACAACCTCTCTCCCAAGTTTCATTGCTATCGAACGAAAGGTATATGAACGCATACGGGACTTTATGAAACGCTTCGCGCGTCGTCGCTCATTTGTTGAATCTACTCGTGCGCTACCTATTGTAACATGGATTTACTAAGCTAGAAATCTTCCCTGATGTGTACACAATATCTCACACACGTTTCATCCCTATCGGACAAATGGTATAGGAACGCATACGGGACTTTGTTGAAACACTTCGCGCGTCGTCGCTCATTTATTTAATCTACTTGTGCGCTACCAATTTAACATGGATTTACTAAGCCACAAATCTTCCCTGGAGTGTACACAACATCTCATGTAAGTTTCACCGCTATCAGATGAATAGTCTACGAACCCATACGGGACATTATTTAAAAGCTTTGCGTGTCGTGATTCATTTGTTGAATCTACTGGTGAGCTACCTATTGTTAAGTGGATTTACTAAGCCAAAAACCTTCCCTGAGTGTATACAACATCTCACCCAAATTTCATCACTATCAGACGAATAGTATATGAACGCATACGGGACTTTGTTGACACGCTTCGCGCGTCGTCGCTCATTTGTTGTATCTACTCGTGTGCTACCTACTGTAAAATGAATTTACTAAGCCAGAAACCTTTTCTGACGTGTACACAACAATTCACCAAAGTTTCATCGCAATCGGATAAATGGTATGTGGATGCATACGGTACTTGTTTGAAATGATTAAATGATTCGCGTGCCATCACACATTTGTTGATTCTACTCGTGCGCTATCTATTGTAAAACGGATTTATTAAGCCAGAAACCTTTCGTGGGGTGTACACAACAATTCACCCAAGTTTCATCGTAATCGGACGAATGGCATTTGAACGCATATGGGACCTTATTGAAACATTTCGCGCGTTGTCGCTCATTCGTTGAATCTACTCGTGCGCAACCTCCTGTGAAATGGACTTACTAAGTTAGAAACCCTCACGTAAGTGTACACAACATCTCACCCAAGTTTCATCGCTATCGGACGAATGGTATTTGAACGCATACGGGACTTTTTTGAAACTCTTCGCACGTCGTCGCTCATTTGTTGAATCTACTCTTCCGCAACCTCCTGTGAAATGGATTACTAAGTTAGAAGCCTTCACATAAGTGTACACAACAACTCATCAAAGTTTTATCTCAATCGATGAATGGAATATAAACATATACTGGATTTAGTTGAAACGCTGCGCGCGTCGTCACGCATTTGTTGAATCTAGTCATGCGCTACCTATTGTGAAATTGATTTACTAAGCCAGAAGCCTTCCCTGGAGTGTACAAAATATATCACCCAAGTTTCATCGCTATCGGACGAATGGTATTTGAACCCAAACGGGACCTTTTTGAAACGCTTCACGCGTCGTCGCACATTTGTTGAATCTATTCGTGCGCTATCTATTGTAAAATGGATTCACTAACCCAAACACCTTCCCTGAAGCTCACTCAACATATCACCCAAGTTTCATCGCAATCGGATGAATGGTATATGAACGCATACGGGACATTGAAACGCTCTAACGTGCAGAGACAAACAGTAGAATTCGATATCACTGCAACCTTTGGTAAAAAAAAAACACAACGCTCCGCCATGGACGGAGTGTAAGTAATGGCGGTAGTTGCACAGGTTGCGACCAGGTGGCTCTATCATGCAGAAACAAACCGTCCAAAGACATCAGCTTTCTCCAAGGCCAAAGTTAGTGGATTCCATGACGACTGTTTTTGACTGTATATTGTGGTTCTAAAATTGTGTGTAAATTGTGGTTCTAAAAGTGTGTTCATTCCACCTACCGGGTCAGATTGTGAATCTAAACCATGCATGGACCCACCCTAATATACGTACTAAATCCCATCAAAATCGGTCCAGTCGTTTAGGAGTTCAGTGACATACACACGTGTCGAAGAATTATGTATATAAAGATAAGATAAGAGGATAGGGATTGATGAAGGATACCATGGCAACGCCATATCTCGAGGTCCTATTCCGCTTGCATTCTGTCTCTGTAAGAGATAATATTTGCATGAAGGAATAACGGACTATTACATAGATAGACGTGAGTGTCGCGAACTTCCGTACGAACAGTGTCACCACTTATATAAAAAAATACCCTAAAAGAAGGTTTGCATTCTGTCGTCAAAAGAGAAAAAATCAAATAAAGTATGCATAGAAGCAAGGAAAATGTCATTTTCCCCGCTCATACGGTAAAATAACGAATCCTCGCCAATGCTGTAAGTCCCCATCCTGGTGACGACGCCCTTAAATAAAATGATAAAGCTTGTGGGGCATGGAAATTCAGAATTTGTGCCAAAGGGCCTAAATGAAGGGAATGGAGAGGGTTTTCCGAATTTTCAAATAGATAGTGTTATTCGTCTTGTTCCAAATTGTAAGTACATAAAATCGGTTCAGATCGGTAAAACGGTGTAGATTTGAGCCAAGAAAAACGGTGTAGATTTGTGCCAAAGGGCCTAAATGAAAGGAATGTAGAGGCTATCTAAAATTATTGTTGCCAAAAACCTTCCTTGGGGTCTGCACAACAAACCTACAAAATTTCAATGCAATCGGTTAAACGGTGTCGCATTCCATTAGCTTCGGACAGATATACATATCCATTTATATATATATAAGATATATAAGATTCAACTAGTGAAGGACAGATATGGTCAGGGGCGGATCTAGGGGAGTGCGAGGAGGGCGACTGCCCAGGGCCCCGTGGTCTGGGGGCCCCGTGCCATGGATAATTTAAATTTAATTAATTAATTAATTAATTATACTTTTCAAAATAATTTATAATTCATATTCTTTTTTCAGTGCAGCTATGACCTCCCGTGACAGTTTAGGTAGGTCGGATTTCAGTGAAATAATAGAAGACTTCAGCCGGGAAAAATGTCGCAAAATAATCTATATATATATAAATGTTCGTTAGTCTTGCTAAAACTCGAGAACGGCTGGACCGATTTGGCTAATTATGGCCTTGAATTATTTGTGGAAGTCCAGTGAAGGTTTAAAAGGCGAAGAAATATGAATGTTGTAGTGCACGAGTAGATTCAACAAATGAGTGACGGCACCCGAATCGCTTAAAAGAAGTCCCGTATGCGTTCATATACCATTCATCCGATTGCTATGAAACTTTGGTTGTATTGTTGTGCACACTCCAGGAAAGGCTTCTGACTTAGTAAATCCTTTTGACAATAGGTAGCGCACGAGTAGATTCAACAAATGAGCGACGACGGCCGAAGCGTTCCAAAAAAGTCCTGTATGCGTTCACATACCATTCGTCCGATAGCGATGAAACTTGGGTGAGAGGTTGTGTATACTACAGGCAAGGTTTCTGGCTTAGTAAATCTATGTTATAATAGGTAGCGCACGAGTAAATTCAACAAATGAGCGACGACGAGCGAAACGTTTCAACTAAGTCCCGTATGCGTTCATATACTATTCGTCTGATGTGATGAAACTTGAGTGAGATGTTGTGTACACATCATGGAAGGTTTCTGGCTTAGTAAATCCATATTATAATAGGTAGCGCACGAGTAAATTCAACAAATGAGCGACGACGAGCGAAATGATTCAACTAAGTCCCGTATGAGTTCATATACTATTCGTCTGATAGTGACGAAACATGAGTGAGATGTTGTGTACACTTCATGGAAGGTTTCTGGCTTAGTAAATCCATTTAACGATAGGTAGCGCACGAGTAGATTCAACAAATGTGCGACGACGGGTGATCGTTTCAACAAAGTTCTGTATGCGTTCACATACTATTCGTCCGATAGCGATGAAACTTGGGTGAGGGGTTGTGTACACTACAGGCAAGGTGTCTGGTTGAGTAAATCCATGTTATAACAGGTAGCGCACGAGTAGATTCAACAAAAAAAAGCGACTACGAGCGAAGCGATTCAACAAAGTCCCGTATGCCTTCATATACTAATCGTCTGATAGTGATGAAACATGGGTGAGATGTTGTGTACACTTCATGGAAGGTTTCTGGCTTAGTAAATCCATATTATAATAGGTATCGCACGAGTAAATTCAACAAATGGGCGACGACGAGCGAAATGTTTCAACTAAGTCACGTATGAGTTCATATACTATTCGTCTGATAGTGACGAAACATGAGAGAGAAGTTGTGTACACTTCATGGAAGGTTTCTGGCTTAGTAAATCCACTTAACGATAGGTAGCGCACGAGTAGATTCAACAAATGTGCGACGACGGGTGATCGTTTCAACAAAGTTCTGTATGCGTTCACATACTATTCGTCCGATAGCGATGAAACTTGGGTGAGGGGTTGTGTACACTACAGGCAAGGTGTCTGGTTGAGTAAATCCATGTTATAACAGGTAGCGCACGAGTAGATTCAACAAAAAAAAAGCGACTACGAGCGAAGCGTTTCAAAAAAGTCCCATATGCCTTCATATACTAATCGTCTGATAGTGATGAAACATGGGTGAGATGTTGTGTACACTTCATGGAAGGTTTCTGGCTTAGTAAATCCATATTATAATAGGTATCGCACGAGTAAATTCAACAAATGGGCGACGACGAGCGAAATGTTTCAACTAAGTCACGTATGAGTTCATATACTATTCGTCTGATAGTGACAAAACATGAGTGAGATGTTGTGTACACTTCATGGAAGGTTTCTGGCTTAGTAAATCCATTTAACGATAGGTAGCGCAGGAGTAGATTCAACAAATGTGCGTCGACGTGTGAATCGTTTCAACAAAGTTCTATATGTGTTCACATACTATTCGTCCGATAGCGATGAAACTTGGGTGAGAGGTTGTGTACACTACAGGCAAGGTGTCTGGTTGAGTAAATCCATGTTATAATAGGTAGCGCACGAGTAGATTCAACAAAAAAAAGCGACTACGAGCGAAGCGTTTCAACAAAGTCCCGTATGCCTTCATGTACTAATCGTCTGATAGTGACGAAACATGGGTGAGATGTTGTGTACACTTCAGGGAAGGTTTCTGGCTTAGTAAATCGACTTAACAATAGGTAGCGCACGATAAGATTCAACAAATGAGCGACGACGGCCGAAGCGTTTAAACAAAGTCTTGTGTGCGTTCACATACCATTCGTCCGATAGCGATGAAACTTGGGTGAGAGGTTGTGTACACTACAGGCAAGGTCTCTGGCTTAGTAAATCCATGTTATAATAGGTAGCGCACGAGTAGATTCAACAAATGAGCGACGACGAGCGAAGCGTTTCAACTAAGTCCCGTATGCGTTCATATACTATTCGTCTGATAGTGATGAAACATGGGTGAGATGTTGCGTACACTTCATGGAAGGTTTCTGGCTAAGTAAATCCACTTAACAATAAGTAGCGCACGAGTAGATTCAACAAATGTGCGACGACGGGTGAAGCGTTTCAACAAAGTCCTGTATGCCTTCACATACCATTCGTCCGATAGCGATGAAACTTGGGTGAGAGGTTGTGTACACTACAGGCAAGGTGTCTGGCTTAGTAAATCCATGTTATAATAGGTAGCACACGAGTAGATTCAACAAATGAGCGATGACGAGCGAAGCGTTTCAACAAAGTCCCGAATGCCTTTATATACTATTCGTCTGATAGTGATGAAACAGGCCTGAGATGTTGTGTACACCTCAGGGAAGGTTTCTGGTTAGCAAATCGACTTAAAAATAGGTAGCGCACGATTAGATTCAACAAATCAGCGACGACGGGCGAAGCGTTTCAACAAAGTCCTGTATGCGTTCATATACCATTCGTCCGATAGCGACGAAACTTGGGTGAGAGGTTGTGTACACTACGGCCAAGGTTTCCCTCTTAGTAAATCCATATTATTATAGGTAGCGCACGAGTGGATTCCACAAATGAGCGACGACGAGCGAAGCGTTTTAACAATGTCCCGTATGCGTTCATGTACTATTCGTCTGATAGTGATGAAACTTGGGTGAGATGTTGTGTACACTTCAGGGAAGGTGTCTGGCTTAGTAAATCCACATAACAGTAGGTAGCGCACGAGTAGGTTTTCCAATGAGCGACGACGATTCGTCCGATAGCGATGAAAATTGGGTGAGAGGTTGTGTACACTACAGGCAAGGTTTCTGTCTTAATAAATCCATGTCATGATAGGTAGCGCACGAGTAGATTCAACAAATGAGTGGCGATGCGCTAAGCGTTTCATCAAAATCCCGTTTGCTTTCATATACTATTCGTCTGAAATCGATGAAACTTGGGTGAGATATTGTGTACACTTCAGGGAAGTTTCTGGGTTAGTAAATTCACTTTACAATAGGTAGAGCAGAAGTAGATTAAACAAACGAGCGTCGACGCGGGAAGTGTTTCAAAATAGTCCCGTATGCCTTTACATACTATTCGTCTGATAGTGATGAAACAGGCCTGAGATGTTGTGTACACCTCAGGGAAGGTTTCTGGTTAGCAAATCGACTTAAAAATAGGTAGCGCACGATTAGATTCAACAAATCAGCGACGACGGGCGAAGCGTTTCAACAAAGTCCTGTATGCGTTCATATACCATTCGTCTGATAGCGACTAAACTTGGGTGAGTTGTTGTGTACACTCCAGGGTAAGTTTCAGGCATAGTTAATCTATTTTACAATATGTAGCACTCAAGTAGATTCAACATATGAGCGAAGGCGCGCGACGTTCGTATACCATTCATTTCATTGCGATGAAAATTTGGTGAGTTGTTGAGCACGCTCCCATGATTTCTTTGAGATAGTAAATCAATTTTACAATAGTTTAGAGGTGGTTAACGGAAAAAGGAAAACAATATTGGGTATCCAAAAGCACTTCAACATACAAAGTTACAATGCCAACACTTTCTTTGATTGGCATTGCAACGCATGCCAGGTACAGCTAGTATTTTAATATTTCAGAATTTTCATAATCTTCTTGCAAGATGACTTAAAGGTATCTTCCATAATATAAAAAATGTACTGTAGTGTATTCAGAATATTGTAATTATTCTTAATTTATTATTATTACCAAACTAGTATCCATTTGATTTGATTTTTTAAAATTTCCTCTTGTTGTGGGCCCCAACTTATCATATCGCCCAGGGCCCCGCAAGGCCTGGATCTGCCTCTGGATATGGTCTTCTTTTAGTTATTACGAGTGCTTTTTCTAGGGGAAACGCGGGGGGTACGCGTACCCTTTAAACATTTGAAAACGGTTTAAGAAGAAAATATTGGTACATTTGTATCTAGTCCAGAAAATATAACTGTCGACTTGAAATTTCATCGATCAGCTGGCGTCAATGCGCTGTTCACAACAGCTGGAGGAGATTTAGAGTAATCCTCGATATTAATCTATCTGTGGAATCAGTTCCTTTTGGTAGGCCAATATATAAGATATTGGGACGGCAACTCGCCACTCCGTTCTTATAAGCACGCAGGCTAGTATTTGGAGGCGGGATAGCTTGTTATTTTGTGCGTGTGGTTAAACATTTGGTGACTGTGGAATTTATTGTACGCAGGACAGCAAAATGAGACACTGCCCCAGTGCTTATATTCATTAAACTTAATTTTTAAATGTAAAATTATTAGAAATACTGAGTGCAGTTACCACCTTCACATGTTCACCACAAATAAATTAACCCACTGCAACCTTTCATTAAACATGTCAGCCCGATAAGTAATATCCGAACTCTGCAAATTGCCAAAAATTGCAAGATCATGATGTTTTGTCGACTACAACTGAGAGTACCCCTTAAATTGTTTTTAGAAAAAAAGCACTGGTTATTACCATATCGATTTTACAAAACAGCACAGTTTATGTAACATAGAAAATATGAGGACATACTCTTGCAGATGACTCACTGTATTCTGTTGTAAACAAAGTGCTAAGATCACTGGGAATAAGCATGTTTTATGTATTGTCGGGTAAGCCATGCCTGATATTGTAAATATTGCAATATGAAAACTACTGTAGGGTTTCTCTATATCAAGTGTTTGTTTCTAAATTATTACCACTTCATCATGTCCCTATAAGAATTAACAACAAGTTTCCTCTTTGGTAAATGATCTCACGTCTCTTTAAGACTGCTGCTCTGTTCCATTTCAGTAGGTAACCTTTTCTGTCATAAGCATTCCATTACTAGCCTGTTTTCTTATCACGGATGAAAACTTTCTGTGGCTAATTGTTGTTGTTGTTGTTGTTGTTTTGTGAGTGGGTTAGGACATCACTGTCATCAGTCATGTGTACTTGGATATGGGTAGAATTTGTATGTGTGTATTGTGATGCTAGAATTGGGAGGAGGTTATGTATTGTAGTTTTATGAGGCGGAACTACGGGGTCATCTGCCCTTGGGAAGGAGATGACAATGGTCTTATGTTAGGTACAATCCCAGCATTTACCTGGAGGAGAATGGAGAAATATAATCCACTTCTTCTCAGTTCAGTTTTAACCCTTGAGGCTGAATGATTTTCGTTTCAAACTCAAATCAGAATTATATTTTTAGGGGCAGATGACCTCGTAGTTCCTTCCCGTAAAAAATAACTAACTAGAATTATATTTCTCGGCAGCGGTGGGAATCAAACCGGGACCTTTGGACAGATATGATTGACTATACAGAGATATTAATTTCTGTTTTAACTGTTACAGATTAATTGGTTATTTGTGTATGTGTCATTACTTTTCGTTGTGTAGTCGACATTTAACGTTAAAATGGGGTGAATATTTTTCAAGTTTTCTATGGAAATCTTCTATATATCGCATTTATTGAGACAGCAGTGTTTTCGTTTATGTTAACACTTGTAAGGTTCGAAATGCATACTTATCGATTATGATCGAAAACTGATTTATTAGCCTAGTGTAAAGTTTCGATCGTTTCAACTTCTGGCCATAAGTTTCATTTATGGTTACGTTAATTATTTATTTTCGTCTGTAGAACGTAATTTGATACATAAACACTCAGTCTCGTTTCCTCACAGCTTGTTCATAGCAGCAGCACTGGGTAGCGCACTCGCTGACGGCCGGAAGGCTATGACGTCATAAATCGTACTGCATGGCTTTCTCTCTAGGTGGTGTTGGATATAGCTCGGCGTAATGTAAGTGAGCGATTGTAAAGAGGGTCTCACGCTAGGTTACGCAATGGAAGAGTAGAGTACATAACTGTCATCGTGACACGAAGAGGATCAACATCGTGAGTTCTCCCAAGTGTCACTTAATGTGTAGGTATAAACTGTATAGAAATTAGAGAAGTGATAAATACATGTGTTCAGTGCTGGTGTTAAGTGTTGAGTGATGTATGTAATTGAAGAAGAGTGTCACCGTGAAATGGCCAGCTGGAATAATGATGGGAGCGGCCAAGTCCTATCCAACGTTGAAGATCTACCAAGTTCAATATGATAGAACTGAACCCGCTAACCACTGTTTCATGTGATATTTTTCACCTCAACGCATTTTTGATTCATCACTTTAGAACGCACCCACTGACCAACCATCTATCGCTACATGCTAACATTCTTTGGAGTTATAAATGGTTGATCTCTTGACTACGGAGAAAACCACTATTAAATAATCTGAAGCTAAATTATGACACGTCTATTTTCTACGAAGCTCAGATATTATCACACTGTAATTCTGTATCATCGAAACATTCTTTAGAATGTGATTTCTGCTTTTGGTAAGGTAGTAACCTCGCAGATGCGCGAACCGGAACCAGACAGACGCTGCACGACCAGTGTAGTTACAAGCAAACGCAGCGCATGGCTGAGAGCTTACCACATGTGTTTGGATTATCATCCAAGTTGGATGCCGTTTGCATCAAGTCCATCTATAAGACGAGGTAACAGTCCACCTGAAGGCGAGGAAAGCAATCTTAGTGCATCGCACTTTATTTCAATTCGAATAGTACATGATATTGGTAAATATTACAGCCGGAGAAGGCTTGTGCTACGAATACTGTGGATTTTTGGGAAAAGTGATCATAACCGTGGAACGCCACATTTTCAACCACGTGTTTGAACATCACATTTCGACATCGTCGAGTGGCGATAAATACATCACTCCCAGTGAAATAATTATTAACCGAGTGGATCACTTCAACACTCATAACTATAAATATTGCTTTAATCGCAAGTGCGATTCTTTTCAGTGAAACGCAATGCCGATGGCACGTGATTTGTGGGCAAGTGAAATCTGTATCAGTGAAGCAGATAATAGTGCATGGCCAATTTTTAAACCATCTGCGCCGTGTAGCAGCAGTGAGTTTAGTGCCACGTTAAAGCTAGCTTCTGTGCAATTGTGCTACGCTTATTCATCGTATCTTAAAGTGGTAAAGTCATATTTCAAGATGTCATATTTTGATGACCACGTGTACGACATTCCTTGTTACGCATCACCTGTGGAGATGAACTGTTAAGCTTCATCATGTGAAGGAGAGGACCGGAGAACTACAACCGATGACGGAAGAACCATGGCTTTAGCACCCGCTAATCCAAGGAAGATGACGACTTTGAGGAGGAGTCTGGTCATATCATCACGACAACGACGAGGAAGAATACAGGCCGTGGAAATGGATAGAGCCGATGTGGAGGCTCAGATTGGACAACCCTTGTCCGGAGACCAAAGCCTTGTTATATCCCTCGGGTCGTTGGAACGACCGATATGTAGACATCCTTTCTTGCGAGTCCGAAATATTCATTCCTTGTGAGGTTCTTTTGTTGTGTAGCTTAGTGTACTTTATTGTAGTTTATTGTAGAATCAGCCGAACTCCTTGACAAGCCATAGGTAGGTTTTGTACTGTTATAATTAATCCTTGTAGTTCACTCTCAGTGATTGTTAGTCACCTGTTGTGATTGAATTTCTCTTCGATCACGGTGCATTCTGAGGGACATCGTTAAGATGTTATTTCTACCCCTGCTAAGCGTGACTGTAGTCTTGTTACTACGTTTTGTTCAACCCTAGGTGGGTGATTTTGTGTACAGTCATTTGGGATGACGATCAGACGTCATGGCCAGTGTTAATTTTATAACACCCCTTTCTAGTAAATATTGTCACGCCACTGATTTAATCAGAACTGTCCGTATCGTTGGATAGCCGACTGAAGCTATCAGTTTTGTAATACTATGTCATTTTTCATTTTGATGTGCTATGAAGCCATCCAGTTCAAGTTTGAACACATTCAGAGTGTTGCAGTTTGTATGCAATCTAGCATCGAACCCAGCAACAAATGCCGTATCATTGGCAAACTTAGCAATTGTAAGATTTGCGCCTTTATAATGTTTATTTCGTGTCATGTGTTTCGACACAGTTATTATTTTGGTTATATTTAGACAGAGCAGTTATGAACTGACATATCTGCACATTTCAAAGAGATTCAGATGAAGTGGAATATCTATGTTTTTCTTTTCTTTGACTTTTCAAACATGCTATATCTTTGAGCATAGTTTTGAGGCGTGATTTCAAGCCTAATGCTTATGTAAATTTCTATTATATCTGGGACATGATATCGAGGCCAGTTTTCTAATAGGACTTTCTGCGTGAAAGCTGCCTGCCTTCAGTGATGTGCATTTTCTAAACCGTCCTTGTAGATGATTGCGAGTAGCGAGGCTAGCTCGAATCATGGACAGGTGTTAACAGTTCCCAGCATGCAGTGTACTAGAGCACCACTCACTCAGTGAGACCATAACTTTTTCAGACTCTTTGACAATGCTTATAGCATTAATAACATTCAGATGATGTGTCTCATATGTGGGTCAATGTCCAGGCCACCATTTTGTAATAATCATATGTTTTGCTACTTAGAGATGACTGGCTGAGCCATGTGTTTGCATCGCTACTAAAGCGAACATCTTTCTTCTCCATCTGAGAATGAATTCACGTTACGTTAAGGTTTATTTATGGTTATTAAGAGGCTAGATGAGACACCTGTTTAGAGGCTATATTTATGTGTGTCCAGACTTCGATTCTGTTGACTGTGTTATTGTAGGGAGTTAACTGATGTTCATACCAGGCCTTACCCAGAGGTAAATTAAGTGAACCGAGAGCCACTAATAAGTGTTATTGTTATGTCCGAGCGGGAGAGCTCGTTGACGGTGTTATAGCAGAGATTGATCTCGCACGGGACTGCTACTGCTGAGCCCAAGGTATTCAGGTTTGTCGGCCTATTCGTCATAAACCAACGTTAATTTAAACCAACGATTCTAATAATCAGTGACGTCATTATTATAAACCTGATGATAATTAACTACTCATAGCATTCAACCTTGATTTTCTTGCATTTTGGACCTGATGGCTGGCACTTGCTTTGTGCACACTTCTCTTGTGGAAGTAATCTAGGACAGATGACACTAATTTTTATCGACGGAGTGGTTGCTCGACCATTAGTCAGTAGCTGGTGGAGCGTGAGCCTCATGCGACGTTAGACGTAGTTTTCACTACGCAATCGCCAACGTAAATCACATGCACGTAGATGACACTGGTTTACAAAGAGTAACCCAGGGCGAAGGCAGGAATAATAATGTTTATGATCTTGTTTTACTTCTTTCAAGTGTATGATAACCCCATGTTTACCCTTTACTTAGATTATAAGAGGGCATTTAATGTTTCTTTGACGGCTTGTCATGTAGAATTTGTATTAAATTGTTTTTGCTTTACGGACGTCATCGCCGTAAATTTTGTATTAATTGTTAGGAATTAACTAGATTAAAAGATAAATGTAAATGAGGAAATGGTATCATCCTAACTTAGAATTGCTATTGCTACCCTGTCAAATGTAAAGTCTGTTATTAGCTTATTTTGTAACTTGATTTAGAGACTATCGCCGTACCATTTTCCCAGCGTTGCTGTTGTTTCTTTACTTTGTCAGATAGTTCTATCGCGAGGGTTTACAGTAGTTCGCAGTTAGAGTACTGATTTTTTATTTTTATTTATTTATTAGTTTGCGGATTAGCCGATAGAAACCCTCCGAACTAGGCTATGTGTCTGAATATTTTGAATAAATATTTCTACAAGTTTTACCTAAGTCTGGAAGTTTATTTCTCAGTTTAGCTTTAGGAGGTGTATTTTCTTGGGCTGTATATGACCTATTAGCAACCATGTTTCCGCGGATCCCCTGGATCATGGATTCTCGTGCCGCTATGGCCTATAAGAAATTCACCCAATCCTCATGGCACATGGGTCTGGCGGGTGAGGTGTTAGGGATGTAATTTCGGCTGTTGGCAACCCTGATGGCTCCTCTGACGGGTACATAACCTATACTATTCTTTCTTTGGCTCCCAACGTGGGGATCAATGTAGACATGGTGACCTTCTGTTCCATGCCCTTTTTAGGAGGATTTTATTGTGATTAAAGGTAAATTGACTGGACTGGGACGAACTTAAGAAGTCGTACTGCAGATCAATTAACCACATGGCATTCGTTCGTGATTTAAGTCCATGGGGTGAGGCTTTGTAGTATAGATAATTAGAGGATAGGTTTTCTTGATGATGCCTCAACCTGCGTAAATGAAATAATTTGCTTTGCTTGTTGTTAACGTAAATGTAGAAGTACTTAGTTCGCATACTCCAGCAGTACTTGTAATATTTATTCAAGAGAAAGCAGGCTGTCCTACACCGCAAAAGTATCCGGTCATAGCTGTAAGTTTTCTGGAATGTTCCTTCTATTCTCTCATATATATTTTTGTGTCATGGATGAGGAGACGATTCGTCGTGTGATGGGGGAGGTGTTGGTTCTTGTTAACACCAACCTCCAGCAGATTAGGACTGAGGTTGGAACTGTAAGTGGAAATGTTGAACAAGTCCGAGGTGATTTAGGTGAAGTCAGAGGTGATTTAGGTGAAGTCCGGGGTGACTCGGTTGTGAACACTCAGTCTACCAAAAACGTTAAGACTGATATTACAGATGTTAGGGCTGATCTTGAAGCCAATACTCAAACTGTAAACAATGATAGGGCTGATCTAACTCAGGTCAGGTCTGACATAGACGCTCATAGGGATGAGGCTGGGAATAGCCTTACAGCAGGGTTAGCCGCAGTTAGAGTTGACATCTTGCGACACCAACAGAATGCTAACGATATAATAGGTCAGTTAACCGATCAAATGAACCGACCGAGGGAAGATGTTCAGACCAAGTTAGGCGAACATACCACTCAGATTAAAGCGAACATAAATAGAGTTCAAATCGACATGAGGGCTGACTTGGATCACACTAGAGAAGAGTTTGGTCATCGACTCGCAAACGTCGAGGGATTTATCGACAATGTCAAGAGGGACATCGCTGCAGTCAACGTAGGATTAACCTTGATGAGAGGAGCAGCATACGCCGTAAACGCTAATGTGAAAGCTATGGCTGACGACATAGTTGAATTCAGGGAAACGCTAGCGACGAATACGAAGAACGTTACTCAGTTAACGGACACCGTGTGAGAGTTACGCGAAACCGAACACACTCATAGAGAAGAGACGAAAATTGATATCTCAATATTAAGAGGAGATCTTAACGAACACAAACACGTTGTAGAGGCTCAAGTAGATCGTGTTCGAGACGAAGTAAGGGAACTTCGAGGGGACGTCACAGAGGTTAAGGAGGACGTTTACCAGGTCAAAGAGGACGTATCCAAATTTGAGACGGAAGTAAAATCCATGAAGAAAAGGTTAGAAGAAGTTGCAATGACAGAGCGTCTTCAACTTAGCCACAACCTTAGGACAGAGATTCGAGAGGTCGACACAAACCTCAAAGGGAAAATCGAAAGGGTAGAATTGCAATTAAACGATCTTGGGAGTAAGATTGATGCAAAGAAAACTCCAGGGCTCGAAACTATTGAGAGACGTTTAGATAGGTTGGAAGCTCAACCGAGAGAGACTCGAACTTCCACACTGTCAACTGAAACGCAGAATACACCAGGACCACAGTTCGCACAATCGAAATCTTCCTGTATTCAACCGAGCGCACCACCCGAAACGCAACCATTCAGATTCGCAGATACCATGCGCAATGAAACATCACCATTCACGAAGTCATACTTTGGTGATAACGTAAACGTGAATTCCCAATCAACGCTGAATTACAATGCTAATCCATTTAGACCAGCACAAACTCAGCATAGCCAAGGTAATGTGATGGTCATACGAAAGAGCAACCAGCTCGATTCTCAGGTACTGGTAGCAGCTTTACACCAGTCGAATTTTTGGCAAATGTGGTGAGTTATCTACGTGACACTATGGTGACACCGGAAAGAGAGCTCAGGGACATAGAGCGTCTTCTTGAAGGTCAATCTAACATCTGGTTCAGGGCCTTTTAATACTCTTTTACTGGATACCAGGACTTCAGAGAAGCTTTGTTACGTACTTTTTGGTCAAGCGACATACAGCAGAGTATCAGAGCGGAGATGTACACTCGCCGATACAGCTCAAATACGCCTACACGTTATGCAAATTACTTTGCAACCCAGCTGACGAAACTCAGATGTCTTCAACCCCCACTATCAGAGCAGGATTTAGTGAACACCATTATATGGCAATATCCTGCCGATGTTCAACGAGTGTTAATTGCTGCGGGAGCAACAACCTTCCAGCTATGTAACCAGATTCTGAGGCGATTGGACGCAAACGCTGAACAATTTGCAAGTCACCGTCCAACGAAAGGAGAGACACGCCACGTGAACTTGACTACTGTGGACAAAGTTAGTCAGACGCCACAGCAAACTCAGACTCAGAATGAGAATGGAGGAGGTTACAATCCCAATCAACGTAACTGGAATAATACCCCAAGAGGGAGACAACAAGGTGACAATAGAGGATATTGGAACCGACGTTTTAACCAAGGGACGAGCGACAACCGTCGTCACGACAGCGACCGTCGTGGGACAGGAGAAAATCGGCGAGGAAGAGGAAGAATTCGTCGAGACTATCGTTATAGCGGAGGCTATCGACACGATCGAGACCCCAGAGAGAGGGAAGATCGAGACTGGCGAGGACGTGCACAGGAGAGTCGAGAATACATCCGACAACTCCACAATCAACGAGAAGAGGATGAAGAAAATCGAACTCCAAGGGAAGACTCGCACCCGAAGAAGAATCGTCAAACCGTAGTGGCAGATATACACCAAGTTGATGTAGTTCAAGATATAAGATATCTGAAACCGGAGCAGAGACCGAAGAAATGGAGCGCCGAAGCTGAAAAGTACTTCATTACGCCGGAGATGAGTTCAAGAGAATACGATCGGAGAGAGAGAGAGAATGGTCAGAGAGAATCGTAGAAGAGAGAACCGTCGACGCGAGGATGATGAAGATGGGATAGGAGAACTCTTCGAAGAAGACTCCGACTGAAGAACAGTATCTTCGAGGGAGATTCTTGCTGACGAACGACGCTGACGAACGACGCATTCCAAGAACAGGACCACCGATGGAAGAAACCAAGAACAGAACCACCGATGGAATGATGGAAAAACATATCACCAAGCTTGAGCTGGAGTTGGAGACAAATAAAAATGCATTCCTTCATTTTTATTTGAAACAACGGAGAGGCAGATTAACCCGCTAACCATTGGTTCATGTGATATTTTCCACCGCAACGCATTTTTGATGCATCACTTTAGAACGCACCCACTGGCCGACCATGCTGTCGCTACATGCTAACATTCTTTGGAGTTATAAATGGTTGATCTTTTGACTACGGAGAAAACCACTATTAAATAATCTGAAGCTAAATTATGACACGTCTATTTTCTACGAAGATCAGGTATTATCACACTGTATTTCTGTATCATCGAAACATTCTTTAGAATGTGATTTCTGCTTTTGGTAAGGTAGTAACCTCGCAGATGCGCGAACCGGAACCAGACAGACGCTGCACGACCAGTGTAGTTACAAGCTAACGCAGCGCATGGCTGAGAGCTTACCACATGTGTTTGGATTATCATCCATGTTGGATGCCGTTTGCATCAAGTCCGTCCATAAGACGAGGTAACAGTCCGCCTGAAGGCGAGGAAAGCAATCTTAGTGCATCGCACTTTATTTCAATTCGAATAGTACATGATATTGGTAAATATTACAGCCGGAGAAGGCTAGTGCTACGAATACTGTGGATTTTTGGGAAAAGTGATCATAACCGTACAACGCCACATTTTCAACCACGTGTTTGAACATCATATTTTGACATCGTCGAGTGGCGATAAATACATCACTCCCAGTGAAATAATTATTAACCGAGTGGATCACTTCAACACTCATAACTACAAATATTGCTTTAATTGCAAGTACGATTCTTTTCAGTGAAACGCAACGCCGATGCCACGTGATTTGTGGGCAAGTGAAATCTGTATCAGTGAAGCAGATAATAGTGCATGGCCAATTTTTAAACCATCTGCGCCATGTAGCAGCAGTGAGTTTTGTGCCACGTTAAAGCTAGCTTCTGAGCAATTGT